>OZ004719.1:14895665-19695665 GCA_963924515.1 Vespertilio murinus | reverse complement strand
AATAGTTTCAGATTTATAGAAAGGTTAAAAGATCTATAAAAAGAGTTCTTATATACTCTTCATCCAGATTTCCCAAAAGTTAATATTTTACCACATATGCCTTTCCATTCCTTTTTCTTTTACAATAGTATTAAATAGAATAAAATACTTAGGAATAAACTTAATGAAGGAAGTGGAACATTTGTACATTGACAACTGTAAAATATCAATGTAAGAAATTAAAGATGACCTAAATAAACTAAAATGTATCCCACCTTCATGAATTGGAAGATTTAATATTATTACAATGGCAACACTACCCAAACTGATCTACAGATTACACAAAATCCTTATAAACATCCCAGCTGACTTTATTTTTGCAGAAATTGATAACCTGATTCTAAAATTCATATGGAATTGCAAAGGACCCAAAATAGCTAAGCAATCTAGAAGCAGAACAAATTAGAACACTCACACTTCCTTCCCAATTTCAAAATTTACTACAAAGCTACAACAATTAAGACTATGTGGCAAAGACATAAAACAGACATATAGATAAAAAGAATAAACATATATTTATGAACAATTGATTCTGACATGAGTGTCAAGACAATTCAATGTAGAAAAAATAATCTTTTCAACAGTGATGGAATGACAGGGTATCCATATACAAAAGTGTACATAAAGTAGGACCTAACATCTGACATCATTCATAAAAACTGGCTCAAAATGGTTTTATATATTCTGGTCTCCATTTCCTTATTGGTATACTGATATATTTTCTCCCATTCTATATGCTGTCATTTTACTGTCTTGATATTGCTTGAAGCTAAAACTATAAATCTTTTAGAAGAAAACACATGCGTAATTCTGCATGACATCGAAGTAGGCAATGATTTCTTTGCTATGACACAAAAAGCACACAAGGACTTCATCAAAATTTAAAATTTTTGTGCTTCAAAAGACATTAAGTGAAAAAACGACATGCAGAATGGGAGATAATATTTTCAAATTATGTATCTAATAAGGTCTAGTATCCAGAATTTATTTTAAAATTCTTACAAATCAACAATCAACATTAAAATAAATGGGCAAAGGATTTGAATAGATATTCTTCCAAAAAAGATATATAAGATCCTATAAGCATATGGAAAGATAATCATCATCCTTAGTCATCTAGGTAATTGAAATCAAAACCACAAAGAGATTCCACTGCATATCCACTAGGATATGTATAATAAAAAAAGATAAACAGTTACAAGTGTTGACAAAACTATGAAAAAAACTGAAATCTTTATTCATAGTTGGTGGGATTGTAAAATTGGACATTTTGGCAGTTCCTCAAAAACTTAAAATACTAGTATACTTATGATATCACGAAGAAATTTTACTCCTAGACAAAACATACATAAACACACACACACACACACACACACACACACACACAAAATCAACAACAAACTTGTTCACAAATGTTCATATCAGTATTTCATAATAATTAAAAAGTGGAAACAACTCTTTCAATCAACTGATGAATATGGTATACTGGTATTCATACAATGGAATATTATTCAGTCATAAAATGGGATAGAGTACTGATATATGTTATAATATGGATGAGTCTTGAAAACATTATGCCAAGTGAAATAATCCAATCACAAAAGTCCACATTAGATGATTCCACTTTATGAAATATACAGAATGAGCAATTTCAGAAAGACAGAAAGTAAAATAGTTGCCAGGGACTAAGGGTGGGGGAAATGGACGGTAGCTATTAATGCATAGAGGGTTTCTCTTTGGGTGATGAATGTTCTAGAATTAGAAAATAGAAATGATTGCACAAGTTATTATCCAATACCTTAAAAACCACCTAGCTGTGCATTTTTAAAAGGAAAAATTTTATAGTATGGGAATTATATTTCAATTTTTAAATTGTTTGAGAGGCATGTTTGGGTGAAAAGAAAACAAAACAGTAGGAGGAACACTTGGGGGAATCTTCACCTGTGAGGAAACAATCAGAGAGAATGTGGAATTTATTATGTTCAATGGAACACCACAGTCAGCAGCATCATATTCTTTTGGGAACTGATTCTGAATGATAAACATGCTTAATTCAATGAGCCTCACCCAGTTTAAGTTCTCTTCTCTCACAAAAGAAGCCTCATTATACTCTATTAGAGGCCCGGTGCACAAATTCGTGCGTGGGTGGGGTCCCTCAGGGTGGCCTGTGGGAATCGGGCCCCCGCTCTCACCCACCTTGGCCTGGAGCCACCCACTCACCTGCTCTACCATCCTGCCTTGGTCCCACTCCCGTCGGGACCACTGCCACTGCCATGGCTGTATCGCTGATACCCACCATGTTCTGTGCCACTCCCTGGTAGTCAGTGCATGCCATAGCGAGGAGTTGAATTCCTGGTCTCCCAGTGGAACTCCTGGTCAAACAACCACCCAAGGGGACAATTTGCATATTAGGCTGTTATTATGTAGGATACTCTTTCTTTAGTTGGGGCCAATTCTGCACATTATTTTTTTAAAATATATTTTATTCATTTTTTACAGAGAGGAAGGGAGAGGGACAGATAGCCAGAAACATCGATAAGAGAGAAACATTAACTAGCTGCCTCCTGCACAACCCCACTGGGGATGTACCCACAACCAATGTACATGCCCTTGACCGGAATCGAAACTGGGACCCTTCAGTCCGCAGACCGATGCTCTATCCACTGAGCCAAACCGGTTTCGGCAATTCTGCTCATTATTGAAAGCAATCAAGCTATCTCCTTTCAAAATGTTCTATAAATCAGGAACTGTCTGAATGACCTTTTCTTCAGTAGACAGGATTAATAAATGTTTACTCAAGAAAGTTAATATTAATGTGACCCCTTTATTATGACCCTGATCCTGATGTCATTTCATGAGCTTAGTTATTAAAAAAACAATTCTATCAACTATCTTATGAAGTTGTAACTTTATTACTTTATTATTTTATTGTTTTGTTGCATTATTATGCTTCTGCTCATATGCCTCTACACAAGTTCTACTGTAGTTCTCAAACCACAGAACAATCTTACCAGAAAATGAGTAAAAATTTAAAAATTCTGATCATTTCAATTTTTACTCTGAACATAGACATTCAAAGTGGTATTTTGTGGAATATATGAAGAAGAGGGGACATTTTTTAATTTTTCAATAATTCTCTAATAAGTGAAAGCATTTTAGAAAACAACAGGAAGATGTGTGAATCAGTTCATTTAAAAACATTTTCCCTGCATCACTTTGTTTTGTCTGATTTTATTTTCTAGGGCATCTGAAAAGTACTAGACTACAAGGAGACTGTGTGGTCAGCCAAGACAAAGTTGTAGCACTACCTGAAATAAGATACGCCAGATCTACCCTCCGTATTATGTGACTGGCCTACTTAGAGGATATATATACATGATAGAGGACACCGTCAATGTGGATGGTATGGTGTCATCATCTCATGGGCAATGTTTCTTACAGCAATGATATGCATGCCATATTTAAAAGACTAAATATTAAGGATAAAGAACACAAAAATAAAACTCAAACTTTAACTCCTTAAAATTATATTTCCAAGAATAATTTCTAAATTAAGTCTTCCGTTGTTTATATTCCAAACTTCAAATTACATTTTACCTTACTAGTACCAGATGATTAAGACTTTTAAAGAGTCTATTTTGCCAATACAGAGCTCAAAGAGTAAATATTATCCAATAATCTGAATGTAAGACTTAGGATCTAGAAGTCACCAAGAAACATTTTTATTATAATACTTTTAACACTTGAATACTGTCTCACTTTCTATGACCTGGAATGACATTAATACCTATTAAAAGAAGCATCAAAATATATTTTAAGGGGCAAATCCATTCACATATCTCTACAAAGAGCAACCTGTGGATTTAAATTATGAGGGGAGAAAATATTGGGAATCAAAGGAAGAGGTACCAATACTTTGCAAAAGTTGCCATGATACCAGTGGTTCTTCTAACTACAATAAGAATTACAGGATATCTACTATGTGCTAGATGATACATATGTCTCATTTAATCCTTAAAAATAATAGTTTCCCCATTTTACAAATGAGGAAAACAAGAACTTGTCAAGTACTTTGTCCAAGGACTCCTACAAGATATGAGGCAGAGTAAGGTTTTCAATCCAAGTTGGTCTAATTCTCAAACCTATCCCTACACTATACTAGGATGTCCCATGCTATTCTTCTAAAGCAGAGCTTTGAGCTCAAATGCCAAGAGGAGTATTATAATTCAAATAAAATGTATGCAGTAAGTAAAACAAAGAATAATGTGGCTTTGCAACCAAGCATATCAAACTTGGCCTCTTGATACATAACATGCAAGCAAACAAAGCAGCCAAACCAAATGTGTCCACTGGTCACTAATTTTCTGCACCCATGTAAAAAAAAATCACCATTTAGAAATAAGCAGGTGAAAAGAAATAATAGTAAGAAGTATTTTTTAATAGTGGTTTCCATGAGATATATAGGGCTGAAACTAATCACCACTGAACAAGTTAATAACGCACTGACTTGGGCGGGGGGGGGGGGGGGGGAAGGATAACCAGAGAACTTACATACATAACCCATGGGCAGACATTAGAGCAGTGAAGGCCTGGGGAGGGGAGGGAAGCAAGGTGGAAGGGACCAATGTAGGGGAAGGGGAAATATATAATACTTTCAACAATAAAGATAAGTTTTTAAAAAGAGAAAAATCTTATACAAATCTTATAGCAGTAAACTTTATAGTAAAACATTATTATATATTGGCAGTCCCCTACTTTTATATAAAACAGTCCAAAAATGCACTTAAAGGCTGAATGTATGTGTCTAAAAATAGACGCATATGCTATCATGGTGGTTATGTTCCCAGATTACTAAAAAATGTAATGGAATTCCCAATTAAGGCTTTGAGGGCACTACCTAAACACCACCCCCTCGCCCCAAATCAGCAACCCAGGAAACTGCAGATAACCCTCAGAGGCACCTCAACAACCTGTGGCCTTGCAAATTAAAACTTGGTATGTGTCCTTCCGGCAGACCAACAGCCTTTCTCTCCATCGATCAAGCCCAACTCCCCACAAGAGCAAAAAACTGGGTGGTAAAGATGCAGAGGAGTGACATAGGGAAGGGCAAGATTGGGGAAACCCTGGGTAGTTGGGCATCACTGTAAGCAAACAAATCCCAGTCTCTGGCTGTGCAGTGATCCAGAGAAGCACCTGGCAATCTAGGATTCCTGGGAGGCTCCCTCCAAAGGCAGGGCCCTGTGAAAATATTTAGACCATTCCCAGCCCAATTGCCTAAGCTAGAAAATCATTGCCAATTATCTGGAGCAAGAAGTACCACAATGGAAGTTCAAAATTATCAAGATTCAGGAGACAGACTATTCAATATTCAATCCTGCATGCAGAAAGAAGTTTGGGAAGTCAATAAAATGTTCAAAATAGGATTGCTATGCAAGTCAAGGACCACCAAATATATACTAACAATTTAAACACACAAAGAAGACTACCCATAATGTCCAGTATTATAATAAGCAATGATAGTCATGAGTAAGTATTCCAACTAAATAGAATTGCTGATTCATAGACAAAATACATTGGTCTAAGCATTCATGAAATGACACTACTATGGATCTTACATATAATCATATTTTTCAATCTGTTCTAAAGTTATATTGTAATTACTATCATCCATCTATACATCATTGTATCAGGTTTTTAACATTGACATTTTTATTGTTTTTAAAGAGTATTTATTAGAAAATCTAATAATGTTTGATGCCTTTAACTTACTTCTGTCTTCTCTATGTATTCAACAGGACTTGTTAAATGTCAACTATCCAAAATTCCATCACTTAATCTTCTAAACAGAATTGCTGACTGGCTTTAACGAAGTCTAATACTTTAGCTAACACTGTAATTTAACCACTCTAATTTCATGTATATTTCTTCCAAATAAAAAAAATATATATCTGAGCACAGCTGACATTTGGACAACAAAAAACATCATCTCCCCCACAATTTATTGTTATAACCACAGAAGTTTCTCATCAACACTCATATTATATCCTGTTTATTGTTTACAAAGAATCCACTAACTCAGCATATTTACTTATGTGTATTCTAAAACTAAATGATATAATGAGAAAGGAAAAAGAGTACAAATCACACAATATTTACTTAAAAAGTAATGGTTTTTACAATGTACAAAAAATGAAAATTAAATTTAGGGAAATGAGAGAAAATTCTCAAAATAAATAACTTAAATCACTATTGTTGCTAAATCAATAACTTGATTTCTTTGTATTCACATATGTGCTTTAAGCTGCCAATAGTGGATAGTTTGGGGGGTTTTTTATTGGGGGGGTTACTGTTAATAAAATCCAGTACTTAATCTACCTCAAGTGAAATAATTTTAAGCTTCCAGTTAGAAAATTTCAGGTGACAAATTTCTATTAATAAAAAGTAATTACAGAAATAAGCCAATCGGAGTAAGATAAATATCACATGATCTCATTCATTTGTGGAATATAATGAACAACATAAACTGATGAACAAAAATAGAGCCAGAGGGGAAAAATATTTTAAAATATAATAGAAAGTAATTCTGTTATTTACAGATTTTTAATATTTCCTACAACTATTGTGATATTATAGTGTTAGTACAGTTCGGGCAATATTATTATATTTAAAATCTTTTTTCCTGAAATATTAATGTTCATTGCATGTAATATTTAAAGTTGGTTTTTTTGAAATATTAATGTTTATTGAATGTAAATGGCTAATTATTTTGTATCTATAATCTGGAAATAGATTTATTTTGAATATTACAAAAAAATTTTAAAAAGTAATTATAAGTTCCTAAGTGTGAAGATGTTATCTGAACAGAACTTATAATACACTATGCAATTAATACCTAATAATCATTAAACAAGGCAAGAATTATAAGGTTTATGATGGGCAACAATCAAACACTATTATAACAGGTTTATGGAAACTATGAACTCAACTAACAGATTACTAATTACTAGGAAGAAGAAGAGAATCCCAGTTCTAAGAATCTCTGTAACAACTTATATAGAGACTAGAGGCCCAGTGCACAAAATTCATGCACTGGGGAGGGGGGAGATCCTTCAGGGCACAGGCCAGGCCGAGGGACCTCACCAGTGCATGATGGGGGCTGGGGAAGGACGCAGGGATTGGTCAGCCAGGGAGGGACCACAGGAGGGCTCCAGGGTATGTCTGGCCCATCTCACTCAGTCCTAGCAGCAGGCATCTGCCCCCTAGTGGTCAATGCACATCATAGATTCTGGATGATTGCATGCTCTCTGGTGAACAGTGCACTTCATAGCAAACAGTTGAGCAGCCTTAGCATATCATTAGTATGTTATGCTTTGAATAATTGAATGGCTGACCAGATGACTGGATACTTAGCACATTAGACTTTTATTATATAGGATTCAATGGGACCTACCTAAATTGTTCCTTACATAGAATAGAGATACAATATTCTCAACAAAGTCCTACAGTCTGTGGGAAGATAATCATCAGTGGTCAAGTCATTCACTGGGGCTTTAAGTAAAACTGAGAGAAGACATCCAACATAATCAGCACATTCTCTAAAGAGAAAGAAAAAATTAAGCTGGCAAGATGACAGTGATCCAATAAGATCTGTCTCCTGAGTTAAAAAAAATATGTAGGAGGCTGCTTTAGAACTAACTAAAAAAAAATCTCCTGGAAGACAGTAACAGATATTTTTATGAAGTAAATGTAAATTATAACAACAGGATGTCATCACATTTCTAATCTTTTTTTTTTCTGGTTTCTAAGATACTGAGTGAGTAAGAGGGGGGTGGAAAAACTTCCTTAAAATGCCTTATATTTCAAAAATAAAAATCAAGTATATTAAGGGAAATATACATTAATTAATTAAGAAATTTTATTAGAAGACAAAGCATGCAACCTAATGACAAGCAAGCAACTTACATCAGAATAGCATGTATGAATGAAATGTTCTAATGACGTATAGGCTCACAGAATACAGAATCATGATCTTGTTTTCTGGCATTTTTATCTAGATTATCTGTCTACACCCTTGTTCATAGTTTGTAGAATTGGATTTTATTGTAGAAAAAGACTGAATCAATTACAAAATATAAGCCAGCAACTGTGCTCCTTGATATTACCCAAAGAAGTTGAAAACCTAAATGTTTATAGTACCTTAATTCAGTCACACTAAAAAGAAGTGAACTGTCAAGCCATGAAAAGACATAGAGAAACTTTAAATGGATATTATTAAGTGAAAGAAGCCAGTCTGAAAAGGCTACACATTATATAGTTCCAACTATATGACATTCTGAAAAAGGTAAAACTATGGGAACAGTAAAATGATGGATGGCTATGGCAGAGGAGGGGAATGAGTAGGCAGATCACAGGACTTTTAGGGCAACGAAAATACTCTGTATATTACAATGATCGAATTATGTTAATATATGTTTCTCCAAACCCATAAAATATACAAAATCAAAAGTAAACACTAAAGTAGAATATGAACTTTGAATGATTATGATGTGTCAGGGTAGGTTCCCTGGTGAAAATGTGCCATTATGGTGGGTGATAATGGGGGATAGGTGATAGCAGAGAGTATATGGGAAATCTTTGTGCCTCCCTTTCAATTTTGTTGTAAACAAATCTGCTCCAAATTAAAAAACCTTAAAAAATTTAAGCTATATTTACACATACAAAATAAACATATATATTACACATATAAACATATCTTCTATCTAATCCTTTATATCTGTTTCAATTGGTAATTTTGGTTCCCTTTCCCTCTTCACTTGAACTTATGAGCCAATTAAACCCAAATATTCATTTTGTCTTGGTAAGTAATCTGACCATTCCTTAACCATTTATCCATTGTCACAATGCTACAGATGTGGGAAAGAATAGTGATCAGAGTCAAGCAAGCTGGGATATGGACCTGACTATGATTATAACCATGAAACTTCACAAAGTTTAAGATTCTTCATCTCCAAAATAATGTTTATGGACTAAATGACCTCCTAATTCCTTCTAGTTCTACATTTTTACAATTCTCAGAAACAGGTATAATTAAGTGTGGAGGGATTCTCGGAAATGGTGATGATGAATTTCTAAGTATTAAATAGCTAAATAAAGCTTGCAGGGCTACAGCTACATCAATATGCAAAGGATAATAATATCAAGCTTTTTGTGCAGACATATGTTTTCTTTCTCTTGTGTAGGTACGTAGGAGTAGAATTGCTGGATGTTATTAATTCTATAATTAACTTTTTAAAACTTCCAAACTATTTCCTTGATGATTAATGATTTTGAACATCTTTATATATATTTATTGGCCATCTGTATATCTTTTTTTTTTTTTTTTTGGAGAAACACTGCAAGATCACTTCTTACGTTATTGTGTGCTTCCATCAAGAGACACATTATATATGATTTTTCTTTTGGGGATGTTATCAACTATTGGTAGACTCATAATCAATCAACTAATCCATTCATTTTGAGTCTGTCATTCCTTCTTCATTTATTCGCTGGAATATTTTGCCTGTCCTATGGATGCCAGTCATTTTTGTTGTCTAATGCTCATTCAATAGCTGTACCATTAAAAACTAGCACAATCTATTTAAGTTCATTAAAATAAAAAAATTTTAATTCCTTAAATTACTCTGGCCATATTTCAAGTGCTTCAGTAGTCACAGGTAGCTAGGGGCTACTATATTGAACAGCACAAAAAGAGAACATTTCCATCATTGCAAAAACTCTTATAGGACAATGCCATTTTATAGTATGTTTTTGGGGAGGGCTCAAGGGAGCAATATTTCCTGGGTTGGTGCATATTCATAAAAACATAGTATGTTGTTATACTTAAAAGTCAGTTTGTGTTGATACAGAATCTTTGGTTAATCTTGGGTTAGGATTAGGATTATTGATTTAGGTATCCTAGTTCTGTTTTTATGAAGAGATTTAGGGAAATTAAAATATACAGCTTCTATCATCATTTCAAAAACAATTTTAAAAAACACCCAGAAAGCCCTAACCAGAGCATCAGCCTACAAACTGAAAGGTCCCAGGTTCGATTCCGGTCAAGGGCATGTACACCTTGATTTCGGGCACATCCCCAGTAGGAGGTGTGCAGGAGGCAACTGATTGATGTTTCTCTCTCATCGATATTTCTAACTCTCTTTCTCCCTTCTTCTCTGTAAAAAAAAAAAAAAAAATCAATGAAATATATTTTTTTAAAAAACCAGAAAAATCTATAAAGATGAAATGTTTAAGGAACAAGTTTATGTAATGACCTGACAAAGAGTGAATTTACAATTTCAATTTTCCCAAAATAGGGCAATATTTTTTAAAGTGGAAAAATTACAAGTTGAATTATATAAAGCAGAAATCAAAACTAACAGAACTCACAATGTTTATATACAGGGGGTTGTGGCAGTTTACAAATCCAGTCCAGAAACAGCCATTTCCAGTCTAATTGTTTCCATTAGCTAATGAAGTAGTATACCCAATGTTCAGACAATAGATAACTATCAGAGTGATCCTATTTGCATGTTAAATGTAGTTTATTTAAGTGCCACAGAAAATCATTCAGACTGCACTATTTGATCAAATTGGCCTTCCATTTAGGAAGGTGGCAGAGGAAAGACAATGGTAAAGTGTTTAAATATGATATAGGACAGTTTTGATTTCATATAAAGAGCAACCTTTTATTTTTAATTACTTTTCATTGTTGACACTATAACAGATATCCCCCAAAATTCCCCAATTCTACCCAGCCTGCACTCTACCCCTTCTCCTGGCCTTCACCACCCTGTTGTCTATGTCCATGGGCTATGCATATATGTTCTTCGGCTAATCTCTTTACCTTAATTTATCCAGAAGAGCATCCTTTATAAAATTATTACTTTGCTCCAATGTGGCTCCTAGAAGGAATCTCTCTCCAACTGATATTCAAAAAGTTTGGCAAAAAGGGAAATTAAGACAAAATATGGGATAAGGCAAGACAACAAACTCTATAAGGTAAATAACAGAAAATTAAGAAGAGATGGCCAGCAGAAGGAAAGATGGCCATGGTTGAGGAGGCACTGGCAGAAATATTGAAGTTAAGAAAAAAACTGAATTAAAACCACAATTGTAGAATTTCTTGTATGGGTATTATGTATAACAAACAAAAATCCACTTTATGAAATACATTTTACTTAATCAGGTTTTGGCATGCTCCTTAATAGAAAAGGTTAAAAGACCTACGAGTGCCTATTATATTCCCTTGTATATAGCAAATACTCAAAAAATATCTAAGAATATAAACTCATTCTCTGTAACTTAGAAAAATATGAAAGGGCCGAGGTCGGTTTGGCTCAGTGGTAGAGCATCAGTCTGCGGACTGAAGGGTCCCGGGTTCCATTCCGGCCAAGGGCATGTACATTGGTTGCGGGCACATCCCCGGTAGGGGGTGTGCAAGAGGCAGCTGGTCGATGTTTCTCTCTCATCGACGTTTCTGGCTCTCTATCTCTCTCCCTTCCTCTCTGTAAAATATCAATAAAATATATTTTTTTTAAAAAGAAAAATATGAAAGGCTTCCTTATTTTCTTATCAACATCTAGCACATAAATTAGTGAATAGGTTAGATAGTTTAGAATATGTCCTAGAATAATCTAGGTCAACAGGACACTTTTACACTGGTTTAGATCATTCACTTGGCATAATACTTTTTATCATCTATATTTAATAGAAGGAAGGAAAGGAAGGTGAAAGGAGGGGAAGAATGAGAGAACCTGTCACAGTTGTCCTGTTTGTTTTTTTCCAGATCAGAGAAACAAAAAGGAAGTGAAAATTTATAGTAAATGAAAATGTAGTCTGCAAAATTACAAAGGCAATCTCTAAGATTACC
Organism: Vespertilio murinus; assembly: GCA_963924515.1. NCBI lineage: Eukaryota > Metazoa > Chordata > Mammalia > Chiroptera > Vespertilionidae > Vespertilio > Vespertilio murinus. The sequence goes on along the minus strand of OZ004719.1, from coordinate 19,683,718 downwards.
TAAATAAACCCACATACTTACACTCTCACATTCACCTAAGTGCACAATAACAATTTTCACTGGCCATGGACCTGCTCTCCAAATTTCTAAACTTTAACCTAGTTAATAGTGAGGAGTAAAATAGATACCACATTATGCTTTTAATAAAATCATTGTGTTTAAACTCATCATTTAGGAAACTAATTAAATGGCTTTCCTTCATACAATTTACAGTGTATATATGAAACTTGGCTTTTATGGGTCAAAATTAAAAGCCAATGCATTTTATTAAACCTTACCCTTTTCTGTCACTTCTTTTTTCTAATCCCTTACTCATAGTTTTATATTCCTTTTTTTTTTAATGATTAAAGAAAAAAATCTGAGAAATACCAATTACTCCACTCTAGATGCTTATGGTAATCTAACAATTCATTCATTTTATGACAAGACAGATAAAATTAAACTCACATCACTTCAAGAATAAAGGTGTCCTTTCTCTGGTTATACATGTACTAGTGTCCCGGTGCACAAATTCGTGTACATTGAAAGAAAATTAATTAGAAGATGGCCAGTGGGTCAGGACTGGGATAGACAACCCAGACACGCCCTGGAGCCAACCTCCCATGTTCCCTACCTGACAAGCCACACAGGTTGGCACCATGGCTCGAAAGGCATCTGCAAAGTGAGCGGGGTTCCTCTGGTAGGTGGGGTCCCTTGGACTGGCCCTTTTGGTCCCAGAGTACAAAAGGGCACCCTGCAAAGTTATGTCATACATTGGAACATAAATGCAAGTATGCACTAAACCAGATAAGGGGCTGACAGTGCCCCAGCAACAACATAACCCACAGCTAAAGGTAGAATCGCGTAGCCCCATGAGGAACCGGGCTCCCTCCTCTCTGATTTCAGGGTGCATCAGCAGAAAACCACCGCTTCCAAGTTACTGTAGCTCAGCAGCTCCTGCATTAAGCATCTGCCTCCTAGTGATCAGTGCATGTCATAGCAACCAGTTGAAGGGAGTGAGGGAGGGATGAGGGACACTTAGCATATTAGCCTTTTATGTAGAGAGATATATAATCTAGTCGTGTCACAACATCTCAGACCACAAAGGAAAGAACATCTTCCTTGTATAATATAACTTATTTGCCTATGCATTGCATTCATATATATCTTAATGGTTTGTTCATATTAACCACCTATTTTACTCATATAAACAGCTTATGGTAATGAGAGTAGAATGGAAGGCCAAAGTTAAGACAGCTAAAATATCCCATTCTCCTATTATAAAAGTTCAAAATAAAATAATCTGAATCATCTACATAAGCATCTACTTTGGCATAACCAATTTAAAGAACGATTTAATTATAGCTGTAATTTGCAACTTCATAAATAATCCAAGTTATATAAAATAAATGAACCAATTTTATGACAGCTGGAAATAGCCAAAGGCTACAGCTAAAAGGAAGCATTTTATGCAATTAAGTAACTTTGGCATTCATACCATGCCAATCCTTTATATAGACATCCCCACCCACAGTTTAGCCTGACATCCACCATGCTGAGCCTGGCTGGTGTGAGAAAGGTTACTGCCACCCATCACTGTGAAAATTAATAGCTTTATAATAGCTGAAGAAATAAAGGTATGGTGCTGCAACCTTGCAGCAAATATAATTTGCTACCAAAAAAGCGTAGGCAAAATCCATTCATAACATCATCTTCCCATGGCCACCTACAAGTTAATTCATTATTCAAATGACAAAGAGAGCAGCAGGCACACATACTTAGCCAATAAGTCACCATTATAAAAGCTGCATAAACATTTCCAACTCAATCATCTAAGAATAATAGAATGAGACAGGAACATGTTTCCCAAGCATCTCAGCAATAGAACTTGCAACAGCTTTAAAAGCAACACCATTACATGCAAAAATGGGCCCCAACAAATATTTTTGAGTGACTTGTGGAATAATTTATATAGCCCAAGTTTTCTCTAATTTTGTTTTTGAATGTCAGAAAACAAAGAATGCAATCTGATCATAACTAGTAAGCATTCAATAGCTAAATAAAACTAAACCAACATTAATTTACAAAAATCATGTCAGAACCCCCTTAGGACTCCACAGCTTAGGTATGAGAAGAAAGAGAAAGAATATTCCTCTCTATAGTAAAAAATCAAAGTATAATCTGTCTTATTTCCCAGAAGTACCTATTTAAAGTCCTCTGAATATAAGTCCATGGCAATCACCATGGTCTTTCCTTTTTTCTTTATTTCTTTTCTTTTTTTTTTTTTTATGGTTGTGTGCTCACCACCCACAGTCAAGTCTCCTTTTGTCACCATTTATTTCTCCTTGACCCAATTCTACCTCCCCCGCCCCACCTTTTTGACTTGTAATCCCCATATTGTTGTCAGTGTCTATGAGTTTCTTTTGTTTGTTTGTTTTTGCTTAATCCCTTCCCTTCACCATTTTCTTTCCAATAAGAAATGTGTAAGATCTTCCTAATGATGACTAAATTTATTGCTAGATGACTGAATTTAACTTATTGCAATTTTTTTTAAAGTCTTTTTTCATTGATTTGAGAGAGAGAGAAAGGAAGAGGAAAAAGAAAAAGAAAGGGGAGAGCAGGAAGGGGGGGGGGGGAGAGAATATAGAAAGGACTGAACCTGCAACCTGGGCATGTGCCCTGACTGGGAATTGAACCAGTGACCTTTCAGTATTACTCAACCAACTGAGCTACACAGGTCAGGGGTTCATTGCAAATTTTCAATGATCAACGAAGATTTTCAGAATAACATATTGCAGTGGTTGGCAAACTCATTAGTCAACAGAGCCAAATATCAAGAGTACAACGACTGAAATTTCTTTTGAGAGCCAAATTTTTTATACTTAAACTTCTTCTAATGCCACTTCAAAATAGACTGGCTCAGGCCGTGGTATTTTGTGGAAGAGCCACACTCAAGGGGCCAAAGAGCCGCATGTGGCTCGCGAGCTGCAGTTTGCTGACCACAGACCTATTGTATCTCAATGGAAACAAAAACTATTATTTCCCTCACTATGGAAGAAAGTGCTACTTTCCTATCCAATATACATACACTCTTCTCTTCCTTCCTTAATAATGGAACTCCACTCTTTGGGGGCAGCAATACACCTAGTTTAGTTTCCCTTATCACTGGATGTGGCCACATGTCTAAATTCTGGCTAATGATGTGTGGTATCTTCTGGGATGGCTGTGTATATGTGACTGACTCAACTGAAAGAATCTTGGGCCCTTTACTCTTCCTCTTTGCTGCTACCTGGAATATTAACACAATGGCTGAGCTTCTGTAGTCACAGAGGTCTATAATAAGGTCACCTTAAAGATAGTTCTTAGAAGATGAAAACATTTTATCTATTAAAATAGTTACGGCCTTCCAAAAGGCACAGCACACAAACAAATATACATTATATCTATGATATTAAAATTACATGGTGGAGGTCTAAGACTCCTTAATATTTTGCTTTTTCAGTCTAAGAAGAGCTCCCAAATATATAACTGCCAAAAATAGGAAACGAACAAAATGTCCTGATAGATACATGTATGAACAAACTGTACTATTTGCATAAAGGGGAGCATTGTTCTATAATAAAAAGAAATGAACTATCAAGCCATAAAAAGACATAGAGGAACCTTAAAAGTCCACTGCTAAGTGAAAGAAGCCCAAGTGAAAAGCAGTATGATGTTAACTATCTAACATTCTGGAAAAGGCAAAACTATATAGACAGTAAAATCACCAATAATTGCTAGGGATTCAAGGGAAGAAGAGAGGGAAAGAGGGATAAAGAGGGCACTTTTGGGGGCAGTGAAGCTACGCTACATGAGTGTAATGGTGGACACATGACATCATGCATTTGTCAAAACCCACAGAACTATACACCACTAAGAATGAAATCTAATGTAGACTAGGAACTATAGTTAATGATAATATACTAATACTAGAGGTCTGAACTTATTGCAAATTTTTAAAGTATTTTTTTTCATTGATTTTAGAGAGAGAGAAAGGAAGAGGAAAAAGAAAAAGAAAGGGGAGAACAGGAGGAAGTACATGATTATAATTTTTAAAATTCATGTACCGGGGCTGGGCAGGCGGGGGGGAGGTTTAAGGGGGAGGCCATCCCTCAGCTCGGCCTGCCCCACTCTCACAGTCCAAAAGCCCTCAGGGGCAGAAAGCAATCCAGCAATCAGGGGAAGGCAATGTCCCCATCACACCTCTGCTGCTGCCACTGCTGGCAGCACAAGCCTCTGCCAGCCCTGGTTACCTGAACTCGGGCAGCACCATGCAAGGCTTGCCTATACCTCGGGTATCAGCTGGGCAGCTGCCATCCAAGGCTTGCCTGCACCTCAGGCCAGCCCTGGGCAACTGGGGGGCTGAGGGTGGGCCTAGCCCGGGGTGGGCAAACTTTTTGACTCAAGGGCCACAATGTGTTCTTAAACTGGACCAAAGGGCTGGAACAAAAGCAACCTGACCATGCTGGCACTCTCATCTTGGGCTGCTGGTGAAGGAGCGGAGGGGAGAGCAAGAGAACCTCTGTTCTTTCGTCTCCGAGGTCCAGATAGAACAGCCAAACGGGCTGGATCCAGCCCGCGGGCCATAGTTTGCCCATGGCTGGTCTAGCCACACTGCGCACCTGCCACCCCACAGCGGGGCTGAAAGAACTGGGAGACTCGCACAGGGCTGAGGGAACTGGGCGCTGCCATCTTTGTGATGGTGTGATAGTCAATTTGCATATTTCCTCTTTCTTATATAGGATTGGCTCATCAATTATAATGAATGTACCACCCTAATGACAGAAGAAATTGTGCATGTTTGGGAAGGGGGACTGGCATATGGGAACTCTCTGTACTTTCTGCATGATTTTTCTATAAACCTAAAACTGCTCAAAAAATAAAATGCATTTTTAAAAAAGACTTGGGGATGGGAGGGTTGTAAAGGAGACAAGGAAGAAAAGGTTGCGAAGCACTGACCTAGTCTGAGAAGAGAGGCTCCAGCTATTTAGGTTTTAAACTATAATCAGCTTTCAGAGGTTTTAGAATAATGTAGAAACAGATCCAAATCCTGGCATTTACTAAGAAGATGACAAGCTCTTTAACCTCTTTCAGCATTGTAAAATGGAGATAAAAATTCTAACATTAAACAGGGTAATATGTAAATGGAAGAAAGTTGTGTAAAATGTAAGTGCACATGTAAAATGCTCAGGCTTTGACACAGAGGAGTTCAGTGAAAAGTAGCCTACTTTCTTATCACAAAACAGCAAAATTCAAGTACATTTCATTCCCATAAAAGGTAATAAGGCATCTAGACTATTTTACCACTACTTCAATTTACCACAAAGGAAATCACCCTGGGGGGGAGGGGGTTACATTAAAAAAAAACTTGAAATATGGCAATTGATAACTTAATACAAAAAATTTCATGTGTTTTAGTGAACAGTACAGTACCACATCAAAAGAATTAAATTCCCTGTAATTTTGCCCTATCACAGGCAACTTCATACTTGGTATAAACTTAAGACTACTTTGTCTACAACCCTGTACCAAATTCTTCACAATGAAGAATGGAATAATGATAAGGAGTTACTTTTAAAAATTCAAAAGCTCTTACTATCACTCTGGAGTTCTATTTTTAAGTCAGAAGCAGTATTAGGAAAGAGTCCAGTGAAAAGGCTTACAGAGATATTCAGATAATGACTAATTGTAATACTATTCAACATGTAAAAATCACAATAAGAACAAAAATGTAAGTGCTCAATTTTTTACAAATAAGGTCATCTAAGAAAAAGTTTCCTTAGTCCCATCAGAAAGAGAAACCTAAATAGAAAATTTATAGCCATAAAGACTGACAATCTTCCAAGAAGTCAGAATCTACTAGATATTTTCTTAGAATCTATTCCCTAATATCAACACAGAAAAGAAAAAGTAGCAGAAACTTACGTTCTTGTATTAAGTATAAATCGTATTCTGCTTATTATTGCAGAATAATTTTACTACCCTCATTTACCTCTTCTGCCCGGTAATTATCTCTCCTTTTTATTTATTATATATCTATAACGTTAAAAATTTCATTTTCTTTTTGAAAATGTCCATTGGAAAAATGCTTTGTATTCCACAAAGAAAATTATATAATCTTAAAGTTATAAATAAATCAGCCAACCACTCTTGTACTATTTGTAATACATACTAAAAATAGCTAAAACTTATATAGCATTTACTAGGTACAGATACTAAGTACTTTATATATATTACCTGATTTGATCCTTGAAAGAAGTCAAGATAATTGCTATCATCAAATATATGAGAATGGCTGGATGCTATAATCTTAGAAGATATCAACAACAAAAAATTATGTAACTTCATCTCTATTGTCATCTGGCTGACAGTAAAACATGGCAATCATAAAAATACATTCTGATCACAGAGCATTCAGAATGTAAAAAAAAAATGTTTGCAGCTCAGAATCTAAGAAAATAGGGTATTTCTATCACATTTTAGAAAGGAGGGAACTGATGAATAAAATGGTTATGCGATTTATTGAAAGTTATATGGCTCACAGACTATCCACTATCCATTCTGAAAAAAGACCAACACAATGGCATTGTGATGCATTACAGAGAAAACACACACGATAAAATCAATTCTAATTCTTGATACTACTCTGAAAAAGTATTTCATAAAAAACCTTTACATTTGTAATATATTCATAAGAGGCATAAAAGAACCATCATTTTGATAATAATATATAACAGTATATGATGTTATTCATCTGACAATGTCAGGGAACCCCAGGAAAATTAGCTCATGACTTTAAAATGGTCATCAATTATTATTCTCCTCTTTTAATAAACACAGCCAACCGATCTTCATATTCCAAACAGATTGCTTGTGCAGTCAAATGCAGACCTCAATCACCATTTTCATATTCCTTCAATAGTCTTAAATTCTTAACTAATGTGTCTAAAAATATTTAACCTTCATTTTAACCTTGTCATTCATGTGGAACATTCATTGAAAACATAGGAATGACAGAAAATTTATATTAACCAGCTTTAGGAGGTACTATGTAAATTTCCTCTCAACTGAATCTTACCAATAACTTTATTCCCTAGGACTATATTTGGAAATTATTTAAAGACATAGCAAGTAGGTAAAATGCATGATACTACACTGATACTGGTTTGGACAAATCAATTTTAAATGAATCTTTGGGGTTATATATTTTATAATTTTCAACAATGTACCTGAACAATAATAAAGGGATTTGTTTTTGTTTTTTTTAAGAAAGGGGAGAGAAGAAAATAGAAGAGAAGAAAAGGAACAAAGGAAAGAGAAAGGACAGATAAAGGAGATGAAGGGAAAGGAAGAAGGAAGGAAAGGGTAAAGAAGGAAGGACAGACATAGCTTCAGAATTAGACAGACCTGGGTTCAAATCTTGACTGTGCTATCATGTAACAATGGACAAGTTACTCTGTCTGGAGAATATCACCTGTGTTATAAAATGTTTGTAAGAATTAGCTGAAACCGGTTTGGCTCAGTGGATAGAGCGTCGGCCTGCGGACTGAGGGGTCCCGGGTTCGATTCCGGTCAAGAGCATGTACCTTGGTTGTGGGCACATCCTCCAGTGGGAGGGTGTGCAGGAGGCAGCTGATTGATGATTCTCTCTCATCGATGTTTCCAACTCTCTATCCCTCTCTCTTCCTTTCTGTAAAAAAAAATCAATAAAATATATTTTTTTTAAATGTTTGTAAGAATTAAATGAGAAAACTATCTACCTAATATACACTAGCTAAAACACAAAAGAGTAATTAAATATTAGTCATCTTCTTCTTCCTTCTCCATAGCTAACATAAGATAAGAAAACACACCTTGCTCCATTCCTAGGTGCTTCTAGAAAGTGGGAGAGAAGTGAGTACATTTCCACTTCCACAAGTTTTTGATTATCCAGAAGAGCAGAAATAGTGAATAAAAATGGTACCCACTCCAGACACATTATATATTTTAACTTCATTAAAAAAGTATTCGGTACTGGTTTAACCAAATCATCCAAGTCACAGGCCACATATAAATTATTTCATAAACTTCTTAACTCTGCTGTTGACTATTATGAAAGTAAAAATATTTGACTATTTGAAAGCATCATTCAGCATCTAAAGCTGACTCTGTTCTTAAAAGTGCTAACAAATTTTTTATTCTGTGAAATGAAACTCCAAAGCTCAAAAAGTCAATTAACAGTTAACAGGTTAATAAATTAACTCTCAGTATTATTTCCTACTATATATCCCATACGATAGATGCCTAGCAATAGAACGTTGTTAGCATGAAGAGAAAAAAGGCAATGGGAATACATGTGCCTTCGAAGTGCTCCAGAAAATTTGCTTAGCCAACAGTGAAGATAGTGCAACATTCCATAGAAAAACAACAGAGGGAGACAGCAGAACTCACTTCAAATGCTCAATCCCTAACTTCCATAAAAATTCAGTAATTGGGGAAAAAAGAGGGCAGAATAAAAAATAACTTCTGGAAGCAAAAACAGAACAGAGGGGAGGGAGGTTCTATCTCAGTCCCTGCAGTTATTTTAAAATTCTTACAGAGAAAGGATCATAGATCTACATGAATCTCCTCTGCAAAAGTTTATTCGTTGAATTTTAAAAAAAGAAAAAATATACTCAAACCAAGTCATAAACATTAAGAACCTCAGATTCTGAATAAAATAAAATAAATCGCTCGAGGAATCACTGCAACACACTGTCTCAAAATTTGGAAAATCAGAGTTACAGACTTTACAAATTTAACTTCTCCAATGGTTTCCACTACATTCACAACTAAATACAAGTAAATGCTTGCCATAACCTCAAGGGGGTCTTACAGTAAGATCTAGCTCCAACCTACTTCTCCAATATTATCCCTACTATGCGCCAAACACAAAGCCTCAGATTTGTTCTTAACTGTCAAGCTTGTCTTCACTATAGCTTTGCACGTTATTCACACTGGATACAGCTGACCTTCATTGGTTCTCAGTTTAAATCAGGGATAAGAAACCTTTTTTCTACCAAGGCCATTTAGATATTTATAACATCATTTTCGGGCCATACAAAATTATCAACTTAAAAATTAGCCTGCTATATCTGGCCAAATATTTAATTAACTCACTCACCCCTAATGCCTTGGCAGAGCCAGACCAAATGATTTCAAGGGCCTTATAGGGCCCTTCGGCAGGACATTCCCCACCCCAAGTTTAAATGTAAATCTCAGGGAAACCTTTCCTAAAGGCCTTTCTCTTCATTCCTGAAGGGAAATAAGTAAAATTAAGGTAACTAACATTTACTGAGTATCTAAGAGGCCCTGGGCAACCCTTCATAAGATTTCCATTTAATCTTCACAATAAACCTCAGTGATAAGACCGAGAAAGAAACTCAGAGATTAAATAGCTGGCCCAAGTTCACGGAGGTAATATATAACAAAGCAAAGAATTGAGCCCAAATTTAATCCCAAACCCACCTTCTTTCTGCTACAATATAATGCCTCTATGTTTAAACAGAAAGGATCTTACTAGGAAGAAATGCTTAATTCAGTTCAGAGCTACAAAAAAAGACAGCAGAGTTTACATAAAGATCTATAAACTGGCAGTCTGGATAATTAACCCTCACTTGGCATCTGTATGTCTTTTACATTAGCAATCAGCTAACTAGGATAATTAAAAAACAATGGTTATTTCTTCTAAGGCTCAAAGAGTTCATAGGGCATATTTAAAATGCTGTTACTTCTCTTCTATACCTTATACATTTTGCATAAAATAGATATTAATTAAATTATAGAAATTCTGAATTTACCCAAAGAAGTTCAACTAATAAATATTCAGGAATGTCATAGCTTTTTTAAAACAAATGAAGAGACAAGATTCTTAACATTTTCTAATTAAGGTTAATGAATTGGAACAATATTGAGGCAATGTTAATTTGAAAAAGCAAGTCACAAGTACTCTGGGAATATGTCACATTTATATATATGCCTAACTTTTCCAACTAGCACTAGAATATTCTAGAGAGCAGAGTCTTTTACCTATACAAGTCCATAATACCTTGCAATGGAAGGACTCAAAATATTTTTAAATGCCAATTATTAGAAAAGAGGAACCAATTTCCTTTTATATCTCATTTAGTTTTAAGATAAATGTCCACAAATTCTTTAGTATTCTTCCCATTAAAGTATGAAGCTAAAGTTCAGCAAAAGGAATATAGTCAATAATCCTATATAATAAAAGCATAGTATGCAAATTGTCCCCTCAACCGGGAGTTCATCCAGGAATTCAACCAAGGGGCAGGACCAGCCAGGGGAAGGAAGTACCTGGCCGGCAGCCGGCAGCCACTAGGGATCCTATGAGTGCATGAATTTCATCACTGGGCCTCTAGTATCATAACTATGTATGGTGCCAGGAAGGTACTGGAAATATTGGGGAGGGGGTCGCTTTACAAATTATACCAGAGGCTCAGCACACTAAATCGTGTGCAGGTAGGGTTCCTAGGCCTAGCCTGCAATCAGGGCCATCTTTTGCCTGCTAGCCACCACCCACCTGGTTCCCGTGGCTCCCTGCGATCAGAGCCTGTGAGTGAAGGGAGGGGCGGGGACAAGAGGACAGTCCAAGAGGTGGTCAATGCACCCCACAATGACTGGTCAAGCAGTCGTTCCGGTCATTATGGCCACTGGCCTTTTATTATATAAGATAATTGTCTAACCACTATGCTATACACCTGGAACTAATAGTATAAAATAATATTAAATGTCAACTGTAGCTGAAAAGTAAAATTTTTTTAAAGAAATATACTGTTTTTGTTCTAGCCCTATCTGTCATCTCACTGCCATTAAAATAGTTTACCTGTGAGGAATTTAATGGGAAAATATAACTTTAGGGTAAAAAAAATACCAGTAGTCTAATTCCCTGCCCTTAAGGGTGGGGAGGCTCAGTGACTCACTTCTAAGGAAAAGAGTAAGACAGAAGTAACAGTTTATGATTTCTAAGACAGTCATAAAAAGCACTGCAGCTTCCGCCTTGCTCCCTCTTTCAGGTCACTAGGGAACTAGCAGCCACGTCCTGAGGACACTCAAACAGTTCTACAGAGAGGTCCACGCGGCTAGGAACTAAGGCTTCTTGCCGGCGGCCGGTGGGGAAGGGAGGTCTAACAACAGGCATAAGAGTGAGGCATGCGCCTGCCCCAAATGAGCCTTCAGGTGGCTGACATCTGGACTGCACTGCTAGGACCCCCTGAGCCAGAATGACCCCCCTGCTTTCTGGCTCCTGAAGTTCTGATCCACAAAACTGTGAGATAAAGGGAGGAGCTGGGATCAGGGCGGGGGTTGGGGGAGGTTTAAATACAACAATAGATTTAGAATTTTAAAATATCTCAATTATTAAATTCCTCGCCTTGTTTCTTAAGAACATCAGCCTCAACCTTTTTCCTTTCCCAACACTCACCAGAATCTTGGGGAGCAACACATCTATTTACTTAGAAAAGCACCCCCCACCATGATCCTGTCATACCTCCCCTTGATTGGACAATCACTGCTACCGAGCATAATTATCTAAAAATAAGTGAAGTGCCTTTACAGTTGAGTACAGTGGAAAGATAAGAGGCTTCGCCTGACTCCGGCCCAGGCTCTCCCGGGATTCCTAACTGCGGTGACTTATCTGAACCTCGGAGGGACTTCCCTGGTCTCTTTCACAGGTGCCCTATGAACAGACTTTCACAGTGAGCAGGCAAGAATCCTACCCAGCATTTTTACAGAGACTCGATTATACAAACATGCCTAATTACATGTAAAAGACACATTTCACAAAATTTTAAACAGTAAGTTACCCAGCAACTTAACTTAATATCTCTCCCATCAAACATAACCCCCCCTCAAAAAACAAAACACAGCAACAACACAAAAAACAAAAGCAGGGAGCTATTTTATGGTTTTATCTTTTTTAGATTAAGAAAAGTAAGCAACCTTTTTTTAATTTTTTTAATATATATTTTATTGATTTTTTACAGAGAGGAAGAGAGAGGGATAGAGAGTTAGAAACATCGATGAGAGAGAATCATCGATCAGCAACCAAGGTACATGCCCCTGACCTAAATCGAACCGGGGACCTTTCAGTCCGCAGGCGGATGCTCTATCCACTGAGCCAAACTGGTTTTGGCAGTAAGTAACCTTCTTGCACACATGCCACATTCAAGTTTGTCCTGATGTTCACAGAATTGCCAGGTTTACTGGTGGCTGATACAATGTGAAGGCAGAGGAAGGCATTTTGTTTCATGCCATTTATACTTACCCCCACCACACACACACCTCAAAAAAGGAAGCAAAACACATAAGAGTGAAGCTAAGTAAGTCCTCAGGCAAGTTTGCTAAGAAGCTGGAAATAAGGAGAGAAAGAGAAAAAAAAGGGTGACAGCAAAGCACTGAACTCTAACAGACTCCAAATTATACTCAACGCACAAATTTCACTGTCCCTGCCCCAAACTCTTGTAAAAGTATAATTTAAATTTCTGAATTGCAAAAGGTGAATGAAAGCAATGTAAAAGATGTACAAATCATACAATTACAGCACTCACTCATCAAATCTCAAGAAAAAGCCATCCTCCTGTTCAATGTGAAACTCTACATAAAACATCCAAAGAGATTTCCCCCCCTTTAAACAGGAATCACTCACCAATTCATCACTGGGTTACTGCTTCTACTACAGTAATGAACTGTTACTTAAGTTATTATTTACTTTCTCTTCTTTTAAGCATGTATTTATATTGTGAAAAGAAAACAAGCTCATAGCAAAAATTTCAAAATTCAAAATATAAAAAGTTATATTCTCCCACATCCAGACCTTACTTCTACCTGTGTGAGCTAATGGTAATCCAGTGTCTTGTGTATCCATTCAGTTAGAAATTATTTACTTTTCATATGCTTGTACTCTGTTTACTTGTAAGGGAAGGAGCCATACTTTATATTACCTTATTTGCCGGCGTATAAGACGATTTTTGGGCCCTGAAAAATATGCCTCCAAGTGGGGGGTAGTCTTATACGGCGAGTATATAACAAACTCTGTATTTTGAGTGGAAATGTTAGGGGGTCGTCTTATACGCCCAGTCTCTTATACGCCGGCAAATACGGTATTTTTCAGGGCCAAAAAATCATCTTATACGCCGGCAAATACGGTAATTTGTATCCACCCAGCACCTTGCATAGTAAAAAATAAATATTTGTAGGCTTGATTTAATTGTGACTACAACGTACCTGCTGTTTATTTACTCTTGGAATTAACAATTCCAATAAACCAAGTTTGCTTGTTTGCATACATTTAATGAAATAAATAAATATTAAAAAAAATCATGTCATAGTGCCAATAAGATAACTGGAATAAAAAATATAAGATATTTATCTAAATACAATAATAAAGTATTTGATCCTTCTGGGGGATAAAAATCTTAAGTGCCACACATGGTATCTTACCATAGTAATACTTTGCATATCTGGAGGTAAATTATCTGGTAATTTATACTATCCTCACTTAGAGGATTCACTTTGAGATTAGATGTAACATTACCAAGTTTGTTTATCTGATCTTCAAGCCTACAGAGTGATAAAAACTGTTATGTTACCCTGACAATAGGAAATTATTTTTTAAAGAGCCTCAAAATGAAGAAACAAAAATTTAAAAAGCAGATGTAAAGGCTCAAGAAAAGGCCCAAAGGGGATTTTTAAATAGTCACACACAAAAAAAGTCATAGTGATTAAGAGTGCAGGCTCTGTGGTCATAATTACCCAGAATCCACTACTGCATTCTGCCACTCACAAGTCATGTGACATTGGAAAAATTAAAATTAGTTTACTTCCTGGGGATAATTCACCTAATCCTTAATCTAAAGATACTAATATCTAATTTGTGGATTGATGAAGAAATAAGATAATTAATATAAAATGTTCAGCTTAATATCAAGTATCTGGAAAAACCATCACCTCCACTACTCCCAATAATTATAAAGAGAATGTTAAATTAAGTTTGGTGTATACTTTCCATGAGAGCAAAAGAATGAATTTGAATATTCCCATCCAAGAAGCTTGCCATGAAAGGGTCTTTGCAGCCGAAACTGGTTTGGCTCAGTGGATAGAGCGTCGGCCTGCGGACTGAAAGGTCCCAGGTTCGATTCCAGTCAAGGGCATGTACCTTGGTTGCTGGCACATCCTCAGTAGGGGATGTGCAAGAGGCAGCTGATTGATGATTCTCTCTCATCAATGTTTCTAACTCTCTATCCCTCTCTTCCTCTCTGTAAAAAATCAATAAAATATATATTTTTTAAAAAAGAAAAGAAAGGGTCTTTGCATTTAAAGAGTTACACTCTAATTACTTGGAAATTAGATCATACAAATTCATCTGATAACCTGACAAAAAATACTATTTCTAATTGGATTTTAAATGTAAAAATAAAAAATAAAAGGGATGAAAGAAAGAGGAAGTGAAGGAAGTAACACGACAGGAAAAGCAAAGTCAGATGATCAAGATTAATATTTGGTTATATCTGCCCAATAAGGTAAAGAAAAAACTATTTAGCCTTGAGGTTTTTTTCCCTGCAAAGGTAACAACCAAAGACTGAGACTAAATCATATATACTGGATGTGATATTTGGCTTCTTTTTATCTCCCATTTGATAAGCCAGTCAAGTCAATATACATTGTAGTCAAGATAGTATTCAAGATTTCACTAACACAAAATATACGAAAGTAAAAGGGTAAGTTCTCTCTCACATAAGGAGGTGATGTGGTTGAGGTTATATTCCACTTGTCTGTAACTCTTGCGTTTCATTTATATCATTTTTGTATCTCAATGAAGTTCCAAAAAAATATGCTCTTCCCAAATAATCTATCCTTGAAATTTTCAAAATCAGAGAAAGCATTGTCAATGACACAAAGGACAATTGTGTCATGATTACTTACTATTTGGGATAGAAGGAGTTAATGCTGTTTCTGTTATTCCCACAGAGGAAAAAGGGACTACCACCTTCTTATGCCTTGAAATGCTTCCACTGCAGAACAAAAAGCACTGTTTTCATGCTGCCTAATTTTTAAGAGGCTGTATTATCCCTCTAAAACTCAACAACAGTTCAAAGCCACTAGAAAATGCCCAACTTAAATATATCATTAAATGCTGGATAATAATAATTGTTAGGAGGAAAGTTGCTTTAAAAATATGAATAACCTTTGATAAAACTCTAGCTCCAAACCACTACATTCTCCCATCTGTGACACATTCTGGAAATAAAATTAATCAAAGATTAGCAAACTTGACCTATGATCTGTGGGTCATAATGACTGAGAGAAAAAGAAGTTTTAAAAATGAAGGACCAAACAATGAAAATCAGTCTGAATCTTCTCGCCACTCTAAGTGGATGTTTGCTTCTCTTGCACTGAGGCTAGGCCTCAATCAAAACTCTGAGTCATTTTACTCAGACAGTCATGAGGGGGCCAACCGCACATGACAGCATGCTGTGTAATGCATGACACATCCCGTTTCTGAGCACAGAGCTAAAGCATTAAAACAAGATTAACAAAGTAATTTATGGGAACTGAATGAATGTAACTGTTATCTTCTTCTTCTCTTCCCTCTCTTCATAATCTCCCATGGATCATAGAAAATATCTTTCAAAGGACAAAGCAAGTAGAAATCCCTTCACTTTTTTTATTTATTTATTTTTACATATTTTTGTTTATTTCAGTGAGAAGGGAGAGGGAGAGACAGAAACACCAATGATGAAAGAGAATCACTAAATGCTGCCTCCTGCACACCCCACACTTTGAGCCCACAAGCAGGCCTGTGCCCTAAGCAGAAATCGAACAGCGACCTCCTGGTTCATAGGTTGATCCTCAACCACTAAGCCATACAGCCTGCCTAGAAATCCCTTTAAAAAGCAGCTAAGATAAAAGAGCAGGAAATCTAAGGCAATTCAATTTTAAGCTGGTTAGAATATCACATACATTATAAGAATAAAGAAAAGTTTACTGTTATTCTTCTGAAAAGTAATTTAAGTTCTTAATTTCAAAGGCAAACAAAATAAGATACTTTTAGAGATAATAAAAAAAAACTTGTGGTATTAAAACCACGATGAGATTCTACTTCAATCACATTAGAAGATTGTGGGGTTTTTTTAAATATACAAAAAACAGAAATAATAAGTGTTGGCAAGGAGTGGAAAATTGGAATCCTTATGAATTGCTGATGAGAATGTAAAATGGTACGGCCACTGTGGAAAACAGTATGGCAGCAATTCCACTTCTGTGTAAATACCCAAATGAATTGAATGAAATAACTCAAACAAGTATTTGTACACCAATGTTCATGATAGCATAATTCACAATAACCAAAAGGTAGAAGCAACTCAAAAGGTGTCCATTGACAGAGAAATTATTAAACAAAATGTGGTCTATACATACATATACTACAATATTATTGTTTTAAAAAGGAAGTACATTCTAAAACATGCTATACTATGGATGAACCTTTAAGACATTATATTACATGAAATAAGTAACAAAAGAACAAATATTATATTATTCCACTCCTTAGAGATACATAGAATAGTCAAATTCATAAAGACTGAAAGTAGAATTGTGGTTGCTAGGACTAGGGGGAGAGAAAGAATGGGAAATTTTTATTTATGGTTCAGGGTTTCAGTCTGAAAAGATGATAAAGTTATGGATATGGATGGTGTGAGGATTACACAATAAAGTGAATATACTTGATGCCACTGAAGTGTGGACTTAAAAAATGGTTCAGGCCCAGCCAGCATGGCTCAATGGTTGAGTGCCAACCCATGAAACAAGAGGTCACAGTTCAATTCCCAATCAGGGCACAACACCAAGTTGTGGGCTCTATCCCCTGTAGGGGGCGTGCAGGAGGCAGCTGATCTATAGCTGTAATAATAAAAGTGTAACATGCTAATTAGACCAGACATCCTTCGGGACAAGCCAGGGCTGTGAGGGCCGAAGTCCTTGCACAAATTTTGTGCATGGACCTCTAGTATATAAATAAAACATTACTGTTTATAAAACTCCCAGCTCTCTCACATAAAACATCAACTGGTTGGTTGCCTTCAGCACTCGCCCTGACTGGAGATCAAACACACAACCTGGATATGTGCCCTGACCAAGATTTGAACCTGCCATTCCAACCAACTGAACCATACTGGCCAAGGCACCTTATAAGTATTGGGTTTTAAATATATATATATATATATATATATATATATATATATATATATATATATATTTTATTGATTTCAGAGAGGAAGAAAGAGAGAAAGAAAGCCAGCAATACGAGAGAAAATCATTCGTCAGCTTCCTCCTCCACACCCCACACTGGAGATCGGGCCCACAATCCGGGCATGTGTCCTGACTGGGAATTGAACCATGACCTCCTGGTTTATAGGCTAATGCTCAACCAATGAGCCATGCCAGCCAGGCATTAAGTATTCTTAATAAGTACTCAATTGTATAGATAGCTGACCATACAATTTTGTACTGTTTTGCTCAAATAGAACAGAGATAAAAATCATGTTTCTAGTTTGGGCCTCCAAATTGGTATATTATTTCCAAAGACAAAGGATTGAGTTCATCATAGTAATATACTAGAATGACCAAAGAGTGAGCAATAAATTGAAAAAATAGGTTATCATAATATAAATAGTTCTTTTAGAACTTAAAAGATACAGTAACCAGACACAGGTGATGGTTTTCACCCAGTATGAACTCAATAGTATTCTACTATATATGCTGAATTAACAAATGTCACATAAAACAGGATGAAAACACATTCTATTGCATGTAAAATGTTTGTTCTCAAATGCCTTCTGTTTATACTTAATAAAAACTCCATGCCCAGTTTTAGATTTCTAACTGACTCGCTAATAAGTATGTATCACTCATTGCATAAGAAAAATACCATCCAAATGCGTTATGTTTTTCTCTCTCCCTCTACCTTCCTCTCTAAAAATCAAACACAAATTTTTTAAAAATCTGTACTGTTAATTCTTCCTCCATCCAAAAAACTATATATAATGTTATATATTGTAAGATACTAGAGGCCCAGTGCATGAAATTTGTGCATGGGCAGGGGGGAGGGGATGTCCCCCAGCCTGGCCTGCACCCTCTCCAATCTGAGATCCCTTGGGGGATGTCCAACTGCCGGTTTAGGCCCGATCCCTGTGGGACATCCCTCTCACATTCCAGGACTGCTGGCTCCTAACCGCTCCCCTGCCAGCCTGATTGATGCCTAACTGCTTCCCTGCTGACCTGATCACTCCCAATTGCCCTCCCCAGCCAGCCCGATCACCCCCAACTGCCCTCCCCTGCAGGCTTGGTTGCTCTCAACTGACCTCCTTTACTGGCCTGGTCACCCCTACCTGCACTCCCCTGGAGGCCTGGTGGCCCACAACTGCCCTTCCCTCAGGCCTGGTCGCCCACAACTACCCTCCCTTGCCGGCCTGATCACCCAAAACTGCTCTCCCCTGTCGGCCTATCACCCACAACTGCTCTTCCCTGCTGGCCATCTTGTGGTGGCAATCTTGTGACAATGTTGTGGGATGCCACCTAGGCTTTTATTATATAGGACAGCAAAAATACAAATAAAAACTCTAGCTGGTTTGGCTCAATGGATAGAGCGTTGGCCCTGGATTCAATTCTGGTAGGGGATGCGCAGGAGGCAGCTGATTGATGATTCTCACTCATCATTGGTATTTCTATCACTCCCTCTTGCTTCCTCACTGAAATCAATAAAAATATATTTCAAAAAAATTATATATACGCCAAAACCAGTTTGGCTCAGTGGATAGATCATCGGCCTGTGGACTGAAAGGTCTCAGGTTCGATTCCGGTCAGGGCCATGTACCTTGGTTGCGGGCACATCCCCTGTAGGGGGTGTGCAGATAGATGATTCTCTCTCATTGATGTTTCTAACTCTCTATCCCTCCCTCTTCCTCTCTGTAAAAATCAATAAAATATTTTTTAAAAAATATTACTGGGTATAAAAGTCCCAGCTCTTCAATATAGGTTTCTCATGGACCACAAAGATACAAAAATACTGGTTCTAACAAATAGTACATGCAGTTCATGAATCATTCATTTTGACTCATATTAAGATGACATGCCAGAATGCAAACAGATAAATGATTCTTATGTCAATTTTGACACCCATTTTCACTGCATCCCACTATAGTCCTCATTCCTAAAGACCTGAAATATGTCATTTTTCTCCATTTTTTACTTAAATATGGCTAAAGCAGACAGTATCTTTTTATTATTATTATTATTATTTAAAGTACCTTCAAAATACTCAATTTTTTTCAACTCCCACGTTGGCTTTATAAAATAAATGCACAATACCACACTTGCCTATATATATATGACAAAAATAGGATTGCTGATAAAACAAACTAAAGATTTCACACTTGCCTAACATTCCAAAACCACTCCGTTGAACATTTCACGAGTCTCTCAGGCTGGGGCACATTCAGCCACTGATTTTTCTCAGCAGTTAACAACAGGGGTCAGGCTCCATGTATCCCATGCTCCTTAGAGAAGACTCAGAGTGACCTTCGTCTTCAAGGCATAGAACGCCAAAAATAAAAACAAGGCAGTCCTAGAGCCACGCTGAGCTTTTAAAAAACATCTATCTCCAAAAGTTTCCAAAGAAAACCAGAAATGAAAAAACTGTCTCAGGAAGGCTAAAACCAAAAATGAGGTGAGGTTAGGGGAAAATGCTGATGATTTAAAAAAAAAAAAAAAGCAGAGAGAATGCTAAGGTTTCAGGGGAAAGCTTAATGACAAGAAATGACAAAAGAAAGCAGAACTACTTGATTTCTGTTAGTAGAAAGTAGATCGAACACTTGGATC
This sequence comes from Vespertilio murinus, assembly GCA_963924515.1. Lineage (NCBI taxonomy): Eukaryota > Metazoa > Chordata > Mammalia > Chiroptera > Vespertilionidae > Vespertilio > Vespertilio murinus. Next base: position 19,663,792 of record OZ004719.1, on the reverse strand, counting down.
GGGGTCTAACTCTGAGCAAGTTACAACCTGCTCTACAGAGTCAGTTTCTCCATCTACAACCCTATCCATTTCACAAAGTTGCTATGGGTAACACTAAAGGAGATGTATATCATACATGCCCAAGAGCTACACTAATGTACATTTTTAGTCCTTAGTACACAAAATACATTTTTTAAATGAACAGTAAGAGGAAATTAGAAAATGAGAAAAAAATTATTCACAAAATCTCTGAAGCTGACTTTACATAAAGAAAATATTGTGCTGATTTTCATAAAGCAGTTAAGGTAGGTAGGTCCCAGGAGCTGGAAACCAGTAAGTCTGCTGAGAAACTGGAAACTGTATTATGAAACAGGTGATTTGTGAAAAGCTGGAGAAAAGGGGCTTACTGGGATCCTGTTCTGATGCTCTGTAACACATTAAAAAAAAAAACTTAAAAGAATCATATATTCCAGCCAAAACCGGTTTGGCTCAGTGGTAGAGCATCGGTCTGCGGACTGAAGGGTCCCGGGTTCGATTTCGGTCAAGGGCATGTACCTTGGTTGCGGGCACATCCCCGGTAGGGGGTGTGCAAGAGGCAGCTGGTCGATGTTTCTCTCTCATCGACATTTCTAGCTCTCTATCTCTCTCCCTTCCTCTCTGTGAAATATCAATAAAATATATATTTTTTAAAAGAATCATATATTCCAAATCTTAAATCAATGTGCTGTATTTATGAGAAACTGCTATTTCCTTCACTCAGGGTATATTTTAATTTTAAGTATAAGTACACACATTTTGAATGCAGATTTATTGGTTACTTAGAAGATATATTTAAGGGCTTTTTAAACTAAAATATGAAAACATCATACAATGCTCAAACAGAATGGGTTAGAGTTGAGTTCATTTTGAAAATGTAATCTGATTTTGAGATGGTATCCCAAAAAGCTACTAAGGTCAAAACATCAACAAGTATCAGTTGCCAGTTACTTTATTAAAGGTTTCCAGTTAACTCTATTAGAGAAAGTTAAGAGGAATATTTTGATCTCTGAAAACACAAAAAGTTAAGGGGACTATTTTGAGATCTAGAATTAAAAAACTTTTAGAACATTGGAAAATATTTTTGTACTCTTTGGCTAGACAAAAATTTCTTAAGTAAAATACCAAAAGCACAATCCACAAAAGTAAAATAAAATATTGATAAATCAACTTCATCAAAATTAACAACTTCTATTATTTGAAGACACTGTTAAGAGCATGATAAGGCAAGTCATAGATGGGGGGGAAATTGCAAATCACATATCTAATTAATCACTTGTATCCAGCCTAAATAAAGAATTCATATAACTCACTAAGAAAAACCCAATTTAAAAGTAGACAAGATTTGTTGTGATGTTTCACTAAAGAAGATATATCGATATCTGATACACACATGAAAAGATGCTCAACATCATTGGTCACCAGAAAAATGCAAATTAAAACCGCAATAAATATCACTACACACCTCTTAGAAATACTAAAATTAAAAAGACTAACAATACTATATGTTGGTAAGTCAGTGAAACTGAAAATATAATACTCAGATATTCTACTCTTAGGTTTTGCTTAAGAGAAATAAAAACTTAAGGCTACAGAAAACCTTGGATGCAACTGTTAACAGCAATTTTATTTGTCACAGCCCAAAAGCTGAAAAAAACCCAAATTTCATCAAAAGGTAAACTGATAATTGTGCAATATATATTCAAGGAAATACTACTCAGCAATACAAAGAAATTAACTATTGTACATGCAACAACACAGAGGAATCTCCAATGTGCTGAAAGAAACCAGACTAGAATAAGAATCATTGTATGATTCTATGTATATAAAATTCTTGAAAATCCAAACAGCCTGACAGCAGATCAGTGCTTGTCTGGTGTCGGTGGGAAGGGGAGAGGAAATGGGTGGGAGGCTTACAAAGGGATGCGAGGGAACTTTTTGGAGAAAATAAATGTTCACTTTCTTGATTGTGGTGGTGATTTCATGGTATACGTATTTCAAAACCTATCAGATTACATTTTAAACATGGATAGTTTGTTGTATGTCAAATATATCCTATTAAATTATTTTTAAAGATGTATAAATTTATCTGAATGTAAGACTGTAACTCACTTCCCATTGCTGAACTGCCAGTTGCTCCAAAGAATCACAGATGCTAAAAAACTACAATCAGATCAGAACTGATTCACATAGGTTCCGATGCTTTAAGTCTGTGTCCTTTAAATATAAACCTTAGGATGTAGCCCTGAGGATAGCTGGGTTCAAGAGGAAGTAAGAGAAAGGGAACCAGGACCTTCCAGAGACCACATTCCTGGGCGCTTTTTTTTTTTTTTTGGGGGGGGGGGGGTGAATTCTATAAATATCCTAAAATACCTGTTATGTAACCTGTGATCAATGTTTTCCACCTGGTTCTATGAATGTGGATTCTCTTTTGAGAATTACTGATACTAAAGTGGAGAGCACCTTCAAATTTAGATCCTGGAATAAACAAAGCTATGCTCCAGATTAACATAATTTACTAGAGGCCCGGTGCATGAAATTCATGCACGAGTGGGGGGTGTCCCTCAGCCCAGCCTGCACCCTCTCCAATCTGGGACCCCTTGAGGGATGTTCAACTGCCCAAATGGGCAGTCATAGATCCCTCTTACAATCCAGGACTGCTGGCTCACAACTGCTCATGTACCTGCCTTCCTGGTTGCCCCTAACTGCTTCTGCCTGCCAGCCTGATCACCTCCTAACCACTCCTATGACAGCCTGATTGATGCCTAACTGCCCCCCTGCCTGTCCTCCAACTGCCCTCCCTTGCAAGCCTGGTGCCTCCCAACTGCCCTCCCCTGATGGCCATCTTGTGGTGGCCATCTTGTGTCCACATGGGGGTAGGATCTTTAACCACATGGGGGAAGCCATCTTGTGTGATGGAGTGATGGTCAATCTGCATATTACTCTTTTATTAGATAGGATGATTCTTAAGACTGTGTATTAAATTTTGGTATTTTTACTGACATGATCAAACATAAATAACAGGCCAAGAAAGGCATGCTTTTATAGGGGAAAAAATCCTTTCATATTTTGTGTATTACTGCTAAAAAATATTTTAGATCTCTAACAGACTTTGTTTAACCTTTTTTAAATATAGACATATTCACACCACTCACCCACATACAGTTTCTCATGTCTACAATTAATAAATTTGAACAACTCTATGAAGATAATTGATATCATGACATCCAAAGCAGGTCAAATGTGATTATTTTATAGTTATAGTAGTATATAAAACACATACTTAAATTGCAGCTTCAAGGTTCAAATTAACAAACATCACACTCAATGTTTTTCATAACAAGAGTTTGAAATTTTTATGTGTGAAGCCAAATTATATAGTACTTAAGAGCATATATTCAAGAGTGAACTGCCTGGATTCAAATCCTATTCAGCCACTTACTTAGGCAAGTCTCTGATTCCTCATCTATAAAATGAAGATAATAATATCTATCTCATAGAGTAGTTATGAAGATTAAATAAATTAATAGCATAAAGCACCTAGAACTGTGCCTTGCTCGTAGTAAGCACCCAAAAAGTTTTACTTTGTCGTGTTGTTATAATTATGCTCATGAACCCTAATATGAACTAAATTATAGACTTTGGGTGATGGTAATGACTTCATCAATTGTAACTAATGTGCCACTCTGGATAGGGATGTTGACAATGGGGGAGGCTATACATGTTTGTGGACAGGGGACATATGGGAAATCTACCTTCCTCTGAATTCTGCTGTGAAGTTAAATCTGCTCTAAAAAACAGACATCTTAAAAAAGAAAACTTGGTTAACTGGTTCATGATCTATATGAACCATGATTTTTCGGAGTCCAAATCCTACTCCTATCCTTTTTCCCCCCTAAAGATTTAGATAACTTTTGTCATTTATGTTAGTTCTTGTTATCATTCTTTGAATGTGGTTTTGTTTGACATTATAATAAACTCCCCTACAACATACCTAAATTGATGCCATGATAAAAAACTCATTAACACATTACTATAAAAGGTATACACCTGTTATTCATCCAGCTAAAATTAAGTGAATCTATATTCAAATCATGTTCAAAAGAACTTTCATGAATGTCAATTCCTTCTTAATATTCTGAGAAACAGTAGAAGAGGACTGAACAACTGAGATGAAAACCAACAACTATGTTCTTCTTAGAGTATCCAAGACATTATGTGTCTGTGTCAAGTTATTTCAGTTGGAGAGTCTAACATAGTATAAATAAGGCCATGGTCATGGATTTGACCTTTAGTGGACAAACTGCTTTGCCTCTATTCATTCCCTTTCCTCGTTCGCTTAGAAACATGCCTTTAATCAGGAGTGCCATTGGAAAAACAACTCAACTCGAGTTTTTGAAGGACGGTCTCATAAGTAGTAGAACTTGGAGGACATTTGATAGGTGCTAAGTAATGTTTAAGGCACCACATGAAATATATGTAAAAATGCTGCAATATGTTAAAAGTAGCAACACAGAAGTAAGACTTAAAATATAAGCCATACTTTCATATACTTGTAGCAGTAATTGCTTTCCAGGAAAGTCACACTAAGTCTCAGGTCTTTAAAAATACTCTTCTAGAAATTCAGTCTAAGGAACAAGTCAAAAGTTCAATTCAAAGACTTGTGCACAAAGATAACTAGTAGACTAGTAAAATAAAAATTTTGAAAAAATGTTAATGTCTAAAATATAGATCCACTAAGAAAAAGATCCAGCCGAAACCAGTTCGGCTCAGTGGTAGAACGTCAGTCTGCGGACTGAAAGGTCCCAGGTTAGATTCCGGTCAAGGGCACGTACATTGGTTGCGGGCACATCCCCAGTAAGGGGTGTGCAAGAGGCAGCTGGTCGATGTTTCTCTCTCATCGACGTTTCTAGCTCTCTATCTCTCTCCCTTCCTTTCTGTAAAAAAATCAATAAAATATATATTTTTTTAAAAGAAAAAGATCCAACAATCTTTTAAAAATAGGCAAAAAAAATGGAATATAATTAAAGCCATTTATAATAGACTGAATCCTTACAAAAATGATGTCACCAACTCTACACTGACTGATAGTATGTGGTAAAACTGCTCATCTAGCCATGGAGCTTACCTTCACCTCCAAAGGAGAGTACAGCTCAACTTCACTGAATCTTTTAACATTCATCCTCAACTTTAAATAAGGGAATATGACACGGGAGAGAGTGATTACACCAGAGAACTTCAGCAATACAACAGCTAGCCCAGAAGTGATTTTTTTTTTTTTTTGTAAATTTGAGACTTATGTAAATGTGATTTTAAACCATAATTCCTGTTGTAAATCAGACTCCAGCAATTTCTGTTGTATAATTTTGGTTTTTTGTAAAGTGTAACTATCCTTGTACAAAATGCTCATATTTAATTATGAACTGTTTTAAATCATTACCAAAGTTATAAGAAATGTTTGGCTTGCTGTGTGACGAAACAGATATACAGTCCTTTCAAGTCATGTGTTAGGACTTGGGATTGGGACAGAGAGCAGCAGCCATGTCAGCTAGGTGCTCAACTCTGCACATGATTATGGAGAAAAATTCCAAAATCTTATAAAGCCGAACATCCAGGGAGTTAATTGGAAGCTATCTTAATGTTCTTGGCAGTGGGATTGGCATTATTGATAAAGCTGGTCCCTTCATTTAATTGTCTTTTAGGTTGTTACCTACTTGTTGCCATGAGTACCGCAAGTTATATAGTATATTCATAAGAATATCAGTCTTGGGGCTAAAATGCCTTGATTCTTTTCACCTCTTTCACAAATCCTTACTTTTAATTAATTATTAATTGATAAGCAGCAGCTCCCTACAGATAGTAGGAGACTGCTACATTTTGCTATCATGATTGGCTGGGCCTGGTGCTGTTCCAAGTAAGATATTCTGAATTCCATTTTATCATTAAAGCTTGATTTAACAAACAAGAAAAAATGGGCAAAAAAAATGCACAGTTCACAGAAAAGGATATATTTAAATGCTCTATGAGATATTCAATCACACTTACTGTAAGAACTAAAACATTAAATTAACACTATCTTTTACCTTTTAGATTGTCAGATTCAAAAACTCTTGATAATTTCCTATGTGTAGGAAAGTAGGCACTCTCACACCCTGCTGATGAAATGTAAATAGGTACAAAAAGAAAGCAATTTGGGAATACCAAATATGCACATATAAGTTTTATAATTTTTCTAATAAACTCACACTAAAGCAAAATGACTTATATTCAAGATTATTCACTTGTACCAGAAAACTTGGGGAATTATTAAATAAATTACTATTCATCCAGGCATTATGAAGCCATAAGAAGAATAAGGAACTGCTTTATAAACTGACAGGAAAAATATACCCAAGATTATTAATAAGCATGTATGAAGGGGGGGATGTAAAAAAGGAATTAACACAAAGTGCAGATCATTTCCTATGATGGGTTATTATTTGTGTAAAACAGGAAAAAAGCAAATGCACAGTAAAAATTATGACGGTATTAATTCAGATATAAAGCAACCAACTGGCTCCAGACTCCCGGAACACCTAGCCAACCTACTCGAGTCATTTCATTAACCTCACAAAAAAACAGTATTTTTTAAACTAAATTTCTTAGACCCCACTCTTGGCAGAGTTTTTATTCTGCTATTTATCTGCTTCCATGTGCATGAAATAAGTACGGAAGGATATGCAGGAATTTCAAATATTTATTGATTGTGTAGAAGGGACAATGATTGCCTGCCAGATGGCAAATGAGGGGTGAGGGGTAATGAAGGAGGGGTGAAAGAGACCTCATGGATAACCCATATATATATATATATATATATATATATATATATATGCAAAAATAATATATATATGTATATATATCCTATTTTTTAATTAAATTTAAAAATAAAGACATTTGAAAAAAATTTAACATGTTCAAAACCATTAGAAAATATACTGTTAGAACAAAATCAGGAAGGTAAAATACATACAGTATGATATCAAATATTTTTCCAAAAAAAGTACTTCTGCACACAGAAAAGACTAGAATAAAATACAATAAAATATTAAGAGAATATCTATCTCTGAGTGATGAAATTACAGGTGATTTTAATTTTCTTGTAATTCAAATTATACTCATGGATTATATTCATAATTAGGAAAAATGTATTAATTTTTTCATTATATGAATCAGAGAGGTTAGAAATTAAAATGGAAGTTCTAAGCATCATAAATGAAACATTCAAATTTCCTTAAAATATCATTTCCAATAGCAGAATACAGAATTTACAGATAAGGGATTTAGGAAAACAAAGATTAAAATATATTATCTGTCCTCTAATCTACCTCTAAAGGATCACTCTGAAATTATTCTCATCCTGCTACTTTGGATGTTTTGTCCATTTTTGTTTTCTGTTATCTAGGTAACGGTGCTTCCAGCTTTTCCCTTAAAGACTGTGAAACTAACAATCTGCTATTTCTCAGTGTGGAGTGTTCCTGACCTCCAACTTTGAAAGGCCATTTCCCTAAGGGAAAGCAGTAAGATCTACAAGCTATAACAGGCGGCTGAGGAATCTGAGGTTGAGTTCTAATCCTGACAAACTGTGGAATTTGTCTCCAATTTTGGGAATAAACTAAACTTCCTGAGCCAGTTTCCTTAATGAGGAAACAAAGGATTGCTTTGAAAAATATTTGGGACTATCAACTTTAAAGTTTCTTTTTTAACTTTTCACACTATACTTCTGAATTTTGTTTCCTTGCCTTATGTTAAATATTTTCCTCTCTAAATTTTCACTCTTCCAACTGGTGTATACAAGTCTTACCCATCTCTTACACTCGGGAGTTGAACAGGGAGTACTTTTAGAAAGCCTACTGAAAATGACACCATGTGAATAGAATTTGAGCAATGTTGAAGACAATTTATAGAGAAATAAGAATGGAATCAGGATCTAAATTAAATCCTTATGAGCAAAGTAGATGCAGACAACTAATTGATGTAACAACACTTGGAAAAAGAAGGTAACCCTGCTATGGAGACAAGGAAGATGGTAACTCTCGTATGACCATCTAGCAAATGAACTTTTGTCATGCCTTCAAAGGCTCAGGTTTCATTTCTTTTTCTTTTTACAGTAAACCCACAAACACCACTGTAACTGAGAGCCTCAAGACATCTTTCTATTTTTCCTACTATTTTTATATCATGTACTTCTTGATGGATGCTTTCTCACTAGAAAATAAGCTACATTAAATCTGTAAAGGATACTCTCCCTACAGGTCTTAAGAAGCACTTGATAGCGTTTGAGAAGAAAGGTGTTTTTTACAAACATCAGAGGACAATTATCCCTCTGCCAGGACCAGGTGAAGCAATTTCAGCACACTGTAAACTCCTTCTAGTCAACAAGACCAAACACCTCTCTGGTTACTTAAAAGTTATTCTAATAGGGAGGGACAAAGGAGCAGCCAGCTAAATTTTTTCTGGATTAACTCAGTCATTAGTTGAATGCTTTTTTTGTGGTTCACCTACTTAAACGGTGATCAAATCACGTTGTGTTACTGAAGAGAGCAACCTGCAAAGAACAATTACATAAACTGTGCTTCAACTTACCTCATCCTTCTAATGAAACAAAGCATTAGAAACCACTGTCTGACCATCATTTATTTCCTTAGTAATCTCAGTAAAGCCTACTTTCTTTGTCATGTGAATCCCTTTTCTTTTCCTCAACAAATCAGAGAAAAGTACTGTTCATTCAGGATACTAGGACACAACTCCACATCATTTTTAAAGTGTATGCACTGAATTTTACCAGCTGAAAAAGATAAAGGAAATCCTTATAAACAAACTATTCTCAAATAAATAGGGACATTCTAGAACTTCATATTATTTCTGTCAGAAAATTTGTACAGAACCTCAATTCCATACCTGCAATTCCTAAATCCAAAAAGCTCTGAAAACCTTTTTTTCATAATCTCTTTAACAGTAAAATCTGACCTTCACTGGCATTATAGTCTTATACCACACTTAGTGTGAATATTCATTTATTTCACTGCAGAAATATTTAACACAACTGATTCCTGAATGTTGCTCCAGACCCAAGTAGGAGGTTAATGTCACTGTATATATACACCAAATTTTCTAAAATAAAAATTTTTTTAATTTTGAAACACTCTAATCCAAATGGTTTTGGAAAAGGACTGTGGATGTATGGTTTCATTCTTTGAAAACATTTTTATTTTTTGAAAATAAAATATCAATAAGCCAACATGACAAAGGATAGAAAAATACTAAGAGGTTATAAAGGAAACTGTCCTTCATCTGTAAACATTAATAGAACACATGATTTAAATGAGATCTATAAGTTATCTTTCAAAGGAATAAAGGGTTCATTGAAATCAATATAATTTAAAATAATAGTAGTATATGCTTAGGCATTCTTTTATTTTTTTTTAACAATTTCATTTTACTGTGTTTTTTAATCCTCACACAAGGATATTTTTTCCATTGATTTTTAGGGAGAGTGGAAGAGAGAGGGAAAGACAGAAACATCAATGTGAGAGAAACACATCCATTGGTTGCCTCCTGCGTGGGGCCCAGGCTGGGGAGGAGCCTGCAACCAAGGTATGTGCCCTTGACCAGAACTGAACCCAGGACCCTTCAGTCTGCAGGCCGATGCTCTGTCCACTGTGCAAAACCAGCTAGAGCCTTGAAAGTTCAACTATTTCAGTACAGAACTGATTACTCCGAATGTGTTTAAAAGGTATTGGAGATCATGGGAAACTGTCAACATTCACAGTCAATGCCACATCCTCAGTACTGAACTCAAGGTTAAGATTCTAAGACTCTTTAAAGTACTAGTATTAATGCTCATCTATAAAAATTCAATTAACAGTATTTGAGGAAATTAAAACACTTAAGTAACAAACATATTTGGGGGTATACTGGATACACATTACTGATTTTCTTCTAGCAAGCAATTAGCTAGAGCACACAAAACTTCTAGTCTTGCTTGAATAATATCTATTTACATATTAAAGCATAACAAAAATGGTAGGGTTCATATTTAAGACATAGAAGAATGGATGATGTGCTAAGAATATTCAGTTAGTTATGTTCAGAACATCTTTGTGTAAGATCAGTTAGTCACATCTAATTCATACTGGACCAAAATGAAACAACTTCCTGGACTTGTTACTGCTTGCAACATTTTAAGTAAATAGAAAGGCAGAGTTTCTAAAAGTGCAATAAAGCGTATCTCATCCTTTGTCTTAATTTGTGAAGCATAAGCAATATTATTTAATACACCAGGCAAAACTTCTGCCTCCATCAACTCATATCCAGTTCATGAGAAATTCTTACCAAATTCACACTGTCATATTTCTAGAATTATATGGTATTTAATGCAATATAATTACCTTTTTCTTCTGCTTGCTGAAATAGTTCCAGCCTTTAGAAATTTTAATAAACAATGAGCTGTATACTAGCTTCATAGTAACCAATAATGTTGATATTATGTAATTTATTAATTGAATATTTTAGGTAAGTCCAACTGATATTATTAAAATTAAAAACTGTACGATTTCTTGGTGATTGCTTTATTGAGATAACTCTATTTCCAAGAATACTTCTCTGTATACACTTGCAGACCTGTCTTACTGATGGGTGCCACGCTCCAAGACTGGCACTGTTGCTACAGACTGGATTTCAATTTCTCCCAAAGGTGTCCTACACGGGCTCTCCATTCATGGTAAAGTAGTTAATTTTAATGTTCTCATTGTTTACCAGAAAGCACAGAGGCTGCTTTGCCGCTCCCGTTTCCTTTTGCTAGCCTGCTGAGCTTTTTCAGCCAATTGACTCTGCTTTGAGGCTATAAATATCTGAAAAATGTTCTGCATTTGATGCTCTTGGATTCTGCATCCATATTTAGCTGTTTGTGGCATGCCTTTGTTTAAGCTACTCTACCACCCATACAATCAGTCCGGTTGAGATCTGGATGGTCAAAGGACAGATGGATCAACACTCAACAAACACTGACTTACTCTGAGCAAGGTACCAATCTGCTAGGCACAGTGACAATAAAAGGGGTGGGGGGGCAAGATAGGAATGCAAAGATAAACATGACAGATTCCCTGGTGTCAAAAATTTCATAGTCCTGACAGGGCATGGGCACAACTTATTATTGTAATACTGAAATACAACAAACGAACATTTTACAAGTAAAAGAAAATGAAGACTAAAACAGCATAAAGTTTTCTTTTAGCTATGTCTCAAAGATGTGTGGTTTGTGTTTTAAATATAGATCCATTACATAGCTCTGAACATATTCCAAAAAAAGTTTTCCAATCATGACAGTGCACTACACAAAACTCTAGACATTATATATATATATATATATATATATGTGTGTGTGTGTGTGTGTGTGTGTGTGTGTGTGTGTATGTGTGTATAATCTATATCAACTTTAGCAATAGCAAGCTCAAAATAGTGCCTAGTCTTCCAATTTAGTGAGGTAAACTAATAAAATATCGTTTCTAAAAGTTTCTGTTAAGATCCTCTTTGGGGTGGGGGGTACTTTTGTCATTGTTGTTTGTTTGCTTAATGGTTACAAAGATTAGTGTTCTGCAGAGCATGTGAACCATAACCAGAAGCCAGAGAGAGCACTTAATAACAGCTCCTTTTCTGCACCCTATTCTAAAATCTACTTGGCTCTTTCAGGTTAGGTCTCAATTGAATGAGCTAGACTTGAGCAAGATCCCCATCCCCACCTTCCTATCTTATGAAAACATTCCAAACAAATATACATCTGCCCTCAACTTTCCTTCTTTCAAAACTCAGTTCACTGACCTCTTGATAAAAGTGCCCCCCAGGATCTTCTAGCAATCATGATCTAAATGCACTCGGGGCTTGCCTGATGCCTAACCCCAAGAGGGCTGAAACTGGCAGGCCTAGCTGTAGGTAAAATAATAGGGCAGGCCATAGAATCAGACAACTGTAAAGCTAAAATGGACCACAGATACCAATTACTCTAGATTCCACATTTTACGTAGAAACTTAGGCCCACAAAGTTAAAATTACTTGCCCAAAGTTAGACAACCAATTTGTGGCAAAGCCAGAACAAAAAACCAAGTTCTCAACCCCCAGTTTTATACCCTAGGTTTCTTTAAAAAAACATTAGGCTACACTCATCAAAGTCTCTTTAAATTGTGTAGAAGAATCCAGATGTTCCCAAACAATCAGGATTTTGAATGCCCAAAACAAATAAACAAGAACACCAAAATGAACTTGATTTTCGACATTCTATTATTTTCCTTCTAGGCATTTCAAAGAGATATATAAATAGGCAACTTAAAAACTACCTAAGAGCATAAAAAGCCAGCAGTCACTCAGATAGTTGGGAATATTTACATCAAACTAAAGACGACACAGCAGTATCCAGGATGAGTTTGCTTTAGTTGTGAGGAAGGAAAGTAGCAGTTCTAAACAATAAATAAAAACAACTCCTGGTTGATTGATAGGGAAGACAAAAAAGTTACAAGGCAGTGAAAAGTTTGTATGGGTTACATGCAAAGAACGTGAGCAATCTAGAAAACCCAGAGAGAACAGTTTTGGACACTGAAATACTGAATTATTATCCTTACAGTAACATGGCCCTATCTCTAACGTCATATAAAAACAATACACCAGAGAAGTGCGTGAGGACAGAAAAAGATTAGCGTGGGGAAACCTCCATAATGAGCTCAAGCTCATTTTCAGATTCTCACCAACCTTTGCTATAAACTCCAGGCTAAGTGGGAATAGCAGGTGGATGGAAAATCAGGCCCTCACGTTTTTAACTGGCTGAGGATGAACTGGGTGCCCTTGCATCATCTTTTCTGTAATTCTTTCAGTTCATTAGAATAACTTCAAGAGACACATAAACATCAAGCAAAATACAAAGTGATATATATATATATATATCCTTAAGAACTGGTTACAGGAATAGCTGGATTTTGAGAACTGTAAGGGCCACTAAGAAATTATCTAATCCGATCTGTTCATTTTACAGATGAGGAATCAGAGGTCGAAAAAGTGACCCGGTCTGCCCCAAATCACAGAAGACGTTTTTAGTAGCAGAACTGAGACAAAACCTCAAATCTCTGCACTCCTGGTTCTGGGATCTTTCTCCCAGGGAGAGACTTTAATGTCTTGAAATCAGCTGAACTATCCAGAGAGGCAGCTTCTAAGTCTTGGTCACTCTTGAACAGAACACACATGCCCTGTTGAGCAGGATGAGGAAAGAAAAGGCAGTGTACTTGATCACTCCAGGCTTAAACGTATGTAACTGCAGTGTAACATCCTAACGCTGTGTCTGATCCCAGGGCTTCCCGTTTGCCATCTTAGACTCGTTAGCCTCAGGACTAACGTCTTTTGTGCCCATGCCAGCGAGGGGATAAACATCCTGCCCTCCTAATATGTTGGAGGGCCACTGGCTCAGCCCCCAATGCCGGGCGAGAAACCCTGGGGCTACGAGCTTTCCAAACCGGCCCGGTTTCCAATGATGCCACCAGGCTCGCCCAGGCCCTCCTCGTCATTCCGCTTTGATGAAAGAGGTGGTCACCGGGGGATGCAGAAAGGGAAAGTTTCAATGCGCGCTCCTCGCTTTTCAACTCGCCGCGTTAGCAGCAGCCCAAGTCACTTGACAAAGGGAACCAGAAACAGCCGTGCAATCTGCAACGGTCCCGCACACCAGTTGATCCAATCGTCTTTGGAAAGTGAGGAGGTTCAGAGAGAGGTGCCAGATCAGTCTTTCCCTCCCCCCACCCCCCCAAATACATATACTTGTGCTAAGCTCCTTCCTATCCTGGTGTCCAGCCGGCCTCGCCTCAATGCAGAGACAGGAAGGACGGGATCCCCTTCCCTCGCTCTCACGGTGGGCTCCATCCGACCTGCCTGAGGATCGGCTGACAGTTGCCTCTAAGTTAACCGCCTAAGAATGGGGTCCCCAGCGCTCCCTCCAACTTGGGGCCGGTGCCGGAAAGGGTCCAGGGACCTCGCTGAGACAGGGCTCTCTACCCAAAAGCCAGGCTGGGGGAACTTGTCCGAAAGGCACCCCGGGACAAAAAGGGGCGATGAGGGAACCGGACCCAGAGGGAGGGAAGGGGAGAGGGGGTGCGCAGAGCTGGCACTAGCTGGGGAACGAACGCCAGCCCCGGCCAAGAGGCGCAGCGCTGGCCCCCGGGACGGACGGCCGGACGGACGGCCCGGCGGCGGCGCGGTGCTTACCGTACACGCGGACCCAGCCCTGCTGCTGGCACACCGACTCCAGGAGGATCCGGTCCAGCATGCCCCCGGCCGCGGCCCCGCCGCCGACGACGGGGACGGCGGCGTCCAGCTCCTCCGGCGGCAGCGGCGAGTCGGACTCCAGCCCCGGGAACATCTCCGGCCAGGACAGCGCCTCGGCCCCTCCGGACGCCGCCGCCGCCGGGGAGAGCTCCATGGTGCCGGGGGGAAGGCGGCGGGCGGGGGGCGGGCGCACGGCTCCGCGCCGGGCTGCGGGGAGGGGAGGGGCGCGCGGCGGGGCCGGGACCGAGCGAGCGAGCGCGGCCGGCGGCCGGCGGGCGGACCGGCTCACCGCCTTCTTCCCCGCCGCCCCCGGCCCGCGGCCCGGGCGCCGCAGCCCACCTGCCGCCGCCGGCGCGCGGGACCCCGGCCGGGAGGCGGGTCCAGCGTGGCCCCGGCCGCGGGTGGAGGGGGAGTGTGATCCGGGCTCAGGTGCGGGTCCCTCCCGGGAGGGGACGAGGGAGGACCCGGGAGGGGCGGCTCGCCCGCCAGCCCCCTCGGAGCCGCCTCCCTACACGCCGGCGGGAGCGGGAGCGGGATCGGGATCGCGCCGGGGATGGAGCGCGGCCGGCCCGCAGGGCTGGGCTGGGCTGGGCTGGGCTGGGCTGGGGGCGTCGCCGCCAGGGGCCGCCCCCTCCGACCGGCTCCCGCCGCCTCAGGGGCTCCGAGGGTCCGCTCCCTCAGCCAGAAGGGGAGCCGAGGGACCCGGGTTCTCGCCCTCCTGCCCTTCGCCCCCGCCCCCTTCCCCCCTAACTCTCAAGCCGCCGCTGCCGTCGCGGCTCCGGCTCCGGCTCCGGCTCCGGCTCCGCCGCAGATCCCACCAGCCAGGCAGCCGGCGGCGGCGGTGGCGGTGGCGGTGGCGGCGGCGGCGGCGGCGGCGGCGGCGGCAGGCGGCATCCCAGGGTGATAGGCCGGAGCAATCGAGAGCCGAGCGCCGGCCGCGTGTGCACTCGGCGGCTGCGGAGCGGAGGAGGAACTGCCGCCGAGGCAGGGCGAGTCGAGCGCCGAGTCATTCGCGGAGCCCCGCCTCCATTCCAATTAGCTTTTCTTCCCGACCGCCCGGCCGTGCGTTGGTCCCAGGCTCCGCGGCGGCGGCTGGAGCTGGAGTGGAGACCGGGCGTGGGGAGGCGGAGTGGAAAGGGGGTGCGGGAAATTTAAAAAGGAAGGAAAAAAGCTTCCCTTTCCCGTGGTTCCCATCCTTTTTCCTTTTATGTAGGTAGGCACTGATTTGAACGAGTATTTTTCTTATTGGGCGAAGGATCAGAAAGAATTTTTTTTTTTTTTTTTTTTGCAGTCGCCCTGGGGGAAACTCCCTCGTTCCCGGAGAGGAGAGTTGGCCGCGGGGCCCGGGGCTGGGATCTGTGTGGGATCCGCGCCGAAGCTGGACGGGTCATGGGTTTGGAATAGCGTGGTCAGGAGGTGTGGTGTGGATGGACGGACGGGCCTCGCCAGCACATGGGTGGCTCAGAAAGCCCAGCGTTAACCAAACATGTTTCTCTCCTTTTTTTTTTTTCTTTGGTGCCTTTGATCTTTGTGCAATATGTTGGCTATTTTTCCTCTAATGATGTCACTTGAAGTTTTATTTTTGGTCTGTTTGGAGACTCCTTCTTCCTTGACCTTGGCTTTCATTCCATGCCCACCCAAGGCGGTATTCACAAGTTCTGGTTTTAAGTAAAATAATAATAATAATAATAACTACTAAGTGCCTTGCACATAGTAGGTCTTCAGTGGTTTTTAACGTAGCTACTTAGAACGGAGCAGAAATTCCATAAGGCTATGTTGCTTTTTTTTTTTTTTACACTTTAATGGGAGTGGGGTATTTAGTATTCCCCCCCCCCCCCCCGCCTCCATTTCTCTCTACTTAGTCCAGAAACTGGTCTACAAGGGGACATTTTCATGATCCGGTTTTGTGGTTTTCTAGTGTATTAGTTGGTGGACTTATCAAGAGCTCTGAGGATGCATTTGTAATTTTATTCCAATTCTTACTTAGAATAACAGTATTTCTAAGCAGAAAGTGACGTTAGAAATTAACTCACCCTGCCTCGTATTTAAGGTGAGGAAACTGAAGAACAGCCAGGTTACCTGGCAAATCAATCACCAGTACAAATCTCAATGATAATGGTTAATTCAACTTTATTCCCTCAAGAACCTTTTGTGGTTGAGCTGGTTGATATGTGGCTCAGTGATATATTTGGAGTAGTCATTTCCAATATCTAGAACCCTGATTTCTTACCTGACTCCACAGTCAGACTTGCAAGTCTACTGTTGTATTTTTCGGTGCTTGAGTAGACA
This sequence comes from Vespertilio murinus, assembly GCA_963924515.1. Classification (NCBI taxonomy): domain Eukaryota; kingdom Metazoa; phylum Chordata; class Mammalia; order Chiroptera; family Vespertilionidae; genus Vespertilio; species Vespertilio murinus. The sequence goes on along the minus strand of OZ004719.1, from coordinate 19,647,154 downwards.
AGGGTGTGTGTTGAATTTAGGAGATTACAGGGAGCCAGAGCATTTTTATTTATATTAAATGACTGTTGAAGTCATGGTAGCAGAAGTCAGACAGCAAGTGAACAAGGGGCACTAGATGTACAATTTTGAGTGTCTCTTTTATTAGTTAATATATAAGGAATTTATTTACCCAACCAATTATCTCAAAGAAGAATTAGGAGTGGTGTATGAAACAGGTGGTGGGGTGGGGGGGTTGTTTATTTTTTGTTGTTTTTTTAAGCTTGCTCTCTCAGTGGCATTATCCATTTTGGAGCTGAAAAGAAAAGCTTCTAAGGCAGGGAACGGTCGGGGGAGGGGTGAGATCAACCAATGGACTTGAATGCATGCATATAAGCATAATCAATGGACACAGACAACAGGGGGGGGGAGGGCATGAGCGAGGAGGTGGGGGATGATGAGGAGATGAGGACATATATGTAATACCTTAATCAATAAAGAAAAATAAATAAACATTTTTTAAAAGAATAAAATGTGCCTTTCCTTTGGAAAAGAAAAAGAAAAGCTTCTGCCAACCCCAGTAATCCTACTTTCTTCATCCAGATTCTCCAAATCCTAGTCCCTGCTTCACCTCCCCATCCCAACCTCAGACTAGCTGCAGTGGTTACCTAGTTGCCTAAGTAATAGTATGTCTGGAATTTACCTAATGTTTATAATTTAAAGAGAAAATATTTTAACCACCTGAACAATAACTCTATGAGATAAACAAAACCAATATTTTTTGAATATCAATTTAGCCAATGGAAAAAAATTGGAGCATAGAATTCTATTAAGCAACCTACCTAAACATAGCAAGTTAGCAGACAGATTAAAACCCTAGTCTCCTAATTTTTTAATTCACTGATAGATCTAAACACTTTAGGAGTGTTTAGATCTTCACCTCTTGGAAGATAGAATTGTTAATGACAATTGTGGAGCCAAAAGTAAATAATTTAATGGTTTTTGCAAATTATCACGTACAAAAAATACTGAAGAAAAACAAAAACAAAAGTGATAAACCAATTTGCATTGTTGGGAGGCAGTTAATCCTACTTGTGTGTATACATGTATGTCCCTGGTGTAATCCCAGATCTTATTGTGAAGATAAATCCTTGGCTAATAACGTCTTCATTTACATTGCATTTGCAAACAGGCTTTTGTGTGTGTGAACCACAATAGAGCTAAGGTCTCATTTCTGCCTACCCTAACCCCTCCTCCTTTTTCCTCCCTCTGGAGCTTCAGACTAAGCTCTCAGAGGTGATCTACATAATTATTATCCTTAGAATACAACCCCAAGACCCAGGACAAATGGGAACTAAAAGCTGGGGGAGGAGAAAAGGATAACAATAAATTCCCCAGGTAATAGCAGAAAAGCAAAGGCCGGCTATAATCTGAGATTTCTAAAAGATGGCGTATACATCTTGCCAATAATGAGAGACAAAGATTTGGATTCTTGGCTGTCACAGCCTGAAGACCAGGTATGGGTGCAATTTCCTCCTCTGATTATCTTTGGGAAAACACACAATCATTTTATTGTAGCCAGTCCCTTCTAGCCTACCTTACAAACCACCTCTCCGCAGCTGATCCCCCAAGCAGTAATGTAATTTTTAAACTGTGGCTCACCAGCCACTCCCTTTCAATATTATTACCTTTCCACTTGGACACAAGGACACCGCATCCTCCTGATTATACAGGGGTGGCAAAAAAGTAGGTTTACAGTTGTTTGGATGGAAAGATTTGCAGATTATGAGTATTACAATAGCTTTATTAATGCAAAAGAATGTTACAATGCGCTGTAAACCTAGTTTTGTCCATCCCTGTGTTCTATAACATTAACCGTGTCCAGTTCATCGTAAGGGAAGAATTTAGATATTTCTCGATATTCATTTTTAAAAATACTTTTTATTGATTTTTTACAGAGAGGAAAGGAGAGAGATAGAGAGTTAGAAACATCGATCAACTGCCTCCTACACCCCCCTGACCGGGGACGCGCCTGCAACCAAGGTACATGCCCCTGACCAGAATCAAATCCAGGACCCTTCAATTGGAAGGCTGATTGATACTCTATCCACCAAGCCAAACCGGCTTTGACTATTTCTCAGTATTCTATTGCCTGTCTTTCTCCTGCCTCATTCTACAATTCCCTGGTGATCTCTTCACTTTTCCAAGTTCAGCTCTCACTTGGATAATCTCTCCAGCCTCATCCACAGAACTCAGGTCCAATCAGGAGTTTGCAAATGTCGAACACCTCCACCACGATAGGCTTCCTGTAGTTTAGGAAAGTAAACTCCCCCTTTTTGTTACTCAGACAGGCTTCCCTTCTTGAATTTCCTTTTTTATATTTGTAAACCTGAGGTGTCTACCTCACACTTGCTTAAACGTGGAGTGACCTTTGCATTCTTTCCTCCACCTTAGCTTGCATAAATCCACGCCCTGCTTTCCATTCCCACTGATACCATCCCAGCTCAGCCCTGGTTAGCTTCCACCAAGATGATGCTTTAGCGTTTTCGCTGTCCTTCTCTGCCTATGAGGCCTTTCCACCTCCAGTACATCCTACACTCTGCTGGAAGGGAAGCATCCTAAAACAGATCACATCCAAACTCAAAAAAAACAGCTCCCTGCTGCCTCCTAAGTAAAATGCATGCTCTGCTGCGATTAAAGGGACATTGCTACCTGACTCATTGCCCATGCTGAGCCAACCCAAATGGCTCACTGTTCCCCAAATACATCCGGCACACTCTGTGCCCCTTGCTTCTGCTTGTTTCTTATGTAAGGAATGCCCTTTCCTTCATCCCCGCCTGCCCCAAACCCACCAATTTTTAAAATATATATATTATTGATATTTTACAGAGAGGAAGGGAGAGAAACAGAGAGCTAGAAACGTCCGATGAGAGAGAAACATCGACCAGCTGCCTCTTCCACACCCCCTACCAGGGATGTGCCCGCAGCCAAGGTACATGCCCTTGACTGGAATCAAATCTGGGACCCTTCAGTCCGCAGACCGATGCTCTACCACTGAGCCAAACCGGTTTGGGCAAAACCCACCAATTTTCAAACCCTCCCCCCAGCAAGTCATTTCCTATCTTCCAAGCTGGCAGTGATCTCTGCCTCCTCTGAGTTCCCATGGCATTTGCTTGCTGTCTGTCTTCTGGACCAATCACGGTATATATTGCGATACAGTCCTTTGTGTAACTCCGTTAGGTAATAAGCATCTTGAGGCAGGGGCCTTGTGTTATCCCCCCCGTAAAGCCTTTCACATATTAACCCCTCAATGAAACCGGAAGCCAGCAGACAATAAATTCAACTGAAGAAGGAAACCTAGTTGGGTTCTAGATGTTTGGGGCTGCAAGAGAAACTGAAATAATCAAGTCAATAAGCCCAACCATGTGACCCCCATTCTCTCCCCAGCCCCTCCCACACCTAAAAAAATAAATAAACATAGACCCAGGAAAATGACATGGCTTGCCCAAGGTCACACAGCTAGTGCCAGAGGAAGGATCAGAATTCAGATCTCCTGAGTCAGCCCTATCGCAAGTTGTTTCCTTCTTGCCCTTTTTTTCAAGCTCTCTCTTTCCTCAATGGGTATTTTTCTTGTTAATAAAGGTCTCCTCGGTAATTTCATCCCTTTACGTATTATTAAAGCTTACAGCATTTATGCCACATGCCTGGCCCCACATATAATTTTAGCAAAATTATACTTTAAAAAAAAATAAGCACAAAAAAAAAAAAAAATCAAAGGACCAAACAGAGACATCAGAGAAACATCTGGTCTGATTCATCCGGGTAGCAGCAACATTTCTATTTATACATGAGCACAGCCCTATCTTGGTAGCTCTCAGCTGTTCCTGATTGCTCAGCGTGTCCCCCTTTTCAACCTTGTCTGTCCCTCATCCCTCATCAAGAGGGCATCCTGCATCCCGAGTCTTAAACAGAACTTAATGCAAAAGGAGAAAATATATTTCCCCCTGACTCCGTAGAATTGCATTAAAAAGGACTCCTTCCTTGCTTTCTCAGTCTCTTTGTTGGGGAGCCCGGGACAGCAAACCTCTAGTGGTTGGGTGGTGGCCATTCATTCTTCTGTATTCTGGGTAGGAAGAAGCCGGATAAAAACCAAAGCTGTGGCATGAATGAAGTTTGGAAGCCGGTCAGGTGAAAAGGTAGTGAGTATTCTGAACAGGGAAACGGAGCTGGATGTGGAAAACTTGGGGATCTCTGGCTCTCCTCACAGCAATATTTGATAGTGATTTTAAGTTAGAAACTGTTTGGTCTTAGGTATGCCTACATCATTGGTACCCAGGAAGACTTGAGAATCTTCTTGGATTTGGTGAGTACCCGTGTCCCCTAAGAGAGGGTCCCTGTGTGTACCAACCAGGGTAGGTTGGGAAAGCAGTGGGCCAGGCAGGGATATCCACAGAGAACTCCACCAGTCATTTCTTCTCGGTAAAAGCTCCTCCAAAACAATGACCTCACCTGAGTGTTCCACTACAGGAATGAAAGAAGAATAAGATCACCCAGGGGGAACCACAAGGGCCCCTAACACCAGGGCCTAATTAACACCTTTAGAGGTTCTAAGCACTGAAAATAGTAAGGTGCCTCACCTTACCCCGTGTAAATAAAAAATACTGCAGTGTTGGAAAAATCAACAAAGTTCTGATTTTTTTTCTTTTTTTAGCCATGACCACTACAGATCTTGTTTTAGGAAAGGCAAGTATCAAACTCGTAAAAGCTTTATGTTCATTTCTGTGTGCCAGTCCCCTGAACACCACCGTATCTTTTGAGTAATCCAGTATCAACCATCTATGAACTAACACAATCTATGAATGGGCAATCTTTTTTTTTAATATCTTTTTATTGATTTAGGAGAGGGAGCAAGAGACAGAAACATCAATGATGAGAGAGAATCATTGATTGGCTGCCTCCTGTACTCCTCCCCTACCCGTCCCCCACACTGGGGATCAAGCCTGCAACTTGGGCATGACCGGGAATCGAACCTTGACCTATTGGTTCATGAGTGGACACTCAACTACTGAGCCACGCCAGCTGGGCATGAAGGGAGCAATCTTTAGCAAATTAATTCCTGTGTTCTTATAGGATCTATTGAAACATCAAGTTATTCACTCTAGCCAAAGAAAAGGATCACCTCCTTAGTTTTGTGGTTCAAATGAGTCCTCAAAATATGCAATAAAAAAAAGCCAAAATAAGAGAGACTTTTGTAATGATTCCACTGTCCTCATATTATCAATATGACCATAATTGGCCTGCATGTGGAGGCTACACTAACCCATTTTCATTTAGCCTCTGATATAATAAAGGTGTCAAGGTATCAGTAAAAATGGTTGTGGTCTATTTAAGACTCTTATCAAAGGCAAAAAATATCCAAAATATATCCCTAGGAAGCTGTCATCTAAATATGGATGAAGGCGGTCATAACAGCTTCTGACTGTGTCACCATTATTGATTAGGGTTGATTGTTGTTATTGAGATTAAGAAATCTAGAGGTTGTTTTGTGGGGAGAGGTCATTTTCCCATTGGTCAATAATAGGACCAGGAAGGAGCCAGAAGTTTAGAAGCTAGTAGTCACAAAGTGGGATATTAAAAGTTAAGATTGCTGGGGTGTAATGCCTGAGTGATGACAGGATATAGAATGTGGTCCTGGAAAGTAGACAACTAAAGTAGAGTGGATGAGAAGGTCCTATACTCACTGTCTTTGCTACCTCCTTACCTCCCAGTCATTATTATTTTCTTCAGATCTTTTTAAAAAAAGATAACATGTTGCAAATACAGCTGAAGTTCCTTTTACACCCATCCAATTCCTTTCTCTCTCAACTACCTAAATCTCATGACTAGTCTAATTTAGGAGTATGTCTTTTCTATATGGGCACATGCACATGTGTGTATGCAAATCCTTTGATGATTTTTTTCTATTGAATTTTTGTATTTGTCTTCATGAAATTCACATATATACAATACATCCTAAAGTTTACTTTTTGCATTTAGTGCTGTGTTTTCAAGATTTATCTCTGTTGATACTCTTGGAGCTAATCCATTCATTTAACTGCTGCCTAATTTTATATCATACATAGTCCACTATTAATTTACACATTCCACTATTGATAATTATCCCCAGTTTCTTATAATTACAAACAATAAAGCAGTAACCATCCTTAAGGCAATTCTCTTTCTGTATATGTATCAGGGTTGTTCTAGATATATGTCCAGAAATTGAATTGCTATACAGTAAGGTACACACAGTCCAGTTTACAAAATATTGGCCTTTCCTTGTGCTTGTACAAATTTACTTTTCCTTCAGCAGAGTGTGAGTCTCTTATCTTTACATCTTTGCCAATAGTTAACATTATCAGGTTTTAAACTTTGCCATTATCATAAATATATGAAAAGTGATCCAATTTTACATTTTGCATTTTCCCCTCGAGAGGTTATGCTTTTGGCAATTTGGGTTTCACTTCTCTGCATTGTTTATTCACATTCATTGACAATTTTTTTCTATTGCATTTTTGTCCTCTTTTTATTGATTTATAGATGTTCCCTCTATTTATATGCTGAGCCCGAATCTTTTGTCAGTTATTTGAATGGCAAATATTTTCTCCTAGTCTTTTTTTTAACATTGTTTGTAGCATCTTTTCTCAAATAAAAAAATCAATTTAGCACCTTTTTGTTTGTAATTTGTTTTTCACGTCTTTAAAAATGCCTACCCTTTATTATATATTCTCCTTTATTTATTACCTTCTGAAAGCTTTAGTTCTCTACCTTTCGAACTGAAATCTTTAATCTACTTGACATTTACTTCTATGTACAGTGGGAAGTATCTAATTTTCCCCTTGGATAGCTAATTGATCCAGCACCATTTATTGAATAGTCCAGCTTCTCCTAATTGCTTTGTACTTTCACATACATCATCTACCAAGTTTCATATGTACTCATCTCTCCTCTTCTATTTATCCATGTACCTATTGATGGCCTGGTACCACACTGTGTTAGCTTCTCTCCTCATTTTGTTAGCTTCTCTCCTCAAAGTTGCCTTGCCTATTCTTGACTCTGAAGTCTTCTGTGTGCATTTCAGAATCAACTGATCAATTCCACAAAGCACCCTGTTTGAATTCTGACTGTAAATTTAACAAAATGTATACATTAAGGAGAATTTGCTGATAGATAGAAACACCATTGGTTTTTGAGCACTGATTTTATGCCCATCAACTCTGAAGAACTCTCTCATAAGTATTTTTATATGTCAAAAGATTGTCTTGAATGTTCTGTTTAGATAATCATATTATTTTCATATAATGATTTTTTTTTCCTAACCAATTCCTATTTTTTTCTTGTCTTACTACCTTGATTAGAACCCTCAGGACAATGTAGAAAGGGTACAATAGCCATGTCTTGTTCCTGATTTTAAAGGGAATGTTTCCATGATTTCACCATTAAGTATGATGTCTGCTGTATGTTTTTGACATCAAGTATTATTTTCTTTTTTCTAAGAACGATAATATAAATTCAAAAAGTGAGCATTTTATTTTATTAAATGATTCTTTTTATATTTATTGAAGTGATCATTTCATTTTCTCCCTTAATTGGATAAGATTGTAAATTACACTAATAGATTTCAAAAAATAAAGCATCAGTTCATTTCTGAGATTAAACTCTCCTTGGTTAAATTTTATTTTCAATGAATTTTAAGTATTTAATTTAGTTTTTGTATATCTATATTTATATGTGACACTAACCAATAATTTTCCCTGTTGGGGAAAGTATCCTTGGTTTAAGTATCCTTGCTGGATATTAAAGGGGGTTTTCTCCCTAATCAGTCTTCAATCTGCTGTACTCTATGAGTGCGGTTCTCAAAATGGTATCTAAGTGGATAGATTTAAAATATTTTTTGAGCCCCGTGTTACATATAACATAATGTGAGAAGTGGATAAATAAATGGTAGTTTATTCATACAACGATAATACTATTCAACAATTAAAATACATGGACAAATATTGATATATCTCATTCTCTCTCTCTCTCTCTCTCTCTTTTTCTCTCTCTCTTTTTTATGGGCTTCTCTTCTGCCTGGAATCTCCCTTGACCGGCACTCGTCTCTCTACACATGCTCCCTAAGTGACCTGATGCACCCTCAACATTTCAACTACCTCCTGTACAGAGATGAATTCTAGTGCTGTACCTTTGAGTGCGATCTCTCCCCGAAGTTCTACTTTATTTTGGCTCATCCTATCTGTCCCAAAGGCACATGAGACTTCACATGTTTAGAATAGAACTCATCTTTTCCATTAAATTAGTTTGTCCTCCTGTAGACACAATCTTAACTCATGACCCCATTATCCGTATTTGTCACCCAAGAGAGAATGCTTTGACAGTCTCCTTCATTTCTCAGATCCAGTCAGTTACCATGCCCTGACAATTGAACTTCCTAAACATCGCCTAATCTGTTCCCGCCTCGCCACCTGCACTATCCATGCCTCAGATGGGGCTTGCTTCATCTTTTACCTGAACAAGAATAAGAATTTGCTAATAAATCTTCTTTATTCTGCCTACCTCAAGTATTTGTACAACCACAGATGCAACTGCAACCCCTTTCTAATTGTTCTCTTTAAGTCACTTAAGTAATTTATTTAAATGTCTAGTCTTGTCACGTCACTTTTCTTCCTTAAAACACTTTAGTGTTTTCCCCTGGCCTGTGTGGCTCAGTTGGTTGGAGCGTTTGTCCTGTGCACAGAGGTGTACTGGGTTTGATTTCTGGTTAGGGCACACATCCAGGCTGTGGGTATATGGGAGGCAGACAATCAATGTTTCTCTCCCTGTCCCTTCCTCTCTCTAGCTAGAATCAAATAAAAATATATCCTTGGGTGAGGATTAAAAAAAATACCCTTTAGTGTTTCTCCACTGCAGCAGGATGGGCTACACTTTTAAAAATATATATATTTTATTGATATTTTACAGAGAGGAAGGGAGAGAGATAGAGAGCCAGAAACATCGACCAGCTGCCTTCTGCACACCCCCAACCGGGGATGTGCCCACAACCAATGCACATGCCCTTGACCTGAATCGAACCCGGGACCCTTCAGTCCCAGACCGATGCTCTACCACTGAGCCAAACCGGCTTCGGCTGGACTACACTTTTTAACAAAGCATTCAGAGCCTTACCTTTATAAGCCTTACCTCTAGTTTCATTTACATCTTTTTTTTTTAAGAAAAAAAATTAATATATTTTTATTGATTTTTTACAGAGAGGAAGAGAGGGATAGTTAGAAACATAGATGAGAATCATTCATCAGCCGCCTCTTGCACACCCCCTACTGGGGATGTGCCCACAACCAAGGTACATGCCCTTGACCGGAATTGAACCTGGGACCTTTCAGTCCTCAGGCCGAGGCTCTATCCACTGAGCCAAACCAATTTCGGCTTCATTTACATCTTAATTTTGTCTACAGCAATTCAAACTGCTTATAGTTCCCTCTGTAACCTATGCATTTTCCCCCTTCCATGCCTTTGCTTCTGATGTCCTTTCTAGAAGGTACAACTGTACTTCCATTCACCTCTCCTACCCATGACCCAAATCTAATTTCCCTCCACATCTCTACTTAACTAGCCATACCCTTTAAAATCCAACTTGGCTATTAGCTCATTAAAAAAGCTATCCCTAATCCTAACCCCTCCCATGGGCCTCACTAAGTGTCTCTCTTCAATTATTTCATAAATGCCATGATTATTATTATATTCTCTACTTACCATATTGTATTGTAATTATTTCTTTATTTGTCCCCTACTGGACTATGAACTCATCAAGATAAGTAATTGGGTTTTATTTATATTTGAATAAGATACTCCAAGCAGAGTATCTGGCATATAAATATTTGCTGAGTTAAATTAATAAATGATTTAGTTTAATTGAATATGCTCTTTGCGGAACGTTTGCTTTTTCTGTGTATTATTGCTTAAAATTTAGTTTTTGCTAGGCTTCTCCCTCTACAGAGATATCATAAATTTGTGATGATTGGTGATGATGATTATTATTACTTGCTCTGGCTAACCAACTCTAAGAATAAAAATATATACCACATGATTTTACTTATATGTGGAATCTAATGAACCAACTAAACTAACTAAAAAAATGAAAACAGACTCATAGATAAAGAAAACAGACTGACAGCTATCAGAGGGAGGGGGGAGGGACGCTGGGTGAAAAAGGTGAATGGATTAAGAAAAAAAAAAAGTCATAGATAGACAACACTATGGTGATTACCAAAGGGGAAGGGAGATGGATGGAAGTGGAAGAGGGTAAAGGGAGTGATGAAAGAAGACTTGACTTGGGGTGGTGAATACACAACACACTATACAGATGATATATTATAAAACTGTAACCCAGAAACATGTAATTTTATTAACTAATGTCACCCTAATAAATTCAATTAATAAACAACAACAACAAATGAACAGTGACCTATCAGTGTGGCCAACACGGTGTAAATTGGAGTATGAAACCACAGGGGAAAATAGAAACAAATAAATTAGAATAGAATGATGAAAGAAGAGAATCCAAGTTAGAACACACACTACCTATCATCCCTAATTAGGGAATCCACTAATGCTATGGAGGATCCAATTTAGAACACACACTACCTATCATCCCTAACTATGGAGTTCACTAACACTTAGTGAGGTGTGATAATGTTTAGCAGCAGAATCACAGCGTCAGTGGCTCCTGAATTATTTGTGAAGTCAGATATCACCTCAAAGTTTACATAAATTCATCTGAAACCCTTGTCTTGTGGGAAAACCAATGCTCCTGTCTTGTGGGAAAACCAATGCTCTCTCAAACTCCCTGAAGTTTTTCTGGGTTCCCCACTCTCTCGGTAACCTCAGGGTTTGGCTTCCGCTGAATTCCCATTCTTCCCTCTGTGTCTTGCAGCTGTTCCTTTATCTTCATTTGGCACTGACCCCGAGACTGGGTTACAGCACCTCCTTCTAGATTTTCCACCCCAAATTCATGAGAAGCAGCTGTCTGTAGTCGACTCTTCCTGAAGAGTCAAAGGTAAAGTTTATCATGTAGGGGGCTATATGGCAAATACGCAGTTCTCTTCAGCAGCCAATTTAAAACTGAAAACTTGGTTTCCTTGCTGTATTTCCACCAACCCAAAGTTAAGCCTTGCTCAGCCTTCTCGCCCACTCTTCCTCATTTACTTCTCTTATTTTCTTCCCATATTTCCCAATTTCTTACGCAGAATGATTCTGTGAACTTTTTGTCATTTCTTTCCAACCCATACAGAGCCTCTACTTCCACTCCTTAGGCATCTCTCAGATATTATTCTAATCAAATACAATTCCTTACTTAAAATAAATTCTTATGCAAGTTTTCAAAAAAATTTCTTTCATTCCTCAACTACATTTCATTTATAGTGTATGCTTACGTATGTGTCAGGTAGCTAAAAATTAAATATTGCTCATTCTAATCTACATGATTATTTCTTCCCAACTAAGTCTTTTGTCAACATCTGTGTAAAAGAGCACCTTTAGTTAATGCTAATGATTTGTACCTGAATCAGGTGGTAACAAGCCAACACATATAATCACCATCCTGGTATGCAGTTTGGGACACACCAAGGAATAGTTGTTACAGAGTTATGTCTGAACTGGGCCTTAAAATTGTCTCAACTTAATGCCTTTAAATGAATATCCCTTGTATTTGATATATGGCCAATCTGAATGGAATGTTTCTGAACGACAGAACATATTGATGCTTCCTAAACTTGTGGAACCCCAAAGAGATTTTTCTCTTTTGGAAAGACTTGATTCTTTCCAGCAAGTATTTGCCAAGGGCCTACTGTGGGTCAGGCACTGTGATAAACCTTGGGGACTTAGTGGAGGAGAGGAGAGTCGAACTCCCTGCCCCCATGGAGCTTATACTATAGTAGGGAACACAGTTCATAGGAAGGAAATAGGTAATTACATAATATCTATATATTCTATGAAGAAAGTTGACATGGTGAGGGAGGTATTCCTGATTGGGTGGTTTGGAAAGGCCTCTTTGAGCCTTAACCAATTATCTGAAAGCTAAGTGATGATAAGGATCCAGTCATGCCAAGAAGGGGAAGGCCAGTTAAGAAGCCATAGTCCTGATAAGAGATAATGGGACTTAGAGTAGAATCATGGCAGTGGAGAGAGAAGGGGGGAGATGTAGTCCAGATATGTTTTAGGGATAGAATTATAGATAGATAGATAGATAGATAGATAGATAGATAGATAGATAAATAATAGATAGATAGATAGATAGATAGATAGATAGATAGATATGAGGGGGGAGGAGGCGAAGGGGAAGAAAAGAATCAGAGATGGCTACATAGTTCATTTTAACACAAAGATAAAGAAGACTAGAAGAAAAAAGCTTGGTAGGGAAATGTAGTGTTCCATTTTGAACCTATAAATTTGAGATGCCTCTTCGAAATTCAAATGGGAATATTGGACATATGAATCTGGAGTTCTGGGAACATTTAAAGCTGTACATATATATTTAGAGTAATCAGCACACAGATGTTATTTAAAGTCACAGAGTTGAATGATCCCTCCAGGGAGAGTGTTATTCCTGAAGAAGAAGGCCCAGCATTGAGCATTGATGCATTCAACATTTAGAGATCAGATAGAGAAATGTCAAATAGAAAAGGACTGAGAAGAAAAGGTCAGTGAGGCAGGATAAAGTCAAGAGAGCATGGTACCTGGGAAGTCAAAGAAGAGGTGGGCCAGTTAAGTTATGGAGAGAGCAATAGCCACTATAAATTGTACACCTAATGCAAGACTCTGACCAATCTGTATGCTTTCTGAGCCTGAAGATACAGGTCAAGAAAGGATTCCAATATCAAATCTTCTAGAAAAAGTTTTATAACCTGATTGGGTATCTGAGGAAGCAGCATCTTGGGGTAGCATTTGCATGTGTTATGGTTCTTTCAGGCTTCTGATTGAACACGGTGGTGGTAGGCAGTGAACAGATCACCCCAGGCTGCCTTGATGTGGGCATAAAATTGTTGGCTGATTCTTGGTAGATAATACCAAAAGATATTTGTGATGAGAACAATGTGTAAAATCATGATTATAAAATCAGTACGGCTGTTTCACAATTTCCACGGTTCAAAGCAGGATCATCTTTGTTAATCTGTGCCTAATTCCTTTCTGCAGAAGGTATTGATAACTAGGAATAAAGAGTAGTACCTCTTTGTCACTGAGTTCCTTGTGGTTATCAAGTCCAGCTTCCAACTGAAAGCGGAAACATCAATGGAAAGCCATACAACTTTTCATCTTATCTTCTTATATACAGCACTGACATTCTAGAAAACATTTCTTTGAAGGCAAGTCCTGTGCCAATGTAGGGCACAGCCATTTTGATACTGCTTTGTTATAGTCAGTTTGCTGACACACAGCTTTGACATAGTCATTTTGATGCCGGGAACATCTTGATGTGGCTGGCTGCCTTGAAGTGGCTGTTTTGATATGGGAACATTCTGACTCTGCCTAAAAACAAATGAATAAACTTTCACTGGAAAAAATATTACCATCAAGTAATGTGCATTGACAGAGCTCCTCACCCCCTCTCTGATCCCCATCTTACCCCTTACCCCCCAGGATAGAAGCCAGGCTGCAGAGGCGGAGAGTGGGACCCTTGAGAGAAGAAAGGGGGAAAAAAAGATCATCAGGGAGAGAGGGAAGAGTCCAGAACAGTAGACCCAGCTCAACAATAAAACCTGAAGAGAACCACAATTCTGCTTTTGAACCCACTCTGACTCAGCCCCTTAAAAAAACGTCAGTGCGTTTCCACAACACTGAGCAAGACTCAAGGAGCTCTGCTGTGAGAGAAACCCTCCTCCCCTTCCAAGAGCTGAGCCCTGACCAGGAATCTCTATTCTTTATTTTAAACAGAAGGAAACAGAAGATGCCATGTATACCTCCTGCATACATGGGAGATACCCAGGAAAACAGAGTCATTCCAACCAGGCATGTCTTTGACAGGACGTGTACCACCGAACGAAAGTCAGTGTCATTCAGCTGGGAGATTAAAAAGAGCCATAGCTCTGCACACCCAAACAGGAGGCAGCAACCCAGGCTGCCAAGTGACAGATGTGGGCATGGGGAGAGCAGATAGTTGGGTTGGTCTGGGGTTGCTATTTTCATTCAAGTGTGAGTAGGAAATAGGGAAAGTAAAGTAGACGGCCTTGGGCTCATTGCCCCATTGGTGTTATCAGGGGCCTGTCAGGAATCTGTTATCAAGTGTCCTCTTAGTTGAATGGAGAATGTGAACGGACTTCCTCTACCTCAAATTCTTTTTCTCACCGAGAGTTTTTTTTTTTTTTTTATAAGCAACAATAGAACTAAAGCACTTACTCTGTGAAACAAGTTAAGTCATTAATGGTATAATTTCTTCAGTACAAGGTGTTCATATCATTTAAGCTAGTGAATGAAAAGATTAAATCTTTTCAAAAGACGAATCTGGCCCTGGCCAGTTGTGCTCAGTGGTTAGAGAATCAGCCCTGGCACCCAAGGGTCACAGCTTCCATTCCCAGTTAAGGGGCACATATCTTGGTTGCAGGCTTCATCCCAGGCCCCAGTTGGGGCTCATGTGGGAGGCTGCCAATTAATGTATCTCTCTCACATTGATGTTTCTCTCTTTATCTCTCTCTCCACCTCCTCCCTCCCATCCACTCTCTTTAAATCAAAACAAACAAACAAACAAACAAACAAATAAACCCAAAACAATGGAACAAATATCTTTAGCTGAGGATTAAAAAAAACAAAAACAAAAACAAAAGATGAATCTGTTTCTACCACCATTATCACTTCAAAGAACTGGAATATTATTTAATTACATTTAAAGATGTACTTGAGGAGTATTGAATGATATATAATATTAAAATCTATGCAGTGCACATGATTTGTTTCCTGGAAATATGGATTTCCCCTCTCCCAAAACCCATTTACTTCACCTTTCATTGCAAGCATTTCCTACTTTGTTTTTGTTTCAATCTTTTTGAAATACTCTGATTTCAATTTAGGTCAGCAGGTACATATTAAATACTAGTATGTCCCAGTCATTTTGTTAGGCACTACAGGGAACAAAAATATAAATATAAATAAGAAATAGCCTCTGCTTTCAGGGATATAATGGGGGGAGATTAGACTTGAATAAAAACAATATATAAAACAGAGATATCACCAGGCACTCGTATACATTTAAATATCATCTGATAAATTTCAGATGTCATAAGCTGGCATAATCAAAATGATTTGGAACCATGACTGGAGCAATTAAACCCTACTGGGAGAAGGAAAGGAAAAATGGCATTTAATTATGGATCGCCTACTCTGTGATAAGCGCTGTGCTAAGTGTTTTTACATATCTTGTCTCATTTAATCCTCCCTACAGCCCCGTTCTACAAAGCAGGAAACAGCAGCCCAGCAACACTCAGCACCTAGCCCAAGGTCACACAGCTCAGATTTGGTGTGGAAGCCAAATTCAAACCTGGCCGGACCCACACACTCATTCCAGTCCCCTCCAGGAAGCAGCAGGATGGGGTATTACTGAGGTAAGAGCAGATCTGGCAGCTCTTGACACGAATGTTTGAAAGGATGACTTCGGGTCATTAAAACCACATAAACAGAAGGTAAAACAAAAGGTAGTCATAGCCAATCTAGATCCTCCACTGAGCAATGCAGCAGGTGCATCGATCAAAGCTGCTCTTTGGTAAGTATAACTTTTTATAAGCTTAGTTAGGGTGTCTATGAGAGTAACAAACCAAAACAAACAAAAAACAGAAGGAAAAAAAACACACCTCAAATGACTGCACCAATTCTTTAGCTTATGAAATCTAGAAAGGCACCTTTTCCTCTAATAAGAAAAATTACTAACAGTAGTCAACATTTATTGAATACTCCCTAACTCTGAGCTCTGTGCCAAATAGATAGAGGTTGAGATCGTGGATTTAGAATCGGGTTGAGAGGGTTCAAAGGTTGGTTTCACTATTTATTAGTTATTACTTTCACCGGAAACTCTCTGGACCTCAATTTCCTCATTGGAAAGGTAAGTCTACCTCGAAGTATCTGGTAAATAAACACCTGGTGAAATGAGCTGTTGTTATGAACTTGGAATGCGTTTACCTCCTCTCCCAGATGGGAAGGGAGTTTCCTGAGTATACCCATCCACGGGTAAGCCCAGGCCTCCTTCTTTGGGGCTCAGGGCAGGGTGGGGACTCGTGCACATAGACACACTGCAGAGCCTGGTGGCCATTACTCCTGCAGGAAGGCCCTGTGTGACAAGAAGTCTGCTACAGAAGAGAAGTCCTCAAATGATATCAAGTGGAAACTGAGCTGGCAGCAGAGCCCCGGATGCTGAACAAAATTCCAGGGAAGTCAGGTCTTTTGTCCCTCATGTCTTGCTGCTCCTACAATCCCTCAGAGCGTCTCCCTTCAGAACCCTGGGAAGTGAGTGTTCTTATCATCCCCGTTTTACAGACAAAAGTTTATCCCACTTCAGGTCTCATACCTTGTAGGTAGCCCAATCGGGACTGAACCCCAAGTTTGACTGACTCCACAGCCTGGGTTTTTGTTTATTTATTTATTTTTACTTATTTTAAAAATATATTTTATTGATATTTTACAGAGAGGAAAGGAGAGAGATAGAGAGCTAGAAATGACGATGAGAGAGAAACATCGACCAGCTGCCTCTTGCACACCCCCTACTGGGGATGTGCCCGCAACCTATGTACATGCCCTTGACTGGAATCGAACCCGGGACCTTTCAGTCCACAGACCGACGCTCTACCACTGAGCCAAACCGGTTTTGGCAAAGCCTGGGTTTTTAACTATCAGACAATACCACCTCCTTATGCCAGTTATTCCAATGTTGTGATATTGGGATCCGATGAGAAAATGAGATTCGTGAAGTCTGCATATCCGCTATAAGCGCAGCACTTGAAAGGAATCATTACTAAATATTAATCCCAAGAAATATTTGTTCTAGGTCCATTCCTGCCATTGGCATGTCTTTAGACCCAAGGCAGTTGAAACCATAGCAATCAAGCGCAAGGCCAAGAAGTCAGGCTGTGGAGCAAGATCGCCTGGATTCAGAGTCAGACCCTGCAACAGCCCAGTTCTATAACGTTAGGGGACTTGCTAATTTGTGCCTCGGTTTTGTCCTCTGCAGAATGGAGATCATAGCAGCATCTATCAAACAGAGTTGTTGTGATGATTAAAGCTAAGCGGAGCATTGTGAATGGTGTCTGACTCATGGCAAACATTCAAAGGAAGGCTGTTATTACTTTTGAAGGCAGGTACTGTGTCATTTAATTCCACAGGAGGCACTCACTAAATATTTTCGAAACGAACAAGGGAAATGTTTGTAGCTAAACCTGTCACCAGAATTCTTAACGTTAACCCCAGACTGAATATGAAATACATTCTACTAAGCACCATGCTTAGAAATTACACTAGCATGGTCGCCGGTCACTTGGAACTTTTGGCGAATGAGATCATTCTATTTCTACCCAAGCACTCAGGGAACTATGCTCCCTTGATGGGGGGTGTCTGAATCAAATAGGACACCTCAAGGTTCCTGAGGGCGTAACCACTGACTCTGAGGTAACGTCTTTATATATATATATATATATATATATATATATATATATATATATATATCCGTTCAACCAATCAAAGTGTACTATGCTAATGATAGGCTAAGGCAGCTCAGCCGCTTGCTATGATGTGCACTGGCCACCAGGGGGCAGACATTCTGAGGTTAGCTTGCTGCTGGGGTCTGGCCAATCGGGACTTAGTGAGATGGGATAGACACCCCTGGAACCCTCCAGCAGTCCCTCCCTGGCTGGCCAACCTCCTGCGTCCCTCTCTGACCTCGATTGTGCACTGGTGGGGTCCCTCATCCTGGCCTAAACCCTCTCACAATCCGGGACCCCTCAGAGAGCCAGTTTCCGCTGATCCCTCTCAATGCAGGAGTTGCCCCTTGGTGGTCAGTATGCTCTCACAGCGTGAGCACTGCTCAGCCAGAAGCTGGGCTCATGACTGGCAAGCACAGTGGTGATAGCAGAAGCATCTCCCACCTCCATGGCAGCGCTAAGGATGTCCAGCTGCCAGCTCAGCCCTGCTCTCCATAGAGCTGGCAGTTCAACAATCCCCGAGGGCTCCTGGACTGCAAGAGGGTCAGTCCAGGCTCATGGGTGCCCCCCTTCAGTGCACAAATTTTGTGCACCGGGCTTCTAGTATATTTATAAATAAATGTGCATCCCGCTCATATTACTTCTCACGTTCCTCATTGGTCTCCTGCCTGTTGTAGGGATAGACAGACTCTGACACAGTATTTCTGTCTTCAGAAAGACAGGCTGGCATCTAGGGAAATTACCTTGATAGACTAAACTATAAATACAGTATTAATCAGAGCAATTTGCTCTTGAATTGTGCCCCCTTTCTCAATATCCCAAAGCAGCTCTACGAGAGAGGCAAAAAAGCATAATCAGTAGCCATTTGATTGTGTGTGCAAGTTAAGGTCAAATACTCCAACACAGTAGGAAAATAATAACCGGAGTCCTGTTTCCAGAGGAAGTTATTTCCCCCGATTGGCTAAATCGGAACAGATCCCACGGCCATGCCTCGGTGCCCGATGGTCTCTGGCTTGTGTCACAGAGCAAGGAACCAAGGAAATCAAGGTTGGGGGTTTAATCCCCATATAACGTGCCGCCTTTGCTCTCTGCAAGAGCGACTAGCCACAACCTTTGCTCCTGAGCCAGCCATGGTGCAAATGTCTGGGGTAGGGGGGAGGGCTGAGAATGAGGATCAGCCTATTGGCATGAAGGAAAAACGAAGCAGCAGCTCACAACCCCAGCCTACTGGGCAGTAAGAAGAGTGTGTTGCATTCATTTGTTCAAAACTCTCATTGGAGCCGAAACCGGTTTGGCTCAGTGAATAGAGCGTCCCAGGTTCGATTCTGGTCAAGGGCATGTACCTTGGTTGTGGGCACATCCTCAGTGGGGGGTGTGCAGGAGGCAGCTGGTCGATGTTTCTCTCTCATCGATGTTTCTACTCTCTATCCCTCTCCCTTTCTCTCTGTAAAAAAAAAAACAATAAAATATATTTTTTAAAAAACCAAAAACCCCTCATTGGACGTGAGCACTATTTCTCAGGTCAAATGAACGCTTGATTTCTAGACATCCCCCAAATAAATGTCACCGAAAAGGACACTCCACTCCGTGAAAAGAATATTTTCGGCAGAAAGGTTGAGCACAGAAAGGGGAGCCCCTGGCTTCCCTTGCAGAAGGGCCCCTGTGGCCAACTCAGCTGCTGTTTTACAAGTCAAAGGGTGGCCTTTCAAAGGCCAGCCCTGCTCCTGCCCCCGTGACACTGGACGGTTGAGCTGCTTGCTCTCTCTCTCTGCCACTACTGACCTGCTGGGTAATAAAGATTTCCAGAGTTGCTTTGTTTCTTTTCTTTTCTTTTCTTTCTTTCTTTTTTTGTTTGTTTGTTTTGTTTTTAAATCAGAGCTAAGCTGACAGTCTTCATGACAATGGGGAGGGCGAGGGCAAGTTAAAATCCACCCCCAGCTCTGCGGGGGAATGGAGAAGCTGAGGCCGGTTCCTGTCAGCAGGTGTGAGTCACACACACGGGGAGCAGCAACATTGAGGAAGATGGTGCCATTTTGGCGTCGATGTTCCCACCACCACCACGGCGCAGAAATAAACAGTTTGAGAAAATGACCCGGGATAAAAGAGCAGATCGGGCCGGGAGTCGGGCTGAATAGAAGGTCCCCAACTGAATGCTGCTTCATTATGCAACTTTTCCTTTCACTGAGGGATTCCAGCCCTTGGTGGAACCAATTGTGACGAGGAAGCGCTGACAGCCCTGGGAACCGGCAGAGCTGGCCTTTGATTTGTGGCCGGGAGGCCCGGTCCTATCGCTGACTTGTTAGCTGAGGGTAAGCAGGTGAACTTGGCCTCCTTGAGTCTCAGTTTTTAGGTCTGGAAAACTGGAGACTCTTGGATTCGTGTTTACAGTCAGGCATACTTCGGAGCTATTGTGGATTCGGTTCCAGACCCCTGCAATGAAGCAGACACTGCAAGAAAGCGAGTCACACATTTTTGTTTGAGTTTCCCAGTGCCTAGAGAAGTTATGTTTACTCTTCTGTCCACTCCCCCCTCCTCCAGAGCAGCGAGGCCTGCAAAGCGCTCGCTCCCTCAGAGCCCTGGGCCCCTGCGAAGGAAGGCAGCGAGGCTGGCTGTCCTCTCCTTCTAACCGCTATCAGGTCATCTGCCCCGACGTCCTCCGCCGTGATGAAATGTTCTGATTCTCCCAAGATCCGGGCGATCGCAGACGGACTGTGCCTGGAGGTAGAGGGGATAAGACAGTCAGTGGGACAGAGGGTGACGCCGATGACCCGAGGATCAGAGGAAATGCCTCAGCTGCCGGCGGGAGCACGGAGGAACCGAAAGCACAGTCATCCCGGGTGTGGTGACAGTTTCGAGAACCATCCTTTGCAGGAAAGCGGCTCCCCAAGCAGAAGCCCACAAGGAGCATGTCCAAGATGACATGAAATCAGTCGAAGGGAAACACGCGGAGAGAACAGAGACCAGAAGGAGGAGAGCTTCCAATTCCTATGACCGGGGCTGCAGAACAAACCAAGCCCATCCTTGCTAATTTCAAAAAAACTTCCAGTTCCTGATTGGTGAAAACACAAATCCAGGTGGCAATTGGTGGCTCTGTGGACTGCCGGGAGGATGGCGTGACCCAGATGTGACTTTCTTTACCGGTGGCTTAGAAATGGGAAAAGGTTAGCAAGTTTGGCCATTTGGATCTATCACCTGTCATTATAACTGGCTGCGTTTTGTCACCATAAGTTGGCTGCTGTTTGTCATCCCCGCACAAAGACAAATGGGACAGATGGTATCTTTAGCTCTTCATTTATTTTGACCTTGATTTATTTGGAGTGGAGGCATTGTTTTTAAGAAGAGGGAGGAGGGAAAAAGCATGTCGTGTAGGTTGTCTAAAAATAAAATAGATTTAAATTTTTTTAAAAAGTTATGTTTGCATTATACTGTACTCTATCAAGTGTGCAATGCCATTCTGTCTAAAAAACCAAATGTACATATCTTTTTAAATTTTTTTTATTTTTTCTAATTGATTAAGGTATTATATGTGTCCATAGCTTACCATTGTCCCCCTCCCCCCCAAATGTACATATCTTAATTAAAAATACTTTGTTTAAAAAAATGCTAACCACCGTTTGAGCCTTCAGTGAGGCGTAATCACTTTGCTGGTGGAGGGTCTTACCTTCAATTTGCGAGAAAAAAAACGCAGCATCTGCGAAGTGCAATAAAGTGGAGGGCAATAAAACGAGGCATGTCCAAGTAGTGCCTGAGCTGGAGAAACCATTGTGCCACTTGTCAACCCTCCCCCCGCCCTCCCTGGAGTCACTCTTCTTGTCTTCCTGTTTATTTTACTCGGAAGGTTTGCCTTCCCATCTCCTCTCTGTTAGGAGGATGGCGATTAGCTTGATGTTTTTGCAGCATCCGAGGTATCTAATACACTCAGAACGTAATGTCCCATAACCAATTTTCTAGCGACAGAGCCTGGAATTAACCTCACAGCTTCATTCCATATTATTTATCATTTCTCTACAGCGAAGCTTTAAATGTTCAGTAAGCTGCATGCAGTTTGCTCGAAATACATTTTGAAAGGGGGACCTAACACGGTTTTTTGTTTTTGTTTTTTTACAAAGGAGTCCTGATTATTCTGTTAAAATTTGTCTAATCGTTTCATTGATTCATTCAAAACCTCCTGCTGCCCCCTTTTTCTTTTTTTACAATTTTTTTATTGATTTTTTTACAGAGAGGAAGAGAGAGGGATAGAGAGTTAGAAACATCAATGAGAATCATGGATCAGCTGCCTCTTGCACACCTCCTACTGGGGATGTGCCCACAACCAAGGTACATGCCTTTCACTGGAATCAAACCTGGGACCTTTCAGTCCGCAGGCCGACGCTCTATGCACTGAGCCAAACCGGTTTCGGCCGCCCCCTTTTTCACTCAGAGTAAAAGACAGTCCTCTGAGTGACCTAGAGCTGGCTGACCTAGAGCCTGCCACCTGTCTGTCCTCTCCTCCTCTACCCGGGGCTCCACCACAGCGGCCTCCTGGCTGCTCCAGGCACATTCTCACCGAATGCCCTTCGCATTGGCTTTTCACTCCTTCAGAGAAGTGGTCCTGCATTGACATAGACATCCACATGGCTCACGGCATATCAATCAAGTCATCGGTCCTCTGCCATCTCAGGGGCATCTCATGACCATCCTGCCCATTCTCTTCCCATTGTTGTCTCCCTCCTTTGCCCCGCCTCTCTCAATTTGCCCTTATTCTGTTCTACGTTTTTTTCCCTCCCCAAAACACTTATCACCTTTACTATAGAATGTGTTGGGTTTTATTTATTGATTATCTCCCCCGGCTAGAATATAAGCCCCACAAAGTGATCTGTAATCCACCCCAGGCACCCAGAACACCAGCCAGCACATAGAAAATGTGCAATACGATTTACAATAGCTAGGGGTTGGAAACAGCCTAGGTGCCCATCAGCAGATGAATGGATCAGAGAATTATGGTACATCTACACCATGGAATACTATGCTGCCATAAAAAGGAAGGCATTCTCATCATTTGCAGTACCCTGGATGGAATTGGAGAGCATCATGCTGAGTGAAATAAGCCAGTCAATGAAAGAGAAACACCACATGACCTCACTCATTTATGGACATTAAAGAACATTATAAACGAATGAACAGAAAGATAGATATAGAGACAGTAAAACAACAAGCAGACTGTCAAATGACAGCGGCGGGGAGGGGGGTGGGAGGGAGATCTGGGGGAGATTAGAGATCAACTGAAGGACTGGTATGCATGCATATAAGTACAACCAATGGACACAAAACTCTGGGGGGGGGAAGGACATGTATGGGAGGGGGGCAATGATAAACTATGAACACATATAAGAAAATGTGCAATAACCATGTGTAGCATTGAATGAATGAAGATTCCTGAATCTTCAGAGGGAACAAGCCAGGCAGGCGGTGCCCCTTGCAGAATGCTGCCTCCACGGAGGCCGCTCCTCGTGTTTGTCGTTACGGAGCCAACCACAGCCAAACACAGAGATACTTTAAGAACTTTGCAGTGCTGGGTCCTGTGAATGCCATAAAACAGTCTACTCCTGGTTTTCAGATCAAGGCCTGAGAGCGGTTCGACTACTTCTTTGCTGATAAGCAGCTCTATCAAAAAGAGTTGCTAGAAATGTCCCTTTAGCTGCGTGCCGGTGTGTTATTAATAGGAAACGGGGTGAAACGGAATACGGCTTTCATCCTGCGACCTCCAGCTTCTCCCAATGGCTAGGGGTGAAAAAAAAAAAACCCAAACTATTGGAGGCTTCTTCTTTGAAAAGAGCTAGTAATAGAAACTCAATTCTTTGCAAAGAAGGTGGGGAGAGGTGGGAGAAAGAGAGGGAGGGGGGGAGAGAAGAGAGAGAGAGAAAGAGAGAGAGAGAGAGAGAGAGAGAGACTTAACTTCACATATCTATTTTTATTTTATTGGGCTTTATCACAATTTCCCTAAAAACAGTTAGCCCAGCAGGGAGAGAGATCAAGGATGTCGCCACAGTGACCAGAAGCACCTACCCTCACCCCCGGTGGAAGTACAGCCTCTGACACGTCCCCCCTCAAAGGACAATGCTCTTAATTAGCCGCACTACCGCCGTGTTTCCCAGAGAACAAAAGCGCCCCACCCTCACAGGAAAAGTTTTTCCAGGAGATATCTCACTGGGGGAAGCGCCAGGCGCACAACAGGGAGAAGAGAACATACAGGCTGTTCTGAGGTCTGCACAGAGAGACACGGACTCTGGATTCCCTGGGGACTCCCAGAGGCTCGCTGGCACATGGTTTCGCCACGTGACACACATGTGCTTCACATACCCTGAGGTGGCCAGCTCCAGAGGGCCCCCTTGGCTCCCCCCTCTCCCCCAGTCCCCAGTCCGACCCTCGCTGGGCTCCAGAACCTTGGGGGGGGGGGGGTAGCCACACAAGCCGGGATCGTATTCAGAACCGAGCATCTGGGGATCAGTAGGGAAGGAACTGAGAGTTTATTTCAGGTGACAGACACAGAGCAGGCTCCTATTTTTTTTTCTCTTCCCTGAGACTATAATAATAACTCCTGGAATGGGGATGCTTGAATCATATGTCTCTTCATATCCCTGTGTGGGAAGACTCAGTTATAAGCTCAACAATGGGAGAGATGTGGCATTTTTAGGATCTGGGGGGGGGGGGGGGGTGCGGAGAAATAAAGGGAGGCTTGCAAAGGAGTGTGGAAGCTCTGGGCTGGGGTGGGAGGGTGGATGCAAGCAGAAAAGGCATTAAAGGGCAAGGACAACTCAGCCTGTTTGGGGACAGAGAGAACGGGGGTTGGAAAGTCTTCTCTCCACAACAGTTTTGCTTATTTCCCCCCCACCCCTACCCCCCAATTCAGTGTGCTATTTGAAAAACACACAGAGGAAAAGAGATCCTGTTTAAGTGCCTCTTCCTGAGTCAGTCCGCTGTCAGGAAAGGAAAATCCAAACGCTCCAATATTCTATTTTTGTGCCCAGAGGCTCCGGGCGCTGCGCAGGCTCTTCCTTGCTCCGGAGGAAAGGAAGCTGGGTGCGAGGCCTGCCAGCCGCCGAGGCCGGAACTGAGGGCCCTGTGTTGCTCGAAGGCCTGTCCTCCGCGCGGCCTCGGCTTTAGGAAACGAGGATATGGGTGCAGGATGCTGTGGGGACCTGCCCGAGGGTGGAGTTGGTAAAAGAAAAAGAAAAAAATAGTGCTTCTCTGATGATTCCTCTAGGCCCGTGGTAGGCAAACTCGTTAGTCAACAGAGCCAAATATCAACAGTACAATGATTGAAATTTTGAAATTTCTTTTGAGGGCCAAATTTGCTAAACGTAAACTTCTTCTAATGCCACTTCTTCAAAATAGATTCGCCCAGGCCATGGTATTTTGTGGGAGAGCCACACTCAAGGGGCCAAAGAGCCGCATGTGGCTCGTGAGCCACAGTTTGCCGACCACGGCTCTAGGCAAACAATTGTAGAGCTAGACTTTCATTGGAAATTCAATCAGTTGCATTGATATTATGCTTCTTCTGGTCATGAAAGGTTTATGACCATCACCTGCCTCTCGGCTACCCTGTCGATAAGGCTGGGAGGCCTGATGAAGAGTTTTATGTTTTGATGTGTGGGCCAAGTGAGAACCATAAATAGTAATGAGAATAATAGAACAGTAGTTACCTGGGTAGATAAGGCCTTTGTATATTTTGCATAAATTTTGTGCTCAGATTCACAAGTTGGTTGTTTCCTCTCCGTATGAGGGGAGGACACTGAGGGTGTATAGCCTAGGAAATGGTTTGGGCCACTCTTCTCTGTTTTTAAAATAGTTATTTGTTTATTTATTTTTAAGTTGATTTCAGAGAAGAAGGGAGAGGAAGATAGAAACATCAATGTAGAACAAGAATCATTGATTGCCAAAACCGGTTTGGCTCAGTAGATAGAGCGTCGGCCTGTGGACTGAAGGGTCCCAGGTTCGATTCCAGTCCAGAGCATGTTCCTTGGTTGCGGGCACATCCCCAGTAGGGGGTTTGCAGGAGGCAGCTGATCGATGTTTCTCTCTCATCAATGTTTCTAGCTCTCTGTCCCTCTCCCTTCCTCTCTGTGAAAAATCAATAATATATATATATTTTTAAAAAAGAATCATTGATTGGCTGCCTCCTGCACACCCCCTACCAGGGATCAAGCTGCAACCCGGGCATATGCCCTTGGGCAGAATCGAGCCTGGGACCCTACAGTCCGCAGGTGAAAGCTCTATCCACTGAGCCAAACCAGCTAGCGCTACTCTTCCTCTCAATCCAGGGTGGCCATACCTCCCTCTTCACTCTGCCAGAGATCACTTTAAGAGGAGTACTCCAACAAATACCGGCCAGCTTATGGCAGCCTCATATTTTAGGCTATTCCTGCTTCCTCTGCTACCTGGCACACGAAGCAGATCTTAAAAAGAGACCTCCTTTTTAAAAGGGATTCTCAGGCAGCTGGTGATTGGGGAGGGAGGAAGAAAAGATTCCTTTAAAGCAAACATGTCAAACTCAAAGGCTAACGTGGGCCAAATAAACAAGGTTTAAATTTATGTGGGCTGCAAAAAAAAAAAAAAAGCTTTAATTTTCATAGAAACGTAGGTTTATTTTGATAGAGACATGCTGAACACAAAGGGCTGGAATAAATGAGTGATCGTTAACATAAAATAATTGAACATTTTAATATAAATTAATATTTTTTGACACTGAATAACTGCACAAATTAGTAAGCGTAATGCAAATAAACCTACTATTTTTCTTGTTCTCTGAAAGCAAAATACTTCCTGTTGCACACCCCAAACAAGTCAGTACAAGACTAATGACGTGGCAGTCAGCTGCTAAGATATTCGCTCCTAGTATTAGTGGAGAGGAATGGTATGCCTGCGGTAAGGCACATAAATGAATGCAACACGATTATAGTAATCAGTCATTAGTGAAACTTGTAGTTTGTTATTAATAATTATGTATAACAGGATATTGTAAAAATTAAGTTACAAGATTTTTACTTAAATGTGTTTCACATACTGTTATATTGGCTGGGCCGCAAAAAATATTTGTTGTGGGCCACATGCGGCCCGAGGGCTGTGAGTTTGACATGCTTGCTTTAAAGGGAGAGATTCATTTAAAGGGAAAGCTTTGCTGGCTTATTAATATACCAGGACACCACTGAACCTGGCACAATCAGATTCTCCTAAAATGCAGCTCTGATCGTGGTACCACCGCTGCTCATAACCCTCCAATGACTTCCCAGTGCCCTTTGGATAATGTCCAGATAACCCCACTGGGGTACACAAGGCTCCTTATGAACTGGCCCCTGCCTCACACTGCTTAGCACGCTTCCCCCAGCCCCCACCATCACTCCACCAGCTCTGCTGAATCTATTTCAGTTCCTCAAATACCTGCTTGCTTTCTTCCCCAGTTTTCAAATACGCCTTTTCTTGCTGCTCCTAGCTCATCCTTTATGTCCTCCCATTGGACATTTTTACCCCAGGGAAGCCCGCCGTCAGCAGTCTGACTCCGGGTCAGGTTTCTCTCCCCTGTGAGCTCCCACAAACCTCCCACTTCACCTGTCACGTTCACACTGCTTTGTTCACACCTGTTTGTTGGTCTGCCCCTCGCACTGGACTGGAAACCCCGGGGGCAGCACTGAGGCACCTGCCTTGCCCACTGTTGTCTTCCCAGTGCGTGGCTAGTCTGTGGCGCACGGTAATGGGCCGCAAGTATTTGTTGAATAAATGAGCTCTAGGCCAACATGACAATAAATCCAGTGGTTCCTCCCAGATTCGAATTCGCCCTGCTCATTTTAAGGTAAGTGCCCTTGGAGACAGGAAGACGGGCCCTGAATTAGAATAGAAAGACCTGCCCTGACCTCCTTTCCCCTTTCCCTCTCCCATCCCGTCTTTTCCCCGATCCCTCCCAGGAATCCCAGTCAGCTCAAGGTGGAGCTCCTTGTCTGTGCATATACTGGCATCTGCCTGTGTCAGATTTAGAAGTTTATTCTATATTATTTTTTTTCTTTTCTCTTAAATTTTTTAAAATATATTTTTATTGATTTTTTTTTTACAGAGAGGAAGAGAGAGGGATAGAGAGTTAGAAACATCGATGAGAGAGAATCATCGATCAGCTGCCTCCCGCACACCCCCCCACTGGGGATGTGCCCGCAACCAAGGTACATGCCCTTCACTGGAATCGAACCGGGGACCCTTCAGTCTGCAGGCCGACACTCTATCCACGGTGCCAAACCGGTTTCGGCTACTCTATATTCTTATTAATTTGAAAATAGATTCACTATTCAGTATAACTATTTTCAAATGATGCAGCATGTATGCCTTCTCTTCCCCACATTTTTCATGAAAGTATGAAGAATGTCTTCTTTTTGTAAATCAATCCTTTTAATGCCTAATGTTGTGGTGGCATTCAATGTGTAAGTGGTCAATGAATAAACATAGGAGGACTCAAAGTCTCATTTGTCTTTAGAAATTGAGTTCATAGCAGCACTTCTGTGGAGATGCATGCTAGATATATTTGGTGATGTGGCAATTGGATTCCGTTTCTTAAAGGAAACTGTGGTTCCAGGGTGGGCCTGGAAACCAGAGCCCAGAACTATGCGGGCGCCGCAGCCCTGGTGGGTTGGCAGGAGCCGGAAGTCTGCAGCCTGGGGGGGGAAATGTTGTTCCAGGGTGCCCTCTAGTGACCCAAGGCACCACTAGGTCAGAAACTGGGGCCAGAGGCTCTTGAACTTCAGCAGGAAGCAGGATCATGGATGGAACCTGATAAAACTGATAGATGCCAGGATGCCAGTCCAGCCAGGAGATCAATCCTTTTAACGGGCATCGTCAGGGATCTGATGCATGGTCCTTAGATCACACTTTGTGAAACAGTGATGCTCATCAAACAAACAACAAACAAACAAAATAACAAAACAACGTTCTAGCTGTGTAGCTTGAGAACGCCCAGCCTCCTTCCTCTGCTTGTAGGGATGGATCACAGATTCCTTGCTGATTATTCAAGTGTGGACTTGCGTGAGAGACACACACACACACACACAGATGGCCTTGGTTCTCTGGGAGGAAGTGCAGTCCAGCGCACATAAGAACACTCGGAAGCATAGACATGCTGGGCCATTGAGCAAATGTTTCAGGGAGAGTTGTGTCACCTTCTCCTGATGCCCATTTTCCAGCTGGGTGGGGGCAGCCCTACTCCACTTTTTGTGCATTTCCTGACACTGGGCACCCCGTTTCTATGGAGCACATACTCCATGGCCAGCACTGTGCCAGACTGTTGGAGTATGTCACCGCTGGAAGTCCCCGGACTTGTCAAAAGTGAAGCGTTTCTTAGGCCGTTACAAGCAGGATTGCTGGACTGGCGGTTCGAGGATGGCCCACAACTAGAATTCCGTGCGTTCTGTATTTGTGCTCTGTTCAGCAGGCTCACTGGGAGGGATTTCTCTATTGCCAAGAAGAGCGAATTCCTGTTCAGAAACTCAACAGACAATGTCCGGCAGTGATTTTTTTTTTTTAATGCCTCTCTGAATCTCCACCATAATTGTCTTCCTCTTGCTCATTTCAATTGAAGGCTGCCGCTTTAATGAGGGGCTATTAGCACATTAAAATATTTGTTGAACCTTGCAAGGTGATAAATTATTCCGAATTGCAGTCTATACTCGGGACTAATTATTTTCTTTTCCTTTTTCATGTACTAATAGCGCCTAATGAACTCCGTTAAGTGGTAAAGTCGCGTTGATCATCTCCTATGTGTCTGGGCCGTACGCTGGGCGGCGGAGACATCAAGGAGGCCGGGTAAGGCTGAGTGCTCCCCCTGGGTCAGAGTCAAGAGAGGACTCTATCTCTGGTGCAATGTGATGAGTGCCCTAGGAGAAATATGAACCGAGGGCTAGGATAACATGGGACAATTGCTTCCCTCCACGGGAACCGGTGGATAGAGAAATGTTATCACACATACAACTCTAATATCCTAATAACTGAGGGACATTCGTATATTCATGGGGAAAACCACATCATTCATTTCCAGATGATCGTGGACAAAAGAGTTATCCAATCTCTCGTGTGACAAATAACCATGTTTTCTCTCATACCTGCCCCCTCCCCGTTACTATATCTTTAAAACAAAGTATGAGGTGCTGGCCTGAGGCCATTTGACTCCAGTCCTGCTCATTTGCTTATCCGGAAAACTGGAAGCGTTGTCAGCTCACGGAGCCCTTAATGAGAAAGCTCGTTAAAGAGCCTTGTGAAATGGCGAAACAAATTACATGCACGACACGACCCACACCGTTCCTCTTCATTTCCTTCTCCCCCTCCCAGGCGGCGGCGGTGGCGGCATTGCAAATGACAAGGCCAAGTGAGTCATCGGGTCAGAGAAAGGCACTATGGAATGCGTCTGTCTTTACCTTGCCGTTTTGATGGACATTTATCTTGCTTCACTGCAGCACGGAAATGTTGCCCAAACAGCAGGAGGGCCCTGCGCATGGGATAATGGCCCCAGTAAAGCCTTTGATTGTGTGTGTTCCGCTGGAATTTGAGCTTGTAATTGGTGAATGCGCATACTGTTCTCTCTCTCTCTCTCTCTCTCTCTCTCTTTCTCTCTCTCAAGCTTGTTTATTCCTGGGGAAGAAGGAAGTTTCTTTCCCTCCAGGTGTGTCTGTGGCCACCTTGGGAGGTTGCCTCAGGAGTCTCACGTCAGGGCGGTGGTGATCCTATCCGGGGCTGGGCCTGCTGCAAAGTGTCTTGTAAGGTCACTCTTTGCTCCTCTCAGGCCTGGAACACCACGAGCCAGGATAGGCTTCCTGCCCCTGGCTCAAGAGGAAGCGATGGCCGTGATTGTCCACTGGGAGGAAGAGATGGGAGGTATCTTTTTCCCCTTCCTTTTCTTATCCTGGAGTTTGCAAAAGGAAGGCTGCAAATACCAAACAATCCGTCCACACCTGGTAGCCGGGGCAATGTTTGTGGGGAAAAGGAAATCCTCCCCACCACCTTGCCCTTCGGGGTCGGGGCACTTAACATGAAATACCTGCACTCTGTGGTGGGGTAGATACTGCATCCTTTGAGTCGGAAGACTAGGGTGGGCAAACTTTTTTGACTCGAGGGCCAAACTGGGTTCTTAAACTGGACCGGAGGGCCGGAACACAGGCATGGATGGAGTGTTTGTGTGAACTAATATAAATTCAAAGTAAACATCATTACATAAAAGGGTACCGTCTTTTTGTTTTGTTTTTTAATTCAATAGTTTTACTCACCGGATCCGGCTCGCGGGCCATAGTTTGCCCAGCCCTGGTAGGCCCTGCCTTCATCACTGGCTAGCTGTTTGATTCTTGAGAATTTGCAAAACACCTCTAAGTCGCAGTGACTACCATGTGCCCGGCTCTGTGCCGGCCTCTGAGAATAAAAAAATAAAGAATAAAAAAATAAGAAGGGATGGGGAGGTTGGCGGGGGGCAGGTCAATTGGGGAAAAAGGAAGCATATGGAATACTATATGTAATACTGTAAACAATAAAAGATTGCTCCACCCTAAAGATTTTCATAATCTCCGGGGAAGACAGAGGCATAAACAGTTACAACATAGTGTGATGCATGCGTTACTAAAGCTACACAGGAACTGTCATGAAAACAAAAGGAGGGTATTGTGTATGTTATGGAGCGGGGAGGAGTGAGAAGATGAGAGGTGGTGAGGCTGTAGTTAGGAAAGGCCTCATAAATCAGAAAGTTGAGCAGAATTTGAAGGAGGAAAGAGAGTTCACACAGGAAGAGAGAGAAACTAGGGCGATAAAAAGAGCTGTCAACACAAATTCCCCAAAGGGAATATTAGAAAATAGAGAGGCTGAACAGTTTGCAAAAACAGGGAGATGCAGCACCTGGTGGAAACTGGAAGTGGGCTTCCTTCACCAAGGCAAAGGGGAAGTGGCCTTTTTTTAATTTTTTACTTAATAATTTTGGGACTTCTCATAAAAATTAGGATATTTTGGTTCTTCTCCCCTCCAAATAGCTGAAATTATTTACGATGGTCTGCCCTCCCTTCTTGGGGAGGTGGCCTTTTGAGAAAATTCCTGCCCAGGTTTCCAAGTAATACGATATATAATTTTATGCAAATTTTATGCAATTTAGGCTTCTAAATTTGTACAGTTCTGATTGGTCCATATCATGCAGTTCTGCTTGGTTGGCATTGTGTGTTCTGATTGGTCAGTGTAGAAGCAAATAAAGATATAGTTGTGCAGTTCTGATTGGATGGGTAGGTCTCTGTCCGTTGTGGAGAGATAAAACCAGGACTTTCCTGCAGTGGTTGATTTAGACTCCTAAAGAAGTGAGGTATAGTGCTGGGAAATCCAGAGTTTAGACTGACATTCTTCCCAGTATACAGAGTACAGGAAGAGCACCTGTCAACAAATGGCCACCAAACTGTTACTATTTACATTACTTGGGCCTTCAGTTGACCATGGGGAGTTCATCTCAGTAGAAATTCCTTTTCGGAGTTTACATCAAGTGAATCTTCTCAGGGTCCATAGAAGGCTAGTTGACAACAATAAAGGGGTGGCAGAGGACAAAGAATCTTTGGACAAGCCTGAGAAGGAGTGGGCTGAAAAGTAGGAGGATCAGCAGAGACTGGCTTCAAATGTGAGACGCCAACCACAATGGGGACTGACAAGCACCCACTAGACTGGGCAAATGGGGGGTCACTGGTGATTTCAGCAGGAACAATTTCAGTGGCATTCAAGGGGACATCACAGTGGAGAGTGGATGGAAGGAAAGCAAGGAAGCTAATGAGCATATTCTTTACCTTCAGTAGACTTGGCTGTGGGGAAGAGATGAATTAGGTGTTGGCTAGAGAGGGTTGAGGGGTTGAAGAATATATTTGCTGTTTTTGTTTATGACTTTGTACCACAGGGAAGGAGAGAGTGGAATGGGAGGAGTTAATTTAAAGGAGAGAGATGGGATTGAGTTTAAATCCTACTTGTAGAGTCCTTTAGAGCAGTGTTTCCCAAAGTGTGGTTGAGTACCCCCAGGGGTACGGGAAGAGTTTGGTGGGGGTACGCGTTGCACCGGAGTTTGGTGGGGATATGCACTGCACCGTGCTTAGCTGCGCCTAATTCTATGTTCTCATGAGTCAAGTCAAGACAGTCTTGTGAGGCGTGAGATGGTCCGGTGTGCAAATGAATGTTATTTATAATATAACTTTTACTTATATTTTATTATGAATAATTTTATTTTAATTTTTTTTCATTTATTATTATTTTGTGTATGTACCAAAAAAAATAAAAAATAAAAATATTTTGATTGTTATTAAAATACATCCTTTTTTTTTTGACGAGGCGTACTCAGCATTACGAAAATTATAGAAGGGGTACACATATGTCAAAAGTTTGGGAACCACTGCTTTAGAGGATTAAACGAGAGCCCCTAGGCAAACCCTTTTGTAAAGCGATATACACGCGTGAATACAATTTTCATACCAGTGAAATAAAACCTGTATGCATCACATGGCATTTGAGCTCACTTATCACTTGGCTTCTGAGATAGGCCAATCTCCCTCTCCACAGCTTTTTTGTGTGTGCTGCTTTCCCATTTCCTCTTGCCATCGCTTTAGACTTAGAGCCCAAGAAAGAACTGAGCCCTCCTTGACATTTCTTCCTGCCAAACAACACAACCAACCAGCTCCCCTGGATCACAACAGGAAGCCGTGGGGTGATAAGTGAGAGGCGATTAAGGGGAGGACAAGAGCCTCCTCAGTGTTAAGAGGTGGGACCCACATCCAGACCTCCGGGAACCTGGCTTTGTCAGAACATTAGCCTTTCATCAGATAAGCCTGGAGCCTACGGGCTATGACGGGGACTGTCCCCCTACAGACACCAGTGGCCTCTTTTCCATCCCAATTCGTAAACTGCATGTCCCACCAGGGCAGAGATTTTTGTCTTATTTTTCACGGCCGAATCCCCATGACTAGAACAGTGTCCAGAACATGAATGGTATCTAATAAATATGTGTTAAGCGAGTGAATCCACCCATTCTATCATCCTTCCTTTCACTCAATAAAAACGGGTATATATTATGGGATAACTACCACACCTATCCTAGATAAACAGAGGTAACTAATAGCTGTTATGATTTTTTAAATGTATCTTTTTTGTTGAATGTATGACAGATATCCCTCCCCCCTTCTTTCCCCATTGACTTTCCTTCACCCTGACCCGCCTACTTGCTATCTTGTTTGAAAGATATGTGTATTCTGTGTTGGGAACTTTACATACATTAGTTCATATAATCACAATCGTTTTCACCTTATACACTATGTGCGAGCCCTGAGCACCAAAGGGTCAGGGGTTCGGTCCCAGGGCAAAGGGCAGGTGCCTGGGTTGTAGGTTCAATGCTGGCCTGGCAAGGGCACCGCAGGTGCATCTCACAAGAATGTTTCTCCCTCTCTCCCTCTCCTTCCTCCCCACTTTCTCTGAAAACCAACAGAACAAACACCCTCCGGTGAAGACTAGCAAGCAAGCAAGCAAACAAACAAACAAAACAGCATTAAAACTCTAATAAGGCCGAAACTGGTTTGGCTCAGTGGTAGAGCGTCGGTCTGCGGACTGAAAGGTTTTCATCTTATACACTATGCTTTAAATTTAAATGAAATCAGAACATTTTCAAGCTCACAGCCACATGGAATAGGGTAGTCACTCCTAATTATGTGTTAGCATCTCTTCCTGCTCTTGTCCCTTAACCGCACAAGCGTCGCTCGAGGCTGCTTTCTCTGTATTCTCTTCCTTAGGGAATGCGCTTATATGCTAGGCTTGAACTACAGTAAAATTCCTATAAAATTAATCTTAAAGCTGCAAGCAAAGCATGGCTTTGAGATGTATGGTACAATTCCTTCTTTGTCTGCTCCAGAGGGCATTTGTGAAGAAGGCACAGTGGGCAGGCATCAGGTCCTCGCTGTGGTTCTGGGTCCTCACTCTGGCATCAGGCAATGAGGAAATTTCTAAACTGCGCCACTTCCTGGCTGCGTGGCTTTGGGCAAGTTATTTAACCTCCTTCCAGCCGACATCCCTGATCTATGAAAGAGTGAAAATAATAGTATCCCAGTAAGAGGATCATTGTGAGTACTAACAAAATGAGGCAAAAAGCACGCACGTAGTGACTGGTTTGCTCTAAGTTGCCAGCAAGTGCTAGTTGCAAGGATAATTATTATTGCTCTCATCTTTGGCAGGATGGAGCAATTTAGGTGACAGTGATTTGAGACCTCTGAAGTGCTCTGAAGATGTGAAATATTATTATTGTGCATAATGCTGAGTGAAATCCAAAGACGTGAATAAGAAATCAGGAAAGCTAGATCCTGATGGTTCTCTTGCCTCTAAGCCTTGATGTGACCTCGGCCGGGCTCTCTGTGCGCCTCCTCTTCCTATTTATAGATGAAACGGCTTGATTAGATTATCTTTTGGGGGATTAAGGGGAGTTTTCAATAAGCTCATTTTTTAATTTTAAAATGTTTTCAATTGTAGGGCGATTAGACTACCTTGAAACTTCACCCCAGCTCTGAAATGCTGTGATTTGATTCTGTGTTGGAGTCAATCCTACACGATCTCTGGAATAGAGTAGGTCCATACGTCCCACATATATCCACGGCCAACGCTCATCTCTGAGGCTGAGGAAAGTTAACGCCAACTGCTGCAACAATCAGAAATAGCAATCTGGGGGAATTCAATAAGAAGGCAGGCTTACGCCCACACACCTCGGAAATCTTGAAGGACAGCATTGTGGCGGAAGATAATAACATAGCTGTAATAGCAACACAGTAGTCCTTCCCTTCCCCGCAATTTCGCGTTCTGTGTTTTTAGTGACCTGCAGTCAACTGCAGCTCAAAAACGTTAATTTTAAAAATAGAAATAAACACTTCAGGAGTTTTAAATGACCCGCTGTTCTGAGTGATGGAATGAAATCTCGAGTGGTACGGCTCTGGTTCCTTACCTTAGGTGAGTCCTCCCCTTGTCCAGCGTCTCTGTGCTGTGTCCGCTCCCCCCACCCCCATTAGTCACATAGTAGCCTTTTGGTTATCAGACTTTCATCCCATTACTCAGAACAGCGGGTCATTTAAAACTTCTGAAGTGTTCATTTCTAGTTTTAAAATGAACATTTTTGAGCTGCAGCTGACTGCAGGTCACTAGAAACACAGAAAGCAAAATTTGGTTATCAGATCCACTGGGTGGTATCCACGTGCATGTGTTCAAGTAACTCTCATTGTGCTTACTAATGGCCCCAAAGCACACACGGTATGAATGCGTAGGAAAAACATAGGATATATAGGGTACTATCTAAGGGTTCAGGCATCCACTGGAGGGGGAGGGTGGTCTTAGAATATATTTTCCACAAAGAAAGGGAGACAACTATACTAAACTAACAACAACAACAACAACAACAAAAGATCAGATTATGCCCAGCAGGAAAGTGGGTGCAAGCCACCTTAACATTTTTGGGGAGATGTGGCTTTGGATAGTAATGTGCTGGCAGCTCCCCCATTCAGCTTGCTGTACCGAGTACCTGCTCTGTGCAGATGTGGTGGTAAAAGGGGCCACTGAGGCAGAGTCTGGTCTGCAGGTGCTGACAGACTAGTGGGTAAAGCAGTTTAGCTGTGGGAAATACTTGAGCATTGCCTGCCTTCTCCGGCATGCTGCTTACGTTGTTCATACATTGTCCATTATTCTGTGAAATCATAGCTGTTTGCATTTTCTGCTCCGGGTTGCTTCTCCACCCTCAGCCCTCCAGCAGCTTCTGGATGTTAAATATTATCTCCTCATGTGAGCTGTCGCTGCAGGAAGAGTCGCTCTATTACTTCCTAATGAGTCCTCGATCTGGTTTGCAGGGCAGTTAGTTGATTCTTTCTCTTTCTTCCCAGAAGGCTGATCAGGTCACATTTAGCTGTTTGGTCTCACTCTTCTACAGGCTCAAATTTTATTTTTTCTGTCCATTTTCCCCCTAATAAAAACAAAATATCCAGATGATTATAAAAAACTCGATAGTACGGTGTGGTGGCAACACTTTGCGGAAGAGGCAAAATATTTCTTTTGCTACTATAGCAACTACTATTAAATGCCTTGTCACTTACCTTTGAAGCGCTTTGGAAATGTGAGAGCTATTTTGCATATACTATTAAGTGCTGAAAATCACCTCGATTACCTAAGACACCTTCATCTTCCTCTAACATTCTTCTTAAAGGGATTTTAACTATTTTCTTCACATATCGTTATTAAATGTAGGATGCAGTATTGATAGATTTCTCCAAACTCATTGATTCTCATATTCCCTGAGAATGAGAAAGACATTATGAAGATCACAATAGAAAAAATTTCCATAAAAATACTTAATCAAGAATAAAAGACTTGATTCTTACAGATATTTCAACAATGCATCGGAGAAGCATGCATTAAGTTCCTAAAAGTGTTGCAAAGTACTGCAAACCCAAGGAGGTTACAGAAATGGTTGCTTTTTTATATCTTGTATAAATACCTAATATTTTATAAAATACTTTCCACATATAACAACTCATTTCATCCTCAGTACAATCAATCCTGGTTTCACCCTTCATAAACTTGAGATTTCTTATTGCACGCTATTATTTGGCAACCAGAATGCTCATTTTGATCATGCTAATGTCAGTATTGCTGGTTTGATTTTATGTGCCTAATGGCCTAAGAGTTTGCAAAGTGTCTAATTGGAAAGAATTGCTTTTCCATTTCCTCACCTTCTAGTCCTTGTTCCTCCTGAGAGCGACAGGGGCTAAAATGACTTTTCAAATTCCTCTGAGTGCTCTTAAGGTAAAAGTGGTGACCTGGTCCTTGGGTTTCTTTCCCACCAAAGCCTGTGAGCAGTAATCCCAAAACTTCATTCCTCCTTCCTATTTGTTCTCTATTTTTCCCCCTCTTTATTCTACTCCTGGTCATTCTTTCCAGGTCATTTGCTATCTTGCACTCCTGTTTCCATAAAAATGAAAAGAAAGAAAGAAAGAAAGGAAGGAAGGAAGGAAGAAAGGAAGGAAGGAAGGAAGGAAGAAAGAAAGAAAGAAAGAAAGGAAGGAAGGAAGGAAGAAAGAAAGGAAGAAAAGAAAAGAAAAGAAATAGAATTTAGCAACTTGGGGATTATCCTGCCCAAGGTTTTCTCTTTATGGAAGAGAAAGCTGGGCTCCACAGCCATCAGATGTCAGTGCCAAAGCGAGACAAAGAGATAGTAGAGCTGGACTTGAACTTGAGAGGCTCTACTCTGACTAGATGTCCTTCAAAGACATCATGCTGCCTTTAAAGCTACCTGTCAAATGGACATGGATATGTGCTTCTCTTATACTGGCAGTATGCTGACATTTGATTACTTCTGCAACAGAGGTCTACCCCATTGTATAATATTTCACAGATTATATCGTTATGTTTTTTCGTTTTTCCCGAGTGCACCTGTTCAGCTAGGAATTATATGATCACTGAATCAGTTATTGAGCATCCCCTTTGTGCCAGGCATAAAACTGGCTTTAGAGAACTATGAAAACGACCAGGTTTGGGCTTGACTTCAACTGGAAATATTTTTTTTTGGGACTTGGGTCGACTCATTCCACATTGGATTCTTAGTAACCACACAGTTTCAGTGTAAATGGTCCTGTAAGTGTGAGGAAATTGGTAACAAGAACTGAAACTTTGCCCTGGCCCATGCGGTGCAATGGTTAGAGTGCAAGCCCTGAGCACCAAAAGGTCAGGTGTTTAGTCCCAGGGCAAAGGGCAGGTGCCTGGGTTGTAGGTTCAATGCTGGCCTGGCAAGGGCACCGCAGGTGCATCTCACAAGGATGTTTCTCTCTCTCTCCCTCCCCTTCCTCCCCACTTTCTCTAAAAACCAACAGAACAAACACCCTCGGGTGAAGACTAGCAAGCAAGCAAGCAAGCAAGCAAGCAAACAAAACAGCATTAAAACTCTAATAAGGCCGAAACCGGTTTGGCTCAGTGGTAGAGCGTCGGTCTGCGGACTGAAAGGTCCCGGGTTCGATTCCGGTCAAGGGCATGTACCTTGGTTGCAGGCACATCCCCGGTAGGGGGTGTGCAAGAGGCAGCTGGTCAGTGTTTCTCTCTCATCGATGTTTCTAGCTCTCTATCTCTCTCCCTTCCTCTCTGTAAAATATCAATAAAATGTATTTAAAAAAAAAAACTCTAATAAGGCGTTGAAGGCAGCCACGGGAGCCTTTATCTATATGCATTTAGGATGTGACACGTGCAGAAGACCCGAGAACCCACAGTTTACATGCCACCACGTGTGGTTTTTTTAAGAGGCTCCCAGGCTGGCTATAAAAATGCCAACAGACGGATGATAATCTCGAGTAATCGATTCCCTCGGCCGACTTTTCTCTTTCCTTTGCGGTGGGCTCCCCCTCCAGGAAAGCCTGCGGGACACGGGACGAGCGCCCGGGGCTTGTCCGGTCCCGTTGGCAGCGTTGCCCGCGGGGCCGGGTGCGCCCCCGGCGGCGGCCGATCCCACTTCCGCCCCCGGACGCGGCGGGGCGGGGCTGGCGCCGTCCGCTCTTCCTGTCCCCGGACCCCTCCCCATCTCCCTCCCCTCCCGTGACTGACACTGACTCCCTGCGCGGGGCCATGGCGGCGGCGTTGTGGGGACGGGGCTTCCTTAGGTTCTGCAGGTGGCACCCCCGGCTCTTCCCCGAGCCCCCAAAGGCCGCCGCGCGGGGGGCCCCGGGTCACCCGGTCCCTGCCCCGCGGGGCCGGGGCGCCTGGCCGGGCGGCCGCCGCCTCTACCGCGCCGCGCGGTGCGCGGAGCTGGAGCAGCCCCTGGCCATCGAGGAGGTCGCCCCCCGCCCCGTCGGGCCAAGCGAGGTAGGGTGGCTGGCCTGTCCCCCCGGACCTCTGGACACCCTCTCACGGTCCCCGCGGCCAACACACCCTCCCCGGAGGCTACCACCCGGGATTGAGTTCCGAAGGGGCAACGTCGCGGTGGGCGCCCGCCGTTGTGGCCCATGGAGGGCTCCCCCAAAGGCCCCAAGATCTCAGGAAGATGGTTCTCCCCAAAGCACCTCTGGAGGCCGCTTCCAGAACGCCCCCAGAGCTGTTGTTGCCTTAGAAACAGGATTCTGAAGAGCACACCCTTTTGCATAACCACCTGCAAGGGCATTGG
Organism: Vespertilio murinus; assembly: GCA_963924515.1. NCBI lineage: Eukaryota > Metazoa > Chordata > Mammalia > Chiroptera > Vespertilionidae > Vespertilio > Vespertilio murinus. Next base: position 19,607,302 of record OZ004719.1, on the reverse strand, counting down.
ATTTAACGCAGATAAATGGACCCCATGCATCGCTGCCTCTTGGGCGTCAGCATCTAATTATCCGCCCTCCTTCTTCCCCTAAAGCAGCCACGTCCACTGGGATCTGGGCTGCAGTGGGGTGGGGTCTAGGGTGTGGGCATTTCCAGTGAAATGGGGAAGCCGCTCCGGCCTTGGGGGTTGATCCCTCCGGTGACACAATGCCAGCCTGCGTGGAGAATGAGCGAGCACTCCAGACTCAGGTGCAGCAGGCGGTGAGCCTCAGGGTGGGGGACCTCCCGTGGGGGGGAGACATGTGGCTAAGGCCCCTGAGTGCCCCTAACGGGGACCTGCTGGCTAACTGGATTATTTGGGTGAGCAGGGGATGGCAGCTGCTCAGCTTCCTGGGACCCGGATGCTGAAAGGCATCAATCCCCCAGTCATCTGTGAGGCAAGGTGGAGTGGCTTGAGGTCATGGGTGCGCTGCATATGTAAACTATTTTTGGGCAACCGCAGGCAAGAATCGAAATTCAATAAACCTAGGAGTTTTCACGGCAACATAAATTTATATGAAGCGAATTATATTAAGCGGAGCGATGTTATGCATATCCAAGTGGCCCTTGGCAGAAGAAAAGTTTCCCCACCCCTGGTCTAAAGAAACTTCTGGCTGCAGGACTACCTCAGCTTCAGTGCTGTTCTAAAACATAAGCGGGCCGAAACCGGTTTGGCTCAGTGGTAGAGCGTCAGTCTGCAGACTGAAAGGTCCCGGGTTCGATTCCGGTCAAGGGCATGTGCATTGGTTGCAGGCACATTCCCGGTGGGGGTGTGCAGGAGGCGGCTGGTCGATGTTTCTCTCTCATCGACGTTTCTAGCTCTCTATCTCTCTCTCCCTTCTTCTCTGTAAAATATCAATAAAATATATTTAAAAAAATAAAACATAAGCGGTTCTAAAACATAAGCGGGTGATCTAACTCTAGCCTCCAGATGACTCTTGATTCCCAGGACAGCTGATCTTGTTACTCTCCTGCTTAAAATTCTTTCATGTCTTCCTATTATTCCTACCTGGAAGGCCAGGATGATCAAGAAAGCCTATTAACCATCGGATGATATAGGCCCTGCCCTCGAACCCCATCTCTTTCTCCTGTTGGGGCTCTAGGCTTGCTGGTTTTTCTTTTGTCCCCACCACAGTGCCTTTGCACATGACGTTGCTTTTGGCAGTGCCAAGACTCTCCTATTTTGAATAGTTCACTCTTGGCTGTTCTTAGTTCAAGTGTTACTTTCTTAAGGATTTCTCCTGACTTGCCCAAAAAGGTTAAGTCTCCCCATTATAGGCCTTCCTACCATTATATATTTCTATTTTTTTTAAAAAAATATATTTTATTGATTTTTTACAGAGAGGAAGGGAGAGTGATAAATAGCTAGAAACATCGATCAGCTGCCACCTGCACACCCTCCACTGGGGATGTGCCCGCAACCAATGTACATGCCCCTGACCGGAATCGAACCTGGGACCCTTTAGTCAGCAGGCTGACACTCTATCCACTGAGTGAAACCGGCTTCGGCATATATTTCTATTTTTAACATTTTGTGTAGAAGTTGTAATTTGACATATAAATACAATTATTTGGTTGAATATCTGTCTTCTCTACCATACTTTTCCTCCATGAAAGCAAGGAAATTGTCCATATTTATTGCCTCATGATTGTGCATAGTGATTTAGTTTAGTACCTGGCATACAGTAGGTATTCAGTAAATATTTTGCTATAACTCAATTACTGTCTCCACGGGTATGCACTGCTCTGCTCTGTTTCCTTCATAGGTCAGAGTTGATGTTCATTTCTGCGGCGTTAACTTTGCTGACATTTTGGTTTGCCGTGGTCAGTATCAGGAGCGGCCCCATCTTCCCTTCACACCGGGTAGGTATGGAGGGGCCCAGGGCCTGCTGCAGGGAAGGAAGTCACATGCTGTTTTCAGAGCCATGTGTTTCATCCATGACTCTACCCCGGTGGTACCTGCCCACCGTCAGTGAATCTCAGCCATGTCAGCTTCACCCCTCATTGGAAGCACTAGATTGTGGGGCATTTCTATGCCTATTTTACCCTTGTTATATCTCTCGGTTTAGCATTGTAACTGGTTCATAGTAGATGCTCAATAAATATTTTAAAAATGAACAAATGAATGCTCGCATATCATTCTGCCCAGCAGAATTCTGATCCCAATCATCACTGGTCCTAGTCATTTCTTTTATTCCTTAGCATTGCCTCAAAAAAACATTTTTTTTTGCAGCTAAATCTCTCATTCTTTTTTAAAAATATATATATTTTTATTGATTTCAGAGAGGAAGGGAGAAGGAGAGAGAATTGGAAACATCAATGATGAGGGAGAACTATTGATTGGCTGCCTCCTGCACGCCCCCCCCCCCCCCCCCCCACTGGGGATCGAGCCCGCAGTGGGGCACGTGCCCTTGACTGGAATCGAACCCTCCAGTTCACAGGCTGACACTGTATCCGCTGAGCCAACCCAGCTAGGGCAAAACTCTTATTCATTACATATTCCCAAAGAAACTCAATATCAAAGGATCGGAAAGAAGGAAAGAATTTATACATTTCTAGTAGCACATTATCTTCTCTGATTTTCATTATGCCCGATTTGATTACATTTACATTCTGAAAATGTGGACAAATGATTGATTTTTGTTGTTGACATTTATTTGAACAGGTATAAGTGTAGTTCAGCTGCATGTATATTCTATCCAGACATGTACTGTTAAGGATATATTAATTGCAAAATAGTTGCTGTGTTTTGGCCTTAGGGTGTTTGGTTGTGTCTCAGCAGCTGGGACCGTTTCCCTCTGTTTTTATTTGCTGAAATGCTGGATAGAGGGAAGATGTCATGTCATACTCAATTGAGTTAGTCCTCTGGCAGCTCAAGTGGGAAATGTATGATCGTTAAATTCAGAAACTTTGGAGGTGGAAGAGGAAAGGGCAGACAACACTAGTTTATCCATTTGAGCCAAGTTCTGTATGAATAAATATGGTTCATGTCCTTGAGGGCCTCACAGTCCAGAAGAGGAAACATGGCATCTAGTATGATGAATATCGTAATTGGGGTGCTATGGGAGCCCAAGCCTCCAGTGATCAGGTTCGAAAGTATTTCTGTACCTGCAAAAGTACTGTGTCCCTCCGTGCTTTCGCTCATTCTTGAAATTTTCATTTGTGTCCTGGTAAGAATGGGGCTGCTATAGCTTTTCAGCTTCTGAGCGTGAAAATCTTAAGTTCACTTTCCTGTGAACTGGGTACAACACTCTTCCCCCTCCTCCCTGGGTAGGTGAGGGGAGGCCCTTAGACCTCTCAGTTCCAGAAAGCTTGTGGATACGAATCTTCTGACCTCCATGGTGCTGGACTTTACAGATAACCTAACCTCAAAACTATTTGTTTTAGGAATGGAATTTTCTGGGACAGTATTGGAGACAGGCTCAGATGTCAACACAGTTAAAGAGGTAAGCTTGTTGAAATTTAGAGAATTGATGTGTATGTAGCTTTGAGAAACATGCCAACTCATTGGTAGTCAAAGGGTCTTGTGTCTCCTGGTCTTTGTCAGAAGACACCAAAGGGAAACTGAGATGGAGGGGGAAGAGATGAATTCTGAATTGGGGGAAGGGAGGCAGCAGAAGTGCCTTGCTTTATTAAACTTTCATTACCAACTAAAGGTCATTGGTGGCTAAGAGGATAGGAAATTATCAAGTCTCAGCTTCTTGTGAAAAAAATTAACACTGGGATTCTAACTCATATCTAAATTCATATTCTAATTGATGCCAATATCATTGTCCAAAATATGCTCAGATTGGCTTGGCATCCTGGTGGGGAGGTTGATAAAAAGGCTGAATTATTTATTAAACATTAACTCTAAATAGAAAGTTAGGGAAAACCTGGGGAGTCATAGGGAATCAGAAAGAAAGATGCATCTGAGCCTACCTTACCGATATTTTCCCTTCAGGGAGATCGAGTAATTGGCGTGAGTGGCCTTAATGGAATGGCTGAAGAATGTATCACTGACCAGAAGGTATCCCTATCTCTCAATATCAATGTTTAGGTATCTTAAAAAATTTCCTTTCTTTTCTTTAATTTTTAACTACCCCTCATTCTTCACGCCCCTCTACCCCGCCCCTTTTCTTTGTATTTGTTTAGTCATGCCTTGTTTTTCAGCCAGGCACTTCATTCTTTCAAATGCTAAATCCCTTTTCTAGTGTTGGTGTGATAGCCCTTGCACAGAACGTTGTGTGGAGTGGTTGAATGAAGAAACATTTTGTTTTCTGCGCTCTGGAAGCAACTGGCTGGCTGTTCAATCGGACCACAGTTAGGTCGTTTTGGTAGAGAAACTGTTTTGAGGTATTAAACCAGATATATGGGGTTTCTCTCCCACGGGAGCTTGGGAAAGAGATGGCCCCGGGAATGGAGCCAGCCAGGGGGCCAGATCTGGTTGTGCAGGATGTGAATGGTGCCTGCTAGTGGAGAAGAGTATATATTTCCCTCCTCAGTTTTATTGAGATAAAATATACCTAATATCCAGTTCATCCATGATATAGTAGAGTGGTCAGTGTTTCATTCTCCATAAGTTTGACAGTTCCTTCCTGAGCAGGTGCAGCTTTAGGATTTTTTTTTATTTTAAATATATTTTATTGGTTTTTTACAGAGAGGAAGAGAGAGGGATAGAGAGTTAGAAACATTGATGAGAGAGAAACATCGATCAGCTGCCTCTTGCACACCCCATACTGGGGATGTGCCCGCAACCAAGGTACATGCCCTTGACCGGAATTGAACCCGGGACCCTTCAGTCCAAAGGCCGATGCTCTATCCACTGAGCCAAACCGGTTTCGGCCAGCTTTAGGATTTTTGAAGACTGATGCGCCCATGTCTTGAACTCGGCCACAGGTTGCTTGGTTTTGACTTCCACTGGGCTTTGTTCCTGACAGGTGTTTCCCTTTGCAAACCAATCACTTAATCAAATCATAATATTTACTGAGCAGCCTTTAGGAACAGGTACGTATGGAATCACTGAGTCACTGTTATGTCTTTTGTAGGCATTGTGGCAGATTCCAGAAAAGGTGCCCCTCCGAGAAGCTGCTATCCTGCCCGTATCCTATGGCACTGCAATCATGGCCCTGGAGCACCGGGCCCGTACCCAGCCTGGGTAAGGACTGTGTAGACAGCAGAGAGCTGGATAGGACCCTTCTCTGATATCAGGAGTGCCCTGCCCCTTCCTCTCCCTTGCCTGACCTTTAGCTCATGTTCGGTCCGTCTAAGGAAAGGCCGAAGAAAGTAGTGACTGGAGCTTGGGGTTTGGTGATGGTGGGACTATCCTTTTGTCTGAGAGAGAATGGTAGAAGTTGGCCAGTATTTGGAGAAAAACCCCTTACAGACCCTCTAGATATCACCTTCTAGAAAGCCTTCACATTTAGAGAGTTATTTTATTTATACGTTCTTCCCTCTGGCTTTAGTGGAGGCCTGTGGTGTTTGTTTCCTAGAGGCTTGGGTGGGTGGATTTAACTGGGATATTTTAAACTCGGAGGTGCTGAAGTTACCTGGCTTTACCTACTGCCTTCTGCCCTTCTCAGAGAGCCTCCGAATCACCCCAGACAGATGGGTTTAGTTGACCCATGGCCATTATGTGATCACCACCTTCTAAAATTCAGCAGTGTTTAGTATGAGAATGATTTAGGACAGAATTTCTGGAGTAGAAATTGGGTGGTAGCCCAAAAGAAGAGGCTACCTAGAGATATTAAGGAATGTTTCTCCCAGGAAGTTTTCAAAACTGGACCACATTAGTACCACCCAGCCCTAAAGGCTGGAGAAGGGATGCCCATAAAGGGTTGAATGAAATGGTCTCGAAGTTCTCTTGTTGCTTTAAAATGCCCTGGTTTCAAAACGTTCGTGAGATCGTATTGCTCGATGCTTTCTGGTTTCTGAAGTAGCGTTCGTCTCTCTCTGTCACAGAGAAACCGTCCTAGTGACGGCAGCCGCTGGAGCCACAGGCCTCGCAGTGATAGACGTGGCTACAAATGTTCTCCAGGCCAAGGTATTCGTATGTTAGAGTCTCCACTTAAACGAATTATTCCACAAAACATGGTTCTCAAACATGGAATGTATTCATGGATTTAGCAGAAACCACATGCAAGGCACTGGGGATGCAAAGTCACCTAGAGCAGAGCCTTGCCACCTGTTTGCCTGTGGATGATTCGGGGGGGTGTCCTAGGAGCAAATCACTGGCCCTTCAGTAACGAACCTGCAAGGTCCAATTCGCTTCACATGTGATGCTCTGAACTTCCCCTCTCACCCCGACACCTCACACTTCAAATTTAAACTCAGATGCTACTTTTTAGGGAAGTATCCTTTGTCCCTCAGGAAGTATTCTCCCCCCCCACACACACTATTTGTATATGGTATCATGGCATCTTATACTTCTCACAGTACACACCCTATACATCTCAGTATATAATCTTTTACTTGTATCATTATTAGATTAATTTATCTCTCCCACTGGACTGAAATCCTCATGAAGGCAGGGACAGTGTCTCTTTGGTTCATCATTGTGGTTCCAGTGCCTGGCATGGTGCCTAGACCACAGTAGGCACTCAGTAACTGTTTTTTGAATAAATGAATGACTTAACAAATGAAAGAAAGTGGTATCAAAGAAGGAGGGATTTTTAGAGACGGTGGACATTTAAGCTGAGTTTTTGAAGGACTAGTAGCAGTTGAATAGAGGAAGAAGTGAAGTGAAGGCCATTTTCGTGGTGGGAGGACCTATTAGAAGACAGAGGAGGAGCAATTAACATGATGCATTCAGGGAATTGCAAATAGCATCTGTGGGGCAGAGGATCAGGAGAACGGTGGAAAATGACTCTTATAGAGGTGGGCAGAGGTGCTGGAGAATGTGAACATGAAGCACATGAGGGTGTTAAGTAGGGAAGTGACCTGATTATCTTTGAATTTCCAAAGTTCACTCTGGAAGCAGTGGGAATGAGGGATGGGGTAAGGTCAGGTGTAAGTCCATAGGTGGTGGTGCAGACTCTTGGAGCAATCGCAGCCAGAGGCGATGCTTCTGGAACCAGGGCAGTGGAGGTGATGAATCGAGATGTACTAAACTGGAAGGAAATTGAGAATTTGTTGCCTGGAGAGCAAATTAGTTGAGGGCACAATGACTTAGAAGTGACCCTCACCTAGGTTCAAATTCTAGCTCTGCCTGTAGTGTAATCACTTCCATTTCCTCATTGGTAATACTTCCCTTGTAGGGTTGCTGTGGAAATATTGACATTACACATGCATTGTGCCTGTTAGAGGTGATGACATGTCAGTAGGACTCTCTTGAAAAGGGATCCTGTTATTATTAGACATTGAATGGGAAGGAGCAAACTAGGTTAATTTGTGGACTGCCATTCGTTGGGAATGAGAACACAGGAGGACATGTCGAGTTCAGTTTTGGATGTTGTTGAGTGTGAGGTTCCCGTGGAGCATGCAATTGGAGTATCCAGAAGGTGCCAGGATCTACAGGCTGGGAGATAATTGGATTGGTCTGGAATTTTGGCAGGTGGCATCTCTCCTTCTCACATGGAGTTCCTTTGGGAAGGACTGTGAGTTCTGACAGTTCTTAGCTACCAGGAGGCTCCTTGTGGATATTAACACATTTCATGTAAAAAACAAGGGCTTTTAGCACCTCTCTTAGCTGGGAAACCACACTTAGTCTAATTGTCTAGAACCGGTGACTATTTAACCCTTACAGACAAAATGGTACCATTTGTTTTGAGTAGTGACAGGAGGTGGGTAGAAAGGTTCACTTCAATTCAGATTCTAATCTAAGCAGCAATAATGGTTTTAGGCAAAAGCAAACAAAAACAAAATAATGTCATCATGCTCTCTACTTGGAACAGGTCATTTTGATAACATCTTCCACCCACAGCATTTTGTATTGCTTTCCCAGTGCCTCCACAGCTGTCTCTAACCCTTGATCCTCACAAAACCCCCTGGGCGATGGGTAATGTGAAGTGTTTATTATCCCTATTTCACAGATAAAGAAAGTGAGGCACCAAGAGGGACAGTGATTCACAGCAGGTCTCCCCAGGACCTAGTGAGAACCCTGGGATGGGATCTGGTGCCTGACCTGGTCAGGTGTTGGCCACTGTGGCACTGTGTGCTGCCCGCCCTCCGGGACCTGCAGCTAGCTGAGGGTAGCTTTCAGTTTCAGATTGTTATGGGTGAGTTTGGAATCTTTTAAGGCCACTGATGTATTTGGAAGTCACCTTGGGGCCAAAGTGTGCTGGTGGGTGCTGCCCAGGGATAAGGCACCTCTGGGCACCTGAGTGTTTGAAACTTTTCTGGAGACTTCCAAACCCCAGACCTCCTCACAGTATGCCCCGCCGCCACTGGTGCCATCTTTGTCACGCCTGAGGCATGATGGGGTGGAAAAGCATGGGCTTTGGAGTCAGGCAGCAATGGGTTTGAATACTTTTTTTTTCTTTCTTTACCACCTACTCTCTGGAAGATTCTGCATTAATAACTTCTCTGGTTCTACGTCTCCATCTATAGAACGAAAGTAATTATATCTCCTCATAATATTCTTACGAGGTTTAAGTAGAATAAGTTGTTGCATATGTGTAACAATAGACTCAATTTATCCAAGTTTTGCAAGTGCTTTATATCCAGTAGTATTCCACTGAATTCTTAAAATAAAGATGAATTTATGAATGAGGTAACTCTGATGTTCAGAGAAGTAGGCAGGCAGTCTAGAGAGAAGGATTAAAGCATGAACTTTGGAGAAGGATTACCTGAGCTTGGCTTCCAGTTCTGCCTCCCATTAGCTGGGTGACTTTGGACAAGTTACCTAAGTTCTTTTGCCTCAGTTTCTTTTTCTCTAAAATGGGGATGATAATAATAGTATGTGCCTCAGTGGGCTATTAATATTTTGAGTTAATAATCTATATAACTGTCTGTATTGCTTAGCACATAGTAAATACTATGTAAGTGTTAGTTCTTAATAAGTAATTTGCCTTGGGTAATAAAGCTGGTTAGTATCTGTCCAAATCTTCCCATTAAATCTTGTTTTATTGTCTGAAAACCTTTCTAGTTTGATGAAGCTTGGTATTTAGTTTGTGTCCTTACTAATTGACTCATAGTAGATGCTTAGTAAATGGTGATTTTAATTTGCATTTGGAGAAGACTTACTGAGGGTCTCCTAAACCGTCTCCTGGCTAGACCTTCCTTGGGGGCCCAGGATTCTTGGAAGCGTGGATCCCACGGTGGGGCATGAGGGTCCAATGCGATGGTGCTGTGTGCTGGGGCTGATTTGTTGGATTGGGGCTGATGTGAGGTCAGGAAGGTCCCAATGGTTTCCTTGATTAGCACCTTTTGGTTGCAGATGGTTGGATGGCATGAGCCCCTCTTGGGACATATTCTGAAACTCAGAAGCTTTGTGTTCTTTATGCAGGTGATAGCTGCCGCTGGGAGTGACGCGAAGTGCCAGCTGGCCATGCAGAGGGGCGCACAGTCCAGCGTGAACTACAGTCAGGGCAGCCTGAAGGAGGCAGTGAGGAAGCTGGTGGGCAGTGGCGGGGTGAACGTGGTCATCGACACCGTGGGGGGAGACATCTTCCTGGACGCCCTCCGCAGGTGCGTGGAGGGGTCTTTCCAAAGTGGGCTTAGCTGGGGGGGGGGGCTCTGCGGGACCTTCCCGGCCCTCTGCCGCTCCCGGCCTTGCTACTCTTTCGTCTTCGCTGCTCACTTCTCTGCAGGCATCGGCACCGATGAGAACAGCTGAGTGGGGGCGTGGAAAGAACTAGAAGCAGAGGGGGAAATCAGGAAATGCTTAAATATAGCAACAACAAAATATCCCACTGGAAAATATCCAAGAAATGACTGCAGACTCTCTAGTTGGCAACATCTAATGCTTCAGAAATTATACATGTGTTCGATTCAGCTGTGCCTGCCCCCACTAACCACTTTATGTCCACGGCGCGGGTAATTCTTGAGGAGATCATTGTTCACATGTTAACTGCGCACACTCGTTTGATCTTGCTGGATTTTGAAGTAGCCAGCAGGCTAGATATCCCTTTGATTTGTTTTATTTATTTATTTTTTAAACCACTGGAGAATTGGTTGTCTCTACATCAATTTTCATTCCGGTTTTAACCAGGGACTCTGGAGTCCTTTGTAACATGGGTTTCATTTCTCCTGTCATCCTGGCAGGCATAATTTTGTGGTTTATTTCAGTGTAAAGTAGAAGTACCCTGTTTCCCCGAAAATAAGACAGTGTCTTATATTAATTTTTGCTCCCAAAGATGTGCTAGGTCTTATTTTCAGGGGATGTAGTATATTTCCATTAAGTAGGTCTTATTTTCGGAGGATGTATTATTTTCAGGGAAACACGGTAGAAGCAAAGAGAGCAGCTTACCCACGGGGGGCGGGGGGTGGGGAGAGGGAGACCTAGTTGGTGCTCTAGCCCCCAAGCGTCCCTGCAGTGTGTCCAGGATGGTGCTTTGAGAAGCAGCAAAGGAGAGAGAGTTGACTAAATGGAGAGCCAGGACAGAGAGCTGCTAGTAGTCACTTGCCTTCTGGGTAACAGTGTTTTGACAACAGCTTCTTATTTCCATTCTAAAGAAGAAAAGCAAATCACCAAATCAACATGCACATATTTCATATCAAAGATGTTTACAAACTTTATTTTTATAACTCACTGCTTAGCGCTCACTGTACGGTGCTTCTCACAATGAACTAGCTGCAGGAAGCCCGCTGCTTGGATTTTTGTCGATTGTTCAAAACTCTCCAGAGAAGCACATAACTTAAAGGAGTCCTGAGGTGAGTCTTTGTGTAAAGCAAACGATGCTTCATTAAAGTATCTGGCTTCTTATTCCTGCTTCCTTAAGTTCAAGGGCTTCAAACCGAGTTGTCTCCGCGCACAGCATATGGAATGACATTTGTTTACACCAAGTTTCCTTCCACAAAGTAGTGGCATCGTTAAACAGACAGTCTTGATTCTAAAGTGGGCCTGCTTAGAAAACTGGCTACTTCCTCTGCCCCCTCTGCTGTCTCACTTTTGTCTTATATTTATAGTTCCCTACTGAAGAGTCCAAAGTGATACAAGATGGGGCATCCCTGACAGTTTGTTAGGTCCAGAGGAATTTCTAGCTGGAGGTTTAATACATGTTTCTTTTTAAAAAAATTGTGGTTGCCGAAACTGGTTTGGCTCAGTGGTAGAGCGTCGGTCTGCGGACTGAGGGGTCCCGGGTTCGATTCTGGTCAGGGGCATGTGCATTGGTTACGGGCACATCCCTGGTAGGGGGTGTGCAAGAGGCAGCTGGTCGATGTTTCTCTCTCATCGACGTTTCTAGCTCTCTATCTCTCTTCCTTCCTCTCTGTAAAATATCAATAAAATATATTTAAAAAATTGTGGTTAAAAATATATTTATATAACCTAGCATTTCTCATTTTAACCATTTGTAAGTGTACAATCCAGTGGCATCGAATGCTCACAACATTGTGTAACCTTCCCCAACAAAATCTCTGTGTCCATTCAACAGTAACTGCCTTGTTTCCCCCTCCCAAGCCCCTGGGAACTTGTTTTACTTTTTGTCTGTATGAATTAATGTACATTGTTTTTTTATTACTTAATTCTACATTTTTTACTATGGAAAAAATTTATGTGACGTAAATGTGCCATATTGACCATTTTAAGTGCACAATTCAGTAGTGTTAAGTAGATTCACATTGTTGTGAAACAGACCTCCAGGACTTTTCCACCTTGCCATCTGAAAGTCTGCACCCAGTAAACAACAGCTTCCCGTTCCTCCCTCCCCGCAGCCCTTGGCAACCACCATTCTCCTTTCTATTCCCATGAATTTGGCTACTTTAGACACCTGTTATAAGTAGAATCGTACAGTATCTGTCTTTTTGTAACTGGCTTACTTCACTTAGCGTAATGTCCTTCATTCATGTTGTAGAATGTGACAGAAAGTCCTTCCTTTTTAAGGCTGAATAATACTCCATTGTCAGGTATATGCACATTTTGTTAATCCATTCTGCAGTTGATGGACATTTGGGTTGCTCATACCCCTTGGTTATTACAGACAGCACCGCTATGAATAGGGTGTGCAGATATCTCTTTGAAAGAACCTGCTTTCAGTTCTGTTGAAGTTATACCAGAAAGTGGGATAGCTGGATCGCATAGAAATTCTATTTTTAATTCTTTTGAGGGAACTCCATACTGTTTCCCATAGCAGTGGCACCATTTTGCAGTCCTACCAACAGTGCCCGAGGGTTCCAGTTCTCTACATCCTCGCCAACACTGCTTTTCTTTTCTCCTCTGTTCTTTTTAACTAGTTGCTATCCTAATGGATGTGAGTGTACATTGTTTTATTTTTTTTTTTTCCTTCTCCTTTTTTCCCTCAGCCTGGCTTGGGAGGGCAGGATCGTGGTGGTGGGTTTTGCTGGAGGAACCATTGCTTCTGTGCCGGCCAATCTCCTGCTCCTGAAGAATATCTCTGCCATGGGTGTGTACTGGGGCCGATACCAAGACCGGAACTTCCCCGTCTTCTCCGGGAGCCTGTCCTCGGCTCTCCAGTACTGCCAGGAAGGGCGCATCCGGCCCTACGTCGGAGCGGTTTTTAAGCTGGAGGAGGTGAGAAGCTCTTAAGGAATGCGGTGTGGATAAGGCCAGGAAGCAATCTGTGTCAAGCTACCAAACAGCTTCTGTCCAGATACCATAAATCCTCCTCGAATGGAACGAAAAGGTGAACATGCTCCATGGAATAACGGGGTCTCTCAGGCTGGGACGGGGTCCCAGGGTTTCTCCCAGTCCTCTGGGCTGTCCGGCCTGAGCCCAGGGAGCCGCCCGAGAAGCAGGACCTGCGAGGCCCATGCAGGCGGTGCATTTTGATGGCTCTCTCTACATCAGTGGTATCCCAAACAAAGGGACATGGTGGTACTTTAGGAAATAATTTACCCGTGTTGATGTGAACTCTGAACTCCACAACATACAAGGCTGAGAAGGAAGCACTTAACCTTTGATTCGAAAATACAGACGCTTTAAAGTACAACCAGATGATCTAAGCTGGAATTCTGTGAACGCACACTAAATCATGCCCAGCATCCTAAGAGTATAATTCATCCATTAGTCACTGTAGTTAATTCTGTTGGCTATTCGCTCCTTTTTTTACATCCCCCCACAGTCCCATGAATGTGGCTTAAACTTCCTCCGAAGTGTAATTGTGCGCATGCATATGCAAAATCGTTGCCTATGCAAATCTATTAGGTATTCACAGTGAATTCTTTTTTTTTTTCTTTGGCTTAATTTGTTTTAATGTTCAAAAAACTGTTTTGGTAACTCCGGTCTGCCATGGATGGGGGCGATGTTTTGTTCACATGCAGATTAGCGGAGCCCAAGCTGCCAGGCCGGACTTTGCTGCTCACCGGCCTTCCCGTTACGTGCTTTTCCCCATGATGAAGCGCATTCTTCCCAAGCACGGTTCTTTCTCTTGGTGGTACGTCCGTCGAGAAGGCAGCGCTCAGCGCAATAGAGATAACCCCACTGGCCATCAGAAAACTGGTTGGATTCTAATTCCAGCTCTGGCCTCTTCTGTGTTCACCTTTGTTGAGTTCTCACCTCTCTGACCTCCAGTCAACACAGTCTCTAAAATTGAGGGGCAGGACAATAACAGTGGCTTTCAAACTCTACTTCCAGAGCCCCAGTTGGGTCTTGGAGGTGGGCAGGTGTAGGCTTGAGCTTGCTGGCCTCTGGGACCCCATCTGGTTGGGGCTGAAGTAGGTGCAAAAAGTTTTTACTTTTCTACTTACGTTTTTCTCTCAAGTAAAGGTTTTGTGGTGTAAAACTTGAAAAGCACGAGCCCATAACATTTCTGAGTCCCCTTCCAACTTGTGGCTTTTATCACACGACTTGTCAACTGAGGTTTGCTTCCCCGGCGGCTCAGGCTCAGGCTGTTGATAGAGAATGAGGGCGGCTGGGCAGAACTGTCTCTGCTCCGCATTGATGTGCTCTCGGCGCTGCTCAGGCATGAAAGAAAGCCAGACTACTCACATTAATGCTCTCTCTCCTCTTAGACATGAATTATCTAATTGCTAACCTCCTGTCACTTCCCATTTACCCTTTTCTTTTCCCATGAGGGCTGTGCATGTAGGATTTTTCTAGTTCTTTCCACTTTGTAGATCTTCCTGTTATCAGCTGGCTCTTGGAGGCCCTGCTCCCTAACAATTTCAAGTATCTCATTCACGCCGAAACAGGTTTGGCTCACTGGATAGAGCGTCTGTCGTGAACTGAAAGGTCCCGGGTTTGATTCCGGTCAAGGGCATGTTCATTGGTTGTGGGCACATCCCCAGTGGGGAGTATGCAGGAGGCAGCTGATTGATGATTCTCTCTCATCGATGTTTCTAACTCTCTATCCCTCTCTCTTTCTCTCTGTAAAAAAATCAATAAAATATATTTCTTAACAAGCATCTCATTCACACACCATCCATTTACTATTTCTTCTCTTTTTGTTTTCAATAGGCAAACCATTTAGAGGAATAGTAATAATAATGATGGCAGCTCCTATACATTAGGTGCTTAACTATGGGTCAAGAACTGTGCTAAGTACTTTACATTCATTTTTTCATTTAATCTTCACAGCAGCTCTGAAGAATAGGTCATTTTTACCACGTTATGTTAGAGTAGGCAGTTAGACAGACAAGAGCAGAGTGCAGGGCGGAAAGCCCAGGGTGCCTAGCAATGGGCAAAACTGGGAAAACAAGTATTGTAGGGTGGGACCTTGCCCCTAGGGTGACCTCCTCTTCCCTAGCATATTGCTGGTTATGCACCTCTTAAGATGAAGGACCCCGTGCATTCTCTCTCTCTCTTTCTCCCTTGAGCATGTCTGTGCCTCTCCCACCCCTTTTTCCCCTGGTGTGTGCTTTCTGGAGCACACCTGCACCTCCCCTCCCCCCCCCCCCGGCGTGTTTGCCTTGCCTTTCTTTCTCTTCAGCTCCAAGGGCCCTTTGCCTCTGTAACTTATTTTCTGAGTGCGTGCGGCTCAGCTGGCTCACTTCTTCCATAGCTTGCTTCCACTTCTGTGGAAATTAACTTTTGCTTGTGTTTGAGTTCTTGGCTCCGAATTCTTTCTTAGCCAAACTCAAGGACCGAGGTTGAACTTCCCTGGTAACGTCTGGTGCGATTCGCCACTCACTGTTACAGATGAAGAAACCAACACGTGTAGAGGCTACGGCACCGGACCAATAATGTGTAGTGAGCGACAGACCTGGAATCCAGTCCACGTTGGTCTGACACCAGAATCTGAGGTAGATTGCTGCTTTTCCTCCTCCCCACGGACTGTTTCCACCTGCAGTGGGTTTCATACGGCCTCTGGGCCTCTGGAGAGGGTCCCACGTGAACAGCAACCATGGTGTCCCCTGAAGCAATGGCTGCTTCAGAATCAGTGACACACATTGTGTAGAACGTCTCCTCTTTCCACTCTTCACTGCGATTTCCCCCTCATCCTGGCTTCCCTGGCTAGCAAGGAGGCACTAGGGCATACATTCTGATTAGGCTTTTTTTCCTAAGGAACCCAGGCTGACACTTAACTTTGAACATTTATTTATTTCCATGTTTAATAATACATGGCATGACTTAAAGTCAGGTTTTTTGAGTATAATTTACACAGAGTGAAATTCGATCTGAGTTTTGACCAACATAAATAGTCATGTGACTACTTCACTACAATCAAGACATGGAACATTTTCCATCCCTCCAAAAAGTTCCCTATTGCCCCTTTGTAACCATCCCCTTTTTCTACCCCACAACCTCGCAGCCACCGGTCTGTTTGCTTTCCCTGTAATTTTGCCTTTTGAAGATCGTCATACGGATGGAATCATACAGTACGTGGCCTTTTGAGTCTCGCCTCTTCAGCTTTGCATAATGCTTCCGAGCTTCACCCATGCTTTTGCATATTTCTGTAGTGTGCACTTTTTTTTTTTTTATTGCGGGATAGCATTTCATTGTATGGATGTACCACCACTTGTTTCTTTATCGGCTAATGGGATATTTTATAATTTTCAGTTTTTGGCAGTTCTAAGTAAATCGTCTCTATAAACATTCATGTTGGAGTTTTGTATAGATAGACACGTTTTATTTTGTTTTTCAGATTTTAGGACTTGGATTTCTGGGACATGTGCTAAGTGTACGCTTAACATTTTCTTTTCAAATTCACACAGACGTCTGTTTGGCTTTACTTACAGAGCAGCCCCCCTTCTCCCAGCTTCAGTGGTGGCTAGATGACATCACTACATGAGGATGTCCATCTAAAGAAATCTGTGTGGGATCCTAGGAATGACTGATGTTGATGTTAGAAGGGGCAAACTTGACTCTTTTGGCAGCTCGCTCTCAAGGCTTCCGTTACTGGGAAGCATTTTTTTTTTTTTTTGCAGTCTCTGCAGCCCATGAGGATGAGGCCATTCCTGTTGCATTCCTACCAAAGTCCATAGCACATAGGTTTTCTCTCTCTCTCTCTCTCTCTCTCTCTCTCTCTCTCTCTCTCTCTGTGTGTGTGTGTGTGTGTGTGTGTGTGTGTGTGTGTGTGTTTTCGATTAGAAACTGGTGCTGCCGCATCACTGTTTGTTAGAGAACGTCAGCATTTTGATGGTTCTTGGTTTGCCACTCTATGTTTATCTTTTAATAACTGCCAAACTCTTTATCAAAGGGGTTGTCTTATTTTGCATTCCCACCAATAGTGTATGGGAGTTTTTGTTACTTTCATCTGCCAGAATCTATTGGCTGACAGTTGCTTTCTTTAATTATAGGCATTTTAATAGGACTGGAGCGGTATCTGATTGGGGGTTTCATTTGCATTTCCCTCGTGAATAATGATTTTGAGTATCTTTTCATATGCACATTTGCCATCTGTATCTTTTTTGATGGAATGCGTTGAGTGACTTTTAAAAGAAGGTTCAGATCAACTTGTATCAGAACAACGATATGATGAATATACTTCAACTATGACAGTGTATCAGTAACTAAATGTGTTTACCTTTTAAACACATTCCCACGCAGTCCCAGATATATTCATTCATTCATGAGTTTACTCGATTCATCAAACATTCACTGGGTACATTCCGTATGCCAATCAATAAAAAATAAGACTTAAGCAATTTTTTTTTTAGTTGGAAAGATCTCAGGACAGTACAATGATGGAGGGGGGAGATCTGGTTTCAAATGGGAGGCACGAATCAGCATAATATATCTAGGGAACTATAGGTTACTCCGATTATTCCTGTTTGATGAGCTAATTAAAAATTTCACCAGCAGAACTTAAAACAAAAGCAGTATCCTCACCCTGACCCCAAATTCCAGGGTGCGTATCTGCAGAGACAAACTTAATTGTGGCTGCATCCACTGCAGGGAATCGGGGTTCTGGGCCCAGCCTGTGCATCTGCCGGGGCATCAGTGTGGAGAGCCCCCCTCTCCGAGATGCAGCCTGTACTGTACAGGAGGAAAATGCCCCAGGGCATCCAACCGAATTGGCCATCAAAAGACTGATTTAAAGTCCCGCACTTTGCTTTTTAGTCTTTCACTCCAAGCCTTATCATTCTTATTAAGCATCCCGTCCTTAACATCACTGGTTTTCTGTTTTCCCAGCCCAGATAGAAACCACAGGGTGGGAAGGGACAGAGCTGGGTTATTTTTAGAAGCATCTGAAATCACAGCGGAAGTGGCAGCTGGAATATAGAAATAACACATCAAAACAGGAGGTAAAATAATGGATAGTCAAAATGATGAGATTCCCAAGTCATGCAACAAAAAGGTTATTACTTCCTCCTCCTCAGTCCCCCCCCCCCCCCCATTATCGGTTAAAGAAGACAGGTAAATAGGTGCTACCTTTTAATAAAGATTTCTGTGCAAGCCAAAACCGGTTTGGCTTAGTGGATGGAGCGTCGGTCTGTGGACTGAGGGGTCCCGGGTTCGATTCCGGTCAAGGACATGTACATTGGTTGCAGGCACATCCCCAGTAAGGGGTGTGCAGGAGGCAACTGGTCGATGTTTCTCTCTCATTGATGTTTCTGGCTCTCCGTCCCCAAGTATATTTTTGTTGTTGGGCTATGACTGGTTTCTGGAAACAAGTGACTTCTAACTGGCAGGGAAAGTGATGCAGCTGTGAGTCACCGGAGATGTAGCTTTGAGGGATTGACAGGCGGGGACGAGTGTTTCAGACATCTTTCTTAGACCTCTTCCAGCCCCTCTGAACGAGGCTAAATTTGTGTGGATTGGCAAGATCTTGGTGAGGCACAGAGCCCCCAAAGACACACGCTCTTGGCACCGGCTACAGAGAGATTGCCACAGTTGATTTGCTTCCCTGCTTTTTCCTTATTTATGTTTCTTAGGATTTTGCGGAGGATTTCAAGTGGAAAGGGTTATTTAATCCTAATTCTCATGTCAAAGTACCTTTTCATTTTTGTGAGTCCCATCTTTGGCTTTTGTGTCTGCTTATTTATAGATGCCTGTATTCACTTACTAGAGGTCTGGTGCATGAAATCGTGCACTGTGGTGGTGGGGGTTCCTTCAGCCTGGCCTGCACCCTCTCGCAGTCTGGCTGCTCTCAGGAGATGTCCGACTGATGGCTTAGGCCCACTTTCCACGGGCCCAAGTCGGCATTTGGACATCTTTAGTGCTGCTGCAGAAGTGGGAGAGGCTCCCACCACCGCCACTGCACTTGCCAGCCATGAGCCTGGCTTCTGGCCGAGTGGTGCTCCCCTTGTGGGAGTGCGCTGATCACCTGGGGAAGCTCCTCCTGTGTTGAGTAGGATTAGGCCCAAAGTGGTTCTCTGACATTCCCTGACGGGTCCCGGTTTGTGAGAGGGTGCAGGCTAGGTTGAGGGACCCCACTGATGCATGAATGGGGATGGGAGAGACACGTGAGGTTGGCCATCTGGGGAGGGACCACAGGAGGGCTCCAGAGTGTGTCTGGCCCGTCTTGCTCAGTCCCAATTGGCTGGACCCCAGCAGCAAGCTAACGTACAGGTCAGAGCGTCTGTCCCCTCGTGGTGGTCAGTGCACGTCATAGTAACTGGTCGACTGTCTGCCCCCTTGTGGTCAGTGCATGTCATAGTGAGCGGTTGAGTGGCCTTAGCATATCATTATCATATTATGCTTTGATTGGTTGAATGGCCGACTGGACAACTGGACACTTAGCATGTTTTATTTTTATTATGTAGGATTCCCTTTTATCCTCATTCCCCGCACTCTTGCCTCCCCCAAGTTGGTCTTAAGTTACATAAACAAATAAGAGCACAGGGTTGTGCTGTAGATCTTACTCTGTTTCTGGAATTTTCACGCAGTGCTGTCGTTTCAAGTGCCACCTGTGCTCCTGGTTCTGTATCTGGCTCCTGACTCACTGCTGTGTAGGGGCCCAGATCCCTTTGCTAGGACGCACAAAAAGGTTGACTCGGTCCACTGCTACAACGATCCGTTTTGCCTTTTACATTTAAGATGTAAGATCCATTTTAAGTTAATATTTATGAAAGACAAAAGGGCATTGTCTTGATTCATTTTTCGTATGGGGGTGTCCAGTGATTCCAGCGCTATTTCTTAAAAAGGCTACCCTCTCTTCACTGAGTTGCCTTGGCTCCTTTGTGGAATGATTAGCTGACTGCATTTGTGGGGGCCTATTCTGGGGCTGGCTAATCTGTTCCATTGACCTGTTTGTCTATTCTCTCACAATGTCGCTCTGTCTTGATTACTGTGGCTGCTCTTTAATTTTATGCTTTATAACTTGTACTTGTAAAAATAATCGGAGATAGACTGCAATTTCAGGCACACTGGAAACAGGGCAGTTTTAATAAAAAGATAAAAACCGTAAAATATTAAATTACTGATCCTTCTACCAGTAGTTCCATTCTTTAAAAACCTAGAACACATAGATATTGCAGGAGAGTATGGACAGGCCTGATAACTATTAAAAAATACTTTTATTGATTTCAGAGAGGAAGGGAGAGGGAGAGAGAGATAGAAACATCAATAATGAGAGAGAATCACCAGTTGGCTGTTTTCCGCATGCCCCCCACTGGGGACCGAGCCCACAACCAAGGCATGTGCCCCCTACCCTGGGACCCTTCAATCCGCAGACTGACGCTCTATCTATTGAGCTAAACTGGCCAGGGCCTGAGGACTTTTTACCTGCTGTCAATTATCTGACAACAATGAAAATTATAGGTTAGACAGATAAATTCTGAGATTGGGTTACTCTTAAATATTATTGTTTTTCTTTGGGTTTATGGTGATTAGTTAGTGTCACATAGTTAATTATATACAGTTCATTGAAGGCACATCTAATACTTTAGCTATTTTAAGAATTGAACCAGCAACAAATGTTTGTTGAAATGTGCATGCATGTATGCAAGTCTCTCTACATAATTTGGGATTTTTTTTTTTAGGTCAATGATGCTTTCCTTCATGTGACACAGCGCAAGTCCACAGGCAAGGTGCTCCTCTCCCTCAAATAAACCCTCGCCTCCGCAGCAAGAACAGCGTGTCCACATCCAGACTCCTCATCTTTCTAAAAACCTGGTTTCCCTCCCGTGTTTCTAAAGGTGACATTACCTTCCTTATTAATTCAGGTTCAATATCTTTGCAAGTCCCCTTTGAATCTTTTTTTCTCACTCCTCATAATTAGTGTGATCATATACTTTACTGTCCAAACTTGGACCTGTGTGAGAGGGAAGAGATGCTGCTAGGAAGTACACCCGGAAAACAGGTGTCTCACACAAACCAGGATGAAGCGTCACCCCATTCATAATGGGTCGGTGGCCAGGTTCTGTAATCCCCATTGCTAAGATGCTGCACGCCTCCATATCCTCTTTTCCATTCTGACTAATTATGTCTCATCTGCTAATTCCAGTGACCTAACTGGTTTTCCTACCTTTGAACTTTACCCCCTCCATCTTTGTTGTGCATTATTGCCAGGTGACCTCTCCAAAGCACAGCTACAACTATGTCTTGATTTAGAAAACCTACAATGGTTCACCATTACACGGTGGAATTCAGACTCCTTAAGCTAGCACTCCATTATGACCAAGATTTCTCCCCTCTCTGCTTTCTAGCCTTATGTTCAACAACTACACTGGTCCGTCAGTATGCACTGAGATTTCCTGACTGCTCCTCTGCTCTTGGCTCAAGCAGTTTCCTCTACTCCCTTATCTATGTCCAATAGAAGCCGTCTTGACCTACAACACCTTGTCTGCAGTGAGGCTCTCCCCTCGGGAGGGTGGTCATCTCTTCTCTTTCCCTCTTACCTTCCTGGAGCTTCTCCCAGGCTTTGTCGCATTCTGCCTTGCACCAGAGGGAGCAGCATGCCTAGTGGAATATATGCAGGATTCTGAATCCAAGACGTGGGTTTGAGTCCCAGTCTCACCACTTTGAAGGTGGTTACTTAAGATCTCTGAGCCTTCCTTTTCTCACTCTCATGTAGATATGATATCATCTATCACACAAGGTTGTTGTGAGCAATACATGCAGTGATTGGGCAAAGCAAGGAGCTATTACTTTCACTTCTTTCTTTCCTACTTTCCTAATTTGGCATAAAATTCCTTGAGAGCAGGTACCCTGTTGGATTCCCCTCTGTGCCGTTCACAATACTCAATAAACTGAACTGAATTTGAATTATCTGTATGTCTTAAATTGTAGGGTTAAATTAAGAATATGAAACAACCCAAATGCCCAGCAACAGATGAATAGGTAAACAAAATGTGATATGTTCATGCAATGGAATATTATTCAGCCTTAAAAAGGAAGGACGTTCGGACATGCCACAACATGGGTGAACCCTGAAGACATTATGCTAAGTGCAGTAAACCAGTCGACAAAGGACAGATACTGTATGATTCTACTTATCTGAGGTACCTAAAGTAGTCAGCTCATAGAGACAGAAAGTAGGAGGGTGGTTGCCAGGGACTGGGGGAGGAGGAAACGGGGACTTAGTGTTTAACGGGTACAGTGTTTCAGTTGGGGAAGATGAGAAAGTTCTGGAGATGATTGCACAACAGTGTGAGTGTTCTTAAAGCCACAGAAGTACTTACTTAAAGATGGTTAAAATGGTGAATTTTACGTTAACGTATATTTTACCACAATATGAAATGTTTAAAAGAGAATGTATTTTGTTCACATCTAAGTGAATGCATTCGGAGAAGAGGACAGAGTGTGGGTAGAGGGCCCAGCTAGGCTGAAGTAAGCTTCAGCCTCTGCCAAGTTCTGGCCTGTGGGGAGGGGTCCTACACCTTTGCTGGGGGCTAAGCATTGTTCTCTGTGCTTCTACGTCATGTCTGCTGATCCCTAAAAAGGGGGAGTGTGGGGTGGGGGTGAAAGCATACCTGATACCATGGGGATAGGGGTATTCCTAGTTATTCTCGAAGAGGATCCTGTTCCAATAAAGATGATAAGAGGCTTTGTTTTCTGAAAAGTACCCCAGGCCATTTGAAAACACCCATCTTCTCAGGGTCTCCTCACCTAAAATGCTTATAGGGTAACTGCATTGCCAAATAGGGAGGGAACTTTTGGGGAAAGAATTTAAAACTGAGAAATTAGCAGAAGAGAAGGGGTGGGGGATGATGTCAAGGAAAACACCCACATGTGCGTAGTGGGGCCTCCTGGTGCTTCCTCGAGGATCAGAGCACATGCTGGGGTCTCTTCCACATGTAGGAAGCACGTTTGAGTCTTGGGTGGGGTGGGGGGTGCTGCACGCCCTGTGGTTCAATGTAATGACAAGCCCTTCCCTTTCCCCCTCCCCCAACCTCCTTTCTGTGAGCTCTTTTTGTATTTAAATGAAAGTTAGTTTTCAGAAATACAGAGACACCAACTTTGAGGCTAATTTTAGGATTTTCCTGACACCCTTTGGGATAATTGAAGGCATGCTGGAGAGGCCTGGGAGCGGAGGAGGTGGAAGCAGGCCCGGGAAAGTGCACGGGCCCAGAGGTGGCCACCGGCGCCATGATGGTTCAGTTCTGATCGGAAGGTGTCACTAGTAATAAAGAACCCTTGTCCCAGCTCCCTCACGTCAAAGTGACTTAGATGGAAAGAGGCAGTCATTAAGAAGAGCAAGTTTCTTCAGGTTTAACAAGTACTGGTTAGAAACCCTCCTGATCTGCTCTCTGCTTGACTGCCTTCCTGCTTCACTGGAATAATTTGGTTTGAAAGCATTTGACTCAGATTTTATTCATCGTTTGGTTGTCCCACCATCTGAGCCATTAGTCTGAAAAAAGAATCAATGTAGCTCCCAGTGACAGCACTGATTCTGTATGCACAGACTGTCCCCAGCTCACCCTGCGGGGCTGGCTGTGGGAGGCACACCCACACACCTGCCTTCCCTCTTCCCGGAACTGGGTCTGCCCACTGCACTCACCTCGCTCAACCGCCAGAGTGAGGCTTTGTGCTGTCAGCGGTGGGACGATCCTGTCTACGTGTCACCAGTATCTGTCTCTGCTCCTGCCTCTGTCACCGCTTTAGGAAGCTATTTTTCCTATGTGAGCTATGGCAAAGACAACAAAGGACTTTTCATTTGACAAGTGAAGGAAAATGAAGATATCTTCAAATAATCACTTTTATTTAGAAGAAAAAAAAGTCTAAGTAAACTATGAAAAATTTATGCTATTGTTTCTGTTATTTTCCCTTCTAATACTGTATGAGTAAGTGCAAGAGTAATCATTTTTTCAAACATTTTTTGTTTGTACAAGTCAAGTGGAGAAATCATTACTGCTTATTGCTAGATTGGTGAACTGAGCTGGAAACATGCTGTTTTATGGAGCTTTATCATTATCAAGGAATCACACAGAATAATTTTTTCCTTTTTTTTATCCGTTACTGTATTTAGAAACAGTCAGTTTCCTGACATTTAGTGAATGCATCATTATTTGAAAAGTGGTATTGTTGAAATAATTTACAGCAATACCATATGGTCATTGAAATAAGTCAAACCAGAAAGAAGTTTATGAATAGACTTGAGGCCAGATGAATGGATTTGTGCATGGGTGGGGTCCCTCGGCCTGGCCAGTGATCAAGGCCCATCAGGGGGGCCAACTGGACGGAGGGAGAGACCCTGGGAGGTTGGCCTTCCGGCCCCGAAATTGGGGTGGGGCGGGGGGTAGCGCACAGGCAGCACAGGGAGAGGGGCCTCAGAAGGTTGGCTGGGGAGGTGGGCACTGACCACCAGGGGGCAGCTCCTGCATTGAGCGTCTGTCCTGTGGTGGTCAGTGCCTGTTATAGCCACAGGTTGTTCTGTCATAACGGTTGCTTAGGCTTTGAGATATATATATATATATATATTATCCTATTTTTTCTATCCTGTCTCATTTCCCTTCTCTAGGGAAACCACTGTAAGCAGTTTGGTGTTAGTTTTGTAGATCTTGTAAAACATACATATACATATATATGCATACACAAAGGTTATTTGTGTGGTGTTTTGTTTTTTTTTGTTTTTTAAGAAAGGACATACATAGTTTTTAAAATTAATGATCAGAGTATGCATAATGTTCCGTAATGCACTGTTTTAGATCAATAATATGTCATGGACATCATACCATATTAGTAAGTATATTTTTATCTCATTATTTTAAACAGCTGCTTAGTATTCCATAATGACATTGTTTATCATATACAACCATTTCCTTATTAGTGGGTTTATTCATTTATTTAACAAACAGTTGTTGATGTGCATGTATGTGCTAATATCAGCACAGTGCAGAGAATATGATGGTGAGCAGAAGTTTTAGAATTTCCTGATACCCTTTGGGGTAATTTAAATCTACTCGGGAGACAGATTTAACTAAATTCGCAAAACCATGCGAAACCAGTGCCATGTAAACTGTGATGAGGGCTTTAACTCAGACAGATTGAGAAAGGTTTCCATGAGGAAAGACCCTTGAATCACTATCTGAAGATGGAGCCTTCTAGGTATATCTAATTCTGGGAATTTAAATAGAGAAGATTATTCTAGAACACTGTGGCTAAAAAAAACCCAATAATACATGGCGAGTAAATGGGTGTGAGAGAAGGCTTGTGGGGCTGGAGCTTGAGAAATGAAGGCTAGTGTTGTGAGATGACGCTGGAGGTGGGGACCAGACTAGACAGGGGCCATTTACTGGTGGTTTGCCTTTACCTTGACAGCAATGTGATGCCACTGAAGTGATCTAGGCAGAGTGGGTTAGGGGCATTTTTGGAAGCATTCCTCCAGCTATGTGTGGTTTGGAGAAAGGATTGGAGGAATAGACCAATTAGGAATCAATGAAGTCCAATGAGAGATGATGGTGTTTGAACTAAGGGGTGATGATGGTGAAGGAGAGAAGTGGGCAGAACAGTGAGCTACCCAGGAGGTAAAAGCGAATGGACTTGGTGTTAGATGAAAATGGGCGGAGTCAGGGGAGGGAGAGGGAAATTTCAGGGTGGCTCCTAGGTTCCTGGGTAGGTATTTGAGAGGAGGAACGTCCAAAGGGATTGAGTCTTGGCAATGAAGGGGAATAGGATGGGGGCAGAAGATGAGGTTTTGTACATGTTGAGACATCCAGGAGGTATTAAGTATGCAGTTTTATATTCTTGTCTGAGGCTCAGAAGAAAGGTATGGCCTAGACCACAAAATGGGGAATAATTTGCAAGGAGTGATATTGATACCTGTGATATGGCTGAGTTGTCCTGGGGAACATGAGGCAAGAGAAGGGAAGAGGGTCTAGACCAGGGGTGGGCAAACTTTTTGACTCGAGGGCCTCAATGGGTTCTTAAACTGGACCAAAGGGCCGGAACAAAAGCAACCTGACCATGCTGGCACTCTCATCTTGGGCTGCTGGTGAAGGAGCGGAGGGGAGAGCAAGAGAACCCTTCGCTCTTTCGGCTCTGCGGGCCGTAGTTTGCCCACGGCTGGTCTAGACCAACCTTAACCATCTTTTCTTTCAGTAGGACCATAGAATATTTTGTGAATGTGCTGTGGACCACTGAAAGAGACTTAGAAGTGGTAGTTGAATTATTTAAAGTAAATCACAAGTGGATATATGGAAGATTGTATTGCACAGTGAATGGAGCATCATTCTTGTGCTGGAGGGCCAGCAACTGGGGCTCTTATTCCAGCTGTTTGACCTTGGACTAGACTCAACTTTTTTTTTCCTCATGTGAAAAATGAGGATAATATGTGTTTTCTACCTTGCGTGGTTCATGTGAGGGTCAAATGAAATAATGTACTTGGCAAATCATCGGCCCTAAATAAATGTCAGTTTTCGACATGATCGCCAAGTACCTTCTTATCATATCACAGGTATCAAAACCTCATCAGCCACCAGTGTTTTGCAAATTCTAATTCTCATAGTAGATTACAAGGTTGCTTAGTACTGGTGTGCTCAAATTTCTTTCAGAGTTGAAGCAAAATGTATATTTTTTCAGCCTATACTGGGCTCACATGGAACAAAATAATGTTTGAGTTATTTAAAGGGTCTCTAATATTTCTACATTTCATTTTATCGTAAGTCACTGTGCTTTTTTATACATAATGGACAACGTGATGGGGGTCCCTATGAGCTGACGTACCTCAAAGACATACAGAGCTAGACAAGGTCTGGAGAAGGACATCTAAATTGATGTGGAGGGTAGAGAGGATTCTCTCTGAGGGATGATAAAAGAATTAGGCCTCTTCCTTCTGGAAAGACACAGGCTAAGGGGGAGAATCTGATTGGAATTTATAAAAATAATGAGAATCAAAGGATAAAAATATGAACTTATTAAATCCCAGAGCACAAGAAAGATAAAGCACTACTTTATCATTTTAAAGAAATAGTTTTAGGGCAAAGTAAAAATAGCACTCATAAGCATATGCGACTTACTGCTCTTAGTTTGCAAGGACTAAACACAAATGTAAGAGAAAGATTTATATTGTTGGTGGGTAGATTCCTAGGCAATTATAAAATGAAATCAAGACTATTTGGGTAAACTTCCCTAATCTTGGAAGATCGGGGTGACCAGTAAGCAAGCTTTCCTGTCTCTAGTGCCATTCTGTCCACCAGCATTCCTGAGTGGGTGAGCTGTAGAGGACAGAGCACCGAATTTGAGCTCAGAAGGCTAGGCTGCCAGTTTGACCTCTTTGACCTTAGGGAGTCATCTCTTTTTTTATGTACCTCAGTTTCTTTGTTTTTTTAAAAAAAGGAAAATAGTAACATCAACATCAGTATCTGCCTACTATTGTGGGAGTCAAATGAAGTGATGTTTTCTGAAAGTGTTTTGTGGTTGATGAACAGATACTACCTTTATGAGTGTAAGGACTTCCACTTTTAGCATTTCAGTTCTACGCTCTCCAGGTGGGCTGACCTTCATCTTGTCCTTCCTGATTCTGGCCTCAGTAGGGAGTGGTATTTGTCAACTCAGAAATGAATAAGGGGATGGTGGTCAAGGAATAAATCTCTGGTCCCCTTGGGAGGTGGAGAAGGTGCAGACACTTGTTTGCATCCCATCTCCTCCCTGCGAAGAGCTGGTGGTGAACTGAAGGTAAGGAGAGCTTTGCAAGCATGTCTTCTCCTTTGGATGTTTTGCTGGTGAGATGCCACCTAAAAGATGGATTTCCTGGTCTCTGGGTGACTTTGAGGGGGTTCTTATGGATCTCGGGAAAACTAAAAGGGGCCAGTACAATGGCTGGATGAGGAAAACCATGGGGACTGGTTTCTTATGATTTTTCACAGGTTTAGGATTTGAGGGAAAGAGAAAAATGTGACTCTGAAATTTTCTTTCAAGATGGCCATTGCAGTTCACTGTGGCAGGAAAGCTGATGGAGGTTTGGAGAGAGAGAGAGACAGAGAATTGGTCTTGCTTGGAGCGACCTCTGAATTTTCCTTCCCTTGAGGATCTAACTTTGGCAGAGGGAGAATGGCAACATCAGGAAGGAGAACTGGTCACAAAATACCTTCTTACTTCCTCTAGAGCAAGTAAGAACTGCTTCACCTGGCCCCCAAGCACTCCACCGTACCTCCTCACCAGACCTCACTGCCCCGTGGGTAGAGCGCAATCTCATTTGTGGAGTACTGAGCGTGGTACTTGGCAAATCATGGGTCCTAAATAAATGTCAGTTTTCGACTTGACCGCCAAGTACCTTCTACTCTAAGGAGATTGCTGGACCACAAGCTCCCTGATAACAGGGAGTAGGATGTTCTTTGCTCCCTTTGGGGTCTGTGGTACACACACAGCACCTAAAGAAACAAATCTCTGCACCAAGAACCTGCCATTGCCTTTCTGTACAAGTTGCATCCATTCAGGCCAAGCTAAAGGCTGGTTCCCTTAGTGAAACCAGGTCCTTTTGATTTTGCTGTTCCAGGAAGCCCCAGACCTCATACTTCTGCCCCAAGGTTGCCATGGATTTGCATAGCAGTCTTGGCGCAATGGATGTTAATCTTACCCTTTAGTGGTGTTCAACATTCAGGGAACACTGGCCATGACGAGGGCCCTGGGTGAGAGACACAACCAGGGAGTGGAATCCTTAGACTTTGAACCTATATCTGTCACTTTATCCCCTGCGGGGGACCCACTGTTGCTTCAGACCCTAGAGAAGGCGGTTTTCCTGTGCTGCCTTTGACACATGACGCAGTGGGATGCTATGCAGAAAGAACCCTCTCCCTTTAAGGTCCTGGAGACCTATTTTCTGGCACTTACAGCTGCCTCCTTCCTGGTATCTTTGAGTTGATGGGAACGCTGGGCAGAGGGTTTGCATTATTGCTGATTTGTCTCAAAGAAAAACATCAGGCGGCACTCAGAATATCTCTCTCATAAGTGCAGCATTCATATGTCAATTGGTGTCACTTTCCTGTAATGGGGTGATTGCTTAGAAGATTCCTCTGCCTTTCCTTTTGCTCTGAAATTGCAAAAGCCAGTGGTAGACTCTGAAAGAGGTTCCCTGAATTTCGTCCTCCCTTCTCTGAAGAAAGGTTCAAGGGCAATGTCATTTTAAAGGCAGGTGTGGGGAAGGGGCATCAGCCCCCGCATGCCTCCTGCGTTCCATTTCCGCTGGGTCGCAGGTCCGCTTTCTGATGTAGATTCCAGGCCACCCTTCTCAGTTCTAATGGGGCCAGGAACCACTGCGACCCACCAGGGACCCCTCCCTGCAGGTTCCAAGGCAGGTCGGCAACCAGGCTGTCCCTGTTAAACAATTACTTTTTGAATTGAGCTGGTAAAATTTCTCATGGCATTTTTCATTTTTATCATCTCCTTTTCTTTAAAGGGTTTTTTTTTTTTCTTTCCCTTTTTAAGTTAAAAATAACCACAAGGAGACCTTGTGATCCTCTTCTCACTGACCCAGATATTTTAAGAGCTGAAGGATTGACAGCAGCTTCTCATCTGGGGATACAGGCTGGCTCTCAGGAGCCGACTAGAAAATGTAACAATAAAATATGAATCCCATTTCCTACACATAAAACACTCTCCTTGTGTTTCCTTATCTATCCAAACCCGACTCACCCTTCCGTGCATTACAGAAAAAGCTATGGACTTGATCATGAAAGAGTTGGGTTCAATTCCTGACAGGGGAACTTATGAGCTATCTGGTCTTGGGCAAGTCACTTGATGTGTGTAAATCTCAGTTTCTTCATCTGTGAGACAGATGCTATGCTGATAATCTCATGGAGTGAGGGTTGAGGGTTTAGGGTCCAACTCAGTGACTGGGAAACACAGAATGGGCTCCAAAGAAATACTTATCAAACTCCAGAAAGCCTAATTTAAATAATCCTGGGATCATTCATCTCTCCTACTTTTGTGTTATTGAATCTCTCTACATCATAAATTTACCAATGAACTATACCTTATCTTTAATATATGCCTTTAGTTCAGCCGTTCTCAACCTTTCCAATGCCATGACCCTTCAATACAGTTCCTCATACTGTGGTGACCCGCAACCATAAAATTATTTTCGTTGCTGCTTCATAACTGTAATTTTGCTGCTGTTATGAATTATAATGTAAATATCTGTGTTTTCCAATGGTCTTAGGTGACCCTGCTAGCGGTTCTCAACCTGTGGGTCATTGACATTAGGAACTGTATTAAACATGAGGAGCTGTATTAAAGGGTCGCGGCATTAGAAAGGTCGAGAACCACTGCTCTAGTTTCTTCATATCCCCAAGCTGGTGGGTAAGTTCTTTGCAGGGTGGTGCTGTGCATTTTATTTATTTGTTTGTTTGTTTGCTTATTTATTTATTTATTTTGTATCAGTGTTGCAATAATAGACACTTAATCTTGATAATTGATTACTGGAGTACCTTCCCCCTTAACCACATTTGGGTTCTGTAGCACAACACAGGTTATTTTCTTTTTTCTTTTCTTTTCTTTCTTTTTTTTAATCTCTCCAGTTTCCCTGATTGCTGCGAATGGTGAGTTAGTAGGAAATCTTTTAGGCTTTCATTATCTTGTCACTTGTAGCTTCTCATCAAATATATTCCATCTGTGTATTCAAAGATATTGCTGACGTGCCATAAACACAATGTTGGTTTGAATTGCTTATTCACTATGAAGATGGCTTTTCCCTGCATCAGCTTTGTTTTCTCATTCAGGCAGGGTTGAGGACGCTCACCAAGCTGCGTGTTTACTTGGTCAGATGGCCCTGCCTCAGCCTGGGGAACTGAGGTCTACAAAGCAGGCCTAGACCCCACCCTATCCTGCTGTAACAGGCTCTCAGAGGGCTTAATAGTGACCCAAAGAGCCTGTGTTCCTTGGGGAAGAACAGTATTCCTGGCTGTCACATCACCTCCATGAATTGCCTGTTGTGGGTTGAATTGTTTCCCCTCAAAAAGTCTGTTGAAATCCTAATCATTGGTACCTGTGAATATGACCTTATTTAGAAATAGGGTCTTCATAGATGTAATGAAGTTAAACTGAGATCCTATGGGATTAGGGTGGCCTTAATGCAATGACTAGTGTCTTTATAAGTAGAGGCAGGTTTGGACCCGCACAGAGGGAAGATCTGACCATGGAAAAACTGAGGCAGAAATTGGAGTGATGCAATCTAAGGGAGAAGAGGTCAGTGCCCCTGACTAAATAGTCAGGTATTGCATGCTTTAAAAATTCCTGTGGCACACCAGTTGAAAATGGCCGATTTTAAGAGATGGAGCTTAATATTCTTTCAAGAAGAAACATTTGTACTTGTTTCCCACCATGGATTTCTTTGGTTCAGTGATGTCTAAACTAACACCTTCCATTTGCTGATAGTTTTGGAAAGATGTGTCTATGAGACCCAAAAGGTACGTGTTTGGGAGCATAGCAATTACTGCATTTTCTGCTGTTTATCCAGTTCTTTAGTTACTTATAGACAACTTTAGTAACGTCCTCAATTTACCCAAGGTGTCTGATCCAAGGAAAATGTAGGCTTATGAATACAGGGATGTTTTCTTTTTGCACATTTTCCAAATGTATCTCTCTTTAAGTAAGGGAAGTGTGTGGAAAATGAGACTGCTAGATTATCTTTGGATCAAGGTCACAAATCCCATGTAAACTAAGGTCACATATCATCAATAATAGCCTGCATAGTAGAACTGTCCTCAGGAAAGGAACCTCATATTTTGAATATTCGTTCCTATCCCTCTTTGCATTGATTTCTTACCCCTCTCAAAATTCCCTTAGGTTTACCCCTCTCTTCTGATCTGTCATAGCATCTACTTCTGACATCTCACATTTGGCATTTATATCCATTCTGCTTTTTATGGCTGTCTGTTTGCATCCTTCACTTTAAGTCCAGTAATTATTAGTAAGATAAAGGAGAATAATCATAAGATGGCAAATGCAGGTCACATTAACTACTCTTTGCATACATACAAGGATGCATTCTTTGTTTGCATACAAAGCAAGAATGTGGTAATTATGAGTGTCTTCTTTAATTAAACAAGTCAGGCCAGGCCAGATCTATTCTCAATATTTATAGCACAGTGTTGTGGGGATGATCTCTAAGAACCAGAGTCCGAAGTTCTACTGTGTGACCTTGAGCAAGTTATTTAACCTTTCTGAATCTCTAATATATCTATCTAACATTATGGGTTGAATTAAAGCTCCTTTTAGGATAAAACATTTTTGGATTATTTTCATAGTTGAAAGTATAAGAATAACATTTTTCCCCAAAAGTTTAAAAAAATGTTTTATTGAGTTTTTACAGAGAGGAAGAGAGAGGGATAGAGAGTCAGAAACATCAATGATAAAGAAACATTGATTAGCTGCCTCTTGCACACCCCCTACTGGGGATGTGCCCGCAACCAAGGTACATGCCCTTGACTGGAATTGAACCTGGGATCCTTCAGTCTGCAGGCCGACACTCTATCCACTGAGCCAAACTGGTTTCAGCCAAAAGTTCTTTTTAAAAACAGTTTTAGAATTTAGAAAATTTACCTAAAGTTAGGAATTTTTTCCATTTAAATTTAAAACTGAGTTTCTCCCATGAGAGTAATGAATAAAGACATGAAATATTTACCTTCTGATTCATAAATATATCTACTTGACACATAGCCCTTATGGTGACAGTGCATCTTGAATTTCTTATGATTGTCCCAATTAACAAAAACAATGTGTTGTCAATAAAGTTATTATCCAACTACATTCACATCTCACTTCATTTTAATTCAGAAAATGTAGTCAGTGATTGCATAGTGACCTTTCCCATGTTCTAATCATGTAAATTTTTTTCTTTCTGTTGGTTATTTGGTCATTGACCAGTAAGAGTTTATTTTTCAATTTCTGGCTCTGTTCCTAAAATACAGGTATGGGTCAGTCCATTCCAACTCCCTTCTTCTTTCCCTCAGTTGGCATTTTCCCAAATGATTTCTGAGTCACCTCCAGAGTCATTGTCTGAGAGTCTAGGCTGAACAGCACTGTCAGCAACATCTCTGTGGGAGCATGTGCTGTGGGCCCGCCCTGTGTCCCACACATCATGGAAGTGGTGAAGATGTGACTCACATGTGACATCACTCTCAAAGGGGAGGGGCTGTGTGAAGTGTGGGCTGGAGGAGTGTTTTACATTCTTTGTCATGGCTTGTCCCTTCCAGATAAGCACAAGAACGTCTGAAGAAATCTTGAGTGTAATTGGAACATAGAGGGAAAGCTCACATCTCCTGAAGAGATAGCAGAGGGACTCAGAGGCATTAAGAGTTCAGGCAAGTTACCAGCTGTCAACAAGTTTTACATAATACAAACAGCTTTACTGTTGTTGTTTTTTGTTCTGATTATATAAATATTTTTTTTCTTTGACAAAATTAAAATATACATAAGAGAACAAAATACAAGTTATCTGTAATTGCACCAACTTAAAATATCTAACACTTTTGTAAACTTAGACATATTTTATATGCACACACACCATTCCCATACTGGTAATTTTATCTGGGATGGAATGTAGTTAAGTGCTGTTTTATTGTTAAGCCTCTTAAAAAGTTCCTTCCACCCTCATTCATGGTTCTTGTACACTCTTTCCCTGAACCAAAAGAGATATTATTATTAACAACCAGGTATATATCTTTTACTTTTTAAAATTTATTTAAATACATAAATACTTGGATGTATAATCACATATTATTAGTAATGCATACATAATAGCATTTGGGATAATATTATTTTTTATTTGATAATATGTCCTTGCAACCCCAAATGATATAATATTATACAATTTTTTGCTCATTGATATGCTGTAGAACCCTCTACTGATGTAGCTATAATTTATAATTTATTAGATGTCCTAATATTCCATGACAGAAATGTCTCACAATCTAGTCAACCACTTCCCTATTCATGAGTATTTGCTTTTTTAGTTTTTGGCCACTCCAACATCATACTTTTTTTAATGAACTAAATTTTACTTTTTCAATTTCTAATCCTAGTTTTTTTGTGTGCATTATTAACTTATCATGGTTGTTTAGAAAGTCAATATATTATTTAAGTTCCTCTTGGGATTCTTATTTAATCACATGAAGTGGATTGTGAGGTTTCTCTGTAATCTCAGGTTGTGGCTTCTTTCCTTTGACCTTCTCGAGATGGCGGCCCGGTCCTGTTTCCAGCATCAGGGTCCACACACGAAATCATACCGTTGGGAAACTGCTGCTGAAGCAGAAAGGTTCCGGGCGGCTGACGTGGCATCAAAGTTCACAGTGTCTGCCAGCTGTGAGTAACAGCAGGCTGTCACGATGGGATAGAGCAGCAGCAGCAGCAGCAACTCCCGATTTAGGGGCAAACAATGTAAGTACTTATTTTCACCATTAACCAATTAATCCAAACCAAATACAAACTGAAAAATACTTAGAGGGGAATATACTTCTTGTTAGAAACCCTTCCAGCAGATTCATTTGAGAAGCTTTTGGTCTCAACCAGAATAGAAAGGCATCAAGCCGGCACATGGTTTTCAGCAAAACCAAGAACCTTACAGGGTCTTGTTTGAAAAAACAAACTGTGGTTCATGCTACTTTCAAATCCTAACTCCCTGAAGTGCCTGCAGACTCCGCAGGGGCTGTCCCCTGAAGCATGGAATGCATTGAGAATGTGCAAAAGGACATGTGATTTCAATTCACATAAAAATGTAGGCAGGTTTGATTATGGGAAGATGAAAGGAGGCTTAGCAGTTACAGCGTTTGGGGGAGAGGAGAGAGCCTGTTAAATATTTCAAGGAGGATTCAAGTTGGTTAAAGCTGACTGAGAAGCAATGTGGAAACTTCTGTTCTCAGGCTGCATAGAAGGCTTAGGGGCGTGGTGCCTGCCAACCGGAGGAGGAGTAACGAAACCTTGGCACAGACCTGTTAGCAAGAGGTGGCTCCACATCTGCTATTCCTCAGGCTTCCACACCCTCCAGTCATATCTGGAGTCCGGGGATTTTCAGAGTGCATAAACCATGCGTTTATGGGTTGGTGATTATTTTCCTTTCTGTTGAGACCTTTGACTCTGGCGTTCAGCTCTGCATGAAACCTCACAAATGACCAATAGCGATGAACCCTGATTGTGGTTGATCTACTAACAGATATTTTGCATTGTCACCTCTATGCTGGGGGTACCTAAGTGGACAAGATGGAAGAGTTCCCATGGCCCTTCAGAGTTTGCTGCCCAGCAGGAAAAACATATGTTCCGAGAAGAGGAATGAATAGTGGGAGGGGAGTCAGGAGACCTGGATTCTGGGCCTGTCCCTGATCCCAATTAACCATATGGCACTCCGGGCTTCTGTTTATGTGCTGTACAGTGAGTGGGTTGGAAAGGGTAAGCCCTTCAGTAATTGATTCCTCACCTAGTGTGAGTTTTTCCCAGCGTCTCACACAGCATTGGATTTGCTCCACATCCCATTTGGAAGTGGGTACTTTACTGATGAAAGAGACCTTGGTGTGTACCAATTGTGACTTTCTATAATAGAAACTTGAAGCATCCTCCTGAATGGGCCCGCTTACAGTGTGATTATTTCTCCTACTCTGTGGGTAGGAGAAAAAGGTTCCTTCTGAGAAATATGTGTAAAAGGTAGGACTCATCTAACATATCTGAGTTTCTGTTTTCAAATGGTTATTGATCATAGTAAATACCTTTCTAATAGCTGCTTATTTTTGAGGGGCAAAGACAAAAAAGCCTGACACTAAGGAAGATGAAATTGCTTGGAAAAGGTATGACCAAAAGACTGTAGCTTGAAAGAAACTGAGTAAAAAACAAAGCAGGCTGTGTTTTCAGTTAGAATAGAAAATAGAAACCAAAACAAAACAAAAACCACCCCTCACTGATGACTGTATGGTGCATCCTCAGCTTCCTGAGACTCATCACCATAAGCTCAGTCACTTTGGGCTTTGGAAATTGTGGGAGTCTCATTAACAGGTTTTAATAGAATGATGGACAAAATTAATTTCTTTAATGTAACGAGTATGCATACTAATTTCCCCCTCATGTGGGCCTAGCTTAGCTCCCACAATATCCACATGGACATTCATACATCCCTCTCGGTCCCCCTCCCGTCTCAATGGCAGACATGTGCTTCTCAACCCTTGAGTAATCCCTTCTCTTGAGTTTGGAACTACATCCCCAATTGGTTTCCTGAGAGACTACATCCATCCCTCATTTCCTTTATGCTCTTGTCTCTCAGTTCTATCTCTAACTGGCTTTCCACCATAAGGTAGAAAATTTTGAGTGTCTTCTGTTTTGTACCAGCCAACCAACACACCAGCTCATGAATTGCCACTCATGGTCCCTCCTTGCTTTCCTGTCCCTGTATAAATTTTTTTTTTTTTTTTTGCCGAAACCGGTTTGGCTCAGTGGTAGAGCGTCGGTTTGTGGACTGAAAGGTCCCGGGTTCGATTCCGGTCAAGGGCATGTACATTGGTTGTGGGCACATCCCCGGTGGGGGGTGTGCAAGAGGCAGCTGGTCGATGTTTCTCTCTCATTGACGTTTTTAGCTCTCTATCTCTCTCCCTTTCTCTCTGTAAAATATCAATAAAAATATATTAAAATTTTTTTTATTGATTTTAGAGCGAGGAAGGGAGAAGGAGAAAGATAGAAACATCAATGATGAGAGAGAATCATTGACCAGCTGCCTCCTGCATGTCCACTACTGGGATTGAGCCTGCAACCCAGGCATGTGCCCTTGTCCAGAATCGAACCTGGGATCCTTCAGTCCGCAGGCTGACGCTCTACCTACTGTCCTGTCCCTTTTCTGACCATTCCATCAACCCTATGGAATCCAGTGGACACTTTCAAGTTCTTATATAACTTGATCTTGCTATATCTCTTCTCTTTACCTCTTCCTCTTTTTTGACAGTCTCTCCTTCCTTTGCTTCTGACTCTGCCTTCTCAGTCTTCATGAACTTCTCTTTCTCTGCCTCTTACCTTAAGCTATTATTTTCTTATTTTGAAGTCTGGGGTCTTCCTTGACAATCTCATCCATATCCATGGTTTTAATGAAGATTTTCCTGCAGATAATGCCTAAGTCAATCCTGATAACACCTACCCACAAATCTTTAGGAAAGAATCAATGTATAGACAAACACCACCCACCAGCAATGTAAGTTCCCTCAGATTTCTCTCAGGACCTTGCCCTGCAGGCAACCCAACTTACCATGGCACAACCTGAACTTACCTTTCCTCAGAACACTTGCTTCTTCCTGTAAAATGCATTTCAGTCTTGATCGGGGACATGGCCATCTACCATCATCAGGGCAGAGCTGCATAAATCCCATTTATTCTGCCTCTGTTTTTTTCTCTTGAACCTGACACCTTTCCCCTTCACTAGTGTTAGTTTGGCTTGCACTGACTTTAAAAAGATGGATGGCCATAACCAGTTTGGCTCAGTGGATAGAGCATCAGCCTGCGGACTCAAGGGTCCTAGGTTTGATTCTGGTCAAGGACAGGTACCTTGGTTGCAGACACATTCCCAGTAAGGAGTGTGCAGGAGGAAGCTGATCAATGTTTCTCTCTCTTTGATGTTTCTAACTCTCTATCCCTTTCCCTTCCTCTATGTAAAGAAATCAATAAAATATATGAAAAAATAAGTAAAAAGGTGTGTGATGGCAACTGCCTCTTAAGCACCACCCCTCCCCCCCTTATGTCTGCAGTCTGGCACTCTCCAAGCCATTCTCTTTGTTGTGACACATGTGCTTTTCTAAAATGTCAGTTTGATGATGTCACTCACCTGCTTTGCATCATTAGAAGTGTCTGGTAGTCTTCAGCAATATCCTAAAAAAATAACCATCTGGCTTCCTTTCTCCCACTCCCCCGAGTGGGTGTTCCCCTCCAGTCTGATTAGATGTAGTGGGTCACCAGAGCCTGCCAAGCTGAACCTCCCCTCCATACTTTTGTGCTGACTGATTCCTCTTCTGGAACCATTCCAATCCTCCAATTCACTGGGTAAATCCTAGTTCTCCAACAGTGCCATGAAGCATAGAAAGCATTCCATCCTTAGTGAGAAAGGAAATATCCTTAGGAAGCTTGTATGGAAATTACATCATAGAAGCAATGTCAGGAAAGGCAGCAAGTATTTACTCAGCTTGCAGAGAATCCATCACATTCATTTGTGGAACGCTCCCCTCATATAATGACCTTTGGCCACCTCCCTGGTGATGGTTGCAGCCATTTATGCTTAGAAAAGAGACTTCTCCGTCATCTTGTCGTGCCCTTCAGTGTCCTCCAGGAACTGAAGTTTGAACTTTGCTTTCTGGTATCATAAGTGGCTCTTATGGAAATTTCCCTGACGTGCTAAATCCAGCATTAAAGCAGCACTCCTGGGGATCTTAACTGTGTCTGCAGTCACTTATTCCAGACCGGGAGAACAGGGTGTGAGTACCACTAAAATGCGTGTGTGCGCTCACGCTGTGCACACACTTGAGCTATTTCTGTCCGTGGAGCAGCAGGCGGAGGAGCAGCCAGCAAAGTACGTGATTCATTGACTTAACAAGCGGGACAAGAACATGCAGATATTGATCTTTGAGTTCTTATGTTTTTGATTATATAGACGAGTGGGCAAAAGTAGGCTTAAAGTTGTACATGAGACACAGAGTTTATTCTGGTATTATCATTTATTAATTATTGTGTTACATCTGTAAACCTACTTTGCCCACCTCTGTATATATCAGGTTGAGTGAACCTACTTACACTCCAGGTGTCTGCATAAAATGGATTTTCAAGTAATTGCCTTTTTGCCTTAAGTAGATCATGTGGTTATTACCAGTATGCTTGTCTGGACAGAGCTTTGACTAGAAGTATTGGGATTGCTTTTCCTCCACTCAATGACTGATAATGACACTGTGAGTTTCGTGAGATCTCTTATTCTTTCTGGTCTCTCTTGTACTGCCCCTAAATGGACAATCGCTCTACTGATGCCGCTGGGTAACAAAACCAATGCGCCAAGGACGGGTTCCTCTGGGGAAGGCAGTGATGGTGAAATGGATCATTATGAGAGAGAAGGCAGAATGAAAATTTAAAATAATAACCTCAGATTAGATTCTAAGCTAATAATAAAGGTAAAAATTGAATATGAACTGCTATTATAAATGTTAAATAAGGACAAATACCCTGATCAACCTAGAAGATAATTCTTCTGCTTTGTTTTTTTAAATAATCCTGACAACATCTATTTCTTGAACAATTAATCTGTGCAGGCACAGAGTACATTTCCTAGATCATGCATTCATCTCTTCATCAAATATTAATTGAGCACCTACTGTATGCTATGAATAGTACATTGGGACAGACACACATCATTTTCCCCACCACAATAATGTATATCTATTATTATACAGTCAGTTAACAGATGAAGACAGTTGGCCTGAGAAGTTATGTAGCCTTAACCTTGAGGTCTCACAGCTAGTCATCTTGGATAGAGCAAGATTGAGGCACTAGGACACAAATCCACCTTCGATTACAGAACCTGAGTTCTTGAACACCATACTGTATACAGTGAGCTTTGTATACAGGTTAGCTTGTCACACCTTTAACAGAAGTACGGCGGAACCTGGAAGAGTGAAAGAAAGACTTATTGAAAGTCCACTCTTTTATTTATCAGGCCCCTTCCCCCCCCTGATACGTTCATGAGGCTCTGTGAGGTACTTTTTAGACTTAACTTTAAAGATAAGGGAACTGGAGTTCATAGAGATTTCATTTCAGTGAGAGAGGAAAGAGGAGAGACAAAGGGAGGGAAGAAGGGAGGGAGAGACAGACAGACAGACAGACAGACAGAGACAGAGAGAGACACACCCCCACACACACAGAGGGAGGGAGGGAGGGAGAGAGAGAGGAGCGATTGAGAGAGAGAGAAATATACATCAATTTGTTTTTCCACTTATTTATGCATTCATTGGTTGGTTCTTGTAAGTGCCCTGACCAGGGATGGAACCTGCAACCGTGGTCTGTCGGGACGAGGCTCTAACCAACTGAGTTACCTGGCCAGGGCTGAGATTGAATTATTTTCCCCAAAGGCATATGGCTGGGAAATGGCACCATTAAAACTAACTAAGTCCAGGCTTCAATTCCTATTTCCTTTCCTCCAGGCCTTTGCTATGCCCCAAAGTGACAGAAAGAAGGTTATTTTATAAGGAAACAGAACAGGACTGTGGAACCTGGAGTAAGAAGGCTGTAGAGTGGCATGTTTTCTTCTGTTCAGAGTTCAGATGAGAGTTTGAGTCATGCATGTGTGTGGTACCTCAGGAGGAGCATCTTAACTCTAAAATTTTGGGGTGTTTCTATAAGAAGCCTGAGGACGTACCTCCACTGCAGAACAAACACTTTCTGTGCCAGTAAACAGAGTCTCACATAAGAGAGGATTCTTACCCAGCAGTGGAGAGCTTGGAGGGCTGC
Organism: Vespertilio murinus; assembly: GCA_963924515.1. Lineage (NCBI taxonomy): Eukaryota > Metazoa > Chordata > Mammalia > Chiroptera > Vespertilionidae > Vespertilio > Vespertilio murinus. The sequence continues at coordinate 19,567,027 of OZ004719.1, read as the reverse complement.
GGGTCTGTCAGTGAAAGCTGTGTGCGAGCGAGGGCCCGAGTCTCCCTGCCTTAGACACTGAGTCACCTGCAGGGATGGGTTCCGTCCAGCTCATCCGTTATGTGTCTGGTGCCTGCTCTTGTTCAGAATGGGCTTCTTAAGCATTTCCACCAAGTGACTGGAGTGACATCTGGAGGTCTAGGGTATGTGTATATGAATGTGTGTGTGTGTGTGTGTGTGTGTGTGTGTGTGTGTGTCCCATTACAAGTATGAAATTTCTTTGACATCTCATACTTCATTGTAAAAATTAACACAAAGTTGAATGTTATTCCACAATATCCAATAATACAGAACTTATGTTTATTTAAAATTAAAACACAGCCCGGAGTTGGTGGTACATAAAACTGGTGTTTGTCCTGTGGCATCCTGCATTGTCCCTGGGGCTCTAAGGACTCAAGTGTGAGAAGACTCGGGCTGCACTTTCTTGAGGTTTCTAATTCTGATGTTCTTACCTCAAGCCATTCTTTGGCTCCTGTGTGGTGGTGTGACATAGATTCTCTGTGTTCCCCTGATCTCTTGGCTCAGTGGGGGCGAGGAGGGGGGGACCCTGGGTCAAGTGTAAAGGAAAAGTGTGGATGTCACTGCAGTCCTGGGCACTCAGTTTATCCCTTCCTGATAAACTGTGCGGAACGCTTCCTACGCACATTAGAGCATTTCCAGGGAGAGGAGAACAGTTAACATTTATTGAGCACTTACTATACACCGAGAGCTTTGTAGGGTTTTAATCTAATTGTACTCTCATAATAACTCTGTGAGGTAGGTTCTATTTTTATCCCCATCGTGCAGAAGAAGAACAGGAGGTACAGACTAACTTGCCCGAGTTCACGCAGGGAATGGGGCTGAGATTCACACCCAGGCAGCCATGTTCCATGGCCACCAGGTGGTACTGCTCCTCTGGGGAATGTGTCCTATTGACCCCACTTTACAGCCGTTTATTTCCTCTGGTGGGCGTGTGAGTCCCCTGTGCCGTGGAGCTTGCTGTGAGGTCAGAAGTCACAGCAGCATCCATCTGCAACCCCACTCATCCTGGTTCAGGGGGCATCAATGAAGTGGGAGGGGCAAAGTGAGAGAGGTGGGGCCATCTCAGCCAGCCCAGGGCTGATAAAAGAAGAATGGCTTCCCTCTTCTTCCTGACCCCACCTCTGCTGCCAAGAGCCACACATTGCTTCTCTGGCTCTTGGCAGCAGAGGTGGGGTCAAGGAGGGCAAGTTTGCAGGCAGCCATGTAAGTGGCATTTCAAGGAACTTTTTTGTTTTTGTGGGGCTCAGGCTTGGGATTCCTCGGTCCCGTAGGAAACCTGAATTGTGCCCAAGCCTTCACTCCCGAGGTTGTGCTAAGAGCGACAGCCCCAGGACTGGCACTGGTAGCTTATGGTGCCCGTGCCAGGCTAATTGTCTCTGGCCCTCAGACCATGTTTTCCTGGCACACGTCCTTCCTGATTATTGGACTGCTAAGTGGCACACGCTACTGTGCATGTTGTCTGACACCCAGCTCCCCTGAAGGAAGGGGTCCCAGCCTTGGCGGCCAATGACTGGCCAAAGCGACAAGCTCCGCCTCCGAGGCAGTTCCAGGTGGTTTCCTGGGGTCAAGAGGCGGCTTTGTGCGAAACCTTTGCCCCTTGATTCATTCTTGGAGACAGAGATACGAGCCACTTGCTGACTACAAAGAGCCTCAGTGTATCAGCTGTTGTTGGAAATGCATCGTGGACATTATTCAGTCATTCCTAGTTTAGTTTTTAAAAAAAATTGTGATTAATATTTTCTTTCACTGTCTGGTTGGAGTGTGTCTTTTAGATGTATGTGGTTTAACAAGGTGTGCAGGCCATTTAATTCTGATCTTGTCTCATTTATGCCCCATGTGGCATCACTTTGGTTAATCTCTGCTCAGTCCCCTTACTCCCTGCTTCAGCATTCTCTTTTCCTTTTTCCAGAGAATTCTTATCAAAGTTGCACTCTATACTCAGGATGGGAGAACTACTGGACACAGTTATACATTTAGGTTGTTGCCACTAAACATTTAAAATGTTCATTCATTCACAAATAAAATCTTTATTGAGTTCTGATCAGATGTCAGGCACTGTGCCAGGTGCTTTGGGTGTAGCATGGAATGAAGCTCAGAGGTTCAAATCCCCATGAGTTTCAAGTCCGTCTAAGTGATAGCCCACTCGTTACCCTGAGGATATGTTCCTAGGGAAAGCCCACTCCTATTTTCTGCACTAGCCCACCCAGACCTTTCTAAGGTTTCCCCAGCCTCTTACCTAACGCTCAGCCTGGTCTGGTGAGTAGAGATTAGCAGCGTTATTAGCAGGGAGGATGCTTTAGTTAGACAGGTGTCAAACCAGGGTAGTCGCTCCTATTTGAAGCAAGATCCTCATTGGTGGTCTGGCATTTGGAAAGGATGCAGGGACCGGGAAAGGAAGTTCACATACATTAGCAAGCGACCAGGGCTCCAGTTCTGGCCCATAGTTGAAATGCAGAGCAGGAAGCAGGCGGGAGGTTGGGACGCTTGGGGAAGGGAGAATGTGAAGACTGTTCCTGCATGAGGGACCACGTGGGATCACGCCAGGGCACTGCAAGCAACATGTGGGCGGTAAGACTAGTTTTAGCCCACCTCCTGGTGGGGACGAGCTGCTAATGTATTTGTCAAACTGGGTAAATTTGGTTAGAAACCAGGAGGAATTGAACTGCCAGGTTGAGAGATTTAGTAAGTAGGTATGTGGGCTGGGCAAGGCAGAGACCGATACATCCCAAAGCTTTTGGGCTGATGAGATCCCACCATGACCTATTTCGTACCATGACCCATATAACTGTTGTATGCCATATGTCTATACAATAATTAAAGCTTATCAACAAACAAAATTTATTTTGGTTGGTGAGTGTTTGAGGAGTTTCATAACAACTCCTGAGGTAACTAGAGATGCTTTGGGATGTCACAAAAAGAGCATTTGGAATAACTGAGCTAGATGTTTAAAGCAGAGACGTGCAACGAAGGTTGGCAGCAGAATGACAATTCGAGAGTTTGAGTTTGAAAGAATGCTGAGTCAGGAGCTGGGAGTTTGGGGTTGTAATCTGTATGCTGGTAAACTGGCTCTCTGGACACAGCCACTGCCACCTCGCCTTACAGCGTTTGACAGTTGCTATGTAAATACTCCCACCATGGTGGATGTCCAGTTACCACTGGCTTCGTTACTGGCTCGCACGATTCCTGCATAAGTCATAATCAGCCCTTGGAAGGCCAGTGCAAGGTGACTCCCTCACACCAGTGTAGCCCAGACTGAGCTTCTGGTCAGCTTGGTGGCGGTTTTGGGTAAGTCACTTCACTTCTCTGGATCTTAGTTTTATCATCAACAAAGTGAAGTTCCAGAGTTAGCCTCCCAGTAACGTAGTCCGTGTTTTGGGGCCGGACTGACACCCTGTTACAAGCCAAAAGTGTCACAGCAGGTTCTCATGAACCTTATTGTGATACGTGAGAACACGTAATTGTATATCTGAGTCTGTGTCATAATTAACCATGTTCTGCTTCCTGCTGTCTGTGTGTGTCCTTCTCCAGCGCCCTCTTCCCAGGAAGATTAAAAATGGCAGCGCGCCCATTAATGAACCAGACTTCAGGGCAGAATTCTCTGACCCCAGTGGGGTAAGCAACCATGTCCACGGTCGGTCAGAGAATTTTACATTCTATGGTCAGGCCCTAGGAGTCAGTTGAGGGGCTGAGACAACTATGTCCTCTGTATCCTCATAGCGACCTATAGTTCAGGTACAGTAATGTATCTGATCACGGGACCCACGTGCGATCTTCCCTGGACTAGAAATGACATAGGGTATTAGTTTGCTCCAAACCTTTTGAAAGCAAGGACTATGTCCTTCATATTTACGTGTGTCAAGTCCTGGTATCTTATAGAGACTAAGTAAGTGTTGGTTGAGAGAAATAATAAACTTTTTGGGGCAAATGCTAAATTGTATTCCCCTCCCCTGATGTATTGAGATATATTGAATAAATATTCATTGAATAAATATTTGCTTGTGGAAGAAAGGGACATTTATTTAATTGGGATACTTTGATAGGGTTTTAGAGCTTCATCTATTACTGTTCCGTCTCTCATGCCTCCCACATCTATTATTGCTCCAACTAATTGTACTTTTTAATTTTTAAAGCAATAACTACATACTAGTAGTTGCCTAGTGTCATTGTGTAAGTCTAAGTCTAGTCTGCTATTTACTTAATGTATCTGTAAACTTATAACATTGTGTAAGTTTAAGGTATATGACATGATTTTCTGCATTTTTTAAATGTTAATTCAAAACTAGGCATGAGCTTCCTGTGATTATCTTAATAATGCTGAAAAATGTACTTTGTAAATACAAGAAATTATTTTCTTATTGTAATGGAAAACTTTTCAGTGCCTCCAGTAATTAGATTTAACTTCCTTTAGATAACACTCCTGTTACACAAACAGAACCCAGTGGAGAGAAACACGAGTGGGAAAAACCCCAACCAGAGAGACCAGGTATTTACAGCCCACCAGTGAGTACGTCTGCCTCAGCCAGTGGAAATACGTTACTTTTTTTAAAAGGAAAAAATAATACATATATATATAGGGTATATTTATTTCTACGTGTGCCATTTTACCAGCACTTACTACTCATAGTGACCATCATAAGCTAATGATAGTTATTCCCCTCTTAAAGAAGAAGAAACTGAGACTCAGACCGGCTTGGTCAGGAGCCAGCCAGTGGCTGAGCCCCAAGTCAGTGCCCCACGGCTGTGCCCTTCTGGCCGGGCCAGGCTGCCTGCGGGCTTTCTGGGTTTCCTCTCCCTGGGGCCTCTGTTCCTTGTTTGCTGTGGGGTTTGGATGCTTTCACATGTGAGTGAACCGGCTCAGCCCATACCCAGGCAAACGGAAGCACCACTCTCTGACGGGGCTCTGAGCAAATACGCCGGGTCAGGCCTGCCCCACACGCGGTGGCCGGGCTGGACTTTGCCCCAGTGAATCAGCTCCATGGAGGCCTGGAAGTTGCAAAGGTAACTGACTGGCTGGAGATTGGAGGGCCAGGTGAGTCTTGGTAGATGTGGCACCTGGACTTTGGCAGTCTCCACGAGGAGAGGAGACATCTCGGGCCAGGTTCCTGGGGCTGTGCTGAAGGAAGGTGGCAAGGCGTCAGAGCAGGTGTGTGGGAACTTCGCTACCTCGTGTCCTCTCTCTTACCTGGGCTCGCCGGGCTGTCAGGTTAGGAGAGGCAGCGTTGCCCTCCCTGGGGCCAGGGAGGGTCATGGGTGTGAACTCGCAAGTGTGACTTGTCACTGTGGATGGAAGGCCTTCATTCTGAGAATCTTAGTTGCCCTTGGGTTGCTGTGCTTAATTATAATTATAACCTGAGGTCTGATTTACTGGAGTTTCTGTTTCTTGGCCACAACATGACGGGATTTTGGCGAAGAGATTGGGTGTTGTGCCTTTGCAGTCAGGGAAGGCTGCTCAGTGACAATATCTGGGGACGAGGTGACAGAGACTTTCTTACACGGGTCCTCAGGCCTCCAGGAAAGACCCACACATGCTTTCACTGTGTCTGGAGCATTTGGCCTTTGTTGGAATTTGCTAGAAAAAGCCTGCATTTTTTTCAGGAAAGTGGACTAACCTGGGCAAAAGGGAGCTAGTTTCCCTGAGCGGGGGTTGATCCTGAGGTGGAAGGCCCTTCTGTGCCTCGCTCTTCTGGGCTGGTCTGTTTACAGCCCTCGGCTCAGAGCGGCGGACCCTGGCTCCATGGCATTTGAGCAGAGTGACATGTTGATTTCCACACATGCCCTTTGACCTTTTGTTCTGATAAGAATTTTTATTTTAGGCAGGGAGCTTCAGGAGTGGGAGCAAGTGAAGTGGCTTCCATTAGAGTATTTCAACTGAAAACAGTTCCCAACAGAGGAAACACAGGGTCTGACGGAGCTGACGAATTCTCCCGATGACACAAGGGGGTCCCTGAGCAGCAGAGAGGGCCGGTGCGAGCTCTTCCTTTGGGGGCAGCTGGATGGGGGCGATCCTCTGTGACGTGGGCCCGGGAGCTTGGAAGGCAGTCTGAACTAGGAGCTGTTTCCCATTTGGAAGAATAAGTGGGGGACATCAGTTTGATTTTGGGGAGACTTACGGTCATGGAAGCAATCCCAAACTTTCCTCTTGTTGGGTCCCCTGGAGGAGAGGCAGGCACGGCCTTGTTATAGGGCTGAGAACTAAAGGCCAAGTTAAGGATTCAGGAAAGATGTTTCTTGAGGCCAATTTAAGCTCCTTTTTTTGTTTAGGAAATGCCTTCAGCTACCCTCACTACCCCAACCTTCATCTCCAACACTAACTACTATTTATTGAACAATTACCATAGAGCAGATAGTGAATTGGGCACTTCATAAGTTATCTCTAATTCTGACAGGAACTCTGCAAGCTAGTCATCCCCGTTTTATGGATAAGGAAATTGAGGTTTGAACTAATTAACGAGCTAATAAGTGGCAGAGTTAGGATTTGACCTCTGGTCTAGATCTAAGCCCACTCTATTTCCATTGTAGCATAGAATCCCCATAGTAAGTGTTGAATAAATATTTGCTGGTGGAAGAAATGGACATTTATTTAATTGGAATATTTTGATAGGGTTTTGGAGCTTCATCTACTACTGTTCTGTCTCTCATGCCTCCCACATCTATTATTGCTCCAGCTAATTGTACTTTTTAATTTTTAAAGCAACAACCACATACTAGTAGTTGTCTAGTCTGTTATTTATTTCATGTATCTGTTTGAGATTTTCCTCCAGATGCTTCTATATCAGTGGCCATGTGGTTTGTTTTAGATAAGTTTTGAGAACCATAAGTGCTTTTTAAAAAATAAAAACCTCAACCAACCATTGTGTTTGGATATAAACCTAAAGTAATGATAATTTTGGGGTCTTTTGTTTTTTTCCTGTAGGAAGATAAAATAACTACACAACTTATCAAAAAGAGAGATATTCAGAAGGTCAGGGATGGAGCCCTGGATTCCCCAGCTGCTGCCGCAGCAGCCCCGGGCGAGGCCCCCCGCCCCGTCCCAGGGTCCAGACCGAGGCCTTCGGAGAGATGGGTATCACCAGCCTGTTCCCCACTCTTGGCACAAGGGAGAGAGGTTCCGTCAGTGGCAAGACCTCCGAAGGAGCTCGCAGCCACAGCAGGACCCCAAGGCAGACCACCAGCAGCCCCATTACGGACCCAGGCCTGGAGAATGGCATCAGCCGGTGCCCGGGGTGGACTATTACGAAGGGGCTTATCACCCTCACTTGTATTCAAGGTACGTATGTATGGTTCTAGAGCTTGGAATTGACCCAGCTCTCCCGAGTGCTTACAAACAGATTGTCCTTGTCCTTCTTCCTTTTCCTCTTATTTCTCCTCTTTGTTTTTTCTTTTTCCTCCTTCACCCTAGACATTGATGTAGCTAAGCCCGTTGCTCTCTCAAATGGACTGAAAAGAATAGTTCCACTTTCTGTATCCCCTGGGGGGGGGGAGGGGCTGCTTAAAGAAGCCATCAGCATCTGATTGGGTGTTGGGGGTGGGGGAGAATGGTGAAATTAGAGAGAGCAGATGAAACCCTGTATTACAAAAAAAAGGCAATACTGTAACTATATGTAGACAATGGAATAGCCTCTCCTAGGCATCCCTATAAAAACTTCCTCATTGTCTTCGAGCCACTCTGATGCACGGTTAGTATGACATCACCAGCATCAACAAGAGCCCTAGTACCTAGGACAGTATCTAACATGTGATAGGCATCCAGGAAAAAAAAAATGCATGGAATGAATGGATGGGAACTTAAAAAAAAAAAATCAACCTCTGAGAAAGCAGATGTAAGCTTGCAGGCTCCCCGTTCAGAAGGAAGGGGTCTCAGTGAGGCAATTCCAGGTTGGAGAAGCTAGAATTCCTACTTCTGGGTTCTGATAGCACTGGACACAATGTTTTATGGAATGTTGGAAGCCACCTGTGTCCACTCTGGCTTTTCCAGGGGGGTGATATTTATCTGCCTACAGATTCAGCACTGGAATTAAGACAGATATTTTAAAGAATTTTGCCGCTATGAAATGCTAAAGAATTATTAGTTGGTGAAAATACTAATAATCTGAAATTCCTTTTCCTCGACTTTTCGTATTGTTGAATTCTCAAAGGAAGGTATGTTAAGGGCAGAGGCAATAAAAGCAATCAGATTCAAGATAGTTCAAGCTGACCTTTTCATCTCATTTCCATCTGTACTATGCCTGGGAATTATAATGGCTTCTTGCTCATCTCTGGAAGGGGTTTTCTGGGATACTATCAGGGCAGGGCTTTCTAAGATAATACCTTGTGTGGTTGGATGTAGGCAGTTGAAGAGGAAGAGGAATCATGGGGAGGAAGAATGAGACACTTTGCTGTAAAGATCCCAGCTGTGTTCTGAATCAAAGCTCTCACTCCTGCTCTGGGTCTGGATTTTCCGTGCATGGGATCTAGAATTCACTGTGCCTTTTAAGCAGGTTCTAAACCGGGGCCACAATTCTGTCCTCTGAAGTTGTTTGTCTAGTCTTCCATTGGTTTCTCTCTCTACCACACTCATCCTTGAAATGAGTGGCCTTCTCTGTGCTATTTTAGGCCAGGCATTGATGATCCATATCAGAGGTATCACTCTTCAAGGGAAGAATACCAGTATGGAAGTTATTACTACCCTGGGCACCCACCTCAGCAACCGGAAGAAAGAGGTATGGAATAATCTCCCAGACGTCTTTGGGGTCTGATAGGCGGGGCAGAGGCCAAGGGAGCAATGCTCAGGACCTCACCTTGGGCACCTGCTCTACTGGGGTAGAAAGAACTGCCCTCGCCTACCTCTTTCTTGGCCAGATGAGGTTACGGCAAAGACACTACTGCTTGCTGTCTCGAGGAGAGGAGACAGCAAGCAGTCATTTTTCTTTTTACGTGTAGATGCTAGTACTGAAACTATCATTATGCTGCTAATATTATGGATAGTTTGCACTTCATCCACGTGTTTTCTTCTGCTCATTATGGCCAAGATTATAGTCTCTGACCAAGTATCAGTGACTTCCTCAAGTGTGTGACTGGCCTGTAATGAGTCTGAGTGCAGATATGTGCCATTAGGAATTTATACCCAATACAATAGTAAGGCTTTAGGCATATGCTAATGGCTGCTAGCAAAGATAAATCTGTTTCAACATTGAACATATATACACAACACACACACACACACACACACACACACACATGATCCTCACCATTGTACAGTTGTATAGGGCCAACCTAATTGGTTCAGGGAGGACTGAGGGGCCTCTCATCATTAGCTCTTACGAATTTTACTCATTTTGGAAAGTGTGTTTTGTACCTACTGTGCCCCACTAACTCAGCTCCACAGCTTGCAAGTGTCTTTTCGGAACTTTTCACAAACAGGAAGTGACCTGCTTTATTTTTATTTATTATTTTTCTTTTCTGAGGGTGCAGTGCCGAGGCAAGGGAGTCCTTATATCCGGCATGAAGACTATCGAGATCAAAAGTACCTCAATGAACCTCATCATGAAAACCGGAATAGTCCATTTCGAGCAAACAGTGAGACCCAGTTCCAGTAAGTGTGAAAGGAGAGGCCAGGTCAACATGATTCAGCCAAACTCAAACTCTGTTAGGAAAATCTTTTAGCATCTTGGTGCTGGGCCCTCATCTCTGGCAGCCTGTCCGCTTCTGTTGTGGGGATGTGGGAGTTTTGTTCTCGAGGATGAAGGTGTAGCCCAGTGTGGCCCAGGCCAGCAGTGAACAGGAGCCCTGGGAGGAGAGATTCTTAACTCAGAGATGTGACTATCAAACCGGGGCTAGTCTGAGTCCTGTTTCTTGAAGTCCATCAGAAAGCAGGGTCTTGCCGAAACCCGTTTGGCTCAGTGGTAGAGCTTCAGTCTGCGGGCTGAAGGGTCCCGGGTTCGAGTCCCATCAAGGGCATGTATATTGGTTGCGGGCAAGAGGCAGATGGTCGATGTTTCTCTCTCATCGATGTTTCTAGCTCTCTATCTCTCTCCCTTCCTCTCTGTAAAATATCAATAAAATATATTTTAAAAAAAGAAAGAAAGAAAGCAGGGTCTTTGTTCTGTGTTGGTCTCAGGACAGGTGTGGCCTTGCAAAAGTTCTCATGGTTGGGTCCTGCCCGGGGCTGGGATGCTTCTCTTCTGCCTACTCCTGTGCCCAAAGAACGGGACATTTAAAAAAATATATATTTTATTGATTTTTTACAGAGAGGAGGGAAAGGGATAGAGAGCTAGAAACATTGATGAGAGAGTAACACCAGTCAGCTGCCTCCTGCACACTACTGGGGATGTGCCCGCAACCAAGGTACATGCCCTTGACCGAAATTGAACCTGGGACCTTTCAATCTGCAGGCCGATGCTCTATCCACTGAGCCAAACCGGTTTCGGCTGAACAGGGTATCTTTTGCGATCAGGCGAGCAGGGGACGGGAGCAGCCTTTGGTACTAGTACGGGTCCTGGTGCCCTTAGGCCTGGCACCTTTACCCTGGAACCCATCAATCGCCTGCTCTGATTTAAGTCATTCCAGAAGTCAGGGAGCAGGGACCACCCTTCTCTGCAGGGTTTGGACAGCTTCTAGTAACTGCCCTGGGGAGCCCAGGAGCCCCTGTCTTCCTGGTATTAGCAGACTGAGGCGGTGAATGGAAGGAGAGTGCTCCTCCCTGCAGCACACAGGCCGGCCTGACACCTGTCCGCACTCGGCAACAGAACCGCCTCCCGCAGGGAGCAGCCCAGCCTCACTGGCTTGCCCAGGACCCGCTTACATCACTCCTGTCATTTTGCTGCAGATCTCAGAGTGGGAACCCTTACAGAGACAGCCCTGCTTCTAACTCCGGACAGGAGTGGCCTGGGGACCTACTTCCGGAGAGTCTGCTACCTGGGGCCCACAAGAATAAGGTAACTTGAAGTGACATGGGGCTGGGGGCCTGTGATAGTGCCTCCCAACTACATTGTCAGCAGTGGCAGGGCAGAGCCCTGGGGGTGGGGTCTCCAGTGGCCAGCAGACTGAGCGGTCCAATTCTTCTCCTCTTGGCAGAGTCTCCACTCATCCCTCCTCTTTCCCCCATTTTTCTGTTTCAATCGGAAGGGCCTGGGACCCTGATCTGGCCCTTTTGCATTTTTGTCAAATTGGCTGAATCAGGAAATGGCATGCAAGTCCTTCTGAGGTGCTGGGAGGCAGGAGAGGCTGCCAGCAGTTTGGTGCACTTCCAGGAAGTGGGAAGTTGCTGGAATCTTTCAATTCAGGGCTGAAAAGCAGAGCTTGAAGCCTGTGTTGACATTTATTTTTTATTTATTAGTTTTTTTTTTGTGTTTTTTTTTTACAAAGCATTCTTTTTAAATATATATTTATTGATTTCAGAGAGGAAAAGAGGGTGAGAGAGAGATAGAAACATCAATGATGAGAGAAAATCATTGACTGGCTGCCTCCTGCATGCCCCACACTGGGGATGGAGCCTAGAACCTGGGCATGTGCCCTGACCAGGAATCGAACTCTGATCTCCTGGTTCATAGGTCAATGCTCAACCACTGAGCCATGCCAGCGGGGCTGTCTTAACTTTTTAGAAGGCCATCTCTGTCTTCAAAAATCTTACTGTATATATCACCTGGGTCATAAAATGGAGTTCTTAAATTAAAAACAAAAACATTTATTTTGGAAAAATTTTAGGTTTATGGAAAAGATGCAAAGGCACTGTGGTGACCAGCTTTTAATTTTTGACATTCTTGTATAACTTTTGTTTCCCTGATTGGATTTGTATGATTTTTGAGAACAGTTTCTTCTGTCTACTAATGCTCAGTAGGGCAGGCCACATGCTATCATGAAAGCAGCCACACACATACAGCACTTTACAGTGTACAGAGAGCTTTTGCATACAATGCTCTATTTGTATCCTCTCAGGAGGTAAGTCCCATGAAACTTTTGTGTGCCTATATCCCCAGGGGAAGCACAGTGCCTAGAGCATAGTAGGTGCTCATTAAATGTGGTGAATGAATGCACGATTAAGTACTTGAACTACGCTGGGCAGCTATGATTATCTACATTATAGATGAGAGTACCCGGCTCAGAGAGCCCAAGCCACTTGTTACTAGGTCATAGACACTCGGTATTGACAAAGCTGGGATTTGATTCCAGGCCGCCTGCCCCCTCCTGGGCCCAAGGCCTGCACTCTTTCCACTGGGACATATGCATCCCTTAGCAAACACCTGTCGATCGAATAATCCATTCCTTTCCTTTTAACACATTCACATCCACTGTATTTATTCAAAAGTTCAGAACACTTGGGAGGACCATCTCCCTGAAACTGTTTCTGATTCTTCCCATGTGTTTTTGTTGTTTTCACTTCCAGCCACCACTGCCCCACGAGTCCAACCTTCTTGAGCAGCACGAGTCTGGCCTCAGCTCCAGTGGCTATGAGCTCAGTCAGTACATGGCAGATGCCTCCGAGCCTTACGTCCCCACGGCCTCAACAGTTTGGAGACCAGTGAAGGCTGGTGGGTGCGGAGTTGGTTGTGTCTGATGGGAAGAGGGCTGGGGCGAGTTTCTTGGAAAGACACCTTGCCCTGGTTTCCAAGAGCGGAGCATTGTTCGCCTCATTTGCTCACACAGGTCTCCTGGGCAGAGAGTTCATCTTGGCTCCGTTTCCCACCTTTTCTCTTTACTGGACATTGCATCACAGCGGGTTCTTGGTAGGGAACTCTGCCCCTAGCCATCACCGGGAACGCCTTGGTGCTTTTAAGTAGCGGGTGAAGGAAGTTAGGGCTGGAGTCAGGTTGGTAAAGCAAGGGCAGGTTACAAAGCATTATCGCTTTGTCTGGATGTGGCTGACTTGTCTAGTCCCGGCCTCTCCCCATTGCCAGGAGTCCGGGCCTTGTGCGTCATTACCATTTGGACCAACCATAACATCCTTGCATTATGTTCTCACATATTCTCAGGGGCTTAAATCTGCTTCTACTGTAGCCCACCCAGAATCTTAATCTGGGTCCCAGGTGGAATTTACACAGACATGTGTTTATGGCATCCTGCTACGTGAAGAAAAGCAGCGACAGTCATGCTAACTGTGTCCATCTGTGTCTGTTGGTCAGAGGCTGACTTGGCAGCTGATCCCAAGGCACCCATGAAGTTCTACGTCCCTCACGTGCCTGTGAGTTTTGGGCCAGGAGGTCAGCTGGTGTGTGTGTGTCCCACCTTCCCCAGTGATGGGCAAACGGCCCTCGTTGAACTGCACAGCATGGAGGTAAATAAGAATCTTTCTCCTCAGAGTGCTCCATGCCCCCCTTTGCCTGAGCCTGGCATCTCCTGGAACAGGGCCTCTTGTGGGAAACTGGGTGGGGGTCCTCTCTGAAAGAAGTGATGCCGGACTTCCATTATCCCTGAGATGCTGTTGGCTCAGTTTCAGCCGCTGGAGAACTCGCTTTCCCCGCGAGCCATGAGCTGCACTCTGGGACCACAGCCTTGGGTTCTGATACTGCGCATTGGATGGACATTGTCTTGAAGAGCAAATCTAATTTTTTGTTCCAGGTTATTCTCAATGATTCTGAGGAACAAGAAGAGATGAGAACTTTCTCAGGACCCTTGATCAGGTAAATTAGCATATGAACAGCTGAGTAAAGGCTTTTGAGACCTACATAGTCTTCCTGCCAAGAATAGTACTTTGGGGGGGAGGGGGATTTGTTCTTGGCTTCTTTGAAAGAAAATGTCTGTCCCCATTGGAGTAGAATTTTCTGTGCTACCAGGCAGAGCCTAATGTAGCCTGATCCTTTTTTGAGAAGCAACTTAATATTTGAAGAGGGGGAAGAACAATTAATGCGAAGGTTTAAAAATTTGAAATCAGTTCCACATGGTAGGAGGTTTTAGCGTAGGAGGTTTTAGCGTTCTTTGTCCCTAATAGATATTAGTGTGGAAATGCAGCACCATCCGGGATGTCACAGACAAGTGGATCATAGTGGGGGAAAAGGCTTGCCTTTTTCTGAAGAGTGAACTTGGTCGGCATGAATTCCTGGATGGTGTGCAAGTCTGCCCTCTGCAGGATTGAGCTAGAACTGCTTTTAAATGCTCAGTCCCTTCTGATAAATATTCACTATGCCTTTTGCGGTGGAGTGTCCTGACTCATGTGAGAACATCTGGGTCCTGGCCCTCGGCATCTTACTAACTAGATATACCATGGCAGACAGGTCATCTAACTCCCTCTGGCCTTAGTTTTCCCTTTAAGAAATGATGTCACACTGGCTCTGCCCACTCCGGGCAGTGGCCGTGAGGCACAAGCGAGAATAATGCACATGGAAGCCCTTTAAATAGCAACACCATAACACCATTATATAAATGTATTCTTACCCTGGATCTTCCCCTCTAAGAAAATCCCCATTGAGTATTTTGACAGCTCTTTTAAATAAAAATGAGTATGTCTATTTCTTACACTCAGGTGTACAGGTGTGGGTAGAACATCAAGTTGGGTATTTTGGACACTAGGATACTGATCCCAACTGGGCTTTGATTTTATTGAATAGTCTTAAGCAAATAATACTGCCTGTTTATTGAGCACTTAATATATGCTACATAACTTGCTATTTTTTTTTTTTTGTATGGAGGTAGATTTTTACAATTATTCTGACCTTAGGGGGGGAAAGCTGAGGCTCAGAGGAGATAAGAAAGTTTTGTCAGCTGAGACATGGCAAGCTAGATTTAAATCCAGAGTTGTCTGACTCCAAAGAGTGCTCTTGCCTGCTGCCCAAGGCAGATGTTTCAGGTCTCGGGGGCCTCAGTCTCCTCATCTGTAAAATGGAGAGAGAGTATATGCGAGAACATCTGAAATTTCTTCCTGGTCCACAAAGAAACAACTGTCCGATAGCTACTAGCCCAGACTTGTTGTCCCTGTCCTGGTCGTGGCTCGTTGGGTCCACCCAGCACCCTCACACTGTGGGAGGAGCCCACGGGCCGGCAAGGGGAAGAGCCTGCCTGCTCACCTCTGCTCCCTGCAATCTCTCCCCAGGGAAGACGTCCACAAGGTGGACATCATGACCTTTTGCCAGCAGAAAGCAGCCCAGAGCCGCAAATCGGAGACGCCCGAGAGCAGAGATGCAGCTCTACTATGGCAGCTGTTGGTTCTGCTTTGTCGACAGAATGGGGTGAGTATCACCTCTCTGATGAGTGGGCAGAAACAGGCTGTATTGAAATGTAAGCCTCCATAAGTATAATTTGGCTTATGACATAATAATAAAAGTTAACAGCAAAGAAGCAACACATGGTGTCCAAAATTGCTCAGATGTCAATGGCAGTTCGCCAACAGTGACCTTCACTTTGCCCTTCCCCACTGGCCTGGGTGATCGTGAAGGCGTTGGATGTCTGCACCAGCCAGATGATACTCCTATGAGAGCGTGTTAACATTTCTGATAACCTTGGTGGCACCTGAGTTTGAGACACAGCAATCCAGTGCTGGCCCCCCCAGGAAGAAGGCAGGCCCTTCCGTGCCTACTTCTGCAGCCTGGCCTGCCCCCGTGAGGACGAAGAGGACTCTTCCTCCCCCAGGATGACCCTCTTTGCCTTGCAGTCCATGGTGGGGTCTGACATCGCGGAGCTGCTGATGCAAGACTGCAAGAAGCTGGAGAAGTACAAGAGGCAGCCGCCCGTGGCCAACCTCATCAACCTGACCGATGACGACTGGCCAGTGCTCAGCTCAGGGACCCCAAACCTGCTCACCGGGGAGATCCCCCCCAGTGTGGAGACACCCGCCCAGATCGTGGAGAAATTCACTAGGCTGCTCTACTACGGAAGGAAGAAGGCAAGTGCGCTTCGGCAGGCTCAGGGGATGGTGGTACCGAAGCACAGGGGAAGGTGAATGTGATGCGAGAAGCATTGAATGTGATGCTTTGTTTCCAGGAAGCCTTGGAGTGGGCCATGAAGAACCATTTGTGGGGCCATGCTTTGTTCCTGTCCAGCAAGATGGACCCCAGGACTTACAACTGGGTCATGAGTGGGTGAGCTGGGGACTCGCAATGGAGTCCAATGGAGCAGAGTGACCCCCCCACCAAATGTGGGGGACAGTGGGGAGAAATCCAAGATGCATTGAGGAGCCCCCCACTCCAAACATCTTTCCAGTTTCTGTTTTCTGAGCTGGATGTAGCATTGCTCTTCACCAGATCCTTCTGATCTGGATACAGACACATTCTACCTGCCAAGCTGAATAACACATTTTAGTAATATTTCCCACAGTCAGGATTTCCACGGAGTAAGTAGGTTTCTATATTGCAGTATCCTTCTTCCTTGGGAGGGGCTGTTCTAGGTAATTCCATCAGTGAGGGAATACAAATGATCATAGGACAGAGCCTTAGGGCTGAGGATTAGTACATGTCTGTTGCTTAGTCTTGCAATGGAGGTATGGGTGCTGAGGAGAAGGTAGGGATACAGGTAGCAGGACTGTGGTAGGAAAGGGGGTATGGGACTGGGAATTAGATCAGGAGGTCTTCATTTAGGGTGGTGGGAGTTGACAAGACCAAAGGGGTACATTTAGTCAGAAATCGTGCCAGCATGTCAAGATCCGGGTGCCGGGTGGACCAGGACAAATGCCCAAACCAGGATGAGATAGGAATGGAGGTGTGAGTACACAGCCAGCAGTTTGGAATAAAATGGATGAAACAGCAAAAGAGCATCAGATCACTGGAGGGGTAGTTGTAGGGATGCTGGGGAAGGTTTCTGATTGGTCCTGTAGGCTCTCATGGTCTTCATGGGACAGATCTGTGGCAGGGACCCTTCCCGGGGAAGCAGGCTTGGGTCAGACAGTGAGAAAGATGACACCTCTCAACATGCATCCTCTAATGTTGGTTCAAGCTGTGAAGCTCCCCTCTTAGCTTCACTTTATTTAAATCGGCCGGGCATCCTTGTTGAGCAGAGGGTTGGCTAAGAAGATGGACTTTCTAAGTTCAGTCTGTGGCTTAGGCTGTCACACGCCGGGGAGCCTGTTCTGCACGATGGCCTCCATGGAGTCCCTTTCTGACACTAACCCTCAGGATTTCCAGGACCTGGTACCCCCTCTGCACACCCCCGGTTCTGTTCAGGGGCTGGACTGGAGGAGAGCACCAAAGCTCCGCTGTGACACGTGCTCCGAGCCTGCGAGCGAGGGCGCTCTTAAATAAGTTTGTGCTCTGGGGGTGCTTCTCCTTCGGGTTTTGGAAACTGGGTCCCATCTCCCCACATTGTAGCCTCCGTCTCAGCTGCAGACTTTGGCCTCGGGCCATTGATTTTTCTACGGTGCCCGGTAAATGGCAAAAACATCTCTCTGAGTATGCTTAAATCTCAACTCAGCTGCAGAGCTTATCACATGACTGTTAGGCACATCCCTTGGTTTGTCATCACGGTCGTTGCTGGTCTCTGTTCTACGCCTCTCTAGTTACCGAAAATGGCTACTTAGTGCTTAGTAAGAGCTCTGCAGACCCAGGCTAGCGATGGGCTGGGCATGGAGGAGGGCTGCTGTGGTAGCGGGGAGGGGACAGGGAAGAGGTTGACTGCTAGGGCTCTCCGGGACCCTTTGGAATGTTGGCAGGTCACCTCCATGATGGAGCTAGGCCTACAGAAATGATTGCTCAAGAATTAGGGTGTCAGTGCCAAGGTGCAGAAAATCTCCCTCAACAATGGAGATTCCTGGGGTGTGTGGTGGAGTGAAAATTCTGTCTCCCCCTCCTCCCTGCCCTCCCCCCAAAAGTGGGTGTGACAAAAGCACAACAGAAAAGCAGAGGAACTCTTGTTCCAAAAGAAGCTGCTACAACCAAATAGAAATATATCCGGGGCCTGCGCCTCACGGGCAATGGGTTGAAGGCTCTCTTGGCTTGGCTACCGCTGATGGTCACCTCTCTCCACAGTTTCACAAGCACACTGGCGCTCAACGACCCCCTGCAGACCCTCTTCCAGCTCATGTCGGGGAGGATCCCACAAGCAGCCACGGTACCCTTTAACACCCCAGCATCCCGAGAGTTTAGGGGGTGGGGACTGCTCTGGAATCGGGGATGGCTTTAAAGATGAAAAGTCAAAATAATTGTTAATCACTTAGCATGTGCTAAGCGCTCTGATTCATATTATGTCATTTAATGCATGGAGGTAGGGGTTACTGTCCCTGCTTTTCAGACGTGAAAACTAAGGTACAGAGTGTGAGATGACCCACAGTCCCAGAGCTAGTGAGTAGTGGAGTCAGGATGGGCCCAGGTCTGTGATTCCAGAGACCTTGCCAGTCCCACAGTAACACAGCTGCCTGCTTTGTTTGAATAACAAGAGACTTCTATGGACCACTTTCCTTTTCCTCCATTGCACCTTGATCTTCAAAGCTGGACTTAGAATTTACACATTGTCTACAGCTGGATATAGCTCAGGTGACATCTGAGACCAGCGAATAGTTTTCCAATTTTAGGAATCCTGCTTCAGGTATTCATTCCTTCTGTATCTTTGAAGTCCAGTAATGAGGATACGTCTTGGTTGATAGTCTCGGTCGGTCGTTTTTTTCTTGGGATGCAGGATGCTCTTTTACTAAGTGTATTCTTATCTTACAGTTCAGAAAAGTTTTCTCGAATTATATTCTTCAGTCTTTGTTTTGTTCTATTGTTTTGATTTTCTTTTCAGGAACTCCATTTGTACACATTTCATATATAAATGAGCTATAGATATGTGAATTACATACAGGGATGTGCAAAAGTAGGTTTACATTTATGAATATACAAAACAGTTAATAAAGTTATTGTAATAATCATACCTATATATTTTTCATACGAACCACTGTAAACCTATTGTTGCCCACCCCCTATATATAATTTTCTCTTTAAAAAACTTTATTTATTTATTTGGCTCTTTTAATTTCTACCCTGCCTGTCCCTGATTGTGTTTTCATCATTGTCTTTTAGTTTTTATGTTCTTTTCATTTTGGTCTTCATTTCTTTGGTGTTTCTCCCACTTCCTCCCTGAGCTCTGCAGGTCACGTTCTCTCTTCCTGTTCCCACCACCTCTTCCCCGAGCACTCAAAACTGAGCTTTAGGCCCTTGCTTCACAGAAATTATTTCATCACTTTATTTTAATTAAATTCACGAGAAAATATGTGGTGACAATTCTTTGTTTTATAACATTTTCCCCCCCCTGGCAAATGTCCTTTTGACCTTCCATTTATTTTTCCAGTTACTTCTCACCCTTTATCTTCGCAGCACGTTTGTGCAGACTCTGTGCTTGTTCCTTTACAGAAGTCAAGGCTTCCCTGGCCCGGTTACGTGTGGGAGGTTTGTGCCGGGAGGGACGGGGGCCTGTTCCAGGCCACCTGGCACTGCCCGCGACCCCTGGTGCTTCCTGTGAACGTGTGTGGCCTTCGCTGCTCCTCAGCCAGTGCAGGTGGCTGCGGGGTCCTCTCCCCCTGTGTTCTGCCTGCCTTCTCCTGAACGCACCGCTGTTCACTCGCCACCGCTTGGCAGTCTCTTCTTGTGTTTCGAGGTTTGGGTTTCTGCTGACATCTAGCTTTAAAGGAAATGGACCTCACACTTTTTTTTTTTTAATTTTTCTTATTGCTGTGCACATCTCCACACAAAGAAAAGGGAAACGATCACTTACGTGCCCCATCATCAAGCCGACTGGTTACACTGGGACACGGAGTCCGCCTCCTCGTTCTGCAATGAGATTGCCTCATGCCATAAAACGCAGGAAATGATGCAGTCAGTTTACGATCCCTCGGCTCAGGGCAAGGGCAGAGTTAGCTACGTGTTCCCTGCTTTTAGGCGAGAAAGAAAACCAAGGAGTCAGAGGTGATGTGCCAATGCTGTATTTGATCTCAGTGTTGGAGAGTTTCCTGGCCTCACAGCGTCCCGTAAAAACTAGACTTCAGTTACTCGCGATGAGCGGTGCAGTGGGGAAAAAGCAGGACCACCGGAAAGCACAGGTGTGGGCTGCTAGCACAGGTACAACCCAGCCTCTGCCCCTCTGCGGTGTGTACTTGACCTTGTTCCTTAATCACAGAGCCTCAGTTTCTCATGTTTGTGGGCATTTTGATGCCTAACCAATAGAGTTAATGTGAAAATTGAAGGAGAGAGAATATCTGAACACATCAACCATCATGCTTGACTTGTTGAAGTTAGTTAATAAGTATTTGTGAGCTCTCTCTCTCTCTCTCTCTCTCTGTCTACTTTACAGTGACTTTTAAAAGTCACTTGAGGAGACAGAAAAACGACTTTCAAGGTTTTTTTTTTTTTTTTTTTTTTTTTAGCAAAGGCTTTTCTTTTGTTGGTTTCTTTAGTTTCAGCAAGAAAGAGCCCGGTTCACATGTGAAGATGGGGATAATAACAGTCCCCAAAGCTCGGGGCTGTTCCTAGGAGAAATGCTTAGCACGGGGCATGGCTCATGGTCGGAGTGTAATAAGTGAGAACTGCTATTAGGATTGTGACTTATTATTATCTTCGTTCTCATTCACACTGCATTGCCCAGATAAACAGTAACTATAAAATGGAGTCGGATAAAGCTTCTTTTGTTCCTTGGGATAATTACAAAGACCAAGTAATTGTGAATTGTTTTGACCTCCACATCTTAGCTATTACTGTCAATCTCCTGCTCCACCCGCTCTATGTAACAACTGGAAGTTAAGCTGGTCTGCAGAGCACCTCTTTTCTTTGTTCTGTGTGTATACCTACATGTAATTTATAAAGTGAAAACCAGCTTTACCTAACTTTCTTATTTTAGTATCAACGGTAACCCTCTTAGGTAGAAATTATGATCTCCATTAAAGAAATGAGGAAACAAAGGTTTAATCACATTGAGAAACTTGCTCAAGGTCACACAGCTAGTAAGAAGCAGGAGTCCAGGTGATCCTGGGCCCGTGTTAGTTCTTTGACATTGTGTTGTTTCTTCATTGATGTTTCCTGCCCTGAAATTCCCAGAGGGTAGGAAAGGCACCATTTGTGTGGAGCTTCATTCTATTTCCCCTTCTTTCTTTGTACTTGACTGCCTCCTGGTGGAGATCTGCACCTGCAGCGTCACCCGAGGAGGAGGGGCTCAGCCCTCAACTGGGAATGAATGGGGCTGGGCCACTTGGCTTGGGTTTTTCATTCTCCAAGTGCAGATAGAAATTAGATTTCATTGGGTTGTTGTGAAGATTCAACAAGGTGACGTTTGTGAGAGGGCTCTGTAAAACCAGAAAGTATTAGCTCTTTGTAAGGTATGAAGGAGCCCAGTGTTCCCCTGACTTCTACCAGGCTAATGCGGACTCTTCTCTTCCTGAGCCCAGTGTGTTTGGTCTTCCTTCTCCCGCTGAAGCATCAGGGTTTTATTTTCATTTTGTCCCTAGCTATTGGGGACTGGGGAACCAGGAAGAAATTTGAAAATTAGTGATTGATAAAGTCATTTTATTTATCTATCTTATCCCCATGTATGTATGTATGTATGTATACATGTATGCATGTATATGTATCTGCCTGTCTGCCTAGCCATTGCTCTTGGGGTTTTGCTCTTTAAAAGGAGAACTTGAAATCAATGAATGGCAGTATTGTAGGTGGTGTGGTGGGTGTTTCCAAACAGATATAGACAACAACCTTCTTTCCCTCCATTCTGGCCAGTGCTACTTTATTGACTAAATCTTCATTCCCCCCCCCCCCCCCCCCCCCGCTGCTTTTCAGTGTTGTGGGGACAAGCAGTGGGGAGACTGGAGGCCTCACTTGGCTGTGATTCTGTCGAATCAGGGTGGGGACCCGGAGCTGCATCAGCGTGCGATCGTCACCATGGGGGACACTCTGGGTAAGCAGGCGTCAGCCCCGTCCTCCCCTTCTCCTCTAGGGCAGCCCCAGGCCCAGCACACCTGTGCCAGGTTCTTGGGTTCCGTGTAGGGCCCAAGACGATACCTTCAGCTTGCTTTTGACCCAGGAGGCTCAGTGTTCTGGGGACAGAAACTTTGGGGAAAGGAATGTCCTCCTGGCTTCTCTGTTTCCCAAAAGTTCTGCAGCTGTGGGAGGCCCCTCTCACAGGGGAGCTTCTATGTGACTCCTCTGAGGACGAGCTAGGACATGGGGCAGGTGGCCTCCTGTAGCCGCTAGTCCCGCAGTGACCCAGCTCAACCAGACAGGAAATTCTGTTTGTGCCTGAACTACCCTGGGTAATTGCGGAGTCTTTATTTCTATCCTCCTTCTGTGAACTCGGCCTTATAAACACTTAAGGACTATTGAATGTTTTGGATCAGTGGCTCTCAGATTTGGTCAAGGGGCAGGACATTGAGAAATCATGGTTCTCTCTGTGGAACTCTGAAACGTAAAATAGCTTTGTGTAAGGTTGTGCCAACCCAGATGGCAGGTCATCCCACAACTGGGTACAGAGGGAACCTGACGTTTGTTGAGAGTCCTTCTGAGGTGCCCGGTGCCTTGTTGGACACTTTACCTACTTGAATTAACTCAGTTTTGAGGTAGTAGAACATTTTAAACTTGGGAACAACGTAGTATTAATGTGATTTTTTATGAGCACCGAGAAAAGGCTGGTATTGTTTGATTTTAGCAGGGACTGCATTAGTGCCCCCAGGAAGCCTGGTTTAAAACTGTTCCTTCTAATGGAACTGTTTCAGCTCAGGTGTAGGCATTTCAATTCGCTTTTCACCCTCAGGAAGGACAAAAATATTTAGAAAATTCCTAATAAAAAAATCCATTAGGGGTGATGTGAAACAGCGCCTTATTGTGGCTGAAGAAATTACAATATAATATTTGAAGCCATAAATGTGGTGGGGGAGGAACTGAGTGGGGTTTGGGGTCTGTGAGGCGTCTCCCTCTGGCCTCTGAGCCACTCTTCATGTCTCCATCCCACTCCTGATGGGTGCTCGCGTGGGCGTGTTCATGATTGGGGCTTGTCCTCCTCCTGCAGCTGGGAAGGGGCTGGTGGAGGCAGCTCACTTCTGCTACCTCATGGCTCACGTCCCCTTCGGCCACTACACGGTGAAGACGGACCATCTGGCCCTGCTGGGCAGCAGCCACAGGTATGTGATGTGGGGCAAAGGAAGGATGTTTTCTGGGGCATTATTGTAGCCCTTGTTGGACTCCATTCCTCCATTTTCTGGCGTGAATTTCAGCTCCCACCGGTCCCATCCTGTGGGGTGGTTTTCTGCATGGGTCCGGGCAAGGAGATGCCCAGCGGGTGCCGCGTCACACCACCAGGTGGCCTTTCGTGGGAACTGGCGCCTTGTGTTGTATTGTGCACCTCTGGCCACTTGGTGGCGCCCTGGGTCCATGACCAGGGATTGGTATAAAACGCTAGTGGGAGCACCTTGCAGCTGTGTGTTAGGCAGCCCTAGGCAAAACTGGAAAGTGGAGGAAGTTGATGTTTAGCTCCTATACCCCTGACTTTGTGCACAAGCTACTGATTTGGTGCACAAGCTACTGGAAGTTCCACCTTTCACTTGTTCTCGGTGGGCTGCAGCATTAGGCTTTTCACACAGGGGGATTTTAATAAGCCCCTAGACCAGGCGTGGGCAAACTACGGCCCCCTGGCCAGATGGCTGTTCTAAACTATTGAAATAAAAAAAAGACAGTACCCTTTTATGTAATGATGTTTACTTTGAATTTATATTAGTTCACACAAACACTCCATCCATGCTTTTGTTCCGGTCCTCTGGTCCAGTTTAAGAACCCATTGTGGCTCTTGAGTCAAAAAGTTTGCCAACCCCTGCACCTAGACAATCAATAAATGAACAAAAAAGCCAGTGTGCTCCACAGCAATCTTCCAAGTTCTGGACCTCTTTTCTCCTGACCCTGCAATAATTAAGGTACCCTGAGCTATTAGGTTGTGCCAGTCAATTTAGTTGTACCCTCTGAAGAAAATGTTGTTTTTCAACTTCACTTTATAGAGGGGGAAAACCAAGGCACAGAGAGGTTAAGCAACTCGACTAAGACAGCACAGCTGGTGTGGGGTCAAGTTGGACTGTGAATCCAGACTGTGCTGCACCAAACTGCCTGCAGCGGTAGAAACACCCGTCTTATTGCCTGCCCTCTCAGGGCCCTGGCCTCCGATAGCACATGGTTAGCTGGACAGAGAAGCCCATATGTGCCAAATGCCACAGTAAGAGTGTGCGGGTCAGTCCGTCTCCCTGCTGAATTTGTATTGTACCGGGAAATGTAAGGAGATAGAGTCATAAACCCAGGGAAGGCTCTGGCGACTGGTGAGCTGTTGAGGGAGAGAGGTGAGGCCTAGGGACTCTGAGGGCTCCTCCGGCCACAGTCACCCCTCTGGCTTCCTCCCTGGCTGAGCGAACCTCCAGTGCAGGGACCGTCACTGTTTCGGCTCAGCATCCTCCCCACTCTCTGCCATGCTTCTCTGCTCGGTGCTCCCGGAGTGTCACATGGCTCCCCCGTCGGTGCCCTTTGGCTCAGGCCGGGAGTGGCCTGTGACAGGTGCACCTCCTCGGCTCTCAGGGCGCCCAGGCGAGCCCTCGGCCTGTTTCGGAGGAGGATGCAGTGCCCTGCCCCCCTGGGAGGGAGAACACCCTCCAGCAATGAGGGCAGAGGACACCCCTCCCCGCAGTCCGTACCCCATCCCTTCCCACGGGCTGGTGCAGGGTGGCGCTCTGTTCCTTCCCCCGGAACGGACGGGAAAAAGCCTTCACTCTGGAGTCCTGGCTCTCGTTCCTGGCCAGGACAGACACCTGCCGTGGACGGGGACAGCTGGTGTTCGGCCATCTACGAGGATTCAAATTCCTCCCCCGCTCCCCACCTCCATCTCTTTTGTTATCATTCCCTGGCTTTATAGTCAAGAGTTTTCGAAGTTTGCAACCACCGAGGCTATCCAGAGGACGGAAATCTTCGAGTACTGCCAGATGCTGGGCCGCCCGCAGGCCTTCATCCCTTCTTTCCAGGTAACTGACCCCCGGGGCCGGCACCTGGGCCGGGGCAGCGGCTGCGGGCAGCTGGGTGGTCAGCTCTGCTCTTTGGCACATCCTAGCTGGGCTGAGTCACCTCCTCGGGTGTGGAAAGGATTAGGGCTTCTGTCTAGGTCCCTCAATGTCTGCATTTTAAGATATAAAAGCGAAAGGCAGCTGTGGCCTCTGCTGGAGGCTCCTGCTGGGCAGGCGAGAACCCTGCCTGGGTCCTGGCTGGGCAGCGCTCTCTCCCTTGTCCCGGGCCCACAGCCGCCCTGCAGGGGGTGGGCATGCGGCCCCACTGGGCGCAGGGGGCTGCCGGTGCTCCTCCCTCCTGCTGGCCTGCTTCTCCGACCTCTCTCCACTCCTCCTGCTCTAGCTCTGCGAATTCCTCCGTGCTCCGTCCTTGCCCCCTCTCTCTTTTCTCCCCCCCCCCTCCCCGGACTTCAGCTGTGCGGGTGGCTCTGTCCTTCACAGGCTCTGAACTCTCTTCTCAACGTCTCTGCGTGATGCGCTGCTGTCACCTTCAATTCACAAAGCCTCCTCCAGTGCCTGCTCGAGTGGCCCGGCAGCGACACACACGTGCACACCCGCCACATGGAACACAAAAAAACAAAACCTGGAAAATAAACGAATGACTATATATAGAAAAATGGCCCTATTAGCATCTTCTTTCAGGGTTTTCCCACAGACTCGCTTTATCCAGCTCCATGGGGCGCAGGCCTCTGGTCTCTTGTTCCCTTCTTCAATCAGCCGTCTCTTGTTTGTTATCTCGGGGCTGATGGCAATGGAGTTAGCCAGTTGTGGTGAATGCCTTTCTACACGCCTGGCACTGGGCGATGATGCTTCTCGTGTATTATTTTTTTAACCCCGCAAGGCCGGCGTGATGACCCCCATTTCACAGAAGGGGAAACTGAGGTTCAGAGTTATGGTCTGACATCTCTTGTATTTTTATTTTATTTTATTTAAAAAATATATTTTATTGATTTTTTACAGAGAGGAAGAGAAAGGGATAGAGGGACAGAAAGATCGATGAGAGAGAATCATGGATCAGCTGCCTCTTGCACACCCCCCACTGGGGATGTGCCCGCAACCAAGGTACATGCCCTTGACCAGAATCGAACCCAGAACCTTTCAGTCCTCAAGCTGACGCTCTATCCACTGAGCCAAACCAGTTTCGGCATGGTCTGACATCTCTTGCACATCATTTGTTCTAAGTACTTTACAAGGATTATCTCATTTAATCACTGTGATAACCAATGGGTAGATAGTATTATCCCCATGGTATAGTGAGGAAACTGAGGCACAGAGAGGTGGGTAGGCAGTGTTCCACAACCAGCATGGAGCTGGGATGTGATTTGGGGCCCGTTCCCCAAGCCCTCATGCTCCATCTTGCCCTGTTATACACGCTTCTGTGAATGCTAACCTCCATTTTTCTGCTTTAAGCCCATCTTTCCCTCTTGTGTGTGTCCCCCTGGCCCCTGGTCCTGTGCCCCATGTGCACGAGGCTCTCCAGGGATGTGGGCTGCATTTCCATGGTGACAAGGGCCTGGGGAGACAGAGTGGATGTGACTTCGGCCCTTTGTCTGGGAGCTGCAGGCTGTGCTTGGACCTGGGCCCACGCGCGCAGACAGAATGCCCCCGCGGCACGGGCCCTCTCTGATAGTTAGATACCAGAGTCAGAGGAAGCTGGCAGCCAGCGGACTTCTAAGAAGTCTTTTCTTCATTCCTTTCTTTCTGTCCCTGCCTGGGTGGACGAGCCATTGGCCCTGTTCCTCTTCGCAGGTGTATAAACTCATTTATGCTTCCCGGCTGGCAGACTACGGCCTTGCGTCCCAGGCCTTGCATTACTGCGAAGCTACTGGCACGGCCCTCCTCAGCCAGGCAGAGAGCAGCCACCCTGTGTTGTTGGTGGAACTCATCAAGGTGAGCTTCTCAAAGGGTCCTCCGCAGCTGTTTTATCTGCAGCGTTCAGAGCAAGCTATTGCCAAGCGGCTTAGACGCCGCCTTTCATCGTCCCTGAGCCTGCTGTAAAATAGGAGCCCGAGGTTGTCTTAGACCACGCGTGCGTGCCCAGATGTGATAAGCAGAGGCTTGACACGGTGCAAAGAAGGATGCTGGGGGCGGGGGCGGGGGGGAGGGAATTTGGGATGGGGGCGGGGAGACGGGGAACCAGGCATATGCAGTGCGACACATTCATTCTTGCATCTGCTTCTCTGGTACAGCCAGACTGCATGTGAAGGTGAAACATTCTAATTATAAAAGCTGGGCTTAGAGAAGGATATACTTTAGTGATTAAAACAGGAAATGCCCCTTATTAAAATGCTTTTAAATGCATGGAATACTTTATCACCTGTGGGATATTGTTCAAAAAAACAAAACAAAACATATCAACTTTTAGTTCCTGGGGAAGAAAACAATCAGGCAGATAGTTGTTCCAATTAATTGAAGAAAAATGCATTAGCTGGAGAGGGAAAAGGCAGCCGGTTACCGTCAATAGGTGAGTTGCTTTAGATGAGGCCCAAATGTTGGGTTCGTTCCATAACCAGTGAAATCGGGGGCGCCGAGCTCCTTACCCTGAGATTCCTGCCCAGAGGATGGCGTTGGTGGTGAGCTCAGGGACCAGAATGGAGGAGGAGGAAAGTTTTGAAATTTAATAAC
The DNA here is from genome assembly GCA_963924515.1 of Vespertilio murinus. Lineage (NCBI taxonomy): Eukaryota > Metazoa > Chordata > Mammalia > Chiroptera > Vespertilionidae > Vespertilio > Vespertilio murinus. The sequence goes on along the minus strand of OZ004719.1, from coordinate 19,539,459 downwards.
GGAATACAGTCTTGCAATACGAAGTAGCCCCTCGACCCGCTGCGGGGGTCACGGGGGAGCTTGTTAGGGATGCAGAATCTCAGGCCCCGCTTCGTTCTGGCATCAGAATTAGCATTTTAACAAGGTCCCAGGTGGTCCTAGGAATTTTTAAAAAATATATATTTTATTGATTTTTTACAGAGAGGAAGATAGAGAAATAGAGAGTTAGAAACATCGATGAGAGAGAATCATCGATCAGCTGCCTCTTGCACACCCCCTACTGGGGATGTGCCCACAACCAAGGTACATGCCCTTGACCGGAATCGAACCTGGGCCCTTCCAGTCCGCAGGCCGACACTCTATCCACTGAGCCATACCAGTCTCGGCCCTAGGAATTGTGTGTGTGTGTGTGTGTGTGTGTGTGTGTGTGTGTGTGTTTTAAATCCTAACGAGAGAGAGAGAGAGAGAGAGAGAGAGAGAGAGAGAGAGAGAAACATTGATCTGTTGCTACCCGTACATGTCCCGACTGGGGATCGAACTCACAACCTTTTGGTGTACAAAGTGATGCTCCAAACAACTGGGCCTCCCGGCCAGGGCATGAGCATGGGAGTTTGAGAAGCACTTGTACAAAGCGGACAGCATTGTAGGACATGCAGCCCAGCAATCATTTCTCCTCAGGCTCCACTTAGTATTTAATATTTAACACCAAGATGGGCTCATTGCTTATGTATGTTGCAAATTTGGGATGGTAGCTGCTGGATTTGCTCTCTCTTGATTACACTTTATAATCTAATTTACAAGTGAGTTAAGGCACTTTCTGCTCTTCCCTGACCGCGTCTTTCCCCATTTTCTTTCCGTTCCTTCTCTTCTTCGGTCGTCCTCTCGTCTGGACCCCTGGCACAGCTGGCGGAGAAGCTGAAGCTGTCGGATCCTCTGGTGCTGGAGAGACGCCGCGGGGAGAGGGACCTGGAGCCGGACTGGCTCGTGCGCCTCCGGAAGCGGCTCCGGGAGCTGGAGGTGAGTGTGTGTGGGGCGGTGAGTGTGCAGGCCTTTGTTTCCCTCTGGACCCGGAGGATGCAGGCACTGACTCCACGGACGGCTACGGGGTCCCCCACCATCCTGAAGCCCCCTCTGACCCAGGGAGGGGTGGCGCTGCGCTTCCGGCCGCCGCCCCTGCTGAGCTGAAACATTTTCCCGTGTTCGCTTGTGAGACAGTGGGGCCTTTTCAGAACCATCCCTGCCACCCCCTCTGCGGCCCCAGGAAGCACGTTTTATGAGGATCAAGGCTCCCGTCTCTCTGTTAGGAACAGTGGGTCACAGTGGACCCGCGTCGCTTTCATGTAATGTAGGGCATTTGCCTAAAAGACTCCCAGGCCCTTTCCTTTTTGTTCCGACAATTGCAAAAGCTGCAGGTAGTAATTGTGACAATAATTGGAACAGGGCTTCCTCCATCTTTCTTAAAATGTTATTGTAAAGTTCTTATTTATTGGGGTGACATTGGTTAATAAAATTGCATAGATTTTGGCTATGCAGTTCTACACCGCATCCTCTGTAACAATACCATTGACTATATCCCCCGTGCTGTACTGCACATCCCTCCATCTTCTTTCTCCCGCTGCCTCTTAGAAAGAACAGGTGCAGTTTTTTTTGTTTTTTGTTTTAAATATATATTTTATTGATATTTTACAGAGAGGAAGGGAGAGAGATAGAGAGCCAGAAACGTCGATGAGAGAGAAACACCGACCAGCTGCCTCTTGCACACCCTCCACCGGGGATGTGCCCGCAACCAAGGTACATGCCCTTGACCGGAATCGAACCCGGGACCCTTCAGTCCGAAGGCTGACGCTCTATCCACTGAGCCAAACCGGTTTCGGCACAGGTGCAGTTTTTAAGGCACAACCGGCCCTCCCTCCCTCCACGTGCTGTACATACTGGGGCACTGAGTTCCTGCACTTGCCCCTTCCTGGGCCCTGGTGGTCTGGTCCCCGGACCCTGCCTGCTCTGGCAGAGCGGGGAGATGAGAAGAGCTGAGGCCCACCCTCCTGACCTCCTCCACCAGCAACCTACCCCCCACTCCCCCAGCATTTGGCTGGCTGAGGTTCTCTCACCTTGTCACGCCCTCTGGTTTCTTTTTGATTTTTAAACCACTATTCCCTCTTCTTGTTTCTCTTTGTGTTGCTTAAAGGATTTTCCTTTATTATTTCAAATAGCAAAAGGCATCAAGAGACACTGGGAACCCCCATTCTGCTCACGCAGACATTTCAGGAGCCCAAGGAACAACAGGTACCCAAACTGGTGAGCCCAGTGTGTGAGAAGCTGACTCTCGGGACCTGGGTGTAGGGGATGATACATCACTGGATGCGTGTTGGCCCCTCCCTTCCTGGAGGGTCTTCCAGGCCTGTGTCGGTCTGACCGGATGGCCCAGGCACCTCCTCACACAGCTCCTGTGGCCACGGTCATCAGGTCATCCTGACACTTCCAGGTGCCCGGTTGTTAGAGTTTCCGCCTAACATCCAGGTTTTAATACTTGTTACACTGCATTGTTGACTAATGTTCCAGCTGTTACTACAGTTCTCCCCAGCTGAATAAATTTCTTGAGGCCAGAGATGGCGTATGACCTCTATTTCATGTTAGTGTTGGCGGTGTTGGGAGCTCTTAGGTTTTTTGAGCTGTTGGTTGGCACGTGCATTTGCAATGTGTTTCAAAGTGTTTCAGCATAGACCTCCTTTCCTCTCAGGATGCCTCTGAGCGCTGGGTTTGCAAACATTATTACCTCCAATTAATTCTGTGCCCTTTCCCCAAATGACACCCCACTGTGGAGTCAGACCGAGGCCGCATCTAATTCTGGCCACTTCCCACCTTAGCTCTCCCTTCAGGGGTGGGTGAGGGGAGGTCTCAGGGCAGGTCTGGGTTTCTGTTTCTCGGCTTTGTTGCCATGTCACAGAGCCCGTGGGGGTGAAGGAGGAGAGCTAGGCTGCTGTCTGTGAATGGCCGCTTCCTCCAGAAGCCGCTGTTGGAGCAGGCTGGTCGGCCACCCACTCCAATCCGTGACCGTGGGCCAGTCAGCAGAATGGCAGAGCCAAAACAAATCCACCAGGGGCCCTGCAGGGCCAACACCCTACTTCCTTAAGAGCAGAGCCATTATTTCTGTGGTTTGATTTGCATTTTAACTGAAGTCTCTCTAAGTGTTACATACCCGACCCCACTAGGAAATCCTTGAAGAAGAACGTTCATCCAAACATAACCAAGCGTGGCTTTCCATGACATGGTAGCTTCTGCCCTCCCAACCCACTGGTGTAAGGCTCGGAGATCATACAGGTGGCCAGGGAAATGCTTTTACAAGCTCAAAGCCATAAACACTGAGTGCTGTCACAGCTGCTGGGTTGTACTTGTCATCACATTGGTGGCAGCCACAGCAAGGGGCCTGTCCCCGTGACCACTCCCCAAAGAGTATATGGGGAGGAACGTGCCCGGTGTGCGGTCCATGCAAATGTGACAGGTCAGGTCTCACGTCTTCCTTTTCACCCTGTGTTCTTAGGAAACACTTTCCACCAGGATTTCCCAGGACATCAAGGTGACTCAGAAGCCACTGGGGACCCCTCCGCCCTGTGCCCTCCAGTGGACCCCACCTGGCCCAGCCCACAGCAGCCCTCGCCCCTCCAGCCAGGCTCCTACCCAGCGGGAGCGGATTTGGGACAGATGGGGCTCCCGGTGCCTCTTTACTCGGTTCCTGAGACCCGCCTGCCAGGGTTCGGTGGCAGCATGGCAGCGGCAGAGGCTCCTGGAGGAAGGCCCTGGGCAGACGCCCAGCAGCCACACCCGCCCCCTGGTAAGACCCCGCCTAAGCTGGCAACCTGGGTGTGGAGTTCTGGAGGGGAGGAGGCAGATGAGGGAGAGGCAGGGACCAATGAGGAGCTGGTAAAGACCTGACTGGGGTGTACAGATGGTGGAGGGCCTACTGTGTGTCAGCCTTGGTGCTCTGCATGCAGCCGGGGGAGGTTGCTCTCTCCCTTCCAATCAGCTCTCTGCTGGGACAAGCATAGTTTGACCAACAGCACCTACCCCCTGGGATCACGGTTTCTTAGAGAGAGTCTGCAGAGTGGAGAAGGGAAGAAAGTACCACCTGCACCCTGAACCACAGTGAAGGTCAAGTCCTGCTAAGGCCAAGAGCTCGCTGCCCGCAGAGGCCTATGCTCCTGTCTTCTTCCCAAGTGTCTTAGGCCCATCAGGCCCTGGGCAGCAGGGCGGAGTGGGGGTGGGCTGTGCAGTGTGTTGCCAGGGACGTGCTAGAGGATTAGCTCTTAGCTCTTCGGAGAGAGGGCCTGTCCACACAGGTCATGTAAACGGAGGGAAGGGCCAGGGAGGACCCCAGGGTCCTAGCTCAGCGTGGCCCTGACTTCCAGGACCCCTGAGGAATGCCCATGGTGTTCCTGGTAGAGGAGGGTCAGCAGCATGTCCTGGGCGGCTGGGCGAGAGGGCCGGCCAGTGGGCCTCACGCTTCCTGTGATCAGCTTGCGGTGGGGGCTCAGAGCACCAGCTGCGTGGAGGTTGGGAAAGCTGACTGTCCCCATTACTTGCCTCAGGACATCCGGATGGAAGAGGCACAGCCATAAATCAAGGTTTTTGTTTCTTTTTGTGCCACAGGAGAGAACATAGTGTCCCAAGAAACCTTCCAGCATCCTGATGGTCAAAAGGTGGTTTCCAAACCACAGGTGAGAGCACGAAGCCCCATAAGCGTCAGGTGTTCCAGCCACCTGGTTTCTTAGCCACATGCAAACTCCCTCGCCTGCCTGGCACCTGCTTGCCCTTCCCTGGGCATCTCATTTCTTCTTGTTTTCTCCTACACCAAGTCCCGAGAGGTGGGGAGGCTGTTCCGATGCTCAGTCCCACCAGCCTGTGTCCCCGGGGGCGGGGCATCAGGGTCCTGTGCAGTTTTGGCCTCACAGGTCTATTCCTCTGACACATTCTTACTGTCACATTGCACATCCTCCCCCCCTCCCTCTGCCCCATCCTGGAAGACTCTGACTATTTCTCTCTTTATTTCATTTCACCTTGCTTTACTTCCAAGAAGGGTCTACCGCATCTGTGCCTTTTGTCCTCAGTGAGGCTGTGAGGTCTCGGAGGTGAGCGTGTCTAATGAATCATTCTGTCTAGTGGTTGAGTGAAGGCTCCCTTCCCCAACCCTGGGAAGCACTGGTTGCACATTTATGAGGCTCTTTGCCTGGTTGGAGGGCTACATCATGTAACTCTCTCAAGTAGTGATCGGCTATGGGCCTTACAAACTCCTATACTTTTTCTCTTTCCGACTGAAAAAGTAGTACATTATTAATGATAGAAAACTTGAAAAATGAAGAATCAAACAGATATAGCTCATAATCCCAAAGTCAAATATTTTGGTAATTTTCTTTCAATACTTTTCCCATATCCTATATAATAAAAGGATAATATGCAAACTGATTCTAAAGGCAGAATGACCAGTCACTATGAGGCACACTGACCACCTCTTGGTCCCTTTCCATGGCCGGCAGGCTCCGATCCCCTGATGGCCACCCACAGCAGGGGCGGGGTGGGCGGGTGGGCAGGAACAGCTGGCCTTTTGGTTCCTTCCCCCAGCCATCAAGCACCAATCACCCGATGGCGAACGGGGAACAGGGGCTGGGTGGCTGCTGCAGGCAGCTGGAGAATATGGCCCTGATCGCAGGTCAGGCCTACGGACCTCACCAGTGCACAAATTTGTGCACCAGTCCTCTAGTGTGTGTGTGTGTGTGTGTGTGTGTGTGTGTGTATTCATGCAAGAATGGGCCCTCCACTTAGGATATACACTCAATGGTCAGATTATTATGTGTTCAGAAATCATAATAATCTGGCTATCAGTGTGCGTGTGTGCATATATATATATATATATATATATATATATATATGCACACACACAAATGTGTTTTTATTTATTTTTTATTTAAAAAATATATTTTATTGATTTTTTACAGATAGGAAGAGAGAGGAATAGAGAGTCAGAAACATGGATGAGAGAGAATCATCAATCAGGTGGCTCTTGCACACCTCCTACCGGGGATGTGCCCGCAACCGAGGTACATGCCCTTGACCAGAATCGAACCTGGGACCTTTCAGTCCGCAGGCCGACGCTCTCTCCACTGAGCCAAACTGGTTTCGGCACAAATGTGTTTTTAAATTGTTAAAAACATATGAATATGAACATTTTTTTTATCTGTTATTTAATGCTATAAAATGAGATTTTCCATGTCATTCATAAATATGATTTTTAATATTGGTAAGGTGAAATCCATTGTTTGAAAGCACCATCATTCACTCATCCATCCATCCATCCATTTATTTGTTTACAAATACTGAGTTCCCACAATGTGCATGGATTTAGTGAGCAGGTCGGGTCAGGTGACACAGTCCCCTTAAAAGTGCTCCTGTAACCTGTCAAGGGCTGTACATGTGTCAGTGCTTATTTTCTTTAACTCCAGGTGCCACTGATTCCCAGAGATCAAAACATTTCCGAGAATTCCACTGTTTCAGCCAAGGAGGAGGAGGAGGAGTCCTCGGATGAGGCAGATAAAAAGTCTTCCTCAGACTCTGCACAGAGAGAAAGGGTAGGAGACAGGGGAGAGGGCACACAAGTGGGACAACTGGGTATTTTCTTCCCAGCCTACCGAGTGATCTGGGCTCTGGCTGTGTCCCCTCCCTCATCCCACCACCATCACCTGGAGCGGGTTGATCTCAGAGCTGGGGAGAGTTGGGAGACTTGCCCCTAAAGGCCATCTAACTGCCCCTTCCTTCCCCCCAGAGCTCAGGCTTTGGCTGGTTCAGCTGGTTTCGCTCCAAGCCCTCCCACAGCACCCCCCCCTCTGGGGACGAGGACTCCTCTGACAGCGCCGACTCCGAGGTAACTTGGGGGAGAACAAGGAAGCACCCTCTTCTGGCATCCTTCCAAGGCTGGAGCTGGCAGGGGACCCCCCAGGCTGGATGAAGCAGAGGTTTCGTGAAGGAACTGAGATGGTGGGAAATCAATTGGTCTTCTGAAGAGCAAAGCAGATGATGGAAGGCCGTAGAAGTTAGGACGGAGCATTTTCACTTTAGAGGGCCGGGGTGATTTGGGTTTATTAATAAGCAGGGATCACAAAGGAGATGGTGGTTGGGGAGAGAACCCCGCAGCAGGTTGTGGGTGGAGGCTCCATTTTGGGTGCTGCAGTTATACAAGCAGGCCTGCACAGACTTGTTAACCAAGGCTGCCTTTCTTCCTCCGCTGAGCAGGAGACCCCCAGAGCATCCTCTCCCCCTAAGGCTGGCTCCGGGCTCTCCCCGACACCTCTCCCAGAGCCCCCGTCTCTACCGGGCCCTGGCACCTTCTCCAGGGACTCAGGTACAGCCACTCTCACATTTTCGGGGCCCTCGGTGATCCAGGGGTTGGAGGAACCTTCTGGGAGTGGGGACTCCTCAGTGCTGAACAGTGCAAACAGCTCTGACTCGTTGCTTTCTAGGAGGGGGTGAAGTCCAAGGACCAGCACCCAGTGGGGGAACCGCTGAGATCGCTGGGAATGAAGGCTTGCCTGGTCTCCAGGTGAGCAGCCCGTGGCTGTCCCCACGGCCACACCGGATGCCTGTGTGTGCGAGACTGAATCTTCCGTGTGGGGGCCTGACTCCAGGGGAATGTGGGGGACGCTTCTCTATGAGTTTGCTGGGGTTGCCACAGCAAGAGGCCACAGGCTGTGAAGCTTGAACAAAACAACAGAACTTTATTTCCTTAAAGTTCTGGAGGCTGGAAATCGGAGATCAAGGGTTCGGCAGGGTTGGTTTGCCCAGAGACCTCTCTCCTTGGCTGGTAGATGATCCCCGTCTCCTCATGTCTTCCCGTGGTCTTCCCTCTGTGTGTGTGTCTGTGTCCAAATTTTCTCTGCGTACAAGGACATCAGTCATGCTGGGTTAGGGCCCGTCCTAATGACCTCATTTTGCCTTAATCACCCTTGAAAGACCCTGCATCCAAATATTTTCAGAGGTACTGGGATTTAGGTTTCAACACATGACGTTTTGGCAGGACACGATTTAGCCCATAACTGCTTCCACGGTGAAATCTATAGAACGTTCCGTGTCCCAGTAGGAGCCGGAGCTCACCATTGTCCATTGGCCAGGGCTGTAATAAACTCTGGTGTGATTTCATGCTGGTTTCCAGGAGAGCATTTTTATTTCTCGTGGCCAGGTGGAGTGCTCTTATAGTGCTGCAGGCCTTTCAGAGAACAGATTACGTTTTATGATGCTGTCATTATTGTGGCTCTTTCTTCTCATGTCCTCCAGGGACAGCTGCACCGAAGCCTCTGCATTGTACCTAGCCAGGGGTGGGCAAACTTTTTGACTCGAGGGCCACAATGGGTTCTTAAACTGGACCGGAGGGCCGGAACAAAAGCATGGATGGAGTGTTTGGGTGAACTAATATAAATTCAAAGTAAACATCATTACATAAAAGGGTACGGTCTTTTTTTTTTTTAATTCAATGGTTTTATTCACCGGATCCGGCCCGCGGGCCGTAGTTTGCCCAGCCCTGACTAGACCCAGGGGGTGGCTGTGCCCACTTGAAACATGTTTTTTTTTTGCTCGATTTTCACTGAGTTTTATTAAGAAGCCCTTCCCATCTGTATCTCTTTAAACATTTTGTAAAAATTGATTTCAGAGAGGAAGGGAGAGTGAGAGAGAGAGTAACATCAATGGAGAGAGAGTAACCTCAATGAAGAGAGAGAATGATTAATTAGCTACCTCTCTCATGTCCCCCATTGGGGGTTGAGCCCGAAACCAGGGCATGTGCCCCTACTGGGAATCCAGCCGTGACCACTGAGCCACACTGGGAAAGCCCCATCTCTTGACCAAAGTTGAAGCTGGGAGGTGGTGACTGATAGGATTTTCTGTTTTTTTCTGTTACAGGGTGTTTCCTCTGAGTCCTATTTCAGCCCTGGTGCCCTGCTTCCCCCAACCCCCTTGAAAGGTGCTGTTCCTCTCTACAACCCATCTCAGGTCCCCCAGGTAAGGAAGCCCTGAGGGACAGGTTTTGGATTAAGAAGATCTGGGTTTATAATCCTAGTTTACCATGTGCTGTGCATGAGTTCTTGAGCAATGACTTAACCTTTCTAAGTCTCAGTTTTTGTAACTGTAAGATGGGCTTAGTAGTAGGTACCTCACTGTGTAGTTGTGAAGATTCAGTATGCGAAGGATCTGGCACACAGAAGGACCTGCCAGTCAGTGTTGCAATTGTCAATACTGCTCCAGACATTTCCTAACTCTTGAGTCTCCAGGGACACAACTGGTGTTGATATCAGCAGTGTGCCTGCACCCTCACTCTGTCCTGGTGTGAGTGGATCATTGCCAACCTTGAGCGAAGCTAAACTCGCTGCTCTTCAGTGACCTGGGGCTCTCATGTGTCACTTGCCTCCCTGCTTTATAAAATCTAATTTCTTTTGCCATATTTTATTTATTTATTGATTTATTTATTTATTTTATTTTATTTAAATCCTCACCTGAGAATATATTATTTTCCATTGATTTTTAGAGAGAGTGGAAGGAAGAGGGAGAGAAACATGGATGTGAGAGAAACACATCGATTGTTTGCCTCCCGCATGTGCCCAGACTAGGGCCAGGGATCGAACTTTGCAACCCAGATACATGCCCTTGACCAGAATCAAACCCGAGACCCGTTAGTCTGCAGGCTGAAGCTTTATCCACTGAGCCTAACTGGCCAAGGCACTTTTGCCATAGCCAAGGGCCTAAGGTGTTGGTGGAAGTGAATACTTAGAACATCCCACTAGAAAGCCAAATGCAGCTGGAGTGTTCTAGACTCTCAGGATGCCCTAGCTCAGTCCAGCCAGTCAGCCATGGGAGGAACCAAGCTCGGGGCTCTAATCCAGTGTGATGTTGATTCTCTTCCAGCTCCCCACGGCTGCTAGCCTGAGCCGGCCAAACCGTCTAGCTCAGCGTCGCTATCCAACGCAGCCATGATGACCATCCCAGACCCGTCTCCCTGGAGCACATTTATGTTGTTTTCCCTTCTTAATCTCCCAGCCCCTCTGCTAGACTGAGGCCCCCAGCAGGGTTGTGCTAACCTATTGCCTCCCCTGGGCATGGAGAGGGAAAAGGGACAGGACACAGCTCAGTCCAGTCTCTTAAGATCAGCTTCACACAACAGAGGTGACGTCATCACATGGGAAAGCTGGGCAAGGAGCAGACTGGAGGTGAGCAGGATGCCCCGGAAGCAGTACCAAGGACCAAGGACGGCAGCTTCAGATTCTCAGGGCCTAAGGGATCGACAGAGGACACCACTGGGCTCTGCAGCAGGAAAGTATTGGGGGTCAGGGGGAGGGGGCACTCAAAGCAACATCCTGGACTAATTTGACTCATTCCTCAATAATAGACCAATTTATGACTCTACTTAGCAAAAGCTTTTAGTTATTGCTAAGTAGAGTTATTCTCATCATAATTCCCTTTTCAGTGGCATTTCAACAGTTTCTCTGTTGGTCCTTGTTTAGTGCACATTTTTTTTATGTGGTTCAGATTAATTATATTTCTCTCACTTTCTTAGCTGGTCCTATTTTTTCATATTCTGGCATCTGGCTATCAAGTTAGATTGCTGTAGGCATCATATTGTCATGGTAACTACCTAACCTATCCATGCAGATGGATGGAACATTAGTCTAATAAATGATGGAAAACATTTTCTAAAACTTCACCCCTTCCCTGACAGGAGCAATGAATGTGCGATATTGTTAATCCCTCCCTCCCTCCCTGCTTTAGGCCTTTGCAAATCGATGTTCGGACACTGGAGCCAGAGGGGAGAGGGAGAGAGCCTAGAAATTCCCATTTCCCCCCCCTTTCAAACCTCAAATAGAAATGACTCTCAGTGTTTGTCAGATTGTTAAAAATTGCTCCTCAAAGAGTATTTTTTTGTATGTGTAATTGTACATACGGGTTTTGTACTCTAATGTACTACTACAATTATAAAGTTGGTAACCATTAAACCAGGTAATTTTATAACAAATGCTTATCTGTGGCACATTGAGTGGTCTCTGAGTGGTCTCTTCCCTGACGCTTCTCTGACAATGCTTTCATTGTGTGACAGGGTGTGAAGGCCTGGAAGGAGCCCTTAGTTAACGAAGAACCTAGGGACTCATCCTCTTAACTTCCAAGTCTACTCCAATGTTTTTTATGTGTTTTTTTTTTTCAGTTAAGAAAATATGAACAAAAGCTTCTCTGATCCAAGCAATCACTCCATTAACTACGTATTTTGTTTTCTGAAAAGTTTATTCATCTCTCAGATTAAATTAGGAAATGAATGCTAAGTGTTTTGCATCTTAGAAGGCCCGCTGAATGCCATTCCCCTTTCTTCCATAAGAGACTGCTCCTCCTTCAGGTTGGTATGCTGACACCCAGTGGTGGTATTATGGCAGTAGTGGGTGAGTTGCACAGACTTGAATCCTGGCTCATGCCCAGTTTACCTAGTGATGTTAGTCAAGTTTACTTGACTGTCCTGTGCTTTTCATCTCTAACATGAGGATAATAATTACAATACTACCTACTGAATAGGGGCATTGCAACAATAAATGAGTTGAGCTTGTAGAAAGTACCTGGGACATGCTGAGCACTATGTAAGTGTCTTCTCCTTCTCCTTCTCCTTCTCCTTCTCCTTCTCCTTCTCCTTCTCCTTCTCCTTCTCCTTCTCCTTCTTCTTCCTTCTTCCTTCTTCCTTCTTTCGTCTTCCTTCTTTCTTCTTCCTTCTTCTTCTTCCTTCTTTTTTCTTTCTTCTTCTTTCTTTATATAATCTATAAGTAAAATCTTGACTATCTTGTTACCTAACAGATTACACTGTGGATTTTTCACTCTTGATATAGGTATAGAATGGGAATAATAATTTAAAACCACTCAATATGTACCCTTATTACTAAGCCAGTTTCTCTTCCTGCAGCCCATCTGCCCCCAATGGTAGGTCATGCGGCTAAGAGCCCCTGGGACCAAAGATGAGGGGGACATCCTGCTCCATAGAAAGAAGCCCGTTAGAGGAGGAGAGTGAGGGCCGAAGAGGAAGGCAGAGATGGCAGATGCCCGTGCCCTCACTTCCTCCTCCTGCTGGGATTCTGCACGGAAAACCAGTGACTACAGTGTGCACAAAGCAAGCTCTGACCTTAGCTACTTCCCGGGCAGAGGGCACAGACCTGCTGGAGGGGAAAATCAGGGTCTGTACAAGCAAGGGAGGAGATCAGGGCGTGTATGCAAATTCAGGATTGCAGGCTTATATCCCAGTGAAGTCAGAATGCACCTGTTCATCTGCGCATGGTTGGTTGAAATAAGTCCTGTTGTTTATTGGTCGGGAGAGAACCCTCCGTTGGGTCCAGTAAGGGTCTGATGAAAGGGGTCACTCAGAGGTTTTGTTTGTTTATTAGCTTTTCTTAGTGGTGGTGATGCTGGTGAGGTTGCTAAAGGTCATGATCATTTTATAGCTTCAGCTGGTTCAAAGCATTTGTGCTAAAACAAAGGAAGTGCAGCTGTAAGAGAAAAATGTTTCCTCCCTTTGCAAGATGGAAGAGTGGGGAGTAGAGCAGGTGGTGATAAAAATGTGCTGCTAGGAACAGGGATCCTGAGACACAGCACCTTTCCTGGTCCAGAGCTTGGGAGAGGCTGAAAGCTGGCTTTGTCCAAGGGGGCTTGGGAGCCATAGCAGCTTGGCCTTGGGGATGCCCATGGTCTGGTATATATGGACTCTGTAGGAATAATTGCACAGTGCCACAGGGACTAATTGTGCTCCAGAAGACACCAGGCCAGGAGAGGGCCAAACCAGTCACCCAAAATGCCTGGGGCTCCTGTATCCACTGTATCTGCCCATCAGCATGAGTCATTTTGGGGAAAGAGAATAAACCTCTTTAAAGAAAAAAAGGATTTACCAAAAGGCACTGTTTAAAGGGGGAAGAGACATATTATTAATTGCAAGTTTGCTTTATTCCCCTTACTCCTCACTGGGGTGCCCTTCCTAGAGGAAGAATAGCTTTAGGAAATGAAAAAGCGACATTTTCTTTAAAAACAACAACACAAACACTGAATGGTTACGTGCACATTTGCAATCCTGCCATATATGTGTAATTTAATATTTATACGAAAACATTTCGACTTAATGTTCAGTAATTTTGGAAGAGAACAAACCGTTAAATTTCATTTAAGTGTCTTTATCACATATAACCATTCCAGCCTTCTGCCTAATCCCCTTCTGTGGCTACAACACTGCAAACCAGCCGAGATTCTCAGTCACCTCTACTGTACACATTCCCTTTGAGCCTTTACTCGAGCCTCAGGTTGCTCAGCATCAAAGTCTTCCCTAGCTTTCTTTTCTTCCCTAGAAGCCTTCTTTCTCTTCCTCTGAGCAGCCAAGAGGGAGAGCAAGAGATTGCATCCACCTCTTCACGAAAATCAGAATACTTTCTTCCCAAGAGGAAATATGCAAGACACTCCTCTGCTTGAAAGGACTAATAGGTGGTAATTTGGATCTCACTCACGGGAGTTTCTGGGACACTTTTAACCACAGAGAGCAGAAGGGAAGTGCCCTTTCCCCTCTTCTGTTTGCCATCTAAATCTGGCAGTTGCGTGTATCATGATTTGCCCGCGATAGGGTGTTGGGTACTTACCTGAGGCTGCCTCTAAACATGGCCCCAGGCGGCCCGCTCCCATGAAGTAATTATACCAGGCACCATTCATTCAGGTCCTTCAGAAATGGTTTCTTAATGAGACTGAACTACTTTGAATGAGGACCGAGAGCATATTAAATGTTTCATTACAGTCTCACTAAGTAGGGGATTCTGCTGCCCACATTTTCTTTCTTTTGGGATCTATCTCTAGGTAATAACAGTACTTGGCTGAAACTAGGTCAACAGCAACGCAACTCAAGCTTGACTGACTTGGGCAAGCTGCTTGATATTTTAATGTGAGATGCTTTCCTGGTCTTGAACCATCTTAGAGAGAGCCGATTAAATATCCAATTTTTACAGAATCTCAAGAGAGGGGGATTCCATGGCCTCCCTTGACGCTTCAGCCTAGAGTTTCACGCCCTTGAACATTAGGAAGCTAGCTATTTCTAATACTTTATACCCAAATCACTCATGTGGCTCTTTAAGACTCTCAACTGGTCCTCAGCGGAGATGGAAAACAGCTGCTCACCACCACCTGTGCCTGGAAGTCTTTCACATTCTGCAAGGATCAAATCGTGTCCCCACTTCTGAAATGAAGTCTTACAAAATTTTTTATTTTTCCTTGACTAGAGTTGGGGATCAAAGCAGCTACAAGCTTGGAATCTTTTGGTAGCTATAGTGGTCATACACTTTGAGTTTCAATAACTAATATTTCTTAAGTATTTTTAAAAATATATTTTTATTGATTTCATAGAGGAAGGGAGAGGGATAAAAAGGGGGAGAAACATTAATGGTGAGAAAGAATCATTGATTGGCTGCGTCCTGCATGTCCCTCTATTGGGGATCAAGCCTGCATTGGGCATGTGATCTGACTGGGAATCGAACCCTGAACTCTTGGTTCATGGGTTGATGCTCAACAACTGAGCCACACTGGCCATGCTATTTCTCGAGTATTTGTTTTGTGTAAGGCGCTGTGGTATGCATTCTATGAAGACTATGTTACTGCAACATGTTATAGATGAGGAACCTGAAAACACAAGAGAGAGAGAGAGAGAGATTAAGAAATTTGTCTAAGGTCACACAGTTAGTAAGGATGGAACTGGGATGGGAATCCAGATAGTCTGACCTCTGAATCTGGGCTTTAACCACACTGTCCTGGACATATGTACATTCATTTGTTCAGTTAGTCATCACATACTAATTGAATAATGTGTCAGGCGTTGCACTGCTTTCCCAACAAGATTATCTTGACACTTAAACTACTCAGAGTCTAGTGAGGGAGACAGACATATATACATAAAAATTACTGCCTAATATAACTGTCATACTTAAAGCTATCTTCAGAGAACTTAGTGCCTTGCCATTCCTTAATAATAAAGGGGTTTCATCTATTCATATAATTTGGGGACTGATATGTAATACGGTCAAATTGTGTCACCTCTTATTAAGTTAGGATCAAAGTTAAGTTCATTGCTAGTGCGTAGCAGAGCAAATCTTTATGCCAGAATTTGAAGTGGCACAAAGAATCAGTGGGTATGTGTGAAGTCTGAAGGAACAAGGGTGATCGTGCACTGTAATCATCAATACCAAGGGGGCAATGGCATCTGAAAGGAAGATCATGAGATTTAGACTCACCAAACTGCTAGGACAGAATCTCTTCTTGCTTCTTTCTGCCTTTTGCAGAATTCTGAGGCAGGAAAAGACTGGCCATTGCAACAGAAGTCTCTGAAGAGAAGGGTCCAAGGTGGAGAGTGTGTGTGTACATACATGGACGCCATCCCATGAGGATCTTTCCTCAGTGTATCTCATTTCACCTAAGCTCCACCCCAGCCTTTTATTTCCTCTTCTTCACAATTGCTGTTGTGAAGAAGCTTCTCCATTAAGCATCTTCCAAGTGGCTTGGAAGATACCCATGGAGTCCCACTCACCAGAATAGGATATAACAGAGCCTATGCCAATAAATCCAAACTTTTGGCTAGAAGATTTTAGCTAATTTTTAATGCTCCCTGGCTTTTGGAAATGAAAGGCCTTGACTTTTAAAAACTTGTCTCTGAGTTCTAAGAGCCCATTTTGGAATATAAAAGATAATCACTGTTTCTTTCCCACTGTTCTTGTGTTCTATAATCATGATGTGCAGTCAGGAGGAGACCTCGTCATCCTGGATGGAGGGAAAGAATTTGAGTTTTGGGTTTCAAGATTTCATTTCTACGTCTTTGGGTATTTGGATGGATTCCCATTAAGTAAGAAGTCCCATGCTCATGACTTCTCTAGGCAATTTTTCAGCTTCTTTGCTTTGCAGGCAATGACAACAAACCATTTGTCACCCCAATAATGCACATCAGTTAATATCTTGAGTCAGGGTGTACTCGCACTAGCTTTGTGAACAGGTATATTACCGACAAGTTGCAGATACATTGACATTTGATAAATTAAATTAGTTTTTAAATGCGCTGGAGTTGCTTGCATTTGAAAGTTAATTGATATTAAGCCCCTAAAATAATGAATTATTTGCAAAGAAAACAATCACTCCCATTTATCACTCTGGAGAGGCTGACTTTGTAGTTTCAGGGAAGACACTATAGTAAAAATGAGACTTTCAGTTCTAGGCTTACATTTTCCCACTAGCTAAACCAGTGACTTTATGTAAGTTAATTGAATTTATCAGCAGCCCCAAAACTTCTCAGTTAAAAATTTGGAGTCACTCATTCAACAAACATAGATTTAGGATCTCACATGGGATAGATGGATGGAAGCCAAGTCCAGTTCTCCAAGAGCTCACAGTTGAGTTGGGAGACAAGTGGCCCGTATGTTCCAGGATGACTATTGTTCTAGGTACTGCTGGTGTGTGGCTGAGGCCCCTGATTCTGCCTCCCAGGGAAGGAGGTGACTGGGAAGGTGCTGGAAGAGGAAACTTTATCAATGAAAATACCATGACCTGGAGAGGTTAATCAATTTTCCTAACTCCCTTTAATTAAAGTTCTGATTACCAGGCTGATGGTCATTGGGTATGTTAATGTGAGAACATAATATAAAATGTAAAGCCTTCTCATTATTACATTGAAGGTGTGTTTGTAGTGATAAAAATATCAATAACAATAACTGAGATTTTTGTGCTAGGCATTGTTACAAGAGCTTAGATGTGTTATTTATTCAGTTCTCTTCATATTGAGTTCTGTAACAGTGAAGGGATTAGGTGGAGAATTCAAATAACTTGACCAACATTTCACAGCTAATGATGGAGCTGAGAAAGAATCGTGCTTTGTTCTTCACATGTTGTCTGCTCTAACCCTTAAAACAACTGAAAGAGAGGTGGCCCGACTGGCCTTACTTCACAAATGAGGAAATGGAGGCCCAGAAAGTTTAAGTAACTTCCCGGAGATCACACAGTAAGTGGAGGAGCTGGGATTTGAACCTATGAAGTTGGGCCCCAGAGCCTAGATTATCATCTCTTGTTTACTTAAAGTGGTTATACCTTGAGAGCTTATTTGGAGATTCTAGCAAGGCGAGTGGATAAAAAAAGCTGTGGTACATATATACAACGTAATACTAGGCAGCCATAAAAAAGAAGGTCCAACAGCATGGATGGACCTGGAAAATATTAATGCTAAGTGAAATAAGCCAATCAGAGAAGATAAATACCAAATGATCTCACTTATTAGTATACTAGTATGTGGAATCTAAAGAACAAAATAAACTGATGAGCAAAACAGAAACAGAGGCATGGATACATGAAACTGTGACAGCTTTCAGAGGACTGAAGATGGGGGACTCAAGGAGGAGAATGGACTAGTTAGAGAACATATATGCATAGCCTATGGACTCAGACAACAGTGTGGTGATGGCCGGAAAGGGATGCCCAAGGGAGGAGGGGAATGGGGACATCTGCAATAGTGTCAGGAATAAAAATAAAGAAACCGATCATAGCATCAAAAAGAAAAACAAAACAAAACAGTAGTTGTACCTGTTCTGCAAACCAAGCAGGACCCTGAATCTCATTCCCAGTCTTATGGAGCTGTCTCAGCCAGAGTGTATCTCTGTGCCTATTTCCCATCAGCCATTGAGGGACTTTACTCGTTATCTTATGTGGTTATGCATATGTCTGTCTGTTTTTGCCATTAGACTTGAGACTTCTCAGGGACAGGTGATGTAACTTACTCATCTTTATATTCCCAGGTCCTTGCACAGCACCTATCAAAGGGCTAAATATTCAAAATAGATCCGAATGAATCATTTCCCATCATGACAACCTCAAATGGTTTGCAAGAAAATGCCCACAATTTAGTTCTGGCCTAGAGGTTGTCATGAGGGGCCATCCTTTTGTTAGACTTTGAGCCATCTCTGCATCTTTCAGAAATAGAAGTCTTGATATAGTAAATGCTTAAAAAAATCTTTAAATGAATGAATAGCTCAAGAAGGAAGGCAAGGGACACAAATGAGAGGATCATCGCAGCTCTTGAGAAACTGTCCACAGGAGAGATGATAGAGATCTTCAACGGGGAGAGCCCAGAGCTCTTTGGAGAGACACCCAAGGGGCGGCCCTCCTGGCTGCTGATGGAAGGGAGGTGCGTCGCGTGAAGTCAAGGCAAGTAATATCCTGCATTTACAATTCTCTTGACCCTCTGGGGTGCTTATTTCTGGCAGAAGCATTTCTTGGTTTTAAAACGTACTTCACCCCTTTACAACCGATGTAATTGCCATTGGAACGCTTTGCCCCGGTAGTGTCTTAATTAGGTCAAATTTTATACCAGGGCTTTAACTTAATGCTGCATTTGCAATTCCAAGGCCTCTACTCTCAACACTGCCAGGAAACATTCGCGTTTTCTAGATGTGGGGACACCCTGACCCAGTCTGTTTTCCCACTCTCCCAGGGGCTGGGCTGGAAGGGGGTCCAGGGAACCTGAGCCAAAGGAGACATGTGTGCTCGGAGAATCATCTGAATACTTTTCAAAGGAAAACCCCGTCTCTAAGTTACCCTGCTCTGAGCTCTGCTTGGAGGTTGTGTGGATGATGGCAGGATCCAAGGCCCTTTGTTTTTAGTTAAAATCACACAGTTTTGCTCTCTGTGCCTTTTTTTTTTTAAAACTACCTTTTAATTATCTGCTTTTTTATCAAGCAGAACATGCCCTGAGAGTTACACCCTTCCTTCCCCCATGCCACCCCAATAATGAGGAGCAAGCCATCTGCCAAGAAAACAAATAACAATATAAAAATCACACAAATATATAATCCCCAACCCAGAAGGAAAGGAGCAGCTGCCACCTGGTACCAAACAGAACAGAATTTAATATTTATCCAGCAGAGTGGGTACCCAACAGGCCTTAATTCCTCTGCGGGGCGGGGGAGGCTGGGCAGAGGTCAGGGATGAAAATCGCCTGCACAAGCATGGGCCAATGGGGACACGTGGAAATCAATTCCATGAGCTCAGTGTTGCTGTCCCCTGTCACAGGGTGCAAGCAGGAGGCATCTCGGGAGGCCATCAATCTGTCACCAGAGAGGGGAGAGACGGGAAGTGGAGAGAGGAGGAAGTTGAAATTGAGTTTCACCGGGGGCTTTCCCTCCAGTTGGAAGAGCAGCCGGAGAAATAGGGAGCAGAGCCACCCCACAGTAAGGGATTTGGGGGCTTTTGCCACTGGCTTTGAGGAGCGGTACCTGGGAGGAATGACATTCTGCTCTTGCAATGTTTCAGACAAGCTGTTTGGGTCCTGAATTAGGATAAAATGTCCCCCTTCCCCTGGAACTGCACTTCCCATAGCCTCAGTGGATTTAGGGCTCGCATTGATTTCTATATAACTCGTATCTAATTCTTAATCAAACGTGCTCCGAGTGAATAGAAATTCAGCGATTAGAAATTGTGCAGTGCATGGAAGCTAGTCAATCTTCCGTTTTATTGACAAATTGCATTGTTAAAGCGACTCTGCCGGCCGACATGACAGTTCTTTCTAAGAGAGAGGCCCTTTACACAGCTGGGTGAATCAGGAGTGTCCTTAAACTGTGGTTGGGGAGACATGATTTGGCAAAATGTCTGCCAGTAATGTGGAGTATTACAGCAAATTACCCGGTTTATACGTGCAAGCAAAGCTCCGTTTCCCTTGCCATGTTTGAGCGCCAGTAAAGCTTGCAAATGCGAGGGGACCCAGCATTTCTGCCTCCGTGCAGCTGTTTATCAGCAGCTTTAAAACACATTTTCACATATTAATGAGGGGGTATAGCAATTCCAGAATTAGAACAGTGGGATGTATCATCGTCTGCCTTGTCTGAAGCTCTCCCATATTGTCAGCAGGGTGTGTGGTGGGAGATGGAAACAGTGGTGGGTGCAACATGTGCACACGGTCCCCCCAATCCCGTCTTCTCTGACTATTCCACATGGGCCCTGGCACTGCTATTCGCAGGTCTTGTTGCAACTTTGTCTCCTTGCTTCCTGATTATGTGTCAGCGGGGCTTGGTGATTCTCCTTTGCTCCTCCGCCCTCTAAAATAGTCCCTGGTGTTCAGTAGGTGCTCCGTAAACGCTGAATGAATGAATGGGTAGATGGGTGGATGAAAGTGCTTGTTCCCCCAGACACTACCCTCTGCAAGCACAGTCTGCCTGTCACTGTGGCTTCAAGGGACAAAATAGGTGTGTGGCACGGCTTCCCTTGTGTTGCATACAAATGGTAAAATGGCAAAGCAGATCTGTACATTGAGAGCCATCAGAAACCTTACTGAGCATTTAATCCAGAGATTTCCAAACACACATCTGCAGCGAGAGCTAGAATATTCATTGCCAAGTTTTCACCAGTCGCAATGCGGTGAGAAAAAGAAGAGCGTAGTGAGTGAGGCCTTGGCCACTAGCTCGGCTGGTTAGAGCGTCGTCCTGATGTGCCAAGGTTGCGGGTTTGATTCCTGGTAAGGGCACATACAAGAATCAACCAGTGATTGCATCAATAAGTGGGACAGCAATTCAATGTTTTTCCCTCTCTAAAAATCAAAAAATAGATAAAAATTAAAAAGAAAGAAGAATCTAGTGAGTTTTCATGGAGCTACAGGAACTTTGTTAGAATCCTGAGATTAGGCCCTTCTGCTTTACTTGACATTAAAATGCTCTTTTTCTTTTATAAATTGATGGTAGCAGCAGATGATAACACTTAAAAAAATGCCTTTACTTGACAAAGCAGTTTCTGAGTCCCCCACATTTTGGGGAGAGCAGGAAGTGTGATCTTTCTGTGAAACGCTAAGGTCTGAAACTATTGCTTTAACTTCATCTCTTTAAAAAAAATTCACTGAAATTACCTGCTGGCCTGAAGTGAGACACTGAGCTGCTTCAAATAATTAGCTCATTTCAGCTAACGATAAGCCCTATGAGTACCTCTCTGTCTTGTCTCTTTGGAGCAGGGATCCAGGCTGGGTCACGTAAGTCTTGCAGTAATGCCATCACTAAGCTATAGGAGATTTCTTAAATCCGGGTCAGTCACTATAACAGAGGAGCGCCGAAGCCTGATGTACAGATGCCTCATGCATCCTCTTCTGCAGACGGAGTTGCTGTCCAGTGCTCATGGTGAAAATGTGTGCATGTGCTCTGACTGTGTAAATACAGAGCCCTTCCGAGCGATGGGGATCCTGGTTGGTGTAAAACAACGGGGGAAAGAACTCTGCCTAGACACGTCTGCTTTCTCTGAATCCTACCCAGCACCGCCTTTGGTTTTTACGCTGTCTTCTGTTCTCTGTTTATTATTCACGAGGCTTATCTCCCCTGAAGAATGGGATGGGAACACTCTATTTGAATCCTGTTATTAATTGATAAACATTTTCCCTTTTTTGTAAACACACTCTTTTCTGGAGGCTGTTTGGCCTACACTGGTTCTGCGTGTCGGAAAGATCTGAGGTTCCATCGACCTGGTTTCCAGCCCAGGCTGTATGACTGACAGATGGATGACAAGTGTGTGAGTGAGTGTGAATCTTACAGCACCCAGGTCCCCGTCGCTAAGAGGGAGTAACGACGCTGACCTGCCTCACTGACAGAAGCGTGTCGTGTGCATTAACTGCCTAATGATGCCAGTGAAACATTATCATTACGGTTAATACCAGTCTTTGGTCCTAAAATTTTCTCTTTCTCAAAGAGGAGAGGCAGAAAGGTTATTTAAAGAAACTGAATAGAAGGCTACAGTTTGTTCTTAATTCATGACTGACTTTGATCAAAATGGCATAAGCAGTGAGAATGTAGTCATAAAGTCCAGAAGGTAATTATTTCTCCTTCGGGGCATGAAGTCTTCTCTTTCTCCTCCTCCCATTGGGGAAGAAAAGAAAAAGAAAGTTAAAAAAAATGGATGCTCTTAAAAAATAAGATGATTTTATATGTCAGGCTTGGAAATAGTGTTTTCTCAAGCTCCAGTTACCTAAAAGGCCCAGCTGTATAGATAGGAACTGGAACAGTGCTGACCGTGGTCTCCAACATCTTGCTTGGAAGGAGCCAGAAGCAGGAGAGGCTGCAACAACTTTTTTATAAAAGACCCTTTAGTTTCTTAGAATTTTATTTTTTTAAATAAATTTAAAAAAATATATTTTATTGATTTCAGAGAGGAAGAGATAG
Source organism: Vespertilio murinus (assembly GCA_963924515.1). NCBI lineage: Eukaryota > Metazoa > Chordata > Mammalia > Chiroptera > Vespertilionidae > Vespertilio > Vespertilio murinus. The sequence goes on along the minus strand of OZ004719.1, from coordinate 19,517,242 downwards.
AAACATCATTGACGAGAAAGAATCATTGATTGGCTGCCTCCTGCATGGCCCCCACTGGAGACCCAGCCCACAACCCAGGCATGTGCCCTTGACTGGAATCAAACCTGGGACCTTTCAGTCTGCAGGCTGACACTCTATTTATTGAGCCAAACTGGCTCAGGCTAGTTTCTTAGAATTTCAAGAATGAAAGGATTTTGGGGGATCCAACGAATGTTGCCCAGTTTTACTAAGGGTTCCCCAGTTGTATTAGTCTCCTATAGCTGCTGTAACAAGTTACCACAAACTTAGAGGCTTAAAACAACTCAATTTTATTATCTTACAGGTCTGGAGGCCAGAAATCGGAAATGAGCTTTAGGGAGCTAAAATCAATGTCTTAGCAGCGCTGACTCCTCCTGGAGGCTCCAGAGAGGCTCTTATCCTTGCTTCTCCAGCTTCTGGTGGCTGAGACATTCCTTGGCATATGGCCCCATCACTCCAGTCTCTGCTTCCATCATCACATTGCCTTCTCTTCTTCTGTATCAACCTCCCCCTGCCTCCCTCTTAAAAGAAGTCTTTTGATTACATTGGACCCCTCTCCCCCCATCCAGGATAATCCAGTGAAACCACCCCATCTCAAGATTCAGGCCAAGGGAATAGCAAGTGCAAAGAGGAATAGCAAGTTCCTGAGGAAGAGCATGCCTGGTATGAGTGACAGTCAAGAGGCCAGCATGCAGGGGAGGGGGATGGATGGTACAGGGGGGCAGGAAGCAGTAGGAGAAGATTGCAGAGAAGGGGGCAGGGGAAGGTCATATAGAATGAACAGGTCAAGGTAAAGACTTTGCCCTTTACTCTGAGTGAGGGGGAAACTCTTGAGGGGTTTTGAGCAGAGTTGTGACTGACATGGACATTTTCTAAGGATCACGCAGAGTGACCCCAGGTGGGAGACAGGGAGCTCTTGCAATAATTCAGACAATAGATCATGGTGGTTGGTTGGACCAACATGGTAGCCATGGAGATACTGGTGGAATTTTGGGTATATTTTCAGGATTGAAGTATTATAATTTGCTGATGGATTGGCTGTAGGGTGTGGGAGAAAGAAATAAAACCTAATTCCTAGGTAATTGGCCCGAGCCTCAGGAAAATGGGCAAGACTTCAGGGAGCGCAGGTATGGGGAGAAGGGCAAGAGTGTGGCTTGGGCATATTAGGTTTGAGATGTGTGTGATGTTTGCAAGTGGAGATGTGCCAAGTCCATGCAGCTGATTTGCAGTCCTGGGTTCAAGAGAGAGGTAGGGGGAAGTCTTCAGGAACATAAATACTCAACATCTATAATGTCTACTTATGTATCAAAGGACAAAATTCAAGCTCTTTAACATTACAGGCTTTTTAATGGGCTATCCTAAGCCTCATCTCTCATTGAGCTTCTCCTACACCCAATGCTTCTATCATTGATATTATTCAAAACCCTATGTGTTTCACAATTCATAATCTCTACTTGTGGTGTTCCCCATACCTGGAATTTGCTTCCCTCCGTTGCCATCAAAATCCTGCTCATCCTTCAATACTTGTGAAGCCTCTTCTTATTGTTTTAATGGAAGTCTTCTCTTTCTCCTCCTCCCATTGGGGAAAAAAGAAAAAGAAAGTTAAGAAAACGGATGCTCTTAAAAAATAAGATGATTTTATATGTCAGGCTTGGAAATAGTGTTTTCTAAAGCTCTATAGATCAACACTCAACCACACCGGTAGGGCAGGAGCAATGATATTTTTTTTTTGCATTGATTAGAGTTAATGCTCATAAATACTTACATGAGTGCTGTTGGATTCATTGCTAGCGGTTTTATAAAAATGGGTTAGCTATGGAATGGCAGAGAGCAGCTATGTCGTCAGAGGTCTTTGCTCTAAGAAGGTTTGAAATTTCCAAAGACGGAAGATGTAGACATTATCACACTGTCAGTCTCTTTTGCCTGACTCTTTCTCCGTGCCTCTCCTAGCAGGAGAAGCGACCTTTCTCATCCAGAGGGACAATCTTCGTGGAGCTGGTTATGGGGCTGTTATTTAGGCAGCTGCCTTCTGGCGTGATCCCAAGTGAAATGTTTGAGCTGGCTCTTTCCATGGGCTCAGAAGTCATCTGGTTAATGTGAAATTCAATGGTCCTGGGCCGCTCAGCTGGAATCTCTGACTTGTGTTATACCAAGCAGGTGTTTTGGGACAAAGGGCATAGCAACTGGCAACGATGGTTGTTGGAAGGTTACCAAGGCCAGGATCATTCTCATCAGTGTGTGTGTGTGTGTGTGTGTGTGTGTGTGTGTGTGTGTGTGTCTTCAGATGAGTAAAAAGGGTCTTACTAGGAATCTTTTTTATTTTTTATGTACTAGGAATCTCTGAAGCAGTATTTTCTTCCCAACCTTCCTGGCTTTCATGGTTCAGAATTTCATCTTTGTCTTGGTAGTGTCTGCTTTTCTCCTTCCTGCTAATATTTGTCTGACCAGTTGGAACTCTGACCTGGGAATCCTCCATGCCTTTCTAATGGTGTCCTTTCAACTTCTTCATTTACCTTTTAAGACCACATTTCCCCTCATTTCTGTGAAGATCATCCCTGAGAAGTGAAACTCTTCATCATAAGAGGCATCTATCTTGCAGGGGAAGAGGGACTCTTTGGTAAATACAGCTTTTTGTTTTGATACTTGATTAATTCAACCTTCCTCTTCCCATATCCCAGGGTCAATAACTCCCGTCACTTTCTGAATTCCAAGAGGGGGATTTACTTCTGGATTCAGAAAAAAAATCAATGCTTAAAGGTGTCTTTTTGTTGTTGTTGTTGACCCTATTTGGGTCAGATATAATCTTTCTCATGATAGATTTTACATAAGAATTTAACAACTATTTACTAAGGCCTGGTTCTAACATTGATGGAAGCTATGAACTATATATCTTTAGCTCTGCATTTACACACAAAATAAAGATTAAAATCAAATAGGAGGCACACATATGTGCCAAATTGGAAGACCACAGTGAAGAAAATGATGAGAAACGGTGTTCTTTGGGACCGTGTGACTTTGGCTTTGCTTGTTATAAAGAAACATCTTTTTTTTCCTTCTCACTGGGAGGAAATAATTCTGATGTCATTGGAATGGGTGAAGACTCATTCAAAGGGGGTAGTCCCCATCTATGCTCTTCCCAAAGCATTGCTGCTCCCTGCCAGGAGCCCTCTGGGATGCATTGTGTGGCTTCCCATTCTGGTCCCCTGCCTTCTCCAAGCCCCTCCAGATGCTGTGTGCCTTTGGGTGAGTGAGTTACTTAACTCCTGTGAACTTCAGCTTCATCATCTGCAACACAGATAGTAGTGATAGATCCTCCCTTCCTCCAACTGATGGATGGAGAATGACACAACCTCCACCTGCAGCCGGACATTCCTGAACACTGAACCACCAACCAGCACCTGCCAAATACCCTAAGCCCCCGATTCCTAAGTCCCTAGGTCCCCAATTATGTGCCTTACATGAAACCACCAATCAGCGTGTGCTGAGTGCCTTAAACTTCGTCCCCTCTCTTTCCTCCCCTTAAAGGTGCCTGCACCCCGGCCCTCCCTCCCTCTCTCTCCTCTGGAAGGCAGCCGGCAGCTGTATCTTCTCTTCAGTAAAGCCTGTGTCCTGGCACCCCGGTCTCCGGCCCACTCTGTCTCATCTTCCAAGTAGCACCCACTTCATGATGTAAAAATTAAAATGAGACATGGGTGTACCACATGTGGCACATAGAAAATGAACAGTTAATGCAAACTCCCTCTGTTCCCATACCAAGATTTACCTTTACTGTTCTCTGTTTAATTTTCTTTTCTTTCCTCTTGTAGTGGGGGAGAATGCCGAATCATTTTAATTAGTCTTTCTGAATTCCAGGCACATCTGAGATTAACACCAGCCAGAACTGGAGCATCGTTGCCAAATCCTAAACTCTTTCTGCTGACACGGGGACCACATGGAGGGACTTTTCTCAGTGCTAGGTGATGCTAATTGCCATCTGATCTGAAGGCAGAGTTGCTTTCGTTTGTTTAATAATTTATATCTTCTCTGAGAACACTGAGCTGAAGTTCAAAACTACAGGAAGGGGCGATTTATCTAAATGCCAACAAAGCCAAACCGTAGTAAAATCACCTGAACCCCCTTTGCGGCCTGCCACTCACACACCACCCGGAACGCCAGGTGGCATTTGAGGAGTCACACGTGAGGCAGCGGGAGGGAAGCTCCTGAGATGTTGGGGTCCCGTCAAGCCTCACTCCGGGGGAGTCACCAGCCCATGTGGGCTGAGAGGCCTGGCCGGGCTCTTTGAATCAGGCACATTACAGTACACCCCCCGCTGCATGTTACTGCATGGTATTCTCCACACTGAACACCTACTATGTGGCAGGTCCTCTGCCACCCACAGTTACATTGGAGATTGCTGCTGGCAAGCTGCTCACAGTCTGGTGCAGAAAATGTGTATGTACACGTATAATAACTTACTAAAAAATGCCAATCATACCTTTTCTCCTCCTCTCCGCCCAAGCTCCCCAAGTAGCCACATAGCCTACACCCCTTCCAGCACTTTCTCTTCCTTGTGAAAGGTGCGAGTTGGGGAGTGTGAGGAAATGAGATCGGAATAACAGGAATAACCGTGTGAAGCTATTACAATGAGCCAAGTATAACACTAGGCGTTTTCTGTATGTTCATTTAACTGGTGCTCCCTGCAGGGAAAGAGATGGGCGATGTTCTCTCTAACAGGAAGTGCCATCCTCCTGGCTGGCTCCCTCACCCCGGCTGATGCAAGGATCTCTTCTCTAGCAGGTCTTCCCTCTTCACTGGAGTTACACTGAGCTCCCCTGCTCCCTGGCGTTCTTGCCATTTACATGTTCTCTGCAGCCAGATCTGCAGCTAGCATCACATATTTTATTTATTGCCTTTGCGTGTGTCTCCTCCATCTCCCCCATAAAGGTTAGTTCCACCAGGTCCGGGAGTCTTGTTCTTTCTGCTCCTCCGCTGTATTGTCAGTGCCCGGAACAGCACCGGGACCAGGGCAGGGGATCAATAATTACTTGTTGAATGGATTAACGACCTGATGCTATTAGGAAAAAATGACTCTGTGTAGCCTGAGGTTGTGAGGCTTTTCCTACAACTTCGGGATTAGAGAAGGTACCATTGGTTGGTTGATTCATTCACCCACTAGGTATTTGTTGTGCAATTCAATTGTGCGTGGCGCTGTGCTGGGCTTTGGGGTAACATACGTAATGAGACATGGTTCTGCTTCCAGAACCCAGTCGGCTGAGGGAAATGGACTCATAAATAATCCTAATAATGATGATAGCTCATTTAATGGAGCATACTATGTGCCAGGTGCTGTTTTAAGCACCTTTATGCACACCGACTCTTCTAATTCTTACAAAAAGGTGAAGTATTATTCTTATGCTCATTTTGCAGATGAGGAAACAAAGATGAAGCATTATTATGATGCTCTTTTTGCAGATGAGGCACACAGAGGCCACACATCTAATCATGGTGCGGTGTGAGAAGTTCTGAGGTGTGAGTGGGGTGGGAAACCGCTTGCTTTTTAACTGGGCGCTCCCCGAGGGGGAGGGACAGCGGGCAGCTTGGAGAGCTCACTGCTGGCTCTCCTGCTCCTATCCTGATTGATCGATTGATTGACAGACACTGCTACCCTCCCTCACTCCGACTCCTGCTGCAGGGAACCTGGTCTCCCTGAGCTCATCCCAACCCTCATGACTTCCTGCTATTGTAAGCCTGAGTCTGAAGACCCCTTGAGGGCTCTAATGCAGGTAGTATGGCTCAGCTCAGATGTCCCCATCCCTACTCTGTGCTCTCAAAGCTGTGGCCGTGGACACCGGCACTGAGCCCTGCAGTCCTTTGCGGAGAGACTGAACAGCTCTAGATGTCACCGTCCGCCCAGCAGGGGTCCAGGTCTGCATCCACGGACAGGGTCTCCTGGGAGTTCTCCAAAAGGAGGACGTTTAACACCTTCCGGCCTCTCCCCTTGTCTGCTCTCCCTGCATTCTCTTCTGGGTCTTGGGCGGCCACCTTTGTGCTTCAAGTGTCTAGGAGGTCACTTGTCTTCCTCGCCTAATGATGTGTTACAGAAAACAAGCTTCTATTACTTGCAAAAGTGTGATGGGAACATGAATATTAATAACTCCCCTGGGTTTCCTGCAAACATCCATCACCAAGGCTGAGAAGGCTTGTTCCGACTTGCCTGGCATGGGGGTAACTGCTCGGCAGAACAATAATAAAGCATTCATGAACCCAGCTTAGGCGGAGCCCTTCCGGGGGCTTTGAACTCCCGAGCTCCTGCAGGGCGGAGGAAGGAGCCTGCTCCTCCCCGCCTGGGCTCCAGCAGGAAGTCGTCTGGCTTCCATCGGGGACAGGACTTAGCAGATGTGCCAAGACCCAGTGGGGCCGGAGCTGGGATTTCTCTTGATCAAAAAGGAAGTTCTTGGTGACAGCATCCTGGTGAGCAGGTGCGTTCCATCGAAGACGAGCCAGGTTGGAGAGAGTTGGAATTGGGGGCTGGAGAGCTCCGCACAAGTTCACAGAACTTCAGAGCCCAGAGATCATCATTCTAGGTAAACTGAGGGCACTCAGGGAGAAAGAAACATAAATGGCAGGGCCAGGAGGAGAGAATCTGGAGATGACCTTCTCCCTAGCAGAATCCCAGGGACAAGGACATGAGGAGAATGTCACATTTCTCCTTTATTTGGGGTTTCCATTGATATCTGTTGACATGTTCTCAGTGAAAGCCCTTTGTTCCTGGAAATCTCAAAGTATGTGACACATTCTGCTCTGTGGGTCTCTGGTCACCGTCAGAAGGTCTGATAGGGTCGGTCTGGGCTGTCATAGAGCTCGTAGGGTTCCCACCTCAGTGGTCCTGTTCTAGTCAAAAGTGCTCCTGGACCGGAAGGAAATTTCTGGCAACCGTGTAGACAGAATAGAGCAACAGGGCACTGACGGCCCCGGGGCTGGGCAACGTGACAGCCTGTTCCTTGGGTTATGTTTTCCCAGGTTCCCCCATGTGGGGTTCAACTTTGGGTTTGAACTCCTGGTCTGATGGTTGTTCAAGAACATAACAGCCTGGATCTCTAACTAAAAAGCTGCTGCTGAATTTATTTTCATATATAGTGTGTTCTTTTCTTTCTTTTTTTTAAAAAAAATATTTTATTGATTTTTTACAGAGAGGAAGAGAAAAGGACAGAGAGCCAGAAACATCGATGAGAGAGAAACATCAACCAGCTGCCTCCTTCACACCCCCCACTGGGGATGTGCCCGTAACCAAGGTACATGCCCCTGACCGGAATCGAACCCAGGACCCTTGAGTCTGCAGGCCGATGCTCTATCCACTGAGCCAAACCGATTTTGGCTGTTCTTTTCTTATTTAAGATTTAAAAATGACCCATATCTCTAGCTCCCTAAAAATAAAATGACAAGTCTTGTATTTTCTAGGGAAAAAATACCTTCTTAGGTAATTTCGATGTGATCAGGATAGCATCTCTTTTGCTGAACTTTAGGTCACTCATGAAATCCACGGTGTTATGAAAAACGCTCATTTTCTTGGGCAGCAAGCAGCAATGCAAAATCTCTGTGATGCCCAGTGAACAGGGAGGGGGAGATCTCTGCCGTTTCTTCTTGCTGTCAGCTTTTCCTGTAGCTGGAGTTCCAATGCCTTGCATCAGAGCACAAAGACAGTCATGGGTTTCTCCCCAAAAGACTCTATGGCGGGAGGTCACTCCCCCGCAGGGCTCTGGCAGGGGATGCTTGGGTCACAGGGGTGTCTGCCAGCAATGTTTACCTGGGAGGCAGCTCCCTCGGTCTCATCAAGGAAGTTCGAGTAATGAGTTGGAGCCAGAGCATCTACAAAGTGAAACCTGGTTCTGAAATTCGCTTGCCCTTTCCGCGCTCCAGTTTTCCCACATGTAAAATGAAAATAAAAACCACCTTACTGAATTGTCCTGAGGATAATATGAAACTGCATTGCTAAAGTGTTGTTTTTGTTAGGTAGTGTGTAAAAATACAGTCAAACTTTTTCTAAGGCTATCCAAACACATTGTTTAGCCTAGCCGTAAAGTGGTTGTGGGGTATGTGTAATACAAGCTTATAGGATGGCAACTTTTCCATTCAAAAAGGAAAAAAAAATGGACATAGTGATTATAGTAGATGATGTTGGCTATCTATTTTACATCTTCCATCACTACTTCCTCCTTTGTTAAAAAACTCTGGTTGTGTGTGTCTACCTATCCTTATTCATCATTACCATGTTCCAAGGAGGCAGGCCTTAACCCAGAAGCAAGTCTTGATTGGTGTAAGCCAGTGGTTCCTAAACTTCAATGTGCATCAGGATCACCTTCAGGGCTTGTTACACTGCTGGGCTCTGCCCCTACAATTTCTGATTTAACAGGTCTGGATGTGGTCGGAGCATTTGCATTAGGTGATGCCGATACTGCTGGTCTAACAACCACAATTGGAGAACCGCTATCTCAGCCATCCATGGTGGGTGGTCCCAGTCTCCTTGCCAGTTAGTTATTGGTTAGATCTAGATACATGATGCAATTCTGGCCAATGAGATGTGAAGTCTCCTAGGACATATGGGGAAGGTTTTCTCACTCTTCAAAAGAGACACAGGGAAGAGGTGGCTCTTTTTTTTTGCCTCTGGATATGGTCTCTGGATAGAGCAACGGGGACTGCTGCAGGTACTTTGGGACCAGGAAGGAAACAATCCTAAGGAAGAAGTGGACACTCTTAGAATACCAACAAAAATGAGGGCCAGCACCTGGGGCCTTAATGTTACTGAGTTGCCACATTAATGGTGGAGCTGCCCACACATTCCTTGTTGGGACAGTTTGAGTTGGATTTTTCTGTTACTTTCAGTAAAAGGGAACTTAACAGGGTAAAATGGTAACACTGACATTGCTTTTCTCTCAAGGGGACGTGGGGGCAGGCTATGGGAGAGGAGCCCTGGGCTGTCCTAGAGGGAACGGAGGTGCCTGGTACTAGAGACTGCACTCGGCCATAAACTGCATACGACGTCAAGGTGTAACTCTCGGGGGAAGAGGCTGGAAGGGACCAGCTTTAGAAAGGGCTGGCGGAGGTGTGGAGCTGGAAGATGTGATCACAGTAGAACAGGTTGGGATCTTGTGTGGGTGGAAAGAAAGGCTCGGTGTCTGAAACAGCAAACCTTTGAGGATTTTATGGTCTGAGAGGGAACCCGGGACTGGAAAGAGCAGCTGAGGAAAGGGCTCAGAGATAAGAACTGGAAAGCAGCCAAGACCGGTTTGGCTCAGTGGATAGAGCGTCGGCCTGAGGACTGGAAGGTCCCAGGTTTGTTTCCGGTCAAGGGCATGTACCTTGGTTGCGGGCACATCCCTAGTAGGGGGTGTGTAAGAGGCAGCTAGTCGATGATTCTCTCTCATCAATATTTCTAACTCTCTATCCCTCTCTCTTCCTCTCTGTAAAAAAAATCAATAAAATATATTAAAAAAAAAAAGAACTGGAAAGCAGGGAAAGAAGTTACCCAAACTACATGGCCCCAAATGTCAATAGTGCCAAGTTTGAGAAACCCTGATGTAACCTAACATATTATCCGAAACATTTCATTTCAATATGTAATCAAGTATTTAAACATCATTAATCTGGTACCTTACTTTTTAAAATCTGGTGTGTGTTTTACACTCATAACACATCTCAGTTCATGCCAGCCATGTTTCCTCTGCTCCATTGGCCCGTGTGGCTAGTGGCTACATCACGGGCATAGGGAATGTGTACTTAAGAGTCCAGGAAGCTCTCTCTGACCCCAATTTCCGAGGCACTGCAAACATGGTGAGATGAAAATCCCTAGTATCTAAGATAACCACATGAAAAGGAATTGTGATAAAAGGATTGCACAGGGCCTCTCTGGTGATTAAACTGGGCAGGAATACAGATAGAGTCGAAACAGCATCTTTCCAGCCTCCTGCATTATTTCCCTGCAAAATGCCATAAAGAAGTTGTAGTTTCTTATTCCCAAGAGGCAAAGGTCAACACACCCCAATGGGAAGATTACTGAGTGAGAGAGAGAGAGAGAGTTCGCTTTAAATGCAGCTCTGAGGATTTAGGTATTGATCAGGAAGGCTTTCATGTAGTTAAAAATACCACCAAGAAACACCTTTTGCCTCCTCCAAAACACTCTATATATTTTTCCTTTTGAAACAGAAGAAATGAAGTTTTTCAGGCTAAAAAGAAGGGGATTGTGTAGTAATCTGAGCTTTAGGACCCTCCAGACCGACCTTGGTAGCACACGCTGCACTTTGTAATCTCCAATTTGAAGGCTCTGTGGCATCTCGTGAGTCTGGAGCTGGGGTACAGGTAATTCTGCACCGAATGAGTAATTACATGTGACACAGATGTCCGTGAGTGGATTAGTGACATGCCCAGGGGTCCCTTTGAGGGGCCTTTCCTATCTCTACCCCTCAGGGCAGGTGTAGGGAAGCTTAGCAGAGCTCCTAGGAGGAGGAATGCTGGTGTAAAGGAAAGCAAGCTGTCGTGCATTATCTGTGGGCCAGGGCAATGTGCCAGGATGTGTGGGGGCAGCACCTTATGGAAGGATCCTATGGAGGCCAGGCCCACTCTGAAGCAACGGCCTGCTCATTCTGTCCTCAGCGAGGAAAGCCACCCGATTCCAGCACCCTCTGACACCTGAGCATCGTTGACAAAGCCAGGCTTTCTCTAAAGGAAGACACAAAGAGCACGTTCTCATTTTGTCAGTGTCAATATGACACTTATTTTCATAGACCCCAAGGCTGGGGGACTTCTGTACTTTACCTTTCTGGTTCCAGAAAGGTGTTCACTCCGCTTTCCCACCCAGCTGAAAATCTACTGTTTTTTTTTTTTTTGGCCAGGGAAGGGGTTTATAAAAATATTTTTGGAAACAAATTCAATCTCTTGTCATCTCTCAATAAATACATATAGAATATGGACACTGTTCAAAGAATTCAGAGCCAAGACTAAAGGAAAGAAGACACAGTTCTGCTTTATAGGAGCTCATGACAGAAACATAGGAGGGGTGAAGCCTATAGGAGAAGAAGAAACTGATGTGGGGAGGAAAGCTTCCAGGAATGAGTAAAGGGGGAGGGCCTGGTGTGAGGAAGCCCTATTCATGCCTTCCCTTCCTCTGTCCCCCCTTTTGAAAGTCCAGGCACTACTCAAACGAGTGCAGGGCACCAGGGCTGCAAGATGAACCAGGCTTGGTCTCAGCCGCTAGAAGCTCACAATGGACTAATGTAAATTTCTAGAAAGCTGACCTTCCAGAGAGATGTGACTCAATGACTGGTGCACTCATTTGACAAATACTTATTGAGCATCTATTCTGGACCCTGTCCTGTTCTTGACACTAACGATGTAGTGGAAAACAAGACAGATACATATACAAGCTTATGGTCTTAAAGGGGCTGGAGAAAGCAAACAAATAGTTACAAGGGTGGTAAGAAACATGAAAAGGAAGCCACTGGTGCAGTTCACCCTGGTCTGGAGAGAAGGCCTGCTCATACCCTGGGAAGTATGTTAAACATAAAGTATGTTTAAGCCAACAGGCGAGCGAGCACCGAGTGAAGGAGCCAGGTGAAGGTGGAGAGGGGCCTTAGGGGAGGAGAATGTGCCCATCAGAGGAAGAGCCTGCTTGAAGGTCCCACGTGGAGAGAATGTGACGCTTTCAAGGAACTGAAAATTGTCCAAGGTGGCTGCAGTAAGGTTGGAGATGAAACTGAAGAGTTTGGGCAGGCCCTATCTGGGCTGGAAAGTGACCACGTGCTTCCTTGGCACAATAATCAAAACAAATCAGAGCTAAAACAAGACACCATCTCATCTCCCACCACTGGGTGTAGAAGAGGAGGCTTCTTTGCACAGGTGTAGAGGACTAGTAAAGCCCATGTACTTCTTGTCTGTGTGGGACCCGCCCTGGTCCCTTCACCTGCCCCTTCCCACCAGCCTCTCAGCAAAGGACCCACAGACACTCACTGCCTACAAGCTCTGCCCCGTGGCCCTGGGTTAGCCCTGATCACAGAGGAACTTCACGAGACTGCGAGCTCCTCAGGTGCCTGGCAGGCAGTGCACTCAGTGAGTGTGGGTGTCTACAATGCCCCGGGAGAGATGCCTGGTACTTAACTCTTTCTGGCAGTGGGCCGAGCCCTGTATAACCAAGGAGGCTTTTAAAATGCCACTGAGTTAGTTCATAAAGGGGCTTCTGCCTCAGTTTCCCTGCTTAATATTCCAGCTACCTGCTGAGGCTGAAGGTTTGTCCAGAAGCTCCAGTCCCCAGTGTCTACTGAGACTGTCAAGATGTTGAGGACAGCGCACGAAAGAGAAAACAACAACACATACCAGTAGACCTGGCCTGTGATCACATACACTGGAGTGCTTGCAATAACATGTGTTGGATGATCATTAGTATTTTGAAAATGTGAAAATCGTCTTTTTATTACTTCAAAGGAAAAGATGATTCTAATGATAAATATGACACTTAAGTAATTTTATCCTTAAAAAAATTTTTTTTGGCCTTTGTAGATGCCAACAATTGCTTCTTTCTTTCTCCAGTTGACAGCAGTTTTAACATTTGTTACATTTTTATGTTATGAAATCCACATGAGGTTAGGAAGTGGCATTGGTTAAGGAGATGTAATAGAGTCCAAAGTTCTTAATTTGACACTCAAAGCCTCTGCTGTTCCTTGTCACCTTCTCTACCCTCTGGGTTTTCTCCTCCACGTTTTTGCACAAACCAACCCTCCTTCCCCCAGGCCTGGAAAGTCCTTCCCAGTTGCCTTCCCGTGCCCACATGCTCTTCCATGAAGAAGTCTTTTCGTTCATTTCATTTGCTTTTCCTCTTCCCCTTCTGTCTCTGACTTCCTTCTCTACCCCTAGATCCTCATTTTCCATATTCTTTCTCATCTTTCCCTGGGTCTCCTGCTCAGACGCATAAATCACATGTACATAGCTAACATCAAATTTTGAGGACTACTCTAGAAAGTTAATGACAAAATATCTTCCTGATGCTACAACCAAAACTTCATTTTTATATTTGGGAAATATAGAAAGTACCAAGGACACAAGGGTCTCCACTGATCAGGGGGGAGTGGTCAGGAGCATAGGTTTCAAACCTCGGATTCACTGCTTTGTCAAGTTGGGCAAGTGACTTAACATCTCCGAGACTTAAGTGTTCTTACCTGTGAAATGCAAATGATAAACCCATTTCAGGGGCTTACCGTGAGTATCACATGCAAAATGCACAGCACAGTTTCTCACAAGTAATAAGCACTCAATACTTGGCAACTGTTGTTATTATAATAATCGTGGTAACATTTTCAAACTCTTATTTATAATGTCATTTTTATTATAATATGATTTTATTATATATATTATACTTTGCAAATTCAAACCAACAATGTGGCAAGCAAAATTTGGACCCATTCCATTATCAAGCTGTGACTGCTACTTCCCCCTGATGGGGAAGTGACTTTCCCTACGTCCCAGACGTTTTGGCAGGTGTGACCAGGAAACTGAACAAACATACTTGACTCCCTTGTTTGTGCCTTAAGATCGTGTCAAGCAGCTGAACACAGTCATTTTGGTGTGAAACCTGCAGAAGGTGAGTACAGAGGGTTCAGTCACTTGATTCAGGAACAGGTGCTGTTTACAGCACCCAAGTTCTTTCCTGGAACCTCTTCCTATCTGTGACATGGCCATGTGCTAAGGCCACATTTTGTCACAATATGGTGCTGCTATGTTGTCGCAACGTGACACACCATGTGATATGGCCTTGGGCTTAGGGGAACCCTCTGAGTTGAGCTTTGGCGCCTACTCATCGTTCCCCAACCTTCCTCGCCCTGTGCCATTATGGCTGTTGAGGTAACTGGCTCACATCCCATTAGGAAGGATCACCATGATCACTAATGGGTAGTTAGGGACAGTGTTCCAGTTTAAAGGATTTCATGGGCCTTGAAAACTAGTGAGTAAATAACCATTTATCAGCCAGTCACTTAGAGGATGCCATATGGAACGACGCTCTGGACTTCCACACACATAGAAGCCATATATCATCACGGAGCATAAAAGTTTCATGCGCATGGGCTGTAAAACGGAACAACTGTTTACCTCACTGAAGGTTTTATTTACATGCCCTCAAACAGATAGTTAAATGTGCGTCATAAAAGGACTGGCTGCTGATCACAGCTTGAAGCAGAGCGGCCTTCAGTGAAGCTGCATTGGGTAGGTGCCAATCACAGTGTGATTTCTGGGGCACAGGAAAGGTCTCTTGGGCTCCCTCCACCACTCATTTTGCCTGCTCAATGCTTGAAGTTTCTTGACACTAAAGCTTTATTTCTGTAATTACAGAAAATTCAATTTGACAAATTCAACATTGGATTCAATATGAAACACACAAATAGCTACCATTCTTCGCAGAGTACTTCCATATGTGGAAATGGCTTTATCCCCAAACACTCCAATGAGTTGAATCATTGCCCCCAATTATGAGGAGGGACCTGGGATTTGGAGAAGTGAAATGACTTGTCTGAGGGCACGTGCTGGTCACAGCAGGGCTCGGACTGGAATGTAGTGCTTCTGAGAATTCCTCCTTCACAATCTTTCCACTAGAATATTGCATCAAAAAAACTATAAGAGGAAGAAGTCCCCGACTTTAACTGATATATCCTGAGAGCCAGTGTGAAAAAATGGAGTTGAGAATGAAAGAGTCACAGGCCCTGAAGTCCCCTTCTCTGCTGTGCTCTCTGCCCACTCCGGGTCTGACCCTGCCCAAGGTGGCCGTGGACCCATGATTGTGTACACACATCCTCCAGGCTTGCTGAGTTGATTCCATTTCACACTTGCCTTCCCTGCTGGGACTGGAGTCTTGTTCTGATCCCCGGTGTCCTTCGCTGAAGTCCTAGAAACTGGCTACTTCCTTGAGTCTTCTCCCGTGGAAACTAAAGTCTGTTCTTTTTGCTTCTATGCTCAGTGGGGTTTTTATTACTCTGGGCAGATCTGCCACAGAATCAGATGCTATTTTCCCCCTCTGACTCTTGCTATTGCAGGAACTGCCGTTTGAACACATTTTATTGAGCACCTACTACATACAAGGCACAATCCAGAGTTGATTCCTATCAGCTCTCCAAGTAGACTGGATGAAACGCTAGTTTGTCACGTGCCTTTAAAAAATGTATTTTGTGCTACTGTTGACTAGGTCACAAGATGCCTTAAATCTGGGTCTTTGATCCCTACTGTCAACTACCAGAACTGTCAGCTTAGTGGGGGTATTTAAGAGGCTGGAGGTGAGGGTGCCTCATAGTTGGGCTGAACATGGGATAGGCCTTCTAGGAGACTTTTAAAACAACGTGAGAGTTTCTTAGTATGACCAAGGCCTGATTGATTGATCCTAGCCCTACTGAGTCAGTCAGCAAGTGACTGCTGAGTGAAATAAATCAACCAAAGAGGAAGTGAGATGATTTTTAGAAAAGGGTAACAAAGGATGACCTTCAGTGTCATTGTTTAATAATATTACCTTTACCAGATGCAATCCTTGTTTCACAGATACCAGTAACATGACGTGGATGCATTTAATCTGAATTTTTACTTTATTCTCTGCTAGCTTCATTTCTAAAATCACCTTTTCTGAATGACAACTCAATCAACTCAATAACATGCAATTTTGCACAGTAGGAACCTATTCAGGTATCCCCACTCCATACTTAAAATTGTCGGCGGTGTTCTGGAATAGCATGCACGTGTTTCAAAGCTAAATTATTTTCATCTCCAGATTCCTGAGGCGGAATGACACTGAGATGGACACAATTCTGACTCGAGGTTAACGAGTCTCTCCACTTCCCCCTCTTTTCTCACATGCATCTCTCGTCTGTCACAGCCAGAGCTGCCAGCTCTTGCTCAATTTCCCATTAGTTCAGTTGTGTTAAGGAATCATTGACTTGATCAGCTTCTGTTTAGAAGCTAAGATGCTGGAATTTATGTTGTTTCCCATGCTTTTGGAATCCTGCCAAAGCAAATGTAGGTAAAACGAACACAGATATTTTGGCCTTGTCTTCTGGGGCTGGGTAAAGTGATAGACAGGACCACATTACTAGAGGCGTTAAGGAGGAGATGGGTTGCACACAATGGCCAATCCACAAGAGTCTGTGGGTAATGAACTGGAAAAAAAACACCCACCCTGCTGATTGAAAAATTTGAATTAAAAGCTTTGAAATCAACAGCTTCTTTTAGAATTTTAATCTTCTATGGTCTGATTTAGAGTCTGTGCTGCAATGGTCTAAGCCACAGGCCAAACTGTCAATCAAAATGAGCAGGGTTTGCATGGCCTCTTTTGTTTCAGATATTATATTAAACACTTAAAAAAGGCTGCAATAACTCTTCCAGGGCACTGGAGTGGTCACCATGGAATAGTACTCCCCAGACTTCCATTGATTTACAATTTGCATTTCTCATTATTTGCAAATGACCCTCTAGGTTCAAAGTAGATTGTAATTTGTATTTTTGTTGAAGCATGAATTAGAATTTCGCTTGCTGGTTGGGATGCTGGGATGTAGAGGTGGATTACATGGCTGATGGATGAGTCTTACACCTTGCCCCCTGCCACCCAAAACAATGAGTTTTTCACTCGTTGTATATTAATATTATGGGGTAAATTATGTGATACAGTGCTTCTTTGTGAATTGGGGTATTCATAAAGGTCTTAGAAATAATTACTCATGAATGTCAGCCTGTATTGCAGGTGTATCTTATTGTAATAAAACCAAATATCATAATGATTTTTAAAAACCTGTGAATAATGTATTTAGATATTAAGAAATAACTTATTTTGTAATCAGTATGTAAAGCAAAAGGCTGCTGAGTAGACAAAATAGATGTTTTCACATCTATCCACACTAAATCTTATGTTTTTAGCCCAAAGATGACCTCCTCAAATCTTCATCTGGAACTACCTTCTGCCTTTTTCTTGTTAGGAAAGGTACAGAGTTGAAGTCATCCTAAGATGGACCTAGATTCAGTATTAAAGTCATCATCCTAAGATGCTCATGGCATCTACCTGTTTGTGGTTTCTCACACGGGTTAGTTTATTTTAGTATTTCCCCCCTTTATGCCCACCCTTAGATCTATTCTCTCCCTTTATACATAATATACATAATGTGTTTAGAGTATGTCACTGAAATATATGACATTTAGATTTATGTAATGGCATTTCAATATATGCCTTTTTTTCTTTTTTGCTCTTTCCACTCAGCATAATTTTTCAGGATTTATCCATGTTGGTGAATGTGCATCTGGTTAATTCTGCTACATCATTTTCCACAGTGTGAGTTCACCATGTTTTGCTTATAAACCAAGTTATAGACACAATTGCTGGCTCAATGCTTCATAGCCACAAACAACACTGTAAAACCATCCTTTTTGATGCCTTCCTGTATGGTCCTGATGAGTATTCTTGGGGTGTTAGCCCTAGAATGGGGTTGCAGGTTATAGGGTAATTACATACCAGCTCACATAGAATCAATTTGCTCTCCAGGATGACTGTTCCACTTTCTTCTCTACCAGGAACGAACTAGGTCTTCTGTTTCTCCACATTCTCATTAATATAAATTAGCATATTTCTAGTTATTAATGATGTAGAGCATCTCTTCATATATTTATTAGTCATTTGGATTTCTCCTGGGAATTGTCTAGTTATATCCTTTTCCATTAAACATTGGGTTTCTCATCTTTCTCATTAATTGTTGGAGTTCCATGTATATTTTAGACATTCATTTTTGTCAGTTTTAGTTGATTGGCAGGAGTGCAAGTCAGATACTCCGTAGTCTTGAGAGAAATATCTAGGGCTTTGAAATGGGTGCTTGGGGAAGGAAACTAATTGCAACAGAGACATCATAGAGGCAAAATACAGTAATGTTTTGTGAATACTTTTATCAAGGAATAAATCTCCAGTGAGTAAAACCTTGTATACTATGCAGTTGACCATCAACTTGAGTATCAATTCATCAGCAAATATTCACTAATCATTACCAGAGGCTAAGCACTGCCATATCGGCTAGCGGAATATAAAGAATAAGACAGTTTGCCTTCAAGTCCCTTCCAATGTATTAGGAAGATGCAACAGTCCTCAAAAAAGGGCCAATATTACAAAGCAAAATGTAATAGGCCTCAAAAGAGAGTTCCATAGAGGTGGCAATAAAGCATTCAACTCTTTAATGAGATTTAAAAAACATGAATATATATCTTCAATAATATAATGAAGATCAGTGAAGAGGGAGATTCACTTTTCATAACTAGGTCACTAAAGTATTTAAATTCCAAAAAGCAAGGGATATTCATGATAAAATTTTGATACAAACGGCACCCTAGTAAGTGAATTTCCTAGAGGGTTGAAAGAATTATTATGACTTTGAAAAATAGCTTCCCACAGAGTCTGACTGTGAAGGCAGAGAGTGAAGAGGTTTCCACATCTTCTGGTTTGCAGGTCTCTCCTCTTGCAAACCACTAAAACCAGACTAACTCAATACATGTGTTAACATAAGAATTAGCTAATAGAAGCCATTGCAAAACATGGTGGAAATTTCAAGTGCTGTGGAACTAGGTCAATAATGGACACTGGCTTTCCTCCAGGTGCTCCTGAAAAGGAAGAGGAGTTTGATGACAGTTGAGTGACCATTTAACCCGCTAATCAGGCAGCTGGCGAGATGCCTGGTGACAAACGGAAGAAGAAAATTTATAGAAGACAAAGATAGGGGCAGCGAAAGAGATAAAATATCATGCCTTTCAAACCAGGCACTGCAGGTGTTTTGGGCAGGACTAGTCTTTGTTGTACAAGACTTCTTAGTGTGTTGAGGAATTTGGCTTCACTGGCCCTTGGGAACGAAATGCCACCATACCTGCCCCCTCCCCCAACTTCTGAGCATAGTAACAACCTCAGTAAGAAATGCCAACTGCCCAAACCAGTTTGGCTCAATGGATAGAGCGTCGGTCTGCGGACTTAAGGGTCCTGAATTCGATTCCGGTCAGGGGCATGTGCATTGGTTGCGGGCACATCCCCAGCGGGGGAGAGGGTGCGGGGGGCAGCTGGTCGATGTTTCTCTCTCATCGATGTTGCTAGCTCTCTATCCCTCTCCCTTCCTCTCTTGTGTGAAAAATCAATAAAATATATTTTAAAAAAAGAAAAAAAAGAAATGCCAACTAATTTTCAAGTCCTGAGCCTCTCCTCTGGCTGAAAATCATGGAGACAGAGCACTAGGAGCCCTTAGAAGACAACAGTGCCAGGGGCTTCAGAGAGAGAAGAGTTTGAAGATGCAGTTAATGGAGAGGCATAAGGTCTAACTAGAATGACAGCAATATTTCAGTGTTTGAGTGGATTTCAAGTTAATCCATTCTGCACAGGGCGACCAGATTCTTCTTAATTTGCTTTCATCTCCTCATGGCTCTGCACGAAAGCCTTCAGTGACTCCCCATTGCTTACAAATGTAGCTGACATCCCTAGGCCTGACATTTGCCTTCTTACCAAAACTCATTTTCACACCGCCCTCTTCCATTTTCTTATGTGGATTTTCCTGGTTCCAGTTAATATAGCTTCACCAAAGAACATTGAATGATCCAGAAAGAACAAAATGGGAAGTGAACTGATGCTAGAGTATTTTGTGATTGAAAATTTTAATGCAGAGTTTCAAATGGGGTCAACCCCAAGGCATAGTGCTTTGTTGCTATGGTATTTGGTCCTTGTTAGCAGTGGCACCCCCTAAACTGTAGCAGTTCACATGCCCTGTGCAGATGCCTAAATTAAAACCACTTCTCCAATGTTGTTCTGATCTCAGTCCACCTATCTGGATCATGGACATGCCTCATAAAAATATAGTGTACAATTTACGTTTTAGCTCCTACATGTCTGCAGTGAGAATTAACCCCCAATTCTGTCTTTTTCCCTTTTCGACTTTTTCACAGGCCTGAGAAGTCGGTGTGTAAGCAAAAGCTGAGAGTGCAGAGCTCAGAGCACTCTATGCGTGGCTAGAAGGAGGGTTCATGGGGGCAGCAAGGGGATACAAATCTGGCTGGGGGACCATGAGAGTGGAAACCCTGCAAGTCAGCGAGGGTAGGGAGATTTAATCCTGACAGAGAAGGGCACTGTTGACTTGGAGAGTGATGAAACCAATGCATATTTTACGTGGGTGATTCTGGAGTTGTGTGCATGGTGGGTGGGGTGGGAGAGAGCCTGAGAGATAGGGGGATCTGCAGGAATGGAGACAATGTGATATGAAGCTGAAATTAGACAGTGGAGTGGGAAAGACAAGCCAGGGACAGATGGGAAAAGCATTAAGATGCTACAGAGAAGGAGTAACGGTACTTGCTTGATTGTGGGAAGTGATAGAGAGCATCATAACTGGGGGAATCAGAAATGGGAATGCATTTGGGGAGAAAAAGAGCTTAATTTTAAATGGCTTCATCATTTTGGATTTTCGGGGGGGGGTATTTTGAAAATGATCCGGTTGGAAATATTTCCATCGCAGAGACCATCCCTTGCCTTTCAGAGATGCTGTAATTTGGGAAATGTACATCTTTTACCCATCTATTCAGGACCCCTGAAGGCAGAGATGAGCCTTCTGTTTCCAGTGATCATGGGGCCCCCAGATGAAGCCCGCCTCAGGATAATAAACCAGGTAATTATCTCCATCCTTCCTATGACAATAATGGTGTCGAGGCAGGAAAAAATTCATCAGAGGCGGCTTCGCAAGTCCCCAGGGAGACCACAATAAAGGCGCTGATTCTCACAATCCGCCTCTGCAGCATTACACCAGGGCTCTGTAATGACGGCCAAGGGCCACATCATGCCTCCAGAGGAAAGAATTGTGGAGATGAAAAAGAGAACTACTACCTCCAAGCACGGTGCCCCACTAAGTCGGCATGGATGGTCCGGACCAGTAATTAGAAACACGGTGCAATGAATACTGAAACAAAGTTCTGTAAATATTCCAGAAGACAATGAAATTAGAGATAATAAGCAGATGGGCTTTTATTCAAAGAAGATCATGCCAGATGGACTCAGTACCTCTCTTTTCCCTTTCTTTTTTTGATAAAAGAGCAAAGATGGTAGATGAAGGAAAAGGGGTGACTTTGATGTCATGTATTTGAAGATGGTTAAAATATTCGAGTCTTCCAAGAATTCTGATTTTTAGAATTGGCTCGGGATGCCTGGAATAGAAGCACATACCTGCCAAAAACATTGGATAAATGATGCTAATTGGACAATAGAAAGTGCTGGAACACCAGCTGCTAGGATAGGGTCAGAAGGGGTCCTTCAAGAGATCATAAGCTTTGGAGCCTGAGGGAACCTCAGGGATCATCAGTTCCAACCCTCTCATTTAAGGATAAGCGAACAATCAAAGGGAGACATGGACTCCACACAACTGGGGTCGGAGCGAGGTTACTTAGCAGTTAGGTTTGCAGCGTGAGTGTGAGGTCTCCTCTTTCCACAGCAACTGCCTTATCCAGGAAAGGAAATAAATGTGGTCAAGTACATCTCAGAAAGGGTTCTAAATACAGAAATGAAAGAATGGGCCCCTGAGCTAACAAAGCCCGGGATATAGGTTACATTCCCTAAGAAGGTGCCTAAGACACAGTAGAGGTGGTGGCCGAGACACAATGGTGAAGCTCTCCGGCAGATCATGCTCCCAGGGTCCCTATGCAATTTCAAGCCACTTTCAACATTCTTCATTCATCATTGCTTGAAGCAAATATTGCCCATTTGCAGGTGAGAAAATTGCAAAACTCTGGGAGATTTCGTGACTTGTCCAAGTAAGGTCAAACAGCAAGCAGGCAGTTGAGAAAGGACAAAGCAGGTGTCCTTGGATTCCAGTCAGGCTCAACCACACTCACCTTTGGCCTTCGGTAAAATTCTTATGGGGGTCTTGTCTTCTCTCCTGCCCTGGCATGCTCCCATTGTCCCAGAAACCTCCCCTCTGCTGGGCCCTTCTATGTAGCAGACCCGCAGATGCCCTGCATTCCACACTTTACAGCCCTGGTCTCAAGATTTCTCCAAGACCTTCTCTCACTTCCTCTTCACCTTTTATCAAAACATATTGGTCTCTTTTCCTATTTTTGCCGAGCTGTGAGCTCAGCCTCCTGTCACCCTAAAAAGCATAAACTTTGTGTAAACGAATTCTCACCACTGTCTGTTCAGGAAATCATTTCAACTCCCAAGTCCATTTCCTCATTTAAAAAACAAAACAAAGCAATGACTCCTGCTTGTGACATACAGTGTATCATGACCTACGGTGAAGTAGCATGTGTGAACATGATTCAGTCAGGTTAGCTTGGGTGGTTCCTGCAGAGGAGCAGGCTAGAAATAGGGGCTCAATAATATTTATTAAAGGATTTTTAGGTTGGAGACCTACCTCAAATCACCTCTCAATAGCTTTTTTTGTTTTGTGTCAATCCTCATCTGATATTTTTTCCATTAATTTTTAGAGAGAGTGGAAGGGACAGAAGGAGAGAGGGAGAGAGAGAGAGAGAGAGAGAGAGAGAGAGACAGACAGACATTGGATTGAATCTGCAACCCAGGTACCTGCCTTTGGGTGGGAATCGAACCCAGGACCCTTTGTTGCTCTGGTGGATGCACTAACCACGTATCAACACTGGCCAGGGCAGCTCTTTCTTTCTTATGTGGGGTAATTTATTGTCTCAAATCCATATCTGAACGCCCCTACTTTACCCATTCAGCAGAGGTCCCCGCTGGTTGTTAGGATCTAGTCTTTTGGGTGGGTGGTAGGTTGAAATGGGAGGTGGAATGAAATACCCTCTGCTGTTCTCATGAAATGCGAGCTACTGGAAAGAGCATTGTCTGGGAATTACTAGGCCTGTGCTGTGTCTCACTTTTGCCACATGGGAGCCATGGGCAAGTATCGTCATCTCTCTGTGTGGCAGCCAGTCCTGGGCCTGGTGATTCAGTACAAGGTGACCTCCCCTGAGGGCGGGAAAGATAGCCCGTTTATCTGTAGCACTTGATATAACAGGAACACATTTAGTAAACATTTGGGAATCATCACTCTAAATGTTGCCAAAACACATCTTTACATACACACACATCCATCACTAACAAATATCATTCAATAGAGGACCAAATACATGTCCGACATTACTTGCTGCTGTTGCCACTACTTGGCATAAGAAAACTGAGGTGTAGAGAGATTGATTTACCTCTTTGCTCGTGGTGACAGAATCATGATTTGAACCCAGGCTCATCTGCCTGTTTTCTACTGATCTGTATTCAGGATCTAAGGCCTCACGTATTAATAGTACTTTACAGTTGCAAAGAGCTTTTGACATTTTAAATGTAACAGTTGAAAGGCTTTTTTTACTCTAAGGCAGCGAAAGAGGAAGACACAGTTCTGATTGGGTGGGTGGGTGGTGGTGGGGAGAAGGCAGGAATCTTGTCCTTGAGATGTTTTTCCCCAGGACCATCCCTCTGGGGTCCCTTCCTCTCCCAGTACTTGACCTGTCTACATTGGCTGGTGGGTGATTCAGGGTGTGCTCCAGTCCTGGGCTCCATGCTCCATTTCTTTGGCTCAGCTAGAGACACCAATGAGGTCAGCACAGTCACTGGGTCCGTGAACAAGATATGCCTTTTCCGTTTCTTCTAGAAACTTCCAGTCTAGTGGGAGAGATGAAGCAGTACAGAGACAGCTTCTAGGAGGAGGTGATTACAGAAAGCCGCCTACGTAAGCACAAGGTCACCGAGCAGCCTTGCGAACTGGGGGACACAGGCTACAGCCAGTGGCTCTGCCGAGGAGCAGGCCAGCCTGGGTGGCCCCCCCAAAGGCTATGGAGAGCACAGCCTCAATTCAAGACTGACTTTCTGGCTCTAAGATCAGACTCCCTACCCCTGCTGGTAGTGGTTGCTGGGATACAGGCCTCCCATGTGTCAACTTCTATGATGAGGTCATTTTAGTACATTAGTAACTGCAGGGGTCTGTGCCATGCCTGCTTCATATAGAAATCAGCCTCAAAATAATATCGCATCTCGGAACTACCAGTGCATTTATCCGGCATATATTTTTATTCAGTGGCAAATGGGTACTTTGAATTAGGCTGTGAAACCCAGTATTTGTGTGTGTGTGTGTGTGTGTGTGTGGAAAGTGCATAAAAAACATCCCAAGTGGCTTTTACTCAATTATCATGCATCCTTTTAAACTTCCCATGGCTATTAGTAAGCAAATCTAAAAGTTTTTCTCTTGAATCTTTCATTGCAATCCCCAGTTGGAAGGGTCTGTCTCTCTCTTACTCTCCTACTTTGATAGGTGTGATTGATGTCTTTAGGAAAAAAGATTAGTTTTTCTTACCCCGTCGTTAGTGTTATTTGCAGGAGATAGAAGCTGGAGCCCTGGAAGAACGCCTGGCACCAAGGCTTCATCTCCTGTGTGACCTCCACACCCACGAAGCCAGCGGTAATGGGGCATCTCAATTGCGGCCAATCTTCAAGCCTGTGTCCTATTACTGTCATGTCAGCTCAAGACAGAAATCCTTCCATTTTCTCATATTGTAAGGCGAGCTCTTTCCAAACGTCCTGCTTATTGTCCCCAAAGCAAAAATATTCCTCACCATGTGAAGTACTGCATGCTTAACTTTTTTCCAGTTTTCTTTTCATTTTTTTTTCTTTTCTCCTTAGGTTTTGCAAATTCTGCAGTGATGGGAGCCTGCCTCAAGGGATATATATATATATATATCCTGTAAAACAATAACTCCCCCAAGAACCGAAGTTTCTTTTTGCAGGCGACATTATTGTTATTCGCGACCGATGGACTGTCAGTCTTTTCCGCCAGCAACAGAAATGCTAATCGGGACCTTCAGAATGATGGAACCAGGGACTCACGCTTCTGTGTTTGCGTGGGCTCACGTTGCCGAGGGTTCGGCCAAGCCTTGCTTTTGTAGGACCTGCTGGAGATCAGGCCCGTCAGGAACTTTGGCGTGGGAGAGGATGCTGCGCAGACCCAGGCTTTGGTCAACCCCGACCGCATACACCACGGTGGTCCCATAAGGTTACAACGGAGCTGAGACATTTCTCTCGCCAGCCTGTGGCGACCTAGCCAACGTGGAGTCCCCACTGTCGTAAAGTTGTAGCCGACGTGCGGGGCGCGCGGGGACGTGCGGGACGTTCGGGGACGTACTGGACGTGCAGGACGTACTAGACGTGCAGGACGTGCTGGACGTACAGGACGTACTAGACGTGCAGGACGTACTAGACGTGCAGGACGTGCTGGACGTGCAGGACGTGTGGGACGCACTGGACGTGCAGGACGTGCTGCACGTGCAGTGGGGCGTAGCTGTAGTCACGACATCATAACGTCGCAGCCATTGTAATGTGGGAACTTGTGGTAAAGTTGTAGCCCTGGCTGCTTTGTAGCCGAGGTAGCGTCTCAGCAGAGGTAAGGACGTGTCTGCCGTCACATCGTAGCCGTGGTAAGGTCGTAGCTGTCACAGTGTCAGCCCTGTGAAAGTCACAGAAAGTCACAGCCATTGTAAAGTTGTACCGAGAGGTGTGGTGGTCTTGTAGCCGTAGTAACGGCATAGCCTGGTAAGGTCACAGCCGCCATACGGTGGCAGCGTGGTGCCTTACTCCGGGTCGGCAAACTCGCTAGTCAACAGAGCCAAATATCAACAGTACAAGGATTGAAATTTCTTTGGAGAGCCGGAAAACGGAAAACTGACTTCTGTGCTTGGGCCACGAAGTTTCAATTGCACGGCACGTGGTATTTTGTGGAAGAGCCACACTCCAGGGGCCAAAGAGCCTCATGTGGCTCGCGAGCCGCAGTTTGCCCACCACTGCATTACTCACAGTTATCGCTATAGGATAAGGATATAAAGGAGGAAATATTTTTTGTAACAGCTGTACAATGTGTTTGTGTTTTAAGCGAAGTATTATTGCAAGAGTCAAAGTTAAATACAAGTTTATAAAGTAAGAAAAAAAAGTTACAGTAAGCTAATGTTAGTTTACTATTGAAGAAAGGGAAACCTTTTTATAATATCGTGGCGCCTATGTGTGCGGTGTGTATAAAGTCAACCGGACTGTGTGGTAATGTCCCAGGCCTTCACATTCATTCTCCGCTCACCCGCTGATGCACCCAGAGCAACTGCCAGTGTGCAGTTTTTTACAGGTGTGCCATTTTTTCTTTTATGCTTTTATTTTAATGTATCTTTTCTAGTTGGATTTAGATACACAAGCAGTTGCCACCGTGCTGTAATTGCTATATATAGGAACATGCTGTGCAGGCTTGTAGCCTAGGAGCAATAGGCTACGTGTGGAAGCTGTTCCATTGAGGTTGTGTAAGTGCACGCTATCATGTTCACACAATGACAAAATCGCCTAATGATGCATTTCTCAGAATATATCCCCGGGGTTAAATGGTGCATGACTGTACGTTTTCCACCAAATTGCATTAGCATATGGAACTCCAATTATTGACTTCTTATGGCTTCTGGGCAAAAGTCCAGTTTATAGAAGCAAGGAAGACACACACACACACACACACACACACACACACTTGAGTTGAGAGTCATTTATTTCTTTATTTTTCTTTATTTTAGAGACAGCTAACACGATCCTGAAATGTAGTCTGACTTTGTACTCTGATGTTGTCCACCTAACACCTCCATTAGGCAGCTCCCAAGCCTTTCATGGTAGGGGCCATTTCTCATCCCAACTAGAGAGGGAGGAGCAGGCAGGGGGATTACTTGCCAGGGGCGGCAGAATACCTGCCCTTCGTTAAGCAACTGCAGGGTGTCAGGCAGTGGAAGGCGCTGTATTTACAATATCTTCTCTGGTAGACAATATTCCTCATTTTGCAGGTGAGGAAATTGAGGCTTAGTGAGGTTAAGTGACTTGTTCTAAGTCATCTAGAAGCAAACACAAATTAGCGGCTGTTCACTTTGGAAAACAGTCTGGCAGTTCCTCAAAAGGTTAGACATAAAGTTACCATGTGACCCACCAATTTGACTCCCAAGAGAAAGAAAACATCTGTCCATTCAAAAATGTGTACGCCAATGTTCATAGCAGCATTATTCAAAGTAATCAAGAAGTAGAAAGAACCAAACTATCCATCAACAAATGACTGGATAAATAAAATTAGTCTATCCACACAACGGGATAGCATTTGCAGTAAAAAGAAATGAAGTGTTGATACATGTTAAGCTAGGATGTCTCTTGAAAACATTATGCTAAGGACAAGAAGTCAGTCACAAAGGATCACCTACTGCGTGATTCCATTTATATGACATGTCCAGAATACCGAGAGAATAGATTAGTGGTTGCCCAGGGGATGTGGGGTGAGAGATTAGGGGAAGTGGAGAGTGACTGCTAATGTTTATAGCGTTTCATTTTTGGGTGATGAAAAATACCCCATAATTGATTCTATCTTGGTTCTAAAAAATAATTGCTTTTAAAATTGACTGTAATAATAGTTATACAGTTCTGTGAACATACTGGAAAACCATTGAATTGTGCACTTTAAATGGGTGAATGGCATGTTATGTAAATTATATCTAGACAATGATGTAAAAAATTAGTGGCTACTGCCCACTGCTCTGATGCGGAGAGAGGCAGTGCCACTCAGACTGGGGAGTAACTGAGATGCTTCTAATGAGAGGGGCCCAGGTACCAACCAGATAGCAGCAGCGCCTGGTCTTTACCACCCTTCCTACTAGTAAATGCCTGCCGCTGTACTAACCATCTTACATGCATTTTCTAATTTAATCGTGACACAAACACCGCGAGCTCAGGGCTACTTTTACTGCTCGAAGAGGAAACAGGCTTAGAGGCTTAGTAATTTTCTCAAGGTCATGTATCTGATAAGCACTACAGCTGCCTGGTTCTGAATAGAAACCTTGAAAATAACTGTTTATTTCTCAAAGCCCCAGCCTTGTATAGCAGTGGCTAAAAGAGTAGACTCTGCAGCTAGGTGGCTTGGATGTGAGCCAGGATTTGGCCTCTTGGGTCCCGTGTGGATGTGAGCGTGCTGCTTAAACTCGGCACTCCAGTTTCCTCACTTGTAAAATGGGGTAACAAAAAGTATGAAACTCTCAGAGATGAAGGTAAATGAGATAATATGTGAAAAGCATCTAAGACAGTGCCAGGCAACTAGTAAGTGCTCAATACATGTACACTATTAGTATATGCAGTCTGTTGGGGGATGGGAGTACGGGAATGAACAAGCCACAGGTTGTGGTTCAGCGGCAGTCCAGTGGGGAAGACAGATGCAGACATAATTGGAATAAGGAGCAATGGTGAAGGCAGGCAGGAGGCCGGCAGAGGCCCGGAGACCGAGTGATTAAAGATCAATGAGGGCCACTCACTCTTGTGGTCCTAGATCTTTGGTCTTTTTAGGCTCTGGCACGAGGGTATTTATAGTAGCAGGATTTTCTTCCCTTTCCCTCGGAGTTTTAGGCATACACAAGAATTATGAAATCTCATTAGAGTCTCATGATGATGGTTTTTCCTGACAGTTTGGTAAAAATTTAACACTGGAAAGGACAGAGCAGAGAGAGTAGAAAAAAGTCTTTTATTTGGGCTTCTTGAATAGTTGACATTCTTAGATCCTTAGGCTAATGCACTAGAGTGAAGGTCAGGAGATGAGGAGTCACGAGAGGACAGGGTCTGAGGTGTGCTCATGCTCAACGACCGTGTTTTCTCACATTCTAATGGCATTGAAATGTTGGAATTAGTTATTTATGGGTAGCATGAACTGTAACATTTATGAGGAAATGTGTCTAGGTATATGTGCTATATAATCAGTGAGACCACTTTTATCACGTCTTCCTTCAGAGGAGTCTAATCCTTACAAAGAAGGGCCAGGAGGACTTGGAGGGTGATCGGATAGCCCACCCTGGCTGCACCTTACAGTCACCTGTGGAGCTTTTGGAACACACGGCTGCCGGGCTGGACCTCACCGCAGACCAGTCAAGTCAGAATCTCTGGGGGTGGGGTCTGGGCATTAGCATTTTCCTTTAAAAATATTCCCCAGGTGCTTCTCATGAGATCCAGGGGCTAGAAGCACTGGGTTAAGGTTTCTGTAGATTCGAATGGCCAGAGATAAACTATGGGTATCGCCCAAATGAATCATGGACTCGTGTCAGCCGCACTTCAGGTTTCCAGGGTCATTTCTGAGAGACCTCTCTGAGCTTGGACTGAAGACCTCCCAGCCTAGGGGCAGGGGGAATGTTGTAAGGATGGTTGCAAAGGCAGGAGGGCGGTTTTAGAAATTAGAACAGGCACTGGTGTTTCAACTCCTGCATTGCTGTCATTTTGAGATTTCCCAAAGCCAGAGACTGGGTGCCAAGGGAAGGGTGTGAGGGAGTGGAAGGGTACCCAGGAATTCTGGGGCCACAGACCTCGTCTCACTGAAGGCACTGGGCCGGGTCAGCAGAGGGCTCAGTTGCCTGTAGTGAAGGTTGCCATGTCCCCCGAGAGCTGGCTTCTCCAGCAGTGCTGGCTGGCGGCACCGCGCCTGGGGACTCTCGCTGTCACTCTCCAGCAAGCCCATTATGATGATCAAAGAGTTGCTGGGGAGTGGTAAGAGTCTCCGGAGAGTTTGTGGAGTGTGACCATGGCCACGGGAGCCCATTTCATCTTGCCCTGCACCACGCCGCTGAGGGGACGATTCATTTGTGTTTTCAGCAGGACGAGGGCATCAGTCAGCCACATAGCTCAGAGCACTGTTCTAGTTAGAAATCAGCGTCTCAGAAAAGATACCTGAAGTTTCTGTGGGCAGCCTGTCTCCTTCATGATCTAAACTCTGTCTTGGCGTAGGATGTTGTTGGGGCCCACACTGAGTTTGGGGAGACCAGGGAAAATGTAGACGCACGGAAGGAACATTTTCATTGTACCTGAATCAGGAGATATGGATTATCCACATACACTCTTCTCTAAAATGCATTTGAGCGAACACTCTGAACACTTGCTGCTGCCTACCTCTTTCTCCAAAATCTTTCTGCAATCTTCAACCAACCCACCCTGTCCTCTCTCTCCTTCCTCCCAAGGAGTCCATCTCAACCGTATGCATTTGCTAGAAGCTCACACAGGCATATTTATTATTGATCAGCTTCTTTATCTTGGATAGCATGTCACAAATAGTCAATACTATAGCTCTTGAAGGTAGTTTCACAGATTTAAGATGAAGAAACAGTATCCATATAGTTTCAGATTCAAGAAAGTGTCATAGCCAGCCAGTAAAAAACAAACAAAACAAACACACAAAAACATAAGACTGCTGGAGAGCATAATTTTACTCACTGGAGCTGGCTAGGATTTAGATATGAAATGTTTGATTTATAGTTTCTATTTCACTCTGATAGAAAACTCTGCTTACCCTTATTGGAAGGTCGAATATATTGGGTTCTTTTGCTAAGGTAGCTGGTAAAATTTATTTTATATTCAAGGAAAGGGGTGCTTGTTATTCACCATGTTCCCATCTTAATTATGATTTTTCCTGGCATCATTTTTAATAGGAATAACCCAAGGCCTGCAAGAAGTGATTTTCCCTAATCAGTTCTTAAGCCTACCTCCCCCCCCTCCAACTTAGTGCGATAGCTGTAGCTACACAGATGAAATGAAATGGAGAACTAAGCAATTGCCTGGCGAATCTGAACAGTGTAGAGTCAGCAGTCAATTAGAATAGTTCAATTACGAAAATTCTTTCTTCTCCCTCCTTCTTTTGCTCTACGAATTACCACCTTAACTCTTGCTACTCCGTCTGCCCTGTGTTAAAACTCCTTTCATCTTCCTGCCTCTGCTGCCCCAGAGCCCTGGGTACCAGATAACCTACGCACCTCTGCCCACCTGGCTGGCACCTCCACCCCTCTCCCTGTAGAGGCCTCAGTCGTCCTCTCCCAGTTGAGTGGGCAGAGACTTGAGCACCCTCTGTGTTAGGCTGATCTCTGCACTCTCACATCATTTCCCAGAGGTGAACCCTTATTCCCTTGGCCTCTCAGAATATGGGCCTGGCTTCTAGAACTTTCCTCATACTGAGATTGTTGTTGCACACCAGTCAGCTCCTCAGATGCTTTTACCAATAGAAACATTGCTTGCTTTTGCCAGCTTCTGTGACTAAGGACTGATTGATAGCTAACCCTAGCCTAATGTGAGGATAGGACCTGGTCCCAGGTGTGTGTATATATCTACACACAGGCCTTCTGAGCCCACCTGTGTCCCCCTGCCAGTTGGGACCTCCAAGGGCTTCCTCTTCATCACCTGGTCAAGCACTTGTCTGCATCTTGATTACAGATACCCAATCCCAAATTTGGTTGATTCTCTGCCATCAGCAAGGTAATCATAGGCCTTAAACATTTCTCCTCAGGTATTGCTAGCTTATATGCCACCATATAAGATATTTATTCATTTATTGACATACATTCATTTAATACATATTTGTTGAGCACCTAGTATGTGCCAGGCCCTCTGTCAGCTACTGGGCATTTAGTGTTAAACAATATCTGCTTCTGACCCCTTAGGAATATGTATAAGTTTCCTGGGGCTGCTGTGACAAAGTGCTACAAACTGGGTGGTTTAAACAATAGAAGTTGGTGTCTCACAGACCTAGAAGCTGGAAATCTAAAATCAGATGCTGGCAGGGTTGGTTTCTCATGTGGACTGTGAGGAAGTATCTTCTCCAGGCCCCTTTCCCAGGCTGCTAAAGGCCATCTTCTCCCAGTGTCTTCACATCGTCTTCCTTCCATGCATGTCTGTCTGTGTCCAGTTTCCCCCTTTTAATAAGGACACCAATGATATTGGATTAAAGACCCACTCTGCTCCAGTATGAGTTCATCATAACGAATTATGTCTTCAATGACCTCATTTCCAAATAAGGTTACCCTCAGGTGCTGGGGACTAGGAGCTGAACGTATTACTTCAACCCATAACAGTCTGCATGATTTTCTGGGGCAGTGGACAATGAGAGCCATCCATAAATGTTCACTGTATATCTACAGGGAAGAGTCGTTCCCTTCCCTTCCCTTTTCAGGACAGAGACAGCTGATATCTATCAAGTGATAACTATGTACCAGAAACTCTATTTCTTGAGCACTTACTATGTGTTCAACACTATTTAGTCACTATGTGTGTTGGCACAATCCTATGAAGACACTGAGGCACAGAGAGTGTAAATAACAGCCCAACCTCACATGGTAAGGGGAGAGAAGCAGATCAAGTATATTTTGTTCGAATTGAATTGTTTGCACCTTCTCTCCCCCACCTCGCTGCAACACCAGTCTCAGCTATTGAGGATGTCTCCATTGTTTTATATTTATTTATTCATTTTTAAAATTTTATTTTTAACATTTCTTTATTGATTAAGGTATCACGTATTTGTCCTCATCTCCCATTCCCATCCCAAACCCCTCCCCACTCAATTCCCCACTCCCCTGTTGTCCGTGACCAGTGGTTCGGCTTACATGCATGCATACAAATCCTTTGGTTGATCTCTCCCCCTTACTCCTAACCTCCCCTACCTTCCCTCTAGGTTTGACAGTCTGATCAGTGCTTCTCTGTCTTCCGGGTCTGTTTTTGTTCATCAGTTTATATTGTTCATCATTTCCCCTAGATGAGTGAGATCATGTGACATTAGAAGCACACTTATAAGGACTGAAAATGAGACAAGCAATAATAGTTATGCTGAGAGGCAAATGAATCAGTCAGTCTGTAGTGAGTTTCTTTCTGGGCCAACAGTTATTTTGAGTCCCAATTTCAATGTCAAACAGTTCCTTATGTGTACATCAGTTCTGGATGGTGGACAAATGGTGATAATGCAGGTCTGAACTTCTTTGTTTTGGTCCTAGGCAACCCGCAGAGTTACACAGCTGCTGACTGCTAGTGTGGCAAGGCGTCATCAGGGTCTTCTCTCTGGACTGTTTCTCTTCTGTCTTCGTGGCAGGAGCAGTCCTGTCAATTCCTCCCAGTTGCAGGAATCCACATGGTCTTGGGGTTGTTTTATGAAAATATACAAACATATTCTCGACCAAACGTTAATAAAGGAATTTTTTTCTATAAATTTGACTTGGGATATTTTTTCATTTTTTGCCCTAACGATTTTCCTTTGGTTTGTTTTGACACCATGTGTCTCCATTGTTTTAGATCCTGCTCTTTACAGGGCGCTGCTCACAGAGACTGCTCTGTGAGGAAGCTCTCCGAGTCAGGCAGTGCAGGAACCGATGGCAGCAGGATTTGAATCCTGAAGGTTAGAACCTCTGCCCCTGCGTGCTTTTAAAATAGGTGTCCATCTATCTCAGTCCTATTTATTGCCTTTTCTGTATTTTTAAAATATAATTCTCATAGACATTTGCAAGCTTGCTTACTGTCTGTCTCTGCGATGGAGTGTAAGTCCCATGAAGGCAGCGACTGGCATCTCTGGTGACTCGCACTTTGCCTGGCCCACGGAGATATTCCAGAAGGACCTTTGGGTAAATTAAATTTGCTACAGATAAAGCAGATTTTGTCGGGGAAGATTTTGTTATTTTTTAAAAACAGCGCAGGGCACAAAATGACTCTAGGAACTCATGTTAAATAATTGAGTAAGAATGAGACATTTAGAGCATCATTGCTGGTCCCCAGCACAGCTGCGGAAGACTCTGAGGATGTCACTCTCTGCCTCTAAGTCTTACTACTGCCGTCACTGATAATTATCATCCGAAGTGTAGCTCTAGCAGTGTAGCCACAGGTTTCAATTTCACTTAAGTATTGACTTCCCACCCAGGGCCCCATCAGCATTTTTTTCTCTCCTGATAGCAGCCGGCTCTCACAGCTTTGTGAGAACAGGCTGTATATTCAGGGCAAATTTGATGAACCGAGTTTGTGTGTATGTGTGTGTGTAATTCACAGACACTGTGCACCGCTGAGGTGTTGGAGCAGAGTGGATGGGGCTAGCAGTTGGAAAGCCTGTACTCCCACGGGAATATAATTTATGTTGAGATCGGTGTCCTCATTTGGAAAAAAGGGGCAAATGACAGACCATTGCAGGACTCAATTAAGATAATGCACAGAAAAGTGCTTCTGCTCCAGCACACAGACTGTAAAGAATCACCTGGGGCCAGCAGGGCAGGACAAGGGCATTGGTATCTGACAGGCGCAGGTCCCAATTCTACTACTCATTAGCCGTGAATATAGTTATTTTTTTTTAAATCTCTGCACTTCAGTTTTGTCATCTGTGAAATGGGAGAATAATATCAATCTGGCATGTCCTGTGGCTTAAAGGGAATGATATTTGAGAAGCTCTTGGCAACTGGTAGGTTCAGTATTTTCCCCATTGATCTTTGTCACTTAACCATATTCTATTGCTGTCATAGTACATCTACAACCTCAGTGGCCAAAACAATACAAATCTGTGATCTCATAGATTCGTAGGTCAGATTTCCAGAGAAATCCATTTCTCTACCTGGGTCACAAGGCTGAAATCGAGGTGTGTTGGCAGGCTCTGGGCAAAATTTTCTTCTAGGCTCTTTCAGGTTGTTTGCAGATTGAGTCCCATGTGGTTGTAGGGCTGAGGTCTCCATTTCCTTGATGGCTGGTGGTTGGTGGCTGGAGGGTTGTCCTCAGCTCCTAAAGCTGTCCGCATTGCTTGGATGGTGGCCCCCTTCCCTCCTTCATCTTCAAAGCCAGCAAAGCTGGTGGAGTCCCTCTCACATCGCATCACTCTGATTTACGCTTCTGCCTTCCTCTTCCCCCTTTAAGGGCCCATGTGATTATACATTGGACCCACCCGGATAATCCACAGTTTTATCTTAAAATCAGTAACCTTAATTTCACCCGCCTGGCTCCTTTGGCCAGGTAACCATTTTGTGCCAATGTAACAGGTTTCAGGGATAGAAACATGGACATCTTTGGGTATTATTATTCTTTGTATCATAGTCATATGTTGGTATCCTATGGTTTCATATGTTGTGTCAACAAAATGTAGTACTCAAAGTACTTAACTCAATACCTGGCATCGAGCAAGCTCTTATCTAATATTAATTTCTGTTTTTGGTATTTATAAGTAGAGGACAAGATGTCTCTTGTTTTATCCACAGGTCCTAGCAAATCTACTAGCTGTTTTAGAATCATCTTCTTTGATACCCATATTCAGTTCTCGCCCCTTGCCCACCAGGCTGGTTCAGTACCAATCCCCTGTGTTATTGAACCATAGTACTTCCTTGTTTAATTGTCCACATCTCTTCCACCAGACACTGAGTTTAAAAATTTTTAAAATTGATTTTAGGAAGGGAGAAAGAGGAAGAGGGAGAGTAGAGTGCCTCACACATAGTGGGTGCTCAATAAATGTCTATTGAATAAGTGAATGATGAGAAAATCTCTTGCATGCTTAAAAATAATTGATCAAATAATTACTGGTTGGAATGCATCCGTTAAACAATATTAAAATCTTTATTTAATATTAAGTATTAAAATATTTATTTGAGAATGGGAAAATTTATGCACATAGATGTTGTATTTTCTAAGAGAATTATCTTCACACAGAGGTTCTTGAACTATAAATGTGAATTGTCTAGGCTCAGGTCATGTGGAGGGAATCTTCTGTAATTGCTGCTGACTCCTGGTAACTATTGCACTTGAAATTTATTGAATGATTTTGTCATTCCCCCCCCTGAATGTATCAGGGTACAAATAAACACAGCATTGAAACAAAGCCACATTAGTTTGCCTTCTCATTTGCTTACTTACTGGGACTACTTATATCTAAGAGTAAAATTGTATCTTAGCGTTAATTCTCTTGGAAATTCACAAGTAGCTCTTCCTTCTATCTTCCCTGCCCACCCCGCCTCCCCCAAATGTTGAATGGTCATTTTCTATTTTTTTTGTGAAGTGTCTGAGCAATACTGCAAGTAGTTAGTGGTCATCATGGTCAAGTAAGAGCAGTGTTCACAGGGTGGTATATTAGCGTTGCTGTTTGTTTTCTGTGTTTTAAAATTTTGTCTATTGTGATTTGTCAACCTGCCCACGTTGACTCCAGATCAGCCAGGAGGCTGGCTCCTCTTGCCTGAACCAGAATCTTGTCACAGCTGTTTTGAGCTTGGCTGGTCCTTTTGCAATAATTGCTCCCACTCAGGGACTTCAGTCTTTTGGTATTTATTTTTAGGTTCAATATAGCCTCCATTATTGTAAAGGAACAGTTTTATTATCTGAAACAAGCAACCACAAATGAAAAATTGGGGCCAAATCACAGGCCTCAGGGCCCAGATGAGGAATAAAGAAAAAAAAATATTTATAGCCGTAAGTGCTTTCTTTGCAGTTTTCCTTCTGTCTATTGGGCTGGGACACATTTTTTACCATCTCAGACCAGTGATTAGGCATCAGATTATGTCTTGATGTTACAAATGTGCTGCCCTCTATTGGAAGTCTGGGAATCCTAATTTCTTTTGGAATCAGAATTCAGCTCATGTGTGAGGTTCATATGCCATTCACCAGTTTTAGTGCAGCCTATTCTCAGTGGCCACCTCTGGTTGACCCCCCCCTTGCATAATTACTTTCAATTCAGCAAATATTTATAGAGCACCCAGTGTGTGCCAGACACCATGATAGATGCACAGATGTTCATGGTTCCTGATTTCAAGAAGCTCAGGAATTGGTAAGGAAGACAGACATAAGCAAAGAAGTAAAAAGGAAAGCTGGCTCCATAAAGTTCTACAACTCTAAAGAATGTAAGTGCTATGTGGGCAGAGGCAGCCAAGGAGAGTTAGAAGTTAATACTGAAGCAATAGTTGGTTTAATGCCTGGTGTGTGTTACGTTTTCCATATGGATGATAAGTGTGGTTTTGAGAAGGTGATGTAATTAGAGCATGGGGTGTCAGGAAGGGCTGCCCAGAAAAGCATGTAGCCAGAACATCAGCAGCATCTGCCTGCCTTGCACTCTGAGCATTACTGACTTCAGCTTCAGCACAGGTGGGTGGCAGCATGGTCAGGAGCATTGTACTGGTGGAGTGTCCAGCAAGACCTCGCCCATTAACAGACACAAGAGACTGATGATGCGCCGAGCATTATGTGAGCCTATATATGCATATGTGGTGGCCCAGCTTGCTGAGTATGGAGAGTGGGTGATAGGGACCCATCTGCACCAGCCACCTCACCCCCTTGCCTATCCGAGAGCTCTTGGGGATTTCATGTCTCCACAGAGTCTCTGAAGAAAGCAAAGTTTTAGCTTCATTGAGGCAAGCTCTGTAGTAAGGCCCCTAAGGGCTTCCCTTGACCTGGGCCTGACTGTCATCCCTATCTTCTCCCCCAGAAGCCCACCTTCCTCTGACTGACCCAGGCTGCTAAGTTTCTGCCCACACCTCCATGCCTTTGACTGCCTTTCCCTCTGCTTAGAATGATTCTCACAGAAAATGTGGGAGTGTTTGGGGGTGGGGAGAGTCCAAGGGAAGAAGACAAGTGAATAGATGATTGCAGTAGCCGAGGTGAAAGATAGGATGCCCTGAATGTGACAATTGGGAATGGAAAGAAAGAATCAGATGAAATGGGCATTTAAGAAGTTCAGAATCTACAAGATTTGATGACCAATTAGATATAGTGGATGATAAAGAAAGATTCTGTGATACCCCGAGGGTTTAGGCTTGGATTGGATTTTCTATAATTACCTGTATCCCTTAGAGAGGTCTGTCAATGCAAGCTACAAACCAACATTCCATGTAATTAACTTTTACTTTTAACATGGTCAGAGTTATATTTTAACAAAGAAAAATGTGAATTGATTTAATGTCTAGGCAATGTTACCTTCCATTTTTGATGCTCAGAGACATTAATTTTTAAATATAAAAACAATAAAAATGGTACTTAATAGAGTGAGTATCATGAACTGTGTGAATGTACAGAGGATTATGATGGTATTTTGTTGTTGTTCATGGTCATTTTTATTATACTAGCTACCCTTGTACAGTATTTTAAAATGTTTTTAAACTTTATTGTTGAGAGTATTACAGATACCTCCTCCATTTGCCCCATTGCCCTTCATCCAGTTCCTATCCTGCTCCAGGCCTTTACCATCCTATTGTCTGTGTCCATGGAATATTAATAGTTAAAGTTTAGAATTGGTGTGTTCTGATCTTTTATATGCACAATATAGATTTAAAAGAAAATACATTATAAGGACTAGAAAAACAGTCCTAGTGATTAGGTTAAGGACTTTGGATATAGGCTTGGGTTCTATTCTCCACCACTGAGAAAAAGTGGGAGATATTTCCAACATTGCTTATGTTCAGAATTCTGGCATTTTCCTCGCTACTCTGTAGACTCTGGAAAGAAAGGGTGTTTCTTTAGTGTAGCTCTGGTATGTTTTCATCTTTTAGTGTTTAAAATAGTCTCTTGCCTGCAATAGTGACATTTCCAGAGTAGCTTAGGTTCCAATCACTGAATTAAGAAGCAGAACCAAGCTGTCTAGGGTTATGTGAATGATGCATAATGTCACATCTTGACTGCTAATGCAGCACAGAGGAAAGGCTTTCAGTTTGACATCTAATTAAGAAAAAAAATCAGTATTTTTTGAGGGTAGAAAATGAAGATTCTATTCACAAATATTTCTGGTTTTCTTTCCTCTAAACACATGTAGGACTGAACTTCCTGATCTGTAGCATAAAAGAGTTGTCATATGACTGACTTCATCCAATGAGATGTAAGCGGAAATGTCACGCCTCATCTCTGAGTGCAGGTTGGTGAGAGCCAGTGCATGACTTGTCAATGTCCTTTCCCTTGTCTTGGTGACCAGTGGTGCTCCAGCTGGTGGAGGCTCTGTTAATTTTCATTCCTGGGTGAAGCGATGGTGGGAGGGAGGAGGAGTTCCAAGTAGATTCACAACCTTTATTTTGTTAAGCAACTAATATTTAGGGGTGTGTTTGTCATAAAGCCCACTCTAACTCATGCACATTTCTTTATTTACACATCTTAAAATACTGCTTGTATCCCTGAATACTGTATGTTTATTGTGGAGAATTTTTAAAATATAGAAAATAAATAGCCACTAAAATCACCTACATAAAAATAATTACTGCTAACATTTTCATGTACAATTGATCCTTGAACAACACGAATTTGAACTACACATATCCACTTATCTATGGATTTAAAAAAAATAAATACTATAGATGTATTTTTCTATCTTTTGATTTTCTTTCTTTTTTATATATTTTATTGATTTTTCACAGAGAGAAAGGTAAAGGGACAGAGAGTCAGAAACATCGATGATAGAGAAACATTGACCAGCTGCCTCCTGCACACTCCCCACTGAGGATGTGCCCACAACTAATGTACAAGCCCTTGACCGGAATCGAATCTGGGACCCTTCAATTCACAGACCGACGCTCTATCCACTGAGCCAAACTAGTTTCGGCTATCTTTTGATTTTCTTAACATTTTCTTTTCTCTAGCTTACTTTATTGTAAGAATACCATATATAATACAAATAACATACAGAATATGTGTTTAATTGACTTTATATTATCAGGAAGGCTTCCTATCAACAGTATGCTGTTAATGGTTATGCATTATTTGGGAGTCAAAAGTTTTACGTGGAATTTTAACTGTGTGGGCTTTGGTGCCCCTAACCCCCAAGTTGTTCAAGTGTCACTTGTATTTTATTTCTTTCTCTCAGGTATATTCAAATTTAAAAATTGAGATCACATTATATATAACTAGAGGCCCAATGCATGAATTCGTGCACCAGTGTGTGTGTGTGTGTGTGTGTGTGTGTGTGTGTGTGTGTGTGTTGGGGGGGATGGGGTCCCTCAGCCTGGCCTGCAGGATTGGGACAAGTCAGCTCTCTGAAATCCCTGAAGGGGTCCTGGATTGCAAGAGGGTGCAGGCTAGCTCGAGAGACCGCAGTGGTGCACGATCAGGGCTGGAGAGAGATATGGGAGGTTGGACAGCTGGGGAGAGACTTCAGGGCATGTCTGGCCTGCCTCATTCAGTCCTGAATGGCCGGATCCCAGCAGCAAGCTAACCTACTGGTCAGAGTGTCTTTTCCCTGGTGGTTAGTGCACATCATAGCAACTGGTAGTTTGGTCGATTTTCTGCCACCTGGTGGTCAGAAAGTCCATCATAGTGAGTGGTTGAATGGCCTTAGCATATCATTAGCATATTCCTTTTTGATTGGTTGAATGGCCGACTGGTTGACCAGATACTTAGCATATTGGGCTTTTATTATATAGGATATGGCTTTTTTGCTCCATATTACATCAGTAGTCTTTAAAATATGTAAATTTGCCACATAGTATTAATTAGTGAAGGAATGTTATAGTCTATTTTTATATTATATGTTTTATTTTTCTATAATCCTATCTAATAAAGAGGAAATATGCTAATTGACTCTCATGCTGTTGCAAAGATGGCAGTGTCCACAGCCAATAAGGAGGGAATATGCTAATTGCTGTCCCACCCTCAAAGATGGCAATACCCACAGCCAATAAGAAATAAATATGCTAATTGACTTCCCCACCCTCCAAGATGGCAGTTCCCATAGCCACAAAATGGCGGCACCCAGTCCCCTCAGCCCCCCTGGGGTGGCAGGCGCATGGCAAGACTGGGCCTGCCCCCAGGTATCCATGGTTTCTCTGTGAGCCTGCCTCCAGAGTCCCCAAATCTCCTCAGCCCCCAGCTGCACAGGGCCAGCCTGAGGTGCAGGCAAGCCTCGGATGGCAGCTGCCCAGTTGCCCAGGGCCACCCAAGGCTCAGGTAACCAGAGCTGGCCGAGGCTTATGCTGCGGGCAGTGGCAGCAGCAGAGGCTTGATGGGGTGTCACCTTCCCCTGATCACCAGGTCACCTGCTGCCCCTGACGGCTCCTGGACTGTGAGAGGGGGCAGGCTCCTGGACTGTGTGAGAGGGACCCCCATTTAGTGCATGAATTTTCATGCAGCGGGCCTCTAGTATAAGTTATAACAAAGTAACATTTTACTTTTGTACTTATTCTCTTTTTAATAACATCCCAAATAATACATTTGTGCCCATCTTTGCTGGAAC
The DNA here is from genome assembly GCA_963924515.1 of Vespertilio murinus. Classification (NCBI taxonomy): domain Eukaryota; kingdom Metazoa; phylum Chordata; class Mammalia; order Chiroptera; family Vespertilionidae; genus Vespertilio; species Vespertilio murinus. Next base: position 19,476,248 of record OZ004719.1, on the reverse strand, counting down.
TGCTGCTATATCCTTAGAGTAAATCCTAGAAGGGGAATTACAGGGCCAATCAGTATGCATATTTTGAAGACTTTTGCTACATATTAGTAAATTGCACAGGAGAAAGGTGGTACCAATTAACACTTCAGCAAAGAGAGATGGGCCATCTCATCATCCCTGCTGAGTATTAGAATTCCTTTTAATCTCTGTTAATTTAATAGGTGAAAATGTTATCTTGTTGTTTTATATTTGCAGTGCTTTGATTACAAGTGATGTGGAACATTTATTTCATATGTTTATGAGCCATTTGCATTTTTCATTCTGGGAATTATCCAAGTGGGTTCTCAAGCCCCTAAATACCAAACAGGAAGCCACACAGGAAGCCAGCACCCGGATTCTGTTGCCACGGTGCCTCAGCAGGCGTTTTTGAAGTGTGTGTTGAACAGCCTTCTCATATTCCCTCTCATCTTCCTTGTTTTGATTATTTTCTCTTCAGTCATCTCCCTCCACAGCCTGTCTCTCCCTCAAGCTTTGGTCTCCTTCCAAGCATTTTATTGTATCAGGTGGCAGTCATAAGCTGAACCTGAAATTTTGGAGAAAAAGGGATGAATGTGATCAAAGCTAGTTCTGAGTAGAACAGCATTATTGTGGAAAAATTCATGAAGTGTGTCCCTTATGGAGGTTCCTCCCTACCAGGTGCTCTGTCCCCATGGCGAAGAGGCGGTGGACACATCTCTTGGAGGATCAGTGATTCTGAGCATGGTTGGCTTCCAGGTTTTAGATTTGAATCTGCCGTAGGTGGTGATGAAGCTTAAATTACTCTGCTAGGAAGTTTCTTACTTATTTCACAGACATTTGTCTATTTGGTGCATTTAAGAAGGAAGAAGAAAAAATTAAACTTCCCCAAAGTGAGTGTTACTTTTGAGCTAGTGTGAGATAAAAGACAGATTGAAATGGAACCAGAGGGACCTGCCCTTCACCCTCCATCTTCATCGGAGTGGGAAGCTCACATTGGTATGTCAGGCAGCAGCTGGCAGGCTCTTTTATCATCATTAATTGTCCACTGAGTTGTCACAAGGAGAGATGAGGATTCAGGTTTAATTACATCTGTATCATCTCTGATAAAATCCAGGAGATTCTGATGCTTCAAAACAGGCATGGGCCAGTGATGTGCCAAGGATGGTCTGGGAAGCAGCAAACATGTGTATCATTGGGGGCAAAGGTACATTAATGAATCCCAAGGGAAGTAAGGCTTATCGAGGCTGGGCACCTCTCATGAGATACAGTGAAGGGGTCCAGGGAAGGGAGGTTGCTAGCGGCATTATGCTGGTTAAGGCTAACTTGATTTGTTCAGGGGAATTTGCTTGTTTTTTTGGATAATAACCTACTGCCAGACAGGGAGCAAAGAAATCCATTTGGTTTTATTTTTTACTTTTTAAATATATTTTATTGATTTTTTACAGAGAGGAAGGGAGAGGAATAGAGAGTTAGAAACATAAATGGGAAAGAAACATTGCTCAGCTGCCTCTTGCACACCTCCTACTGGGGATGTGCCCGCAACCAATGTATATGCCCTTGACCGGCTTCAAACCTGGACCCTTCAGTCTGCAGGCCGACGCTCTATCCACTGAGCCAAACCAGGTAAGGCTCCATTTGGTTTTAGATAAAACAGTAACACTCCCACTTCCATTGATTTTATGAAACAGGTCTCTTTGGATGCCCTCTGATTTTATTGGTGCAGAGTGAGGCTTAGTGACAGTGAAGCTGGCTTTTGCTAAAATGAGAACTAAAGTACAGCTTAATAGAAATGGCAAGAGGCAGGTGACATGGGAGCTAAGAGTATTAGTAGCTTATTTCATTGTTTTCTGAAAGTGCTAAGAGCCTTCATCACACTTATGGCAATGGTCTCCCTGCCCAGTTTAGCTCTCAAGGTCTCCTTCTGATCTTCTCTCCACCCTTGATGTGTATATACATGTGTAACCATGTTGGGAAGTCAGGTAGTCACTTCTGCTCATCTGCCCTGCCTCTTTAAGTCCACTCTGTGGGACCAATGTCCCCCCCCCAATGAAATACAGACAGGCCCTGTGACATTTTTGCTGTTGAAGCTAGAGTAACACAAGTAGCTCTCCTGTCGCTTCATATCATGCAGAGTCATCTTAGCGTGGTAGTTCATATACCTGGTCTATGTTATTGTTAAAACTATTGTTTTAAAATAAGTTCTTTCTGCCAGTTCAGGCTTATTTCTGGCAGAAAGATATGGTCACAGAAAGGCATATTTGTTCAGTTCACAGGCTTTCCTCTCTCCTCTTCCCTCACCAGCTTCTCTCACCCTCCTTCCACATGCCACTGACTCTTGGGTTCTGATTAGGGGGTCATATATCCTGGTTACTCAGGCTGGTCCCAGCGGCCTGTTGCCTTTACCAAGTTATTAACAGTTCTCTTTAGTATCAGGTTCTTTAAAGAAATAGAACCAACAGGCCCAAGGCAATTAGGATACCAAATAATCCTATTGCTCTTATAATACCTAAATATTGAATATTTAAAAGGTGAGCAGGCTTAAAATGTATAATGGAGAGAAAATGTCCCTTCAAGCCATTAAAGAGTGTGAGGAATCCTAAGCCTTTGAAATATTGTTGGAAAAGTTTGAAGAATTCATAACTCAATAGATCCTGGGTTACCTTCATAAATATGTAGAGCTTAGAATAATAAAATGTGGGCTAATTCAGAGGTCCATTTAGGGAGGTGTCCAGAGAGAGAGCATAATTAAAATAACTGGTTTCATAGCCAATTTGGAATTCTGTCTCCAGGAAAATGGTTACTGTGAGATATTCACAGAAATCTCAAGAAAATGAGCATGAAGAAGAAATAGGCTTAGGTGGTTAAGAGGTCAGATTCTGGAGTAAAAGTGAACAGATTCTAATTCTGCCTACATAATTTATGATCTAGGAGGCCTTATGATACAGGTAGAACTTTTCTCCGCCTTAATGTTCTCACCATAAATTGGTACTTGACTCACAGGAAGTTCTGAGAACACTAGCAGTGACCTTGGTACACAGTAAGTGCTCAATAAGTATCCTAGTAGATAAAAATGCAAACGCAGGGTCCATAACATCCACAATGACCGGAGGCTGGACCAACCAGAAGTACCCAGCACTGATTGCCTGGGCTGCAGGAGCCCAGACCTAGCAGGGACTGCTGAGGGGGCTGTGAATCAGGTCCAGAGAGAGGCGTGGGGAGAGAGAAGTAGGGTCTGATCTGTAGTCTTCATGGCAGCTGTTGATCAACACTTGCCTCTTTTTTTTCTTTCCGAGCCTGGCCAGCAGCCACACCTCTCTTCCTCTCTGGCTTCCATTGGGGCTGCTGATCAGCCCTGCCTCTTGGATCAGGCCCATTGATAGGCCCAGAGATGCTAACTGGTATAGAAACCAACCAACAGAACCAAATTTGGGTAAATTGCAAGGAGCCAATGGCTGCCTAGGAGATGGAGCTTTTGATGCTGACTGGCATAGAAACTGAACAATCAGACCTATTCTGGGTGAACTATGAAGGCAGAACCTAAGTTGGGGCTAAGGAGGGATTTTAAGGGCAACAGTTGTTTGGTGTAAGGTGTAAGAAAGCGGTTCAATTTTTAAATGACTGGTTTGGCAGTATAGTACATATGGCTGGCTATCAGTCTAGATATAAGGATTATGTAATTTTGTCTGCCAAGAGCATATCCCTCCTGATGAAAAGACTCCCCTTCCCATTTAAGCAATCTTATCCTATATAATCTATACTACTAAAAGGATAATATGCTAATTAGACTGGATCGACTGGCCATCTTTCAGATGTCTGTCTTCCTCCCAGACAGGGCCATGGTGGTGGGGGCCGAGGCAGATGCTGTTAGGGGCAATCAGATTGGCAGGGGGGTGCAGTTGGGGGGCAAGATCAGGCCAGCAGGGGAGGACAGTTAGGGGTGACCAGGCCGGAAGGTGAGGAGTTAGGTGTCTATCAGGCTGGCAGGAGAGTGGTTAGGGGGTGATCAGGCTAGCAGGAAGAAGCAGTTAGGGGCAGTCAGGCAGTCAGGCAGGCAGGCAAGTGGTTGGGAGCCAGCAGTCCTGAATTGTGAGAGGGATATCCTGTGGGATCAGGCCTAAACCAGCAGTTGGATATCCCCTGAGGGGTCCCAGATTGGAGAGGGTGCAGACTGGGCTGAGGGACATCGTCCCCCCACCCCCATGCATAAATTTCATGCACTGGGCCTCTACATGCACTGGGCCTCTAGGTAATAAATAATAACACAAGAATAAACTTAGTTTCACATACTCACAACTGTAAACCCTCTTTTGCCCTCCCCTGCATAGTCACAAGATTAAATAGACTCAGTTTTATATATGAAAGAGAAAAGAGTATGCCAATAAAGTGTTTACTTCCTTACACAGAGGTAGTGACTTTTGGTTTGTTCTTTTTTTGTTTGTTTGTTTGTTTTAGTGTTTAGTTTATGAAGTCTCTTTTTTTTCCCCAGAGAGGAAAAAACTTTCAAAAAAGTAGTCTCATTTTCTGATAATTTTGTTTTAGATTGGTTTTAGATTTTTATAACTCAATGCTTTTGTCATGAAAATGTGACCCATATTATTAGAACTGACTGCATGCAGTAACTAGCAATCCCTAACTCTCATAATGGGTTTTAACAGCTTTACTGCTCATTTGTGCCACAGGCTGCTCTCTGTAGGGCTTTCCTCCATGTTGATATGGGGACCCAGCCCATTATCCCGTGGCTCCTCTGATTCCTAGGGTCTTTTTCGTGTCTACCACCAGTCTTCAGCTGATGAGCAAAGATGCAGAACGAGGATTGTCTGGAATATGTCATATGTCATATCCAGCTTGGAAAGTGGCATTTATCATGTATCCTCATATTCCTTTGGCCAGAATTTGGTCACATGGCCTCAACTTAACTGCAAGGGAAGCTAGAAAATGTAGGTTTTCCCATGTTGGGGAAAAAGAGATCAGAAAGCATCTAGTTTGCCTCTGCTGCATAACTTTGGTTGATGTGAAATTACATGGAGATTTATGTAAGGTTTTATAAGTTGTGGTTTGTAACAAGGGATGTTGAGAAACTTGGCCACTAGATCAAGGAAAAGCTTTTTTATTTTTGAAAATAACTGTGTCATTTAAAAATATATATTTTATTGATGCAGAGAGGAATGGAGAGGAAGAGAGAGTTATAAACACCAATGAGGGATAAACATCAATCAGCTGCCTCCTGCACACCCCCTACTGGGGATGTGCCCGCAACCAAGGTACATGCTCTTGACCAGAATCGAACCTGGGACCTTTCATTTTGCAGGCCAACACTCTATCCACTGAGCCAAACCGGTTAGGGCATAACTGTGTAATTTTAAAATAAATGTTTTTATTGATTTCAGAGAGGAAGGGAGAGGGAGAGATAGAAACATCAATGATGAGAGAGAATCATTGATTGACCGCCTGCTGCACGCCCCCTATTGGGAGGATTGAGCCTGCAACCTGGGCATGTGCTCCTGGCCAGAATCAAACCTGAGACCCTTTAGTCAGCAGGCGGACGCTCTATCCACTGAGCCAAATCAGCTGCTAGGGCAAGGGAAAGCTTTTTGTACTTCAAAATGCATTAATCTGCATAGCAGTGAAGACCTCTTTGGACAGGATGGACCCAGATCCGTTGGGTATTTGGAACTTAGGTCCAAATGCTGAGGAAGTGGCAGATATCATACATGCTAGATATTATCATAACACAGAGACCCTTCCTAATAAACTCTTGAGAACACAGAAGCCACTTTCCTCTGGCTCATCTAATTTAACGTGATTTTAACTTGATATTCTGTGTCTCCTCTCTAGAATTTCTCTTAACATGCTTCAGGTTTTACAGCTAAATCTGGAATAACAAAATGTCCTGTATTCACCCATCAGAGACTGAATATCTATTATGAAAAGACAATAAGACTGGATTTTGGTTGTTTTCAGATAGTAAAATGGCTTTATAAAGGGGTAGAAACTTTCAGTTCATAAAACAATCTATCCAATATTTGTGATTTGTACAAGTATAACATCCTAAAGTAATAATCATACCATATGTCTGCCAGCTTATCTGAGTGATTAGTCCCATGAGAAAATGGCCAAATATGGTGGAGTGTTGAACAAATTTGAGAGGAAGAATTCAACTTGCCCTCACAAAATTTTCCAATGCCAGTGGGTTGCATGATGTGTGATTTGGTATTGTTTTGGTCAATTTTGGATTGTCGGTGATTCTTATAATCTCCATTCCTTTATTTCTCCATTTTAGTCAATGATAAGTGAGACCAGGTAATCACTGTAGTTCACTTTAGCTCTTACAGTGGTCATTTGTTCTTTCTGCCCTCTGGCACACTTAAGGAATGGCTTTCCCTACTTCTTCCTTGGCCTGGTATGAGCCCAAGAGAAAGAAAAGGCAATTTAATTTTAATGTTATCTGAAGTCAGACATAATTAGGAAGACAAATCTTGTGGGAAAAAAAAATGCACTCCAAAGCCAAATACTATGGTGTTGGCAGGCAGATCAAGCACCAACCTAATGAATTAACTGTGCTCTGTGAGCCTTTCACTGAAGATAATAGTTATGTTTCAGGAGGGCATGATGTGACCCATGGTATTTCTAAATTCTCAAGAGTAACAAGCCATGAAAAAACAAGATTTATCTGTATGCATGAGTTCTCAAAATCATCCTTTGATTTTGCATGGTAGGAAGAGTGTCAGAGAGCCAGGCAGTGTTATCAAAGGGCCATCTAGGATGTTGAAAATACAGATTTCTGAGCCCTACACCACAATTATTAAGTTCAGATTTCTGGGGATAGAACCCAATAATCTGAATTTCTGACAAACTCCCCAGTTTGAGAGCTTGTTAAAAGTTTGGCAACCATTAAACAAGTCATCAAATCACAGAACCGCTCTCATCTGTAGAAGGAGAACAGTAACACTTGCAGCTTGTCACACAGAGCCGTTAACTTAGGTTAAAAGAAAATAATTGGCCCAAAGCCCTTTGCCAAGTGAAAATCCTCCTGCAACTACAAGCCTGTGATGTTATTGTTAGGGGTAAAATTGTAGACAAACAACCATCTTTGTGCTTGCATTTTCTTGAAAATGTCTCATGTTCTCCTTCCTGCAGGAGCGTGGGCACAGAGGCATATCAGAGTGTGATGCATTTATTCTGGGCCTCCTGCTTTAGTTGAGTTTTTATCAACTGTAGCAGCTTCCAAGTCCACATAGAGTTAACTATACGCAAGGTTCCATTTGTGCACTTACAGATTTTAAAGGGGACAAGCACAGTGTTCTCTTCTGTTGATCAGGGACACAAACAAAGCTATTAGCTCTAGGTCTAGGGAAAGGAGAAAAAAAATCACTTTTCATATTGTGCAGCCAACCTTAAATCAGGTCAATCTCTCCTTCATTGCTGGCTAATATCCAAGTCACAGTGAAAAGCTGATGTTTTTTGTTTAGAATGGTTTTATTGCAGTGTTTATAAACTAAGACTCCTTGAAATTTTCATTAGGAGGATCATACAGTTCACCTCTTGTCCTGCCCTTTTTCCTTTCTCCTGGAATAGTTGAGTGATTTTGAAAATTCTTGCTAGTTTAATTGATTAGTAAGGAGAGTTATTTTTGAAAGTCACCTTTGACAAAGCATAACTGGGATTGACATGCAGTCAAGACTCTCTGACCTTGGCTTATACAGCACAGGAGAGATGAACATGACCTTTATTATATCTTTGAATGTGTAAGAAAGGAAACTACTATTTATGAATTCAATGTCAGCACTTTGACAAGCACATATGACCTGTTATGCCATTGAATTCTAATAATTAATAATCCTGTGACATAGGTATTATCACTATATTTACAGGCAAGGAAGCTGGGGCTCAAAGTGATTAACTTGGTAACAAGTGGTGGTGCTGGGATTTATTCTGTGTAACAATTCCCAGCAAATCACAAGCCCAACCCATTTCTAGGGAAGGGAAGAGCAACTCCTTTTGATGGGAGGAGCTGAACAGTTAAATTGAAAAGTGCTTGTACAGAAGGAGGAATAAAGAAGCCTTGTGGCCATTTTTGCAATCTACTGTGTTATGCAACCTTCTAAAGCCTGTGAACAATTCAGGTCAGTAAGAAAGGTGAAGTGGCACTTTCAAAACCCAAGAATCTGTTTTATATAACAACCAGAGGCCTGGTGCACAGGTTTGTGCACATTGAAAGTAAATTAACTAAAAGGTGACCGATGGGGTGGGACTGGGCGAGACCAGCCAGACACACCCTGGAGCCAATCTCCTGTGGTCCCTCCCCAGCCAGCTATACCTTGGTCAGTGCTGGGGCTTGAAGGGCATCTGTGGAGTGAGCAGGGTCCCTTCAGCAGGTGGGGTTCTTTGGCCTGGCCTGTGGGAATTGGGCCGAAACTGACCCCTCTGGCATTCCCTGAGGGGTCCTAGAGTGGTGAGAGGGCATGCTGCAAAGTTGCTGTCGCTTAGCAGCTCCTGTGTTGAGTGTCTGCCCTTTGGTGGTCATTGTGCATCATAGCTGCCAGCCAGTTGGCTGGTTGGTTAGGCTTTTATATAGATAGATATACTAGAGGTCCAGTGCATAAAAATTCATACATTGGAGAGGATGTCCCTCAGCCTGGCCTGCCCCCTCTCACAGTCTGGGAGCCCTCAGGGGTGGGAAGTGACCCGGCGATCAGGGTAAAGGGATGCCGCATCACACCTCTGCTGCTGCTACTGCCAGCAGCACAAGCCTTGGCTGGCCCTGGTTACCTAAGGCTCAGGCGGCCCTGGGCAGCCGCCATCTGAGGCTTTCCTGTACCTCGGGCCAGCCCTGGGTAGCTGGAGGGCTGAGGGGACTTAGGGACTCTGGAGGCAGGTGCACAGAGTGGCCAGGCCCACCTGAGGGGAGGGCCCTGCCTTGCTGCATGCCTGCCACCCTGGCAGGGCTGAGGGAACTGGGCGCCACCATCTTGTGGCTGTGGGTGCCACCATTTTTGAGGGCAAAGCAGTCAATTTGCATATTCCCTTCTTATTGGCTGTGGGCGCCACCATATTTGCAATGGTATGAGGGTCAATTAGCATATTCCCTCTTTATTAGATAGGATAAAGAGTATGGCCTGATTTCTGGCAAGTTTGGCTATATGGAATATCACATGCATGAAAAAAAAGCTAAGAAAATGCTATCACAAAAAACCTGTATATGCAACTGAAAGGAAGGCCTGCAATTCCTCACATGCCCTACTTGGAATAGTGAGGAATAGCTTAGATAGAAGGGAAACACTTATTCCTTTATGCTGCAGAAAACATAGAGCATATGTCAAAATCTGATTTATATTCATTCATTGATTTATTTGAGAAATAAGTAGAGTGCCTGTCAAGAGGTTGAAGTGATGGTCTTTGGACTCTAGTCAAGGCTCTTGATGTATCTAAGACTGTTAACACCCACCTCTGAAATGGGTTATTTGGGGAGCACAGGAAGCACTCTGGACAAACCACATTTGGGCCAACTTTTTTTTTTTTTTTTTTTTTTTTACCAGACTGAGAGCTCTGTCGGGTAGAGGGAGAACCAGGGCCGCTCAGGGTTAGCATACAGCATACACAGGTATGCATTGCCTGACACATTCTCTAAATAACTATTTATACAAATGTTGTCAAACAGTCGGATGAGCCCACTTACCTTTATGCACATCCTGAGCAGTGGAGGGATGGGTTGGTCTGTAAAGCACCCTGCATCTGTTCCCAGACCTAAGAGTTATTATATACTTTTAAAGTTGCAGAGCAGGAAAGTTAAAGTTACTTCCTTTGACTTTATATAATTGCACAATTTACAGAGTACAGTTCTAATTTGTATCTCACAATAATCCTTTCAGGTTAAAGGATTATTATGTGGAAAGATAATATGAATTCTGTTTCATTGATAAAGAAATTGAGGCTCAGAAAGCTTGTTACTTACACACTGTGGTAGATCACAAATAAGAACCGGTGTCCCCTTCTCCAAGGCCAGTGTTCTCTCTGTCCCAGTATCTTGTTCCTCCTTTGGGAAGAGCAGCCAAGAAATTGGCCAGCTCTGCAGGGCCTGGAGTCAGAGCCTGTAAGCAAGCATGACATCATCTGTCTTAGGGAACATCAGCTTCCTCCAGGAGTGAGCCTTCTGCATTGTGTCCCGGGCCCTTTCACTGGGGAGAGTGTTGCTGTGGCATTTGTCACTGGGCCCTTTTTTGAGGTTGTCTGGTTAAAGTGGAATCACTAAAGTTCTTTTGGGGCCACTAATTTTTATTATGTAATTATACATATATGAGAGTTGTCTACTTTTATGCATAGGTATTAATTTTCCTCGCCCTAGTGAAACTCAAGTACTATCACTAAATCAAGGACCAAATTTCATGTCTGAAACTGACATAGTGGGTGTGCAGGTTGGCAGCTCTTTGCTTACAGCCTAGATCACCAGCCTAGATCACCAGCCTAGATCACCAGCCTAGATCACCAGCCTAGATCACCATGACCAGAGATTGGTCATAACTTGCTTGAAGTGCCTCAGTGTGCTACTAGCCCCCTACTAGTCACAACTGGTTTCCTTTCTACATCAATCAACATCCCCACAGCCTATGGTCAACTTAGGAGTTTTCTATAAATACTAAAGGTATTTGATTATGAGAGAACAATTAAGGGCCTACGAGCAGTTCTCATCCCCCTGAGTTCCTCTGTGACCTTTGGTGCTTAAGGCAGCAGAGAGGGTCTGCAAAGAGAAATATTCCCTTGGGTGAAAATCCCAAGTCTTGCCTGGGTCTGCCTCCTCCTTAAAGCTTAACCAGGAATTGGACTTCTGAGTTGGTTATACTCATAGGTGTCCTCAAAGAGATGAAAAATGAAGGTGTGTTTATATGTGTGTATGTACTTTGGGGGAAGGGATGGAGATATGTACTGCAGGTAGGTGACTGATCATCCCAGTTTGCCTTGGACAGAGGGGTTTCCTGGGATACAGGACTCTCAGTGCTAAAACTAGGATAATCCTAGACCAACCAGGATGGTTGGTCACCATAGCTGGGGAAGCAGGGGAAGTCACAGTTATTCCATCAATTCATCATTATAAGAACATTGCTATGGTTAATGTTTTAGGGTTGTTGGAGTCAGGCAGCCTGAGTTAAAGCCTAGGTTCACCATATACTCTGAGACCCTGAGCCAGAGAGACCGTGTGCCTCAGTTTTCTTACCTGTAAAATGAGGATTTAAATGTATGTACTTCATAGGGTTTTATGAAATTTAAATGACACATCAAATGTAAAGACCCTGACACAGAGAAATAACTGACAGCCACTCCCATGGGCTCACTTTCCTGAGTTGAGTCTCCCCAACACCCCACTAGACCCCTGGTGTGAGCGTTTAGTACAGAGTGCTGTCCCATCTGCATGGCTACATGGCAATCTCTCATGGGATGCTTATTTTCTGATTGGAGGGCTTTTTTTTTTTTTTTTTTTTTTTTACCAGACTGAGAGCTCTGTCGGGTAGAGGGAGAACCAGGGCCGCTCAGGGTTAGCATCTTTCTACTGACAGAGTCTGCGTTCTGAGCACAGACTACACAATGTCATAACTTAAGAAGGGAGAGCTTGAGGTATCAGCTGGTGCAGGTCCCCTGTCTCACTGTCCCCCTCATTAGGAAACTGAGTGGGGAACAGAAGGTGTGGAGGGAGAGCTCTAATTCGATGAGTACCAAACCAGGGTCAGTCCCACAAAGGCAAACCAGACTGTTCTTGTCATCTGATAGACACACTATGATGACACAGTCTCTCTTTACACACACACACACACACACACACACACACACACTCACATACACATTTTCTGCTGCTTCAGCCATCTTTCAGAAGGCAGGGCTTGAGGCTTGCTTTTCCCAAATCACCTTATTTCTCTTCTCATCTCTATTAGATGTACTGAAGCCCTCCTTCCGCAGATTTCTTCCATTGCTGTCCCAGTCCTGTTCTGTGCCTGACTCTTCTTTCCTTGGCTTTGAGGAGTGAGGACCTGCTTTGTAGTATAACAAATAGAACTGTCAAACACATCAGTGCTGCCGCCTGCCAAGATAAATGGGGCGACATGTGGAGCAACCTCTGTGGATCCCAGGGCCCCAGCAGGAACTGACATTGTGACAGATGGGGGACAAGTAGCGCTGACACAATCGGGTCGCGTGAATGTCAAGGGGGCAGGGTGGTGTCTGCTCCTCTGCTGGCTCCCCCTCCCTCCCAACCATACACATACTGTGTTGCTGGTGATCACAAAGAGATAGCAGGCAGGTCACTGCTCCTCACCAGCCTTGTGAATCTTCCTGTCAGCAGCATAGGGCAAGGAAGTAGCTGTATGCAGAGCATTCTATGTCTGGGATGAACCTGAGTTACCTTGCCAAGAAAGCCAGTCCTGGGCAAAGACCAGAGCAAAGTCTATATTTAACTGTCACCCTCATCTCACTGCAGGCCTGATCTGCTTGTCTGCATATTCTCATCAGTCCTTCTGTACTCCCCGGAGGCCCATCTCACCTCTGACTCTCAACCAGAAACCCTTCCCGGCCTTGCCCATCAGCCCATGCAATGGACCATTCCACTCCTTCCTCTCATACCAGAAGTTCCATTTCCTCTGGAATCGGTAGGACGTCCCACTGAGGGCTCCCAAACAGCCCTCTTGCTGAGCAGGGTGCCCTTCAGCACATTCCAGGGGAGGGACTTGGCAGGCCATTCTGGACCCCATGACAGGATGGTCAACAAGACCAGGAACTGCTCCAAAGGGATCCAAATGCTTTGTAGCCTTTGGAGACATAACTTCTGGGTGGTAACCATGCACTTTCAGTTTCCTTTCTTGTTTTGCCTAAGGAAAATCTTGCCCTTATTCATGGGTGCTGTTCTATGCTGGGCTCTTCTCTGGGTCTCTCCCTTCAATGTCCATTGCTGATCAGCTCCTGGGACCCAAACAGTCAAATCCACTCATAAAATGGAGTGAGGATCTATACTTTCTATAAAGCAGTGTGCTGACTGCTATGAGTGGGGGAGGCAGAGAAATGGTTGCAAAGATAAAAAGCCATGCTTGTCACATGGGGACTTATAACCAAATTGAGCAGAGAGCCGTGTGTAAGTCACTTTAGTATAAAACTAGCCATGAAAGGAGTGAAAGGGTCAGATTGAGAACTGGAGGAGGAAGATTAGTCTTGGCTTGAGAGGAATAACAACATCCTCAAGGAAGAGATGGGGTTTGGCAGGGCCTTAAAGGATGAAGAGGATCCGGACAGGTTGACATGATGGAGAAAAGGAAGACCATGTACCTATGCAGAGGAGTGATTTTCAAGCCTTTTCATCTCAGGTCACACATAAACTAATTACTGAAAATTTATGACACACCAAAATACAGACAAAAATACATTTTTGATACATTCACGTGGGATGGCGATTGTTGTTTCGGCTGTTGTCATTTTTTTACACTCTAAGAGGAAGGGAAGAGAGGTTAGTGCCCCTGATTAAATAGTCAGATATTTCATGTTTTTAAAATGCTGGTGGCACACCAGTTGAAAGTCCCCGATGTAGAGGGCAGAGTATAAATATAGATGCAGGATATTCTGGGATCTAGGCTTTGTCAGTTATGACTGATAAATGTGAGAAGTGTAAGTTGTGTGTGTGTGTGTGTGTGTGTGTGTGTGTACACAGATGCATGTATGAGTGAGAGAGACAGAAGATAAAGAGTGAGAGAGATAATTTGGTTGAGAGAAAAGATTGGGTGCAGTCTCAGGAGCTTGAATTTTGTTCTGTGTTCAGCTTTGGGTCAGGGAACACATACTTCTTTGCTTTATATTTTGTCTCATTGCCAAATTCCTAATTACTGAGGAATGCCACCTTTACTGATGAGTAAGGAAATGATCATCAACACAGTTCTCTTGGATTCTTCCAAAAACTGGGGGTGATTAGCAGTAGGGAAAGAAAAAAATGGAGGGAGGTGCCAATATAGAGTACCTTTGAGTAGATTGAATGAGCTTATTTCAGTCATAGTTTCTCTGTCTGAAGAAGGGATAAAGTATAATACCTGGCCTAACATGGGGAAAATACTCATCCCATAGGTCTGATGTGAAGCGCCTGATAGAAAATGCATGCTAAGTGTTTAGCACAGCATGTCTCTATAACTGGTGGCTATTATTATGATTATTCCCTTGCCTCCAGAGCCATTTTAACAGACAAGAGCTCCCAGACACTGTTAATGGGCAGCTGTATGAAAGGAGCACGTGGTTTGTCCACAGGAATGATGCTGCTGAGGGATGCTTCAAGTCTATATGATGATGAGACTTAACAAGATCAATACCACTTTTGGAGGAGATTATATGCTATACTAGGCAGCAAATAGACCATTGAAACTGGATTTGGAAAGCATTTATGGAGTCTATTAGAGATGGTTAAACATACCAACACAGAAAAATAAATCGTGGATTATACTCATGTAGCCCACCAGCACTCTTTCTCTTTATGACTCTCTTTCCTTTTCTCCCTCTCCTTACCCATTTTCAGGTTTAGGGAAGTAGGACTGACCTTAACCCTAACCCTAACCCTAACCCTAACCCTAACCCTAACCCTACCTTTTCTGAGGAAATGACTTGGCTGTGCAGATCTAGCTATTGAGAGTGTGTGAACTTTTAGGTTCCGAGTAGAAAGTGAGGCCTCAGTCTACAGAAGGCAGTGGATGAGTTCTTTTTGATTAATGCGCTGATGAGGTTTTCCAGGAATAACTTGAACCTTTTGGTAGCTTTTAAAGTTACTAGTGAGCAATTTAGTGCACTGGAGCAGTAATTTCATGTTCTCTAGCGGCTTGAGATAATTAGATTATTTTGTGGAACGAATAAATGAGAAGTTAACTCAGTGGCATGGATCAGAGTGGTAACTTGATTTATTTCTTGTACAGGTGAGTGCTCTAGAGTCTTGACCCTACAAATAATTGTTTTGACTCCCTCCCCTTTCTCATTTATAATATGGTTTCAGTCATTATGTGAGGGAGGCTGCCCAATGGAGTGGGAAGAGCATATGGACTTTGGGATCAGCCAAATTTTGATTTAGTTTCTACTAGGTGTGTGACCTTGGACAAATCACTTAACATGCCAGACCCCAACTCCTAATCAGTAAAGGCGTGGCAATAATACTAACTATTTTGAGAAGCTTGTGCATTTTAAGTCTGTTACTGAAAGCATTTAATGCACATTTAACCCACATTGGAAACACAGACTAACATTAGATTCCTTTTAGTTTCCCTCTTCACTATGTTATTTAAAAATGATTAATGTTCATACCAAGAATAAACAGCCAGCACATGAATTAATTATGGTTTTACTCATTTGCTAGGTCAGAAAGAACCTTTGCCTTAATAAAGTGCTTTAATGAAAATGTTTACTGAGCCTGTGCTTTTGGGTGAAATGAAAGATGCTTGAAACCCACATATTTTTGTGGAAATATATATTAGCATTTTACTTCATGGCCAATAATGACTTGATTCAAGGCAAAACCTCTACAAATCAACCAAGGGTTACCTAAATAGTATACTATTATAGAGTTTAAAATGAATCTTGATTAGGGAATTGGCTTTGCATGATCCTCTGCTATGGCATTATATACAGGGGACATTCTGTAGCCCTTAGGTAAAGTATGGAAATGAAAAAAATTCACCAACCAAATAGCATTTGGAGTTTGGAGAGTATTTAGTGCTTTGTGTTAGTTGGTGATAGGAACAGACCCTGCTTTTTATAAGTTGGATCCTTATGGACAACCAGCCACAACTGGTCTGGATTAGTTCAGCAGGGCAGGAAGGGGATATGCTCTCAGTTCCCGCTAGAACATCACAGCATTGGCATACTTGTTACGATTTATTTCAAGCTCAATTCTGTATATCACTTATCCACTGAATTGAACAAATTGAAAGTGATCACATTTAGAAACTATTGATGGGAGGTTGTTGTTCCTCCTCTTTAATAACATCTTTTGAGCTAATTGGTTCACTGATGTTCCTTAAATCCATCCTCCCTCCCTCTGCACAAGTGAACTCGGTTGGAGGTTGGATTTATTGATGTTTAAAGAGTATATTTGGCTCACTGGAGCTTCTATATAAATGAACACTGCTTTGGTGCATTTTTGAAACTTAATGATTTATTTTGCATCCAGGTCAAAAAGGGGAGTATGCGGCATTCAGACAGGAATGAGGACATACGGAACACATCTTTTGGCCAAGAATAGTTGAAAATTGAATTACTTTCTTCAATATATAATAGATGGTTATTTTGATATTAGGATGGGGGAACTTTAAGAATGTTCTATTAAATCTGAAAAATAAAATAATAGATAGAGAGGGGGAAAATTCAGGAGGAATGCCTAGGTGAGACTATTGACATAGCCCTTAAAATTTTATGACATAACACATTTGAGCTTAAAATTTATTATATAAATCATAGAAACCAAAGTTCATTCTCTTCAGTACCACTGGTAAGTCCTGGCAGAACTCCTTCCTTGACCCCAATGCTCTATATCTACTGTCCTATTTCTCTGATAGTCTTCTTATCCAAGCTTTTCAAAAGAGCCATCTATATTGTTTCCATGTCTTCACTTTCCATTCTCTCTTCAACCTACTCAGGTCCGGCTTCTGACTGTGTCAGTTGATTGAACTCAATTTTGTCAAGATTACTGGCGAGCTCCAAAGTTACCAAATCCAGTGGTGGCTCTCTGTCCTTATCTTGTTTGAACTCAACATCTTTGGGATATGTTGACTATTTCCTTCTTCTTGAAACACTCTTCTTTCTTGGTTTCCATGATTTTTTTTTTCTGACTCTTCTCTGACCTCACTGACTATGCTTCCCTGATCTCCTTGGCTTGCTCTTTCTATTCCACCCAATATGGAAGTGTTGATATTCTTCAGAGCTTGGCTTGGGCTCCACTTCTTTTTCTCTCCTAAGTCTCTTCCTAGCTGATCTCTTCAAGTTCTATGTATGTAAATGCAATGTTTACACAGATGCCTCCAGTATTTATATCTTCTATTTTAACCTCTCCTGTGAGTTCTAGACTTATAAATCCAATTGCATACTTGAAATTGCCATTTGCAGGCATTTCAAACCAAGTAAGTCCAGACAGATATTCTTGGTATCATATTCCTCAACATCATTTTCACCAACAAGTCCCATCAATTCAAATTCTACAACATATTTTGCTATAGCCATTGCTATTCTTAGTCATGGCCTATGTCATATTTTGGGACTAGTACACTTGTCTCCTAATTGTTTTTTCTTCTAGTCTTACTTTATGTTATAGTCCATTCTACATGCAGCAACTTCCCTTCTCAAAACCCTCCAAATTTTTTGCATTGCTTCCAGAATAAAACCCACATTCCTGTCATGTCTACCAGGCCTTGCTTGATCTGGCCCTTACCTCTCCAATTTTTTTGTTACCATATCCTCCTTCTTATTCACCATGCTTTAGTCATGCTGGTCTTCTTTCAGTCCTTTTAACTACCGTGCTTCCTAACACATCAAGGGCTTTGCACATGCTGTCCGTTGGGTCCAGAATTATAATTTACATGTCTAACTTAATGACATTTATTACGGGCCAGGCCAGTTCTAAGTGCTTTCTATGGATTAACACATTAAATTCTCAAATTACCCACACGAGATGGGAACCGTTATTCTTCTATTTAACAAATGAGGACATTGACTCACATTTACTCAACTGAATGCTCTTTTCCCCTTTTCATGTGACAGCTCCCTCTTATTTTTTGGTTCTTAGCTTAAATATCTCTCTTTAAGAATGTTTTTCTCGCCAAAACCTGTTTGGCTCAGTGGATAGAGCGTAGGCCTGCAGACTGAAAGGTCTGGGTTTGAGTCCGGTCAAGGGCATGTACCTTAGTTGTGGGCACATCCCCAGTAGGGGGTGTGCAAGAGGCAGCTGATCGATGTTTCTCTCATTGATCTTTCTAACTCTCTATCCCTCTCTCTTCCTCTCTGTAAAAATTAATAAAATATATTTTAAAAAAGAATGCTTTCTTCAACTCCCTTATTTAAAGTGCTAATTTCATTTTTCAGTCTCTCTTTAACTTTTACAGCATGAATTATAACTTGAAATTTCTTTGTTTACTTGTGTTTTGTCTGTATGGATTGAGACTAGGGCTTTCTCACTCACAGTTTTATTCCTGTGGCTCAGAATAGCACCTTCGTTAATTATTTATTGAATGAATGCATGACCAACTTCTATGGAACTTAGTCAATGAACTAGGAAGAGGGAAGAGAAGAGGTTGGGAAGGTATGTTGTTTGAAGACTATAAATGAATCAAAGTTGTGGTGTCCTGGGCCATGTGACTTTTTCCATTTCATTCTGTTCTTCCTGAAATAACAATAAAACAAAACAAAGAGTCATAAGGAGCTTGAAAAGAAGACTGGCTGTAATTTCTGATCATAGATTAAGCTCTAAAGTTACAAATACCTGTTGTACACACATTCAGTGGGAAAAATAGCATAGACAAAACTGTGGAGACAGGAATCAGGGTTTGTAGAAATGACTATATCAGCTTGTCTATGGTAGATGGTTTGTGTGTGGTGCAGTGAGAGATGACTTAGGAAATCAGGGCATGGCACTGAATGCCAGCCTAGGGTGTTTGGATGTGAATCATTGACGATGAAAAGTAATTGAAAATCTTTGTCCAGGTGGTTTTGAAATTGCCAAGAATCATGAAACCCTCAATGTATGTAAGGTAATAAATTTGTTGTCTAAAGATCTTGCCGTTATGCCCTCAGCTTGCATTGAGAGGAATTATAAAAATGTATTTTCTTTATGCCACTTACTGTCACTTCTATGAGGACCCACAGTTTCAGTGCCAGTAAAGCTATGTCAAATAAAATTTCCTTCCTTCCTTCCTTCCTTCCTTCCTTCCTTCCTTCCTTCCTTCCTTCCTTCCTTGTTTCCTTCCTTGTTTCCTTCCTTGTTTCCCTCCTTGTTTCCTTCCTTCCTTCCTTCCATTTCAAGGGAAGATGAAATTATATTCAGAGCAGTGATTCTCTAAGTGTGATCTAAGGATCTTTGGGAGATACTGAAGACCTCTCAGTGGGTCCATGAGATTGAAACTGTGTTCAAAATAATATTAGGACATTATTTGCTTTTTTCATTTCCATATTTTCACCGTGCAGAGTGGAGTTTTCCAGAGGCTACATGACATGATATCTCAAGAGACTGAATGCAGAAGCAGATATAGAATCTAGTTATTTTCTCTAAGAAAGGAATTAAAGATATTTGGACAGATGTAAAGCAATGGCATTCTTTTCACTAAAATTGTTTTTATTGGAGAAATAAAATGTAACAGTTATTTATGTTAACATGTAGTGGATTTATTACAGTTATTTTTAAATGAAAATTTTAAAACATTTCTTTTTAATTTTGAAAATGGCAAATATTGTTATTAACAGTTGTTACAGAAAATAAAAAAGAGGCTGTTAGACAAAAGCCCTTTGGGGTCGTTAATAGTATTTTAGGAATGTAATGGGATCCAGGGGCCCAAAAGTTTGACAATACTCACTTCAAAACTGCTAGCATACTAGTAACTTTTCCTTTGTGAAGGGGCAGGTAAAAGGATATGCAGGTGGAACTGATGAGAAAGTTAGAGTGGTGAGGGGCTCACATTAGACTAGGAGGGCAGAAGCTGTGACCTCCCAAGCCAGCACATAGGAGCAGCTCAGTACAATTTGGATATTGAATGAACTGATGGACGAATGGTAAAGCACTAGTGAAAAGTGCATTTGACATAGTTTACAAGATCTAATTAAGGCCAGTCCTGCCATCAGCAATCAAAGTGAGCTTTCATTCATTCATTCAATTTTCAACTCATCAATTATCCAGTGGTTATTATTGAGTACCTATTATGTGCAGGCTGCTGTGTATAAGTCACGTTACATTTTTAGTTTTCTCACTGCTAAAGAGGAAGCTCAAATAATGTGCGAAAACCCTTCTAGCAATGTCTTCCTCTAGATAATACAAGAACTCTCTCTTTGTCTCTCTTGGGTAAGCTAACACAAGAAGGAAGATCACTTTCCTCAGGCAAAAAGCATTGTCTCCTTTAAGTGCTGCTGCACAAACTAAGTGGCAGATGGTTGACTGCCTTGGTATTTTCCAGATAGAAATGGTCAAGTTTGGAAATGAAAAAATTTTACAGCATGAAATAAGCTAGCTCAACTTTATTTTCTAGCTTTATCCAGTATTAGATTAACTGAATAATGTCAATTTAGGGAATTTGGAAACCTAGCAGTGTCTATCTCTCTCCTAGCAGAAAGATGATGATCAAAGGTCTTTTGTGTGAGAAATCTAAGCAATTCTGTGCAGTGACTGCAAGCCGGGAAACTGTCATTACTCTGAGTGGGCCATGGCTTTGGAGAAAATGAATACCCCTTTTCCTTCAGTCATCTGTCCACATCTTATTTTGATGGGCAAAATCTTAAAGCTCCACATACCTGTTTCCTGGAGTCTTGTGTGGACAGGTTCCCATCAGTATTTGTCAGTTTTTATTAGGCTACATTGCAGTAACAAACAATCCCTACATTTCAGTGGCTTACCAGAAAAGTTGATTTGTTGATTATATTTTATACTGACTATAGGTTGGAATGGAACTGCCTCTCCTCCAAATATTTTTTTCCTTTAAGATTGTAGCTGGAATAAACAGCTACCATTTGGGATTACTTTTCTTATGAAAAGCAAAAAAGAGACCTGGTTGAATCACAGAATTCTTATATAGAATGGGGCATATGTAGGTCACTTTTGGTTCACATTCAGTTGGCCCAAACAAGTCTCATGCAGCCTATGGTCAGTGGGGGAGGGAAATTTACTCCTTTACAGGGAGTTTCTAGAAATCACTTGACCTTGGGTAGTGGTATATGTTTCTCTTATTGAAAGGGAGAGTGACCAATTGAGAATAATGTAATCTATCACACCATTATATCATTGCAAGGTATAGAAATTAATTGCTTCTCTATACAGTTTGTTTTACTTTGTGATACCTAATTCAGAAAGAGAATCTTCTGGAGTTCATGAACTTAGAAGATAGGTTAGAGCACAGCCCTGGGATCTTCCCATTTCTCAGCATTAGACTTGTGTCTTGGTCTTTCTGCAGTGAACTTGGAAAAATACAGGAAAATGAAAGAACACAACCCTTCACCAAACAGAAACAAAATAAACACATACTCATTGAGAAGAGTGCACTCCTTGACCCTGGCAGCCCATGGAGGAGAGAGGCAGTGACCGAGAGGTCTGGCTACTCGGCATGGTTCTCCTTCATCTCTGGGCCTTCCCTGTGGACGCCTACCTGCGCATGTCTGAGCTGAGTTTAGGCAGAGGCAACACTTAATGAAGACTGAAGGAATTGCCTAGAAATGCAAAATGTGCCCTCTGAGAGCAAGGTCTGTCTTAATTCTCTCTTCGTATAGACCACATTGCTGGGCATGTAGTAGGTACCCAACAAATGCTTTTTGAATGAATGAATGTGATAAATGGAGAAAAAGAATGACAGACTGCAGAAAGAGATTGAATAAAAGATAGATTATGTTCAAACAAAGGGCACATTAAGATTCTAGGATGTGAAGCTTGGAGTGAGAAAACAGGTAGCAGTTCTATATCGGGTACTTTGGGTAATAATGATATCTATCTATCTATCTCAGGTTAAAAAGACATACAGATGGGCTTTCTTTTGATATAGTAACTAGGTTGTAATAGATGTATTTCTTATTATTATAAATCCTGTAACGTCACGTTGCTCTGGGGTTAGCTAGTCACCTTGAGTAGGTATGCAAGGGAAAGATTAAACAAGTAATTCTATTTGCCTGCTGCACACACTATTGTTTAGTTAGAAAAATTAAATTCCTATTCAAGCCTCTTAGCATGTTTAATAAGTGCTTCAGGTGCTTAGAACTATGTGTGTGGCAGGAAGAAGCCAAGCCATTCCCAGGGAGTGACGTATTTATTAACCTCACCTTTAACCTGGAATGCTGGAAATAGGCAAACCTGGCCAATCTGGACAGTAAGACCTTCCTGCTGTACACCTGTCCTCTGGGGGCTGTGTTTCATTTCAACTCCAGGCAGACTGGGTTCAAATGCTGTTTTTTGCTACCTTGGAAGTGTTACTTGTTACTCTTTGCATCCTGGCTTCTCAGTTTTTGCCATATATGGAGAACTCTTTATGCACTATGCAATGTAATCTGTCTACTTTAAGCTTGTTATTTTTTATTGCATTAACATTAATTTTGCCCTTTTAAACAATTTTTAAGTGTACAAGTTTGAGGCATTAAGTACATGGACAATGCACCTGCTTTAAACTATGTCAAACCTATGAGAAAGTGCTATTATTTGTGTCCTTTCACGATAAGGAGACTGAGGCTCTGAAAAATTAAGTAATAATGATTCTTATATGATTCTTGGTACCTCTCAGATGCTAACTATGAGGTATTATTGTTTTCCTTTCATACCACAGGCCAGAAGATCCTATTGAAGCCCTAAGAAAGGGAAAGAAGAGGATGGAAGTTCTAGATTCGTTAATTTTCCTGATGCATTAGCAGAGAGACCTGCATCAGCCAGTGGAGGGAGCGAAAATAGGCAGCACCTTAGACTCCTGGCAGGTGGGTGTCCACGCACCAGCTTCAGTACTGATCTCTCAGGGCAGCCCCCGGCTGGGGGTGGGCTGGGGAGGAAATGAGTTAAGCCTGTCTTCAGACACGTTTGTATTGATTCTGTCAGTTTCTTGCTGCTTGCTGACAGAAGATAGATGGCTCATAACGCAGCTGGGCACAGTACATTACGCCCCGTCTTGGGACTCCTAAATCATTTGAAAATTTTAAATTCTCTAATCAATATTTTATGGCGAGCACAAGGCAGAGATGAGGTCTGCTTCTCTCCAGGGCGTGTGCTCATACACTGGGACCCGGTAGATGTAAGTGGCCGGAGGGGTCAGCCTCATATGGGGAGGACTGCAGGCTATGTTCTGAGGGCAGTCATTTAATGAAGGCCAGGACCAGACGGGCCCTTGGAAGTCACGTGGTCCCAGTGTACACCTTACAGGGGAAGAAACATGAGGATCTGGACATGATCCTTGGTCACCCATAGCAAAACTGAGACCGGAGCCCAAGCCTAATTTTGGGACAAATAAGACTTTCTGCTTAGTAAGCACTTACTAAGTAAGCACCAGCTTCTGTTCTAAGTTCTATTTTGAAGAATTAGTCCACGTTCACCATTCCATGAACTAAGCACTGTCATTATTCCCATTCTGCATATGCCAAAAATGAGGCTCTGAGAAATAAGTGGCTTGCTCAAGGTCACAGAGCTGGTAAGTGAGAAGGAACCTGGATTGAGACTCAGGCATTCGGGCTGCAGAGCATGTGCCTTAACTGTTGGCTCCCTGCACAAACTGGATTTGTTGTTCCCCACATGATTTTGACCTATATCCAATATGCATCTGTGTTTCATCACATGGAAAGAGAGGGAGAGAGAAAAAAACAGGCTTCAGTTTTGCAACCAGCCAGTGGATGAGAAAGTAAGCAATCAGCTATTCAGTCCGAGGCAGTCTGTGATGCTGGGTGAAGAGAATGCTGAAAGTGAGGCCACAGTTGAGTGTTTAGAGGAAGCTGCAGTAGATGGGAGGACAGGATCCTGGTGTTGAGTCTTGTAGATGGTGCTGATAATCAACAGGTCTGGTTAAGTGCTGCAGTAGAGAAAGAAAATGTCCTATCCACTCCCACTGGCTCACAAAGCCCTCTCTACCAATCTAGACCCTCCCTGCCCTTTTCTCTTTCTCTTTCTCTTGCCACTTGCCCCACTCACTGAGGTCCAGGACTCCTGCATTAGGACTTGCCTCGCTACCTTGTCCTCTTGGCCTGAAATGCTCCACCACATGGTCGTCCCATGGCTGACTCCTTATGATTTAGATTTCAGTCGAAAATATCACCTGTTTAGAGGCTTTCCTTGCTCACCCAGCCTAAAGTGCTCATTAGGATGCAAACTCCTTGAGAGCAAGGTCCTTCATCCTGACCTTGTAGGACAATGCCTGACACATGGTAAGTGATGCGCAGATATCGACGGAATGAAAGAAAAGACGTAAGGGATGTTTTGAAGAAGGTCCCTCAGTGTCAGGCAGAGCACACCACAATTGGGAGTTGAGTAGAAAGGGAACTTAAAACACAGCCCTATCAGAGGGCCAGAGGCCTGTAAGTGTCCATCTCCTGGGTTGGGGGGTCTCACTCCTCACCTATAAGGGGAGTTGATGGCATGTTTAGGCAGTTCTTTTTTAAAATCTTAAATATATTTTATTGATATTTTACAGAGAGGAAGGGAGAGAGATAGAGAGCTAGAAACGTTGATGAGAGAGTAACATCGACCAGCCGCCTCTTGCACACCCCCTACCGGGGATGTGCCCGCAACCAAGGTACATGCCCTTGACCGGAATCGAACCCGGGACCTTTCAGTCCGCAGACCAACGCTCTACCACTGAGCCAAACCGGTTTCGGCATGTTTAGGCAGTTCTGACAGCTGTGGAGTTCTTCCTCATTTGGGCAGGAAAACTGATTCTTCGTAGCTTCTACCCATTGGTCTTGGTTAAAATCCTGAGGCCCCCTCAAAGCCATGCTCCATCAGCAGAAAGCTCCTGAGGCACAGCGAGGCCCCTGGTTCTGGGGCGACTGTGCAGCCCAGAAACCAGAGGGAATAGCTGTCAGGTCTCAGCTGCAGGCATCTTATGACACAGTGTAGAAGTTTTAGCTGTCAGAGTTAGCTTGCTCTTCCATGGGAACATGCAGGGAATTCTGGGTCAGTGTTCCTGCAATCCTTGAGCAGGAGGAGGCTTTGCCAAGAGCAGGGAAGGAAAGCCAAGCACTTGACTGTCTTCCCTTTAAAGGGCCCTAGTACAAATGCAGGGGTAGAAATCACAATGTCTTCTACTTCTGTGTTGTTCAATACATTGTAAAGTTTTTTTCAGGCATATTATTGGATATTCTCATCAATCTTATAAAATCTCCGAGACAGGTATCACTGCCTTTGGAGAAGAAAGGACTTGCCTGAGACACTATGCCAGTGACTTCAGGCATATCTGTGATTACAGATCCGTGCTTCTTAAACCTAAGTGTAAGAGTCACCTGGGAAATTTGCTAACACACAGATTCCAAGAGACTCAGGTTCTGTATGTCTGAGAATTTGCAGGTCTAACAAGTGCCCAGGCGATGCTGATGCTGATAGCACCCGTACAGATAGTCCCAGCCCTGGCGGCTGTTACTGGTTGTCACACCACTGCCTCTCTCTGAAAAGTAGCAGGTAATTGTGGGAAGCATGTTGTGTAAAGTGTCTCATTTGATCTCACAACAACCCCCTTTTATAGATGAGAAACAGAAGGTTCAGAAAGGCCAAGTAGCACAGAAGGCACCTAGTTCTGACTCAAGAGCAAAGGATCACTAAAAACTTCCATTAGGATCCAAATGCCACTGTACAGGATAGAGTAACCCTGGGCAAGATTGCTAGTCAGATTTTGTGGGAACCTTCATCCCTGAGTACTCCTCCAACCCTGGTGCCCCCCCCCCCCTGCATGCTCCTTCCTCAGTGCTCCCCTCTGCATTCCTTACTGTGTGTACCTCTCTGTGTGAACCTGCCCTGGGTGCTCCCCATTGTATGCTACTCCCTGAGTGCTCCCTTCTGTACTCCTTCCTGTGTGTTCCTCTCTGCTTCTTCCTGTGTGTCTCTGCCTCGCATGCTCCTCCCTGCCTTCCCCAGTAGACTTTTGTCACTTTCCTGCTGTTTGATCTTTTTAACGGAATGGGAGTTATTGAACTCTCAAAATGGAAATGTTAGCAACTTCATGAGTAACTTCTCCCACAGTCATTTGCATTTAAAAGATGCTAAGAGAGAAGGTAATGGCTAACCAATAGGATTCATCCTAGATGCTGACTTTCCATCTCAGAATGGGCAGGCAAGAATGATGATTTGGGACAGGGGTCTTCTTCTCTTTCCTCTGTTTCTTCCCTATACTTTCCCTTCATAGCACACATCACAACTTGTGTTGTAATTATTATGAGATTGCCTCTTTCACACCTGCCTTCTCACTGGACTGTGAACTCCATGGGGAAGAGAGACTTTTATCTGTTTTGCTCTTACTGTTGCCCCAAACCAAGACATGCAGTGTGAAGCTTAGTCACAACTCAATGTGATGTTGTTTTTCTAGAACTGTCACTAGTCACCCTTTTTTGCTGCTGTGGAAAGACTTATTCTTGACAATTAAAGGTATATTAGTCACATTCTGGCTTGATTCATAGTCTCTTTTCACTAATTACTCAATTAAAACTCACTTCTTTAAAATTCAAACTTTATGCCAGGGCCGTTGTCTCTCATTAAGTGTTCTTCTCTCCTCTCCTATCTGAGATGGCACCTACCTGCAGGAAGAAGCTATGGAATCATGGCCGCAAAAGATGATAAGATTCTTTTCTTAAATTAAGTTTATTGGGGTGACAATGGTTAATAACATTATATACATTTCAGATGTTCAACTTTGTAATATGACTTTTGTGTACTCTATTGTGTATTTCCCACCCAAAGTCTAGTCTCCAGATGGGTGGAATCTTGTCTGGTTATGTTCTATTTCCTGGTCTTGGCTGGCCTCTGTGGTGGAATAATTGGTTCTACCCTCTTTTCTCACTGCATTGGTTGCCAGATTATCTGTAGCTGGTGTAATGGGTGGTCTGTCCTCCTGATTCTATCCAAGTGACCCTGCCCACTGCCTACCCAACTTACGTCTTGACTGAGTTCCTGCTAGACACAATGATCCTCTGGAATTTCCAGGGTTGAAATTTGTGTGTGTGTATAGCAGGGATGGGTAAGGAGTGAAGGAATGATATTTCCATCTGATCGGGGCCCTTTCTTTCCACTTGTAGTTCTGGAAGCAACCACCTAGAGAGGTGCCCTGGAATTCACTGACAGGTACCTCTTTGTGATTTTCCTTCTCCAGTAGAGGTTACCTGTTTCCACTTCAGATCTTTCATCCTGCCTACTCTAGGGAGTTTAAAAACTCTTGTATTTTCTCAAGTGCCTGGTTCTTGCACTGGAAAACCAGAGCTCTCAAGGTTATCATCTTTTTTTCTGAATTTAAAATGTTGAACTTGACTATTAAAGTATTCTTCTCCGAAAATATAATTTCTTGTTATTTCTCCCACTGTACCACACCCAAAAGCCATGGATAACTCAGACTCTGAGGATAGAGGGCTGGTGGGCAACATAATATACCAAATGACCAGGAATGTAGGCATGAATACACACACACACACACACACACACACACACACACACACACACACTAAACAATGGGAAAGTGGATTCAGTAAACCTCTGGGCTAAAATTAGGGCTAATTTTGAAGTGCTTAGAGTCTTGCAATGTTGACTAAATGAGGACTGGTTGGAGACTCTGGGATACCACACACCAGGGATACAGCACACCAGGGATACCACACACAGAGAAACATGGTGATGATTGTGACAGTAACACTGCATTTAGTGTACAAGTATTATTTTCCTACAGACTATTTTATAATCTATTATTTATTTTATTAGGCAATACATTGTATTAGGCATAGTGTGAGGACATGTTTCTAGGTGAGGGGACAGAAATTATTAAATTGGAAGTTTATGAATTTTCCTCCTTCTCCACTTTATCAAACATAATCTTGTTTTTTGTTTGTTTGTTGCAGGGTGGAGGGAAGAGAAAGGCAGAGGAACCAGAGGGGAAAGGGATGCAACAGGCATGTATCCTAGCAACCAGATCAAAGGACCACCAAGTCCTGAGTCCTGTCCATGTACAGTGAAGGAGTATTCAGCCCTCACTCCCTTTGTGTTGGTGGCATTGTAGATGATGGTCTTCACAGCCACCACCTTTTAAGGGATTACCAGGTGTCAGGCACTATGCTAACCTCTAGTGTACATCATATTGTGGATTTCTTAGAATTCTGTGAGGTTGACTTTAACTTTTCTATTTGGCTCCCAAGAAAACAGGATCAGGGAGGTTAAGTGACTTCTTCAAGGTTCTTGTGTCACACAAGCTGGGTCAGAACCAGGATTGGAATCCAGACTTTTAAACCCTGTGTTAAACATTTGTATCATTGTCCTAAAGGGCTGCAGCAGCATCTGCTGGGAGCCTGTAGAAATGCAGAGTCTCAGGCTCCTTCCTGGATTTGCTGAATCATCACCTGCATCTTCATGAGAGAATTATACATTCATTAAAAGCTGAGAAGCTCTACTTTAATTAGACTCACTCATCTCTTTCCTTCTGACCTTGTGTCAGGTGTCCACTCCTTCCCTGATTCTCTTGCTTCCTGCCGTCTCCTCCATCTCTTCTCTCCCAGGAAGATGTGAGCTAGACATTGCTTGGTTTTAAAGACCTGCTGCTTTTTTATGACAATAGGCTTGCACTTAAAGTTCTTGATTAGTTTTGCATTGCACTCCAGTGCATCACTTGAAGTTCCTTTAAGAAATGACTTCAGTGGAGTATTGGTGTGAAGGAGAAAGGCAGCTTTTCCTTGGTGACATTCTCTCCCTGAAGATCTGGCCCAGGCCTTAGTATCTGTTGCTCCCCAACTGTGCTAATCAGCTCTCTATGATGTCATTATTCTTACTGAGCATACACAGAGCCCTTCTTGAGGTTTGAACCTCCCCCCACATGGTTTTCCAGGTGGGGTGGGGGCGCCTGCTCACCCCTCCAGAGAGGCTATCACTCCCCTTGTGTGGATGCTCCCTGTTTTCCTACAGCAGAGAAAGGTGCTCAT
Organism: Vespertilio murinus; assembly: GCA_963924515.1. Lineage (NCBI taxonomy): Eukaryota > Metazoa > Chordata > Mammalia > Chiroptera > Vespertilionidae > Vespertilio > Vespertilio murinus. Next base: position 19,447,445 of record OZ004719.1, on the reverse strand, counting down.
TGACTGTTGTCTGTGCTCAGCTACTGATTGACATGAAGCATCCTTATAATAACAGTTACTTTTTATTTAACACCTCAGTATGCAAAGGCACTATTCTAGGTTTTTATGATTTCCCTTTTTAAAAATTTTATTTAAAATATATTTTTATTGATTCCAGAGAGGAAGGGAGGAGAGAGAGAAACATTATTGATGAGACAGAATCATTGACCAGCTGCCTCCTGCATGCCACCTACTGGGGATTGAGCCTGTAACCCTGGGCATGTACCCTGACAAAGAATTGAACCGTGGTCTCCTAGTGCATAGGTCAACACTTAACCACTGAGTCATGCTAGCTGGGCTTATGATTTCCATTTAAAAAATGAAACAAATTCTTAAAAATGTTAAGTATGTGCTCAAGGTCAAACAGTTAGTAAGTAGCTGAGCTGAGATACAGTTCCATGTCCACTTAACTATGAAGTTTTTTTCCACATCACCTTTTTTGCCGCCCCTTTCCTCAAGGGCTTACATTTCCTACTTTCTCTTAGTCAAAGGGACAGATTATTGCAGTTTTGAATCTTTGCAGACCTCTAATCAGAATCAGAGTGTGGGCTTGTGAGAGCATTGATTCAGCACTTATGGGCAGGGCTGGAGCGTTTGGATTTCTCACAAGTTTCTAGGTCTGTGGACCACACTCTGAGAGCCACTCACTGCCCTAGTGCACTAGGGAAGCAGGGAAGTCTGGGAAGCAAAGCACCACTGTTCCCTCCCCTCTGTCCTGTCAATGCTGGCAGGTTAATGCTATTGTAACACCTGTGACTTCTTTTTGCTTCCTGGACATTATTTCACAGGAGAACAGGGTAGTTATCTGCATGTTTCAGTTCTGTATCTCCTCTTTTCTGGGTAGTGTTTAGGCTGGTCCACTGCCCTAAACTCTTGAGGGTCACCTGCCAACAAACTGAGGATTTTAAAAATATATAAGCAAAGGCCTGAAAACTGAAAGCACGTTGATTTATGGGCATTCCCAGGAACTAGTTCTCCAGTTCAAAGGATAAAAAAGCCTTGGCTCACTCACCCAATTAGATGGCTCATCTGAAATTCATGAGATTTGAAAAAAAATGGGATTCACCATTTGCCTTTCCATAGAGTTCTTCCCTTATTTTGTGTAGCCAAATTCCAAAAGGGACAACTTTGAATTCCTGTCATGGGACCCCAAGCATGTTGGGGTAGACCACTAGGAGTCTATCTACATGGAAACCCAAGAGGCATTCAGAAGAGTCATGATGTACGCAGCTTGGGGACTAGGGATTAAAAGCCTAGGCTATGGAGTTAGAGCTGGTTATAAATGCTCTGCCACTTACCAGCTCAGTCCATGAGCATATTACTTAACCTGTCTGGGCCTCATTGTCCCCTGACTCAAGGCAAATATAAAAAATATTTAGCCAACAGATATGGCGTGGGCATCAGTCAGTTAGAATGGATGGAAGCCAAATCAGAAGCAATGCCAGCTGTAAATAAGCCAGAACTTGTGTGGATGACTGGCTTGCATTTTCAATGTGATGTGGGTCCCATCGGTAGTTTATCTCTGTGCAGGGGAAATGGGTTTTACTAAAGTAAGGAGGAGCTTGGTGCATGCGTGTGTGTGTGTGTGTGTGTGTGTGTGTGTGTGTGTACGCATGCACTCTGAGAATCGCAGGAAACTTTCCTTGGAGTAAGGCCACACACACACTCTGGCTGTTTCAGGGTCAGGAGAGACCCTGTTTACACCCCTCTCTCCCCAGTCACAATCTGGTGGCCAGTGATATGAAGCCAAGAATGAGAGAAGGTCCCATTTGTTGATTAGTCTTACTCTTCTATCCTTGGGGAGAGGCAAGGCCAGAAGGCTATCATCGACTGAGATATTGGAAAGTAGAAAAGATCGTGGAAAGGCCTCTTTACATCCAGACACAGTGGGGAGGACCTGAACACACCTTGCACCATAGTAAAACCATTGGCTGCTCTGATTTACCTTTTCTGGGAAATAGGACAGTGCTCCTTTCCTTCTCAGATCATTGAAGGAAATGAGGTAATAGGTGTGAAATATCTGACTCACAGTAGGAACTTTTTATTTCCAATAAAAGGAAGCTCTGTGTTGGACCATTGATCTCCTAGGCTATGTGCCTAGGCTCAGGAGGGCTCAGTCTACTTACTGCCTGAGGGCTGGTAGAACAAGGGGGTCTTTCCTGTGTTGCTGTATGGACCTTGCTCATTGATACCTGAGCAGGTGCTTATGGGGATCTTGTATCAAAGATGAGCTATTTGTTATGCTGGGAGAGTAAGGAAAATACAAGTATGTTAAGTTCTAACAAGCAGGGTGGAGGAGGTCTTTCTGCTTGGGCCCTCATGAGAGTTTTAAGGTCGGTGGCAGAGGAGTAACCTTAGTGTAAACAGTGCGGACAACTGCCGAGCCAGAGCATGGCTGGCCATGGGGCTAGTGACTGGGTTAGTGTCGGTGAGGCAGGCTGACCATGGGACAGATGCACATCCCAATGTCTTCCTCAAGATCAGGTATGGTCTGAACAACTCTTGCAGAAGCACATGGAAGTTATGAAGGAGCAGCTGGGAGGAGGAGCTTTTGGCTCCAGGTCTAGGGAAAATCAGTGATTCAGGCTGCTATAGCCTCCCCTTCCCCCCCTCAGACCTGCGGCAGAGCAGGTGGAGATGCAGAGCCAGAGCCTTCTATTCTCCTTAAGCTCTTCTAACTGCCATTGCCCGCCCCTAACTAGTCTACACCTTTGGATTTAAATCATCAGTTATCTCAGACACTGTAATCCTTGCCTTCTCTTGGATTATTCTACAAATTGGCCATTTCCTCCTCCCTGAAACTCTTTTGTCTCTTTAATAATGTGAATTGCTGTTTTGATTATGCTCTTACCTGTAACACCCACCCTTTGAAGTCCCTTTGCTTCACCTGCGTCTTTGTGAGTGGTGTCCACATTCATTCTCAGGTAACAGCATAGCTAAAGGCACACATAGGTGGAAGCACATATTATCTAACACTCAAGACTTCAGCTCTCCCTATGCATGGATGAGCCCTATGTCTCTATCTCCAGCCAATAACTCTTTGTTCAATATTTGATATCCTCTGAGTATTTCCTCTTTGCTTCCTACCTGGATTATTGTACTAACCTCCTAACACTGGCTCACTACCTCCCATCCATGCTTCTCCTGTTGCCTAGGTATTTTCTTCTAAATTACCTATTAGATCATATCCCCAGCCTTGTATGGTTTAGGGAAATCTTGATGCTTGGGGTCTGCTTTCTTGCCAGCTTCATTTCTCATTACTCTCTCACCCATATTTCATACTCTGGTGAAACTGACCTTGTTTCAGTTTCTTAAAAATAATATGTGCTTCCACCTATCTGTGCCTTTAGCTATGCTGTTAACTCTTTTTTTGGAACGCTTTTCCTCTTTTCTCTGCTGGCAATTTCTTTTATCTTTTCAGACTTGGCTTTAGCTGCACCTCCTCTGTGAAGTGGTACCTGACTCCTAAGGCTTCATGGACGTCTGACCAGTGCAGGCACACAGGGCCCCATACTTAGAAGGCCCCTGCATTTAGTTTAATGCTCTCCTGTCTATCTTAAAATTTCAACAATTTATTTTAAATTAAGATTTTTACATTGAAATCCATAAATTAAGTATATGGTCTTGTTGACAACCCTGTATCAACCACCATTGAGCACAGTCGAGATACTAGGTTGTGTTGCTGTTGTTGCTCTATGTCTGTCTCACCCACTGGCTGTGGATGCCTTGTGGGCAGGGGTTGTGTCTACTTCATCTCCATTCCTTAGAACCTGGGGTAGTGAAAGCACAGAGTAGGGATAATAAATGCTTATAATAGAATTAATTCATGTCCATGGATCCCTTTTCCTTACTCTATGAGAGCTGCCATTCTTATTTAAAAACATGTCTTCCCATGTGAAAACCAGGCACCAGAAACTGTGAACTCCAGTTTTAATCAGCTTTTAAAAACTTGGCTTTATGATCTAACCAAACCTAACTTCATTCACCTCTAAGATCCTCAGTAAATGAAGGATCTGACTGAACGGTCCCACACGAGAGGAGTTGTGGGGCTGTAACTCTCCAAACCCCTCTGCTTCTGCCTCTTTAAGTTCTGTGTCTCCATTCATAAGAACACTTAGGAATCCTTGTCCTTTCTCCTTTTCTTTCCCCTCATCTTCTCTCACTTCACCTCTTTTGTTTTTCATCAGGAGAAGCAAAGCCAGATTCTTTACTCAGCAAAAGTAGAATTTGTTGACATATGGAGAAAAAAATGTCAAAGATCCCTCAAAATCCTGGTGTTTCAGTATTTGAAGACTATGAATGCTACAAATGTTGACAGGTCCCATGTCAGGCTTCATTCTGACCTTCAGGCCTATTATTTTCTCTCTAAAAAGAAAGTAGTTCCCTGCATGGGGCCTGTGTCGAACACGTTTGCTGTTCAATACATTCCTTCATGGCCTCTCCCCGACAACGCCCCTATGCTCTGCTGCCTAGTTCTCATTCTGCTTCTCACCCAGGGTTCCCCAGGGCCTGAGGTGGTGGTTGGGGGAGCTAAGGCATTGGAAAGAAGAATAAGGAGGAGGCCCAGGTGGTGGGGCTCTACGACCCCTCACCCGGCACTTCCACTGCATTTGCATCTCAGGGTTCTGTGTGAGAGTTCCCTGGAAGAAAGGGTTGGAATGCTGAAATATGTCTACTGACCTAAGGTCATCTCGGGCTGGGTGGGGCCCTGGCCAGTTGTGCTGATTCTGTGGCATGACTGTTATAAAAAAAGAATGCAAATTATTAATACTTCCTGCTCTTAAACTCAGCCAAATTATTATGGAGAAGTAGGGTTCCTGGATTGGCCTCCTCACTATTTCTCTCTGGCCACGGCTAGGTTTTGGTTGGGACACAAACTCCTGGGCAAAGGCGAGGACAGAGCTCCTGATAACACAGATATTAAACAGCCATAGAACTCAATATTTCACCTGAAGGCCTGGGAACTTGGTACAAAACCATGCACAGCAGGATAGGGGGCAAGGGAACTCTGCCGGCTTTGAACATCCTGCCCTTCATGCCCCAGACCCACCACTATTTTAATCTCTTCCCAGAGGACATTCTGGTCAGCCCAGCTTTGGAGAACTATGAAGTAGCAGAAGGCATGTGGTATAGAGCAGAGGCAGCATGTGGAAGTCTGGAGTCTGCCACACCTGGATTTGAGTCCCACCTCTGTGTCTTAGCTAGCTCAGAATCCAATAAATATACCTAGAACTATATTAGATCCTGTGGGGGATGAAAAGGAATTTGCATTATAATTGGGGGGGAAATCCCCACTTGTTGGATAGTAAGATCCTTTACTGTCTTCATGTCTACCGCCCACACAAGCCCAAGAGAACCCCAGAAATTGAGGAAAAGAAACTTGTCTCTCACTGTTCAGGAAAGTTAGAGGAGACAAAAGCTTTTGGAAGAGTACAGTAGGTCCTTCACATCATCAATTGGTTATCGAACTGCTGCAAAACAGCGTATAACCAAATCAGTTTTACCCTAGGCTAGTTGACATAAAGAAGAGTTAAATTGCTGCAGCATCTCATCAATGTTATACTGAAATGACACTGAATGACATGGCATTATTCCAGGACCTGCTCTGATTAGTTAAAAGTTATGTTAACAGGAGAAATTTGTGTCTCTTCAGGAGACCTGGTGATGGGTTTTGTCAGGAAAGGAATCCTTGCAGATTGAGGTGTGTCCGGTATTTTTGGATATTTGGGAAAACAGCAAACTACAAATGGAAATGGTAGACCCTAACGTCCTTCTTCCCCCACATGGACCCTGAGTCCCAAGTACATGCCCAGTAGCTGGAACTGGAGCCAGAGTAGACACATCTTGAGTCACCTCATAGAGCAGAGGCTGAGCAATTCATGAGATACACAGGAGGACTGGAGGCTGCATCATACCTGGAAAGAGAGAGTGAGTTCTGAGTGAATGCGGGTTAAAAGTGAAGGGGTTAAAAGAGATGGAGGACTGAAAGGAAAGGAAGAAAAAGCAGCCTAGAGTAGGAGGGTGTAGTCATGGAAGACCCCCTGGGCTCTAGGAAGTGTCTAGGACAGCAGGCATATGAGACTTCAACTTTGGAGAAGTGAGGGTATTGTGAGGTGGCCAGGGATACCTGCTGGAACAGGCAGGATCTGAGCTATCCTGAAGGACCAGAAGATTTTCACAGACATGGGGAGGGAATTGGAGAGGGCATTTCTGCTGCAAGACTAATATGGTTAAGATAGTGTGTTTTCGGTCCTAGCTTCTCTTGCATCCTCCTGTCTCCTATACACTTCCCTCCTCCAACAAGGGCTACTGAGCCCATATGTTTTATAGCGACTTGGAAGAGGCCATGGTCCCTCCTCCTCCCAACAAGGCTGAAGCATTTACTCAAGACTGGGACTGGCCCTTTCAGGGATTTGGAGGAAACACAACCAGGCCTCACCCGGCTTTAGAAGTCTAAGCAGCGGAAGGTGTATTTCACATTTCCAATTATGACACAATCTGGCTGGTGGGGAAGTGGAGCCTGTTGACTTTTAACAACCCAGCTGTTCCTGCCTTCCGGATATCAGTTAAAATATCTTCTGAGCAGAGGGGGGAACAGTCTGAAGTTGCAATGGGGGTATTCTGGGATGCCACACAAGAGCAGTGTATTACTGTAACGTGTCCTCGGGGCCTCTGTGTTCCTGTTCTGCACAATGCAATGGGAACCAATAGGCCAGGACAGAAGCTACCCCTAAATGTCTATATCCACTGATAGGAGTACATCCCTTATTTCTATTGATTTCTTAAGAAGTATCATTTATTTGGGCTTCCCACCGCCTTATGTCCTTATCCTTTCTTTCTTTCTTACTCTGTTATAAGGAAGTAGAAGGAAAAACTCTTTCTGATCATCACAAACTGTGCTCTGCCCACTTTTTCCTGTCCAGGATCTGCTCTCTTCTTCTGATTCCCTTGCATGGCATTTCTCTCTGATGGGAATGGGCAAGCTCCTCCGACTGCCAGAGTTTTCACATGTGGCGACTGGATCTGCTTTTGGCTCCTGGGTTGATAACTTCTCATTACATCTTCATGCCTCACCTTCTTCTCTTACCCACTTTGGGAATCCTATTACTTGTTTCCAGCTTTGGAGAAGAGGATGTCTCACAAAATTAATTGCAAAGCAATGGAAAATGTAAATGTAGTAGAAAATGTGATTAATGCCTCTTCTAAAACTAAAATAGGGTTAAAAGTGATTTATTTACTTGCAGCTCAATCATTTCTCCAATTAATAGCTGAGCTGGTATTGCTTCTTGGGCTCCTGGTCAATCAATACCAAGCAGCGGAATCTTCTCTCCATTGTTCATATTTAAGGTTTTACTATAAAGTAGTAAGTCTGGCTTTTTAAAAAAACATAAATATACCAGAATTTTGTGAAATAAATACTTACCCTCTTTAAAGTTGTCAGTTTATAAGTATGTCACACATACACTTGTGTATTTAGAGTTTTTGATACAAAGGTTTACCATCAAAATTGCAGCTGGTTCTATTAATAAACAATTGAAATATGTCAGAAAGTCTAGTATTTCATCATCTCAGTTATATTTGCAAGACAGCCTCGTACACCCGGAAGGGGCTTAACCAGCCGTCAGATCATGGTTCCCAGTTTTTAGCTTCAGAGAATGTCACCACAGTCTCCACACCTTCATGGTCAGGATGCTGCCGTTATAAAAAACATCGATCCTACTTCAGGATTAGTTTATACATCTTACAAGTGAACTTCATTCATCTCTCTACTGTCACCCTCCTATTGACCCAAAAGGTTTACTCACTTTACTGCAATGACTTTCGACTGTTTCATGCTCAGAGATAAAACTTGGCTCTAACTGAAGGTATTCAAAGAACAACTACAGGTTCTGAATAGGATTCCTAGAGAGGAGCTCCAAAATGTTTCAAACAATTAACTATGGTATCAAAAAAGAGACTGTGTTCCAAGGAGTCCACTTTGAAGGAGACATCTTTTGGGGCAGAGAAGGCATTTCCTGGGATTTCATGTACTGATATGGAGGGAAGTCCTCTAGAATCGCACTACTGGCCATTTCCCTCTCCCTCCATTTCTCTGATGAGGCAAAGAATAGCTGAATCTGATGGCGAATGAGGGAGAAGGACTGCACTTGGGTGGTTCAGCCCTTTCCAGGCTCTACTTCCGGTCTGCCAGTCTGTAGATCCCTGGGCCCTGAACTGAGAGGCCTGCCCTGCGGAGATCTGCAAGAGCGGGTCTGATTTCCTTACAGATAAAGTAGTAGCAGGCCCTCTTGGCCACAGACCTAAAACCTCACAGTCATTGTTGGCGATATTTTGAATTCTATCTATATGACTCCTGTGTATCTCTCTCATTTGGTTTTAATCTCCAGGTGATTAAGAAAGAAGTGTTGTTTATTAGCCTTTTAAAACACCATCCACCGTATCCATTTGGATGTATAAATTTCTGTTATTTCTATTATGAAACCAGCTTCCCTGTATTATAGCTGTGTCCAACATAGTGAAATCCAAGGAGCCACATAAGAGGAGCTTTCCCTTTACTCTCTTAAAAACTGTTCCGGAAAAGAGGAAAATGCCTATTTCCTGCTTGTAGAGAGGGGGTTGTGATCAACTCTCCTTGCTTCTTGTAAAGGTGATTTTCTCATGCTGGGTTATTTTTAGAATTGATGAAAATGACAACTTTTGCTGTGATTCTTATTTTCTCCTGGTGTGTAAGTTCATACAGGGCAAGACTATGTTCTTCAACTCAACCATACCTTATGCTGCTGGACATTGCTGTCTCTCTTGCCTCTTTTTGATTTTAACCTATCCCAGCCAGGTGCCAGCCTATGGTCTGTCCATATCCTGGTTTATATCAATCACTGGGGATTACCAGACACTTGAGAGAATGTTTGGCCCCAAAGGGGGGAAAATTAGGCACTCAGCAAAGGCTGATTTGATTGATATACAACATGATCTGATCCCTTCTTAGACTGGGCCTGACAATTTGTCCAGGCTTCTCTCTTGCCTTGGTGATGGTGACAATCCCTTCTTACCTAGTCCAATAGAATTTCCCTCTGAGATTTCTCTGTCCAGATCTACACTTCTGAGTTTTGTTTTTTTTGCCTCTGGTCCCATTGTTCACTGGACTGTGCTTGAATCTCATTTTTATGAAGGCTTTGTCTTGGTGGCCCTTCAAATCTTGCCTGTAATAGGAAGTGTCCTCTATACACCCAATCTCTAGATGCTTGGTTGGTAACCTGGGTAGGGCCAAGTGTGCCCTCTCTGGGTGGTAGAAATCAGACAGGTGTTTATGTCAATGATGGCAAGAACTGATGTCAGACTCAGAGGAGTATTTTCTTGAATAATAAGCAGCCCCTTCTTGTTAGCAGGCCTGGAATTGAGAGACCACGTCCTGGGACATTTCCAGAGTGGGTTTGGCAATAGTGGGTTCCAGTGTTTTTACAGCTTTCATGAAGTTCACATATATTTCTCAATACAAGGTTGGCTTTGCTTTTATTTTATTGGGAACAGAGCAATAAGCCATAAAACAGATGAGCAGGAAAAGAGGTGCAGCTGTCAAACAAACGGGATATAGGTTCTGTAAGATTCCTTTCTGCCCTATGGTCCTTGTGTGCAAGTGAAAATTATGCTAAAAGAGGTTTATGCAGGGAAAGGGGATTTTAATAGTTGAGAAACGAGAAGCCTTGCCTCTTGATATTTGACTTTCTCCCTCAAATATCAACATCAGACCCATTAGTCTGGGTGTTTAATTTCTGTTTCTAGGACACAGAAGGTAATCTAGAGTTTTTGGAACTATAAGAAAGTTAAGAAATGATTTTATTTCAACCTTTGTTCTGTACCTGAGATAACTAAGGACCAAATTAGTGGGGTGAGTCAGCCAAAGATGCTCAGTCAGTTGATATCAGGCTAAAACTTGACCCCCTATCTCTTGACCAACCAGCTAGTTCTCTTTCCATGTATGTCCCTTCATGGCTAAGGGAAGGAAAGAAGGTGGGAGAAGTGGGAGAAATGGACTTTCAATGTCCCAGCTCCCAGGAGACATCATGGCTACTGAGTGGAAGCTGAGAGAGTGGGAAATGCAGGGCATTTACTTAGGTATGGCATATACTTTTCAAAGTCAAGCTTGGGCAGCTGGTAGAAAAAAAATGCAGAATCACATCTAAGTGTTCACCAGATTTCTCTAAATTTTGCAATAGCAGGTGTGTAAGTCTTGTGTTTAAAGCAGTATCCAAAAACCTCACTAGAAGCAGTTATGCAATATTTTGTTTTACTGGCAATGGGACAAAAAATAATTGGGCATTAAATCAAGAAAATGGGGAAAAGGGAGCTGCAAATCAAGGGAAATGGTGGAAAATTAGGTCTTAGTGGAGAGAAATGTGTACATATGAACTGCTTGATGTTTCAGGGAAAGAAATATGATCCTGTAAATCTCCTCTTTAACCCTTTAAACTTGAGGGCTGAGTCCTGCCTGCCTGGCCGCCAGCATCTGGGGAAGCGGCCATTCTTCGTAGGGAGAATCAGCTTCTCCATGTCCCTCTTTTGCAGAAATGGGATGTGAGGATTTAGATGGCACTGTTTTAAGCAGGCCAGTGAGATCCATGCTGTAATCATATTTCTAGGACTGTCCCAGTGTCCACGTTTCTCTACATTCTCTTGCCTCTGACTGGCAGCGGGCAGTCCTTCAGTCTGAGGACGGCTAAGAGCCAGGAAGGAGCTGGTGAAGCCTCCCGGCAGGGCATGGGGCCCCGAGGAGGTGCCACTCACTTCATTAAACCCAGCTGAAAGCATGCCTTATTATCTGTCTGCTATATACATAATTTCTAGAAATTAAAAATAATAAACACCTTTTAATTGCATAACCTCCCCCTCTTTTGTCAATTACAGCGAACTCACAAAGCTGCTTAACACAAAGAAGCCTCCCAGCAATCAGCTCTCTTTTGACATGGTACAAGCAATTCCTCAGATTTTCGCATAGCTGCGAGGATTAATCACAGCTAATCATACCAAAGGATCACACCCATATAAATAGTATAAAAATAGCAAGTTACTCATGGTGGAACTACTGAGACAGAAGAAAACCACTTAAAAATGGGGAGTTCTGAGTTGCCATTTAGGAGCAAATGAAAGAGCCCCAGTCTTCTCCGTTTGATTAGCGACTTGGTTTCAGAAAAGTGGTCGAGTGACTGACCCTAGGATGTAGATTATCCTTAAATCCATTGTCCTTAATGTTACTTATTTGCTGGAGAGTAGTCTTTAACTCAGATTGCCTAAATCTGAACGAGGTCATTGAATCTTTGTAGAGACAGGTTGAGAGAAACGACTCAAAGCTTCAGCAGAGTTTAGATTGGACACGAGGAAGAGCTTTTTAAGAGAAATCCAAATGGTGACTTGATGACAGAGAAACAACGAGTCTTTGCCTTGAAACATTTAAAATAAAAGTAGTTTCTTCAAATGGGCAGGATGGCATCTGGGTATTCCCCTGGTTCTGGGTTCTGTCTGTGTCATTCTAGGGCATGTGGTGGCTCTTAGACCAAGACCACAAACATGGTCAGCCATCACAGAGACAGCTGGGAAACACTGTCCTTGACTGATGTCTGTGGGCAGGAGGTGGCAGGTAGACACCCACTTGTTATCTGTGATGTGACAGTTTCAGTGAGGAGGCGGGCAGCACAGAGTCCTGCTCCCTGCTTCCCGTTCCCAGGGGAACCAACACGTGTTACCCAGTGGACAATCTCCAGTCCTGGGAACCAGCAGAGGCCTGACAGGTTGGGGCCATATCCTACCCTGTGAAAATTCCCATGAAATGTCAGAAAAAGAAGCCATTCACTCACATCTGGCTGTAGTTGCCTACAAGCCATGACTAGGGAGCATAGGTCATGCTCTACTTGAAGGTCACCAGGTTTGCTTAGATGGAGACTCATAATCCGTACTACATGCCAGATTGTCCACTTGGTTCCTTTTTAATTGGGGCACAAGAGGAACAAGAGTATATGGCATAGGGTTAGAGAAGAAGAGGTATACGTCTTTCCACCTTAACTTCAAGGTTTTATGAAGGGATGCAGGTTGGAAGTCATTTATGAAGCTAGAAAGGCATTTGCTTGGAAGAGGCCTTGGAACTAAAAGGAACAGCCTCGGTGGAGAATGAAGGTATTGACATAATTGTGCTGTCTCAGAACCAGGTGCTTGGCGACAGGACAGACAGGCTGACACTCCTAGGCACTGGTGTCCACATTGTTCCAGCAGTGTTCCAAGCTATTGTTTGTATTTTCTTTGTGTGGAGTAAAATGACATGGAGCTTAGGTGAGACCTCAGATCAAACAGAGTGAGTCTGATATGTTCTTGTTCTCTTCAGATCACTTATGAAATTGTGCTTCTACTCATGCTGAACTGATTCAGTATTTGAGTTTACAGAGCTGTTAAATCAGCATCTTTAATTGACATTTGAAAGCTAACATTTAAAAAGGAAAATGCCTCTGCACCCTGTTCCCTTAAACCTATATGGCTGGTCTTCCAGCAACTGGATAAGGAGTTTCACTTGCTGCCTTTGTTGGGATTCACTGCTGTGCTATGGGGCTGAGCCCTCAGGCCTCCAAGATCACCTGGGGCTCTGGGAAGCTGAGATAGGGCTTCTCCTCTCTCCTCTCAAGCTGTTCTGCATGTTGCTTTCCATTTTAACCTTCAGATAGTTCCTCTCTCCTCCTAATCCCTGGTTTTGCTTTGGAATCATGTGGCTGTCAGTCGTGAAGATGGTGAGATGAGGTGTCTGTGGGCTAATGAACAGCTGCGGGAAGATAATTAATGCTGTCCCACCTTTCTTGCAGCCTTTACCACCCCTCCAGAACACAGTCTGCAACATCTGTGCTTCCCAGCAGCCGCGCTGTAAAACACCCTTCCCTGCTCTTCACAGAACAACTGTCAGATGGACCAGCACCCATGCTAAGGGCAAAACTTACAAAACGCTACAAAAGATAAGCTGAGTTATGACCAAGTCACAGATGTTGATTGTTTGCATGAGAGAGGACCGAAGAGAACCGGGTTTAGGATGTACCAGTTCTGGTGCAGTGTGGATGGGAGGTAAGAGGGAAGGTGGGGACCAGAGGGGGTTACTGAGCCTGCAGGCTTTTAGATCAGCCAAAATGGCTTTGAAAGTCAGCAGAGGAGAGGGTGGGGTCATCTCAGACTTCTTATTGTCTCATCCAGGGATGATATTCAAAACAATGAACAGAACAGCACAGGCACCATTCAGAGCGGACAGTTATAAGCACTTGGTGCCGCTGTTTTGGTTCTGGAATATATGGTATGCATATCAGATCTGGTCTATCCTATGCTCTCTCCTCAACCTCACACATAATAAATATCTATTTCAGGCAGAAGTGGGCCTAGGTGCTTTTGATGATTTTATACATGAAAGGTATGACTGAAGTTGCTTTAACAATAATGTTAAATTTTTTTCTGGTTTATGAATGCTAACTTGAAGCTGTAAGACTTTAGCCCTGTCTGCATTTGTAGGATCTCGGCCTCTTTGTAGTCTTGCCCACCCTCATTCCCCATCCAGGTATCCCTGGGCATTCCTCAGGGTTGTCTCATCAGTGATCATGAATGGGCCTTTCATGTTCTCTTGGTACAGACTCCAGCTGCTATCTTTTACCCATGACGTACTTGAGGGAGGGTATCCTGCTGCCGGTAACCTCATGGACATTGCTTTCCTGACTGGGGTGCTGTTTTCTGAAATTCTTACTTGCAAACTGTCCTGACATTACTATGCTAACAAAGTGCATTGGTGGTGTACCTGGTCCTCGGTATATGGCATGACACTGCTGTGCCTGCAGCATCACAGAGATTCCTGTGACAACAGCTCCTTTACTTCTGCTTGTGCTCCTGTAATAGGCAAAGCCCAACTGGAAATCTGACACATGGAATCTTCTCTGTGTCCTTACTTCCAATATCTCTGCATGGGCAGAGAGCCAACCTTCTCCCCTTTTGGCCACTTTCTCCCCATGCAACTTAGTATCTGGCATGTGTGGTGGGTGTCACTGGCCCTACACAGTCCCTTTTTGACCTTAGCCAAGATCATCCAGCATTAAGCCATTCAACCAATGCCAAGTCTCAAATTGCCTTGATGTGTACTGTTGTTACACAGGCTGTGATGTGGCTTTAGGCAAACATGATTCAAATAAGTTTGAATTAGACCAGGAAAAGACCCTTCATACCCAACAGACTCTAAAGCTACCTTTGCCCAGATGAGTATGGAGCCTTCCCAGCGAATCTGCTGGTCAGAGAGGTGCTCATGTGAAAATTTAGTGCCGTAGGGCTCAAAAGGCACAGCCAGCATTTTGTAGAACTGAGAACAGCATCTTCCTAGAAATCAGCTGAAGTCCGTTCTTGAAAGATTGTTATTTGGCTAAGTGCTTAAGACAAGACACAAACTATATTTCAGCCCAACCAAGCCCAACCATGTGGGGCCTATAGAGGAGGCCCCAAGGCTATTCCCAGCTTGCAGTTGACCACTATTTAGAGAGGGTGCACAGGAGAGGGACATCAGCATCTACTGCCTCTCTCTACAAATTCTCAATAAATCCTTAATAAATTTCCAAGTTAAAAAAAACAAACTCTTTAGATGAAGTTAAAATATAGCTACCTGATGGAGAAGGTACTATCTAATAGAATTTAGTCTCTGGTTCATAGAATTTAATACAGTACCTTATTAAAGAAGTTTAATCCTTTCTGAAAGTACTAAGAAGTCACCCTTCTTTATCTGATTTAACTTTCTTCCTTGATGTATAGATTCCTAAATCGGAGACTGTCATGAGAGCTCTTTGTGTTAATTGTCCATGGGAAATGGAATGAAAGATAAGTGCTGGCCCTCAAGCTGCTGGTAGTCTAGTGGGGGAAATGGACAAGTCAGGGCAATAGGGTGAACTGTCTGGTACATAGGAATGCATAGATGCAGTGAGAACACATAGAAGAGATGCTGAAACCAGATTTGTCAGGGTTCAATGAGGGATGGCATTAAGGAAGGCTTCAGAGTGAAGGCGACTCTAGAGCTGAGTCTTGAAGACTCCTTATTAACCAGATTAAAGGGATTCTCAAAATGAACAACCTGTAGAGGCTTAGAGAGCATGGTGTGTCTGAAGAACTGTCATTAATTCTCCACAGTTCAGAAAATTAATGTGAGTGTATTAGTCCTGAGTTGTGAGACTTGGAAAGAAGCCAGATCATGGAAGGTCTTGTGGTTGAAGGATGGCATGCTAAGGAGACTACAATCTTCCCCCAAAGCCCCAGGAAACTGGGACTGATGTTAAGCCTGGGATTGACAGGATTAAAGTTGCCTTTCAGAATGCTTGCTGAGCTCCACGTTTGATAGTTTGCTGCATCACTCAGAATTAGAGTTGCGACAGGACTCAGTCTTGAAGTCAGTGATGGAGACTCAAATGAGAGTATCTGAGTTCCTTGATGTCTTTATGGTTTTACAAAGAATGCAGAAGAGAAGCACTGCTCCTCTGGGTGGAGCCATAAGTGGACAGCTATGAATTCCTGCAGGGTTGGCATCCAGTAGGATTTAGTTGACCATCCTCAGTTTTCCATGTGCCCATTTTTGACAAAATGAAGGTGGACCGTACATGATTGAAGAATATTGTCATTCAGCCTCGACTCTTTGTCCTTGGAAAGCAATATTAATCTTGGCAGGGGGCAGTGTGTTGGCATGGACTCAAATCACCTTTATGAGGGAGAAGATCAGGGGCTGCTAATTGGCTTAAGGCAGCTTCAGTGGTTGGCTGAGTAATACTATTCTCAGCTTTACGGATTTCAAGAATTTTTATTATCCAGCACACCATTATACAGACCTTTTTCACATTGTATTATTTCTGAAAATTTGATGTATTCTTCCACTGCTCTACCTGCCTGGAAGATGTTTTTCTTAAGTCAGGCAGAAGTAAACCTACATTGGCTGCTGGGAGGTGATGCCTGCTATTCACAATGCAATTACCATGGCAAGTATTTCTAATTGCCACTTCCTGTCTTCCAAACCCAATCTCCCCCTGTTCTTCAGACATTGCAGAATTTCTGGTAATTTTGGTTTATCATCACACTGAGCTGCCAACCTGAGTCTTGACATTCCTCCTGGAGACCCATGTCAGACTTAATTACAGCTGATTCTTCCTTCCTTCCTAGCAGTTGCCGAAGTTGTATCTAACACTGATGAACAGTTTGGAACAAGGCATTTCTTGGGCTCAGACACACGTTTTGTTTCTTCTGCCGTTCCTTCCATTTCCTTGCCTCCCTTTGCTCTTTTGTCTGTCTGTTTTAAGAAGGTTCCTTTCATGCTCCAGTGATTTATTTACTTCTAATGTTATTTTCTCCTTTCTCTTGTTTTTCAAACCATTTGCTGGTTCTGTTGGTGAAGTAGATAGAATTCACCTCTAGGAATCTGATACTGTGCTGTGGCTGTGGGAGTTCTGAGGGCTGAGACAGGGCCATTTAGCGCCCAGTAACCCAGGTCTTTAACAGTAGAAGCAGGGAGGTCAGAGAGGGATGAGGCTGGGTGGAACAGAAAGGAGGGGTTGCTTGTACAGATGTCCGCTTTTCAGAAGCCTGCTTCTTTTCCTATAGTCAGCCCCTCACCCTGCTCATTAGCCAAGGATCCTGGGATTGCTGTGGGATGGGAGAGGGGGGTGAAATTTATTATACCCTATATCTCTAGAAGGGTCCTGTTCAGCTATTGTTTCTGTATGCTGTGGATGGTGCATGAAGGCACATACTCTGCCCACCAACTCACCATTAAATGTTACCCCTGTTCTGGAGTGGCTCCCGTGCATATGGTTGTATATAGATAAAAGAACTCCAGAAAGGTAGTATTAACATAGGGAAATTCCTCATTGGAATTTTAATTCCTTTCCTCCCTCCTTCTCTCCCTCCGTCTCTCTTCTTTCTTCCTTCTTGGAATTAGCTGAGCAGGAAAATTAAAATTAAATTAAGATACTTTCTTTCCTGGTCTGTTTTTCCTTCTTAAGATTCACTAAAGTCAGACTCTCAGTCCTCAAGTATATTATAGGCACTTCTGTGCTATAATCCGATTGATTGTTGTGCCTGTTGAGACTTTTCCATACTTTTGTCCTTGGAAAGATACAGCTTCCTTGCCTCTGGCTCCTGACTTTGAAAAAAGCAATTGCCCCAACATTCCCCCAGTAATTGGATCTTAGTATAATAGCCTTATATGACATATAGTTTATTTACTCATTTATTCTTCCATTCAATAAACATATATTAAAACATTTCATCATACAGGGTGATTATCTAGGCATTACTAATATTTATTGATACTCTATTATGTTCCTGGAACTTGCACACACATTTTGGCGAGTTGTGGCACAGAGATTAATATGGGCTCTGAACTCCCATAGATCTGTTTGAAGTCCCATTTCCATCAGTTTGTACATGTATGACTTTAGACATGTCCACTAAATTCACTAAGCCTCAAAATACTTATTTATGAAATGAGGATCATATGAGTTCATATCACCATTCTACACAGAGAACCCAATATTTTGGGAATTTCTGTCTTAGATTTTAGAACTTTAAATCATACTTGCTGTTTGATAGTTGAAGCAACTAAGGAGCAGAAATGTCATGTAATCAGGACCAGAGCCCAGGTCCTCTGATTCCCAGGCCAGGTCTTCATTGTTACTGAGCACTTCCCCTCACTTGCATCACAATTTTCATGGCAATCTAGAAGGAAGCTCTTTGAACTGTGGGCAGATGTCTATGACCTCTTAATGTTAGAATCAGCCTTCCCTTACGTGAAGGTGGACTGTACATTTTATATTTTTCAGATCATTTTCATCTCCTCTCTCCATGCACTTTGGGCCTTTCCGTTCTCATTAACGCCTCTACCAGAAAGGAAATGTAAAGGAAAATAAAACTTAAGCCACTCAGTTTGCTCCTTATTAGCAGCAGCTCTTTTTAAAAGATTGGGTGGACAGGGAAGCCAACTTTTAGCTTCATGGGGTTTTTTGATTATAGCTGTGGATTTAAATTAGCTGGGCTACCTTTCTTGCTGTTACTACGGATAAATGAGGGTCAATTATCTGAACCCCAGTGGCTGTGGCCACAGAGACCTTCTGTCTGCCCAGCCAGTGACTTTGGCCCTCCTGGCTCTCCTCCTTCTCTCCTTTCGACTCTTTCCAGACCAAGGTCTTCTCATTTCACATTGGAGACAGAGGATATTTTCCAAGGTTACCGTGACCTTGGCCATGTTTGTTAGGGCCACTGTGCTGCACTTGTGAAAGGAGGCCAAGATTAGTGCAAGGTGGTGGCCCTGGGCTGACTTGAATTGGAAAAAACACAAAGCAGGAAATGAAACATGCCACGCATCTCATTTTATGCTTATCTTTTAAAACCCAGTTCCCTTCCTAGCTACACCACATTCTCCTCGGAGTGTGCAAGCTTTCCTATGTGGTCCAGGGTCCTGCTGTTTGTAATCTGGACTCCAATCAGCTAGGGGGTAGCCTAGCAACCATGTTACTGTTAGTCCAGCAAGTGGACCTCCTGTTGGTTTTTGATGTTGAAGGTGTCCGCAGAATACAGTCCCCAAATCATTGTGCTCTTTTTGCCCATTCACATCCTTATTCCTTCTGCCCAGTTTTTCATAAACCTTCAACAACCCTTTCATTCTGTGTCACCTAAAGGCTTTCTCCTGTGACTGACTTCTACAACCTGACTTCAGTATGGGCTGAACTTTAATGATGGATGTGATATTGAGCATCCGTTTGGGAACTGGGGATGGTGACTTGGCTGAATGGCCTCAGTTTCCTCAGCTGTAAATGCATGAGGCTGTCCTATGACACTGGTAGACTTTTGGGCACTAGCTTTCTGTGATTGTGTCAATACTTGTTTTAGGAAGTTGCTCTTAAGAGTCATGGAACCAAATAGTCATGTATAGGCAGGAAATCAGGCAACTAGTATGTAGTCTAATATTATCATTAATCGTTTAATTTCAAATTCTCTATCTCTTCTTTTTCCTTATAGAATCTCCTGTTAAAATTCTTAGCAATATTGTGAGAAGAAATAGGATACGATTGGGAGAAACTCTTTGAGTGTTTTATGGTATAATAACAAAGCTATTATAAACCCAAGGCATATTTAGTAGTATTTAAAGGTTTTGCTGATGTAACAAATGAGCAGCTTATTTGTTTTTAGAGGCTCCAGGTAATGTTCCTATAGAATTTAGGGATGCTCTTTATGTGCTGCATGCTTGAAGTAAGATATAATTGTATTTGTAATTAAATTTTTTGGGAAGGTGTTTGAAAACTTTTGGTACAATTAAAATGATTTTTTTCATAAGTAAGGAGATGAAACTCAATGTGTTAGAGGAGTAAATGTACTAGCCCGGCATTAGCGGTCCTGGGTTTAAGCCTCAGCTCTGTTATAACTTGACTAAGACCCTTGAGGCAAGGCTCTGTTTCCCCAGCACCCAGAATAGCACCTGTACTGAATCCCTGGGCCCTGAGATGCCTCGTAAATAGAATAAATATCTAATCAATAAAGTAAAGAATAATAAGTACAACAATAAAAATAAATAAGCAGGTGACACCTGGTTTAGCTTCTCTTTTACTTCATTAACTCAGAAAATTCAGGGTGAGGCTGTGGATGAGACATAGGACAGACAGTGTTTCTGGTCTTGAGGGGTGGGCAATATAAGAAGAGATCAATTACACTTCCTCTGAGGCTGTCTGTAAGAATAAAAAGAACAGGACCTATTGCTACCATTTGCCACTCACAGGGCTGTGGACAAACTCTAGGAGCCTTCACTCCTAGCACCCACAAGCTCCTGGGAAAAATTTCAGAATGGGTGAACTTCCATTAAAAAAGGGATTTCTATCTTTTAAAATCCATCCTTATTTCTGCATCACTATGCTCCATCACCAACAGATAGAATTCATCCTTCTGAAAAGCCTGAGCCCTATTCCTTTGGAATTTCTCTGAAAACAACACTTGAAACTGGGGTCGGAGGCACAATGGTTTTGTGGAATGATTAAGAGGCAGCTGTAAACACAGCTGACCATTGTGGCCATATTTAACCTGGCAGGTCCTGATTGGCAGGCTCATCTTCTCCTGGCCCTCTCTTCCCCTGCAAAGAAATTTGAGTCCTTTTATTGTATTCCATCCGTGGTTTCCGTAAGTATTTGGAACTGAATACCATTTTTAATAATGTGAAAGAGAGAATTGAGAACAGGAAGATTGAGAGAGGCAATTTGTTTGTTAGAACTAGAGCTTTTGGGATTGAGGTTTGAGCGAGAAAGAAGAACAGTGCTGTCTTTTAGGAGTGAGGGTCCTCCTAGGTGATGAGGGGACCATGCATGGAACCCACAGTTTTTTTCCATTAGAAGCAGTGAATTTGTTTTGAATCTCAAGAACCATAAATGTACTGGAAAAAAGAAGTTAACAACAGATCCCTCTCTTCAATTCTGGGAGACAGCCGTGCTATATAAGCTTAACAAATATATTTTAAACTCTGCTGGGTTTCTTATTATAAAAGTCATGCTTGTTCATTGTAGAAAATACAAAAAGGCACTAGAAGAAAAGAAAAGTCTGTTAAAACTCCCCTTCTGAGAGTAGGCCACTGTTAACATTCTGGTGTGGAGCTTTGACATCCATACACATGTCTACTACCAAATAGTATTATAGCCCCTATGTCATTTTTGAAAGTTGTTTTTTACTTAGCAGTAAATTCTGAGAACATTTTGTCTTTAAATATTGGTCTTCAACAGAATGCTTTATTGATTTTTTTAGAGAGGAAGGAAGAGGGAGAGAGAAACATCAATGTGATAATAAATAGCAAATGGCTGCCTCCTGCACACCCCCTATCAGGGTTCGAGTCTGCAACCAGAGTATGTGCCCTTACTGGGAACTGAACCAGCAACCTTACTGTGCGCAGCATGATGCCCAACCAACTGAGCCACATCAGCTAGGGCATTCAACATAATTTTTAATGTATGCCACTCACTCTAGCTGGCTATGATGCCACAGAGAAGCTTGAGGCAGGTTTGGATTCACCAGCTTTGCTTTTCTCCAGGTGAAAGTTATCTCTGGTCTCTATTGCCCTCTGCTTTGCCTCATCTCAGAGGCTAAAGAGACCTATTTTCTTGTCAAGGTAATGCTTCAAACCTTGCTATTGATCGCATTCCCTTCAAGAAACTTGCTTTGAGTTTGTTCCCCGTACTCCAGTCCTTCATGTCCATGGCCATGTCCTTAGTTCAGGCTTTTAATTCTTCCCATTTAGTAGACTATCATAAGAGTTCTTTCTTATTTCTTCAATCCAGTGTCTCTCCTCCAACCTGTTTTACATATTATTGGCATATTAATTATATTAAGTTATAGCTATGATATATCACTTTTCTGCTCAAAAATAGGTAGTATCTTAACATGCCTACCATGTTAAGCCCAGAAGTATCTAGGCTGGCACACAGGGTCTTCTTGATCATATTCCTCCTATGGGAGAAAACATTAACCTTTCTCTTGTCTTGTCACCAAATCTAGTTAAAGATGCTCCTCAACTTACAATGAGGTTTTGTCTGATAAACCCATGACAAGTTAAAGTTATACTAAGTTGAAAATATATTTAATGTACCTATCCTACTAAACATCATAGCTTAGCCTAACCTTCCTTAAACATGCTCAGAACACTTACATTAGCCTACAGTTGGGCAATTATCTTGAGTTTCATTTCAGGAAGCATGGTCTTCCTCTTTTCCTGCTCACCAGAAATAGGAGACACACACATGGGCATTTTGTAGGCATAATAGGATGCGAAAACACAAAACACAAAATCCAAAAAACATTGGTAACACAGCATACTGCAGAGCGTCTGTTGTTTACTGTCCTGATTGGGTGCAGACTGGGAGCTGTGCTCGCTGCCCCTGTCCAGTATCTCGGCAGAGTGCCCAACCACATATAAATAGTTTAGGTAAAAAAAAATCACCACACATAATACACATGTCACGTAAAGATCATACACACAATTCGAATTACTAATTATTACAGAGAGAAACACAAGAATTTTTTTGTCCTTGATCATTCTTTTTAAAAAAATATATTTTTATTGATTTCAAAGAGGAAGATAGAGATGGATACATCAATGATGAGAGAGAACCATTGAGTTGCTGTTTCCTACACTCCCCACACTGGGGATTGAGCCTGCAACCTGGGCATGTGCCCTGACTAGGAATCAGAATCAAACTGTGACCTTCTGGTTCATAAATAGACGCTTAACCACTGAGCAACACAGGATGCGCTGTCCTTGATAATTCTTAAGAAAAGTGGAAAAGGGGAGGGAAGGTCCCAAAGATCAAGCAGGAACATCTGTTGAGACTTTCTTTCTTCTTTCTTTCTTTCTTTCTTTCTTTCTTTCTTTCTTTCTTTCTTTCTTTCTTTCTTCCTTCCTTCCTTCCTTCCTTCCTTCCTTCCTTCCTTCCTTCCTTCCTTCCTTTCTTTCTTTCTAAATATATTATATTGATTTTTTGCAGAGAGGAAGGGAAAGGGATAGAGAGCTAGAAACATCGATGAGAGAAAAACATCATCCAGCTGCCTCCTGCACACCCCCTACTGGGGATGTGCCCACAACCAATGTACATGCTCTTGACCGGAATCGAACATGGGACCTTTCAGTCCGCAGACCGAGGCTCTATCTATCCACTGAGCCAAACTGGTTTCGGCTGTTGAGACTTTGAAAAGCCTTTAGGGCTGTGATTGAGCAGTGGAAAGAGTCTTGGCTCCAATCTAAGAAATTAAGTAACAGTTGGGAACCAGGCTGTTTTTTGTGGTTTTTTTTTTTAAATAAACTTTAAAAAATAGTTTAGGTAAAGATCAAAATTCAAAATTTGTAGTACAGATAGTACAGACAGTTTTTATGAATGCATATCACTTTCATACCATCGTCATGTTGAAAAATCTAATTCAAGGACCATCTGTAGTCACGATTTCTCCATTTGATTGTATTCTGCTGTTATCTTGCTGATTGGCCCTCTTTCTCTCCACCTTGCTTTGGCTCATACCCTCCTTTTCTGAATTTTTGCAAGAGACTTGCCTCTGGCTTTTCTTCCTCAATTCCTTCCCCCTACTTTGCTCTTCATGCAAAATTTTATTCTGAAGTGAGACAGGCCATCATATACTCATTTAAAATCATTAATAGGCTCCCATGGCATTGGGGAAAAGTCCTAATTTCTTAGCACAACCTAAAAGTTCTTTCTCATGACCCCTTACCAGCTCCTTAGTATAGAGCTTGAATCACACTAAGTGCTTCCAGTTCCCTGAGTACCCCAGAAGTGCTCTCCAGTTTTGTTGGGGTTGCCTCACCCCTCTTTTGTCTTCCCTGCCTCCCCTCCCTAGAGTCTGTTCCACCCCTGGGCTAAGTACCCAGGGTAAGTGCTCCTTGTTCTCCCCTTTATCCTGGCTCCAATCACATCGCATTATAATTTCCCTTTTATTTATCTGTAAAGTAAGGAGTCTTGAGTTCCTTGAGGGAAAATACGATATTTTATTTGTTTTAATATTTCACCAACATCAAGTACAGCAGATATAGGTTTTTTCAATCATTGTTGGTGTAGGACTGAATGGGTAACAGATTATAGTATAATGTATCAAGCATCCAGACCCTGAGAGAATCAGACAATGGGTACTATGGTTCATCATTGGCAATACAGTACAAGGTAGTTGTATCTGTTCTGGGCTTTCTATGCTCAGGTTTTGTTTTTGTTGTTGTTATTTGTTTATTTTTTTTAAAGATGTTTGTGTATGCATTGTGGCTGGGCCACTGAGCTGTCAGCTATGATCCCAGAGTAGAAACCCCATGCCTGGAAACCTGGATGGAGTCATGACTAGCCCATGACCACTTTGACCTTTACCTGTGATTTGAGAGTGAGGACAAAGGCATTGATAATGATGGAAAAACACAAAACATCTTCATCTGTGTCATGATAGAGAGTTGGGTTCTGGGGTGGGGATATGAGTAATGCCTTTATTCTGTACTCATCAAAAGGCACATTCCTAGCCCATAATAAGCTTGATGAACACTATTACAGTTGTTTTCTAAGACTCCCCCATGTTTCATTCAAGGCTCACATCATGGAAACATTCAGATTAGATTGTCCTTCTTTTTAAGACCCTCTAGCAGCTTCCTATCCAAGTCTTAATAATGACCGTGCGGTCTTGCCACAATTGGATCCTGCCTTCCATTCCAGACTCATGCAGCTCCATTTTCTTTCCAAATCTCCCTGCCTTGTTTCTGTTTCTGATCTATCTCCAACTTCAGAATCTCCTCAGTGCCCTCCCCTCTGCCTGGAATTCCACCCCCTTTGCTCTCTGTATGACTGACTGCTTATGTTGCTGGGTACTCTCCCCGTGTCCCTCTGCAGGGAGGCCTACATCAATCCATGTTAAGTAATTAGCACAGTACCTGGCATATAGTCTCATCTTGACCACACTTTCCAGTGTGCCCTCTCCTGTGCTCCATCTCTACAGGCTTTTAATTTTCTTCATAGCATTTCTGTAATTATGAATGCATCTTTTGGTTTACTATGTTTTATTGCTACTCTTCCCATGAATGACCTTGGGCAAATTATGTAACCAACTTGCACCCCAATATCCTAATTTGAAGATGGAGATATTTTTCTCGAGACCTATTACTATTTGCCAGGTACGGTGCTAATTACTTAACCTGGATTGATTTAGGCCTCCCTGCAGAGGGACACGGGAAGAGTACCCAGATTGCTCATGGTCACACAGCTGGTTAATGTATAGACAGAATTTGAACCCATCCAGTCTGGCTTTAGAGTCCGCTCTCTTTACTGCTCTTCCAGGCTAAGTGCAGATGTTCATTAAATACATAAATGAGAGTCCTCCTCCTGAGCCCTCCCACCTTTTCTCTGATAGCAGGAGCATTTGCCAGCTTTCCACATCCATCTAGAAGCCTGGATGCCCCCCACCTTGCCCCATTTACCATCCTTGGAAGGAAATGTGGCTTCTCTGGCCCCCTGAAGGCTGGAAACCAAGCTCCAGCCCCAGGGTGGCTGTGATGAGCTGGAGGAAGAGGCCTCCCGCCTCTGTGCAGTGGGAGCAGGTTTCAGACAAATATGCTGTGTGTGCTCTGGCTGCATCTGCTGCCTACAAGGAATTTGCTCCTGTTGATCCTTCTTTTCTTTTCCTTGACAAAAGCCAAGAACTGTCGGGGGAGGAAAACCTTTACTCTGAAAACAGAATGGTTAAGTGCAGGTCTGGCCTTACTGTTGTACTGATCAATTCAGAGGACCCTGCCTCCCGGCAGCAGGGCAGAGGGCTCAGCTCAGTGGGACCAGGATCTTAGGCCCCCTTTCCGGAGTGGTCTGCCTTGAGCTCCTGACCCGAGTGTGAGAGGTGCTGCAGAGACATAGGATTTGTCTTCTGGCTGCTAATGACAGATGTTATCACACACACAGGTCCGAGTTTCCATGCCCAGTGCCTGCTTTCCTTTTTCAAGCAGAGTATATTGGGGGCCTGTGGGGATTCCTCTGAGCATCTTCCTAGTTGATGGACCCCACCTTTGGGGCTTTACCTGCACTCCTCCTTTGTCCTTTATTCTACCAGACACCACAGGCATGCCTCTGAGTACCAGGCATGCGGTAGGAATCTCTTACATAAATGCATGCCCCTCAGTAACTCTCAAAGACCCCAAGCAAGTCTCTGCTACAGGGGAAGGGTGTCAGAAAGAAAGGAGGAGGTATAACCAAAGGCACAAGATCAGGAAATTGTGTATGAAATTAGGAAATAGTGAGCTCATGTGTTTCATTGAAGATAGGATGCTAGTGAGGGGATGTAGGGGTTATTCTCCAGGATCCCCTCGCACCTATGCTTTAGCTTTATCCATTCTTCGCCTCTTTGTCTCCTATGGTTTGACTGCAGGGATTCCCTTGCCTTGAGGTTCCCTGTTGGCATTGACCAAGAGAAGGCATTGCAAGCCTGTCCTCCCTGTCCCTCCAAGCTGGCTGAGGTTCTGGCAGAGCTATAGTTTTATAATCCTCTAGTGACACATGTCCTTCACATGCTCATCTTGCTTCACTGTAGCTCTCACAGGGATCTGGTAACATTGTCCCTCACCCTTGCTCCTTTGGGCCTAATGGCTGTCAATGGCTTCCCATTGGGTTTTGGTTCCTGCAGGATTCCCCTTCCCTGCTGGTTCCTTAAACTCTCCTTGTTCTCCTACAGGCAGTCCCTGACTGAGCTCTCTGTAGTTGCATCTTTTAGTGTGCGTGCTTTCAGTTTCCCTATGAAACTTTGACCAAGAAATGGATAGAGCTAGGTTTTGAAGAAGAGTGAGGTCTATTTTTTTTTAATTCAGGAGACTTGGAAATCATTAAATGTTTCTAAGCACAAGAAGGACTTGAACAGAGATTGGCAGAAGCCGTCAAAATGAAGAGCAGTGGGTACGGGGCTGTAAGGGCAGAGATAGGGAGATGGGGAAGTGATATGTGAGAAGTGAGAAGGAGCCTTTGAAATTGTGCCCTGTCGCCAGGACCAGAGAGAATAGTGGGAAAGGCAGGGGAGTTGCTGCCACACTTGCTTTGAGATAAATTGAAAATGCCTCAAACCGTTCTCTAAAAATTGCGGTCATGCTTGGAAGAGCTGTGGTAGAAATATTTCATTGGTCACCTATAAGCCTATTAGAGCTCAGAAACTATCACACAGAGATGTGGCCCTTCTGTGGAGAAGAGGCAACGTCCAGTATAATTGTCTTACTTTAGAGAGTAAATCCACAATTGCCATTTGGGGTTTGCTGGGTAGTAATGTGAGCTCAAGTGTTTTTTTTTTGTTTGTTTGTTTGTTTTTGTAGATGTATTTATTTAGAAATGTGTTGAAGCAACAAAATACATCATATGAGGATATGTTGTGGGCATGAGGGCTACCTCATTTAGAGAAGACTGAGGAGAAAAGGAGGTTTATTCTGTGCAACACCATAGACAGCTCTGAAAGCTACGAGTGGAGGTGTGGGAGGCGGGCTTCCCCTGATTATAGGGAAGAGCCTTTTACCAATGGGTTCACTCTGCCAGTTGGTGAACCTCTTACAGAGTGGTGGGTACTTGCTCTTGAATGGGGTTAAGTTGAAACTAGAGGCTTGCTGTTTCCCGACTATAAAAAGACTTCTTGTATTGTGCTCAAAATTGGGCTGAAGAAAGTTACATCATATTTCATTTCCCTCAGTTCCAGCCCAATGATCCTATGATTCTCCTAACGCCTAAACACAGATGCAGAGGTGGGTAGATGGCCACAAGGCTAACCTGGCAGCTTCCTGCCAGGCTAAGTGCAGATGTGGAGCTTGGGCAGGCTTAGCCTGGCCTTTCATTATTGGGGTGTTCTGGAGGGGATCTCCAGTGCAGAGTAAACACAGCACTCAGTGGGTAAGAAGTGGAATTACCTTTTTTGCTCCTATTCCTCTGCTGTGGTTATCTTGTCTCCTTTAAATAATGTCCCATTTCCTATTAATTCAGATTACCAGTGTGAGTTTGATTGGTTAGCTACACAGGGAATGTATAGAAGAGAGAACAAATATGCTTTGATTCCCTGGTAGTTCTACCAGCTGGGGAGTTTCAAAAATGTCTTTTAAAATCTCATTTGAAGATGGGATCAAGGAGATGGGTGATGATGAAAGCATGTCTGGGACATAGAAAGGTGGAAAGTGAGGAATTTCTTGCTAAATGAGGGCAGAGAAGTATCTCTTTCTTGGAGTGAAGGGTGTTAAAAAGATAGATGCATACCTAGAACCACAGTATCTTGAAGGAATTCAGAGTTCTTCTAGCTCAATCTTCATTTGATAAATCATACATAATATTTCTAAATCAACTTTAAGTTTACAAACTTTTTAAGTGCATAGTCACATTTTATCTTGTGAGGCAGTTATGACAAATAAAAACTCTTTCCATTTATAAGAGGAGCAAACCAAGACTTAGAAGAACCAGGTTTCCTGTTCAAGGTCATACAAATGATAAGTAGATGAGCTGGCTTTGTAACTGGAATCTTATAGTTTTCCTGCCACAGCATGAGGGATTTAGATCATAAAGTAACACTGTGCCTGGTACTGACTAAACACTTTACCTTGGCTCAGTGGTTGGCAAACTCATTAGTCAACAGAGCCAAATATCAACAGTACAACCTATGAAATTTCTTTTGAGAGCCAAAAATTTTAAATTTAAACTTTTTCTAATGCCACTTCTTCAAAATAGACTCACCCAGGCTGTGGTATTTTGTGGAAGAGCCACACTTAAAGGGGCCAAAGAGCCGCAGTTTGCCGACTACAGCCTTAGCTCATTCAAACCTTACAATGATCCCTATTTTCCAGATGTGAAATGGAGATGCTCCCTTTAGCCTCTGGCTGGAGGAAAGCGTAGATTACAGCTTTGTCTCAAGGTTGTGACAGGCTTACCTTATCTCCAACAGTAGGATTAAAAGAAATGTCAGTAGCATTCTGCTCAGGTGAGTATGTGCATGTCTGTGTGAGACAAGAGCCCTCCCTGAGCTCTACACTCTCTATAACTGCCTGCTGGGCATCTCTACTGAGTTATACCCCAGAAACTGAAATGTTCCATTTCTGAAACCAAACTCATTATCTTCTCCCTGTACTCCTGCTCCTGTTGCTTTCTCTTGGCTAGTGCCATGACTCAGGCTCAACACATACACACCGGGTGTTAGTGTTGAAAACTTCTAGATTCTACTTCGACAAAATTGCTCATGGCTATTTGAGCCTCTCCATTCCAATTGCTGTGCCTTAGGTCAGATGTTGGCAGATGTCTGCTGGAGCCTCTGTGCTACAGGTTCTAGTTCTACAGGTTATAGTTTCCAGAGATACAGACTTTATCCAATTATTCTTTTTCCATAATCTTCATTGGCTTCCTATTCTAGTTATTCCTCAGATGCTAATTGAGCAACTGCTAAATGCCAACATCCTTCTAGATACTGAGCAAAGTAAGCAAAGCAATTACAAAGCCTGTCTTTGTGCCACTTAAAAAGTGCACACCCTTTAGTCTGGCATTCAGGGTCACCTACAATTTGGCTCAGCTCCTCTTTCTGGCCTATACTGTTTCCCCACACATGTGCACATGGTATCTACATTCCTTCTGGTTACACTGAGTATTCTCAGTGTCCTTTACTTGGTGCTTAGTTGGGCAGTTACCTTGACCTGGAGTTCTGCTCACCTGTCCAATTTCTATGATCTAGCTCATTTGCATTCCTTCTTTAAATTCTTCCCAGCTCCTCTCCTGATGACTGTAGTCAGGATTAACCTCACCTTTACTGTGAGCACAGGGCTTTTGTATGTTATGGTAATGATCACACTCTATATTACTCTGTGTGTCTGTCTCCTTCTTAGACTGAGATCCTTGAGCAGAGAAATGTCTTGTGCTTGTATTCTAGCACTTTGCTCAGTCCCTGACATATAGTAGGTGCCTAATCAATATTGGCCACTTTGAAATGGTTACTTGTTGAACTTCTTGATAATATTCCCCCATCCTGCCATCATCCACCTCCCCCTTTTCAAAACTCCTCAATAAGTTTACACAAATAAATCTTGTACCCTGGTGTACAAGTTTAGGAAGGCACTTCTGAGCCCCTAGGTGGCAATGTTACTGTGCTCAAAGTGAGGTGGTTGAGCGTGAAGTCAGGAAATTGTATCAAACCTTTAGGGTCCCTTACTTCCTGTGTTCTCTTCCTCCCTCTCCTGTTTCCTTCTCATTATCCAGTCTTCTTTCCCTCTTCTCTCCCACTCTGTCTTCTCCTATCTCCATTTCTGTTAATTTACATCTCTTTACAGAGTTTTAAAAACACTGAGGTGTAATTGGAAGTCCCTTTGTATAGAATACAATACACACTTTGTATAGAATTTTAATATTTCTAATAAATTCCATTTGAGTTTGAGGTGTGGGTGGATTATGATCTTCAGGGATGGAGAGATAGGAAGCAGTTGTTTTTAGAAGCAGCCAAGGAAATAATTTAAAATGGCCTCAAACATCCACTCTTGGACTTGACATGGGTGTTGGGGGCTGGGCGGAGCGCTTGGCTTTGCCAGGGAGATCTGAAAGGGACTTGCTGACCAGGTTCTGAGTGGGGAGAGCGGAGAGGCTGTATCAGAACAGGGTGTTTGAATTCTACTCAGGGCCGAGGTGCACTGACCAAGTTTGCAGGGAGCCCAGCTCAGGAGGAACCAGAGCAGGAGGGAAATGGGGGGTAGGAAATGGGGTACTAAGCTGAATGGAAGCAGCAGGCAGCTCCCTACAGAGGCAGGGGTGAGGGGGACTTTGCTCTCTGGTAACAAATCTAAATTTCTACCTGCCTGTTTTTTCCATAATGCCCACTGCTCTAACAATGCATCATTTCATGGAGGAAGGAGCTGTGATTTAAGCATGAAAAAAAAAAGTCATTTTGCTTCAGAACAAACTGGCTTTCTGTGTCTTGGCTCCTTTTGTGTGGCTTGGTTTTAGGCATATCTGGGAGATCATTTGCCTAATACTAATAGGAAGGCTCACTGTGCTGGTTTCTTATGAGATGTAATGGACTTTGTGTGAGAGTAACAACCACTGAGTGCCACTGGTTTCTATTTTCTGTCACCAAGAAAATCTCAATTTCTCTCCCTCTCTCTCCACACACACAGACACACACACAAATAAAGAGCCCCTGAATTTCTGCTTATAAATTTCTCTTTCAAACAATTAAAATCCATCCACTTTTTGCTAAATCCCAGTCTTACAGTCTTTTTCTGCCTTAGGTTTAAGGTCATTGGTTCAGGAGAGAGGTCATTTTACTTGCCTGCCTTGAATTAATCCTACTGTTCATTAATCTGACTCTTTTCTCAACATCTTTTGCTTTCTAAACGTGAGCTGTATTTTACACTCCTTTTCTCCTTCAATAACTTGTTTATTAGTTATAATTTGGCAGCAGTAGTAGTGGGGCATGGATTTATTGTTGAGTACTTAATTGTACTAATGTTATTTATCATTTAAAAAATTTTGGGTACAACTTTAAAAAAACTTAGGTATTTAGTTCATTTCTCTGTCTCCTTATAAAATATATTCCTTTTAAGAGATCTTTTTAAAATTCTCTACCAAATTATTTGATCACTGCCATTAATTGCGACCACCCTTCCGGTATTTGGAGGCCCATCACACGACTGCCTGTTGGAGAGTAAACTTCTGCCCCTTCCATGGTTTAAATATGGGGGCGAATGAATAGAAAATTCTGTCAGATGGACCTGGAATATGGTCAAGGTCTTGATAGTTCCAGGTCTTGATAGTTCCCCCAACTTCCTAGAACAAAATAATATTTTTCTTTTCCTTTTCTTGCCTTCTCATATGGTTTCTCAAACTGCATTTTTCATGTGCTGGGGCTGGCACCCCTGAAAGTCCTTGCTGAGTTTCTCCCCTTGCTACAGGATTTATAGGATTCCTTGTAATTTGACCAATGCTCAGCAGGCTTGGGAACCATAAGAAAGTCACTGCCCACCAATGTGAGCTGTGCAAAGCCTGCCCACTGCAACTTTCTCTGCTAAGGTCATTTCTAGCAATTTTCTAAAACTTTGGCTATAATGAAAATTAAGTTCAGGAGAAGTGATGGGCACTGAACTGTTTGAGGTGTGGCTGTGGAAGAGGGATTGGTATGGCTCAGTAGTTGAGAGTGTGGGTTTTCAAGTTGGTCAGACTTGGATTCCAAACCCCAGTCTACTACTGTGTGGCCTCCTTTCTTCATAGAAACTAGGGATAATCCCCCTATATCAAAGGATTCCTCTGAGGATCAATGTGGTAATACATGCGAGACAGGTAAGGTTCTTTTTCTATTGTTGTTAATCCTCACCGGAGGATATTTTCTCCACTGCTTTTCAGAAGGAGAGGAAAGGAGGAAGGGAAAGAGAGAGAGAGAGAGAGAGAGAGAGAGAGAGAGAGAGAGAGAGAGAGAGAGAGAGAGAGAAAGAAATATCAATGTAAGATCTCACATTAACTGGTTGTCTCCTGCACACTCCTGCGACTGAGGGTGGGGAGCAAACTGTAACCCAGGTATGTATCCTTTCCTGGGAATCTAACCTGAGACCCTTCAATTATTGGGCTGATGTTCTATCCACTTAGCAACACCGCCCAGGGCAAGACAGGCAAGGTTCTTAACAGAGTGCCTGAACATGCCACGTGCTCAGTATCTGTCTTCTGTAAGCTATGATTAAGATGATGAGTCTCAAGGCTGGAAGATACCTTAGAGATCATCTACCCACTCTTTCCTCTTATAGCTGAGCAACAAGACACCCAGCCTGCTGTCCACAGTCACCCAGCCAGCTGATGACAGCAGATTCTGTTAGAAGGCAGTTCTCTTGACTCCTAACCTAACATGTCTTCTCCCTCAGTTGCAAGCTCTAGGCCTTCCATTCTATTTTGATGTCGGTCGTGGGTGGTGACACACTGGTTATGATTACATAGTCATACATCCAATAAATATTTATTGAGCAGTTGCAATGACAAGAATACACAGATCCTCTACTTAGTCATCCTATTGTGTCATAGTAGAAATAAAATATGCACCAGTAACTAAAATTCAGAGCACTATAAGTGTTTATTAAATAAGGATTTTAAAAAAGTGCCATGCAGGGCAGTGATAAAAGGTCACATTGAGCTGAATGATAAAGAAACACTCAGTGAACACTTATTGGGCTCCTGTTATGTACTAGGCACAATGGGGCATACAAACTTAATTTATTTAATTTTTAAAAAATTTAATTTATTGGAGTGACATTGGTGAATAAAATTATGCAGGTTTCAGGTATTCAATTCTATAATACATCATCTGTGTATTGTATTATATCCTTTTTAAAATTTTTATTTTTATTTTATCTTATTTTTGCATTCAAGCTGAAAAAGCAGGAACTGTCTCTTATTTGAAGCATGTAGCATGGTGCAAGCATGTTGTAGGTGGCCAACAAATATTTGCAGGGGGA
This sequence comes from Vespertilio murinus, assembly GCA_963924515.1. Lineage (NCBI taxonomy): Eukaryota > Metazoa > Chordata > Mammalia > Chiroptera > Vespertilionidae > Vespertilio > Vespertilio murinus. The sequence continues at coordinate 19,414,399 of OZ004719.1, read as the reverse complement.
ATAAGTGATGGATTTGAGGTCTCTTTCTTATACCATTATCTAGGAGTCATCCTGAAAACTAGGGGGCAGCACCACCATCTCTGCTTCTTCCTCTGTTAATTTCTCCAGTTCTGTGCCTGGAGGTGCCATAGCAGGACAGTGGCCCTCAGCAGTTAGCCCTGTGGTGGTTGCCGCAATTGCTCTGAGGGAGGACTCTGCTCATAGGTGTTTGACTTCTCCAGGCGGGCCATTCTCTCCTTTCCATCAAAGCCCTTGTGTCCTGCATCCCAGGCCCATAGCACTCTGCATTATGCTAATCTGATCAAAGATTCTGTTTTGTGGTGATATTGCCTAGCTTGGCTGCTCTGTCAGAAAGCAGGCTGAGGTGTGCTCTGATTTCTACTGGGTTCTGCTACCTTGGCTGGAGGATTGAGAAGAACAGTGTGAGTAGATTTATTTCTCAAATAATCCTCCCCGGAACCCGGGTTGGTTGTCTTTGTGGATATCATCACTGTTATTGATTTGACCTTTTCCCCCTCTCCTGGTGGATAGTATCTATGGCTTCACTGCTTCCTCCTCTTGGGTGCAGTGAGACAATTTAGACACATTTCCAGAAAACTCATACTCTTCCCTTTGGCATTTTGGAGAAAGAAAAACATTTTTGACATGAGCACAAAATAATGGGGTTGCAATGTTCCAGACACAATTCTGGGTGTGTGGCCACTGGAGTCCACAGAAAACAATTTGGTGAACACAGTTCTAATGTGGGCTTTTATTTCTAATGGAGGTTCCTTCTCTACTGGGAATTCAGCTGACTGGCTGGGTTTTTCAGTGATTTGTGGGTGGTATAGGAAAGGGAACATTCTGATTTTTCCTCATCTGCAGTGAGGGAAGAATACAGGCTCAGAGGACCTTCTTTTTAATCTAATACGTTACTACCATCAGTGACACTTTATGTTCCTCATGGGGGTGGAGTGGGAAAGGGAAAAGGGCTCAGAAGTGTCAGGCTTCAGTAGCATAATCAATTTTTAAAAGAATAACTTTTATATTATTTTTTAATTATAAAATTATACATGTTCATTAGAATAAAATTCAGACATTAGATAAATAAAACCAGGAAAGAATTATTAAAACACCACAGTATTTATTATTAAAATAACAGCTTACAGGTATTCATCTTTTCATACTTAGCATGGTCACTCTTGGGGTCAGGGGACAGAAATGGTATAACTGTTTCTCTGCCATCAATTAAAAAAATCAGAGCTGTTTTATATGAACTAAAGGTAATAATGAAAACATCTTATATTGTACACTTTATTGTATTTACAAAACACACTTAAGTATGTCATCTTATTTAATCTTATAATTACCCTCTGATTTAAGATATTACCTCATTTTATAATAAACAAAACAACAAAACAAAACAACAACAACAAAAACAACCACTCTGAGACTCAGAAAAGTTTGGTGATTTTTCCAATTAAATAGCAGATAAGTGGCAGAGCTGGGGCTTGAACTGAGGTCTTTTGATTTCAGGACTAAAATGCAACTTTCTGAATTGCAGCCACCTCATCATTTTATGGAAACCCTGTCAACCAGTGCTACAATATTATGTAATAAACCACCTCAAAATTCAGTGGCTCACAACAAGTATTTATGCTATCAAATATGGGTGTTCAGATTGACTGTATTTAGCTGATCTAACTTTACCTTGCTTTGCCTGGGCGGATCTGCTTCAGGATTTGGCTTAAGTGGTATCTTAGATTTATATCTGTTCCATGTGTATTTATTCTGAGGATCAGATAGAAGAGGATGCTTTTCTCAGAGCAGATCACTGAAATACAAGATCTATAATGAACCACATGAGCCCATTTAAAGCCCCTCTTTCTACTATGCCTGGTGATATTCCATTGGCCAAAGCAAGTTACATGGCCAAGCCCATGCAATGATTAAGGATATATTACCTACAATAGGAGGGGAAAGAGGAGTGAGGATATACTGCCTATAATAGGAGGGGAAAGAGGAGTGAAGAATAAGACAAGCCTTCACAATGTTGCCTCTTATTTATTGTTTTCCTGCATAGGAAACATACTTACACTCATCCCAATACCTGTAAATGTCTCATTCAGTCTAAAGACTTGAAGTCTAAGCTCTTGAAATGATACCAAATCCTGATAGAGTTACTATTGACTTTTATGAAATAAAGAGCAAGTTATTTGTTTTTAACCACTCAACATACAATGTAAACAGGGGCAGAGTGACTGCAATAAATATTTCCATTTGAAAAAGAGAAGAATGGGAGGTACCTTGCAGTCTCTGATCCACAACAATTCTGAAATCCTGTTGTGTGAGTGTAGACACCCAGATTTCCTTATTGGGTAGGCATGGAGTATCCTTATACTAGGCCCTGGGCTGGCAGTGGTAAAGAACCAGATGGTAAATATTTTAGGTTTTGCAGGCTATCTGGTATCCATTGCAACTCCTCAACGTTGTGTTACAGCAAAAGCAGCAAAGACAATATGTACATGTATAGGTGTGGTTGTGGTCCAATAAAACTTTATCTACTAAATTTTAGGTGACAGGAAGAGTTTGGCCTATGGACCATGGTGTAGGCCCTAGCTCTGCTTCCTGGGAGTGACTCACCAGTCCATTGTTCTCCATGTCTTTTGGATTCAACTTTCAGAGATCCTTCCTTTTCCATCGTCGACCTTGCATGGCCATTTATGAAGAGAACTTTAGAGTAAGCCTTTCTCTCTGGATCAGCAATTTTTCTAGCCTGTGTTCTGTTTATAGACATTTTGGGGCCAGATATCTTGGTATATCTCAAACAGTCTCAGGTTGATGGCATTTTACCTACACAGATGTCTTCCAGGTTTTGTGAGTTTCCTATGTTTGATTTCACTCTACTCCATGTTAGTTACATCTATAATTCATTTTGAGACATGTTTCTCTCGAGACTTAATTTTGGCTATCTTGGGTTTATTAGGCTTCTGTGGGATCATATGTTTTATATTTCTAGGAGTTTTTTGTTCAGCTGAAAAGAACCGATAGTTATCACTTCAGTTCTTTCACCACACCCTTGACTTAATCTTTGTCCCGAGGCTGATAAGATGAGGTGAAAACCATTTTGTTTTTCAAAACTGCAACTTCTGGAACTTTTGGGCTTTCAATATTCTCTCAGTTTTGCTGACAATCTGGTCAGTTCATCTAAAAACTCAACTTTATCTTGCAGTACCTCATCCAGCTAGTAACAACCCAGTTACATCATCAACATTCTGCTTGGAAACTTTCTTGCCTAATGCTTCAAATTCATTAGGTACATTTTCTGCCTTTTAGGTTATAACAGATGAGGTTTTTTTTTTAAAACAATATTTTAAAAAAATATCTTTATTTATAGTTGATATACAATATTATAGTATTTTTAGGTATAAGATATAGTGATTTGACATTTACATAGTGATCACCACATTAAATCTAGTAACCATCTGTCATCTTAGTTATATAATACTAGAGGCAAAGTGCATGAAAATTCATGCACTGGTAGAGAGGTCTCTTAGCCCAGCCTAACCCCCTCTCATAGTCTGGGAGCCCTGAGGGGTGGGAGAAGACCCAGTGATCAGGGGAAAGCAACGCCCCTATCACACCTCTGCTGCTGCCACTGCTAGCAGTGCAAACCTCAGCCAGCCCTGGTTACCTGAGCCTTGGGCAGCCCTGGGTGGCTGGGCAGCTGCCATCTGAGGCTTGCCTGTGCCTTGGGCTGGCTCTGGGTAGCTAGGGGTCTGAGGGGACTGGGGGACTCCGGTGGCAGGCATGCAGGTGGGACTGAGGGGACTGGGTACTGCCATCTTTGAGGGTGTGGCAGTCAATTAGCATATTCCCTTCTTAATGGCTGTGGGCACCGCCATCTTTGTGAGGTCAATTAGCATGTTCTTTCTTTATTAGATAGGATTATTGCTTGTATTCACTATACTGTACATTCTGTTCACTTACTATATATCCCTGTGACTTATTTTATACCGGAAATTTTTACTTCTTAATTCCCTTCCCATTTTTTTGTCCAAACTCACAGATGATTTTTTCCCCAAGTACTTCATCACTAAATGGTTGATTGCATTTCCAGCTTTCCATAAAGGTTTCCTAATCATCTTCTGTCTAATCACCAAACCATAGTCACATATCTTAGGAGTTCATTATGGCATTATTTTACTTCTGATACCAGTTTCTCTGTGTGCCAGTATAGCTACAATGATTCTCCTTAATGAACTATCCCTAAACTCATGATTTACAGTAACAAGTACTTAGCTCATGTTCACAGGTCTCCTGGTTGGTTGTCATTCAACTGATCTAGGCTGAGTTCACCAAGTGACCCAGTTTTAGGATGCACATTGACTGGGGTTGGGTCCAGACTATGATTTAAGTTCATGTCTTTTCCACATGTGTTTGCTTTCACTCTAAGCAGAAGAGGGGCAGCTGCTGGGGATAAGCTCTTTTTATAGTGTGTTACTGGAGCTCTACTAGCCCAGCTGAAAAACACAGCACTTTGAAAGCTTCTGCCTGCATCATAGCCATTAACATTCTGTTGGACAAAGCAAATTACATGGCCAAGCCTAGCATCAGTGGAACAGGGAAGTATACTATACCCTGTCCACAGTGGGAAGGGTAAGGAATTAATTTTTTTGCTGAATAATAATTCAGATGATAACACTAGAATTAACTTTCAAGATATTGATGTCAAGAGAAGGGAAAAATAGGACATTTATTAAATGCCTTACTCAAGGCATCTGAGTTTTTTTAATTGACATATAATATTGTATTACTTTCAGGTATGCAGTATAATGATTTGACATTTGTTACATTGCAAAATAATAACGATGGTAATTCTAGTTACCATCTGTCACCATACAGAATTAATACAATATTATTGACTATAGTCCTTATGCTGTACATTATATCCCTGACTTATTGATTTTATAACTAGAAGTTTGAACCTATTGATTCCCTTAATCCATTTCACTCATCCTGATCCCCTTCTCTCTGACAATCTCTGGTCTGTTCTCTATACCTATAAGTCTGTCTTTTGTTTGTTTTTCAGATTCTACATAAAAATGAAATTATACAGTATCTATCTTTCTTTTTCTGACTTATTTCACTTACATGATACCATCAGGGTGCATCCATGCTGTTGTAAATGGTAAGATTTCATTCTTTTTTTATGGCTGTGTAGTATTTAAATATATATTTTATTATATATAATTATAATTCAATATATAACTTCATTATATATAAGATTTGGAATCCTATGTAATAAAAACTAATATGCTAAGTGTCTGGTCATTTGGTGACTGGTTGACTGGTCAACCAATCAAAATATAATATGCTAATGATATGCTAAGGCCACTCAACTGCTCGCCATGTCATGCACTGACCACCAGCAGGCAGACTCTCCAACCAGTAGGGTAGCTTGCTGCTGGTGTCTGGCAGATAGAGACTGAGCAAGAGGGGCTGGACATGCCCTGGAACCCTCCAGTGGTCCCTCCCTGGCCTCAATAGTGCACTGGTGGGGTCCCTTGGCCTGGTCTGTGTAGTCTCACAATCCAGGACCCCTGGGATGGGATATTGCTCCTTTTCTAACTCCTTGAGTTGTAGAGTTAGATCATTTATTACCATTTTTTCTTGTTTTTTGCAGTATGCTTGTAGAGCTATGAACTTCCCTCTCAAGATTGTTTTTGTTGTATCTCATAAATTTTGGATTGTTGTGTTTTCATTGTCATTAGTTGCCATGATGTTTTTAATTTCTTCCTTAATTTCTCTGATAACCCAGTCCTTGTTTAATAGCATGCTGTTTAGTCTCCATGTGCTTGATTTCTTTGGATTATTTTTATTGAAGTTGATTTACAGTTTTATGCCATTATGATCTGAGAAGATTCTTGATATGATTTATATCTTCTTGAATTTGAAGAGACTTTGCATATGTCCCAACATGTGGTCTATCTTAGAGTATGACCCATGTACATTTGAGTAGAATGTATATTCTGTGGCTTTGGGGTGAAATGTTCTGAAGATGTCAATTAATTTAATCTGGCCTAGTGAGTCATTTAGGATTGATGTTTCTTTGCTGATTTTTTGTTTAGATGATTTATCCAAAGGTGATAGTGGGGTATTAAAATCTCCTACTATGATTATATTGCTATTAATCTCTCCCTTAATGTCCTCCAGCAGTTTTTTATGTATTTGAGTGCTCCTGTATTGGGTGCATATATGTTTACCAGGGTTATTTCTTCTTGTTGGATTTCTCCCTTTAGTATTATGAAGTGGCCTTCATTATCTCTTATTATGTCCTTCACTTTGAGATCTAATTTGTCAGATATAAGTATTGCTACCCCAGCTTTTTTCTCATTTCCATTCTCCTGAAAAACCTTTTTCCATCCCTTTACCCTCATTCTGTGTGTGTCTTTTTTTCTGAAATGGGTTTCTTGTAGATATATGCAGATATCAGCAGATACATGGGTCTTGTTTTCTTATCTGATCTATTACCCTATGTCTTTTGATTGGGGCATTTAATCCATTTACATTTAAAGTTATTATTGATAGATACTCATTTGTCGCCATTTTTATTCTATACCCCTGTGTTTTTCTTCACTTCCTGTTTTTTTTATTTTTACAGTAGACCCTTTAGCATTTCTTGCATTGCTCGTTTGGTGGAGATAAATTCCATTAGTCCTTTTTGTCTGTGAAGCTCCTGATTTCACCTTCAATTTTGATTGATTGCCTTACAGGGTATAGTATTCTTGGATTCAGACGCTTCCTTTGCAGACTTTGTATATTTCATCCCATTCCCTTCTGGCCTGATGAGTTTCTGTTAAGAAATCTGTTGCTAGTCTAATGGGGGTTCCTTTATATGTAACTTTCTGTCTCTCTCCGGCTGCTTTTAAGATTCTTACTTTGTCATTGGTGTTTGCCAATTTAATTATGACGTGCCTTGGCATCGGTCTTTTGGGATTCATTTTGCTTGGGACTCTGTGAACATCTTGGATTTGTGTGGGTTCTCTCTTCTCTATTTCAGGAAAGTTTTCTGTCATTATTTCTTGAAATATGTTTTCCATGTCTTCCTCAGTTTCCTTTCCTTCTGGAACTCCTATTATTCTAATATTTTTTTGTTTTGTATTGTCCCAAAGCTCCTGTAGGCTCTCCTCCTTCTTTTTAATTTTTTTTTTTCTAGAAGCTGCTCTAATTGGGTATTTTTTTTCATCTTGTCTTCTAGCTCACTGATGCGGTCCTCTGCTTCTTCTAGTCTACTCTTGATGCTTTCTATAGATTTCTTCATAGTAGCGATGTCATTTTTCATTTCTTCTTGGTTCATCTTCATTTCCTATTGGTTCTTCTTCATTTCCTCTTGGTTCTTACTCATATTGTTGAATTTGTCTTCCATTTTTTTTAGTCATCTTATGATCATTACTCTGAAGTCTTACTCTGGTAGGTTGCTTTCCTCTAACTCGTTTACTTCCTTTTCTGGTGATGTCTGCTTTTCTTTCATGTTCTGGGTATTTATTTTTCTCCACATGGTCTCTCTTTTCAGGATGTCTGTTTATGTAGTTCCCCTTCTCCTTTCCATGGGTGATTGAAGAACTCCCTTGAATCCACGTGTTTGTGTAGATTGGGGCATCACAGCTGTTCGGTGGTCTCCACTATTGTGGGTTTTTCAGGCCTCAGATAAGATCCTCTTTTCTTTGTAAGATGGAGTAGTTTTCCCTCTGAGCCCATAGCTCTGGGAGAGGTCTCTGTCGCAGTAGGATGCTTGGTCAGGAAATTCTGTCCAGCAGATCCCTACCCTCTCTTAGAGTTCTACTACTCCTTAGCTTGCCAACTAACACTCCCCAAGCGACCCTCAGGCACTCCTTCTATCTGCTCTGGGACTAGGCTCAGAACAGGTCCATCTGTTTGGCCGCCATTTTGTCTCTCTCTGATTCAGCTATTTTCTACATGCCCCCTACTGTGGCTCAAGTCCCCAACCTGGGCATGAGCCTTGACCAGGAATTGAACTGGTGACATCTTGGTTCCTGGGTCCACACTCAATCGCTGAGCTACACTGGCTGGGCCACAACAGGTATTTGTATATTGATTTTTTTTTACCCTTGTAATTTTTCTGAATTTGTTTATTAGCTCTAATAATTTTTTAGTGGCCTTTTAAAGGTTTTCTGCATATAAAATTATGTTGTCTGCAAATAGTGATAGTTTTACTTCTTCCTTTCAAATTTGGATAAATTTCATTTCTTTTTCCTATCTAATTTCTCTGGTTGTGACTTCCAGTACAATGTTAAATAAAAGTGAAAAGTAACTTCTCATCTTCTTTCTGATCTTAAAAACACTTTCAGTTTTTTACCATTGAGTATGAAGTTAGCTGTGCATTGTTATATATGGATTGCATTATTTGAGGTGTGTTCCATTTGCACCTACTTGATTGTGAATTTCCATAATAAATGGATGTTTAATTTTATAATATGTTTTATATGCATTTATTAAGATGATCATATAATTTTATCCTTCATATTGTTAATGTGGTGTACCACATTGATGGGTTTGTGGATATTGAATCATCTTTGCATCCCTAGAATAAATCCCACATGATCATGGTGTATGATTCTTTAAATGTATTGTTTAATTCAGTTTGCTAATATTCTATGGAGTATTTTTGTATCCATGATACTCAGAAATATTGGTCTGTAGTATGTGTGTGTGTGTATATGTGTGTGTGTGTGTGTCTGTGTGTGTTATTCTTGTTTGGTTTTGGTATCAGGGTAATGCTAGCCTCATAAAATGAATTTGGAAATGTTCCTTTCTCTTCAGTTTCTTTGAGGGGCTTTAAAAGAATAGGTATTAAGTATTTGAAAGTTTGGTTTGGTTAGGTTTTTCAATTTAGTCCTCACACCAACTCTATGATCAGTTTTGACCATTGGGATACAAGTGATGCATGCCACCTCTGGATTGTATTCTTAAAATAAATGGGTGTGCTTTCCCATGACTCCTTTCTACCTCCTGCTGGCTGGGATGTGGTGGTGAGAGTTGCAGAACCACTTTGATTCTAAAAATGTAAACCACATATTATGATGACAGGTTGCCTTCCCAATCCTGAACTATTATGTGGAAGATCTTAAGTCACATATTTTTTGTACCTTTGTTACAGCAGCTTAGACAGTACATAATACTTCTAAATTGTTACTCAATAGGGGGGAAATTATCCTGTTTAAATAACTGCATTTTGGGTTTCTTTGTTAAAGGAAGTTAGTTTGTTCCTTAAATAGAGATTCCAATACTACTATTCATGGTTGTTAAAGGGATTAAGTGAGATAATGTGAAAAAAAATCAGAACCTAGTAGAGTTTCTGAATAAATGGCACGCACACACACACACACACACACACACACACACACACACACATATATATATATATATATATATATATATATATATATAAAATATATTTGCTATACAATATAAACATTTAATATAACATAAATATAATCACTATAATATAATTATTATAGTTATTACTAATTAAGAACTGGCAATATTCAGTGCAGATTAGCTAGCTGTTGCAAGTGTGGATCCTAGTCCCCTAGGGAGCTCCTCTTTCTTCTGTTTCCATCTCCCTCAACATAGTAGTAGTCATCTTCTTCAGTTGTGGCCCACCTGGACATCAACTAATTTGTCCATAAATAGTCCTGAGAATATTGAAGAGTTTGTGGGAGAACTCAGGCCTTGAGTGAGATATGTTGAGTGTGGTGGGGGTGATTCATTGGTTTAACAAATAAAATAGCAGAAGTATTGCCTAGTTTGTATCCTTCGCACCAACTATTCTGGATTTAAAAGATACGGTTTAATCCCTGCCAGATCCCTCTCAAAGGCCTATAGGTGGTTCAAGGAAAATTCATCACCATTTCTGGAAAAACAGCCTTATATTTAATGGCCCATGGGTAGAAGATCAATAGTCTCCTCCAGGCATAGGAAGAATAGTCTATTTTCATTATATATTTTGGGTTTATAGAGAGGTGTCATGACACTGGCAAGAAGAGTGGCTCTCAGGCCTCAGAGAAAATATGTTCTCCATTTCTGCAATAAGCATTTATTGAGCATTTCCACAAGCCTGGTGGTTTGTTGGGGATACAGCAATAAATGTGTTTTCTACTATAAAGAGTGCACTGTCTAGTAGTTGTAACAAGGCAATAGATGTAATGCTTAAGAGAATGGACTTCGGAGTCAGTCTAATTTGGTTCAAACCCTGGTTTTAATGCTTAATGGTCCTTTGACCTTGGGCAGTTAACTTAACTGATTTGTGCCTCAGTTGCTTCTTCCATACATGCAGATAATATTGATTTCCTTCATACAAGTAAAGCACTTGGAATATTGTCTGATGCATATAGTAAGTACCTATTAAATGTTGACCACTGCCGAAACCGGTTTGGCTCAGTGGTAGAGCTTCGGTCTGCGGACTGAAAGTTCCCGGGTTTGATTCCGGTGAAGGGCATGTACATTGGTTGCGGGCATATCCCCGGAAGGGGGTGTGCAAGAGGCAGCTGGTCGATGTTTCTCTCTCATCGACGTTTCTAGCTCTCTATCTCTCTCCCTTCCTCTCTGTAAAATATCAATAAAATATATATAAAAAAAAATGTTGACCACTATTATCTACTAGATTGCAAGCTCTTTGAGGACAGGATAGCTTATCTGTTCTGATCACTGTTATATCTTTAGTAGCTAGATGAGGGCCTGGAACCAATAAATATTTGCTGACTGCCTTACTAGCTATCTAATAAATATTTGTTTAATATATTAATGATTGAATAGAATGACATTCATATTTTTGTTCCTTTTAATTCATGTTTTCTGTTCCTTTTAGATCCCCCACCCTCCAAAAATAAGAGTAATATTTATGAAGTACCATAAAGTTCTTTCACATTGAGAACTTACCTTCTTTCCCTATACTTAGCATCTATGATTAGACTACAGGCCATCATGATAAGCCTGTAACTTCTTGAAGCATTATTTATTTGTTTGTGGATATTTTATAATTTATTTTTTCTTAAGAACACTTTGAACATGATAACTAAAACCCATCCTATTTAATAAAAGCCTAATGTGCAAGTCAATGGAATAGCAGAATGACTGGTCAGTGGGGGGTAGGGCTGGCGATCAGGCAGTGCCAGGCCAGCCAAGGTGGGTGCCAGTAGGCAGAGGGAGGGGTGGTGATGTGGGGGCAACAATGACTGGTGGTAGTGAGGCGATTGGGGAGCAGGGCCAGCTGCTTGCTGTCCCCCAGTTGGCTCCCAGTGCCACCCTCAGAGGGAGGCCCCTGGAGGTGGCAGTGGTGGAGATCCGCCTGTAGGTTGCCTCCTGCATAGGAGCTGGCCTCAGCCGCCAGTCAGACATCCCCCAAGGGCTCCCAGACTGAAAGTGCAGGCCAGGCTGAAGGACGTCCCCTGAGTGCACGAATTTTCATGTACCATGCCTCTAGTTTGTAATAAGACTCAGACTCATTGCTAGTTGATTTCATTTAATCCTTTATAAGTTTTTATGAGCATTACCTTTTACAGATGTGGGAACTGAGGCTCAGAGAGTTAAAGTAAGCAGTCTGAGATTACGCAGATGTTAATTGGTAGATTTTTGGATTTGAACACTGTGCTTTCTTGCTCAGGTACTTGTGCATTGAGCCATTGTTTTTTGAAGTTCATGTGGATGGCCAAGTTGATGACTCCACTCTTGTTCTCACTTACATACAAAATTGTGTCCCCTTGCACAGGGCCATCTGCAGTGTGCAAAGGAACTAGGCATTATGGCAAAGAAAATACACGGCAACCTGCATTTGCTGTCTCGGCTTCTGTGTGCTCTTCACACTGTTTATCAGCTGAGAAGTAGAGAGCAAGCTGTGGCTCCCAGTGCTGAACAGTTCATTGCTTTGCTGCTCCTCTCTTCCTTCATGTTCAGGAAACAGAAGATGTAGTCGAACTTTGAGCTAATGGGTCTGTCCCACTCATTATTTACCCAGGACAGTGCTTTTTCACAGAAGCTCCTACGTGTTCAACCAAGAAGAAGGCATCTCATTAGTGCCTGGGAAGGTCTAAGGTGAGCAGATGGTTGCTGTTTCATCTTTTCCTGGACTGAAACACAAATGTCTTGCAGAGTGGAGTCTGGAGACTCCAGCAAGCAAGTCAGACAATTGCTCTCCCTATTCCCTTGCTCACCCTTTGTTAAACATAAAACCGTTTCTAGCCTTTTGTTGTAATGCAGGTGCTGTTGAGTTGGTATTTACATGCCGTACAGTCCTGAAGGAACATGAAAGAGAAGCAGCCCTAGATGAACCTCGATATAAATATGTCCCTACTGCCCCCAGCCCTGTCATCACATTGAAGACTTCCATTCTTTACCTGTACTTGCATCTATGATTAGACTACAAGACATCATGATAAGCTTGTAACTTCCCCAAACATTCTTTATTGATTTGTTTGTGGAATTTTATAACAGGGGTGGGGCTTACAGGTGACTCAGTACCTTTAATCATTGGCCAATAGTATCTATACATAACAAGATATCATATAGTATCAGAAGACTCTGGTTAATTAAATTTAGGTATTTCTTCTCCAGGAACCAATACCTGGAAAAACCATAACTTCTTTAGTTATTATCATTCTGCTGGATGGAAAGTAATAATTACAACAATAGTAACCACTGTAAAAAATAGATAATATTTACTAAGTGCTTTTGTATGCCTGCATTGAGCTAAGTGTTTTGCATACACTAATTTAGTCATCAGAACAATCGTATGAGATTTTTCATGTAACAAAAACTAAGCATCTGCTATACGCTCTTTATTGTTCTGGGCATTTGGGATAGATCAATGAACTAATCAGGAGAATAAACAATAGGTGTAATAAATGTTATATATTGTGACAAGGTGAGGAATATTTGATATGGACAAAGACAAAGGAGAGCAGGGAAAGAAGTAAGCAGAGGGACAGTTTGTAATTTTAAGCAAGGTGATCATCGAGGAGGTGATGTTGGATCAAAAACGTGACAGAGGTGAGCTGAAGAGAAAGGGAGGAGAGGGCAACAGCAAAGGCTAGAGGGAAGAACTTTCCAGTGATTGCAGGAACAGCAGGGGAAGGCAGGTGGCATGGAGTGAATTGGGGAATCAGTATTAGGAAATGACCTCACAGAGGCAGTGGAGCGGGGAGAGTATAGGGAACCATCCAAAGGTTTAAGCAAAAGGAAGATAAGACCTGACTTACTCTGGCTTCGGTGATAGATTTAGTTTATCGTTTCTGTTTCATAGGTGAGGGAACTGGGATTTAGATGGGCTCACCTGCCCAAGCTGACAGAGCTGGTAAGTGGAAAAGCAGGACAGACTTCCAGGTCTACCTGACTTCAAATCCCAATCTTTTCATCACTACACTGTGTTATCTGTATAATATGCTCGCAACCATCCTTCCCTACAAACTGATGACTTTCATTTGCTCCTCATAAGTCTTTCCACCCCTATACCAGCCCTTTTTCGCCCTGCCCAACCATGCTGGGATGCGGTAATTGTTGTTACCGCACTAAGGGAGTGTGGGTGCGTAAAGATTGTGTTTCAGTTCTGTGCCCACTTAGGGACTAGAAGAACAATTCCAGGCATTGGATACTCTTCACATCCTCTTCAGTGGCCCAGGGAGCTGATAGCAGACGGATCATAGCCACACAGCGGGGAATCAGGGCTCTATTTCACTCCTTTTCCTGAAACTAGCACTTCTGTCTCAGTAGGGGCCCCTTTAATGAATCAATTAAGGAGGGTATTATTATTGGAAGCTGTTTTCAGCCCAATTAAGACCTTGCGACATGTCATTTGGGATAATAAAAGTGAGTTAAGTCTCAATTTTTCTTTATTAGGGTGTTTATTAGAAGATTGAAATGTTCATTAGGTGGAGTTAAGCGATGCATTCTTCTTCTGCTCTTCAGTTGCCCAGTGGAACCTGTATTGCACTCAGGGTTAATGTGGTGGCCTTTCCTGTACACTGAGCTGAGTTCTAGCTCTGCTTCTGTTGCATAATTACTTACTCTTTAAAAATGGAAGTTATGACTTTATCAGTCAGTCTTTTTCAGTTGTCTGAACTTAGCTCCTTTAAATTCTTTGTCAGATTGTTTCATAAAATTAATTTAATCTGGAATGAATTTATGTTCCAATGAGTGATTCTGTTGACTGTTTTTCTTAGAATTAGATTTCTTCATATATTTAAAAATTTCAGTTTTCTGACTAAATATGGGTTATTCATGTTTGTCTGTCTCTCTCTTCTGTCCCCCTTTACTCATCTTCCCTGTCCAATGGTTTTATCCTTTATTTTACCTTGATTTGGCACCCCAGGTTAAAACCATTGGGTCTCTTGAAGTTTGCATAGATCCATTCACTATGTCAGGAATTACTAAATTCAACTTCTCATAGAGGAGTTGTGTTTGGGTCTTATCGCCACCGTATCCCTACAGCTTACTAAAGGCTCTGGCCTTGGGAAGCCTCCCACCACACTCTGGGCCTGATGCATTGAGCACCCTTGTATTCCTCTGGTGGGAGGGCTCACTTCCTGTTCACATTCTTTATATCCAGATCCAGAAGCCAGCAGGCTGTAGCTTTAGCTCAATTCACAATTTTGTATTTTTATTCTATTTCTGCTTCATAGAAACCTTAATCCTGTTATTCATCTTGCCTCTGCCTTTAAAAAAATATATTTTATTGATATTTTACAGAGAGGAAGGGAGAGAGATAGAGAGTTAGAAACGTCGATGAGAGAGAAACATCGACCAGGTACCTCTTGCACACCCCCTACCGGGGATGTGCCCGCAACCAGTGTACATGCCCTTGACTGGAATCAAACCCAGGACCTTTCAGTCCGCAGACCTACACTCTACCACTGAGCCAAACTGGTTTCGGCCCTCTGCCTTTTTTTAACTATTCATTTTCATATTATATCTTTTCTTAGTGTGTGAAGCAGAGTTTTTTACAAAGTGTAAATTCCCTGTGCACTCTTGCCCAGGAATGGTTGGTTTTCCTCTGTTTCCTCTTTTTCCCAAGTTAATTTTTCAGAAGAGCTTCCAATATGTTCTTCTCTCATCAAAACTAAGAACCAGATCTATTTTCAAATTAGATCTTTTGTCATCACAATAACCCTAGTTAACACCTACCAATAGTTATACTTTTTTTGTGTGATCAAAACCTTTAGTTTCTTAGCAATTTTCCTACACAATGCAGTATTATTAACTATTAGAAGCCCGATGCATGAAGATGCATGCAATAATGGTCCTTCCTTACCCTGGCTGCAGGCACTGCCTTGGAGCTGCCTTTCCACCTTCCTATGCTGCCCAGAGGCTCGGAGCATCTGGGGCAGTGAGGAACACCTGCCTCTTTGCCATCCCTGGTCACTCCATGCCTTATATGCAAATTAACCTACTATCCTTATTGGGTTAATTTGCATACTTGCTCCTGATTGGCTGGTGGGCATTGTGAAAGGTCTGGTCAATATGCATCTTTCTCTTTTATTAGTGTAGATAGTGGCCATGCTGTACATTATGTTCCCAGGGTTATTTATTTTACTAGAGGCCCAATGCATAAAATTCATTGCAAGAGTAGGCTTTCCTTCCTCCAGTTGCTGGCACCAGCTTCTCTCTGGCACCCAGGACTTGGACTTCCATCTGGCCACAAGGGCACATGGGACCTGGGCTTCCCTTGCAGCCTTGGCTTCTTGCCAAAGGTCATCTGGGAGGATATCTGATCTAATTAGTATATTATGCTTTTATTATTATAGATAACTGGGAGTTTGTACCTTTTGTGACCACCAAACCATTTCACCAATCCCACCGCAAACCATGCCTTTGGTAACTGCAAACCTATTCTCTGTATTAATGAACTCTTTTTTTATTTAGATTCCACATATGGGTGAGGTCTTAAGGTATTTGTGTGTTGTATCTGTCTACCTAAATTTACTTAGCATAATATCCTCAAGGTTTATCCATGTTGTTGCAAATGGCAGGACTTGATGCTTTTTAATGGCAAAGTAATATTCCATTATATATGTTTTATTTATCCATTCATTCATTGATAGACATTTAAGTAGTTTATATATCTTGGATATTTTAAATAATGTTGCACTGAATATGGGGCACATATATATTTTCAATGTGCTTGTTTCTGTTGGATACATACCCAGAAGTGGAACTGTTGGATCATATAGTAGTTCTATTTTTAATTTTTGAGGAACCACTGTACTGTTTTTTTGTAGTGGCTGCACCAGTTTATAATTGCACTAACAGTACACATGTTCTTTTTTATCCACATCCTTACCACCACTTGTTATTTCTTGTCTTTTTGATAATAGCCATTCTAACAGGGACAAGGTCATATCTCATTGTGGTTTTGATTTACATTTTCCTGCTGATTAGTGATGTTGAGCATCTTTTTATGCAGTTGGTGGCCATATGTATGTCTTCTTTAGAAAAATGTCTATTCAAGTATTTCCCCCCATTTGAATAAAATTTTTCTTTTTTGTGCTATTGAGTTTATGAGTTTTTAGAAAAATATATACTTTGAATATTAACTGCTTATCAGATACATGATTTGCAAACATTTTCTATCATTTGGTAGTTTGCTTTTCCATTTTGCAGATGGTTTCCTTTGCTGTGTAGACATTTTTAGTTTCATATCCTACTGTTTATTTTTGCTTTTGTTGCCTTTGCTATTGATATCAACTCTAATAAAAAAAATCATTGCTATGACTGATGTCAAGGAGCTTATGGCCTGTATTTTCTGCTAGGAATCTGATGGTTTCAGGTCTTATGTTAAAGTTTTTAATCTATTTTGAGTTGATTTTTGTGTATGGTGTAAGACTAGTCCAGTTTCATTCTTTTGAATGAAACTGTCCAGTTTTCTCAACATCATTTATTGAAGAGACTACTTTTCCTATTCTATATTGTTTCCTCCTTCGTTATAAGGTAATTTACAATATGTGTGTGGGTATACTTCAGAGCTATTTTTTTGTTCCATTGATCTATGTGTCTGTGTTTATGCCAATGCCATACTAATTGTCTGTTAATCCTCAATTGAGAATATTTTTTCAATTTTTTCCTCTTTTTTTAGAGAGAATGGAAGGAGAAAGGCAGGAAGGGTGGGAGGGAGGGAAGGAGAAAGACATTTTGGTACACAGGCCAACATTCTATTGAGCTATACCAGCCAGAGCACCAATACTATATACTGTTTTGATTATGTGTTGTAATATAGTTTAAAATCAGGAAGTGTGATATTTCCAGCTTTATTCTTTTGCAAGATTGCTTTTACTATTCAGGGTCTTTTGTGGTACCAAATAAAATTTAGGATTCAGATTAGTTCTTAATACTTTTATCTCCTGTTCATTCTTCTTTGGGGAACTCTAGTGTGGGCTCAACGTCACTTCTAAATGGTCTAGCCCAGGGGTGGGCAAACTTTTTGACTCGAGGGCCACAATGGGTTCTTAAACTGGACTAGAGGGCCGGAACAAAAGCAACCTGCCCATGCTGGCACTCTCATCTTGGGCTGCTGGTGAAGGAGCGGAGGGGAGAGCAAGAGAACCCTCCACTCTTTTGGCTCCGCGGGCCAGATAGAACAGCTGAATGGGCCGGATCCGGCCCGAGGGCCGTAGTTTGCCCACAGCTGGTCTAGCCTGAGAACTTCAAGGTTCTCTTGACTCACCTACGTTAGTTTAGGCACGTGAGCTCTGGAGTTTGAATCTCTGGTTAACCATTAAATGGCCTTGGGCAAGTTATATTAATTCTATGCCTGAGTTTCCTCATGTGTAAAATAGAAATACTAACTGAACTGGTCACAGGAATTTATTATAGGGATTAAATGAGATAATGCCTATGAAGTGTTTAGTTTTTGAGAGGCACTCACTAAAAATAAATGACAGCTATAATTCTTATCTTTACATTTACAGATGACCCTGAATAAATCCATCAAGATGGAAAGGTTGTTGGAGAATTTTCCTGAATAACGCATAGGGGACAATAATGGGATATTGTGAGTGCACCAAAAGAGTGAGTAAAAATTAAGAAAAAGACCAGAAAGTTAAAGAGAAATGTCCTCTGATGCGTTTGTCTCCTAAATCTATTATAGGTTTTAGTAACTCCCCTAATGTGAGTGGCTGTTTAATATTCCAACTGTAAAATAGAAAAAAACAACAATATGATAGTTACATAGGACCAAACTGAAGCTTAAATCCAAAGGCAGCTGGGTGCAGTGGAAAGAGCACGTGTGTGTATGTATATAATTGCTGTATCATATAGAACATCTATTTTAAGTCTTTGAGGAACCTCCATACTGTTTTCTATAGTGGCTGTACCAATTTACATCCCCACCAACAGTACACAAGGGCTCCCTTTTCTTCCCATCCTCACCAACACTTGATTGTTTCTTTTTTTTTTTTTTTTTGAGAATAGCCATTTGAACAGGTGTGAGGTGATATCTCATTGTGGTTTTGATTTCCACTTCCCTAATTAGTAGTGATGTTGAACACTTTTTGTGTGTGTGTACCTGATGGCGTTCTGTATGTCTTCTTTGGAAAAATGTCTATTCAGGTCCTCCTCCCCTCTTTTAATTGGATTATTTTTTGGCTTTTGATATTTACTTACTATTGAGTTTTATGAATTTTTTACATATTTTGGATATTAGCTCCTTATCAGGTATGATTTACAAATGTCTTCTCCTGTTCAGTATGTTGCCCATTATTTTGAGTTACATTCTTTTATTGGTGGCTGAGTTCTTTGCCTCTCATCTAAAACAATTCTCTACTCACCCATCTTAGCTGCTAGCCCTATTTTTATGAGGAAGCAGAAAAAAATGTCCACCTCTTTTTATTGGCCCAGCACAAGTCTGAGCTTCCAGGATTGTATTACCCTCAATGAGAGCAGCAATATCAAAGGCAAGCTTATTGGGAGGCATGGGCAGCGCTCTCGTCTCCCTGAGATTCATCTAAAGTGCAGCGAAGTAAAGTTGGCAGTACAGTTTGAAACAAGGAGCTTGGTTCCTCCCTCCACACCTCTGCCATATAGACATTCTGGAACCTCTGCTTTCCTCTCCCACCCCATTTGTCTCTTGCTTTAAACTCTGTTGTACAAAGTCTGCAGCATGTGGTTTTGTCCTTATTAAATGTTGCCCGCTGTTGTATTATGTCTTCTCCACAAAATGGCTTCACATGGAGGTCAGAGGACTTGCTGTCACCGCTTTTGTATTGGACCAAAGGTTCAGTGCAGTAGGTAAGCCACCTGTGCTTGCTGGTGGAGCGGACTTCCCAGGGGTGCATCTTTTATTTCTCCCTTCTACCACTTCCTGCTGGTCTGTCACAGCCTGCTGGCAAAATGCTTCGCAGTGCTGTTTTGACCTGAGTTGGAGAGATTGACCTGAGTATCACAAAGACCCGGCTGAGGGGAAAACACGAACCGAGAAAATGTTGATGCTCAGCTGCGTCACTCACACAGCATTGCATTGTGATGGCATGAGGGATGAGGACTGCTTGCAGAGACGATCTCTTTCCTTTTGAAGGCGCAGCGTGTGGGCAGGAGAGTGAGTGAGTTGAGCAGGTACCCTGTGCTTGGGAAAGCTGGCCCTTCAAAGACTCTGAAAGGCCAAACAAAACTGTGCAGAGGCACTGAATGCTGAAACCAAAGCTTTCCCCCAAACTGGAGTTTCTTGAGTGTGCCTCAAAAGAAAGGCTGTGCTAGCAGGTTTGCAGAGGGAGCAAAGATGCTAATGAAGTGCCAACTGGCTGCTTTCAGCAGAGCCTTCTGGGCACCTCGCCACCATCTCGCTTTCTTTCCTACCCACTTATTTATTTATATTCTTAATTAATGGAAATTTCAACTCCCATTAGATCAGGAGGAATCAGTAATAAACAGCCAGAGCATAGGCGGGCGGTCCTGCTAGGGAAGGGCACGGGCTCCTCGCTGTGTTCCTGGATTCCAGGCACGTGGCTGGCCTGGGCTCAGGAGAGGAGTCCATATGCTGGTTCTGTGTGGGATAGTCAGGAGCCTGTGTCTGTGGACCTCTGCGGTATCTGTGAGGTTCTTCTCCCTTTTCTCTTTTGTTCTGTTGGAAATTCGCTACACAAGTTTAAATCCTATCTGGCTGCACAATCTTGGGCAACTTAATAACGTTTCTGTGTCTCATTCTTCTCTGTTAAAAAAGGTAATAGTACCTACATCAGAGGGTAGCTGTGGGCCTTAAATCAGGTAATGGGTGTGAAGCACTTGGCAGGTGCCTAGTTCTCACTGAATGCTCACTGGATGTTAGGATCCTCCTCATCTGATTACAAGTGCACATAACAACATTGCTCCTCCCCAAGGTGCCTCAAGCAGCCTGCTGGAAGCTCTGGGTTCTGGCACCTGGTTTGGGGATGACATTGTGAGTCGGGTTCAGGTGAGGTTTTTGAATGCGCAGTCTTGAATTTTGGCATCACTTCTGAAGCCTGAAAACCTCTGCATGAGTGTAATCCTTTAAGTCAAAAAGCCACTGAGGGATTGGGACATGGTAGAGTGATAAGAACTGGAAGAAGCAACCAATACCCTATATAGCACAGGGAAAGGTTCCCTGCCCAGATTTAAAGGAAGGCTTCAGTGGGCTCTCAGATTGCCAGGCCCAGCCCTATGGAGGCAAGGGCAGGAGCGGGAGTGATTGGAGTGACAATCTGATGTCACACCTTCTGGGTTTGGCTCCTGGCTCCATAACCTAATGCCTATGGGAGCTAGTACCAAGCTCATAAACTTTCTAAGCCTCTGCTTCCTGACATGAAAAATGAGCATGAAAATAACAGTGTACTTCTAGAGCTATTGAGAAAATGACATGAGATAACATATGAAGTGATTAATAGAATGCCTGGCAAGTTCTCAGAAACAGTTAGCTACTGTGATTAGATTGGTTATATGTGTTCCTGTATTCTCAGTGCCTTTCAGTGTCTGCTTATAGAAATATCTGTTAAATGATCCGATGGAGAATGGGAGACTTAGAACGACTCAGCCACCTGTTTGAACCTGCTAGCCCTCATGGAGGAGGTTCTATGAGATGGCCTCGAATGCCACTTTCAGATCAAAGTATAGGGATTCTGTGCCAGATTCACAGGGGCCTCCTGGGCCCGAGAGTAGAATGTTATTTTCACCCGAAGGGAGAAACTCCTTTTCCTCTTTTTTTTTTTTTTTTTTTTGAAAGGTGACATTATGTATTGACAAAGAACAAAGCAGCCAAGGTCCCTGGTGTCACTGGAGAGAAAATTTTAAACTGCTGCATTTGGGCCTGAAATTACTAGCACCTTTTTTGGCTAAGAAGGATCTGCTAGTTATCTGGGCTGTGCTATTGGATTTCTTTTCTAAAGGGAAGGGGCGACTCAAAAGGTGAGCCAGACACTAGTCAGTATCAAGGAAGGAACTGAGCACAATTGGGGGAGAATTATTATTCCATCTGATAAATCTTCGCTCCCTCCTCACCTTGGCTACCTCATTCACTTTGTGGCTCACCTAATCTCAGATAGGACACAGCGGAAATAGAAAAGGTCCCTGGAAGGGCAGGGCAGATGGATGTAAGGAAAGGGGGTGACTTCTACAACAAGAAAGATGAAATATTTCGTTCTGAAAGAAGCAGAGGAAAAGGGTGAACACTCTTTGGAGGTTGTGCGTGTAATGAATGGGGAGTAGCAAGCTGATTGCCGGCTCCATCTCACCCTTTCCCCTAACTGAGGAAAGACGCTGAACTTGACAAAATTAAAAAGGGAACAAATATCGAGCCCGTGAAAGGAAATGCTCTCCACACAATGTATAATTAACCTGTGAGGGAACCTAACCCGCTCGCTGTTAACGAGGCAAGCAGTTAGCTGGGCTCTGGCACGATGGGAAGAATAACAGCCCTTTTGGCAGTTAAACTGGTTAAAGCTGCAATTCCTGAGGTCATTCATCCTCTCCTGCCAGGCATGAAATAATCACCAGCTTAGAAAATGGCACATCTCCCGTGATGTAGGAACTGGGAGGTGAGATCGGCATCTTGAAAGAGAGGAAGGATATTAGCACCGTTGCCGGTGGCTGTGGAAACCATCCAGGGAAGCTAGGAGTCTTGACTGGGGTCACAGAACTCCAGCTTCCGGGCTCCTCCGCCATACCCTCTCCGTTACAGCACGTGGGCCCAGGAGCCAGAGCCTCAAGCACTGACTCTTGCCTCTGCCTTGTTCTTCACTCCACTCTGCACTCACTGCGCTGTCTGTGGGCAGTTGCTCCAACTGAAGGGTATGGTCAGGATCATCAGGACAAGGTGGCCTGGGGCCTGTTCCGTGTCTGTTAGTTCTTGGCAGAAATTCTGACCCACTTTATATTCCTGTGATCTCAAGTCTTCAGCAAAGAGCCAGGCACCAGTGTAGACTAAAGTAAAGTATGTTTTTTAGGAGGAGGCTATTAGTATTACCATTTCAAATGCCGTCTTCACACTTCCTAAGTGTATAACCTTACACACCTTACTGATTGTCCTGAATATCAATTTCTTTATTTTACTATTACCTTCTTCATATACACATGAGGGTTAAATGAGTCAATACTGACATGCATTTAGCATGCAATGGCATATAGTCACTATTTAAAAACTGGTAGCTAAAATAATGATTAGATCTAGAATTAGCATGAGCTGACATGATTGGAGAAAACCTTCCTTTAATCATTTAGATTTATTATCCATCCATCCACCCATGCACCCTTCTATCCATCTATCATCTGTCCATCCATCCTGAGCACCTAGTATGCACCGTGTTACATACTGGATATAGAAAGGAAAATGCTACATAGTTCCTATACTGTTAGAGTTCACAATTAAGTAGAGAAACAGTCATCCAAAAAAGAAAAACAAAATCTGCCCCGCAGTTATGTGATATTGTGGGATCATAGGAGGAGCCTTTCTATCAAATATCTATTAAGCTCTAACTACAGTATGTGTTAAGCACTGCAAGATACATTCATCAAGTTACCTGTCAAGTAAATCCCACCCTCAGGAAAAGTGACATCTTGGAAAGGCTTTGCTACTTATTGGGAATTCCAGAAAATATCGCAAGACTCTGAGTTTGCCCTGACATTGTCATCAAACATCGCTCCAAGTGATTCTATTTGTTACCAGAGAATGTTCTGAATCACTCAAAAGTGTGTCAAGATGGCTTTTGTTGTCTTGGTGAAAGATGCTGGTCAAGAAGCCCCAGAAAAGACCCTGGAAGGTAGCCAGGATTATTCTAAGAAATCATAGGCCCTGGACACTCTCATATTTGAGGCCTTACCCTAGGTCTTATCAAACATCCCCAGCATACTATACCATGTGAAATGCCTCCATGCTCCACAGCAGATTTATCTATTTTTCTTTGTTGCTATATAAAATTATTTCCTAATTTGGGTTTTAAAATTATTTGTGATGAGTGATTTTTGGAAAGTACATGATTATTCAAGAATTCTCCTGGGATGAGAAAACTTAAATGCTTTTCCAATATAATGACTTTTTTTGATGAATACTAAATTAGACAATTAATGAAATTGACATCATATTACATCTTGTAGACATTCAATTAAACACTAAATAATTTCAGTTTTATATTTTCTTTTGAATTTGGAGCCACTTCCTTTTGTTTTGGTTTTCAGACCTAAGATGCTTGTATGGGCCTCTGGGAAGCTCTAAGGCTGGCAGCCTGGCACCTCTGGGTGGAGGAGCCGTGGGGCAGGAGCAGGGTCCCCTCAGCCCAGCCCTAGCCTGTGCATCATCCTTGAGCACTCCTGAGGGGGATCTGATGAGGTGAGCCCCCCAAGGGCCACTTTTAGTGAGCCACATTAGAGTAGATTTTAGGTCCCAGGGCTGGGCAGTAACCTGTGAGGCACTTGGTGGGGCCTTTTCCCAGTTCTCAAAAGAAGCTGGAATTTCTCTTCTCTTGGCATATCTTCCTTCCTCTTTACCTTTCCCCTGTTCTGTTTTTAAAAAATTCTCTCTTCCTTTCCTTCTCTCTTGACTAGGCCTGTGGCTCCCCTAGACCTGCCCCTCTCTGCTTGTGCCACTCAAGTAATTTCTGACCCCAGTGAAAGCCTCTTGTAGGGAGGGATGGCTACAAAGCCGGCACTTGCAGAATTAAAGGCGGTTATGGAGACACTTTGATTAAAGCTGGAAATACAAAGTGCTCACCATGTATTTCTTAACAAAACCAGTGTCCTAATGTCTTTTCAGAGTAACTGGTGTGAAATGAGCGACTGAACTTTCGTCCTTGCTAAAGTTTTACTGAGCAGAGAGACTGCTGGAGGTTTCTTGTTAGACTGTATTAGAAGCTTTCTTTGCTCCATTGCTCTTGTTCTGCACAGAGTGCCCTTCCCCTTCCCCTTGCTGCCTCGTGGCTGCATCCCTCACATCTCAGCTGCGAGTCACCTCCCAGTGAACCCATCCTGACCTCCTTGGGATGAGCTGAGTGCTCTTTCTTTGGTGCTCCTACTGGCTTGCACCGTGTTCACACATCCATGAAAGCAATGCCCATCTTTTGTCATGATGGCTTGTTTAATTGGCACGTCTGATTCCCACAGTAAACTCTTTATGGGCAAAGGCCTGCCGGCCTCCATCCCTGTATCTTTAGCTCTGAGCCCAGCAGTTGGCACATAGTAGGGTCTAAAGGAATGAGCTTGCTGGTTGGAAATCCTGGACCCTTCTTTTTGCACTGATTTTGAGACCTTTTCAACTTTACCTACCCACATCAGGAAAGACTTCCTGCTTGGTCCTTCTTTAAGAAGAAGCCTTGATAAATATCCCCCCACAGTGCAGGGTCCCTTTCTTCCAGATGTCTCCAAACCACGAGTCATCAGTCCCAGGATCTACTACCATTGTAGATTTTAAAAAAAGGAGGGGGGGAGGGAGAGAAGAAGCAAAGGTGCAAATAGGAATAAATACGTATAGCCATAAAAGTGAAATAAATCAATATCACCTCTCTGTGGCCAGAGATGCTTAATAGGCAGAGATCACTGCCAGATTGTAAAAAATGTGTTTAACAAGCGGTGAGGGCAAATTTAAGCTACTGGAGTAAATAGCCCAACTGCTTTTCTTAGCTAAGAATAAAATAACATTTTCTTTGGCATTACAGGCATTCATGGGATTTGATTCTGAAAGTGGTGGTCATGCTTCCAAGACTTAGAGATCACGAGCTGTTCAGGTCACTGGCTACTTTCAGCTGGGGTCGGGGATACCTGTTTAGGTTCTCTCATTAGCCTGGGAGGCCCCAGAAGTACATTACTAGCCCCTTCATTGCCTCATTTCATTTACTCTCATCTGGTTAGAATAGGACAAAGCACCTGCTAACACTCTTGTCTACCTTTCCAATCTCCTGTTCAAACTCCTTTACAGATATTTCTCCCTCATGCCCTCTGCTCAGACCTCACTGTTCTTCTTGGGCCTTTCCTGGATGCTCCCTTTGTGTTCTTGCTTCTGTGTGTGTCTCTCTGTTAGCCTTAGATGTCCTCCCCCCCACCACACCTTGTACTAGTGTGTGGAGCTTGTTCTTCAGAGGTCATCCCAAAGGGCACTTGAATGTCTGTGCTCCTCAGGCCGGGAACCTTTCCCTTCCTGTAGCAACTGGTTTAATCTTTGACCCTATGTGGCCTTATACATCCCTTAATTATGACTCTTATCATGTCCTGTCATAGTTTATTTCTACAATGATTATAATAATCTATAAGCATATCCTATCAGCACTACTTTTGAAATACCGTATCCAAAATTTGACCACTTCCCACCAAACCCACCTCTACCACTCCAGGTCATGCTTACTGACCTCCCTTTGACCTGGTCTACTTGCCTCCATGTTTGCCTCCCTACAGTGTACCTTCCACAGAGGAGCTAGACTGGTCCTTATGAAAAATGAATTAAATTGTGTCTTCTCTGCTCAGAACCTTCAGGGTTCATGTGTATTAGTTTGGGCTTTCCAGAGAAACAGAAACCGTGTATATATACATGTATATATAGATAAGGAGATTTAGTATAAAGAATTGTCTCTCATGATTATGGAGATTAGCCAGTTCAAGGTCAGCAGCCTTGAGACAGAGAGAGCAGATGGTATAATTCCAGTCCCAAGGCCTGCAGCCTTGAGAACCAGGAGAGCCAGGTGCACCATGCAGCCTGAGGGCAGTCCGATGGGGAATTACCTCCTGTTCAGGGAGGCTGGTCCTTCTGCTCTGTTCAGGCTTTCAACTGATTGTATGAGGCCCACCACACATTATAAGGGGCAGCCTGCTTACTCAGAATTCACTGATGTAGATGTTAATTCCATCCAAAAATACCATCCAAGTTGACACATCAACCATCAGGCCATGTCAGTTGGTCCTCATCATGTTCCCACCCAGCCCTGAGTGAACAACCTCTGGCTATTCATCTTCTACTCTGTCCCTGTGTCCCAGCCATTGGGGTTTCCTTGCTGTTTTTTAAGTGTAGATGGCATGCTCCTGCTTCATGGCCCTTCTCTCTGCTCTCAGAGCACTTAGAGGAATGATATCTTCCCAGATATTTAAATGCATTACTATCTTCTTTTTTATTCATATGCCCGTATTCAAATAACACCTCCTCATAGAGACCTGCCCTGATCTATTTTTTATCTCACATTATTCCCCTGGCTCCTGTCATCCTCTAGTACCTTAATCTGCTTTATATTTCGTTATGATTTTTACCCAAAACTAGATCATGCATTTATTTATTCATTTTTCTAGAGATGATTATAGTTTCAAAGGGTTGTTGGAGGTTTGATACTTGCCTATATAATAAAAGCCTTATATGCTAAGTGTCTGGTTGACCAGTTGGACATTCAACCAATCAAAGTTTAATATGCTAAGGATATGCTAAGTCCGCTCAACCGCTTGCTATGACATGCACTGACCTTCAGGGAGCAGATGCTCTGACTGGTAGGTTAGCTTGCTGCTGGGGTCAGGCCAATTGGAACTGAACATGTCTGGCCAGGCATACCCTGGACCCCTCTGGCAGTCTCTCCCCAGCTGGCCAACCTCCTGAGTCCTCCCTGGCTTTGACTGTGCACAGGTGGGGTCCCTTGGTCTGGCCTGTACCTTTTCTCAATCCAGGACCCCTCAAGGGATGTCAGAGAGTCAGTATTGGCCTGATCCCACGGGCCAGGCCTTGGAACCCCAGTGGTGCACAAATTCATGCACTGGTCCTCTAGTAAAACATATAAACACATAGAAATTTTAAAATAAGCCTTATTCCATGAAAAAATATTTTGAAGGTAGATCCCATAGGAATTTTTGATGAATTTGAAGTGTTTGAAAAAAATCTATTTTTTTACTGGAATAGATAATTGAATGATTTGACTCAATGAAAGAGAGAGAACATAGGAAAAAGCTTTGGGAAATCAATCAACTTTAGATATTAAGTTTTATATCCTAGTAGATATATTGAATAGTGAGTTGTATAGAGAAGTCTGAAATTCAAGGGAGAGGACAGAGTTAATGATATATACTTTGGAATTATCAGCAAAACACAGGAGTTAAAGTCATATGGATGGATGAGGTTATTTAGGGAATGAAAACAAAGAGGAAGAAAGGAAAGAGAAAACTTCAGTCCTAGGGCACCTCAATATTTGGAGGTTGGGAAGAGGAGGAACCAGCCAGCAAAGGAGACTGAGAAGTGGCAGTGATGTGGGAAAAAAACCAGGAAGAATGTGGTATCTTTGAAGTCAAGGTAAGTCCATTTTAAGGAGGGAGTGATCGATTGCCTGTATCAAATGTCTCCAGGAGGTCAAGTAAGGTGAAAATTGAGAATTGACTGTTGGAGTCAATGCAAGATACATATAAAAATGCTTATAAAGGCACTGTTTATTTTTAGCAAAAAGCATTCCTAAATGTCTCTCAACAGGAGAATGGCTAAATACATTGTAGTAAATTTGCACACTGGAATTCTATTGATTTAAAGAAATGAATGAGCTAGAGTCACATGGATGAATTCTGCAGAAATGGCAGTAAGGGAAAAAGTTGAATAAGAGTATGTGTGGTTCAGTACCATTTTTAAAGTTTAAAACATGCAAAATAAACGTATATTGCATAACGGAACCTACATAGTAAATGTATAAAGAAATTAAATGAAGCATACTGAATTCAGGATACAATTGCTTTAACAGTGGGAGAAGAGGAAGTGATTTGGGATGGACACACAGAAGACGATCAACAATTTTGGCAATGTACTTGATCTTTGAACAACACAGGGGTTAGGAGCTCTGATATCCCCCAAGCAGTTGAATATCTATATATAACTTTTGATTTCCAAAATCTTAACAAATAATAGCTGTTGTTGACTGGAAGCCTTATGAATAACATAACCAGTCAATTAATACATATTTTCTGTTATGTGTATTATATATACTGTATTCTTACAATAAAGTAGACAAGAGAAAACAAAATGTTAAGAAAATCATACAGAGAAAGCCTATTTACTGTATTTATTGAAAAAATTTCACAAAGAAGTGGACCTGCACAGTTCAAACCTGTGTTGTTAAAGGGTCAACTATATGTTGCTTTTTTAGCTTGGTAGTGGATACACAAGGTATACTGGATTATTTATATTTTTGTACAGTCTAGATATTGTCTAAGAAATTCTAAATTAAAAGAAAGACGACTCAAGACATTGAATTTGTCAGTGTGGAAGTCATTTGTGACCTGGACAAAAGCACGATGAAGTGTTTGTGGGGCTAGCAGATTGAAGTGGTTTCAAGAGGGAAAGAGAAGGAAAAAGAGAAAATGATGAATACAGCCTTCTCTTTAGATAAGTTTTGCATTAAAGGGGGCAGAGATTTGGAGTAGTAGCTGGAGGAGGATTTCAGATAAAGGAGGGTTTGATTGACTCCAAATGTAAAGTTTGCCAAGGTCAAGGAGGGTACAAAATTAAAATACAGTTTAATTATTTATCCAAGCCCCCCCCCCCCATTTCCCTTTGGTGTTTTGGCATGTAACTGCTGGTGTTCATTAGCATCTTTACCAGAGGATGAAGAACTCAAATCAATCCCTTTGGATACTGCAGAAAATAATTTAGTAAAAGCCTCAGTTGGAAAGGAGTTAGAAACAACTCATTTAAATGAGGGTTGGGATTACGTGTGAATTATTATAGATGGAGTGTTGAATAAAAACACCACACAGAATGTGCACATTATTTCAGGCATTTTAGAGTTATGTTTTCTAGAATTAGGAAGGTTGTTCAAAATGGTGTGCAATGGTCAATTATAACCATAACTTTTAAGAAAACTTCTTGAAGAAGATGGATTCAGGGAGGCTTTTAATTGTTATTCTGTTTCTAAGATCTAATATCAGAAGGAAACGGGCACAGGGCTGTTGTAGTAACTATCCTAGTGTGGATTTATAAAGATCATGTCACCCTATCTCCTGGAGCTCGTTTAGACCAACAATGCCCATTAGCATGATAATGATTCTGATAATAGAATATACATGTACTGTTGTAAGCATTCTGGCCAATTTTTATTAATCTCTTAACAATCTTATGCAATGTAGGTCTTATTGTACCCATTTTATAGATGAGGAAAAATAAGTAGAATGGAGTTCCATAAATAGTAAGTTCCAGAACTGGGACTGGAACTTAGGATGTCTAATTCCAAAGCTTTCTTACTCCAGTTTTCTGTGGAGCCTCTAAGAATGATGCAGTGACTAGAATGATGCAGTGACTAGATAGTAGACACAGAGTCAATTTATTTAACATTCTACTTGGACTACAGTATTTACTGGCTTACAAAGGCCAGTGTTTCTCCTTGCTTTGTAATGTTTTGTGTTGCTAATGAATATGACACAGTATGGGTAGGAGTGAATGACTACCGTGGGAAACATAGCACTGCATCAGTTGGAAGTTTTGAAGATCTGCGGTGAATTGGGAATAAAACCGTGACCTCACATTTTGAGGTCTTTCACTTCATAAAACATTACGTGTTTCTAAAACATTCACAGTGACTGTTGTTTTCTTTATTATTTGAATAAGCAAGTGTCCTAGTTTCAGGAGGAAGATATTTGTTGTTTTCATCAAATTTACTGCACATCTGTTTGAAGAATGTGGCAACAGTATACATAAATCTCCAATCAAAAATTACAGAACCAGCCAATTTTATATTAAAAATGTATGACCAGACACACTGTGCTGAAATTATGAAATTACTGTGTGGTGCCATTTCTGCTCTGCTTATATTGACTGTTTAGCCCCAGATTAAACCTGGTACAAAAATATACCAGACAAAAGAAGTTAAACTTGGCCTGAAACAATTAAACTGATGTTATAAAAGTGTGTCTGTATAATGTGCCAATACTGTAAATATATTTTTATAACAATTGAATTTTTATAACATCTTAGATTTTGAAACATTCAAGTTATATATGCCATTACATACAATGATGTTTCATGAATATTGGATAATATCATAATATAGAAGATTTTTAAAACTCCTTTATTAGAAAATCTTAAAATGTTTTATAGGCAACAAGGAATCTTCCTTTGGATATTTCTGGAGTTAATTGGTACTTTGTTTCTTTTGGATAAGATCAGAAAATAGGAACATCATGTCTGTCATGGACTTTCACCACTACCATCATCACCACTACACCAACATTGATATTTATGACTGCCTTTTAATTACAAATATATTATTAGTCATCTTATGTACATTTAATTCTATAAGTGGCCCTATGAGTATCCTTATTAGCTCATTTTATGGATTGAGAAATTGAGTTTTGGAAACATTAATTAATTTGCTCTAGGTTACATAGCCAAGGTAAGCTTTGACAATTTACAGCATTATTTTATTTAGCTGCACCATCTTGGCTGGATCTCACAATAGCTCTGCTATAGATGAGATGTTCCAGGCAAAAGAGCCAAGTGGCCCTCTCAAGGTCACCAGTGGTGGAGCCTGGTCTTTGGATTACTGACTAGTGTTTTCCATCAAATGTCATAGAAAGCTTCACCTTGAAAAGAAAGCCCTTTATTGATTGGGCCTGTAATGCAACTCCAGAGGCGATATGAGTAACAGAGATGGGTGTGGGGAGTGGAAAGAGTTAAGAATCTGCCCTCTGTACACCACTAGCCCTATAGCTTCCATTTTGAGGATTTAACTCAGGAAATCCCCCACTTCCCCCCCCCCAAAAAAAAGGCCTCTCCTGACCCCTTTATGCTGGATTAGATGCCTCATTTCTTATAAAATCTCTATCATAATCAATGCTCTCTTCTATCAATAGCCTCTCATTACCTCTGTCTTTAAACTTGCCACATAATGTGATCTTCTTTTTAAAGAAAGCCTCCACCAACAGCACTCGACTCTGAGACACTTTCCAGCAAGACTCATGTCTTATTCACCATCACATCCTCAACTTCTTTCATGATATCTGCACATAGAAGGCTCTGGATAAATATTCAGAGAATGATTGAGATAACAGGAGCTGAATTAGGTCAGTGCTGTGGGGAATAACATGAAGGCATGGATTCCAGAAGCCTCTTGATAGAGATTTGACAAGAATTTGCTACTTTTTAGTGTATTCTGTAGATGAGATTATCATTCTATCAGCAGAAACACAGAATACAAATGGAGGCACAGTGTTGGGAAGAAAATTGATGAGTTCAGGACTGAGGCTCTGGTCAGACACACAGATGTCAAAAAGATAAATGAAAATGGTCACCTGGGGTGGAAGGTGATACTTTCAAAGTAATGAAAATCAAGAGAAGAGAGAGACCAAAGTAAGAGGCTGGCAAGTTTCTAATGGAAGAGCAACCAACGGAGATCCACCCTCTTTCTACAGGCATTTAGTAGAACAAAAATAACAACAATAGTCCTATCTAATAAAAGAGTAATATGCAAATTGACCATCACTCCAACACATAAGATGGCTGCTCCCATGTGGTCAAAGATGGCTGCCCCCATGTGGATACAAGATGGCTTCCACAGGATGGGCCAACACGGGAGGGCTGTTGGGGACAATTGGGGCAGAAGAGTAGCAGTTAGGGGTGACCAGGCCAGCAGGGGAGTGGTTAGGGGGTGATCAGGCTGGCAGGCAGATGAGCAGTTGAGAGCCAGCAGTCCTGGATTGTGAGAGGGATGTCCCAGCTTAGAGAGGATGCAGGCTGGGCTGAGGGACACTCCCCTTCTCCCCCCCCCCCCCCCCCGCACTAATTTTGTGCACTGGATCTCTAGTACTACTACTAATTACTACTACTACCATCACCTTCTTTAATACATGAATACCACAGATTTGTTCAGGCTTTTTTCTTTCTTTCTCTTTCTTTCTTTCTTTCTTTCTTTCTTTCTTTCTTTCTTTCTTTCTTTCTTTCTTTCTTTCTTTCTTTCTTCCTTCCTTCCTTCCTTCCTTCCTTCCTTCCTTCCTTCCTTCCTTCCTTTCTTTTTTCTTTTCTTTTCTTTTCTTTTCTTTTCTTTTCTTTTCTTTTCTTTTTTTTGCTTAAAACATAGTAATTAATCTCTGTTACCTTCCCTCAATCTCCAAACGTTTTATGAAGTAGGTAGGGTAGGTATTATTCTCATTTTTCAGATGAGAATGAGACACAGGGTTATTATAATCTCAATAGGAGCAGTATAGGCACCAGAATCTTCCAGTTTCCGACTGTTAACTTGTTTCACTAGACCAGACGCTTGCCATAATTATGAGAGACTCATCCTAAATGAGAGAGTAGGCTTCTCTGCTTCACTACAGTTTCTAACACCATACTGCTTTTGTCAGAGAGACCTATGTGTCTGTGGTTCTTAGGTCTCTGCAGCTCTTATCACGGAGAGAAGTCACTCTGGCAGTCTACCACTCTGGTGGCACGTGGCTATTTGTAACTGCAAAGTTACAATTTGGCCAAGAGCTTCGCAATTTCATTCTTGAATTCCTTCAGACCCTTGGGTGGGTGCCAGTTACTCCTGGTAATGTATTTGTTTCTAAATTTGTCAATTAGATCTAAAGCATCTAGTGTTTTACTACCTCTCCCCTTCCCCCCACGCCACATCCCTATGTTTTGAAAGATAATTTGTGGCTAAGAATTTCTTTAGCATATTTCTCAGTAAGCACTTTATATGTATAGTTGGTTTTTATGTAGGACCAAGACTGAATTTATATTGGCTAAAGACTCAGAATATGTATGTGCTGTAGTTTATATTCTGAAAGAAAGTGGGGGGAAATATTTCTCTTCTCCCAACTCGGGGGTGATATTTACCACCTTATCCCCCACCCCTGACCTTGGCTTGTCAGCTCTGTTACCCATCCTTCTACTGAAACTGTTATGAAAAAGTCTTTAAATGTTCTCCAGAATATTAAACCTATGTGGCAACTCTTTTGTTCTACTGGAATTTTCTGTGACATTTGACACAGTTTTACAGATCCAGATCTTAGAAATTGTCCTTGACTTCTCTTTTCCTCCTGTTTCCTTTATGAAGATGATTATGGGATTTTTCTTTTTAGCTTATTTATATGGTGAATCATATTGATTGATTTTTGAATATTAAATCACCATTGCATTCCAGGGAGAAATTCTATTTGTTCACAATGCATATCTTTTCTATGCAGTGTTGATTTGATAAAATTTATTTAGAAATTTCATGTCTGTGTTTATGAGGGATATTGGTCTGTCATTTTCTTCTTAAGCAATGTCTTTCTGTTTTAGCTATCAGGATAACATTGACCTCATTGCCTAGTTGATAAATATTTCTTCCTCTGCAATTTTTAAGAGAAATTTGGTATAGACTTGGTGTTACTTCTTTCTTTAACATTTGTTAGAATTCACCAAGGGAGCCACCTGGACTTGGAATTTTCCTTGTGAGAAGGTTTTCAAGTACAAATTCAATTTCTCTGATTGAAATAGGTCTAGTCAGGCTATATATTTACTCTTCAGTGAGATCTGTAGTTTGTGTTTCAAGATAATTGTCCATTTCTTCTAAATTGTTGAATTTATAGGCATAAAGTTATTCATCATATTCCCTTATTATACTTTTAATGTCAGTATATAATCTGTAATGATGTCACCTTTCATACCCAATATTGGTAATTTATCTCTCTTTAGTTTTCCTGATCTGTGTTTCTAGAGGTTTATTAATTTTATTGGCCTTTTAAAGAACCAGTTTTTTATTTCATTGCTTTTTTTCTATTGTTTTTCTGGTTTCTATTTCATGGATTTTCTTTTGACCTTTATGATTTCCTTTCTTCTGCTTACTTTGGGCTTAATTTGTTCTTTTTCTTGTTTATTATGTTTGAAACAGGTCACTGATTTGAAACTTTTTGTTTTCTAATGTGGGTACTTAACTGTAGCTCTATAAATAGCCTTTTAAGCACTATGTTAACAGCGCCCCACAGATTCTGGTATGCTGTTTTCATTTTATTTCCATTCAAATACTTGTCTGATTTTCCTTTTGATTTCTTATTTGACCCATGGATTATTTAGAACTGTGTCATTTAGTATAAAATGTTTGGGGATATTTCCATATGTATCTTTTTATTATTGTAGTGTAATTCCATTGTGGTCACAGAACATACTTTGTATGCTTTAAATTCTTGTAAATTTACTGAGACTTGTTTTATAGCCTGGACTACTTTATTCTAAATTCAGAGGCATGAAACGCTTGGGGATCATGTCTGATGGACAGTCAGCAGTGCAATTACTAGCAATTTACTGGTTTTCAATGGGCAATACCCACCTGGGCCTCTTCTCAAAAACTCCCTTGCTTCCTCACTTCATTTCCCCGCCTTTTATATCACTCAGTGCACACAGGCTTCTCTAGAGGCAGCGGCTGAAGGGATGAGGTGCAATGTGGAGATTTGGTTGACACATTTTAAGAACCAGGTGTGTTCCATATAGGATAAGGGTCAGTGTGAAGACAAGGGCAGAGGTGAAGCTATAAAACGGAATGAGATGGCAGTTTAAGAAAGTGGAAAGCCCCTTTACTTTAAAAATACCAGACTGGGAACTATGATTGCTATGTCTATACTTGTGACAGGCATTTCTAGTGAAAAAAGTGGACAAAAGCAAAGTTAGCAAGTAGCCATCAAAAATCCTTAAACCTTCTGAAAATTCCACCACTAAACAAAGGTGCTTGTGCATCTAATTTATTGTAGTTAAAATAAAGCCATTTCTCCCAACCTGGCATCTCCTCTTTTGATATCTTGTTCTGGAATGTTTGGCGGTGCCAAAGTTAGGGCCCTTCTATGACTCTCCCCAGACCACTGTAGCCCCAATTCATTTCTCCCCTCATTGAATAATTTAACCACTGCACTTGAGTCATTGCCACACAGCTGGGCAGCTGTGCCCTCTATAAGCTAAGGGTTAACTGGGCAGATTAGATTAAAATCTAATAATTTACTGATAATTAGAGCAAAGGAAGTACCATAGAGGATCTATTGGGAATGTTTGGGGATTAACAAGATTGTATAAAGGTCTGCTCATTCACATAGATTTTAGTTGTAAGTGGGACATTTCAGGAACACTTTAGTTTTGGGGGGAGTGGGAGAGCTATATGTTGATTTTGGAGTCTGAGTCTCAGACACACAGATGTAAATTTCTGGGCTCCAGAAGTCAGGTGAGGAAAGATAGATGTGGGGGAGGTGAAATTGAACAAGCCCCAATCCCTTACAATTCCAACATTACAGTGTTTCAGCAAATATTTTGCAAAGGGATTTTCTGGATGAACTTCAAACTGGAAGAGGTTCATTTGGTGGCTCAAAGAGCTGTGCAAAATATTTTTTTAAAGGAAATGAACATTGTTTCGGCTGACATTTAAACCTCTATTCTCTTTTACTAGCCTGTCATTTTGCTTCATATGTTTTTGTCTGACACACTTCCCAGAAGAAGAAAAAGGATTGTAGGACTGTAAAATGGGGCCCTGGTACATGTCATTTTCTGCTTATATAAAAGTTCTAATAATAGGACTCAGCTCCTGTCTCTCTCAGGGATTTGGTAGCTCCCATGGAAGTAGCAGTAAAGGACTTGTAGAGTTTAAAGAAGAATAATCTTACCTAGAGCTCTTTTCCACTGTATCTTTTCTTCTTGAATCAAATCTAAGATACTGAACCCAGGGTTGTCTGAGACATTTTTAGTTTGTTCAGTTCTACTGCTCACAACATTACATTGGAATTTTTCAGATTACAACACACTTGGGTATCTAAATCAGTAGCCAGCAAACTACAGCCTAATCATACTCCTTAGTTTATGAACATTATTTTTGTGACTCTGAGTAGGGCCCTCTTTATTATGTTATTTTGTTCTGCAATATTATCCCCATATCCACATTCCATTCCCCTTCTTCCTGTAGTGTTCATCCTCCACATTTCACTCACCCAGTGATAGATGGCCAAGTTCAGGCCCCCTTTGTAGCCTAATAGGTTGTCACCATCACCGCTCCAGGAGTTGCCATTTGCATGGAGTACAAATGACCATTAGAGTGAACATCTTGAACATATTCTCTTTTGGACCTGTGTGAAAATTTCTTTTTGATATTTAATCCAGGAACAGGCTTGCTAAATCATAAGGTTATGTGCATTTAGTTTAAGCAGGACAAGACCGACTGTTTTCCTTGAAAATAGCATTGGTAAGATATGTACACAGATAATAATTTAATTTTAAAAAATAAGAAAAAAGAAATAAACAGAAAAAAAGAGAAAAAGAAAATGTCATTGGTTGTATTCCCACCAGCAGTGCAGGGCATTCCAATGTATTTACATTTCCTGTACCACTGTACGGCACTTGCCAGTTTTCTAATTTTTGCTAAGTCTAATTGGTATAGAGTAAAATCTGTATGTTATTTTAATTTGCAATTTTCTGACTACTGATGAGTTTGAACATCTCTTGATAGGCTCCTCAGGATTTGGATTTTCTCTTTTTCTGTTTTTTTTAGAAACAGTGATTAAAATTAGAATTCATTATTGTTTGAGAAATTCTACCATAAACTATTTGGATAGTTTGGGTGCAGGAAAGTCATTGAATTTCCTTTCTTGCTCTTTTAAATATTTATTGGTCTCTTTAATTTCTCAAAATCTTGTTGCTATAATTTTGGCATTAAAATTATTTGTCTCTTATTAATTTTATCAATGTTTTAAAATATATTCACTTAGAGTTGTTTCTTCCCTTAATTCCTTCCTTCTTTTATCCTTCCTTTTACCCTATGGAGCACAGGACATTTTTTTCTTGATCAGCATTGCCAGAGATCTTAACTTTTTATTTTTACTAGGAAATAAGCAAAACATCATTTATATTTAGTAATCTTCTGTTGTTGTGTGTTCTCTAGTTCACTGTTTTTTGCCCTTCCTGTTATTAATTCCTTACTCTTTATTTCTTTGATCTTGCCTAAGGTTCCCCCCCATCTTATTTAGTTGCAAGCTTTGCTAATTTATTTCTAGCTTCTCTTGTTTCCTAATAATTTATTTAAAACTATAATTTCTTCTCTAAGCACAGCCTAACTAATGACTGTCCCACAGATTTTGACAGGTAGTGTTTTAATCATCATTCAGTCCTGAATATTTCTAAGTTTTCTTTATCATTTCCTGTTTAACCCCAAAACTGTTTAATAAAATGTGATTTCATTTCCAAGTATGTTATTTAAGTTATCCTTTTGTAGATAAGTTCTAATTCTATTTTATTCTTGTTGAAGAACATACTGTTTGATATTGTTTTTTAGTAATTTATTGAATTGCTTCAATGGTCTAATATTGGGTCTATTGTTGGAACTCAGGTGTTATAAAAAATGTATTCTCTATTTACTGAGGTAGAATTCCCATATATATTCTTTAAAAATATTTATATACTTTAATTTTTAAAAATTTTATTGAATTTATTAGGGTGACATTGACTAATAAAATTATGTAGGTTAAGTGTTGGGTGTAATTCTGAATATAATACATCTGAATATTGTATTGTGTGTTCATTACCCCAAGTCAAGTCTCTGTCATCATTTACCCTGTTTTGCCTTTCTACCTCTCCTATCCCCTCTTTCCTCTGCTAATCACTATACTATATTTATATACTTTCCAAAATTTACTAGGTTTTTGACACATCTGTTTTTTTCTTCTATTTGATACGTTTCTAATAAATCCACCCAAACTGTAATTGTTGATTAATCTCTTTCTATAGTTTAGGCAACTTTTGCTTTATATACTTGAAGCTGTATTAGATATGGATATGTTTATGTTGGCTATGCCTTTTCTTTATTTTCTTTCCCTTTTTATGAATAGGTGATGTTCTTTGTTCCTTTCAATTTTTTTAGCTTTAAATTTTCTTGTTCAGATATTAAGATTACTACTAACCTAGTAATGTTTTTAAAGTCTGTATCTGCAGTCAATTATTGGTAGATTAATGAGTTAATTTATATTTATTCTAATTACTATTATGTTAGAACTAAGTTCTGTTATTTATGTTTCCATTTACTGTATTTTTATTTTTTTCCCATTCCTACTTTTCATTAGATATACGATATACTTCTAATTTTGACTTTGTGATGGTTGCTCTTAAGACCCAAACTTATATTTATTTATCTACATTGAATTTTAAAGTTTTTCTCCCTTCATTCTTTCCTTCCTTTTTCTTTTTTCATTCTCCACTCTGTCTTTCTCTTTTCCTTCTAACAACACAAATACATTGGCATTTTCTTATGTCCTATAGAGTCAACCCCTCTAGGTTGTTGTTAGGATCAGTTGTGATGAGTATGTGTGAATACTTAGCACAATGCAGGACACAAAATCGATGTCTAACAACATTATTTCCCTTCCCCCCTTTAAAGAGCAAGTTTCTCCAATATCATTCTAAGTCAATAACTAAAAGTTTTTCTCTAAAAATCAGTATCAATCAATGCACTTATTGAACTGGCACATGTGTGTGACATATGAAAATGTTATCTTGATGCTGTTATTAAGTAGGATGGTTGAACATTTTTTTGGTAGTCCAGATGACTTGGTGTATTTAGAGCATAAATATGAAGACAAGGAAGACAGTGGGACACAGTGCTTTAATTCCTCTTCCCTTGGCTCTTGGCTCTTCCTGTATTCACTCAACATTGGTAAAATCTCCTTTAAAATCTGTCATAATGGCATGTAATGATAGTTGCTATTTAAAGTCTGCTTGTGTTATGCCCAGATTTTGTGATCCCCAAAGACCACCATGGAGCCAAGTCCGATGCAATAGCAAAAAGCCTGTATTTGGACTAGTCCGAGCTCTGTCCCACTTACACCAACAGCGGCAGAAGAGAGTGAGCTACAATAGATCAAAGGGTTTATAGAGGTCTGGGGGAGGGGAGGTGATGTCACTGCTTTGGCTGACCCCGATTGGTTGGGTGAGGGCTAGGGTCTAGTTATACAATGGCATACAAAATGGAAGATCAGGAGTTAGCCCCGCCCTGCCCTTTCACTTGCAGCCAAGGATTCTGACTGGTACCATGTATTGGGTTTTATGGCACAAACTGTTTTCAGGTTTCTAACACAGGTTAGAAAACTCACTGGTAGTCATTATTTTTCAGTAACAAGGTGTTAATGTAGTACTAAGGTGTAAATTTAGTAATAATCACGAGCATTTGTGAATATTTTATCATATTATGGATGTTTTATAAATATTAGCCATTTAATTTTTTACAATTCTGAAAGGTAGATGCATAATTGCAGTAATTCAGATGGGGAAATTAAGGATCAGAGAAGTTTAGTAACTTACTCAGGGTTAGTTAACTGCATGTGACAGAGCTAGAATTTGAACCTGTTTGCTGACTCTGGTACATTTCTTCTTTTTACTGGACCACAATTGCTCCCGCATAGCTTCCAAAAACTTAATTACCAGGAAAGCACCATATACCTCTAAATCTTCCCTTATTTTATTTCCAAAGCCCACTGTAAGGGGCTCACTTTTACAAGTTATATAGGACACATATATGGCTAAAAGGTCAGCATCCCTGTAACTCATTTGACTTATAATCCAAAATCATATTGAAACAGTGATCTCTGGAGAGAAGAAACACTGTGTGTGTGTGTGTGTGTGTGTGTGTGTGTGTGTGTGTGATTAAATTCCTTGGTTTCTTCATTAAAAATAGTAATTTTGTTCATAGCTCCTCATCTGATTTTCTTTTCCTAATGCTGAGGTAATGAATGGGGCTGGGGGTTGGGAGAGGAACTAGACAGGGGAATCTGATCCATCTTTGATTTTATTGTTTGTGAAAGCAGCTGATAGCTTAAAGAGTGCAGGCTCCTTTTCCGAATTTGGCTGCCAGCTCTGCCTCTAGGGATGGGATGGGTGGATGTCTGGGGCCTTCCTTGACTGGGGAGGAGGGGAAGCTGGGGTAAATGATGACAAGAGTCTTCCATTTTTCTCTTTCTTATCAACAGTTTCAAAAAGTAAATGCAAGAGAAGAAGGCTTGCATTTGGAGAAAAGGAGACAACACAGGCCCATTTTCTCAGGGCATCTCTGCCTGTCCCTTGAGGCTGGTGTTTTTAGTCCCTGTCTCTTGCTCCTGAAGCATACCTCTTCCTTATGAGGCTCAGAATGCCCCAAGAATAGAGGAATGTAGTACATATTCCTTAGTCACAGTGACAGGTGGGAATGTGGCCAAATGCCCCGCATCATTCATTCATCATTTCATGAGCCAGGCTGCTGCTGTCCAAGGTTCCTGTGGGCCAACTTGTCCTAGCCAGATCCTCAGCATCCTGACTTCTTTCAGGGAGCTGGTGGTTTCACCTTGACTGACCTTGGAGTGTGGTGGTGGAGAGTTTCTGAGACGTGTATAAACTTTGTCAGAAAACCTGCCTAGTGTTTTATTTGTGCTTTATTTACACAGCAAACTCATTTTATTTTCATAATAACTCTTCATTTAAAGATAGGTTTAATTTCCCTGAGACCAAGGAAGCTAAATAAATCCCTAAGACCCCACAACTAGTATGTGGTAAGAGTGGGATTCAAACTCATGTTTGGCTCCTGTTATCTTTCAGGTGACATTGATCCCTCTCATTTGTGCTATTTTGCCTCAGTTGAAAGGATAATCCCCTTTTAACACTTCAGAAATGTGAACAGTAATCTATATATATATATAAAAGCCTAATAGGCAAATTGTCCCCTTGGGAATTCTACCAGGAGACTGGGAGTTCGATTGCTCTCTGTGACATGTGCTGACCACCAGGGGGCGGCACAGAACATAGGAAGGCTCTGGCAGCAGCTGGGGAAAGGAGGAAGGCCCCAGATGGCAGTGAGAAGAAAAGCCCTGGCTAGCAGCCAGAAGGCCCTGATTGGCCCTGATTGTCGGCCAGGCCTAGGGCCCATACCTGTGCATGAATTTCGTGCACTGGGCCCTCTAGTGATATTAATAAACAAAACAAGGACAGTGATCATTCCAGGAAGAGTGAATAAACTTTCCATTGGAGACTCTTGAATTTTGTTAGAATCTCATCTTGCCTGAATTACAGAAATTAATGAGCTACTAGATCTGGACCTGGTATTCCTTGATAAAAGAACTTATTTTTAGTGCCTCAGCATTTAAAAGGATCTGTTGTAATTTCATGCTTAAATAACAATAAGTGCATGTGTTTGTCTAGCTTAATTGGAAGAAACAAAGGAAAAAGGAAACATTTGCTTCCAAACAAATGGTCTGAATGCATCTTGGGAGAAATTTAAAGATGGAGAAACCCTAAATAAAACAAACACCAGGTTTTTAATCTTTTCACAGGCCAGAAATGGCCTTTAAGAATCACAAAGACCCCCACACCCAGGCTGGAGGTGTGCGAGTGAGAGTGGGGGTTAGAAGCTGGTAACAGGGTCGCCTCAGGTAAGCAGTGCTGCTCTCCATCAGACAACTTCCTCCTGTTGCCTGAGGATGGGGAGAAGACACAGGAGTGAGTCTCCCTCCCTTCTCTGGCTCTCTCAGGGATGATCTGTTGACTTGTCCTTTTGCCTTTAACATCTCTATCCCCTGGCTTCTGAGACCACATTAAGTTTCAGTATCCAAGGCAGTGAGAGTTGGCTGACTTAAGGGAGGATGAGGGGAGAGCCTGTGCCATAGTGAAAGGACTGCTTTTCCAGATCTCTGGATCAGCCAGGGTCACTGAGCCTCTCCTTCCCTGCTCTACGTGCTTTTCCTGCCTGGCAGGTCTTAGTGGCAACTCCACTTCCACACAGCACCTCTGGTCCCACCCCTCTGAGGCCACACCCCTTGGAGGTCCCACCCCTATGAGGTCACGCCCCCCTCCACTCAACCTGCACTTAATCCATGTTCCTGTCAGCCCCATTCTCCCACAGTAAAATTTTGCTCTTTGTGCATTTGCATTTCTGCTGACTGCAAGGATCAGTTTAATTTCATGGGTGTCATTCCCTTCAAGAAATCTCTCTGTGAGCAGCGGCCCATCGAATCCCCGATAAAACATATTTTCCTACGGTAATGATTTTATGGGCCCATAAGTCATGAATTTATTATGATCTCAGCCCCTGCTGCTGATTGCTGTAAAATGCAAAGTAATTAACAGCGAGCGGTAGCAGTTATTCCCACCTGGTAGCGTGTTCTTTCGTTTGCTGATGGGTTTGATTAAAGTAATGACTGAAGAGTGAAGCCTGGCTGTAAAATATTAGCATGATTAATGCTGTATCCTAAATAAGAAACAAAACTAGCCTGCATGGTTTGAGAAATTTCTCTCTCTCTCTCCCTCTCTCTCTCTCACTCCCCCCTCTCCCCCTCTTCCTCTTGCCTTCTTTTTCTCCCTCTCCCCCTCCTCCTCCCCCTTCTCCTACTCCTCCCTCTCCCTCCTTCTGTTTCTCCCTCCCTCCTTCCCTCCCTCCCTTCCTCCCTTTCTCCTCCTCCTTCCTCTGCTATTCTCTCCGCCCCTTAAGCAATTGTTCTGGCTCATTTAGGCTATGTCTTCCTTCCTATTAAATATTGTATGGATTCCAAGGCCAGGGGCTGGCTACCAGAGCATGTTCCTCAGTTTCCATGACATCTTAAGTGCTGCTGTTTATCTCCGCCTCCTTCCCCCTTTTCTCTTGGATTTTCAGGATGGATCTTGGATGGCAGTACACTTTGAGATAGAACCTAGATAGCTGTAAAGGGTTCCCTTCTCTACATGGTGTATGGGTCTTCATGGCCTACTTGAGGCACGAGTGAAAGGGGCTTTGATGACTTTGCTCCTCCTTGACCATCTAGAGCCAAGAGAATTCCATGGGATCATGCCCAACAAGAGAGGTATGATTGAAATTACTGACCTTCAGTTTCACTTTTCATTATGTTAGGAAAAACTTGACTCTAGTTTTGAACTGGTCTTGGGGATAGATAAGAACTTACGCAAATGCCCACTGTGGTGCCTACACACTTAATCCTTGTTCTGTCCCATGTATGGAACTCCAAAGTGTCTTGCCTCTCAACTCTGAGATCACCCCCCTATTCTAGAGAGGCAAGAGAATATAAGCAGGCACAGACCTCCTGAAGGAGCTGTGGGCAGGTAGAGTGGGCTGGGGTCAGCTGGAGGGGATAGCCTGCTGAGGGAGGTCATGGAGATACGGGAGAGGTGTGCTTTTGCCCTCTTCCAGTGGCCCCAGATTTATTCCACATTTACCTCTGTAGGCAGGGAGAGAAAAGAGACAAGCACACCAGGATATGTAGGATATGTTGAACCAGACCAGTTCAACATTAGAGTCAAGTTTTTCCTGACATAATGTATGCAGGAGGAGAATCCCCAAGCCTTTGGCTCTCGAAAGATTTAGGGGCGACTTTCTTATGAGAAGGTTATTTGGTCGAGAGTTGGAAGACTAGATCTTTGGGAAGACAAGAGCCCACTTCAGCGATTCATTTTTCGACATGTATGTGTGCCTGGTATGGGAATATAATATTTGTCATTAAGAAACTCCTAGGAGCCGAAACCGGTTTGGCTCAGTGGTAGAGCGTCGGTCTGCGGACTGAAAGGTCCCGGGTTCGATTCCGGTCAAGGGCATGTACCTTGGTTGCGGGGACTTCCTCAGTAGGGGGTGTGCAAGAGGCAGCTGATTGATGATTCTCTCTCATTGATGTTTCTAACTCTCTATCCCTTTCTCTTCCTCTCTGTAAAAAAATCAATAAAATATATTTAAAAAAAGAAAAGAAAAAAAGAAACTTCCAGGGAAGAAACTCAACTAAAATGAAAGGTGATAATGAAAATTTCATTGGCAAAGGAGAGGAGTAGGAAATATGG
Source organism: Vespertilio murinus (assembly GCA_963924515.1). Classification (NCBI taxonomy): domain Eukaryota; kingdom Metazoa; phylum Chordata; class Mammalia; order Chiroptera; family Vespertilionidae; genus Vespertilio; species Vespertilio murinus. The sequence continues at coordinate 19,370,211 of OZ004719.1, read as the reverse complement.
GAACATTGGGAAGGGACTCTTGCCATCATGGCCTTGGGGAGGGGTGAGTATGAGAAAGAATTCCACACAACTACATAGGAGACAGAGGTAGCTCACAAACATGGTGTACTTTGTGGGTTGGGAAGGAGAGAGACGATCTCTTATGGGAGCGATGGGCATCATCTTTCTGGCTCACAGCATGGAGAGCAGGGAGAACAGTGGCATCAGTTTACATCTCTCCTTGCTTCAGGAGAGCTCAAAGCCTTTCAAAATACAAAGGAGATCCTTATGGAGAGAGAGAGTTGAGGGATAGGCATATATAATGGATCTTAAGGATTTGGGGACCTAATTATGAAGATAGAAATGATTGGTCCAAAGCCACTCTTGCTAAGGGGCAGATGCAAGGTCAGTCCCCAGACCACATATCTTCCCCATTAACCAGTCGGTGCCCATTTGCTTAAAGGACTGCACTCCACATACCAACTTTCAGGAGGCCATGCTTCCAAACCAATAGGCCACCTGGCTGTGCTTGGGAAACTGCACACAATGGCACTCTTCTCAGCTTGCTAGCAGTCACACGTGCCTTCCTGTGAAAATTTTTGGAAGAAAGGCTTTATTTTTTTCCCTGCAGCAGAAAGACAGCTGCTTCCCAAGTGGAAGGTATTCCTACATTATCCTAATCAAGGATGATGCAGCGATGAGGTGAGGTTTTGCATCAGGTTGAGAGTAAATAGATACATAAAATAAATTTTATTTTCTTTTTCCCTTCCTGTCTTAATAAATAAATAAAATCCCTTGTTGCATGATGTTTTAGGAAAAAAACAACAACAAAAAACAAAAACACACACATGCCTTTCTGCCTGTACTCCTCTAGCCTTGGCTTATCACAGGGATGGATGAAAGGAAAGTTATTGGGATCGAGGTGCTGGCACCAGGAAGATAAACACAAAGCCATCCCTCTCTCCATCGCTGAGCAGGTCAAAAAATGATTGCTTTGGGCATGAAGGATTTATGTCTGCCGTGAGTCAGTCAGAGTGTCGGGGTAAATCAAGGCTGACATTTTTAGCATCTGGGAAAAAAAGCAATTGCATTTTATGTCTACATTTTGCTCGGCTAATCAAGGTGCGGAAGAGACAGTATGCCTGGAGAAACTTTTCCACTTTTTATTATTTAGGTAGGGTTTGCTTTTCCCCATGGAAACATGGAGCAAGTCTATAAAGGCTTAAGTTTAGACTCAGGAAGAAAGGAAAAGGCCATTCTTGTCAGATATTACTTGGAGAGGTAAGTTGTACTGTCAGCGGAGGAAGGGTTTCTGGGAAGGGCAGAACTTGGGGGCTGTCAGAGTAGTCTTGGAGGTAAGGAAGTGGGTGGTTATCTTTGCAGAGAATATTTTTCTTTCCATGCATCTCCAGCAAGACCTATGATGTAACCTAATCATTAGGGAGCAGCTTGTTGGATGCTTTTGACTAATTTGAGCCATTACTAATTAACTACTAAGCAGTCCTTTAACTGAATCAACCAGCGCAATAACTAAGTAGATCAGTTAAAACCATTGAACCAGTTGATGAATATTGACATAGTCCAGGATCAAGCCACAGTTAATGTGAGCAAGGGGAGAAGAAAAATGGACAAATTAGCTAGTAATATTTCTTTTTAGCTTTCCAACGCTAATTATTGGTTTATCTAAGTACTTTGCCTTAGTAAATGAGAATGGATTTGGATTTCAATAGTTTTCTATTTTGCACTGGGGACTAGATTAAAAAAATACACTTCCATGTATATTAATCATGATAGCTGATTTTTTTTTGAGTGAGAGGGGATGTATATCTCATTAAGTCTCCAGTGCCTCAGGAGATAGTTATGGTCCTTTTTGTACAAATGGGGAAACTGAGGCTTAAAAAGACTGACTAATATAGTCCAGGTTATTATCCAGCTCTTCCTTTCTTCTTTGGACAGAAGCAATTCTGCCTCCATGGCCTTTACTCTGCATTTCTGTGCATCCTGCTTCAGATTTCTGAAGATGCACAGAGCAACAAAGTATAGATGCCTTTATTCTAACAACATTGGGACTAAGAGGTTCACAAAGCTAGATTTTCTGAATGACTAGGTTTTCCTTTTTCATGGCCCTAAAAAAGCTTGGAAACCAGCCACAGGTCCTGAAAGTGTGTATTTATAATGAGAATAATAGCTAAAATGTATTGCTTACTTGTTATACACCAGATACACATTAAGCTGCTTATATGTATTTACTCATTGAAACCTCACATAGTCCTAAAACAGGGCCTATTATGAACCCATGTTCCAGATGAAGAAACTATGGGGATGAGAAGTTCAAAAACTTTCTCATGTGACTAAGAGGTGACAGTCAGGAGAGGAAGTCAGGCAAGCTGGCATGGGAAGCCAGCACTCTGCTGCATCTAGCTAGATGGCCTTGCCAGGCCAGGACACGCTTTTGGTAAGACAGTAGCATTGGTAGTGGGTGGTTGGTTATTTGCTTTCCTGTGTGTGTGTGTGTGTGTGTGTGTGTGTGTGTGTGTGTCCCCAAATAATAGCTTTGAGAGATCTGATTAAGAGACTTCCAAGTTTTCTTTTAAAATTTTAACTCTTCTCTATTATTATACATTTAGTTTAGAAAGAACGGGGAAGAGTTAAATATTATCTGCAATTTCAATCTGTGCTTCTCTGCCTAGGGCTGCAGGACCTCTAGAAGTCCTTTAAGAGGGTAGCTGGGACCTTAAAGTTACCCTCACTATATCAAAAAGCTGAACTAAAAATTAACTGAGAATAAGGAATGAGAGTATAGCTCAAACTCCATGTTCATGGAATTTTATTAACTCAGCAAGGTAATATACATTATTGCATGCTGATTGTTCTTTGATGAATAAAGATAGGGAAATTGAATCTTCTTTAATAAAGGTTGTCAATTAGATAAAAGCATATTAAAATAGAGAGCTATATAGGGCAAAGAATAAAGGGGGTCTTTGATGACAGAAAGCCTAGGAGTCCCTGATACAATGATGTTTTTATTTTTGTTCCTTGTAGCTTGGCTATTTATTGGAAATATTAGCAAAATATCTTCCAAAGTCCAAATAGATAATTTATGTAAAGTGTTGTGCAAATATTAGTTTTTTTGTTTTTAATATTAACAGTAATAGTTATGGAAATGATCTTGATGGGGAGCAGGTGATTTCAGGTAACAATTGTATCAAGAACCTTATTTCCTGAGGTTAGATTTGTTAATTTCTTCACCATATTTTAAGTTAGCATTGAGGTTCCCAGAATGCTGTGTGCTTTATGTGCACCTGTGTGGTGTATGCACACACCACAGTTTTGTGAGTGTCATGTTGCCCTCGTTTCTATGTCTTTTGTGCAGCTGCACATTGCAAAACTCTTTGTTCAGAAAACTTGTTTGAAAGGGCGATGAAGCATTTGGGTTGTGGTGTGGGTTTTTTACTCCCACATTTTTTGCATTAATTAGACAAACCTCACCATCCGATCTCTCCTGTGTCTGTGGAGGCTGAAAGGTATGTGAGAAGCTAGAGTTCAAAATTTGGTTGTCAGCTCTTGGACCTGTGCCTGTACACTCAAGGTGGTTTGAATGTTACAAAGAGGTTGTAAAATCAGGTGTCCTAACACATACACCTCATGCCCAAAGTGGATTTGACTTAATTCTTTCTTTTTAACTAGTTGTTTTGATGTACTTTGGAGAAAGTCTAAGTAACACAATTAATTGGGCTGAGATTAGCACTTAATCAAATCACATCTGCTTTTAAAAAATCGGAGCTCTCTTTATTAAAGTAGAATAAAGTGTAAATTGATCTATAGCAACCTACTCTGTATTCCTGGTCAAAAAAGGATATCAAGTAGAATAAGATCAGTACCTGCTCTAATCTTTAATTGTTATCAATCACTTTTAGTCTGCCTTTGTACTTCCTTTATCTTGTTTCAAAGAAAGCCCTTAATGTCCTCTCATAGCTCCCTGAGGTTTACAAAGTCTGCCCACAGCTTCTCTGCCTTCCTCATCATTCCCTACAACTGCTGCTTTGCTCCAGCCCCAATTCTTGGCTCACACTTACTGCAAGTCACAGGTTCTTCTGAACAGTCAGGTCACTCCCAGGGGTCCCTTTCTTACACTGCAGCTCTCCACTGCTTCTCTCTTCTGCATAAATCTATCTGTCTTCTCTTGGTGAGGCTTGGGCACCACTGGTCTCTTTCTAGCTCTGAAGTAGTAGGCACCCCTCTCACTACCTTGTGCACATATAAGCAGGGTGTTCTAAACCCAGATGGCCCCTTTCTTCCTTGCACTGAATACGGTCTCTTCTACAACATCCTCTTTCACAGTGTGCCAAATAGTTTGAAAGGGACTTAAAATAATTCCACCCCATCTGATTTCTATTAATTAGATTGAATATAATGATTTAAATCACAGAGTGTAGTGGGGAAGCACAACCTTGACCTTCCAGAGGCTATAGGCAGTCATTGATTGGGTCAGTGTTGAGCTGGGTGGGGACATGGGTTGATTTGAATTTGTATTTTTCTTCATGGCAGTCTCTGTTGATTTAGAGGGCTGGAAGATACAGGGAATAGAATGGTGGATGAAAAGATGGACTAATAGAGCATTGCTGTCCACTTCCCAGCCTGGAAAAGTTGTAAGGTTTTAGGTTTTAGTATGTGACATGAGTTCAAATTATTAGCTGCGTGATCCCTAATTCTCAGTTTCCTAACCCAACACCTCTCTCACAGGGTGTTATGAAGAATAAATGAGATGAAATGTTTAAAGTATCTAGCAAACACACAGGTCCATGGATGTCATGTGCCATGCTAGATTCAGGGAGAAATAGATATCATTGGGAGATGTAAAACTGAAGTTATTACGCAGTTATGCCTCACATGAACTCTGAACACTGGTGAAGACAGAGGAGCACACAACCTCTGGGAATGATGTTCTTTAAGGAAACTACAGCCCTTGTGATAAGCTGAGCCCTACTCTTCCTATAGATGCTTGGGATTTTTGCCTCTGAGGTGGCAGAGAAGCAGGAGCAACAGCGCCGCCCCAGGTTAGTCCTCAACCTTCAGGTATTGCCTCTTGTAGAAAAAAAAGATGCAACTGGAATCTTTTGGAGCTGGGAGAAGGGAATAGAAGATAAGTTTCTAGAAAGAACTGAGAGTCAGAGAGAGTCTTAGAAGAGAGAACTCTGATGAGTCACTTCAGAGGAAATAAAGTGCAAAGGCCTGAAGACTGAAACATGGGGAAAAAGAGGGGTGCAAGCTAGGGGTGCAAGAAGGGAAAACATTGATACCTATTGGAACTTTGGTGAAAATCAGTACAATAATAGGATTCTATGAGGAATGTTACACTAGGCTAGGATATCAGTTGCAGAGGTGTAGATGTATGTGTGCATATACACACACACGGCAAGGATGGTAATCATTCCTCTTAACAAAGACTCACCTCGGAATGTGCCCTGGGTCCCATTCTTATCTCTATAAGACCTTCATTTTCCTCCTCTTCTGCATCATCAATTTCTTCCTTTCTTAGAGTATCATTTCTTACAATTTTCACATTGTAGTGTTCCCCAAGTTAAAATCAAATCAAAATCAAAGCCTCTTGTGACATCTTACTTGCTCCAGCCAATGCTTTAATTCTCTGCTACCCTTCAAAATGAAATTTCTTCTCAAAGTTGTCAAATTGTTTCATTTTCTCGCCTCTTGCATTTATTCATTATTAAGTTTGCTCCTTCTCCCTGAAGGTGGCCCAAAGTCACTGACAACTTATTCATTGTGCCATCCAAGGGCATCATCTTCAGCCTTCATCTTCATCAGTCTCCCAGCCCCACCTCTAGGGCTGGCCACACACATCTCAACAGGGTTCTCTCTTGGCTTCTGTGACTCCACATATTTCCTGGTGTCCTTTCCCTCTGGTTACAGCTGTCTCTGTGTAGCTGTGCTCTAGGACTTAGTTCCAGGCCCTCTTCTCTCCCTACACTTATATCCTTTATGATCTCTTTTATCCTTGTAGCTCTAAATGCCATCTAAATGCTGATGACTTACAAATTTATGTCCCCAGTCCAAAAATCTCTGAGACTCAGACTCATATATCCACCTGGCTACTTGACATCTCTACTTGGATATCTCACAGGCATCTCAAAAGAAACATGTAAAAATGGAAATTTTCATTTCTCTCCCAAACCTGATCCTTTCCCAGAATATCCTATCTCCATAAATGAGGCCACTAGGAATGCAGTTGTTCAAGCCTAAAGCTCTGAATTCATGAACAAGTTCTGTTATATCTATTGGATTCATTTGTTCAATCAGCAGTTATAGTCAGTTCTTGTTATTTGAGACTAGAGTCCCAGGGCATGAATCTGTATACAGGTGGGGTTCCTCACCCTGGCTGGTAATTGGAGCTAATCAGGGCATCTTGCCCAGTCATCATCAGGGCTGGCTGGCAGGGGTGGGGGAGGAGGGCTGGGAGGAGGACATGGAGGGAGAGGAGAAGGAGAGAGGGGAGTAGGGCTCCAGGAGCTTGGCTGGGGGGTGTGGCCTGTGGGAGTTTGGCTGGCCCATTGGGGGTGGGGGAGGTGCTACAGGAAGTTCCAATAAGGTTGATGGGGCCAGCCAGCTGAGGGATGGGGCTGCAGGAGGTTGACCAGCAAGCAGGGGGGGCAGAGGTGCCCACTGGTGGTTGGCCAGCCAGGGGGAGGGGCCAAAGGAGGTTGGCTGATTGGGGGGAGGTACCATGGGAGGTTGGTCAGACATAGGAGTTGGGCTGTGGGCATGCACTGATCACCAGAAGGGGAAGCTCCTGCATTGAGCATCTGCCCCTGGTGGTCTGTGCATGCTATAGTGACTGGTCAACAGGTATTAATGGTTGCTTAGGCTTTTATATATATATAGTTAAGTCACTGAGAACACTGATTGAATAAACATTGCTCCTGGGGAAAATACAGGGTGAGGTTTCCATGAGCCTCTGGTCACAACATTTATGCTAACTGCTCAATACATTTTATGTTTGTTTCTGCTTAAAGACATCTTCTTGAATATGTATTATTGAATCATTGACATTGAGCTCAAGAGCTATATTGCTCATATCTGAATGCAGTTTATCTAACACATGTATTTTCTCTGTAAGGCACAACACAGTAATACTAGAATTTCTTGAACCTAGGAATACTAGAAAGCACTTGACCACTACACGTGGGTACCATTTTAAACAGAAAAAGCACCAACAGAAAGCACAAACATTAATTTTATGAAAGTAGTAGACAGTGAAAAGGACACCTGCTTATAGTAAGACAAGTGAAACAAGAAGGTAGGGCATCACATTATTGGACCTGTTAGGAATATGTGTGTCAGGCAACTCAAATTTTTCACTTGTTTGCATATGTGCACACTTATGAATGATGGCCAGAGTGCAACAAGTATTGATTTGAGGGTAAACTTTAGCCAGCAGGTGAATTCACACCAGGATCAATTGTGTTGATATTTATGTATCAGAGGTTGTGCTAGTGAAGATACACTTATAAACAAAACATACAAGGTCCATTCTTTGGTGCAGTAGACTTATTCTAATCCCTGAGTATATTTTGAATTCATCTACTTTTCTCAAATTTTCCACAAACTACTCTAGTTTTTGCCACCAATGTTTCTCATTTGGACATATACTATTGTGACCCCCTTCCATCTTGTCTCCTTCCAACCCATTCTCCAAATATAGTCAGAATAATCCCTTCAAACATTAATTTGAATTATACCACTTTCCTCTTTTTATCCTTTAATGGCTTCCCACCAAAATATTTATCATGCATAAGTCTTGTTTACCTCTGCAGAATCACCTTAACCAGCCTCCCTTAACTCATGTTCCCACTACACAGGCATTCTTTCAGATCCTTTTGTGTACCAGGCTCTTTTCTGCCTCCAAGGCTTTGCATATGTCTTTCTCCAGGCCTGTGCCTAGAGCACTCAGCAAACTTCTGTTCATTCTCAGATCATCATAAGCTCCATCCTCTCAAAAAAGCCTTCCCTGAACACATGGCCTCTATCCAAATGCATCTTGTTTATTTTTTTTATAGCACTCTCATTATTGTATAATAGTGAGCAAGAGCTATCATGGAGACCAAGTCTTCTGAATTGTCACCTGAACCTAAATGGCCCTGTCAGCCTCCCATGACTCAGACCATAGGTCCCCAAGTACTCTTAGTCACACATAGGAGAGCTGATATCAATGTCAAAAAATTTCAGGAGATCCTGTTTGGACACAATATAAGGAAGAAATTTTTTAAAAAAAAATATTTTTATTGATATTTCACAGAGAGGAAGGGAGAGAGATAGAGAGCTAGAAACGTAGGTGAGAGAGAAACATCGACCAGCTGCCTCTTGCACACCCCCTACCGGGGATGTGCCCACAATCAATGTACATGCCCTTAACCAGAATCGAACCCAGGACCTTTCAGTCCGCAGACCGACGCTCTACTACTGAGCCAAACCGGTTTTGGCAGGAAGAACCTTTTAACAGTCATCTAATTGAATATAAAAGTGCCTGCTTGAATAGATAGTGAGTACTCAGACCTTGCAGGTACTTGAGGGCAACTGTCTGGAATGCTGGAGAGGATTATTGTATTTGATGAGTTGGTAACGTTGGAGTTTTCAGACTGTGATCTGCAGACCACCTGCATGAATCATCTATGGATGCTTGCAATGCAATGGAGTTGAGTATGCATCAAATAACTAGCATGTCCACACTTGTTAGAAACCATTTCCTGGACTCCACCCCAATCCTTGACATAGATGCTCTGGAGGACACTGCATAAGGAATCTCTAAAACTTGAAATTCTGGCCTTGGTGATTTCTAAAGTTACGTTTTACCTTCAGATTTGGGCCTTCTGGTCCTATAACTATATTTTCAATATCCATTTAACAAATATTGATTGAAAGCTTCTAAGTGTCAGTCACTGTTCTTGGCTTTAGAGATTGTGGTGGTTAATTTTATGCTTTAACCTGGCTAGGCTATGGTCCCCATTTATTTAAGGTGATACCTATGTGGTGCTGTTTAAATAAAGGATATTACCCACAATAACATGCATGGACTCATCTAATCAGTTGAAGGCTTTAATTGCAAGCACAGGTTTTCCTGTAGAAGAAGAAATTCTGCTTTAAGACAGAAGCATCAGCTACTCCTTGAGTTTCCAGCCTCTCTCGCCCTGCTCTACGGATCTTGAATGTTCCAGCCCGCACAGTTGCACAAAGCAGTTCCTAAAAAGTGTGTGTGTGTGTGTGTGTGTGTGTGTGTGTGTGTGTTCCCCCCAAATGTATACACACTTTAACAGCTGATAGCTCAATTTTGGAAATGAAGTATATTTTAATAAACACCATCTGAGTGATCCTGATTGTCTTAGCAGTGCATAGAGAGTGTGTGTGGAGCCTCAGAACGAGCCTGTAGCTTGGTCCCCTTTGTTCTTGGATGATGAAGTGGGGCCCTGGGCTCTTGACAGGCTGCCAGTGTGGGCCTCATCCATGCTGTTTGAATGCTGCCCTGCTGCTGGGAGAACAGAAAACAGTGGCATGTCAGCTCGTGGACAGGCCCACTGGGAAGACAAGAGTTGGGACAGAAACATTTTTTAATTCTGTCACCTGATGTAAAATCAAGGGGACAGGGAGAAATCATAGGAACTAGATTAAAGGAAATGTTTGTGGCTCTATTGTGTACAATAGAGTTGGTCTAACTGTGGCAACAATATTAAGGGGTTTTATAACACTTTTTCCCCCTAGAGCACAGGGCGTTTTACTGTCTATTAACAGACTTTCAATTGAATGGATTCCCCCATGACCTCAGCTCTGTTATCACTTGTTTTGTAGCATTAGGTGTGTGTGTGTGTGTGTGTGTGTGTGTGTGTGTGTGTGTGTATGTGTATTTTTAATTATGGTGCATGGAAAAATGTGTTGAAAAATAATCTGTACTAGCATAAGCAGAGGGCTAGGTAGGGATGTGTTTTTGTATGTGTTAAATTCAATAATTAAATATTAGAATAGGAGGATATATAGTGAGCAGAAGGAGCTAAAGAAATAAGAACCAATTTCGCACAAATCATTACAATTCAGTTGTGGCACTATTGGGAAATGAGGGCCAGTTCATACTTTGAAAACAGTGAATAACTGGAAGAAAACATTTCTCTTATGTACAAAAACCACTTTTCCCCTTCAAAAGAAAATCTTTCACTGTCCTTGGAAGTCATCACCAAGTGGATAAATATAAAATATGTAAAATGGACTCAGAATGAGGCCATCAAAATGACTGGACCTTTGCTTCTGCATTTATGAAACTGAAAGTAAGCCAATACTGGTGAGTTTACCTCTCCTTTCATTTCTGAAACAGTGTGACTTACAAATAGTGGAAACCAAGATGGAACAAAAAAAGCAATAGCATAGGTGTCAACGAAGGTGCTTACTGAAGTAAATAAAAAACAATTATTGACATGGTAAATGTGAATATATATTTAAGTGCAGAGCTAAGGAAGGTTGCTGAGAATGATTTGAAATTATAGCATTGATGGTCTATGATAAATAGTCATTAAACATTTAGAGGGAGGTTCATCTAAATGAGAATTTTATAGCAGTTCCAGTTATGACATATGCTTCGGGTCAATATAGAGTACAGAGACTGGATTTATCCATTCTTACAGACAACTGGTATGAAATAATGATTTGTAAGATGTTTGACATCAAACAAAAAAGGCAGTGATACCTGAGATTTAGAAAACAAGTCATGTGAGTCCTAGCATACTAGCAAGAGAGATTTTCCAAGCTGTGGCATAGGGAGGGCAATGAAAGAAACCTTGGTGGTCTCTCTATTTTAAGCAGACAGAGCTGGGAGTCTGAGGAGGCCAAGGTAGCTCAGTTATATAGGACAAGACTGCTCTAAATAAAGCTTCATAGAGTGCTTTGGAGATCTGCAGAGAGTCCCCCTTTAGTCTTCAGCTGAGTACTTATCAGCACATGCTTATAAGAAAACTACCTGAGGCTGGGAAAGGAATAACGTGGTCATATCAGAAGGAACAATCTCCAATTCTCACAAAAGAATGAGAATGCATTCTGTTCCCACCACACTGGAAAATCTCTTAATTCCTGGGACATCAGATAGAGTAGTCAGAAGGGTCTTGTCCTGGCTGTGGTTTGAAATTAGTTTTAGACTAAGTACCACTCTGGTCCTACCTAGAAAAGCTTAAAATAATGGCCAGAAAGGATCAAACTGTTTTCAAGTAAATTAATGGTATAGCAGAACAAAACTCAAGAATATTGATAGAGGCACAGAAATATTCAGCATCCAATAAAATAAAGTTCACAATAAATGGAAACCAATAAAAATTGCTAGGCATGCAAAGAAACAACAAAATATATTATCTATAAACAGGAGAAAAATCCATCAAAACCAGTCCTGAAATGACACAGATGACAAAATTACTAGACAAAGACCTTCCATATGCTCAATAAGCTAAGAAAATATTGGGCATAATAGGTTAATGTTATAGAAAATATAAAAAAAAGAACTAGGGATAAAAACTTCAATTTTTTGAGATGAAAAATAAACTAGATAGGATAAATAGAAGGTTTAATGCAGAAAAAAGCTTTTGGAACATGAAAACACAGATTATAAACTACCCAAAATGAAACTCATGGAAGTAAAAGACTAGGAAATAATGAACTCAGCATCTAACTGTGATATATGTCCAATAGACCAAGATACAAATAATTGTAATCCTCAAGATGAGAGCAGAGCACCCAAAAAATTTGAAGGCATAATGGCCAAACATTGTCAAATTTTGATGAAAACTATAGACCCATAATTCCAAAGTTCGACAAATGCCCCAAGAAACATGAAGAAAATGACACCAAAACAAATAATAATCAAATTGTGTGACACACAGTGATAAAGATAAACATCCTAAAAGCAATCAGAGAAAAAAAAGATACTGTATGTATAAAGGGACAAAGTTAAGGATGGCAATAGATTTCCCATCAGAAACAACGTAAGAAGAAAGAGGAAACAACATTTGAAGTACTGATGGAAACTATCAACTTGGAATTTTATATCCAGTGAAAATATTTTTCAAAAGCTAAGGTTAAGTATTTATCAGATGATCAAAAACTGGAAAAACTTGATACCAATATTTTCTCACTACAAGAAAGGAAATCCTTCAGGCAGAGGAACATGATGTAATAAAATATGTTGTAAACAAAGGAATGAAGAGCATTGAATATGGTAACTATGTGGGTAAATATAAGACTTTAATTATTTTAATTTATTGAAAAAAGTCACTAAAATAAAGTATATTGGTGTTTATAATATGTATAGGAACAAAATGCAAATTGGAGTTTATAACATGTATAGAAGCAAAAGTTATGACAATAATATCACAGATGCTAAGAGAGAAGAAATTACATTTAATGGTTGTTAGGTTCTTATACTATAAATAAAGTGGCATAACATCACTTGAAGGTAGATCGTGATAAGTTAAGGATGTATATATAAACCTTAGCACTACCACTGAAATAGTACTACAGAGAATTCTAGCAATATCCAACAATGTAGATAATACGGAATCATAGAAATACTCAACTAATCCCATAGCAGGGGTTATTAATGTTATCTTGATTACGAAGATGGTTTAATGAGGCTATATATATGACAAAGTTCATCAAATTGTACACTTTAAATATGTGCATGTTATTATATGTCAATTTAACCTTAATGAAGTTGTTAAAAAAGATAAGATGGGTTTAATGACTCAACATATCTAAAATGAAATATTTACTTTTGAACAATCGAGTGATCCATAGTTCATATTAATGTGCCACAATTACTGATACAGCAACACAGTTTTGGAGAATGAATTAGAGTTGAGGAAGCATGGCATTTAAAAGAGCCAGATAGTATCTTAGGAACCACCTATCCTCCCTACCTCATTTTCACTTCTGTGGAAATGAAGGTCCAGATAAATAATGTGAGCTGTTCCAATTTACTATCAATCACTCAAGATGAGAGTGAACAAGAATAAAAAAGAAGCCAATCTTTACTTAATTTGTTTATCTTTCCAAGAAACTTCCTAGGTGCAGATCTCCATGGGTTTTAGGCATAACCACATTCATCACACTTTGTCTCCAAACAGGGAGAGGATAGTGTTTTGACTGAAATACTGGCAGCTCAAGTTAAGAGTGGAACAGCACTGGAACAGTACTAGGACTCCTGGGAATAGCAATAGCTGAATTATATAGTTAAATCCAAGGCAATCGCTTTGTTACCAGTAATCATGATTTTCTTGAATTCTTTAAGTAAGTAGTGGCTTCAAAGACCTCTGGTATTAAACTTCAAAAAAGCACATTTGGGGAATTAATTCATCTAATAAATATGGTGCAGAGGGAAGAAGTATTAAAATCTATAACTGGATGGAATTTTGAACATCTGAATAGACACTATCATTAAAGCATAGTGGATTACAATTGCTCAGGAAAAGAAGATTGGAGATTGCTTGCTCTTTGTAAAGTGGATTTACAAAGGGTTGTTTAAAAACCTATGAGCAAAGAAAAATCTGACTTGGAAAGGAAAGGGACAGGAGGGAGTCAAATGAGAATATGCAACTTAAGTTAGGGCAGCCAAAGAGCAGGGTGAATTAATGTGAGCAAATGAGAAAGAGAAAGGCTTTTCTGAATAACCAAGAAAAAATGAGGGCAAGGGAGAAGAGAGGCTGGCTGATGGATGAAGATGATTATAAGATTAAAGATGACTTAGAAGGTTGCTGAGGTATAGCTACATTCCCCTGTGCCCCCTCTGCCAATTCCACTTTAATAAGAGAAATGAAGAAAATAAAGTCAGACAATTAACAGGCAATGAAGACTCCTCCAAGGGAGTGTTTTATAAAATGCAAGGAAGGAGCATATTATAATATTGGCTTTCCATTAGGAAATAGTCCTGCTAATCAAAACCGGAAGGTAGTTCAGGATGGGGCTTGCCTTAGGAGGGCTTTTGGTGTTTGTTTAGAATTTTAAATAAACTAGGAAATAAATGATGGGGAAAATATCAGCCTTTGGAAAAGCTAGAAATACCCTTGTAATAAAAGTCTGCCAAACTGATATCAGTGGTTAGTAAAATAGTGGAATTGATTTGGCCAAAGGAAAAAAAATGTAGTTTTCTTTTTATTATAACACCAAAATTCATTATCTATCATTTACATATCTTTTTTTACTCTTTTTTCCTTTATTGATTAAGGTATTACAAATAATGTCCTTATCTTCCTTTTATCCTCCTATCCCCCCACTCATGCTCTCACCCCCCCCTGTCTGTATCCATTGGTTATGCTAAAATGAATGTATACAAGTCCTTTGTTCAACCCTCCCTTGCCTTCCCTCTGATGTTTGAGCATCTGATCTATACTTCTCGGTCTCTAGATCTGTTTTTATTCATCAGTTTATGTTGTTCATTATAATCCACTAATGAGTGAGATCATGTGATATTTATCTTGGAGAGCATTAACATAATGCTCTCCAGCTCCATCCATGCTGTTGCAAATGGTGGGAGTTCCTTCCTTTTTATAGCAGCATAGTATTCCATTATGTAGTTGTGCCAAAGTTTTTTAATCCACTCATCTGCTGATGGGCACTTAGGCAGCTTCCAAATCTTAGCTATTGTAAATTGTGCTGCTATGAGCATAGGGGTGCATATATCTTTTCTGAGTAGTGTTTCTGGTTTCATGGGATATATTCCTAGAAGTGGGGTCACTGGGTCAAATGGAAGTTTCATTTTTAATGAAAACACAACAATCCAAAATCTATGGGACACAATGAAAGCAGTCCTGAGATGGAAGTTCATAGCTCTACAGACCTATCTCAAAAAACAAGAAAAAATAGTAATAACCATCTAACCTTGCAACTTAAAGAATTAGAAAGAGAGCAATAAGAAAAGCCCATAGTATCCAGAAGGAAGGAAATAATAAAGATCAGAGCAGAAATATATGACATAGAGACAAAAAATTACATTAATTTTTTGTATTAATCATTAATACAAAAGATTAATGAAACCAAGAGCTGGTTCTTTGAAAGGATAAACAAGATTGATGAGCCTCTAGCGAGGCTCACCAATAAGCAAAGAGAGAGGACCAAAATAAACGAAAGAGGTGAAATAACAACAGACCCTACAGAAATACAAAGGATTGTTAAAAAATACTATGAACAACTCTATTCCAAAAAACTGGACAACCTGGAGGAAATGGACATATTACTAGAAAAATATAACCTTCCAAAACTCAATCAGGAAGAATCTAAAAACCTGAATAGACTGATAACTATGGAATAAATTGAAAAAAGATGCCAGCAAACAAAAGCCCAGGGTCTGAAGGCTTTACAAGGGAGTTTTACCAAACATTCAAGGAAGAACTAAAACCTATCCTCCTCAGACTATTCCAAAAAATTCAAGAGGAAGGAACACATCCAAGCCTCTTCTATGAAGCCAGCATAACCCTAATACCAAAACCAGATAACGACAACACAATGAAAAAGAATTACAGGCCAATATCTCTCGTGAACATAGATGCCAAAATCCTCAACAAAATTCTAGCAAATAGATTCAGCAGTACATCAGAAATATCATACACCATGACCAAGTAGGCTTGATCTCGGGGATGAAAGGTTGTACAATATCTGCAAATCAATAAACGTGATACATCACACAAACAAATTGAGAAATAAAAAAATCCCATAGTCATATCAATTGATGCAGAAAAAGCATTTGACAAAATCCAGCACCCTTTATTTATAAAAACTTTCAGCAAGGTGGGAATAGAAGGATCATACCTCAACATAATAAAAGCCATATATGACAAACCAGCATCATACTTAATGGGCAAAAACTAAAACCATTTACCCTAAGAATAGGAACAAGACAGGAATTCCCACTCTCACTACTCCTGTAGTTTTTAAATAACCCAGGTGTTTAGGTATTTAAGTTGGTCAGGTATTGCTTTAAGTCTTTTAAGCAAAATTAAAAAGAAATGGACTATATGGTATGAACAGGAGAAATAAAATGATCTACTATAACTTCCTTTTATAATAGAGCTATGAAAATAAGTCCTGGTTGAAATTTTTCAGGCTTGGGGCTTTAAGGAATTACTACAGCAAGCCCAGGTCTTTTCCCATATTTTAGGGCAGTAGCCATCTACCTACTTCACTTAATATCAGGGATCCATGAGTCTTACTTACCGTAAAACAATTCCTTTCTTCATCTTCCAAGAAACTTGGGATTTCATAGAGCTCTTCATTGGATGAAAATATCCTTTTAGGCTAAATGCAATTATATTACCTGGGAGAGGTAAAATACATTGCCTTTAAATACTATTTACTAGAGGGATTGACTTGGATTGATTTTCTTAAAGAATAACTAAGATGTAAAGGCTTAAAGAAATAATAAGAGCTAACATTTATTGAGTGCCAGGTACCGTGCTAAGTGATTCACATACTATTATCTCATTAATCCTCTGGCAAATCCTTTGAAAAAGGTATAATCTGAGCCCATTTTTCTGATTAGAAAACAAACAAATAAGTTTAGACAGTTGCCCAAGATCAAGTAACAGATGGAGAATGGAGCTGATATTTAAAAGGATGCAGAGGACAAAATGCTATAGAAGAGAGATGGAACCTATCGGTAAGAGAGGATTTCTGAAGCCCAAAATTTCTCCCCTCTTACAAGAAGCATCCTCTGACTTTGCTACACTGGGGTAGAAATTTCTATGCTTCAATTTTATGGTTAGGTCATGTATATGTAACATTCTATGATTCTACAATTCCATTAGGGAACAGGGTCTTAGGAGAATTAATTTAGAATGTGGATGAATTTTTATGGGAGATTGGGAGGAGATTGAGCAGGTGAATTAAGAGGCAGGGACCGTGGGAAGACAGATTGGGAAGTTCAGAGCAGTTCAAGAGCTCCTCTGGGTGGCCTCACTCCCACCACACATTCTGGTACTGAAATCCTCTCCTGCTTTCTAAAATGAAATCCCCTCCCTAGACATAGGAAAGACTCTATTTTCATACATACTTGGAACACATTAATGTATTATCTCTAAGGCTTTATGCATCTGTGAAGCTTTTACCTAGCTGGGGCTCATGGAGGAAGCAGGCTATGGGTAGAATAAGAGCTAGAATAGGTTTGTGTGGGCTAGACTGAAGACTCAGGTTGGGGAGGGTTGCTGACTATGAGCCAGACATAAAGAAGGGGCTTGAGGGGAGACATACCAGGAAGACTGATGGTTCACTTCTTCCCTGCTTGTGGTAGCTTACCCAGAAGTTGGCTCAGCTATCTCAGTTAGTTCATTGGAAGGACAGATTGGTAATCAGTAGCTGATCTCTTCAGTCCTGAAGCTTTCATTATTATGCAGTCAATTACATGTTTCTCGCTCTCTTTTTTCTATATGTTTTTAAGAACATTATGGAATTGGTTCTTTCTACGGGAGCCCTTCCATGGTGTTCCCAGCTGTGTTCTATTCAGAAGCTTTTCCCATAGGGTGGGAACCTATGCACTTTGCTGCTTTGCCAATGAGGTTCTCAAAGAAATCTAATTTTATTTTTTGTGGCACAGGTAGTGGTTGTAATTAGATCTGGACAATGATGGATCAAGTGAGCAGTGCCTATAGTTATTAGCTATCAGGACAAGGATCAGTCCTGAATTCTGAGAGGTAGCCTGAATGGCTCCTAGGAAAAATGATCCATGAGTAACCACGAAGTAGTGCCCAAGCCAGCGCTAGGACAACAGAAGTCTAGAAGCCCAGGGTAAAGCACTTGGGTAGCAGGAATTTGAAAATAGAGGTAAGCAGGTGTGGCAGCACACATAACACTGGAGGTAAGAAGAAACCAGAACAGCATGCAGCCCATTAGTGTGTGATGCGCATGTACAGAGCTAGCCAGGAAGAGCTAGCATTGTCCAGGGCAGGTCCAGAAATGGGCACACAAGAGTCTTTGGACAGGACAGAGTATGTTTAGAGAGTGGGGCAGGGTAGGGGAAGTGCATGTCCACACAAGGTACCAGAAACCAGGGTCAGTCAGAAGAGCTTGCCAGGAAGGCCAGAAAAGTGTGGGCTGGGCAAGGTCTACACATTCCAGACAGGACTCTGAGATCTGATGCAGGGAGTCACTTATCCAGAAAGCAGAATATGGTGTTATCTGAAGTCAGCTAGGGAGGATTGAAAGATCAGCAAATTTCCAAGGAAGTAAAGAGTTTCAATCCAGATCAATCATTACATGACTTGGAGAATGCTAAAGGAGCTCCAGCTTGGACAATGTCTCCTGCTGAGGGAGGTGTTTTCTTTGAGCAGCTCTTAAAAACCTAAAGGCCCCGCTCCTCAAGGTTTAGCCCAGCAGCACTGGAGGTTCTCAGCTCGCTAGGGAAGCTCTGTGTCTCTTGGGGAAGGGAGGGAGGGGCATTCCCCCTATTCACCTTGGTATACTGGGATCTGAATTCTGAGGGAGGGTCTAGTTTTTGATGGAGGTCTGCTGGGGAATTTATTTATGGGGCCTTTTGTGGCTGGACTACTATAGGTAGTGGTCATCCTATAGGGACTCCTCTTCCCAGCTTGACTCTTCTCTTTTAATATCCAGCCCCTTCCTATGTTCCTGTGACTGAAGTAGTGATCCAGATGTATAGTCCTGAGGAAAATAATAGTATTGATTTATTGGTTCCTTTACTCATTCATCTAGTGAATGCTTATTAAAAACCCATGAGGCATGGTGCTCTGGATATGTTGATGGACTGGTTAGATGCAACACAGAAATAAGCAGTGATATTACAATGTCACCATTGGTTATGGCAGGTGTATATGTGAGTGCTGCAGGACCGAAGGCAAGAGGTATCTAACTCTGACCCGGAGAGTAAGGAAGGGTTCTAGGCAGTAGTCAGACTTGGTCACTGAGACTGGAACTCCTCTTGGTGGCCTTACTTCCTTACCCATCCTGGCACTGAATTCTCTACCACTTTCTAAATGAAACCCCCTCCTGTAAACATAGGCACAAGACTGTCATCATCATACACATTATGTGGAGCACAATAATGTGTTATCTCTAAGGCATTTGGAAACTGTTTATCTCTAATTGTGGAATGCAAGATTATTTCCTGTTCAGAGGCATTTCAGGCCTCATCAGATGGCTATAATGAGTACTTTTCCTATATTTTTAAAATATTGTGAGAGCAGACAAGTAGGTTGCATGGAAAGTGAGTAAATGAAGTATGATTATAAAGGAATTAATCAGACCAATTTCTTTTGTATAGCCTAATCAAAATTAAGAGACCAATTATAAACTGGAAAAATACTTTGTGGCACATATAATAGATAAAACAACTCTCTCCTCTATGTGTAAATGCCATTTAAAAATCATTAAGGACTAAGATAACCATGTAGAGATATTTGCACAGGACTTGAAAAGACAATGTAGTTTCTCTCTCTCTCTCTCTCTCTCTCTCTCTCTCTCTATATATATATATATATATATATATATATATATATATATATATATATTCCATAGAGGAAGAAAGAGGGATAGAGAGATAGAAACATCAGTGATGGGAGAGAATCATTGATTGGCTGCCTCCTGTACATCCCCCACTGAGGATCAAGCCTGAAACCCAGGCATGTGCCCTGATAGGGAATTGAATTGAGACCTCCTCCTTCATGGATTGATACTCAACCATTTAGCCACACTAGCCAGGCTAATTTTTTTAACTCACACAAGTGCTGCACATGCCAAAACCGGTTTGGCTCGGTGGACAGAGCATCGGCCTGTGGACTGAAAAGTCCCGGGTTCGATTCTGGTCAAGGGCACGTACCTTGGTTGTGGGCACATCCCCAGTGGGGGATGTGCAAGAGGCAGCTGGTCAATGATTCTCTCTCATTGATATTTCTAACTCTCTATCCCTCTCTCTTCCTCTCTGTAAAAAAAATCAATAAAATATATTTTTAAAAAGTGCTGCACATGAGGAAGATTTACAAAAAGTTGATCATACATGTTATAGTGATGGACATATTATCGTGTTTCATGATAATTAGACTTAATTTGCATGAAGGTTGTACAGTATTTAGTATTACTTTTAGCTAGCCAGAGTTTAAGAACTTTTTCTGACTTTTAAAGTTTCTTGGTATTTCTAATTATTGAAAGTTGACAAAGATGTCAATTTTTCTTCAATACCCTCATGTTCACACATACAACACACACACACACACACACACACACACACACACACACACACGTATGTATGGGGACTCACACATGCAGGGGAATGTCCTAGACCAAGTTCTCATACCTCTGCGGTTTCTCCCCATCTCCCATGATTGAAGCTTCCTCTGAGGTTATCAAGGCTCTTCAACTTCTGGTGCTTATATTTGTTGAGCAATAGGAAGCTTCCAGCTAAAGACCTCAAGTCAGAGACCTCTACTTTGAGAAGGTAGAGAGTCTTTCTTGGGGGGAAATGACAGCATTTGGTGAAGGGGCACAAAAGGTCAGTGATGGTGACTGGATGGAAGGGAGAGGAAGGGTTAGAAGGCCTGAACTGTGAGTCCCAGGGTCTAAGGAGGATAAAGGATATGGAAAGATCAGCCAGAGGGTAGGTGAGGAGATGGCTCAGATGCTTCAGGCTCCAGGCCTAGGGACCACAGTGTAAGGAGCCAGCAATTCCAGACTTTTCCCTTTCAAAAGCAGAAAAGAACTTCTTAGGGAGAAGCCCAGATTTGTGCCTCAAAGACTGACAAGTGAGCAAGAGAAGAGAACACTCAAAGTCCGTTCTCTCTGACACCTGCCATCACCTCTGACCTCTGTCCTTCCCATTTCTGAGACAGTGTCAGCCCTGGGCCCCCTAAGACTGAGCAAAGTTTTCAGGAGCCCTTGGAGGCTCCCTTCTACCTCTACCCTGTATGTTGCTTAGTTGATGCATGAAATTCCTTTCATGCGAGATAAAATCCTTAATTCTACAATTAAAGATAAGAGGCTTAAAATTACCTAGGGAAACTAATGCATTATTATGCAGGTGTTTTTGTCAAATTGTAAAAGGTTTAAGGTTATGGAATCCCCTTCTTTTTTGATGGAAGCAATGTTAAAGGCAGGACTAAGAAATCAAGACTGGGCAGACTGTTGGACAGAATCTCCCCTAGGTGACCATTACCTTGAAATCTTAATGACTTTCCATGAGTCTTTAAGAAATGAAAATGCCTGATGCCCAGTGTCTCTCTGGTTCATATTCTATAAATGATTAGATGAGCGTAAGCCAATGCACCAGGTGAAGAGAGATGAATATGATGGGATAGTGGGCCTCTGGAGATCCGGTTACTCTTCACACAGTAACTGGAAACCATTAAGCTGAGGAGGTAGAAAGGTTGTGAGGATCTGGTTCTCCTGCTTTTTGGTTCTTCTCAACACAGTTCTTGGCTTCTGTGTTTCCCCCTGAAGACAGCTAAGAGGGAGGGCAATGTAGAGGTCGTGGGTGGGAAACCAACTGTTAGAAGTAACAGCCAAGATCCGTTTTTGTGTGACTTATGTTGTCTTCTGTATAGTTCTTCATTATTTGATGCCCCACTCTTAACGTTTTATAGTTCTGTAATTATAAAGGGGCTGAGGAACTGAGCATGGGTGAGAAAATGCCATTTCTGTTATTTTAGTCTATGCAATAGTTTGTACCAACATTATTAAATACAAGTGACCAGACCCCCCAAAATAGGAATTGGGAGGTGGAAAAGGTAAATGAGAGAATCATAAAGAAGCTAGTGGACTCTTGCACATTGCTTCACACTGAAGTTATTTAGAAATTTGGAGCCTCTATGAGTCCCTGGAGGGAAAAGGGGATATTACAGGAGCAGATATTTTATTTATTGTCTTCTCCCCAATCAGTAAGTAATAAACAGATGAAACCACAAGGTTAGAGAATTATATTACTTTTTGGTTTGGGCCAAGTAAAACTTTAATTTTCCAGCTGGAGATAATAGACAACTCCCATTACTGGGAGGCAGGGGAAGAGCTACTGTGAAATCATCACCTATGGGGATTTGTTCTGGGCTTTAGTGGCTCCCAGGGGAAAATGCACAGGAGCTGGATCATCCAGGGGAGGGTGTCATAGGTTAGGGTAAGCTCTCTCCCAGAGGTAGGCCAGTGAGATTTACAGTGATTCTTGAATGTGAACTGGGCTTATTGATTCCAATGGTAGATCAGGGTGTATTTCCCCTTCCCAGCAATTCATGCCCAGCCCTTAACCTTACATTAAAAGTTCAAAAGACAAATAGGTCAGTACTTATTCTTCCTAGCATTCATGTTCTGAGGGTCTGGGGTCAGCTGCTCCTGGCAACAACATGTATATGAACCAGGTTAAACTAAGCTGCAGTAACAATCAACCCTGATATATCAGTGGCTTAACAACAAAAGTTTATTTCTTGCTCCTACAAATATCCAGGAAGCTGCATCCATCCATCCATTCATCCATCCATCCATCCATCCATCCATTCATCCATCCATCCTGCTTCAGAATTTTGACCCTATTATCTCAACCCATAGCCTTCAAATTCTTCACTAAAAGGAAAAGGATGCTGGAGAAGCTTACTGAGATTTTTTGCTGACTCAACCTTAATCACTTGTCATATGATTTTGCAAACTGCAAAGGTGGCTGAATTTTGTAATCTTCTGTATGCCTTGGAAGGACATGATAACTGCATATTGGCAAGGACTGGTGCTATATACCGTAGTGTTCTTCCCATGTGCAATAATTTTGAAATTAAATGGTATATGTTATTTGTATTATTATACTGTTTTTTTAGAGTAGGATATTATGATTTAGAACAGTTAAAGCTTGCCAGTAAGCCACTAGGTCAACATTCACGGCAGGTCTGCCTGATTCTCATACATAAAGTATTTGATTTTTACCTCAGGTACAAACGATTGTTTTTATTATCTACATTATCATTATTTATGCAAAACAAAGTTTTAAAAACTAGTTTTATATACTTATTTATTTCCTTTGAAATCTCCATTACTCAGGTCCAATTGCCATATATAGAATAGTTTCTGTGTTTTTAAAATATATGTGTTCACAATAAAAAATTAAAATAAATAGGCAAGAAAATGGGTGTTCATTTGAATGGCCTATGGTCTTTCAACTCTTGACAAACCATCTCTCTCACAACTTAATCATCTACTGGTACTGGTAGGATCTTGTAAGCATACTAAAAGGGAGAGAGAAACAATTATTAGGTGCATGTAATCACTTTGTACAGTTCAGGCAGAAGTCCTCCATTTTTTCCTGCAGTAGCCTGGCGTGTGTGTGTGTGTGTGTGTGTGTGTGTCTCCCCCTTTAGGCAATGTATCCAGTTGCTCCAACTCTGATTTGCCTGTGCTACTCATTGTTAATGAATGTCTTGGGGCCTCAGTTTTACCATCTCTGAAATGAAGCCAAGGAGAGCGTCCCTGTACCACTAAGTCAGGTCATGGTGTTTAATTACTTCAAAAGGCAATCTGAAAAGAGACAGACCCATGATTTCCTTGGAGACTAGAGCTTTGCAGGTATCAACTCAGCATCCTTCTTTTACTCGTGACAGATTTATAGCCTGTGGGACTCACTTGGTACCTGTCACTTACCTTCTTAATCCCTTTCGTTAGAGCTTTATCTGTCATTGCATCTCAGGATCAAAAGAGTGTATAAAATCAAGCTCATGGGGCATGGTTCTGACAGGGCCTTGTTTTCTCTAGGACACCTTAGGTGTTAGGCTGCCTTCTGCAACAGCAGGGAGCATTTTATTTATTTTTTAAAAAATATATTTTATTGATATTTTACAGAGAGGAAGGGAGAGAGATAGAGAGCTAGAAACGTCGATGAGAGAGAAACATCGACCAGCTGTCTCTTACACAGCCCCTACTGGGGATGTGCCCGCAACCAATGTACATGCCTTTGATCGAAATCGAACCCGGGACCTTTTAGTCCGCAGACCGACGCTCTACCACTGAGCCAAACCGGTTTTGGCAGCAGGGGGCATTTTAGGAGAGGCTGAAGTCTGATTTGCTTGTGGTCCCCAATCCACATTATTTCATTAGCTCTACTGTGTACTAAGGACCCACTGTGTACCATTATATTAAGATATGTGCATTCACATACTTTCCTTGGTAGAGAACCACATCTGATGTGTCTTTCTCCTAGCTACTAGATTTCTTGTCCAGACTTTCTAAAATAGTATCCTTCCTTATACTCAAGTTGGCTTTTGTTCCTTGACCCTTTGTTCTATATGACATTTCATGTACAGACATATCTCATTTTATTGAGCTTTTCTTTATTGTGTTTTATAGATACCATCTACATAATAAAGAAGTAATATTCTAATTGGTCCTAATGGTGTCATAGTCACAACCAGGCTGCGCGTGCACAGGAGCTGGTGGTCAGGGATGGGAGTGGGGACTTGCACCACAGGGATATGAGGCTGCCGTGGTGGTGGCCACACCTGGTAGAGGCATGCGCAGGCCCGTGGCACCACCCTGCCCAGAGGTGTTACCAGGACGGGCCAGGTGGCGTGGTGGCCTCAGCGGAGAGCTCTCAGCACTCCTGAGCCAGGGTCTGAAGGCACAGAGAGGAAGGGAGAGCACATAGACAGTGAGGGGGTTTAGGCCAGGAGGGAAGAGAAGATAGGCAGTTAGGGGGGTCAGGCCAGGAGGGAGACCAGGTAGGGCCATCAGGTCAGCAGGGGAACAGTTAGGGGCATCAGGCAGGCAGGCAGAAGAGCAGTTAGGGCCATCAGGCAGGCAGGTGAGCGCTTAGGAGATAAGATTGGGATCCAAGATTGGAGAGGGTGCAGGCCAGGCTGAGGGACTACCCCCCTCCCCCATCCACTAATTTTGTGCACCGGGCACTAAGGCTATAATAATAAAAGTGTAATATGCTAATTAGGCTGGATACCCTTCTGGACATCTTTCTGGACAGCCTTCTGGATGAAGCCTGGAAGGGAAGCTCGGGTTTCAGGTACCTGCTGGCAGCTGGAGGGAAGCCTGAGTCCTGGGTGCCAGAGGGAAGCCCTTGCTGACAGCCTGGGGAAGGAGGGCCTCTTGCACAAATTTTGTGCATCAGGGCTCTAATATATATTTCTTTAAATTGAAGATTTGTGTCAACCCTGTATGGGTGCCATTTTCCAACAACTTGCTCACTTTGTATCTGTGTCACATTTTGGTAATTTTCACATATTTCAAACTTATATTTGTTATGGTGATATGTGATCAGTGATCTCTGATGTTACTATTGTAATTGTATTGGGGTACCATGAACCATGTTCTCATAAGATAGCCTATTTAATTGATAAATGTTGTGTGTTCTGTTTGCTCCATCCACCAGCTGTTTCTCTCTCTCTCCCTCTCTCCTTGTGACTCCCTATTCCCATAGAACCTACAATATTTAAATTAGGCCTATTAATAATCCTACAATGGTCTGTAAGTGTTCAAGTGGAAGGAAGAGTGACATTCCATCTCACTTGAAATCAAAAGCTAAACATGATTAAGCTTAGAGAGGAAGGCCTGTCGGAAAGCTGAGATAGGCTGAAAACCTAGCCTTTTGTGCCAAACAGCCAACTTTTGAATGCAAAGTCTTACTATTTAAGGACTATATGTTGTAAGGTGTAACTGCTGTAGATAGTGATTCATCTGATGGGTCTGGGAAAAGTAAATTGAAAACCTTCTGGAAAGGGTTCACCATTCTGCATGCCATTAAGAACATTTGTGATTCATAGGAAGAAGTCAAAACATCAGCATTAACAGGAGTTTGGAAGAAGTTAATTCCTTTCCTCGTGGATGACTTCAAGGGCTTCAATATTTCAGAGAGGAAGTGACTGCAAATGTAATGGAAATAGCAGGAGAACTAGAACTGGAAGTGGAGGCTGCAGATGTGACTGAATTGCTGCAGTCTCATGATCAGACTCAAGTGGAAGAGGAGCTGCTTCTTAGGATGAGCAAAGAAAGTGATTTTTTGAGGTGGAATCTACTCCTGGTGAAGATACTCTGAAGTTTGTTGAAATATAGCAAAGGATTTAGAATATTACATAAGCCTAGTTGACAAATTGGAAGCAGGGTCTGAGAGACTTGAATTTTCAAAGAAGTTCTGCGGTGGGTAAAATACTATCAAATAGCTTCACATGCTACAGAGAAGTAGCTAATGAAAGGAAGAGTCATAGATACAGCAACTTCATTGTGTTCTTATTTTAAGAAATTGCAACTGCCACTCCAACTTTCTGTAACCACCACTGTGATCAGTCAGTTAGCCATCAACATTGAGGCAATACCCTCCAACATCCAAAGGATTACAACGTAAGGCTCAGGTGATGTTTAATGTTTTTGAGCAAGACAGTATTTTTAAGTTAGGTATGTTCATTGAATTTTTAAAAATATATATTCTATTGATATTTTACAGAGAGGAAGGGAGAGAGATAGAGAGCTAGAAACGTCGATGAGAGAGAAACATCGACCAGCTGCCTCCCGCACACTCCCCACCGGGGATGTGCCTGCAACCAATGTACATGCCCATGACCAGAATCGAACCCAGGACCCTTCAGTCCACAGACTGATGCTCTACCACTGAGCCAAACCGGTTTTGGCTGTTCATTGAATTTTAGACACAATGCTGTTGCATACTTAATAGACTAGTATAATTTATACATGCACTGAGAAACCAAAAAGTTCATGTAACTTGCTTTATTGCAATGTTTGCTTTATTGTGGTAGTCTGGAACCAAACCCACACTATCTCTGAGGTATTTGTTTATTATTATTGTCTATATCTCCCCCACCCTATTCAACCACATTGACAACTGGAATATAAGCTTTATGAGAGCAGGGACTCTGTTTAATTTACTGTTCCTGTGCTAGACAGTGTCAGGAACATAATGGGACACATTTATTGAGTAAATAGTTGGTTGCTATTTCTGAGCTCTGACTCTTATGTGTGTCTAGCCCATGAATTTGTGTTTCTCAGCTGTGTATGCAGTGAGCAGAGGCTATATTAAAAAGTAACACTAGCACCTTGCCTTTAAGTAATAGTGTAGTTATGGGACAAGACTCCATGAAACTTCATGGCTCTTCTGAGAGATTCTAATTGTGTTCATTGTACTGTGCTTTCTAAACTCGCCTTGTTCAGTACTTGTGGGCAGGTTATTTTTCTTTATTCTCGTTCTTAAATTAAGACTCTATGCTCTCACAGTTAACAGCTATGGTATTTCACCTCCAAGTTGCCTGGCGCCCAGCAGTGTGGTGAAGTGAACCTGTGTTAGCTTATCGATATCCATTTGGAACATTTGTCTTCTGGACTAGCTCCTCCTTAGCCTGCCCCAACTATTCTTTAATCCCGTAAATCATTTTAATCTGAGATGCTCTACAGATGAAAGTTATGCCACACATGCTGTATAAATTAATGTTACGATGCTAAGACCATTCCATTTGTCTAGGGATTTGCAATGATTTACTTTTTATGGGTAAAGTTTTATTCAACTCTTAACAGTGAAACATAAAACTGTTACAACTGTAATGAAACCTATAAAAGCACAGAGGATAGTCTCAGGTAAAATGTCTCAGAGGGGGATGATGATACCTCTGAGAACAAATTGAGGAAAGCTTTGATGAGTCATTCTCAAAGGTCTTCTCAGCATATTTTAGATGATCCCAACCAGGGCCCTGAGCCGGTATTATTTATAACTTTGATTTCACAGATTCTACTCAACATAGGAAGGGGAATTCTGAGTGTTTACAGAGAGCCTAAAAAGGTCCTCAAAGAAAGATGAACTTATTTCTAACCTCTTTGCAAAATATCGAGCAGGTTGGGTGGGTCAGTTATAGTTGCAGTAGGAAAGAGATGGCTCTATTATATTAGAATAATTTTAGGAGATTTTTTTTAAATTAAAGGGGCTATTTTTAAAGGTATGGACATAGGAAAACTATAGTGATAGTGCAGTACCCTAGAGTTAGCAACATTGGGACTCTAGATGTCTAGGTCTGAAGGAGTGGGGAGACCACAGTGTTCCTGGAACCGTGGGACAAATAGCACTACTGGAGAGTGTCATATGACTATAACTGAAATCTCTGGAAACACAGCCAGCCTATAACATCCTTCAGAAGGGGAACTGGGGAAGGGGTGGGGGAATTCCTCCCTCCTTTTGGTTTCCTGTCTTCGCTCCCAATTGGCCAAACTCAACTGGAAGCCAGAGGGCAAGGGGACCCCATGGATGCAATCCACATAGGTTAGACTTGTGGGAAACAGAGCCACGTGGAACATACAGACATTTTTTTGTCCTTATATCTTATGCTATGGAAGTTTTGTTTAAGTAAAAAGTCCTTCTATATACCTATGCCACATAGATATTCTCCTACAGTGGTTTTTTTTCCTGCTTAATGTTATAAAAATACAGTTTGCCTTTAGATTTTTAATATGTCCACTTTACAGCTTTTTTGTGAGATAGTTTTAGTGTGCTAGTTTTCCTAACCTCATTCACCAAACAGCCATTCTTTCCATATTGATTAAGTTCTCATACATGCATTTGCTCCCTCCGAACTACAGTTCTCAATGGAACAATGCTATCCCATTGTCTGTGTTTTGTTCTCATGCCAGTATCACCTTGTTTTCATTACTATGTTTTATTCCAATTTTAATACCTGTTAGAATAATTGCCTGCTTCCTTTTTTTAGGTTGACTTAAATCTTTGTAAATCTTTAGTTTTCTATGTAAGGTTTTAAATGAGTTCCTCAAAAATTCCAACTGGTATTTTGAATGAGATTGCAATGAATTTGTAGATGAATTCAGGAGAGAACTGACATCTTTATAATATTCAAAATCTTATTGATATTTACAAATTGAAATCATTTTCTTCAAACTTGCTGAATTCTATTTTTCATCATCTGTGTAATAACAGTAGGAGATGTGCAGGAGACAACTGATCGATGTCTCTCTCTCATTGATGTTTCTAACTCTCTGTCCCTCTCCCTTCCTCTCTGTAAAAAATTAATAAAATATATTTTTTAAAAAGGGGGGTGGTTGTGTTGAGCCCCAGGGCATAGTGCTACAGGCACCATAAAAGTACTTTGTTTCATTCATTTTACTCCCTTTTCCCTGGGCAGCTTCCATGGTCAAGGGTTCTCATTTAAATTGACTTATTGGGGAGCAGTAGCACTGTGATGAGTCAATCTCCATAGATTGTAATTCTCCCAGGTGTGAGAGTTAGGAGGAGGAATAAGGGGAGGAGGTTAGGATATGGAAAGCTAGGGCTATTACTCATAAAAATGCAGGTGGCCCCTATTGCTAGGAGAGGGAGGAGCCAGCACTGCCATTCATCTTCACTTCCAAGTTGCATACCCTGGTGGAGGCAGGGGTGTCTTTATCTAATGCACATCATATCATCATATGCACTACCACAGGCTTCCAAGAGTCCTGCTCAGCTGGTCATGATTTCAGCCTGGTCTCATTCCCGCATGCATCCAAACTGCCCTATTTTACTGACAACAGCAAGGATCTGGGATGTAACAGGACTTCTGCAGGGAAGAAGCTGGTGAACATTTTCTCAAAAAATGAAAGAAATAGTCATTGCCATAGTGAATAGCTTTTTTTCCAATCTACCTTCTCAGGGTTACCTCTTAGTCTTTTGTTTCACCATGAAACTTTCAGTTCAAATTCTCTTACACTCTCCTCATGAGATTTACATGCTTTTCTATTAGCTCCAAAGATTCTTATTTTTCTCCAGTTCTTCATAGATGAATTTGAGAAAGGAGTCAGCAGGTGCTAGGTCATCATCATCTTCATAGAATCTGGAAGACTAAATATAGATCTGCTAAACTATTATACTTTTATGTGACTTTTACTCTGAGATATTTAGGAGGGGCTGTTTCTTAAAGACATTTTAAGCCGTTAAAAGAGCACTGAGATATCTCCAATTGTGGATATATTAGGCTTCTTGGTTGGTATATTAGGCTTCTTCAGAATAACAGAACCAATAGTGTGTGTGCATTAAAACACACACACACACACACACACACACACACACACACACACACACACACACTGAGTGGCCAGATTATTATGACCACCCCATCAGTACTCCGTTGGGCCACCTTTTGCCTTCAATACTGTGGCGATTCTTCTTGACATTGACTCCACGAGATGTTGAAAGGTGATGCAAGGAATCTGACACCATGCCTGATGAATAGCACTGCCAGTTCTGTGAGATTTGATGGTTGTGGAACCAGTTGCCTGATGGCTCTTTTAACTTTGTCCCACAAATGCTCAATTGTATGGAGATCTGGTGATTGTGGGGGCCACCTAAACTAGGTAAAGTCTTCCTCATGTTCTGAAACCCCTCCTGCACAATATGAGGACTGTGGCATGGCACATTGTCCTGGTGGAAGAAGCCATTTCCATTGGGATACACCATCAATATGATAGGATGAACTTGATCAGCAGTGATATTCAGATGTTGTTCCACACCAATTAAAGGGGCCCAAATCATGCTAGGAAAACATGCCCTAAACCATAATCTTTCCCCCACTAGCTTGAAGGGTTGTACTCATGCATGTGGGGTGCATACTTTCATGCTGTTTCCACAAAATTCTCACTCTGCCATCTGCATGATGCAACTGGAAACATGATTCATTGGACCACATGACTTTTTCCAATGCTCAACTGTCCAATCTTTGTGTTCCTTTGTGAATTGGAGACATTTTATCTTGGTAACTGTAGACAGCAAAGGTGTTTGAGCAGGCCTTCGGCTTCCATCTCCCCTATGATGCAGTGTACGGCTAATTTGCCTACAAACATCACGTTGTCATAATAATCTGGCCACTGTGTGTGTGTGTGTGTGTATGAAGAGATTTATATTTAAGAATTGGCTCATATGGTGATGGAAACTTATAAGACCCACAATCTTCTGTATGCAAACTAAAGACCTAGGAGGGCTGGTGGTATAATTCTAGTCCAAGCCTAATAATTTGAGAACTGGGAAAGTTCATGTAAATCCAAGTTCAGGGGCAAGCAAGAGCCATGCCCCAACTGCAGCAGCTAAGTGGAAATCAAAAGGGGTGGAAATCAAAAACACCTTTTTTGTTCTGTTCAGGCCTTCAGTGGATTGGATGATGTCCACCCACACTGGGAGGACCATCTGCTTTACTAATCTCATTTGGAGACACCCTCTCAGACACACCCAGCAATAATGTTTAATCTGGGTACTTCTTGGTCCAATCAAGTAGACATATAAATCAGTTGTCATAGTTGGGAATCAGGGTATTATAGGGGACATTGGGTAAAGAAGGAAGGATACTGATTGCCAGATAAAAACCATGATTCCATCCTCATTCAATCAGTGAGCCTCTCTATTAGGTTTCCTTGCCTGTAAACTGGGAATAAGAATTCATACCTGTTTCTCTCTCCCCTCCTCACCCCCTGTGCCTCCGACGGTTGCTGTTACTCCAATGGGTTAATATCTGTGGAAGGCACTCTGTAGTCCACCACACACAGGGAGAGAGGAAGCAGCAGTATTTAACATGAACAGGAGAACATTTGAAATGATATTAAGTCTTGGGAGACAGGATGTTTTTTGGCTGGGAAGGTGGTAATCCCTCCCCTCTGCGACCTCAGTCAATTTCAGACAGATCTCCAAAGCAGACAAGGCCTCCGTAGCACGGAGTGGTGAGAATATTCCAAGTTCTCTGGCCTCCCTAAGCTGGAGAAGGTTAGCATCAAGGACAAAAGCTTTCAATTGCATTGAACATGGCCTGGACAGTTTCCAAGTGGGTAATTACTTTATGCTTACTTACACAATTTCCCCTTCAGCTTTTAAGGGAGAGCGCGTCCCTCACTTCCTGGACTAACGGGGCTGCTCAGTGTTGCTAGGCATATGTTGAACAGCTGCCCTAGTCACCCACCTCGGCAGACACCATATTTTAGTAATGAAGTCAGGGCTCCACTTGGGCAAGACAGTAGCACATTTCTTTGATTAGTTTGCAGGACAAATGTGGCCTCTTTTTGAATGGGAGGAAGGGAGGGCATTTAGCATGTCTTTTCCTCATTCCTATTGAAGGGAGGAGTAAAGTAAGCCGATTCTGTGAGAGCTGGCTCTGAGAGGTGCTCTGATATGAGTCTAATTAAGAAAAGTGTTTAATTTTATCATGATCAATGACCACAGCAATTACTCTTCAATTATGAAAAATACATGCTCTTGAAGAATGGGGTGGAAAACAAAAATTCACCTAAGGAATTGTTTCCTCTGATCATGTTATATTATAAAACAAAGGATGTTTGTGGGCAGAAAAATACCTCCAATCTATAAGGGTGAAGTCTGGGTCTGGGCAAGGTCAGAAGAGTGTTTTGAATGGTCTCAAATATGCCGATCTGTTTACCTCTCTCCCACCCTTCATTTTCCCCCTTGTGTGGTTAACACAGTGATTTTGGTATAGGCAATTAACTATTCTGAGCATTAGATTCTTTTATCCATCAAATAAGGATAATATTGGTGGAATAAAAGAGATAATATTCCCTGCACATGGAAAGAGCTCAATAAATGTTAATAATTTTTACTTCTATTTTTATTACTTTTCTTTCAGCTATTAGTTTAAATATCACTTTAATACCACTTAACTTCTGCCCCTATTCCAAAACTAGGTTAGGTGAATGGTTTTTTGCTTCCATAGAACAAATGCCTACATTCCCCCCACCCCCAAATAAATAACATATTGTAGTATATACCAAGTTTTCTCTATTATTTTAATTGTTTCTCAGTAATAATATATTATTATCCCATTTTTACAAATAAAGAAACTTAGGTGCAGAGAATTCATATAACTTGTAAGAAATGGGATGGGACTTGAATGTTATTATTTTACTCTTAGATAGATATTCTTAACTGTAACATTTATCACGTTTTATGGTGATAATTTGTTTTTTCTTTGCTAGCTAGAGCTCTTTTCATGCTGGGAATATTATCTTTTTTGATCCATCAATATTATCCTTATTTGATGGACAAAAGAACCTGATACTCTGAATAGTTAATTGCCAAGACCAAAATCATCGTGTCCACCCCCATCCTTTCCAAACCACCACTGACATATGGTGGTCTCCCTC
Source organism: Vespertilio murinus (assembly GCA_963924515.1). Lineage (NCBI taxonomy): Eukaryota > Metazoa > Chordata > Mammalia > Chiroptera > Vespertilionidae > Vespertilio > Vespertilio murinus. The sequence continues at coordinate 19,337,106 of OZ004719.1, read as the reverse complement.
TCTCCAACACACACTGATGCCCACAACTTTCTTACAAACTTCTCAGTTTTATCCCAATAGTAAAACCTTTCTCTATGCTATTGATTTCTAGTCTAATCTTTATTTCAAGGTTGTTATCTCAATGTTGCCTTTGCTGACAACTAGAGTTGCTCTCATCCTTCTGACCATCTGCCATACCATGTGTATTAGCCAGAGTTTTGATTGCATGTGATAGAAACTGTCTCTGATCCTTTTAAGCAGAAAGAGTATACATTGGAAGGATATGAAAGGCTCAGAGAATTGATGAGATCAGGACTAGGCTTAGAAAATTAGAAGGAACCAAGGATCCTCTCACCCCCACTGCAGCCTCCAACACTCCACACCTTCTTCTCTTATGTGTTCAGGATTCAAAGTCTTGGAATTTGACTGACTGAGCACAGTGCCCACTGCCTACTTTGTAATGATGGCAGAGCCTGAGAAGAACCAGGAGCAACTGTTTTCAGCTTCTATAATGGAAGTTGAGACTGGGAGGCACTGTGGAACATTCATGCTCAAGACCACATAAACACACGTGGAAAGATATTTCTTCACAAGGAAAGATGCTCAACAGCAAAAAAATAACACAGGTCACCATTGCCAAACTGTAATTTCCCACTCTCAGAATACAGCCCTGGTCCAATAATATGGCATGTGATGTCACTTAAGAAACTTCCTTGTGCTGAATCCTTTGTGTCTTTTTTATTCCTATACCATATGTCCCTATGGAGGACTACCTGATTCCCAGACTGGGCACAACAGGCCTTAATAATTGGGTGCAAAAATGCATTCTGGACAGTCACGATGATCCCATCTATTTATGGCATGGTGTCTTGGCTCTAGGCAAGCAAACCTTTTCCCAGCTTGCTCCTCTGAAACATCTTTTCAAGTTTGCTCCTGGTGTCTGGATCCTTGACCATGCAAATGCATTTGCTTCCCTTTCTACTTCCTCCCACTCTTTTGATTATTTTTCAAGATTACTGAAGAAGAATTGACATACTGCACTGTATAAGTTTAAAACATACAGCTTGATGGTTTGATTTACATATAGTGATATGATTATCACAGTAGCTTCAGCTAGCATATATCTTTTCATATAGATACAGTAAGAAGAAAAGAAAAAGGGAAACAAAATTCTACTTGTGATGAGAACTCTTAGGAGATACTCTCTTACCACCTTTCATGTACATGATACAGCAGTGTTAGCTACAGTCACCATGCTGAACATTGCATCCCTCATACTCACTTATCTTATCACTGGAAGTTTGTATCTTTGACCACTTTCTTCCATTTTCCCCTCCATCCACCGTCCATTTCTGGTAGTCACAAGTCTGATCTCTCTCTTCCCACCCCTCTCTCTTGATTCCCGATATAAGTGAGATCATATAGTATTTGTCTTCCTCTATCTGACTTATTTCACTTAGCATAATGCCATCAAGGTCTGTCCATGTCACACATGGTCGGACTTACTTGTTTATTATGGTTGAATAATAATTATATGTATATCTATCAGTGAACAATGTCTTTATTCATTCATCCATCAGTGGACAATTAGGCTGCTTCCATGTCTTGGCTATTGTTAATAATGCTGCTGTGAACATGATATATGCTGTGTATATATCTTTTTGAATTATTTTTTTAAGTTTACTTTTTAAAAATTGGTGGTATTCCTTTCTTTTATTTCTAGAGCCTACACTCCTCTTAGGATTGCCTGAGTGTCAACCTGCTCCTGCCACTAGTCTTTACTTCTGCATGCTCTTGTGATGACTGCTTTTACTTAACCTGGCTTTGAGAGTCTAAGTCTAGTTCCTGAATCATATGTTGTTTTACTCTGGCCAACCAGCTCTCCTAAGATTCTGCATCCAAGTCCATCTGGACCCTAGCCTGTGTCTAGATGTTACTTCTGCTTCAACATTTTGAAGTTTCCAGAAATCATGGTGTTAGGAGCAATGGATGCAGTATGACCTTTGTGACTGATTAGAAGAAAGGTCCAAGATCTGTGATGTTCTCAAATCCCAGTTACCTCCCTGTCACAAATTCTAATAAGTAGCCTATTCTACTTTTTCTTCAAGGACAAATATTCAGACTAAATCTCCATTCTAGTGTAATGCTTTTGACTTCTTCCTTTTGTGGAAGTCCTACTTTGGTAATACCTTAGAGCTTTAATTCTTTCCATGATTGTAAACTTATCTTATGCTAGAGTCTGACATTGACCTTGAGCCCTGCTGACTGTGACACATTTCTCTGGTGCCACCTGCTTGTTTGTTGATGCCAAAGGCTAAGCACATCTTCAGAATGCTCTGGGGAGAACATGGCTACAATTGTGAACAGCTTGATAAGAATATAGCCAAACAGCCTTGGATGTTGTGAAATAGCAGAGTTCACTGAGCAGCATTAGTTGGAACTCCAATACCCAGGTCTGTTTCTGTGTTTGCTTCTGAGCTCCTAGTCCAGTCTTCACTGCTCAATTTGGCCTTACCTTTTGTGATTAGCCTCTGAGCAATTTTCTCATGCACCTTGGGATCTGATGCAACACTTCCTGGGCTTCATTTTCCTTCCCTTCTCTACTACTTTACCATAGGATGCACTTGAATATGCCTTTACCTTCCCTGTAAATGTTCTTCATTATGCTATTTGGAAGAAAGCAGGCCCATGACAGTGCAAGGTTCTGTGTCACATGTCCCTCATGTATCCACCCTGTTTTGCTGAATACAACCAGAATATGTGACATAGATTATGTTCCAAAAGAGGACACTTAGGCATATTAGTACTTCTAAACCTTATTTACTCTCAAGTTTCCCACATTAGCAGTCTTCTTGCCCTCTCACCAAATGGTCTTGCTTTTTGCTTTTCTGAGACTCTGGGAACCGTCGGGTAGTTTCTTTTTCTCTATTTGCCCTCATTCAGTTCCTGTTTCAGTTCCTAGCTGCAATAGATAGTACTGGTGCCTGTCTCCTCTTTCAGAATGATGTTCTGTTGGGTGTTCTATATTTTCCTGGGTATTTTCAATCTCTCTTTTCCTCTCTTGTGGGATCATTCCCATCTGCCTTTAAACCAGCTTGATCCATTGCCTCCAAAAGAATGGTCCTGTGTTCTCTTCTTGCCAAACTTCTGGACTGTGTGGGATGCACCCATGGACTGGGCTTCCTCACTACTATTTCACTCCAAATGTCCTGCAATCTGGCTTCTATTGTTACCAAATTCTGAAGTTGCTGTCTCACAATTCACTGTTAACCTCCTACCTGCCAAACATAAAGGCTCATTCTTAGATTTATGCTCTTTGTCTCCTCAGCAACACCGGAACTGTTAAAATAGCTTATCTTATCATTTCTGATTGGAGTTATTCTTTTCTATGTGACCATGTTATTTTTATTGAATATTTGAATGTTTGGCTTCTCGTATGTGTTTCTCTATTTTTGCCAGCTAGATATAAGTTCCTTGAGTCTGGGAGCTGTATGTTATAGATGATATAAAAACCATTGTTGACCCAGCAGCATTTAGCAAGGTGCTATGTACCTAATAGGTTTTTGCTAAATATTTTCTAAATGAAGAAATAGCACTATTCAGAGTGAATTATTTATTCAGTCACTTATTCATTTTCTAAAAAATGTCCACTATTTACAAATGCTGTTGTATGCTGTGATACACAAAACTTGTGTAGTTCCCACTTTCAGAGGATTTATAGTCCACTGGGAGATGCACACATGTAGGTACACAATTATGATATACTACTGGCCTGGTGTATGAATTCATGCACATTGAAAGGAAGTTAATTAGAGGAAATATTTTAATCTCACTATTCGCTCTTTCTCTATAATAGGAGTTTCAACCAAATTCACGATTGACAATGACATATTGCAAGACACACACGAGGTTGCCACCAGCTAGAGTTTCATAGGAATCATGTATGCGTGAGTAAACTTAGCCTTTTATAGATATAAAGTAAATTTGCTTAATTAAACCTGCTTTCTGATTTAGCTAACCTTTTTCCAGCCCAGTGAAGTAACCAAACTTCTCTTTCAGGTAATTGTCAGCAACACAGCAGTAAATATCAACATGAAGTAGATTATTATTGTAGATCACGCAGGGAGAATAAAGGGTAAAATATTTAACTGCAGCAGTGTTTGACTATTCTGTGCAGTGAGAAAACCTGAAGTCATTTTCAAGGCCGACCATTTCTTACTTCTTTTCAGTTGGGTTAAGTTTCTAAACTTTCTAAATCTCCGTTTTCCAGCTAATGAAAAGAAAATAGGATTTTACTGAGTCTCCTATCTGCCTACTCCAGGACTTCTGTGAGGAAAAAATGACACAAGGCACAGGAAAATGCTTCACAGACATTTGGTTAAAGTGTAAAAAGGTTGCATCTGGCTATAAAGCAAATCATATTCCTGGGCTGAAGAAACTACAAGGAGGCTAGTTGCTAGTGAGAGGATGCCAGGCGTTGCTATGTGATGTCATTACCTGGCACCCACAGCTACCATTTCTGGGCTGGGCTGTGGGCGGCATTTTGTGCCATGGGGTCTTGGCAGCATTGGATGAAATTTGGTGGGGTATCACTCCAGGATGGTGGTGGGACCTGTGTCCTACTTGGGGGAAGCCAAGAGTTGCTTTGTTGTTGCCAGGTCCCAGGTAGTGTTTCTTTGTAAATGGCTAGTGTTCATCATGTTAGCTTCTGCATTGAGCATCTTCCCACTGGTGGTCAGTTCATGTCATAGCAACTGGTTGGCCGGTCAGAGGGACACTTAGCATATTAGCCTTTTATATATATAGATAATGATAGGTGCTGGGAAGCACTTAACTGGAGGGGTGAGGGTCAGGAAGGTTTCCTGAAAAAAACAATATATAATCTGAGAGATGGCCAAAAGGAGGGAAAAGGAAACAAGTGTTCCTGATAAATGGAATATTGTGTTCAGAGGCCAGAGATCATGACTCTTTTGAGGACAGATGGAAAGAAAATCAGTTTGAAGAATGAGGGAGATGAAGCTGTCTGGGTTGAGTTCTGTTGGGCAGTTCTGTTCCAGGTGGGATGGTGAGCCTAGAATGTCCAATATGACCAATTTACTCACATAGATGGTGCACAAAATGCAATCCTTTCACCAGTATAGTTTGCCTGAAGAGCTGGAGACCAGTCACTCTTTTTTCTCTTGTTCTATAGGGCCCCTCAAAGGTGATAACCTTGGCTTCTTACAGAAGGATGGTCTCGGGGTAATTGATTTTTAATATGTGGTACCTGATTTCCCAGAGGTAAAAAGCAGACACCGCAAGTACCCTTAAAATCTGGGCCCATTAGACCTAGAACATAATTTCTCATACGTGTTCTTGTTCAAAGAAAGTCACAAGTCCAGCTTAGATTTCGCCACTTAGTATGTGGAGTAGCATGTGTGTATAGGAGAAGAATAATTTATAATTTTTGGAGACTACCTACCTCTTCCCTCTTGCCACAACAATTTACAGGCCCCCATCTGAAAACTACTATCCCATCTCTTCAGAGTCACCAAAATATCTTGCCATTGTGACATCAGGCTTAACTCCAGCATCTCATGATCTGTGTCATGTCCAGATATGAATGTGGTTGCCCAAATGCATCTCTTCTCATTCTGGAGAAATATTTATCTTATCCCGTTTCACTCATACCCACCACAAAATAATGAGACAATGATAGATTTATTACAATAAACAATATATTTTAAAAGATGGAAATGGAAATCACATAGCAGTCAGTGGTCCATAGCAGTTCTAAAATCCAGTTGGCATGTGTCCACCAAACTACCTCCTTTGGGCTTATGGGACATTCCATGATAAAGACCCTTGAGGTTGTTCTTCAGCTTTGGCTGTGTCCTCTGGGATCTGGACTATGCTAAGATAATCTTTTCCCCCCTCAGGAAATGGTCTGAATTTTCAGTTGCATAGCATTGTTAGACTTCTTTATGTCCATAGAAGTTTTATGTTTACTCTTTCTGTGCATTTTAGTCCAAATTTGTGGTGCTTCTTAGTAACATTTTCTTTAAAAATCTTTATAAGTGTTCTGTGAATCTTACTGGGAATTTATTCCATTATATAAAGCCACATCTGCAAATCACTTTGAAACAAGGCCATTTTCTACTGTGAGCTACAAGTTGGGCTGCTTTGATACAATGCCTGAGAAATCCTAGAATATTCTTCTCCTTTTGCTGCTGCTGCTTTCTTCTTTCTTCACTGAAGGTGTCTAAGGGAGATCTTGTAGCCCTAGCTGATTTGGCTCAGTGGGTAGAGTCTTGGCTCATGGACTAAAAGGTCCCAGGTTTGATTCCAGTCAAGAGCACATACATCGGTTACAGGCAGGATCCCTGGCGTGGTCAGGGCGTGTGCAAGGGGTAACCAATTGATGTGTCTCTCTCACATCGATGTTTATCTCTCTCTGTCTCTCCCCTTCCAATTCAATATCTCTAAAAATTAGTGTATTTTGGCTGGCATGGTTCAGTGGGTTGAGCATCAACCTATGAACCAGGAGATCACAGTTTGATTCCCAGTCAGAGTATATGCCTGGGTTTTGGGCTTGATCGCCAGTGTGGGGCATGCAGGAGGCAGCCATCAATGATTCTCTCACATCATTGATGTCTCTCTCTCTCTCTCTCTCTCTCTCTCTCTCCCTTTTTGAAATCAATTTATTTTTTTTTCTCAAAAAAAAAACTGTGGAAAAATATCCTCAGGTAAGACTTAACAACAACAAAATAAGAGGTCCTGAAGCTATATAATTAATTTGATCTTTACCTTTAGGCCATGTTGTACTGTCAGTGTCCTAAATTTGGCCTTTGTTCTGGGAGTATTCTTACTTAAACAACCCTGCCAGCTGGGAAATCTTGGAATTAAAACTGCACCATTAGAGTAAATATCTCTGTTGACTGAAATGACACAGAAACAACAATAATTTAGCATCTGTGAGCACCCCTAGCACCCAGTCTGTCCTATAGCTATTATTCTCAACTCAAAGAAACTAGGACTTCTTGGAGAGATGGCTGATTCCATGTTTAGAACAATAAATGTACAAGATGATTTTTAGCATCATATTGTGGAAAAAAACTGGCCAGCTGTCAAAGACTAATGGGTCATGTTGGTAAAAATACAGAGAAATTGAAACTTTGTACATTGCTGATGAGAATGTAAAATGGCTCAACTGCTCTAAAAAACAATTTGGCAATTCCTCAAAAAGTAAACATAGCATTACCATATGACCCAGAAATTCCACTCTTAGGTATATATCCAAAAGAATAGAAAACAAGGACTCGAAGACATGTATATTGATGTTTATTGGTTCATTATTTACAATAGCCAAAAGGTGTGGAAACAACTCAAGTGCCCATTGACAGACGAATGGATAAACAAAATGTGTTCTATACATACAATTATATATTATGCATCTATAAAAAGTAGTGAATATAGTTGATGCCTGCTATACAACATAGATGAATCTTGAAAATATCAGTAAGCAAATTAAACCAAACACAAATATTGTGTAATTCCACTGATAGGGAATATATGTAATTGACAAATTTATAGAGACATACAGTAAATTAGTAGTTATCAGAGGCTAGGGGTGGGAAAAGGGAATTATTATTTATTGGGTACAGAGTTTCTGTTTGGGGTAAATAAAAAGTTTTAGAAACAGTGGTGATGGTTATACAACATTGCAAATGTAATTACTAATGCCGGAGTTAAAATTACAAATTTTATGTTATATATATATTTTACCATGATAAAAAATCTAATGGTGATATTGTAAGTACAGTGTAGCCAACTGGCTTACATTGGGACAGGTTGATCATTAAAAAAGATTAATAACTACACTTGCTCAAGACACATCAAACATAAAAAACTCATAATTTTAAACTGATACTAAAAAAGAGGTCACCATTGCATCTGTCTAGGGCACAATTCAACCTGAAAATTGGCAACTAATGGTGAAAGAGTAAAGCAGTTATTTTGCTTTTCCTGAAGGAATTTTATTTAGGACAACCAATGGCTGGTTAGGAGAGGTTCTTCTTTACAGAATTCCAGTTAATAGATGCTAGGATAATCATGGAAATGAAAAAATGCCATTTACAACCTCAATGAAACAGTGGATCATTAATGAAGAATGCTTTAATGGAGAGATCCACTGATCCCATTGATCAATCTTATCACTAAAAATGGGGCCCCAAACATCATATACCTTAGGATGCAGTAAGAAGTGAACAGCATCATTTATGAATGACTTTCTTAAAAAAAAAAAAAAACACCTCGCACAAAACTGAACTTGAATCTAATCTAAGCTTTAGCCTCCAGTTTACAGGAAATAGGGAAAATAGAAAAACATGTTCAGTAACTCAAGGAAGCAATCAGCAAAATTAAGAATAAAAGACATTTTAGAGAAAAAATGATCCAGTGTTACTGTTCTTGGAAAAAGGATAAGAGTGAGGATGGGATGGGAAGAGTGCTGTAAAATAAAGCTAACAACCAAATGCAATGTGTAAATCTTGCTTAGATCCCCAAGAGAACAGCCAGGTGTAAACAGACCTCTTTGAGAATATCAGGGAAATTTGAATATTTTGTCATTTTTTTGATGGAACTAATAAATACTTATTTATTTTTAGGTCAAATAATGGCATCATGGTTAAATAGGCACAGATAAATAGGCAATTATATGTTAAAAATTCAAACTAAATGCATATATATATATTTTTTTTAAAAAAAATATATTTTATTGATATTTCACAGAGAGGAAGGGAGAGAGATAGAGAACCAGAAACGTCGATGAGAGAGAAACATCGACCAGCTGCCTCCTGCACACCCCCCACTGGGGATGTGCCCACAACCAATGCACATGCCCTTGACCGTAATCGAACTCAGGACCTTTCAGTCCACAGACCGACGCTCTACCACTGAGCCAAACCGACCTCAGCTTCATATATATTTTTAAGCCTTATCAGAGGACATGCTTTTATTGACTTTACAGGGAGGAAACGAGGGGTGGGAGAGAGAGAAACATCTATGTGAGAGAGAAACATCAATAGTTTGCATCTGTATGCACCCCAACTAGGGATCGAACTCACAATCTAGCTATGTGCCCTGACCTGGAATAAAACCCACAACATTTTTTGATGTTCAGGATGGCACTGTAACCGACTGAGCCACCAGGTCAGGGCATACTAAATAATTTTTTAGTAGAAGGGCATGGTATCTTGGTTTTGCTTTAAAATATTCCAGCAAAAACACCAAAATAGAAAATTTGAGGAGATTGATGAAACCAGATTGGTAAAATGTTGATGATTATTGAAGGAGAATGGTGTGGGTTCATCAGTGTTCATTGTATTATTCTCTTTATCTTTGTGTGCACACTAAAAAGATTTTAAAATTACATTAGCTTTTCTTGAATAAGAAAATACAATCCAAAAATACAATAGGACTGCATTGCCACTCTGCCTGTATTTTAAGAAATAGTAAAAGCACTTGAAGAGGCACCGGCCCATGCCCAGCACACAGGAGCTGTGACACGTGAAGGCTCTGCTTGGGAACACAGAAATATTTTGAGCTGCAGCTTTGAGGAGCTGAGATCGAACTGAATTAAAAGACATGGCCTGCATACAAATAGTCGGGTGGTATCAGTGAGGGACTTTATGTTCCTTTTGTGCTTCTGGCCTACCAGTCCCCACTCTGTGCCAACAGCTCTGTCTCTCACAAGCTGGAGGCCAATTCTTCATTCAGTGAGTTAATTTTAAATGAAATGAAAACCCAAGTCATAATGTTTGGTTCACTACACAGGCAACAGGCACTGTCTGCCTCATTAATGATTAACACAGCAGCTGGTAATGTCTTGCAGCTGGTTGACCAGTTTAATGATGCCAAAATTTGGCTACATCCTTCTCCTGCTCTGACCACTGTGGGGATCTGCTTCCCTCACAGTGGCTCAAGCTTGGTGCTTTGTAGAAACCTTGCCCACCAATCCACATGAATTATCAAGAAGAAGGAGTACTGTTTCTTGTAACTGAGACCAACTCAGGTGCAAAGGCTCTAATGATTTTTCTGGGTCACAGAATGCAAGGCCCAGAATGTGTTTATCCAGTGTTGAAAGAAATAGGATGTTAGCTACCCTAACAGGCAAGGAAAGTCTCAGAGTTAAAAGGTCACTGATATGGCCAAGAGAGAAGTTGCATGAGGTCCCAGATAGCCAAGAAAAGAAATAAGAATCTGCCCTTCCTAAAGGTACATACAGGGTCTAAAATTGAAGGTGAAGAAACAAGTTGAGGTAGGCAAAACTTTTGAAATCTAGGCTTAAGTGAGCCAAATTCAACAAAGATGCAGCCTCCACAACATTGTGATATGAATATCAAACTTGCTCTACCTACATTTATGCAGAGTCCCACATCTGAGAAAACCTGAGCCTTAAGTGTGAGTGGGGAGGTGTTTACTTTTGTGGCTGTCGCCAATCATGGCATTGAAAGGCAGGCAGAGTGGAAGAGAGGTGAACAAGTGGGCTTCTAAGTCAATAGCCTGAGTTGAAATCTAGCCATTCTATTATCTGTGTGACTTCAGACAAGATTCTTAATCTATTGAAATTCATTTTCCTCATGTGTAAAATAGAGCATTCATAGGATCAAGTAACTAATGAGTAAGTTCTGGCTATTATTAATATTTGGAAAGGCTCAAATACTAGCATTATTTTTCTGTGTCAGGTGTACATGTTTATGCATAACTCATCTCTTATATATTTGGGGATAAACTCCTGTGATGTAGATATTGCTAACTTAATATTATAGGTGAGGAAACTGAGGCTTGGAACCTGGTCACAGCTGGTCATTGACTGGACTAAGCCAGTTCTGCATTCTGAACCTCTTGCTGTGCACTATGCCACAGCTCATCAATTTTCCAGTCTCCCTAGTCTTAGTTTACTTCTTGCTCTTGCATCCCCATTGATCTTGACCAGCTCCCCTGGACTGCTTGGCAGAACAACTGATAATTTACAAAAGCATAGGTTGGCTTGCTATTGGAAGGTACCATATCTGTGAGAACAGAGCTCCAACGTAGGTCAGTGTCTCTGTCCTGGCTGCTTGCCTTTCTTGATGCCCCTGATTAAGATGATGCTCTTGGTATTCTAGGCTGTGAAGACTGATTTTGAGTTAAGTACCTGTATACTTAATTTGTTTTTCCCTGATGAATGTTGTGACTGTGCTCTGTGCCCATTCTGTGACCCACAGTGCTCATTTTTCAGCATTAGAGATTGCAAGGATATGAGAGGAGAGTATTAGGAGTCACACCATGTCCCATCTGTGCCCTGGCCCCCCTTCACTCAGTCAAACATACGTACGTACACACACACACACACACACACACACACACAACCACACGTGTAAGCCTCCGCGCTCTTGTGTTGGAATGAAGCCTCCCCTGTGCCAGAACAGACACTGTTTCTCTTGGAGAAGTGTCTCATTCCTACCCTCCTAAACCCTTGTCAGGAAAAGAAAAACGGAAGCTGTGACTTTTCAATGCCATCTGGTAAGTTAGATTGAGCATCGGCACTGGGTGCGTGTCTGTTGCACTGAAATAGGACTCTATAGGATGAAGTAGCTGACATTCCATGGGCTCTCAGGACTGCACCCCTTCCCCCAACCAGCACTCTCACCCTTTGAATACACTCATCCTGTGTGAGTCATGCAATCCCAGACCACCTGCCCAAGCTCTGCCCAGGCTCTTGGCAAAGTCCTGGTTCACTTAATGAAGAGTTTAGTAACCTCTTTGCATGCCAATTTGGCCATAGCATCTAACTCCTTTTTCTCCAACCCCAGTCACTTTTCCTTCGTTTTCACAATAGCACCAGTGGAGCCAGCTCATTGCATCCCTGCAATGAAACCTAAAGGTGAAAATTTGAGATGAAGAGAGTCTTACTGTCTTTTCCCTCCAGCAGGGCTGAAGCCTTTTTCAGAGCTAAATGGTGAAATGTATGAGTCCCTCAGCATCTGCCAGCAAGGTTAGAAAGGTGGCAGTGTGTGGTCCAGGTGCCCTGGATCTGGGGAAGGTGAAGAGAGAAGGCTGTGTCCAACCAGGCCTCTGTCTCCATCACTGGCTCTTGGCCCATTTGGATGACCTTAAAAACTTTCACTCAGCAGTGTTTCTTTGTCCTTCCTCCAGCCCTATCATGGGCCAGTGCTGCAAGCCTAGAGATCCTGCTCATGACACCCTGTCAGCCCAGGTTCTAATCCACTGCTACTGAGAGAGGCTTCAGATAATGTGTAGGCTTGGGTAAACTGAACTACACTTCCAAGAATTTCCTTTCCTGTATGGTTCCTGTTAGTGTGGGACACAGGAGATATTCCTGCATAGGAATGGGAGGGTGAAAGTGAAGCAGCAGCCATTGTGTGGCTCAACTGCATTGTTACTGGTCTACTGACTCACCTGGTCAGCATGAAGCAGCATCTGGGCCTGCAATTGTTCTAGTTTCTTCTGGATCTTCCAGGTTCCCTGACTCTTAGGGTAGATGTGCATGTTTGGATCCATGGTCAACGACCCTGGCTTTAGGACAGCCACACACCAAGGCCAGAGACGAGAGCTGACATGCATATCAGGCCATCCTTGTGAGCATGTGGTTCCTGTGTGTTGTGTTCTTTCCCCCACTTTCCCGACTGCCTCCCTGTGGACTCCATGCCCCCAAATCAGCTACACAGATGTACAGAAGAAACCACTTAACCAGGTTCCACAAGTACAGAAAGACCCACCCTGTGAAAAATATGTTTGTCCACCCATCTGCCTGCCTGCCTGCCTGCCTGTCTATGTATTTATCAAGTCTCCTAGTGGTTCTTTGACTGAATGCTGACTGATTCAATTTGAAATAGAAAAGTGAACCCCTTGTATCCTCTAAAGATGACTGCCTGGGAACTTGAGGATAGTGCACTCATGACTAGGCACATTCCAACATGTTTTCCTGTTCTGGAAAATGGTCCTGTCCCTTACATATTCCACACATACCATAAAGGGAGTCATGCTTGCTTTGTGGGTAAATGTATTAGTATTGCAAAAGCTTCTTCCAGCTACCTATTAAGTGCCCCCCACCTCCTGCCACACACCGTACACACATTCCTTATTCTCATCTATTCTCCCTCTCCTGTACTCGATTCTTTTGGGAAGCTTCAGACTCTGGTCCTGAATTGCCCTAAGCTTTATTGATCAACTTCTCTGCAGGAGCCATGTGGTTTCGAGACCAGATGTAAAGGGACCTAGCTGAGCAGTGAGTGCAGCAGATCCTCATGGCAGCCCCTCTGGGGTGGGCCAGACATGTGAAAGAGAGAGCATCCTTTACTTTCTCTTACTGCCCCGTGGGAACATCACGGATCTGCTGCTCATTTCAAGATCAGGGGAAGTTTCAAACAAGAAGCCAGCTCTGTTCAATTGTTTTCCTGTCCCTCTGCCAACTCTTGGGAAGGATCTGGGAGATGAAGACTGACATGCCTTCTCCTACCTAAGGCAGCAGACACTGGGCCCCTCCTGCTCCCATCACAGAAGATAGAGCCTGGAAACACTAGACCCTTGGACTAATTTGCCCTAAGTCCCTTGTCATAGGCTGTGTAGAACGTTTTGCATTATGAGATTTGATGAGTAGATTGATGCCTCCTGGTAATTTCTCAGCACAGAATACTGACAGCTGGAATGAAACCCAAAGGTTACTATTGCCCCCCCCAACTCTTAGTTATTGTTTTGCACCAGTTCATTACTTCTCCTAGTTAGAATTGGTAGCAGAAACAGAAGGGGTGAAATGCCACCACAGGGACTATTACTTCACTGTGCATAGCAGGTGTCTCCATTAGTCTTTTCCTAAGAGCCGCATCCAGGTGTATCAAATTAGCTAAGAGGACCACAGGTTCATTTGCATGTGATCTGCATATGGTTTTTGAGTACCTAAATAAACAGTGCTCAAGTTTTTCAGGCAATTCCCAGTTGCTTTTTCCTTGGTCTTTCTCTCTTTGTCCTTTGCTCCTGTTTTCTACTCACAGCTCCGTGATACTTGGCTTCACATCAGAATCCCTGCAATCACAAAAATGGAAGGACCTTGAAGGGGGGTGGGAGAGAGAGGAGAGAGCCTCTGGGAAAGATTGTGGTGCTGCTGTGCCCTAGGGTCTGTTAAACTTAGGGCAGGATGGGGTGTTGGGAGTGCAGGAGCCTATTCTTGAAGGATTTTCTCATTTAAAAGGTCAGTGTTGATGAAAGTGATACTGTTGATGATTATGATCATTTGGATCTCACATATCATGACATTTTCATGTGACTTCTACAGGCCCCAGTTACACTCATGATTCATCCATTTGATCTCTGCATTAATGAAAATGCTGGTTCAATTCACTGATCCATAACCAATATGGAAAACCAGTGGCTGAAGCCTCTTGGTTCCAGGTATTGCTGAGTGAAACCATATTCTGCATTCACAGGATTCTGCTCATAGTATCCTTCAGGGAAGATCCATATATCACGCCCCCCCACCCCCACCCCATCCCTGTTCCCCTCACTCACCTGTTCTCCTTTCCTTTGGCTGAGTTTAAATAACAGCTTCATCCTTAGGGACTTGATACAGCTTTCTGTAACATTTTCTTCTCTTTTCCCTGTCTCTGTCTGCAGCTTGTCTCTTTTCTACATCTGCTTTTCCTTCTGGTTTGTTTTCTTCCCACCTTCCCTCTCACTTTTGCACTCTGCTCAGAATAACACAGAACTCAGTCCAAGCAGAAAGTCAGTGAATGACTCTATAGTGAACAGGGCAGTGGGCACCAAACCCTGTGATGACACACTTCATCAAATCTGCCTGCTGTAGTTGGGTTCCATGCCAGGAAGATTAAGCGAGTTTTCTTAAAACCCTTAAAGAAGCAGTGAATGGCAGCACATATGGGTGGGGCCTGTAGGAGATTTGTTGGAATCAAGTGAGACTGGTATGCCTGGAAGAGCCATTATCCAGATATCCAGATCTGCATTAAGACATGGGCATAAGGGGACATGGATGCCTGGATACAGGGGAGCGGGGAGGGGGGACTGACCAGCTTTTTAATACCAGAGTGAAATCCTATCTAATAAAATAGTAATATGCAAATTGACAAACATTCTGAAACACAAGATGGCTGTCCCCATGTGGTCAAAGATGGCTGCCACAAGATGACCTGCAGGGGAAGGCAGTTGTGGGAAATCAGGCCAGCAGAGGAGGGAAATTAGGGGAGATCAGGCCTGCAGGGGAGGATAGTTGGGGGGGACCCAGGCCTGTAGGGGAGGGAAGTTAGGGGTGACCAGTCCTGCAGAGGAGGACAGTTAGGTGTGACATGGGCTGCAGGGGAGGGCAGTTGGGGGCCATGGGGCTAGCAGTGGAGCAGTTAGGCATCAATCAGGCTGGCATGGGAGTGGTTAGGGAAGGGGTGGGCAAACTTTTTGACTCGAGGGCAACAATGGGTTCTTAAATTGGACCGGAGGGCTGGAACAAAAGCAACCTGACCATGCTGGCACTCTCACCTTGGGCTGTTGGTGGAGGAACGGAGGGGAGAGCAAGAGAACCCTCCGCTCTTTTGGCTCTGCGGGCTGGATAGAACAGCCAAATGGCTGGGTTTGCCACGGCTGGGTTAGAGGATGATCAGGCTGGCAGGCAGAAGCTGTTAGGGGCAATCAGGCAGGCAGGTGAGCTGTTGGGAGCCAGCAGTCCTGGATTGTGAGAGCGATGTCCGACTGCCCTCAAGGAGTCCCAGATTGGAGAGGGTGCAGGCTGGGCTGAGGAACCCCTTCTCCCCCCATGCAGAATTTCATGCACTGGGCCTCTAGTAGACTTTATAACAGACCACAGGGAATTTACAAAACAACTTTGCATTTCTCTGTTTGACTTGCATTTGTTCTTCCTCCAAGCTGATCAACATGCATTTTGTACCCCAAACAGTATTCATTTGATCTTGTGTTTTATCCCATATCCTGAGCTCAGTGGGAATGGGTGTGGCTGATGCCAGACACTCTGGATCAGGACCTAAGAATCCATGTTTAGTTCCTCCAATTCATCTCTAATCCAGGTCAATCCTTTGTCCTCTTAGAGGAGTAGAAATGATTGGCAGCCCCATTCTATTGATGGGCAAAATTACCAATGGGGAAAAAAGGACATTTACAGATTGCTTCAATAGCAGAGGCCCCTTTCAAAGCCCTAGGAGAGACCCCAATATATTCATGTACTTATACATTTTGGAAAGTATTTTTCCACCATAATCGGTTATGATATTTGTCTCTTTAAACTATAAGTTCCCCTCTGTCTTTCTTCCTCTTGCACAGGAAAATGTTGGAATTCCATGAGCATTATGTAGTGCACCTCAGGAAAAGTTGAGATGTTAGGATTTAGTGGATAAGTTATGTCACTGTCATTTCCATGCATAGTTATTGCCAGCTGCCTGGCTATTGTATTGGCTTCCAACAATATTTGTCACCCGCTGTGCCATCGCACCAGCCTCCAAAGCTGCAGGACTGGAAGTTATATCATAATATGAAGATGTGTTCCAATGCCTGATACATACCTGGGTGTGTGTGTTTAGTGGAGGAGATACAAGTTTTGGGATATAGTTAGAAATCAGTCTGTGGAAAATTCTTTTAAATCTTACAGCTCACATATAAAAGTGACTTGATGGAAGTTTTCCCAAATTTGTTAACAAGCCAAAAAATTTACATGACATTGCTAATTATAAGTTATGGAGCTGAAAGAAACTTCTAAATTATCAATAAAAAACAAAAGTTCATCAATTATGTAGAGGAAAGACGAAATTATCTTTCTCTTCTCTCTATAGGAACTAACTGCCATATGAAGATGTGATTAGGTATTTAATAATGCATGACAAAAGCAATGTGAAGACGTATCAGAGTTAATAAAAGCATTAGGTTATTTTAATTTTTTAAAATATTTTGGATGGTTGTAATATTCAAACATGTCATCATTCTAAATATGTAATGTTTGTGATTTATATTCTCTTTCTAAACAAATATTCACTTTTATATTTACTTTTGAATTTGTCATCATGTGTTCTTTTCTAAAAGAGGAATTCCCAAATTGTATAAGCATCAGGCTCTGTGAATCCTGAGTCCGCCCTGTGTGTCTTTTCTTTGGGGACCTTTGCTCCTAGTGGCTCCACTGCTTTCTAGGCAGAACTCTGTTGGCTTGACTGTAAGTCCTGCATTTAAGCTACAGGCAGGTCAAATTGATGAACCCTCCCCATCATTTGTTTAAATTCGCAATCACAGAACTAAAATACTCTGCAGTATTTTGCCTCTCCTAGAGCTTCCCACTCTCCTCCCTCCCCATTTTCCCCTCCTGCTTCTCATTCAGGGTTAATGCCTGTGAGGTTTAATGGAAAGATCCCTGGGGTAGTCTGATCAAAGTTGAAACTGGGATATTTCCTAATTGGTTAAATGTGTCCAAGTCAATATGTCTTTTTAGACCCCAGTATCCTCATCCCTTGTCTGGCATAATTACAATAGCCCATTCTGTCCTTCAGAGTTATGGAGGGTTCTACTGGGGGTCAATGAGAAGTTAAAGTAGTCTGGAGAGTACAGAGTGCTTTGCAAATAGAATGGGTTATGTTTTACTTAGGAAGTCAAAACAGCCATCTTCCAAACCTGAGATACTTAGTTTGAGATTCCAAATGAGTCAGTATTCTCTGCATTTGTCCTGATAATCATAACCACTTTGTGTTTTGTGTGCCTGGTGCAAAAAGCCTGGCACCTTGACTATGACACGTATGGTGGGGCAGACAACAATTTCTCTTAGATGTCAGAGGTTCTTAGAGGATTTGGTGTATGAGGGGGCTCATATCAATTCCTGTCCTCAGGGGCTGCTCCTTTGAGGGGAATTTCTCCCCTGTGTGCTGAATCCTCTCATGCTTCTCATTTACTTGAAAGTATGTTGTCTCTGCTTGGATATGTCACCTAGTCCCTTTCAAGTGCATTTCCAGGCAATCAGGATCAATACATTGTTTAGGTTAAGCATAAGAGATAGTGATTGACAGCCCAAGTGAGCATAGGCATCAGCTCCCAGTATCAGTTTCAATATTAGAAGTCATATCTATGAACAGAGATCAATGACCAAGGAAGACAACATCTTGAGAAGAGAGGTTGCCCAGAGTACTGAGTTCATCACAGCTGACATCTAGGTTTAAGCTGGCCACAGGATTTGGGATTCAAAGTCAATTCCAATTAAACAGTTACTTCATGGGTTCCAGTTTTGTTCCAGACACTGTGTTGTAAGTGGTGAGAAATGAGGAAGATTAACCTGTCCCTCTCTACAATGAAGTTAAGTAGGGATTAAGAAACATATACAGCATGCTCAGTGTCAGTTGGACTGTGGCTGTAACAGCAGTAGACTAAAAGCTGATCCAAGGAGGGAGAAATAATGTCCTATTTGGCTTTCATTTTTCTTTGTTTGAACAGTGGGGCAAACCTGAGTAAAAAGAGACTTAGGTTGAGGATTGCAAGGTTAACCTTTTCACCAGCTTACTCCAGAAATGGCTGTGTTTCTCCTCTAATGATCAAACACTTCTTTCCCATAAAGTTTTAGTTACGGTTCTGGGTCCTGCTTAGACTAAAGAATACTCACTTTCTGACTTCAAGGGGAGCATGGTCTGATACTATGGATGTCCATGCATGCAGACAATATGCTGGCTGTCGTGGTCAGACATGTATGTGTCAGGGAGCACTTGTGCTCTTCTGTGGCTACTTTCCCACTCTGTTCTGTGACCACTCACTCTTGGTTGCAGATCAGTGAAACACGTCTAGGGGCGTGTCTGTGGACATGACTGACAACGACTTGACCCATATGGGATTGAACACACATCCTTGGCTTCATTTGTTGTGATCCATCCATCTGCCAAACCAGTCTCCTGAAATGTCTTGCCCTTCCTGGAGCTTTTGTCCTTACACGTCAAGGGGAGCAGGATGTATTACCATATATATGAGGTGTCTGAGTGGAATAAAAGTTGTGGACTTGGAGTTCAACAGCTTGGATTCTAGCCCAATCTCAGCCACAGGAAGCTGTTTGTTTCTAGTCCTCCCTCATCTCTGCCTACATACTCTCAATAGGGGTGTGTGTGTGTGTGTGTGTGTGTGTGTGTGTGTGTGTGTGTGTGTTTCTAGATTACCTTTACCTATAGGTTGAGGCTCAGCCTGTCTGGAATCTCCCCATGGCAGGGCATGAGGTCCACACAATAGTAATGAGGAGAGCAGCTGGAGCAGCCAGGGTGGGCCACACCATCAGCCAAGGGGAATTCATAGGATTTGGAATCAAGGGAACAGGGCCAGACAGGAAAGCAAACAGAGGCAGCACTGAGCATAAGGACTGCCCATCAAGGCATCCTGTCCCAGGTTCACTGCCGTGACAGTCCCTCACCCACTTGAGTTCATTCAGAAGGATGAAAACAGGGTTGCTATCTTGTACCAGCAAATTGAAACCTTCCATTTTGGTTATTTCAAATAACTTAGTCTAACATGGAAGCCCCAGTTCATGAAGCATCAATGTCAGAGGATTGCCTAGACTTTCATTATATAATAAAAAGAGGACACCTTCTCATGGGTTCATTATGTATCTACAGGCTCCAAGTGAAATGCTTCATTTTTAATTGCTTTATAAAGTAAAAATAAGATCTATTGTTCCTATCATGCCCCTTAAATTAAAAGCCCTTCAAATTATCATTTTGAGAATTTTTTGAATCTAACTGGCTTTGTGAAGTTAAAGTACCAACTCATATAACCCAGTCTAAAACAGAGTGTCCTGTGGCTTAATATATTGATGAAGGTGTTAATTGTTAGGACCCTTCCCCGATGTGTTGTAAATATGGAAACAAGAGCAAAGAGAACACTTCTCTCAAATTTAGGATGATCAGTGGCTCATAGCTTACCTCCAGCTCATGAGTTCATTTTCTAACAAAGGATTGAGGAACTTTATGCTTGAGGTGCATACATCATAACAATCTCAAGCCCAAATGAGGGCCCCGGTCCATCAGGAATAACAAATGTCCAAGCTGTTTCAGACCATCATTTATTTCTGTTCCCAGAGTTTATCACATGATCCGCCACCACTGCTCATTTTCTGAAAGTAATTTCTCTAGATGTCCACAGGCTTCCAGCTCTCATCACCTGAAACAGTAAAGAATAGTAACATCACCTCACATAATTTATCTCAGTGTCCACAAATCTTTCCAGGTTTCCACAAACAAAACAGGATGTAAAATACAGAGTACAATTGTTCATCAGCGCATGGGCCTATCTCCAAGTGCATAATAGAAAATGTGAATAGAGGAGAAAATTGTGGGCTTGGGGCTTTTAGCCAGTGGCTCTGATTTTATTCTTGCCTAACTCGAAGCTAAATGGGCTTCTGCCTATTGTTTCTAATATGAAATACCCATTGTAGTCAGTCCAATGCAGTTTGCTCTGAGATCAAACTTTGGTGTCCTATCTCAGCTACCTTGGGAAATACCATAAAATGAACTAAATAGCTCATCTTATGGTCAGCCTAGAAGCAGCAAATAGAGTTTAGACCTTGGGAGAAGAGCATGTCCAACAACCATCTCCATGTGTGTTTGCTCCAGAATCGCTGGTGTTTTTGGTCAGTACCAAAAGAATAGAAAAGATAAAAGGCCAGTAAATCAGGAGTATCATGGTTTGAGTCAAGATGATTACATGTTTTCTTGAAGTTACTCTCAGATAAATACTATGTTAGGAAAAGCCAGAGGGGGAAATTACAGTGAAAAATTCACCTCAAGTGCCATCAAACTCAGTGAAGTAAGTCCCCTGGAAGAAGCCAGTCTCTTATATTTGGGGGAAGTGAATCAAATGCAGCCAAGGAATGCCAGAGGAATAGCTGTAATCATTATTTGGAATTTTGTTCAGTAATAACCAATCACTCACCCAGTTCCTGCCTGTTTTCTTCTGCCTCCTGTTTCAAACCAGTTACATGTCCCAACTAAGGAGTGGCCATTGACTTTTGACTGCCTTCTCTGCCCTTTCCCCCACACTGGACCTTCCCACTGAGCTTCTCCATCTCCCAGAGAATTCAGTCATCTCTTTCTTTCAGTAAGTCTGTGTAGTCCTAACAATTATTCCAAAACAGCTTCTTACTGTATAATCATACACCTCTTGCACATACTTGACTATGTATCATAGTCATCTTTGCAACATTCTGCCCACTCCATGTAGGAGGGTTTCACGTTAATTTGTTGAATAAATAGATTTGGAACCTTGAGGAAAATTTTGTTTTCAAATATTTTATGGAAATATATATTTACAGGGTGGGACAAAAGTAGATTTACAATTGTGAATGTGCGAAACAGATTCTAACTATATTAATTTTGCCCTGTGTATATGTAATCTCTGAGCTGTCCTTAACACACTGAAATTGATGGGTTAGTCATCATCTATACACTATATTAGGGCTCTTGTTTTTTTTTTAAATTATAAACTTGTTGCATTTAGGCACAGTTTTAAAATTTGTTTTCTTCCTTATGCATTTTGAGTGCATTATGTGAATTTGAATGAAATTAAACTTAATTAAGAACTTCTCTATCTAGAGAAGCTGAACTCATAGTAACATAGATTAGTGGCTGCCACAGGCTAAGGGATGGGAGAAATGGGGAGATGTTTATCAAAGGCTACAAACTTCCAGTTATAAGATGAATAAGTGCTGGGATCTAGTGTACAGCATGGGACTATAGTTAGTAATACTGTCTTATATATTTGAGAGTTGCTAAAAAAGTAGATCTGAAATATTCTCATTAAAAAAATAAATGTTAACTATGTGAGGTAATAGAGACATTGACTAACCCTATTGTGGTAATTTCATAACATAGAAGTGCCCAATATCATCACATTGTGCATCTTAAACTTATGCAATTTTATAGATCAAACATCTATACTAATAAAAGGGCATTATGCTAATTAGACTGGTCAACTGGACATCTACCAGTCATCTGGTCCTCCTTCCAGACAAAGCCATGGTGGCAGGGGCTGAGGCAAAGGCGGATAGGGGCAATTAGGCTGAGAAGCAGTTAGGGTGATCAGGTTGGCTGGCAGAGGGGTTAGAGGTAATCAGGTAGGCAGGCAGAGGTGGTTAGGGGCAATCAGGCAGGCAGGCAGGCAGAGGCAGTTTGGGGCAATCAGGCAGGCAGGCAGAGTGGTTAGAAGTGACCAGGCAGGTAGGCAGGTGAGCGGTTAGGAGCCAGCAATCCTGGATTGCCTAAACCTGCAGTTGGATATCCCCCGAAGGGTCCCAGGTAGGAGAGGGTGCAGGCTGGGCTGAGGGGACTCCCCCATGCACGAATTTTGTGCACTGGGCCTCTAGTATTTCAATAAAGCTGGAAAAATAGAATAGTTTTCCACCTGGAAGAACATATATTTTCTCTGTGAGTTGCATTGGCTATTTCCAGCTGTTTCAAATTCTCTCTTGCATCCTGCAATAAGCAATTTACTGAATAATGCTGTTTGCTGACAAAGCCCAACTTTTCCTTAGAAAAGCATTGCATTTCCTTTTTGTAAGGGGTATCTATAAAATTTTGAAAGTTCAGAAAATCTACAAGACTATCCATATGTTTACTTACAAGGTTCAGCGAGTGAAGTACTGTGGAATTTATTTGAATAATTAATGTTCACAATCCACTGAGGCAAAGGGACTTGTCTTGTGCCCAGTTATCTAACAACTGGTCCCAGTTCTTTTCTCTTTGCATGAAGCTCTGTTCTGCCTGACTAGAGGTGTTAAGGATCTAGACTCAGGAAGACCTCACATCTTCTCCAGTGAAGGTCAGTGACCTTTTCCATCACTCCTATTCCTTAAGTGTCCTCTGTTCCTTCTTTTAATTCAAGTGCTCTAGACAAAATGAAACAAAATCCTCCATCATCCCTCCCTTTCACAGAGTCGACCTGCTGTCTCCTGCTGCATATCTCTCTGAAATTAAGGGTTATAAATGTACCTCTGAGTGGCGGCTGCTGTGCTTTTATGATGAGTGACAAATTAATTTCTTATCTGGTGGTGCTGGACTATCCTTTTCCCAACATGGCAGGTCTCAGAAAAAGCCTCCAATTCTCCTAGACAGATTTACTCCTAAGCTAACTTTTTCTTTCCCCCTTTAGTTCTTTCTTTTAAAAAATAAATTTTTATTGATTTCAGAGGGGAAAGGAGAGGGAGAGAGAGATAAGAGAGAATCATTAATGGGCTGCCTCCTGCACACCCCACACTGGGGATTGAGCCCACAACCCTGGTATCCAACTGTGACTTCCTGGTTCATATGTCAGTGCTCAACCACTGAACCATGCTGGCTGGGCTATTTTTCTTTTTGGTTTTGTGGTTGACCTTGAAGAGAATGCTTTCTTGGATGGCCAGAGGGTCATCACATGGTTTGCCAGTGGTCATAGAATGACTTGAGAACCCTAGTTCTTACTCCATTATTCCCACCTCTCTCATCCTCAATCTATAAAATATGTGTTTTGATTTATTTTTAACAGGATGAAGTGGATGGTGATATAAGAATGGGTGCTGATGCACATGGCTAGCTTTTGGGAGAGTGCTTGTTATTTGTACAGTACAGGTTCTCCTCAATGCTGAGAAGGAAATGTATATCACTAAGTGCATATATTAGACAAGGGCAAGAATCTCATATCAATCATGCCAACTCCCTCCTAGAAAAATAAAAACACCTAAACCCAAAGCAAACAAAAGGAAGAAAATAGAAAAGATAAAAGCAGAAATACATAAAGTGCAAAACAGAAAAACAATATAAAAATATACAAAAATCTGGTTATTTGAAAAGATTAATAAAATTGAAACACCTCTAGGAATATTGACAAAAGAAAGAAACTATGGATGACACAAGTCACCAGTTTCAAGAATGAAAAATTCTAAATAATCTCTTTCAATAAATAGAAGCAGTGGGATCACTTCCAAATTCATGCTATAAAGCCAGTATCACCCTGATACCAAAATCAGACAAAGACAGTATGAACAAGACAAATATCTTTCATGCAGATATTCTTTTTTAAAAAATATTTTTCAATTGATTTTTTACAGAGAGGAAGAGAGAGGCATAGAGAGTTAGATACATCGATGAGAGAGAATCATCGATCAGCTCCCTCTTACACACACCTTACTGGGGATGTGCCTGCAACCAAGGTACATGCCCTTAACCAAAATCGAACCTGGGACCTTTTCAGTCCACAGGCCGACGCTCTACCCACTGAGCCAAACCAATTTCGGCCATGCAGATATTCTTGACCAAATAGTAGCAAATAGAATTTAGCAATGTATAATAAGAATCATGTATGACGATCACATGAAGCTCAAAGTTGGTTTAATATTAAAATATCAATACTATTATTTTGCTTATCATGCCCTTCCTTCTTTCCTGATCTAAGATTTCTTTCTGACATCTTTTGTGTCTAGGGTATGTCTTTAGCTATTACTTTTAGGATAAATGTATTGATGAATCTTTAGTTATCCATCATCTAAAAATGTCATGATTTTTCCTTCATTTCTGAAGGATATCTTTACTGGTTATAGGAAACTGGCCTTTATGCACTTAAAAAAATTGAGCCACTTCCTTTTCCACCTCCTTAGCCATGGTTTTTGAAGAGATCCATGTGACCAGTCAAGTGGATTTTCTGACTGTCGGCAAGATGTCACTGTTTTCTGGCTGCTCTCAAGATTATTTATTAGTCATTTTGTTTTCACAATTTGACTATGATTTATCTCAGTGTAGAGTTCTTTACGTTTGTCTTGTTGGGATTTACTTAGATTCTTTTTTAAAAATTGTGACATAGTTTGTCATTTTAACAATGTTTATGCAAATCACTGCCATTTATTACATTCACAATATTATACAACCATGATCACTATTTCCAAAATATTGTATCACCCCAAACAGAAACTATACTCATTAAACAATAACTTCCCCTTTCCTCCTCTGGCAGTGTCTGACAGCCTCTCATCTAATCTACTTTCAGTTGCCATGAATTTGTTCTAGATATTTAATGTAAGTAATACAATATTTTCCTCTTTATAGCTGGTTTAGTTCACTTAGATTTTCAAGACTCATTCATGTTGTAGTATGTATCAGAATTTGATTCAATTTTTTGGCTAAACACTATTGCCTTGTATGGCTGTTCCATATTTTATTTATCCACCTATCTGATGATGAACATTTAGGTAGTTTCTACCTTTTAGCTGCTAGAAAATAATTCCCTTATGACTAGTAGTTCCTTATTAAATATATGAATCAGTGTTTTTAAAACTATAGGATGTGATTCATTAGTGAGTCACAAAATTAGATAGGTCATGACCCACATTAAAAAAAGAAATAAATATAATAGAGTGGGAAATAAAGTACATGATAGATTGTAATAGCAATAATTGTTAGATAACATTTTTTATAGTTGTGTTTGTGCATGTGCACATGTGAATACTGTGTTGCAAAGTAAAATGTATTCTTAATTGTGGGTTACAGCAAACAGAGTTTGAAAGCCACTCACTTATATGGCAAAAAATAGTGAGAGGGAGACAAGACTTATTCATGATTTAGATGAAGTTCTTGCCACCCACTGACACTAGTTGGTTCAGGGGATTGTGTATCTGCTGGGTACAGATTGAACTGAAGACCCATGTTTGCTATTTCAACATGCTTTTTCCCCCTAGCAGTTCTTACTTGTACGTTTAAAGGGGTAAAAAGACTCAATGGCTCTACTGTCCCTGAACCTCAAAGGTTCATGCAGCTCCTGAGCTTGACAGCAAAAGTGGTTTCTTATAGAGAACTAAAGGCCTGGTGCATGAAATTTGTGCATGGGGAGGGAGTGCCCCTCAGCCTAGCCTGCACCCTCTCCAATATGGGACCCCTAGAAGGATGTCCAACTGCCCATTTAGGCCCAATCCTGGGGGTTGGGCCTAAATGGGCAGTTGGACGTCCCTCTCACAAACCAGGACTGCTGGCTCCCAGCTGCCTTCCTGATTGCCCCTAACTGCTTCTGCCTGCCAGCCTGATCAACCCTAACCACTCTCCTGCCAGCCTGATTGATGTCTAACTGCTCCCCTGCTAGCTTGTTTGCCCCCAACTCTTCCCTCCTCTGCCGGCCTGGTCACCCCTAACTACCCTCCCCAGCAGGGTTGATTTCCCCCAACTGCTACCTTTGCAGGACTAGTCCCTCCCAGTTGGCCTCCCCTGCTGGCCTGATCTCTCACAACTGACCTCCCCTGCTAGCCATCTTGTATCCACATGGAGGCAGCCATTTTTGACCACATAGGGGCGGCAATCTTGTGTGTTGGAGTGATGGTCAATTTGCATATTTCTCTTTTATTAGATTGTTTATGTAAAAGAGATCTCCATGAAATTTACCACTGAAACTGGTTTGGCTCAGTGGATAGAGCATCAGCCTGCAGACTGAAAGGTCCCTGGTTCCATTCCAGTCAAGGGCATGTACCTTGGTTACAGGCACATCCCCAATGGGGGGTGTGCAGGAGGCAGCTGGTTGATGTTTCTCTCTCATTGATATTTCTAACTCTCTAGCCCTCTCCTTTCCTCTCTGTAAAAAAATCAATAAAATATATTTTTTTAAAATTTAGCAAAGCATAAAAGAAAATATGAAACAGGACAGGAGGCATAAGCTGCTTTATCTAACAACTGAATGGTTCATTTTCAGAAATAGGTATAAACTGAATAAAGGAATGCACATTTGAAACTGTGTAAGCCTTTAACAAATATTTGGGACAATGATGCTGCCTTGGTAAGTGTCAGTGATAAAAGAACCAGTAGAGAGAAATTCTGGTTAAAAAAAAAAAAAGTCCTGCCATTTTATCAATGAAATAGGAAGAACTTTAATAAGCGGTTCATGATGCAGAGCACATTCCAGCTGCCTTTTCTTTAACATCTGACCTAGGTGCCATGGGTCTAAATCCATACATCAGCCTGATGCTACAAGTTCTGTTCTTCTCCCGTGTTACGCAACCAAAGAAAATCCAAATGGACACCTCAACAATTCCTATCTCCGCATCAGAAATAGCAAACTGGTTCCAGAGCAGATTAATAGGGATGGTGCTAAGGTGGAAAGTGCAGACTGAGCAACACAGGTAGAAACCTTAATAATTGACTCGATGCCGGCTCTGAGCAACTATAAAGGATTCTTTAGGGACAGTATTTTATAAAGCAACACAATTGCCTGAATCAGCTAGACTGGCTCTCTTAGCTGAGTTAGGGGGGTTCTGGAAAGATTTTAATATCTAAATCAGCTGCATTATTCACTATGCAGGGGTTAATTAAAAAAAAAAAGACAAATCATATGCTGTAACCTTATGCAGCAGAGATACTCTCCCCACCCCACTTTTAACCATCATCCAATGGCACCTGGATCATTGCAGCAAAGAATTTAGAATCTAATTGCCTGTAGGTGTTTACATATGTTATCACAGAAGCTCGGAGAGCAAATCAAGATAGACTCAGGAACCATTTTATTTAACCTGCAGTCAGTCTTGTCTTTCCAGTTCCTTGGATGCAAATATAATATTATTATAGAGATAACTCAATTTACGTAGATATATTCCTGAAAACCAGATGTACGGTGTGAAAACCAAATTGTGTGGATCAAATTATGTTTTATATCCTAAGGGAACTTGTTATTTAAGCATCTGTGATACCTGCTATGACTTAAAGGATTGGCATTTATAGGCCAACTGGTTACCTCTGCTAAGATGGTGTGTCTGTGTTGTAGTCAGGGTCATGTTAAGCTGTGTCAGACGTGCGACAAACATAAATTTCAGTGACTCAATACAAGACAGATTTATTTCTTGTTTTCATAGAATCTGACGTAGGTCAGAAGGCCCTCCTGTGATGCTATCTTCCAGGGACCTAGGGACCCAGGGACTCAGAGACTCAGACTGTTTCCTTCTTGTAGTTCCAGTGTTTCAGTGTCCCATGACCACAAATAGGTGCATAGAGGCTGGAAAGGTAGTCAAATGAGTTCCCAGGAAGTTGAAAAAGGCTTGATGAATACAGTCTGCCACCCAGGTATATTTATCACTGTGTGATTGCTTCTGTGGGATTTGGAAGCGTTCATGAGACTTTCTGGAATAGCTGATTGATTTTCAGAGCTCTTGGTACATTATTCATTCAGTAATACTTTTTGCACACAAATATAACTCTTCATTAAGATAATGGTAAAGGCAGTCTCATGAAAGGATATAGTGGGCATCAGATTCAGTAACCAAAAAGAAATCCATGAGAAAGGATTACAGGCCCTCAAAAAGAGTCTTGGCACAACACAGTGCTCTCTGTGCAATGTCATTGCTCCTACAGCTCAGGCTCTGTGGTTTCCTTTGCCTTGGCTTCACAGTGACCTCCTGCATACAGTCTCAGATGGCTCCTCTCGTTCTGATCCTCCTGTTTACTTGTGCTTGGCCTGCATGTTCCTGACCTGCCCTCCAACCTGACCTCCAACTCTGATCCTTACCTTCATTCTACACCCTTAGTTTGTAACTTGCTTATGTGGCCTTCTAGGATCTGACCATTATCCCTACTCTGCTCAATCACTGTTCCCATGTAGCTTATGCTTCTAGATTCCTTAAGGTTTGCCCAAGTACATTACTCTGACGATTCTCCCCATCATCAGTTTTCTCCTCTATACTGAGTACTCTCTACTGAATATCCCCCTCTCTACTGCATTGTTTTTCTCATTGAAAGAGAGGAGGGGAGGGAAGGAGGAAGGGAGGGAGGGAGGGAGGGAGGGAGGGAGAGAGGGAGGAAACCTTTTTGGCCTCAATTCCCATTCTAGTTAACTCTATTGTCTCCTCATCACTTCAGAATGTCTTAAATTTATTTAATTTTTCTCCTTCTATTCACACTTGAATCCCCCTATTCAGATCTTTACCACCATTATCCTTCTGAAACTGTACTTGTCAAGGTAACCCTTGATTTCCATGTTGGTAAATCCAATTGTTCTCAGACCTTCATCTTACTTAAAATATCAACAGCACTTGACACACATCTCCTCACTCTCTTCTCTGTGAAACTTTCTTTCTTTGGCTCTCAAGATACTACACTTGCCTGGTTTTCCTCCTGCCCTTATAATTGCTCATTCTCAGTCATTCTCCCTGCACCCCCCCATTTTCTCCCCATTTTCTCATCTTCTGAATGTTGAAGAACCTCAGCACGCAGCCCTCCGGACCTCTCTTTTTTCTATCTCTAATCATCCACAGGCATCTGAGTCCAGATTTATAGTTTTAAACAGCATCTCTGTGCTGATATCATCCAAATTCTTCTATCCAACCCATATGTCCCCGTTCCAGACCCATATATCCTGTGCCTCCTTGGCATCTCTACTTGGATGTCAGATAGAGAATGCAAAGTTAACTTTACCAAAGCTAAGATCTGGATCTTTCGCCAAACCAGCTTGTCTTACATTCTTCTCCATTTCATGTAACTTCATTTTTTAAAATTGCTGAATATAAAAAAGTCCTGAGGCTCAGCCTTCTCTCTCTTTTATAGCTTCATCTCTCATTCCTCAGAAAGTCCTAACAAATTCTTCTAAGATTTGACTTTCCCACCATTCCCATCATGATTTACATGTGTTATTGCAGTAACTACTTAACTGCAATAGTTGTCTTACTTTTTTTGTCTTTCCTGCCTCCCTAAATCTGTTCTTATCAAAGCAGTCAGAGGGACCCTCTGAAAATATAAATTGTACCCTATTACTCTTGTGTTGATTGACTCTCATTGGCTTCCCATCCTATCATTAAACCCAGAGTCCTCACACTCACCTGCAGGGTGACCTGGCTTCTTGACATTTATCTTCTCATATTTGCTCTTCTCACTTTAGCTACCATTGCCTCATTACCATCCTTGAACACACTATGCAGTCTCCCCCTTCTAGGCCTTGACCTTGCTATGTCTTTTGCCTGACATGCTATTTTCCAAGATATTCACATGGCTCAGTTACTTCCTATTTTTACTCTAATGCACCATCTCTGTGAGGCTTCCCCGATCACTTTATCTAAAATTGCAGCCATTTCTCCTGACATGTTCTACCCCTCTACTATGACTTATCACCATCAACGCTTTTCTAATTACCATATTTCTAAACTTACTTTATCTTCCTCATTGGAATATAATCTCCATAAGGGCAAGATATTTGACTGATTTGCTCACTGATGTATCTATTGTGGCTCAAGCAATGCTGGACATATTGTAAGTGCTCAAGAAATACTTGTTGAATGAAAGAATAAATGAGTGATAGGATTGTGTTCCGAAGTTCATTTGAAGTTCTGCTATTTAGAAAACTTCACAATTCCCCACAGAAATAATGCTATTCATGATAAGTAAGTCCTGTAACATTTTCTCAAAATTTAAGTTGTAAGATATGTCCCAAACTGAGGGCATTACAATGTCTGCTAGCTAGCTGTTGCTACTGAGACATACTTAGAAACAATGTAACTTTGTGAAGGTTTATAAAACAGGAATTACAGACTTCAGTGGGAAATTCAGAAAATGGAGCAATGATTTTCTAATTTGAGTTAATTTAACAGAAAAAAATTAAAAAGGTGAAGAAAATAGGCAAAGAACATATATGCATAGCCCATGGACCCAGCAATGTGGGAAGGGCCAGAAGAAGGGGATGGCAGGGTCTATGTGGGGAGGGGGGAGATGGCAACATCTGCAATAATGTCAACAATAAAAATAAAATAAAAATTAAAGTAACATTAGGCCTGGGTGTATAAGAATGAGTGGAAATTTGCCACAGAGAGAAAAGGGGGAAATAGTAACAGGCAGAAGTAATAGCATATCAGATGGCACAAGTATAAAAATGTGGTATATTCATGGGAAGGACAACACATTTTCTGTGACAGAATATTGTGAGAGGTGGGTGGGCCAGAGTTGTGAAAAGTGCTGTGAGCCATGGGAGGGAGCTGAGACTGAGTCTGTCAGTGCTCCACGTTTGGAGCCCTGGAGACTGATTCAGAGGCAAAACAGCTGATTTCCTCTCTCAGACATTTTCTTAACCCTGTGTGGCTGGTTAGTTGTTGGGGTTCTCATTTTTTTTTCTAATAAATTCAATAAAATTTGGATGCTTCAAAGTTTAGTTAGTTACCAGTCTTTAAAATCTTACATACTTTTGATTCATTGTGCTAAGTAATATACTCTATACCTTATTTTCAGAATATCTGACCTCTGAAAGCCCAAACTAAGTTTTACCCAGACATTACCTTTATGACATCTATATACACACTGGCTAAATACTGCCATGTTGTTTTTCTAACCACAGCCACTCAATAAAGCCAAATTTGATTTTTAGGAAGAGACTTCAGGTGACCTACCTGAAGACACAGGAGATTTGCTTTTAAAAAATGCAAGTGCCTGAGTAATGGGAGAGATAGCTAAGGGAAAAGATGAGGGAATCCAGAATCAAAATTATCTTGAACCTAAATCTGAATGCTGAGTCTATACCAAGATGAAAAAAAATTAATATAGATGAGATTAGTGTCCTGAGTTTTGGTTCAATAATTTAATTATGTGACTCAAGATCAGGGAGGCTTGAGCTGGCTGCTGATGTGAAGCTAAGTATCATGTACTGTTCTAATGGTTCTGTGTGAGTTAAATAATTTAATGCTCACATCCCTGTGATGTAAGGGAAATTATTCTCCTCATTCTACAGACGAGGAAACAGGCACCCAAATTCCCCCAATTATCATACATTCACAGAATGGTAGAGCTGGAGTTTGAACTCACTTTGGTAACCATTATGCTTTATCATTCATGGCAGCAGTTCATATGAAAACAGTTTTTTTTCCTTTTTAGTGGGAATTTTAGAATATTAGGACTTGAAGGAAACTGAGAGATCAGGTTGATCTTGGCTTTGTAGGGCTTTCAGGGCAAAGCCTTATAAGACTCCCCTCCTAGAGCAATGGGACACTGAGTGGGCAGGATCAGATGGGACAGGACACAACCAGTTTCCACAGTTCTGTTTGGTTGTTGGGGATCCACAGATATTTTAATTTAAAGTAAGAGTTCACACAACTTGAAACAAAAATGAAAACCATTGATCTTGTAGTGTTAAGCTCTTGTTTTGTGGATGAGAACACCATGGCCAAAGTAATGAGTGTCATATGAGCCATCAGTAAATTGGGGCTTCCGGAACATAAAAGCCATTGCCACTTTCTTATTGTATAATTCCATTCTCTTAAAAATACATTTCTGTGGTAAGAACACTTAGTATGAAATTTGTCCTCTTAACAAAAATTTAAGTGAACAATACATTATTGATGATGGTAGGTACATTATAAAGCAGATCTTTAGAGCAGGTTCTTCTTGCATACCTGAAACGTTATGCCTATTGATCAGTAACTTTCCCATTCCCCCTGGAAACCACCATTCAACTCTTAAATTTATTTAGCTATTTTAGATGCATCACATAAGTAGAATCACGCAGTATTTGTCTTTAGATTAATTGGCTTATTTTATGTAGCAAAATGTCCTCAAGTTTCATCCATGTTGTCACATATTGCAGATTTACTACCTTGTTTAAGGCTGAATAATATTCTGCTGTATGTATATACCACATTTTCTTCATTCATTTATCTGTCAATGGACATTTAGGTTGTTTCCACATTCTGGTGATTGCAAATAATGCTGCAGTGAACATAGGAGTGCCATTATGTCTTTAAGATCCTGATTTTAATTCTTTTTGGATAAATATCCAGAAATGAGGTTGCTTAATATAATAGTAGTTCTGTTTAATTTTTTGAGGAACTTTTATACTGTTTACTCTAGCAGCTGCTGGATTTTTCATTCTAACCAATGATATGGTGGTTTTAATATCTCCACTTCCTTGCCAACTCTTATTGTCTTTTGTTTTTTTATTAATAACAATCATGACAGGTGTGAAGTTATATCTTATTATGGTTTGACTTGTATTTTCCTGATGATTAGTGGCAATAACCATTTCTTTCATATGCCATTTGACCATTGGTATGTCTTCTCTGGAGAAATATCCAAGCATTTGGCAGCATTAAGAAGTGCATGTGACACACCTACTGGGGGTGAGTGTACCATCTTGCTTCCCTTCGGAAGTGCAGGGCATAATTCAGGGCCTACATTTTAACTGAGATACAAAGTGGCCTCAAAGAAGGGAGTCAGGAAGTTGTGGGGTCTGGAAACAAGTGGAAAATAACTGAAGTGTTAAGGATGTTCAGCCTAGAAGAGAGATTAAGGAAAAGCTTGATAGTTGCTTCAAATGTAAATGGCCATTATATTCAATAAGGAAAAATTTAGGTCTCAGAAAGTGTGGTCTCAAAATAAACATTAAAGAGTTTCAATTATAGAATCCCCCAAAATTAAAAAGGCATCTGTGAGGCAGTGAGATTCCTGTCATGGATATATTCAAGCCAGATAGTGAGCATTGTGGGGACTCAGTAGAAGTGATTCTTCCAGTGGTTGGAAGATTTGACAAGTTGTCTTCTAAGATCCCTTTAAATGTTAAGAATGTATGAGTCTAAGAGGTCCTCAGTCCAAAGGGTAAGCCATTAAATCTTTACACTCCATTTGATGTTACAAATACCATTTTGGATTATGTTCTTTACCCAAGGTCCTTTATCATAACCCTTTATATAAATCAATAGATGGTATGATTTTAGCAATTCCCAGATGATCTAACAACATATTAATTCTAAACACAGAATACACATTAGATTTGGATCACAGATGAAAGAATTTTGGAGCTGTGAACTATGAGATCCTTAGAAATCATCTGGTGAAACCCTTTTACTGTAGAGATAACACAATTGGAGCTAGGAGGCACTATATCTGCTCCTGCCTCACCTAGCTCATTATAGGGGGTCTAAGGAATGCCTTTCACCTACAGCCTCAACCCAGTTCATGCCTAAGCCACTACTGTTTAGGGCAGGACACTTTACAGCAGTCTTTGGGTCATATCAGAGGAGGCCCAGAATTTGTTGAATAATGGTAACTACAATTTATTAGGTGCCAACTCTATATCAAGCACTATTATGGATTTTTGTAAGCAATATGAAACTTTAATCTACAAAAACAGGATTATTATATCTTTACCTTACAGATGAGGTAATTGAGGCTTAGAGAAGCCATATGATTTACCAAGGTCACATGGCTAGTAAGTAACAGATTTCAGATTCCAATTCCCAAAGGTTTGACCCCCAAAGCCTGTGCTCTTGATCACTTTACATTGCCATAGCCCATATCTTCCCACCTACCTGGACCATTGTCTTTGCTCACCAAATTGGATCTTTATATGATAGGCATTCTCTGAGATCATGTGTTGCTTCACTACTCCTTTTGATTACAGGGTAGGGAACCATTGACCTGCCTCTGAGCGCCAGTCTTGGCAGCCAGGCCATCACTATATCTTTGAGGTTGTAATTTCTAAATAGTTTTCACCCTGAGTTAACCAGGTAAAGTAACTTACTCATAACTATAGAATAAATGAAAGATCTGAGACCTGAGCCCCAGCATTAAAATACCCAGCATAATGCATGTTTCTCTATACTTCATTTTATTTCCCCATAAAACTATAAATAAGATATATACTTTTTGTATTTTAATGAAAGCTTCACAGACCAATAAAAATAAAAATCCATGAGGTACATTTCAGTGGTCTTTTGGCACTGTCACTGTGAAAGCATATAGGAGAATGAGGGTTTCTAATCCCCTTGTGGATAACCCAACATTTTCCTCCTTGTGCAATGTCAACCTGCAGGGTCAAGAATTCTCATTCATTAAGGATTTTTAAAGTACTTATTCTGGACCATTTGGTACATTCTATTTCTTATGAACCCTGAATTATGTACATGGTATGTCTCCTTTGTCTCCCATAACACCTTCTTGAGTCATTTTTATAAAATGTTTCATTTTTCTCTTAGTTTATTTATATTTAGAAATGACTTAAAACTTAATTGTAGTGTGTTGACATTTCCAACTCTAATTGTGAGTTCACCTGTTTGTCCTTTTAGTTATTCTTTCATGAATTGGAGTTCTGTTAATAGGTGCATGCACATTTAGGATTGTTCTGTCTTCTTGAAGAAGTTAGCATTGAAAAAAAAGTACCTCTTAATTCATAATAGCCCTTGTTCTGCCTATGTTATTATGCTTGAAGTGAGTTTCTTGTAGACAGCATATCATTGGATAAAATTTAAAATCTTTGTCCATTTCTGCCTTTTATTAGTAGATTTGGACCATTTATATTTAAAGTAATTGTTGATATACTAGAGGCTCAGTGCATGAAATTTGTGCATGGGGGGGGGTGTGTCTCCTCAGCCCAGCCTGCACTCGCTCCAATCCAGGACCCCTCGGGGGATGTCCAATTGCATTTAGGCTCAATCCTGGGGATTTGGCCTAAACCAGCAGTTGGACATCGCTACAATTCTAGACCACTGGCTCCTAACCACTCACCTGCTTGCTGACCTGATCACCCTATCGCTGCCCTCCCTGCTGGCCTATTTGCCCCAAACTGCCCCCCTTCTGACCTGGTTGCCCCAAACTGCACTCCCCTGCCTGCCCTGCTGCTGCCCTGGGTGCCCCTAACTCCCCCCACCCTCTGCGGGGGCACTGTGGCTGAAAGGAACTCTGAACCCTAGCTGGGGCACAGCAGCATCAGGGAGGTCTGGGCCTCAGGTTTGAAGGCTGGCCATGCCCCATCATGGGAGACCCAGAGTTCTGCCACACGCTGGCTGGGGCCCAGAGCTCCCTTCTGCTGCAGTGTCCCGTCAGAGTCCAGCATCCAGTTGTTGGTCATCCCTCACTGTCCCAACCCCCCTGCTGGCCTGGTCACCCCACGCAGCCTCTTGTTTGGTCATCTGTTTGGTCCTTTAGGTCGTGACAGCCCCTGGCATTTTATGTATTAGGATTAGACTAAGTTTGTATTGTTTGCTTGTTTTTGTTTTCTTTGTTTCTTGTTGTATGATAGAATGTTTTATATACAATTAGGTCAAGTGTTGATAATTTAATTAGTTGAAGTTTCCTCGACTTTTGTTTTTTTTCTGTGCTTTCTGGTATCTCTTCCATATTTTCTTTTGCATTTCCATGTGCCTTTTGGAGTCACAATATTTCTTGAAAGACTGCTGATGTTTTTAATTAAGGTTGCATGTATCTATATATAAAATATAGGACAACTGATATTTTTATGGTAGAGAGTATCGTTATCTATAAATATTATTTCTGTAGTTCTCTTTATTGACTTTCACTTTGGGCATATACTTTCTTCTTAAAAAAATTACCCAGGTTTTGATGTATTTATTCCTTGGTACCTTATATTTTTTTGGCACTTAAAATGATATACTTAAAATATTTTTTATTTACTGCCATTATATAGTACAGCATTTATATATGGGTTTTAGTCTAGATACACTGCCAGATTTTCTTATTAAGTCTAGTGATTTGTATGCAAAATCATTTGGGTTTTCTATGTAGGTAATCATGTCATCTGTGAATAATGACAGTTGTGTTTCTATTCCAATCTTTATATATTTTATTCTCTTGAATATTACTGTCTGGTTAGTCTCTCCCCCAAAGTTGAATAGAAGTTATTTTTATTAGGAAACCCATTTCCATTAATGCTTTTACAGAAAATAATCCTAACAATTCTCTATTGAGATTCTGTTTTTTTTTCAAGTCTTTAGTAGGATGCCATTACTAGATATAGAAAGATATTTTGCACATATATCTGCTTTCAGAATTCAGTTCATACTAATTCTATAAAATGAACTTGAGTTTACTATATGCCAGAAATTGTTCCAGGATTGGAGATATCACACAGAAAAAAAACAAAAACAAAAATCTCTGCCTTTGTGTATCTTACATTTTATTGTTCCTTGAACATTTAACAGAATTAATTTACCTTTAGAACAATTTGAGATCAGTGCTTTCTTTTTTAAAAATTTTGGCCCAATGTCTTTTATGATAATTGTTTTTTAAAAGTTGGTTTTGATAAGTTAAATTTATTAGGAATTAGTAAATTTTTCTACATTTTAACATTTAATTGGTATAAAATTAGCAATAATAATATATGTCTTTTACCTCTTGGCATGACCCTTTTTTATTGCAAATATTACTTCCTTTCTACCTATTTTTAAATGTTTATTTGGTGCATTTTTGCATAGAAAATATATTAATATGGTTAAAATTCAGAAGATAGAAAATATGTACTGGAGAAATATCTTCTTATTCTTCTCTTCCTGCCATTAAGTTGTTCTCTAATGAGCAATGCTATCAATTTCTTATGTAGTTTCCTAGATAAGAATTCATAATTTGTAAGTAAGTATAAGTATATATAAATAAATAGTTTTTCATTTTCCTAAATGATAGCATATTACACATACTTTTGTTCTAACCTTCGGCACTTAATCTATGTATTGGAGATTTTTTTTATTATCAGGAAATAATGAGTTTTTTTCTTTCTCTTTTATAGATGCATAATATAATCCTATATGGTTGTATATAGTTTGTTTTTCCCATTTTTCTTCAAAAGATAGAAGGTTGTATTCAATATTTTGATACTAAAATCAGTACTGCAGTAAATAAATTTGAAATGGATTATTTTCACATATACAGATGTATCTTAGAATAAATTTCTTGAAGTTACATTATTGGATTAAAGGGTATAGGGAATATATTTTATTCATTTTGGATGGATTAACTGTGTGTGTGTGTGTGTGTGTGTGTGTATCCCCTGTTTCCCCGAAAATAAGACAGTGTCTTATATTAATTTTTGCTCCCAAAGATGCACTAGGTCTTATTTTCAGGGGATGTATTATGTTTCCATGAAATAGGTCTTATTTTCGGAGGATGTCTTATTTTCGGGGAAACACGGTAATAAAATTAAAAAGAAACAAAGGGGCAAATGGTCAAAAGTAAGTCTTCCTCATCTGTTTCCTCACATTCCTCTTTGAGAAGTGATCAGATATATCTTTCTAGAGATATCCTATGCATGTACATGTACACATGCATATGTAGTGTAAATTCTCTTAAGTGTCAGATTGTGTATCAGTGTGTAGTTATCAAAAAGTCTTTGCTAATTTCTTGGCTACAAAATAATCACTAGACATAGTGAATCTACTCAGTTTAGAAACATTTTTTGTTGCCTCAGTTTTCAGATTTGGGTTTACACCAGCATTCTTTGGACCTTATTAGGACAAATGATATCTCCCCATTGGCTGTTATATGCCCATTTGTGGGTTAGAGAGAAGGGTGACTTTCCTTATCCAATCATTTCAAATATGGTTCAGTATGCCTTGTTTGCCATCTTGCATCTCCTTGTTCAGTATTATCTCAAGAATCCCTGTCGTATTTCTTCTGTAGTGAGCCTTCATTTCTTTTATGTTATTAATGTTTTATAGAGTTAGCTTTTATTTAAATTTATGTATATATTTACTTTTTATTTCATTTGTATTCTTTTCTGTATGTCAGAGCTTCTTTCTGCTCTTTTTTCTTCTCATGAAATATACTTTAGTTTATAAATTTATCTTTATTGTTGAAAGTATTACAGAAACCTTTATTTTTTTTGTTTTTTTTCCCATTGACCCACTCCTCCCTGCCCCCACCCCTCCCAAGCCTTCACTACACTTTTTTTGTGTCAGTGGGTTATGCATATATGCATATAAGCTTCTCTAGTTAATCTCTACCTCCCTAACCTTCCCTCTGAAATTCATCATTCTCTATTGAGATACATACTTTAAAATGTTCTTTAGTAAATCTCTAATACTTATCAACCCAAGTTTTTATAGTTTAAAATATCTCTATTTCATCTCTGCTCATAGTAGTCTACAATTTTAGGTTGAAGAAGTAAAACTCTAACATATTGCACTAAATGTAAGCCCAAATATTCATTTTTTTAAATGCAGCATTACAATATTTTAAGGTTGAAATGACTTCACTGAACCTAGGTAGCTGGGAGTTCCCAAGTGCTTGCAGTATGATTCAAATGTATCTAGTTCCCAGCATTATTTATACACAATCTGGTGGCCATTTCATGTTTTCGTGTTCTTCAAGTTAAACACTGGTGGAGACAATTCTGACTGAGACTTCTACGAAAGTAACAATGATTCTAAGAATCTCCCAGTTAGTTGGGGAGATAGAAATTCATCCCCCCCCCCCACGTCCCCACCTCTTTAGCCCTTGATGTGTACAAGATAAGAACTTGAGTCAGAGAAGGAGCCTATTTTCAATTTTATTATATATGTATTCACTTTATGAAAAAATGAATTACTGCATGGGATTTTTATTGTTCTTAATCCTCACTGGAAGATATTTTTCCATTGATTTTTAGAAAGAGTGAAAGGGAGTGGAGAGACAGAGATAAACATTGATCTGAAAGAGACCATTGATTGGTTGACTCATGCATGTGCACCAACCAGGACCAGGGATCGAGCCTGCAACCAAAGTACATGATCTTGACTAGAATCGGACACTTCAGTCTGAGGGCCGATGCTCTGTCCACTGAGTGAAATGGGCTAGGGCTGCATGGGATTTTATTGTACTTATTTTTTGCCCTCATTTAGGGAAGACTGTAATATTATACTGTCTTCTGGTTTCACTGCTGCTGTTGAGATGTGATTTGTCAATTTAATTATTATAATTATACAAGTCATCTTTTTTTTTTTTAACTCTGATTGCTTTTGAGGTCCTCAACTTATCTTTGGTGTCCTGCAGATTTACTATGGTGAACCTTGGAATTGCTGATATTCCTTAAATGAGGTTTCATGTCTTTTTAACAGTTCTGGAGAATTCTCACCAATAGACTTTTGAATATTGCTTCTTTTTTACCTTCTAGTTTCAATGTCTTTCTGGAACTATGATTATATCTATGACTCTGTACTCTAATATTTTCTATTGTTTAAATATTTATGAGTAGTATTCTACATTTTCTTACTCTCTTATTCTCTCTTTGATTTATTTATTCTGTTTAATAATTTCATTTAGTTTTTATTGAGGTATAATTAACATGCAATAAAGTACACAGTTCATATGTGTTTAGTGTAATGAGTTTAGACAATTCTATGTAGCCATGAAACAACCATCTGTGACAAAATAAAAAACATTACTCTTAGCCCAGAAAGTTTTTTAGTGCTTTTTTACAACAGCTTCTGTTGAAGTTTTCAGTTATTTCATTGTAATTTTAAGAAGCTATATTTGGTTATTTATTAAATCCTCCTGGTCATGGTTGATAGTTTATTGATTTTTACTTATTTTATAAATCCCTTTCTCTGGTTATTTAGACATACTTAAAATAGTTATTTCATAATCCTCCCTCTCATAATTCCAATATCTGGAGTCTGTTTCATCGTTGTCACAGTTGTTTCTGGCTGACTTTTATAAATGGTGGCTTTTTAACCCTGACTTTTTTTACTTGTATTGCGAATTTATATTTATTGAAACAGCCTGTGAGACATTTATGAGGCCTGAATTGATCTTTCCCCTACCCCAGAACATTTTATGTTTGCTTTTTATTATTTTATAATATTTTATTGAAACTCTAATTGTTCTCCTTTGAATGCATGAATCATTTTATTCCTGTTTAACAATAGAGAGATCAGTTGTGTAAAGTTTTTGAAGATAAAGAGAAGAATTATTTATTTAAAATAATATTGCCTTTCTTTTGGTATTCCTCTGGAATGTGTAATATAATTGTTACATGTTTTTATTCACATTTTTTTACTCACTTCTTTGTTTTGATCTGTGAGTCATAGCTGCTCACAGCTTTGACTTTTAAGCCTTTATGACTAATACCTCAAAAATCAAAGGCTTCCTGTCTTGTGCTCTTGCGATAACAGTTACAATGACCTCCTCACCTTTTCTCACCCAGTTACCTCCCTTAGTGAGGGGTTAAGATCAGAGACTATAACAATGAGGTGATAGTATGGTTTCTTCTTAAACATCTC
The DNA here is from genome assembly GCA_963924515.1 of Vespertilio murinus. Taxonomy (NCBI): domain Eukaryota; kingdom Metazoa; phylum Chordata; class Mammalia; order Chiroptera; family Vespertilionidae; genus Vespertilio; species Vespertilio murinus. The sequence goes on along the minus strand of OZ004719.1, from coordinate 19,296,176 downwards.
TTCTGTTTAACACAATAGTGTCCATTTGCTTCTTCCAAACATTTTTGATCAGTGCTCTGTTATTCAACCTTTCCCAGATAATTACTTGGGATCTGATTGAAAACTGAGCTGCTGTCAGTTTCTAGAATCCTCATTCACTTGAGTCCAAATTTCTCAGCATCTGCACATTGTTTATAGCTGTTGTTTATTTCACAGATTATAATTTTTTTTAAATTCTTAAAAAAAACATATTTTATTGATTTTTTTACAGAGAGGAAGGGAGAGGGACAGAGAGCTAGAAACATCGATGAGAGAGAAACATCGACCAGCTGCCTCCTGCACACCCTCTAACGGGGATGTGCCCGCAACCAATGTACATGCCTGCAACCAATGTACATGCCCTTGGCTGGAATCGAACCTGGGACCTTTGAGTCCGCAGACTGACGCTCTATCCACTGAGCAAAAGCGGTTCCAGCTAAAAAAAATTCTTTTTGTTGTTGTTCCTGTACATTTAGAAGGAGGTTTGTGTGATAAAAATGCCCTTACTCTTCCAGATTTACGTGGAAATCACATTATACTGTTGAATAGTTTTAAAATTAATCAAAACCAAGTAACCAGTTTGGGAACAGGAGCTCTGGGAGAAGCCAACAGGCTAAATTTTGTTGGATTATTTTTAATACTTGTCTTATCTCTTCCTTGGAGTCACTTGTTTCCCCTTCACTAATGCACAATTAATTGGTAACATCTTGACCACTCTACTTATAGCCTGGCTAAGTCAGATCATCATGGTTCACTTTGGCAAAAATGGCCAACTATAAGTCACAATTCCTGCTTGTCCTTCCATATGTTTGGGTGGTCATTCATTGTAAAGCAGCCCAACATCCGTGAGTCCTAGGTTCCTCTGCACCCAGGGAGACCATGTGGCTGGTTCTCACCAATGGAACATAAACAAAAATAATGATGCCACTTCAAGGCCAAGGATATTAAGAGGTGTGACTTTTCTTCCTTATATTTTCCCATCTGCCAGAATAGAACAGATGGCTTCAAAGCTCTAGAGGAAAGTCACAAGATGTTCAAAGGAACGTGGGTCTTTCAACCACCAAATTAGAATAAGTAACAATATAAGTAAGATATATACTCTTATTTTGTAAGGGTGCTAACATTTTGAATTGGTTTGTTACAGCTGTGTGTATTACCCTTACTTACTTAATCTAGGTATTCATCCTGAAAGACCTATTCCCATTTTATTTTGATTGTCATAAACACTGGGAAATCACACTAGATTTTTCCGTTGTGCCTCATTCTAACCATCATATTTAATGCTCATCTAATTTTGAGTCCTCGAACAAGGTTGCCTCCTGACACATGGCTTTGTATAATGACATGTACCTTTTTAAAGTTCTGTTTATTTTTATTTTGTATATTGTCTGGGAGCTGTTTTGCTAATATGGTAATTAAGGAAGTGCATTTCTATGCAGTCTGCAACATTTCTATATATGGGGAGAAATGCATTTATCTTCCTCTTGAGACATTGTGCAGAATGCTTCTTTAAAACCCCAAAACTTATGGATATTTTATGTCTGCTCTGTTTTTCTGTATTAAAAGTTCTTTTTTCTTTAATATCTTCCTAAGACTTGTTACATAGTCTAGGACTATGCTTTTGAACTCTGCAGTATTCTCTTCCAAGGGTTTTTGATGAAATGTGTCATTTTCACTTTCTTTCCTGTTTTGAAGAAGAGCAAAATGGATACCTGGCAGAGATCTCCCTATATAGAACAGTAGTTATCATGACAATTTTAGGAGAGGATAGTCTATTAGTCAGTGTGGACTTCTGCTATAATTGGATATAAACAAAGGTTTTAAGTGATTCCAGGTTCACAAGTTAGTGAGAGGAGGGAGGAAGAAGAGTTGGAAACCTCACTAGCTGTTTTCAAGTGGGGGTAGGTAGGCATTGGACTCTGTTTTCTCTGACATTGAGAACTTCCTACTGTCTCTGCTCACACACAGAGATATGAATATGAGAATGGATTGGGTGACAGCAGCCAGGAATTTTCTTATGTCCTGGTGTGCCGTGACTGAGTAGGCACTGAGACTTAGCAGGTGCAAACAGACAGAAGCAGGGAATGCATCCTGAGAATGACAGAGGGCACTGGCGGAGCTTGGTGCAAACAGTCTTATCAGGCTAGTGGTTCTGCTGTGCCCTGGCAGTTGGTCCTGATGGGTCTCCTGAAGCAGCTAACATGGCCTATGTGCTCCCTAGAACCAGTGCAGAGGAAGTCCGTGCTCTGTTCTGCCTCCTTCAGGTTTATGAAAGGGCCACTCACTCTTCCCTTTAAATGTTCAAGTGTGTGATGCACTAATTGCTCATCCTGAAGCATTTCACCTTGTATGACAAGGCACAGGGGTTAATTAAAGCTGCAGAAAGAGACAGACTGTTTGGCTTATTCTTACAGCTGGGCTGAGAGGCCACAGTCCTGGGGGTTTGAGTGCAAACTTGGAGGGCCTCCCAAGTGCAAGGGAATTAAAGGCTTCTGTGGTCTTAGATTTGTTTACTTTTCTGGTCCTTTGGTTGTTAGGGAATTAAGAGGCACTGTGTGGTGGCTATGACCAGAGTCAGGTTAGGCCTGTGAGGAATTTTATGCAAGTGAGATCAGCAACATCCTGGTCGTTTACCCTGAAATACTCAGGGGGTGAGGACTGGGCCAGCTGTCTGAGACAGTCCCCTGAAAGCCCCTGTGCAGCTGGCTTCTCCCCTCCCTTGTGCCTAGCAGGCCTATCATTATTAGATCACACTCCTCTGGGCCTTGTGACAAGCATACTATGGGGCAAATAATACAGTAAGAAAGAATGGAAAAAGAACTGCCTTTTCTTTTCTTTTATTCTCTTTTCAAAAAGCCTGCTAGTGTTATGCTAAAATCTGCCTATTGATTTGGGTATAAATAGCCCCATTTTCTAATCCAGATGCATCCTCATGACCCTGTGTACAAGGTTACTGATATTCTGTTGTGTCTTGGGAGTAATAAGAAGATTCCACTAGAAAGAATGCAGGCAAATCAGCCCAGCTGAGATTACATAAAAGGAGAGGGAAAATTGAAGAAAGTATGTATTAAACCTCAATATCTAGTTGAGTGTGATTTTTAACAAAGGCCCTTGCATTTAGCTCAATGACTTCAGATCTTTCTATAGTAGCTAAATGCATTTTATTCAGACTTTTCCAGTCCTGGGCAGGAGCCATTTCAGTAGGAAGGCAATTCTTTTGGAAAGGCTTAAGCCACTAAAAGCAGAGGCTTAGGGGTGGATTTCAGCTTCTTGGTGATTTGTACTTAGAACTTTACAGGCTTGGGCCCTGCACATCTTATAGGAAAGTTCCACTTCTCAGATCTAGCAGCGAGCCCCTCTTGTCTTGATAGGTCTGGTGAATCTTTGATTCACCCATGTGTTTCACTATTCCGTAGTTCCACTATCTTGGATTCTGATGCCTGCCAATTTATTTTGTATTTATCTCAGCCCCTGCTGTTTCACCAATGCTACCCATATATCTTTCCCTATAGTCCTGATATTTCAGCCTTGTAGAGAAGCATTTCCCAAGCATATTATTGCCCGATCTATGGGATGCTGCATAATAGAAGACTTCATGGTCAATTTAGATGGAGAATGATGCATACTAACACACCTCTCTTGGAAATTTGTAATGCACTTCTTAATAGGCACTAAAGGAAAGTTATTTGCTTTTGTTTATATGAATATATGTATACATTTAATATAAAAGTATCCATTAGCTTTCTAAAGAATTACTAGTTTTCAGAGTTTTCATTGGGCACTGCCACTATTATGCTCACAGGCTGAAAAATCTGTCTAGACTCCTAGACATGCAGGTTACTGATAAATGGCAATGGTCATCAAATGCTCTGAAAAGACTTACTTTTTTGTTGTTAAATTACAGTTGGCATGAAGTATTTATGAAAAGGCTTACTTTTGAAGTCAGAGGATGAGCACTGGCTAATGGTGTAAGTAGAAAAGAAAGGGATAAAATGCTCAGTAAAACGTGGACTCGCTAGCACAAACTAGATTGGCTGCTGTCCATATATAGAGGTGCTGAAACAGGAATACCCTTGGTCCTGTTAAAAATAGATCCCTGGCAGAGTCCTTAAAAGGGAACTACTCAGAAAGTGAATTGTGGGTGCTGCCTTTGTATGGGATGCCTAGATACTAATCGTGTAGTACAATTGTATAAGAGATAACATGGGGAAAAGAGGCACATTCTAGATAAGGACTTAACAGGCATGGGGTTTGATCTCACTGCCCTATGGATTGGATGTGTAAGCCAGGGCAAGTCATTTAATCTCCCCATACCTTATTTGTGAAAAAAAGATGCCTGGACAGGATGCAAGTTCATTCCTGATTCTAAAATTCATACTATATAAGTACATACTATATATACTATATAAAATTCATACTATATAAGTTGGTCTTTATGCATATTTGCCCAGGCCACCTGGCTTCTCTGGTCCCCTTCATCTCTTGGGAGATGCTATGCTTCCAAACCATCTGTGTTGCACTAATTGGTGAGAGCAGGGGTGGGGAACTTTTTTCCTACCAAGGGCCGTTTGGATATTTATAACATAATTCATGGTACATACAAAATTATCAACTTAAAATTATCCTGCTATATTTGGTCAAACATTTAATTAACTCAGCCCTGATGGCTTGGCAGGGTCAAACCAAATGATTTTGGAGGCCTTGTATGGCCCATGGGCTGGATGCTCCCCACCACTGAGTTAAGAGTATTCCATCCTGAGTCAGTAAAAACCCACAATTTTAGGCAAGGAGAAAGCACCTCAGACAGGTATGCTATATGCATCTTGAAATTTTTAGTTTCCCCAATTAAGAAGTGTTCCCTTTGCTTTAAAAAAGGAGGCAGTTTTTACTCATGTGTTTAACAAACATTTAATTAATAACACCTATTGTGTTATGTTACAGGCTCTGTGTGATACTCTATGTGATATTCTCTCTCTCTCTCTCTCTCTCTCTCTCTCTCTCTCTCTCTCTCTCTCTTTCTCTGGTGGAAACAAAAAGACATGATTTCCTACTATCAAGGAGCTTATATTTTAGTGGAGGGGGATAAATCAGGAAAGTATGTAGCAAAAAATAAATTGTATAGTGTTTAGAAGGTGACAAACTCTATGGACAAGTGAAAGGGGCATGGAAGGTTGTAATTATAACTAGGGTAGTCAGGGTTAGCTGACTTTGAGTTAAAGCCTGAAGGGAGTGGAGGAGGGAACATGGCAATTTGGGGGAGGAAGATATGGACAGAGGAACCAATCAGTGCAGAGGCACGAGTGTGCTTGTCAGCTTCTGGGAACAGCAAGGTTGCCTGCAGAGATGGAGTGGTGGAGTAAACTGGGGTTGAAATGGGGGACTCGGGCTGCTTGGGCTGGCTGAAAAACAACAACAAATAGACTAGGGAAACTTCTGTGCACAACAGCAGCGTGGCCTGGCCTCAGACTTCTACACTTTGTAGGAAGCCTTGTAGGTGCCCCTGAGGAGTGGGGCTCCCCGGCTGGCCTGTGAAACTCAGCATCTGAGAATCAGAATATCCCCTCCCCAGCAATAAAGCAGCCAGCTTTTGCATCTGTAACAGCCTCCCCTGTAATTTATACATATTGTGGTGAATTTAAATGCTGACTCTATCATTAGCTGGGTTTATTATTGTTGCCATTTGCATATATTTGATGGGGGCAGGGGAAGATGACAGGAAATCTCTGGACAGAGTCCAAGCTGGAGGCCTGTATGTCTCTCCTTGCCCTTACTTCTCCTCCAGTCACTGCCTTCCTCGGGGCAGGGCCAAGGTCAGGTGGACATTAACTTATGACACATGTAAACATTCACAGAAGCCCTATTGCCATCTCTTGTGTCTGTCTCCTTTCTTATGCCTTCCATGCCTCTCTCCCAGAAGTACTGACTTCTGAGTACTCAGTACAATATGGCAAACCTGCCTCCTCTCACACCATGAACCATCAGTATGACTCAACAAGCAACTGATACATTTGCTCACATCAACAGAAGCCTGGTGGTCACCTCTCATGGAGCTGGGAGTGGAATTCTACCTTTTGACAGAGGATTAAAGGAGAATTTCTCTTTCATTTTCCCATCTCATGTGACATCACGTTGAAATGCAGAGGATATCAATATTGGGGAGGTATCTCAGCATTCTGAGACATCAAAATTATTACCAAAAGGTAGGCATCTACCTACTCAGAGAACCAACTTTGACCCCTACTGCCTGCTTATTCCCATGTCAGCTCTACCTGAGACATGATTTCCCTAAACCACCTCTCCACCCAGGAGCTCACTGCTGTTTGAGTTCTCTCTCTCCCTTCCTCCCTCTGTCTGGCTAGGAAACCTTCTCTAGAGAGTAAGCTAAAAGGGAAATGTTTGGGTGAGCCTTGAATTGCTCCTCTGGGCCAGGAAGCAGCTAAATTCCTAAAGGAGGGGTGAAAAGAATCACTGCCCAGTGGCTAGTAACTTGGTTTGTTTTACAAGACCATGTTTTCCGTGCTGCTCACATTGTGAAATAGTTTGCACAGGTGCCCCTGTTTGATTTGATTTGAACACTCCTCACGATGGACAGTCCCAGCTGACCGCGGCCAGATCCCCTTGTTGTTTGGCCCTGTCTGCTGGGCTGCAGCCCATGAATGGGGCGCCAGGGCCTCACGTTTTAAAGACTCAGAGTGAGCAAGCCTGTCTGTCTCTCCCTTCTCCACACATTTTCACCCTTTTAGATTTTTTATGCACTAAGCAATGGCTATAATCTACATTTCTTTTAAGAGAGGTAGTGCTAGCCTACAGATGATATTATGCTGAAGGGAGCTTTGGATGAGCTGAAATGAGTAAGGGCATAAAAATCACTCTTTTATGATCTTTCCCCCCTTGTTCAAACCATCACTATCACCACTTCCACCCTCCTCCTCCTCATCGCTGGCATCATCATAAGTTAATTAATATTCAATAATCTTATGTTATTGGATATTTATATTTTGTCACTCTTATAAGTATTTCCTAAGAATAGACGTTCTAAACTATCTCAGTCACCTTAAAAAGCCAGTTGTCACCCCCATTTTTTCACAAATGAAAAAAAACTGAGGGTTTGAGAGGTTTAGTAACTTGCTCCATGTGTAAACCAACCAAAATAAGCACAGGTTTTTATAATCAAATGAAGGTAAATAGTTAAAATGTGTATGTATAAATAAAAGGCTTTTAGGTATAATTCACCTTAGACAAGATTCTAAAGAGCTTCCTGCATTGGAAGCTTTCCTGGTGTCTTAAGGCTCTGTCACGTGTTGACTGTTCAGGTGCACATTTCCTGATCCGTAAGCCACTTCTGCATCACCTTAGCCTGACCTCTCCTTTCCCTCTGCTGGGCCCCTTTATTTGTAGTCCCAATAGTGACATTTGGCTGACTCCTGAGTGGGTGCCCATGAACAAAGGATGCAAAGACTTCTTTGTTAGTGAATCTGAATACCACCTCCTCTGCGAAGCCTCCCTATCACCAGGCATAGAGCTCCTTTCTTGGTGTCTGCAAAGCACATCTCTTCTAGTTCACTTAAAAATACTCTTCATTTTATTAACAGTATGTTTTGTGCATTGCTTACACAGCCCTTCCTTACAAGTACCAGGCTTTGTTCTAAGACTTTAGCACTCATTGACTCATCTAATTTCCCCAACAGCCCTGCAAGTGTGTACTATTGTTATCCCCAAGATACAGATGAGGCACCGGCAGAGAGTAAGTTGCTCAAGGTCATCCAGCTAGTAAGTGGCAAAGCCAAGTTTATGGATCTAGTCAGTTTGGGGCCAGCACCTGGGCTTCCGTCACCTTCCTTTCAATAGTGGCCTTCACCTGCTCACATGGCTGTTGCTAGGCAGGTTGTGACCTCAAGGGCAGGGAGTATATCCTGTTTATTTTGTCATCTTCAGCTCTGGGTACATGGCCTGGCACCTAGCAGGCACTCAGAAATCATTTATCAAGGGAGGGAATGAGAAAAGGTTGGGGAGGATGGAGAGGCAGCCAAGGCAAACCACCCAGGTGTGTCCCTTGGCTTCAAGCACTTCCTTGCTCCCTAGACACTTTGTCTTAGAACAGAGTGAGTGAGAGAGGCAGGGGAGGTATCCCAGAATGAGCCTTATTTGACAGGAACCTTCTCTGACACTGTCCCTTCTTGCTTCTCCTCCATTTACTTCTAAAAACTTGCCCTGATTTTCACCACATGTGTTGCATTTATCTCACCCTCCTTTGTCTTCTCAGCTGTATCTCCATGTGGCACCTGTCTCACCTTGTCACAGCTGACTATTCGCCTCTGTTGCCCTTTCCTCCATGCCACCCTGGCAGTGAACTCTTTGAGCAAATGACCTTGTCTTCTTCATCTGTGGCCAGTGTCCAGAGCAGGGCCTGGCCCACCAGGGGCCCTCCAGGCATTCTTCTTCAATGAGAGAATGCGTAGCCATAGCTGGACCTGGGGTTCAGTTGGGCAAAGAAAGTACAGGAGGGAATTGTTCAATATTTAAGGGTGGGGGGGGGAGAAACTAATTTCTGGCCTACGGGACTTAGAATCATTTAGAATTTGTTTTTCATCCTCCTGCCTCTCTTCCCTCCAGCTCTTGTCATTTGATAAGCGATGCAGACAAATTTTTCTCTCATGATAGGTAAAAAGAAGCTGAAAAGGTAGTTGGACTGGGTGGGGGGTAGGGAGTTAGAGGAAACATAAAACAATAAAGATGATTTAATTTATATCTGATCACAGCAACCAGCTGGCTGTGCCATCAATTATTACACCCTGGAAGTTATTAAAGAACACCTCTGTCATCGGCACCTTATTAGCTAGGGATTTATGGAGCTCAGAGCAACAGCAGGAAAATCTGATATTTCATTCAAAACATCACCTGTGGTGTCTGGGCTGGCTGTCTCTCAGCCCATATCCTCCTATATATCCTCATTCTTGGGCTCCCATCGCCTCATACTTGACCTCCAGAATGCTTCCCTCCCAAAGTTTGGGTGATGGTAAGAATCTTACTTGTGCTTTGACTCACTTTGTGTCTGTTTCACATCTGTGGCTTGAATATTCCTGCTTTCCAGGAAGAACATGTTGTAGGCTAATTCAAACATTTCTTGAGTTTTATGTTTCTTAAGTCACCTCCTTTGATCTATTTTTAGGAGAAAAAACTGACATTGGAGCTTATTTTGTGCAGGTCTCATGTTGTGGCATGAGTCCTAGAACCCAAGCCCTTTGTTTCTTGGCCCATGGCTTCCTCGTTCTTCCTGGAGTCCCCGTGCAGATGGGTCCCAGCCCTCACCTAAGGGGATGACCAGTTTTCTCACTCTGCAACATAATGGATTTAATATAAGTAAGAAGGTTGCCTTGACATTAAAGGCACATTCCTTTTTAACACAATTAGATGCTTTACTTATCTCTAGAAGCAGTTTCCTTCTAATTATAACCAATTATTATGTGTGATATCAGAGAAACCTACCAAATTGCATTTTAAAATTTGAAATCTTTGTAAGGAAGAATAATGATACAGAGCCATTTATGTCAACTCAAGACAGTTGTTGAATTTTTCCTTTGAAGATAACATTTTTTTTTTAGAACTAAATGTGTTTCCACATTTTGATCCCTTGAAGTACCAAAGTGACAACACAGGCAGGAAGAGATGACACAAGAAAAGTGGCAATTTAGTTATTTACCCAGCAATGCAGAGTTAGGTGTTATTAATGAGTGGCTAGATCACACTTGACATTTTACAAAGTGAATTACAATCACACCTGTGCGTGCAGACACACACACACACACACACACACACACACACTCCAAGTGGAACAGAATAAGAGAAGAGGACAGAACTGGGTCTCTTTCTCAGGGGCAGAATCTACTGTAAAGATGGAATAAGGAAAGTACAAGTATGAAATGGAGAGATCTAGAATTCAGTGCATGAATGATGAGAACTGGCTGGGCTGGGTTTATATGCATACACAAAAATTGCATTATTTACATATGTGTATGCATTTACATCGTTTTACAGTCCTGGATGGGTCTCAATTGCCATTGGTGCTCTGACTCAAGGTTGAGGGAATCAAGCTGTGGGTGGGGATTGTGTCCCAGCGTGTCCAGACAGTCATGCTTCCACTGGGCTACTGTTCTCATCATATCTCACACAGCACCTAGGTGAGGTGGGAGGTGGATTTGCCTCTTTATTTCTTTACTAGAGGTCCGGTGCACAGATTTGTGTACAGGGGATACCCTCGGCCTGGCCTGTGGGGATTGGGCCGAAACTGGCTCTCCAACATCCCCTCCGGGTTGGTAGAGGGCGGTTCTTGGGTGATACACCTTGCAATCTGGCTCTCTCCTCTCTGGTTACGGATGCATCACCAGAGAACCACAGCTGCCAAGTCACCGCAGCTCAGCAGCTCCCATGTTGAGCATCTGCCCCATAGTGGTCAGTATGACTCATAGATACTGGTCCAATGGTGGAATGGTTGGATGGTCACTTAGGCTTTTATATATATAGATTTTTAAAAATATATTTTTATTGATATTTTACAGAGAGGAAGGGAGAGAGACAGAGAGCTAGAAACGTCGATGAGATAGAAACACTGACCAGCTGCCTCCTGCACACCCCCACCGGGGATGTGCCCGCAACTAACGTACATGCCCCTGACCGGAATTGAACCTGGGTCCTTTTAGTCTGCAGACTGATGCTCCACCACTGAGCCAAACCGGTTTCGGGTATATATATAGATTTTTTTCAGCTTCATTGAGGTATAATTGACAGATAAATTTATGCCTATTTAAGGTGTACATTGTGATCATTTGTGAGATGTAGTATACATTGGGAAATTATTACCACAATCAAGGTAATTGGCACATGCATCATCTCACATAGTCTCTCTCTCTCTCTCTCTCTCTCTCTCTCTCTCTCTCTCTCTCTCTCTCATGTGACAATACTTAAGAGCTAGTCTCCAAGCAAATTTCAAGTAACTATAGTCACTGTACTGTAGATTAGGTCCTCAGAACTTACTCATAACTGAAAGTTTGTAGCTTTGGGATAACATCTAATTTCACCCGACCCCTACCCCCAGGCATCCACCATTCAACTCTCTGTTTCTGTGAGTTTCACTTTATTAGATTCCACATATAAGTGAGATCACACAGTTGCATTTCTGTGTCCGAGTTATTTCACTTCACATAATGTCCTCCAGGTTCATCCACATTGTTGCAAGTAGCAGGATTTCCTGCCTTTTTATGGTTGAATAATATCCCTTTATTTAGGAAATATTCATTGGGTGCCTAATATTAGCCAGACTCCCTTCACATGTTGGACATGCCCCAGGGTAGGAGACAGAGCGCCTGCCCTAGTGGAACTTACGTTGTTGTCAGCATTCACTTCCTGGAGATGAGAGATGAGGAGCAGGTGCCTCTCTTTGGGAGGTATGTGGCCCGCGGTCCACTATAGTTCCTGGTGTTCACTTAAGAAACTGCTATGTCCTAATCCCTACTGATTTCTTGTCTCAGTTCCCTACATGGCTTCTGGGAGATTTTGAGCTACAGCTTTGCTATTACAGATTAAGAACCTACTGGTTTTTCACCATTAGAGCAAGTTTGATTTCAGGCTCCCAACCCCCATCCAGCCGGATGCAGTCTTTGGCTGTTGGAGGAGGAATTAAATGGGGTTTTGTGATCAGGACGGATGTGTGAGGAGACACATTTAGACAAAGTGGGGATATTGCAGATCACAGCAGAGGGACGTCCTAGGTGTGGGACGCTGGAGGAGGAGGAAGGGCAACTTTAATCGGTGAGAGTGATTATGAAATCTAATTAGCCCCTCATTTTCATTTGCAGAAGGAACATTCAATTCACTTAACACCACTCTACAGATCCTTCTACTCTCATCTGCACTCAGGGGAAAACAAATTCCGGTGTACAGAGCATTTGGACAGCAGCAGGCTACAGAGGGGAGGGCATGTCGCTGAAAATGAGGAGCCTGGTCCCAGTTTTGGCTCTGCCTCTATGGCTCTGTGACCCTGGGCGCAGTGAGCCACTCCCAGGGGACCCAGGGTCCATCTGCTAAGTGTGGAGATTGGATTAAAACATTTAAAAGGTCTCTTTAACTACAAAATGCTATATTTGTATTTTAGTGTGCATCTTCTTACTATGGGTTAGTAAGGTATACAGTTATGAGTTTGGGATTACTATAGTTTTGTTTGTTTGTTTGTTTGTTTGTTTGTTTTTAAAATAAAAGTTTGAGTTAAGAATTGGATAATCCTGAATCCCAGTGATAATCCTACCCCTTAACTTCTTACCAGTTACTTAACCTTTTAATTCTCAGTCTATAATACCAGGACATTGATAAACACATTTATTTTATAGAATTATTTTGTGTGTAAGTGTGGCTGTGTATTTAGAGAGCTTTGTATATTATTTGGGCCATAGAAAGACTCAATAAATGTTTAGTTGCTATTATCTAGTGTTCCTGTTTACCATAGAGTTTTAGAATAATTTAGATAGTTTATCTAAAATTTTAAAAATATGGGGTGAATTCTTTTTAAAAATTGATTGATGATATGGCTGGGGTGGCTTAATGGTAGGTAAGCTAAGTAATGGTGTGAAACTGAAATAACTCCATGGAAATAAAGCATTGAATGTGGGGATAAATGAAGTTGCCACCCAGAACTAACAGCCAGAAGCCTGACCAGGCTGTAATTAATGAATGCAATGGCCAAGATTTATAAGGATATTTTAAGAAATAAGTGCACTACACAGAGCTCTGGGTTTTATGCCTGGGCTAAAGTAAGATCAATGGGAAATCCATTAGGCCCAAGATTGAATGGGGGAGGATAAGGCTTTGTCCCCAGTGTTGGGGCTTTGTGCCTGGTGGCTACCAGAGATGTCTGCTCTGGGGTGGAGGCCCAGGGGATGTGGAGAAATTGTTGAGCACAGAAGAGAACAATGGCCCCCATCTCTTTCCCTGTTAGAAAATGCAGAAAAGAGACTTCAAGCCCCAAACATTTTTAGGGAACCTTCTTTTAATGAGGTATCCCAGACAACGGCAGGTTTCTCCATCCTTCCTTCTTGAGGAAGACCTTGGACAGAACTGCACTAAGCATGGATCAGACCCTCTACCAGAAGCATGCCACCCTGAGGGCATATGTGCTGGCTGCCAGAGAAAGGATCAACAAGCCACGGCCCCTGCATATGGCTCTGCATTGGACAGGACACCTGCACTGGTCCAGAGGTCATTCCAGGTGGTCCTTTTGTACCCTGAGGCCCCACAGTATGCTGGGCTTTGCTTTGTGACTTGCCTCGTTTCATCAGTAGCAGAGGGAGGTGGCTCAATATCCTTCTAAGACCTCTCTTCTGAGGTGAAATGTGGAGATGAAAAGTATATCTATGTTTTCAGTTCACCTTTTACTTTCTGTTCAAGGAGGACTGAAGAATCAGAGCATGGCTTGCCAAGTCTCCCTGGACTTGACTTCTGATATACTAAGCCAGAGAAATGCTCAAATCAGGGTCCACCCTGGGTAAGGTGGTTTTTCATCTTCCCTGTCTATGAGTAACACTTTTATGCTGCACCAGCTTTGTTCATATTGTTCCTTCTGCCTGGATGTCCTGCTCCCAGGGGCCCAGCTTAGCTCTTTTAAGGGTCTCATGACTAGCAATGACCTTGGCTACATACAAACCTGGTGCAGCTTTTCTCATACTTCATGGATTTCACACCAGGCTCCTTCCATGTCACTTGCTTGTGCTTCTTGTAACCACTTAGCCCTTTCTTTTTTATAGTTCACTTATTTTTAATCCCATCTCTTACGAATACTTTCTTTGTGAAATACCTATCAACTACTTATAAGTTTCAATTGCAGATCTTTTGCTTTGTATTATTTTATTGTTCTTTCCATGGACAGAGCACCGGTAATGATACCTGTCCCTTTGTCAGCCCATATTTGTGTGTGCGTGTGTGTGTGCACTCGTGCACAGGCGCTCCATGCATGTATGTGGAATTTGAAATTTTAAAATAATTATAAAATCATTAATTGTACATTTATCATGTACTATAATGAATACTGCAAAAATGATCTCATTTTATTACAAACACACCCTATTGTGCCCATTTTACGTCAGAAAACAAAGGCTAAAAGAGTTTTAGTAGCCTCCTTCAGGCCATACAATTAGTAAGCATAGACATATATACTAGACTCCCATCTTTTAGTCAGAGCACTACAGTTTATCATCAAAATTTAATTTGATCCCCTCAACAATACATAAGGTAATTATTATTATACTTCCTTTACAGATGAAGTAAGATAGAGACCTGAAAGTTGTGTGATTTGTCTAAGGTGATCCAAGCAGGAAATAGAAAAATAAGACTTGAATATAGGTCTTTTGAGATTAATTCAGTTCCTAATCAATTGCATCATCATGCATCATCATGGAGCTAGCCCAAGAGTCTGAGAGGCTCCTGTGTGTTTTTTTCATCTCCTACAGTCTCTGGCTCCATATCAGTTTTAATTCCATTTATTCTGCCTCTTCTTCCTCCTGCTGAAACACCACAGATGAAGGCTGCACAGCCTTTTTGAATCCCATTGAAAAATCATGAAGAGCCCTAGCCAGTTTGGCTCAGTATACAGAGCATTGGCCTGCTGACCGAAGGGTCCTGGGTTTGATTCTGGTCAAGGGCATGCACCTCAGTTTCAGGCTCCTTCCCATGTCCAGCTCTGGTCAAGGCACATGCAGGAGACAACCAGATGTGTTTCTCTCACATAAATATTTTTCTTTGTCTTTCCCTCTCTTTTCTACTCTCTCTAAAAATCAGTAGAAAAATATCCTCAGGTGAGGATTAAAAAAAAATTCATGAAGAAAGTGTGGCCTTATCCTAGAGACAGAGCATCTAAACTAATGTTATCTCAACCTGTTCTCTCTGTTTGGTACCAAGAAGACAACTCTAATCAGATGTCTCAGTAAATTTTTCTCAATAAACAGATAATCTTTGTAAAACCAAGTTACCTTTCTGTCTGATAGATTTAGGAGATTGCACAACGAGCCAGTAATTTACTTTGATGAACAGTATTTATCACACATCTACTGGAAACCTAAGAAAGTATCAGGTACCAAAGGATGAAGGCACAAAGAAATCACTAGACCACACAAATAGTAGTTTCTGGAGATCCTGGAATAACCAAGACACAGACTTGTCTTATCAAATCATAATGAGCAATGAGAGGGTATTGGGGGAGTTCTACACATGCTACAGTTATTACATTATGTGTGAAGCATATATATACACATACACCTTAATAAATTATGTCTGAAGGGAAAGTCAGTCTATTAATTCATCCCTCTCTCCCCACTGCACATAGACACTTTCACCAAATATTTTGAGACTTATGAAAATGGAGAAGAGAATATATAAGAGTTATGTAGAGCAGTGTGGAGAAAGGGGATCAGAAAAAGGCTTTGCAGATGTGGTGATGTTTAACTGAGTCTTTAGAAGTTCATAGGAAGGGAAAGAAGAGAGAGAATGTGGGATTCTGAAAGAATATGACTTATAGGAGATGTGACTGGGAAGGGAGGTGGGGCCTGATTATGAAGGACTTAGGGTGTCATGCTACAGAGTTCAAGAGAGTGATGGAAACCAGAGAGTGTGTTAAGGCAAGGGGTGACAGGGTTAGTTCTCCAGTTATAGGATGAGAGAGAAGTGGAGAGCATGGGCTAGATCTGCTTCACTGCACTCTTGTAGGTGTTTGCAGAGGGTAGCACAGCATGACCTAGACAGATGAAACATAATTGATAAAGAGGCATCAACTCAGATGAGAAATTTGGAATGAAGAGGCATTGTGAGGATGGGAGCAAGAGGAAAGTGAGTGGAGACCATGAATTTCAAATGTGTCATGTTGAATTTGAGATGACTTTGAAACATCCAAGGGGATGTATTCAGGAGACAAGTTGTGATATAGGACTAGATTTTTTGGAGAGAATGGGATCCAGAAATTTATATTTAGAATTCATCAGCATGTGGGATTTATGTAATGTGGATATGAATGAAGTCACTTTTGGAGACCAGTATGAAGGCTTAAATTCCTTCTTGGAATTAACCATCTCATTGCTAAAGCAGTCTAGAGATCCCTTGTCTAGAAAGCATCTTTTTTGACAACATTGGAAAGATCCATTTAGTCTGTGACTCAGTGAGAGAGAAAAATCTAGATTAATTTCTTGAGCTCTAAAGGGGATTTTTGATTCATTATTTTATCCCTCTAATCCCATTCAGGCCAATTCAAATACACTGACCAAGCCCCTCATATATTAGTCACTTTAGGGTTTACAAAAGTCGTGAACATTCTCTTCAAGGAACTTCTAATGTCTTAGATAACAGCAAGCACGAATAGAGATGACTATAACACAAAGTAGAATACAGTGTACCATTTATATGAACTAATTGATTGCAATGAGTATTCAAATGATGGAAGCAGTATGTATGCAGAGGTCAAGAAATGTGCTATAGAGAAGGTGGTCTTGAAGAATGAACACATTTGTGATCAGCAAAGATAGTAGAGATTAGTGACTGAAGAAACAATATAATTAAAGTGACATAGAGGGTTAAGTTTGGCTAATTTGTAGGGCAACATTGGGAGGTAAACCTGAGGAGATGGATTAAGGCCTTGAATGCCAGGCAGAGATTGTATTTGATTTCATAGTTCAGGAGATAAAGCTCTCTTTCTACAATATTTCAGAGGTCAATACTAGGTCCTCCCCTGTTTCAGAACAAATGGGTATTAGAGGAACTGTGATTCTTTTTCAAGGAGAAAGTTAATTGATTGGTATTATAGAGCCATCGTGTATGGTCAACCCCAAATTGAAAATACACTTCTAAAGGCAGATCCTATTTGTTTAGAACTAAGCCACAGCCCCAGTTCCTATTCTCTTAGATCCAGATCTGTATTTTCTTAGACACAGCTCCCTTGAGGGGACTGCTCTTGTTTTTCTCCCGAGTCATTTGTTATCTTAAATATTGGCATCTATGAGATAAGGGTTTTCTAAATCACATTTACAGAATTCTTGTAAACACTCCTCATGTTCAGAACAGGTTTCTTCATTGACCTTGTGCCATTGATGTGCTCCAAACTACTTCACTGCATTAAATCCCCAAAGCTTTGCCATGGAAACGTACTCCCAGGTCATAACTCTTTCCCTTGCCTGGGTGGGGGCCGGAAACATTTATGTGGCAGCTCCCATAACCAGTCCAAAGGGATTCTCTCACTAAAACCTGAGCTGTCATAGGGATACAATATTTCTTTTCCTAATTGCTCATAATTTCATGCTATTTCTTCTAGCAGCAATTTAAGATGGCATTATACTTCCTTTTATGTCAGTTGATGATGCATAATTCTCTCCTGGAACAGCCAATGACTATATTTACAAACATATTAAAAAACATTGATGTGTATTCAGGCCAGAGCCATTTTTACACCAGTGTTTTATGTGTGCATCAGATGTTGGAATGTTGACAAGGGCTTCATTCTTATAAAAATAATCTCCAACCCATGCAGACTGAATGTGTAACTGAAGGCCCTTGAATAGCCATATGTACTGGTTCTTCTCTGTCCGTACCATCCCACTGACTCCCACTGCAGCCATGGGCCCATTTTCTGTCCTTCCCTGCCTGGCTCTGTACCTGGAGACTATCTCCTGCAGACTCTATCACCTGAATCTCTTTGCCCCTTGGCTCCTGTTTGGGATGGGCCAGTGGGAGGCACCATCAAGAGACCAGAGGATGGGTGGAAAGAAGTGATGGTATTTCTTTCTTGCTCTCTGTTTTCCTGTGGTGTTTCTGGTGGTAGCTCTACCCTGCCAAAACAATAGCCCTCACAGGGTTTTGGTTACATTGATTCTGGCCCTTACCCCTTCTGCCCTGGAAGTATAACAGCTTTCCTCTGTGTGGGAGCCTCAGTATCTTCACTCATCACTCTGCTGGTAACCCCTTCATATAGGTCTCTTTATTTGAGCCATTTGGGGTCTTTTGCCATTTCCATTGGGATTCAGATGGAAACACCGTATATTGCAACTTCCAAATAAATCATTTGGTAAATGAGGCATCTGTTCACCTTGTCCATAACCTTCCTTGACCTTTCTTTCATGGTCATTAAGAGGCCTATGATGGGATTTTCATCAGAAGTAACTAATTATAGCAAATTGAAGCTTACTTCTGGCGAGGGGGGAGGGGTTCAAAATCTATTCTGAAAAGAGGCCATATATAAAACATGTGTGTGTGTGTGTGTGTGTGTGTGTGTTTGTTTTATAAGCACAGATAAGATAATAAAGTTTTGATGTGAAAAATGTGTCCAATGAAACAGGTCAGAGGAAGAGGCGTGGTAGATCAGTTCTGAGTGACTCAGCAGTCTTACATTTTTAACTGAGAAAAGAAAAGATAGGATAGATGGGGCATTTAAAATGCTAAAAGCTTGTCCTGCATAGACTAGTTCCTGTTAAAGGATGGCTCCTACTGATCTGTGTGATTAGGATTGGATGGAACACTAAGAGAATATCGTGATACCAAGTGCTCTTCTGTAGAAAGGCACAGCTTGCTCAGCAGGGTGCTGGGGATCTAGCGTCAGTCCCAGGCCACCACTGTGAGAACTTCTTCCCGACATCAGTGTGCCTCAGTTTTGCCAAATGGAGATAATTATAACCATTTTAGCTCCTTTACAGGATTGCTGTGACTATGGAATTTAATTATAAAAATTAAAGCACTGACGTATACATTTTTGTTATCTACTACCAAAATATGATATTTTTTATCTTATTAATAGAACAAAGGCTAAATGTTTTTTTTAATATGAAAATGTGTATGATTTGGAAGCCCAACTTGTTTCCTAAGGCTGCGTTTGATGTTGCTCACTAAGACCCAGAGCTCAGGTGTAAATCATGAAAACATTTGCCTTTATGATGCTCCATACACAGAGCAGCCTCAGCACCTACTTGTGAGCTGGGTTTGTTTTATCTAGATGGGTTGGGGTATAATTAACATTTTCATGACTGCAATGGCATAGACCAAAACACTAGGTGACTCTCCCTATAACACCTTACTTTTGATTAGATTACAGCTACATTAGTGGACAGGTTCTCATATTCAGAATACGTACTAAAGATGATGGACATTTCCCACTGGGTTTCCATAACGATTAGCCACACAGAATATACTAGAAACTGTTGTGTTCAGTGACTCAGTAGAGCAAGTAATTAGGCAGTATGCAGAAATTCTGAATTTGGTAGAAATAATAGCAGGCTTTTAAAAAAGAATAAGGAATATAATTGAGGCAATCTCTTCCTATCAAAAATGGGAAGAGTACAGCTTTACCATAAGATAGACATTGTAAAAATCACTGAAACATCATGAATTGTGGCATCAGAAAACATTCATCCCTAATCACTTGACCTTGGAGCAGCTTTTTGTTAACCTCTCCATGAGTTTGTATTTCCCTTTGTAAAATGGTGTAAAATGCCAGTGTTGTTATAAAAATATAGACATATATTTGTATTTATGTTGTAGTGCTTTCATGTGTATATATATTTCTGAGCACAGTGCCTGGCATAGAAAAAGTCCTCAATAGCAGTTATTATTAATGTAAACAATAATGTGACTTCAATTTGGTGTCTTTTCCCCAGGTTATATTAACCAGGATAGGCTGCTCTACGTTAAAGTAACAAACTCTGGAATATCTGTGGCTTAAAATAAGAAACATTTATTCATAGTTCATATCCTGACATGGGTTAGGTGGCTTCCCTTCAGGGTGTGACTAAGGGATCTGGGATTCTCCATCACGTAGTTATAACCACTTGCACTCATGGTTTCAATGAAAAGAGAAACAAAGGATAGAAGATATTGGCATGATATTTTTAAGGGCCAGGGCTGGCCTTATATCTCTTCTTTGTACTTTTCATTGGCCAAAACAGTCACATGGGCAAAGTCCTGGACAGTTCAATTTTTTACGTCCTCAAAAAAAAAAAAATGATGTATCTTTCCTATATATAACAGGTGTCACTGGCCCTAAGGGAATGGATTGCTTAATTTTAAAAAAATCTTTTTGATAGTTTTCCTAATGTTTTATATCACAGTATGTCAGAGCCTTGTTTTGTAGATCTTGTGTCCCTAGGAAAGGATCAAGCATATTCTACTTTGCTATGAAATGTACAGCTGAACGGGAGTCTAGTCTTAAGCTCCTGCTCAGGACAAGCAGCAGCATGAGGAGTGGAAATTATTGGCCTGGAGAGTGAGGAACATGTGGTGAGCAGTTGTTGGGCTGCAGGGTTCTGCCAGGAAGTGCAGTGATGTAAAACTGCTCTGGGCTTCAACAGATGAAGCAAAAGGCACAGCAGATCCTTGAAGATTACGAAGAGAAAAGATATCTCAATGACTGAGGTCATCACATGGTGAAAGGATGGGAAGCTGTCAGTTCACCGGTAGGGGCTGGTGCTGTAATGGCAAGGTTATCAATTGGAAAAGTGAAGATGGCAGTTAATGAGATTAGAAAGAGATGGGAGGAGCAGAGAGAGGGGAGAAAATACTCTGAGTTCCATTCTAGATATGTTCAGTGTTAGATTCTAGTGCTGTATCCAAGTATAGATGTGGAATAGGAAATGGACACATATGGAGCACAGGGATAAGGTTTGCGATAGAAACATGAATTGTAGCATCAGCAACATATGGATGGTGTTTAAAACCATGAGCTTGGATAACAAAAAAATGACATCATCATCATCATCATCATCATCATCATCCAAAGACTTGGGGCAGTTAAATAACTTAGCCAAGATCATATAGCAATGGAAGGTCAGGGACTCCAATCCTGATCCATCTGACCCCCGAGTCTGTGCCCTTCACCAGAAGAGTGTCCTGCCTTCTTTGATAGCTGATAGTGAATAGTTTTCCTGTAGTTGACCTACTAGAGAGTGGAGGCTGATAAAAGAAGAGAATGATCCATTTCAATCTGGAAGAGTCCAACACTGAGGAGCCAGAAAATCTCCTGCTTCTTCCTGAATTCTCCAGAACACATTGGCAAAAGTGTCTTGCATTTTAAAAATACTTATAGTAAGAATGTGTTAACAACCCCATCTCCTAACCCATCCCCTCATCCATGCCTGTTGTCATTCCAGTTTCAGCATTCCTTTTGAATGCTTCTGCCAGTATGTGTCCTCTACCTAAGAAGTCTGTAAACTCTTAACAGGCTGAAACTGCATCTGGTACTTCTCAGCATCTCCTAAAGTTCAAGAAATAGTATCAAGCACAAAGGAACAGAACTAGTCTTCTTATTATGAAATAAAATAGGATTTGGAATCTTATCTTTTTTTATCCAGAAGGCTTGTTACAACCACAGGGATGGGAGTGCAGTGATGAATCCAGGGACTGGTTACAAATGGAGTGGCCTTCGGGCAGTGTAGATGCAAAGGACGAGAAGACATGCATCCTGGAGAGGCTGGGCCTTTTCCTACCAGAATGCTCTGGTGTGGTCCACAAGTACTCAAGGAACTTTCCAACATTGGTAAAAGAAGATAAAAATATAAAAATAGAAGAAAATGGGTCCAAGCAAGGGCTGGAGTGATTTTGATTTCAATGCTCAGAATAGTTCAAAAGTTCTATTTGCCTTAAAAACAAAGCTTTGTTCCCCAAAACTTTGGGTCCCAAACCTTTTTAAAGTTACTATTTACTATCTTGAAAACTCTCTGTGTGTGTTTGTGTGTGTGTGTGTGTGTGTGCATGTGCACATATGTGTATTTAGGCTTCAAGACTGGTCATTCTTTTTTAAAAAAATAAATTTTATTGATATTTTACAGAGAGGAAGGGAGAGAGATAGAGAGCTAGAAACGTCAATGAGAGAGAAACATCGACCAGCTGCCTCTTGCACACCCCCTACTGGGGATGTGCCCACAACCAATGTACATGCCCTTGACCGGAATCAAACCCGGGACCTTTCAGTCCGCAGACCGACGCTCTACCACTGAGCCAAACTGGTTTTGGCGAGACAAGACTGGTCATTCTGGACCTGCCACCGATTCTAAATAGTCAGATAAGGAGACAGATGGACAAAGCTCTAGGAGGTGAAGCACATGTGACTTCTCAGGATGTAGTTATTGATTAGTGGATAAAGGAGCCTAGGACTAAGAAGCCAGATCTGAGTCTCAGTCAGTGGAAAGACTTGGAGAACAGGGGAACCTCCTTGTGGGCTATTCAGCTTCCAGCCCAATGTTGTTCACCCTGGGACTAAGATATATTAGTGGGTTATGAGATCAATTTAGTGGATTGCAACCTGCATTTCAAAAATGGAATAAAATTGACTATAAAATATCAAAATGCTTTCAGGAATGATGGTTTTACTTTTGGGAAACTTTGTTTCAGTGTTGTGTATGATGGATGCAATGTAAAATCTATTAAAAATAAACTGAAAATATGTTTCAAACACAGGAAACCACTGTTTTTTTTAAATATACATTTTATTGATTTTTTTTTACATGAGGAAAGGAGAGGGATAGAGAGTTAGAAACATCGATGAGAGAGAATCATCGATCAGCTGCCTCCTGCACACCTCCCACTGGGGATGTGCCCACAACCAATGTACATGCCCTTGACCTGAATTGAACCCGGGACCTTCCAGCCCGCAGGCTGACGCTCTATCTACTGAGCCAAACCGATTTCAGCACAGGAAACCTCTATTAAAGACACATTGAGTCATGTGCTTTCCAGGAGGTAGCCAGTCACATGGACCATGCTCACTCATAATCTCTTAAAAAGGGAGTGACTGTTCTCTAGCTCACAGTCCCCCAAAACACATACAACATGCCAGCACCGACTCACACCTTCTCCTGGAACAGTTTCCCCATCCGGAGATAGTCGAAGGGCTGGTAGATTCTTAGAACACTGCGTTCATCCAAAGACGAAATTCACGAAAAGGGGGATATCATTTTCTTGTTGAAAGTTGCCTATAAAACTTCTGGCAAAGGCCTCGCCTCCTCTCCCTGCCCCGCACTGCTGTTTGCTGGAGCCATACAGGAGCCCTTATTAAGCATGTACTTCTAAGCAAGGAGCATTGACTTCCTCTTAATTGAGGCATAATAATTAGAGCATTAGCACATTAGGAGGGTGAGACAGCATGTTTAGCTTTTGTGATTAATTATCTGAGGATTGTAATAAGTTGTTAAGACATTAATTATGCTGGCATGTTTACTGCTCGAGGTGGCACAGGCGAGGCTATGCAGTGGCAAGTTGTAACATGTCTAACTGGGTAGCATGATAGGTGGCACGATGGGTTGGGTCACGTGAGTGTGTCTGAGCAGCACCGTCTGAGGGAGCCCACCGGTCTTCTTCCTGGTCTTGTGTGGACTCGAGATGCAGGAGAATTTGCTTTTTTTTTTTTTTTTTTTAATGTTGACTCAATGAAAGGAAGATACTAAGCTCTCCAAGAAGTCAGTAAAAATGGAAAGCATGTCACGACCAAGGCAAATACAGGCTGGGGATCTTTTCCTCAGGTTTCCCATAAGGACACATCTTCCCGTAAGGACACATCAGAGCAAGAGGGAGATGGAGAGAACAGTGAGGCGAAGCCTGGATGTCTGAATAGGGTAGGACATGGGATGAGGCCTGGAGCTTCTGCATAGAAGCCTGGATTTTGTGCCCTGGGCCTCTAATAAATGTATATTTAGATCTTAACAGACTGGTAGAATTTCCACACACAAAGCACATAGCAAGAATTTTCACTCCAAGGTCCATCCATGTGCCATACTCTCCTACATCTGAAAGTATGCAGATATTAATAAGTTCAAATGACTTGGCTTGTTTTTTGTTTTGTTTAATGATGGCATTACTTTGAATAGAAAAGCTAGTGACCTATGGGATTGTAGAATCATCCATCACACATTGGTTCAGCGGTCCCAGTCATGATGCTGAAGTGGGCCTTTGGTTAGTTAGTCTTTTGGTGTCCACCACTCAAGCAGAACAGCAGGTTTTAGCCAAGTACCCAGGCTGACAGCCGATTTTAGTGCCTCCCAATCTCATTAGTGAAAATGCAACTGCAGCTTCTGCACAGGTGAACTACTGTCATTGAGATATGGTGTCTTCACTGACTTCTGGGCAGAGGCCTAATTTCAGTGGAGGGAGCTGCTCTCCAGTAGCACACAGGAAGTCAGGGTAGAACCTGGACACAGACCCCTCACCCTTACTTTTGCTTGCAATATATTCCTGAGAGGAGGAACAAGATTTTATGTATTTATATTTTTGCAGATACTATTAGAGTGCTTAATATATGTATGTCAAATAACCAAATATATACATATATATTGACTTGAGGTCCAGAACCAAAGAAGGAAAAGGATGTTTGGTTTCTAAAGGGAAGCACTCTCTGTCTCCTAAAGAAGATGAGCCAGAAGAATATCAAAGGAAAAAAAAAGAAAGAAAAAGACAGTCTCCAAAGAGAAACACAGAATTAGTATATGTTCCTCCTGGTTTAAATTGCTTCTTTGCCTGAAAGATCATGTTCCCTGAGGACGAGCAAGTTATGACCTTAATATTGCTGGTCCTTGTGCCACAGAGTGAATTGAGTTCTTCCGTCCAGTAGTGGGATGGTTGTGTCTAGAATACCAAGTGCAGAGTGTGGGCATTAATTAGGGCTAACGGCCTATAATTGGTGTAGCCTTTATCCTCCTTCCATTCTCAATGCTGAGGTTATCAGAAGGTTCGTTTTCACTGAAGTGTCATAATTAATGCAGAGCCTCATGTGAAAGGCAGATGAGGTTGAAGCTCAAAAATAGATCAGAGCTACCCAAGGGTGTGTGTGTGTGCGCGCGTGTGCCAAGCTGTGGGGAGCAGGGGTGGGAGAAGAGGAGGTGACATTTAGGTTGATTTCCAGATGTTTCCGTTCAGAGAGGGAGTCTGGGGGGTCAACACTGCCATCTCTCTTATATTTTCCTAAAAGGAGTTGTGTACTCTAAAATACCAAAATATTCACTGATGCAGTGGAGAATCCTGGACTTTGGAAGTTGTAGGAACCACACGTGGGGAGTCCCAAATCCTCTGCGCTCCCTCTTTCTTGCTCATAAGGAAAGATTTTCTCCCCCATGAAGCTAACATCTTTTTCGGGGGTGAAAGTGCTAGGACCTGGGAGGGCTGGAAATAATGTGTGTGAAGCCCTTCAAGGACCTTGCAAGGAAATTCAAGACATTTCTCTTATTATTGGTCTTCCAATTCCCTGAACTCTGAGAACCCATTTAAGTGATCGCTTCATGAAGAGGTGAGGAGAAAAGCAAGACTAACATATTTCTTCACTTGGCAGCTCCCACACAGCAAAGGACCCTAAGTGCACTTATAATCACTATCATGGTCTCACTCTCCCCTCCCCCCCCCCCCCCCAGTTCTGCTTAGGACATAATGAACTAGATACCTGTAGTTTATCTCCTAAGAAGAGCAGATTTCATGAGCCTTCCAGCAGGTGGCTTGTAGTACTCTGGCACACATCCATAAACTTAGTTCCGTGCCATTGGAGACCTGGGAGAATTGTAAGATGGCGGAGTGCCTCTGCCACAACTCCACGTCCCCAATTAAGGGAGAGAGATAGCAGGAACAGAGAACACTGTTGAATGGTCTGGGTTCTCTGTGTCAGGTTTTCTTAGAGTATTTAGACAAAAAGTCATTGGCTTAATTTCTATCCTGAGCTATTTATTGGAAGGGGATCCCTAAATATATGCATTTTCCTCTTCTCATCAAGGGGAGGTACTAGATGGGGTTTCACGTGATGCTGGGTATAAAGAGGAGAAAGACATGGATTGCTGCCTTGATGGGGGGTGATTAGCACATTGGGGATATTGTCTTATTTCACTTGCTGTTGTAAGGCATTCCTATCAGTTGGCAACCTCAAACCATGCAGGATACTCTGGTGAAGATATGAAATGGCACCCAGATTATTCACAGCCAACTGCAGATGGGCAAATGCTGGAAGTGCCCACATGCAGAACCAGCTGCTTTGCCTCTGTAGAGAGTTTTTACTAGTATGCCCTTGTGGTTTTTGTTTTGTTTTTTAAATCCTTTCTCTTGGGCAGTAATTTACTAAGTCATTAAGTTGTGCCATCAGTAAATTTCTTTGGATCATTTGGATTTTTATTTTGATGCTTGGCCATATTGGTAAAATTGGACATAAATCATTTCCCCTATCTCAAAATAATCAGGACCTGGATTATTATAGAGACATTGTTTTCTGATATTTCAAACTTCCACTGACATTTAGTGATATACTGGAGCAGAAATGCTTGCAAATAAAAGTAATATGAGCCAAAGCCAGCCAACATAACCATTTCAAAATTATTTGAGGAAGAGTTATCAGGGAGCTGTGACCTTTGGGATTGGCCAAGTATATGCAGGTTGAGGACTGGTGTTTAGCTGGCATACACTATCAAACTTGCCCTGCTGGTCCTCTTCTGATGGGTGGGTACGTGATGTGTGGGTTGTTGTATTGTTTGAATATCACATCTATGTGTAGCATGGTGCTCTGGTTTTGATAGTGGCACTGAGGTATTTCAGGGGGGAAAAAGTGGTGTTGCTCTTCATATACTTAAAATCTTAAAAGGCTGGAGTTTATACCTTAAATATATCAAATTTTCATTTAAAAGAAAGCTGGAGATAAAGTCCCAGATCTCTCCGCACTTTCTCTGTAATAAATCTTTAATGGCAAGTTTCTTCACTATTTTTAACCAACTTTTCTAAAATGTCAGATTTTACAGAAGCATGAGAAAATAGACTGCTTTTTAAGAAATCCCAAATTTTAAACAACTAGAGACTAGGAAATACATGTGGGAAGAGATTAGCAGATAGGGTTATCAACAGGCCAATTGTGAAATGCATTGAATATTGTGCTATAGTTATCTGGGAAAGAATACTAAGGACATGGGTTAAAGTCTCAGCTTCATTGTTTAATCATCCATTTGGCTCTGGAAAAGTCACATCAATCCCCAATTCTCAAGTTTCTTAATCGGTCATATGGGGAGAAGACCTCATTGAAAAGACCCAGGTTCTCTCCATATTTCTGCTCTGCCATACTCAAACTGTGAGTTAGCTCCTCTCGTGGTTGAAAGGGGGCTGCTATGGCTCCTAGCATCACATAATCACACGTCAATGTCTCCAGGCAAACACAGGGCCTGTTGTGTTTCACAGATCCTAGGATGTCATTGAATGTAAGATATACCTTTATTTTATATACTCTAATGAAAGAAACAATACCCCCAATTAGATTATGACAAGTTATTTATTGTCAATGCATCCCAAGTTTCCCAATCAATGAGATGCAATATACAATATATTTTTTCTAGTGTCTCTAAGAATGTTTCTACCAGATTTTTGCCTTACCATGTCCCCTTTCCCAGATTTCCTAAATATCAACCATTAAGCCAGTCCTTGGAGGTCCCACTGTATCTGCCTTATCTCGTGTCAACCCTCCTATTCTCTCATCTTCTGGGCCCTTGGATATTTGCAGCAGCTGCTGTCGCACCCTGGGCCAGTTCCATGCAAACCCACATACTTTGTTAAGTCTCTGGCCCCTCCTATACTTCTATACTTAGCTGAGGCACCTTGCCATCAGTTACTCCTCCTTGGGCCAAATTCTTACCAATGGAAGACAGAGAATGGGAAGAAATTTGTAGATCAATTGCCTCTCCATTCCCCCCCTATGGTGGCCTATTCAGAAGCACAGGTTTTTCTTGTAGCTGGTCCAGAGATATTTCAAGTGGCTCAGTCCCCTTATATCTCTTTAGAAATGGTGGCCAACCTGGATAAGCATTAATTTTTAGTTACTTCTCATTCTTCTTTGTCTCACTTCCTTCTTCCTTCACTCTCAATAACATATTGCCATGTAAGCCTTTGCTCAGGCCTTGTTTTCTACGGAAACGGGCTGATATGGCCACCACAATGACTTCAAACCAATCAAGATTAGTTCTAGTTACCTGGGGGGAGTGAACTTCAGAAGAAAATGAGGGCTCACATGGCATGGCTATCGCATGGTATGGACACTCCCCAGTGTTTGGTTAGAACTGGCCCTGCTCCACTGAATTTTTATGAGGTCAATGAG
The DNA here is from genome assembly GCA_963924515.1 of Vespertilio murinus. NCBI lineage: Eukaryota > Metazoa > Chordata > Mammalia > Chiroptera > Vespertilionidae > Vespertilio > Vespertilio murinus. The sequence continues at coordinate 19,268,056 of OZ004719.1, read as the reverse complement.
ATAATGAGGTGTGAATGAGCTCAGTCAACCATAAAATAACATGAAAATATAGAGTTGTCATGAGACTTATGACTATTCACAAGTTCAAGAACCTTACTATTAATTCCCTCACTTAACAAAAAGTATTTAATGAGCATTGCTGTTTGCCAGTCATGTGTTAAAAGAGATAATACACTAGTTCCTGCCATACAGGAACTTCTTGTCTATAAAGGGAAATGAGCAAATAAATTACATGTGATTACAATTTTCTAGAGGAAAATAGAGGTTGTATTGAGAGAGTCTAGCTTTGGGAGGTCATACAAAGTTTTGTGGGCAAAATGATCTAAGGCCTGGAGAAGGACTAGGGAATAGGTGGTTGGGAGAGGTGTGCTAGGTAAAAGAAAAACATACACAAACGTGAGAGGAGAGCGAGGACTTGGTGTTATTATTTTTGGCCAGGATGGTAAAGGCCACTTTATGCACCAGGTTTGGATGAATATCCACTGAAATATTTAAGAAAGATAGTTTTAGAAACATCTCTTCAGTAGAGGTAGAATGAGTGGACTTTTTGTTGAGCAGAGGAAGTCAAAATGGGAGACTGAGTATGGAAGCTTCAATAGCACTATGATATTTCCTTTTATTTATTAATTCAGTGTTGAAGAGTTTTTCTTAGTATGAATAGTCAGGATTTCATGAATACTGTAGACCCCACCTATGTCTCTAATACCCCCACATAAGTCTTCTAAAGGAGAGGTTTACATTTGCAAGTAAAGGATGGGAGGGAACTTTGTGGCCTTTACCCTGACAATTACCTCCTTAGTGGCTCTCATTTCCCTTTTGTCCATGCTGTTCTAAATATATCCTGGGGCACTAATGAGTGCAAGGTCTACAGTGTGACTCTCCAGGGGGCCAGTTACCCCTGCGGAGAGAACTGCAGACTGAATCTCTACACTTGGCTGGTCATCTGCTGCCCTGAACCACTGGTTACATAGTGTGCATGGGTGTATCCACTACTTCACCTACTTCCTGTTTTTGTTTATTCATTCATTTGTTTATTTCTTCCTTCCTACTCAGACAACTTTGGCTACTAAAACAAAATACCATCTGCTGGTGACTTAAACCACTGACATTTATTTTCTTACAGTTCTTTTCAAGGGGAAGGTGAATTTGGTTCCTGGTGAGAATCTCTTTTTGACTTGTAGACAGCTGCCTTCTTGCTGTGTGCTTTCTTGGCCTTGTAGAGAGAGTGAGCAAGCTCTCTTATCACTTCTAATTATCTTCCTAAGGCCCCGTTTTCAAATGCCATCATTTTGGGGGTTGAGGCTTCAATGTATGCATTTTCAGGAATATAAACATTCAGTTCATATCACTTCTTTTCTGCCTTCCTTCCATTTTTTTATATATATATGAGAAAAAATATATATGGATATATATATATATATATATATATATATATATATATCATTTAACTTGCATTTAATGAACATCTACAGATGCACTACACTGTTAGGTGCTGTTTGTATAAAAATAGACCTGGCTTAGAGAGGTCTAGTAGAGAAGTGAGAAGATACCAGTGTGGTGTGAGAGTGCTACAAGAAAAGGTATGCATGAATATGTAAAAGTATAGAGGAGAAGGGTAAACTTTCATGAATATAAACTTCATATGTGGAGTAAAGAGAAAGAGGAGGAAAAGGAGTGGGTGGTACAAGTTGGAGAGAGAGCATTAGAAAACTGAAGGAAAAGGGATGATTGAGTAGTCTTGAAGCACAGGAGAGACATCAGCCTGGCTGGGGTGTTAGAGGTGGAGCTGAGCTTTGTGCTCCATGCAGAGGCATCACACAGGAAAGGTATTAAGATATATGATGCATGATGTCTGTAGGGAATAGGATGTTTATCATGAAGGGAGAGACCTGGGTGACTCTGAGGAGAATCAACAGATAATGCTACAAAGGGGGGCAAAAACAGATCATGAGTGTCCTGTGAAAGTATGAAGATTGAATTTATCTTGAATATATTAAGAGGCTCTGAATGTTTTAAACAGAATAGTGACAGAAACAGACTTGGATTTTGGGAAGATGGGTGAATTTTGGAATGTGGAAGATAGGTAGACAAGGTTGAAAGAGAGAGACAAGTGCACTGGTGTCGTTCGGTGAATGACAATGTTGTTTGTCCTGTTAATGGAGAGTCAGGAGCGTCATTGATTTTTACCTGTGTCAGATGTTACATGGAGATGGAGAAGAAGAACAAAACTACTGGGGTTTGGATCAAGTAAATATGAATATAGACAATGTTCACAAAGAGAAGATGCTTACTTTTGTGGGCAGTAGAAGATTTAGTGACTAAGGAGATTTATGAATTCTATAAGGCTAAATAATCACCCACTTTTAACAACTCATTTTATATAGAATATACTTTTTCCCTTTAGTTGCCAAGATATAGAATATTAACTATTCTGAAATAATGCTGAATATACTGGGTTTGAGAAAAAGGCCTCATCTCCCTATGTCAGAGAGAACATTGTTTATTAACATAGTTAGGAGTGGGGAACCTTTTCTGCCAAGGGCCATTTGTATATTTATAACATCATTTGCTTAGTGTAACAAACTTAATATAAATTTGTTTTGCTATGAAAAAAGCTCCTAGATTTATTGAATTTCAAATCCTGCATGCGATTGCCTTGGCAGGGCCAAATGATTTCTCAAACCTTAGATGTTCCTTAGGCAGGCCTTTCCCCACCCTGCCATAGACGGTGACTGATGTAAGTCAGAACTGTGCAAAGTGGTTATGGCATATTTTTTTAAAGTTTTCCTTTGACTTTGACTTGTAGAATGAAGAAGTAAATGGAATATTGTTAGAATTTCTAAATTTTCCCTGGGAGTTTAATTTTGGATTTTATTTGAAGTAAAATTAACTCAGTTTCCTTTCTTCTTCAGGAGAACATTTTACTCAATGGGATTTACTACCCTACAGATAGGTAAAGTGCTTATGAGTGATATTTCCTCTCATTTTGTTCAGAAAAATAATTTTAAAAAAACATGCTGCTCCCTCATTTCCCTCTCCCTGAATAGAGGAAGGACATTTAATCTGCATGTCAACTTATTTTGCCAAAGTCAGTAACCCCAAGTATTTTTAGCTCCTTTTGAAAGTCCATTAGTAATGTTCCTTTTTTTTTTTTTTTTTTGAGACCTTTCCTGCCTTATGGACTGACATCAGCATATTTCTGGTTTTCTGCCTGGACCTGTGGAGAGTTTCTGGGGAGGTTCCTCTTTCATTCTTTCCTGTTCATAAATGCTGTCTAGATTTTCTTAAGGCTCTTCCTATCTTTCTACTTTTATTCGTTAAGGCTTATTCTCATTTTTTTTCTTTTTTAATGTTTGGGTTGTTCCTAGATTGCATGTCATTACAAATAACCACTCACATACTTTATAGGTTCAAGGTTTCACACCTGTGGTCCTCTTCCCTGATTGTGCGATTACCTCCTAAGTGTGGGACATGTGAGCTGTGACATACAGAATTTGTAGGCACAAAGTGATGAGCACTATATTCAAAGGTTGACAACATAATTGCTTGATTTTAAATCCATGCACATTATTGGGTGAAAACAATGTTAGGTGGAAATGTCTTAATGGTATATTTGTTTAATACTTAAGGGGAACTTAAAAACATACTGAATGAATAATGGGGAACCAGTTCTTTTTGCCTCATCAATTGACAGTTAGGGTTCACTATCTCTGTCTATGGCATGAAATAAGAGAAAAACAGTATGATTCTTACTCTTTTTAATTGCTACTGTTTCTGTGTTTTATGCCAAGATGGTGATATACATTAAGCCCAAGTGTAAACCATGTATATAGGCATTAAAGAGTTAAATATACCAATAAAGTGAAATAAGACTAAGTTTTATCACACATAACAGCATTAACTTAGTATTTAGCTGAAGACATTTACTGTGTGAAGAAGGAATCTCTGTGGATGACTAGAATCATAGTAATGAGAGAAAGTCTTCCAGGCAATTCAGAAAATATTTATTTCTCATCTAGAATCAAAGACTTAAAAGAAGGCAAGACAAAGCAAAACTACTCTCTGGTGTAGCAGGACTAGGCGTTTGATGAATTATACAGATACAGTCACATGGCCTGTTAGTCTGCATTGCAAATATCTGCACAGTAGCAACTAGGAGGCAGAAGTATAAATAGAAGAGGGAAAGGATATTTTTTAAAATATGGTTTTTATTTACTTCAGGGAAGGAGGGAGAGGGTTATAGAAATATCAATGATGAGTAAAACCACTGATGGGCTGCCTTCTGCACACCCCTGCACTGGGGATCAAGCCACAACCCAAGCATGGGCCCTGACCAGAAATTGAATGGTGACCTCCTGGTTCATAAATTGACATTCAACCAGTGAGCCAAGCTGACCAGATGAAGGAAGGTATATTGAAAGACAGTGTTCTTTCGTGTTATCTGATGGTATAGCTGCCTTTAGATGGATGAGTTGTCAGTACAGCGCTGTTTCAATTCTATAGGGATCTTTTTCCTTCCATGACTGATTTTATTATTTCATTCAAAGTATATGATGGGGGAAAAATAAACCACTCAGAACTGTTCCTGCAAAGATTAAAAGAAAAAGTATGTGATGGATTTTCAGATGATTCACCTATATACAGATAACAGGATGAACATTTGATTCAAAGAAATATTAATTTTTAAGGATTATTTTATTTGTAAAATTTTTCTAGTTACAGTTTTATTCTCTTTTTAGAAAGCAAAAATTACATAGAGTGAAATTTAGAAATTTTAAGTGTTCATCTTACTGAATTTCAGCATATATACACACACACACACACACACACACACACACAACACTATGATAAAGACATAGAATATTTTAATCTCCCAGAAAATTCTCTCCTGCCAGGTTTAGTCAATTACACATCCAAGTGGCAACTAGAGATCTGATTTATGTCACCATAGCTTAGTCTTGTCTGTTCTTGAATATCAGATAAATGGAGTCATATACTAAGGACTCTTATTTTCTGTCTGGATTCTTTTTCACAAGGCAATCTATACTAATAAAAGAGTAATATACTAATTTAACTGGTTGACTGGCCATCTTCTGGATGTCTGACTCCCTTCCGGACAAAGCCATGGTGGTGGGGGCCAAGGCAGAGGCAGTTAGGAGTGATCAGGCCATCAGGGGAGAGCTGTTGGGGGTGAGATCAGTTGGCAGGGTAGGGCAGTTGGGGGAAAGATCAGGCCAGCAGGGGAGGGCAGTTGGGAGGAAATATCAGGCCAACAAGGGAAGGCAGTTAGGGGTAATCAGGCAGGCAGAGGCAGTTGGGGGTGAGATCAGGCCTGCAGGCAGAGGCAATTAGGAGCTATCAGGCAGGCAGGTGGGTGAGAGATTAGAAGCCAGTGGTCCCAAATTGCAAGAGGGATGTCCAACCAACGGTTCAGGCCTGATCCCTGTGGGACATCCCCCAAGGGGTCCCTGATTGGAGAGGGTGCAAACTGGGCTGAGGGAACCCTACCCCCCCTACCCCATGCGTGAATTTTGTGCACCAGGCCACTAGTCTTTTAATATTTATCTAAGTTGTGAGTTTCAGTAAATTTTTAATTAATGGGTAGTATTCTATTATATAGATAAATTATTGTACATTCATTTATTATTTTGCCTATGGACATTTCAATTTCTTCTAAATTTTATTAACAATAAACTGCTATATAAACATTCCTGTACAAGTATTTTTGTCGGTGTATGTTTTCATTTACTTTGACTATAGCTATAGGAATAGAGTTATTGGACATAGCATAGGTGCATGTATAAGTTTTTAGGGAACTGCCAGACATTTCTCTCAAGTGGTTGACTATTTCACACTTCTATCAGCAAAAATGTAGGAGAATGCCAGTTGCTCTGTATTCTTAGCAATATTTGGTATTATCTATAAGAATGCAAATCTCTTATGAGGGACTTGTAACTTTTTGGATTAAATTTTATCTTATTGTGAGTTCAGTTTTAATTTTGTAAATTATATGGCAGAAGCAACCCACCCAGTGAATTTTTAAAAAATTTCTATTTTAAATAATATACTATTCCAGTATACTAGCTGGATTTTGTATTTAATTGTTATTTTAGCTTTTATTTCTGTGCTGTAGTTTCTTCATTGGTTCACACATTAGTGTCGTCTTTTTCTTAATGTCATAAAACACAATATTAACAGTTGTTTTAAAGTCTTTGTACATGAATTCCAGCTTCTGTTTCTATTGACTGCTTTGTTTCTAAATTAAAGTCACATTTCCTGCATATTGACATACCTAGTGATTTTGATTTTGATTTGTGTTATTATGGCATACATTTGATATCCTTATATCTTTGACTTATTTATATAATCATTTTTAACCTATTGTTCTTATAGACAACATATAATTATATCTTATTTAACCAATTTGATAATTATCGTGTCTAGACTATATATATATTTAATGGGTTTAAATCTGTTACGTTGACATTTGTTCTTTTTTCTCTTTTTTTATGCCTTTTAGATTAATTTAGTAATATTGATATCTCCTTTTATTGGTTTATTAGTTCTAAATCTTTTCCTTTATAGTAACTGCTTTAAGGCTTATAGTATGCATTTAAAATAATATTCTGCCATCAAGTAATATTGTTTCACTTGTCATATAGTAGAGGAATCCTTACAATATTATACTGCCTCCCATTTTTGTGCTTTGATTGTCATACATTTTAATTCTATGTTATATTATAAATTCCACAACATGCTGCTCTTATTGTTTTTCCTATTAAATAGTTCATTATCTTTTAGGAGATTTATGGAAAAATCCTTTATGTTTATCCATGTGTTTACCATTTCCAGAGATCTTCCTTTGTATATATGCTCATTTCCATGTAGAATTTTCTTTCTGACTGAAGAGCTATCATTTAACCATTCTTGTAGTTCAGGTCTGATTGCAATGAAGTCTTTCAGAGTTTTTAAGTCTTTATTTTGCCTTAAGTTTCACAGATACTAATACTGGGTACAGAGTTCTCTGTTGACAGTTTTTCTTTCAGTGTTATTAAAGATGTTGCACTACTGTTCTTTTCTGTATTGTTTCTGACAAGAGGTCTGTTGTCATTCTAGTATATATTTCTTTGTTCTTCTGAATATTTTCAGATTTCCTTTTTATGACTAGTTTTAAATAATTTCAGTACAGTGTGCCTTTATGTAGTGATAGACAGATAGATAGATAGATAGATAGATAGATAGATAGATAGATTGATTGACTTCAGAGAGGAGGGGAGAGTAAGAGAAAGATAGAAACATCCATGATGAGAGAAAGTCATTGATCGGCTGCCTCCTGCACAGCTCCCACGAGAATCAAGCCCACAATCCAGGCATGTGCTCTTGACCAGAATCAAACCCAGGACTCTTCAGTCCACGGGCCAATGCTATATCCACTGAGCCAAAATGGCTAGGGCTATGTAGTTTTCTTTATGTTTATCAATTTGGAGATTAGTTGTAGTTCTTATCAAAATGGAAAAATTTTGACTATTTCTTTAAATATTTTTCCTGTGATATGTATCACCTTTTCTTTAGTAACTTTAGTTGGATATAAATTAAATGGTTGAAGCTCACTAAAGCTGTTTATTTTCCCCCCTGTGTTTGCCTTTGATTAGTTTCTATTACTTTGTCTAGTTTACTAATCTTTTCTTCTGTAGAATCTAATCTGCTTTTAATCTCATCCAGTATACTTTTCATCTCACATATTGTAGTTTTCATCTCACACATTCAAGTGAGAGGGTGAATGCAGTCCCTGTTGCTCCATATTGACTCAAATGGAAGTATATTTGGATTTAATTTCAAATGCATAGAAGAAGTTCAAGAATTTGATAATGTATCTTCATATATCTTTTATTCATTTCCACTAAGTGTTTATACTTTAAACATTTGCTTGTGTTCTTGTCTTCCCCCCCCCCCCTTGGATAAATTTTTGAGGGCAAGATAAAAACATCATACTACTTTATACTTATATATGTCTCTACATATACTAAGAACAAGAGCATTCTTTTACATAACCAGATTAGAGTTATAATCAGGAAATTTCATATTAATATGATACTGTCTGTCATGTTATCCTTTTTATCAATTGTTCCAATAATGTCCTAAAGAGCAATTGATTGTTCCCTGACCAGGATTAAATGCAGAATCCTGCATTAAATTTAGTTGTCACATATCTTTAGTGTTTAATTTTGAACAGTTCTTCAGCCTTTCTTTGTGCTTCTTGACCTTGAAATTATTGAAGACATTAAGTCATCTGCTTTTTAGAATCTTCGTCAATTTTTATTTGTCTGATGTTTCCTTATGATTAGATTCAGGCTATGCATTTTGGCAAGAATCCTATTGAAGTGATAGTTTATTCTCCTCAGTGAATCTTATTAGGAGTCACATAATGCCAGTTTGCTCCCAAATTGGCTGTGTTAGCATTGATGATTTAGATAAAATAGTGTTTTTGAAGTTTCTCTACTTAAAAAATTTCTTCTTTATAATTAGTAGGTATTTGATGATATATTTTAAAACTATATAAATATACAGCTATCACCAAACTTTTACCTACTAGTTTTTATCATCTAATGATTTTCTAACTCCATCAGTCTTTTTATATTTATTAATTGGATTCTACATATGGAAAAACTTTCTTTGCTCCCTATTTATGTATTTTTATGATGGTAGATTCATGGATTTTTAAATTTTATTGATAGCTTATAATAAATTATTAAAAATATTTATTTTGATACTAAAATTGTCTCCAAATTTTAAAAACCTATTAAGAGCCATAGAAATATGCTCATCATATTTGGTTGGTTTCTGCTTGTCTTATTTGTCTGCTCCTCCCCATAAAGTGCCCTCCACTGCCCTGCTTCAAGGTGCACAGCTTGGGGCTGTAGAGCTTTTCTTTTGTGATCAGATTTGACCAATGAAGAATCACTTTATCTGCTCCTGTGACCTTTTGACATGTCTTCATGTTCCTTTGAGCATTTTCTTAATTTCTGGCATAATGAGATACCTCAGGCTTTGTTTGTGCTTTCCTTGCCCTCGCCCAGAAATCTTCATTTCTCCAAAGGTTCTTTTGTTCACAGTAAGGATAATAATATTTAGAAAACAAGATATGGGCACAATGTGTGCTTATTGTTATTGGTATGCCTCTACTTCTGAACACTCTCCCCAAAGGAAAATTAGCTTGCAAATCAATGTATCTCCCTTTTCCTCTTTTTCTTCTTCTCCACTGTCTTTGCTTCCTCATATGCCAAGATCTGTTTCAGTAACTCAGGAAGACCAATAGATTCTTCCTTTATATCCCACAGCCAGAAAACTCTCTCTAGGCAATTGGCTCAAGCATTAAAGGGGTTAACCTCATTTGTTTTCATTCTATCAGGGATCTTTTTTATTCATTGATTCATATCTGATGTCTTGGAAACTGTTGTTTCATCTATTTCCCAAGGCTTTGTTATTTCAGGTGAGATGGTAAATCTGATCCCTGTTATTTTATCTTGGTGGAAATTAGGGACCCATATGCCTTTAAATTTTTTGAATAAGGAGGAAAATGATGGAGTAAAGATATCCAAACCTCTATTCCTCCAAAATAAATCAATGAAAAAACTTTCAGAAACTGTCTGAATCAACATTTTAGGAACTCTAGAAATTGATGGAGAGCTTGTAGCAATGAGGGAATATTTACTCAAGAAAACAGATAATTTCAGCAAGTGCAGTGAGCTTTGTGGCATTTTAACTTACCCTGGACTCATCTCCCAGATTTTAGCTCAGTGTGGATTTGAAAATAACAGTTTGTATTCTGGTACTGGAACCAGAGGGAGCAGAATGGACTTCATTAGCAAAAATTTGTAATGGCTTGACTTGCTTGGTGCCTTCATGGCAGACCAGCTTAAAGGCTTGCCTTAATCTTTACTGTCCCTGTGCTGTATAGCAGTTACCCAGGGGCCACTTTTTAAAAATTGTGATAGCCCAAGGTCCTAGTTGCTGCCAGCACCAATGGATAGCAGTTAAGGCAAACAATATAGCATACAAACCTTGGGGAGGAACAATTGGGGAATGAGATGTTGGGCTAATATGAAAACTCTGACTTATTTTGGAACTATGCATGCCCAGGGCTGTGGATACACACAAGAAAGACCTGTGGAAATCCCACTCTCAGCTCTGTCTGAACTGCCGGCTCTGCATGAGTAGGAAGTGAACTTGATTCTGGGGCATGGCTTTTAGTCCAGGCCAGGCATCTGCAAACTTTGGCTCCTGGACCTACCCTGACCTACAAACTTTCTCTGTATGGCCCACAAGCTAAAAATCGTTTTCCTATGTTTAAACGACTAAAGAAGGAAGTGGTTAGGGAGGAAGTGAAGGAGGAGTAAAAGGCGAAGAGAAGGAGGAAGAAGAGGGAGTAACAAAGGTGACTACATGTGACCTACAATCCCTAAAATACTTATTATCTAATTCTTTACAGAAAATATTGTGACTTCTGTTAAGGGCTTGTTCCTTGCTTCTTCTTCTTCTTCTTCCTCTTCTTCTTCTTCTTCTTCTTCTTCTTCTTCTTCTTCTTCTTCTTCTTCTTCTTCTTCTTCCTTCTTCCTTCTTCCTTCTTCCTTCTTCCTTCTTCTTTGTTCCTTCTTCTTCATTGATTTTTTACAGAGAGGAAGGGAGAGGGATAGAAAGCCAGAAACATCGATCAGCTGCCTCCTGCACACCCCCCACTGGGGATGTGCCCGCAATCAAGGTACATGCTCTTGACCAGAATTGAACCCGGGACCCTTCAGTCTGCAGGCCGATGCTCCAAACCGGTTTCGGTGGTCCTTGTGTACATTTTGTTGAGGTACAGATAAATAGAGGTGCTCAGTGAGGCATTTCTACCCTGGCTGGGCCTGGCAGGAACTTCATCTCCCAATGGGATGGTGTGTCAATTCCAGTTAGTCCATTGGTTCCTCTATTCAACTGTTTTTCCCTGTAGGAGCCATCCTTTGATAGGCTTCATGAAATTCTGTTCAGCCCTCAACTGGAAACTGCAGGTGACCTTCCTTCAGATCTTGGGGCCCTAATATGTGGGCGGTTTGTTCCTTAGATATAACTGGACCCACAAATTCCAGCTACCTCAGCTGCCGTAAACTCTGATTGCAGCCTCCTCAGAGACAAGACATTTGTTCTGCTTTGATTCTAACTCCCTGCACCATGTTAATCCAGGGCTGTTGGGAACACAAGCTGGATTCTAGCATTTCTCTTCTCTCACAGCTCTGCTCTGCCTGTGGATTGTGCCTATCCGCAGCTGCCTCATATATTTTGTCCAGTTTCATATGGTAGTTCTTTAGGATCAGATGGTGTGTCAATTCCAGTTAGTCCATTTTTTAACTCTTATTTTTTATGCAGGTATGAGAGATAAAGATTTGGACCTAAAAAAAGGCAAATAGCTGGGACTGACAGCACTCCATCCCCCAAAACACAAGTACACATATAAAGCAGGAAGCATTAAAATGCTATAATCTCAGTGAAAGTGGACATTATAAAAGCAGTCTCCCTGGGATCACAGAGAGGTGACAAGGACATCTGTATGTCTCAGCCATGCCTTTGGGTGGAAAAAATATTTTATGATTTATTTTAAGCATAGGCCTTTAAATCACAGGCATAGATTTACACCAGGTTCTAGTCCTGAAAGGCCAAATTAAGAAATTAATGTAAAATTCAGTCTCATGCTGGTGACTTTCTAGATATGACTGGCATAATCAAATATAAAAGCAGTCTTGAGGAAGAAATCCTCAACCTTGGCTGCACTGTATTTCCACAGATAAAAGTCTATTGAGGATTAAATAAAAATTCAAATTATGTGACACAGGGAAACAGGTCACCATATGCAAGAGTCAGCAGATACAACAAGCATCAGGGAGTTGTGTTGTTAAACATTTCAGGTTATTGAACAATCTGATTGGTATGTCTAAAATGATTTAAAAAATGAAAGAAAAAAATACAGAAGCAAGATGCGACAAAAAAGACCAAGTGGTTTCTAAAAAGAATTAGTTTAATGTTATAGATAAAAATAGCTATATAAAAGAAAACTTAATAATTTGATTAAATAGCCATATCCAAAAAGATAAATATTAAAATGCAAAAATGCTTCTCAGTGTGCTAATATATTTGAAAATTATGGAGAAGTCAAGAGATGTAGAGAAGATAATATTTTATTAAATTGTATAGATCCAACACTCCTGAAAGTCAATAAAATTACAAGAAGTAAATTAAAAAATAGTAAAAGAACAAACATATTTAGGGAGGAGATGGTTGGTGAACAGAAATAAAATTTTGGATGAATAAAAGAAGATGAGAATTATGTAATTTAGCGCACTGGAGAAAGGCAATATGTAACTAACGCAGTGGAGTAAGTAACAAAGAAGGAAGGCTATTGACACCACAGGACTGCAGAGAGTCTCTGGACTTGGATGCATCCCGTGCATGTACATCTGAACCTGAGTGTGAAGTGGGGCCACACCCAGGGAAAGACTGCGATATAGAAAGTCTGGACTCGGGAATATAAAGTGCTGCTGAGGTCAGGTATGAGTACTATACAGAATACCTGGTTATTCAGTGAAAGTCTACATAGTGAATGAGGTTCCCAACTCAGCTACCAACGTGCTAGCAGTTGGGCTCATCATACACTATGATGGAAATACAGAGCATGCGCCTAGTGCATATGGCCCCTTGCCCTCAGTTTGGTCAGTAGAGTGTCCTGGATGTATGCCCTGTGCCTAATCTTCTAATCACCTCACTTTTTAAGCTTCCCCTGTAATGAAGGTTGAGCATTAGGACATGGCAGGTGTCAGCAACTCCAGCTCTCAGCTCCAATCAGTCAGACTCAAGCTCTCCACAGAGGCTCCAAAGAGCCATCTCTGTGCTTGGTGATGGCTTGGGATCAGGGTGTTTCTAGGGGTGAGGCAATTGAGCAGCCTACTGGAGTTGTTCTCAACTTCTATTATCAATAAGATAAGCAAAAGAAAAAGGGAAATCAGTTTTATGGACAAAACTGCTATGAATCATCTTATAAAATTCCTTTTTTTGGCATATGTTCTGGTTCTTCTGTGCTTTGTTTGATTTTTGTTCTTTCTAGGAGTGGAATTTCTGCTTATAAGATAGATGTGTTTAGTGATATAATCAACCAAGTGCCCGATATTTTCCCTAGGAGGTTGTCCCATCCTGTATTCCCTTCACAATGTGTAAGAATCTGGGGTTGTCCCTGCCCTTGAGCTGGGGAGGGGATACCCCCATGTCCTCCAGCTCAGGAGGCTGCCTGGGAACCTCCTTCCTAGCTGGCCTCCCCTGGAGGAGGGTGCATCTGATGCAGTCATTCCCACAGCTGCTCAGACTGCAGAGGGGGCCCTCCAGTGGGATTTGAGGTTTAATGTGAGTTGGTTGAGGGTAAAATTTACCCTGAAGGAAGGAACTGGAAATTGTAGAATTTCAGGCAGCATCAGAATGCTTGAAGGGTGGGGGTGAGGGTGAGCATTGGTTTCCAGGCATCTATTAACCCCATTCTAACTTCTGACTCCTGCCCTCCCAGATACATGGAACAGATTAGCAATTAGCCTCAGGCATCAGCCTGTTTCCTGCATTCATTCAAGCTCACACATTTGCTTAATTTTTTTTAAAAAAAGTTTTGGGTTACCAACATTGAGCGTGGCTATCTTTTTAATTTTTTAACAACTCTGGTAATTGTATGCTTTCATTTCATGTTGATTTAAATTGCTTTCATTGAGGACTAATGATATGAGCACTTTTCCATGTGTTTCATTTGTTTTGCCTTGATGAACACACGCAGTGTTTTACCAATTTTGCTGGTCTTTTCCAACACTAACTGTTTGGCCTTGTCATTGTTTCCTATGGTTTATGTTTTATTTTCTATTCTTATTTCCTTCTATCTTAACCTTATGACCAACTTCCCTTAACTATCCTATTGTATGTGTAGAAATAGATACACCTCATAAAATGTTTTGTGGCCAATAATACTAAATAAATGCTATTCATTCTAATTGTTACAGAGGCTTCTCGGGTACTTCCTGTGAGGTTTCTCTAGGTTTTTAGTTAACAATGATTGATATTATGTATTTTCTTTCTGTATTTATGTAGGATAAACTTTAATCGGGTGGAGACTAATAGCTGAATATTTTAAAGTCTTTATTGGATAAAATGATTACCATTTATAAGGCTGTACTACATTCAAAATGGGGACAAAGCAGAGGCTGCCTCTAGCTGACTGAGATAATCTCCTAGACCAGTGGTTCCCAGTGTGGGGCACTCACCTCACAGGGGGCGGGGGGGGGGGAGATTTGATTTGTAAGGGAGGGGGCAATTGGAGAATAAATTATTAAGTGATTTTTTTTGCATTTTTTATGATTATAGAGGCCTCATATACAGTATATTACTATATATTGGGCCATATTCTTTCAGTTCTCTCTTATATGGTTTGAAACTTTATTTGTTATTTTTTCATATTGCTTCATGTTATTATTATTTTTTAAACAATTTCTTAGTGATTTCTTCCTCAGTATTTCAACTATCTTTTTGTTCTTTTATTTTCCTCTTTCATGGATTCCATGTTCTTTGGAAGCTTGTTTAGACCAAGTTAATAACCTTTTAGGTTTCCTTCATGTGAATAGGAGTTCACTTTTTGAATAAGAATGATATGTCATGGGGGGTGGGGTGAGGGTCAGGATTTTAGAGATGCTTAGGTGGGGCATGGCCCAAAAAAAAAAAAAAAAAAAAAAAGGTTGGGAACCACTGCCCTAGACTGTTGCCTCATTTCCTTGCTGTCCTGAGGAGGACATTTTCATAGAACTGTGCTGAGTCAGCAGCTCAGTTGCATTCATGCACTTTGAATAAGATCAAGTTGGGTTCAAAAAGAGGTAGGGATTTATAGAACCCAATACGTATGGCAGCCTCAAATAAGAGAAAGTCATAGAAGCAAGGGAGGTTAAGAATGGCAAGATGGGATGGAATTACTTCTCACTGAAATCCAGCTGGCACTTTATGAACTTATCTCTGATATTCCTAACATTACATGGCATAGATGATTATTACCATTTTATGTCATTTTTAACAATTTATTGGTGACAGTATTACAGACATCCCCCATTCCCCTTAGCCTTCCTCCACCCAGCCCCAATCCCACCCCAGGCCTTTCCCACACTATTCTCTGTGTCCATGGGTTATGCACATATGCATATGTGTTCTTTGGTTGATTCCTTCCCATCTATCCCATTCCCTCCTCTCTGAGATCTGTCTGTCTGTTCCATGCATCCATGCCTCTGGACTAATTTTGTTAGTCAGTTTTTGTTCATTAGATTCCACATATTATTTCCACTTTAGAAAAGAGTATATTTAAGGTTATAGTGAGGTATAAAATGAGATTCAAACTTAAGGCTGTAGACTCCCAAACTCACTTCTTAACATAGTATAAAGCTTATTCCACACAATCCTCCAAAGTCAGGTGGAGAGTCATATTCAGCTTTAAGCATCTGTGTGGTGTCAACCAGAGAGAGTACTGATCATGCAAACTTGCTAATACTCACCTGCAGCCCCAGGCTTTAACATATGCTGTAATGAAAAGTGGGAAGAAAGCTCCACACAAACTCCAAGAGTTATTTTTGGGTGGAGGTACAGGGGGGGGGGAGTATAGAGTAAAACAACTGTAGACTTTCCAATTTATGTTTTGCTGGAAGTAATGAGGGCTGAGGGAGTTGAAAAGTCCCCAGGAAAGAACAAGTTGATCTTACTTTATGCACATGTAAAGCTAATATTTGTATATCACATTTCTCTTGACATGATTTTGAAGTTTGCTCCTATTTGGGAAACACACACACTAAAATTCAAGGTCTTGAATACAAGACCTAATAAAAGCAACTCTTAAGCAACCTAACATTCACTTCAAAGAAGCGTTTTGTCTCTGTCAATATACAGTCCAGAGTGATTTATAATTCTCAGAGGAAACTCCTGTGAACATTGGCTAAGTGGGTAATCAGTCTACTTGATCTTTCCCAGTTCAGCTGAACACAGCTACAAGAACACAGACACTGCCTCCCATGGGCTCCCAAGTGGCTCCCAGCCGGCTATGGCACGTCCTGTAACTCCACTGTTCCCTGTGGCTTGAAGGGCAGGCAATGACTGAGGACAGCCATTTGCCACAACCTCACATGCTGAGTCTTCCCTTATTTTTAATCATACACTGTCTTTTCTCATTGCATAGGGATTCCTCAGTGGTTTTGTCTTTCATTTCTCTCTCACCTTCTCTCCCTCACCTCTCCCTTTTACTTCTTCTCCCCATTCTCCCTCAGGCTGTCTTTGGTTGTTTTGATGAGAGTTCTCAATAAACGACATTAGATATTTCGTGATTATGTTGCTTATAATCTTACTCTAGAACCAATTACTAAAGATGTCAGAGGCTGGAAACCCTACAAGAAGCTGCTTTATTAAGACTCTCTTTTTCAGAGATAGAATGAGCCAAAAGTATCATTCATTCATTCAACGAATATTTTATTTCACATCAGGCACTGTTCTAGGATTCAGAATAGAGCAGTAAAAAGAAAAAGAAAGAACAATCATATACAATTGACCCTTGAATAATACAGAGGTTAGGGATGCTGATCCCCATGCAGTAAAAAAAAATCTATGTATAACTTATGACTCCCCCCAAAATCAACTACTAAAACCTTACTGTTGACTGGAAGCCTTACCAATAACATAAACAGTTGGTTAACACATATTTTTTATGTTATATTCTTACAATAAAATAAGCTAAAGAAAAAAATTAGAAAATCATAAGGAAGATAAAATACAATTAAAGTACTATATGTATTTATTGAAAAAAAATCTGTGCATAAGTGGACCCACAAAGTGCAACCTCTTGTGTTCAAGGGTCAACTGTGCACACTCACCGAGCTTCCATCCTTGGCAGGGAATGAAGAGAGATTTATTATTTAAAATGTAAATTACATACCATGTTGAAGGTGGAAAATGCTGTGGAAAAATAGAGGACAAGGAGAATGGGAATGTTGTAGGGTTGCAATTATAAAAAGGAGTTTCAGTGTTGGTCTTGCTAAGATGGCAACATTTGGGCAAAACTTGATGGAAGAGGAGGTGAGGGAATAAGTTGTATTTCTCTCTGGAAAGATTTTCAGAGGAAACAGTTAGTGAAAACTCCCTGAGCTCAAATTCTCCTTACAGCAAGGCAGTGATACAGATGGAATGGAGTGAGCAGGTCTGGATTTCCTAGTGAAATTGCTATTGAGCTTTTATATGTAGTTTCTCGGGTGTTCATTAATAATTTGTTGATACTAAAGAGAGATTTATTGATTCCAAAGAGATTCCTAGATGAGCTTGTACAAGGTTAGGAAGTACATAGGCTGATTGAACCATGTAGCAGGTTGTTGTAGTATCATGGAAGGCTTGGGCAGGTGAAAATATCAGATTGACTACCAGCATTTTATCAAATGTTTGCATATCAACACATTGAAACCATCACTCAGAATGCCAGAGGCCTGCCTTTTGAGACATTTGCTCTTATCTTTGTAAGCAAGCCTAAGCTATTAGGTTGTACATAATAACTTTTTGGTAATAAGGCTTTCTAAAGAACTCCTGAGTTCTCTGTTGCACTGCTGCAGAGGAGAGACAGACAACTTCCTTTGCCATCTCTTTTAGTTGGTGTTTAGTTTGGTCAGATTGAAGTATACAACTGGATCCTGTTAGCTTGGAGGAGAATGGTGTAAATGGGATTGCAAATAAGATTGTCAGAGCCCTCTACTGCCATCCCCAACTGCTGCTGTCCCTAGAGATGGCAGCAAGGACTGTGTCCACTCATGCGGTGGCAAGTAGTCCACTGAAGTGAGACTGGGCCGTACTTCCGTCTGTGACTTTCCTCTCCCACAAATCTGCTTCTCTCTGACTATACTATTTGTAAGCAAATTCAAGGTCTCTTCGATTAAAAATATAAATATTATTTTTTGCCATATATATATATATGAATAGTTTTAAATATTGTTAAAGCTTTTAAATTGGCACAAAAGAACAGACTGCTAATTTCTAGGTTTAATATCTGAAAATCCGAGAGCCTAATATTAAATATGCTGGGTATCACTGAGTTAAATTTCAGTTCTAAAATTAGTATACCTTAGCCCTGGTCGATTGGCTCAGTTGGTTGAAGCATCTTCCACCAAAAGATTTCAGATTAGATCCCGGTCTGGGCACATACTGGAGGCAACTGATTGATGTTTCTCTCTTGTATCTCTCTCTCTCTCTCTCTCTCTCTCTCTCTCTCTCTCTCTCTCTCTCTCTCTGTGTGTGTGTGTGTGTGTGTGTGTGTGTGTGTGTGTGTGTGTCTTTCTCTCCCTCCCCTCCCATCCTTTCTCTCTTAAATAAAACAACAACAACTTATTCTAGGAAGTGGATTTTATTAAAAAGTATACTTTTGACCTGTTTCACATGAAAGCTTCTATAGCATCTCTTCTAGTAGCAGTTTACCCCTTTGGGCCCAACTCAGAAACAAGAACCAGGAAAGTAACCTTTCTCAGGCTGATCAAGCCAGACTACTGCTGACATAACTGGCAGTTAGCCCCTATGAATGCCCACATCTATTTCTCTGGAAGGATGGCACCCTGTCATTTCCCATAGCTGATGGCCTTGTGCCTTCCCATCTAGCATCAGGCTTGAGAGCCTTGAGATGGTGAATATTCACATTGGACTCTGGACCGCAGTATTGGAGGCCTTAGTTACATCACAGTAAGCCTATAATCACACTCTGATTTGATGTAATTGCTGACATTTGGCATTTGTAAAAATTAAATTTACCTTTTACATTCTGTGTGTGTGTGTGTGTGTGTGTGTGTGTGTGTGTGTGTAGATGATTAAACAAAGTCTTCCCTATTTATTTGGTGCAATGAAGTATAGCAGATAAAATGGGAGAGGGGAAAGTATTGCCTTTACCAAGATTAATTTTTAAATGTTTTCATATATTTGGAATTGTTCAATTGGTTACGCTGAAACAGAATTTCACCCTTGATATCCTATTTGAATGTTGGTGTCAATAAAGGTTCTTGAAATTATTAAACACACACACACACACACACACACACACACACACACACATGCACACACATTGAAACCAGATTGCATCTAGTGCAGTGGTTCTCAACCTTTTTAATGAGGCATCCCTTTAATACAGTTCCTCATGTTGTGGTGACCCCAACCATAAAATTATTTCCGTGACTCACAGGTTGAGAACCGCTGCTGTAGAGCCTCAGACCACCGGAAAACACAGATATTTACATTACTATTCATTAACAGTAGCAAAATCACAGTTATGAAGTAGCAACGAAAACAATTTTATGGTTGAGAACCACTGATCCAGTGGGTGATAAGCAGGCAAATTAGTAGGTTTATCAATATCAAGAACACAATTTCTATATTTCCTACCTTTGTTCTGTTCCTTCTCAAACTTTACTTTCAGCAAAGACTACCTACCTACTGAGAAGGTCATGACCATCTGACCTTAGTCTCCTCACCTCCACTACCTATACCCATAGGCCTTCCTTCATTCTCACAAGCTCACTCTCTGACTCCCACTGGCTTCTCCCAAATATCTCCTACTCACTGTAGAAACAACAGATTTTCCTATTTGATGGCATCTCTTCTTCTGCTTTCGAGTGATAGCAGGAGTTCTGTTTGTGTTACTCAATACTGGGTACTCAGAAGTGGCACTGTCAGAAACCAAATAAGCATTTCATAATATTAGTGAGTGGAGAGAATGGTAGTTCTCCCTTGTCTTACAGCAACATTTAATTCCCTTTAATTGGCTTCCAGAGGTGGTGAGAGACACACATGGATAAGCAGCTCCCCTTCTGTTTACACTCATCTCCTACCCCCACTTCCTCCTTCTCCTAAGGAGGAAAGCTTCCTAACGCCCAGACCTCATATTGTCATGGGTGTCCAAGTCATCCTTCTCTTCTCTTCCTCACTCATAATTCCACTCCCTCCGTGGTGAGCATTTCCCTGAGAGGGAATGAGGGACATAATCGATTGAAGTAATTTACTTTGATGTCCCAATAAGTACATCAGCGCTGTTGTAGGGGTGTCTGAATTTCCAAAAGGGGATGCTCGTTCATCTATAGGATATTGTGATCTTGGGAATGTCATGAAAAACTGCTGGTGAATTTTAAAATAAGTGGGCAGTTTGGAAAGGTTATTGCCTTGCTTCCCTTTATGAGAGAGATTCCCTTAGAATTGCTTTTTTTGTGTGAACCTGTCTCTTGTTCCTTTAAAACCCTCTAAGTGCTCTGTCTCTGGGTCTCATCATGTTTATTTTCAAACATCCATTTTGAGATGTCTCTCTCGCAGCTGAGGCATTTTTGAGTGATATTTCCCTTCAGGTCTGCAAGTGCAGATGACCAATCTTCCTGATTGTCCTACCTCAGTGCTCTTAGGGCCAGACCAGGCTGTGGGGTAGCAGGCATTCCTGGCCAATGGCTGAGCTCTATTTTACTCAGCATGCTCTTCAGCTAAACACTCTTATTTGAAAGGCAATTCAAGGGGCAAAGGAAAAGGGTACAAAAGTGTGGCTTGGCAAACCAGCAGTCCTGTTATTTGACAGAGAACCATTTCTAGTGATTTGTAATCAGGGCCAGATTCACCTGCCCTGAGGGGCCTGGCATGTCTGGAGTCACTGTGGTGGCTCTATGATAGTGGAAACAGTAAAAAAATAAGACAGGGTGGATAGGAAAGGGAAGCACTTTCAAAGTACTTCAACTTTTCTGTGTTTTTTTTCCCCCCCAGATTGATTTCTTTCATTAGGAGAAGTTACTTCCATCTACATACCATTCCAGCCTCAGGAGATAGGAGACTGATTTAGTGGTCTTAATTTAGGAGCATTCTGAATTTTCAGATATTTATTGTATAATATTTAAATGTCCCTATTTGACATTTGGATTAATCGACTTGATTTTGGTACAAGTCTTTTGTGAATTATGCCTAAAGTTGAGTTTGAAACACTGTTTCCAATTAGTGGTGCCACCACCTTGGACACCAAGCCTAGAGGTATGAGATTTGAACACGAATTTCAGCACCATCCCCACTTAAAACCAATAGTAACTTCCTGCTTCCTATGTGTTCTGCCTTCCTCTCCTTAGCCTCACCTTAGGACCCTGGATTGAAGACTTCCTGACCACTTTTCTGACCTTATTTTTCTTTACTCTCTGGCCAGTGGCCTCAATAGGGGCCCTGGAAGTGAGAGGGGATTTAAATAGTTATTTGGGGGCAGTACCAGCATTTGGTGGGTGGGGTTAGGGATGCTGAACGTCCTGTGCTATTTGTTGGCAGGCCTATAAATGAAGAATTGTTTCCCGGCTCCCAATGCCACAAGGGCACTCACTGATGAACGCTGTTTGTCTGATTACCATCTCCCTCCAGCAGCTCTATAATGATCTCTCTGCCCTTGCTCATACTCTGTCCTCGAACCTCATCTGTATTAGTGTTTACTTTATTTTCTTTACACATCTGTACCTGTCTCACCTTAGCTATGCACTCGCGTACCACCTGCCTCTGAATCCATCCTTAGAGACTCCGCTTTCTATCCCCATCTACTCTCCAGAGCTTTCCCAACCATGCCCCTGAGCACGATGAATCCCTTCCCATCTATTTTGTGCATTACTCTCAGGAGAATGGAGCACATGTTTTTCTTAGTTTGGTTTTAAACGTCTGATGTGTGCCTATTTTTATTCCTCTGGCTCCCAGAAAGCAGTCTCATGTCTTATACTTTCCATCTTTTATTTCATCTATCTCTCTAGCTCTCTGCTCCAGCCACCTAGGATTACTTCTTTCTTTCAGATATGCTATGTGTTTACTAAAGCACATCCTTGTCTTCCTGGACATATCACTAGAGGCCTTCCTTGCAGTTAAGTGTGGTGCTGGGACTGCATTCTAGCCAAAAGGGTGTGGCTAAAAAGGAAGTACATCACCTCTAGGCCTGACCCTGGCCACTTTCCATGTGCAGTCACTGCTACCTGCTCTTTCTCTCTACCAGCCACCAGCTTCAGGGCCAGGACTCCACAGACTACAGGAGGATAGAGCCACATCTAAAAAGACATGGGTCCTTAAATGACACACTGGCAACATCAGAACGGGACTCTGTAAGAACAAGAAATTAACTAATTTTGGTTTGCCACTGAGATTGTTGCATTTTTATTATAGTGGCAACCATTTCTAACCCATATCCCTACACTCCCTCATATCAGGGAACTTATATTGTTCCCATTGTCAGGAATGAGTGTCCTCTCCACATGTTTAAATGTTATGCTTTATCTGATCCCTATATCAATTCTTGCCTCCTTCTTGAAGATTTCTATAACTTCACCAATCCACAGTGACTTCTTCCTCCTCAAATTCTTGAACATCTCACCTACTACTTTACTGCTCAGTTAGCAAATATATTATATTTGTTTTTACTTAGATTTAATGTGTATGTTCTATCTTCTCTGGTAAATTTTAAGATCTTTCAAGGTAGCACCTTTTTCTTATGCTTCACAGTTTTAGGGATGTGGTAGATGCTCAGGAAATAATTGTGAGATGAATTAATTAATTTATTCAGGCCCTCTTTTATATCTCTTTTTTTTTTTGTCCGTCTTGACATGACTTACACTATAATATTGGCTCCTTCCATGGGTGATTTTGATGTTCACTCCAGTCGCTGTCTGTTTTTCAGTTAGAAATGCTGTTACAAGGAAATTATGCCTTCTCAATATCCCTTCTCTTTCACCCTGTTTACTTTAGTGCTGCTTATTTGTGTTTAATACATACCAGTTGAGTAAACGATTCTGAATTCCGGAAAGAATATATGGATAAAGCACCATAAACCTCCTATTTTTAGAAATATCAAAACATTGTATCAGATTTCTTTATTTTCTTTGTTATCATGGGAGTAATCACAGGTCTGGCTGACTGTTGTAAATGAGGTCAATCATTACTATATTGATTTTTGTCTAACAAAAAATTATTCAGACTATTTAGTGTGATTATTGCTTTTGCAGGTTTCATCTTTGAGTTAATGTATCCTCATACACATATTATTTTTCAAATTTGTGGGGTAATATGGTGAGACTTTGTTTATAGGGATTTGTTTGGGGGGGGGAAGCCCACTGAGGCAAAGTCCTTGCCAAGAAATAAAAGTTATTAAAAAACAAACTCATTAAAGCAGACATCGCAGACATCAGATTAGTAGTTACTAGAGGGGAAGAGGATAGGGAGAGGGTGAAATGGATAAAGGGGGTCAATTATATAGTGTTGATGGAAAGTAGACATTTGGTGGTGAGTACACTGTAGTATAAACAGGTGTCTAATTATAATGTTTCACATCTGAAACTTTTATAATATTAAAAATATTTCAACTCCCTGGGCAAAAAAAAATGTAAAGAAATTAAAGTTATTGGTTCTGCTCACTTTTCTATCCCACTGAACCTTGAGATCCCATTCAGCAATCAATAGTGACCATTAAGAGGAGATACGCAGTCCAAATATCAGGAGACCTGATCTTATTATTCTAATAGCTTGATCCTCAGAAGCCCACTTCTCTCTGTACCATTCTGTCCACAAGAAAATGGGTCAAAATATTTCTCACTTCCTCTTAGGTATCTTATTAGAGTCAATGAGGCATTATTAATAACCACACAAGTGGTTTCTGAGTAATGGGCAGATAATAGGCAAAAATGATTCTTATATTTAACAGATGGTTTAAGTCTCTAGTCTGTTACTTGGGTGTATCAGATGTGTAATAACAGGCCTGCATCCTTTGCTTAGTGGTAGATCCCTGAGTTTCATTTCTGAAGGGGGCAGATATTAGGATGGAGAGGAGAGGCCAGTGACTGGGAGATTTCTAAGTAGCAAAATGAGAAGCTCCTTCAGTGAGGAAGTGAGCAGGGAGTGAAGCTCTGGCTGCAGTGACTGGTGCTGTCAGGGAGAGTTGTGGAGGAGGGGGGCGTTTGTGGGGGTAGGAAACAGCCCATGGTTCAGGGCAAGGCAATACAAAGTTATTAATTAATTATGGCTTTAATTTAACTACTTCCATACCTTTCTATAAATGTCTCATCCACTAATTATTGAATATGTCTACTCAACTTAAGTGCCTGCCAATTAAAGCCAAGGACCAGACCCATTTTATGTCAACTTTGTGTCTATTACAGTTGTCGGCACAGGGGAAATGTTTGGGGCACACTTTAGAGAGTATTGATATCTGGTTTTTGTTTCTGTTTGGTTCATTTTATTTTCTTCCAGATTTTGGGACATATTTTCTTAGGTGCGTTTTTTGGCTATTCATTCCCTTATTCATGCCCAATACTATTCAGAGAGCTAGATATATGGACAAAGTTTATGCACAGCTTACATTCTTGTGGGAGGAGGAAGTATGTGTATATATACACACTTTAAGCAGAGTCCTGAATAAAGTGAGGGAGAAAGCCTTGCAAATCTCTAAAGGGAGAGCATTCCAGCTCTAGTTCCAGAGGCAGGAATGTGCTTGCTGTGTTGGAGGAACAGCAAGAAGGCCAGTGTGAACAAGTGAAGTAGCAAGCAGGAGAGGTATCAGAAATGAAGTCAAAGAGTTTTACTGGGGCCAACTTTCTCAGCATTTGGGGGCAATGGGAAGGACTAGGATTTATTCCAGGTGAAATAGGAAGACATTAAATGGTTTTGAGTGGGGGAGACCTTCTCTGATTTCCTTCTCAGAGGAATATAGATGTAAGGGGCAAGAGTGCCAAGGAGAGGACACATATGTGATACCTTAATCAATAAAGAAATTTTTAAAAGAAAGAAAATAATAAAATGCTGAGAGAAAAATAGAAATAAACATTCCACGCCCTCCATCCCCCCAAAAGAAAGAGTGCCAAGGAGTCTCTTGCTTTGGTTCAGAGAGAAATAATGGTGGCTTGAATAAGGGGGTAGTGGTAGAGACAGCCTTATCCCTAAATCATCCCAATCACTGTTGGAGTAGAAAGATTATGCTGTTTTACAAGTCTGAGGTCTGGACCCACAATACCACACTGAAATTAGAGCACCCTCAATCTTGCTTTTGACACTGGGATCTTGTTAATCTAGGCCTACAGATCCTGATCAGAGCTGGACATGGGGCCTGGGGGTACAAAGAAAATCAGAATATGAGAAATTTGAGGAGCAAAAGGTAGAGAAAGAAGAGTAATAGGATATGGTTTCTGATGTTACAGGGATCCCTGACAACACCCCAGTCACACCTGAGGACACAATCCAGTCCTTCTCAACACGTTGGCTTTCATGCCCACCATTCCATTAGAAGCCTGCCTTACTCAGGTCATCAGTGACCTCTAGATGGACATTCAACACCTGTGTTTCAGTTGGTACCTTTGTTGATTTTGTGGCATTGGGCACCGTGCCCTCTCTTAGTTTCCAAAACATCAACTCTACTGTTCTGCCTTCTATTCCTCTGACGGTTCAATCTGTCCATTGCAAATTCTTCCTCTGTTAGCTTTTCAAATATTTGTGTTCCACAGGGATTTATTCTCTTCCATTTCTCTTCTCACCCTTTCCACTGTCTCAGGGACTCTCATCTAGTTCTGTGGCTGAAGCCATTGACCATATACAGATACGCCTTTATCCATCTCCCTTTTTAGCCCTAACTTCAGACTTGAACCTCAGGCTGCCATCCCAGCTACCAGCTGGGCAGTCCTACCTGGTTGGCCCACAGTTCCCTTAACCCGGGCTTGCAGCCTCAACCTTCTCTAGGATCAGGCTGCTCCTTCCTTTCCTTATTCTGCTTCTCAGTTTGTGGAGCCATCCTGCCTTCTTCCTTTTTCCCACCCAGCCTCTTCCCCTATCAGTCATTTATCCTATCTGGATGATTTGTACCTGCTAGAGATAGTTTAATCCCTCCCTTTCCACCATCCTTGCCAGCATTGCTCCAGCTGAGCCTCTCCTCATCTCTTTCCTGGTCTTCCAAGTAATCTCCATGCCTCCCATCCATTTCTTTACTCCTTAGGGGATCTATCTATCCTGCAGTCTGATCATGTCACTCCTTTGCCATGAACTCCACAGGGCCTCTGTCACATGCAGTGTGCTGTTTCCTCCGGAGACCAGGCAGGGCTGTTCACCCTCTGGTCCTTGCCCATCCTTCAGCATGATGCCCTGTGCCCATCTTCCACTGTCTTTCACACTCTAGCTCATTCTATCCTGTCAATACCTTTTATTCTCTAATCACATCAGGTGAACACTGGTGCCCATGCCACTTTCTATGCCTGATAAGCCTTTTTCCTTCCTCTTTCTGTCTGGATAATTCCCAGGGAGTCTTTAAAACTCAGCTCTGTGACACACATCCTCTGGGTTGTCTTTTTGGTGTCTCCAGGATAGGTTTGATGCCCTTTCTCGACTATTTGCTCTTTGCTTGCCTGGTTTGATCAAATCATTCAAGTGTCAGGTTAACTAATTCCTTGTTGCCCTCACAGCATCCCAGTACTCATCATCACAGCACTGTCCATCTATTCATATGCTTCTGTGTCCGTTTCTCCTTTCTGAGCCTTCATTTCCTTATCTGTAATGGGGATAAAAGTAGTACCTATCTATGAAGATCATTTTGGAGTATTCAGTTAGGCAGTCCCTGAAATGAACTTAGAACAGCGATTGGTACCAATAGAAAACATATTGAGAGAACATCCAAGATGGCGGCCTAGGCAGTCTCCTAAGCTGCCGCCTCATCAACAATTTAATTAAAAAAAAACAACTAAAATCAAAAAGGACTTCACCAAAACCTCAGGAAAGCTGGCGGAGTGGAATAGCTACAACTAGAAAGAAAGAGAGAGGCTCACGGATCGGACTGGGAGCCGAAAAGCCCTGAGGTAGGAGACGCTCGCGCACGCGGCCGCGGAATACCTGCCTGGCTGTGGGAGGGGAGGAATCCCCGATTGCACGGAACCCTTTCCGACTGTACTGAACCCAGCCCCGGCTGAAATCCCGTGGTCCCAGGCTCATACGGGTGGAGTCTGGACTGCAGAGAAAGGCACTCAGAGACTCGGAGACTCAGAGACTGGGAGACCGGGACCAGAGCCGCAGCCGGCAGGGTCTACAGACTCGCGCGCACGAGCAAGTACGCGCTGAGGTCTGACCGCCGCCTCTCCGCCTCTCCGTAGCGGAAGGAGTCAGAAGCTCCAGGTCTGACCACGGAGGCTGCCGCCGCCTCTATGTACAAGGTGGCGGCCTCTCTGTAGCGGAAGGAGTCAGAAGCTCCGGACTACAGAGACCAGCCCAAGGCCGGGTGAGCCCCTGGGGCACCCACGCTCTTGCTTGGGGAAACTGGGCCGGTCAGGCGGAAACTCAGGCGAGCGCACAAGGGCAGGGCAGAAGCCAAGACTGTCAGTTCAGCCCTGAGACTCCGCCACATCCAAGCTGAGCAGAGGCTTCTGCAGTTTTTCAAGTCCGATCCTATAAGACTGTCTCCAATACAGAAGTTATCCCAGAGTAGACACAGCTGATACCCACATCCAATTGGCCTGAAGGTCAATTCACAACAATAGAGACTTAGCTACAACAAGGCTGTGCACTCAGTCCACAAAGGGGATCACCAAGAGTGTCTACCTCAGGTAACTGAGGAGGCTGACCCACTGTGCTATATAGGACACCAAACACACAAAGCCATCCTACCAACTCTGAAAAATAGTGATAATGCCGAGACAAGGAAATAGATCTCAAACAAAAGAGATGGAGGACATAGAGTTCAGAACTACGGTTCTAAGGTTATGCAACAATATCCTAGAAAAGCTCGATAAATTTCATGAGACCCAACTAAAAAGTATAGATAAACTGACTAAAATGGAAAATATTATGCAGAGATCCAACAGCAGAATGGAAGAACACAAGAATCAGGTCAAAGAGCCAAAAGACACTCCGCTGGAGAAGGAAGAAGAAAAGAGGATCCAGAAAGTTGAAGATAGTGTAAGGAGCCTCTGGGACAACTGCAAGCGCACCAACATCAGAATTATGGGGGTGCCAGAAGAAGAGGGAGTGCAAAATACTGAAAACATATTTGAAGAAATAATATCAGAAAACTTCCCTCACCTGGTGAAAGAAATAGACTTACAAGTACAGGAAGCCTACAGAACCCCAAACAAGAGGAATCCAAAGAAAAATTCTTCTCGACACATCATCATCAATATGCCAAGGGTAAAAGACAAAAAGAGGATCTTACAAGCAGCAAGAGAAAAGCAGTTGGTTACCTATAAGGGAGCACCCATACGACTATCAGCTGATTTCTCAACAGAAACCATGCAGGCCAGAAGGGAGTGGCAAGAAATATTCAAAGTGATGAATAGGGAGAACCTACAACCAAGATTACTGTATCCAGCAAAGTTATCATTCAGAATTGAAGGGCAGATAAAGAGCTTCACAGATAAGAAAAAGCTAAAGGAGTTCATCACCACCAAACCAGTATTATATGAAATGCTGAAAGGT
This sequence comes from Vespertilio murinus, assembly GCA_963924515.1. Lineage (NCBI taxonomy): Eukaryota > Metazoa > Chordata > Mammalia > Chiroptera > Vespertilionidae > Vespertilio > Vespertilio murinus. The sequence continues at coordinate 19,239,532 of OZ004719.1, read as the reverse complement.
ATTACATAAGAAGAGGAAGAAGGTCAAGTGAATTAAAAATCTCAGGAATAGAATAAACTGGTGAATATAATAGAATTAGGGGCAAAGAAAGGGAGTGGATAGATAATTATCAGGGTGAAAGGGGTGTGGGGTGCAGAGACTGGATTAAAATTGTATAACCTATGGATGAGGACAATAGTGGGGGGAGGGGGTAAGGGCAGAGGGTGGGGTGGGAATCAGGTGGAAGGGAGCTATGGGGGAGAAAAAGGAGAAACAATTGTAATAATCTGAGCAATAAAGATTTATTTAAAAAAAAAAACATATTGATTAATAGCTATGATGATAATATTATAATAAAATTTTATTATAATTAATGATTGATAATTGTTATGTTATGACAAACTTACTACTAATAATAATTAGCACATTCCTTAACAGTGGCTCTCTAATGAGCTGACCATTAGACAATTTTAGAGTAATATGGCGGAGTTGACATGCCTGCAAAAACATGACTTTTTCCACTTCCTAAAGTTGGCCATGAATATCTTGAGTCATTGTAAAACATGGACAGCAGTTTGAGATGAAAATTAGAATGCATCTAGCCCCAGGCTTCAGTAATAAGCTCTTGGTCCAGTAATGAGAAAGGCCCTAATTTTCAAATCATGTTCCCCAGTTCCTGAGAACAACAATGCAACAAGTTAAGTAGATATCAAAACAGACTGAAATTACTGACCCTGAGGAGCTTGGTGTCCTAGGAATAAAGGCAAAGTCGTGTAGCAGAAAATTTGTTAGACCAGGACATAGTGGGGGAAGACACTCATTGAGCAGCTGTAAGTATTTTACATGTAACTGCCAATTTAATACTCACAATTCCATGAACTAAATAATATTACCCTGTTTGCTGATGGGGCAAGTTGCCCAGTCTCATAGAGCTAATGACGTGACCCTGAGTGAACTCCTTAGATTAGTGGTCAACCATTTGCTCTCTGCTTGCCTGGTTTGATCAAATCCTCCAGGTGTCAGGTTAACTAATTTCCTCAGGAAATGTCCACACCTGGATATCCACCGTTATAATTGCATCCTGGTCTTTGAACTCATCATCCCGTAATCAAATGTGACTAACTTTCTCAGCTCAATCTGTAAATCCAGAAGGACAGGTTGGGGCTGTATCTTTCTGGTTCACACCTTGGGAATCAAGAACTAGGACAGAGCATGGCTTACAGTAGGTACTCAGGAAATGCCACTTTGATCAGCTTTCATGTCTTTAAAAAGAGATGACTGGAGCATGTAATCTGTAATGTTCTTCTTAATTCTGTGTTTCTGGTGATCATGTTCAGACCTAGCAAGGTTAGAGGTCTGAATCAGCTGTAGTAGGAAGGGCATGACTACAGATGCTATGGGGTTTGGTTCTTGTTAGTAATTCTGGCCAGATCTTTGTACTTCAAGCACTGGCAGGAGCTCCTCACCTTCTCTGTCCTTCCTTCCTGTAGGACATGCTGACAACTGATGCCACTCACTCACCCCTGGAACTCCTTGCCCAGATCTGTACAGGAATCTGGGTGCAGTCTTCCCACAGACATATGCACACAGCCCATTTCAATGCATAGAGTTTCACTATGAATTAGCACAAAGACACAGTTGGGAGGAATGAAGTGGTAAATACAGGGAATTTATAATGCTTAAAATCCTTGCTCTTAATTGTCAGAGATAAGATTCTTGGCTTCTAGTTCCTGCCCATGACTTGCCCCTCAGAAGACCTGTCAGGGCTGTCCACTATCAGGTTCTAATTCCAGCTCTTGGGAACTCAATTGCTCCTCTTTAGGATGGGAGTAATGATATCTACTAGGTTGAAACATATATAAAATTGCTGTTTTGGTAGGTCACAAAGGTCAAATATTGGCAATTTTATGTAGCTCAACTTAATACATCATAGAATTGTTCTAGGCGCAATGAATAATGCATGCAGAGCACTTATCATAATGCCTGTCACAGGAGTACTCAATACATGCAAGCGACGATGATCCTAACGATTTTTGTCTGGGACAGTGATTGAGGTCTAATTGGACTTCTGCCCTTAGTTTAATTTTTCTAAGTGGCACCAACCAAATGCCTAGCTTTGCCTGACCATTGTTGAAAGGTAAAGAGGAAGCAGACAACCCCTAAAGCCTACTCTCCCCAGTATATCACCTTGAATATGATATTGGAGAAGAATGGTATGAGTTTCATCTCCCACGTGGACATATGAAATCTCATAGCCCTCTATACCAAGAGAAACCTATTCTCTGAGCTTCTGGTACACTGGGTGCTCCCCTCAGAGGCTTTTGCTCACACTGGCTAATTAATACTGCTGGGACCCTAATTGAGTAACAATATTTGAGTGTCAGATAATTCATTTTCAAACAAATATATATTGAGTGCTTGCTAGGTTTTAGGCAATGGCATCATGCTTTGTTACAAGAAGACCAAAGAAATACCAAGCACGCTTTCTAGAGAAAGGGAGGGACCCCGTTTATTAACACTAGTGAACTCCAGGAATAATTTCCAAATCAGAGTGAATAAACATGTAGAGAGCCTGTCTATATATATCCTGCTGGGGTCTTTGTCTTGCAGATATACCCCCTGCCCCATATGTGGCCCTGCAGGAAGGCTCCAAGTGTCAGAGGTCTGTCCTGGCACCAGCATAACAAGCACCCCCCCATCCTCCACAGGGCAATGCATTCTTCACAGTTCCATGGCCTCTGCACTTAGATAAAAATTTCTGCAAGACCAGTTTTCTCCTCACTTTCACAAACCAAAATGTATACTCAGTATAATATTGGCATTCATTCCACAATTATTTATTTAACATCTAGATGCCAAGGATTATATTGGACAATGGATAAAATGGTGACCAAATCAAATACAATACCAGAGAGCTTACAGTCTACTAGGAGAGATAGACATGAAATATATCTTATACAAGTAAGTATAAAATAGCAATTGTGGGAAGTATGAATGAGAATATATAGTATTATAATGTATCGAGAAATACAAAGCTTTGATCTAGTCTGGGGAAATAGAGCAGACCTGCCAACGAGCTCACAGCATACTACTGAGAGAATTAGATAAAGGTGTCCTAAGAAATACAATTCTGTGTCAGATTATAGGGGTTGGCCAGTGCAGTGTATGGCTGGGTTTCAGCCATCACTTGTCCCTCAGCTAGATGCTCTCAGGTAGGGTGAACCAGCTAAATGGACACGGCAGCTTTTGGTTGGATTGGGTGCTTCCTTGAGGAAATGATGTTGGAACTCCTGTTATCCAAGAGGGTGAGAAACTAATTATAAATATTTGAAGGTGTATATTTGTATCCACTAGAGTTTGAGAGCTTAAGATAAAAAGAGCTATGCAGGAAGAAATAGGGCCCATTTGAAAAACAGAAACTATTTAATGGAACTAGATGTCAGAGAGGGATGGAGAGCAAAGTGGGAAATGCAGCTGGAGAAATAAGCAGATATAAAAACTTGTGGGTCTTGGAAGGGGTTTTGGTCTCCACCGTGAAAGCAATGAAGAGTCACTTAACTGTTTTAATTAGATGACAGTAAGAGAGTTACATTTTTGTCAATATCACTTTGGATGTTAGGAAAAGGGCTTGGAGAGAAGTGGCAACGGTGAATACAGGGAGACCATTTGGGAGGATGATCAAGGTGGGAAATGGTAATGGTTTATAATTGTGAGGCATGCAAGGATAAGGAGAAAATGGTACTTATTCAGTACATCTTAGGAGGTAAACTGGCTAGAAGTTGCTGATGGATTTAATATTGGGAATGAGGAGATGAAGCAGTGAAGAATAATGCTCAAGTTTCTGGCCTATGGAACAGCCAGGGTCATGTTGGAATGAGGACAGGCTGAGTTGGGTTGTCATTTGTGGCTTCCAAGTGAAGTTATCACCTATATCAGCAAATCATAGGAGAGGCCTGTGTCAAAGACAGATCTGTAAGGTGTCAGCAAAGATGACCATTAAAGGCATAAATATGATTGAGATAATCAAGGATGAAAATACAAATAAGACAAGAAGGTTTAGAAATTAGTCTTTAGGAAATCAAACTTTACTGGCCAGGTGTAGGAAGATAAACTTTCCAAGTTGGTTTTACAATCATTATTCCAGTAACGAAAGCTCAGAGGGATTGAGTCATTTGCACAGCTAGCAAATGGGAAAGGTGGGATTTGAACCTGGATGTTTTATATTCCAGAGCTCTCACTTCCCACTATGTCATATTTTTCAGTTCTTAAACAAATAAGTTTTGAAAACTTCAAATAATATTTCCAGTATTTCGTTTAGCATTGAGTAACTATTTTCTCCAATGCAACTTAAAAAATACACACTCCAAAAACAGACTAAAAGATCCACACTGTGAGGGTGAGGAGAGAAAGGCATAATGATGTAATAAAGAGGAATAAAAACCAGGAACCTGGACTTCACCAACTTGACATAATTAGGTGTTCACTCAACACTCAGTTATTAACTGACTTTGACACCAACTACATTAGAGAGAGAAAATTAGCATCAGGTGTAGCAGACACCTCCAGGTTTTCATAAAACATGCCTTAGTGGCTGGGTTCCTTTTCTGGGCCCGCTGAAATTCTAACTATACTTTCACACCTCCACAGAACCTGTGGGCTCCCATCTCTGTCTGTCTCAGGTCAAAGAACTGAGAAACGGATCCCAGCCAGTTGTGGGAAGCAGGTGCAGAGTTTCAGCTGAGTCTGTTGTGTGCAGTCACTTGTCCTTTGGTTAAAGCACATTCCCTGGTAACGGATAGCATGTTAGTAAAGTAAGTCCAAGGGTTTCCTGAAATAACCTGGTACTTAGAAAAAGTTGGAAAGAGCTTTCTGGGTATTGCAGTCCTGAGATGACAAGGCAGAATTGGTTGTGTCCTGTGGATTTCTTCACACGTCTCTCCCTTCTTTATAATTAAAGGTCAGGAGAGGATTCTGACTTGGTAACAATACTGAAGTGAAAACCAAAACAAGGGGGCTACAATGATATGCCTACAAAGGATCACAGGCAAGAGGACTGAAAATTTCATTTTAATTTATTTAGGGCAGGAAAATAACTCAACAATCTAAATGCCAAACACACAAACAAGTGATCCTCACCCACCCACTTACACAAATAAGGTTTTTAAATGTTTTAGCTAGAAATGGAAAACTTGAGGAGTCCAAGGTGGGCAACATTTGTAGCTGTCATGTTCTTTCCTTTGCAGCAGTTCTGGGAGGAACTCCTTCCAAGACCTCATTGAGAACCTAGAGCTGTCCTGCCCACAGTGACCAGTTTTCATTTGATAGTGGTGACTCTGGGTGACCACAAAAGCATTAAATTATAGTTCACAGAGGTGACAAGGTACCTCAAAACGGATATTACTAGGAAAATTGGGCTGTTCATACGTTTTATATTCTTGTGATCTCTCTCAATTTTGCTAATATGATGGTGTGGGAGGGCCGAGGAATGAAGAAAGTGCTGCGCGTGGAGTTCAAGGACTTTTAAATTTCAGTCTTAGTCCCATTTGCCAGCTATGTGGCCTAAGTCGTTTAATGCAGTTATCCAAACACATACTGAGGTATTTCATGTCATGTAAGTGACTTGTAATATGTTCTAAGGGCAGTAGAAACCCAGAGGATGCTCTTCAGCAGGAGAGTGACATGACAAGATGTGCCTATCAGAAAGATCTCTTTAGTATCAGTGTATAAGGCAGATGGACAAGGACAAATACAGGAGACTCCTGCAATTGTATAAGTAAGAAATGTGAATGCATCAACTAGGGAAATAATAACAAACATGGAAAGAAGGATAGCATCTATATATGTGAAGCACATTAAGACAGTGGAAAAGACATAGTGTAAGTTGGATATGAACATAAGGGAGGAGCAGAGGATGACACAGATTTCTGGTTTGGGTTACCCAGTAGATATCGCTGTCTTCGCTGAGTTAATAAAGGGAAAGAGTCAGGGTTTATGTTTGATTATGAGGAACTTGGTTTGGGGAGTACTCAGTTTGAGGTGTGTAAAGAGAACACCAAATGCAACTGTTAGGTGAACGTCTTGGGTCCAAATCAGGAGACAACCTGAGTAAGAACTAACGGTTTTTAAGCCATATTTCTATAAATAGTTGATGATACTGTGAACACGGATAACTTGATGTAGAGGGGGTATACAGAATGAAAAGAGGACGAGAATGGGACCCTCCGAGAACATTAAGGATTGAAGAGGCAGATGGTGGAAGAGGAACTATGAAGTACAAGAAGCCAGCAAAGGAGGTGAAGCTGCTAAGTATAAGAATGCAGGATGTGGGTATCTAGATTGATCTCTGTTGGGGATGTGCTGCAAGGCAGATAGCTAGAGAACCAAGGTGGAAGGAGTTCAAGTTGCAAGTCAGAAAGCTATTGATTGATGAACCTTAGAATACAGGTTACATATAAAAGGATAAAAGTCCACAGAAGAAATAGGTCATAAATAATCCCAGAGACAAAAAAGAGCTTCCAGAAAAGCATGGTTAATAGAGTAAAAGTCACTGAGAATTCAGGTATGGTAGGAACTCAAAATTGGATGCATTAGCTACTTTGATAAAATAGAATGGTAGGTATTTGGAGATATTTTTAAGTTCATTTGTGAAGGAAAAAAATCCAGAAATGGTGCTTATTGCTAATGGAAGAAGGGACAGGGGCTTTTTTTAGATACAAGAGACTTAAACTGACTCATATTTTTATGCGCTAATAGGAAATAGCTAGTGAAAGAGAAGTTATAATACCAGTGGGGTCAGAATCCATTAGGTTGGAATCTTGTTTAAGGAGGAAAGGTAAACTTTAAATAGCTTTTTTTTTTTACTTAAGATCAATGGGAGGGAGAGAGAACGGTTGTGGATTGAATTATGTGTAATGGAGTGAACAGGAATTCATGGATGTTTTCACCCAGTGATCAATGTTGTCCTTATAATATTGGAAGCAAAGTCAAATTTAGATAGTCTGGAAGAAAATGGTAGGTTAGGAGTTCAAGAAATATAATGGTTTGTGGCAGCTGAATTTCCAAGACCATGAAAATGTACAAAGATTAGAGAATATCAGTAAAGATTCATCTGAAGACTGTATCTCTGGGGTGGCATCAGCCCAGAGAATAGTGGATTTTTCTCCCTTAGCACACAGCTGCTGCAGTGTAAGCATGCAGAATGTGGATGTTTAGACTGATCTATGTTGGGGATTTGCTTTAAGGTGGATAGCTAAACAACCAAGGTCATTCTTTAGTTGCAAGCCAGAAGATGACACTGATAAGCCAGAGAATACCTATTGTACATAAGAGGGTGAAAGTCTATAGGCCTGGTAGACCTGGAGAAAAGTAAGGGGTCAAGAGATAGGATATTCTCCATGAGACTGGAGGACAAGGATAATGGGAATAAAAGAGTGAGAGAGCTGGATTTTCAGAAGATTGAAGTAGAAAAGATGGAATTTAAAATTGGTGTAGAGCAGAGCTAGGTTGTGTTAAGGCGCAATAGTAGGAATGGGTTGCTAAGTAGATTAATAGAGAAGGCTCTTTAAGTTAAAGGAATCAAGGCAACCTGGAACTGGATTATTGAATCGATTGATGACAAATCAAGGAGTATTAGATCATGGAGTGGGATGGGTAAAAATAAAGATGCTGATATGTGATGAGGAGATGGGGGTTTTACCTACAAATAACTGCATTATGATGTTGCAGTGCTGTGGGACCCCATAAACAGCATCCTTGGGTCAATCTAAATTTAAAACCAATTAATAGAGATAAGAATTAAAACAGATGGGATCAAAAGGGAAATCTTTATTACTAATAAAATTAATTACGGATAATCATGGGTAATTAAGTGACATATGTGGAGATAAGTGTTCTGTCTAATATTGAACCCCACACCTAGCTACCCAGGCTTAGGCAGCTCTGGAACCCTGCAGGCTCATTCTGGAGTGTGAGAGGCAGACCTCTTTCAGATGATCAGAAAATGGAGAAGAAGATATGCTATTTGAAGGGAGGTCAGCCTCTAAAATGAAGAGGACAGAAAGGGACTGATGATTGCATGCCAAGCTTCTTAGCCAGACTCATAAATCATTCTGGCCACCCATCTCAGGAAGGAGGCTGAAGAGAGAACCTAGGAGAATAAAACTAATAACATTTTTTTCCACATGAAAGGAGGTATGAAGATGAGAAACAAAGTTTTTTTTCCTTCTTTTGTCTGGATCCAGTAAGAACACAAATCATACCTGTAGTCCTTAGGGTAATGCCCTAAGCATTACCTGTTCTCAGCGTAAGGACACTAAGGTCCCCATGCACCAACCAGCCCCATGCCTGCCAGAGCACCCATGGTGATCAGGATCCTTCCCTATTTCTGACCTTGACTGGTCCTGTCTTCTCCACATTTCATACATTAGAGCCCTGATGGAAGTTAAAGCAACTCTCTTCATGAAGAATGGAGAGGTATCCTGAGATAGTGTGGAGTGGGAGGACCAGGAGTTGGGGTCTGACCTCACTCATTCTCATATGATGTAAGTAGTAGGGAACCTCTGCTCATAGTTTAGACCTTTGGAGGGAGAGCCTCTTTGGATGCCACGCTGTTCCCACAATCCCCTCTTATCCTCTTTATGAATTGCTCTTTAAGGCTTTCTCCCTAAATGTGGGGTTGCCAAACTGCTCTTGAGAGAAACCCACATGAAAGGAATCTAGAGCCTCTATGAAACATTGGTATTCCAGGTTTCATGTGGATAAAACACAGATTCTTTCCTCTGCCCTGAGCTTTGCTGATGCTAAGTATAGACAGACTGGCTCTTTGAACAGAGTGATGATGAAATGCTTTGATTCTAAAACTATCTCTCCACTACTGAGGACTGAACCAGTTTATTCCCGAGTTTCCCAGATACAAACATTTCTTGATACAGTAAGTTGAAGACAAGTCAAGTAGTTCCTGAAAGGACAAAAGCATAGTCTCCTTATTGATATAACTTTAAACCCATATATTGAGAAATAAATACCTGATAGCATTTGATTCTTTTTGAGCCTATTTTTATTACAAGAGCTAGCACATTGGTGGTAAATGGCATCAGTCACGTTAGATGAAAATGCCACTCCCAGGTAGACTCTCTTTAATCCCTAAATTTCTCCTCTGAGAGAAGAAAGTTTGTTCTGCCACATTAAGGTTGATAGTTTGAAGTATCATATTTCCTGTGTATGTGTGATTGCCTTCGAATATCTCTACCTGCACCCACAGCAGATGAGTCTTCCTGTGCAGAGCCCACCATGTGTAGCATGAAAGATAGAGCGGTTCTGTGACACCATTACCAGCCCCAGTGAATGATGTCCTCACCAGGTCCTGGGAAAAAGCCTGATTGCCAACATTACCCTCAATAATGTAGTTCCTCTCACATTCTGTCTGTTTCCTCTTGTGGATAAATAGGGTAAATGTGCTTTATCTCAATATTCTTGGAAACTCTCCTTCCTTTTGCTGGGGTGATTAATGAATGGATGAAAGAGATAAGAGAAGAAAGGGAGGAGGGAAGAAGAAATAAAATGAAAGTTAAAGATCTTAGGATCTGAGCTAACTTATCAAGAAGAATTACATTCTAATAGGAAATCCAAGGCAGTTAAAGTAATGAACCAGCCCAGCTGACGTGGCTCAACTCTTGAGCATCAACCTATGAACCAGGGGTCACAGCTGGATTCTCAGTCAGGACTCATGCCCAGGTTGCAGGCTCCATCCTCAGTGTGTGTGTGTGTGTGTGTGTGTGTGTGTGTGTGTGTGTATGTGTGTGTGTGGTGGAGGCGTGCAGGAGGCAGCTGATCAATGTTTCTCTTTCATCATTGATGTTTTATCTCTCTCCCTTCCTCTCTGAAATAAATAAAAATATACTTAAAAAGGAAAAAAAATAAAGTAGTGAACTAAAAGAAAATTCATGTAAAAGTACATGAATGACATGCCTCATCACAGAAAAAAAGTCTGTTTATTATGACCTGATTATTTTATGGGAAGAGAGGTATTTGAGGAATGTCAAGTCCTTGCCTAGAGCATGTTCGCCAATATTGGGATTGAAAAGTAAAATGGTTAACTCAGTTCTGGTCCTAAGGAATGTAATTCTAGAGACTAGATTTATGAAGGGACCATAGAAAACAGCACAAGTGGGTCACAGTAGGCTTTATGTTAGCAGGGGCCAAAATGGGAGTGTAAACCACTGGATGACCAGAGAGTGCAATCCAGGTAGAATCCTTGGTTCTTTTTCCTTAATATGCAGGATTACTCCTCAGAGAAATACAGTTCTTGGTACAGCTATGGGTTCATTGATTCCTTTACCTTTGGGCCAGTGGTTTTATTTTTTTATATGTCAACTGATGCTACTGTTACAGAGACAGTAGCCAAGACCCATGGGTAATTCCTGCTTGGTAAATTTCACTCTTGGCAAGAATACTGGGTTTCTGACCACTATCATTTTTTACTAACTTGCTTCCCATGTACCTTCAGCTATTTAAACTTCTTGTACCTTTTTGTTCTCGAATGGTTCACTCCAGGGCTTATAGTCATCAAGATCATACTTAAAGAAAGAATAAGTGGGAGAACAAAAGAAAGCTGAAGTTCGGTGCCTTTGCTTGTAAGCTTCTGAATATAGTTCCAGGGTATTTCAAATATGCTGAACAGTGCGTAATGGTAATTGATAAGAGTGAAATTGTATAGTAGCTTTAAGCAGATGTCAATAGGATGAGAAGATACTATCTTCTCCCTATTTGGTTTCTAATTCTCCATCAATTCTGTTTCAAAGCCACTGTCTCCTCCAGATGACGGTTAAGTCTGTCCTTCTTCTCCACTCACACACCTTATGAAAAATGGCTTTTCCGTATGCAGCTGTCAGGAGGCTGTGGAGTACAGAGTACGGCTCAATGGATATACAAATGTGCAGTTGGACCACAGCCCCTTCCAGCAGGTGGCTGTGGTATAAATCACAGTGAGCTTGCACTTCTCAAGTAATGGGCTGCTTTAGGGGAACTGCCATGCATGAGGAACCGGAGGAAAGAGGAAGGATGTGAGGGAGGTCTCAGTGGAAACAGGCCTTGTGATATGTGGAGAGGCAGAGCCAAGAGTCATGTCTGAGGTACCAAGCTTCTTGAGCTCTTGCAAATAGCAGAACAAAGCTAAGTGCATAGGGTCTCGTATGTTTGTTTCCCTCTGAGCTGATGGAAATGTCTCAGGATCAATCACTCTCTTTTTCAGCACCTTCCATTTGCCAGGAACTGTGCAAGGTCCTGGAGCTTTTGTTTTTGAATGAAACAAAATCACTGCCCTAAAGTTCAGTGGTTGAGAGGCATGGGGGCTGGCAGTAGTGATGGGAAATAGGTTTTACAGTGATGATGACCATAATAAATCAAAATGCTATGAGATGAGTCAAAATAGAATTAGGTACTAGGACCTGTGAGCTCTCCAGAGGCAGAACAAGGTGAGTCTGTTTGGGGTGGGTTTTTCAGAGGTGACATTTGAATGGAATAGTCCAGCATGAGTAAAACAGTTCCTGAGGAAGATCAAGATGAGGTAGGGTAATAGTGGATGCAAAAATGGAGGTCCAAAAGAATGCATTAATCCTCTTTTGTGGCTAATGTTTAATCAGTTCAAGTTCTTGAATGTTTTTCTTCAAGCCCCTCTTGCTAAAGTCATTGAAAATTCTATTGTGGACTTCTTTCTCACACAGTGGCTTCACACCTTAACACATGTTGCCCATGAACCCCAAGAAAAGAAATTCAACTGTTTTTCTTCTCACTCTCTCCCTGTCTCTCTCTCTGTTGCGCGCGCGCACACACACACACACACACACACACACACACACACACATATCCACCAACTAATATCAACAGCCTCTAGCGATGGAAAAAGCAAAAACAAAACAAAACAGATTCACCTTAGTCTTTAGGAAGGAACACATACTTGCTGACACCAAAACCTTGATTTGAAACCTAATGAAACCCATTTAAAACTTCTGACCTCTGGAACCATAGATGATAAATTTCTATTGTTTTAAACCATGAAATTTGTGGTAATTTGTTACAGCAGCAGTAGGAAAATAAAACATATTTCACTATCTCCAGTGAGATGCTGCTATAACAAATACCTAAAAAAATGGAGAACTGGATTTTGAATTGGGACATAGATAGAGGTGGGGAGAATGCAGAGAATGATGGGAAAGCTTAGCTTGCATTAAAGAGACCATTAATAAAAATGTGTATGTTAATGACTACTAGGGAGGACTCAGGAAAGAGTGAGGAACATGATAGAAAAAGCATGCCTAAGTCATTATGAAAAGACAGTTCATGGAAACATAAGTGTTAACATTGCTGTCAATTAAGGCTTCAGATAGAAAATATGTACGTGTTATTGGAAACTGGAGGAAAGGAGACCCTGGTACAAGCAGACCTCAGAGATATTTCAGGTTCCCTTTCAGACCGCTGAAAAAAAGTGAATATTACAATGAAGGGAGCAGTAATCTTTTTCGTATTAAAAAAAAAACCCCACAGCATCTATGAAGCACAATGAAATGAGGTATGCCTGTGTAGTGTCAGAAAGCTTAGCTAAATTATGTCCCATAGTTATGAGGAAAACAAAACTTATACACAGTGAAATTGGATATTTAAAGAGATATTTAAGTACAGTGATAAAGGTGTGGCCTCATTTTATTGCTGCTTGTAACCAAATGGGAGAATAAATAGATGGTTTGAGGAAAGAAGTGTCAAAACAGGAGCTAAGAACTGATGATTTGGGAAATTCACAGGCTGTTCAAGTTGCAAAAGACACTAAAATTTGGTAATTCACTGCCAGGAAAGTGCTCTGGCGAGAAAGCTAAGGATGTTGCTGGATAACCTTTCGCTTGTGCCTTTGAAGGTCAGGGAATCTAGTCACGCAGATAAAGGGCTCTTCGAAGAGATTAGTCATATGAATCCCCTATCCATCTCAGGAGAAGCCAGGAATATAAATGATATCCGGGAATATTGTGAAGGAGCCTATTGTGAACAAAGGAGTGAATTCTCATGACCTGCACAGGAGACACCAAATTTTGAGAATTTTAAACCAGTAGAGACTTGGACTGCAAAGAACAGAGGCTATTGAATCTCTAACATTCTACAGTCAAGAAACTGGCTGACATAATTACTCATCTGGAAACGTGCTACCTTGCATGAAAATGGAAGTATTACTCAAAGGGCAGAGCTGAGAATCATAGTGGATTCATTCCCAGTTTTGGAAATCAAATGAAGTTTTTTTTCTGGCTGGATTTCAAAATTGCTCATTAATGGTCATTTTTTTCCTTCTTCTTCTCTTAATTTCATCCCCCATTTCTGGCATATAAATGTTTATAACTGTTATGCTGTGCCTTTCCTGCTGCCATTCTTTTGGGAACAGATAATTGGTTCTTTTGTTTCACAGATGGATGAATTCATAGATGGATGAATTATACCTAGATTTTCACCCATACTTGTTTAAGATTTAGGATCAGATTTTTGTTTCATTGATTTTTGTTGTTTTTAATTTCATTGATTTCTACTCTACTTTTTAAATTTGTTTTTCTTTTCAAAATTCTGCTTGCTTTAGGCTTAAATTGTTCTCCTTTTTCTATTTTCCTAAGGTGGAAGCTCAATTATAAACTTTATATCTCTCTTCTTTTCTAATATATATTCTTAGTGCTACAAATGTTCCTGTAATTACTGCTTTCTCTGCATATCTCACAGCTTTTCACAATAGTGTTTTCATTTTCATTTAATTAAAATATTTTAATTAATTTTGATATTTCTTCTTTGACCTATGTATTATGTTGGAGTGTATGGTTCATTTTCCAAATATTTGGGGGTTTTCCAGCTATCTTTCTGTTATGGGTTTCTAGTTAAATTTCATTATAATCTGAGAACACAATTAATATGATTTCTATTCTTTTCAAAAATATATTTTTATTGATTTCAGCGAGAAAGGGAGGGAGGAAAGGAAAGGAGAGAGAGAGAGAGAGAAACATCAATGATGAGAAAGAATCATTTGTAGGCTGCCTCCTGCATGCCCTACACTTAGGATCAAGCCCACAACTCACAATTCAGGCATATACCGGGACAGGACGGGGAATAGAACCGTGACCTGGTTTATAGGTCGGTGCCCAACTGCTGAGCATTGGGCTGATTTCTGTTCTTTTAAATTTGGTGAGGTGTGCTTTATGGCCCAGAATGTAGTCAGTCTTGGTGACTGTTCCAGCTTTTTCTTATCTAAGAATAAGTGTGGCAGCTTGTCAATATTTTACATGTTGGAGGTAAAACTATAATTTGTCATTATTATGTTTGTTACCATGAGTATTCCAGCTCTTACAATAAGGTAGGCATATTAGTTTGAGGGATATGAGGTAGAAACTGCTAATGTATATTTTCCCATGGTCCAATTGTCTTTTACATTTAGTGTGCCAAAAAGAAAAAGAAAAACATCAGGTTTTGATCATTCATTACCCTTTATAAACATTTATGTGAACCTGATTTATCTTTAGAATGACTTTGCACACCTTGAAAAGAATATAGTTTTTCTTTGCCTCTCTGGAAGTCAGCTAATAGTAATCCCATCTGTGGAGTGCAGCTGAACTCTGCAAATGAGAAAAATAGTCCCCTGAACAGTTAATCTAAATGTCACAAAATTTTGGTGCTAAGTTTCTTAAAACATAATTTTGATACAAGCAGAACTGTATGTAATGCATATATGTTGTGAAGCATAATGACATAATCATCTACTATGAGTCTATCATCTGTCATAAAAGCTAGAATATTACTAATACTTTCAAAGCTATCTCCACCTGCAGGCCAGCTAACCTAGAGATAAGTAGCTACTCTCCTAAATTTGGAGCATTTAGTTCATCTGGTCTTTGAGATATATATCCCTAAACAACATAATCTTGAATATTGTTTATTTTTTAGTTTATTAAAATTAAGTATCATGCTACATGTAGTATTCTGGACTTGCTTCCTTCTCCCCTCCCCACTACCCCACCCCTCACTCTACCATTTAATTAGCTACATACACTTTCTGTGCCGGTGTCCTTCTCTACAAAATACAGGTAATAATAGTATCTATCTCACTGTATTTTTAAGGCTTAAGTAAGTTGATATTCACTTAGTGCCTGGCATATATATGATACTTTATATATTTGTTAAAGAAAACATATGCATTTTTACTCATTCATGTTCTTTATATATTTGAAGTTCATTTATTTCTACAGCTGTATATTATTGTATTTTATGAATGCCATAATTTATGCCATAATCTCTTATTGATTGGTATTAGATGATACCCAGCTTTCTGCTATTATAGGTAAGACTGACTTGAACATCTGTGCTGATGTGTTGTCATATCCCTACATGAGAGTTTCTCTAGGCCTAGACTGGCAGGAGCTCTGCCTTGTCATAGGGCTTGAGCACATTTCAACTTCATAGTATAACACCAAGGCGGTCATTCACATTTATACCTCTTCGAGCAGAATAGAAGTGGTCTTGCTAGTTAATTCCTTGCTATCACTTTCTATTATCAAATTTAGATTTTTGCACTCTAGATGGGGTAACATATGGCTAATTTTGTGCATTTTCAGAATTTCTAATGACATTGAGCCTTCTTCAGGTATATGCCCTTTGAGTTTCTCCTACTGTAGAGTAACTGTTTATGTCATTTGGCCACTTTTTAATTTGGAGATATAGGGGCGTGTGTGTGTGTGTGTGTGTGTGTGTGTGTGTGTGTGTGTGTAAAATTGTGCTTTATTTATCTTCATACTCTCATTTTAAATATATTGCAATAACCGTACACTATATTCTTTGTTTTTTAATTTGGGACTTATTTGAAATATAAGGTTTTGATTGTAAAGTAATCAAATTAACATTTTTTCACATGCTTTGCTGTTCTTTGTGTCGTGTTTAGGAAACTAACCATGTTACAAATATATCCTCCTGTATTCTTAAAATGTTTAAAGTATTGGGCTTTACACTGAAATACTGTATTTTTCCATGTATAAGATGCTATTTTTTCTAAAATGGTTAGACTGAAAATCTAGCCCACTGTATACACTGAAATCAGCAGAGGAAGGAGCTGTGTGTGTGCATACCTTGTCAAATAAGCTTCCTAAATCAGGAGCCTTATTGTTAATGACGTCAGCTGATGCCTTATTGGAGGTGGAGGTAGAGAGTGCGCAAATGCAACAAGGAACAGAGCGTTCTCAGCGCATAAAGGTGTAAAAAACTAAAAAGATAAATACTAGGAAGTGATTGTTTACTCTGCACAATTCAAACTGAATGTAATCAGCTTGCAAAAGAGCATGGAAATAAAGCTGCAGAGAGACAATGTGGACCTCCTCCCACTGAGGAGTGTAAGACAGTGGAGAAAACAGGAAGAACAACTCCTTAAGATACCAAAAAAGAAGAAGGCCTTAAAAGGAAAACCAGCAAAATAGGCAAACTTGGAGCAGAGGCTTAAGACTTGGCTTCTGGACCAGCACCAGAGTGGCTTATGTGTGTCAACCAAGTTTACTCAATGTCAGGCAAGAATGTTGGAAGCGAAATGAACATTGTTGATTTTATAGGAAGACAAAATGGTGCTTCAATTTCATGAGGAGCAAATGATTGGCCATGAAAACAGGGACAAAGTTAGTTCAGAAAATGTCAGTTTATGAGGATGATCTCACATATATAGATAGTGACTCAGAAGACAGCAGTGATACAATAGAAGTTGAAGGAATTGATATGTCTGGGACTAATAGTGCTGAAGAAGAGAGCAGTGATGCAACAGAGGCTAAATGAAGTGATTTATTTATGTAAACATTACATGTGGTGATTACTAAATAAAAATGTGTTCTGTTTTATGTTTAAAATATTGATTTTTTAATTTGGGGTTGGAAAAGTGGGGGTGTTTTATACATAAGGGTGTCTTACACATGAGGGCATCTTGTATATGGAAAAATACAGTGTTTGTAATGTACCTTATATATGGTATGAGGTCTGGATTATATTTTGTAGATGAATATGCATGTGTCCTAATATTTTGAGATCCCTGTATATGTTGAATTATCCATTCTTACTACATCGATTCATAGTGATGCCTGAGACATACATGAAGTTGTTATATTTGCATCAGCCAGAGTTCTATATTCTGTGTCTCTGGTTGAATTATCAATTTCAACACCAATACCACACTGACTCAGTTATACAGCTTCATCTTTGATACTGTATTTACATTTTCTCTTCTACTGGAGTGTTCTGGCTATTCTTCAATCTTTATTCTTCTACATAGATTTCTAAAATAGGCTTTCTAAGAACTTAACTATTTTATTTGAATTACATTGAATGTAAGGATTAATTTTGGGGAGGATTGATATAATATTGAGATTCATTTTCATGGACACGGTATGTATTACAGGAAATTCTAGATGTCATCTTCTAGGGAGAAATGACAGCTCATACGACTCCTGCTCCTCTCTATAGACCTCACTAGTGCCTGGAAGTCTTTGTATGACTTAGCATAGTGTGATCCCTTTATGCCCAATTTATAATCCTGGACAAAGTTTAAATTATACTCTGTTTTGTTTTTGGTTTTTGTTAAGTGAATAGGAAATTGCATAACGATTTTTAGAAAATTTTTAATTCAGGATCACTAAAACTCATTTTTTTTTCTGGAAAATTTTGAAATCTTCTGTAGGAATTCTAAATCATTTTATTATGCACTTTTCCAACCAACTTTCTATCAGTTCATTTTTGCAGGATAATAAACCTTAAAATTTAGTGGCTTTCAGTACCACTTGCATGTTTTGGTTCCCAATTTGGACTAGGATCAGCTAGGAGTTCTGCAGGTCTCAACTGGCTTTATGTCTGCATCTGGCTTCAGCTGGCAGTTAATGCCTCACTCACACTGCCTGGCAGTCAGCTGGCTGTTGGCTGAACTAGTAGGCAATTTGTCTCTTGTCATCAGCAGATTAACTGACTTTGTTCATGTGGTGATGGGTTTAGGGTTCCCAAGGGCTCTTGAAGCTCAGGGTTCAGAACACACATGGCATCACTTTTAGTCAAAGCAAGTCACAAGGCCAGCCGGATGGATTCAAGGGTCAGGGGAAGATGCCTCTATGGGAAGAGCTACAAAGTACTGTGGCCAACCTAGCAGTTCCTCCGGGAGCAGACAAGCCTCCTGTCTAACTTCTGGCTCTACAGTCGATCATCCGGGTCCTCATCTGGACTCTGTCATATGGCCTCTGCCACTGCACTCTTACCCTTATAAACACTTGGCCGTGGAGGAGCCTTGAGGATAACTTTGGAGATAGATCTAGGTGGTAAATTCAAACAACAGGACCTGATGTGAAGCCTAGCAGGCATGTCGGCTCTTTATTTTTTTTTTTCTTGATCTGAAATGATTTCTTATTTGGAATCACTTACTTCCTCCATAGGTTGTGCATGTTACAGGTTCCAGGGGGGAGCAAAGCGGGTGTGCTCTGTGTATAAGCGCATTTCTCTGAACAGGTGCAGCACGCCGTATGGCATGGGTGAGGGGTAATGGTGGGGAGGAGAGTGTGAAAACATAACCTCAACATATCCAGGCCCTCTTGCATTCTGCCTCTTCCAATTGCTCTCCCTCCTCCCCCTCTGGTTAGCACCACATGGTGGAAAATTGCAACTTGTCACTTCTTTGGGTGTGATAGCAAAATCTTGGTTCCTTGAATAGAACAGTTTAATGTTAATTTTCAGTTGAACAGAAAGGGTATATGTGTGTACTAGTATGTATGATTGTGTATTTGTGTGTGTGTGTGTGTGTGTGTGTGTGTGTGTGTGTGTGTACCCGTACGTGCAGTGCTTATTGGGGTAGATGGTTTGCTGCTACTGAGACTGAATTAAAAGGAAATCATGCTGGATCTATAGACTTCCAAATCTCCCAGGTCGTCTTCCTCCACCATCAGCTCCAGGAGAATGCCATGGCCCTTTATTCCTCACTGGCCTTGCTTTCCTTTCCTCTCTCTAGCTGAAACACAGAGAGGTCCTCTTGGGATTTCCTCAGGCAAATCCACCCCCACAATATAACTCATTTTCTGTAGTTACAGTGAACAAACTCTGCCTCATCTTCTATGTTTCTCCCTTCTTCCTATCACCTTGAATCTTACTCTCCCTTCTGTTTCTCATTCCAAGTACATTGTGATATTTTTTCTTCAATAGCATACTTCTAAATAAACAAACAACAAAGGGGAGACAGAAGAAACAGCAAAATACTAAGCAATATTTTTGACAGGTTTTTTTGTTGTGGTTGAAGCATGAATCTAGCTCTAAGAAATTCTATTGTAGGTAGTGTACAAAGCAAGTCACACAGGTATGATCCCCGGGACTATAAATTTAATTCATCTAAGGTGTATGTTCCTTGTAGCTTTCCAAAATTCAGAGTAGCTCATGAGTAGTCATTTTATATTATGGTGAATTCTATGAAATTGCCAATTGTCAGTTACTGTTGACTGACAAAAATAGCAATTTCATATGGTTCAAACTATCCTTTTGTTAGCCCACTAATAATATTTTTAGCCAATTATTAACCTCGTATTAATCCACTGAGTCTAGATTAAGCCAGGAAGAAAGCACTACCCTTTCTCCCATGTTGCCGCTACTATTGCAATATGATTTCTTTACCCCCTTCAAAGCCTCCTGGTCTCCCTTGAATCAAGTCACTGCTTTCATTAAGAACATCAATGGCTCCTCAGGATACAAACTAAGTTATTTAGGTTTTTTCCTGTCTGAGGCCTCCATGGACTTCTCCAGCCTCTTATCCCACTGCTTTTGACTGCTTTAGCACCAGTTCTCTAAGAACTGAAGAGGTGGACCCCACCAAGGCTATCCTGTATCTGGAAGTTAGTTTGCATTTCCTTCCGCCAAGAATGCTCATTCTCCACTGGAGAAGCCCCCACACACCCTGGGAGGCCTCACGTCTCACATCGCCTCTTGTTTTCTGTCCTTCCTGACCCACCCCTGATGGATTAATTGCACTGTTCCTGGATGTCCATTGTAAGGCACTCTTACAAGGGTCACACCATTTCCCCCTTATATTATACACATTTGTGAGAATGCACCCTTTGAAGGCTTGTGTTTTAATCCTCTGTGTATCCCTAGATTGCCTGGCCCCTGTAGAATGCCCCATAGATGTTGGTGAAATGGATTCTGCAATTCCAGATGGAAGAGAGAAATTCAGAGGCAGGCAAGTTGCTAATATTAAAGTTAATGAGCTTGCAAACATTCCATTTAAATTTGGATAGAGAGAAAATATTCAAGGCAGTCTTTGTTTTCCCTAAAGCTGCTACCTGTCCCAGCTGTGATTAGTTATTTTAGAAAAGATTAATACATATTTAATCCAGCTACATCACATATTTCTCACTTATTTTAAGCAGCAGAGGACACCTCTCAGATTTAATGTTTGAAACATGCAATAACTTCTATTTAAGTATCACTTTATAACCGATGAATTTTTGTTTCCTCCATTAATCAGATTTAACTTAAACCTTACAGTATCTCAAGGGAATCCAGCTGGCCAAGAATATCCGTGGGTTTTTTTTTCTTTCTTCTTTTTTTAGTGATGAAAATTCTGCTTAGTTCTGAAAGACTGAGATTTTCGAATTACATTTAGTTTAGAGCTGACTCGGAATGCCAGAACCTAAATGTTAGGGCTCTTTTGCTTTCTTTGACGTCTCATCCTTCTCGAGTGCCTGGAGAGAAGCAGGTCTGTTTCAAGGTCGGAAGAATTCAGCCCGGGAGGGGCTCATGCCTTGACATCTGAGTCTTTCGTGGCCCTGAAGAGAGCAGTGAGGAGCCGTGGGACCCAAGATGGAGGAGAGCAGGGTCCCACTCAGTGGCAGGCTACAGAGTTCTGGTTCTGCCACTTTTCCCAGGAAGGCTGGAGGGCTGGTGGGTTGGGTTGTGGGCACACAGAAGGAGAACAGAGCAAACAACAGCAGCCGTGGCAGCAGCACTGACTGGGGGAGCGCCATTGCCAACAGCTCTGAGCTAAGGATCTCCTCTTCTTCCCACTCAGCAGTGGCTCCCAGGCAGAAAGCAGCAGAACCAGTGTCCCCAAAAGGGATTTGTGTGACTCATTTCGGGCAGTGTTTTCCCACTCTGCCTAATAGGTTTTTGTTAAAGGTGTGTGGCAGCTCCTACATTCAGACCATGGCACAGGACCATTTGAAGATGGGGGTGAGGAACAGCCTCTCTGCCCCGCCCTACCCAGTCCCCCTCCTCATTTATCATGTCTTTTAAGTCATCTGGACTGTCATTGGGGAAGGAGGACAGGGAAAGAGAGTGGATGTTGGAAGTTATACTGAGGGAAGGGCTTTTAAAGCCTAGAGATTCAGATCAACCAGTGTATTGAGCTCCCCTGAGGGACTCAGATATCATATAAGATTACTCACAACTTCCAAGGACCCACTGTACTTTTTAAAAATTCACTTAAGCCAAAACAAACAAACAGAGAAAAATAAAACACACAAAAGCATGTAGGAGTTAAAAAATCTAAATCCAGCAATTCAACTGTGTCAAAATATGAATTAATGTATTTTTATGACTTGAATTACTTATATTTCTACTGCTGAGGAAATTTGATATACATAGTAATTTGGTGTGAACTCAGTCAATTTCATTTCCCCTTTCTACCTCTCTCTTTGGGGGCTTCAGAGTTCCTGCGGGCTTATGTAACACCAGTGCGGTTGGGGTGGGGTTGGGTTTTTGCTGCATTGTCCCCTGGCATCCACAGGGCATCCGCTAATGAGGTTTCCATGTGGTCTGGAGAGAGATTCCACTCGGATCATTCTGGCCCCTCCTCATGGAAAGTGGGAGGTACTGCAGGTCCACCAGTCATTCCTCCACAGGTTCCTTCCTCAGGTCTCCTGAGTGCATGGAAAATTCCACACACCTCCTGAAAGACTCCTCAAGGATGCAGACTAGCCTGATGCCGCCACCTTCCTTGGACATGGAGTCGCTGATACCTTGGTGCTTTCCTGGGTCCTCTCTGGCCTGTAAGGCATAGGTTCTCCCCGATGATGATGATTTCCAGGATTTTCTGGAATTTCTAACTCCCCCTTCCCTAAACCTTGGCAGTGGTAGAGGACAGAGATTTTTTTTCTTAAGGTAAGTCTTAGTGTCTAGGTTCCTTTCTCTGCCTTTTTGATTATCTTCCTTCATGCTCACTAATGGACTTTTCACTGAGTTGCGGGAGGGCGGTCTGATCCTTCATCTGCTTTTCCCAAGCCTGTGTTATATGGAACAAGCTTCAGTCTGAGTCTTTTAAAACTTTGGAACATAAAAAAGCCTTTTTTTTCTCAAACAATTGTCTCTGGCAATCATTTCAAAACAGATTTTGGAGACTCAAAAGCTATATTGTACTTTAGTGTTTCTACTGTAACAATCTTCCCTTGATGTAAGTGGATATTTCTACTACATAGAGGAGGGAAGAGCAGTAAAGTCATTGGAGGTGGAGGAACCACAGTTAATATCTTCAATTTTTGCCTTGCCACTTTTATATTAAGTCATTTCTATGTGTTTCTGGTAGATACCATGAAAATTCTTTCTTAGTGATTCCTCGTCTGAGATGATCTAGCAAACACTGCACACTTGCAGTAACTATGGGGGAGCAAGGTCATGGAGGGTCGGTTTCCTCATGAGTCCCTGTTTTAAGCTATGTGATGTGGGTACTGCTTGTTAGGTGAATTTGATTAGGTTTCATTACATATAATTACTAACTAGGACATGACAGGAGATATGTCTACGTGTGTGTGTGTGTGTGTGTGTGTGTGTGTGTGTGTGTGTATAACTTCATTGGATCATTATTACCTGGGACATTTGAGGTGCTGACATCTCTTGGTAAAGTCTTATTCCTAGTTGTTCAATAAGCTACCCAGACATGCACAAAAGATGCAGACTTTGTGGCCATGTTTCCATAGTTAGAGAAGAATCTCAGTCTGGAATTTAGATATAGACTCTCATGTGATAACTGTCATAATTCTGGGGCATGTTCTCCATCTTTGATTTTTTGATCACCCTCAGTATTAATTATGGCATTTACTTGCTAGTTGCTCTTGTACCCTAACAACCCCAATTATCTAAGTCATTATGATGTGAAGTTTCTGTCCAGTTACAATGGAAGAGCACACATTTTATGAAAAATGTGTGCTGTTAGAGATTATCACTATTTTTTTCAGTAAAAATGCTCACCAAAATTTGCTGTTATTACTGTCTACAAAGAATTTGAAGTGTATTTATTTGTTTTTTTTAAATATATTTTATTGATATTTTACACAGAGGAAGGGAGAAAGATAGAGAGCTAGAAATGTCAATGAGAGAGAAACATCGACCAACTGCCTCTTGCACACCCCCTACTGGGGATGTGCCCGCAACCATTGTACATGCCCTTGACTGGAATCGAACCCAGGACCTCTCAGTCCGCAGACCGACGCTCTACCACTGAGCCAAACCGCTTTCGGCAAAGTGTATTTTTGTTGATCTCTACACACTAACCCCAGTTTAGCTGTTTAAGTTCCCCAGGGGTTCTGTGATGCCATAGCAGGTGATGTGGGACTCTGTCTTTACCAAATCTTCAAAGTCCCTCAGGAAGCACTGCAATGGGAACTTGGAGAACCCTGGGAAAGGAGAAGAGGACAAAGTCTGCCCTCCACTCCATTGGCAATAGGTCCAAAGGAACTCAGAGAATGTAACCTGATGTAGGAAAAGTCAGAGAACTGTGTTGGATCTCAGCTCTCAGGGGGAAGAGCAGATGATCGAGTTTTTGGTGGATTCCTTTTGGAAACTCTGTGATTGAAATTGCAGACATTTAGCCATTGGGCCAAGCTTCAGGAGCCATTCCTATGGGTGCAAAGACTTACTTTTTGTTTTGGGAAGGAGGAGCAGACACCTTCAGTGGAAATGGATGAAGCAAGGCCCCAACAGAGGAGAGGCAGAGATGTGGTGATTGTGTTGGGCTAGGGCCCTGGAAGGGAGGCTGAAGCTATAAACCACCACCCTGCTTTTATGGCTTCCATTACATTGCTCTGCCACACAGAGGGAGGTGGATGCAGGAAGGCCTTTGTTTGCCTGAAGGCCACTGGTGACACCAGAGCATTCTGAGCCAAAGTAATTACTGATGTAGCTTTGAGTCCACTCCCTTAGTCTGAAAAGGACTGAGAAATTAAGGTGATAGTTCTTCTTTAACCAATTGCTTTAATAAGTCTACAAACCATCAAATACCAAGCAAAAAACTGCACATGTTTTAGTGAAGTCATCATAGCACAATTCCAAGCTTCAGCTTGTATGCTTTGTGATTATTTTGTTTTTGTTGTAATGATTATAATCATTATCTCCCTAGGGCTTTCTCGGAACAAGTGACTCCACCAACTGAATTTTTTAAAACCCCAATACAACCAATAGACATTAAACAGTTATATCCTTTAACCAACACATATAATTAAACATACAAAACATTCGCTCATACCAGTTTGCCAAGACAGTTGCCGTGATGCAAATTATTGACCAACACACCCTCTGTGTGTGTGTGTTTCCTCCCAGAAGGGTATTCTGCTCATGTTCCTGATGCTGCTTCTCCCTTCCCGTTGCTGCCCACGGCCACAGCAGTGAGCCGGGTTTGTGTAATTTCCTGATGATCTGCTGCTTCTGATTATCTGCACCATTGCTTTCCAACATTCGCATGTATCATCAAGGTTGATTTTATCTTTGTCCAGTGTGCATCCCCGGTTAAGTTCCCAAAGCGCAAATGCACTCTCTGATCTGCCGAGTGCCTAGAACGGTGCTGAGCAAAGTGGGGAGCCTCATACAAACTAATTGGATGCCACACTGAACGGCAGATGGCGGTGCTTTGATTTGGCTCTTTTTAGGCCTATTTAACTACAATTCACATCCACTGGGATTTAGATCCCATTTTACAACCACAGTCTTCTGATCTTGGTGTGAAGAATTTGCTGGAACAGCTATTGACTACAGTCTACATTAGCATTAAAAGCTTCTGCCTGGCCGGTGTGGCTCGGTGGTTGAGCTTCAACCTATGACCCAGAAGGTCACAGTTTGATTCCCAGTCGGGGCACATGCCCAGGTTGCAGGCTTGATTCCCAGTAATGGGAGTTGCAGGAGGCAACCGATCAATGATTCTCTCTCATCACTGATGTTTCTATTTCTCTGTCCCTCTCCCTTCCTCTCTGAAATCAATAAAAATATACTTCTTTTTTAAAAAAGTTTCTAACAGTGGACAAGACAGGGTTCAGCTAGGAGTTTCCATCCTAGGCATCTGGACATTCAAGTGTTACTAGTGAATTTCCCCTCTCACATGTGACTCTAATGCCTAAAGTTCCTCCACTAGAGTGTCATTCCTTTTCTTTCTCTTCCTCTCTTGAATGTTATGTATTTTAGGTAACATAGTAAGTAGTTTTTAGCACCTTTGTGTAAATAAGCTTACCTACCAAATTGGGATATTTAAGGTGGAGATTAAATGTTTATTTAAGTATATGTGGTGAAAGGACCCATTCTCTGTGAGGGTGAAGGTAGGAAAGTGGTTTGTGACTAACATGGCCAATGCTTCACCTAAGGGTAGTCAGTGTGTGAGGGAGGTGGGAGGTTAGTAAGCTCCACCTTTAAAAATAAAAATAGGAAACAGAAATCAAATGCAGCTTTCAACTACAATCTAAGGGGAGCCATAACCGGAACCTAGAGACCCATGCTGTAGAACACTGAAGGATTTCTTATGATTTGTCATTTCACTGTATTTATTGTCACTGCTTGTTTTTTGGCTGTTTTCTTTCTGTAGTTATTAAAAGCAAAACCCTTACAACCAAAAGGGCCTTTATGGTTGTCTTGGGGAAAACAAGGAAGAGGCACAAGCTCGGCAGACTAACTTCTCTTTGGGAGGAAAACCACATGGGTGACGCATAAAGTGAAGAGATCAGAAAGGGGATCCGAGGAAGAAGGCACACACCTGAAAAAACACTCTGGGTTTCACACTAGAAAGGACTGTTTGGTGGCAGAAACCAAAGCTGGAGGCTCGAGCAAAGCCATGTTGGGGAGCAGGCACTGAAGTGAGCAGCAGGGAGAGTCTGGCTGGGAGGCAGGGCAGGAAAGAGAGGGGCCAGGAATGAGGGCAGGCGGCACCTCCCTCAAAGCTCAAAGGAGACACTTTCCCTGAGGGCCAGGGGCTCCAGAGTGAAAAGAAAGCTCTTGGTTTCAATTCCAGGCATGTACTTTTGTTCTTGAAGCGAGTTTAGATCACGTTTCAGCAACTGTCCTCCTGCAGAGAAAGGTCTTTGTGTTAAAAATAAAGTTCACTGGAGACACACTTGATATTTCCAGTGGTATTTCTACCTGTCCAGCCCAGGGAGGTCTTAGCCCCATTGTCCATCACTGCCTCCACCACACCGTCTCATGCAGTTCAGGTTTCTGGGTTTAATCTATGAAGTTTAACCGTGTGGAGCCTAATTGTTTCCAAGGTCACCCCTGATGCTGTGCACCCCCAGCTGGATGGAACCACCTTCCCAGTGCTGATTTGACCTTGAGAAGAGCAGAGCTTGAGTGTTTTGATGTGGAGTAAAAGGATGCCGGGAAGAGGGTATAGGGGGAGGTGGAAAGGTATTTTTCACTCCCCTTTTCTTTCCCATGTGTTCAAATCCCTGCTGGGCTGCAAGCACAGAGCTTATTCTTAGGTTGGAAACCTGGTCTCTCAGTGTATCTGGTGGCCTGATGTGCAGCTGATTGGATATGTGCAGTTGATTGGATATGTGTTTCTCATTTATCGGTTGATTGGCATGAATCTTCTGTGGTAACTTTTGGTAATACAATTCTCTTTCAACCTGGGTGGATAGGTGTTTCGGGCTTCCATATAGAAACAAAATGGTAGCCAATAACTTTTACGATGCATACTTTCCAAAATTTGCAATGGACTTTGGATTTTTACAAAAGGTAACATATTAGCAGAGATTGTAAAAGTAGGTGTGAGTTCAGTGTAGTAACATTCTTTCAAAGTTATATGATGTGGCAGCATTTCCCCCTTCCTTCTTCCTGGAAATGTCTTAGGAAAGTGGCTTGTGGATGGCCACCCTGCCAGGATTGCGGGTAGGTTTGGACACAGTGTGGACCCCACGAAGGATACCCCTGCTCAGTTACTCCACCTCTTAGGATGGGAACTGAAATATTAAAAACTGCCTGAAAGGTATCAAAATAATTCATTAGAGAGGCAGAGTTACACAACAAATTCTGCCTGGTACAAAGCAGGCCCTGTGTAGGAGGGAGCGGGGGAGCCCCGAGGAGGGGTAGAGAGACAGTCAGGCCAATTTAGCAGAGATGGTGCCGTGGCAGATTTGATGAAGACACTCTCAGAACTGTCGCTGCCACTTTGAACCCTCTGGAAAAAATAACCTGGAGCACCAAGAGAAATGAAAGTTCTATCCAGTTACTAAGTGAAGAAATCATCAAAATGATGGTTTTGTTCCTCACAGTGGAAAAGAGAGAGAAGAGAAAAGAAAGACGTGATTTTGCTTCCCTTTGCTTGGAATTTCAAATAATGAGACCCACAGGCAGGAAGGGAGAGAACTGGGTATGGTACACAAGAAGGGAATCGGATGGATCAATATTTGGGGCCATCTCGCTCTAATTTTCTACACGGGTGCAAATATAGTAAGGATCATCAATCATCCTCAGACGACCTCAGCACACCCCCATTGGCAGCTGCCCCCTCACTATCTCTCTTCCAGCTTCCTCCCTCTTTGAAAAGCAGGTGTATTAATGTGTGACAAGAAATTTGACCTGCTCCTTGGATGCTATATAATTTATTTTTAGTTGTGGTGTTGTCTTTAAACTAGTTCTATGTTGTAGTTCATCTGGGTGCTGTGACTTTTTTCCTCTTGAATTTTAACACAGGCTCACTTAGCAAACATGAATTGAGCAAAAACTACATTATCCTATTAAAATCTGCTTGTAAATTCTTCTCACTAAGGTCAGAATGGCCACTTGTTTAAAACGCCACCTCTTCTTGGAGATGTCTGGGTTTTCAAGGAATTTGGGGACTTAAGTTATGGACGGGAAGTTACATTTACAGTCTGAGAGAGGAGAGATTTCCAAGGCGATTTTTGCTGGGGAGGCTATTGGAGATCAGGATTCTTCCCTCACTTCTTACAGTGACAGGAGGGGGGACATCCTTGGTCCCCTTCCTTCAGAAAGGTGACCTCTGCCTGATCCATAGGGGAGGAGTGGGCGAATAATGAGGCTGCACCGTGGCAGGGAAAGCAAATCACTTGCCCAAGACTGACTATTGGGGGTTTTTCTTTTTAAATCATTGCTTCATTAGCACATCCCTGTCTGTCTCCCTGATCTTATATTTCAGTGTCTGGCAGGTTAATCAGGAGGCTGTAGCTAAATCATCTATTGTTCCTGGGACAATAGCCACCCTCAGATGCACTGCCAGGCATGAGCTCCTTAGCGACCCTGGTTACTTTCTGCCCAGGTGGTGGTAGCCTGGAGTCCTGCAGCTGCCAGTTACCATGAACGCTTCCTTTGATTTTGTTCTCAGAATGTCACAGTGACCAGCTTGCAGGTGACATCCAGCTATCGATGCTGGCGCAGATTTTCAGCCATTGTGCTGCCTGTACTGATTTTGTTCATTATTTGTTGCCAGTGATATCGCTCTCATCTTCCTCCCCCATCCCTTATTCCTTTCCCCATGCACTGAACTCCTTCTGAATCACTCAGGCTCAGGGATCAGAGAAGAAGTGCCTCCTTTAAGGCTAATTCTAGGACCGTTAGGTTTCTTTGGATTCACATTCTGCCATGAGCAGCCTGAATCCTGCGGGAGTTGCTAACTAACTCCTTCCTCTTTCTGTCCCCACGCTCATATTCCCTCCTCACTCTCCTCTCATTTATGCCAAGACAAGCATAATTTTCTAGTCTTTCTCCTTTGCTTACTCTACCCCATGTGAGAATCATATGGACCCCACCAATGTCACTAACATTCCCAGAACTACCAACATCTGAACAGTCCCGTGGTCCTTACCTTTCTTGCTGCAATTCCTCAGAAACAAGCTGATTTCGTGTTGAAGTAAATGAGTTTTGCAGGTGCTGCAAATAGGATTTGTTACCTGTCAGTGGGAATATGAATGTGGGATGAAGTTGAGAAGGGACTTATTTAGAATTGGGGGGTCTTGATGCTCTGTGAGAAGTGGATATGATTTCCTAGGAGAAATAGCCCAACAAAATAAGCTCTACGAAGAATCCAGAGAAAACCCTCAGGAGCATGTAGGAAGGGTGTGTGGCTTCCTTTGCAGGGAAACATGGATGAACAGTAAGGAGGCTGAGGACAAACAGAGTAAGAGATGTGCTCACACAGTGAACAGTTATGTTGCAAGTTACTCCAAAACATGAAAGAGTTACATTGTGCTGTGCTCATTCTACCACCCAATGATGATGAATGCAGCCAGCATTTACTGGGCATTTATTTTGTGCCGGGCAATGTTCTAAGTATTATACATGCTTTGTTTCATTTAAATCTCTTGGCTATGCTGCAGTGAACTACAATATCAACTCCATTTAAAGAAATGAAGTCCCTTCTCTAAAGTTAAAGCTGGTGAGTTTTGAAATCAAACTTTGAATCTGACCACTCTGGTTCCAGACTTACTTTTAACCTATCTGCTAATTCCATTTAATATCAATACTTCTCTCACAGTGCCTTGCATAATACTAGCATCCAGTGAAATCAGTGAATATTTGCTTAAAGAAAATAGTTGGTCAAGAAAAACACACACAATTAAATCTCATTAGGGGAGGCAGGGAAGGAGGCAGGATGCTGTCAGCAGTGACTTTGTCTTCTTAGATGGTAGGGATTTTCCACAGCGCTAGAAGGGATCAAGATGCCTCCTTTCTGTCCCCAAAAGTCACAATTTTAGAGTGAGGACGGCTTCTCCACTCCGGCCACTCCAACCCCCACGCATAGTCACCCCACCACTCTGGCTCTTGTCTGTA
The DNA here is from genome assembly GCA_963924515.1 of Vespertilio murinus. NCBI lineage: Eukaryota > Metazoa > Chordata > Mammalia > Chiroptera > Vespertilionidae > Vespertilio > Vespertilio murinus. The sequence continues at coordinate 19,209,514 of OZ004719.1, read as the reverse complement.
TTGCTTGAATGAGGGGCTCTTTTTGCCCACAGGATAAATTCCTTTTTTATTTATTTTAGAGAAAAAGGGAGGAGAGAGAAAAAATCAATGATGAGAGAGAATCATTGATCAGTTGCCTTCTGCATGTCCCCCTCTCCCCTCGGGGATTGAGCCTGCAACCCAGGTAAGTGCCCTGATGGGTAATTGAACCATGACCTCCTCATTCATAGTTAAACACTCAACCGCTGAGCCACACCGGCTGGGTCACAGGACAAACTCTTGATTGTTGTTTAAAGAACCCCACTTCTCTAGCATTTTCTTTGACTTCTGTTTCACCTTCTTGATTCAGCAGTAGCCATCCTTCAGTTTCTGTCATTATTTATATCCAACGTTACCATGTCTCAATATAGCTACGTTTACCATCTGTTTTCCCTACCCAGCTCTTTACAGGCAGTCATGTTTCATTCGCCTATGCATCCACAACACCAAGCATAGTGCCAGATGCATACCCCGGTGCTTGTTAACACATATTGTAGCAGATTGCATTTCCTGCTCTAGTCACATGTTCTGAAAGCACACTGGGCCAGCTTGGGTGCTCAGGGCTGGAACAGTTGCAGGGAATGGGCTACCTGTACCTCTCATGTTAACTGACCGTCAGCCACCTGCTCTGTGGGAGGGTCAACTTGATTTAAAGGTGCAGGGTTGAGGAAGAGTATGTCATGAACTTAACTAAATGGTTCTCTTAACCAGTGTCAGCCCATTGAACTGTTCCTTCAATTTTAACTGTTCCATCAGCCAAATAGCTGACTCAGCTTTCAGAGGCCTATTACTTGATCTGAAAACATTGGCAACACTGTGGCCTCCAGTCTGACTTTAAGCCTGTTAAGGATAATGCGTTTTCTCGGGATTAGGTGGAGCATCTTGGTTGTATTGAAGAAACATCAATTATGTCTATGTCTTGGCTAGAATGAGCCAGATTTGGGAGCATGCCAGCTTTTATTTCATTGCTAACAGACTCCTTAATTAACCTGCTGAAACTAGTGCACAATTCACTGTAGTTTTTGAAACAAGATGCATAAAAGGCCCACTTTTCTTCCATTACACAGTTTTTATTTGTTTAGCTTATTAGATAGTCAAATTCTCTTGGGTTGTACATTAAACCTTCTTAAAAGAAGCAGGGATTTGAGAAAAACCCAGTGGGGCTTGGCTTCATTTCAACAAAACTTGCTATTGCTGCATTTAACCCTTGGTAATTAAGTTCTTCTCCCCCCTACTATTTTAACACATCAACTCAATTGAATGTGTCTCCTTTCCTTATAATGTCTCCATTCTCATAAACTTCCATTTGTAAAATAAAAGGCGAGAGCAGCCTCTTTGGGGAGAATGGAAGTTACGCTTCTCCATGCTTCATGGGCTATGCAGATGCCCGCCTTCTATTTGCCGTGCTTGAAAGAAATGCGTTACTTGTGTTTGTACTTCACACTTTGCACATATCCCCCAAATTGCTCCTCCTTGGAGAGGAAGCCAAGGACGTCATATTCCATTTCCATGATGAAATGCAGATTCCCCATTGAACCTAATCAACCTTCATTTCAAAAGGTTGACAAGGTGGTTACTTAAAGAAGTCGGTTGGATAAATGTATTGTACTAAAAAGACTATTCCAAGAATGTTCTCTGATTCTAAAGCCATAGAATTTGTATTTGATTGTCAATTAAATTGCACTTTCATGCCCTTCAAGTCCTTGCTTCTCCACTTTATGTCCCTCAAAGAGAGACAAACTTGTTGACAAGTCATGTTCGTCTCTGTAACACTCTGTCCCAGGTAAAAAGACCCACTGTCTCTCAGTCATGTCTCCCATTAGATGAGTTCTCAGCCAGTTGTCAGATAGGAGAGTTTTGCAGGAGAGAGCATGATATCCTTTTAGTCAGGAAGGAGGACTAACATATTTTCAGTTACTGACGATGTACCAGGGACTGTGTTAGATTTTTAACATGTGCTAAATCATTTTCTAGCACCTCTGGCAGGGTGCTATTGTCCCCACTTTAAAAATAAAGGTAGCTGGACTCAGAAAGGTGAACCTGAGTAGTTGGAACAGAGAATGAATGTCTTGCTGTTTTGAATTCTTTTATGAGATAGTTGGTCAGGTATAGCCATAAGAGGAGACAGAAAAGAGGTTCAGGAAAAGAAAGTTTATTATACTCACAGGTCCTCCAGACAGGAGCCATGAAATGTCATACAGGACTCCATTGGAAAGACAACAGAATGGTTAGGAGGGAGAAGACAAGAGCAGGAAGAATGCTTAGGTCATGACCTCTACTAGGGTTTCTGTTGGAAAGGAAAGCAGGGTAGAATAGCTCAGCATTGGCTAGTTTCAATAACTTCAGTGGGTCTGAAGCTACTGGGATGGTCTCTAATGTCTGGGACCTGGCCTTGGGATGATTTAGGCAAAGGCATATTATCTTGCCTCCGGCAGCTCAAGGGGCCAGATGGAGGAGGCGTGGCTTTGGGTGCTGAGTCTCTCTATGGAAGGCATGCTCCAGGCTGGGCTCTACTTCCTCTAAAAATCCATTAGTCCTGGGCGGGGTAGTTTCTCCCCAGCCGGAAAAGTTTTCTAATAAAAGTTTTCTAATATACCGGTATGTCACAATATTCAGAAAATTAAAAATATATACAACAAACACACAAGGCCTAAAATATGTTCTGTCTGACCCTTAGTAAAGTTGTCCAAGTCTTTCTTGAAAGGCTGCCCCTGTCCATTGTAGATTAAGTAACCAACTGAGAACTGAGGCTGTCATGTGTCCTCACGATGAGTGCCAAGCTCTCAGATCCACACCCCCAGGAGTCGTGGGCCCTGTGCATGTGCTGCTGACCTTCGCCAAAGACTGTAGTTGAGACTTAATCATCTCTGAAAGAACCCAGTCTAGAGAGAGGGAAGAATCAAGGTTTCCACTTTTGCAGGGTGCCGGTCAGTTCATGCCATGGCCTATGAGCTGGGGAGGACTTTCCTTGCAGGAGTTTACCATGGTCATGGATTTATCAGAGCTGAGGGAAAACTCAAATATGCATTCAGTCCTATTTATGGGGAAAATGGGGTTCTTCTAAATCTAGACAAATGCCATGATGGCAGCCCCAACCATAAGTTTTATTTGAGACCTTTTTTTTTTTTCCCCAACCCACGTGGGCGCGAAACCTCTTACTTTGCCTTTTCCCATTGGAGTCTGTGTACTGGTGCCTGAGGACCAAGTCGGGTGTGAGCTCTGTTTAGAGGTCTAACCTCTTTGGGGCTCTGTGTGCAGATATTTATCAGACCTGTCCTTCAATGGCCCCGCCATTGCCTTTTCCTATGGTTTTGTTTAAGTGCTAAGAAATCTGTCCTTTAAAGTTTGTACCCATATCCTGATATTCATGTTAGGGAAAACATTACCTTTGAAAGACTCCTAAACAGAAGTTATAGTTGACCTTTCTGAAGTCTGTGCCTTAAGCATATGTGCCATGTGGTTATTTTTTATCCCTCTGCATTTGACGATTGCAGGCCTTTAGTAACATTCCTTCTCCCCATAATTCTTTTCTGCAATAATGGTATAGGCCTCTGGTATTTCATTCTCCTTGCTAGTTCCCCTGTGCCTTTGAGAAGGGTTCAACTGAGGTTTTGACAGTTTAACCTCCTTCTTAGGTTAGTTCCTGTCTTTATTTACCACATGGTACGTCGATAGTGTTTATTTGCCTAAGTGCTTTTCTTTCTCTCCCCTGTTTGACTATGGCCTAGACAGGAACAATACTTGAATAGTTCACCTTCATTATAGCACAGGCACCAACCGATAAAAGGAGAAGTGACTGTGGGCATGATGTTACATACCTACCAGTGCATTCTGGCTGAAGACTAGTCCAGCTCCAGATATTGGCTCTTTAAAAAATTAAGCATATATTTTTTTTTCTTGTGGGAGCCTGTACAGTGAGGCATGAAAAGTCGGTGCTTTCTGGTCCACAAGATCATCTTTGGTTCAAGCAAACCCTCTTGAACGCCCCAACACTAGGTTGGTTAGCCTCACCCAGGAATCATTATAGCAGGTCAACATCTAAAGCTGCCCAGGACTCTGTTTTTTGTTTTCTTCCCCAGGTCTGTGTTAGGATCTGTATTTGTTCCACAGAGGCCAAGTTTCACACCATTTTGAGCATACTCCAGAAACTACGCCTCCAGTGGGGTGCTGGGGCTGGTCGCATGGGATACAGAGCTCATTATGCACGTCTCTCCCCCACTCCATGCTAGACATTACCGTATTGAAAGCTTTAAATCAGAACCAGGGGGAGTATTCATATCACAAAAATTGGCAAGCACTACAAATAAGGTTATTATTTTTTCCCAGAACAGGTTATTAAACATTAACCATCACAATACTGTATTTCTATTGACTAAAATCTGCAACACTTCTCCAAGGGCCTTAATTCTTCATTGTCAATATGAAGGAAAAAACAAAAACAAACCAAAGTAACTCCCCCTCAAAAAGAAAAAGGAGTTGCCTTGATACTCGCCCCAATATTGCTATGGTTATTTATGCTGCTCTTTATTAAAGTCCCCCCCCCAAAAAATAAATCTGATATATCCATGTTAACTTTCAAAAACTCCAGTGGCTCTTACAAGTAGAGACAGTTCTCAGCTTTAAAATTAGTTTCAGAATCTGAGCTCCTTTTAGGAAAACACCCCAGGAAAGTCTGGGCTCTTGCACTCTTGTTCTGTGGGATTTCTTTGTATTGAAAAAACAAACAAACAAACAAAACACACACACACACACACACACACACACACACACACACACAAACTTCTTGCATCAAGAGCAATTAAACATCCTCTCTCATTTTCTTATTATCTCTTTTTGAGCCATTTGATTCAGGAACATCACCTTTACTACCTGTCTGTTGGCCCCAAGATTTTAGTTTTACATTTGGATGGGTCTAGGCCAGAGGTCAGAAAATTCATTAGTTAACAGATCCACATATCATAGTACAATGATTGAAATTTATTTTAAGAGCCAAATTTTTTTAAAAACTTCTAATGGCACTTCTTCAAAATAGACTCGCCTAGACCATGGTATTTGTGGAAGAGCCACACTCAAGGGGCCAAAGAGCCAAATTTGGCTCATGAACCACAGTTTGCTGACCATGGGTTTAGGCCATCCTCTACAAGCCCCTAATGAAAGCCTTCCTTTCTTCCAGAGCTCCTAATATGATAATTAGGTGGTATGTATTTTTAAAGCAAATCCATTTTCTTTTCTGATTCCCTGGAACTTTTCCAGGCACAGACCTTTGAGTTTGTAATAACAATCACTAAGGTTTTTTAAATCCCTTAAAATGAGAAGATACTGTTTACTTCATAAAATTAGGGTTTTTTGTTCTTGTAAAAAATGACCATTAATAAAATCAATTATCTGGGGATCTGATGTAGCCAGTATGGTGATTATAGTTAACTAGAGGCCTGGTGCATGAAATTTGTGCCGGGGGGGGGGGGGTGTTACTCAACCCAGCTTGCACCCTCTCCAGTATGGGACCCCTGGAGGGATGTCTGACTTCCCGTTTAGGCTCAATCCCGGTAGGATTAGGCCTAAATAGGCAGTTGGACATCCCTCTCACAATTCAGGACTTCTGGCTCCCAACTGCTCTCCTGCCTGTCTTCCTGATTGCCCCAAACTATTTCTGCCAGCCAGCCTGATCACCCCCTAGCCACTCCCTGTCAGCCTGATTCTCCCCAACTGCCCTCCCCTGCAGGCCTAGTCCCTCCCAACTGCCCTCCCCTGCTGGCCATCTTGTGATAGCTATCTTGTGTCCACATGGGGGCAGTCATCTTGGACCACATGGGATCAGACATATTGAGTGTTGGAGTGGCAGTCAATTTGTACATTATTCTTTTATTAGATACGATAGAGGCCTGGTGCCTGGGTTGGGGCCCGCTAGTTTGCCCTGAAGCTTGTCCCAGATCAGGCTGGGGGTTCCCTTGGGGCATGGGGAAGCCTGGGTGAGGGGTCTGTGGTGGTTTGCAGGCTGGCCACGCCCCTGGCAACCCAAGCAGAGGCACTGGTATCTGGGATTTATTTATCTTTTATAATTGAAACTTTGTAGCCTTGAGCGGAGGCCAGGGCTGACCAGAGCAGGTGGGAAGCTTGGCTTTCTCCATTGCCAGGGAAACCTAAGCCTCCTGCTCGCTCAGTGGTCATAGCCATCTTGGTTGGGTTAATTTGCATACTTGCTCTTGATTGGCTAGTGGGTGTGGTTTGTGGGCATAGCAGAGGTACAATTTGCATGTTTCTCTTTTATTAGCTAGATAATACTGTATAATATACTTGAAACTTGCTAAGAGAGTAGATCTTAAATGTTCTCACCACAAAAAACAAATGATATGATGGAGGTGTTAGCTAGACCTGTGGTAATAATTATTTTATAACTGTATCACATCAAGACATTGTACACTTTAAACTTAAAGAATGTCATATGTGAATTATGTCTCATTAAATTTGGGAAGTATAAAATCCGCTGTTATCTCTGAGGGTAAAGACAAAATCTGGGTCTTTAAAACCTGAAACCATGCTCAAAACTAAATAGTAAATCTGAGCCAACCCCATATCCTGACACAGGAGGTAACCATTGCAAATCTGTAGACCTGAAGCAATATCTGGGAAATCAACCCCTCCCCACTTCTCAGACTTGGCCCTAAATGCAATTCCAAATATCATGGAACAGCTGATTTCTATAGCAAGCATGTCAAACTCAAAGGCTAAAACAGGCCAAATAAATGGGGCATGCAGCCCAAGGGCTGTGAGTTTGGTATGCTTGTTCTAGAGTGTGCCTTCACCTCTTCTCTCCTACTAACCTTTCACATTTATACTTAAATACCCCCTCTGTAAATATTTCTCTGACTCCTCGGGCAGTCTCTCCTCTCTACCTTGTTCATTCTGCTTTATTATACTTGTATTGTGTAATAATTTTTTCCTACAATACTAGGAAGTAATCTTTGACCAGGATACCTTTTAATTTTCTTTATATCTCTGGGACTTAGGACAATGCCTATGACATAGCTACAAATTCATAACATTTTAGTAGTGATGGAATGCAACTTTTTTTTCTACTATTGTAATTATAACCTTCACATAAAAAAACTAGGTGTCATGAAAAATTAAAGTCATTAGCTGAAGAATTCCACTTAAAAGCTGTTGATCCTTTAGTCTGACCTGTATTCAAGCAAACTAAAGGTAGTTATTCTACCACTGAGGGTGAATCCTTTAGTTTTCTTGTGCCTCTCTAATAGGCTAAAAACCTACTTTGTTTTACAACCCTGGTCATGATAGCAGCAGGTATATGCAGATGGTAGATCTATCCAATGATTTAGCCTAATTGGCCAGTATACACAAGCTTTTTTGGCTTTATGAAATGAGGCCAGAATGTGAAATCAGAAAATCCACTCATGGCTGAGCCTGTTAATATCTGTGTGCCCGTAGGCAGGTCATTTAATCTCGCTGTGCCTCTGGTTCCTCATTTATAAAACGGGCTTAACAATAACCACATCCAAGAGTTGATTTGAGGATCATATTGGAAATCTTAAAAATATTTATTCCCTAGAAATTGGTGCCTTTATGTGATTATCACGAGAGTCAGCTAGAGTTAACTGTGAACTCAGATCCTGAGCAGTAGAGAAACCCTGTGTAATTATGAACTATATACCATTTCTACTCTAACATTTCAGCATATTCATCTTTCTCATCACACACACACACAAAGTTAGCCAGAAAATGGCCACGCTTCAGGTCTCATGCCGAAGTGAGGATTTCTCCTTTTCTTTTTTTAAAAGTTTGAACTCATACAATTCCAGCAGCTTCTCTGCCTGGAAGTCAGACACACAGTTTTTTCCCCTTCAAGTCCCCTCTCAAAGAAAATACTTCAATCTCTTTGTTGTGATTGTGTAACTCAGAAATGTCTAAAGGTATAAGCTTCAAACTTGGCAGGGTTGTTGTCTTCACTAAGAAAGAAAAATCAAGGAAAATTTGAAGGAGAAACTTTCACTGTAATATTTTTCTTTTGAGTTAAATTTTAAAATATTGTGAGTTGTTATTTACATATCTTCATTGTCCTTGCTAATAACATTATTGCACTGCCTTATAAAAATTTCAGTATCACCATTCTGTTGACATGTAGAATAGGTATGTATTTCTATTATAGTCATGAGTGGTATGTAATGATTCTTCTTGTTCTTCAAGCAATAAATGCTTTTCATCTCCTGTTAGAGTGATTTGTACCCAGGTCTGATTATGGTAAGTAAAACATGTGATTATCTTTAGGGTGCTCTCCACCTCAGGATCCTCCCTACTTTTAGCACAAGTGAAATTCTATCCTCAGATCTTCCTTTACCAAAATAGCTATACTTTTTGTGAAAAGACAAATGATAGTTATTACCTATGGAGTGTTCTGAATGAATAAAGAATGTGAAAAGATGTTTTGAAAGGAGTTGGAAGAGGTTGCATATATACACTGTGTATGTAAGATTATCACAAGGCAGTTCAAATGCAATAACACAGAGAATGAAGCAGTTACTATCAGTTGGCCTGTTTTGTATATGCAGGAAGGGGCATACTTAACTGTAATTCACTTATAAGGAATGGGAACTCCAGAGGGCACCCTCAAAAATGAAGGAAAGGAAGGAACAGTAATAGTCTGAGGTGGACAAAGCAATGTGGGAATGTGAGATGACACGCAGGGACTTACATGTTGGTCTGAGTCCAATGGGGTGGGCAAATATGAGGTGTGGCAGGGTTGGCTGGTTGAGGTCCCCAGCAGAATGATGGCCACGTCCTTAGGTGTGTAGAACACAGAGGTTACAGAGTCAGCTAACCTCCAGGTCACACATTTCCTAGGTCTTTTTATCATGAGGGATTCACAAGTTTTATTTGCTAGAAAAAGAGAGAGAGAAAAAGAGAAAGAAAAAAACAACAAATGTAATTTTGTTGAGAAAGATATGACTTATAAATTCTGGAATTCTAGAATTTTATATATGAGCAAACTCATACTTGAAAGAGTGTCAGGAATTTGGGCTGCAGGAAATTTGCTCAAGTTATATTTGTGGTGTAAGTGTCTTGAAAGGGCACACACAGGGATCAAGAAGACTGCATTCTCAGGGCCTCTGGGAACATCCATTACCCATGTTCCCAGTAGTGCTCACAGCACTTGAGCCATCTCTGTTGTTCCTTAGATCTTCACTCCAACACCATTAACATGACTGTTATTCTCTTTTGTTGCTTTTCTTTGTGCCTTTTCTCATTTCTCCTCCCAGTATTTGAGGAGTCAAAGTGATTAAGAGCATAAGTTCTGGAGTCAGACTACCTGGTTTTAAACATGAAAATCTATTCTTTACTAACTGTGTAAGTTACTTAACCTCAACCTCCTCCTCTGTAGAATATGGATACTAATGGTGCTTACCTTCCTGGTGTATTCCTATGCTTAAAGCCCTAATAATTAATATATTCTAGCAATTTATCTCTATTCTGGAGAAAGATACTGGATGTCTTGGTAAGTTATATTACCTCTATTGTGTAGGCAACCAGTGTGTAGGTTGACCACATTTGGGTTAGATGTCTGTGTATGCTGTCCAGTAAGAGGACACCCTTTATTTATAAAATACCCAAAGGCGATTTTCTTCAGGAGAAAGCTGTGGTAATTTTTCTTGGGAGGTATGGTGAATGTGGCAAGCTCCATGACTAAGAAGCCCATTTTAGGAGGGATTAGTGTAAAGATGATGCCTTATCTAATTAACTAAATCCTCCATCATGCTTCCATTAAAATCTGACCCCTTTTTCTTTCTCATTTAACTCATGTAATTACTTCAATTATGCATTTGTTCAATTATTATAATTATGCATTTTTATTGAAGACATTCTTAGATGGAATGATGGTGATATGATCTCTAAGTCTCCTTCCAGTGAGGATGTCTTCATAATGATTCCTGTTAGTTTTGAGGTCAAGGACCTTGTCTTCTTATTTGCTGCTATAGCCTCAGCATTATAATAGCGTCTGACATGTGGTAAGTGCTCAATAAATATTAATTGAATGATGAATAAAATGGAGATTTGAGAGAGAGAAATGGGCAGGCAGAGAGAATCTGAGAAATACATTTCATGGGTCTTCCTCTAATATATAATGTCTAAAGTTCTATTATAAAATAGAAAATTATCCATCACTCATTTTTTTATTGATATATTTTTCTTACTGGAGCAAAATAAACTATATGGACATCAAGGCAATGAACTAAGCCAATCTCTGAGCAGTAGGAATAGGGAATGGAGATGTTTATACCTGAAAGTTGAGCTAGTAATTGCCAATATCTTAGAAAAACCATCACCAAGACACCCTGTAGTTGCCATGGATACTAACTTGGCTGGCCCGAGGTGTCATTACACAGTGAAATGAGTCATGCAGAGATGGGCTCAAATCCCAGTCTGTTCTTCATTGACTCTGTCCTTCAGCAAGCGATTTAAACTCTAGAGCCTCAGTTTCCTAATTTTTAAAATGCAAAGATAGCAGAGCTGGGCTGGAGATGATAATAATAGTAATGGTTGCCATGTAGTAAACATTTTTCATTAATAGCACTTCTTATTTTTAATTATTCTGCAAAGTATTGTTTCTGAAAACAGATGAGACAACTCAGATACAGAGAGGCAAGCTAATTTGTTAAGGTCATACAACTAATAAGTGGTGGAGCTAAGATTTAAACCCAGCTGAGGTCTGAATCTCATACCTTGACTAGTGATAATTCATGTCATATGAAATGTCTGGCACATAACAGGCATTTAATTAATGGAAAGTATGAAGATTACTTCCCAATATATGCTTCCCTCATGACTTTCTCATCCTCACTCTTCCCCTTGTCAGAGAACTTTTAAGACCCTCCTTTCTACCCAACCCCACTTCCTTACACATCTCATGAACTTCAAAGACCTTGCAAGTGAAGTGTGACAACAGCCAACACAACTGGATACTCCTAGTCTATGCTGCCAGAAAAGGAGAGTCCATTTTCTCTATTTGAGCATCATTCAGGCTTTAATATGTATTTTATAGTGGTATGCTCATATCCCTAACATCTGGGTAAAAGTGGATCAAGGAGGCTTCTCTAGCCAAGTAAACAGAGAAGGTGGGGGTGTTAGAACCTTTGAGAATCAGGATTGCCTTTTCAGGTGTTCTGTGCTATAGCCATGAGAGAGTCTTTACAAAACCAAATTGGATTCTGTCCACTGGATCAAAGAAATAATTACACCCTGGAGGGCTAAAACTATTATACAGGAAGAAAGAGAAGAAGAGGGTAAATGGTGAGATGGGAAATAATTACTGCCAAATGTGATGGAGATTGACTGGGAGTATGATACCTGTGTAATTGAAGCAAAGTAAATGTAAAAATCTGCTGGTCCCTAGCACGCGCATACAGGGGTCCTGGGCAACTGGTCTGTACAGCAGGTAGGGGTCTTAAATGTTGTCTTGTCTTGAATCTTGGCTTTTATAATATGCTCTTACAAAGCCTATTTAAGGAGTCTACTTTACTGCTGGCAGGGGAATGGAGCAAAGAAAGCCATATTTAAAAAATAATTCCAATTATCTTAAATTTCTCATGGCATTCTTTGAGACTTAAATCTGCAGTCGAAGATGATGTGCAATCCTCTCTTGACCTTAAAAAGAATTTCTGACAACTGTTGAGTTTCTCAGAGTAAGCTCAGATGACAGGGTGCGTGGGCAGGAAATCCACAGAACCTGACCTGCTCTGTGGTTTTCAGTCTTTATTAAAAGCTGGGGTTTCTTTTGGGTTTTTCCAGGAACCTATTTCAGGTTATCCTTCTGGACTTTGGGGAGAATTGCATCCCAGCCAATAAGCATTGGACAAGTAAACAAAGGGCAAGGCAGGGTTGTTGTGGAGGAAAATCTAAGATCTTGGCTTCCTCATCTGCCTCCACATTCCAGATTGCCACTCTCATGACTATGATTAGATTTGGGCCCAGACTGGAGGTGATATGGTTTGTTAAAGGGTATATGCTGTTCTGCTTGAAGTTTAGAACTCCTGCTGGTCTTCCCTGACCCCCTGTCTTCCTCCTCTAGTTCTCTTCCTCCTTATAGTCTTGTTCCTCCTTTTCATCTGCTTCCCCCTTTTCTCTTCCTCCTCTTTCATCAACATCCTTTGCCCATACTTTATTTTTCATCTATTCTACTTCTCCACTTCATATTTTTGTTTTACTTTGTTTTCCTTCCTCCATATTTCAAACCAAACTATTGTCTATAATTTTGCCCTGAGTATCTCTTCCTTCCCCTTCTCTGATATTTTATGTCTTCAAAATATTACTTGTTTATCAGCTTTTCTGAAGAATTTACTTATTTAATGGTCTTAGTCCTCATCCCACCCCCCAGGGGACAGAAGTGCAGGTGAATAGTTGTTCCTCACTATACAGCTGGGCTGACAGGAGGGAAGAAATAGAACAGCAAAGACTTGCCCCAGGGTATCTGATAAATTAGCCTAGGCTGAGGGCTGCCTACTTATCTCTGGATGGCTCTGTTGGGCCTACTCAACAGGTTTTCATTACTACCCCCAGTAAGACTGTAATTATTTGCTTTTGAAGGCACACAGCTATTGTGGAAAGCCTCACATCAGTGCTTACCCACTCACCATGCTCAGAAACTTCTCAGGAGCAGCAGAGATGACACTGCAAATCATCAAGGAAGGCTTTGATTCTGAGCAAAGCCAATAATCAGTGGTGAGAGCCAGATGAAATATCTGAGTATCAGTCAGCAAAACAAGAAATGAGCTTGGGGTGAAGACCTTGTGAAAAGAGCTATGGAATGTACTGCAGCCAGAATCAGTGAAGAGGTGGGAGTGGGCCAGGTGGGTAGTGAAGCACCAACAGAGAGAGTTGCATCAGGAAGGGGAGATGGTGGGTAGGAGGCTAAGCCTATAGCTGCATTCCCAGGCCTTCTTCAGAAAAGGGTTGTTGTACCAGCTGCAGGGAGTGCTCTCTGCAGATAGCCTTTAGCTCCAGGTCCATTTTTGGATTGGATAGGCTGCAAAGAGCATCTTGTCAAAGGCTACACCTTTCTGAAGTGACCTATATCAAATGAGCAGTGCAGGCAAACTCTTGTTAGGACATTTTAGCCCCATTGGAGTGGTTGAGGTTATATTTTGGGTTTGTATCACAGCTCCATTTTTCCCTGTACTCAGTCTTTTTTCTTTTCCTTCCCAAAAGTATGTCCTAATGAAATCCTTTACATGAACCTCCATCTTACTCTGCTTCCCAGACAACTCAACCTCTGAATGTTGGTGCTGGGGTTGGTCTGAGAAGCAGGTATTAAGATGGAATTTTGTAGCTAGAGGACTCAGTACTTATCTGCAGGGAGGACTCCATGACCAGCAGAGCACAGATAGCCCCTGGAAAATGTAGGGAATTTAGTTATTAAGACTTTCACAATGGTTGAATGGTATACCAGTGAAAGGGAATGCTACATATCAAGTGTTTGAGAATATGGGATGAATAGTAGCTAGAACAATGGAACCATTGTTAAGCTTAATCTAGGGCTTTGTAGACCATGGACCAGGATGAAATTCTGCCCACTACCCTTCATTTGCAGGTTTATTAATGTTTTTGTGGTACAAAGACAAGTTTAATAGTTTTGATAGACATGTTATGGCCTCAAAGCCTAAAATGTTTACTTTATATTTTTTTCTTTATAACTGTATAAAGAAAAAATTTACCTACCTTTGCAGAAGAAATAAAAGACAGAGAAAGAGTTAGAATAATAAGAAATTACTAAACCCAGAAGTCCTTTTTGACAAGAGTTCTCATCTGATGTATTGGGAAGGAAGATAAAGCTATGGCCCTAACATGGGACTTAATCAGTAGAGTGACTGAGCTCCTGAGAAGGTCTGACTCCCAACCAAGGAAGGTCTATTATGCTAAGGTCAGGGGACATACACATAGGACAAGGACATTTGGACCCATATCACTAATGGTCTTGAATTTCTAGATTCTTTTGAATCCTTTGAGCCCATAGAAGTATTCCTTTGTTGTTTGTTTGGGAAAAAAATGCAGAGACCTCTCTCTCGAGAAACAACATGTTCTCTCCTCAGAATCTGCTTCATCTCCCCTCCTGGCCAGTAGACCTATAACTTGCAGCCAGAAGTGTGCAGGGCTGGCGAGGGGAGGGAAAATATTATACTTTAAAGGATCTGCAGGACTTAGCCAGCACACACTGGAAGGATCATGGAGAGTATGTACAGGACTGATAATGGGGGTGCTTGACCACGGGAACTAAAACATATGGTTGGATAAGGGAACCTTTATTGATTTAGGAGTATTCTTCTGAGATATTATATGTGATACTGTGTCAATGATCCCATAAACATGGCATATTTCTTAAAAAGTCTGGAAGCATGAAAAATCAATAGTTCTCAATGAGTGAGGCTGAAATGCCAGAATTTTCACAGAAGAAGATGGAGAAATTATTCAGTCGGAGAAGTTGGCATGCTAAAATGGATAGACTATGTAAAGCCAAAAACTCAACAAGAAGAATCTGTTCATGGGAAGACCCAGAGATTATATAGTTTACCAAAGTCAAGTGGAAAGCTCTGACAAGAGGGTCATAAACATCAGCAAGTTCAGGGATGGCTCTTGTTTATGGTCTGTGGCTGATGATAGATAAAACATCATAGTACAAAGCTCACCAATAGCAATGGGATGATGGGATCCTTAAACAGTTGAGGCCAGGTGGCACTTCACAGTCAGAAGCCAGGTGGTTGAAATTTTCATAAAAAAACATCAAGGTTGGAATAGCAGCCAAGATGTGATCTGCCAAGAATTATGAATTGTTAACAGACTGTGGCATCCGTCAGGGCAGAATAGATGTGCATCCAACAGAGGTATTAGTCAACTGTACCCTCAGAAGAAATCAAGGCTGTATCGTCAAAAGCTGATGGCCATTCCCCCAATAAAAAGTCATGGTTCTTTGCCAATTTTCTAGACGTGAGCCAGTTTTTGGATCCTAAACTTACTGATTGAAGAGGAAACAGGGATTCTGGGATGAAAGACTGCAATACCATGGCAATATCAATCTTGTAGTTCTTCCACAAAGGGATGTATAGCAATATACTCAGGGACCCTGCAAATGGTATTCCCAAATATTTCAAGGACTATTGGACACCATCTTGGGCTTAACATTGATACTCAAGACATGAAATATTTTTTGGAGTCCTGTTAATATAAAGATTTAAGAGGCCCACATAAAACATAGATTTTGAAAAAGGTCTGGCTCAGCAATTTTCAACCCATGTTTTGTGTTATGTGTACCACAGAATTTGTAAAACATGAAGTATCTGACTATTGAGTCAGGGGCACTGACCTCTTTTCTCTCAGGTTGTCAAATAAAAAGGTGACAACAGCCAACACAACAATAGACATCCAGTGTGAATGAATCAAGATTATAGCTTTGTTGTTATTGTTATATCAGCAAAAGAATGTATTGTTGGTATGACACAGAGTTTTAATAGTGTACTAGTATATGGGCCATGAGGTAAATGAGGTTGAAAATCTCTGGTCTAGCTCATTGTTTGTTCCTAGGGTTTGTGAATCACCCTGTAGTAATTTACCCTGTCCCCAAAACTCTAATTAGGAGAGAAATACTTGGTAATTGGTCTTGACCAGTGGAGTTAATACTAACTATAATAATAAGAGCATAATATGCTGATTAGACCAGATATCCTTCTAGACCAAGCCAGGATTGTGAGGGAAGCCCAGGTCTCAGGTGCCAGAGGGAAGCCGGCGCCAGCATCTGGGGGAAGGTAGGCCTACTCTTACACAACCAGCATGGGAATCCCTTTTCAGAATGAAACGGGGAAATGAGTCAATCAATAAATAAATGATTATAAATATTGAGATGTCAAGGGTTGTAGATTGTGGTGGTAGTGGTTGAGGGATATTATAGGGGATTGAAGGAGCTCACAGTCTCTATTTTAGATGTGGGTGATAATCTATATATTATATGTCTTTGATGCAGGGCTAATGATCACAGTCTAGAACTCTTTTCTCAGAGTTTTTCAGCCACCCCTTTCTGTTTCTTCTCTCTGTCCATCCTCCTCCACTCACTCACTCACTCACTCACTCATTCACTGAAGAACTCCTAGTTCCTGCTGCACATCCCCTTACCCTGAGAATTGGGATGGCTTTCCTGCAGATCGGTAGGGCAGGCCACTGTGTCATGGAATTGGATGCAGACTCTAGGAGAAATCTATCTGTAATGAGAAGCTGTGGGCTTTTGATGAGCCACTTATGGACCTCAGGTCATTAGCCAAGACCCTTATCACAACACATTATTGTGGTTTTGTAAAGTGTCCAATATTTCTTATCCCATGAACTTTGCTTGTAGTCTGACCCTCACTGTGGATACATATGGAATCAAAGAGCCTAGAACCTATAACTATCTTACCTCTTACTAACCCTGGTCAGCCATAAGCCTAAGGAGAGAGAGAGCAGTTTAAGTAGTATCATTTGGTGGGTTTAGATTAGTCCTTTTGCCTCAATTCTGTCTCCATAATTAGCAGCATTTTCCTTTTAGGTATAACATTTTGCTTATCCACCCACACATAATCTTTTGAAAAGTAAAATGCAAAAAAAAAATGTCTACAGAATCTTAGTTGAAGTTCTACTGCTGATTACTTCTGTGATTCTGGCAAAGCCACAAAATTTCTGTGAGCTGAAGTGTTCTCGGGTATAAAATGAAATGAGAGTAGCTGTGTAGTCCACCTCACAGGGATTGTTAGAAAGATAAAGGCATTGAAGGTGAGAGTTTCATAAACTGGAAAGAACTATATAATTGTAAGGGGTTATTATTTCCAGCTGTTCCCACTTCATTGTAAATATTGTAAATTAAATTACCTGTCAGGTTTCTCGTTATCTCAGGACACCGAAAGAATGGGAGCTTTAAAAGAAAAGACAGAGGGATGATTTTTGAGAAGTTGCATGTTTTACTTGTCATGGGTAACTCTGGGCATGTGTCTAACTGGGGGGCTGAATGGACTGGATAAAGCCAAGAGAGAGAGGAAATCGGTAGTGGGAATTGCTGGCCACTATAAATTATTCACCTTGCAGTACTCTTAGGGAGAGTTCTGGACTGGACAGTGTTCAAAAAGAGCCAAGTGCAGCTAGGTTCATTCATTCATTCATTCATTCATTCAAAAAATCTAGCCAGCTTCCAATTTGTGCCTGACACCAGGGGAGTGGAATAAAATACAGTTTTGCAGAGTGGTGGCAGAGACAGGCTAACTGAACACACATTTCTGCAGACTGTGACAAAGCTGTGACAGAGGCAGCAAGGCTAAGAGGAACACAGAGCAGGAGCATAGATATTGGATTAGGAAGCTCAAGAAAGGTTCCTTGGTGATGCTTGAGCTGAATTTAGAAGGATCAGCAAGTCTTCGATGACATGGGGGCGGAGAGAGCATTTTTCTGGAAGAGGGAACAATAAGAGCGAAGATTTGGAAGCTTAAAGCAGCCTGTTGTTCTTTAAGGAACCACAGGTGATTCCCAGTGGCTGTTTTTGGAGGTGTGTGGTGAAGGAACAGAGGTGTGTGTGTGTGGAAGTGGGGAGAACATAGAAATGGGGGAGGGCATAGCCAGGATATCTGAGTTTGATCCTGAGAGCTATATGGGACTTGAAAATGGGGTGGGGTGACATGGTCAGAAATGCATTCTAGAGGGGACAGAGTTAACAGGAAGGAGTTATCCCTGGATGCAGGAAGCCCTGTAAGGAGACTGAGCAGCCCCTGTGATGGTATGGAGTGTAGGTACTAGCCTGGCCATGGGGGAGAGAGAGAAGTGAGAAGAGCTAACAGACCCTGCAGAAGCTGGTAGGTAGTACATTCTCTGTGACTGGATAGGGGAGTATGAGTGCGATAAGTTAGTATGCCTCTCAAAGGCTGAAAGGTCCAGATAAGTTGGGTTTGATCACTGGACCCCCTCTCTTAGAACCTTCCTTCACCCTGTCGGGAGTATTGGTATCTGGTGATGGTCTACCTACTCTCTGGGTCTGGGAGGGAGCCCAAGCATCATCTCCAGCTCGTTTCAGTTACAGAAAAACCAGCCCCACCCTCCATCATACCCAGTCCATTATTAACTTTAAAAAATCAAGTTCACATACAGAGACTTTCACAGACCGAAGTCTCCCATCGCTCACATTTTCTGCAAGAACCCAGATTCCCTGCCCTGCTTTCCCTCCAGAGCAGCAGCTGGTGGCCCAGAGCTACTCTCTCCACAGGGCCATCCTCTCCGGCTCTAAGCACACATCCCATCCTCTGTAGGAAGTGGCATGCCTATTTTGGTCTGGGCATTTCCTCTTCCGAATGTGTCTGTCACACACCCAGTCTGTGATGCATGTATTGTAAAGAGCTTACAGGCTGTTTAACTGGGGCTGAGACATTTATTTTAGCTGGAGAATTGCTGACATCCAGGAGCATTTTTTAATAGAAAAAAGAGTGTTAGAAAGAGGTGCCCTGCTCTCTTTTTTCACAGCAGCATTTCTCTGCTGGCTGGCGATCTGGAGTGGCTTGGTGCATGTGGGAATCCATAAATTGTGACCTGTTGCAGATTACAGAAATGGACCAATATCCTGGTATTCATGCCCTTGCAATGTGACTCTCTAGTTCCTCCCAGCAAGCAGGGAGGACTCTAGTTTTCTCAGGGCATTGAGAGAGTGGAGTTTTAAAGGGAAAGAAGGAAGACAAACTCTGGAGATGTGGGGTGATTGACTTGGCACAGGTCTCAGAGAAGGCAGCTCTGGACGTGTGTCTAACAGGGAGGCACAATGTTCTGGGTCAACCTGAGAGATAGGGAGCCTTGGGAACTTTGGGGGGCAGAGGGGAAATAAATGAAATGCTTTGCAGTTCTCCAAGAGAGTCCTCTACCATACAATGCCCAAGAAGAGCCAAGTGCAGAGAACTTCACTTATTCATACATTAATTCATTATCTAAATTATTATTTCAAAAAATACTTACCCAATTTCAATTTCTATCCTTCAGGCACTGCAGGAGTTGAGGCAGGATAATAGATCACCCGTTTGAGTGTAATGTGGCTATTTTAGCTGAGATTTGCTGAGTCCACCACAGCCCGCCCAACAACCACCTGGAAGAATCATGAATTAAATAAATGGTGATGTTTCAAAGCCTCTAAGTTTGAAAATGGTTGATTTCCCAGAAAAAGCTAGCTGAAGCATGATCTAAATCTGAAGGATTAGCATTTTGGTCTTTATTTCCCTAGAAAACTTCCCTGAAAGATGGGTGATGCCAGATTTTATTTTACTATTTTTTAAAAAAATTTTTATGACTTTATTTGAGCCAAGCTGACAACATATGCCAGGGAGCAAGATCTCAAATGCTCTTGGGGTGATGCCAGACTCATGCAGTAGAACAGGGCAAGAACTTTTCATGAAAGCAGAAGCGAATGCTTGGCCCATCACTATTTGGAAGATAGAACACAACCAGAATTAATTTTTAAAGGTATGCAAGAAGGCTAAGCCCCAATAACCTTTAGAATTCAGAAGCTTACAGATGTAATTAAAGATATTTCTTTAATTTTTTATTGCCCCGGGTAATAATTGATTGGATGATTTTTTTCTTTAACCTTTTTATTAAACATTTTTAGCTCATAAAATCTTATACTGAGCTTATTTATTACAGAAAAATTACCTTTTCATGTCTTCCGGGGAATCTGCAAGTTCTAATAAGTTGATCAGAATGAACCATGTGATACCCTGGGACAGTACGAAACATTCAAAGGTTCTCTTTGAGAATGTTAATATAAAACATAAGAAAAAAATATTAGCTATGGAAAGTTTGCTGTAGACCAGACACTCTG
This sequence comes from Vespertilio murinus, assembly GCA_963924515.1. Lineage (NCBI taxonomy): Eukaryota > Metazoa > Chordata > Mammalia > Chiroptera > Vespertilionidae > Vespertilio > Vespertilio murinus. The sequence goes on along the minus strand of OZ004719.1, from coordinate 19,189,626 downwards.
CCTAGGGCTCTCCATTCATTATCTCATTCTACCGTTTTATCAGCTCACAAGAAGTAGAGTCTACTCCCATTAGGGACTCCACTTACAGGGAAACTGAGGCTCAGCGACATTTCATCAGGGACGAAGTTAGCAGAAGGCAACTTCAACATCTAGGGTGTCGGTCCCTGGATGCCATGCTCTGAGCTGTCCCGTGGCATTGCTGTGTTTGACTGGGACTGAACCCACACTCTGCTGTTGTTCTCCATCACTGCTCTTGGACCAGCCATTCAGCCTTTCTGTACTTCAAGTGCTTTCTCTATAACATGCAGGTAACAACAGATGTAAAAACCGAAGGCTAAAAATGTCTCTTTATATTAGTGTAACAGATATGAAAGCTCTCAGGGGATGTAAAACTACCTTTCCCACAGTCAGAAGTTTGTTTTTGTCCCTGCAAAGATTGCCAAGGCAAACACTTAGGGCCTGGATCTCAGCAGGCCTCCCCATTTTATCTCTTCCCTCTTTCTCCACACTGTATTTGAAGGATGTTCCTTGAATATGAATGTTGTGGGCAGTTCCTGGTTCTGGCCCATTAGACTGAGCCTTAGCTATGTTTGACCCTAACAGAAGACAAACCCCTCATTTAGAAGCGACGGTTTTATCACACACAACCAACTAATCTGTCATTGTCTTATGAGAGATGCAGAAGCTGGTAGCAACAAGGATCTCAGTGAGTGATAGTGGAGGCAAAATGTCTGTGGAGATAAATGGTACTTACCATTTGGAAGGTTCAGGAAATGCACGAATGTGGTCAGTTTACTCAGCAGGTGGTCTCCTCTCCCTTTGAGCTTTCTGAAGAATATGGACCTGCTTTAGGTGTACACTGGATGAAAGGGATGGGTGCTTAGAAGAAATGGATGTTTTTTATCTGGGACTAGGATTTGTCCTTTGTGTGGTGCAAAGTAGTCCCAAACACTCAGATACACAGACACACAAACACACACACACACACACACACACACACACACACACACACTCCCGGATAGTCAGGTGTCTGCTTTTGCCAAGGAGCTCAAGTTAAAAGAGCAGATAAGGTAGAGAGGTAGAAAAGTTAAAGTTAAGGCAGTCCCATGGCAAAAGCAGGCACCTGACTCTGGAGCTCAGGTTGACCTCCAGTCTTCTCTAGGTGTCCTTTAAGATAGTTGTAGTGGGAGTTATAATCAAATGAGTACCCAGGGCAACAGACCCAAACCTCTCTTCACTTAAACCTGTATACCCTCTCTTCCCCATACCCCTGCCCCCAACATACACATACCTATCGTGCATATACATAGCCCACACAGGGCACGGGGACACCTACACAACCTAGGTGTCAATAGGGTTCCAGAGAGCTGGGCTGACCCACACACACTCAGTTATCCACCTAACAGAAGGTTATTCCAGGCACTATGCTGGGTGCTGTGAAGTTTCACATCAAGAGGACACGTCTCTGCTCTCAATGAGCTTTAAACTTTGAGAGTGACTTGGGGTTTCATTATACCTGGACTCTCTATGGTAATGGTTTCAGGGACTTTTTAAAGATGGAAAAAACTCATTAAAAGGACTACTGATTTAAAGGAGGACAGATAAAGTGAAAGGATTGAAAAAATGGGGACTATTAGGGAAAGCCAGAGGAAGCAGCATTATTCAGCACAGAAGAAAAAGGCTGAAGTGATGACTTAATAAGAATAGTTAAGTATGTAGAGGACAGACTCCATTATGGCTCTATCATGCGCGAATTTATCTAAAATTCTTTTTGAACCTAATTACCTTTTTATTTGCTCTGTGCTACCTCTAGGGGTGATGAGTTCCTTATGCAGACTGCTTGCTATGTGAAATAACACATGCTTTGGCTTCTGAAATGTCTTCTTTAAGCTTATAGGGCCTCCCACTAACTATGGGTTTCCAGCCTTGGTGAGTAGGGACTTGTATGGTGTGTCCTCCCAGGGCCCTGTATGATTTTGCCAGCTTCTTTCATGTCTACCATGAAGTCCCTGCTTTTTCTGGAGTCCTTGTCTTTTTCTCTTAGCAAAAACCCTCTAATTTTGTTACAAAATTAGCAACACAGTTTTCTCAAATTTTCCTAGATTTTGTGTGTCCTTTTAGGGATATGTGAACAACAACCAATTTATCAATTTAATTAAAACACATTTCCCCCACATTTTAACATCTCTAAAACCAAGGTATTTATATATTTAAAAGGCTAAGTGACCAACCGTCCATCTGGCCAGTATATATGAAGTGCACTGGCAATTTAAAAATAAAAAGAACACATATGTAATACCTTAATCAATAAAATAAAAAATAATAAATAAACGTTGACTCATGCATGTGCAATACATATTAAAATATTTTGTATTTTAATTTTATAACATTATATATACTATTTTGACATGTTATTTTTTTGCAGTAATGTAATTACCACACAAATCTTTCTTCTAATTAATTTTCTTTGAATGTGCATGAATCTGTGCACCAGGCCACTAGGTTAAAAATAAACTTGACTCACACATGTGCAATACATATAAAGCTCTTGCTGGTGGCAATCACATGTGTGTGTATTGATCTGTCATTGTCGATCATGAATTTGGTTGACACTTATAGTAGAGAAGTTCCTTGAGAATAGTGATAGTAAAGTATTTCTTCTAATTAATTTCCTCTCAGTGTTCACGAATCTGTACACTGGGCCACTAGTGTTCTATAATCAATGTTATGAAAGCAATGTTTTAGAGCTTAATTGGCAACATATTTTTAGCAGTAAGGAAAGATAATGATGTGGCTTGACTATTGCCTTCAATTTTATGAAGTATAGTATTAATATATTATTGGTCTTTGTGGGACAGTGGATGCTAAAGCACAATGGTAATGTTTATGAGATGGCTCTTGGATGCCCCAGGATTTAATTTGAGTATTTGTTCAGTGTTTATTCAGGGTCCCCACCCCCACCCCACCAATATCTTTATTGTCTCAGAGATCACCCAGCTTCTTTTCATATAATACTACATACCCATTGGTACTTAAATGATACTAATCAATAGGACTGATGAGGAAGCACCTGGAATCTGGCTTAAATTCCTCACCCCGCTCCCCAGGTTTCCCCATAGGATTTCCCTCCTATTGGTTCTGTTTAGAAGTATAGAGAAAGACTCTACACATCGTACCAACTGGTTTGAATATAAAAGCTAAGACAATGTCAGGATGGTACTCTGAGTTCCTTGAGAAAAAGAATTGTAGAGAACAGCATGCTATCATTATTATTACCGTGTTGACCATGTCCCTGGAAATCTAAGACATTCTGGAGAACGGATTTTCCACTGAAGAATGGCTCTTTAATAGGAGCTTAATTGGAGGCAGAGTCTGTTCCGAGGGCTTCTCGGCATGGCTCTCCTTTCCAAGGCAGATTGCATTTCACTTTGCATAATGAGGCAATCTTTCTATTTACTGATTATTTCCTTATATAACTTGATCACTGAGAAGAAGTCACTGCCAAGATCTCAAGCAACTAACTAATAAACCTATTCCCAAAGCCAGGTGTGAGGAGCACTTGCTATGCCTCTCTTGCTTGCAGATTGGAGTTTCTGCACTCTGTATGTCAAAGTGCATTTTGCCAGAAGGCAGAATTTACATTCCTGGTATTTTCTATAGAAAACCAGAAGGAAAAGAACAAGGGAGTGTCTCCATGACTGGCATCTGGAGCTAGGATGTAAAATATCTAGGATCAACCTAATAATAGCACAAGTAACATTTGTATAGCACTTTATAATTGCATATTAATTTGCTCCTCATCACTACCATGCTGGAAATAAGCAAAAAAGGTATTATCCCAATTTTTTTTTTGAGAGAAGCAATAATTGAAGCAGTCGACTGGCCCCAAATCACATAAACATAGGGCAGAACAAAGAACTGAGTCTAGGTATTCTGATCTATAACCCTGGTGATCATAAGGCCTTCCTTGAAAGCCGACTGTATTCCAGGTCTGAGCCCTCAGGACAGCCATTGTGGCATCTGTCAATAGTGTGTACTCAGTGATTCAGATAAAGGAACCAACAGGCTTATACTGCTTTCCTTACGTAATTTCCTCAATCATCCAATTTGTTTTGGTAGCGTAGGTAGAAATGCTGCCTTTCCCCACTATTCCTATTTCTCTCCATCCTTGTTTTCTGTATAGAACTTATCTGATATATAGCTTCTCTGGGTCTCAATATTTCTGTTTTCTGTCTGTCTCTCCTATAGAATGTTAGGTGCATGTGGGTATATATCGTTACATGCTCAAGACACATAGTTGGCATTCAACAAATATTTGTTAAGTGAATGAATGAATTAAAAGGTGCCTCAGCCCTGGCCAGGAATCTAAGTGGTTAGAGCATTGTCCCTTATGCTAAGGCTGTGGGTTTGATCCCAGGTCAGGGCACATATAAGAATCAACCAATGTATGCATAGATAAGTGGAACAACAAATTGATCAAATGTCTCTCTCTCTCTCTCCCTCCCTCTCTCCCTCTCTCTCTCTCTCTGTCTGTCTCTCTCTTTCCCTCTCCCTCCCTCCCTCTCTCTCTCTTTTTCTCTCCTCCTAACCTCCCTCCCTCCCTCTCTCTCTAAAAATCAATCAATATTTTTAAAAGGGTCCTGAAATGGCTAATTTGTCAACTTACATCAAAGTGAACAGCATAGACTTTTATATGTGTGTCACTTCATATACATTTTATCTCCTTGAACAACAAGTCTGTGTTCAAGGTGGTCATGGCATGTTGGAGTGTCAACCCAGCATCTTGAATTGTCCTGCCAGGACATATCATTTGCACTTCATTATGCATTTCCTATATTATAATTTTTGTTAGTGCATTACAACCAGAGGGAAATTAAGAACAGTGCCAAATGGCATACCAGAGACCATTGAAGTGATACAGTCTAAAGTTTGAAGAGCAGGGGTCATATTTATGGTCTTATGATCTTGTTTCTTGGTTCAAGTGCTTTTACAGTTTTTAATTTTTATATATTGATTTTTATAGAGAAAGTATGAGAGAGAGAGAGAGAGAGAGAGAGAGAGAGAAAGGAGAAGGGTTAAACCTGCAACCTTAGAATATTATGACCATGCTCTAACCAACTTAGCTACCCAGCTAGGGCTCATAATTTTTTATATTAACTAATGAACCCTCCAATTTTCCCAAACTTATGTAAGCAGCCTTGGTATCATGGTAAGGAAAAAAGTGGTTTTTAAAATCTTTATTGTCTTAAGTATTACATATGTTCCCTCTTTTCCCCCCATTGACCCCTTCTAGCCTGCCCCCACCACCCCAGGCATTCACCACCCTATTGTCTGTGTTCATGGATTATGCCTATGTCAATACAAGTTCTTTGGTTTATCTCTTCCCACCCACTCACCCACCCCCTCCTTCGCTCTGAGGTTCCACAGTCTGTTCTGTGCTTGTGTCTCTGGATCTGTTTTGTTCATTAGATTCCACATATGAGTGAGATCATGTAATGTTTATCTTTTTCTGACTGGCTTGGAGAGTATTATGCTAAGAGAAAGAAGTGTGTGTGTGTTTAATTTTTTTAAAATAGTCTTTTTATTTAAAAAAAATGGAGGTTTTTTTTGGTATGTCTAGGTCTCTTCTGTGTCCATAAACTATTTCTTGACAGGAAAGCTTCAGGAAAAATCTCTAGCATCTCTCAATAGCATCAAATCCCTCAATGTGGACAATGTGCTGTGTTGGTCGATGTGCTTGTTAAATTGACCCGGTGTTAATGTTTTAGTTAGAACTGATGACACAGACATAAGTCAGTGTTACTTATCACTGTCTTTGATCTGCTCCCCAGGATGGGACCTACATGCATCTGCTTCCAACAGGTTGGACAAGCATCGGTAGTAAATAATAAATCATACATATAGGTCACCTGCTGATTGGTGGCAGGCACTGACAACCACCCACTGCCTTCTCAGACATCTAAAGCAAAAAATTCTCCTTCACCCATCCTTTCAAAATACTACCCTTCTTCCAATGTATCACTTTGTTTTGAAAGACTGTCATTCATCAGTCAATATAAAAACACAAAATCTAAATTTAATCCCATGTGCCTCCAGGAATACGATCCCTAATGCTGAGACACTTTGGGCTATATAGACATGCTTTTGCTAAAAAATAAAATCGCTTAGAGTCCTCGAGTTATGTGAATAAATATGAATTTAGGAATCAACAAAAAGGAAGCAGTGTGCTTATCTTTAAAAGCATAGTATTTTTTAGAAAGAGAAGTTCATGATCACCAATCTAATCTAATATTCCAATATGATCTCATTGTTGTTGAGGAAATGGAGACTCAGAGAAGTGAAGTGGCTTGTTCTAGGGCATGTAGTTACTTAAATATAGAAAAGGTGTTTTTTAAATGTCCAGTTTAATGTGATTTGTAAATGCTAGAAAAGGGGAGATGGCTGAGTTTTGGCTTGTTCATTCACTGGGAGAAATATTTCTAAAGTTTCACTTGACAGTAACTGTGAAGCTCTCTGGAATTATGACAGTCTTTGGGAACCCTCAAAGTCTTGGATATCACCCTAGAATGTGGATATCTGAGCGCATTGCCGTGGGTTGGTGATGGGAGAGGGGCATGGTGGTGGCTGAAGGGAGGGAGGAGGCAGAAGAAAATGAAGAGAAGGCATGGCCTCTGTGGGCCAGGGAGAATTAACCCTTCCAGCTGAGTTACTGGAACAAGCATGAATGAAAATCCCTTCATCAGAACTCCCATTGAGCCTGACCCAGGAATAGCAGTGGCTTACATTATGTTCTAGGAGAGCCTTCTTCAAAGTTGGGTTAATTATGGAGGCCTCACCTGCTGGTCATTCCTTGATTTCAGGAAACAGCTGCTGTATGAGGGGAATTTGTTTTTTAAGACACATATCCGGAGCATAATATGCTTAAATCCTCAGGGCACTCTTGAGAATTCAATGACCTACAGTATTCCCTATATTCATTAGACAGTTATAATAAAAATAAAAAAGATAATCTTATTGTATTCACATGCTAGGTTACCAGAAAAATTAAATTTCATTCTCCCATGTAAGGATTACTCTTATTTTCATCTTTGAGGGCAGGGCAAGAGTAGTTTTTATGGTAGATGATAAGTTGATGGGAAATTCCTCTGAACTTTGATTGGTTCAAATCCACCTGACTCTGTTTATCTCTTAATTTATCAGAGGATTGTGCCTCCCATACTTTCTGCTCCTGGAGTTTTAATTGTTATGTCTGGTTTACATCTGAGCCACACTCATGTACTAGTATAATGTTCCTGTGGCCTGATCTGTGTCACTGACACTGAAGTTTATGAAAATGTGAGTATCTAGGACTTTGAGCAAAAGGACCATCAGTGAATTGATAAAACTGGATGCAATGAACAACTCTTAAGTCCTCCTTTAAAAAATAGCAGAACTACTTCACCAGCAACATCATAGCAATGCCCCAAACTGTGATTACTAGTACACTGAGAAGCCAGAAAGTGTGGCCACATCACCAGTCAGTCTGTGTAAATGAAAAGGACGGCTTACCCAATTACTTTGCTGATGATGAATGTCTAGGATGTGTGAAATGCTGCAGGTATACCCTTCACTGTGGTGATGGGCACTGGCTGGTCTTTGGTGACCCTGGGCTGACCCAAGTAGACATCCAATATGGGTGGTGGTGACCCTGGGCTGACCGAAGTAGACATCCAATATGGGTGGAGTTTGGAGAGAAGGTTTATCTGGCTAGGTATGAATTGTAGACTCCTTGCCTATCCTCTATGATACTAGGTGTACCAGTTAATAATGCTGATTTTTTTCAATAGATGGAGTTACACATAAGTTGATATATATGTGCTTTGATGTGTATGCTATTTTGTTGTATTGACAACAAGCTTCAAAACTTCAGATGCCAAATTTACTGAAGGTGTTAACATCATAGGTATTTTTACACTTAAAATGTTGAATTTCATGCAAAAAAAGCATTTGTGGCAAGTTTTAATTCATTATTTTGAAGAAAAGTGCTGCTGAAAGTTATCATGTACTTCGGGAAGCTTACGGAGAGCATGTTCCATCTCAAGATACCTGTGAACGCTGTTTTAAATGCTTTAAAAGCGATGATTTCTATGTGAAAGATAAAGAACGTCCAGGTAAACCGAAAAAGTTTGAAGACTAACAATTACAAGCATTAATGGATGAAGATGCGTGTCAAACTTAAAAACAACTTGCAGAAAGATTAAACATGACTCATCAAACAATTTACGATTGTTTAAAAGCAATGGGAAAGATTTTAAAGGAAGGAAAATGGGTGCCGCATCAACTGAAAGAAAGACAAATGGAAAACCAAAAAGTCATCAGTAAAATGTTGCTTCAATGGCACGAAAGAAAGTCTTTTTTTGTACCTAATTGTGACTGGCAATGAAAAGTGGATTTATTTTGAGAATCCCAAATGCACAAAATCATAGGTTGATCCAGGTCAACCATCAACATTGACTGCAAGGCCAAATCACTTCGGAAAGAAGACAGTGCTCTGCATTTGGTGGGATCAGGAAAGTGTGATGTATTATGAGCTTCTAATACCAAGTGAAACCATTAATACTGGTTGCTACTGACAACAAATAATCAATTTGAACCACACTTGATTCAAATCGTGTTTTCTTTGATTACAAAATCTGGCATTATTAACCATTACACCTAAAAGGCTAATATGCAAATTGTCCCCTCAACCAAAAGTTTGACCGGGAGTTTGAGCAGGGGACAGGTCCACCTGGCCCACCACCCACCGTCCCTCCCCCCGTTTGGCCTGGCCCAATCTGCTGCGATCAGGTCTAGCTGGCTAGACCCCACCTGTGTACAAATTGGTGCACCAGGTCTCTAGTTAGATATATGACTTTACGCAAGTTGTTTGTGTTCAAATTTCCCACCCATTGTCCATAATATAGGAACAATGTTATGACTAATATTATAGAGGTGTTGGAATAATTAAATGTATTAATACACATAAAGCATTGGAACAAATCCTGGGCACAGTTGGCTGGAGCATTGTCCTGTACATCAAAATGTTGGGTGTTTGATTCCCAGTCAAGGAACATACCTAGGTTGTGTGTTTGATTCCTAGTTGGGCGCATACAGGAGGTAACAGATCAATGTTCCTCTCTCACATCAATGTTTTTCTCTCTCCATCTCTCTATCTCAAAAAGTTAATGAAACATATCCTTAGGAGAGGATTAAAAAAAGAGCAATTCCTTGTACATAGTAAGTGCTAAAAATGTCATGTTATTATTGACAATTTGATCAACCTGTTAAATAGCAACGCTGAAGAGGGAGCACACATGAAAATTAATCATTTTCTTGACTTTCATGAAAACTGCTCCACAGTAGAAAAATCATTGACTTACAAATTATTTCCTACTATATTATCTTGGGCTCATTACCTTGCTTTCTGAGATCCAGTTTTCTATCTGTAAAATGGAGCAGTAATATCTACCTTATGGCTTGTTACAAGGACTAAATAACATCATGGACAGGGTGGGGCAAAAGTTGATATACAGTTGCTTGTATGGAAAATGACACAGTAGTTAGTGAATAATAATACAAGAATAAACTCTGTTTTTCATGTAGTCACCACTGCAAACACTTTGCCCCACCCTCTAGCACAAACACTGTGCCTGATGCAGAGTGATGTTCCTGTCTGTCACTTTCCAGTTCCTGTCCAGTCAAACTGAGTCAACTGGGAAAGAAGGCAATGTTTTTTGAGTCATAGTTTTCAAAATAAATGAGAAGGAATGTGTATTTAACTATACATCTAGTGACTATTGAGAACCTACAAATTGCTAGGACCTGGGGCCAAGCACTGGGGATACAATGGAGCTTGGGCCCTGGTTTCCAAGAACTTGCATTGTACCCAAAATGGCACTTTGATTTCAAGGTACAGAAGGAAACACTCGGGATTAACTTCTCACAAAAGATAAGATGCAAGGAAATTTTTGTTTGAGAAGGAAGTTGCTTTTGGATTCTTCTATCTTCTTGAATTGGACTGCCAGGCTCCATCAGCCCACAGCACCTGCGCTAGCACGTCACTCTCCATGGAGAAAATAGAAAAAGGGAACCGCATGTCACTGATTAGGCTAATTTCAGTGTTCCATCTGTCTTCATGGCTCAAGATTTTTAGTTGCAGTTCCAGAATCTTTCAGAACTTAAGACCAACTATTGGTTCTCACTAAGAGCTTCCTGGCTGATGTAGCAGAAATTTGAAAAGGTGGCTGCATGCCAAAGTGCTTTGTAGAGCTCAGAATCACGAAGTTTTTCTCCTGGGAGCTTAAAGTTTAACTTCATCAAAGCTGTCTGAAACAAAATGAGGAATTTATAGGAAGAAAAGCTGATCTATGTGAGAAAGACACGTGGTCGTGTGGAAAAAAGTATGATCTTGGAGTTGGATGGACCTGGAATGAGGAGAGGAAAGTGGTTAGAGATATAGGCTCTGGGGTCGGGAATACCTGGGTTCCATCATCTAACTAGCTGTGTGACTTTGAGGATGTTACTGAATTCTCTGACTCAGTTTCAGTTTCTTGATCTGCAACATGGGGATAATAATTCATTAATATCCACTTAAAAATGTTTCAGTGGAGAGGAAGGAGGTGCTGTTCCAGGATCATTCTGAGCAAGCAAAGGTGGGGGTGCCTTGTAGGGAGGGATGGCAAGAGGAAATATACCGCATGTTTATTGTGTACCTACTATGTGCTGTTTCTTTACTGTGTGCTGGTGAAAGAGGAGATACAGGGTAAAATAAAATACTAATTGGGTGTCTGAGTGCCAAACAACTTTCCTCACATTATTTAATTAAATCTTCACAATATCCTTAATAGATGGTAACTTACATGATCTTTAATTTGCAAATGAGGAAAAATTATATATAGGTATGGATGACAGAGATAAGAATCAAATGCTGTTTGCACTAATTCCAAAAATCCATACTCTTCTTACTCTTCAAAAGATGAACAAGACCATCCTGGCCAGTGTGATTCAGTTGGTTGAACATTATCAAGGGCACCTAAATATTGCTCATTCTATTCCCAATCAGGGCATATACCCAGGTTGAGGGTTTTATTCCCACTCGTCTTCCCCCTCTCTCTAAAAATTAAAAACCTTAAAAAAAAAAGATGAATAAGACCACATCTTTCTTCCAATGAAATCATGGTCTAGTATAGTAAAAGCACTATGATTATGTAGATGGCATAAATTTCAGAGTTACAGACTCTGCTACGAAAATAAAACTTTGTTCTTATATCTGAATTTATCTTAATTATTAAATCTTAAATGCCACCAATGAGAGAAATTTTAATCTTACTTATTTAAGGCAAACAGCCACGTCTACCATTTTCATCTCACACTTTTTAGATATTTGTTCAGTTTAGGATTTTTCACTCTCCCTTAACCCAAAGGTGGTCTAAATTCCAAGCACCCATTAATTTGGGTGTTTTGTCTATGGCTGTTTTCTGATGTTGCTCATCTTCGCTGAGGAGTTTGCCCACCTCTATCCATTGTTCCTCTGCTGATGTTCACCCAAGTGAGCATCTCACCCTCCAAATGAGAAATCTCCATGACACTCACACCAATGCCCCTTCTGCGTTAGGCTTTGTAAGATATGGCAGTTCTTCCAAACAATATTGGATTTATTACATAAGAGAGTTATAATTAGGAGTATAAAATATCTGTCCCTGGTCGTGAAGTGGGCTGCACTTGAGGAGCAGAGAGCTCCCATGTGCCTCCATCAGTCATTCTCCTGCTCTGACTACCACTCTTCCTGGGTAGCTTTAGATGTAAGTTCCTCTTACATCTGTGTCTTTTCCACAGGGTGCAAGAGTCTTTGGGTCAAGGATATGGAGAGTCTGGCACACATCTCGGCACCTGGTATGTGGTGAGTGCTCAATAAGTGTCTCTTTTAAAACAATCTGTGAACAAATTCACAAATACTGAGAAAAAAAAACACAAAGCCCAGGACTGGTCTTCAGAGATGAATGTTAGTGCTACATAAGCATTCTTTGGTTGTCTTATTTTCACTTTGCTCGTCTCAAATGAGAGGACATAGTTCTAAGTTAAGGAAGGAAAGTAGAAAATCAATGAGATTACTTGGGAAAAGAAACAGGAGACCAGTATTAAGCACTGACTGTGTGTGTGAGACTTTGTGAGGAAGGGTTTGCCTGTGCTGATCAAGTTATGATGAAAAAATATATCCCCAATTTTTTAATTCACTTTTAGTTCAGACAGAATAATTTTGGACTTTTTAAACATGCCTTTTACTAAATCTCAAGGGAAAACACCATGACAAAGTGTCTCACTATGAACGAGATTTATTTTTGAGAACATATGTGTTAAATGCAAAACTGGATGAGATCTTGTTACAAAGTGGCTTTGATGTGACTGTTTATAAGTACTGCATTTTGACTCAAACTCACTAATTCTTGAAGCCCAAAGCGTTAATTCTGGCTGGTGGTTCTTTGGCGAATTGTGCCTCTGATAGGAAATGATGTCCGGGAGTTAGTATAAGAAACCCTGCCTGAACACCAAGCAATAACTAGGTAGAATATCCAGGGATGGGGGGAGAAGGGAATAATGCTTATTAGCCCCTCATTATAACCTAGGTACCTTAAATTATCTCATTCTTACAGCAAGTTTATAATCGGGCCATTGTTATACCCATTTTACAGATGAGGGAAATAAAGCTCAGAGGATTTGGAAAAGGTGCTCAGCTAGCAAGCGGCAGAACCAGATTTATGTACCTGAGATCAATGGTTGGGGGGTTTAAACTTGCTGGAAGGCATAGCCTGAGTTGGAAAGTCAGTCTTGATGTTCAAAAAACCCAACTGGACTTAAAGCACAGGCAGACTTATGGCCGAGCACAACTCAATATCTGGGATCAGAATTTGTGTGGAGATGAAGCCTGATGGAAAGATTCAGGCAAAATATAAGAAAAAAGCAGAACCCAGATTTCCCAGCGTGGACTTTGCGCACTCCAAAGAAATGCCTGCTGCACTGCACACTGGTCCTGAGGCATGAGCTGTCCGCCTCATGCCTGGGTCTGAAGCTGCTTTCTTGGCAGGAACAGGGGAGGCGGGTAAGCGGAGGAGGCAAGGCTCTGCAGATGCCCCTTCTCTGCAGGAGGCCTCACCCCTGCCTGGGTGACAGGAAAGTGACTTTGATAAAATATAGTAGCTTTTGCATTAGAAATGGAAATGTGGCTACAAGCTTGTCTCCGAGATAGGAAACAGAACTGCGGAGGTCGGGGGCAGGACAGGCAGTGCCCATGAATCTGCCTAGCAGCAGTAGGTGAGAAGGAGCAAGGTCAGGGAGAGAACTCCCCACCTAGACTTAGATGTTTCAGAGGGGTTTGATGAAGATAGAGTGCAGGGTATAATTTACCTATCAGGTAACTGCTAAAAGGCAACATTTATATCCTGGATCTGGAAGGTATCCTTAATATCACCTATAAAAGCCAATAACTTCCTTTGTTCCTCAAGGGTTAGTGACTAAATATAGTGAGTGACCAGCTTCCGTGTGAGCTGTTTATAATTGGGAGAGTATTATGATGTGGGTCATTCGCTACAGAGATGGGGGTACAGAAAAGATTAGGCTTAGATTCAGAAAGGAGCACTCTCTTCATTCTTTGTTGGTGACAATGGGGAGCCTTTAATTTGAGAATGACCTAGTTTTTATAAAAGTCTGAATTCCCCAATTTTGTCTGGAGCTGCTGTGAGTTTTCCTATTTGAGAAATGAGATGGAGTTGCCGTTTCCTATGTCTAATAAACAGGTAAAATAGAGGAAGCCTATCCCAGGTCATTTTTAAAGCTACAGTACAAGCCCACAACAAGCTTACCTGGTGTCTCCTATACTTAGTAACGTGAGTATGAGCCTTCCTTTAATGGCAGCAGAGCCAACACCTGAAGAAGAACATGCCTTGACCTAGGGATGTGAGTTTCAGTTTTCTATGAAACATCTGATTCACAATCCAGTTTCTTCCCTACCCCAGGCGGCCATGTTGCTGTAGGTTTTACTGTGGGGAGGGGGGCGAGGGGGGGGAGCGGACGGAGGGTTTTGACTCCTCTGGAGGTGCGGGACCGCGGTCTGCCTACTGGACACCAGCAGAGCTGCAGGCCCACAGCAGGCATGTGAGTGGAAATGCTCCGGCTCTTTACACATCTACCACAAACATCAGGTTTTATTAACAGGGAAGACAGCCTTCTAATGAAATATGGCCCTTAACTTCTTTTATATTTGGTAATCTCCAGAACTCTTTATCCAAATGAAGCATAAAGCCCTTACAACTGTGTTTTGCTATTGCACTGACCGAGGAATACATTCATTTGCAGTAACATGGCATTCAATGGAGTGGAAAATAAGCTCTGAAAATTGCTCTTGCCACAAAATTGTATCAATAAATAGGAAAATCCCATTTAGATTTCACTGACCAGTCTCCCCATGTGACAAATTAATATGGCCAAGTGGTTGGTGACAGAGGCTGGGCAAGCCATGTGTCAAGGCCTGCCTGGTGTAGCTAACTCTTTTTACTGTTCACAGAGCCAACTGAGGGTGTCTTTGTGGATATGTGGGGGGCAATGAGGGGAGGTAAGGAAGCCTGTGGGGGTGAAGCAAGGGGAGAGGTGTGGGAAGCACCCACTTGCGGGTGCATTGATCAGGTCCTTATTTTTGTATCTCTGAGTCTGCACAGACTGAAACCTCTCCCTAAATGTGTCTAGCCCAAGTTAAGAAAATGAAAAGCAAGCTCACCTTTTACTTCTTTGAATCAGTGTGGTTTCTGGCTGTTAATTTCAACTCACCATATTCTCATAATAAAATTCTAGCAGACACATCCGAAAATAAACACATGGTTGATCTGTGGCTTATCCATGTGGAGATGAATAAAACATCAAATTCAGGTGTAAAGTAACCAATTAGAATGTTAAAAAAAATTTGTGAAAAATACAAAGGCTGGTGATAGATGACACAGAAGGAAAGTTACACTGAAAGTCAGAACTGACACTTTCTGCATGACTTTGGGGAAACCATATAGTGTCTCTGAACTCAGTTGCCACATTTTTTAAAATGGGCCTAATGATGGCTGTGCTGCTTGCATCTCGGAATTGTTATAATTCAGTGAGATTGTGTACGTAAAGTGATGGTGATGGTCTGTAGACATTCAAGGGCTCTTACGCTCCATCCACTCAGCACTGCTGTTGAAGGACAGACAGTGCTCATGGCGGTAAATTGTACCATGAGTCCTACTTCATGCCCCAGAGGCAAAAGGAGTTGGACCTCAGCATCTGAGGGGCTGGATCCTAGTACTGACTGTCCAGTGATCCCTGGGGCAGCCAACTTAATACCTCCCCTTTTCACATCTGAACTGAATTATCTCTAAAATTCCTTTCCAAAACCTAATTTTGTGTGCCTTTGATCAAAGAGGTGTCATAATAGAAACCCAGATGGTAAACTAGAAATAAAAGAGCATGTGTTGTAATTTCTGGTGCAAAAAGATCACAGTTCTCTTATAATTTGATGTTCAGGGACAAGGTCGGGGAGGAAATTTTGGAATGATTTTTAGAGATCTGTGCTCTCTAGGGTAAACTTGTCTTGAACCAAAATCACTGTACTGTGCTGTTACATGAGACCTTCACATATACTGTTTTTAAATCTCCATTTGAATCATCTGTCCACACTCAATGAAGCCTTTTAGATACGGTAGACTTGTCTCCTTTCCAGGTACCCACTGAGATTCTAAAGTCTTGTCAAAGAAGTAATAACTATGTTTTCCTTGCCCATTGCCACCCTAGTAGAAGCTGAATATATTACTTTGTTTCCTTGCCAATAGAGTGTCTTGGGGGCCTTCTTTTATTCTATACATGCAGAATAATACACAGGAGAGAATCCCAGCCCCCTGCTTGCTGACTAACAAGCCCCTCCCCTTCTGCTATATGCATGTCAGGAAGCCCTGACGAGTAGTAACTCCATGAGGCACTCAGCATGAATGAACCAGGCCACCTTCTGCCTCTTGCCAGACTGCCCCTTCCATCATGCAGGGTGTCTATCTGCTGATTTGATTAGTCAGAGTCTAGCAGACGATTTCACAGACTTGTAGCAGGTGGAACATGGAGCGGAACATCGACTTGTAGTCTGTGTCCCAGCAACGTGGGTGAAGAGAGTCTGTGCTGTGTTCCAGGCTTCTACTTGCCAGTTATGCTCTTGGAGGACGTACAACTACTCAATCAAACTTTTAAAGAAATGTATCCGTGTATAGTCAGGTCTTAGCACAATGTTGTGGTCGGGACTGAGATACCAGCTTTGCCTACCATCCATGGTATCTTCATTGGCCAGTCATTATTCTTTTGTGTGAATGAATAAAACATGAAAACATTTTTTTTTTGCAAAAACACAAGGGCAAAATATAGCCAGTTTACTATGGCTCAGCATCCCCTGTCTCTCTCTACAGAGGAGAACACTGTCAACCAATTAGTTTTTACAAGCATGTACCGTACCTGTATATAACAGGATAGTGAATGGGTATACAGCTGAGGAGTTATTGGGGGCCTCCCTACAGGATTTTCAAGGAAGCTGTAAAACGGATCCTGCTGCTCTCACTCCACAATTCTCTCCTCAAGATATATTCAGAAGAGAGTAGAGATGTGATTTCTTGGCTCAGAGAAAGAGTGCTGCGGGTCTTCTCTTTCATTTCCCTGGGGAATCAGAGGGTTGCTTTAGTCTAACCCTCAAGCCAAAGGAGGAAGGCTCCAAAAGAACCACTTTCATATTTAGAGGGTTTCTGCAAGAAGAGGGGACTGGTCTCTAGCCACCTAATTGGGCATCTGCTTAGGGAGTGGACTTGCTGATTTCTCTGAGCACCTAGTTGAGCAGAGTGAAAAAGGTTTGGTCTGATAAGGATAAAAGAGTTTTCTATGCCTTAAGCAGACTTGGACGATGGTAGCTTGAATACTCTTATTGTTACCCTGACCAAGGCAGCTAACTTCCAGAATAGGAGACCCTCTCAGCAAGAGAAGATGGTTTGAACCATAGGGATTGAAGGTCAGAAGAGGTCACATTTTCATCTATTTCAGGAAGAGGAGCTTTTCATCTATTTCAGGAAGAACTCACTCATATTCCTTAAGAAAGATGTCTGCCAACTCAATGGCATTGAAGGAGAGATGATGTCAACCAAGAGAGGACCTCAAAGGCACAGAGATTCCGGTTATACCTCTCTACGCCAGTGCCACGGAGGAAAGAGAGACCTAGAGAAGGGAGGAGGAATAGAAGAAGCAAAAGAAGAGACCAGACGTCACCCCTACTCTAAGACCCCCTCAGCCAGGGTCAGGCTAGAACAAGGTTGAAGGAAGGGGGTGAGACTGATGGTTTAAAGTGAGATAAGTGGGTAAGACTTAACTGAAGAGTTTAATGTGTGAACGTGATCAGAAATCTGTGGGATTTCTTCTGCACATCATTAAGGATTTGACATTCAACACAGTTATAGGCAGTGATTGAAAAAAAATAATAAAGCAATTCCATATTTGTATCCCTATTGACTTGGATTTTTCAAAAAATCAGTTGCATGCAGAAAGATATAGTATTGCCTGCATGTTATAGCATTAATAATGTCATACTCTATATATCATACTGTAACTTGCCTTTTCTCACTCAGCAATATGTCTCAGAGAACTTTATGTATCAGTACACATGGGTTTTGTTATTTATAACTGCTGCATAGAATTCCACAGTGCAGCATTCTTAGAGTTTATTTTTATTTTTTCAATTTTGTTTATAATTTAATTTTCAGGGAAAATGATTTAAAATATAATAATAAATGAATCAAACATTAATATTTCCAGAAAAATATTTTGAATGTTATGCAATTCCCATTAATATTTCAATAAAAATTATTTTAAATATAATAATATGACATGCAATAAAATTAATATTTCACAAAAAAAGATTTTAAATATATATTACTAAAACTGTACTAACAGTATAATGACACAAAAGTTGTAGGAAATATTTAAAATTTGCAAGTAACAGGATTACTTATAGTCACACACACACACACACACACACACTTTTATTTCCCCCTCTGGCTCTATTTTGGCTCATCAGTTTTAGAGTTTAGTTAGGCATTATGTAACTGGTGGGTTTCGGCAGCTGTGGAATAATCTGATGATTGGGCACAGTTAGACTGTAAGAGAGGGTTGGCATTGATCTCTGCATAGGGTCCTACCTTCTGAACTGATGAAAAATTTGCCCATGATTTCTGAATCCCTAGTAGTGCTGAGAGGCTGGGTTCTGAGTACGTAGGGATGGGGGAAAGTGTCAGGACAGCTTGCCTGGGGATACAACTATCTTCTCTCCATCCTCCCACATATGATTCTTCAAAATCCCCATCTTCCTGAGGTAGAAGCAAAGCCAGTGATTTTAGCTCAACACTATTTTCTCACCCCAAAATTGAAATGAATTCATTCCTTCTCCTTCCAATTTTTGGTTTTGTGGCAATTAACCAATAATATCTGGAAAGTACTTTGAAAATCTTGAAATCAAGATTTATTAGAAACTCAAGAATTTATTTAAACAAATCACTGTACCACTTAGATGTAATCTTTCATATACATTTGTCAAATACATATATTTAAACCTCTAATTTATGTTTTGAAAATAATGCATACTCATAACAGCAGGGTATTTTTCTGGTGATACTTTGCCTCATTGCCAGTAATTACTGAACAGATGTAAGGGTGTCCAAGTAACTATATGCAATATTAAACATACAATGCTGAATATAGAATATATTAATGATTTCACATTTTTATAGTACTCTTGTCATTATGGTCAAATATCCATAAACACATCTTAAAATTGAGTGAGCTCCTCCTCCTAATTCTTAGGATTTTGTTTTTATTGGCCTTTTACAGCCTGCTTTATGAAGCTTTAAAATGAGAGTATCACAGTTTTATCCATTGGAACATGTTCTGAAATATCTGTCTGTCTTCTCCTAAGAGTAGAAGGATCTGGCATTGCCCTTCAGGGTAGTTTCATTGATTTTCCAATTGCTTTTTGCCTTTTGAAGGTTCTGTTCACCTTCCAAAGTCTTCGTGTTAAGTTTTTAGCAACAAATACATTATTGTTATTGTGCACTGATCGGGTTTGCCTGATGGCATGACTATGTCGCCATTCATGTTAGGAAGCTTACTACTTGGTACATGTCTCCCTGATCTATATTCTAATTGGCAAGTGTCAGTGAAGTCCACAGGATTGTTAGCGGGTACTTGCTCGGTGAGAAAAGACCTTCTTTCTACTGAAAACATGGTCCTCAGATGAGCCACCTACCGGTGGTTTATAGTTTTCTATTTTTAAACTCAGAGGAAAATAAAAACAAAAATCACTTGGTGTATCTGACAGTCTCCTATTAGGAGGATTTATAGACTCACATAGCCCAAGGGTACCTAAGCACCCACAGTCCTACATGCAGGTCAACAGATGACATCCTGAATAGACTGGCTCTTTTGTCTTTTTGTAGCTTTTCAGAATAAGAAATTATATTCCTCACTCTGGGTGAATCATTCTAATATTTAATAGACCTCATCTCAGGGTGTCTCTCTTTTAACCTCTCTAAGAAGTAGAGTTGGAAAGTGTTGGTTTCTTGACCATATGGATCCAGGCTGAGATTTGGCATTGGTAGGTGAGCTAAGTTGCTACCTTTGAAGACATTGTATTTTTGACACACATAAATTTGTGTTTCTATCATTTTTGTGTTTTGTTTTTCCAATACTTCCTCCAAGTGCCCACCATCAGATCTGGAATAGCCACCCGTGCTATGTTGGTGTGGGCAAGGCAGGTGGAATGCTAAAAGGGCCCTCACAATTTCCTCACCATGGGTGTGTGTGGAAAAGACAGATGGCTGCCTTTGCTTCTGATAGATGCCCCCTGACTGAACATCTGTGAGAGGAATGGGATGGATGCACTCTGAGGTCCCGTTTATATCAGCAGGAAGTCAAATGTCCACTTCTGAACAGCTTCTCATAGTCTGAGGCCTCATTCACCTTCCCGCGACCACTTTCCTGGCAGCTTGCTCTGTCATCCCATCTTTTGCAAGGATCTCAGCCACCTAAAGCCACTTAGCCAGAGGACACGGGTCAGGCCAAGAGCATCCTGATTTGGCTCCTGTCTGGGGACAGAATGTGGCCTTTCCTTTTAGACATCTTAACCCCTTGCCTTTATGAGTTCATCTCAGGAAATAATCCTGGAATTGACATATGGTGAGTAATGAAACATAGAGTTTCATTGATACCTCAGCTTCTTTTTTTTAATAAATAATAAATTTTTATGATTAATATTAGGGATGCTTTGTCCTCTGGTCCATATTTATTCCCATTATCCAGGTAACAGGCTACAGGAGTTGTAATTTAAAGTTGCTCAGAACACTTTGAATAAAAAGGAATTGAAAAGTGTTACAAGAAATGCCACATACTCTACGAAAGACTATTTTTAACTGAGCATATTACTTTTGAGCCAAGACTTAGTGCCTCTCTTGCAGAGCTCAGCCTAGACAGAGAGGACCCTCACAACATATGCTACCTAATGTTAAATAATCCTATGGGATGATATTTCAAATCAGGTGCTCCTGAGTTGAATCTTGTAATATAAGCAGGATCCAGTTAGGTAGAGGAGAAAAGTAAAAGGACCAGGGAAGATAGTAGGAAGAGAATGAGTAGCTTCCCAGAAATTTTGAAATTGTCCAGAATGGTGGAATATAGAGTCCTTGGAAGAGAACGATGAGACGTGAGGTTGGATGGGCAGTTTCTAGAGCATTTGGGAGTTTGCTTGAAGGCAGTAATGAATCATTGCAGAGCAAGAGCATCTGTATATTTGTGATTTTAAAAGTCATTGGGTGGTGGGGGAAGAGGTTTGAAGAAGAATGAATTGGTGGAGGCAAAGCTGGAGTCAGGGAAACCATTTAGAAGACTATTGAAATAATCATGAGATAGACCTGATGAAATAGTAGCATTAGTGATGGAAAGATCCATATTGGAGATGGAGTTTGAACCATATCACAGAGGAAGAATTAATAGTATTTGATTGGCAATAAAGGAAGAAGGAACTCCCAAATTTGGGCCACAGAGGAGAAAGCACAGAATTCAGTTTTTTATTTACAAATTGACATGTGTATGGGTTATCCTGGTGGCAATGTCCAGCGGGTCTAGGCTTGCTTTGAAAGTCACCAGCATACATCTGTAAAAGATGTCGTAAAAGTAAGTGAACTTGCCCAGGAAATTTGCAGAGGATGTATCTTGTCCTTGCTTTACTCCAGTGTTTCCCAAACTTCTCTCATGATGAGAATCACCTGGTGGAGTTGTTAAAATACAGACTCCTGAATCCCAACCTAGAAGTGCTAAACTAGAATTTTTGGGAACATATAGGTAAAATTGTATACTTAACTAGTGCTTTAAGCTTAGATGCCCGAGGTTGCTCATTTTCAACTAAGCTTAGAGCACTAGTTAAGTATACAATTTTACCTATATGTTCCCACAAATTCTAGTTTAGCACTTCTTAGTTGAGATTCAGGAATCTGTATTTTAACAACTCCACCAGGTGATTCTCATCATGAGAGAAGTTTGGGAAACACTCCTCTAGAGCATAGTTCTCCAGGCACTGAATATGGTATTCAGTATTTACAGTGTCTTTTTCTCTTGCAGTGTGGTAGGCAAACATTCTCACATTGTTATTCTGCTGCCTGGACTCTACAGACTCTCACCTTCTGTTATTACAGTTGCATCAATATTTCATGATTCTAGTATTCATAATGAAATGGACAAATCTATTCTTGATGGCATAAATAGATGTCTTAATTTGGGTAGTAGCCATACTCACACACCAGAGTAAAATGAGATTAAATAAAAGCCCTTCCGCTGTATGTTAATGCCTCTGAGGCAGCTTCACCGGTGACAAGTTCTTGCCTTGTAACTAGATGTAGAGGCAGTTGTTTCACTTTTCTGTCCCTCGGTACTGAAACCTGTATCATTGTGTTGGGTTCTACAGAATTGCCCTTATATCTGTTTGCCCCTAATTGTGTGTGAATCCCTGTGACTGTTTATAGAAAGAGAGGTGGGGGAAGAAGGGACTTTTAAAGCTGGATTTTCTAAGGTCTGACAAAGAGTATATATTTTTAGAATAGAAAAAAAACCACCAATAATTCAGAACAGCAAATGCATGCATCTTAGTGTTCTGATGGCTGGAATGTTCTAAATGTGGAAACACTGCAGCCGCCTCTGTGCCTGTCTCCTCACCACATCTCAGGTTCCCTTTGAGGCACCAGGATGTAGGGTGATATGAGCACCAATTACTCACTGGTTTCTCCTTCTCTTCTGAAATACATTCATGCTAGCAGGTCTCACAGTATTTAAGATGCTGCCTTGTTGTGTCAAAGTACATTCTAAGCAGAAGCATTTGCATTCTGGGTACTCACCTCTGCATGTCTAAAATGGGAAGGCAGGCATGCTTCCTAATCTATTAGGATGGATGGGATGGATTCCAGGCCCACTTATATGCTCTTTTACTTGTGTTTGACATGAGATCCTGTTGAAGATGTTGAATATGTGTGTTTATATGAGAAATGAGCTTGCCCTGATTATGTAGATGATTCTGCCAGTTATTTGCCTTCTTTGATTAGTGAAGACTGGGCACAGCCCCGCCTACACATATAGGGGGTGGAGGGGAAGAATGGAATTGCTGATGTGAGCTGCACTCTAGTGACTCACCCCTGGCTAGTTTGACTTTGGAGACAGGGCTTCAGTGCTAATAAAAAATGCTGCTAATCAGAGTGTCCCTATTGAAGAATCTAGTACACCACGTCCATAAAAATCTTAATTCAGATGGCAAAAGTGTCAGGGGAAAGAGTTTAATGGACTAATTGAACTCAAGAGAGAGGTAGCTAACTGGAAGCAGGTGGGGGGAGGGCAGAACAGTTTCTAGATAGAAATGAGTCAAGACTAGTTCTGGGAAGGGATGAGCCATTTACTGTGGCAAAGGGCCATATGGACTCATCTTGGAGTTCAAAGTGGTCCTGGAAACAGAAATTAAAGAATTGTGAAAGCGACTTCCGGTTTTGAAAGGATGTGTCTGATTTGGTGCTTGCACCTAAACTGCTAAACACATAGGTTAACAAAAGGCTGACTCCCTGCCACCAAAGTGGAAGCTGTTTAATCCAGAAATAGAATCCTGGCATTAACAGTGGCATCCATGCCAATGATGACTTCAGGCAGCTTTCCAGGCACTGGTATTGCCAGAGGCATTGTTTGTGCATATCTGCACAGATTTTTATATACATTGTAGTCACAGCAGTGGGTCAGTGCAGTGACCTGAAAGCTAAAAACAGTCCCAGTGAATAATGGTCTTTCCTGACATTATTCCCAGGCTCATTATTTTTTACTTTATGCTATAGGTCCTGTGGTTATATGTACTGATATGGCAGGGCGTGTTTCAGATTCATTTTCTTTCTCTTTCTCTCTCTCCCTCTCTCTCTCTCTCTCTCTCTCTCTCTCTCTCTCTCTCACACACACACACACACACACACACACACACACACACACACACACCTACAGGTAACATGGCTTGGAGGCAATAGACTTCTCTATATTATCCAGAGTTTTACTGGTATAAGTCACCACAGAGCAGGATGTAGCCTGCCTTAGAAGAGACCGTGCCCATATAAAGAGGTGGTAGTTCTGGGACACCTAGACCTGGTGGACCTCCGAGTGGCCAGCTGAAAGGGGAAGGTCAGGTACATAGACCAGGACAGTGAGGGGACAGGATAATTCTGGAAGCTGGAGTCACAAATGGTAGGAAAACCACTATAAATCCTTTGCCTCAAACTGCATCCACTTATGCTTGATCACAGCCTTCTGGGGCAGCTGTTACTCTCTGACTTAGGGTAGATTTCCTCAAAGCAGAGTCTGAGTCAGGGGTTTGAGTGAACTTGATTTATAGAAGGGATGTTCTCCAGAGAAAGTGGGTGAGGGGTTAGGACAGGGGAAAGAGCTAAGCAAGTATTTGGTCTCATCTGGATCTCCAGTATGGGGGAAAGGCAGCGGCCCATTAGGTAGAGTCATTTGGAAAGGTCTCCAGTGTGAAAGGGAAAACCTGTTTTTAAGTTATTTGCCTTCTAAATGTCCGAGATGGTATAAATATACCGTAGGTCAAAAGTAGGTTTGCAATTGTGAGCACATGGAACAGAGGTTAATTTTGTATTATTATTTCTTAATTGTTGTATTATTTTCCATACAAACAACTCTAAACCTGTTGTTCCACTCTGTATACTATACTCTATCTTACTAATTTGGAGCCCATGACCAAAGAAATGGTCCTCATTCCCAACCCTGAGATGCTCCGGGATGGTGTCTCAGAGACCCATTGTCCTGAGAGCTGGTTCCTTGGCTGATTTGTGTGACCTCAGCTCAGAGGTTACTCCTCAACATGTTCTGTGCCCCCGAGTGAGGCTATCCAAGGCTGTATCCACAACAGTTATTTCCAAACTTCCTCTGTTGCTTCAGCCAGTAGCTGACTTCAATACTTTCTGCATCTTATTTGTTACTGTTTAAAGAAATAATTATGTCATGTGTTCAGAACAACCAATTTAATGTAGGTGTGATAGAATTCTCTTAAACAAATCATGGAATGATAACACTGGCCTCAGGAGAAACTGGAACGAGGGCCACCTTGTTCATTTACACATTTTGTACACGAGAGGGCAAGTAAACCCTGGAATCAATCACTTGTTCTGTGCCTCAGGCTGTACTCTGTGGCATGAGGTCATGTCTACCCAGAGGTACCTTCTGCACACCTCCAGGGCTCTGTCCTCCCAGAGGCATCATTTTTTCTAATTGATCTCATCAGAGGAGATGCCCACATATACCCCTCCTCTGCTCATCCTTGCTCTTCTAAAGAAAATCTCACTAATAGGGTTTATGTGAATGAGATTCTCACATCTCAAGCATATTTGCAGGATGTTCCTCAGTAGCTTACCAAGTGTGATAATTGAGTTGGCATGGCAATCGCATCAGTGTTGGTGTCATTCACAATCATTAGGAGATCTTTAACACTGGCTGAGATCATTCCTGTGATTATGAAAAGAATCAGCATAAAAATTGGAGGGGGGTGAGATAGTGCAGGTTTAGTAACTATAAATCGGGGTCTCTTGTAGAAGAATGATTGTTATATCAAAGGCACTTAGGCACAGATTTGATACTGAGGGAAAAAGTGAATTACAATTGATAAGAGTAACTTGAGAAGCTCTTCAGATATACTAGTACAGAAAATAGGGGTGAAATGAGAAAGGAGATTATGAATGTAGACGATAGAAGAGAGCAGTTTTGCCAGATAATAGGAAGTGCCTCTGAAAAGGAAACCCAAGCCTCTGGAACCAGATTAAATGAGGACTGAAATTATTAAAAACGTTTCTTGATTTGAGAAAAGATCTCACAATGGAATGACCAAAATTGCTCACTTGTATAGATAAAATTAATAACATGATTTCTATACCCAGATATAGTCAGGCATAATTTCTGAATTATAAAGAGAGAAAAATCCTATTGGTACTCCTGACAAAAGGAAGAAAAGATGGAGAGTTATCTAGAGAGGCATTAATATTAGGCTGGTGACAACTTATCTTCTTCAACATTAAAAGAGACAATGGAGCTACACCTGGAATTTGGGTAACTGTGAAAAGAAAGATTATTAGCCCAAATTTTATACTCAACCAAATAGTTATTAAAACCATTTTTATGTAGGACTTTTTGAAGAAGTTAAATACATTCTTCAACTGACCAATGATTTTTTAGAAATACATGGAAAATCATTATTAAAATACAAATCTTAATACAAAACTGCATTGAAAACACTTTGGAGTTAGTAAACTTCATATTTATGGTTTTAACTATTTTCAAGCAATCCCAAAGACCTATGATATGTATCAGTTTTTAATTGAGTTGAAGTAGAAAGATGAAGAGTAAATCACAGAACTAGATAGTACCTTAGCATCTGCATCTTTCTATGTGTAGTGTTTTCCTTAAACTCTCCTAACTGATTAAAAATAAAATTATTTCTTTGTTAAAATAATGACCATCAACAGAGAGAACAATAGCAAATATCCAAAAGATAACTAGTGGTGCAAGGATATGCTCAGTAAACACATACTAGATATGTGTTAATTATTTTAGTCTATACGTATTTATTGAGCACTTACTATATACTGGCCATTGTGCCAAACCTAGGGAAATGATGAATAAAACATATATGATACTGGCCATTATGGGACAAATGAAGCAAACTCTTTTCTAATTGAGTTAAAGAAAGAAATGGTTACAAACTGAAAGGTGCTTCGTTCAAGAATACAGATGATGATTTACTTTCAAAATAGTAAGAAAGTGGTCAGAAAAGGGGGTTTTCAAGTTGAGTCTTGAAGGGTGAGATATTGCCTGTGGAAGTAATTGAGAGCCTTTTATACCATATGAATTTAGCATCTGATCATTCTTAAACCAATAAGCAGTAGAATAGGATGAGCTGGCTTACATTTTGAAAGATCACTTTGTCTGCCATAAGGAGAATGAGGCAGAGAAGGGCAAAGATGGAATCTCTATTTCAGGTGAGAGATGATGACATCCATATGACAGGTAGAAGAATGGCATAGCAAAGCAGAGTAGCAGTGAGAAGAAGAGATAAAGTATTCTACCTTGGGACATAAATCTGAGATGTCTATAAGGCATTCAGATGGAGATGTTAAGTGAGTAGTTGGGGATGCAATACCTGAGGTCAGAGAAGTTGAAAGTACAAGTGAAGCATATGTTCAAAACCATCAGGATATAGATGGCATTCAAAACCATGAAAATTAATGATGTCATCAAGGCAAGAGAGTGTGGAGAGAGAAAAATACCAGAATTGAATACTAAGTACAATTCAGAACAGGGCAGACAGCAATTCTACTAGACTTGTTGGAGAAAACTCTTATATATAGTTATTGTAGCAGGTATTTGGGTTCTCTATTGCATTCTAGGTCAAGGCCCAGAAATCTAGTCAGACCAAATATTGGACTTTAGCCCTTGTGCTGTGGGACTTTTAAACTCTCTGACTGAGAAAGCATCAACCTTCACATGGCACCATCAGTGGCCTCTGTTTAGCACCATGGCAGCGGTGGAATTTTGCTCTTGCCCAGCTCTACCAGCTCTTGTTTATGGTTGGTGAAGCACCAGCCCTACTCCTATTGCGAAAAAGGAGCTGAGATCTAAGACATGGAGTTGCAACAGTATGACATGGTGATTTACTGGCAATATTTCCTACATATGCATTTTTGGTTGGAGAAATACCAGACTCTCCCATGGTTTGATCAGGTTCCTGAGATCCATACCTTCTGATTGACTGGCATTGATTGATGAAAACTATGGGTTATAGCCAGTTTCCATTAATCTTGGCCAGAGTCTTAAAGAAGATGATTCTTGATTCTCAATTGACCATCTGATTCTAAAAGATCCTGTGTATTTATCATATCCCATTGTCAGAAATCTATATCATTTCAGTCCCAAGAGCTGTGAGACCAATCACTGACATCATTTTAAGAGACACTGGGAGATGGTTAGTAATTGTCAATGACTATTCTTAGGAGAAAGATCCCTTTTATCTCAGGCATACAAGGAAGCCCATTCATAAGAATGGCCAGAAGGGGCATATTTTTCAGTTTGAAAAATATAGCTGAGTCATCATCTGCAGACATAGCCCTGGTGTTGAGAATAGCTACTAACATTTGCAGCCGAGGAAGAGGCGACACCATGAATCCCTTGCTCAGTCTCTAATCCTAGGTTTCATTGGTGGTTTATAATTAGGATGCTGAGTTGAATAATTTAGAGGCGTTTTCCAGAAGCACCAGAAGTGAACAAAGGGGTTGGTGTTATCAGCAGACACTCAAATGGCTACCAACTCTCTCCTAGCACAGCCAGTATCAAATAGCAAGTCCAGTATCATACCAGATTAGTTGAGGAGGCCACCACCTATGAGAAACACACCAAAGAACTCATAATGACCAAAGCAGAAATTTTCCTGGATATATACACATTCAATTTATTCTGTACACCTATTTTGTCTTTCATGATTTTGGATGTTTTCCCTTGAATAAACAGAATTTTTTTCCTTCTTCTGGAAGTATTATTATTGACTGTTCCACACTAGGTAACGGTCATCTTGGCAGAGACCTTGGAGTCATCCCATCATTGTTCCAACACCAGGGTGTTGTGATTGTTGAATGCACTTTATAATCAAAATGAACAAAATGGTATAGAGCCAGTACATAGAAAACCCATGATAAGGAGTCTGAGTCCAGAAGTTCAGTATCACATGGAATAAGGTAATAGTAATGTGTGTCCTCTTGAGTCACCTGATTGGCTGAAGAAAGTGCCTCTGAGTGATGTCTGCCTACTCCTTGGCACCGGGTGTAGTCTGACTTCACAACCTTCGCAGGGAATCAGAGCAGTCACAGCAGTGCCTCTAATAAGCAGAATCTAATTGGGAAACTGGTGTTTAAGTAAGTGAATATTGTAAGTGAAGGGTATTGTACCCTTAAGTAGAGATAAGAGCTAATAATCACAGCAAAAGTTCAAAGCTTAATAAATAATATCTGATATAATCCAGCCCTTTGGATATTTAGTGTCCGAACATATCCTTTTAACTTTTAAATGGTAGCAATATCAGCACCATGTACCCATCTAATAGCTTACGTTTACATATTGTATTAATAACGAGTTACTATGTCTCTCCCAAAAAGGGGCAGATACAAAATCCCATGCATGCAGGATGTTCATTCCTTTCCCAGCACAGCCAAAATTCATTTTAATATTCTGTAATCTAAAGACCAATAATGACTATCAATATACCATATATCAGGTAGTAGAGGAAGAAAGAATCGTGAAATGGCATAAATCATTTCTACTCACATTTGGTCAGCCAAAACTAATCATCTAGGCCAGAATACAGGTGAAATCGGCTGAGAGGGCTGTACCTAGACACAGAAGGAAATTTTTTTTGGTGAACAATAGCATCGCTACTGTCATACTCAGAGCAGAGTGTTTTAAGAAAGAGGGGCTTCTGATTAAACATAGATTCATCTAACTTTCCCAACACTGGAATAATAATCTTAAGTGACAATAAAGAAGTGAAGAAAGTAAAAATTGGGAAGAGAAAAGAGATTGGGAGGGTGAAAAACTGTGAGAGATGTTAGCAAAATTTGGAACATTCAATTTAGATGAATGGGAAGTGGTAAATGTTTGAAAAGATGACAGAGAGAAAATAGATGATATTCCCACCCACCGCAACCCCCCAGAGAACCTCAGGTATTGAAGGAATAAGGTGAATTGTTTGGTATCCTCACAATAAAAATGTGTAACAATCACAGGACCTCAGTGGCATATAGTTGTTGGCATGTCTGAAGCTGAGCTGAATCACACATGCATTTGTGGGTCAGCTGGAGCTTTCCTCAAGGCTGAGCTTGGCCAGGCTCCTCAGGGGGGCGACCTTGCTCTCAAGTCCCACCTCCTCTTCCTGAGGCCTGTGAGCTAGCACAGTCACATCTTTCTCATGGTGAGGGCAGGGGCACAGGAGCATGAGGGAAAATTCCAGGCCTCTTAAGGACAGGGTTCAGAACCAGCACACTGTTACTCACACCCATTCTGTTGTCCAAGGCAAGTCACACAGCCAAGCCTGATTTTGAGAGCTGGGAAAAGATTCTGACTTTTGGTGAATGGCTGCAGAGTCACATGGCAAAGGCCTGGATTCAAGGAAGGTGAAGAATTAAGTCCATTAATCCAGTCTGCCATAGCAGGGCTACGAGGATGAGCCAAAAGGATGATAGGAAGTCCAGGGAAGAGCAGTTAGAACCCCAGATTTCTCTCTCCAATCCCAGGAGCAGCAGGAGGTAGTGGTGATTGTGAATACAAGGGGAATAAATAAATGTCTGCATTTTGAGGAGTAAGGGACCTGCCTCCTTTCTGTGTGCATCTCCAGCAGGTCTGGAGAAGAAATTGGTAATCTTTTTGTAAGAATTGAATGGACCCAGAGAAAATACCTATAGATAATGCTCGCTGATGGCTGAATTTGGGGCAGTCCATGGAAAACAAAGTCACAATTAATTAATTTATTTATTTATGTCTTTATGATTTTAGAGTGAGGAAGGGAGAGGAAGAGAAAAACATTAATGATGAGAGAGAATCATTGATTTACTGCCCTCTGTACTCCCCCCCTGACTGGGAGGGGATCAAGCCCACAGCCTGGGAATGTGCCCTGACTGGGAATCAAACCAGTGACCTCTGGTTCATGACTCAACCACTGGGCCACACCAGCCAGGCTGAAGTGACATTTTAAAACAAATTGTCATTAATTTATATACTCACATAATTAACAATTACTTAATAAAAATAATAGATACAAGTGTGTGGATTTAATTAATATTTTAAAATATATTTTATGATGCAAAAAGAGGGCAAAAATGAAAGATTAAAAATCTTTGAGAGGATGAGGATGTGGTATCAGCTAGAATGCAGCACGTGCTCTGGTGTAGCTGGAGACTGCAGGAGCCTCAGCAACATATATCCGTTCAGGACTTCAGAGATTCATTAATGTTTGTTATTTTGCAACATCACCTATTTATTTCTATATATATATAGACACATAAGCACACACATATAAAGCATGAAATCAACATATAAAATGCTAGCAATGTTTATCTATGTAGTAGGGTGCTTTATCAAATAAACATGCATTAATTTCAAATCTGGGGGGAAATGTCATTTATCCGTCTATTTATTTATTTCCTTCAGAAAATGCATGTTTCTGGACAGGAAGACTACCAAGGCAGTAGTATGGTTTACAATACCTTGTCTTTTTAGGAATGAGTTCGCCTGAGATGAATTAACAGAATTCCAGAAAAAAACAAAAAAACATACAACTCTGTCTCTTCCCTTCTTGGGCGCTTCCAGCCCTTTCTCCACTCCACAGAGGTTGTCTCAGCCTTCCTCTCACTGTTTGGTAGATTTTGTCTCTCACTCCCTCGGCTATTTTTGTTTTGCCCCCTCTCACTGCTAATCCATTTTCAAGTAAAGAACATGATTTCCAAGTGTCCTACTTCATTTTCCTGATCTCCCTGTAGACCAGCCTGAATGCATGTTGTCAGAGAATTATGTTGCACTGATTTTAGGAAATGAATTAAATTGCTAACAGATCATTTCCTCTTCGGACACAGAAAAAATGCAAATAAATTAGCTGTGTTGTCTCAACTCCCTATGAAAGCACTTTGGTCAGCTAGGAGCCCAGACTCTGCTTCTCTGGCTCTCTTGCCTCCTTGAGCTCCTAACTCAAATGGACTTGGATCGGAAACTGCCTCTGTTCAGCCATGTGGCTTTGGGGAGGTTCTGGTGTTCTCTAAGCCCAGGAGTCCTTCTTGGTAAGATAGCATAGTAATACCAAATGCCAGGCTGGAGAATGCTGCCCCCATCAGAAGAGGGGGCCAAAAAGCCATTTCCCAGTCTTCCCTCCTACCTGAGCTTCCCACTATTTCTGTTTCAGCTTATTTCAGTTAGCAAGCCACAATGCTCCTGTCACAACAGGTGGAATGTCCTGCCTTCATCTCCACAGGTGAATCTGAGCTAAGCTCAGACAGGTGGGGATCAAACAAAGGCTCTTAGCCAGGGGAATGACAGCTGAGAGCTTCTCTGTGACGGAAACCCTTCACAATGAAAATAAACATATAACAGCCTGCTGGTCTCCCACACTCGATGACCTTAGGTATTAATTTCCATCCTTGGTGACCCTCATATGATAGGTTCTTTTTAGTTTAACCTTGTTTAAACCTCAAGCAACCCTGTGAGATATTATCATGCCATATATCAATAGAGAAGAAAGTGATGGTGATATTCAAGCTTCAGACAGTTATATGTGACTTCACGCTTCAGACAGTTGCTCTAATCAAGAATCTGCACTACAGCTGGCTTCACGGAGAAAGGCCCCTCTCCAGGGCAGCTCCTACAAGCTTCAGCTATCTTCAGCTCTGATCAACACCAGACACTTTGCTAATTAGCATGCTGGAGTCAAAACGGAGTTCTCATTTGTGAAATTAGTGGCTTGTTAATCAGCATAATGGGTATTAGAAATGAGCTTTTATAGTTCAAATTAGAGGTAATCAAGACATGGGAATTGGCTAACATGTTGTAGGGACATCCTCTACCCATATAAAAAAACAGGATCTAAGAGTCTAGCAAGGGCAATAGGCTCTACCTTTGGGGATGGTACCTGATCCTGTATTTGTTCTTCAGCAACGCTGTTTCCAGCCATTAGGGCAAATGATTTCTGGATGGCTGGCCCTGTTTTGGGATATGATCCGCTCCTCATGCAATGCAGTGGGTCAGAGCCCTGCAAGCCCGGTGAGTGCACACTTTTATCATGCTTACAGAGCAGGTGTATAAATGGTTTTGTGCCTGCTTGTTAATGGTGTCATATCTGCATATGTGGCAAAATCTGATCAGAGTTTTATTGTGAAAATCGGATCCATTGTAAGAGCTGGTTAGAGGCAGGATCTCTGAGGAGACGACCTTATGCTGAGGCCTGAGGATGAGAATGAGCAGCACATAGTAAAGATGATGGCAAGTACAAAGGCCCTGAGGCAGGAAAGAGGACTGAAAGACCTACATGGTTGAGAGGTTGTGGATGAGGGGTGAGAGCCAGGTTTGACGATGAAAGGAGAGGCAGAAGGTGGTCAGCTAGAACTTACCCAGTGTGTCTTCAGTTAGAGGGCAGTTGTGATGGTTGAGCTAGAAATGATAGAGGGTTGGACTAAAGTGGTGGCATGAGAAAAGGGAAGATATAGCCACATTAGAAATATATTTTGGAGGTAGAATCAATATAATTCAAGGATAATTGTATGTGGTTACCCAGGGCTAGATACATGACAGATTTTCAAAGCATTTGCAATTATATTGTAGAGAAAGGGGGGGTGTATTTTTCAGATTTCTGGCTTTCACAACAGAGAGGAAGGGAGGAAGGGCATTGCTGTTTTCTGAGAGGATGGAGAATCCAGAGAGAAACATCTTTAAGAAAGGAAAACTTGCTTCTGATTTGCAAATATTAAGTGTGAGTTAGCTATGACCCTTCATGTTAAGTAGATAGTTGAATATATGAGGCCAGAGTAGAGGAAAGGTCTGGACTAGAAATGGCTGTGTTGTATCTATGTGGGAATCTAGGTGGCATTTAGAGCCATAAGAAGAGAAAATGTCACCCAGGCAAGACTAGCAAAGAGAATACATCCCTGAGAAGGTGCTCAGGAAATCTAATATTCTCGGGCAATTCAAAGAGAAGAGACTTAGGAGGACATTTGACTGAGGTGAATAAGAGGAAATCTAGGCTGGTGTGGTACCCTGGGGACAAAGAGGGAAGTTTTCTAGGAGGAAATTTGTCAGGTAGGTTGAATGCTGGTGAAATGCTCAGAAAGATTAGGAGAGAACAGTGTGGGTTGCACTTGGCAACTTGGAGCAGTTTCCGATGAGTAATGGGGATGAACGTCAGGTGCTGGATGAAAGTAAGTTAGAGAGGCACACAGTAGAGACAGCTTGTGTAGAAAACCCTTTTAAGAAGTTTTATTGTGAAGAGGAGCAGAAAAATGGTGCAATAACTAGAGATCTGTGTTCCAGGGAGAATGTATCGATCTTTTTTTCATATGGGAGATTATAGAATTTGCTTGATAGTGGTGGGACTGTTTCAGTAGAGAGGGAGAAACTGTGCAGGAAAGGGAGAGGAGGGCGCCTTTAAAAAGACAGCAGGGGACAGGATCTGGAGTAGAAGCACAGGGATCGGTTGGCTTTTTGGTAAGAGAGTTTTTATTTTATGGAACTCGGGATGGAAAGAGTACTTTTGTTTTGCTGCTCAGGCCCCAAAGCTGCGAATAATAGTGAATAATGCCCCAGAATTCTAAAGTGAGACAAAGCATAATTTGTGAAGGTGTGGACAAAACCTCTTTTGCACATTATCCCATTAGCCTACTCCAGGAAATACAGGGGAAGCTGGGAGTAAGCGAGAACTCTCAGGAGAGGCGGTTTGCTGTTGTCCGGGACAAGGATAGAGCAGAAGCATGTTTTCCCTTTCACTTCAAGCCAGTGAGGGGAACACTCCATGGAACCACTTGGGAAATTTGATTTGTATTCCCTGGCACGGGGCATTCAGGGACCTACCTGATTACACCTGGAAAAGTCTACATAAGAGATCTATGTGCAGTGGTTGGCAATCGTGGAGCAAAGAGAAAACGATCTGTACTTCCAAGATCATCAGGTTCAAAATTGTTTGCTCGTTTGTCTTCCCTGAGGGCCATAGGTAGGCCCCACAAAAAGTAGATTATTCCTTGGAACTTTCTCAATAGAAAGATGAGGTGGCACAAGGAATAAAGTTTGCATTGATGAGCCAGAATCCAGGGGATGACAGGGAATCAGAAAACTCCCACCGGAGAGGACTTCCCCACATCAGGCATCTACTGTGGGAGACCTCCAGTGGGGAAATATATGAGGGACCCACAAAAAGATTAAATCGGGTGTCTGACACACAGAGGCCCTAATGCCATGATGTTAACATGCCAACAAAGGAAGGCTGTGGCCTTTCTCTGTCCACTCCAGCCCAGAGTGGGAAGAACAGCATTTAGAGAGTTGAAAAGAAGCAGAAAAAGACAGAAGTAGATGTGGATGCAGAAAAACACCTTCTTACTTCATTCCAGGCTCCTGGACCAGGGTGTCTCCAGCTGGTGTTGGGGCCAGCAGGAAGAGGGGCACTTAAGTTGCTCAACAGATTGGAGCTTTAGTATCAAAATAGATTAGACTGTCTGCATACTTGACAAGCCAGGTTTCCCATCAATGCCTGAGAGTGATGAAAGCATAAGATGATGTCTAAGAGTCCTTTTTAGATCGGGGAGAACAATTTTACAGAGGGAGTGTGAAGGGTCAGTGGTGAGAAAGAATAAGAGTTGCTTTCTGCCCGTCTCTTGCTCGTGCCAGCTTGTTCAGCAGTTTATAATT
The DNA here is from genome assembly GCA_963924515.1 of Vespertilio murinus. NCBI lineage: Eukaryota > Metazoa > Chordata > Mammalia > Chiroptera > Vespertilionidae > Vespertilio > Vespertilio murinus. Next base: position 19,154,520 of record OZ004719.1, on the reverse strand, counting down.
GTTTCTATCTTAAAACATTGTGATGTTTATGCTGTTGCAGTCCAAATAAAACCTGTGTGTGACAGTTTATAAGCACTGCCATATTTCCTGTTCTATCGTGCTTAAACCAGGTTTTCACATTGAAAAGCATCCAAAAACCTAGCAAGTCGCAAAAATAAATGACTCAGGTCAGGAGCAATACACTACAGAAGAATGAGGCCTGCAGACTGCGTGGCTTCTAGATGCTTTAGAAACCATCTACCGGTCAAACAACATAAATAGTTTTCTATTTAATAGTAAATAGCTTACTAGTTTATGACTTTTATGTTTTTGTTTTCAATACAATTCTCCTCCTATTCTGGGCATTGCAAGCCTAAACAGCAATGAGTGTGGCCATGAGATGGGGACAAGATACAAGGCAATGTGACATGCCCGCACCTCACATTCATACATACTAATAAGCTAATGCCATTTATTACATACCTCTAAAAATATGTTGAGATTTTCCAAATCTATAATTTATAATTTGTTGTCAACATTCTTGGCACAAATAGGAAAGCAGCAACTTATTATCTTAACGTTCTGAGCAGGATAAATGAGGGAAGAAAGAGAGTGTGTGCCACAAAACTCCTTTCGCCATTCTATGCCAGGTTCTGGTAATGAACACAAATGCAAGCCATTTGCTTTCACAAGGAAATGGTTTTTTTTTAAATTCACTAAATAGTTACTGAGTGCCTACTATGTGCAAGAAAATATTAGGAGATTAGCTTTGACCAGAAGGAACAGAACCCTCTGGTGTATAATCTTGTCATTTGGAATTATGCCTAGGTAACAATATGCTAGCCTCAAGCAAAATATCCTGTCAGCAAAATATGAGCTTCCTTTTCTTAAACCAAGACATGTGAGAGAAACATAAAAACAGAGTTTCAGGATAAGAATAGTCATATACTAGAGGAAATTGTATTTCAGTAAATGTTTATTTTCAAAATGATTCCCTTCAAAAGGAACCCAGGATTTGTTTCTTTACATAGTATTTGAAAATAGCTACAGAATCTCCAGTGTCAGAAGGGTCCTCAGAGGCCATCCATTCCGCCCTCCTGTGTGGGGGCAAGTATCCCCCTTAGAGGAATGCCCTTCCCTAAGCTTGGCCCTCATGATTATTATAACCAGATCCTGGTGCTGTGAGTTATTTCAGACCAGATGCAAGAAAGTGCTGAATCTAGACATATCTGTGGTTCTGAGCAAAGGCTAAGGCTCTGGTTTTAGAAGATATGTGGATTTAAGTCTGAGAGTTGGTCTATAATCAGGAAATTTATAATGATGAAATGAGGCCATCAGTAGAGGACCAAGGTGGTGCTGGTTGTGAAGTCTCACAGCAAGAATCAGAATCTAATCAAAGGAAAGAGACATACAGTAAGAAAGAAAAACATTCCTGACCCCTTGAGAACAAGGTGTTGACCCAGGAACACAGTGATAGCTTAATAAGAGTGCCCAGAAGCCAAACCTTGAACAGCCAATAAACAGCTCTCTGCCCTTCCCCAGCATCAGTGCTGGCATAGGTGATGGTTGCCAGCTGGTGGGTTTATGTTGCTTTTCATCACCCAGAATAGGAGAGAGATAGGAGCAGCAAGGAGCAGTGAGGGGAATGTGAGATTCTTTCCGTGGTAGGAAATCTAATTTTTAATAACAGTGACTTCCTCTTTAAATACTTTATTCTTTTGATTTTAATCATTCCACCCTCTTCTGGTTTTTTAGCCATCCTTTTACTGACTCTACCTTTTCTAACTGATGTCAAATATTTAAAGCTTCCAAGACTCTATTATGATGTCTCATTTTAACCTTCTCTCTCTAGCCCCAGGCTTCATGTTCTATCTGTTGTTGACAACTCCCAATCTTTGTTCTCCATGACCTCTTCCCTGAGCTCCAGACTCCTCTATGTGACTTCCTACAAGTGAGTCAAAATAGGCTTTAAGTATAATATATCCAAAACATAACTCTGAGGCCTATCTGTGGCCCAAAGTCTGCTCCTCTCAATATTTCTCCACCTTAATGAATGGCAGCTCATCCAATTGAACAATTAAATGAAGAACCTAAGAGTCATCCTAATTCTCCCTTTTCCTCTCTGATACCACCATCCCACCAACATCCAATTCATTAGCCACTCCTGCCATTTCTATTTATGAAAAATTTCTCTACCTATAGTATCACCACCCTGTTCCAAGCGCCTGTCCTTTGGCCTGTGGAATTCTACTCTAGCACTAATTCCTTCACACTCCATTCCATGCTCAATGGGCAGGAGAGTCTTTTAAAGTATAATTTAGATGATAATTTTACTGCTTCAAAAAATCCTGTCCAAAACATACACAATAATTTTTCATCACAACTGGAATACAGTTCATTCCCCATTCACCTTCCTTCAGCCACACTTCCTTTTTTTTTTTGGTAGCCCAGGCTCAGTTCTAAGTGATGGCCTCTTCACTTGCTTTTTACCCTGCTCAGAAACCTCTTCCTAAGACTGGCTTCTCTTCACCGTGATCTTGAAATGTCCCCTCTTTGGAAAATCGTTCCCAGGACCCAATCTGATGAGCTCTTCCCTGACCCTTGCACTCTTCTCCTTGGTCATACTCCATCTTTTTGTACTTCACTCCTTCACTGTACTCATTAGCATTTAAGTCATTTATTGTGTTGAATATCTGTCTCCCTACCACTAGAATATGACCTTGAGGAGAATATGAACACTACCTTGTTCCGCTTCTACCCATTGGTCTGCTAGAAATGGGTTCAATCATCCTATTGTTTCCTCTATGTGTTGTCCTTTAAATGTTTGGAGGAAAATTTTATTATGTATGGAAATTCCTGTGTGTGTGCACGTGTCATGTGCGTGTGTATGTGTGTGTGTGTATGTGTGCGGGGGGGGGGGGGGGGCTGTGTTTCTCCTGGATAAATATCTGCAGGCATTTAAATCAACTTCACTATCCAGGTCACCCTGTCTTGGAAAAATTCCAAGAGGAAATTCATTCAAGGTTCATTCCAATGGTGTCTAAAATAAACTTTAAGAACACCAAAAATAGGTAGTGGGGTAAAATGCTTTCAGGTTGAAATTAACATTTTTTCCTGTAATGCAGAATTTAAGGCATTTAAAAATATTTTTATTGATTTCAGAGAGGAATGGAAGAGGAGATAGAAACATCAATTATGAGAGAGAATAATTGATCAGCTGCCTCCTGCACACCCCACACTGTGGATTGAGTCTATAACCTGGGCATGTGCCCTGATCTGGAATTGAACTGTGACCTTCTGGTTCATAGGTCCATGCTCACCCACTGAGCCAAGCCGACTGGGCTTTATTCTTTTTTTTTTTTTTTAAATAGTGAATAACTCACCCCCATGCTCCCAAGCAATCAGCCTTAACATGTATTATTTATTTCTTTGCTTATTATCAATGGCAGCCTGAATCTAAGAAAGAAGTAGATGACAGGTTCTCTGCTTATATTTCTAGCCCTGGCCTCACCCCTGAACTTCAGACTTGGGCATCCACTATTCTATTTGGTATCTCCACCTGTTGTTGCATGGGCTTCTCAAATCCTACACATATCCCAAGCTAGATTTTTCTTTCCCTCTCCCCAGACTTCCTTGTGCTTTTATTTCCAGTGCCTTTATTTTTTTTAATATTTTTTATTGATATTTTTACAGAGAGAAAGGGAGAGAGATAGAGAGCTAGAAACTTCAATGAGAGAGAAACATCGATCAGCCGCCTCTTGCACGCCCCCTACTGGGGACGTGCCCGCGAACCAAGGTACATGCCCCTGACGGGAATCGAACCCGGGACCCTTCAGTCCTCAGACCGACGCTCTACCACTGAGCCAAACCGGTTTCGGCTATTTCCAGTGCCTTTAAATGATATCACTATCCAACCTGTCATCTAATCCCCAAACTTCAGGTCATTTGAAACTCCTCTTCTTGTTCAGTGTTCACATCAAAACAGTATGAAAACAACTGTTCCCTTAACTTTTGTTGTCACAGCCCTGGCTCAGACCTTCACAAAATCTAGGTTGTAGCCTCCTAAATGGGCTCCCCCTTTTCCTACCTCTGGTCTTGCTCGGTTTACCAACATTCTCTATATTGCCATCATGACTGTCAGAGCAGCTCCAAGCCTCCAAACATTGTGCCTACAGCCTGCTTAGGCCTGCCCTGTCTACCTCTCCAGAAGCATCCACCATTTCTTGATTTATACTTAATTCTTTAAAAAAAACCACACACACCTAAATTTGAATCCCCTCAAAACACTACATACTTCTACCCTCTGTGTCCTTTTTTTTGCCCCCTCTACCTTGACTCCCATTCACATCTTTGTTCACTTGATAACACTAATCCTCAAACCCCAGATGGGCAGCTGCCTCTCCAGCGGGCCTTTCTGAACCCTCCGTCTAGAGTAGACTGTGTACCCTTTTCTGCTAGGATTGTGCCCCATGTGATTCTGTGCCTAAGCACCCAACATTAGATATTGAAATGAACTGGTTTTGAAATTTTACAAGGTGAAAGCTCCTTAAAGTCTGCCCATATCTCTTAATGATCTTGGTGCCTACTCCCTGGGACCCAGCTAAGTGGGAAACACTCAATAAATATTCCACAAATATTTGCTCATTCCAAAGACCCTTTAAGAGCTTTAAATATGGAACTCTTAGACCTAGAATACCCCTACATTACAAAATGAAAGTGTATTTCTCTATCATTCATAGTTCTTTTAAATATATATATATATATATATATATATATATATATATATATATATATATATATATTTTAAAAATAATAAAGACAATATTTTAATAGAGGAAGAGAGAGGTAGATAGAGATAGAAATATCAATGATGAGAGAGAGTCATTGATTGGCTGCCTCCTGCACACCCACATTGGGGATGGAGCCTGCAACCCCTGCATGTGCTCTGACAGGGAATCCCAACTATGACTTCCTAGTTCCTAGGTTGACACTCAACCACTGAGCCATGCTAGCTGGGCCATAGTTCTGTTTTTAAAAGCACTTCTGAGATGATTTCTTATGCTGCCGCCACTGCAGGATCCAAGAAACTTAAGGTGGTTAGTACTGCAACTATATGCTCTCTTTTACTTTTTATCTGTGGCTACATCCAGGTTAAATAAGGTGGGTTGTAAGATATGCTTCCAAAGCCGGGGCTATGAAACTTCTTGTGATCGATCTAACAGTAGATGGCTATTAAACAATAGAAACCCTGGTGTGATACCGTTATTTATTACTTGTCTTAGTCCCCACAGCAAAGTTTCCACCTAGAAGATATGATTCATTTTTTCCTTGAAACTCCCTAGCTACCTTACTTCCTTTTTACTTTACTTTCCCTCTTAATCTATTGTAACTACACAGGGGCCTTTTGGTCATCTGCTTCTCTCCTGTTTCCTGTTCTGTAGCTGTCAGGGCAATCTTCTGAATCCAGGCCACTCCTGGTCCTGTGGAGGACTCTGGAACCCTAGGCCTTTGGTCTTTGTATCCTCTGAGTGCCCAGAGCCCTCAGCAAACAGCCTGTGGTCGCCTTTATGATTTCTCTCTCGGGGGAATGAGTGATCCTGGAAGGTGAGGACTGCTTCTCATGTATCATTCATTGTATATCATGGGCTGTGTGAGTGATATGAGACACCTCTCTCACCTCACTTCATACTAGGATAGTGATTCTTGACCCTGGCTACACATTTAGAATTATCTGGGGAATTTTTAAAACTCTCTATGCCATCATCTAATCGAAGTTCAATGGAATCAGAATCTCAGGGTGTGGGACTCAGTCTAAGTATTGCCACAGCTCCCAGGCGACCCTATTGTTTAGACCAGGGGTGGGCTAACTTTTTGACTAGAGGGCCACAATGGGTTCTTAAACTGGACCGGAGGGCCAGAACAAAAGCAACCTGACCATGCTGGCACTCTCATCTTGGGCTGCTGGTGAAGGAGCAGAGGGGAGAGCAAAAGAACCCTCCGCTCTTTCGGCTCCGCGGGCCGGATAGAACAGTGGAAAGGGCCGGAGCCGGCCCGCGGGCCGTACTTTGCCCATGGCTGGTTTAGACAGAACTGAGAGCTGCAGTGTTTGTATATATGCCCTGGCCTCTCTCTGTTGCTCCTGCACTCATCTAACCGGGTTTAAGTGGAAGGCTGACCTGTAGCTGTCCCTGCCCTTCTCTTCCTCTCAGGACCTTGCTCACATGCAGAGAGCCTACCATCCGTGTTCCTGGCTGGACCTTATGATAGCAGTGCCCTGTCCCTGGGCAAGCCCTGCATCCTCTAGAGCCGCCTGTGTCTGGGCAGGTGGGCCTGTCTAACTCTGGAGTTCGCCATTGGAAACACATTCTTACTTCAACCTAAGCCTCATTCTCTGTTATGTTTTTTCAGTAATAAATTTGTTTTTTATATCTCTATTTGCCTGAACTCCATCAATTAACTTAGAATTTAGGAAGAGACAGTGTTTATTATCTCCCTAAAATAAACAGCATCTTCTTTTTCTTGCCTGGGGCCCAGGACATAATAGATGCTCAATAAATATTTGTTGAATGAGTCAATTCCCCATGCACTTGTGGTGATATGCGTTCTCTATATTTCAGTTGCACTTTCTCTCTGTCTCTTTCTTCCTCCACCAGCTACAGATGGTATAAATGTTGCAGTCCTTGTGAAGGCTGAAAAGGCAGGCAGACAGATGTGTTGTTCATAGCTCCCTAGTCAGGCATAACTAAACATTTACATTTATTACCAATTAGAGGGGAAACAGACTGTAGTTTTATGCACTGTATGTGGCTGGGTATATTTCTTTTTGGGATCTCACTAAAACTTCTAAATGTATCATTATATCTCACTCTCTTACCAACTTGAACCTCAATGAAAATGCCATTTAACTAGAGGTCTACCAATGACAGCACAAATCTTCATGCCATCCTCCCATCCTACATGGAGCACCATGAAGGTGGGAAAATGAGGTCACAGAAGGGCAGCTGACATAGTGTGATTGAGTTTGGCCTACTCCACTAGGAGTTTATAGCACATGAAGAATTGATGGAGCTTTTGTTGACTTTTTTGAAGGCAATGCATATAAAGTCCTTGACGTATACAATGTGCAACAGTGTGGTTTCACACATAGAGCTCTGCTGTGTTTCTAGCTCCTTTTCCTTTTAGGGCAAAATAGAATGAGTGAGAATTGTACTGCAAGTGGTGTTGGAGTCATTCCTTCCACAGAGCATCAGACCTAACACAAGAATTCAGTTTCCAACTGAGATTCACGAATCTGCTTTACATCTGACCTATAAAACACTGAGCCAACCTCATCAAAAAGTTAAAGGAAAGCACTGTTTGGGATCTAAGCAACCTGAGGTCTGGTCTCAGACCTTGGTAACTCAGTTTCTTCACCTGCAAAATCAGATGACAGCCCCCATGAACTTTGCTAAGGAAATAATGAGATTTAATTAAAGACTTCACATGGCTACTTACAATAGGGATGATTTCAAAACAACCTAATTGCTAACAACAGGGTAGGGACTGGTTAATATCTTGTGAAAAAAGACACAGATGAATCAAACAAACTAAAAAGTTGTGGTTTTACCCATAATGAGGTACCATTTACACCCAGTGTAATGGATAGATGGCTAAAATGAACAATAAAAAATAACAAATGATCATGAGAATGTGGAGAAATTGGAATCCTTGTGTTTTCCTGCCAGGGATGTAAAATGATACAACAGCTGTGGAAAGCAGTTTGGGGGTTCCTTAAAAAGATATACATGGAATTACCATGTGACCCTGTAATTCCACTCCTAGGTGCATACCCAAAAGAATTGAAAACAGGGTCTCAGAGAAATAGGCATACACACATGTTGCCAGTAGCACTATTCACAATAGCCAAAAGGTGGAAACAGACCATATGTCCATTAATGGATGAATGGGTAAACAAACATATACATACCAGGGAATATTTTCCAGCCATAAAAAATGAAGTACTGTTAATGCTACAACATGGATGAATCTCAAAAAACAATACTAAGCAAAGGAAACCTGACACAAAAGGTCATGTATGATTCAAATTAGGTAAAGCTGTGGAGACAGAGTGTAGGTTGGTGATTTTTAGGCACTGAAGGAAGTGAAGATTGGGGAAACCACTTAGTGGGCATGGGGCTTCATCTTGCAGTTATAGAAATGATCTGGAGGTTGATAGAGATGGTGGTTGAGCAATATTGTGAATTTATTAAATTCCATTGAATTGATCAATAAAGTAGTACATTTTAGTTATGTGAATTTTACCTAAATTGTTTTATAAAATTGTGATTTTGAAGGATATTTTCTGACAGAAAAATTCACATCATGTACATATTGTTAAGAACTGGATGCATAATATAATCTTAATTTTATAAGCTTTAAAATATACATTAGGGTGTAAATATATGTATTATATATATGCACACAAATACATGCACATATATATATGACATATATATATATTTACAAATATTTATATACATCATCCCCCGCCCCCCCCCCAAAAAAAAGAAAAGAAATGAAGAACTCTGATAATTGAATTATAGGTTATTTAATTTTTATATTGTTTTTATATTCCATAAAATGAGTACATGTTACTTGTATAATTTGAGGAGGGGGGAGAAATATTATTGAATAACAATTGGGTTACGAGAATATTTCCTTCAATGCTGCAATTCTAGGAATCTAAATATGCTACCCTTACTTGAATGCCCATTAGCAGTTGGGCAAGAGCAGAGAAGCCTTATAGGTAGGTACTTAGAAAATGATGAGTGAAGGCAGGCAAGAGTGGAACACAGAGACTTCTGATATACAATTTGCATGCAGAGCTTCAGTCTCTGTCACATTGCTCATTAGTGGAACCACCAGAGGGACATACACATCCATCACCCAGCTCCACAGCCCATTCTCTCAGATGGCTTCTTGAAGAATAATGGTCACGTTCGTGGCTCTCATGTGGACTCTTTCCATCATATGTGCATCTGAAAAGAAATCAAATGTCCCCACCCTGCACACCTCCCCTAGTTGAATTCCCACTAGTAAAAGACAATTGAGTTTGTTCACATTTTCTTTTCTTTCTTTTCTTAAAATAATGCTTGGCAGTTGATGTACTCCAATAGGTGGCTTCCTACAATGCTCATCTCTTGGTTGGCTTGTCCCTCTCTGTGGGAATCTGCACTTTTTATTATCCTCAATTCAGCCTCTCTCTTTCACTTCCCATAACTCCAGAGCAATGTGACTTTTTAAAAACAATGAGATTTAAGGAGAACTTGCACTCATGTTCACATAGCCAGAACACTTTTTTCCATATTTGCAGATTTTGTGGGGGTCTGTTTATTTTTATTTTTATCATTTTATCTCCAGTGATCCTCACCAAGCTCTAACTACCTTTGGGAATTAAGAATCCCCACTCTCTGCCTAAGTATCCTAGGTCAGTGGGTTTAAAAAGAAACTGAAATATTAAAATGTGCTGAGATGATATCAGGAGATTTAGTTCTGCTGGGAGAAAATTCCTGTGTATGGAAGGAACATGTGCTTGGACCTATGAGAAGATATATAAAATCTCAGTTAGTGTTTCCAACAGAAAGGAGATTCATAAGGAAAACTAATTCAGGTGCTGTTTCAGAAAGACTTTTGAGTCATAACGCGCACGAAGGCATTCATAATAGAGGAAGATGTGAAAGATTGGAGTATGTTCACAAAGCCCCCCAAAAAACACTGCTGAAGAGTCATTGATTGTTCTTGGACCCACAAAAGAGGAGGCTCAAGGAAATTCTGTCGATTGGATTTTGGGATGTGTTCCAAGAGTCATTTTGAGCTCTATGAAGCACTGGTTTTGTCAAAGTGAGTTAGAATAGAGCTGGCTTCCTCAGTTAGGAAGAACCTGAGACATAGCCCTAGATTCCACCTGGAGGAACACCTGGGAAGAGAAATGCAGTAGTCATTACAACCTGATAAGTGTCAGCCTCATGTATGCCAAACTCAAATAACAAGACTCATCCCTTATGCTTATACACTTGGGTAAGGCCTACCGCACAGGCAGGGGTGTTCGCCCCCTAACATCTGAGTGCGCAGTCCTGAACATTGGAGAGGGTGCTTCTGGGTAAAGGAAAGGTCTGGGGATTGTTGAAGAGAGTGCATTCCTAACCCCCTCCTCCCTCCGTTGACTGCTTTTTTGTTGAATTGTGAAGCTGTGAGCCCTCAAATAATAACCTGACATATTGATTCCTATTTCTCTGGCTCTCTCTTTGAAAGAACACTAATCCCAGCCTCAGGGGAAATAAATAACCCTGGGATCAGTGAACAAAGGATAACTGCCCCCATCTCTTGATCTAGAACTTCAGAGGAGTCAGAGTTTACCAGGCCTGTGCCATGGAGAGTTTGGGGACTGGCCTGGCCTGCTCTGGAGTGGCTGGCTCGTTCATTTAAACTCACCCACTCGGTTCTCAGTTCCCTCATGGCATCTTTGCTCTGACATCACATCACAGCTGTCTATATTAAATTGCACCTTCTTTTTTCTAGCCTCAGGTCACACACACACACACACACACACACACACACACACACACACACACACACACAATGTTTCAAGTCCCTCTGGATCTAATTAGTTGCTGTATCTGTAAGTTTAGTTTATCAAGAGGAAGGTGTGGTAGCATTGATCAGCTCCTCTAGTATCCTTTCCACATGCAGCTAGGTTCTGTGACGTTCTGGACTGTGAGAATGGCATGTCGTGTGCTTTAAGCAACATGAAAATCAGGCCATGTTGTCACTTGACAGCATCACAGATGTATGCTATTCCCATTGTATTTGTCCGGGAGCCATCACTTGATATCTGGAAATTCATTATTTAGGTGAAGAGAAAGGAAATAGTGTCAGGCATGACAGCTCAGGATGGACATCAGCTCCATGCTAACAAAGACCTCTCTTGTTCCTTAGGATTTATCTGTGTTAGTAAAACCAGACTACATTCCTCCCATGGTGCTGTCTTTACATTTCAAAGAATTAATTGAGGGTGAAGAACAAGAGAAATATAAGGGATTTGCTTCCCCCCAAAGTGTTGGTTTTAGAAAATGAATTGAGTGGCCCCTCACATAGGAATATGGTGCTACTTGGCTTTGTTTTTCTAGTGGTCAGGATGGACTTGTGTGGCATCAAGTACACACTCTCTCCTGACCTCCCTTGTGATTAATGCCCTAAGATAGCTGGTTGGAATTAAAATCAGAATATGTTATCTCAGAAGAAGCAGAAGCTGCCATGCCCAGCATTACACACAACTAAGGTCAACATGTGGGGACATGTGGGTTTGCTCCGGAGAAGCAGAAAGATGGTGATTTCAGTTAATAATAAAGAATCAGGGTAAGATGGTAGGAGTTCAGAAGAGACAAGCCATTCTCCAGAGTCAATAAGAGCAAGAAATGGGGAGCTAAAGCGGGGGGGGGAACAGCTGGGAATCTGGGAGACGGGACCCAGGGGTATCCCAGTGGTTCCACTGACAGCATCTCCTTGGCCTGGCTTAGGTTTTGATGGGGTGGGTACAGTTCACTACTGTTCATTTTTCTACATGAGACTTAATGGTCACTGCCAGAAAAGTTAGGGGAATGATATCAAGAGGCAGCACCTTGCTGGCAGTGTGGGTCAGGAATATATTCCTGACTCTCAGTCCCATTCTGTGCTCTTATGCAGGGTGTGTGTGGGTGGGGTGGGACATTAGAATAGAGCTTTCCTCTGAGAAAAGGTAACCTGTCAAAGCTCTGCACATATTAGAATCTGAGGTTAGTTATCTATTGCGCAACTCTGGGGGGGATCTATGCCTCTTTCCTCTTCTTGTTAGTGGAGTGAAAACGAAGTCTGGAATTGGGGCAGAGATCTTCATATGCACTCTGAAGGGTCAAGACAGAAATGGCTGCATATGACTCTGGTGGATTTGTATCCACTCTGCAGCAGGGACGCTGTGGACAGAGCTGCCTACTCTCTGTTTAGAAACTGAGGGTTCAAGACCCATTGATTAGACCTCTCTTCTTCCCTCTTCCCACCAACACTCTACTTTTCGCTCATCTGCCCTCCCCACTCCACATACACCTTTGTTCTTTCTTTCCATTGATTGTTAGCCTCTCTCATTTCCCAGGGGGTTAGGGTGTTAGTTTAATCATGATTTTACATCTTTTAACCTCCACATTTTAATCCCTTACCTTGATAGCTCTGAGCTCCTCTTTCTCACCCCGTCACTCTGTCTTATTTTTCAACTCATAATCATTTCAAATGTTTAGCCTAAATGTTAACTCTTTCTTTTTCTTACTGTGTTCAGTTGTTTATAACTCCTTTTGAAGTTTCTGTTCTTTTTATTCTATCTTATTTTTCTAGTGTATATTTTGTCTGTTTTTTTTTAAAAACTCCCTTTGCTCTATTTTTCCTTTAGTTTACATCTTACTATTAACCATGCTCTGTAATGAAGCAACAAAATACAGCCTGGAGGTCTCTATGGTATAGGGATCCCGCTTTACTGAAAGGAAACCAAGAAGTGTTCTTATCCCATTTATGCCAGCTGCCTCTATATATGCCTCTTCCATTCCTCTTGATAGATTTCCCAGCTTTGCAAGGAGACTTAGCCCTAGGAGGCTTGAGAGACTTATGGGTAGAATCTCCTAAGAGCCTAACTTCCACTGTTCAGAGAGTATGTTTTACTTGCAGGGTATTAGTTATTTACAGCTCACGCTATCCAGGCATTTTCAGAAAAGTCATGTTTTAAAATCTGTGTTCTCTGAAGTTTACATCATTGTCTTGTGAGTAAATCATCAGAGTGCTTTGCCCTAGAGAGGCCGGGACTAGAGCATAGTTTGTCCCCCATTCACACAAACCCTCGCCAGTGCTCCTGGCCTGACTTGTAAGGGGCCAGGTAGGGCTGAGTGGAGAGAATGGGGGTGGGTTCCGATACCACTCTCACTGAGCTGTTTCTCTGTCCTGTGTGCAGAGGACCTATCTATCCACATGTGACTACCACTGTCCGACCGTCTTTCCTTCAGCATGACAACAAGCATGCTGTCTGTGGCGGAGGTGACTACAAACAGGGTTTCCAAAAGGGGGCAGATGCTTCTTTCAAACCACCAGGCCCTGTTTTGGACAATAGACAACCACCACAGAGGCTGTCCCCTGTGGCTCCTCTCATGTTCCCAGTTCTCACCAGCCCCCAGCCTCAGGACATCCACCGTCTCCAGGAGAATAGCTCAGAGTAGAATAATATAATTCTCTGCTAGGACTCTGAGGAAGGAAGATGGTGGAATTACCTATCAACTGCTTATTATGAGTGTTCTTGTGGACTAAGCCAAGTTGGCTAATGAGATATCCCACCTGAGGACTGGTACTTCTCAGAGTTTGATAACTAAAACAGGTAAAAAAAAATTGGCTTCTTTTTAGTATAGTCAGTCAGTATTGAGTGCTTATTATAGACAGGTCTTATTAGACAGGTCTAATAGATGCCAATGAAGTGACATGGCGTGTGAGTATTAATCCCTGCCTTTGGGAACCTTAGGAAGTATGTAGTTGGTGATACAAGTAAACATAAAATAGTTATGTGGCTTATATAGCCCTTACATCTCCAGATGTGTCTCTCCCTTCTTTTTCCTACATCTACTAAAGACCTACTCATTCTCAAGTCAAATTTTAAGGTTACTTTCTTGAGGAAATCTGCCTGTCCTAAGAGAGGCCTCTTTTGACCTTTGCCTTTGCAATCTCCTGTGTTTCTGCCTATTTTCCTCATTTGACTGTAAGTTCTTTAAGGGCAGAGACTGACTCCCACACTGTTGTATTACCAGCATACAGTAGAGAGAGATGCTCAGTAAATATTTTCAATGAGTGAATGAATCAGTGATAAGACTTAGCATATGTCACATGTAAAAGCATAGGAGAGAGAGCAGATTCTGCACGAATTTAGGAGGGAATGAAGAAAGTGAGTCTACAAGGTACTGCAGTACAATTGGGGAGCCGGTGCAAGATGTGTGATCTGGCAATTTTTGTGACTCTAGGCACGCATTTACACTCACTTCTCATGTGAAGCCACAAAGCCCCTTGATCACAGGAAGTTGATTAATATTCCTCTGGAACAGGTAGCATTGTGATTCTGACCTCAACATCTCCAGATCCCTTCGCTTTTGCGTTGGAGCTTGCGCTCGCTCTCACCCTCACTTTCAGCCTTCATCACTAACGCTTCCTGAAAGCCACTGCAAATAGCAATCTGTACTGTGACAGAGCCTAATTACCACCGCCCTCCAGCTTTCATTGTGGTGGGAGCGCTCGGGCTTACTTTGCAGAATATGTACAGTAATACCTCTGAGCCTGAGTGACACACGCAGAAGCACCTTCACAAACAAGCACACTGCAAAGAGGACCCAGAGGTGAAAGCAGCCAGTGGACAGCTGGCTCAGGCTGTACAACTAGATCACATGGAAGGAAGGAGAGAAGCTCCTGCAGGTGGAAAGACCTTGTCCCTAATTTATGCACATTTCTTGTATCACCAACTTATTTTGTAAGGTCCTCAAAGGCAGGCACTAAAACACACACCTTGGAGCAACTTGGCACCTAAGACCTGTCTATAACTGGTGTTTGGGGGGGGGGCTGCAGAAAGGAGTCCCATTTTGAAATGGTAAAAGGCAAAATATTTATGTAATCTGAAGAGAAACCAGAGTATTGGCAAGGGTGTCTGGTGGGGCTCCCGCCGAGGGTGACTCTGGGTGCAGTTCTAAGTGGGAATAGGACCCAGTATATTGAAGAAAATTGGGGAGTGTGGTTCTGGAGGGGGGATAACAGCTATTTTGAGGCAGGGTTGGTATCAAGCCAAGAAAGGGACGCTAAGGTGGTGGATGAGCTGCTGTGGACAAGAAGGGAGAAGGAGAAATACCATGAAGGACACTCCCGTAGAAGTGCTTCCTGTATCAAGTGTCATAGGATATACTTCTCAGAATCTGTGGATATAAAGCTCTGCTGGGAATTGGTGAACTTGCATGAACAACGGAGAAGGGAAGTGTGAAGGGTGGTTACTTTGCAGGGTTCAAAATGATTCTTCCCATTTAGTAAATTTGTATTTAGGATCTAATGGGGGCTTGGACAATGCAAAGAACTGGCAGATGCAGTGCCAAGGGTGAGAACAAGAGGGGATAGTTAGGAGGTTCAAACTCAAGGAAAGGGGCTTTCAGGAAAAGAAGCAAACAGGAGCTGCTTGAGGTGTGTGAGAAGGACGGCGGCCCGCTCCCATGGTGCTTGAGGAAGATGATTTAACATCAGAATCCGGATTGGATTGGGGTGGGGGAGAGGAGTTGAGGTTGGGAGGCTGGCCAAGTGCTGCCACAGTCTTCAAGAAAGAGGGTTAGCGTCTGGCCTTGAGTGAGCATAGAGACAAGGGAGGACTGCAGGGATGTTGCCAATTCTGCTTTGATGTAGTGATGCTGAGTGACGGGAACAGAGAAGGGGAAGCAACCACAGAGTTCCCATCCTTACAAAGACTAATCTGTTTGGGGCTTTCTGGGAGTTGCTTTGTGGAAGGAGCCAAGACAGGAGTCTGAAACATGGCTCTACTCCTGGATGTTGGACCTTGGGAGAAATAATTTCACATCAACTTTGGCTTATTTATCTTAAGTTGAGGCCATTTCAGCCTTAAATGGTCTATGATTTACAACAGTACTTTGGTGGGGTGATGTGAATTAATGATAATGCTAAATTATACTACTGATGGCACTAATGACTGAGATTTGTACACTGCTTTACACTTTACAGAGCACTTTTGCATGCAATATTTAATTTCATCCTTATGAAAATCACTGAGGTAAATATTTCATTCATATTTTTTAAATTATTGATTTATTTTATATTTAGGGGGAGGAATGGGGATAGAAACATTGATTTGATGTTCCACTCATCTCTGCACTCATTGGTTGATGCTTCTATGTGCCCTGACTGGGAATCAAACTCGTAACCTTGACTTATTGGGATGATGCTCGAACAAACTAAGCTACCCAACCAAGGTTCTCATTTCATTCAGATTTTATAAATGAGGAAGCAGATGTTTGGAATCTTGTCCTGAGACAAAAGGATAGTAAGTTGTAGAACCAAGACTTAAATCCCCCCAAATCTTAACCTTCTATCTTGTGTGGGAATGTAGGGGTCTCACTTATTTATTAAACATTGCCTGTGAATTCTTGTCTAATGAAGCCAGCATTAGGTATCATCATTATCATCATTATCATCATCCCAGGACATTTGTTATTCATTTATGTTAATTCACCCACACATTCATTATATGTTTACTGATCACCTGCTATGTATCAGGCACAGAACTAGGCTGGTGATAGGGTGAAGAAGGATGGTCTGTGCTTGGAAGGACCCAGTCTCATGAGGATGCTGGACTTCAAAGATAAATCAGTATTTACAATCCAGTGTGCCAGGTCCTCTCCCTGAAGCATGTGGAGGGTACTATGAATGTGTGTGTAGGTCTTTCCCATAGGAGGCTGGCACTGTTTCAATCCATGCAGAGAATAAACCTCTAACGTGTGGCCCAAGGACCAGTCCTTGATCAAGGCTCCCCTGACTTCAAGTCTTCATCTTCCACCTTTATCAAACCCTGCCACCTCTGTAAGCACCATTCGGCCTATGGTGTCTTAATTTTTATTTTCTGTTCACTACATGTTTTTGGTACTTCTGTAGAAGGCTCTGTGGTATACACAGTGGTTTTTGCCCATGAGTACTATAGATAACATTTGTTATCCAGCCAGAGCCCTGGGTCTGAACATGGTATGAATCAGTAAAACATTTGTTTGTTTGATCAAGAATCCCAGATTGAGAATCCATGTGTTTGGGAGATACCAAGATGCATCCTCTAAATGTTCTGCCCTTAAATCTTGAGAGTTCATTTCAAAGCAGCAGCAATGCTGTAGAGCATGCTAACGGAATGGCTGGGGTCCAGAAGCCTGCCTCTGATTCCCTCTGTCCGTAGTATCAGGGGCTCAACAACTGCTTCCAGGTGCACCAGTTCCCCAGAACAGAGAGAAAGGGAGACTTTGGCTCTTTAAAGTTGTTTTATAAAATAGATCTCATTCCAGCAGGGAAGGTGTTAAGAAGCAACAACAAAACAAAACAAAAAAAGAAAGAAATTTAGTAAATTTGCATTGAGGATCTAGTGGGAGCTTGGGACTATAAAGAAAGCTGGCAGATGAAGGAAACAATGGCAGCTCTGTTGTTGATTTTTACTTTCATCCTGTTTCTGGCTGTGCCATGGCCTGGTGAAGGGGCTTTGGCACAGAAACTGTTTTTGAGGGCCAATTTTCCTTTCTGTAAAATACTCCCTGGCCTTGAGCCTCAGCTCCTAGGGGTGTTTGAAAGTCCAGAGAGGTGAGGTCTGCGCAGGAACCTGGACACAAGGGCATTCTATAAATAAATGGGATCGCTCCTATTAAGAGTACACAGTGGTTCAGAATGTGTTTAATGCCCTGTCCCCTTTCCTCCTGTCTCCTTGTCCTAGAGTCTGTCCTGATCTATCTGCAGTCAGATGAAGGGAGCAAATCCTTTGAAATCCCACCTAGTTTGCCCAGTTTGCTTGTTTTTAGTGCTTTCAGCAAGCTCTTCTCTTTATTGAGAAGGGGAAAAAGACATCACTTGGAATGGCAACTTCTTTATTCCTCTATCAGGTCAGCTTTTTCCTGCGGGGTCCCCCTGTGCCTCAAGCAATCTCATCTGAAACTCCCTGCTTATGGTGATGGCTGCGTGCAGTACCCTCTGGTTTGGTTGCCTTGACAACAACTTCTATTTGTTGTGAGTTGAAATTAGTGTTGGGTAGCCGTTATTTTCCCCTCTGCCTAGTGGTATATGAGGGGCAAATAAACTCTGCAGATTAGATGGAATGAAGGAAACAATCCAGTGAGTGACAGGAGGAAGGGGCAGAGCAGACACAGAAAACAAGGACTTAAAACCAGGAAGCAATTATCTAGGATGGTTTGAAGGGAGTTATGTAGAGACCTTGGCATGACAGAACAATTCCTATAAGAATAACAAACAACAGGGGACTCCATAAACATATCTATTCAGAATAGACCGTGGAATCATACCTGAGACATTTTCCTCACCCTCAATGAACTTAGACTTTGGCATCTGCTTGCCCTGACAAAGAGCCTGCTCAGAGCCAGGCTCTGTGGTTTACAGGACACATTCAGCAAAACCCTTCCCAATGTCCTCAGATCTCACATATCCCTAAAGCACAAACATACTGCCCAAGAGGTTTTACTAACATTCATTAGCCCATTATTTATTTCTGCTTTTATTTTAAATTTTTCTCTGTTTGGTAGATTTGTCACAGTTGTACCAGAAAATACAATTTTCAAGACTTGTGAGTTTGAGAGAAAGAAACATTCTGACCCATTTCAACTGCTAAACTCCAAATCCTACACGAGACTGTTGATTCTTTGGGTTGTCACCAAAGGCAACTCTTACATTGCAACAGGAGCAAGGGGGGGTTAGTGGGAAAGAATTCATTTGAATGTCAACATCAGGTTTTAAAAATGTACATTTACAGACTTTTCATTCTCTTATTTCCTCGCCAAATATTTATTGGGCTCTGCTTATTTTTAGGCATTAGTAGTCACTAGAGGTTAGTAGTGAAGATGCTGTGTTCTTTCTCAGGCACAGTCAACCATGGTGCTCACAGAAGTGCTTCTGTTTTAGCGGAAATATTAAATGGAGAATATAGAATTGCCATGCCCAAAGTTTTCCATGAAATGACACAACTTCAGGCTTGAAAGGGCTTCCTGAAACCCTTATCTCCATGCAAGGATTCCTGTTCCAAGCACCTCTTGGAGGTGGGCCCTCCTTCCACTTGTTCCCTCTCCTGCAGTGTCTCCCAATCTGCCCCACCTGCCTCACCCCAATGGTTCTGAAGCAAGTCTGCCTGCCTTCAGTCTTTCCCTTCTCCATGATCCCTTCTTCACACAGAGGGAGCTTTTAAAAATGCAAATAGGCTGAAACCGGTTTGGCTTAGTGGCTAGAGCATTGGCCTGTGGACTGAAAGGTCCCGGGTTCGATTCCTGTCGGGGGCATGTACCTTGGTTGCGGGCATATCCCCAGAAGGGGGTGTGCAAGAGGCAGCTGATCAATGATTCTCTCTCATCAATGTTTCTAACTCTATCTATCTCTCTTCCTCTCTGTAAAAAATCAATAAAAATATTTTTTAAAATGCAAATAGATCATGTCTTTTCTACTTAAAAACCCTCAGAAGCTCTCTGCACTTAGATGACATCTTAACTCTCCATGCTGTCCCACAAACCCTTGGGGTGCTTAGGCCTGGGGCCCCTTCCCTGACCTCACTTTCCTGATGTCTCGGCACAGCCCTGTCCACCACCTGAGGTATGGTGTCCTGACTGCTGTACACGGCCTGAGGCAGGATGGGAGGCACAATGGCTTGACTGCTTATTTCTGTGACTGCCCTTGAACCACTCCACATACCTCAACATGGACTTAAAACTAAGCTCCTTGGCAGCCTGTACTTTGATTTGCTCACTTCTACTTATAAATGTGTCTCACTTAATAGGCATTCATCAGTATTTGTTGAATTGAAAAAAAACAACTTGCCTCTTTAATATATTTTTGAGTGACAGAGTGCTATCGATATAAGGGTCCCCAATGTTTACACTATTCTAACATTTAGTTTACTTTTTTCTTATATAATGCAAAAATGTCTTTCCCTGTAATTCACTGGACTTTGTTCTGTTACATGAAATTGACCTATTTCATGTCTAGGCTAGGCTCTTGCGTTGCATGTAACTTTTGGGTCTCACTTCCTCTCTGTTTTCCAGGATAAACGTTCACAGTTCCTTGAACTTTTTGACCTGTGCTGATTTTAAAACCTTTCCTTCTTGCTTTTTTTTTTCTCTTGAAGGCTACCAGTTTGCCTAGTGCTCTCTAAAATATAATGGTTGGTTTAATCGTATGTCACAGCTACCTAAGAAAGATAGGATAAGCCAATTAACAGAAAATGTTTGGCTGGTAAAAAAGAAACGTTATCCAATGTTATAAAATGCTATTTCATCGCTTACATGAAACTAGTTTAATGTCTAACCAATTAAACCTAATTGAAGGCTCTCCTCTGCCAAGCCCAGGAAGTACACATTCCGTTACATTTTGAGCAACCACTTGTTATGCATATTAGTGAGAGGAGTTAAAAAACTAACTCTCTGTTCCTAATCGCTCCTAATACTGGTCCTCAATAAATATGATATCAAAATAATTATAATAAGATTATGCAGAATCTCAGACATGGTAATTAATGAAAAATATTTGAACTGTCAGTGGTGTCTTGAGCCCCAAAGGGAAAAATAATAACCTGACAATATAAGTGAAATATGAGATCAACCAATTAATTAGCAGAATAATTTAATCCGATGCTCTGAAAGTAGGCCAATTAAATGCATTGTTACTATTTAACATTGATTAAGCAAGATGCTAGATCCTGAACACAGCATAAAAATAGACCTTATTCCTACCCTCAGGGCACTTAAAACTAATTTAAGTGATTGTGTATAAAAGGAGAAAGGACCGAGATGTGTGGTATTGCCTTGATTTACTTACTGGAGCATTTGCCTCCAGTGTTTGGTAAGAGCAAGGAAGAGCTGTTACCACTAATACACTTTCCCAAACTTCTTCTCACTCCTTCTAACCTTCCTGGAAGGGTGGAGGAGTCTATTTGAGGTCAACCAAGACCAGAAGAAATGGGTTTAAAAGGAAAAAAAAGCTTTTCAGAAATATGAAGTTCTCCACACTTGAGCTAGTTAGTGGGAAAGAGGAACCCAGATAACATTGATGCCTTTGATAGTTAATTAGGAATAAGTCTTTGTCTACTAATGAAAGAACAATAATAAATACAAAAAAACCTGAAACCATCTTGCCTTCCAGCATACTGGAAGGAATGCATGTACCCACTCTCAAATAAATGATGATGCTAAAATAAACCGCAGACTAGCCCATCAACTGCTCATTTATCTTTAATGAATCCTGATTTATGAAATAAATAATAATATAAATGTATATACTAAGTATAATTTGCAGAAAGATCTTCAACCTCTTGTAGGCTGCTTTCTCCCTTTGAAATGCTTAGATTTCATGGTCTCCCCTCCAACATTTTGCTCACAGTGTTGGGTGATTAATAGTTTAGTGTCACAACACTGTCCCTGAAAAGAGAATCCTCCATCCCTTTCATCTCAGTGGAAGGAAACACAGAACAGAACCCTCCCTCTCTCTCTTTGGGATTATATGCGTATCGTGGGAGTGCCCTTTGATTTTTAAAAATATTTTTTAATGATTTCAGAGAGGAAGGAAGTAGGAGAGAGACAGAAACATCAATGATGAGAGAGAACCAGTGATTGGCTGCCTCCTGCAGGACTTACACTGGGGATCCAGCCTATAACCTGTGCCATGTGCCCTGATTCATAGGTCAATGCTTAACCACTGAACCATGCTGGTGATGAGTTCCTTGAAGTTTTTGCAGTAGTTCAAATAGATTGTTTTGAGGTATCAGCCCTCTTCAGTTCTCCTTTAGAACCATCTGCATTCATCCAGATGTTGGAAATAACTACCTGTGGCTCTGTCTTAATGATACTCACCCTAAGACTTAAGACTGACAAGCATCATATTTGCCTTAGCATTCAGCAATGTACTAGGGCCAAAATGGATGATAATTAGCCAAAATTTGTTGTAGGTTGTTCAGACACACTAAATTATTGTGCTTAAGAACAAAAGACTTCTGAGCTCATCTACTAAAATGATGACCAGTTCACAAAGTGTCAATCACCACTGTGTGTCCATGGCTCTAGGTTAAAAAGTACTTGTCTAAACCAATAGCACTGTCTGAAGCTTGGCTTGATTTCTTGGTGCCTATTTCCATGAAAATGAAATGGTAACAGTGATAAAAACTGGGAATAATTGAGCTCTTACTAAAGTTTACTAAAGCTAAGCATTTTCCATGCATTCTTTTATTAAATCCTCACAACCAATGAGATAGACATTACCATTAATTCCCATTTTATAGAGATAAAGAAATTGAAGCCTAAAATTTAAGTAACACTATAATTGGCAGAAGGAGAATCTCAAATCCAAATCTGCCTGGTATAAATTTCCCTTCTATGAATTTCTCTGTGCCTTATTATCCCCTCAGGAATAATGTGTCAGGGTATGAAGGCTACAGTCATTGCTTGGACATACAAGGTTTAGATAACTTACACATCACTAATATACTTAGCCCTTTGATTAAATCTTGCTTTATAATCTTTACATGCCTTTTATACTTGATTATTATAACAATTTTGTAACAAATTTCTAAAACCTAAGGATGCTGAACATCTCCATGGTGACCATTCTTTTTTGTTGTGCCCATTG
Source organism: Vespertilio murinus (assembly GCA_963924515.1). Classification (NCBI taxonomy): domain Eukaryota; kingdom Metazoa; phylum Chordata; class Mammalia; order Chiroptera; family Vespertilionidae; genus Vespertilio; species Vespertilio murinus. The sequence goes on along the minus strand of OZ004719.1, from coordinate 19,132,101 downwards.
TCACATTTGTACTATATTCCCAATCATCTAATTAATTGCGTTTCCTTATTTAAAATTTTGTTATTTTCCTCCTTTCCCAGTTTGAAATTAGCAATTTGTATCACCACTTCTTCTCATAAAGAAGTAATCAAAGAGAAAAAGGAGTAGAGTTTTTCCCCCATTTTTTGACAGTGGCAATGTATCACTTTCTTTGTCCTGCAGGCTAAATTAATGTTTGAAATTGCAGCAAATTGGGATCTCAGGGCCAAATCTATCTCCCTCTATAGAGTTTTCTTCTCTTCCTTGGAAGTCCTTGCATTTCCTATTTATTTAATGTTGCAAGTTTAGGGTCCCGATACCCCACGTAAACTGTACAAAGCCCCTTTATTCCCCAGCTCTCCAGCCCAGCAACCACAAGCCAAACAGTCCCAGGCAAGCTTTGTTTGCTTTTTTTACCTGACACTCTTGAATTTACTATTTCTTACTACTCTAAGGAGGAAGTCTAGGGCACAAATGACATGGAACATGGAAGAAATCATCTAAGTGTTCCTTGGGCTAGTGAAGTAATAGTGTGACAATGGGTAAATTATCCAGTTACTATCTTCATTCCCTGGCATTGTTGGTGGAGAGAAACTATGAAGGAATAATCAAATGTTTTGATAACTGATGAAATATGGAAGATGGGGGAGAAAGAGGATTCATGATGATGGAAACAGGATATGAAGGACCAGGAGAATTATTGGATCGCCAGGAGAATGATGATGAAGTAGAAAAGACAGAAGGAGAAGCCAAGGAAGGGAGGAAGGAAAGCAAATGATGAATTTGACTATAAAGTTGTTGAGTTTGAGGTAATGCTGGAAAATTAAGGACCAAGTGTCTCGTGAGCAGTTTGAGTGGTGGAAATGGAGTTTAGGGAAAAGGTCAAGGTGTGAGATTAAAATGTAAAGGTCGTGTGTATAAAACTAGATGATATCTCTGGGGTTGAGAAGAATTATGAGGCTTGAACCTTGAGTAATACTCATCCTTAAATAAGGAACTAACACAGAAAAGCTAGTTAGGAAATTAGAAAAAGAAATGAACCACACATGGGAGAAGAGATAGGATCCTGCTACGTGTTTGAAGCCAAGGAATGATAATGGATTTTCTTCTGGTAGATCTATAAGAACTCAATCAGATTAATTATGTTGAAACAGTTCCTAAGCTATCAAATGCTCTGCTACCTTTTATTTGTAAAGTTGTTTTAAACCAACATTTGATGAGGAAATGGAATGTATTAGAAGGGAGCAGCATTAGAGCCTCTAAGACCTGTCTAAGTTCCCAACCCTACGGGACCGTTACTGAAGAGGAGACCAATTAGGACACTCCAGCAAACACACACACTCTATAACTACATGGAACCATATGACATGGCATTTCTTTTGTCATAGAATAAAATGGTCTTTTCATATGATTCATCCTAATAACTTGAGCATGGTTCCCAAGCCTACTCTGGTGAGCATGGCTACCTTTGAGCTTTAGGAAGTAGTTTTGCCTACTCTGACACAGATTCTCCTCCCTTGGCCCTCACCCTAGTTCCTCTGGTCATTCTGCCTGGGGTCTTCTGAGGACTGGACAGCGGACATAATTGATCAGTGTTATGCAACTAAGTACCCACAAGGCGTAGGTCAAACATATTCTAACTCCTTCCTTGTTCCCACTTTCACCTTCCTCCCATACCATTTCTCTGAGCTACTAGTATGTGAGCCTATACAAGAAATCAAGACTGTGGAAAGTAATGATTTTGACTCTGTCTTTCCATGAACTGAACACAAGAAAAACAAAATTCTCATTGATCTAATATATCAGGACACACTTCCCTTTATAATGCATAACATATAACCTGGAAGTGAATTTAGGACAAGGAAAGGATCAACACAGACCCTCCTGATTGACACACAGACCCTCCTTCATGGCCTGATGAGTTTTATGGTCAGAGTGAAGCAGAGCACCAAGAGAATTATTTCAGTTATGCAAATAATCAACGACCCAATTAAGAACTTCCTTTTGGCCAAAACCAGCTTGGCTCAGTGGATAGAGTGTCGGTCTGCGGACTGAAAGGTCCCAGGTTCAATTCCGGTCAAGGGCATGTACATATGTACATTGATTGCAGACACATCCCCCATAGGGGGTGTGCAGGAGGCAGCTGGTCAATGTTTCTCTCTCATTAACGTTTCTAGCTCTCTGTCCCTCTCCCTTCCTCTCTGGGGACAATCAATAAAATATATTTAAAACAAAACAAAACAAAACAAAACAAAGAACTTCCTTTTGTTGATAGAGTCCCAGCATTCTCATGCCTGGTCAGTAAGTTGTTCAAAGGACCAAATTTTACTTGGTCTTATTAACATATAATCCTTAAAATGCATATTCACCCAATTAATGTAATAGCTTCTCTCTGCAAATGGAATTCTTCCCAAATGTGTGGGTGGCTCTAAGTACCATACTTTAAAAAGTTTTAAAAGCACAGTGAGTACCTTAAACATAGCCTGTTGATCATTAATAGAAGTTCTACAAAATGGAAGTCAGCAGAGAGAACCATTAAAGTGCAAATAAGGCAATTATGGACTGCCAGCCAGCCAGACTGTCCTTGTCACTCTGCATGGCTACTGTCTCTTTGCCAACTCCACAGCAGTTTGAGGAAGCTGACTTATATTCTTGATTATTTGGTGTGGTTTCATAAAAGGGAGATATTCCAAGGCACATCTTTATATCCAGGAAGACTCACAAGAATGTGAGATAATGCTCAATTATTCCAAAACTTAAGTGTGCCTTGTATTTGCCCCTCCAAGTAACCACTGAGTGCTGAGTGTATCTTTGCCTTTTCAGTTTCTTGTGATATTCGCTCCTGTTCTCTTCCATGGCTACTGCTCTTCATTAATGCAATTTCATGATGAAAATTTGAAAATAATGTGGCAGCCGAAACAGGTTTGGCTCAGTGGTAGAGCATCGGTCTGCGGACTGAAAGGTCCCAGGTTCGATTCCGGTCAAGGGCATGTACATTGGTTGCTGGCACATCCCCGTTAGGGGGTGTGCAAGAGGCAGCTGGTCGATGTTTCTAGCTCTCTATCTCTCTCCCTTCCTCTCTGTAAAAAATCAATAAAATATATATTTTTTTAAAAAGAAAAGAAAATAATGTGGCAGAGGTTGATTGCTAAAACACCAGTGAGATTTTTCATTTTAGATAACCAGAGAGAAAGATGCATGTGTAGAGACATTGATAAGATGTCAGATATGTATTACAGAGTTATCATATCATAATTATATTAAAAATTCTCTGTAGTTCAAATTTATATACGTTGAATACACACACACACACACACACACACACACACACACACACACATAATGCCTGTTTTATTTAAATACCCAGCAATATATTTTAAAACATTGCATATGAATTTTTTTAAAAGCCTATCCTTTTTATACATATGGGGTACTTTAGAAAGTTCATTTTCTTCACAGGTTGTGGTAATTTTATTGGGAATATTCAAAGATAACTCATGCTCATGAACAACTTTCATGTATTGAAAATTGAGTTTGAAATAGGATTTAGAACTGTCTTTTTCATAAATGAGATTATATAGTATACACATATCTTCATTTTTAATAATTTTTAAATTTGAAATTAATTTTAAAAATAAAACTGCTGAAATGTTTTTAAGGAAAAAGGCACTGTTCACCTTCATCTGCTTGCTTCCCTCCATGAAACCCTTTAGCCTTCATCTAGTCAGCACATCTCAGCAGCCATATTGCTATTGCTTTCAGAATGTGTTTTCTAAAGTCAACAGAACTAATATGTAGATTTGCTGTAGGCTGGAAGTTGCCTAGCAAGTTGTCTGACAAATCACATCTTGTTTCTAAAAGCATCATAATAATTCTGTGTGGGGGTGTTGAGAGCTTATTTTGTCTACATCTGTTAGTTAATAACTTACATTTTTGTTATAGTTAAATACTTATTTGTGAGTTTTGGGCTGAGATCACTAGACTGCAAGCACAATAGATAGATGCCTGCTTTCTGTTCTTGAAGGTCAAGGACAAGACTGTAGCTTTACCTGGTGTCAGTCCTGGTGAAACAAGGACGAATTGCAGGTAATCACCAGGCTCCAGAGACAGCACACTTTTATGGAGTCAGTTTCTCAGTCTTTACTATAGTTTCATACCTTTATTTCAGCAATAAAGTGGCCAGCATAGAGGGCCTGTGAGGTGTGCATTGTTACTGCTCTTCACCCCACTGCCTATTGGATGCATCATCTCAGACCATGTCAAACTTGTTTGCCTACCGTGTATGTATTTAATGCACCCACAATCACATTTATACCTGATATTGGAATACTTGACTTGATTTACAGTTGACTATTTGATATGATAACTTTTTAAAAATATATTTTATTGATATTTTACAGTGAGGAAGGGAGAGAGATAGAGAGCTAGAAATATCCATGAGAGAGAAACATCCCCCTACCTGGGATGTGCCCGCAACCAAGGTACATGCCCTTGACCGGAATTGAACCTGGGACCTTTCAGTCTGCAGAACGAGGCTCTATCACTGAGCCAAACCGGTTTCGGCCTGATATGATAACTTTTAAGACTACTTAAACATTTACTATTTTTCTTTTTCTTTAGTCTGGAAGTTCTTTTTAAAAATTAGTCTCAAATATTTTTTAAAAGCCTATAGATCCTAGACACTAAGCCTAGAGGTCTTCTCTTTTATGCTTTCTTAGACCAAGATCCCCTACCCCGAACCCCTTCTCTGTGCGTTCGGTACTATCCTTGGCATCCATCAACAAGCATGCAAAGAATGACTAGTATTTGAGCACATCATGAAGCAGTGATTATGTAGAGTGAGAATTTCCACAAGAAAGAGAGAGCTCAGCTGGTATGGCACAGTGGTTGATCATTGGCCCATGAACCAAGAAGTCACCAGTTCAATTCCTGGTCAGGGCACATGCTTGGGTTGTGGGTTCAATCTCCAGTAGAGGCCATACAAGAGGCAGCCAATCAGTGTTTCTCTTTCATCGATGTTTCTATCTTTCTATCCCTCTCCCCTCTTCTCTCTAAAAATCAATAAAAACATATTTTTTAAAAAGAAAGAGAACAGGACTGTTTTCTTAGGATATGGCTTAGGATGGCTTCATAACAGAGGCAACATTTACTCTGAGCTTTATGGATGAATTGGAATTGATTAGATGGGGAGGTGTGGGGTGGAATAGGCATTTCTGACTAAGAAATAGCATTAGCAAGAGAATAGCTTTTTCTAAGGTTTTGTCTCTAATGTGTCTCTTGTCATTTTCAAAGACTTTAGAGACATTGCACCAATTTTCTTCCTATTTCTTAGGCTGCCCTTTCTCTGGGTGTCATTTTAACCCCTACCCCATGAAATTAGATGCTGCCCTCAAAAGCCTATCATTGTCTTCTTCTTTTCTTTATGTTCTGTCTAAATAATCTGACATTTTCTCAAGGCTAATAACCGTGCCCTCATGTAGAACTCTTTCCTCAATCTCCAGGGCCAAACTTTCTTCCAAACTAAAAGTGGTAGTGTGTTTTGTTTTGGGTTTTTTTTTTTCTTTCTATTTCATTTGCATGATATGCTTCTCCATGCATCCCAACCTCAGCATATCAACTCTTCCAGAAAAGTCTGCCCTTTGTTTTGTGTTCCTTATTTAGGGAACTGTGAGATTTCCTTAGGCATTTAGATTTAAAACTTTAGAATTATCTTAGACTTCTCCCCGGAGCAGAGTTTTCTAAAGACAACAGAACTAAGTATGTAGTTCCTATCAGTTCATTGTTCTTCAGCTATCTCCTTCTTGTCTTCTACTCCCTTCCCATTCCACTCTCTCCCTGCTGGTCAATTATGCATTTCCTTTTCACTTGGGTCATCACCTAGCCTTCTACTGATCTATCTCCATTCCCATTAACACACACCTCAGTTAACAAAATGCCTATTTCTGATCAATCTTCTTCTCTCTTGAGGATATTAAAGACATTCACTATCTGACAAATAAGATTTGAAATGCTCAGGTCATATTTGAAGTCTCTACTATTTACCTTTCCAATAGTAAATAAAATATTCACATTTATATCCCATTTGCCCTATCCAAACAGGCTTATTTGTTGCTTTCCACAGGCACATAGAAATTTTTAGACTTTATCTTTGTGTGTAGAGACTTTTGCTCCCCCGCCAAGAAATCTGACTTCTCTTTTAGGAGTCAACTAGAAGGCTGCCTCCTTCGCAGAGCCCCTCCCATCATCCATTGCCCCTCTTCTCCAACCCCACAGCATATTAGAAGGGAATTCTCTCCCTCCTTTACATTCACAATTTTTAAATTAACAATCTTTACTGTGTTTTCCTGCTTATAATCCCACAGCCTTTTCCCCATAGCTCTTAGGGCAATTATTGTACTTTGCATTGATTCTGGAGACGTTCCTCCATAAATATCTGGTGGATGAATGAGTGCAGCCTTTATAGATTTTTTTTCCTCTAACAAGTCTGCCTTCACATTTCTAAGTCAATTGAAAGAATATTATACACGGAGGGACCTCCTGTGCTCCCAACAAGTTATTTTAAAGGATAATTTGAAAGGTTGCTTATTTCTGGTGTGGAATTACAATTCTCCATATAACTATACAGAGAGGAATTAAACTGGTGATTGGATAATTTTGGTGACACTCTCATGCAGAATAGTTGAGTTAAATTTTTGAAAATAATAAAGAATAAACAAGGAGGGGTGAGTCAAGGACAGTTAGAACAATAACAATGGTTGAATAACTATTATTTATTGAGAGCCAGGTATGTGCCACATACTATTTCATATGATCTGAACACATTCTTTCTATCCTTACATTTTACAGATTTGCACACTGAGGCTCAAAGAGGTTAACTTTAATTCTCTTAAGTACTCAAGATTACCACAACTAGGCCTTATTTCTCTGGACCAGAATCTACTCCTCAAAGTACTTCTCGGTAAACATCACACAATTCCAGGCACATTTTTACTAGAATAAAGCCTATTCCATGTAGGGTCAAACTGTGGTTTGCCTCTGCTCTATTAGTGAGAGTGAAGTCATTTTTCTCCTGACTTTATGCATTTGTGTAGAGGTTGTTCCCAGAGGTCTGAGAAAAATGAACTTACCAGTGCGTGAACAGTCAGGGCTTTTTCTCGTGGTGATCCATCTCAGGATGCAGCTGGGCAACGCCTGCATGTGAGTGTGATGCTCGTCTGCCCACAGATTTGTGCACCAAGCACAACTCTTTCTTTAATATTGGCATAAATTAGCCTAAAATATTCAACCTCAGAAACTTGGCCATTGTCAAAAAAAAAAAAAGTCTGCACTGATGGGTCCAACAATGGCAGCTCCCACCCCCAGCGCTGTGGAATTCACTGCTGTGTTACAGAGCTTGTTCCAGGGAGTTCAGTGGTGAGAGGAAATAGTATGGGCTTTGAACCTTGCTTGACTCTATTGCTTAGGAGCTGTGTGGCTCCTCAGTGCCTCAGTTTTCCTAAGTGTGTAATGGGTGGGAGAGGGCGGGGGAGGAGATAGCACTATTTTGAAGAATGGAATGAGGTCTGGAAAAACATATGGACCCAGTATATATGATGTCTTCAGCAAATAATAGTCACTGTTTTTATTAGTCTCATGGGAAATTCTGTAGCAGAAGGGAGGAGCCTGTATTTGGTTCCTGTAGTTGCTGTAACAAATTCCCATAACCTTGGTGATTTAAATACAATTTATTCTCACAGTTGCGGAGGCCAGAAGTCTAAAATCAAAGGGTTGGCAAGGCCAAACTTCTCTGGAGGCTCTCGGGGAGGTCTCATTCAGCTTCCGGTGGCTGCCAGCATCCCTGGACACATCACTCCACTCTCTGCCTCTGAAGCCCCGTTGCCTCCTCTGTCTGTCTCATCATCTTCTGCCTCCCTCCTATAAGAACACTTGTCTTTGGGTTTAGTATCAACCTGGATAATCAAAATGACCTATTCTCAACATCTTCAACTTAATAACATCTGCAAAGATCCATTTTCCAAATAAGATATCATTCTGAGCATTTATGGGTTCTAGGGATTAGGGCATGGACATATTGGGTGGGATGAGCAACAGTCGACCCACTGAAGGAATGGGTAAGGCATTTGTCTTGCTATCTTTGGGCAGGTGGGATATAGGTGGTGCTAGGAATGCTTCCTGGGTGGGGTGACAGTGCTGCTGCTGACAGCCAGAGGGCAGCATGAGAGGCTGAAACAGATTCTGGGAGAGAGGGAGGCCAGGACACCCAGAGAAACAGTCTAGGACCTGGAGAGATGTCCTGTGGGGAAGTCTGGACCTGGGGAAAGTCATGCTTTCAGGTCAGGGGTAGGAAACCTTTTTTCTGCCAAGGGCTATTTGGATATTTATAAACATCAGTCTCAGGCCGGACAAAATTATCAACTTAAAAATTAGCCTGCTATGTATTTGGTCAAACACTTAATTAACTCACCCCTAATGCCTTGGCAGGGCCAGACTAAATAATGTTGCAGGCCTTATACAGCCCCGGGGCCGGACATTCCCCACCCCTGATCTAGGGGTAATCTCAGCCCCAACTCACAGTGTAGCGGAGGGCAAGACACTTCTCCACGGGCCTCAGTTTTCTCATCTATAAAGTGAGAGAATATTGGGCCAGATCAGATTTTAAATGGACTTCATATAGGTTAACTGCACCCTGTCCAGGTGTTTTATTTGTATCTTTATATTTTTTGACTAGTATTTAAAAACAGATGGGTATTATATGAAAGTTAGTATTTTAAAAATCAGATGTGGCAGCCACAAGACACTCAGTCCCCTTTGCTGACCTTGTTATAGGCAGTGGCCCCATTACCAGGAACTGACCCCCCCACACACTCTGTTGGCTTCTGACACTCAGGCTGAGAGCCAATGCTACTTTGTCCTCCTTTCACACTGCAGATTTCCTGGTGGTAGGGAAATGTTTGCCTGTATCCATGTTCTCATCGATTCTGAGATCCAGATAAATGGTTTTTCCTATACCTCGCCGAGCTTGCTCTCTGCCATGGCCTGCCCGGGCCTTCTAGAGCTGTGCATTTGTGATGACTGTGTCGGAGACTGAGATCACCTCTCATCTCTATGATGCTGATGATCTTGGTGCTGGAAGGAAAAGCTAGGGCGCCAGACACTGATGGGACCTGCTTGCATGCAAGCCTCCGTGTGACCTTCTAGGCCCTCCAGTCTAGCATGTTGCAAGCCTACTAGAAAGCTGCTCCCCAGTTCACAGGATGCAGTTCCTGGCCCCTCTCCTTGCCTCTTATAACCAGATCTTACCGCTCCCCAGTTTGCTCAGCCCTGAGGTTACTTCTTTCTGTGCATTTCCATGGCTCCGGCTAAAGGGCCGATATCTTTCAGCTCCTGCCAGTGAATACCCTTCCTGTGGTTTGAGGGAGCTTCTTACACTGCCTCTTCCTCATCTGGACTCTCTTGCATGATTCATGACTTAGTCCTGCAAAGCATTTTTTGAGCTTTGTTTGCAGAGGAAGAGAACCAGGAAAACAAAGCAGCATATTGTCTTTAATCTGGTTCCTCTCCTAAGGGGTCTAGTTAATTTTTAAAATCGTAATCCTCCAGTAATGGACCATCTGAAAGGACAGACTCTCTCTCAGTGGGAGGCTCCTGTGACTTAGGAAGGAGTCTGTGTCCTGTTGGCAGGGCTGAGTCTGCCCGGACCTTTCAGGGAAACTGCTCTCACCCACTCCCCGTCTCGAAGTCTCACTGTTACGTGTCCTTTCCAGAAATCCCTAACTAACCTTGGGGAGTGAGACCATCTTATCTCCGCAAACCCCAACGATTTCCTTTTTTAAACCACCAGGGCTACCAGCTCGCTTGGGTCTACTGATGGCTCTTCGATATCTAAGCTAATTATGGAGAGAAGCCAGGTTTCTCACAAGCAAAGGAAGCCTTAGCTTTTATTTTAGTTTCAATTTATTGTCTTGCTGTCTCTGAACTTCCTTGAGAATATCAAGCTAAAGCTGACTCTCTTTGTATCTGTAGTTGTGTGTTGTTCAGGCCAACAGCAGCTGGGGTGTCTGCACAGGGCCTTGTCTGTGCTTGTGGTTGGGTTTGAGCTAACGAAATGTGGAGATGAGCTGGCTTTAGTGAGATGAGTGGAGGGAAACAGCGAAGCTTGAGAAGGCCAGAAGAAAAAGTTTGCTAGACACAGAGGCAGGCAGACTGAGGGACAGGAGCGAGGGCTGAGGCATGAAGCAATATTCTTGGTTATACCATGTGTGGATATGGGCAGACCGAGGCTGCTGCAGACTCTGAGGGCAGGAAGTTTCTCCTAAAGAGTCATGTGGGCCAGCCAGCATGGCTCAGTTGTTGAGCATCGATCTATGAACCTGGAGGTCAAGGTTCGATTCCCAGTCTGGGCACATGCCCAGGTTGCAGGCTTGATCCCCAGTGCGGGGCATGCAGAAGGCAGCTGATCAGTGATTCTCTCATCATTGATGTTTCTATCTCTCTTTCCTTCTCTCTGAAATCAATAAAAAAAATTTAAAGAGCCATGTGGTTCTCTCAACAGCATGTGCTCCTGTGAGATGATGCCCTGCCATCCTATTCTCTGTTATTGGGGCTACTATTCTTCTGCCCAGCTGCTGGAGCCAGAAGCTCACATTCCTCCTTACACTCACTTTCTCTTCACTCCCTCACCTTCCCCATCACCTAATTCAGTGGTTCTGTTTTCTAAGTGTTGAATCCACCCTATTTCTCCCCTCCACCACCCTGTGGGATCTGTTGCAGGATCTTCCTACGCCATCTCTACCTCTAGTGTTTTTCCTTCTCCTTTGTTCTGCACAACTGCCGATTTGATCATATTGCTAATCTACCTGAAATCTCTAAAGCAACAACAACAAAAACCCAGAACAAAATCCCCAATCCTTAGCTGGCACACAGTTCTAACTTCCTAGCCTCACCTCTGCCACCCTTTGATTCACAGTCACAATTTTAGGCACTGCAGACCATGTGGCTTCTTGACCAAGTCTTGCTGTCTCATCAGCACCTTTGCATGGCCATGCCCTGTCCTGAGGTGCCCCTTCCTTTGCTCCTGCACCTGAAAGCCCTGTTTATGCTTGGAAAACTCAGGTTGGTCTTAGAGACCCACTTTTCTGTGAAGCCTCCCTAAGTTATTTGCTTTATTTGCTTCATGGCAGCCACCTCCTTCCTTCTCACATCAGTCTATACAGAGGGCACCACATCCCTCTGCATAGACTTTTGTTGGCTCTTAGTGACCTACACTCTAATCATTTGCATCCTGCCAGGAACCGGGCCTGATGAAAGGATGGAGATCTCATTTATGTCCCTAATATTAGGAATGCATTACATGTACTTCACACTGAACAGATATTTCCAAATCATCTACTATGTGTCAGGCACAGGGACATAGCAGTGGAAAACTATGGCAACACTGTCTGCCCTCATGGAGCTTACACTGAGACCACAGAGCCTGAGAGTGGCTAAGATAAAAAGTAAAAACCATGTATTACGTAGTGATCTGTGTTGGGGAAATAACTAATGCCAACCCCAAGCCTCAGAAGGAAATGTTTGTTAAATGAATGGATGTTCCTTCTCCTTTAGGATTTTGTGAAATTCCAGGATAAGGAAAAGGAGGAATACACTTAAGATGAGTAAATGTAAGAAAAAGCAAGAAGTCTAGATACCACACATTAATGTTTATAAAATTAGGCTTTGATCCTTGAGTGGTAGGTTTTAAAAAGAACCCATGGTCTGTGAGTGGCAAGATCTGAGCAGATGTTTATGCAGAAGACATGATGTTGCAAATTTCAATGTTCAATTCCAGGAGCTTTTATCTGAATATTAACATGTAGGTATGTGAATTTATTTCCATCTCTGGGACTACAGGCTTTTTTTCCCTCTCTGTTCCTCTCACATGAACACTGGGACCACCTCATTATAGACTGCCTTACCTTGCCTCCTCCTCCTCCCATGCAGGAATCTGTTGTAAAGGTGTAAAGTCAGTCACGCACCTGGCTTATCCCAGCACCATGCATGCACTCCCAAATTATGTCTCTGTCTCTGTCTCTCTGTTTCTCTCTCTCTCTCTCTCTCTCTCTCTCTCTCTCTCTCTCTCTCTCACACACACACACACACACACACACACACACACACACGCAGACTCATTCAAACACACTCTTATACAAACACACACTGAGACTCCTACAGTTGAACCTCTGAAACATTCATAATCATGGAACCTGCCACATGTAACTGTTCCCCGCCTCGGCACTCACTTTAGAATGCAGTCGCTTAAGGATCTACCTTGGGTCTTAGGTCAGATTCCATGAAGCCACCCTCAGGCTCTTTCTGCTTCCTCTGCTGGTTAGGAATTCTAGTCTTCCTTATGCAAATGCCCATGATGACATCACCCCTTCCTTACCTGTGGCTCCCTCCCCTGAACCTTAGCCTCCTCTCTCATGGTGATTTCCCTGAATGTACCCTCTTCCCAGATCTTATGGAACTCCCACAGTCTGATGAAGGCAGCTCTCCCCGTGGCCCCATGAGGCGAGGACTCGGCCAGCCTCCAGGCTCTGACACAGGAATAGCCTGTTCTCTGTCAGTGGAACACTCATTCCCAGGCTCCTCCATCGGGCCCCTTTCCCACTCAGCAGGGAGTGAGCAGGCCCCCAGGAGAACAACAACTTCCTTGATTTGACCCAGTGGCCCTGCCTGCTATTATCTATTGAAGCTTTGCTTCATTGGAGACATTATCATCCAGTCAAGGAAGATATGAAATTAGTTCTCTCTCTGTCAGAAATTGAATTCATTAAAGCAATTATTACTCTCATCCCCAGGAATGAGGTGAGGTTGTTAGGTAAGACGTGTCTTTTTATCCTTTTCTGAATGAAATAATCTTTTTTTCTCCTTCCAATTTTGAGACTCCATAAGGAGAAAAGTAACAGCATATTTCTGAAGAGGACTGGAAAATGAAAAGAGAATGAAAATTTATCACTCACTAATTAACTCTTTCTGCGAAAGCAGTAGGTTCTGCGAGACATAGGACTCTGAGGAAAGGCCAACCCAGAACCCACCTGCTTGCATCTCTGGGGCCAATGCTCTCCACAGAGTCCTTATTAAGGGAGAAAGACTGGGATCCAGAGGAGGAAAGAGATAGGGTTCAGCCTTGGCAGCCTCTCTCTTAGTACAGCATGAGGAGTCACTGTCTTATGGGCCAGCACTCCCTCCCCTCTGAACCCCTCTGTCCAATTAAGAAGCCACCATGTCTCCTGCGTGGCAATAGGTCAGAGAAACTTAGAGCTGGAGAGGACATTGAGCATTGCTTACTCCAAACCGTCCATTCTAACGGTGTGGAAACCAAGGTCCAGAGAAATTAAAATGCATGGCAGAAAAACTGTGGATGATCACTGGCAGGTCCACAGGGATCCCTGGGCCTCCTCTCTCTCTCCTAACGCACTGCATCACATTGTGTCTCAAAAGGCTGCTGTTCCGATCAGCAGAAGTAGTAGTTACCTGGGAGTGGAGGCTGGGCATGGCAGCAATGGGATATGCTTGGACCCTAGGACCTGTTTTTACTCTTAGCTGTGGTCCAGCCTGTGAGTTGAGGCTAGTCTCGTGAAAGCATTGCTTTGCCTGCCTACTGGCTGGAAAAGCAGCACGCAATCTGTCTCTCCCATCGCGACAGCCCATTGGCTGGCGTGGTAAGGATGTAGAACATGTAAGGAAGAGGTGTGGTGAGGTTGCCCACGGGTCTGCAGGGAGTCAGCTGGGCTAGCCATGCCTCCCCATTGGAGAAAAGCCAGCAGGGCTTTAAGTATCAAACGTGTCTTCTTAGTGCAGGGATGGAGAACGTCTGGCCCATGGGCCATATAAATCATTTGGTCTGGCCCTGCCAAGGTGACCTCAAGTGGGAATCAAAATTCAATAAATCTAGGAGCTTTTTTCATATAAAATTTATATTAAGTGAATTATATTAAGCAAATGATGTTATAAATATCCAAATGGCCCTTGGCAGAAAAAAGGTTCCCCACCCCTGCCTTAGTGGGAGGTGCTGTTTAGAGGAGATTCTCACTTTTTTGCCGAGTTCCTCAGGAATCTCTGACTTCTGGTAGTTGCATTTCTCGTGCCTCCTTGCCTCTTCTGTCAGGGAGGCTTGCAGCCCTACATGCCTTTTTGGAAAGCTCAAATGTTATCTCCTCTGATGGGCCTTTCCTGACCTCCCTGGAAGATTAAGACACTTGTCCTTTTTCAGTTTATTAACTAATATAAATAATCTGATCCTAAGTCATCTAGTGAACTTGAGACAGGTACTAATTATTTCTGCTATGCCTCTTTATATATAAATATATATTATATAATTGGGCTGTATTATAATTATTTTCATGTCAGTTTCCTTATTAGATCGTAAGCTAGTTGATAGCAAGATCATGTCTTTTTTTTAATTTTTTATTCTCCAGCCCCTACCACAGAGTATGGAACAAAGTATGTTTTCAAATAAATGTCTGCCAAATGAAGAAATGCACAGTTATGAAAGTGGGCATATCTGCAGTAAGCAGAAATACTTTTCTCCAGGGTCATACCCTGGACAACTCTCATTGCCTGCGAATTCATGCCAACATTTCCTTCCTTTCTGGCTCTGAAATGTTGGAATCAACTGAAATAGTTACCATGAGAAGCTTATGAAGTAATCTCATTTGGGTCTTAAATGTTAGAGTCATTTCTTTAGAGCAGTGATTCTCAACCATTCTAATGCCGAGACTCTTTAATATAGTTACTCATGTTGTGGTGACCCCCCCAACCATAAAATTATTTTCGTTGCTACTTCATAACTGTAATTTTGCTACTGTTAATGAATCGTAATGTAAATATCTGTGTTTTCTGATGGTCTTAGGCGACCCTGCTAGTGGTTCTCAACCTGTGGGTCATGTAGAGCCTAAGACCATCGGAGAACTGCTCGCAGGGTTGCATAAGACCATTGGAAAACACAGATATTTATATTATGATACATAACAGAGGCAAAATTATAGTTATGAAGTAGCAAAAATAATTTTATGGTTGGGGGGTCACTACAACACGAGGAACTGTATTAAAGGGTCGAGGCATTAGAAAGGTTGAGAACCACTACTTTAGAGAGTTGCTTCAGCATAATCCTGTTCAGCTGACCTGGCAAGGCCATCTTCTAAGTTGAGATTTGATTATGTCATTCTCCCACCCCAGTGTCCCAGATAGGGGGCCTTCAGAACCCATCATATGATTCACCTCTTTTTAAAGAACACACAAAGTCAATAGCTGGCTTTTGATAGTTTGGTTTTTGAAATATTTGAGGACCTTTTCTTAACATAACCCATACTTTAGAGGAATCTATATATGCAAAATGCAAAGTATCCCATTTTTTTGACCAGGAGACCAGGAGTTTGATTGCTTGATATGACATGTGCCGACCACCAGGGGATGGCCGGCTGGCAGCCAGAAGGCTCTGATCGGCCCTAATCGCTGGCCAGGCCTAGGAACCTCACCCATGGATGGATCTCATGCACCGGGCCTCTAGTCCTATATAATAAAAGGTTAATATGCACATTGTTTCTGCTACTGGGAGTTTGACCTGGAGTTTGACCAGGAGTTTAACCAGGGTTCGGGGTTGGCCAGCCAACTGCCTGAGGCCCCTCCCCTGGCCAGCCCTGCCCCCAGATCGGCCCCCCATCCCCAATTGTGGGCGGGGCCAGCTGGCAAACCATTCATGACCCTTCCAGCCTTTCCAGCCAGATTGGCACCTATCAGGGAGGGCCAGCCAGATCCCAACTGTGCATGAATTCATGCACCGGGCCTCTAGTGTAATTATAATCTCCTACTGGGGTCCTTTCAGATGTGTCTTGGCAGTTCTGGGTGCTCTTCATAGTAACATGTATTTTGATTCAAAGTAACTAGTTACTGGCTGATCATTATCCCTTTCCACATACCACTTTATATATATATATTGATTCCTGCCTTAGCCCACATAGTGCGAGCTTTTATTACATCCATCCTGACCTCTTTGTAACTGCATTGCAGAAAATAGGAAAGCATTATTATTTTCCCAACAGTTCCAGTAGACTTGACCAATTGTTTAATACTGGTATGGATTCGAGGCCCCTGGAGGGATGAGCTTTCTATGCAAAAATAGGATGCTTTGCTCATCTGCTTGCAGGGAGAAAGGATGCTGTTTGGTGATTGGTGCAGCCCTTCACAGCTGCCCACCTCGACAGCTATGCTGCTGTTGTTTGCCTGTGGTTAAAAATAACTAGTTAGAGGGAGAGTGTGGGCTTGCAGTGGGATCTGAATGTATAGAGAGATTTAAAATGCTGTGGACATATTTAAGCTTCCTCCAGCTCTCAGAAATCTCCCCTTGCTGATCTGTTTCTTTGCAGGCATGTATTTTTCAGCAGGGAGCAGGGGCCACAGGTGTAAGGACACCAGCAGAGCCTGGGCCAAGTTGTCACATGTCTGCAGTATTTACAATGTGTGTTTCTCTGTAGCTTTGCTTGTTTTAGGTCTAGCCTGATTTATCCCGTTCCAGAAAATGGAATTACATTAATTGAGCTTTTGTCTTTGCATTTTGGCAAATGTTATGACTCTGGAACTCAAGAATACCCACTAAGGACAAATAAGGTAACACTCACTCACACAGGACTCCTGTAATAGAGAGGAAAGACTGGTAATAGAGAGAAGTCTTTCTGATTTTCTGCTGCAGCTGGATCTCACAATCTATTTGTGGACATATTACTTCCTGACTTTAAACCTCAGTGTCCCTTTCTATAAATTGGGGGTAATAAAGCACTTTGCTTGGCTCCTCACATTTAGTTCTGATAAATGCTTATAGACTACAGAATTCAGGACTGGCCTGAGGTGAAATTGTACCCCATACAATGCTCATATGCAAACTCTGGGAGGTCCACTTGCAATTCCAACCGTGTGCTCTTGGATGAGAGGATCAGCGAGAGAGGCAGCCAGCCCCTGAGTGTCTCCCTTTTGCTTCCCGCTCGGGAGTGCAGAGTGAATGTCTAAGTGGACCTGGAGATCCCAGCAGGGAAATGGCATGGGGGGAGGGTAGTTGTACCTATGCTTTGGGAGCTGTACCTATGCTCCCATTCAGGAGCTCAACTGACCAACCAGGTCCCCTCCCCCCTCCACACACCCTCCAAGGGTTGGCCTGGTTGAGTTGTAGGAACAGGTGAAGCAACATCGCCAGTGCGCAGGCACCAGTAACATGAAGGCTCCCATCCTCTGTAGGTGAGAAGCAGCTTCTTTGATGAAGAAGAAACATAACCTTCTAAAAGAAATAACAAGTCCCAAATAACATAACCTTCTAAAAGAAATAACAAGTCCCACTCTAAATGAAAACAATAACATAAACAAAACAAGGACTCCATTTGTACAGACAGTTTATATCTGGTCCTTGCTAATTCCTGGAGGTGAGGCAGGCAGAGGCTGGGCTGGGAGAGAGGAAAGAGGGCAGGGCATGAAGAGGTGCAGAGAGAAGGCAGAGGGGGGGGTGGAACTTAGGGAAGGTCTGCAGTAGGACCCCCAGCCTCAGGGTCTGCAAACTCCAGCCCAGGAGCCAAGGCCAGCCTGCCGTCTTCTGTATGGTCCATGCACTACAATGGGTTCCTGCCTATTTCAATGGCAAAAAAAAATCAAAGGAAGAATAATGTTTTGTGCTATATGGAAATTATGTGAGTTTCCAATATCAGCATCCATAAACAACGCTTTATTGGAGCACAGCTCTGCCCTTCGGTCACTGCCCACCACAGCTTCCACACTTGAAGGGCAGGATTGGGCTGGTGGGACAGAGACCCCATGGCCCCCAAAGCCAAAAAATTTACTGCCTGCCTCTTCACTGGCAGATTTACTACCTGCTGACCCCTGCTCTAGCTAGAGTCTAAAACTCTGGCGGGTCATTTCATTTAAATTTTCCCCCAAAGAAGCGCCAAGCCATTATTTGTAATGGTGCGTCGTTTCTGAGGACCGCTGCGAAAGCAGGTGGAGAAGGCATTCCAGCGCTGTACCACCTGCATTAACCTTGCACGGCTCATGGTGCTCTTTTGGGGAGCCAGCCCGCCAGGGGAACTTGATGTACATGAGATTTTCATTTGAGCAATCACATGGGGACTACATCCAACTTTTCAAAGTATCACAGAAAAAAAAGTTGTGTATGGAAATATGTGTGAAATGTGTTACAATGATTTCCATTTCGTACCAACTCTGAGTGCAGCACAACCACATCTGAATCATCGAATGTGTTATTAATCACAGTGTGATAGGCGATGTTATTAAACTTCATCATAATAGTGAATGTTTCCTATCATATGGTATAGATAATCTCTGGGTAATTAATCACACTGGTGGCATGTACTTTGCATGGCTGCGGTGAGGACTGCTGTGTTTGACACAGCTGCTGCACCTCATGAAGCACATATTAGGTGCTCACAGATGCATGTGCCTCTCCCTCCCCCGTGTCATTTTTATCCCATTAGCACTTGCAAATGGCTCTTGAACAAGAAATCTAAGTTACCCAGCATAGATTGTGGGCGGGGCTATTTTCCACCAACTAAGTCTTTCTTTAATTAGGTTCCTGTGTAAACTAGCCATTTAAAAAAAAATTTGGGGGGGTGCAGTTTGCTTTACTTCTAAGTGACTGGCTGAATCTGCATTTATTCCTTAAGGAACTTGTTATATAATCCATAGTTAGGGTTTTAATATGGGAAGTCTAGTTCAGTTGGAAGGAGAGAGCTATAGTAAGAGAGATGGACGATGAAATAGATATAATACAGCCTTGGTAGATGCTTTCTGAGTGCCAGGAAGGGCAGGGCTGATTTGGCCACAGAGTGGAGGAGAGGGGAAAAAGCAAGGGTAGAGGGTAGGGTAGGAGAAAGAGAGAGGCAATGTTTTTCTGAGAGACTGAGAAAAAGGAAGATAGGAGCAGGTTCAAGGTCATAGAGATGAAATGACAAGAGGTTGTGATGAAAGAAGAAAGAGACCATAGGTGCATGTATGATCTTGGAGGGAGAATGAGTGTGTGGTGCATGTGGGAATATGGTTTCTCCTGCACAGTGGGCTCCCAGAAAGCCATTGTGAAAGGAGGCGTGCATGAGAAGGTGGGTGGGGTCAGAGGTTGTACTGGTGGATGGCATCAGAGTGCAGGCAGGGGGCGGCTTGTGTCTGTGTGTGTGTGTGTGTGTGTGTGTGTGTGTGTGTGTGTTGTGTGGTTGTGGGGAGGAGAGAAGGCAGAGACTGGAGTCATGGGGGAGGCATTAATTGCTTCACTCCTGTTTCTGTAACCTGGCCGGAGTCATAGTTTCCCCTTCAGGCTTTTTAGTGGACTGCTGAGGTGAGCATGTGCTCTGGGCCCTGTCAGGAGTGATGGCATCTAGGCAGACAGCCCTGAAGCTCTGCTTCTCCCTATAGTTCATCAGATCTGAATGAGAAGGGGAATTGTTTGGACAGGCCTGTTAAGTGAATGTTTTCCCAGCATTCATTGGAGAACTTGAGGAGGCCGCTTGGGTGGAAGACATCCAACCACCTCGGGCTGCAGTAGGAGAGGAATTTATATAACAACATCCACATAGCATCTTTCCTTTGCTTCCTTGGTTTCTTGCCCTCAAATTGGTCTCAAGCATCTCTCCAAACCTCTGCCTGGATTGGGTTGAACCTACCCTGCACCCATCTCCTGCACTGTCCCAAGCCACAGGCCTGTTCGCAGGCTCGAATTGGGTGTGTTCCAGCAATATTCCAAGTGAACATGTGCTCACCTGTGTGTGTGTGTGTGTGTGTGTGTGTGTGTGCGTGCGCACATGCAGTGTGTACAGAGAGGAGCTCTGGTTGTGGAGACTCCAGCAGCAGTGCTTTGGGAAAGTTCAAGCAAAATAATCTGCACATTTGTGCTTGTCTCTGTCAGTGCCAGCTCCTGGGACAGTCCCAGTTACCCATCTCCAAGCTGTTTCCCACACAATGCACCAAAAAGAGTGAGGAGAATTGTCCAAGCTTGTGTTACATAGAAGCCAAAAGTCACAATGCGCATTGGGAAGGGGTGGAGAACCAGCTGCTCAACTGCGGGGACAAAATACTGGATTTTTGTCTCTAGAGCAGCCTCTCTGAGGCCGCCTGCCCGGGGCCTCTGTACACCCCGGCAGCAGCAGGGCATGGAGGGAGGAGATGGCATGAGGCCAGAGAGAAACCTGCCCTGAGAAGGAGGGGCTAAGGCGGAGAGAAATTGTTGCTGTGGCCAAAAGGGTTTCTGGGTTCTGCTTGCTCCATTAACTCTGCAGAGGGAGGGCCTCAGGCCCAGCCAGTGCAGGTGTGAACATTCACCATCGGGCCCTGGAGGCGGGGCTGCCAGCTGCTCGGTGATGGGCTCTAGTGCTGGCCAAGCCCAGGCTGTGCGGAGGCTCCCACCCGGCACCCTTTCCCAGAGCTTATTCCACCCTGCCCCTCCCCCTGCCCCCCTCCCAACCCTTTGCAGCTTCCCATGTAATTTGCTTGTAACAAGCATCATAAAGTTTGGTTGAGCTTGTGAGGACTGGTGAGTACAATGAGCTTCTGGTTCTGGCAGGGACACCAGGTTAACACCTTGCCAGGCGGGGGGGGGGGGGGGGGGGGGGGGGGGCGGGGGACTGTCTGCCTGGCTTCTCAGGAATGAGAGGCAATTTAACAACCTCTAGATTTTCAGTGTTAGAAAGGTAAAACCTGACATGCTCTTAGTGGACTACATAACTATTCTCTGAATTCCTAAGGCTCATCCTCTCCGTTAACAAGTCCAACCTCCTCTCTCCCGGCTCCCATCTCCCGGGGCCTTCAAATCAGCACAAAACAGGACCTTTCTTGTCATCTCATCCCTTGAAGCATTGGGCCCATCCAGTGTGTCACTGTCTCTTCGGTCACTTTCCACCCTCCCAACGTCTCCTACAGCCCTTCCCATTAGTGTTATCATGTCATATGCCTCTTCTTCCTTCTCTCCCAAGTCCGCTCATCTCCTCCTCTTACCTCATTCTACCTCCCATTCTCTCTCTCTGACTCTCTCTCTCTCACCTTTTTTCCATCCCTCCCTCCTCTTCCCGTGATCTGTACTTTTCTGACCCTCTGCCATATGGCTTATTGGCTTGGCATCTCAGTGGACAGATGGACAGATGCCATATGGACAGATGGACAGAGACCAGAGCAATGAAGTAGGCAGTTTCTCAAGGGGAACTAAAACGCTTTGCTCTTGATTCTTCCAATGAACCTAAGACACTTATCAACTTAATAAACACAAATAGGGTACCATTCTGTAAGGCTACCATGTTAAGCATGGGTTTCTCTTTACCCCTGAATTACTGCTACCTACTATTGATATTACCATTAACTTATAGCAATTTTATTAATAACTACATTAGATATTAGTATTAATTAGTATTATTAATAAGCATTACTATACTTGGTAATTAATTTTGTTACTATCTATACTTTAAAGCTTATTAATTGATTCCCCATATATTATTTATTTAAATAAACACATCTTTGTTTAGTACCTTCTGTGTGTCAGTTCTTATGCTAATCATTGGGGATGTAGAGTGCTCTTCATGAGACTGATAGAAATCTCTGGAATAGCCCATGTTATAGAGCTAATGAATGGGCAACTCAGATTTTTTCAGTTAGAGCTAATGCTCTTTCTTCAGCTTGGTTTTTCAAATTTGGTTGTACAGAGGGGTCACCTGGGAAACAAAATATATTTAATTCATATGGAATATGTCCTAGGCTCAAGATTTTTAGACATTTCCCCAAGAGATTTGAATATGCAGCAAAAAGCACACTTTTTTTCCTTTTTTAAATTGAATTTATTGGGGTGACAATGGTTAACAAAATTACATAGGTTTGGGGTACATAATTCCACCTGTACACTATATTGTGTGTTCACCACCTCAAGCCAAGTCTCCTTCCATCACCATTTATCTCCTCTATACCCTTCTTCACCTCTGCCCACTCTCCCCTCCCCAACAATCACCACACCGTTGTCCCTGTTTATGAGTTTTCTCTCTTTTTTTCCCCTTTTTGCTCAATCTCTCCAGCCCCCACCGCCCCCGCCGCCAAACACACAACTCTATGTGTCTGTCTCCATTTTGCTTTAGTTAATTTTTTCATTAGATTCCAGATATGAGTGGAATTATATGCTACTTGTCTTTCTCTGGCTGGCTTATTTCACTTCTGACAAGATGGAGGGTAAGGTTTGGTGTCGGGAAAGACAAGCAAAGCAGTTCCCAGGCCATCATTAGTGGTAGAGGGTCTGGGCTGCTTTCTCTGACAACTCTTAAAAACAAGAGTTGTCACAGAAAAAAACAAAATGCCTTTTCTTGAAATGTCCAAGCAGCTCACTTATTTGCCCTCTCTCAGTGTTCCCTACTTTGACTCTTATAGGATTCTTTTCCCTAAGAAGTTCCTCTCTCCATTTTAAGTGGTCTATTTTCCAAACTATACATACGCACCAAGTTGGCTTTCCAGAACCCTTTTCTCCTTTCTAAGCTGGATCCTAGAAAGCCAGGCATTGCCACCACCACAGAAGGACCCGTTTCTTTTGTCCTTCCATTTCTCCCCACATGCAGACCAGGGGCCTCGCTGTAGAGGGAGCAGTGTAGTGGGCAGATCTGAGCCTTCGAAGAAGATGGCCAAGCCAGTTGCTCCCACCTGTCTGAGCCCTCACCGGAACCCCCTTACTCTATATCTGTGGTGGGGGTGGGGGGATGGATAGGGTATATAGTTAACGTAAACTCAAGGGATCATCTGTCACCAAGGCTCCTGGTGCTATGAAACAGAACCCAAACATCTCTTCATTCTTGGTTCCAAAAAAATGTAAAGTGCTATAGGTCCACCTCCCCAAATGTAGAGTTGCTCTATATCAGGACAGGGGAGGGTGGGATCTTTACTTTGAAGAGCTGCTTGAAAGGATTCAGTAAGTCAGTCAGTCAGTCAGTTAACATTTATTGAGCCCTTTTGAACAAGTGCTGGTTCAGGAGCAGAGATGAATAAACTCAGCCTCCAGGAGCTCCCAGTTTTATGGGGGAGGAAGACATATACAAAAACAAATGCTCTGTGAGAGAACTGTATGGTGGGGCACAGAGCAGAGGATCCTACCTAGTGTGAGGGATGGGATGTGGGTGCTAGGGAAGGTTTCAGGGAGAAAGGGAGGGGAAAGGTTAGATTAGAAAGAGAAGCAAGCCTTGGCTGAGAGAGGGGTCAGAGGGCAGTGCTGTGCCCTATTGTTTGTGAGTAAAGGGTACAGTGAGTGTGGAATGGGGGGAAAAGGATAAGATGGAGATGTGGCCTCTCAGGAAGGACTTCATGTGTCACTCAGGAGTTTGGCCTTCAATGTGATTACTGCCCTACCCCTAAACTCAGGGAAGGGACTGGCCAGTCTCTACCATCAGATCTGTCTGCCACTGAGCATTGGAGATATGTGGGCACCTTCAACAGCAACTTTCCGTGTGCTCAGTTGGCTGTCAGATGGCAATGCCATCATCTCCCAGAAAGATTGTCTCAGGTCCAAGTTTCAGGGACATTCTTCCATTGTGTTGAACTTGCCTGCAATAAAAGAAAATAGTAGGCATTATCTGGTTGGGTGTTGCCTTCTCTCTGAAAACTGTGGTTATGCCGGCAGGCAGTAGGCTACAAATTCACCAACATACTTTATTTTTTTATTTTTAAGTATATATTGTTGAAAGTATTACATATGTCCTCTTTCCATCCCCCCATTGACCCTTTCTAACTTTCCCCCTCCCCAGGCCTTCACCACACTATTGTCTGTCCATGGGTTATGCACATATGCATACAAGTTCTTTGGTTGATCTCTTCCCACACACCCATACACCCTCCCCCACCTTATCTCTGAGATTTGACAGTCTGTTTCATGCTTCTGTGTTTCTGAACCTATTTTGTTCATCAGTTTATTTTGTTCATTAGATTCCACTTATGAGTGAGATCATCTGATACTTGCCTTTCTCTTACTGACTTCTTTCACTTAGCATAATCTCTCCAGGTCCCTCCATGCTGTCTCAAAGGTTAAGAGGTCATTCTTTTTTACTTCTACAGAAATCTATCAAAATACTTTAAACAATGACTTCCCATGAAAACAAACAAAACGTATGTTCCCAAAGGCGCCTGTCATATCTTCTCTCTATTGATATCAAAGATTTTTATGGGAGAAATGTTCCATAACCTTATTTCTTAAAGTCCCACCAAAAACATGGCTAATTTCCTCTTCCACCTGATGCTGTGGCTTCAAAAAGCCACTTCCTCCCCCCAAGTCTCTGTGGTCCTAGGCAAATGATTCACATTTGCAGAATGAGTGCAAAATGAATTCCAGAGCTGAGGCCAGAAAAGACCCCACCAAATGTCTTTGTTAACTTTAATATCATTACAGGAGCTTCTGGGCATTCCATGTGTTCTGGACGCTGAAGGGCCTGGAGTTCTCAATAAAGTGGAACTTGCAGAAGCCCCAAGAAAATTGTGTTCCCTGGCCACACACCCAGACACAGGCACTGCTGTCTTATCTCTGGATAAGCGTGTGTGTGTGTGTGTGTGTGTGTGTGTGTGTGTGTGTGTGTCTTTTTAAAATGAGAAATCTGTTGAGCTTTTGAAGAAAGTAAAAAGGTTATTTCAGATCTGGGCAGCCTTCTACTAACCTGATTTTTCCTAAATGGAAACATTAGTCTCTATCACCAGGTAGTTATTTTCAAACGTAGAAGGAAATGGTGAAAGAGAAGGAAAAGGGTTTGTAAAGGAAAAACCCAGCTTCAAAAGGTAGCAGGGACTTGATAGATTATACTCTCATGATAACCAAGGAGGCGTTTTACAAATGAGGAGGTCGAAGCGCAGATGATTTGAATCATTTGCCTGAGACCACAGAGGTTCGAAGTAGCTGACCTGGGTTCTGCAGGTCGGCACCCATGGCAAGCTCTCATTCATATCTGTAGACTTGAAATTCCATGTGCAAAATTAGCTGGCAGAAGAGAAGGCCTCTTCTGATTAATTGAGGAGAGTGATTAATGAGGGATGTTAAAGTTGATAAAGAGGATATGCCATCGGGTTTGTAAAGTGATTTTCCACCTTACAAAACCTTCAGAAGCCCTTATCTCATAGGCTAGCAGGACCCAGTGAAGGATGGCTTTCTCGGGAGAGGAAGCTGCAATGTGACAGCATCGTTCGGTGAATTAGTAACAGACCAGGACAGGGTCTGGGCTCCAGATACCTAAGCCAAGGCCTCAGCACTACTTTTGTTCATCTCAAGCCTTGGACATGTTTCAAAATCAACATAGATTTCCAGATATCACCCCAAATTCACTGGATCAAGCTCCTGACACCAAAGTTTGTGAGCACGTGTACTTTCTTTTGGGTCTCTTTGTGCATGGGAAGATCTGGTGTGCCCCTTACACTGAGTTGAACTCCCCGGTGTGCCCTCTAGTCTATCAGTGTCTTCTAATATAAAAAACTGTTCTCAAAGGAAGACTAGAAAAATGCCCCCAATTCTCTCTCATGTTTAACAAGCCTCACTGTTAGCTGATTCTTTCTGGGGTCTAACTATAGCTTTCCTTTATTCTATTTTTTTCATTTTATCATTGAGAATGGAGAACATATGATCACCATCCCTGGTGTAATAACAGTCCCTATAATTGAAAGCAACTCTGATGTCTTTCTTCAGAATCCTCTACTGCAGACTGAAAACTCTTAGCATCAGAATTATAAAATATTTTTAGACTGAGGCAGTTCTGAGTTATGTAGCCTGTGGACAGCATTGCGCAGAAGCTCCAAAGATAGCTTTTCCCCTCAATATGACATATTTTGAATAAATACTATTTAAGGTTTCCACTGATTTCACTTAAGAATAGAAATATATGTTTCCCATTTGTAGCCCTACATTATATTTAAAAACAACCTAACCTAAAGTTAATAAAGTATAAAAAATAAATAATATTTAAGTCTGGAACATAATGATATACTACTTATGCAAATGGGTGGAGGTGATTAAACTCCTTACCCCTTGCTCAGTCAGGATTTATAGTTGCCCATTATCTTGGGGACAAGGTTGGTCAGACAAGCTCATATTTCCTCCATCTTTCTGAGACTTTTTTCTCCTTGGAAGAAAGACAATAAAAGGTAGAAAAAATACCTTTTCTTCCTTTGATCCTTGCTCCTTCCTACCAAAAATCAAACTGTCTCTTTTTCCAAATCATTCACAGTGATTCCAGTTTGGGCTTAAAAAGATGATCCATGTATATACTAGTATTATGACCAAAAAAAAAAGATCATAGAAAGTCTCTAAGAGGAAAAACCGTTTTTGGAGATATGATGAGGTTAGCAGAGAGGAGCAGAGATCTCCATTCATAGTGAAGTGACTCTGACAACATGCTCCTCTTCTAGGATGTTGCTAATATTAGTGCTCACTTACCACAGAGCACTTCTGCTGCCATAGAGCACTTGGGACTCTCTTGGCTCCATTGTGTATTCTAAAGAGTTTATTAAACATATGCAGTAGGATTATATTCAACACCCAGTCAAGTTTCAAGTTCTGAATCCAGAGAAAAACAAAATGAATAGCTGGCTGATGTTTAATTACTTTTGTTCTACCTTCCTGTCTTGCTTTATAGAAAATATAAACTTTGAAAAATAGCCAACTGAAAAATAAAGTTATTTGAGAAGGTGTTGAGGTCAGTGCACTCTTCCTTCCTACCACAGCCAGAGGACCTGCCATGGGCAGGGTGACTGAACAGAAAGACCTGAGCGCCCTGTAAAAAAGGAAGTCCTGACACTAACACGTGGGATTGGCGTGCAGAGTAAGTGCCTGTTGGCGGGAAATATGCACAGGCATGATGCTTTATGACCCATAGACCAGTCTTCCCATCTCCAGCCAACTTTATCTGGAAAGACCATTCTGTCTGATGTTCTAAATGTCACTCCATAAGAGGTTTTTTTTTTGTTCCTAAATGATAATTTTCTTATTCAAGACTTTTGTCTGCCAATGCATAAAATCTGCAAAGAGAAACAACAACCCAAGCTTGGAAATGACATCAATGGCAACACCTTCCTCCAGCTCTCGATCAGGGCGGTAAGGGAAGACAGTGACAGAGAGAGTCAACCCTTTCCATCCCAGCCAAACACGAATGTGGTTGCAGATGCCTTGGACAATAATGGATGTTTGGCTCAGAGCTGCCTGCATTTGTTTCACAGTCACTCTCACACATACTCAAATGGAAGCCATCAAATGCTCTCCCCTCTTGCCACCCTGCCCTGAGCACATGCACACTGAGGGAAGACTTGGGATACACACACACCTGGCTGAACAGATCAGACGTTCCATCACCCACTATCTTTTCTTCTACACCCTGAAGGAAAGATGCTCAGACATCCCTTCTACTCAGTAAGTCCTCTTCAAGAAACATGGCTATAGCATATCTGCAGAAAGAAATGGGTGGTTGAAAGCAGTTTCTTCATAGTAAGACATCACTATGACCTTTGGAGCCTAGAATGCCTAATTAGACCAAGACAGAAGAAGGAGAGCTATGACTCCTCTCATTGTAAACTGATGAGGTGTTATTGTGTGGTGTCTCTTGATTGAGGGAGGGCAAATCTTGAATGTATAGACACATGTCCTCACAGACATGTCCTCAAGAAACTTGAGAAGCATTCCCAATGGTTGGGCTCATAACACAACATTTTCCATTGGCTTCCTGCTCCTTCCCCCTCTTTTTTTCTACTTCCCTGCCTTCCTCACCTTCTGTGTTGTCAAGAGGTAACTCTCTCTCCTCAGACCTGACCTTTGTTCATTCCTGAGAAGATTCCTAGGGAAATCTGACTTCTTGCTTAGTTTGAACTACCAGCCTGATTGGAATTGAGTTAGAGGTGGCTGATAGTTGCAGTGTCCTCCCCAAATGGCACTTATTCTTTGAAAGCTTTTGTTGGTGTTCACAATCTGATGAAATGTCAATGGTGGCCATGCCAAATATGTGTTAGGCTCATAGGAGCCACCAAACAAATCTTGATCAAGGTTCTCATTCCTATAAAGACATATAGATTCTAGAGACATTTTTCCCCAGAAGATAGTCTCTGTGTGCAATTTTTCCTTTCAATCCAGTTTAGCAAATATTTTGCTAGTAATAACAGAACCATGTGCTTAGTACATCGCTTATTCTGCTGTGGAAGAATTAGAGAAATATGGCTCAGTTTCTCTAGGTACCTTTTGGTATAAATGAGACTTATCTTCTACATGAAACAGTCACAAAGCAGGATATAGAGCTCATAATCAGGCACTAAATTATGATGGTGAACTGATGATACTATGAGTTCAAAGAGGGATAGACCAATGTGGATGGTTATTCTGGAGGGGTGAGTGCATGTAGGGTAACCAGGCAGAAGGACAAGGCTATTCGAGTATGGAAAATGTGCTCGGCGATAGTAAAAATCAGAGCTAACCTAAAGCTGATGCTCTAACCATCTCTAAATAGTGAGTGAAAGCCTGCTTCTTTTGAATGTTTTTCCCCTTTAAAGGCTCCCAAGATGAAGCTGTGACAAGATTCCATTTGCCCTTGTGCCGTGCTGGTGACCCTAAAGCCTGATCCTCTAGGCCAGTGGTTGGCAAACTCATTAGTCACCGGAGCCAAATATCAACAGTACAATGATTGAAATTTCTTTTGAGAGCCAAATTTTTAAACTTAAACTATATAGGTAGAAACATTGTTGTTAACTTAATTAAGTACTCCTAAGCTGGCCTTTGCTAAAAACTCAAGGGGCCAAAGAGCCAAATATGGCTCATGAGCCTCAGTTTGCCAACCACTGCTCTCAGCACAGCCTGGTAAATATCTGTCAGAGGCTTGGGAAGTGAAACATTTCCAAATGATCAAGTGCCCAAGGTAAGGGGTCAATCCTGGGTTAGCCAGTTAGCTCTTCCTGTTTTCACTTCATGGGTCAACTGTTCCCTGATAGGCATAAGAAACATGGATAAGAACATAAATGGATTATGATAAATCTGCCAGCATCATTAAGAAATCCACATTTTAATATAGGCCATGTGTACTGATGTGTTGGAAAACTCAAAGGATTTTTTTTGCCTGTTTGTTTTTGTTTTTATAGAACATACCATTAAAATATACTCATAGGGCAGTGTAGTAGTGGCTAAGCAGACACTGGAGCCATTTGCTTGGTTTCAAATCTTAGCTACCTAACTTTGGACAAGCTATTTAATGTCATTGCACCTTATTTTCTTTTTTGTTATGTTTGTTTGTTTTTTGAAAAATAGGGATAATAATAATAATAATACTTACATATGATTGTTTTGAGGTATAAATGAGATAGTATATGTAAAAGAATTAGAAGAGTATCCTGATATGTATTGTGCATTTAATAAATATAAAGTTGTCATTATGCTGATGGTCATCATTAGTCCAGAGTAGATCTTAGAGGGAATCTAGTTAAATACTACAGTGCAATTCCCTGGCCAGTGTAGTTCAGTTGGTTGAGTATCCTCCCTCGCACCAAGAGGTCACTGGTTTGATACCTGGTCATGGCACATGCCCAGGTTGTGGGCTCGATCCCCAGTAGGAGACGTGCAGTAGGTAGCCATCCATGCTTTGATCTCATCAATGTTTCTCTCTCCCTCTCCTTTCTTCTCTTTCTCTAAAACCAACCAAAACATATTTCAAAAATTATAAACAAATACTTCAATTTTACAAATAAGGAAACTAAGTTTTTGAGAGGTGAAGTGACCTGCTGACAATCATTAGTAAAACGGGAACTAAAGACCTTGACTCCTGGCTCATAAAAGAAAAAAATTACATTTATGTGTTATCTTAACCATTAGCAAAAGCACATTTACACACATTATCCTCAAACTCTTCCAATTATACCATGTTGCCTCCGCACACTGAATTGCTGAAACATTTTTCAGGCACCCAAGTATAAGAGTTCCGCGGGGAACCATTCTCAGCGAGTTCCGGAAAGAGGCGCTTGTGTGTAATGAGATGAGGGAAGGGCATAGGGAAGGCATGTCACAACAGTGCCGCAGACAAATGTGAGGCCTTCGGAGCTGTAGCAAAGTTATGTTCCATTATTAATTTGATGCTGTGTTAAATTAGCCATTTTTATGAGCAGCACAGAGCATTCCTTCAGGGAGAGCTGCACTATATTCTGTGAGCCCAACTGTCCCAACAGGCTGTCAAGACAGTACCTGTTTCTCTTCAGTGATTAGGAGCCTGGGACTAGAATGACATCAGGTTTTCGGCATTTCTGCTTTCTGAAATAATTGAGTCTGGTCTCTGAGAAATAGTATCTGCTTGTCTGTGACCATCTCCCTCTCTACTCATGTTCCTGCACGAATTAGCCCACCTGCCACCAATGACTAACAAACCGGTGTATCACAGTCACCGCCTGAGGTTGTCCTTTGCCTGGGTGTACACCTGTCTTGTACAAGCATCAAACGCCTTGAACATTTCTATTTTTCCTGAAGCAAGATGGAGCAAAGACTGTTTTACTAGAACTTCTGAGTATGTGTTGTTTGATAAATTACTAGGTTGGTGGGATGAGACTTCAGATTTATGTTGTATTAAGTGGCAATAGCCTGATGGGGTAGTCAGTTTAGAGGCAGAATTACTTGGGACTATAGAGGAGCAAAAAGGCTGACATTGAGTGTGAGAATTCAGTCTGAAGAGCACAGTGAGAGTCTGGAGAGTTCTATCTGGTGAGAAAACTTGAACTCTTTTGCTATGAGGTGTGCAATGTAAGCCCTTCCTTTCTGTTTTTTTCTCATGATTCTTTAGTAAAATTTATGAACAAATTATGAAGAGGATTTCTTAAAAAACAACTGAGAATGAGTCTGTATTGAGATATAATCTGGTAAATACAAGACACAGGTCTTCTAAATTATTGGTGGGATCCAAAGGGCAGGAGGGAAGTTGGATAAAAAATGTGCTGAGGTACCCAGTGACAACTTTAAGGGTAGAAGAACTCTTCTTTCTACAAATAACTACCTAATCCTTAGTAGAAATGGCCATCCTTTAACTTTCAGAAACATTTTTCCTCTTTTTGTTCACCAGTGATGAATGTTGTACTGAATTGTGTCCTCCAAAAATACACAGGGTGAAGCTTTAGTCCCCAGTGTGATTTTATTTGGAGATTTTAGGGGTTATTTGATGAGGTTATTCGAGTGGAGCCCTAATCTAATAGATTTGTGTCCTTATAAGAAAAATAAGAGACACCAGATCTCGTTCTCTTTGCACATGCACAGAGGAAAGGCCCCTTGAGGACACAGTGAGAGGCAGCTGTCTGCAAGCCACTGAGAGGTATCAATAGAAACTAACCCTTGCTAGTACTGAGATCTTCCAACTTCCAGCCATGGAGAAAACAAATGTCTGTGGTTTAAGCCACTCAGTCTGTGGTATTTTGTTATGGCAGCCCAAGCAGACTAATACAATGTGTTTGTTGTTTTGTTAAAAGAGCACCTTCTTTTTCACTGTTGAACATGGCTTAATATTAATTTTTCCTGCCTGTTCTTTTACCTAGAATGCTCTACCACTCAGTGTCCACATCTCTCCTGGAAAGACAATCCCTATATAAAACTATTTAGCTGGTGCATAGGGCTGATATTCAAACCTGCTATGGTTCTTCTGTCAGTCAGAGGAGCAGAGACAGTAGGAGATATATATGTGTACTTGTACATATATATGTTATATATATATATTTGTAATTTGTATTACGAATAGGCTTATGCAGTTGTAGGTACTGGCTTCTGAAGTCCCCAGGGCTAGGCAGTCAGGAAGGAAAGGAGAGAAATTGCTGCTCATGCCAGTGAGTTGAGTCAGCAGATCTGCAGCGATGAGGTGAGTGCAGAAATCTCAGAATGTAGAAACATTTGACCATTTACTTTCTCCTTGATGGTTCAGAACTTGTGATATTCAAGGAAGATTTAGACACTTTTTTAAAGGCTTCCATCTAATTAAATCAGGGCCCATCCAGGATAATGTCTCTTTTAACTCAACATCAACTGATTTGAGATTTAAGAGCATCTGAAAAAAATTCCTTCACGGGAGCATCTAAACTAGTGTGTGATGTAATACCTGGAAGAAGGTATATGTATACTACATAATGGCAACCATCTCTCTTTGAGGCTCCAGGTCTCAGAAAGATGCTCTCTTGTAATCCATCCTAATGGGAAACACACGAGGGCATTCTGGGTAATGTAGTTTAGCTTAGCCTAGTTGTCACATCACAAAGCCACCACAATGTTCAATGATGACACCTGTGCTGCTTCTTCACTCTCAGGTTTTTATCCCACAGTATAGCTAGGCTGATATATATAAAATTTATTTATTTATCTGATCATGGAAAAGACTGACAGGCTTTAGAAAGACACATTCTCCTCTTCTGTGCTTCCTTTGGTTGTCTTTGGATTTAAATCCTGGTTGGTTTCGCCAAGTGTCAGTCTTTGGTTCTATGTGCTAAAATGTCCTAGGAAGGAAGCAGCTACACCCTTGTCTTTTTGGTTGATTTGTTGTAGGCCTCCCAATTATACACTAAGATTAACTAATGGCTCTACCACTCACCTGCTATGTGAAGTTGGGCTAATGCCTTACATAGGGCTCAACGAATAAGGACCACTTAGGGTTGTTCTGTAGGTTCAAAGACCAAATAATAAGGTACTGCTGTCTGCATACTGCAGGATCTGGATAAATGACAACACATAATAATCATTATCACCTAGATATTATTCTTTATTATTTTCTCAAGGTCTTTAAAGATAATTGCAAAATAAGTGTTTTACCAAAACCCATAACTGAGAATTTCTATCAGTTGATGCTTCTCACCCTACCAAGAGCTATCTCAACTTCCTAGTTACTTTAAGACATGTGTTCAGAAGGTCTTGTAATTGATATCATCCCTTTATCATTTTTCTCACAGATAGTGCCTACAGCATTAGCAGCAGCAATGATAGCTATAATAATGATAATTTCGCAAAACCTAAATGTGCATTCTAAAGTATCCAGTGACATTCTGAACAGCGAGAGAGGAAGTTTCTCCCCACCAATTAATGGGAAGCCAAGTCTAATTTGCCACCTGCCCAGCACTTTTGAACCTGTCAGAGGAAAAGGAAACCAGTGAACCTTCATCTTGACACTAGTCTTCTTGGGGACTGCTCTCTAAAGCAAATGAAAATAGTAGTCATTAGAGTAAAAAATAGAAGGCCTGTGTCAGTCCTTTCTGTTCTTATCTTGGCTAAAAGCAAAGTTCATCATTGTCATTGAGGAAGTGGCCCCCAAAACCCACTGTACCTACAAACTCATATGCTGATGCTGGAGAATGAACATCCACTTAAGCTCTTTAAAAAAGTTTAAAGAGTTAAGTTAATCAGTTTTCCTATGACTAATGAGCCAAGGGACATTATAAACATTAAAAAATCCCACAGGTTGAAAAAAGGAGATATATAAGGCAGTGTCCCAGGTAAGATCCAGGTACACATGCTATCAGTACACTGTTGACCAGGAGCCAAGTGGTGAATGATTGATATAAACAGAGAAAATGAAGGAATAATATTCGTTGAGCTATTTAACAATCTTACCAACAAAGCTATTCAATGTTTAACACCCAAACACATAGAAAACATTAACTTTTTAAATGTTTCAATTACAGTTTATACTCAATATTCTATATTAGTTTCAGGTGTTACATAATAGTGGTTAGACAGTCATATAATTCGCACACACACACCCCCGATATTCATAGTAACTGCTGGCACCATACATAGTTATTGCAGTATTATTGACTATATTCCCTATGCTGTACTTTACATCTCCTTGACTATTTTGTAATTGCCAATTTGTAGTTCTTAATCCTTTCACCTTTTTTACCCAGTTTTCAACCCCTCCTCTCTGGCAACCATCAGTCTGTTCTGTGAGTATGAGTCTTTTTTCTGTTTTGTTTGTTCATTTATTTTGTCCTTTGGATTCCACATATAAGTGAAATCATATGGTGTTTGTCTTTCTCTGACTTATTTCATTTAGCATAATGCCCTCTAGGTCCATCCATGCTGTTGCAAATGGTAATATTGAAAAGCATTTACTTCATTAATTGATTTAAGAAATGTTTGTTAAGAACCTGCTCTGAGTAACACATTATGGTAAATGCTGGAGACACAATAAAGAGCAAAATAAAGCCCTTACCTCTTGGAATTTTCATGGTATAGAAATGATATAATACAATAAATCAATAAATATGTAAGAATATATGCAGTGATTATGGCCATCAGGACAATAAACAGGGAGCTATGATTTGAGAAAAATGTGCAGAGAGGGGCCTATGGAGTGGTCTGGGAAGACCTCCCTGGATCAGTGGTCTGCAAATTCATTAGTCAATAGAGCTAAATATCAACAGTACAACGATTAAAATTTCTTCTGAGAGCCAAATTTTTTAAACTTAAACTTTTTCTAACGCCACTTCTTCAAAATAGACTCGTCCAGGCTGTGGTATTTTGTGGAAGAGCCACACTTAAGGGGCCAAAGAGCTGCATGTGGCTCGAAAGCCACAGTTTGCCAACTGTAGAGAACTGAAAATTAAGGAACCAGGCATAAAAGGAGTCAGGGTGTGAGTGCCAGCCAGTGACAGCAAAGGGGACAGCAAGCCCAAAGGCTCAGATGGTTAAACAACTTGGCATGTTGTAGAAAGTAACAGCAGGCAGCCTAGTGGGAGACATGTGAGACTGTTGAGGCATAAGGGGACAATAGGTGATTGGAGATCAAAATGTCAATTTTACTACCAGGGAAAAAAAAGATGGATGGGAGGATGTGGCCTAGATCTCTGGGAAATTGGCTTGCTTAACGCACCTCAGAAGTCAACGCCTCCCCTGGCTTCTCTGGGAGAGGCCAGCCTCTCCACTTGGACCAGCATCTGCAGTTTGCTCCATGGAGAAATAGAGAATGAGTCCCCCAAATGAGCAGGCTGCCACCCCAAAAAGGGAGAAAAGAAGGGGTTGCCATCCCATAACTCAAGTTTTTCTCCTAAACCCACCAATCAGAGAAGTTGTTCCTCTTCCCATAGTGATCAAAAGCCAGAAGGCTTATTTAAATAGTGGTCGCCTGGTGGGGATGCAGAGGGGTGCAACCACTGTGGAGAACAGTATGGAGTTTCCTCAAAAAACTGAAAATGGAACCCCCATTTGACCCAGTAATCCCACTCCTAGGGATATATCCTAAGAAACTAGAAACATCAATCAAAAAGGATATATGTACCCCTATATTCATAGCAGCACAATTTACAATAGCTAGGATTTGGAAACAGCCTAGGTGCCCGTCAGCAGATGATTGGATAAAATACTATGGTACATCTACACAATGGAATACTATGCTGCCATAAAAAAGAAGGAATTCTTATCATTTGCAGCAACCTGGATGGAATTGGAGAACATTATGCTGAGTGAAATAAGCCAGTCAATGAAAGAGAAACACCACATGATCTCATTCATTTATGGATAATAAAGAATGTTATAAACTGATGAACAAAAAGATAGATACAGAGATAGTAAAGCAACAAACAGACTGTCATATTACAGTGGGGAGGAGAGGGAGATCTGGGGGAGATAAGAGATCAACTGAAGGACTTGTTCATATAAGTACAACCAATGGACACAAAACTCTGGGGAGGGAGGGCATGTATAGGAGCGGGGGCAATGGTAAGATATGTACACATATAATACCTTAATAAAAAAATGAATAAATAAATAAAAAATAAATAAATAGTGGTTCCTTCATTTGGAAACTTGAAGCCAAATAAAGTGGTTCCTCTAAACAGTTACTTAGTTTGGTGTTTAACTGTGTATTTAGACTAGAGAAAGCTGTCAGGAAGAAATGAGATATTGTCATGGAATGAGAAGGACTGTGGCTTTTGATGGGAGAAATCTCCCACAACCTTCACCAATATTTATCCCCCTTAAATGCTGCCGACCAACAGCACCCATCAGGGATTGTGACAGAGATCCCTAAGGTGAGCCCTGTTTTGGTTTTGATCATAGTTTTGGCTAAACTGGCTTTTCAGGGGTGGGGACTCTGCCTATCAGAACTGAAGCTAGGCTAATGTCTTAGCTGATCCCTTGGTCTTCTAAGCCACCCTGCTGTAGTTAACTGCAGGCAGGTATATGCCTGGCCCACTTGCATTCCCTCTCTTCCATTAGGATGTAAACCTCATTAGCTGCTTTTATATCTATCCATAGAGTCAGATTTCATTATAGAAATTCAATTTTTGCTGCTTGACTCACTGATTAATAAGGTTAAGAGCAGAGTTATTCAACATTGTTGGGTTTAGACCAATGAGAAAAGATACCTCTTCCTTATTTCATCCAAAACATCTACCCTTCCTCCTTCAACATCACAGTTGCTGGGAAACAGAAGGAAAATAAAATCCCCGTGAGAATGAAAAGAGCCCTTCATCCTTTGGGAAAGCAGACTGGGCTCGGTCTGATTCCCACGCAGTGAAATCCTGCTTGGCCCACTGTTTCCTGTTGTGTCCCCTAGGATCCATTAGCCCTGGATTTCTTGGCATCTGTGGCTGGCAGGAGTGAGATCACCTAGGCCCGGCAAGCTCCAGCCCACTGAGGGCTGAGTTGCAGCCCCGGCAGGCTGAGTACCCTTCTTGGGAACGGTTGGGGGCAGCTCCATGGCTAAAGGAGCTGTGCATTTCATTCAAAAAGGACCTTTTGGTGTCTACTGGGTGCTGCCTTCTGTAAGACATTACAGTTCTTACTTAAAAAAAAAAAAACACAACTTTTTAATTTTGACAAGAAGTACATAGTTCCAAAATTTCAAGTGGTCCTAAGGGGTTTACAATAAACTGTCATTCCCAACCCCAGATTCTAACTCCCCAGAGGCAATTGCTTTGGATTATTTAATCCTTCCTTTGGTATTTTCCTCAATAACGTTAAATAACATGCTTAACACTACTGATTTTTCAATTATAGGCATACTCTATCAATTTCCTAGTATACAAACTAAGATTTGGCTCTCTGAGGCCTACATACATGTTTGCATAGGAACACAGACACATACGGATGCATACAACTTCTCATCTGCCCACTGCTGTTACATCCAATTTCACTGGGCATTGTTTACATCACTGTGATGGTAGAACTAAATGTTTCCACTGCCAAGTCATATGGGGTACTATTATTTTTCTTATGCAATTTCCCTCTGAAATAAATATTTGAACTAAATTTTTTTTCACTTAGTTATATATGCAACTATCTTTAATTCGTCGTCCCCAAACTAGATCTCTCCTTGATGTTTTTGAAACACATGGGGTAATCTATTGGAGCCACTCCTTTTGTGGGGAACATATCTTCCCAGGTCTTTCCATTTGATGGTTGTTATCTGGTTCTGCCCCCTGCTACACACCTGGCATCTATTTAGCTTATAGTCTTCGGAGGGTTACACTCTCCTCTGTAGGGCCCTGACATCCTAGGGCCCATTTCTCCCTCTTTCTTACTTTACTTTTTGGTCCTCCAGGAGGGGTGCATGAACTGGAGATAAAATATAGATGACTTTCATATCTGAAAAACATCTTTATTCTATTATTGCTAACAGATTGAGCAGTGAAATAGTTTCTCCTCCAAACCTTGGGG
Source organism: Vespertilio murinus (assembly GCA_963924515.1). NCBI lineage: Eukaryota > Metazoa > Chordata > Mammalia > Chiroptera > Vespertilionidae > Vespertilio > Vespertilio murinus. Next base: position 19,094,432 of record OZ004719.1, on the reverse strand, counting down.
TCATCTGTCCATTTTCTTCTAGTTCTCTTTGTGACTATAGAAAAAAAGTTTCAGATGGTTTTTATCCCAGTTCAAAATTTTTTAAATATTTTTTTCTCTATGAAAAGCTTTTAGGACTTTTTTCTATTTTCCCACCATCCTGAGATTTTGTAATTCTAGACTTTTCTCCCTGCAACCTTGGGCTCCGGCCTTCTCTGACTGGTGAGTTTATTGCCACTTGTTCATCTATTCTCTGGCGCTAAAATTTTATGGCCATTTCTCCCTTTCTTTTTGGACTCTCGTGATTATATACAGCCTTTAAAAAATCGTTTTAGTGTCCTGTTTGGGGTATTTCAGGAGGATGTGGAGACACACAAGTGTGTTTGTCTGCCACTCCTTACTATTACTAGTATACTTTTCAGTGCATTCTCATAACACTGGGTTCTGCTTAAGTGAGGGCCACACAGTCCAGAACATTAATAAACTAGGGGAACGAAATTCATACACAGGGCGTTGGGGGTTCCCTCAGCCCAGCCTGCACCCTCTTCAATCAAGAATCCCTTGGAGGATGTCCGACCACCGGTTTAGGCCCAATTCCTATGATTGAGCCTAAACCAGCGGTCGGACATCACTCTTGCAATCTGGGAATGCTGGCTTCTAACCGCTCACCTGACTGCCTGCCTGATTGCCCCTAACTGCCCTCCCTTGCTGGCCATATCTCACCCCTAATTGCCTTCCCCTGAAGGCCTGATTGCCCCTAACCCCCTGCCAGCCTGATATCACTCCCAATTTTCCTCCCCTGCCAGCCTAATTGCCCCTAACTGCCTCTGCCTCAGCCCCCACCACCATGGCTTTGTCTGGCAGGAATCTGGACTTCCGGAAGATGGCTGGTTAATAGTATAGATAGATTATATAGGATAGTATTGCTTAAATGGGGGGAGGGGAGCCTTTTTCAGCAGGAGGACATGCTCTTTGCAGACAAAAATACTTAATTCCTGTATTCTAGACTGATAGCCAGCCATATGCACTATACTACCAAACCAGTCATGAAAACATTGAACTGCTTTCTTACACCTTACACAAAATAGCTATTGCTCTTAAAACCCCTCCTCAGCCCCCACCTTAGGTTCTGCCTTTGCAGTTCACCCAGATTAGGTTCTAATTGGTTGGTTTCTATGCCAGTCAGCATCAAAAACTCTACCTCCTAGGCAGCAATTGGCTCCTTACACTTCACCCAGATTTGGTTCTGATTGGTTGGTTTCTATGCCAGTCAGCATCTCTGGGCCTATTTCCGGGCCTGATCAAAGAGGCAAGGCTGATCAGCAGCTCCCTAGGAGACCCAGAGATAAACGAAGGTGTGGCTGCTGGTGAAGCCTAGAGAGAAAGAGAGAGGCAATGGCTGATTAACAGCTGCCATGGAGGTTGGGGATCAGACCCTGCCTCTCACTCTGCAGGCCTCTCTCTGGCCCTGATCCATAGCCCCCTCAGCAGTCAGTGCTGGGTCGCCATGGCAAACCAGCACTGACTTCCGGTGTTCTGTCAAGCCTTGGTTGTTATGGACCCTGGCTCTTTATATATATTTCCTTAGTCTGTGAAGATGCTACTGCCAGTCATTAGGAAGGGTGTTGAGTCTTGAGAGAGGGGTTTCTGAACTGGCCAAGGGCTCTCAGTGTAGGATGAGCACCTCATGTTCTTGGATGGCCTGGCAAGGCTCAGATGAGCAGTGTGTTTTCCCATTACTTCCAGCCATTGGTGGTATAACCTGGAAAAATTGAAATATCTGACTTTGATTCCTTCCCTTGTGAAGGAAACATGTATCTGTGCTTCTAAGTTTTGTGCCAGGCCTAGAAACTATAAACTTTAAGGCTTTGTGCAATTAATGGGGATGTTATATTTTAGTTGTTTTCCCTCCTTACCTCCCACACATCTCAATCTGTGCCCACTTATTACACAGCACAAACCACACTCTAGTTAAATTTATATTTTCCTGTCCTTCTCTCACATTACAATGAATGGATACTAGACAGGTATATTGGCCATGATTTACTCAGCTTGATCTCATCAAGTTCTAGCTCTGGGCATGGTACATAATAGGTATTTACTAAAACATTGGCTAGATAAAGAGGAGACAGAGCCATCTGGCACTAGGATTGCACCCATAATCTTCACCTCTTTAATCATAGCTTCTAACCAACTGCATATACCATCAAGAGAACCACTTACATGACTGCTAAGACCCTTTTTTTTTAATGGGCTGTGAGCAGCCACAGGCTGGTTGACACTGCTGGCCTTGAATACCTGGGGGCAGACCTGAAAAATGATATTCCTGCTAAGCTCAACTCTATGTCCTATTGCCCATCCCTTGAACCATATGTTTAGCAACTTATATTTAATAAATACAGCAGCAGAACCTGATTATAGCAAGCCCAGTGATAGTTAAACTCAACTGCCAGGGAAATAAAGTTAGGATTTTGAATTGTTTTTATGCATTGCAATGGGCAATTGAAACGCCTGTTCCATATGGCACTGACTCTGTCTGTAGATTGCACAGCCCATTCCCTGTCAGATGGGCTTCTTTTGGGTCAGTGATGATGGCCGGGAACAATATGTGGAAGCAGGTGATCCCCAAGGGGGTCCATCAGATTTCAGTTGTTTCCCCTCGATTGCTGTCCCACTGCAGGCCATTGGACGTTGGCACAGTTGGGCTTGCATTCTTCCATTTTTAATTGACACATTGGTATTTATGATGCTGGCTCTGTCCTGAGCTTTGGAAAGACAGAGACAATGGTAAGAAGAGAATAAATGCCTCGTAGAAAGGTTAGCGGAGATTGTTTTCATGCTTGCAAAGGCAGGGTGGGTTCTTTAATCTGCACAGTTCACCTGTTCCCAGCTGTAGTGGTCCAGGGGAGCATCCACAGACCGTCCAGTGCTCAGCCAGAGGGGAGAGTGACATTTCTTCTTCCATCACCCCACCAACACCCAGAATGCATTGCCCTTCTTCCTTCTTGAGTCTGCTGGGGAGTGTTTGCCCCAGCAGGAGAAATTGGCTTCCTTTCCCATCATTGAATGAAAATTACAGAAACTTCCTTAAAGATGTTCCCCTCTGGCTGACCAGTTCAGCTTATTAGTAAAGCAATTCTGCAGCTTTCAGGGGCAGGGGTGGGAGGGCAGAGGGGTGGGGGAATGACCTGGTAGAAGCCTGAAGTCACTCTTTGAAAAAAAGGACTCCATTCCGATCCCAAGAAGAGACACAGTCGCTTCTCCGTGCCCCCTGTTAAGGCTTTTGTGAATGCTTTTAGAGTCTATTACAGGAGGCTGGCTTTGGTACATTATGAATATCAATGTAGCTCACATCACCATTCGCCCCATCATAAAGGAGCATTCATATAATATTCACCAGCTTGGTAGAGACAATAAGTCTGCTTCCCGCCCTGGCCCCTTTCCCTTCCTGTCAAGAGGAATCAGCTCAGTGAGGAGCGTGGGCAGCCTAGCTTTAAGTAATTGTTCTGAATCCTGGCCTCTTGAACCAGCAGCTTTCTTGTGTGCCTGTCACATGACTTTTGTGGGGTTCTTCTCTAAACAGTCTTTCCATCTTGCAGTTATCTTGCTCTTTCTGTGTTATTTTTTTTCCTGAGAATTCACATCCAGACTAACTTATACGGAGGCTATTGCAATGTCATTGGTACCCCTGGCTCAATGGCTAGGACACCAAACCCTTTGCTCTTCACAGAAAGGCCAAATATCTTCCAGCTGGAGTTTACAGATGCCCTGCTGTCTTAGAACCTTCTTACTTAAAAACAAAATTAAGCCCCCTTGCTTGAGCGGTGAAGTCTTAATGACCTACGTAATGCAAGTGGCAATAAAGCAAAACAAGTACTGCTTTATAGCCAACCATTCGTGGGAAAGAGGTGTGTGAAATAATGATCATAGTCCTAATGAGAAGTAGATATCAGGGAAGGAAGGTTGGAAATGAGGGCTGCAGTACAATGTGTCTTTTCCGTTCATCTCTGCAAAGTTTCTGTGAAACAGCGCGAAGGTGCATTTCCTTCCTGGGTGGGGTACCTGCGCTGAGCTCGGGCCTCCTTTCTTGACTTGGTCTTTGATGACTGGAGCTGTGCTCCAAATGAGGCTGCCACCTGGAACCAGGTGAGAAGAAGAAATAGGTCTCCTTGCCTTCTACCCTGTGTATCTCTTGCCCTGATGTCAGAGGTTCCCCACCGTAGTTATTTCACCAAGGCCCGTAGGCCACTGTCCAAGTCTCGGGTCATTTCATTAGATTCACATTAGACAAAACTTGCACTGGTGGCCTTGCTCTCTGGAGAGAAACCTGGAGTTATTTCAGTATGCTCTAGGGCACGGGTGGGGAACCTTTGTTCTGCCAAGGGCCATTTGCATATTTATAACATCATTCTCAGGCCATACAAAATTATCAACTTAAACCTTAGCCTGGTGTAGTTAGTCAAATGTTTAGTTAACTCACCCCTAATGCCTTGGCAGGGTCAGACCTTATACAGCCCTCAGGCTGGATGTTCCCTACCCCTGCTCTAGGATGTTGGGGTTTCTAGATGTTTGGGGCAGTAGTTAGAAGCTAGGGAAGACAGCATTCCTCCATGTACCCCAGTGGAGCCATCTCAGAAAGTCCTTTGGTAGCAGGGTCTTCTGGTTTTGTGTTTATTATCTCTCTTGGCTTTCCTCTTTTATTGCTCCCAGCCTTCAGGAAGTCTTATTTAACAATCCCCCCTGGTCTTAGCCCTGTGACAGAACTGGCAGGTCAAGCTCCTGGCTTAGGTTTGGTTGGAAAAAGAAGTAGAAGCAGCCCTGTCCCCAGAAGAGGAGTGGTGGACCTTGTAATTAACAAAAGATTTCCCTCAGGCAGCATTTTGAAAAGCGGGGTGCATATAATGTGAGATCCATTTGGATATTAATAAGCCTTATGGGGGAAAGAGTATCATGGTCAGTGACGTTTTTGGATTGTTGGGTTGTATGTCTTAACAGGTTGACTTGGACAAGACTTCTCAAAGTTTTTACATTTCCTATGGCTTCTGTAGCAAACTGCAATGAACTTGGCGGCTTGCATTCTCTCACAGCTCTGGAGCCTGGAGTCTGAAGTCAGTGTCACTGGGCAGCAATCCAGGTGTTGGCAGAGCTGTGTCCTGCTCTGAGCTCTAGGGAAGAATCTATTTCTTGCCTTTTTTCGCTTCTGTTGCTTGTCCACATTTCTGGACTTGTGTCCACATCTCCTGAATCTTCAATATCAGCATCTCCACACCTCTATCTGCTTGATCTTCACAGCATCTGTGTGTGTGTGTGTGTGTGTGTGTGTGTGTGTGTGTGTGTGTTTAACCTCCCTCAGCTTCCTTCTTATAAAGATATATATTATCTAATTTAGCCTCATTACTATCACCTGGACAGTATAGGATAAACTCCTCTTGAGAGTCCTAATTTCCTCACTTTTACTATATTAGGTAATATTTACAAGATCAGGGATTAAAAAGGGAATGTATCTTTTTGTGGGGTTACATTGAACCCACTACCACTTCTAACACTTTAAGAGCAGTGCGCATCTCTGGGGTGAGGTGGGGTTGTGAAGTGTTTCTCAAACTTTCCTGTATGACAGAACAGGCCCATTTCAGGATGTTTTTGTAGGATCCGGATTCTGAGGATCACAATTTGGAAAATGTTACCAATGTAAGATGAATCCTGGGGGGAAATCAAAGCCAATCAGTTCAGCTGCCTTTCTCCCTGTAGGTACAGGTTTTATTTTACTAAAGAAGATGGCACTCTCCTTGCTGCAGGGGTTGTTATTATATAGAGAAACTATGAAAAAAAAATCAGCAATTTCACAGAGACATTTGAGCCAGACTCTGCAGGGGAAGTATCTCTGGGGGATAGTTAAAATAGCAGTTTCAAAACCTGGATTGGATTCCTAGTCCTCCTACATATAAGCTAAATCATGCTGGGGAAGTAATTAAACTTTCTCCACCTTGGTTTTTCTCATGCAATGAAGATAATAACCATACGTACCTTGTTATATCATGTGAATGCTGTGTATAAAACACTTTGTTAAGTGTACAGTTTTACACAACTAAGAAATTATTTTTATTCTTTGAAACCCAAAATTAAAAAAAAAAAAAAAGCTTGTCCTATTGGATAATGATGGAGTGAGGGTGGGGGGCAGCTAGATTTCCATTGGTCTTCCCTGGAAGTGAAGTTGGTTGTGCTCAGTGAGAGACCATGGCAACATGACTATGCTTTCTTATTCACTGTTACATTTCCAATACTTAGCATTCACTACATTCTCAATAAATGTGAGATGAATGAACTCTTTTTGCCTAGATACTTCTTCCCAGTGTACTGGTAAGTTCCACAAAATTGTGGAATCCTTGGCCTGGAAGGGCCCTCAAGACAACACATTGAACAGTAGTTCCCAAATGCTGACTTGAGGATGAGGGATGACTAGCTGCCTGAGAATCACATTCCCCAAGAGATGCCATATAGCTGGTCTGTACAATGATCTGGCCTTTTCCACTGTCTTCACACAGAGCCACTCCTAAAGCATTGCACCAAATAATCAACTTCTTTTTAAAGGTCCCCAAGGACATTTTGTGACTTCTTTCACTAGAGATGTTCTTTGTACCAAGGTGTCATGTGAGTTAGCCATGACTCAGGGTGCCCTGGTTCATTCATTCATGTATCTACTCATACAAACTGTTTTGTGTACCTGCAGTGTGCCTGGTACTGTGCTGATTTATCTCACTGCATTTCTTCTCAGCAGATCTGTTGTCATAACGGACTCTGTGAGTTAAAGCTTTTTATTTCTCCTTTTTTTGCCTTGAGTAAGTAGAGATATAAAGAGACTCAACTATCTGCTTCACTATTTGCCTTTCTCTTTTCTGGGATTATCTCTAAAGTGAGAGGAAATTTTTCTTCCCTTAAATAATGAACCCATGAATTCCTTAGAATTATGGATCATACAGTTGGGAGGGGCCTTAAGAAGCACAGTTCTCAGAAATGTAAGGTAGAAGCATTCCCATTTTTTCATTTACAAGTAAACTAAATAAAATTCAGGACATGAAGTTGTTTACCCTGTGTCAGAATCATGGAAGGGAAGGCTTAGATCTCCTATCTCTCCGCTTTTATTTTGTAAAATAATATTTATTTAGAACTTTTATTCTAAAATAAAGTATATGAGAGCAAAGGTATCCCATTTAAAAAAAATACTATCTTTCAATTACTCATCTGGTTGGCTTGAGAAATAGGCCTTTTCTTCTTTCACAGGATTCATAATTACTTATTGACATCTGATATTCATCAGTGTGTGCTTACAAATGAATATCACATGCCCCCAAACTGAGCCAGTCAGTATTGATTAAAGGGTGGAAGAGCAAATGCTGTTAGCTATACTTTATTTCCTAAGCTGCAGTGGGCCCTTTTCCAGTCTCTCTAGCCCTGGAGGGTGAAAGTGCCTCCCCTGAGACCAGCTTCCTTGTCCTTACTGTGTCTCTGTTTCTGGGCAGCTGCTCATTTGTCACCAGCAGTCTCCAACATGTTTAGAGAGGCAGGTCTCCACGCAGTTCTGAGAATTCTCATGAGATCTGCCAGAGTCTGGGAACAGCAGCTACCCCCTCTGCTCACCCCCACTCCAGTCCCCTCAATCTCTTTTCCAAGTTCTTAACTCAAACTTCATAGGGTCTAGAATGTGTTGTCCTTTAGTGGCAAGTGACATATATGCAGGCTGAGGTGTGGGCATGGACCCACATCTCTAACCTGTGTGTTGGGAATCACACTGGTCCAGAGCTTACATTTTTCATGTTAAACAAAGTTTTATCGTATGATATTGTGTTCCTAGATAGCGATGCTGCCTTCCTTTGATCACATTTATCCAGAAATCAACAGAGGGATGTGTGGGTGCCAGAGAAGGTCTCAAGGCCACCAGCTGGGACTGTATCCTGGGATTGATGATGGCTCTAGAATTGCAGAGCCTTCATAAGGGCAATGGGAAGCTTGGGATTTGCTCTGTTTTTCTGACCAAACAATATTACTGTTTGCTGGCTCCAAGGAGAGGGCAAGATACTACACTTTTTTTCTTCTTCTTCTTCCTTTGGTGCCTAGCATGCAGAAAAGAATCTTGATTTGATAAGGCTGGTGGGCTTTTGTCTTCTATCTTTCTTTTAAATCATTGATATTTGTATAGACAATTACTATCCTGCATTTTCACACCATTTACTGGGAATGAATCATTCAAAACAGCCCCACATAGCTGTGAGCAGTGGATCTAAAGAAATTAACTATTTGAATGTCAACAAATAGTACTACTAATTATGAAATGCATAAAATTCCCACCTTTTTTTCTCTTCTCCCACTCTCTCGCTTCATCCAGTTGGTTCACATTACTTGAATAGTGATAAAACTGTTTTGTGTACAAAAAATGGAAATGCCTTTCTTTCTCCACCTCCCACAGCTCACTGCCATCCCTACCTCTTCTCTTTCCTAAAAAGAGCTTAGATTAGGGAACTTTTTGCTCCATTTGCAAAACTGTGAATTCAGGACCAGCCCAGCCAAAGACCTGCTCCTCGGTGCCCCTGAGTGTCCCGGAGGACATTTGCATATTTCCTGAGGAGGAGAGCCATAGGCAGCCACCAGTGTCAGCCCCAAGCCCATCCTTCCATGATAGCAATTACTGGAGTGGAAGGACATGCCTCATTGTATCTCAGCTTCAGATTTATTTTGATGCTGGGTAATGGGGGCTGAGAGGGGAGTGTGTAGGGCAGGAGGAAAACAGATGAATGGTTAATGGGGGCTGAAGTGGCAGATTGAGAGAGAGCACACACACAACAGACAGAGGGCTGGATTGATAGATGGGAGGCAGACATGTAAATAGGATAGTTTATCTAAACATTGTAGAGTCCCTCCTTCTTATCTATCCATCCATTTATCTATGTATCTACAGTAAGCAAGGGCTGATAGGGGAGCAGACAGATAACATGAGCAGGATGGATTAGCAGCAGGCATAAGAACCTTCTGACATCCAAGACATCAAGAGAGCAAAGGGGCTTCAGGACCTGGGGGGCAGGTGAGAGGCGCTTCCCTGGAGAACTACTGCCCTTCTTTGCCCCCAAATAAAAACCTGCTCAGCTCCAGACAGAGGTTAGTCAGGTGTCTGCCAGGCTGAGCCTACTTTGCTGCTCCAGACCCCTCCCCTGACAATCAGCAGGTGTCCTATTCTCAGACCCCAGGCCGTGGACAGCTGCCAATCTGAGAAGGAAGCCGACAGCAGGCCTTGGTGCTAGCGTGCATTTTTCTCCCAAAGCCTTGCTTTAAATTCCAGTCAGGCATTCAGTCTTGCAACAACAACAAGGGAAAGGAACAGGAGAAAAAAAAAAAGGAGAGAAGGAAAGCTAACCAGGCTGTTCCAGAAAGCTGTCAGCTGTCTGGTCTTTTTAATTGACAACCTGGTCTCAGAGCCTTGGGAGCCCAGCCCTGGGAGGGGAGAGGAGAGGACTGGCCTTGGGGTCGGGGTAGCAGGCTATTGCTAACTGCTTCCCTCTCTACCCCCACCCTGGCTCTGGGCTATTGAGCAACCCCGGGGAGAGGCACAGAGAGCGAGGTGGGGCATGTTCTCTGGTCCACCAGTCATCCAGAGAAGAAGGGGCCACAGGGTAAAGAGGGGCTGTGCAACTGAGAAGCAGGACCTCCAGACCACCTTGCTTTGTTGGGATAGAAGGGTTCCTTAGGGTAGGGAAAGGAGGAAAAGTAGGAGGGAGGGAGGTGGAGGAAGTTCAGAGATTTCCAGAGCTCACTCCGGCACACAGCAGGTGACCTCACCTTGGGCCCCTCTCCATTGGGGTTGAGCAACAGCCTTTAGGCTAGCCAGGAACCACGTCTGAGATTAGCTGGCCCTCCCTTCTTCTCATCTACACTAGCTGGCTTCCAGAATCCCCCTTCTTTCTCCCTCTCTTTCTGCTGGGCCCATGTTCCTAGGTATGAAATTCTTGTGAATCACCTTTCTAGGACAACTCTGTTTCAAGTTGGGAAGACAGCTAGGTTTGATTCCAAGTGCCCCCCCAGTTCCAGTCCCCACTACATACTCACTGTCTGACATTGATCCCAGTTCCCCCTACTTACTATTTCACATCAATTCCAGTCATCACTACAAACTCAGTATGTGACCTTGATTCCAGTCCCCTCTATTTGTTCACTATGTGACCTCAATTCCAGTTACCACTACTTACTATGTGACATTAATTCCAGTTCACATTACTTATTATGTGATATTGATCCTAGTCTGTACTACTCACTGCGTGACCTTGATCCTGAACCTCTCTACTTACTATATGACCTTGATCCTAGTCCCCATTACTTACTGCGTGACCTTGATTCTAGTCCCCACCACCTCCTTATATGTGATGCGGAACAAATAAGCCTTATCTGTAAAAGGGAGATCATCTTTAATGCACTGATCAAACAAAATTGTGCATACGGAGACATTTCATAAACTATAGGCATCTTTAAGACATTATTCTTCCCTGATTTATCTTTGTTTCCTTGACAGCTCCTAGCACAACGGCTTAGAAAGAGTAGGCACTCAATAATAGTCAGAGGAACAAATAAGTAAGTGGATGGAGGGACAAAGTAGAGAAATGTTTCTCTATTGTGGTTCCGCTGAGCTCTGCTGAAGCTCTGCAGCCAGAGACTCTGGGAGAGGGACCAGGAATGGCTTCAGCCGGCTGTGCAGGTAGTCAGTGCTTCAAGCTGAGGAGTTTCTATCTTAAGGAGGGAAGCAGGGGGCATAGAATAGGTGAGTTCATTTTTCTCAGGGCACGCACTAGGCCATCTTTGAATCCCCAGCACATACCACAGTGCTTGATAAACAACAACACATTAATTCCTCAGGACAGAGTTTTATTTCATGAAGGCCACAATCAATGTTTTGGTAGAAAGCAGGCCGCTGGTTTTTGCTAGTGAATAAAGCATAGTCCTATCCACAAAACAGTCACATGCAGAGATAAATTAAAACATTGCTGACCACATACTGACACAGGGGCACTACTTGAGAAAGGAGAATATCCAGCAGGGCAAGAGGGGGTGGGCACTAGGGTGAGACCAGTGAGGCACCTGGGCCACCAGATCTGAAGAGGCCCTACTTAGATTGTGGAAGCACCTCCTTAAATGTTCTACGTAGGTGCCCTGCCTTCCCAACCTTAGTCCTGGCCCTGGAGTAAGGGCAAGGGTTAGAGAAGACTTCTGGAAGGAGTCATGGAGTCTAGAAAGATGAACAGGAAGTTTTCCAGGGGACTTTTAAAGAGAAAGGTATTTCAGGCAAAGTATGATGTTAAAAACACTATGGTGGGATGAATGCATACATGGAGGTGGCAGGAGCATGAAATTAAAAGTGGAGTGTGGAAGACATGAGAGAGATGAGGAAGGAACTAGGAGGGCCTGTCAGCCATACTGGGAATTTGTCCTACTTCCTATAGGAGCAGGATGGTGAGGTGGTCAGTTTGTGCTTCAAACATACATTTTGGTCAGTCTCTAAGCACTGCACGACCCAATTCATAGATATTATGAGCCATAACTATAAGCAATGTGAGTAACTTTAAGTTTTCTACTAGGTACATTAAAGAAGAAAAAGAAAAAAAAAAGGACTGAATAATGTATTTTATTTGCTTTAACATATCCAAATAGAATCATTATAATCATCTCAACATATAATTCGTATTAGACAATTAGAGGCCTGATGCATGAAACTCATCATGGGTAGGGTTCCTAGGCCTGGCCAGTAATCAGGGCCCTCCTTCCCCTGGAGCTGGCTGCCAACCCGGGCCTTCCTTCATTCCGTGCCACCCCCTGGTGGTCAGCACACATCATAGCAAGCGATCGAACTCCCTGTCACCCTGTCGAACTCCCGAGGGGACACTTTGCATATTAGCCTTTTATATGTATAGATGAAAGATAGATAGATAGATAGATAGATAGATAGATAGATAGATATAATGGGTTCTTATATATCTTTTCTTGTACCAAGTCTTCAAAATCCAGTGTGTAATTTACACTTATTGCAAATTCGCTCAAGTGCTCAATAGCCACCCGTGGTTAGTGGCTACAGTATTGAACAATGTCTAGAGCACAAAATCTAGAGGCTAATAAACAGAGGCAGGTTTTTGCAAGGTTTAAGGGATAATGATATGTTTCTAGTCCAGGATGTTGGTGGTGGGGATATAGAGAAGATGATAGACACAGTATTGCGTGACTTGGCTTTCCCTAGCTTCTTTATTTGTGGAATATGACACCATATTTACCTTCTTGCATGTTATAAAGATTCTTGGAGATCATGTATACAGAGCACCAGCCCAGGCTGGCAACGACTGTATGTTTGGCCTGCATTCTCCCCACTACCCAAGCTGCTTGCTCTCCCCAGGAACAAGAATTGACATCCCACGTGAATATGTGGTTTATAGCACTGAAGTGCTGGGCATAGACTGCAGATACTGCATAGTGGCCCTACTGCACCTTCCCAGGTGTCTCTCTCCATATCGCCCAGAGGGAGGAAAGTTAGTTTCCAGCTGCCAAGTGGAGTACAGTAAAGCCAGGCCAGGAGAGGCGAAGAGGCAGGATTGCAGGAATTCCAGGCTCAGCCACTCTGACTATCAGCAGCCAGCAGTTGGCAGCAGCTCCTGGTGATTGAGAACTGAACAGCTTAATTGGAGGAGCACGAACACTGTGCAGTGCCAGGCTGGCATGGTTACGTGCAGGAATGTGTCCCCAGAGCCCTCATTCCTTGCCTTCAGTTGATGTGCCCATGCTGTCTTGGGGAATGCCCCCAGCTAAACTCCTGTGCACAGATCAACAGCTTTTATGTTTCTTGGAAGAAGAAAAGAGTACATTTCCGAATAGATGTAAGATACAGCTCTCCAGAGTTGCTTGCACTATGGAGAGAGGCTGGGGGTAGGAAGCATGGAACATAGGTCACTCTCTGCTCCATGAAAACTCCATGCAGGGTGCCAAAAGGGTAGAACAATGGGTACACATCTTAGCTGCATCTATACCCTCTGATCACTGGGAAGTCTTGTCTACCTCCTATTTCCATCAAGATAACCTTCAAATGAATATTTGTTTATTTTCAAAATGATTATTTTGGTCAGCTAACTATTTGGTCAATGAGTGGGTGCTGAGAACTAAAAAAAAAAAAGTTACTAAATAATTAGTGCCTAGAGCTGATGAGAAGCACAACTCAGATTCCTTATGTTTCCTCTGACTCATATTCATTTGATTTCTCTATATTAGTCAGTATAACTCAACAGCTATAAAAAACAACCCTGAAACTCCACTGGGATAATACAGCAAATGATTATTTGTATAACAACAGTCTTATTTGGAGGAGCAGCTCCCCTGGCCAGCTTTCTTCTATATAGACATCCAAGAACCCTCACACCTTACATCTCATGGCTCTAACCTTCACTCCTCAGAACCCTTTCCTGTCTTCACCTTGGAGAGGAAAGAAAAAAGAGAATTGCATATGGGAGCATCTATGGGGCAGGTCTGGGAGGAGGTATATCATCTGTCCAATCCTTTGTCCAGAGTTCAGGCACTTAACTTCAAGAGGGTGGCAAATACTGACTAACTCTGTGTCAAGGAGAAAAAGGGAAAAAGTTTCGTGACCATCAGTTGGTTTTTGCCCCTTCTCTCTCTCTCTCTCTCTCTCTCTCTCTCTCTCTCTCTCTCTCTCTCTCTCGTGTGTGTGTGTGTGTGTGTGTGTGTGTGTGTGTGTGTGATGAAACTAAGATAGTTTTGGTGTCTCACTTGACCCTGGAGATTGAGAGTCAGGAGACTACAGGAGAAGGGCAACATTAATTAGAGGGTGATGCCCTGGAGTTTCAAGGTGATTATTAACCAGGACAATGTCATAGTCAAGAAGTTGTAATGCCAAACTAAAATTTTTCTCTCTTATATTCCAGACCTATTTTATTAGTTTCTGAGTTAAAGAAAGGTAGCGTGATATAAACCAGAGTGCCCACAGAGTAGAGGGCTGGGCCAGTCTTCCAGCACTCATAGGTATCAGGCTGTCACCCATGGCCCCCATGTGCCAGCCACACTCAGTGAATTATTTGTGGTGGTATGGTATGGAAGAATATTTTCCTTGTGATTTCAAGAGCAACCCTGAATGCCCAGATTAAAAAACGTTATCAGTAAAGATTTGGAAATTCCAGTCTGGTGAGGCACTGTGAAAGATAGGCAATGGTCCTGGTGGGGTCATTATAGAGGTCATTATAACAGATGTTGTCATATGCCACAGAGGTCCCCTCTCCCCTCTTCAGAGTTGACATACATCTACTCGCTTCTTGGAATATCAACCATTTACTGCTCACAGTTCCAAGCTATGCCTCTCACTAGGAAATGCCATATCCAAAGTTATGGCTCTTTCCATGTATAACTCTAGCCAGGTAGCTTTGGCCAATGCTTGCACACTTGGAGATTTAAACTTTGAGCTCTCTTGCTCAAAGTTTTGGACAACTCTGAAGAGTCAGTCAGGCTCCAGAACCTCCACAGAATCTGCTTAGGTCTCAGCTAGAGCTTCATTGCAATTCAGCTTTTCTTTCTGCCCAAACTTGGTTTCTTCACATCCTTACATGTGTATCATCTCAAAAACTCTCCCCAATCAACCTTCCACATGCAACTTCTTATCAAAGGATTAATTGATACAAAACATGGTTTGAAGAAGCTGACGTTCAAAATGGGGTTTTGGAGATAGGACAGTCATTGACTGGCTGTGCAAACTTCTTTTTAGGTAGTAGGTGGAGTGAGCCCCTGAAATGCGGCAGCAGTGAAGCTAAATGAGGAATTTCCTGGGCAGTTGTTAAAACTTACACCAGTGGTAGACTGATATGGGATGTCCATAGAAGTGGGTACAAGGCCTGGTGTAGTATTCTTCATGATTGAGAGGGACAAGGGAATTTGTAATTATAAGGACCATGGAATTAGGTGTCTGTTGCTGAGCATCATTGATTTTTGAAAGACAAATAATGACAGGCTCAGATGATTAATCACCATTTCAAGGCAACACAAGAAAGCTAGAGGGGCTTCTTTGCAGCATTTAAGGAAACCCTAATTTCCTACAGCCAGAATACCAGGCTCAACTGAATCATCTAAATCTTCAGGGAGGACTGACTTCTCAGCTTCAGTTAAGTCTCCTACGCCAAGTACAGGGCTCAAACAGGGAAGGAGGAGGATGCTGAAACCTGGAATGTCTGAGTAGATGCAGTTAAGTGCCTTAAATTGATGGCTCCAGAAGTCCCCTCCACCCTCTGCCTTTTAGAAGAGAGTGGCCCTCTCCTGATTTAAAGATGATGCAGAGACCTCAAATGAGGCATACACTTTGCAAGATAATGCTTACCTGCTTCAGGATCACCCCAAACTCCCCAAACAGCAGGATAAGGAAGATGGAATCTCAGTACAACCAGACTAGAGGTAGACATGCTGAGCCTTTTGTGGAAGGAGATAGAGCATACGCCAGAGGAGCTACAGGTGTGGCTAATGTATACCTGTAGTAGTAGTAGTAGTTGGTAACATCAGTTCAGGACTGAACCATGGAGTATTGGATCAAGATGGGCAGAACTTGAGGGGTACCTGTGGCTGACCAGAGGGAGGGAAGCCAGGGTTTCAGGTACCTGCGACTAGCCCTAGGAGGTAATCCTGGGTCACAGGTTTGGGGTTAGGTAGAGGCAGTTAGGGATGATCAAGCCAGCAAGGGAGAAGTTAGGGGAATTCAGGCTGATATTGGAGCAGTTAGGAGCAATCAAGCAGGCAGGCAGAGGAGTTAGGGGCGATCAGGCAGGCAGGCAGGCAGGCAGGCGAGTGGTTAGAAGCCAGTGGTCCTAGATTGTGAGAGACAGTCGGACATCTCCCAGGGGGTCTTGGATTAGAGAGGGTGCAGGCAGGACTAAGGAACCCCCCCTCCCCATGCATGAATTTTGTGCACCGGACCTATGGTATTAAATAACCACTGATTAATTTGGTGAGTGCCTTCTTTTCCAACCCTACAAGAAAAGAGGATCAGAAGCAGTTCATATTCATGTGAGATGGACAAGAGTACACAATTATGGTCTCATCTTAGATTATGGTAACACTTGGACCCTCTGTCATGATATTGCTAGGGGGAATATGGAATGTCTGATATTCCACATAACATCACATTGACCCATTATATTGACAATGCCATGCTTATCAGCCCAGATGAGCAAGAAGTGGCAAGTATGTTTGTACCTTTGGCAAAACACATGTGCTCCAAATAGTGGAGATGAAAGATTCAGAGCACCAGCTTATTAATGAACTTTTTAGTGGTCCAGAGTACTGGAGACAGCCAGAACATTCCACCCAAATTAAAAAACAAAATGTTGTCTCATACCTCCCACTACTAAGAAAGCATAAATCTTAATAGCCTTTAAAGGTTTGGAGGCAGCATATTCTGTATTTGGGAATATTGCTCTGTTTCATTTACTGGATAACTCTGAAGGCTCTAAGCTTTGAGTTATGCTAAGAGCAGGAAAGAGCTCAGCAGACAGACCAGGCTATGGTAAAGTGGTCTAGGCATTTGAGCCATATGACTCAGGAGACCTATATGGTACTAGAGGTATCTATGGTAGGAGAAGATAATGTGTCAAATTTATGGAAGACCCAATAGAAGAATCACAATGTAAACCCCTGGGGTTCTGGAGTAAGTCCCTACCATCACCATCAAAAAGCAATCTACAATAGAGGACTGTCACCATAAAAAACAGTTACTGATGTGCTACTTGACTCTGACAAATACAGAGCTTCTAACCATGAGATACCAAGGGATTTTGTGAGTACAGTATCCATCATGAGCTGGGTTTGATCAAAGCCACCAAGTCATAAGGCAGGACCAGCCCTACAGCAATCCATTCTAAGGTGGATATGGTACATTGAAGGTTGGAACAAGCAGAGGAGGAAAAAAATGCATAAGATAACCAAGTAGGTGGCCCAGAACCCCCATGCTATCCATCCATCCTGCACTAGTGTATCCCCCACAGCTCACATTGGGGGCTTAATGGGAAGACCTTTATGACCAGATAAGAGAGAAATAAAAAGTCCTGGGTTCATTTATAAGGTGACTTTAATGGGCAATGATGAGGGGAAATCCTGCCAGCAGACAGAGTTTTGATGTTAAGTGCATTAGTTTTGTGTAGAAAGAGAGGTGGCTTGAGGTAAAAAAAAAATAAAGATATAGATATAGATGTATAGATATAGATATAGATATATAGATGAAATCATGGACAGTGGTGAATGGCAGGATTGGTTGGTCAAGGCCCTAGTAGGAGAAATATTGGCAGATTAGAGACAAGGAGATCTGGTAAAAAGACTTGTGGATGGATCTATGGAAGTGTAAGGATGAAGATTTTCAAACTGTTTGTTAATTCTCAGCAGAAAACACCTATCATGGAAGAGCTACTGAACAACTAGGCAGAATGACTTGGCCAATTGGTGAAAAAGCCAATATCTGTCATTGGCCACTCTGGTGCCAGCCCAATGAGAGTGAACTAATTTGTTAAGGCTGATTCAGTTACAGCTGCTGTTAAATGGTACTTGGAGGCAGCTAAGAACTTTGGAGATGGGCTATGAACAAACACCCTTGATTATTTTAGCTTCTAGATGCTTTTGTGTACCCACAGATAATGCTGAGAGAGATATCTTTTTCTGTAGGCCAACCTGAGTCCATAGTAAAATAATTTTCTCAAGTGCTCCCGGTCAGAGCATAAAGGGAAAGTCCTCCTGGCCCCACTAGAGGCAGCAAGAGCAAGAAAGTAGTGCCTGAGGTCGAATCATTAAGAATAAAGGGGCCAAAACCGGTTTGGCTCAGTAGAGAGCCTGCAGACTGAAAGGTCCCAGGTTCGATCTGGTCAAGGGCATGTACCTTGGTTGCTGGCACATCCCCGGTAGGGGGTGTGCAGGAGGCAGCTGGTCAGTGTTTCTCTCTCATCAATGTTTCTAGCTCTCTATCCCTCTCTCTCCCTCTCTTTTCCTCTCTGTAAAAAATCAATGAAATATATATAAAAAAGAATAAAGGGAATAGTAAAACTACATTTGAAGATGAGTTGCTCTTGTAGAAAAAAAATGTTCTAAGGAATCCACACCAAAAAACAATAACTGTTAGAAATAATAAAGCAAGTTTAACAATTATAGTTGTATGCACAAACAGTGAACAATCCAAAATATGAAATGAAGGAAATAATTCCATTTATAATAACATAAAAATAATAAAATACTTATAAATGAATTTAGCAAAAGTAGTGTGAGACTTTTAAGGCCAAAAACTACAAAATACCATTAAGAGAAATTAAAGATTTGAATGGAAAGATGTTCCATGTTGATGGATCAAAAGACATGATTATGATGGCAGTACTCCCCAAATTGATGTACAGATTCAACACAATCCCTATCAAGTCCCAGCTGTCTTTTTGTGTGCAGAAAATGGCAAGCTGAACTTTATATTCATATGCAAATACAGGAGGCCCAGAATAGCCATAACATCTTGATAAGGAAAAACAAAGTTGGAAGTATATATTTCCTGATTTTAAAACTTATTACAAAGCTAAGTGAAAAATACAGAGAGGTATTGCCATAATGAGAGACATATGGATACATCAAGTCAAAATGAGAGTACAGATATCAAGCCATACAATTATGGTCAATTAATTTTTGATACATGTGCCAAGACAATTCCTTGGGGGAAGAAAAGTCTTTTCAACAAATATGCGGGAACAACTGGATATCCACATGCAAAAGAATGAAGTTGGACCCCAGTCTCACGCCATGCACGAAACTTAACTCAAAATGTATCAGAGGCCTAAATGTAAAAGCTGGGACTCTTAAACATTTTTTTTAAAAAACTCTTCTTTAAATTTTCTTCTTAAAATTTATTTCTTTTGCATTTCTAAAACATTTCCATCTTAGAAGATAGCATAGGCATGAATCTATGTGATGTTAGGTTAGGCAGGAGATGTGTAGCTAGGACACCAAAAGTAAACAGCAAAAGAAGAAAATAGACTTGATCAAAATGTTAAACTTTTGTGCTTCAAAAGACACTATCAAGTAAGTGAAAAGGAAATCCACATAGTGGGAGAAAATATTTGTATTTGTAAATCATACGATGTTTATGCGTCATATATATTGCATGATCACACTTATATGAAATGTTCAAAATAGGCCTCTCCATAGAGACATCAAATAGATGAGTGGTTGCCAAGGACTGAGAGTTAGGGAGCAATGCAGAGCGATTGCTAATGGGCATAGGGTTTCCTTCTCGGGTGATGTAAATGTTCTGGAATTAGATAGTGGTGATGGATGCACACCCTTTTGCATAAAAACGACCGAATTGTACACTTTAAAGTAAGGGTGAACTTTATATTATATGAATCATATCTTTAAAAAGCTGCTATTTGATAAAGAAGGAAGAAAGTTAAGGGCATTGACCCAGGAAGGAGGCTGGGTTTAGAATGTGAACATTAAGCTCATTAGGTTCCATCATCATGTCCTTGAATATGTGCCCAGACATATGCTCTTTTTAGAACATTTTCTCTACCTTTCTGCCTACCCAAGTCTTATACTTCTATTACAAACAACTGGAATAAAAACTCTGCCTCCCTCGTGTCTGTATCTAAAAAACGTATGGCAGTACTACACCCTGG
Source organism: Vespertilio murinus (assembly GCA_963924515.1). Lineage (NCBI taxonomy): Eukaryota > Metazoa > Chordata > Mammalia > Chiroptera > Vespertilionidae > Vespertilio > Vespertilio murinus. The sequence goes on along the minus strand of OZ004719.1, from coordinate 19,074,750 downwards.
CTCCTCATCAAAGAATTCAACCAGGAATTGACTGCAATCTGGAATTTGCTAAAAGTGCACTTAATATGCGCTATTGGAAAGAGACAGTCTAATGGACACATTAACTGGCCATTGGCTTAGATACTCCAGGCTCGATCACAGTAATAAGTTACATCATCAGAAACAATGCACTTGGGCCACCTGACCCAGCCAGCCACGGGGCATTTTGGTGAGGAGTGATGTTATAATATTTTATTCTCTGCTTTTATAGAGAGTCTATATAAAAATATCCATTTGAATGGCTTATCTAAGTGTGCCACGAAATTGTAACTGAAGACCTTTTCCATTATATTATCCAGTGACCCTTCTGTAATGGCCCAGGCGATAAATGTCTCTTTGTTACCAGGAAGAGGTTTGCTTCAGCAAGTGAATAACATGGATATTTCTTTGCTTTTCCTTTGCTTCCCTTTGCTTCTCCGTCCTTCCCCTCCCTTTCCCTTTCCCCATAGAAAGTATCTAATGCATTAAAAACAACCCACACTCAACTGAGCATGTATTGTGATCCTGTCGAGGTCCTTCACATATCTTCTCTTATTTGACCATCACAACATCCTATGCTATACACACTGCTATTGTCCCTCTCACACAGATGTGCAGACTGCGGCTGAAGAAGATTTGATGACATATCCCGCTTCTCAGTGTGTAAATGACAGAGACTGGATTTGAACCAAGGCAGCCTGACTCCACAAAGCATTCTAAGTCCAGCTTCTGTTTTCACTTAGCTGTACAGCTTCTCCCCTACCCAAGTTTCACTTTTTAAGTCATCTGCAAAAATTTTGAATTAAGAGAGGGTGCCTACTAAATACATGCTTGCTTTATCCCTCACATCCACTGCCTGAAAATGCTCAATAAATAACATTGATTGATGCGTTCCTCCAAGTTCCGAGATCCTTGGAAGAATGACCCTCCATAAATTCTGGAGGCTATTTTTATTAATGATGCAAGGGTAGTAGTAATCATACAGGCTGAAGGGGAGGAGGACAGAGCTGAAAACAAAAGTGATTCATTTTATTTCTTAGATGAGGTGCCTGGAGGTGCAGTCTGCAGTCTGGGGCCTCTGTGTGCTTGCGCATTGCTGTATAAATTTAATCGTCTTCTCTGATGTGTGTTTCCACAGAGTGGCAGGTACTCCCTCTCCCACTTCTGAACAGATTTACTCTGATAGGCTTAGGGAAAAAGACCTTTTACTCCACCAGCATGATTCAGCCGGTCGGCAGGACTGCTCTGCTGTAAGTGCATTCATAAGCAAGCTAGCTCTCAGCCCACAGAATTTTGATTTGGTTGTTTCCTTTCTTTTCTCCCTTCTCTGTTTTTTTTTTACCCTACTGGTACATAGAGGTCAGACACCTGGCTCCTAACTGCTTGAAAGATGAAAGGCCAGTAGAGCACCAAGATTTTCATAAATGAGGCCCTCACCTCCTAGCCAGATATGATTAGCCTTTCTATTTCTCAGCCCCCGTGCTTCTGGGAGGCTCGTGGTTTAGAGTGCTGATGCTGCAGGAAGATAATAGGCAGGCTCCCTAAGAAACTTACTCCTGAAAATGTGGTCCACGTACCAGCAGCAATAGCATCACTTGGGAACTTGTGCAGAATCTGGGGCCGCACCCAGACCTGCTGAATCCGAATCTGCAGATGAATCATACGCACGTTTAAGTTAGGAATCACTCTTTTGAGACCATTGTACCCTCAAGAGGGTGAGGCAGCTCTGCTACTAAACAGACCTCCCATGGCAGCCCCTTGCGCATGCCTTAGACTGAATGCCTTGGTGCTGACCTGGGGTTCAGGAGTTAGAAATAAGGGCACCAACCAGACACGTGTGACTTCAGTAGGGCTCTGCTGCCATCCTTGCACGTTTCTGCTCTCTGAGAAGGATGCACATGTTATATATTAGGTCTTTCCCTCCATTGAGATGTAAAACTTCTGGACACCTTGGGTATTTCTCCCATAGTTCTAGGAGGTTCACAGTAAGTGTCGTTAGAGTCTCTTCCAGGGAGTGACTTTTCTGTGCATCATCAGTACTTTGTACACCTCTCCTAGAGAATGCACCGCTCTGATTTGTGTATGCAAACCCCCCCACACACACACACATACACACACACACACACACACACACACATACACACACACACACACACACACACACACACACACACACATTATATTGTCCAAATCTCCATGGCCCAGAAGCATGTTTCAAAGAGTTTTCAATACCCTACACTTGAGCCTAGTGCCTAGCACTTAAAACATGAATGAAGAAAAGGAGGGAATGAGAAAGAGAAGAAACAGGCTTGATGTTTGGAGAATTGAAGATAATACATGTGTTGTGGAAGTTGGAGGGTATAGAGAGGTGAGTGTTCAGAAAGAGAAAAAAAGAAAAATCTCATGGAGGTGAGCATGAAATGGTTGGGTTACAGATAAGGGGACAAGTCAAGAATTAAGGTCACTTAAATATAAATGTGGAGCCACTATGCAAATTCAGGTCTGTCTGACTTCTCAGGATGTCTCCTGGGTCACACTGCTTTTAAAAGGATAGTACCAGAAGGAACTATGTCCTACCCCACTACCTGGGTAGGAAATCCAATTCCCTCATGCTCAGGGGAGCAAACTGGGAGATGCTAAAGTGATTTGCTCACAGGTGTGGAGATGGTTGGAGGCAGAATAAGAAGAAAAGTGTGGGTCTACAGTCAGTCACACTATCTGAATTTTCCACCTGTTCTTCTAGGCCAGGAGTGCCAGCCATGGATAGCTTTGTCTCCATTGATCCATATTCTCATTCTACTTCTAGAAGGAGTGGGAACTCAGTGCTCAGCAGAGCTTGCTCTTCATTCTCTTTCTCTGCCATGGCCTGGACTCCGGTCATACACTTCACATGCTGACTGCACTGCCTAAGCCCTTTGGTATTGGCGGTACCCAGATGCCTCTAGCCTTCACAAGAAATATGTTACACAGATTTGTAAAGATAAACTATTTGGTGATCTATAGAAAACATCAATAAATTAGAGGCAGAATGTTGTAATTAAAAAACATCTAGCCAATAGAGTCATCAGGAGGCCAGTAAGGTGACCCAACCTGGATGGAAATATGTCTGGGCTGTGCTGAAAGCTTGTCCCAGGAGAAACTTAAGTCTTTTTCTATTGTCTGGTTACTTTTGCCAGCACCAATCCCAGGGAAAGATGTGAAGCTATTCCCACCTCTAAGTACTAGTCCTCTTCTTCCGGGAAATCACCTTTCCTCCACCCTCACACTCCTAAGTCCCACACTGGGTGCCTGTCATCTCCCAAGACCCAGATGTCATTTACTAGAGAGAGAGGCAGAGAAAAAAGCAGATTCAGTGCTATTCCCAGCTCTGCTAACATATACAATCTTGGGCAAGTTCTGTCACCTCTTCTTCCTCACATCAGAAATGAGTTGACTGAATGACCTCTAAAAACCTTCCAACTCCAAAAATTGCACCCGTTCCTTTGCCAGTGGGTTACCTTCTAAGATTTATTTCCTCCTAAGGGCATTTTCATTTTCATATGAACATAATGGCAAAAAAAAAAAGATCTCTCTTGTGCAAGAGAATAGACTTACATGATGAAATTATAGACTTTGCCGATGATATTTGGCGGCAGGACATCATTTAGCAATGCATTCCATCTACACATAAGGCAGCTCTGCCCATCATGATGATTGTTTTCATATTTGTGAAAAGAAGCCAAGAACTGTTTGTGAATTATTTGAGATACCAAATATTTGAAATAGTCTTCATTTATGTTTTTGGCTGTGTATGCATGAGTAGACTTGCAGAGCATGGCATTATATTATTAGCAGCAGGTATTAAATACATTATTTAGTATTAGAAGTATTAGTCTCAAGCATTAGGACAGATTACATTTGATGTATTAGTTCTTTCGAGTGACAATTAAGGCTTGAATTTCTGATTGTTATAGCCAGTAACTGAACTGTGATTTGGCTCTTAATTCCACAGGGAGTTCACCAACATTGACAACCCACTACTAATTAGTGACAATTCTGTATTTGTGAGTATATCTGGGAATAGCTGGTTCATATTATCTAGACTTTGAAAGTGAAAATTTTGATCTTTTCAAAACTATTATGGCATTTCTTAGCCTAGCTTTTTGAGAAATTCTATGCTGAATTTATGCTTTTAAGTCTTTAACAGCCCCTTAAGGAATCCTGTCCATTCTTTATTTCATCCTCTTCTATCATCTGCCTTCTAGAAGCAGTCTTGGTACATCCATAGCCCTGTTGATGAAGATGGTATCTTCTGGTTCCATCTCTCACAGACCAAGAGCTTGAGATACCCCTCCCACCCCACCCAAGCAGTGGCTGAACTAGAAATAGGTAATAACTGTTCGTCTCTAGTTCATCCATCACTCTGTGTTCCTACCCTAGAAAACTTTAGGGAGTTGTGAAGAAAGAAACGCCCTAGGCTGCTTATCTACCTGGGATTTCAGGTCCTCGTGAACTGAGAGATGGTTCAGGGATTAAAGATAACGCTGGACTCCTGTGACTGTAATGACAAACATGATGCTCTTGGGCAGATGGACATGACCATCCTCTCATTGTCTCCCAGTGCATTTCTTACCAACTGAGATGTACCACAGGTATAGAATGAGGTACTTAGTATTTATGTGGTGACTTCTGCTTGAATAAAATGGAGGTTGCCATGCCTACACACTGTGCTCAGGGCATGTGGAGAACAGATAGAGAGACATAGTTTTTCAAAAGATTTGCTGTGAAGCGATTCCCATACCACCTAGGGAAGGCACTAAGGGGAGAAGAGGCACTGCCCTGTGCGGCGTATGTCAAACCTGCTTTTCAGGCTGGGAAGGTGGTGACCAGACAGAAGGAGGAAACTCATGCCAGGTCTGCATCTTTCCCAGTGTCCTCAAAGGGCGATCCCAGACTTTAAGTTGCAGAGTGTGGAAAATTCTCCTGATGTCCACAGCAGTCAGAGGTGCCCCATTTAACCAGCATTTTCTCAGCACAAAGGCTGCAGTTCCCCTAAAGAGCAAAGACTTTCATTCTCCTGATAGTTTAGGACCCGTGTTAGTCCTGACTCCTGGGAAAAAGGAGAGGGGCAGCCACATAATTACCTGGGAGAATTCTGCCTCCATCTCATTCCAATCTTTATATTCTCTCTCTCTCTCTCTCTCTCTCTCTCTCTCTCTCTCTCTCTCTCTCTCTCTCTCACACACACACACACACACACACCTCACACCCAGTCAAGACAACCATGCATTCACTTGTGTATATACTAGTCAACCAGCCTCCCACACAGTAATATCCACCATCTAAGGACACCCACAGAGCAATAAAAAATCCAGGAAACTATACTCCTTTTGCCTCTTTTCCATCTCATTTCCCCCCTAATAAAGCTCTTTAAAAATATATATTAAATTAGTTAAATTTTTTACTCATATGTTCATGTGGCTGGAGCAGATTGACAAGGAAAACAATCACAAAATAAATATTTTTGTTTTTGTTTTTAAAAAAGAACATTTCCCTAGACATCGTCTCTCTAACTGGACAGCCGGGGGTTATAGGAAGGGAGCTCTGGCTGAACTGGGGGCGGGGAGGATGAGGCGGGGAACAAGCCCAGCCCCAAAGCTGGGGTAGTCCAGGAAGCCAGGGGAACGGGGAGGGAGGAAGATATAGCGGGAGCAAGGCCACCTGCCCACCCTGAGAGTCCTCAGTTGATGTCACTTCCCCTGTTTCTTAAAGGAGCCGCCTTGGGGAGCAGTCAGCATCCAGGAGGGCTCAGAGGAGTCAGAGTACAAAAAGTAGGAGCCATTGTGGGAATCACGAAACACCGTTGTTTTAAGAAACCTGGTTAAAAAGAATACAAAAGTGACTCCACAGAGGGGGAGCAGGAGCTCCCACCCCTCCTGTTTGTCCCCTCTTGCTTCCTCGAATGATAAGAATCGCTTTTAAGGATTTGTTTGTTTCACGGTTTGGCTGGTTCTTTTTCTTAATCTCTCCCTTGGCTCCTCTCCTTCAACTGCATTCGTTTTGGAAAGCACCGACTTTACAGACAGGAGGCTGCTGAGTTGTAGCCTCCCCAAGGGAGTGTGTGCGTGTATGTGTGCGCGTGTGTGTGTGTGTGTGTGTGTGTGTGTGTGCGCATGTGCAGTGACTGTTTCTTTCTCTCCTGTCTGTGTCAGTCCAGTCCCCGAGGTCCCATCTGCTGGGTGCAGAGTCTCAAGGGAGCACCTTGTTGGCACCAAGGTGAGTGCCCGGATGCATGGATCCCCTTCCTGTCCAGCACTGACGTGGCCTCCCCTCCCCATTAGCTACAGAGTTTGCCTGTCTCATACTCCACAGCATTTGGCAGCTTGGAATTGAAAGCCCTCAGGGAGGACTGGATCCTGCCCACCTCATTGTTTGCCAGCTTGAGCCGGTGCCGGAGCAAGCAGGAGAACAGGTCCAGCCGGACTTTGCCCGGTGGAGAAAGCTGGTTAACCCGGTCCCTGAGCTCTATGAGCTGCAAGAGGGCAGAATCCTGGGAGCCTTGAGTGTACGGGTAATCCAACTGGAGGAGCAAGTCCCGGATAGCGTCTGGGTCAAAGGGAAGGCTGTAACCGAAGACCTGCAGGGTGTTGATTTTCATGTAGCCCAAGTTCTTGGAGGGATCTGTCATCTCCAGGGGCTCATAGTAGATAGTCTCATTGGAGCTGTCATCCAGGGACTTAATGCGGCTCCGTAAGTAAACGTGGACTGTCTCAAAGAAGGTCTTCCACCTGTTCCCCAAGGTGATTGTCCAGTTCTGGCACTGGGCAGCCGCGTCCACGTTAGTCCTTTCCCAGTCCGGGAAGTGGGCCTCGTTCACGGGCATGAACCAGCTCTCAGAGTGGCTGCCTCCGAAGGGGTTGACGTAGATGGCCATGACGGGCTCCAGGGTGCTGTTCTTGGTGAGGCAGATCTGCAGGGACAGGGCCAGCATCACATGCACAAGCCCGGGCTTGTACTTGTTGCTCTTGAGGGTGAGCAGCATGCGCTTCCTCCAGGAGGGGTCAAACCAGCTGCCCAGGCGCATGTCATTGCTGATGAAGATGGAGTGCACCTCGATGCGGCTGTCCCACTTCTGTAGCAGGTACTTCAACTCTAGGTCCTGCAGGTCTGTCTCCAGCCCCAGGAGATTCTCAAGGGACTCGGCCACCTCTGGCCGGCACAGCCCTTGGATCAGCACGTAGCCTGGGTTGCAGCCCCCACAGCGTGTGCTGTTGTCCCGGGCACAGTGGGCACAGGCAGACCCTTCACCCAAGGCACATGGGATGGGGCCCTGGCAGGAAGATTGATCATAGGGGCAGCTGCAGCTGTGGCTCTGCTCCAGGAAGGTGCCAGGGAAGGTGCTTTCTCCACAGTAGAGGAAGGACTGGATTCGGTTCCACCAGTAAGACAAGGACCTTTGGGAGAGGAGACAGAAATGAAGCAAGAGTCATAGGAAGGCACACACCACCATCCTCCCTGAGGGTACTAGGACAGTGACCAGCAGACAGGGAAAGCAATCAGGAAATTAAAGGCCCACGTTCTCTCAAAGATGGAAACCCTACTGTGCCACTTTGGAAAGACTGACTAGGGCCTGGGACTCGGTCTCTGACAGATCTGCCCCAGAAATATTTGACATCAACCTTGAAGTGGAAGCCGCCAAGCTCATCCCTCCCAGGTACCGCCTCACTACCTCACTCAAAAGCCTGCAGAAGCTCTGCCCCATCTTTTATGTCAAATCAGGTTTCCAGCCTCCTAAAGATCTTCTCACAGCCAGCTCTCCGCCTTCCAACATCCTGCCAACTTCCTCCCCTTCTTAGTCGCTGTCCTTTGTGTTCCCTCTGCTTCTCTTACTCTTCCACCAAGAATAGAAATTTCCTAACATGGCTCCTTTTAAAAATGTCAGCTCTGTAATAATGCCTCCCCAAAGAGGTCTTCCGTGACTTCCCTTCCAAAAGAACTGCCCGGTCACTCTGTCTCATCGCCCTGTTTCTGTGAACCCACAGCAGTGGTCAGGATAGGAAATTATTGTGTTCCTTTGGTGCTGATTGGTCATGGACGGCTTCCTTGCAGATGCCTTGAGAGTAGGGACACTGTGTTATTCGCCAACATGTTCTTAGGAGCTAGAATTGTTCCCGGTGATGGTAAATATTTGATAATTATTTGATGAAAAAGAAATGAATTGGTCTTCAAAGCCCTTGCTGGCCTGCACGCCCCCTCCTCTTCCTTCCCACCTGTGTCTCAGGTAGAGGGGTGCCTCTGGGTTGTTGCCAGGGCAGCTCCTCTCCTGGAATGTCCGGCTCACATGCACCCGCCTTTCCATCTCCTCCCGTACAGCCTGGCCACTCCTCCTTCCCCATGGTGGCTTTCCTCTCTGGCCTTTGCTTCTACTAGACCATGTTTTTTATTTACACTCCATGAACATGAAGTGAAGTGGCTTTGAGTGGCTGCCACATAGCTGCAACTTTTCAGTTTTTATGTTTCTGTACATTTTTTTCAGTCTTCCCAAATATCCCCTACAGCTTAATCAAAGCACATGCAATGTGGACTTAATAAAAACTTGTTGAACAAATGAGTCAATGAGCAGATGAATGAGTGAGTGCCTAACATGCAGCCCCACTCTGTTCCCGAGGACATGGGACCCCAGCTCTCTTTTCTCTTGTGACTCAGACAGTCACCTCTTCAAAATAATTCAATGTGTGTAGTTCTCATCCCAAGCAGTTAGTGTATGAGTTTTGACTCCCCTAGAGGACTTATCTAGAAGACTTATCCAAATGGAAATAAGTGAGAATAGGAGTATTATTAGGATAGCATTTGATTCTACTATCATTTATATCAAAGTCCAATTAGCCTCTATTTTTTTCACTCACTCACTTAAGGTACATCTCATAGTTGATGAGACCTGAGTAGGTCAAGATAACAGGAACATCTAAAAGGCCATGTGTATGTCTCCCTATTCCTGGGTCTCCCATGTTGGGCAGAGGGTCCGCCCTGGCCTTAGCTGTTGGGGAGGTGCCAAGCACTGGCTTTGGGGCGTGGGTGCTCACCGTTCCTTGGGCAGACGGAAGCGAGGCTGCCGGTGGCAGCGTTTGCAGAGGTTGAAGAGCCGGCTGACGATCCGATGCATCTTCTTGAACAGCACTTTCAAGCTGGCTCCCAGCTGCTGGTAGCGGTGCTGGAGGCCGGCGTCCATGGCCCAGAACTGGGAGACAGCTGTGGAGTTCAGGAACCTGTCGTCAGGCAGCCTTTTCAGCAGGCCTTGGAATTCCTCTGTGGGCAAGGACACAGACAGGGCTGAGGGGGTCCGCCCACACCCCCGGAGGGGCAGGCGGGTGCTCCCTGGCCCTTCAGAGTCACTGCATACAGAAGGAGGCTTCGCAGCCACTCTCCCAGGCTCTTTATTTGTGTATTTTTCAATAGCTTTATAGAGAAATAATTAATATACCATAAAATGTGGCTTCAGGATTCTTTCCCATCCTTCCTGTCCTTAATATGCTTCTCAATTTCAAGACAGATCTCTGTCATCCCCAAGGGGCCAATGACATCTCTTTTCCCCTTTCTACTTCCTTGTAAGTCATTCAGAGCCAATCTGTCATCCCCCAAGGGGCCAATGACCTTGGGGCACATCTCTTTTCCCCTTTCTACTTCCTTGTAAGTCATTAGAGCGAGGTCTGAGGCCAATCTTCAAAGACACCGCAATACCCTCATGGAAAATGTGGCACTCTTAAGGGTGAACAGCACTTTCAAGCTGGCTCCCAGCTGCTGGTAGCAGTGCTGGAGGCCGGTGTACATGACCCAGAACTGACTGGCCAATGGGGGCACCGAGAGGATAGAGCACCAGCTGAGAAATCTTACTGAAAGCCTTTCAGTCTCTGAGATCAGCCACCCTCTCCCTGTCCTTTTTTTATTTTACTCTAGGATATACTGCCTTTTTTTGAGCTTCCAGCCTTGGTCAGATACCCATTCTTTCCTGTAGCTAATCCAAAAGCAATGTGTTTTCTGGTTCTCAGCTCCTATTGCCAGACTGAGATGTTCTCCGGGCTTCCTGGTCACAACATGCTTTCTGAATTCAGAAATCTGCTCAGAGATCTGCCCACATCTGCTTTAATGGTACCTGCAGCCACCAGTCTCCTAATGGAGATCCAGAGAGTCCTTGTTTACTCAGCAGCAGCAATTCATGGCGGTGAAAGCTCAAAGTCTTTTCCTGCACACTTAAAAGTTACAGAACAAATATCCCCAGTAGCCCATAGCAGCTGGGGTTGGATGCCTGGGGTGGGATGTACTTCTTAGCTGCTAAACGCCTTGCCTAGAACTTGTAATGACAGGGGCCTCAGCTCATTCTGACTTCTCAAACATCTGGTTCTGCATCCCCCGCAGAGAACTGGAGAATCACTCCTGTAGTGAAACTTATAACTATCCTGTGCATTGTTCTGTTAAATAAAACGTTTAAGTATACAAAGGGGTATGGAGAATAGCAGGATAAATTCCTGTGTGTGTGCCCACTAACTAGCATGGCCCTTTGCCATATTGGTTTCAGATTATTTTTAAGGAAGTAAGACAAAGCAAATATATTTGAAGACCCCAAACTTCCCCACTTCTCCAGCAAGATGCAGGCACTCTCTTGTATGTTTTCTCTATCATTATCACATATCTTTATGTGTTCTACAAGTATATTTATAGAAATATTAAGTATCCACTGGCAAGTTCTTCAACTCCATATAAGTACTATTAAATGTGTATTATATTTAATAGAGTATTCTATTATAGCATTACATATATTATTATATATAAACATGTATAGTATATCTATTTCTCTTGCTGTTTTATCTAACATTATGCTTTTTAAATATATCCATATAACTAGCATTTATTAGTATTGAAATGTATGAATAGAATTGTGCAGAGTTCTTTTTACATTAATTTTATCTAAATTATCCCTTTTTAAGCCTTCTATCCAACTGTCATTATCACTTTCCCTCTAACAGATGAGGAAACAGGCATTGAGAAGCTGTGTGGCCAACATGAGGTTATAGAGCTGGACAGTAACAGGGTGTTTACAATTAGTCTGTTTGGGCTGCTACAACAAAATATCACTTGGTGACTTATAAACCACTGAAACTCGTTTTTCACAGTTCTACTAACTAGTATATGTTGGAAGTCCGAGATTGGAGTTGCAGTATGGCCAGGTTCTAGTGAAAGCCCTCGTTAGGGCTGTAGGTGGCTGACTTCTCACTGTGTCCTCACGTGGTGGAAAGGCTTAGAAATCTCTCTGGGTCTCCTTTATAAGGGCACTAATCCCATTTGTGACCTAATCACTCCCCAAATTCCCACCTCCTAATACCATCACTGAGTGCATTAGATTCTCAACATATGAATTTGGGGGACACAGACTATAACACAAACCAAGTTCTTCAGAATCTAGGTCTCCAGGTTACATTGATATTAGTTACACATAGCATGTCTGGCTCTCCTAGAACTTTTCTATTCACTTGACTCATTCAGCAAACATTTATTGTGCACCTTATGTGCAGGCACTATTCTAGGCACCATGGAACCTATAGCATACAAAACAGACTGATCCTATGCCTCCCTTATATTTCATTAGCTTACCAAACTCTTCAAACACATCTCTTTGGTATGTAGTATGCCCATTTGCATGTAGAACAGAAAGAAATTATTTGAGACTCAGAGTGGTGATAGAACCTGCTTGAGGTGGCTGAGTCGGGATCCGCGTTGAGTTCCCATGATCTTGCCCTACACCTTACAGCCACCTCCCATTGACAGGAAGGACACCTGGGACCGACGATTGCTCACCTGACTCCTCAAACTGCCGGTTATGAGTGGCCCAGGAGTCCTGGATCTGCAGCAGGCTGTCCTCCATGGCCTGGATGTCAGCATCAGGACAGTTGCACTCGGGGAAGGTGGGACTGCACTGGCACCAGCAGTCATTCTCCCTGCAGATGAGCTCGCCCTCAGAGCTGCACGTGATGTAGCTCAGCGCTGCAGCCACGAAGCGCTCACGCAGGTACTCGGGCAGCAGTACCTGCAGGCCTAGGGAAAGGACATGCCAGGAAATCGCCAGGCAGAACCAGTGGGGCTCAGTTCCCTTCACCCCAGGCTGCAGGAGCCCCAGCTAGGGTTCTGCTGCCTTGTGCATCCTGGACCCAAGAACGGTCACCCCAGGGCCTGATCCTGCTGAGCTGGTTGGGAGAGAGGGTTGCCGCTGTCCCAGTGACAGATGGGGGAGGATCTGAAAATGCAAATGAGGATCATCAAAGCCCAAGGCTTAGTCGAACCCCTTATATCAGCCAAATTGAGAGCGTGCACATCATATGAACGGGCTTATTGGCTACCCATCAGCATTTCTAGGATGGAAACAGGAAGATGTTTCAGATAAAAGAAGAGCTTACAGCTCTCATGGGGGAGGAATCAAACCTTGATGGGCTTTTTGCTTTGTCTCTGATAACCATCCTGTTTCTAGCTTCACCGAGATTAGCAGCAGGCATCCTAGGATGTTACTGAATGCTGATCCTCCTGGGCCTCCCACCCCAGCTCCTGGTTAGGAGGCAGGAAAAGGTATTGTGGGTATATAGTACCCCAAGCACTTTCCATATACAACTGCAAGTAACAGCTGTGGTCAAACTTAACCTTTAGAGGTGAGGGAATCCAAGCCCAGTGACCACAGTGACCAGCCCAACTCACAGTACTAGTAAAGTCTGCTTGGTGTCAGACCCTGCCCTGTCCCACCAGTACTGGCTACCCCATCCCAATGTAATTTAACTCTTGAGGAGATTTGAAAATAGGATGGTGGTAAATATTCAAGATCAGTCAGGCCTGGATCGTGCAAATGGCTCTCAGAGCTCTTCTAATGAGCATCCTCTGATCTTGGCTGTGAAGCTTCAGTTTCCCCACCCATCAGTGGTTGGTATTTGTTTACCAGTGAGTGGTAGAAGATACCCCTGGTTGGTTTCAAGCCACACAAAGTGGCTGTTGGAAGCATATTAAGGGATGAATGAGGGTCAAACATGCCTTAAGACACAACCTGACTTTGTTCAAGGTCAGACCTGCAGGAGACTGCCCCCACCTAGGCACACTGTGAGATCCTGTCAGGAGACTCCCCCGCTAGGCACACTATGAGGGACAAAGGGATTTCTGTATATGATGCACCGCCCTTTCTCAAATGTCCGCCAGCTGTTTATTTTCACACCATTGACCTTGTCCTTGGCAGGAAATCAGAGAGCCCAAAGTATGTATCCCCAGTCTCAGCAATTCAAAATATGTTTGAATTGCAGCCGCAGTGGATGGATGCTTGGTGTTGTTGTCTGAGGCCTCCCTCGCATTCTGAACTGTTCCGGAATTTTTCTTTCTTGATGTGGTGCCTGCAGGGGCCTTAGAACCTCCCTCCCCCACACTCCCTGTCCATAGGCACGTTCTCAGCACCCACCCCTCTGCAAGTTCACTCCTTTCACCTCCCCTTTCGCCTCCCTCCGCCTCACCATCACATTTCCCACTGCTATAAAATAAGTGCCCGGAGCAACGTCTGTATGAGTGATGGGCCATAAAAATTAAATGGCATAAACTATTCCAAATGAACCACCAGATATTCTGAACTTCCCTCATTCCTAATTTCCAGACACCAACCCGGCCCACCCAGGAACGTGGGAGAAGAGGGATGCTAACTGCCGTAGGTGCCTCTAAATAAAGGAGTCTTTTACTCCTCTTTATTATCTATTCCTTGATTCCTAAAGCATTTATGGGTTGCATCCGACTTAGGTTGCCTGGAATTTGTAATCGTAGATCCCGGGTGAGAGCTATTGATTTTGTGATACAGAGACAATAATATCTTAAGCAGAGTCCAATTCAGTTAGGCCTTAAGAAAAATGAACTTTTCCCACTGCCAAGCAGCTCTGCCGGACTCAGTCTGCGTGCCTGGAGGACAGACAGCAGGAGTGAGGCCGCCCCACCTCCAGCCCCCTGACCTAGTAGAGTTTGTTTTTCCTCTGGCTTTCCCGTTTTCCTGCTTGCTGCTCTATCTTCAGTCCAGGATCCCATTCCTCTCATATTCTCCTCCTAGCTTTGATCTCCCAAGGAAGATTGCCGACTGATAACAGAAAGCAAGGCGCTACTTTCAGGGTAACCAGTGGTCCAACAGTTTGTATAGTTCTTAATTGAGTTAGAGATGGTGGCCCCATAACCATTCTGCAAAGGCCAGCTGTTTCCAGTGTGTTCTCAGGACAAAGCAGAGGGTTCTTTAAGCAACAAAGGAGATCGCTGAGCTAGGTCAAGGCATATAAAGATGATGCATCGTTGCTGTAGGACAGTGACAGTGTTTTTGGATTTGGGGTGTCCAGTGGCATTGGTCTTGGGTGTAGGGCAAATCATGTCCGAAGTTTTCTTAAATGAATGATGGGAAGTTGGGAAGTTGTTAACCACCAGTCCCAGAACTCTTGGTCACTCTTGTCTTAAAAGGGCTTGAGCAAATGGGTGGGGTTGGTAGGACTTTTCCCTGCTCCCTGGGGATCCATGTTGTTTTACCAGGTGTGAGGAGTGGAACACCATCTCTGAGCAGCTTACCCAGTAACTGCACCCTGTTCTCCGGACTTTGCACCAGGACTGAGCTGACCGAGTCCAGATTGTCGTAGTTGCTGCAGCCCAGAGGGCCGGTCCTGGTCTCCGTGACCTAGAGCAGGAAGGGCAGAGCGTGGGTTTACATGACAAGGGGAGACTCTCCCTTTGCCCTTCTCTCTCTCCAGTCACTCATCTCAGGCTCTGTGTCCAGCCAAAGGAATGGCATGTGTTCCCCCACCCTCGGAGCCTAACACCACTTTTCTTTCTTGTCCTAAGATAGTGACTATCTGTGGGGCATGGCTGGAAGCAACAGTTCTACATAGGGGCAGTCCTTCAGAGGGAGAAAGAAAGAATTTGTGTCGGGGAAGAGGAAGCTACACCTTTAAGCTGGACCCTCCCCTCCCTGGAGGGAGACAGGAGACCAGATGTGGATGCCGTCAGCCTTCTGGTGAGCCCAGATGCAGCCAATCAATGTGGTGCTGCCAAGCTTGACGGATCCCTAAGATGAAAAGCACTAGAGAAATATGAATTATGAGTATTATTATTAGTATTAAACATTTAAGTCCCACCTCGGCACTGAGAAGTCCTTAGAGAAAATCAGCCATGGGCTTACTGCATATTTTACTAAGTATATTAAATATACATAAAGTCTTATAGCCATGTAATATTCCAAAACATCAGAGTCATTTTAAAATATCATAAAGTTGGCCTATCAGTTTTTCCCTGATGTTTAAAGTATAAGATAAAAAATGAGGAGCTTTAAATGCACTGAAATAATTATGTAATAAGAACGATGGGGATCTGAGGCCCTTTCTTAGGATTTTCGAAGGCTTTTCCCACAATCAATCAACCAATGAACTAGTATTTATTGAGCAGCCACCATTTCAATTCTGTGCAGTTTATCAAATATTCATAGTGTGCCTTTCCCCAAGTTCTTCCACGAAGTCTGCTCTGATACCTCTCACCCCCTCTCCAAGCTCTGGGCACCTCTGCTCAGCAGCAGGCAGGCAGGCCACCCTAGTCCATCCTTTCCTGTGAATATTTCATAATGTCTGGGTCCTCCACACACCAAGGGCTCCACAAAGTAAGCTCATATTGTCAGCAGCTATTAATACAGTGCCTAGTACATACCAGGTACTCAGTAAATTAGAGAATTTATGAGTGATAGGTTTCAGGCTTTAAGGGGAGGAGGGATGAGCACAAAGATATACACATTATATATTATATTGTCCAGGAGATTACAATCAACTTCCCTCCTCCAAGTCCTCATCTATACCTGTAGTGGGGGGTAGGTACATAAACAACTGATGATACTCATTCAAGTCTAGCAGAAGCAGTGTGTCATGGCTACTGAGGAAGGTATAGTTCTAAACAAAGAGAAGACACCAACGGAGTTGGTCCTTAAAGCTAAGTAGAAAGTGGACATGAAGAGGAGGGAAGGAAAGATACTCTGAGAAAAACAAGGGGCAAGAGCTGGTATTATAATGACTTGAAATGTGAGAGATATTTGTAACTCAAATTAGTCAAAGAAGGCTTCATGGAGTAGGTGAGCCAGATGCAGACATTGGTCTTGAAGGATGAGTAGGAGTGGGATGGGGAGGGAACTGAGATAAAAAAAGATATACTTGCAAAGACCAAAGGGTAATGATAGACACAGTACAAGAGTGGGACACAAGACCATGACAAGGATAGAAACAACAGTTTTCCATGTTCATCCTCAATATCATTCTTTTTCACCTTCATAGCAACTCTCTGAGATGAATCTCACTACTATCACTCTCCACAGGTTCCACTTGTTGAGTAGCCCAAACAGGATTTTAACCCTTGAGTTCCCAGACTCCAGTTTGGTGCCCCTGTATCTCCTGTGAGGTCATGTCAACAAACTGCAGAAAATAGAGTTAAATCCCTTTAGATGACTTCAATCTTAAAAACAATTACTTTGAACAGCATATTTTAGTGATCTACCTTCTCCTCTGAATGTGAACCTGAGGCAAAAAAAAATTGTATAGCCTTGAGGTTGTAGGACCCTTATATTATAAATGAGGAAACCAAGACCAGTGAGCTTAAATGACTTATTCAAGGTAACACAGCTAGTCACCTGTTGGGCTAGGATTCATCCAACTTACTCATTCACTTATTTTTTTTTCATTTAACAAATATTCAAGGAGCAATCAGAACTCACAGTGTGTAAGTCTCAATCACTGCCACAAGGATGCACAGACAAGTGGAAACAAGTTTCCTTAATCCCCAAGTTCTGGCTGTTATACATGGGCCTAGGTCCCCCAGTAGGTGGGCATTAAGGGCTGAGGTGAGTGAGTGGTGAGTTGCCAGACTGAAGTGAAAGGCTGAGCATTGTCTTATATCAAGTGAAATCTTTATCTATATGGTATGAAAACCCCTGTAAGAAGAGCCATGGCTAAGGACTAGCTCACCTGTTCTGGAGAAGCCTGTCCCTAGTGGAATGGCTTGGGTTGAAGGGCTGGGTGGGATGGTGGACGTGGTATTTGGAAGACCAGCTGGTTCCCAGCACCAGGCAAGCTGGCACCACATGGTCACACAGTTCTGCACTGGATTTGCCATTCACCCACCACTGAGCCAGTCCACTCACCAGCATCAGGTCTAGGCAGAGAGGAAACTACACATTTTATGTAGGAACAGGATGACTCCCAAGGAGGAAAACCTAGAACAGCCACCTTCCTGTCCTTAGTCCCATCAATAAGCCTTCCTCCCTACCACCCATCTATCTGCCTTCCCACCGTCCTATTAGCATTCTGGGCTGCCTCAGATGGTCTTTCTGACCTTTACTTTGCTATTTCCAAAGATGATTTCCACAGAGGACAATCAGCTAGGTAATTTATTGAGCAAGTGTGAATAGCTTCACTTTATTAATTGTGGCACAAGGATAGGAATGAGGAAGTGACAATGACCATGATCCTCAAGCTCATTTCCTGTTAGAGGGAATGATCTAGGCCTGATCTCCAAGAGGGAGGAAGGCTCACTATGATTTTACTAGATCCCAAGGTCACTGCTCTTCCCACTGCTATTCTGCTCTGAGTCACTCCTGTCCTTCCTAGACAAGTGAAGAGGAGAGAGGGCATTGGAGAGGGTCCTCTTGCAGACAGTGCCTGAGCATGGACTTGATAAGTGGTATGGTCCCACACCCTCCCCCCAGTGATGGAGTCCCAGAGTCTCTGCAGGGTTGGTCCAGAAGCCCTGTGCCTCTATCTGTAGAAGAGGCAGGCAGCTCCGGCAGATTATACAGAGGTAATGGAAAGTGCAGTTCACTCAGGCGCACACGTTCAAAGAGTGTCTCAGATAAGCTTTCAGAAAGGGGAAATAATTGTGTGCTAATTGGTCTGTTGACAGAGACCAGCCTGCCATCGGATGCCCTGATGGATCTCAGGTTCATTAGCACATCCAGTTTTCCATATATACCAGACCAAGCGAGCCCTCATTCTAACTGCCTACTCTCCTCCCCTTGCCCTTCACTTCCGGCTGCTCTTGTCCTACCTGATGGGACACCTGCCAAGCTGAGAGCCAGTAAAGTGGGCTTCTAATTGTGAGCAGTGGGGCTGCTTGGGAAAGCAGGGCTGATGCCAAGTGTGCCTAGAAGATCTGCAAACTGAATCGAAGGTTGCTGCCGTGAGCAATTTGAACAAAGCCCTCCTAGGATGCTTTGTGAAAACCACTTCCTTTTGCCATCTCCAGATCCACCTGAACTTTGGGCTCTGGAGCATCTCAAGCCACCCCCCCTCTACCCTCACCAAGTCCTTCCTCAGCCTTCAA
This sequence comes from Vespertilio murinus, assembly GCA_963924515.1. Lineage (NCBI taxonomy): Eukaryota > Metazoa > Chordata > Mammalia > Chiroptera > Vespertilionidae > Vespertilio > Vespertilio murinus. The sequence goes on along the minus strand of OZ004719.1, from coordinate 19,056,363 downwards.
TTGAAATGAGGGTGAGTTGCAACTGAGGAACAGGCCCCCTCCCATTCCTCATGCCTCTGATCTCATCCCGACACTTATGGGCAGGATGGATATGTAGTCATCCCTTTATAGTTTATAAAGTGTTTTCATTTGGTATCACTCCAGCTAAGAATCATGGGTAACAGTCACAATATTTGTGGCAGGAAGGACAGGGTATGGCAAAGTGAGGTTCTGGAAGCCTCCTGAGGTGCATTAGCCCTTTGGTTACTACCAGGGGCGGGGGGTGGCATCTGGAGGGTGAGATGGTTAGGGTGGCACACAGGGGGTTGTGGTGAAGATTGTTTATCAGCCAGGATGGAAGTGTTTTATTATTTTAGTAACTATATAGTCATAGCAACTGAATATAAGCCTGGGTATAGGTAAGTCAAATCATTGGCAACTCCATGTTAGGGAGCTCAGTGACTCTTCAAGGTCATAGAGATAGGAAGCTTCTAGGCTGAAACCTAATCCCAAATCTTCTCTCACTTGAGTAAGTTTGTTTCTCACTAAACCATGCAGCCCACTGTCACCTATCGAGCATTTGACTGCATGCTTCACTACACCAGATACTGTGAAGGGACCCAGAATTGTGTGCACTCTGCAGTCCCACCACTGTAAGCCATTTTGTTGTGATGAGTGTGGGAGACAGATATGCACATGTAAACAGTGTATTATAACATGCCAAGTCCTGTAGTAGAGGTGTGTGCTGATCAGGGTCCACCTTGCTCTCAGAGGAACATTGCCCTTTTGATAATCAGAAGGAACCACCATCCTTGGAAGCTTGTTTTTGGAATATCTCCATTCACACATAAAATGTGAGATGATTATCAGCTTCCACTGGGCTGACTGGCCTGGAGTTTTTCTGTTGAGAAGCACATTGGATTCTCCCATGGAATGTAGAGAAAACAGAGATCATACAGTGTTTTTCTCCCATCTTTCCTCCTCCCAGTCCTCATCTTTATATAACTTAGTGATGTCTACAGACCTGTGTGACCTGTCCAAGGTCACTGCTAAACTGAGGAGCAAAGGGAGGTGTTGGCATCCCTTCCCCTGGCTCTGCTCACCTTAAAGGGTTGACCTGCCCATTTGTATCCTGACATAAAAGTGTTTCATAAGAGACCATTACTCATCACCTAAAATGTGGCCAGCTCTGTACTCTTACTGGGAACCAAAGATGAGTAAGACCCAGTCCCTCCCACAAGGACCTTATAATCTCAGAGATCATGATGTTAGCTGGCAATTGTAGTTCAACTGATGAGGCATGTGCTTGAAACACTGAAGAGGGGCATTTATCTACCTTTTGAGCCAGAAAAGGCTTCATAAAAGAGTTAGCTTTTTGAGCTGATCAAAGAAGAGTGAAGAAGAGCCACTCAGGTGAAAAGACAAGCTTTGTAAACAAACCAAACAGCAGATGCCAGCGGAGGAGACATAGAACATGGTATATTTGAATAAAGACTGGTAATTAGATAGGATTGGTTTTACAGTATAAACTATAAGTGAAGGGCTGGGGGAAAAGGGGGTCCAGAGAATATAAAAGGATGGTTTGGAGATGAAACTAAAAAGACAGTGTGGATAACACTTCAATGGCCTTATCATTTTGTTAAGAAGAAAAGCTAGGTATCTCTTTTCAACTTCCAGTTGTGCTATTGCTCGTGCTTTCTATAGATTTTCTTATTTGATCTTCATAGAAATCCTTCAAGGTAGAAATTACTCTAATTGTTCAACAATTTTAGGATGAGAAGACTGAGGTTCAGAGAAGTTTTGTAACTTGTTCAAAGCCTGGCAGACTCTAGGGCTCCAGCCCATGTTTTTTCCATTGACTTACAATGCAACCCTGGCTGGGGTACAGTGGTTTGGGCTCTGCTCCATGTACAGTCAGCAGCCATTGAAGGAATTTAAGCAAGGGGGTGATATTATTTGATGATTTTCATTCCTGTAAGCAGCATAGAGGGTGAATCAGGAAGAACAGCTGAAAATAAAGTCAGGAAGACTAGTTAAAAGGATAGTGCAAGAAGATCAGGTAAGAGTTGATGAGATCCTGAATGAATAGAATGGCAATGGACATGAACAAGAGGCGAAGGGTTAATGAATATGTGTAAGGGGCAATTATGGATGATGAAGGAAGGAATATGTCAGGCAAAGAGGGGATGATGCTATGAAGTGGTTTTAAAGGTGAAAAGTTGGTCAAGTCAAAGGATAAGAAGGAACATTAATGGGATCTTTGAGTTGTTGATCCTGGTCTACTTTTAATTTCTGGATAAGACCAATTCTTCTCTAACTTGGACACAGTTTAGGACTAAAGAGGGAGAGAGGCTTCTATAGAATTCTATGATCATAGTAAAGCCCACTCCATGCTACTGATAGTTTTCTTCTATAATTTTAAGCTGCCTGAGACATTAGCCTCCCAAATGTACCTGACATCCCTGCCAACTTCAGTCATCCTCCTCTCTCAGACTCAATCCAGACACTGTCCATTCCTAATCTAACCCCTTCCATCGTGCCCTTTGAAATCATCAGTCCTCAGCAATGTCCCCTACAGCCTCAATCTCTTCTCAAGAGTCCTCACCTTTTGACTAGCCAAACCAGAAGATCCTGAATACACAACTTCCCCAGCAGTCTTCTCTATTAGTGGCTGTTTTCCCATATCTCACTCTCCTGGATGTGGAAGTCAGATGAGTTTGCCATTGTGATATCCTGAACCTGCTTCTCTTTCCTCTCTAAATGACCTCTGGCTGCTTGGAAGCTAGGACCATCAGGACTTTGTCACCCACTACTTCCCTTTGTTGCAGTCTGTTTTTCCTTTACTCACTTTCACCCATTGAGGATTTTCAACATTAAGCTTGCTTACCACCATCATTCTTACCACATCACATCTGTATCCTTCCTATTGACTTCAGCACCCATGTTGATGACCCTTCTTTAATCCCTTGGCCTCTCATTTCTCTGGCCTCCTCACCTCAGCTCCTCATCTTGTCTTCCAATCCCATCTAAGCCACCCACACCCATGGCCATACCAAGGAACCTGAATTTTTGGTACCTTTACTCTCTTTATAACTTCAATATTAAGCAACACACATTTGTGCTTCCTCTAGTCTTTTTCCTCTAACACATCATCAAATCTACCTAATGTCAACAATAATTTAAAAATAAATGTAGAACCCTATTTAGAGTTCCACGTTTTTGACCTGACCACTTTTTTACTTTCTGTCACTTCTTAATGCTCTCAAATCCCTTGGTTCCTCACTATACTCCTTTTCATACTCAACTCCCTTGCATATTTTTTTTTTATCTTGCACATGCACGCACACACACACACGCACACACATCTTGGTTAAATCCAACTCTTCATCAATTCTAGCGTAGCTAAATATGAAGTGCTGAATGTAGCTGATAAAACTCAAAACTCTGCTGACAGGTTTTATGTCATAATTATTACCATAAGTCTCAAATGGGCATCCAGTGCTGCTCAACAGCCCACTACATTTATCTCATCAATTGACTCCATACCTAACTCCCACTCTCTGAAAAGACCATTTCATGCATTTTTCTCAACAGTTCCTTTTCCTTTTAGCCAAGAACTTCTTTCTTGTTTCATGGAGGAAATGAAATCAATCAGGCCAGAACTGCTGGTTCCCTTCCTACCCACCCCTTCTGCCATCCCACTGCATTTGTCCTTGAGTACTCTGTATTGCCCGCAAAGGATGGAGTGACTGTTCATGCTACTATGTAAGAATGGAATATCAACTTCTCTCATCTACTCAATCGCTTTTGCAATCATCTCCTATCTCTTTTTGCATCACCACTTTCTCCCTCTCTACTGACTTATTTCAATCAACATACCAACATTCCAGAATATCTCTCATCTGAAAAACAAAAACACTTGATCCCATATCACTCTCCAGCTAACGTCCTTTTTTCTGTTTGTCTTTATAGCAATTCTCAGTCTCACTGCTCAACAGCATTTAACACAGTTGCCTGCTGCTTCTGTGACATGCTTTCTTCATATGGCTTTATGATCTGACTGGTTCTTTCTGCTTTGTCTCACTCTCCTTTGTCAGATCCTCTGCCTCTTTCCCATTTCTGAATATTGATGTGCTTCAGAGCTCAGCCCCAGGGCCACCTTACCAGTTACATTCACTCCTGGAGTGACCGCATCTCATTCTTTTCCCTAGGTTTAAATACCAACCATGCATGTGTATATATTTATATGCCACATTTATATATGCAATCATGATCTTTCTCTTGAAATCCTGGTGTTGATATCCAACTACCTGTTTGATATCTCTACTTGGATGTCTAATAGAAATGTCAGGTTCAATATGTTAAAAACCAGACTCTTGATTCACTCCTTTCAGATCTGCACCTCCCCCAGGGTGACCCTTTTTTACCAAATGCAATCGCTGTTCTTCCAGTTCCTCAGGCCAAAAACCTTGCTGTTAATCTGGATTCCTTTCTTCTAATTCATGAGTAGTCCTGTAGGCCCTATCTTCAAAACACATTCTAATCTTCCAACTTCTCACTGCTTATTTACAGCCAGCTATGCCCAAGCAAGCTACCATGATTTCTCACCTCAACCACTGCAGCAGTCACTAATCAGTAATGCTCATGATCTTGTGCATACAACCACTTGTGCCATTTCCCACTTCACCCCTCTTTGACTCCACTCATAGGGTGTTCCACCAAGAACACTCCCATTTTAGGGCAATTGCATTTGCTCTTCCATCCATCTAGAATGCTCTATCTCAAGAGGTCCATGTGGCTTACTCCATCACCTCATTCAAATGTCTCCTTAAATAACATTCCCTAGTGCACCAGGTCTCCATTATCCTCTTTCCCCTGGTTTCATTTCTTCATACCAATAATCTCACTTGACACTGCATATTTATTTAATTATGTCTCTACTACTAGAATTTATGCTTCATGATATCATGGACTTAATATGTTTTGTTCACTCTTGGATTCTCAGTATCCAGAAGAGTGATTGACACATAGTAGGTGTTCAAAATATTTATTGAATAATAAATAAATAAATAAATGGGACTTCCTTATGAATTTTGGGTAGGATAAATACAGGCTATAAGATGAGACTGACCTTATTTGCCACCCTAAATTTATATTTTGAATTTTAAAAATACAGTATTCTCAAGTATTCTCACTAGTCTTCTCTTTTCTAAAACAATATGAACTGTCCTAGAACTCTGCTAGTTGTAAGTAGAGATAGTGGGATGGAGGTTATAGTTACTAAAGTTACAGTAATATTGATCTTTTCCAAACATGTATGGTCATATCGCTCCTCTGCTTCAATTTCTCTGGTTGTCTTCCATTGTACTTTGAAGTTCTCTATTGGCCATGTAATCTTGCTCCAGCCTACTTCTGAACCTCATCTTGCACCAGCACCTTTCTTGTTCACCTCACTGTAGTCACAGCAGTCTTCTCTGTGTTCCACCAAACCACCAAGCTGGTTCCTGCCTCAGGGCCTCAGCACTTACTGTTCCCTCTGCCTGAACACTCTTCCCTCAGGTCTATATACAGCTGGCTTCTTTTCACTCAGATCTCAGCCTCCGCATATAGACCAAAGGCGTCCCCTGACCAAACTGGTGAACATTATCTGCTCCCTTCTCTCACCCCAGAAAATCTGTACCTTATGACTCTGTCTTTTAACTTTATCATGATCTGGAATTACTTTGCTAATATTTAATTGTTTGTTATCTCTATCCCCTCCTATAATGTAACCTTGGAGGAGTAGGGGCCTTGTCTCCCTTTCTCTATAGTCCCTCAGCTGGAGTCAGCCTCAGAGCGGATCTACATGAGTGTTTGCTGCAGATGAAGACCTGGAGCATGTTTAGGCCCGACTGTGCTTCTGTGAGAAAACTTCCTTCCCCCTCAATCGGTCAGGCCTGTTAGACATGGAGTTGGTTAAGACTCTAGCCTCCCCAGTGCCTCTCAGACCGTTACCTTGATGGCCCCTGTGGCTATCTGGATATGGTGCAGCCGCCGCAGGGTGCTCTCTCTGTCGATGAAGTAGGAGGCCGCCAGCTGGTGCAGGGTCTCCAGGGACACAGCTGAGCTGTTCCCACTGCCACCAGCTGTAGGGGCACTTCCTGCTGCTTCTGTCTTTCGGCTCAGTTTCCGCTTGTCCACAAAAATGGTCAGAGACTCTTCTCCTATAGCAAACAACGTGGGTTCATTGATGAGGCCTTCTGCTCCCTCCTCCCCTACCAATAAGAACCTGAAATGTTAGGCCAGAATAGACAGAGCTAAGAAGGAGCCTATTACTCCTGCAGACGGCCTCTTCCCCTTCCCTCACCATATTTAGAGAAATCTCCACAGACTTTCATAGGACAACAGACATCTCACCTGAGAGGCCCTCCTTCCTTTTCTTAGTTCCGTATGTCTCCCCAAAGCTCCCCCTTGTCATCCAGCTTAACCACTTGACATCCTCTTTTGATCTCTATCTCAGGCATCTACCTGAGGTTATAAAATTCTTCCTCTTAAATTGTTTATGAGAAGTTGCCATGGATATTTATAATCCTTCCAAAAGGGCAGAAGCCTTGAAGTTTAAGGGGCCCCTTCCCCTCAAACACTCAACACCTATCACACGAGGCAGCCGGCCTGACCCTTCAGAGAGCTCTTTTTTGTCCTTCAGACAGTGAGTTAAATGTTATAATAAATCCTGTTTTCTTCTGCCAGGGCAGAGAGAACTCTGTCTCTTTAGAGCTTCTGATTCTGCCCAGGGTCGTAGCCAAGGTTGTACCATCCCACCCCCACTCTAGCCTCCCTCTAGCTCAGAATTATTACAATTAGTGTGTGGTCACTCATCTATATAAAGAGGAAGAGGGGTCAGGGACTCAACAGACATTTCCCTCTTTGCCTACGGACCTGGCAACTGTAGCCACAGCAAATATAGGGATGTGGAGAAGCTTCAGTTAATTGGCTCAGTCAAAAGGAAACTGAGAGCACCCCCTGCTGGCACGGGTTTGGTGGGAGTCTGTGTGTCTCCCAACCTCTTTATCCCTTCCCCCTCCTCGGGAAGATGCTGAGAAGCAAACAGTAATGTTCTGGAATGAGTTTGGATATTAAGAAGCTATACTGTTCTCAAAGGCACCAGAAAGGAGACAATTCTCAGGCAATAATAGGCCAGGAAAAAACAAAAGATGCGAGAAGACTACTGAAGCTATACTCAGTGGACCTTAAAGCTATTTTAAACAACCTAGCAACAGTTCATGCAGGATCATGGTGTTGCTTACCTCCAAGGGTGGCGGAAAGTAGGAAATGGGTGCCGTACTTTTTGATCAGGTTTTCGGTAACCTGCTGCAGGTTGGGTCTCCTTCCCAGGAGGCGGATATTCCGGATAAACTCTGGGGCAAGAGGCAATGGCAAACTGAAGAAATCTCTCCTTTCCAGAGCCAAGTTGTTCACTTTCCAACGAGCAAACTCCCTGGAGGAAAGGTCGAGGGGTAAAGAAAAGGTCATTGTATTCTGGAAAAGAGGCACACAGTCCACAGTAGGTCATGTTCTTCCTCCCCTGGAACCTGCTATTCTGCTCTCAGCCCACATCTCCAGATGGATGCACCCACTGCCTAAAAGAGGCCCTTTGGCCACCCCCAGCCTCTCATTCCCGGGGCTGTGAGAAAGGCTTTTTTGCTGGCCTCCATCATAACTTACTTTCAAACCTTGCTTATTGGAGAGTAGCTGACCACCTCGTTCATGTGAAGGTTGTTATAGTAGTAGTGTAGTAGGGGAAACAAGCAATGCAAACAGTGGTTTTCAGAGATAGGATCTAGTCACAGTTGGCCCCATGTGATTGGATAATATCACCTGTTATGGCCTCAGTTACCTCTTTGTAAAGTCAGATGTTGGTGTAGAACAACAGTTCTCAAATGTTTTGGTCTCAGGACCCCTTCACACTCTTCAAATTGATTGAATCCTCCATATATATGTGGCTTACATCTACTGATAATTGTCATTTTAGAAATAAAAACTGAGAAAATAATTATTTATTTTACATTACATATCACATAAATAACACATTTTTATGACAATAACTGTATGTTCTGAAACAAAGCTAATTCAGCAAGAAGAGAGGCATTAGTTCATTTTGCAGATATCTTCACTATCTAGCTGAGCAGATGAGGATTGCATAGTCAGATTTGCTTCTGCACTCAATCTGTTATGATAGTTGTGTATGTTCTTCTATGGTGCCATACTAAGATTAACAAACATAGTTTCTTAACGGTTAGTTCCAGTGTGCAATCTGAACCCATATCAATGAACTCCTCCTCTGTTACATTAAAATCCAATGTTCCACATTGTTCTTTGAATAGATCTTTCTACCCTTCTTATTTTGTAACATCATGCATTAGTCATCTGGAAAATATGAGAACACTGAGTTATTCAGATCTTCCACATTTTGACACTTTTCATTATATAATATCAAAACATTATATTCATTAATATTACCACCAATCTCATCAGAAAAGTCTTCAAATATTGGAAAGCTGTCAAGCTCATGGTGACAAATAGGAGTTCTCCAAAATTCTATTTTTTTTTGTTTGAAAGCTTAAATTTTATCATTGGTAATAAATACTGTCAGTTGTTTTTCTTAAAGAGGCAGGCTTCCTGCATTTTTTTTTTTGAGAACATGTCTGCCAAACACCGAAGTCTGAATAACCACTGTTTGTCTGTTGGTTGTCAAGAAAAAATTAGTTCCATGGAAAAAGTGGCAAGTTTGGCTCACAACTGAATCACAAAAAGTACTTTTTCCTGAGACAACCATCAACCGTCATTCTTCAGTATCCTCAGACATGCTTTATGTGATCCTCCTATTTTGTCATATAGAAGATTAAAAAGACATATACTCATGGGTCATAATCCAATTAAATTAATAAGTTTTACTGCTTCAAGGACATTATTACATAAAACTAGCATACGCATATGTGTGTGTGTGTGTGTGTGTGTGTATGTGTGTGTGTGTGTGTGTGTGTGTGTATAGGTGCAAGTGTGTAATGATGTCATTTGATAGAACTGCCTTTATTCAAACTAGATCCCAGAGGTTTTACTTATGTTTGTTTTTGGATCTTCGGTGTAAATATCAACATGGACACCCTAAAAGGAACTCAGGGGACCCGCATTATGAAAAGCCCTATTCTAACAAAACTCTGGGGAGGGAGGGCATATTTGGGGGGGGGGGGCAATGGTAATATATGTACACAGATAATAAGTTAATAAAAAATATATTTAAAAAAAAAGAAAAGCCCTATTCTAGAAGACGGCGAAGTTCCTTTCTAGTGCCATCTAGAATTTTCATCTTTATGCTTTGGCCCACACTGAATTGTTTATATTTGAAAGGTGACCAAGATTTCCAAGGGGGGTCTTTGTCCTGGGATGAAATGTAAAGGATCATATCCATTAGTAAGGAAGGAGTTTTCCATACCTCTGAAATTACACAAGTAAGGACCCAGCTCCACTGCCTTAGCATCTTCTCAATCTTATTATCCATCCCAACTCTTCTCCTCATGACAGTGATAAGCCTTGATCTAACCTTCCCCCATAGCCATGAAGTACAAGTGATAGGGGTGCAAAAAAATAAAATAATTCAAAATAAATAAATAAAAAACATGCCCCACTTGAGGCTATAGAATCCCCACATCTAAATCTAGAGACAAAGACAGAGAGGAGGGGCTCAGGCCAACCATTACCAGGGAAACAAAAGAAAAAGGACGACTAATAATTCACAGTTCCAACAAAGTCTTTTAAAATTCCTGCTGTGGGGCTCTATTGAAGCAAGGAAGTCCATAATAATATATTATTATTTATGTCTTTTGTGCATAAAATGCTAAACTTTAATAAAAGTACATGGTACTTGTCAAAAGTGTTTTTGTCTGAAATCTCACTACCCTGTGAAGAACAGTTGCTTGATCTCATTTCTAAATTGCTAGATGGCCAATAAAAGACATAGAGTAGCTTAATGTTTTAATGAAACAAAAACAAGACCCAATTACAATCTGCCTACAGGAAACTCACTTCAGCTTTAATGACATATGTACTGAAAGTAAAAGAATGGAAAATGATAGTCCATGAAAATGGATATACACACACAAACACACACACACACATGCACACAAATACACACAAGCTGGGGAAGCTATACTTACACCAGAGAAAATAGATTTAAAACCAACAATTATAACAAGGGATGAAGAAAGTCATTTTATAATGATAAATATATCAATTCATTGAGGAGATATAATTTATATAAATATGTATGCACTCAACATAGGAGCAACTAAATATATGAATAAAATATTAACATATCTAAAGGGAGAAATAGGCAGCAAAATGACAATAGAAGAAAACAGCAATACCCCATCTTCTATAATGGACAGATCATCAAGACAGAAAATTAACAAAGAAACATTGGACTAGATGGACTTAACAGAGACCTACGGAGCATTCCACCCAACAGCAGCAAAATACACATTCTTCTCAAGTGCACATGGAACATTCACCAGGATAGATCACACATTAGGCCATAAAACAAATCTTAATAAATTTAAGAAGGTTGAAACCTCATCATGATCTTTTATGAATACATACTATGAAATTAGAAATCAATTACAATAAGAAAACTGGAAATTTACAAATACACAAAGATTAAACAATATGCTCCTTAAAAAAATGGGATCAAAGGGGAAATTATGTGTGTGTGTTTCATTTGTAATGAGACAAATGAAAACACAAATATAAAAACTATGGGATGCAACTAAAGCAGTCCTAAGAGGAAAGTTTCTAACAATATATGCATATATTATGAAACAAATGATCTTAAAAAAAGCAACCTTACTTCAAAGAACTACTAGTAGAAAAGAAGAGATTAAGCCCAAAGTTAGTAGAAGGAAGGAAACAACAAAGCTCAGAGTAGAAATAAAAGACATGGAGACTAAAAAGTCAACAAAATTGATCAATAAAACTAAAAGCTGGTGTTTATTTGTTTGTTTTGGAAAAAAATGAACAAGTTTGCTCAGTCCAGAGGAGACCAGCACAGGGAGTTAGTTCTGCTACCTCAGATTTTGTGTATCTGCCTCAGGGGCTGAGGGCATCAACCTATGGACACAACTGTAACCCGTCTGCAGCACCTCCAGCGCTAGCATGCATAGGGGTTGGGAAGGTCTATTACAGTCACCTTATGTTAGGAAAAAATCATGAAACAGAGAGGGAAGTGGTTTTTCTGAAGAAATATAACCAGTTGGTACTAGAATCAGAGCAAAAGGCTAGTGCCCGGACCCTCCCCCAGTGCTATTCACAACAACTGTGATGATTTTGACAATAGACAATGAGAGCCAGAGAGTTAAGAAAGCAATTTACACATCATCCAGTAAGTGGCAGAGCTAAGATTAAGTTGCAGGTCAATACCAGACTGCTGTTTCTATAACGCTATTTTACCTCCTGTAAATTAGGTTAAGTGTATTTTATCGCATTCTAATTCGTTTTAAATGTTTACTATCTTCTAACAAAAATTATCTCATTGCCTGGAACATTTCATTCTTTTAATTATCTACACAAAACATGAGTTTACTGTGTTTCTACAACACAGTGCAACATATACACTGAAGCAAAACCTTTTTGGATTAAGGTGGCTTCAATGTAGACATTTGCAGGAGGAGAAATTAAGCCCTAGAAAAAAGTCAAGACCATACACAGGGTACCATGGGAAAAATCAGAGAAAAGACGTAATTCCAACTCCTATAAATGCTTAGGAAATTATAACACAGAATAACAAGGACTTAGAAAAATGGATGATACTGTCTTAGGAAGCGTTTTATGAGCAAATAAAAAAATAAGGGTTAACATTTAATGAATCCTTAGAAAGTGCCAGGCATACCAAGTATCTTATAAGTACCAACCAATATAATATTTTAAAAAATACTATAAGGGAGAAAATATAATTACCTTCATTTTATGGATGAGGAAATTGAGGCACAAGTAAGTTAATTTCCCAGTAAGGAACACCTAGTAGGTGCAAGAGTGAGAATTTAAACACAGGCTGTCTAGATCCATGATCAAATCTTTACCACCCATCCATAGCACCTCTCCTGTGAAGCTCCAAAGGGCAGTGGTTTTGTGAGTGGAAGAGTGGTGTGTGTGTGGGGGGGGGGGCTGAATTTCATTTCAAAAAGAATATATGCACTAGGATGAATTGGTCATAAGGCCTAGCAACTGCAGGAAGATTCAGGCTCTGAGGGTGTCCAGTGGTTTTTCTCTTTGACTTCGCTAAGTTTTTTCTGCCCTTCCTGGAATTAAAATAATGGGGGAGTGGGATGTCCGTGAGTAGATTTTGAGTCAGAAAGTGGTAAAAAATATGATTACAGAACTTATTAATCTGGTTCTTTGCCGCATCTCAAAACCTCAGAGGCAATACTGGAAAGCAGCCGGAGCTGTTCAAAGAATAAATGTTCGTTTCTGGTTTTTCATTTAGTAGATCTTTCCAGTAATAAAAGAATCCAGGTTTCCTTTTCCCTCAGGAAAAGGATATTTCCTACATATTAATTAGTTAGCACATGTTACTTCGATGAAGCCTTCATCTTTGTTTCAATCAAGACACCAAATATATCTTCATTTCACTTCGGCCATTTCTCCTGAAACCTTTTCCCACTGAGTTTGGTTTGCAGCAAACAATCTGAGAAAGCAAACATTTCAAACACAGGAAAGCCCCCCTTGGAAAGTGCCTTTGGAACAGCGGAAGCCAGTTCACCGGGGGCTCCCAGGTTAAGCCAAAGGTGCCCAGAGCTCTCTAATGCGGACTTGACCCGTCAAAAGTGTTCACACTGCCCTCCAAAAGGGGCTTCAGTAACCTGCTATAATTACCAGAAGTTGGGTCCTTTCCCATTGTATTTTAGATTAGCCCAGAGTGAACAACACATACTTTTGACAAAGGCTTATTAACATACCCATAAAATGGTTAATAGCAACCAAAACAAAGTTTAGGAAAGGTGTCATCCAGTTTGGTGGGTAAACCTCCGGGTGTTAAATAAAGCAGCTGTACATACTGACACTCAGAAGATTGGAGCTCCAACTCGAAATCTCGATCTCTGGCTATATTCTGAAGTGATTGTAGTTATCTTGGTCCCAAACTGCTTAGCGTTAATGGTCCAAATTGTCAAAAAGCCATGCTTCTGGCTGTATATGAGGTTAGGGATTTTCCCAGAATCCAGCAGGAGGAGAGCTGAACAGGCATGCCAAGCCTCAGGCAGCAGGAGCTCCTGGGGGCTTGGGACCTGGGCCTGGGCCAGCTCTGGGTTTGCAGCAAAAGTATCTCCATGACAATACTAAATGGATCAAGGTGTTCCTAATTTGAAAGATGCAAGTGAAAAGGGATGCCTTCCAGCCACAGCTCCTGACTGTAACGGCAGCAACCATCCCCAGCACTGTGTTCCTTCGTGTTACCCAAGGTCAATGAGAATGCTGTCAGCGAGATTCCCCCACAGGGTCCCAGCTCCTGGCGATTAAAGACTCAGAAAGAGCACAGCCAGGGTCTTCCGTCCCAGGTGCTGTCTCCAGCAGCTGCCTGCTGAGGCACCACTTTTCGGGCTTGGAAACTGAGAACATTGATCTGGCTCCCGATGAAGAGTCATTACCTATGAAGCCTCCCTCCCCGGGAAGCCTTAAGGGAGAGAGTATTTAAACAACAACAGCAAAACAAAAAAATCCATAATTTCCGCACAAAAACAAAGCTATACCTCAAGTGAGGCTGACATGTCGTAGTAATGAATCCTGCAGCCTACAGTGCAGGCAGTGGTGCTGAGATCCTAACAGCCGAATTATGCTGTTACCTGTTTCTAATTGACGTCTCTTTCCCTCTGTGTGAGAGCCCAGTCAGGCCCATTCCCAAGGCCACTGACATGGGAATTTGGAAAGGCCATTTCCTGTATCCTGAGTGTGCAGCTGCCCCTCTTCCCACTGTGCCCCCTCTTCAGGCCGGACACCCATATCGATGTGCTCCAAGTGCCAAGAGCCCATTTGTTCCTCCCGAGTTAGACTCCAGGCTGAGGCTGGTTCACTGTGGAGGGAATCAATGTTCCCTCCAGCAGAGCCAACCCATCACCACATGCCAACTCAGGCAGCATTTCTCAGAATAGGAGCTGATCCCAAAGTTGGCAGAGGTCTTAAGGCAGCCGTGGAGCCTGGGATGCCCAGTTCCAAGCACCACTTTGAAAACAATGGTAGAAAGAATGTGCTGTTGTGGTAGTGACTAATCCCCTTCCCTGACCTATTTCGGATAACCTCTGTTTGGGGGGGGGGGGGGGGCATGTTCCTGCAAACTTCAGTATTCAAAGGGATTGCAGTGCTGAAAGGGACTGAGCTATGGATTCTCCAAATGGTTATTTTGGTATGACCCATTTTGGTAAGAAAAAAATATGATTGGTTTTCCTTGATAAATTAAGGAAGACACATGATGAGTTATTGAATAAAATATTTAAGAACTTTGAAACAAAAAGGATGGATTGGCCTTAAGCCCAGGCCTTAGTTTTCTTGTCATTTTTCCTGTGACTTGACTTGGTCTATGTTCACTGTCAGTCAGTGTCCATGGGAAATTTTCTCTCATTCCAGCCAGCTCTGGATAAATGCAAATATCTTTGTTCTCAAAAACCGCCTTTCTTTTGGAGAGTTACCTTTTCCCAAATAGCTTGAGACTTACCAGTTTGATACAGTAGTCTCAATAAACCCTGCTCAGCATTGGGCCACTGACGTCCAGGCACAAAGCAGCTTTTCTTTCCTCATTTTCTGTTAACATATCTCATATCTTAGTCTGTGGCTTCCAGCACAGAACCCAACCCATCAAGCTAAGGTGTTACCGTTTTTCTTTTTCACTGGGCTCACACCCTTCATCTTGAAAAATTCACACGAACAAGAGTAGCCAGAGCCAACACATACATAAAGAATGCCAGTTACTTGCCTTGGCGACTCGGCTGCGATGGTTTCATATTCTCTAACTGGACATGTTAGAAGCTAAGGGATCTGAGGTGTTTTGGCTCCTGTATAGAAGGCAGTATTTCTAGACACATTACATCATCAGGAGATTCCTATCTCAACATCACATTATTGTAATGTACTTGGCTATTAGAGCCTTGACTGCTATAATGAATAAGACACCATTAATTTGAGCTATAAAGAGAAATCATAATAAACATTATAACCTCTACTGGTAATATTGGTATAAAGCTTTCTTTCAGACTTTTAAAAAATTTGTACACAATTTTCACATATGCTCAACTATTTTATCTATACAAGGACCTTAGAAAGGAGGAATAGAAAATACCATTACTCAACTATTAACCTTTACAGGTTAACAAATGAAGTGACAGAGAAATTGAGAAAATGACCCAGTCTCAGTTGATCAGCAGTAGAGTGTGGTGAGATCCCAGGCTGTGAATGCTTTCCTGCCTTTGTCTGTGATCTGTGTGCGAGTTCAGAGACCACTGTACACCTTCATCATACTTCTCAGGAAATACTTTTGCCCTGTTTCCCACTGCTGCTGGGGAAAATCCACAGGCAGGAAGGCTTCCATCCAGGAGCCATGGGGTAAATATCTGGGCCCTGAAACTCTGGGGGGCACAGGAGCAGAATGGAGGCCAACCCTCCCTTGATGACCACAGCCCCTGTCTCTCCTCTTGTCTGGAAGAATTCAAGAAGCCTGGCATGGAGGTAATTTAACAGCCTGCTGTATTCTCACACAATGGCCTGTAAACAATGATTGGCCAATTTCATTCTAATCTTCCCAATTTTGCTCTAATTAAAATCAAGCTGCAGCTTTCAAACAGTTTAATTAAGGCTGATTGGGAGAGGAGACTCAAGCTTAAAGGAGAGGAAGAGACCAATGTTTAGGGAATCTCACACTGTCATGTTGGGGCTTGGAGAGGGAACTGCAAGTTGTGTAGAATTAGCATGAAATGCAAACAGTTTGGAAGGAGGATCAGTGGATCTGAGAGAGTAGAAGGAAATGAAAAGGGAGCTAAGATCTGTGCTTTTCCAAGTACAGAAACCTCAGCTCTGCTCTGACCTCTCAACCCACTCCCCGAAGCTCCTCCATTCATCTGTGTAAAATGACTCTGGTCGCCACTCTACCTCCTATGCCCTTCCTTGTCTTTGCTCAGCAAGCGGACAGCCTATGCTATGCTTGTCCCTAGCAAATGTCCATGGGCCACCCATTATCTACTTAACTCTAAGAGACTTCCCCCAGACTGACAGTTCCTTCCATTATTCTACAAGTTTATTCTTTTTGCAATGAGATAGCCCTTCTGGTATTTGGGTGCATTTACTTTTCATATGGGCCACTCTTCTTTGGACTAAATATTTAGTTCATTTAGTACAGTTTCCAGATTCTCTAGGCCCTTTATGTTCAACCTTGTCTGTTAGCAATCTAGCTAGTGAATATATTTCTTTTTTTAAATGGCAATCCAACTTAAACACAATCCAGTGGGTATCCTCTGAGCCACTGAGAGTACACTAGGATACAACATCTGAATACGTATATCATTACCAACATCATCATAACTATCATTACAGTGCCTCTTTTCTGAGCCCCTGTGTTGCCAGACTTGGAACTGGATGCTTTACATATTTTTTAATCATCCACTAGTGTCTTCCAAATACAGTGTATTATATTGACTCCTCATTCTCATCTGATTACAATGTCCCTAGACATGTGACTTTGCAGTATCACTTACTCATATGGAGGGAGCTCATTTACCTCCACCATTGATATTAGACTTGGCTATGTAACTTTGATTTGGACAATGGAATATGGACAGAAGTGACAGTGTGCCAGTTCTGGGCCAAGATCTCATAAGTCATTGCATTATTCCACTCTCTCTTGCATCTCTGCACTCACCTCTAGAGTTGCTTTCTCTGGGTATCTATAGGTACTGCCCTTTCAGCCTGTGCCCCAGGAAAAACATTGGAGTAAAGACCTCATGACCCCTTGCAGGCCTGCATCCAGAAATATAGCTAACCAAGCAAACCTACAGATGCATGAGAATAAGTGATTCTTGTTTTCAGCTACTGAGTTTTGGGGTTATTTTCATATGCATAGTCATAGCAGTAGTTAAATGATACACCCCTCATGCTTTAGTCCTATATAGCTAAGCTGTCTGAGACTCAGATAATCTAAGTATCTTAGTCAAGGACACTTAGTTAAGCAACAGATTAAGAAAGCCGATAATCTTTCTACTATACATATTTCCTTTATTAATGCACTTGAGTATTACATTATTTACAATTATTTATGCATTCATTGGTTGATTCTTATATGTGCCCTGACGGGGATTGAACCTGCAACCTTGGCATATTGGGATGATACTCTAATCAACTGAGCCACCTGGCCAGGGTTATTGTATTTATATTTTAAAAGTCAAAAGTATTCATGACTAACAGTAATGTAATGATCAACCAAACCTCACATTTTTTTTCAGCTCCATATTTCTTTTTTCACAGCTAAGACAGATTTCCTATATATTTGTAAAGTTGACATTTTGAACTTAAATTGAAGGCTTTGCATTTTACCCTCTTCTTGCATTCTGCCCCTTGTGGCAGAGACTGGAAAGTTGTTCTCTAAACTATTTCTACTTCCCTCCTAACTCACAGACAGACATCCCTCCTTCCCCCCTCTCAGCTTCCTCGAAGTCCTTCATGCTCTCTCTCTCTTTCCTTGTCCACCAGGAGTCCCAGCAGCCTTGTGCCTGACAGCCCGAGGGAGCACAGCAAAGGAGACAGAGATACAGTTGTGTTGTAGGAAACATGGCAGGGGCCGCATGGCTATGATTCTACCCCAGAAACTGGGTCCAGCTGCACAAAATCAAACCAAGTGGGCGGTGGAGGCAATTCTTTCAGAAGCTGAGGAAAAGTTAGGGCTTCCCCCCCTACATTTAACTTGAATGGAAAATCTGTGTTCTTTCACCATGAGCCTAGCACTTATTTCCAATTTTTCTTGAAGCATGGATGCTTTGGTTCCAAAGGAGAGTCACCACTCTTCTGAGGTGGCCTGTGACCTAGCAGCACCCTCACAAGCATTGGAGAACTGCAGAGAATGCAAAGAGTTAAAGAATTCTGGGGAAAGGACAGTGCAAGCCAGAATTGGATCAACAGATCTTATGTCAAAATAAATCTCTTATATTTCCTTTATGAAGAAGAATGAAAAGAGATAGAACACAGCTTGAGGGAGAGAATGTGAAAGGAGGGGAAGAGAAAAAAAGAACTTCTGGAGAGTAGTTGCAAGTACACTGACAAGTTTAAGAATCAGGGAGAATAATAACCATCTTCAGATCTCTAGAGGTGTGTTGTGAAGAAAGAGGCCCTTGACTTGTTCCACAAAAATAAGAGGGAGCAGAGTCAGGTTCCATAAGTGGAATTATGGGAAGAAAGAGTGAGACTCAATATCAGAAAGAGTGTGACTCGAGATTCTTATAGTGTTTGGGGCTGTCGAATGGAAATTGGCCTCCTGAACATTCAAAGAATGGAACTGCTCAAGCCCAGACTGTTGACCGCCCTCTTGGGGATTTGTAGAGCGGTTGTCTGCATTGGGTAGGGAATAGCTGACTTTAGGTTCAAGTATCAGGCATCCCTCGGTTCTATTCTGTCCCTGTCACCCATGTTGTTGGGCTTCCTTGCACATCTAGGCACTGTCTTTGCAGCTTTGGCTTCCTGACCCAGGCCAACCCCTAAAGCTGAGGCTCTCAGATTTAGTCTCCCAGCCTTCAGGCGCCTAATGGACACCACCCTCCTTGGTGGTCACAGAAGACAAAAGAATGTGTTATCAACTTCTAGAGCTATACTTCTATAGAGTCTCATTTGGGCACGAGTTTCTAGCTGAATGTTTGACTTGCACACACCCACCTTTTTCTCCACACTCTTTATCAAGCTCACCATTTAGCACTCCC
This sequence comes from Vespertilio murinus, assembly GCA_963924515.1. Taxonomy (NCBI): domain Eukaryota; kingdom Metazoa; phylum Chordata; class Mammalia; order Chiroptera; family Vespertilionidae; genus Vespertilio; species Vespertilio murinus. The sequence goes on along the minus strand of OZ004719.1, from coordinate 19,037,413 downwards.
ACAGAACTAACTGAGCAAGAGGCTGACTTATCACACTGAAGTTTACTGCTGTTACTAGTAAACCAACGACGTAGCTTATGTCGAGGGATCATTAGATGGTTTCATGCCTCTGGGCATCCAGGGGAACTTACTCCCCGGAGCCTTTCTTCCTGTCCCTCTTCCGTCACTAGCAGGTCCCCAGGTAAGGCCCAGACTCTCTGGGCACACAAGGAACATGAGGATCCTCCCAGCACTGGGGCTGGTAATGAAGGCCTGGAGCAGTGCTGGTTCTGGCGACTTCATTTCTCTCCCCCGGGGGCTCCTACCTGGCCAGAGAAACTTCTTGCTCTGACTCATTGTGACTCCAGAGCTTGTTTGTCCTTTGCATGCAGAGGGAGAAAGAAGCACACTCTGGGTTCGGGGCAGAGCCTGGCATGGTGGCAGAATCAGGTGCAAAGGGGAAAACACACTAAGCAGAGGAAGCTCAGCCAGATCATTGCATTGTCCCCAAATTCTGTCCTCGTATAAGAGCCCTACTATGCCCACCCCCACACCTATAAATCGTAAAACTGAACCGGGAGTCCAGTCCTGGGACTCGTTCAGAGCTTTATTGGAATCCATGGTGTGCTGTGCATGCAGGGAGTAAGCAGGGGCGACGCAGAGGACATACCGATCTTGTCACTGTAAGAAACTCCAAATTTACAAACTAAGTAAGCAGTGGTTATTCGCAGCACCGAAGATTTTTTCTGGCTTTGTGAAAATGTCGCTCCCATGTAGATATTGGTGCTTATAGATCAGTAGCTATCTGATCCGAAAGTCAGGGGCTAGAAACTGACTTAACACTGAAATTTATAAGCCAGGCCAAAAAAAAAAAAGGCTGCTTTTTGGAAATGGTATGAAGTGTCCCTCCAGTAGAGGATTCAAGTTACAGAAATTCAGTTTACAATGCCCCCTACGGAAGCACACTGGCTTTGCTGTGGGTGAGTTGCTTCTTCCCATGGAGGGCTCCCCAGCATACAGGTGCCGATGGGGGGGACTCTGGTGGAAACAGAACCACAGGACCTTTGTGTGACATGTGCCACCCTCCAGCTCCTTAGAGCCCACCTTCTGCTTCCCAAAGCCCTGCAAGAATGCTACCAAGGGGAGCCGGGGGGCCAGGCACAGGTGGTTACAACTGGTTTTCTTCGGAATGATGGGAATCCAATGTCAGATTATTTACTTCATTCAATAACAATTTAATGGTCAGGTACTCTATTTTATGGGTTGAGTGCTGGCTTTTCTTACCAGTCATGTGACATCCTCTAATCTCAGTGTCTTTATCTGTATTTTGTGTGTACAAATAGCATCTCCTTTGTATGAAGATAATTACATACCACTTAATAGAATGTTGGGCATATGTGAGCACCCAGTGTATATTAGCTATTATTGTTTATGTTCTTTATGTTTCATAGTAAAAAGAGAGTCATGTTTGCTCTTTCCCTATATTAAATAGAAACTTTGACTAACTTGTTTGTCCTCCTGAAACCATCTATTTTCTTGGCCCCTGTCCTCCTTTCGTCCCACTGGGGAGTGGAGGAGATTGGTGACCCCTGCTGACCCGTGGTCCACATTTCAATACTGTGTCGAGTCAATGCATCAAGCTCCCAGCTCACAAAAGGCTCTTGTCCCTTGGGTACCATGCCCTCCAGTGGACAGCCCCACTGAGGCTTCCCCCACCCCCATCTGGCTGGTAGCTCACTTGCTGGGGCTCCATCGGAGGCCACGTGGCCAGCCCATCCACACCACCAGCCACGACCTCTCTAGGCCTCATTAGGATTGGGCAAATCAATCCAATGGAATCCAGCTCCAAACCATCATCCTCAGCCCAGGCTTCACGGTAATAAATCTGCCCCACTGGCCCTCAGTGCCTTGTGAATATACTCCCGTCTTCTATCCTAGAGGGGAAGGCAGGTGACAGGGCAACCAGACCCCTCACATACCACACTTTCCACTTCATAGACCCCTGGCCACTTCCAGTCACTTGCTCCAGGTTCTTCCTTGAGGACAGAGCTCCCTGAAGCCTAGAATGCATCCTGTTCACACCGTGTCCCCAGCACTTGTGGAGCGGCCACACACTCAGATGCTCAATAAATGTGCCCAGTAAATAAATGCGCCGTGTGCCACTCACTGTTCTGAGCTTTCTGTGGACTTGAAATAATTTTCTTGCGGGAGATGTGAGAAGCCCTCAGGGGGGATAAATGTGGCAGAAACTGAATAAAGAAAAAAAAATTGAGATTCTCTGACCCAGAAAAAGCTCTTCTCTCACAAAGAAGAAGGGAAAAAAGGCGGAAAAAGGAGAGACCACATGACTAGCCAGTGTCCCTGTCTGCCTGAACCTGTGTCCTGACAATTTCTGATGAAGCCCACCTCGTGCCTTTCTAAACGTACATGTCTCTAAGTAGCAATTCATTCATGAATAAAATTAATTATTTGCCAAAGCAAAAATTAATCCTCTTTTTCTCTGCCTGGCTGACGCAAGATCTTTCTTTTGAATCTCAATGGAAAATAAACCCAATTCTGCCTTCTCCCGCCGGCCATCCTGCATTCTTTCTTCAATTCTTGCACGTTTTTGTTTTTTCATTTGTTCTTTACAGACCATCTTTGCCATCGTATTTCGAGCCAGGGTGGATAACCTGGTTACAGCCCCCAAAGAGAAGGGGAAATGTGGGGTGAGAGTCGTTTTGTCCTGGGGGAACCTGGGACTGGCATCCTGGAAATTCATTCTGACATTGCATTCGAGGGCCGAATCTATCCATCAATCATTGAGCATGTCCTAAATGTCCTCCTCTCTGCAGCACTTGAGATGTGACATTCTGATGTGATTTCCGGTGTGTGTGCTGTCATTCAAAATGGGCTGCTGAATTCCCAGAAATTGCTAAAGCCCTGTTTTTTTCTCTCTCTCTCTCTTTCTCTCTCTTTCTCTCTCTCTCTCTCTCTCATAGCCTGCTAATGTGTCCAGAAAGTTCTGCACAAAGAAAATGCTCCATAAATACCTATGTGAGAACCAAGTGAGCACAGGCAAGATGTGGAAAGCTTCCTCTGAATTCAAACTTTTCAGCATGAATGACGCTGGGTTCTCAGTTGACCCAGTAAGTTTACAGGACCAGAAAGCACTGCTTACCATTTCCTCACCTGGGGAATAGTCACCCACGAGAGGAACAGCCTTAGGTCCTGCCTTCTCCAGACATGCAATGCCTTTTACTTCATTTCCTCACCCCTAATGCAGAGAAATGACAGGCCCCACCAGGTGAGTGTTTTGAAACTGCATTCTGGAAGAAACCAGTGTCTCAGGGAGCCTTTTGGTATTTTGGACAGATGAGTTATGATGAAAATAACATAGTGGGGCAGAGCAGGGGAAGGAGGGACACACTCAAGTGCATCTTGACATTGACCTCAGATGTGTGGGACTGGCTGCCCAGTTCTGAGCCACGCCTTTGTCCCCATGCCTTGGGGAATACTGTCCAGCACACCATCCCCCATGCTGTCTCCCTCATTCCTTGGGTTTGGCCTGCACATCACCTTTTATCCCAGCTTTCCTTGACCTTTCTTTGCTGAGTGTGACCTGGCACTTTATCTAAATGTGCTTATCTATAAGTTCCATCAGATGAAGAATGGTGTCCTTCTTGTTCATGATTTATTATTAGAATCTTCCAAAAGCCAGAAGCACAGAGTCAGCCTTCAAAAATACTGAATGAACATTGCTCTTCGTAGACTCTTGATCTGTAGTTGCTTCTTTTGTGCTAGTTCTCCTTTTCCAAGAGAGAACACCTTCCTTTCCCACGTCAGAGAAGGGGAAGGACTCTGCTCCCCCTCCAGACACCCAGGACTGGAATTCCTTCGATAAAGATTTCAAGCCAGGTCTACCCTCTAGATGGCATGCGATATGTCAGAGGTGCTCTACACTTAGCCAGCGCAGAACTCTTGGTTAAAGCAAATTCTCAACATTTCATCTTGTCCCTCTCTCTCATCTCAGTGGGCTGGGGAATAGTGCCTGTGACCAGACCTGCAGGCTCGTCATGGCCGTATTGCCTCCCCTTTTGCTTTCACTTGTTTTCCTCTGTTGGTGCACCATGCCTTTCCTTCCATCCCAGTGCGCTCTCTGGTTGTCAAAATATAAACTCGGTGTAAAGTTCAGAGATCGACCAGTTCAGTCGGATGATAGTCATTTTCCAGGAGACCTCCCCTCCTTCCCTGCCTGTCCCACCCCCCTGAGAACCGTGGCTTCCCTCCCTCACGGTTCCCTGTAGGTGTGTGGTAGCAGCCTTTTGTCTGTCCTGGTAGCCATAATGAATGCCTAAGGAATCACTGGGATTTACCCAGGCAGGCTGAGGTTGCCTTTGGTTGTCGTCTGTTTACATGGACTGTGATCTCTTAATTAGAGATGGTGCCTCTCCCAGGGTTTGCTGTTTATCCAAATTGGTATTTGTTAGTCTGAGAGAAGTGGTTGGATGATGCATCAGCTTGGAGCTGCTCCTGTGATTGCTTCCACAGCTGCTTTCTGCCTCCTCACCTCTCCGCTCCCAGGAGGCCCCCACAGGCTGGTTCCAGGCCCTCCAGCCTTTTCTGCTTTTAAAGTTTTCTCCCAGCTGCTGCATCTATTCTTGTGAGTTCATGTGCCTTGGTACTAATAACTCCTAAATTTAACTTTCCTTGATTATGATTCTGTTTCATCTGTAACATCTTGTCACTATCCTCACTACCTCCAGGGCATCGTGGGAGATGCTGCCTTCCCTTGAAGCCTTCTGTCCATCACCCTGGCTGTTCCTGCTCTCTGCTTGGTCTCCTGAGCACTTGGTGTAACCAAGCACAGCACCTCCCACGATTTAATGTCATGCTCTTGTGAAGATGCAGGTCCTGATTCCGCAGGTCTGGGAGGAGCCTGAGGTCCTGTGGTTTTTTGTGTTTGTGTGTGTGTGTGTGTGTGTGTGTGTGTGTGTGTGTGTTTATGAGCTCCAGGTAAGGCCGAAGCTGCTGGGCATAGACCACACTTGGAGCAGCGTGGCTCAAATACTTGCTCTTTCCCATTTCTCACTTCCTGTATACACGAGCTATCATTATGTCTTATTTTTCATCCTGATGAACTGCAAACAGGTTTTCTTTTCTAAGGGTTATTGTGCTGGCGCCTGCTGACAACTTCTTTGGCCTTAACTGCCCTTGTCCATCACATCTTCTGTTTCTGTGCCTGCTTGTCCCATTGGATGTTTCCAGATGCAACTGCTAAAACACACCCCTGCCTCAACACTGCCTACCTTTGGGTACCACCCCACCCTCTTGGCTTTCAGCTTTGTTCTATTTAGGTTCTCAAAATTTATAAATATGGCCCAGAATATGATCAGAATGTAATGTCCTTTTTTAAAAAATCATTGAAGATAGCTATTTAATATATTTTTTGTTTATCATCCTCCCAAAAGACTTCTACTGTATTCCCAAATCCTTCCTTTCTAAAAAATAAAAAATAAATAAATAAAAATTTTAAAATGAGGCAGCTAGAAATGGAAATAATATTGACAAAGGTCAATAACTTGGAATTATGCCCGGCCTTGCTCTCCTCCTAACCACCGTATTATACTCATGGTTCTGTATGGTTTTTAACTTTTTCTCCTAATTTTAATTTATTCTTTCCGAGTTTTAAGTGTTTCATCATTGTGACTTGGATTTTTTCCAATCCCATGATTATCTCTCTATTAAAGCCTTAATACAAAAAGAAATAAAAGAAAACCAGACTGCTCATTACTTTGATTTGTAGCAAAGAGAGAATGGAACATTATCGCTAGAGTGTTTCGAGAAACCATATTTACATTTGCATCAGCTCAATTTAGGTGCCTGATTAGGTTGCGTGTTATGATGAAGATGCACTTACCAGTCAGAGGGAAGTGGCGTGGTCTAGATAATGAGCAGGAGACTTCAAGTCAGGAGCCTTGAATGCTATTTCTGGCTGTGACTCTCTGCCTCTCTGACCTTGAACAAATAAGTCTGTCTCATTGCCTTGGACCTAATAGCCTCCTATGCCTTATAGGGCTGCTGTGAGAGTTGGATCACCTAAGTGTTGTTGTTTTTTTTAATATATCTTATTGATTTTACACAGAGAGGAATTGAGAGAGATAGAGAGTTAGAAACCTCGATGGGAGAGAAACATCAACCAGCCACCTCCTACGCACTCCCTACTGGGAATGTGCCCGCAACCAGGGTACATGCCCTTGACCGGAATCAAACCCAGGACCTTTCAGTCCGCAGTCCGACGCTCTATCCACTGAGCCAAACCGGTTTCAGCAAATCACCTAAGTGTTTATTATGGAGTAGGAGTTATGGAGTGAAGCAAGGGAGGGAGGTTGGGGCTCACAAATGGAATTGGAGATGGGACCTATGCCCTGATGGCTCTGACCACTAACCTGCTAAAGACAGTGTCTGAGAAGTAGGCTGACTGCTCAGATGTTGGTCTGACAGGGCTTAAGGACGTTGGTTAGTGGAATGTAAAAGCTTGCCTTTTGGGTGAGATGATCAAACTATCCTGTTACTTAGGAAGGCTTAACAAGAGTACATATTGTCTTGCTTCTCATAATGGTGCCATCCTGAGATTGTCCATATCACACCTGGGGCCAGGACTGGCAGTGATCAGCTTCTGTAGGATATCCTAAGGAAAGCCTGCTCAGCTGTCAATCTCTGACTTTAGGGGAAAGATCTTCCCCTGTGGTGACTCTAAAACAAGCTTGAAAACTAACTGTTAAGCCTGCAAGACCAGGAAGAGTATGCCCAGAGAAGATCCATGGTTGAGTTCCTCTCCGACCAGAGAGGTAGATGGAAGTGTGAAGGTTAATATGCTTTTAAAAAAGAAAGAAAAATAACAATTTTTCTTTCTTATATAAGATGTACGATGCTTAGCTCTCAGCAGACATCACAAAGACAGCACCTGTGGCTCTCATCTTGTTACCATCTTGCATTGGCTACTATTTGTTGAGGACAACCTAATAATGTTAGATGGTATTGGTTAAGCACTATTCTAAGTGCTTTACATCAACCAACACATTTAATTTTCACATTAACTTATTAGTGTTGCACATTAATTTATTGGAACTATTTCTATTCTGATATTACAAAGAAGGAAATTGCGGAGTAAAGATATTAAATAATTTGCTGAGCATTAAACAGCTAGGAAGCTGCAGCTGCAGGCTTGGAAAACAGGTCAGCTAGCTCCAGAACATTCTCTCAGAAGCACGTAGGCCTACGTGAAAACAAACTTGAAAAATGGAGAGAGCGTCAAACTCTGGGGCCCCTGGTTAGAAAGGTCAGAGCTGTTCTAGAGCAACAAGCCATCTCCTGAAAGTGAGAACACATGCTGATATCCCAATAAGAATATGTGGGATCCAGGGCCTAACATGAGACCCTTGCTGTGGGCAGGTTATGACCTGTTTGCACAGCTACAAGGATGTCTTTCTCCTGGTGCGAGAGAGCTTCCCTCCTGTTGGAAAGACTTATTCTTTGCTGTTACAGTTCATCTCCTTTCTTCTATGGAGAGCACACAAGAATACCATTTGTTTTATATGGACCAAAAGCTTTCTTAGAGAATTGAATGAATTCTGTTTGAGACTGAATATTGCACCATAATACATTTCTGATACTCTCTGTAAGCTTATTATACTCTAACCTTCTGGATAAAGTGCCCTTCTGGTCATGTGGATGACCCTCTATGTATAGTTTAACAATTTCTTGTGACCCTCATTCGTCAGAGGAAGCTAGGTCATGAATTTGTCAAAGGGAGTTGCCACTAGAGACCAAAGGGGAAGGGAGATAAGAGGGAATTCCCACAGGAACGGGGAGGTGGATCACAATACAGGCCCGAAAACAAGTCTCCATGGAACCACCACTTCGCTTGATAACTAAAGGCAAAACTCCCAGAATTCTCCTGGAGCAGCTGTGTGTGACCATTCTTTGGTCCCCCACCAAATGGTCACAAATCAGAATGCTGCATGTCTGTCAGAATGAATGCTTACTGCCTCCCCAAGTACAGGTTCATGTGCAAGAAGTGACACCTCCCCTCCTCCCCCCCGCCCCGAAACAGAATGGCACCGTGTAAGAGCTTGTCACATTAAATGACCAGAAAGCCATTACCGACTGATAGTGCAGAAATGATTACACTCTCCTCCCCATGGGCCAGCTCAGAGCTGCTACCAGGCCCTCCCTGGCTTCCAGGCTGAGGCTGGGACTTGCTGAGAAGAAATCTCTGTCGAGAAGGAAACTCAGAATTGAATCCCTCCAGTTCTTACAGCCCTTGAAGTGGATGGTAGTGTTGGGATTCTCAGCCTATTTCAATTCCAATATATATATTTGTGTGATAACAGTGCTTCTGAAAGATTTGGGGTAAGCTGAAAAATCTAAGGTAAATTAAATCTCATTTTTGTGGCCTGGAGGAATTCGCTGTTTAAACTCTCTCTCTTTCTCTTAGGATTTTGTTTCTCTCTGCTGGATCTGTAACTCTCCAGCCCCTTCGTCTGCATGTGCCTATGAGAATCACGTGCCAGGAGATAGGCCTCTATAAATATATGCTCTTCCCATTTGGGAATCTTCCAGTGCTGAATACCTTAAACCTTGTTTCTGAGACACCATACTGACCCGAACAGACACCATGGTTATTGTAGACATTAAACAAACAAACAAACAAAAACCTCTTAGAAATAGAACAATGCCTAAATATATTTCAAGAACCCAGATTCTGGAGTCTGACCATTTGGGAACTAATGCGGGCTCACCATTTACTAGCTGTGTGTCCTTTGGTAAGTCCCCTAACTTCTCTGGACCTCAATCTCCTCATTTGCAAAAAAGGAGAATTATTATTCTTCCGACATAGAGTTGCTAGAAGAATTAAATGAGTTAATGTACTGCCCTGGCCAGGTGGCTCAGTTGGTTGGAGCATCTCCCCATGTATCAAAAGGTTTCAGGTTCCATTTCCTGTGGGGGCATGTTTGGCGGCAACTGGTTGATGTCTGTCAGCAGCTGGTTGATGTCTGTCTGTCTGTCTCTCTCTCTCTCTCTCTCTCTCAATTAAATACAAATAAATGAGTTTATATACATAACAAAGTGCTAGATCTAGCAAGATGTCCACCCCTAGAATACGTTCATATGACTAGACCAGCCGTGGGCAAACTATGGCCCGCGGGCCGAATCCGGCCTGTTCGGCTGTTCTATCCGGCTCACGGAGCCGAAAGAGCAGAGGGTTCTCTTGTTCTCCCCTCCGCTCCTTCACCAGCAGCCCAAGATGAGAGTGCCAGCATGGTCAGGTTGCTTTTGTCCCGGCCCTCCGGCCCAGTTTAAGGACCCATTGTGGCCCTCGAGTCAAAAAGTTTGCCCACCCCTGGACTAGACACACATGTGCCACATGATTAACAACCTCCAGGTGCTGAAAGAATAGGCTTTGTTTCTCCTTGTGCTCTTAAGATATTTTCTCTCACGTTTTTGCATTGGGAACTAATTTGTAATTGGAAAATAAATGTCTTTGATAAGAGAAAATAAGTTCAGCCAGGCTCCCAGGATTGTTTGAAGACTAAGGGCATGGTGAAGGGGAAAGAGACTAGACGAGAGGGCAAGTGGGCAGAGGGATGAAGAGGATGTGGGAATTCAGGGATGCACCTGTGGGAGCCCCAATGTGAGGATCTTGAGGTGCCCCCTGCTTTGCAAGTGCTGGACCAGCTGAGGGGATTTTATCGCTGCTTTGTCCCTTGTCACATGGGCCAGATGGGTCTCACACTTGACTTTCTATTTTCTGATGGATCTGAGGATGGGCACTGACGGGCCAGGAAGTACAAGGCCAGTCCCGTAAGCAAGGCTAGCTGAGGCTGTGGTGTGGACAGGAATGAGGGCAAGTTTGTCCCTGACACCAAAGGCTCCCCAGACCTCTGGAGCAGGAGCAGCAGCTATCCTGCATTTATTTGCATGTCTGGGTAATTACAACTCATAACAGTATCTAACCCATTAGTTAAAACCCGGTCCCAGCATTTGACTCTAACCTCCTGCCGCAGCACTGGCCACATGCTGACTCTTGCTGCCTCATTTGTCCTCAATTTATAAGCAGCGGAACCTATAAATAGAAGCCCTTTTGCTAAGTTCCCCAGGAGGCATCAGCAGGTTTTCCAGCCTTTATGTGTTTTCTTCTTTCTTTTTTTAAACACCAACATGGTAGGTTTGTTTTTCCTGCCCGCCGCTCCTCCAGCCCTCACTTCTGGTTCAGTCTGCGGGCATTCCAGCCGGCTCAGCCGCCCGCCCGCCCGCAGGGCCTGTCAGGTTGGGTTCTGAAGGGGGCCCCACTCACCTGTAGATCCTGTACCTGGTGGTGAACCCCTGGCGGTACCGCTCCACGAAGTCAGTGTACTCCTGAGCGCGGTGGAAGGGGCCCCGGTCCGTGAGCAGCCAGTCCAGGGGCGGCTGGCCAGCGGAGGACGCATGCTGCTCAGGGACAACAGCAGCAGCCGTGGCCGAGACAGCCAGCACCCAGCCGGGGAGGCCCAGCACCAGCAGGGTTGTCCATGGGGCCACCGCCGGCCGGAGCCCTCTAAACTGAGTGCCGCTCTGCCACCTCATGCTTCTCCCGGGCGGTTGGTGTCTTCATTCTCTCGCCACACTTTCCCCTCTGAGCCTCTCCTCCAGGGCCCCTGGAACCAGAAAAGTACACATGCAGATGTCAGGTGAACACCCTGGTCTCACCAATGGGCCTGTGTCATCAAATCTCAATGGGCAGGACACATTCTAGGAAGAGCCCGCTCAGAAGTTGAGGCCAAGTATCAATCCTGGATATTTCCAGCTTAAAGGCTGGCCCAAATTAGAGAGATCTGAGACTCAGCATCTGCAGGATGCTCTCATCAGTCCCCGATCATAGGATGGAGGGATAGAAGCATGAGTGCCTGGACCTCCGGAGTCACTCCTCCACTCCAACTAGGAGATATTGACCACTTTATATGTGCGGGATGATTTTGAGAAGTTGCCCCAGTTAACACACAATAAGAGAGTTGTGTCAGCATTATTATTATTATTATTGTTGTTGTTATTGGTTTACATTTCAGTGGGACTCAGAGGAGTTGCTCTAGGAAGATGCAGAGGTGGAATATGAACCTAGGTCTGGCTCCATGTCCAGAACTTGTGAAAGCATGCTGGGCTCTCTAAGGAGCTAGAACAGGCAGCAAGGCAGACCCAGGCTTAAGGGACTAGGTGAGAGAAGAATAATGAGGCCATGCCTGCCTTCCTGGATCTTAAAAGATATTATAAAATTCCAATAATTAAAATAGGTGATACTGACCCACAAATTAAATGGGCAGATCAATGTTAGTGAACAGATGGCTTAACAATAGAGCTCATTATACATGAGAACTTAATATATATTTAAAAAAGCATTGCAGACTAATTGGGTAAGGGATGGAATATTTTATCCATCATATTGGAAAATTAGTTCTAGATGGATTAAAAAATTAAATATAAACAGTAAAATCATAAAAAGGAGAAAATTCTCCAAATGTTTTATAATAACACTAGAGGCTGATGCAAGAAGATTCATGCAAGAATAGGCCTTCGCTCCAGCCAGAGCCACCTTTCCACCTTCCCATGTTGCCCAAAGGCCCTGAGCACACTGCCCCACCCTACCCTGGCCACTTGGTACCTGCATATGCAAATTAACCCACAATCTTTGTTGTGTTAATTTGCATACTCACTCCTGATTTGGTTATGAGTGTTGAAGGTATGGTCAATTTGCATCTTACTCTTTTATTAGTGTAGATTCGTTCCTTTTAGATCATGGGGGAAAGTGATATAAATAAAAAGGAGGAATCAGACTTACACATAGATGTAGCATAATTAATAGGATATAATCTAATAAGAATGCCCAGAGTATCTCTCATTTAATCATTTATTGAGAAATATCAATTGAGGGCGCTGTGCTAAGCATTGACAATACAGAAGCAGGTGCTCATGCCGTTATCTGAAACTCTACCATTAGTGATTAACTCCTCTTATAAAACATTGTTTCTAAAGGCATATTGCCTGAGGGGAGAGAAGGATGCTCATTTTTTTTCTGACACAGCAGTCAGGTAGATGTGCATGAATAGGTAGGCAGTCACAATTCTAAAATGGCCACAAGTTTCCCACGTCCATCAGTGCATACCCTGTCTAAGGCCCTCCTCTTGAGTGTGGACAGGACCTGTGAATGAGATGAGACAACACTCCCATAATCAGGTCACTAAGCCGTTGACCATCAAATGGGAAAGTCTCCTGGGTGGGCCTGACCTAATCAGGCAAACCTTTAACCATAGATGAGCTTTCAGAGAGACAAGCTCCTGCTGGCCTGGAAGAAAGCGAACACCATGCTGTGATGGCCTGTGAGGGCCATGCGGCAAGAGATTTTCGGTGGCTTCTAGCAGCCGAGAGCAATTCCCAGTCAGTAGCTAGTAAGAAAATTAGAATGGCCACAGGAAATGAGCTCTGCCAACAGCCAAATGAGCCCCTGATCCCCAGATGAGAACTATTTCCTCTCTTCAGTCTGGTGAGCGCCGAGCAAAGGACCCAGCAAACCCATACCTGACCTGACCCACAGAAACTTCAAATAGTAAATTTGTTTTTATTGTTTTATGCCTTTAAGTTTGTGGTGACTTGTTCGACAGCAATAGAAAAACAATACAGACATATGCTACCCCTCCCCGATTCTGCACAAGGCCTGGCCTTGTGAGGGTTCTCTGTGTTCCCTGTATTGTTCGTACATGAGAAAAAGTGAGTGTGGCATTTTCTGCAGCAGAGTGACACCCCTAAATCTGGTCACATCCAGCCTTCTCTGTCTGGATTATAGATTCTTCTAGATCAGATCCTCTAGATCTTTGTTTTGTAACTCCAACACTCAGTGGCCCGAAAAAAATCGTGAAGATTCAATTGCATGCATTCCATCCAGGGATCACTGAGAGCCAGTGACAGAGTGTGGCCTCGGACCAGCCACTGAACCTCTTGGTGTCCTGTGCTGTAACCTGGGGAATGGTTGCTGCCACCTCACCTGCGAGTCAAGGGTTTTGTAAGGACAGGTGACAGCGTGTGGGAAAAAGAGAGCTCTATTGAGTCCGCACGTGCTTCTTGTCATTCTTTGTATCTAATCATGCTTGCTCAGAGCTCACATTGTGCTAAACCTGACTGGGTGTAGCAGTATCGGCTTCAGAATCAAATGCTGGTGATTGCGGAGCGAGTCTGCTGAGCGCAGCAACAACGCCCAAATCCAGAGCCTTCCAGGCCTTTTCAGAGGGTTTCTGCTCCATAGGTTTCCTCAGGGTCTCAAGACATTTTCACTAAAAAAAAATATATTTTTTTTAAGAAAGAGAGGTTTTAAACTTGTTTCAAAACTCTCTTAAAAGAAAGTCCTAGACTTTGTTGATTTGCCTTAATTTTTAAAAGACAAAATAATTGCTGCATTGTCAGCTATGTAAAAATTAAGCTCCTCCAGGGAATAGCTTTTGGCCATGTCCTGTTCATAATCCAAAAATAATATGATTAGAAGTGTTTTTATTAGTGGCCTGTGAAGGAATTTTGAACCGTCTGCATTCTCATGACTTCTGTGGCATTGCTAATATTCAGCAGGTTAAATAATTAGCACCTTCCCCATGATGCTTCCATGTGTCCTTTGTCCTAATGCTGACTGTGTGAGTGACCCCGCTCATTATATGCCTGTAGATTAAAATGATGGGGAGGCTAGCTCTTCGATTGAAAAAAAATGTATAAATTTACTTGTGGAAGTCCAATAATTTCATTTACTTAGACCATATTTAAGACAGAGTTTTACACGGACCCAAATGATGAATTCGCTTTGGACCAAAGGTCCAAGTGAAGTAAGTCCTGACTTTTCCTTTGTGAGTGCATTAGCTCAAATCTGTCCAGAAATTAGACGCATTACAGTTGTGTCAGAATTGAAAATCAGGTGCAAATAAAGTCACATAAGAAGGAGCAGTCTTCCAAACAGGAGAGCTTACAAGAATCCTGCTCCACTTGGGGGTGATCCCCGGCTGTGGCCTCTTGGGGACTCTTGTGTCCTTCTGTTCATCTCAATCTCCCTTTATGCTAGGTGTGTCCAGACAGCCAGTTAGAATGTGGCATCCACAGCTTGTGTACTGCATCTCAACAAGTGAGGGAAAATCCCCCCTTAGAAAATTGCTGCAGAGTAGGCGTTACATGTTAGAGGAGTTAAAGATATGGCTGACCTTTGTTAGATTCAGAAGAAAAGGAGAAACAGGTGTGAAATCAGTATTGTAACTAACAAAATTATTAACCTTGCTAATAAATATCACTGTTAAACACCAGAATAAATCATTTAATATTTGCGTGGAACTTCCTGCTTACGAAGCATGGATAATAAAATCACACTCAATCTTCACCTCCTAGATTGTCAGCTCCCCATTTAACAGATGGGAATACTGAGGCTAGGACTACCAGGTCATGTATTTCAGTGGCAGATCCAGGTCTACACACTCCAGATCCTGTCGTATTTACTCCTCACTGCACCACTGACATGATTTATAGTTATAAATCATTATAAATCATGATTTATAGTTATAAAACCTTGTGGGTTTTGCCACTTATAAGTTGGTGCCCTTGGGAGTAAGTTACTTCCCTCTGGGACTGTCCCTTTGGTCATCAGCAAAATGATTTAAGAGGTAAGATGAGCCCTCGGGTCTGGCCCAGTGCTGAAATTCCATTATTCTAGGCAAATGCAAGGGTCACAAATAGAAGGGGAGAGGCAGTAAGATTTTATTTTTAGGAGGAAGCTCTGTGTTTCAGAAAGGGAGTGAAGCATAAGAAAAGGGAGGGACAAAGCAGGAATCCCTGCCTGATGGAGCAGTGACATTTAATAAAGTGATTAGGCAGTGACATTAAATAAGTTCTCCAAGCCATTTGAGTGGTTAATTGGCCAACTCTAGTGAGGAGGTGTTTTCCTGAATACGTCTGAGGATGTCAGCGGTAAAACTGGCAGAAAGTGTTTTGTTCTGGTCAGCTGCCACATCTTGATGCAAAACCTCTTGTTTTGAGCAGGAAAAGAGGGTGGACAGGAGAAATGGCAGAATATTCTGGGGTGGGGACTCCTACCAGGCAGGGGTGGACGGGGGTGCTATTAGATCAATGACTTTTACTCTCCTCTGCTGTTGGGGTGGTCTGCCAGCTTCAACAGAGACAAAGGATGGTGCTTTTTCTCCAATAATAGGCCTCCAGCTGCAGGCCAGAGAGCTGCAGCGGGGCCCTGATTTCCCTAAGAACCCGGCAGAGGTGACACCAGACCACTGCTGTCCTCTCCAGACCCCGTGTGGCCTTCAGTTTCACCTGCAGATCTGGCACGGAACTGGCCAGCGACATTTCATGCATTTCCCCATCGCTGGTCAGGACATGACTTAAAATAGGTGAGACACATGGATATCTTCCCTGTATAGAATCAGATTACCCACTTTGATGATTATTCAAGCAAAGATAAGAGCTATTTACTAAACGTTCTTTCATTCCTCAGAGATCACTAAGAGGAGAGGCTGGGAAAGGAGCGGGACTTGCCGGAGCCACTCCTCAAGGGCTGAAACTCGAATATTCCCAGTCCAAGGTCTACACTTGGTTCTCCTCTTCCTCGCTCACCCCTGTCCATCAGTCAGTCAGTTACTAAACAGTTTGTGTGCATGAGGACTGTACTAGGGGATGCAGTAAGTCTGATGATCAAGGTGGTCCCAGCACTTACCCTCATGAAACAGGACTTGAGGATCATGTGATAAGGTTAAGAGTGATGATCTATGTTCTCTCTCTCTCTCTCTCTCTCTCTCACACACACACACACACACACACACACACACACACACACACACGGAGCTTCAGTGACATTAGACCTTATAAGTATCCTCCCCTCAGAGCCCCACATTTACAGGTTTCCGCTGTGTAATTATCAGCCCTTCACGTGCGGAGGAAGATTCATGTGTCAGTCACAGGGGTTTATACTTGCCAGCAGGTGTCCTGGGCACTGTTCTTGGAGAGACAGACAGACTGTCAGGCTCGCCCAGAGGCTTGTGTGATAAAGTCCGGGTCACGGAGTGCAGACCACAGAGACCCCTCTGCCCCTGAGGGTCTACCACGTAGAGAATGAAGGCACTGCCCATCAAATAGAACCTCTAAATGAAAAATTGCCTATTTCAGAGCCTTTAAAACCTCACCTCCATGCAGATGAAACATTCTCAAACCATTACACATTTCCATGGTACTCCTTTAGAAACCCCAGCAGCTCGTAGAGCCCTGATAACAAACCTGCCTTCCTCTGCCCTGCACTGAGATCCCTCTCTCCCCATCAGCTGCTCCGCAGTGGAGGGGTCATGAGCATGGACCACTTGGCTCCACCTCTGTTGCCTCCTCTTCCTCATCATCTTCAGAGCTACCATCATCATCATCATCGCCAATTATATTTAGATATCGGTTACTCCGTGCAGAAACTGGGTTAAGTCCTTTCCATTCACTGACTCATTTAATTCTCTTGAAATCTCCATGAAGTTGATATTGTGAAATTCCCATTTCACAGCGAAAACTCAAGAACAGATAAGTCAGTAATGGTCTCCCAAGGAAGCCATAGTGCGCCCTAACTGACCTCTGAACCTAAGATTCACCGGCTTTCCTCTGACGAGGGAGCCGCAGTCACAGGAGGTTACCTAGACCGCTCCCGGTGACTTGTATTTAAAAATTACTATGGTAATTGACAGAGTTCCAGAGTCTTAGAATACAAAGGCAGGAGTTCTCTAAAATCATTTCCCTGGCTTGGAGAAGGGCATCTAAGCATCTGATTTGGAGAAGCTCTGTGGATCCTGTTTAGATGGCCCATCAGCATACCCTTATGAGAAGGCAGTTACATTTCCCTGTAATAAGAGCCCCAAGGTCACAAATGTTCCCCCAACCTGGGCCCTGGTGGATCACCCACAATTGCTGGTTCCCTGCGTGCCCCTGAGTACCAGTGCTTTTTCCTCAGACCCCAGACTGAACAGAGCCTGTGCCCAAGTTCCCCATCCCCTCCTTAGGGCCCAGTCTCAGAGGGTCCATCTAAGGTGTAAGCTCATACCTTTGCTGGCCCCTCACCTGCTTGCGGCTCCACACTTTCCGTTGTAGGGAGACAGACCGCTCAGATTTGCCTGCCCCTTTACCTGGTGCTAATTGCACCACCACCTCGTTCTTCCTGTATTCTGGCCAACAGGCCTGTCCTCCTGGAACCAAGATTACCTGAATTATGCTGACTGGGCCCTGCCTTTGGGTATGCCCAGCCACTCTCAAGCTGGCTTAGCCAGTCACTCCACACCCTTGGCAGACAGTTGGTTCCGTCCTCCAGAGAGAAGCCCTTCTGGGCCCCTGCCTCCTTCCCACCAGCCTGGCCTCCTCCTCTTAAGCCCAGCTCACTCCCCAGCAGAGCGAGCCACTGTATGCACACAGGATGGTTAGGGTTTCTCTCAGGCCTGAGAAGCCAACCCAAACCTAACCCGATCACACGGAAATTACTCATTGCTCTGCAGGCTGCAGAAGGGAGGTGAGGCTGACAAGCCGACTCTCACTCTGACCCGAAGCCTGCAGTTCTATTCCTGCTCCTGGCCTTCTGCCAGGCCTGTCACCGAACCTGAACTTTTAGCCCTAGCTCTGCCTCATTTGGGCCTTGGCACGGAGCAGAATGTAAAATGATAATGCCCTGCCTGAGCTGTGCCAACCAGCACGCAGCTCCTGAGATGTTACAGATGCAGCTGTGACCAGCAAACACATTGTTTCCGGGATTGTGTTTGTAAATATATGAGTTGCCTGACAGCTTGTGGAATTAAATATAGATGCTACATCACAAACCCTAGCTAAAATAAACTATATGCTGCTCGATGAATGTCAATAAGTACACTGAGAAAGAATCATTACCCCTTTCTGTAGTGCAGTCCAAAATACCCATCCCTAAGTGGCTTTCTTTTTGGTTTGTTTTTTAGTTGTTGGGGTTTGTTTTTGTTTTTGTTTTTGTATTTTACAAAAGTGACTCCCCCCCACCCCACAAGCTTTTGTCTGGCACTGCTGGGCAGCTGGCGGGAGGGTGGCGTGAGGACACAAGATGGGCGCAATCAGTAAGATTGCTGCATTGGGTGTGATGTGTTTAGTATGTGGAAAGCCAGCTTGGAGGCTGCCAGTTAGATGAGGCAGTCACAGTCAACCTTTGGCGATTGCTGGACTTGTGGAAGCATCTCTCAAGGTATGGTCTGAGGCAGGCCATGGGGGTTGTTTGGAAAGACCTTTAGATAGAGTGACTTGGCTGTCACTCAGTCTTCTCACCAGTTTCTGAGCCACATGACCCTCCTTTCCCTACATTCCTTTCCACAGGCTGCTTGTACGTTAGCAACTGCTGAGATTGGTAAGGGCAGGGGACTTGAAGGAGGCCTTCCCACACCGCAGTCAGCGCCTGGAAAGACTTCCTGAGCACTCTCACTGGGTCTTAAGGGGCCAAGGCTTGTTGCCATGGAATCCTGGGTGTTATGCTAAGCCTGAGCTGCCCTGTCCAGGCCATGGAAGCCCGCACTCTGGGAAGTGGTACAAAATGAAGGCCCTGTGAATTCAGGGCAACCGCGGTGCTGTGTGGAGGAGTTAAGGTTTCACTTATGTTATCATTAGGAATTTACGCAATTGCTATGTTTCTGCCAATTTTATTTGTTGTTGTTTTTTTGTGTGGTGTTCCTCTCTAGTTCTTTAATACCAAGTCTTTTCTTCTCTAAAAAAATGGAATATAGACTTAGATAGGCTGAAGATTGGGTACGTTGAGTGGTCCTTATGCAAAAATATTTAAGAGCCTCTAATGGAAGAACCAGAATAATTCTTAAAAACTCTTAATTTGTCATTGCTGGGTAGCTCATTTGGTTGGAATCACTGCCCAAATGGGCCAGGTTTCGGGATTCATGCCTGGTCAGGACACATGCAGGAATTAGCCAATGAATGCATGAATGAGTGGAACGACAAACCTCTTTCTCTCTTCTTCTTCACTCTCAAATCAATCAATAAAAAAATCTTAATTCAGACTACATTCTGGCTTACACTTCCTTAACTACCTAAACTACTTATGACACATTAAACCATTTGTAAGATGTGGTAAGAAGTTTTCACTTTTTTTAGGTCATGTAATAAATAACTACTCATTCAGCCATGTAATGTTTATTGGACAAAGAAAAGTCCGTTTAGCTAAAATACAAAATGCATGGACGGGACAGTGGGAGAAAATACTAGAAGGTAAAGCTTGAATTTCTTTGAACTTGCAAACCCTTGTTAGAATTCAGGCCTTATTAGCCAAAGCCACGTTTAGGAAGACTCTTTGCTGACCAGGACCTGCCCACATTCAAAACTCAGTGAAAAACAGAAGCTCCAATCAGCAATTTTCAAACCAAAAATGAGATTACATTATTTTCAGCCTAATTTTATATTGTATCATTGATTTTCAGTCTAAATCTTTGTAAAAGTAGTATAAAGTAACTCTATTACAAATTTTAAAAATTAAATCTAGCCGAAACCGGTTTGGCTCAGTGGATAGAGCATCGGACTGGGGACTGAAGGGTTCCAGATTCGATTCCGGTCAAGGGCATATACCTTGGTTGCGGGCACATCCTCAGTAGGGGGTGTGCAGGAGGCAGCTGATCAATGTTTCTCTCTCATCGATGTTTCTAACTCTCTATCCCTCTTCCTTCCTCTCTGTAAAAAATCAATAAAATATATATTTTTAAATTAAATATAACATTCCATTTCTCATACAGGGGAAAAAGAATGTAGACTAGAAGCAACCATTTACTCCAGTGGGTCTCATCTGGTGTGTGTGTGTGTGTGTGTGTGTGTGTGTGTGTGTGTGTGTATGAGAGAGAGAGAGAGAGAGAGAGAGAGAGAGAGAGAGAGAGAAAGAGAGAGAGAGAGATTGATTTTGCTCCAGGAGACCTTTGCAAATTTCTAGAGAAATTTTTTATTGTAATGATTTGGAGAGGGGTGCTATTACTAGTGTTAAGGCCCAGCAACTGTTGAACATTCTATAGTGCACAGGACAGCTCCTCACAACAAATTATTCTCTGACCCTAAATGTCAGCAGTGCTGAAGTTGAGAAGCTCTGACTTATGCCAACAAATTCTAATGAGCCCTGACTCATACAGTGTCTGTGAATAATGGATGGTCAACTTTTTAGGAAAGGATTTCATGCATATCTAGTTTGCTAACACATGTCATAGTATCAAAGACCAGAATTACTCATCTCCACAGTCTCTTCATCTAGGACTCCGGTTTCTTGCTGAATTGGACCTTAATAACAATAAGAACAAAATAGTAAATCCTATTTATTGAGTACTTATTTTCTACGGGGCACTTCCTTTCAACAAGGTAGTTATTATTAATCCATAAGCAATTATTATAAAGAAAATGAGATTCTAAGAGAATTAAGAAGTTTCTACAACTTCCTTTTTTCCTTCCCTCCCTCCCCCCTTCTGTCCCTCTGTCCCTCCCTCCCTTCCTTCCTTCTTTCCTTCCATCATCATTTGGCCAAAAAGCTAATAGGCAGGCCTCGGGGGAGAGGGATTGTGGCAACCTAGTAAAGGTGTGTATCTATATGAGGTAGGTGGTTGAATTGGCAGCAGCTCAGTGGACTTAGGAAATTGGTTACAAGCAGGGGGTTTTAGCCAGTAAATAAATATATTGAAACTAATAGGAGCTAAGGTTCTTGTGAAAGAAGAGAGCTATAAATTTAGGAAGGACAAAAACTAGAATAAACCATGCAATGTGGCTTTCAGACTCAAGATATGACAACTGCCTGCAATGTTCAATTCTGGGTTGGATCTTCTGTTCTATCAGACATGATTAGGTCAGTTGCAAAACTTGAAAGAAGTCTCTGGGTAAAGGGCATACGGGAGTTACTTATACTCTTGTATAAATTTCTAGTATATTGAAATTATTACACTGTGCAAAAGCAAAAAGAAAATCATAAATGGTTACACAGCTCTTGCAGCTGACACTGAAACCCTATTGTTCTAACTCTGACACCTATGTTATTTACCAATCCATGATTCTAAAATTTATTTGTTGCACTGGGGCTGGGTGGCTTAGTTGGTTGGAGCATCATTGCATGCACAAAAGAATTTGTGGGTTTGATTCTTGGCCAGGGTTCATAAGGTGGGGGGGGGGCAACTGATCAATATTTCTCACATTGATGTTTCTTTCCCTCTAAAATCAATTAAAAAACATGTACTGATTCAGCCAACTAATAATAATACAATAAAATATAGTTGCCTATTAAAATACCTGTGGGTATCTAAGATATGGTTTTAAGACAGACACTCATTGTTTACATTTTAGAAGACATAACTGGAGACTTGCTACATGTGGCTGCATCCAGTGTAGTTCAATAAAATATAATGCAAACTACATAGATGTTTTAAATTTACTAGCACCAACATTAAAAAGGTAAAATGAAATAGATGCAATCAATTTTAACAACATATTTAATCTAAGGAATCTAAAATATTGTCATTTGAACATGTAATTCATTTAAAATTTATTACCAAGATATTTTATAATTTTTTCACTGAGTCTTAAAAAAAATGGGGGGGGGGATTTTACACTTACACCACATCTCAATGTATATGCTAATTTTTCATCAGAAATACTTTATTCTGTATTGAGACTTGAAGTAATTTACAGTTGAAAAATAAATTCAAATGTGCAAATTATTCCAAGCATACTTCAAGTTTTTCTAATAATGGAATTGAGTGTTTTAAAATTTAAATGAAAAATAAATTAAAATTTAAAACTTAAGTTTCTCAGTTGCATGAGCCACATATTAAGTGCTCAATAGCCACACGTGTCTAATGGCTAGCATATTGGACAACACAGGCTGATTCATCTGCTCCTATGTATTCCTGTGCATGCATATTGCTTACCCCATTTCCATATGTAGAGATGCACTATAACTTTATGAGAAGCAGTATACTCTTTTCTAAAATTTCATTTTCAATTACAGTTGACATACAATATTATCTTAGTCTCAGGTGCACAACATAGTGATTAAACATTTATATAGCTTGTGAAGTGATAATTCCAGTACCCATCTGATACTATACATAGTTATTACAATATTATTGACTATATTCCCAATGTTGTACTTTACCTTCCTGTGACTATTTTGATAACTGCTGATTTGTACTTATGAATCCCTTCACCTTTTCACCCGCACTCAAAACCCCCTCCCATCTGATAAGCATCAGTTTGTTCTCAGTATCTATGAATTTGTTTCTCTTTTGTTTGTTGATATTCTTCTTTAGATTCCACTTATAAGTGAAATCATATGGTATTTGTCTTTCTCTTTCTGACTTATTTCCCTTAGCATAGTACCTTCTAGTCCATCCATGAAATGGCACGATTTCATTATTTTTATGCTGAGTAATATTGCACTGTATACACACACACACACACACACACACACACACACACACACACACACCATATCTTCTTTATTCATTTGTCTATTGATAGACACTGAAGTTGCTGCCATATCTTAGCTATTGTAAATAAGGCTACAATGAACATAGGGTGCATATTAGCATTTTGGATTTCTTTGGATGAATACCCTCAAGTGGAGTTGCTGGGTATATGGTAATTCTGTTTTCTACAGTGGCTGCTCCAATCCCCCAACAGTGCATGAGGGTTCCCTTTTCTCCACATCTTTGCCAACATTTATTGTTGGTTGATTTATTGATGATAGCCATTCTGACAGGTGTGGGGTGATATTTCATTGTAATTTTAATTTGTATCTCCCTGATGATTAGTGATGTTGAGCATCTTTTCATATGTTTGTTGGCCATCTGTATGTCCTCTTTGGGGAAATTTCTAGAAGGTCCTTTGCCCATTTTTAAATCAGATTGTTTTTTTGTGGGGGCGTGGGTGAGTGTTAGGTTGCGTGAGTTTCTTATATATTTTAGACATTAACCCCTTATCAGATGGATCATTGGCGAATATCTTCTCCCATTCAGTAGGTAGTCTTTTCATTTTGTTGATGTTTTTCACCAATAGCTACTAGGTTAACCTCCCTTATCTGATGGCTAGAACTTGTTGAGTAAATATAGAAAGTACATAGCAGGATGGTATCACAAGGGAAAATCCTTTACAACTGAAAGGTAGTAGGCAACCTTTTCTGGTTAGTTGTTCAGATTATTCCTATTATTAGAGGCCAGAAGCAGTGGACAGAAGACATTGTCATTGAAAAGACTGAACAAATCAATGGATGTGCCAGTTAGAATGCTCTGTAATGATAATACAAGGATGCACTACCCTCTTCCCACCCCCTGCGCACCTACGCTGCAGAATAGATCTGAATATGTCTGCTCCATACTGTGCTCTCCCGAGAGAAAAGTGTTTTTGGTGAATTTATATTGATAACTGTTGCCAAGTACTGCAATTATAGATGCATTTTATTTTCTTTGTTATGATTTTATGTTCCATTTTTTTTTATAAAACAGTGCATTATTTTTGTAATCAGAAAAACAATCTTAGGAGTACTCTCCTGCCTCCATTTTTCTCATCGTCTAGATGACTGCGAGAGGCCTGTCTTAGCTGTTTTTACTAAAGAACTTCAGCCTCCCATTTGAACAGCTGGTCAGACAACCCTCTCATTTCCAACCATCTCAGCCCCTCACACTTGGTTGCTCCACTGTGTGAGGCGGAGCTGGGGCTTAGTTGAAACAAACAGAAACAATTCATCATACTCATTCACAGACATGGTTATCGTCCATCTCCACCATCCCTGATAGCCTGCCCCCTCTGCGGCCTGTGCTTGGCCAGGCAGCCAGTGGGCACATCCTGTAACTGGCAGTGATGATTCAGCAGGACAAGGCTTTCTGTCTCACCCCACTCATCCTCACCCCCTGCCCTAATGAGGTGCCAGAGGCTGAAACTGCCCTCCTGACATCGCAGCTGGCATGGAGGGGCCTAGAGAGCAGTTTCCCATACATTTTCTGGGGTTGTCATCTTTGAAGTTTCAACTGACATTGCCTTCAGTTCCTACATGGTTATTTGTTTGTTCCTATCCTGACATAGCACCCTCCCTCTCTTCTAGGACTGCTGTATACTGTGATTCAGATTGTCTCTGCACAACACCAAGCACACCATTCACACTGTAGTCTAAGAAAATGGCATTCTGAGTTGTTAAGCAGAACACAACCTGCATGGTCACACCTGGGGTCCTGCCACACCCTAAATTTTCTCTTAACTCCAGAACGACAATGGAGTTTCGCTTTTGGTGGGGCAACATAGTTACAAAAGGGTAGAGAGCAGATGCGAGAAAGGGACGAAAAGGCAAAGAAGATACTAAAGGTAAAATGTGTTTGATCATGTAGGACATCTTTGTGCACCATCAACTCACCCTAAGAGATGGCTTATCAGAGTTAAAACATCGGAGGCTATGATATAAATATAGAATGTCTTGGATGAGGGTCCAGAGAGTAATGCACCTGCTTGTAGATTCGGTTTGTACCTGGGAGCTATTCCTCTGAAGGGCCATTACTAGTAGTTAGGAGTTCATAACTATCACCACACTGGGACAAAAGGAATGGCAAGTGCACTTCTTAAAATGCTTATTTTCCCATTTTTATTTGATTTACTTGAGAGACACAAAATTGCTTCTCCACATTGTTCTTGAACCTGCTCACATACAGCTTGTCCCCCATTCCACGAACATCATTAAGCTTGACTCCTGCAAAACCCAGAGCAACTTCCTAATTTCCAAACCAGGGGGACTTTTCAGTGCCTACGGCTAATACTTATTGAGTAATAACTGGGTACCGGGCGTTGTGCTCACTGTTTTAAATACACTGTCACATTTGATCGGCCGGACAATAAATAGCTTGCGTCCCACTGTTATTTTCTTTTTATGGATGAGGAAATTAGGAGCTAAAGAGATTAAGTAATTTCTCAAGGTGCCAGTGTTTTATGGCCAGGGAGGGTTGTCTAGATGCAGAGCTAGAATAGTGGGAAGATAGGCCCTTGGTTCAGAGAGGAAGAACCAGAATCCAGACAGACTGTGGTTACAAGATTGAGGCTTATGTACCAGTTAATGGAGAGCTGGGGTGAGAATCAAGGCCGGTCTTTGCTACCCAGCCCAGAGGCCTTCATGGTACCCCACTCCTCTGACAAACCTGTGGTTCCCAAGCAGACCCAAGGGACCCCGTTATCCATGCAGGACTTCCACAAGCCCTCCCTGACATACCCAGATTCTGAGACTACATTTATGTTCCCCAGCCCCACTCCTCCCCTTCCAGCCTCTTTCTACCCTGCATTTCTCCTCTCCCTTTGTCTCAAGCACTGAGTGCTTTCAGTCTGTCTCCTGTCTCCCTGCTCACCTGTAATCTTGTTTTTTCCAAGCTGTTAGCCACTGGGCTCCAGGTAAACATCTTTCTTCTTCTATAGGGTTGTTTTCAGCAGGATGCAAAGGCCATTAGTAAA
Source organism: Vespertilio murinus (assembly GCA_963924515.1). Classification (NCBI taxonomy): domain Eukaryota; kingdom Metazoa; phylum Chordata; class Mammalia; order Chiroptera; family Vespertilionidae; genus Vespertilio; species Vespertilio murinus. The sequence goes on along the minus strand of OZ004719.1, from coordinate 19,011,907 downwards.
TCAATAACCCTTTATGAACAAAAGGGGGGAGGATGGGACCTGGAGTTTTTAATTCAGATCTAGCAACTCCTGGGCATTCGCAGGCATGTTCTAAAATTAGGCCCTTGGAAAGCATGCCGCTGCTACTGCTGGAACTTTATAGCTTCCTGCCCATAAACAGGAGCAGCTTGCTATGGGAGGGATCATTAGCTGAACTCTCCCTCTCCTGCGGTTGTGATGTCTTTCTTTCACTCTGACACCATATGTATTAGCTGTTGCTTTGGGGCTCTTGGCTTCTTTTATTCTTGCCTCCTCTCTCTTCTCTCTATGCCACTCTTCCCTGGTCTCTGCTTCTGCCCCTTTTCTTCTTTCAAGGAAGCTTTGAATTTTCATCTATCGATGTGTTTCTTACACTGCAAATACTTCTGCAAGTGCATAAAGTCTCATTTGTTAATGTAGCCTTTGAGCAACCCTAATCTTCCTGCTATGATTACAAAGATGATTCTCTGAGTCAGCACCTGCCCAGGACCCATTGTGTTTCTTCCCTTCCGTCATTGTTCTGTCTCACTGCTGCCCCAGGCTAACCTTCTCCATGCAGAAAACAAAGACACAGTTCTGAGACAAGCCTGCGAATGGGACAAGAGCAGTGATGGTTTGACCACTCCCAAGGCCAATCCCACAATGTCTAAAACAGCACACATACAACACTGAGTGCATACAATCTGAGTACTTTAACTGAGTGTCCTATAGCTTCCTCAAATAGCATACCCCAAACAGCCTCATGGTTTTACTTGGTTTCCTTTCAGAGTGAAGGGCAAAACAACCCATCTCTTCTTGTGGTTCACAATCCTCAGTGCATATTGGAATTATCTGGAAAATCTTATTGAAAATACCAGTGCCTCCCCAATGGATTTTAATGAGAATGTTACATACCATAGATCTACTTATTCAATAGGAACCTGGTTGTAATTTTGACATCTTCCTCTTTCTTGCCCTCTGTGTGACCTATCACCAAGTACCATCAATTTTAGCTCTAAAATGTTGCTCAAAAATAACCATAAGTCTCCGTCCTCACTGCAATGACCCTAATCTAAAAGGTCACCTCTCATCTTGGCTTTTTGATGCATTCTGCATGATACATTAGATCAGGACCTGCCATCTCTTCTTCCCTCTTGTGGAGGACACACTCTAAGGTGTGTTTGTGTATTTACTAGTGCATTTTTTTCAGGATTAGGAAGGGAGATGTCAGATATGAGCAATGACAGAGAGAAGAAAATAAAAAATATTTTTTTTTACTCTCAAAAATCTCCTAATTGCCAATTTTGAAGGACAATGGATTCCTAGAGTTTCAGAATCTATAAGTCCGGGGTGGGGACTGATTTTCCTGTGAGTTGCAGGGTTGGAGGAACTAAATAAGGGTTCTTATCTGGCTATCATTTAGATTTTCACCTAAATTCCAATAAAGGATATTCCCTCTTTGGACAGTGGAATCACATTTTGATGATGATCAATGGCAGAATCATCTTTTCCACCAAGACATATCAGTAGCGTCTCTTGGTGTAGAACCTGAACATAAGTAAGTTCAAAGTTTATCAGGTGATTCTAATGTAGAACTAGGGTTGTGAACAGCTGATCTAGAGGCATGCAACCTATTAAAATGGGCAAACCATTCAGCAATACCAAGCTTCTGCTCCCACCCATGAATTTGCTTCTCTTATCCCAATATAAATTGCCAGCTTGGAGCAGTTTTGAAAAAGGCTAAATAGAGAAATTAGCAATTGTAGTGCACTTTACAGTTTTCAAAGCACTTTCATACTCAGTGTGTCATCAAAATCTTAAAATAACCCAGTGAGGAAGGTATCATTATTCTTTACAAATGCAACAGCCTAGGGAGGAGGTTACACACCAAACCCTTTTAAAGGAAACAACAAATCAGCAAAATGCCATCTGCCAGGTTCTTGTGCTTTGGGCCTATCTCTCGTCAACAATGCTACCTGCTTTGCCGTTCATCTAGGACCTGGATTCCAGATATTTCCTCCACTTAGCCACCTGGTCCCCGGCTGGTCAATGACTTCTGAATCCTCCTTGAACTCTTAGGATGGCTTGGCTCTTTGCCAGCTGCTTTTCAGGGGTTTTCCTCCCCCACTTTGCAGGCACTGGTGTTGATTTCACTTCCTTCTGCCCACAGACGGCATCCCCCAGTTTTCCCAGTTAAGGACTCTTCAGTTCAGAGGACTTACATGACTTGCCTAGAGGCAGAGTCAGTGAGTGGCAGGACTGGGACTCGAACCCAGATTGTATAGTAAGAAACAACGCAGGCAGACTCAGTGCTTTGAGGTCCAGCATGGGCACAGAGGAGGAAGGATGCTGTAAGGAGGCAGGGCTTTCCCTTTACAAGGCTGCCTAGGCCCACTTTGAAATTTGTGGGCATAAGATTGGGTTGTAAAGAAATAACAATGGATTGGTAAATATGCTAAATGTAAACATCCAAAGAGAGTGTTTTGCTCATCAGCGAAGTCCTTTAGGTACACCATTTTATTCCAGGGATGTGGCAATGACCCAGAAATATTTTTGCAAGTGCCTCCCAAGCCTGAAGCGCATTCTTGTAAATATAATTAATGGTAGCAAATATTTGTCCTGTGAGGGAAAATTTGTTTAAATTAAAAACTCACATAGGCTTTTGCTGGAGTGGCTCAATTGGTTGGATGTTGTCCTGGGCACCAAGCGGTTGCTGGTTCAATTCCCAGTCAGGGCACGTGCCTGGGTTCTGGGCTTAATCCCTGGTGGAAGGCATGCAGGAGGCAGCTGATCAATGTGTTGCTCTCATATCAATGTTTTCCTCTCTCCCTTACTCTCTCTCTCTAAAAATCAATTAAAATATTTTTTTAAAAATAAACCTCACTGAGGCCCAAATATAATGAATAAGAAAGAAGAGAGATGAGTAGGATTTGTTTAAGAAATCCGAGGCTGTAAGCGCCTCATGAAGAGTGAGCATGTAATTTTTATTTTATACCTGCAGGCTCTGACATCTTGCTGGACCTATGATAAGAGGTATTTGGTGCAACAATGAGCTAATGAATGAATGAGTTGAAAATATTTTGGTATGGGGCCCAGATGGTACTATTTTTAAAAGAATACCCCTAAATGCTCTAATTATTGGAATATCATTGAAGAGTGTTGAACCTCTCAAGGAGACAAAGGGTCAGTTGAGGACCTGTTCTCATTGAATCATACAGGTCTTGATGTCTTTGCTGCACATCCACATGCACACAGACATACACAGCCTCATCACTTTATAGTCCTACTTTTTCTATCCACTTGCAAATATGTGTGAGACAGCCTATATGTATTGAAAGAGGGTTAAATCTCCTTAGTCATGGGTAGCTGTTCAGGAGACAGGGAAAAATGAAGGCTTATAAAAATCAAAAGGGGATAGAAGGAGATTTGATACACTAAATGGTTAGACACAAGGTTTTGCCTGCAAATTGGGAATGTATCTTCTCTCTCTTTCTGATCCCAGGCAAATGATCATTTCTCATCTTCTCCTCAATCCTGTCCATTTAAACCTTAGTTGTCCTGGGAAGGTGGAGTCCAGGGTATAGCACAGCATCCTCAGTCTGGACTTAGATTCTCAGAAACATTTCACTGGGGAAAGAATCCCCTGATCTCGCCTCTTTGAATTGTGGATGACAAGACCATGGCAAAGTGGAATACTCTGCTTATGAAAAGATGCAGAACTAGGATCATATTATAGCGGCAGGTTTCTGGAGTGTGGAGATGAATAGAAAATTTGATTTCCTACCAGTTACTTTAAAAAATGTTATTAGGAGAAGGAGAGTAGGAAAGAACAAAACAAACCCTCCCATGGCTCTCCTATTGAATACTGATAGAAGACAAAGAACAGCAGTGTTTTTGTTTCTGCATGGTATAAACAATAAGATACAGCTAAACATCTCATAAACATCATTAGCAGCAGCTTCTAATGTCAGGCCCTCTCTAGTCCTCACACTAGCATTTCCATCGCAACAGTGGCATGTAAAAAACTCCAGGACCATGGGCCAGGAAGAATGAGGCCTGGATTCAAGTTGCAGCTTTTGCCAATAACTAGCTCTGTGACCTTGAACAAGCTATGCCTCCCTGAACTTTAGTTGCCTCATGAAAAAAAAAATGAGATGATTGGAGTAGACAACAGCTGGGGCTCCTTCCAGCACTGGCAGGCTAATAGTTTTTAAACACGGTTTCACCATATGATGAGAAAGATGAGCACAGAACAATACTATTCTGTGAATACCCCAGCAGTGTCTGCTGAAAAGACCACACCTTTGTCCAGGGTACATGTTGGACATGGCACAGTGCTAGATGTTATAGTCTACCTGAAGGATGCTTTAGTGGCCTGGCTCAAGTTCAAGGAAAGACACACTTTATTTCTTCCCCATGCAAATAGAGACAAATAAAGATTTTGCTAAATCTCCCAACAAGGGGGAAACTTGAGAATTTCATGCAATTATGTAGCTCCTGAAGGCTCTCTTAATTGAATTACCACAGGTGCCTGTTGGGCATTCCTGGCCATGTCCCCTGTAATTCCAGTAGTATTACCCCTGAGGATCTTATAAATGCCATTAACGTAAGGCAGCTATTTGCTTTCAGTGAGATAACAGAGATGATTTTGTCTAATTGTCTCTCTAATCCCTCCCCCTTATAGCTTGGGAAATCGCTTCTAATTGTTCAAATCCAGGACTCTATTATTGTTAATCACAATTGCTTTGGAAACATGTCATTGTTATTGAGAAGGGTTGTCTCCTCCTTTCACCCATCACATGCTCTTGTCTTCCAGACAGGTGAAAAGAACCATTTGTATTGCGATCCCCACATAGAAGCCTATAGGGAGGAAGAAGAAAGGTAGACAGAACTGGCCCCTGTCCTCACTACACTGGCTATGGACACAGGACTGGACTCAGGAGCAGTTTGTGCCTCAGAGCCCAGGTGGGTTTCCTTCTCTGAGTCTCTTGTACCTGAAGTGGGCAGTGGTTTGCTGTTGAGTAGTTGTTTGTGTCCATTGGACTGGAGTCACCATCCATGGGCGTCAGTCAGCTACTGTTCGGTAGCTAAATCCCGTGGAACAGGGTCAGTCTGCAGCCCTTATAGGCTGGTCTTACTATTCAGTCACATTTCTGTTGTTCTTGGGCTATTCAATCTTGGATATTCCTAAACCGAGTCTGTTTTTAAGTTGTTCAGGGCCTTTTCTTGTTCACCTTATGCTTTTGACTGTCTGATTGCTCATTCATTTTCTCATGTTGGCTGAGCAGAGTGAAACTTGACCTCCTTCACCCTTGTTCATTGTTCCAATGAGATATTTGTAGGCAGGCTTAGGAAAAACTAGTTTCAAGTTTTCTTTGAATTGCATTTATGCATGTTCAAACTCACCACTATAAAAAAAATCCAAAGTTGAGCATAGGTCTGACCACCGGTCAGTGATAGCAATAAAAGTTGACACTTAGTTGTATCAGATAATGAGTGATGTTCTTAATAAGAGTCAAGCTTGGATGGACTCATTTTCTCTCCACAAACCAACATACTGGTATATGCACAGACCCAGGCTATGTTATAAAAGGAAAAAAATAAGTTAGACTAAGTTGGGGACCAGATGGCTCTCACAGTGGGTCTCTCTAATCTCTCTCACCTATATTTCTGCAAATCACTTCCCTCTTAAACTAATCCTCTGATAATTACCAGGCCCATCCACCCACAGCCAACATGGGTGCACACCAGTACACTGAGAGGCCTGAGGACATATGCAGTGGGCTGCCAATTAAAGACTACAGGTCGCTCATCTCTCATTTCGGCTGCAGAAAGTCTACCCTTCCCTTGTTAAAGAAGGCTCAAATCAGAACACTCCTAACTTTACAAGATTGGCGAGGAATCTCAATCAAACATGGGAAGTAATAAGAGGAAACGAGCTTTGCAGGAGACCCCTATTATCTCTGCTCACAGTGCAGCAATAATTGGAATAATTGCTCCACTGTGAACACGAGTCTCACAGTTAAAGTTGTTTCCCCATTATTTTCATTATTCCAATTGATTGATGCCACTTTTAAACCTATTCGAACGAAATATGGTCTTCCATTATAGTCTTTTATTTTTTAATGTAAGATTAAACCAAGATGTGTAGTAGTAAAGAAAACATAAGAAAAAATACATATTTTCCATAATATAGAAAATTGACCTGATCTTTGTAAGAGTTATTCACTGCAAATTTTTAACTTCAAAATGTGCAGCTAGAGAACTGTCAGTGTTTGGTCCTTCCAGTTTGGGTCTCCTCTGGACACATTAGAGGTGAGACACATGAACCAAATGAACAGGTCTTGGAAACGGACCGCCAGGCCATTAAGTCCTATGTCCTTAAGAACTACAGTAGTTTGTTCTTATCCTCCTATTCTCCAGAGTTCTATCAGGTTTCAATTGAAATTTCTTTAGAAATTCATGTCCCAGAGGAAAAGGTTGGTCTGGATAACAGAGCTTAGCATTTAAAAGCTTTCCAGATACAAGGTAGTGCTTTGAAATTTAGCTCCAGAAATCCTCTATGTGCAAATTACTACTTGTTCAATTAGTATACAAGTTTTAGGGTTTTCTAGTGATGAGATCCTGGATTAGTAAACTAGTCCTCTTTGGCTAAAGAGACAGTGTAGACATTTTACTTTCCTGAAGGGATGATACTCTCTGGACAGATAATGACACGGCCTGGACCCTCAGCATGAGGAAGGTGCCAGTCAACTCTTGACTGTTGAGGGAAACATTGAGCTTCTATTCGTTGGTCTGGGATGACATAACAACATGAGCTAACATTTACAGGCCAGGCAAATGTGCTATGCTCTGAGTGATCTTATTTCATCCTGACCATAGCCCTAGGAGGAGGACACAGTGACCATCTACCTCATTTTCTATGGCGCGACTCACGCGTGATCACATGACTAGGGAAGACTAGCACTGAAACCAGGTCTTCTGACTTTTGAGTCTGTTCCAATCACACCCAACTGTGGGCCACTTTGCCTGGGCCCAAGAAGGCAGACTGGTACCCCAATGCTCTCTTCCCATCAGAGGAGTTCGGTTTGCTTACAGCTGCTTCACAGGGACCCAAGTGCTTTTCTTGACTGACTCCCACCAGGGAATGAAAGAGAGGAGAGAACAGGAGCCTGCCAACCTTGACAGATGATGTGTGGGCTGTTCTGGAGACGGGAAGAGAGAGGTTTTTGCTGGCTGACAGAGAACAAGGGGAAAGAGATCGGAGAGAAGAGTGACATAAACAGAAAGAGCTAAACTTGAAATATATGTGGAAGAGAAGAAGATCGAGGGATAAGGACAGATCTAGGGGACAGATGGGCAAAAAGTCTTGAAAGGACATTTTTTAAAATGCCACTTAACTCCCAATCTAGTGAGAAAAAATGAGCAAAGAGACACAGCCAGAGAAGCAAGCTCTTCTCTATGGTGTTTGCAAGTCCCCCGATGGGAAGATTCAAGAGACATGTGATTCTCCCCTGACCCCTGCCGCCACCAGGAAGTTGGGGATCCATTCTCATGTCCAATGGAAGCTTTCCCTGGTTGTTTTAGTTTGGAATAAGCCTCCAGAAGAGCAAAAGATGGGAACATTCTTAGGAAGCTTAGAATAATATCAGTCCCCATCCATTATCAACTGATTTCCAGAAAGGGGTCAATAAGATTAATTGGAACTTCCATTTAGTTCACCTTTACAGATGTGCTACCTGTTACCAAGCTCAAAAGACCCTCCCAAATCTTGGCTGAGAGACTCCTGAGAGTGAGACCAATGTCCCCCATCCTTCTCTTTCTTTTTCCCTCATAAGCCACACTTAAATTATTTATGCACATGACTTCCCGTTAAGATGGTTTATGCATGAGCTTGCCTTAGGAGGCAGGAGATAACCTGCTTTTGTGAGGGTCTCTCTGGGGAGGGGCAGCAGCGCAATCAGGTTCTGTGAGGACAGAACACATCTCCATGTTGAGGCCTCTGTTTAAAATAAGGATCAGTGTTGCCCAGGTCCCAGGTAAAGAATAATTTATATTGACACAGTTGCTTGAAGAAAAGCATCAAAAGGTTATTGGGCACCAGACAGGGCAGGTCTGTGTTAAGTAGGACAAATCAGTACCTCCAATTGGTTGCATCAGTAACAGGCCTGAAGGTAATGCCCCATTGTCGGCTGCAGGCGAATCGTTCTGCCATCTTTCCACCACTCGCTGTGGATGGGGCTTGGCCAGAGGCCTGTGTTGGACCCTTTTCTGGGAGGTTTGGTTACTAAAGAAACCAATTACCAAATGGGTCTTAATGAGCAGTTCTCACCAGTCAGATAACTCTCCTGCATCATAAGAAAATCTTTTTCTTCAGGAATCTTTGTTCAGTTTTCTTAATTTGCTCTTTGGTCATTTTTAAAAAAATAAAATCTAAATGGAACTATTGCTTTCAGTTAAGATCACATGATGAATAACTGCAATTCTTAATGTATGTTCATGCTTTTGTCACAGTTAGGACTGAATTAATGACATGAGTTTTGTCTCTCCCTTATTCACCTCTACCCGGATCCTTCCCACTTCTTCAAGAATTCTCTTGAGCTACAGATTTCACAACAATTAATTTGTGTTTTGTCCTGAGTTAGCTTAATTGAAAACATCAAACTAATAAACCTTGGAAAAGGTGAGTGTTTTATAAAGGTACGGGTGACAGAGGTATGGTTTTACTATAAAACTTTATACTGCAATTTCTGCTCTTAAAAACTATTCTTAGGGAAGATAGGTGTGGGTTTTTGTTTTTTTTTTATAAACAATTGCTGAGTTTTTAAACCTACGCATAATACTGAGAGGGAGCACTGTGCACTAGCACAAATGTAAAGTGTAATATATACTCCAAGCAATCAAGGCGCCTACAGTGGGATAAAACATGCATACCTTGCAAGTTACATGGTAATGTAGGAATTCAATAGGCATCAAAGGGTGTTATTGAGAAGTTACTAGTCAATATGTATTAATTTCCCCCAGTTGGGAAAATTCTACAGATATCCACACGGCTCACCTCCCAACCTTCCTGTAGTCTTGGCTCAGATGTTACCTTCTCATTCACTCTCTAGTACTCCAATTTCCCCTACTATATATTATTTCCAATAGCACTTACTACCTTCTAACAAAAAATGCAGCTCATTTATTATGATTTTTTGTTTATTCTTTTGTCTCTTCTCACCAAAATATAAGCTCCATAAGGGCCTGGATTTGATTTTTTTTGTCTACTTAGGTCACTGCTATACCTCAGACTCCTAGAAAGTGTCTTGCCCCTGGGAGGAGCTCAATAAATATTTATTATTCTTGTTATATGAACTTGGAATTGAACTAGATAGAATGAATACGCAGCTCAATAAGTTACAGTGCCTGCTGTGAGAAACTCACAAAATGATACTAACAGCAAAGATAAAACAGTAATAATAGCAACAATGATAGTTGTTATATATCCTGCACTTATTGTGGACCAGTCATTGTGCTAAGCTCCTTATTTCACTATTTCATTCAATCTCCACAATAGCCCTGTTAGATAGATAATATCTCTATCATACTTATGGGAAAACAAAGACTTGGAATATTTCAATCATTGGCTCCAGATAACACAGCAAGTAAGGGATTGTGTTGAAATTTTTCAGCTCAAGACACTTTCACTCCAGCACCCACATTTTTAAAAATCCGTTTAATTATAGACCTTTCCCAAACACACATATATTTGGAAAGAATCATGTTATCGACCCCTCGGTGCCCACCACTTGGTTTCAACCAACAATGATAAATCCACAGCCAACCTTGTTTCCAGGGTCCATGATTAACCACTGTTATCTGATCAGATAAGTGGAATGGAAAATTTACTCCTTATGAGCAGAGGTAGAGCAGAATTCTGCACACAGGAGTGGTTAGGAAAGCCCTCAGGAGGTCTGAGGTGGTTAATCTCTCCTCTCCCTCCTCCTCCTCTCCAGCTGATCACCCAGGCTTCTCGTGAATACCGGAGGGTGGAGGGCTCAGTCCCTGCTCCACTCCTATCCTGTGCTCAGGATGCGTGAGGCCTGATCCAAATGAAAATGGAATGAGAACTCAATTCAGTACTTATACATGCTCAGTTTGGGAAGTAAGACTTTCCCATTAAGCTCATTGTTGTCCGGGGGTTTGGGGGTACAGAAGAATAAGTTCAGAGCAGAGGACCTTTGTAGTATATGTATGGCGCAAGACCAGCTAGTATCTCCGTGGGCTTCTGGAACTGGTGGCTAATGGTTGGTCCATCAGCCTGGAGGTGGCATAAGGCATTTTCTGTTAAGAGATGGATGGGCACAAATGATGACAGTGGGAAATGGTTGACTTAGGAGAGCCACAGAACCTGAAATATAAGAGAAGGTGCTGGGAAGGCTTATTTCCAAAGATCCTGGTGTGATTTTAAGTAGCTCTTTCTAAGTTTCCATCACTGAGAAGCTAATCCTCAGTGGTCCTTCCTGCCTTCTTCCCTCCTCCTGTGTCTTTTCTGAGTGTTTGGGACAGGAGTGGGCAAACTTTTTGACTTGAGGGCCACAATGGGTTCTTAAACTCGACCGGAGGGCCGGAACAAAAGCAACCTGACCATGCTGGCACTCTCATCTTGGGCTGCTGGTGAAGGAGCGGAGGGGAGAGCAAGAGAACCCTCTGCTCTTTCGGTTCCGAGGGCCGGATAGAACAGCCGAAGGGGCCAGATCTGGCCCCGTGAGCTGTAGTTTGCCCACAGCTGGTTTAGGAGGAAGAATCAGGAATTTGGGTTAAACAGACCTGACTGCTGTTCTGTGTTATGCTTCTCTGTGTTGTGTGACCTTAGGCTAATTACAAACTTGCCTAAATCTCAGCTTCCTGGTCTTAGAAGAGGCAACTGTGTTTAGCTTTGTAGAGCATCTAGAATGATGTGTGGCACTTGCGAATTAGTTCTTTGGAAATCAGGGCTGGGAAATTCTCCACGGTTGCTGTGGGACACTTCTCCCGCTTTCATTAATGAAGATGCAGAGTTCTCCAGTGGGATGTGCCCACGACTAGTATTATTCATGTTTTACAAAGAAGGAAATTAAAGTAACCAAGAATCCTGGCTGGATTGTAAACCCCAGTGAGCCACATTCCACATGTAGTTCAGAAAAGATCCAGGGCCTCGGAGCCCAGGTGTATCTTGCTCAAGCCCCTTTACTGTCACTGTGGACCATAACATTGACTCTGGTCATCTCCTCATTAACATCTTGGAAGGTCCTGACAAGGAAGGGTCTCCTACTGCCACCATGTCATTCCCAGGCCCTTAGAGTACAAGAGGCTGAATATACCTTCCCTGTGCCAAGCACTGGGACAAACACTGTGTGTGTGTGTGTGTGTGTGTGTGTGTGTGTGTGTGTGTGTGTACAGGTTTATTCCTTATTTCTGTGTTTAATTTAACTTTATTATTGAAAGTATTACAGATATCCCCTTTTCCCCTCCCATTCACCTCTGCCCCCAGGCCTTCACCTCACTATTGTCTGTGTCCCTCAGTTCTGAATATAAGCTCTTTGATTAATCTCTTCCCACCAGTTATCATTAGTTTTCCTTCTTCTCTTTTTAAGATTAGGAAACAGAGGGCAGAAGAGGTGAAGTAACTTTCCAAAAGCCAAAATTCAGCCCAGTTAGCCCCTTGAAGGATAGCTCCCATGTTCAGGAATCATGAGGGGGCTGAGAGAGTTGGCACAGGGACAAGGGCCAGGCTATCCCATTCTATATCAGGGTGTCAGTAGGCTGGCCAAATCTTCAGCCCAGTTTGGGATTTTGTAGGCACAAAATATGCACCTAATTCGTCTTCATGAATCCGCTTTCTCTGGTTGTTTTGCTAAGTACATCTTGTATTAAGTACAGAAAAATCTTTCAGAAGTTCAAACCGTTTTCATAATAATTCTCTGATATATAAGGGGCGATGTATCCAGGCCCTCAGGTATGGAAAAGAATTCTAGAGCATGTCTTCTGTGCTGTCATTCCTCCCCGACAGAAATGTCTACAACCTTGCTCCTGTCTGATAGAGCCCTTAACAAGGCATTACAGGAGGGGGCCAACCTGGGTTCAGATCCTACTCTACCACTTTCTAACTTTGTGATCTTGAGCTGACACTGGCCTCTCAGTATCTTAGTGTCAACCTCAGTTAAATGATTGTATGAAAAGTGTCTAACTCACAGGGTTGTTTTGAGAAGTAAATGAGTTAATACATATTAAAAATGTAGAACAGTGTCTGATAAATATTAAGTGCTTAACATATGATTGCTAATATGACAAACACTTCCCCAGACTACCAGGTATCTCCCCTGTTAGCAATTTTCCCCAACTCCACACTCATTTTTAGTCTTTCTGTTGGAAATTTAATAATAGTAGAGCTGGGATGTAATACCTTTCTTGTCCAGTAGGTGCCACCCATGCCTTTAAGGCAATGTCTTAATCAAGGCAATCAAAATTCATAGATATTGAATAGGTTTTTGGCTATAAAATAAAATAAAATGAAATGAATAAGAGTTTCAAGATCCACACATACTGGGAATATTTGGTTAAATTAAATTAAAATATGTTTCTTTACTGCAGAAATTTTCAGAACCTGTGACATTCTAAGTACATTATAAACCTCCAATTACCTATGAAGGGATGGGTGAGAAGGGAGAGAGAACCATGTCCCCCAAATTTTCCAAGCATAGACCTTTATTTTCTTCATGATATTTTTTAACCATTTAAGTGACATAATGTTCTACCAAATTGAGTTGGGTAACTTTCCACTTGGATTGCCTTAAAATGGTGTTCCTCAAAGTGTGGTCTTTTTATATCACCTGCTATTAAAAGCAGTTTTCCACATATTACACAAGACCTGCAGAATCAGAGTCTCTGAAGGAGGGGCTGAAGATTCTGCATTTTACTTAACAAGCTCCCCAGGTGCACATTAAAATTTGAGAAACACTGTGTTAAAAAAGAAAACTCTTCCCTAATTTTGGAATTCTTTACATTTAAAATCCTGACTACTAAATTTTCCTGTTAACTCCTAGAAACCCACATTTTGAAGAAAAGAGGGGGCTATGGCGAGGTTTGTTTAATTGCATAAACATTAAAAGATTCCCTTGAGCGCGGTGTCCTGTGAAGGAACTCGGAATACAATGACAAATCAGACTTCAGGGTCCTTAGACACTAAAATAAAAAATGGATCTAGGGCCGTGGTTGGTGTGGCTCAGTTGGTTACAGCCTCGTCCAGTGCATCAAAAGGGTCTCAAGTTTGATTCCTGGTCATGGCACATACCCAGATTGTGGTTTGATCCCCAAGTAGGGTATACAGGCGGCAACTAATTGATGTTTCTCTCTCACATTAATGTCCCCCCCCCCTTTCTATTCCTTCCTCTATCCCTACCTCCCTCCCTCCCTCCCTCCCTCATTCCCTTCCTCTCTCTTTCCCTCCTTCCCTCATTCCCTCCTTCTTCCCTCCCTCCCTCCCTCCTTCCCTCTCCCTTCCTCTGTCTCTAAAATCAATAAAAACATGTTCTTGGGTGAGGATTTAAAAGGGGGGGGGGGAATCCAGGGACACTGCTCAGTCTCTTGCCTAGTCTCTTGTAGGGCCTCAGCAGTAGTCACCTTAGTGGTCAAGTTCATATGGGATGCAGTGGGTTGGGAAGAGGAAGAATTCGTTTCTCTTCCAAATGGCTCAGTCACAAATGAACCACCAAGATACTGATTTTTGTTTTGTTTTTTGATATCGGAAGGGAAAAAAAAAAGGGAGCAGGAAACAGGACAAAGAAGTCAACAAGCAGAGGATGAGAGTGGGAAGTAAGGGGAGGGGAGACCTAATAGCTAGATGAGTTATGGGCAGAGAAAAGCCCCAACCCTGCTGACTCTGTTCAGTTTCAGGTGAGAAATAACAGGATTAGAATGTCAAATTGCTGAGTCCTGCAGACCTGAACAGTAAACCTCCTCTAAGCTACTCAGCTTTTCCCCTCTGCAGTCACTAATTAAATAACGCCTTGAAAGAAATAAAATAAAAATAAAAAAGCCTTTTGGAGTCAAGAAGAGGTGCATACCACCAGCCTGAGCCAGGGCTGGCTACCAGGCTGACCCACACAGCACTGGGAGCGAGCTGACAGTGGAACGGGACTGCAGGAGAGATACCAAGATAACGGGCAGCTTATCTCTCACTCTTTACAATCACTTCTTGTTTTATATGCAATCTTCGTAGCATATATTTTCATATGTATTTTCTTTGCTCTAACCAGCAGTAATAAAAAATACCTGGGATTCCCCTTTCAGTTTGATTTATGCAGAGATGTAGACCAAAGGATCCAATCCAAGGACATTATAAGTAGCGCATGAAGTCCAGAAATCATCAGTGTGTCCAACGGAAGGAATGCTCAGGAGTCGCTCCAAATCAGGGTGACTCAACTATGCAGTATCCTTTGCACCAGCCCCACCTGTTACCCAGATAAAAGCTTTGTACACTCTTTACTTCCTGGCACATAAAGCTTGCAATATGGCTGCGTTCCTAAGTCTCCTCTCACTCATGTCATGTAAACACAGTGGCTGTGTCCCAAGCTTGATGTTTGGCATCTTTAAGCTTGAATATATGATTCTAGCACCCGAGGCCATGCCAGGCCACTGTCCACTGTAGCGTCCTCTCCGCCGTGGACGTAGATCTGGCAACAACGAATTTTACCAACTGAAGCCCTAACGGAGCCGCACCGCTCTGCATTCTTCCGTTGTCTGCCCGAGCAAAATCTATCATTTCTCTATCTGCATATGGCATGTGTCAACTGCTTTAAAATTAGCCAATTTTCCTAAGCATAAAAATGGATTTTTGTCATATCACACAAACCATATATCACAGAAACAAACCAGTTTTTGTTGTGGCTTTTTTTTTTCTCTTTCCAAAATGCATTAAGTCTTTTAAAGTCACTGCCAAATCCATTGCGCTCACTGCATTTGTGAGATACATTAAAAAAAACAAACAAAAAAAAAAAAACAAGCAGGGGTGGGGGAGGGAATGTCCCCTACACTGCTGTCACCTAGAAAGAAATCTAGTCCATTTCCAAGCCAGCCACACCTAGGAGGCTGGATTGCTTCACCTGCTTGTAAATAAAAAAGACGGCATTTGAATGCTGCCCTGCACGCCAGGCTCAGGAGAGAGCAAAAATAATAAACATAACAATAAGATGATTAAGAGAAAGAAGTGCCATTTATTGAGCACTCTTATTCCCCGGACATTATGGGGAGGGCTATTCCTGCATAATTTCATTTCACACTCAGAAGGATCCCGTGATTCCAAGTTTATTATACCCATTTGACAGATGTGGGACCCGAGGCTGGCGTAGCTAGGTAATGTGGCAAGGTCCATAGCTAGTACCTAGCAGAGCCTGCCAAACACTTGGGCCCAAGTTAGTCATCCCCGAGCTGAGCCTGCTCTCTCGGTGCCCGTGCCCAGGGCATCTCATGCTTCAGGGAAAGCCCGTTAGACACCAGCAGGCACCTCTCTGAACTCCTGCATTCTGGGCTTCTCTTCTGAGTGAAGGCCATGTGGGTGTCCTCATGGACTCCACTGCCTTGGGTTTCTCTCAGTCAGAGAGACCCCCGTTTAGCTTTGGAGCAGGTGGAAGAAGGGGGGTCTCCTGTGTCTCCCACCAGCACCGGTTGTCTGAGGGATTGCAGAGCGGAACGGCCTGCAGCGGGAAGTCCTGCCCCCTCCCTGCACGGCGCCTCCTCACCTTGCTCCGATGAGCAGAGATGCAGCGAGTGCCTGAATGGGCAGCTGTCTGCCTGGTGCATTTTGAGGGGCCTACAGTTCCTCCCAGGGAGGGAAGAACGTGAGACTCCTACTTGGCTTAAAATCTGTGAATTTCTCTTTCTAAATGCTGGGATGTTAATTGAGAGGGCAGCATATTAAATCATTACTAGTCATTATTGCTTCAGCACAAATTAGATGATCGGGTTACTGCGAGGTGTCCAGGGCCTGGAGGGAAAGGTATCATTTTGACGGAGGTGGTGGGGAGGGCTGACTGTGGGGCTGGCATTAAAAGAGAGGGAGGACCATAGTAACACACACACACGCACACGCACACGCACACACACACACACGTGTCCCTGTGGAGCTTAGGACTGCCCTTATAGCAAGGGTTTTAGGAAAGGTACCAGCCACTCCTCAGCAACCTCTTCTAAGAACCTTGACTGTTCCTCCAAGGCCAGGGGGCATGTAACACAGCTTTTGGCCTCTAGGGGTCTCCAGCGCCCCGAGGCTTCAGGAGGATGCTGACCTTGCTCTGTTTTCCTGAAGGGCCCAAATCCCAAAGAGCTGAGATTTTGGAAAGAGACAGAGACAGGGGCATGGAGCCCCCAGGACTCCACCACCCACAGAATACTGCTCATCCACTGGCCCTGCTCCTAACTGAAGGCCGGTTTATAGTATACTGAATGGCTGAACCCCAGGGGGGCAGGGGACAAAAGTTAACTGCCCTGCACTCCTCACTGAAGCTTGAGCATTCCTTTGCGTCAAGGGGATTTCAAGGACTTCCCTCTGCAGCCCCACCGCACACTCGTCCAGTAAGCCCCATCTCCAGGCTAGGAGACTATAGCTGTGCGGAAATCTTCACACTGTCCCCTGCACCACCCGCACCCCCACCCCCACACAGCACCCCAGACCTGCACCCTGGCATTCAGGATCCTGCACAAGGCCTGGGAGAGCAGGGCAGTGTCCCCAAATCACTAAGCTTCCCCTGCCACTGGAGCTGGACACCCTGGCCAGGAGATTGGGGATGAAGATGGGAAGGGAGGGATAGTGAGGGAGAACCACAGTCTGGATCCCGGGAGACCACAGTGCCCTATGAAAGCACAGCCATTGAAAGCCAGAGAGTCCAGGGAGAATTTTTTTCTGTAAAATCACACAACTGAGGAGTATTAGGAAAAGAAAGTTGGAGAGAGGTACTGTCATTGCAGGTCCATGCTTAAAGAGGCCGCAGCGGCGGATGCAAGACCCTGGCCCTCTAGCCCCTCCCACAGCTTGGGTTTGAATCCCATTCTCACAAGCTATGAAATCTTGGGTAATCGACTCAACCACTTTATTTAATTATTCTCATCTTCAAAATGGGGACAATGAGATCTACTTGCTAGGGAGTTGTTAGAATCGACTAAGATCTTACCGCTGGGGGTGCACCGTGCCTGACACGCAGCAGGCATGGAATTTCACGCATCTTCAAGCTTCCGGAGCCCAGGGGGACAACAGTGATTTGTCCCAGGCCCACTGAACTTCACAGGTGTGGGGGGAGGGGTGGGAAGGGTCTTACTTTAAAATCTATTTCGGAATGTCACCAGTCCTTTGAAATGAATCACAAGTCTTGCTTTTTAAAGGCATTCTGTGGTGTGGTGGTTTCCGGTGTGTTTTGAACAACCTTTAGGTTCCCAGAAGGTGACTCGGGGACCTCTGTGGGCGAGGACAGAGAAGTGGCAGGTGGGGAGCGCCAGGCCCCCAGGCCTGCTCTTCTTCCTGCTTCAGGCATTGGGGTTCTAGGTCAGGGTTTGTGTGCTCAGAGCCTTCTTCTGCTTTTGTAAAATGTTAAAAATCACCTGTAAATCCTTGTGTAATTCAGGGAAACCTTTTCTCCAAGTCTAAGGACACTCAGACCTTGCTTTGAAAGCCCATTCTTTTGAAAAGGGGCACACCTGTTGTTCAGAAACAAAGGCACTTGAAGTATTCAGCCCACCATACTATGTACCCATTTGAAGCTGTGCGGCAATTTTGAATGTGCGCCAGCCTGCTTGACCTGCCTCAGAAAACGCCCCTCCCCCCTTCCAGTGTCTAATGAGGCTTCCATCCCACTCCTGGCAGATGTAGCACGGACCTTGGAACAGTTACCTTGACCTTGACCTTGACCATGGAGGTGCCCTTCCCCTCGATGTGTCCAAAGACAGCGATCACCGTGCAAAGCCCAGTATTGAAGGGCATGTGCTTTGGGATCTGGCAACATGGGTTCACAGTGGAGCTCTGCCACTTGCCAGCTGCATGACCTTAGGTTAGTGACTCAGTCTCTCTGAACTTTAATTTCCTCGTCTATAAATAAGATAACAACCCTGCTCAGAGGGTAGTTAGATGATTAAAGGAGACAGTGCCTGGAAAGCACTTAGCACGGTGACTGGCATATGGTAACTATTGCCAGGAAGTTCCGGATCCCCTGGCACCTAACAGCATATACTGAAGCTACTGCCCGACACTGGCCACGGCTAAATGTCATTGTTCTCCATGGAAGTCCGTGTTGTATGTGCTTTCCTACGTGGGGACACATACCAAACACCAGCTGCCATTTTCCGAATGCCTATCTTGTGGCAGGTAACTTTACTGACATTTTAAAATCATTTTCTCTACTCTTCACGATGTTTGTACAACGTAATGGTTTATGGTTTCCATTTTACTAGCAGGTACACTGCAGCTCAGAGAGGTTGTGTAACACATCTGAGGTCACACAGTAAGTAACCAAGATTAGACCGAAGCCCAAATTTGTCTGAGCCAGAAGCTGGAGGCCTTTTGTGCCCACCTTGCTGACTCTCAGTGCTTCCTGCAAGGTCATCTCCTCTGGGCTCTGTCTTCCTCAATATCAGTCTCTAAACAGGAATGATACTTCATAAGGTTGTGAAAAAAATTTAATTAGATAATGTAAGTAATATTGAACAATTTTATCATTAAGTAGGCTTTGTATGTATATCAAATATCTATAAGCTTGCTCCACCTGCTTTACCTACTCTCCAGAACATTTTTAAGCCTTATTCTGAGAAATATTCATAGAGAAGATATATGTATGCATGTGTATACATGTATTGTGTTGTGTGTGTATGTGTAGGTATGCATGTGTAGGTGCATCTATGTGTGTATATGTTTATATTTATGTACATTATATATGGAGAATTACACTACAAACTACCACCTAGGTCAGGAAACAAAACACTGTCAGCTTCTCAGAAGCACACTCATCTGTATGTCCTCCCTGAACTAATTCCCAATCCTCCCTCCAGTCCAATTCATTTCTCCTCTTGTTAAAGAATAATCTTCTGTCCCCCTTTCACTCATGTCTCTGGGTTGTCTCCAGCCTTTTTGATGTGCCTGTGCCTGTCACTTCACTAAAGTCCCGAGTGACACATCATTCATAGGAGAACAGTGAAATAAAGTGGTTCTGCAGAGCTGGGACATATGCGTGTGCGTGTGTGTGTGTGTGTGTGTGTGTGTGTGTGTGTATACACCCCCCACCTTTGTGGAGATCAGCAAACCAGATGTCTCATAAAATATGACTTAACCCAAAAGAACTGAAGGAACAGGTGGCCTGATTGGGGAGAGGTTTGGGAACATTCAGACAGTGTGCTGTTCCCCAAGACCATGAGGGACCAAGTCTGATACCTCCAATGCTGAGGGGCCCAGGTCAGGGCCACTGGAACCTAGGTGACATAGAGTACAGTTTCTCTCCCTTATATCCCGGACTCTACCCACCCTGGGATTTCTACCTTCCTTGAGTGACAATTCAGGCCTCAGTTAAAAGTCCCCTCCTGAGGAAGCCTTTCCTTATCACCTCAGCCACCCCCTCCTTCTCTATTTTAATAATCTTCTTAGTTATCAGTATCTGAAACACTTGCATTGATTTCTTTGTTTACATCTGTTTGTTTTCTGGATATCATATTAATAGGCAGTATGGACTCAAGATCTAAATTGGGTAAGTATGCCAGCTACTCACTTGGTAGCTGTGTGACCTTGGACAAATGCTTTAACCTCTCTGGGCCTCCAATTGACCATCTATAAAATGAGAATATAGGATTTATTAAAATGGGAATTACAGGATCATTCGGTGAAGTAAACGAGTTAATGTATATAAAAGCTTTCAGAACTGTGCCTAGCACATAAGTACTATTAAAATGTTAGCTCTAATCAGCAATGTTAGTAATGATCATTATTGGGATTATCATCCTATCTTCCCTCTAGAATGTGAGCAACTTGATGACAGGGCTTTTTTATCTGTACTTCATTGCTGACCCTCCCTCCCCTCCTCCCCCGCCACCCTCCCCTTGCCTAAGAAGAGTTCCTGGCACATATTTGTAATAATATACTGAATAAATATTTCCTGAGAAATATGTCTTACCACCCAATCCCAACCCTGCCTCTGAGGAAGAAGATAGCCACATAAACAAATCATTACAGTGCGGTGGATACAGTGCAAAAACTGAGTCTACGTGAGATGTGTAGGAGTACAGAGGAGGAGGCAATTAATTCTTTCCCTGAGTCTCAGGGAAGACTTCATAGAGGAGGTCATTTTTCGAACCTTGATGCTCAGGAAGTCTCAGGAAACAGAGAAGAGGGCAGGGTTTTGCAGAAAAGCTGCACAGCCCACCCACAGCCTTGGGGGCTGAGGGAGCTGCCCCTGTTTCAGGTTGCAGAGGGGAGGGGGGAAGTGGAGAGATGCAAGAAGAGGCTGTTAGACCAGCTCATGAAGGATCTGTTTGCCACGCTAAGAAAGAGGGGTTTTATTCTGACAGTAATTACAGTGAAGAATTACAATAAGGGGAGAAGCATAATCAAATTTACCATTACCACTGAGGAGGAGGCTGGCCTGGCTGGCCTTCAAGGGAAGGAACCCAGAGACTAGTTATTGGAAATTCCAGGTGAGAAGGGACAAGAACCTGATAAAGAGAGTGGCAGGGGGAGGGGGTAGTTTTGAGAAACCACTGGGAGGTGAGCCTTGTAAGATCCTGGGAATTGAATGCATTTGGGTGGTGGGGGAGAGGGGGGCTGTGAGAGAAAGGTGGGCCCAGGACAACCCATATTTCTTATTATGTCTCTGGGGGTTTGGTTGTGCCATTAACCAAAGCAGGGAACTTAGAAAAGGGAATCCTTTTATGTGTGAAATTGATGCATAATGAGTTCACCTTTGGACATTTTCATCTTAGCCGTATCAAAGTCAAGACCTTGAGTAAGAAAGGAGGCTGACCTTTTTTGAGCATCTACCATGCACCTGGAACTGTGCTTGTCGCCATATGTATTTTATCTCACTTAATAATGAGAAAACCCCTTTGAAAGATGGGGCATAATGTTGTTTATTTGTAGATGATGAAGCACAGGCTCAGAGAGGTAATGATTCCCACTTTACATAGTTTACATTGAAGAACAGTAAGTGGGCTCGTTTGACTAAGCAAGACTGAATGCAGTGCCTACAAAGAGAAGGATTCAGTTAGAAAGATGTTTGGGGGCAGATCATGGAAAACTTTGGATGGAGATAGCATTTTTTCCACAGAGGTGAGAGAAAGCTTGTAAAACCTTTTGTAAACTGTGGAATGCTGAGCAAATAGGAGTGCAGGTTGTGGCCGCACCTTGTTGCAATGAGAAATAACAATGAGTGAATGATGAAGTTCACATCTGTAATTATTAAGTAAAATTCAATCAGGGTATCTTCTCCCCCATTCTTTTTACTCATCGGCCCACAAAAGAATCTTGAACACAACATGTCTTTTGTTTCTTCCTTCTCCCTCACCCGACCACACACACACACACACACACACACACACACACACACAATCTACATGTCTGGTTTAAAGAAAGCTCTCAGAAGGAGAGCCAACATGAGGAGGAAGAAAGGGATTGGAAAATCAAACGCACCCAGCTGATCCCAGCTATTGTGTCCTTACACTTTGGAGTGAAATCCTAAAGATAATTTATTTGGTTATTTCTACTGTCAGGTAGAAACTCAAAAATATTAAGATAAAATTACTGGCAGTAATTTTACCTGTGTGTGTGAAGTGACAGCTTCAGTGTTTTTCAAATGCTCTGGGTGGGATGAGTCAGTTGAGGAGGTCCCTCAAGTAGAAGACAATGTAAGCCACCTGTGCCCTTCTTGCCCTTAGACTTCAGAAACATATGCCCAGGTGCCCTGAGCTGCTTGTCCACCCCCCCCCCCCATGCTCTCTCTTCTCAAATCTCTGGCTCCTCCTGTCTCATGCCTCTGCTGGGCCTATCCTGTTGAAAAGAAATATAATGTGAGCCACATATATGATTCAACTTTTCTAGTAGCCTCATTAAGGAGTAAAAAGAAATGGATGAAGCTAACCTTTATATATATATTTTAAATATATTTTATTGATTTTTTACAGAGAGAAAGGGAGAGAGATAGAGAGCTAGAAACGTCGATGAGAGAGAGAAACATCGACCAGCCACCTCCTGCACACCCCCCACCGGGGACGTGCCCGCAACCAATGTACATGCCCTTGACCAGAATCGAACCCGGGACCTTCCAGTCCGCAGACTGATGCTCTACCACTGAGCCAAACCGGTTTTGGCTAACCTTGATATATTTTATTTAACCCAATCATTTTTCTATGTAATCACTATTTAAAATTTACTGATCAGATATTTTGTTACCTTTTTTTAATACTTAATACTAAGTCTTCAGAATTCATCATGTGTTTTACCTTAAAGCACACATTGAAGTTCTCACCCTCTACAGGTGGCTGGTGGCTAGTGTGTTGGTAGCACACTGCAGGCTAGGGCTCAGTCTTGGGGGCTATCAGATTGCCACACCCTCTGTTCAATCCAGTACTCCCATATGTGTGCATTTCATGCGAGCTTCTGTAAAAGGAATGATGGAGCTGGCTGTAAAGATTCCACACTGTCATCTCACTACTCAACTTGACTCCCATCCTCAAGGCAGAGTGACATCTGCAAGAGAGATCAAACTCCATCCTAATTGGTCAGGTGAGACCTGCCCTCTGCAGCCCCCAGTCTGAAGCATAACTGAGCTGACAGTCTTCACTCCCAAAAAGAAGAGGCTTTAACCACAATCACAAACCACTGGCACATGGGCCTAGACCTCTATCTCAGCCCCAAACATGGCCATGGACACTTGCAAAGAATAAAGAAAAAGGGCCATGGCCTCACCATCCAGCTGCAGGGTCATTTCCTGCGGGGAAGAAAGGTGACAACAAGGCCCAAGGGCAGGATTTTCAAAAGAAAGTGCATATCCCTCAGGACTTGTCCCCAGGGCGAACTCAGGGACTAAGCAATCAAACAGATTGGGTTCTTGGGCATTTTCCTCTGGACTTGAGAGCAAATAGGATGTGACTTTGAGCAAATTATTCACTCTCAATGCATGATAGGGACTTCCTCCATGCTGAAATGGGGCCACCCGAGCAACCAGGGACCTGCAGGGTGAATGGATGTCTCCAAACCCAGTGCAGACCAATGAATAGGGTGGTTGTGTCTCAAGGGACCTATGCTTTGCCTTGACCTTTCTCTAAGGAGATCAGGATCAGTGCTGGAGCAGATGAGTGTGGCTGACCGGTCACAGCCATCTCCTGGTGGTCTGCAGCCCTTGGCCCCTCCTTGGCACTACGCTGGTTGGCAGACTGCCTCTCCCCTCTGCTTCTCAGCCGAGCAGTCACAGGACTCCGTGGTACAGCTGCAGGCAATCCGGCACCCACCCCTTCTGCTTTTTTGTGGCTGCCTCCTTTGTGACTGCTACAGCATATGTTTTATTAAAAGGGAAAGAGGAGGGGAGACAAGAGGTTATGTACATGGGCATGCTCAAGAATCTTAAGATTGAAAATCTGCTCAATGTGAAATGCCTAAGGGCTCTGGTATTTTGCTGGCTCTAAGTAAGCCCCAGCAGGGACTTTTGGGTGGGGAAACAGGAAATGGAAGAAAAGCAGGGGAGTCTGATTCTAAAAATATGAAAATATTTTCTCATGTTCTCTTGAAATCTGTCTCTGCTGTCCCTCAATGTCTTCATCCAGTTTTTGAGATATGTTGATTAGCTCTTTGACCTTGAGTTCTGTCTTCCCAGAATGTATGACTTAGGCTCCAGAGTGGGTGGAAGGCTAGGTAAATCTCAATGCCTGGTGAGATGTCCAACATTACAGTCCTCTGCCTGGCCCAAGGACAGCTTCCTCTGGCCAGTATGTGCTTCAAATAATTAGCCCAAGTGTATGGTCTTCCCATGATCCTAGTGGGGAAGTGGCAAACCCCGTGGAATCGCACAAGCCTAAAATGTTTCCAGGCTTTCAGCTTGAGCTGCCCTTAGCGTCCCTGTAAGCGAGAGTCCTTTCCCCACCTCTACCTCTTCAAACAAATCCCACCCCTGCGTAGCACACTGGTCCCTCCTTGCAATACTGATAGCTCTCATTATCTGGACCAATCAATCTTAGATTAATTAGGTCAGCCTCTCAAATCTCTTTATTGAACTGCTGCTTAGAATATATAGAGCCATTTATCTTTTCCCAAATGTAAGCCTGTTTTTCTAAGTAGACTGTAAGATCATTGAGGGCAAAGGCAAGATATTATAAGACTTTTACTTTTACTTTTACTTGTCCTCTGGCCTTAAGTTCAGGGCCAGAGGACAAGGTGCATGTCACTGCAACCTCCCATTCATAGAGTTTAGGGGGAAAAATGATCACAGGCATGAAAGTAAGCCAGTCCTTACTTAGGAGGAGACATGGAGCCTGAGATTGATTTAGCAATGATGAGACCCACACCCCACCCCATATGTTCCCTTAATTGCCCTGGGTAAGGGCAGTTGGTTCATCTTCCCAACTCCTTTGCCCTTGATTTTCCAGAAAGGAGGCTAAAATCATCCTAGCTCTACTTCTTAGGGTAATCAAAGATTAATGAGACAATAAGGCATGTGAGGATTAATTAGATGAGCTCCCTACAATGCCCCCAGCCCATTGGAAAAGAATGCCATTATAAAATGCAGACAAGGTCTTATTTAAGAGAAATACTTGAATTGCCAAAAATACACTGCACAGTGGGGAGGACAAACCATTAAACAGGAAACCTCAACTCTAAGCATCCCAGTCAGCAGAAAGTGCCCACATAGGTGTCACAGTGCCTCCAGGTTACCTCTTGTTTGTGAGCAGGGGAGGGATTTTGGAGCGCAGACCCTGTATCTCTTTTATGGGAAGCTCCCCAGTGGCTAGCCTGGGGATCAGAAGGAGTTAATGACCAGGGTTGTTCTTTGCCCTCTGACCTTGCTCAGTAAACAACCTGTTAGGAGGCCAGAAAGAAACACCCAGAGGTTGATCTTTCAGGGCCAAATAGGAGAAAATGCTTCCATCCTTGAGAGTGGCCTAGTGCTAACAGAGCAGGAATCCTCCCCCCTCCCTAGCCCTCCCCTTCTCTCCTCCTGTTGTGCCCACACTGCAGCACACATCACTCCATTCCAGGCCACAAGCTTCCCCTTGTTGGTGAGGAGGGAGAGGCCAGAGTCAGGGAGGCTTCTGTCTTCCCCATGCCTGCAGCCCAGCTGTCATACCCTTTGAGGCAGCTTCCCTCCACAAGGGAGGACCCTGGTCTGACATCTGCTACTTCCCTCAGACATCTCACCGTATCCATGCTCTGCACCTACCCAAATCCTATCCCTCCTCAAGAAGCAAAGCATGCATCTTTCCCCAAAGTAGCAGCAGCAGAGACATTGGTAAAAATCTAGGACCACTGTAGTGGCATTGCTTGGTCATGCCCCCAGTGCTGCAAAGCATCTTCTCCTGGCTGAGAGGGAACTCTGAGAGTCCTGCCTTAACAAATACCATACGCACACCGTGTGAAGTCAAAAAGGAAAACACCAACTCCAGCATCCCTCTGCTGTTGCCTGATATCATCAGACTGCCCCCCAGGGGATTCTCTGAAATACTTGAACTGCTTGGTTAATACTGGCGTTGAGGCATTCTAGAGAGCCTGGTCAGAGAATATTACTCCCACAAGCCCATGTTTGGAGAAGGACAGAGGCGGAAATACTTGACTGACAACATACCTTTTAATCTCCTTATTGGTCTATGCTGACATACTATTGTCCCTGTAGGAGAAGGCCCAGGTGACCCAGCTGTAAGCAGGCCTGATTTAGTTGCTCCCCTTTTCACAAAACATTTCTTCCTGCTTAGGGCACTGGCTCCCAGGGCTCGGAAGAGTGAACACACAGATCTTTACAGAGGGGTCTGTTCCATCATGTTGCAGTGCATTAGCTTGATTATTCGTTAATATTTCGCTTAGGTCTGTCTACCCTGGGTAAATATGTACCAGGCATTGGACTGCCCGGTGAGGAGGAAACTCCTCTGGGCTGGAACAGCAGCTCCCAAGTTCAGGCTCCTCCTAGGAAGGAACCCTCAGCCTGGGGCCTGGGAAGCAAGCTGCACATGCATGGTTTTTCTGTTGGCAGCTCGCTGCCTGCATATAGCTGTGCACACACACACACACACACACACACACACACACACACAGCATTAGACTGTGAACTCAGGTGATCACAGAACATGAGGGAGAGAGATGGCTAGATAATGTTAATTCACCCCTCCTTCCGGTGTGTAGCCAGGCTCAACTCAATCAATGGGCTCCTGCCACCACCCTAGGGAAGACTGTTTGTAGCCCATGGGGCTCACTCTTCAGATTTTTTCCCCTTAGCTGTATGTGCATGGGAGGAAGAGACAGGACTCTACAGGCATGTCCCTGAGCCCTATGAACATGTGAGTATAGATGTATAACATAGCATGACCTCAGCTCTTTGGGGTCCTTCTCAAACACAGTGAACCACAAACAGTCTCAGCTCAGCAGGCAGAAGTCCTCGGTATTTTCTGCAATTACGCAGCTCGGTTGAATTTTCTGAAGCTAATGGGAGTTGCACTAACTTTGAGGACTTAGCCCAGGCAAAAAGCAATATAGGTCAGGCAGAGTGCCCAAGCAGGGCGTCAGTCATGCACACCAGGAAGCAGTAACGGGGCCATCTCGAGCTCAACCCCAAATTGTATTGCTCGGCTCCACCAGACAGAAACTACCAGATGGGATCATTCCTTCCGCCTGCAACTGCCAGGCAACAAGGCGACAGGGTCTTAAGGGGCTAAAGGATCCCTTACCAACCAAAGAACGTAACAGAAAGGGCAAGGAAGGGGGAACAGAGGAGAACCATCCAAACCCTGCACTGTTACCTTGGATCCTCGCAAGAGCCCTCCTGGCTGTATCAGCTGCTCCCCAAATGTCCACCGACTGGGAGGAGACTCCTAAAAGATTCCAGGTTTCCGTGGAACATCTCCAGTGGCAGCCTTCCAAAGTTTCTACTTCATGATTTCTTGTGGCTTTCTCATTCGGGGAAACCCGAGTGCCTCTCCTTCAGCACATGAGAGGGAAAGGAAGTCTTTTTTCAAATTCTCTTGCTCTGAGCTTTGCCTCAGCCGCTGCCTCCGCTAGACCATTTGCGGGCTGCCTTCCGCTAAGCAGCCTGGATCCGGGGCACCCAAAGCAGGTTGGGAGTGGATTTCGGCGCACTCGCACTCAGGTGGGGGAGAGGAGGAAAGTGCAACACCAAACCTGGGGACTCCCCTGTCCGTCCACCGACGAGGAACCCAAGATCTCGCCTTTCTTGCAACTCTAAAGGGCTTCACCCTATTGCTCTCTTCCCGAAATCACCGCCTGGCACATGGGCAAAGCCCGCTCCGCCGGCTTCAGCGCTCGCTCCGCTGCCCGCAGACCTGTCCCTGGGCTGGGCTCGCACCGCCCGCACGGCAGGTGCCCAGAGCCGGGCCAGTGCGGACGGGGTGCTCCGGCGCTGCGGAGGCGCTGCCCCAGCCGCCGCCGGCAGCCTCGGAGGCGGGCGTCTTCCAGTCCGGGCTGCAGCCGGGAGCCCGGGCTCCGACTCCCGCTCCGCACCTCGGCTGTGTCACCTGCAGACTCAGACACCAGATGAGTGTCTTAAGATAACAATGCTGCCCGGCCTGCCTCTCTCTCTTTCTTATGCACGTAGGTAGGCAGCCAATGGGACGCAGCGCCATCGTCCCCGCGGGTGCCCATTGGCTGGCGGCTTGGCAGGGGGTGGGATCGGAGCCTCCCCGCTATCTCCTTTGGTCCGCGCCGAGCCGGGCACCAGCTCCGTTAACCCTCCCGGCCCAGCCGCAGGGACTTTTTGGTGTGGATAGGGAGGGCTAGGCTGGGAGTTGGAGAGTCTAACCAGGCAGAGGAACAGGGAGAAGCTTGGGAGCTAATTATGTTTTCTTCTCATCTTCCTGAGTTACAATAATCATTTATCCCAGACCATTTTGTTTGCTTAACTAGAATTCCCAAAGATAGGGACTCATTTGAGTCATTCTCCTTCTAATTTGAGGTTTTATTCCGTTGTTTGTGTGTTTTAGCCTCTTGGTCCTGAATTAATTAGAAATGTGTCCCCAAGTGAGAAATACTTAGGTTTCTCCCCCCTCCCTAATCTCTCTGAGAGAGAGAGGGAGGAGGGAGGGAGGGAGGAGGGGTAGGTAAGAGAGAGAGAGAGAGAGAGAGAGAGAGAGAGAGAGATCTAGGGGGAGTGGAAAATAGGAGACACTTAGAAGACTAGAGAGAGATTTAGACTTTGAACAGCTACTTACAAATCTAGAAACATTCTGCCCCCAAACCAGGAATGTGAAGAACTTCTTGGGCGAAATTAATGGGGTGGGGGTGGGGGTGGGGGATGCCCTGCTCCCCAAAGAGGGAATTGTTTTGCCTGCACTGTTTTCCTTCTGTGTGTCTCCTTTCACATCAGTGAGTAAGGAAGAGGGAATGTGAACTTCCACTTGTTTTTTAAAGGGAGACCAGAGATTCAGAACAGGACCAGCCTTGTTTCTGAGAAGCAGGTGGTGTAGCTGAGCCTATGAATTGAGGGTGGGGGAGGGGAGAGAGAGAGAGAGAGAGAGAGAGAGAGAGAGAGAGAGAGAGAATATTAACTTTGAACCAAAGAGTGTGGAAATATATCCCTAATATCCTAATAAGGAAGCAAAACTGAATTTTGTCCAGCTCACTAGCATACTACACTAAAAATTGGCAAGAAAGGGGACACTAATAGTTGAAGAAAACTGCAGTTTAACAGAAGAGCTCAAGTTGGGGCTGACAAAGGAATTTTGGGGTTTCACAGCAAGTCAATGTGGTGGGAGAAATATAGAGAGAATACACAGGGAGGGAGAAAAGTGTTTTTGGTTTAGTTCCTTGAATGAAGAGCAACAGCAAAGATTATTTTTAAAAAAAAACTTGGAAAATAAAGGAATGCAGAGGCTTAATGGTTGTTAAAGTAATATAAATCAGTTTTTAGCCAGAAAGAATCAAGGGACTGGATGTTCTGAGTGAATAGAGGAAATTAGAAATATTCCAAAAATACACAGCCTTAGTCCCAACAATCCATCGCTTTCACCTTTATTCTCCACTGTGCATCTTATACAGGTGTGAGTGTCCTTCTCCATCCTGCAGGTATTTGTTTGCCTAACCTACAAAATTTGTCAGAGAGAGGTGGTCCTAGAGGGTCCCCAGCTCTTGTACTGGATAAAATACCAAGCGAAGCAGTGAAAGGCTACATCTGTTGCTGTCCAACTGCTGAATTATTTACTCCTGTGCTTCTTGGAGACAGAGAGCCCCTGAACTTGTCCCAGGAACTAAGACATGATGTGCGTAAGCTCTCATAAAATTGGAGAAGGGGGTGATTAAAGGGAAAGAGTAGTTGAATAAGTTGTTGTCAATTTTAATGGAAAGACAGTTAAAGTTTCCAAGACCTCTAAGGAAGAAGGAAAGGGGGTGAAATTGGGAGATTTAGAAAACAACTTGAAAAAAGAAAAAGGTATTTGTACTTTCTTCTCCTATTGAGTCCTAAGTCCTCTAAAATATCTACTATGGTATAATATACATTATATTCCACATGTGTACAGTTTGATGATATTTTGCCTATACATGTATCTATAGGAACACTACCCACATAATTTCCAGCACTCAAAGAAGTTTGTTCTGCTTTTCTTAGTCAGTTCTTCTCTCCCCAAGTGATAACCACTATTCTGATTTCTACCTTCAAATATTAATGTTACCTCTCCTTGAATTTCATAAATATAAAATCTTGGACTATACACTTTTACTCTCAGAGCCTGATTTCTTTCATTTATCATTATCTCATCCATGTAATTACATGTTTATTTTTTATTGTTGTGCTATATTTTATTACAGGACTATAATGACATGAGTTTATCTCTAATTGATGCATATTTGGATTATTTACATTTTCTGTATAGTGAGCAAACCTGCTATAAATGTTCCTGTACATGTCTTTTGGTATACTTATGCAATCATTTATCTGGCATTTATAGCTAAGAGTCTAAATCACGTAATTTGCTTTTGGCTACTAAAAGGGAACAAACTCTCGCAAAGAAGGTTCTGAAGCCTACATTATTTTTGAAATAATTGAATAAGGGGATAATGGTAAAAGCTATCATGTTGAGCACCAACTAAATGCCTCAAATGTATCAGATCATTCATATATATATATATATATATATATATATATATTCTCATTTCTATCTCATATCTATTCTAAAAATATATATATCATTATTTATATTTTGCTAATAAGAATATTAAACACTTTGTCTCAGGAAATGGCTCTTGGTTCCTAAGGCTGTGTGTGTGTGTGTGTGTGTGTGTGTGTGCGTGTGCGTGTGCATGCGTTAAGTCCTCCGTGAGAGGAGTTATGAGCAAAGGAAGTGATGTAAGGTCTCACTGCATAGAAGAATCTGGGTATTAGTCTGCATAGATAGGAAGATCTATGGAACACAGAATGGTGCATTCCAGGTAGAAAAAAATGCATGAGAAGAGCGAAAATGGGCTTTAATTTGATTGGGGTGTATATGGGTATATGTGTTGTTGTGGGGAGGAGGGGAGGACAGTGTAGTAAGCAATAAACCTAAGAGAATAAATAGTATGAGACTTGGAAGAGTTTTTACATTTCTAAACCATGCTTGAACTTATTCCCACAGGGGGGAAAACTTTAGAATGGCATGATGAAAGCAAGGTTTCATGAAGATAACCTGGCAGCTGTGTGAAGAATAGGTTAATAGCAGGGGAAGCATTTGGAAGCTATTATGAGTCAAGGAGCAAGGCCGCTGGTACTTGAATATAGGAAGATGGATCTCAGGAGAAAAGTCAGGATTGGGGAATAACAGAACCTGAACTTGATATTTTAGAGTGTCTTAGTGAATATAAACGCTTGCACTTAAAGTATCTCTAGCATATGTGATGGGCAGAGATCACTGACCCCATTTTATTGATGAGGACATTGAAGATAAGATTGACCCAGGCTCACCTACAAATAAGCAAATTATAGAGTTGAACTTGAATCCAGGTCTGTGGTTTCACTACATCGTGTTTGCTATACACAAAGGTAATGCTTGAGAAGCATACAAACTCCTAGTCCCATTTAAACTTACATTACACTGTACAGATGGGCTGGTTTCTGTGAACTTCCAACTCTCCCCCATCTCTAGGTATTTAATTCCCTAAACGAAGGCCATGTGACATTGTATCCAAGTTTACAGGACTCCAGTGTTCAAGCAAAATACTATCTCTTTTTATTTGTACAGTGTTCTTGCTCAGTCATTCCATAGAGAAAGAGGTATACAAAGGCTTAGACACCAAATTCCAACTACATATACATTTAAAAATGGCCATGTACTATTTTTCTTATAAATGTCAATAAGCATATAAAAATAACTATAGATAAACATAGAATACTAAATATCGATTTATCAGAAAATCAATCCCAAATGGCTCACTTGCATTTTCTAAAATGATTCAAGACACTTCAGAAAATTAGAGAGATTTCAAAATAATTGATTACATGCTACTCAAAAGCAGAGTAGATTTCCCCCCCCCCCCCAATATCTGTCCATGCCTAGCCCAATGCCCAGCGTATGATAGGGTTGCATGTTTACTGAATGAGTTATGATGACCCACAGAACCCAATGATAATTCATGGGTGCTCTACCATAACCACATAGTGGCAAGAGCACTAAGGAAGAAAAAAAATATGTGTTATCTCTACCCCTTCTTAGCAGATTGATCTTGGGTAGGTGACCCAATTATTTCACGGGCCTAAATTTCCTCATGTATTAAACAAAAGACTGGATTAATAGATGATCTGGTAGTTTCTCACTGTTTCTCACATTCTAGGAACAAGTGTGTTTTCCTGGCATTTACCCTAATTTTTCAAGGATAAATCTTGTACAACTAAGTTTAATATTACTTTTTATGCCAGTAAGAGTAGGGAAAGAGTATTATGGAGTCTTTCTCTACCTCACTACTTCCTTGGGGAGCAATGAAGATGAGGAAGAGTTTTAGAAAGGTCATTAGCTGATAAATCTGCTTTGCAGGAGTTTGCAATGCCACATGGTAATATACCTCTAGGTTAGTTCCCAGATACATCAGATTCAGACTTGCAATAAAGTTTTTCTTTTACTTTTTTATGGTAATCATGGTTCATTTTCTCTTCCCATCCACCAATAAGAGTAACTTTGTTAAATACATGGCAAAGCTTTTTTTTTTTTTAAGGACATGCATTCATGTATGCCAATAAATTGATACCAGGAAGAATAAGAATGAAATTGTTTCTAAAATAGGGGTCTTCTTTGAAGAGTGTGGTCCAATAAATTCCTAAGGAGTAAGAATTACCTATAGTAGCCTTATATCACTAGTATTTAAGTCAGCATTGAATCAAGATGGTGGAGGGGCATACCATTCAAAAAGTTGTTGGTTACCATGTGAAAGTTCCATTAGAGATCAGATTCCAGCACACATAAATGCCATTTTCTACCGCTGTTTATTGCATAAGGCCATCTCTCTAAGATGACACTGCCCAGCACTAATGAAAACAAAACGTATATGCATTTTTGCTGTTATTGTTGCTTTTATCTGTTCAGTTCTATTCTTTGATTGGGCTGGGCTTGACTTGGCCCCTACCCAAGGATATTCTTTTAGTCCTTTTCCATTTGTTCAGTCTTCAAAACTTTAGCTTGTCTTCTTTTCTCTCAATTCTGCTCACTTTACTGGATTCTTTAAAATTAAAGGCTCAACATTTATTCCAGCCCCCCCCCCCAGTCATCTTTATTAGTATATTGGTTATAACAGATTAAAATTATAACAGAAATGGAACAAAGAGGCAGCAAGAAGTTGCACATGAAAGTTCTGGTCTCCTGCTCACTGTGTGCAGTAGGCTGGTTTTGCTCTTTGTTGTTCGTATCTACCTCTCCATCTATATTTATCTGTTTAACATTTTCTTTAACTATTTCTGCAAAGTTAGTGTTGAGTAAAAAAATACATAGTGTGTTTATGCCAGCACCGGATTATCCGGTATACAAGTCCAACTGGTGGTTTAAAGGAGGCAGAATGGGACCACGGATGTCCACAAAATAACTGGGGGTAACACACACACACACACACACACACACCCACCCACCACCACCACCACCACTTGCTCTGAATAAGCACTTTATTCATGTGTTTGTGCCCTTCCCAGCCATCTGGATGATGTTGCCAGAGGGGACATTTTAGACCCATTTCTAAAAACGCCTTGCTTGTAGTTAATGGCCAAGAGTGAGCCCCTCCGGAGGGAGGCAGAGGAGGAGCAAGGCTAGGGCACCCACAGCCAGCTGGGGACTGATTTGCTCCCCTAGAATCCTTCCTTCCTTCCCGTTTTCTCCTCTCCTGCCCCCTCCTTTTCCCCTTCCCCGGATCAGCAGCTCTGAGAAACAAAGAACGCGGGCTCTCCGGGCATCAGCGCCCAAGCCGCGCGCTGCCCGCGGCCTCCGGTGGGGGCACCTGGGCTCCCCCGCCGCGCGCCCCCTCCCGGCCGCCCCCGCCTCCCGCGCGCGCCCGCTCGCGCCCTCCCCGCCCGCCTCGCGTCCTCCCCCACCTTCGCGGCGCTGGGAGGAAGGCGCCCGGCTCAAGATGGCTTTGGTCGGGCTCTGCGCCCTGCTCGCCTGCTGCTGGGGGCCGGCGGCGGCGCTGGCCACGGCAGTGGGCGACGCGGATCCCTCCAAGGAGCTGGAGTGCAAGCTCAAAAGCATCACGGTGTCGGCGCTGCCCTTCCTGCGCGAGAACGACCTGAGCATCATGCACAGCCCCTCGGCCTCCGAGCCCAAGCTCCTCTTCTCGGTGCGCAACGACTTCCCGGGAGAAATGGTCGTGGTGGACGACCTGGAGAACACGGAGCTGCCCTACTTCGTGCTGGGTGAGTCCCCGGGAGCGTCGCGGCGGCCCGAGGCGCTGGCCGGGCACCCCCACCCCCCACACTGGCCCGCTCTACCCACCCACAGGCCGGCGACCTCCCCTCCCCCACCCTCACTTCGCTGGATCCTCCCCCTTCCAGGCTTTCTCCACACCCACTTGCAGGTTGGCGCCTCGGTGCACCTGGCTTCCTCCCGCATCCCACCTGGATGGTGGGCCCTCCGCCTCCCTCAGCTGCCCTGACTCAAAGGAACAGGTTGCCAGTCTCTCGGAAACCTCTGCCATCCCTGACCTCCCAGCTCTCATTCAGGAGCACATGGACAGCGCTTGTATGCTGCTACCCCAGCCTTCCTCCGGACTCTCTGGCCACATGCTCAGTCCTTCCCTTCACACCCCTTGGATACCCGCTCCACCCACAGCATTCCCTGGGGGAGTAGGAGACACACATCCCTTTGTCACCTTCCCAGGCATGTGCAGGCCACATTGCCTTGGCTGGATCTCTGGTCGTCACTCATTGAGGGCTCCTTTCCTGTCAGGTAACTGACTGACACTCTCTCTGGCCTCTCTTCAGAACACTTAAGTTCTCCATACCCCTGGTGTCCATCCTGGCACGTCCTACCTTCATACCTACATATGTAACAGCCATGGCCACATCTCCATGCCACCTCACAAGTCCATGACTAAAGAAGTCATCCAGCTGAACTCCACTGACACTGGCATCCTCTTTGTTCTCCGGGACACCTGAGATAGGCCTAGGCATCCTGCACCCCTGCCTCCCTGGGCAAAGGGCTTTTGCTCCCTTCCTGTGCTTGCTTGTCTGTTTATGTATCTCTCTTGGTACATAATTTTCTAGGCAACGAAACTCCTCCAGGTATTGGAAACTCTACCTCACTTTTCTAATCCTCAACCCCCTTTCCACTTCCAAGTTGCAAAGGTACCTTGCAGCACCTTTGCAGAGGTTCATGTGACTTCGTTTAACCAGAATTTCCTCCACTTTTCCATGCACACGTGTAGCTCTCTACTATGCAATCCATTTCTTTAGTGATGGTGTAAGTCATTCTTATTTTGCCTAGGAGAGAATTCAGAGATAACCACAAGTGAGTCTCTATAGATTCCAGAACAAATAATGCAAGTGTTTTAGCTACTTAATGCCCTACCAGCTAGGGCTCACGTTGCAGGGACATGGTCTCCTTCCCGATGGCCACATGTAGGTTAGAGCTACACTTGGAATGTTGTTAAACATCTTCTCCTGCTCTTTCTTCACGAGAGATATCTTCACACTGAACACCATCAAGGAGTGGGTGAGTAAACCTTCACTTCCCACCCCTGTGGGAAGCCATTTCTGAAATTGAAAAGTTGGTTTACAGTTCCGAGAGGGCTGCTCAGGCAACCCCATTAAGAATACCTACGCTCTTGATGGCGTTATTTATTTTTGCATTAAAAAATGTACTTGTAACATAATGAGAACCAGGGACTGACTGGGAATAATGGAGACATTGTGGATGTGCTGCTCATTACAGCCTGCAATCGCTGGTTATTCAGTGGATGTAAATTTCATGCCAAAGTCCTGCTGACATGCAAGTGCAATCTGTTTATCATAGTACAT
This sequence comes from Vespertilio murinus, assembly GCA_963924515.1. NCBI lineage: Eukaryota > Metazoa > Chordata > Mammalia > Chiroptera > Vespertilionidae > Vespertilio > Vespertilio murinus. Next base: position 18,976,253 of record OZ004719.1, on the reverse strand, counting down.
AAGAATGAGTGTAGGGAGTTATGTGTTTCTAAAGAGCCTGTTTTTTTGGCTTCACATGCAGTGTTTACTGTGCTGAAAAGGGACATGAAAAAAGGGAGATTAGCAAATATTCAAAATTCCACTTTTTTTATTCTATGCAGAATCCCAAAGCTAAGGCCTACAGCCATGATGTGCTTATTAGGATCCAGTGTTCACAGCAAAAGCCCAGATGTTAAAGAATGGGTTTCCTGAACCTCTGTGCAAAGCTGCCCACTGTAGCACCCTGCTGGAGTTGCTATGGTAACCTCTTGCAACTTGGCATTTATACACAGGAACAGGCGCGCTCTCTTCTTATTTTTCGAGCCAGATGCACTTACTAAATGCATTGATTGTCAGCCACCCTCCCAGCCAATGGGGTGTGTTAGAACCAGAGATGAGCTGGTACCCGTTCCTTCTGGCCCAGCATTCCCAGGGGAGTTGGAGTGAATCAGCTTGAGTGGTGGGGCAAAGCTGGGCAGAAAGGGAGAGGAATCCAAATTCATGGAATGTAGACGCAGGTGTAGTTGCTTTTGAAATTAACTTTCGTGGTCCTGGGTCCTACCACTTGTAGCCAATAGTAAGGGCTGTGGTAACTTAGATTTTGAGCCTTCTTTACTCGTATCTTTGGAACATAGTTTGCTTTCATCCCCTGGAAAAAATCTAAATTAGTCAATCCTGGGAATTTATTGAGCATCTACTTGCTTGAACACTATTAAGACACAGAAGTTAAAAAACTAAAAGATTCCCACGCTCAGGTGTTCTCTAGTCAGTGGAAACATAAACTGAGATGCTGTTAGAGCTGCAATTAAGAACACCTGATTGTGTGGCATAGGAAGGTTGCGGAAAGAGATACTTGTATGATTAGATCAGACACCATGAGGACATGAGCTTGACTAGGGCCTTTGACCAAAATCAGATCCTTTGGCTTCCTTTCGTCTCCGGGATCAAGTTCTGCCACTTGAGTGAGGCAGACAGGGGTCTTCCAGCTGCAACCAGCTTCTCCAGCCTTATTCCTGCAAGCCAGCTATGGCCTTTCAGGACTCTCTCAAGACTTTGCACATGCTGTTCCTTCTGCCCAGAATGCTTCCCCTGCCTTCTCCACTGGGCAGCCAGTCATCCATTCTTCTTCTAAACCTGCACCCATGTCACATCTCTACGAAGCCCTTCCTTACCCTCCAAAGCAGTCTCCGTCCACTTCTGTGCTCTATTCATGGACTAAAAAAAACGCAGATGATCGGAATTAAAGGTAGATTTGATTTGGCTTGGCCTGGGATAAGGTGAAGCCGTTTGACACCATGGCAAACAGCTGAGTCAACGATGTTGGTGGGAGAGAAGGTGGGAAGGGGCTGTGTATGGCGGGGGTGGAGATCAGCCTGTGGTAGAAGAGTGGGGAGGACCGCACCTGGCTGGGGGGGGGGGGGGGAGGGGGCGTGGTTCTCCACTTAGAACCAGGCGGGGAGGACGATGACGCAGAGCGCGGTGCAGCCCACTCCCAGCGGCCATTGCGGCCCCACGGTCGCCATCTTGCTTGTTGGATAATCCAGAGCGGGCAGCGGAAGGGGCAGCGGAGGCTCCTGTTGGAGGTAAGGTTTGCAAATTGGTGCTGGGGGCATATGCGACTTTCAGTTGTGCTTTGTTTGGTTACATAGTTTCAGAGTGTTTTGAATTTGAATGTTTTCAGTCGAGGCGTGCGTTTCTTCTCCCAAATACTGGTCGCACTGTTGCGGCACTTACCCCGGCGGCAAGTCTACGTGAGGTAATCTACACCTGTTCCAGCGGTGCTGCAAAACTCCCTACAGCAGCGTGAAAGAGCTGAAATTTCGCATTTAAGATACTCAGATACGTAAGCCCTCTGCCCCTCTCAGGAGAATGTACAAGTGTGTCATGGTTAGGCAATGAAAATTTCCGCCGTCCACCTTAGCTTTGTATCTCGGCTTTCAGAAAAAGCGCTCATTAGCCAAAACCGGTTTGGCTCAGTGGATAGAGCGTCGGTCTGCGGACTGAAAGGTCCCGGGTTCGATTCCGGTCAAGGGCATGTACCTTGGTTGCGGGCACATACCCGGTAGGGGGTGAGCAAGAGGCGGCTGGTCGATGTTTCTCTCTCATCGATGTTTCTAGCTCTCTGTCTCTCTCCCTTCCTCTCTGTAAAAAATCAATTTTATATATATATATATATATATATATATATATATATATATATATCTTTTTTTTTTTTTTAAAAAGCGCTCATTCCCATGTTGGAGCCACGTTTGATTTGGAGACCACGGGCTAACGTGCAGGGTGGCCTCCACACGCTGAGTGTGACTTCCTGTGCCATGACAGGACGTAACTTACAGGTCTCACCGCCACTTGAAAGAAAGGGATGTGCCTCCGCCTCCCACCCAACTACCGAGTTTGCGCATGCGTGATGCTCAGAGAGGCCCGCTTTCTCCCTTGCCTTGGAGTTTAGCCTCAGCTGCCAGGGTTTTGATGGAAGAAGGCCCTCCCGAAGGTAAATCAGCCAGCCCTCGGAGCTGTAGTGCCTGCCTTCCCACAAGGAAGGTGCTCCGAAAGCGTCTGGACCAGTCCAGTGTGCTGGTGAAAAGAACAGGCTTTGAAGACAGACCCGGTGTCAGTTCCTGGCTTTCCCAGGTATTCCAGTGGAGGAGAAAAGGAAGGATTCGGGAAGTTGAGAAACTTAGGGTCACATAGCTAACAGGTGATGGATCCATCACTCAGACTCAGGTCAGCTCGCACTTAAAGCTTTCTCTCAGTTGCTGTTTTACATGCCTTAATTGGATCAAAGGAGTCCTGGCAATGGTTAGAGCGGGAAGGCACCCAACCTCATTTGGATAGGGGAGTCCTTTTGAATATCTTTGCTCACGGAGTGATATCTCACACAAACCTTAATGCGGCACAGCGTGAGCTTCATCGAGAAATATTTAGGTTAGTCTACTTCCCAGTGCAGAATAGGGGAGTTCTTATTTTATCTGCAGTTTCCACGATTGGGTAGCCATGTTTCCACGGTGTGTTAGCACCCGCAGTTGTGAGATGTCGGTGAAGTCGACGTGTCCAGAGCTCTTCTTAGAAGGGCCCCATGGAAATGCAAACTGGGAACCCACGGAGGATGTTCCACTGTCAAGTGGAGTCACCCAGAAGTTGCTGTAGTCCTAGCTCCCTTCACCAGGCACTGACCTTGGCATTCCATGGCCTTGTGCTTGGAACCCACGGTCAGAGGCCAGTACAGTTGCAGAGGAGCAATTACTGGGTTTTCCCATTGGCTTTGAATGTATATCAGAGTTTTACTTAGTGGTGAGCTTTAGCTGAACAGGAAGCATCCCTAACATTCCTTTTCACGCATGTCTCCATTTGAAAAGAAACTTTACAGTGTGTTTGTTTGTTTTCTTCCTTTGTTCTCAGCTACAGTGAGCTGCCTAGATGCACAATACTGGTAAACAAATTTGTATAGAGTGCCAGTCCACCCAAGACATGGGAGGATGAATGGTAGCAATCTTCAGTGAGCGTCTGCAGAACTTAAAATCACTCATGCCAGCAGAATGCACTAATTCATAGTGTTAATATTTTACGGTTTCTCTACAGAAATGTAGATTTTTTTACATCAAAGGAATTTTGAATGAGGGAGTGATGAATTTTACAATTCAGATGCTCTTCTGGATATACTGATACGGCTTAAATTCATGTCATTGGAGTTTTTCAAGGAAAAATGAAATACAAGCTTAATTTCTTTATTCATCTTTGGAGGAAAGATTAAGGGCCTGTTTTATAGAGCTTATATCTTCCTTCCTTCCTACCTCTTTGTTTCCCTTCCTATCTTCCTCCCTCTCTTTTCCTTTCTTCCTTCTATCTTCCTTTCTTCCTTCCCTCCTTTATAGGGATGTAATTAAACCAATCTTAGATTAAGGCCAATTCACAAGAACAAAACTTGGCACCTTTTCAGCAAGAAAATGCCAAGTCTTTATTTCTTCCCCCTTACACCAAGTTCAAATATATGCACACAGATGGCAGAAAAATTGCTATATTGAGGTTTAATCTCCCAGGACAAGTTAAGGCTTATGGTAATTTCTCATGTACCACAATTCAGCATCTATTACCCTATTTTTTATTACAAATGTGGAATAGCCATTATTTTCTAATCACATACAGTTTAAAACTGTGAGAAAAAAACAAAGTGCCTCTATTGATCCCTAGGTTCCCAAAGAACGAAATTTGGAAAAAGTAAATTGCTGCCAATGGTGATCCAAATTGACATGATGACTTTTGTGAACCATTTGGCATTGTAAATAAAGTTGAAAACGTGCATACCTTATAACTCAGCAATTCCACTTCTAGGTGTTTATTGTACTAGAATTCTTAACATGTGTACACAGGAATATTTGTAGCAATATTGTTGGTCACAGCAAAACCTGGAAACAACCTAATGTTCATTAACAGAAATCTGTACATGTACATGATGTTACTGTCATCCAATGAAACATCATTCAGCCATGAAAATAAATGAGCTGTAGCCACATATACCGACATGGATACATCTCACACTCTGTCATGGTAAAAGATCCTAGCTGAAAAATACATACAGTACAATTTCATTTATATAAAATTCAAAACAAGATATTATTCAAGGACATCCAAACATGGCAAAGTTTTTATGAAAAGCAAGGAAGCAAGAAATGCAAAATAAAGGATAGTGTTATGTGTGGTGGAAATGGAAGATGATGTGAAGGGAGGGAAAGAAGGACTTCAAACATTCTGGCAGTTACTTGGTTTTGCTTTTTAAAAAAAACATTTTTAAAAGTTTCAGATTTACAGAAAAATTACAAAGATAGCGCGAAATTCCCATAGACTCCAAATCCAGTTCCTCCCTTTATAAACATTTTACACTTAGTATGATACATTTGTTACAATTAAAGAACCAATATTGATATATTATGAGTAATTGTCTATGCTTTATTCAGATTTCCTTAGTTTTTACCTGATACCCTTTAAATATAAATATGAATATAAATATATAAATATATATGTACATATATTTTTATTTCAGAGAGGAAGGGAGAGGGAGAGAGAGAGAAAAAAAATCAATGATGAGAGGGAATCATTGATCAGCTGCCTCCTGCACGCCTGCTACTAGGTATGGAGCCTGCAACCTCAGCATGTGCCCCTGATCAGAATAGAACCTAGGACCTTTCATTCTGCAGGCCGACTCTATTCACTGAGCTAAACCAGCTAGGGCTACCTGATATCCTTTTTTGTTGTTGTTCCAAAATCCCATCTAGTATACCACATTAGTTTGTCATCACCTCTCCTTAGGGGTAACTTTCCTGTGACAGTTTCTTACAATTGATTTAATGACCTTGACAGTTTTGAGGAGTCCTAGTCAGGTATTAAAGTCACTCTTTCCCCCTTTGTCCACACTGTACTTTTTGAAAGATATTATTATGTGTAGTGCATACCAAAGGAATGGGAAGTTAAGGTCTACCTATTTAAAAAAGTATCTGCATAACTTGTATTGAATTATTCTACATGAGAGAATTTTCTTTTATCTCCCACTAATCTATACTAATCTAATAAAGAGGGAATATGTTAATTGACCATCACTCCATTACAAAGATGGCTGTACCCACAGCTGAAGCCAAGTTCCCATAAGGAGCCTTAATGAGCACTTAGCAGGGGCCTGAGGCTGTGTCCTCCTCCTCCTCCCCCACTTAGGGTTTGACAGGGAACCTCAAGGTGTGCTACCCGTCCTGGTGCTGGGCTAGCGGACATCAGGCTGCTCCCTTCCCCGCCCCCCCAGCTCCAGGCAGGGGACTTCAGGCTGTGCCCCACACCAGGTGGGACTTGGCAGGGGACCGCAGGCCATGTCCCCCCATCATGGCACCAGGCGAGGGGACCTGAGGCTACACTCCCTGCCTGGCAGGGTTTGACAAGGGTGGGACTGGCCGAGTGTGAATCTAGCCCAATGGTGTGGGGGTCGGCCGGGTCTGGGTCTCACACCATATTGAAGTGCATGTGGTTGGGTGGGGACTTGACTCTGGGTCCTCTGGTGAGCTCCAGACTCTGATAGGAGGAAGGTTTTCATATACATTTAACTAATTTTTTTTTCATCTCTGACACTTCTATTATAATGGTCAAATAGCAATATTAAATTATTTCCTCTAATTAATCCCCTTTTAATGTGCATGAATTTTGTGCACCAGGTCACTAGTAAAAGTATAATATGCCAATTAGACTAGACAGCAAAACGACCTTCCTATGTCCTTCCTGACAAAACCCGCAGAGGCTGTTAGGGAAAATCAGGCAGGCAGTGGAGCAGTTAGGGGCCACAGTTAAGGTTAGGCCAACAGGGGAGCTGTTAGCCAGCAGGGGAGTAGTTAGGGGCGAACAAGCAGGCGAATGGTTAGGAGCCAGGGGTCCCAGATTGCTAGAGTGATGTGTAAACCAACACTCAGACATCCCCTGAGCCATTTATTTTCATGTAAATTTTCAAAGAACTTTGTCTAATTCTAAAAGAAAAAAAAACGTCAAGCAAAAATAAACAACAAAAAAGCAAGAATAACAGAAACTAGTGGTATTTTATTCAAATCCTGTTAAAATTTTCAATAAAGGAATAATTTTTACGTTATTTAGTTTTTCTGTTTAAGAAGCTAGTTGAAGTCTTTTAGTCTGCCTTTTATTAGAGTTTTAAATGAATATATTTTCTTATGAAGTGCTTATTTATTGCTAGATTTAATTTTAGGTATTTTATTTTATTATTTTAAATATATATATATTTTATTGGTATTTTACAGAGAGGAAAGGCGATAGAGAGCTAGAAACGTCAATGAGAGAGAAACATGGACCAGCTGCCTCTTGCACACCCCCTACTGGGGATGTGCCCGCAACCAATGTACATGCCCTTGACCGGAATCGAACCTGGGACCTTTCAGTCCGCAGACCAATGCTCTACCACTGAGCCAAACCGGTTTCGGCGGTATTTTATTTTTTTGTGATATTGTAAAAGGAGTATATTCTTTTTATAGAGATATTCTAAATGATTATGATTTGTGTATATGAAAGCTGTTGATGTTGGTGTCTTAATTTTCAAACATGCTGCCTACTGAGTTCTTTAGCTCTCAGTATGCTTCAGTTGGTGTTCTTGGATATTTTAGTTATGCTGACATATCATATGCAAATATTGATCATTTTATATCTTCCTCTCAAGTGTTTATACTTCTAATTTTATTCTCTTGTCTAATTGCACTGGTAGTAACTCCAGTACCATGTCAAATATGAATATGATAACATGGGTTATTGTATTTTCCTGACTTTAATGGTAACAAACCTGCTGTCTTTATATTATGATAATGGAGTTTGGGTTAAAAGTGATAAAAATGTAATGTTAGTCAAAACCGGTGTGGCTCAGTGGATAGAGCGTCAGCTTGCGGACTGAAAGGTCCCAGATTCGATTCCGGTCAAGGGCATGTACCTTGGTTGCGAGCACATCCCCAGTGGGGGGTGTGCAAGAGGCAGCTGATCGGTGATCCTCTCTCATCGATGTTTCTAACTCTCTATCTCTCTCTCTTCCTCTCTGTAAAAAATCAATAAAATATATATATTTTTAAAAATGTAATGTTAAATAAGAATTTAGTGTTCTTTATTACCAAAAATTATTTTTTAATTAAAATAGTTTTCAATATTTATAATCACATTTAGATTTCTTAAAAGGATGACTAAATAGATTTTCTAGTATTGAACTTTGCATTCCTGAAACAACCCTCACTAGGTAAATGATGAATTATTTCTGTAAAATGCTGTTAGATTCTGTTTTATTATTAATGATATTTTGCATCAACATTTCTATGTGAAGTAGCCTTATTTTGTGTGTGTGTGTGTGTGTGTGTGTGTGTGTGTGTATCTTTGCAGGATGTGGTATTAATTTTACATTTACTTCCTGAAAATAATTTTAAAGTTTTTCTTTGTTTGCTTTAGATAATTAAAATAGCATTGAAATTACCTACAGAGTCTGTAATCTTAGCCATTGCACTACCCACTTTGGTGAATGGAATGGCTGAATTCAGAACTAATTCCTTAATGAGTAATGAGCTACTAAATCAGACAGAATCATAAGAAATTGTTTCCAGAGAAAAATCATCTACTTTGAGATTAAAGGATAATGGGATTTAGTTGGGTAAGCATGGGGATTCTCAGTTTTGGGGATAAATTATGAGCGCTAGCCTAAGGAAGCAAGGAGTAGAAAGCATAAAAACCAAAATGTTTAAGGATGTGAGAAATAGTCAAGCATTTATACTTTGCTTAAGATCTTGCCTCATACTTTACCTTAAAAATAGAAACTAACAGACATAATTTGTACACACCCTCAACTTCCAGACTTGTAGATCTATCTCCACATTCATTCTTATCTCTTCATCTCCAACTGCCAATATTTTAAAAAATTCAAAAATGCTATATTCAAAATAGTATTATTTCAATATACAATCAATATGTAATTATTAATGAGACATTTTAAATTCTTTTCTGTTTTCTAAATCTAGGGTGTATTTTATACCTAGTGCATCTCAGTTGACTAGCCACATTTCAAGTGTTCAGTAGTCACATGTGTCTGCTGGCTACTGTATTGGTCAGCATAAATAGGTAATTGTAAAGAAAATTAACAGTTTTGATTCCTGGTTGGGACACATGCTTGGGTTGTGGGCTCAATCCCCGGTAAGGGGCATGCAGGAGGCAGCTGATAGATGTCTCTCCCCCACTCCTTCTCCCTCTTTCTCTAAAATCAATAAAAATATATTTTAAAAAGAAACTTCCAAGTGCCTTGAAACTACAACTAATACTCAGTTTAAAATCACTTGTGGCAACTTGCCTAATTTTCTGAAGCCAATTTCGTGCCTTATAGAGGGGAGGAACTCAGTTTATTTTTCTAATTGTGTTATTTTTGTTTGCTCAATTAAATATCTATACTTTATGTAGATACTAGAGGCCTTGTGCAGGAAATTCATGCACAAGGGAAGGGGGGTCCCCTTAGCCCAGCCTGTACCCTCTCCAATCCAGAATCCCTTAGGGGATGTCCAACTGCCTATCTCTCTCTCACAATTCAGGACTGCTGGCTCCTAACTGCTCACTTGCCTGCCTGCCTAATCACCCCAAATTGGCCCCCTTTCCAGCCTAATCACCCCTAACCGCCTCTGCCTGCAGGCTTGATTGCTCCTAACTTTTTCCAAAAATCAGGACTTTTTAAAAATGCCGCGGGTTGTGGGACAAATTGTGAAAAAGTGGGACTGTCCTGCCAAAAGTGGGACGTCTGGTCACCCCCATCTGCTCCTCCCCCCACCAGCTTGGTTGCCCCTAACTACTCTCCTTCCCCCCCCTTCCCCCCCTCCCCCGCCAGCATGGTTGCCCCTTACTGGCCCCCCTCCCCCCTGCTGGCCTGGTTGACCCACTCAGCCTGGTATTTAGTCATTTAGTAGTCCCTCACTAACCCCCTTACTGGCCTGATCACCCCATGCAGCCTGCTGCTGTCATTTGGTCATCCCCCACTAACATCCTCTGGTCGCCCCATGCAGCCTGCTGCTCAGTAACCCTAACCCCTCACTAACCTCCCTGCCTAGCTCGTTGCCTCACTCAGCCTGTTTGGTCATCCATTCTGCTGTTTCCGACCTGATGGCCCCTGGCTCTTTATATATATGTAGATGGTCAAAATGCCTCATTGTAGCAATGACTCATTTTGATAGTCATGAAACAAAACATTCCATATATTTTGTATTTTGTTTCTCAGAAATGAGAACTGTTTTAAGAATGTGTTTTTAGAAGATTTGCCAAAATTTTTCATCCCACAGTATTTTTTCCTTCTGCCAATACTAATTTAGTAGCTGCTAAGTACTGGCCATCATAGTAGCTCTGAGGATGTTACCAAAAACAAGAAATAAACAAGTCTGTCTTTACAGTATCAAGAATTCCTCCTCTTCTGGGGCCTCGCTGTATTTATAATTTCTCTCTTCTAGATCTTTTTTCTTTACCCTTCTTTTTCCTAGAACCGTGGAAGGCAAACTGCGGCTCATGAGCCACATGTGGCTCTTTGGCTCCTTGAGTGTGGCTCTTCCACAAAATACTATGGCCTGGGCGAGTCTATTTTCAAGAAGTGGTATTAGAAGAAGTTTAAGTTTAAAAAATTTGGCTCTCAAAAGTAATTTTGATTGTTGTACTGTTGATATTTGGCTGTGTTGACTAATGAGTTTGCCAACCACTGACCTAGACCTTTCCCTGCAACCTATGGATATATATTCATGGTTCTCCTATCTTAAAAAAAGATTATTCACTTACCTGTGTGTACCCTCTTAATCAGTATCTTATCTTTCCTAGTGGCTTTTGACTTCTTGTCTGCTTCACTGCAGTGAGGTTAGTCTTTGACCCTCAATGTTAAGTCTAAGGAACACTTTTAAAAATATATATATGTTCTTATTGATTTTAGAAAGAGGAAGTGAGAGGGAGAGAAAAACATCAATGATGAGAGAGAATTGTTGATTGGCCACCTCTTGCATGCCCTACTGGGGATCCAGCCCACAACCCAGGCATGTGCCCTTGACCGGAATCAAACCCAGGACCCTTCAGTCCACAGTTCAGTGCTCTATCCACTTAGCCAAACCAGTTAGGGCTCTAAGGAACACTCTTATTTTCTCATCTTAAAGGCACACTGTGGCAATTGCCACTGATGATCTTCCTTGAATTTGCCTCCTCCTTTCTTTGGGTAATGCACAACCTCTTCAAAATAAGAGAATACTTTGTAAAACTGAAAGAAATCAAATGTGGCCAGGCATAAAAATAGAAAATGTCCTCCCCAAATCAGTGGGTGGCACCTTCCAAAGCCTTGTTATTTCATCTTGTGATACTTGATGCATAGGAACATTCTTACTTAAGAATGCTCAGGATTCTCAGTAAGGCATGGAAGGTACTCAAAGATGTGGTTCCTATTTCTGTAGCACCATCTCAAATTAACCTCTTATCATTTGGAACTTTTCCATTGCAAGTAAGAGAACACTAAACATCTGACGTACATGATCAAGGGGATTCGCAGGCTCAGGTCAATGAAAGTGGTTGTCAGGCTTACTTGTTTCAGGGCTCCAACTGTGTATCTCTGCAGTTTTCATGACTTTGGCCTCCTCTGTGTGTGACCTACATCACAATACCAAATATAGAGTCTCTAGTACTTGTCTTCTTAGTAATCTTAAATGACAAAATGGGAAGAATACATAAAGCCTTTGTGCTACAAGCTGAAGAGTGATTGTTGGAGTTACCAGCTGAATTATCTGCTTTTGTCTTATAACCACAATTTTTGCTTGAAAAGAATAAGCAAACTACATTTATTCAGACTTGGGTATTTGGCCAGTGTGTTCTTGAAAAGGAACATAGCGAGCTTGGAAAACAGTTGACAATATTTGTACTTAATGATAAAATCCAAGCTTTCAAGAGAAAAAAAAAAACCCTGAATATTATAAAACTTGTAAATGCTACAGTGAGTTTGACAGCTTTCCAATACTTACAGATGTTTCACATGAGACCAGGAAAGCTATTAATGAAGGAGAGTTATTGAAATTATATAATGAAATGTGACAACATTTGGAACATCTGTGTAAATTCATGAGACAATATTTTCAAAATGACTAGTGCATGATATTTCAAAACCATGCATCAGTAAAATAAAAAAAGGTACATTCAGCCTTAGCTGGAGTGGCTCAGTGGATAGAGCATTGGCCTGCAGACTGAAGGGTGCCAGGTTCAATTCCATTCAAGGGCACATGCCAGGGTAGTGGGCTTGATCCCTGAATCAGTGATTCTCTCTCATCATTGATGTCTCTCTCTTCCTCTCCTTTCAATAAAAATATATTTGGGGGAGAAAAAGGTATATTCAAATGAATAATGGATTTTAAGAGTATGCAAAAATGTTCCTATATGATTTCTGTTTCCACTTAAGAGAGTGCTACTTGATGAGTTTTGGTGTAGTATCAAAGAATATCCACACATTTCTGAAATGGCTACTAAAATTCTCCTCTCTTGTAATGTTATCTTTGTGAGGCATGATTTTCTTCATGCACTTCAGCCAAAATCTAGTCAATGCAGAAGCAGAGATGAGAATCTAGCTGTCATTCATTAAGCTGTATATTTGAGAGAGAGCTGTAAAAATATAAGATGGGTAACTCTTCTCATTAGTGGTTTTATCATAGAAATATTTTTTTCATAAAATATATGGTTCATGTGAATACATAGTAGATTTCTTACTATGGTTTTTAAATGAAATGAATTAAACGTTTTAAATATTTTTCACCCCTAGCCAGTTTGGCTCAGTGGATAGAGCATTGGCCTGCAGACTCAAGGGTCCCAGGTTCAATTCCGGTCAAGGGCATGTACCTTGGTTGCGGGCATATACCCAGTAGGGAGAGTGCAGGAGGCAGCTGGTCTATGTTTCTCATCTATGTTTCTAATTCTCTATCCCTCTCGCTTTCTCTCTGTAAAATATTAATAAAATCTATTTTAAAAAATAAATAAAATATTTTTTTCAGTTCTGGCTTCAAATATGGTAAACATTGATAGATACAACCCACATAACTAAAAGCCACATAACTAAAGGTTCTCAATAATTTTTAAGAATGAAATGGATCGCCAAAACCGGTTTGGCTCGGTGGTGGAGCGTCGGTCTGCGGACTGAAAGGTCCCCGGTTCGATTCCGGTCAGGGGCATGTACACTGGTTGCGGGCACATCCCCGGTAGGGGGTGTGCAGGAGGCAGCTGGTCGATGTTTCTCTCTCATCGACATTTCTGGCTCTCTATCTCTCTCCCTTCCTCTCTGTGAAAAATCAATAAAATATATTAAAAAAAAAAAAAAGAATGAAATGGATTGCTGAGACCAAGAAGTTTGAGAAGCTCTGACCTAGGTTGCATGGCACCTCAGCCCCATGGGGCCTGACCCTGTCTTTCACAAAGAATCAACTAACTTTCATGTGAATTTTGTAACCCACAGTTTACATCTCTGTTAACACTTCAAACAGAGTAACATTAGTTGGTATTACTGTCTTTTAAAAAAAATTATTGTTGAAAATATTACAGACTTCCCCCTTTTCCCCCTCTTTGATCCCTTTCACTTTGGCCACAGTCTTGTGTCCATGGGCTATACTATCCTATATGATAAATGCTTAATATGTTAAGTGTTCAGTTGTCCAGTTGAAACGTAATATGCTAATGATATATTTAGGCCTCTGAACCAATTGCTGTGACATACACTGATCACCAGGAAGCAGACATTCCGACTGGTAGGTTAACCTGCTGCTGGGGTCTGGCCAATTGGGGCTGAGTTATATGGGCTGGATATGCCCTGGAGCCCTCCTGCCTCCCCTCCCCCTGGCCAGTCCCACTCTTGATGGGCCCCCAACATCCCAGTCAGGGGTAGGGCTCATCAGCCAACTGCCCACAGCCACTCCCCTGGCCAGCCCTGCCCCTGATAGACCCCCATCTGATCAGGCAGGCTGGACCCACCCATGCATGAATTTTTGCACTGGGCTTCTAGTATCCATATAAATTCTTTTGGTTAATCTCTCCCTACCCCCACTTTTCACCCCTGCTTTCTCTCTGAGATTCCTCAGTTTTTTTCATGCTTCTATGTATCTGAATCTGTTTGGTTCATCAGTTTATTCCTGTTTTTTTCCTAGCCCAGCGATTTTCAACACTTTTCATCTCATGGCACACACAAACAAAAACTAAAAAATACAGGGCATCCCAAAAAATGTATACACACTCTGAATGACTATAAAGTCAGTGTTTATTAACACACTATTACAGTTCATTTTCAAAATTTAAAAGAATCTACAGAAATGAATAATTTTTTTGTCAATGTCTATTTTCAAACTGGTGACCTGACTGTTCTGGTCCAGGCACTGCTAATAACATAAAGCAATGGAATCACAAACATTAAGAATCCTCTCGTTTGGTATTTGTGTGCCTTCAATTTGTGGACTGTTGCTGATGAATAAACTTTATGTATACCCATAAAAAAAGTCTAGTGACCCTTATAGATAAATTTCTTTGTTCAAACTTAGTCTGGCTTCACCCGTTATGTCAAATCAGTTAAACCTTAAAAGGAATAAAAATTAAGTGAGTTATCAGCTGTTAAAGTGTGTATATATTTTTGGGGACACCCTATTATATATTATATTTTTTGCTAATTTGACAAAAATAGGTATAATTTTTATTTATTCACACTGGACAGCTATCATGTTGTCTGTTGCCATTTTTAACAATCTAAGGGAAAAGAGGTCAGTGCTCCTGACTAAATAGGTATTGAATGTTTCAAAAATTCTTGTGGCACACCAGTTGAAAATGTTCTAGTCAGTGACCCTCATGCTGTGCATATCTGATAGACAGTATTTGATGAAGAAACAGAAAAGGGGAAGGAAGGAAGTTAGGAAGTTATGAAGGAAGGAAGGAAGGAAGGAAGGAAGGAAGGAAGGAAGGAAGGAAGGAAGGAAGAAAGGAAGGAAGGAAGGAAAAAAAGGTAGGTTGGTTCCTGGTCTCCTACTCTTGCTCTGTTTGTGTTAATGTGGTTCCTTAGGAGGTCAGAGCTTCACACCACACGCACACGCATACACATGCACACATGCCCATGACACAGGATAGTATCTACCACTTAGATGTGCTGAATTTAGTCCCTGCTCATTCCACCACGTGAGGAATTTCTAGAAGCCAGGAAGGAAATGTCATTAATAAAGGATCTCTGACACCTGGCACCTAAAGGAGCTTATAGAGGTCTGCTGGGGTCTGGCCAATCTGGACTGAGTGAGACTGACCGGACATGCCCTGGAGCCCTCCTTTTTTAGCCACTTTCTTCCGGATTTTGGATGTGCAGTAGGCCTGAAAGGCACACAGTTTTAGTTTCTTAAAGGTCACAAGGGACACTGATGGAAAGACTATGACATTTAAAGCAACTTTGGCTTATTTCCCAGGTGTCTTGAGATTAAAAGCAAAGGGGATGTTATTGTTCTAGAGCCATTTGAAAGGGTTTGAGCTACTTCAGATAGACTCTAAATCCAAGGCATTTTCACCCTCATTTACCAACAGAGGAACAGAATTAAAACTTGATTTTTCTAAGGTTGCAGGTTAAAGGAATCTATTGAATACTCTGAGCTTCTCAAATCTTGGTGGTGGACTATGCAATTCTGGGAATAAAACACTTGGAGACTTAGAGATTTGAGGATTGAAGGCAGTTGCTCATAGCAGATCTCTCTGTGTCTTCTTAAAGTAAATAACACATCTTCTCATGGCTGGAGGTGTTGGGCTTAGAGACTGTGGCTTATACCAGATCCCACCTTATCCCAAGGGTTGGAGGTGAACATTATTGCATATATGCAGCCCATTTGCATCATACAAGTATGTTATAGCATACCTACTGGGAAATTATTTTCTCAAGTGTCTTTGTGGGAAGGAACTGGAATCTTATCATACCCTGAATGGATTTCTCAAATGCAATGAGAGATCATTACTAACTTTTTTAAGCATCTGAAAACCTTGGCACCTCCAAACTGGATCAGATTGCCCATAAATAATTGGGCCTGTTATCCAGTGGGTTAAACCAGTTCGGATATAATACCAAACCAGTGGTCTCCACTATCAGCTCTTGATTCTTTTTGCTCTCAGCCATATTTAGCCCAGTAATTGGGCATAGAGAGCACATTCCAAAATTTCTCATGACCTCCTCAACTTTAAGTTATAGTCTGTGGGAATATGTAATAACTAATTTCCACAGGGACTTGTTACAGTTCTAGCAAAACCTGAAGGCACAGAAACTTGATATTTCTTTTACCTATGAGTCCTTGTTAGATGTCAGCATTGCTCAATAAATGGTGAGTTATTATTTTGAAATAATGTTAGATTTAGGTTTACAGAAATTGCAAAATCAATGTAGAAAATGCCCTTGTGCCCTTCATCCAACTTCTAATGAATCTATTGCTCAAATGTAATGAATGATTAAAACTAAGAAATTAGCATTGGTGTATAGCTACATATTAGAAATATAGTATTTAAACATATATTAGGAAATATGTGGTTTAGAAAATAGGCATATCAAACTTGCAATTTCATTATTTTTTTTACTAAGATTCAAGTTAAGCAACAAGTTGATATAAAATGAATTTTAATTTTAAAACAAAGTGACACATTTTAGGTGGTACGTGGACATGGCAAAATTAAATCATGAATGACTTGAATGAATGACATTTAGGTGACTTAAATGCATGATTTGGAAACCTTAATCATTTACCTCCTTTTCCTTACTACCTGGGTAGATGTTCCTTGGATGCTGACTTCCCTGGACATTTTCCTGCTTCTGAGTGCCACTCTGAGTGATTTGCACTCTTCTATCTAGTAGGAGACAGTGGTCAAGCCTGGCATAATATCCCTGTACTCCAACATAGCAAAGTTGACCTCCCTATAAGCCTCCCATTACAATGTAGATGGATGATTATGATGGTGGTTATGGAATTTAATGTTCTTCTTAAGACTGGACATTGACAAAAACTTGGAAATGCCTGTACTAGAGGGAGATTTTTTAGGGAAATGTAAAGTATCCAGTTAATAGGCTTTCCCCAATAAAAATGCAAAAACTGCTTTCATCTTCAGGTCATCATGTAAATCACACTACCATCTGGCAGGTTTACGTTCTCCAAGGTTCTATGCAGAGGTGATTACTCAGAACTCTGGAGCAGCGTAGCTATTTGAAGAGCTCAGATAGCCACTAGGGGCCTGCAGAAGGCCAGGAGGACTTGTGTTTAATTTGGAAGGGAATTTGCTGATCACATCTGTCTTGTGAAGTTCAGCCTTTTCTCCTCTCTCAGGAGTCAAAATCATTTTAAATAATTTGTGACTCTTGAAACTCAGCCTTTATATTTCCTCCCTCCATTCTCCTGGCTCAAAAAATCCTGATTTTCCACACATGATCTAATTGCCAGTGAGTGAAAGTGTGGTGAGACACTGGGCTTAACTTAAGGTAGTCCTCATTTTCATTGTCTTTATAGAAGCTAGGAAATTGCTAGATTAAAGAATCACCTCCATATAGAGTTTAAGTGTTTTTTGTTACATGGTATAATTTTTGAAAAAACTTTTTCATTGCCAAAACCGATTTGGCTTAGTGGTAGAGCATAGGTCTGCGGACTGAAAGGTCCCAGGTTTGATTCTGGTCAAGGGCATGTACCTTGGTTGTGGGCACATGTGCAAGAGGCAGCTGGTCAATGTTTCTCTCTCATTGACATTTCTATCTCTCTAGCTCTCTTTCTTCCTCTCTGTAAAATATCAATAAAATATATATTTTTAAAAAACTTTTTCACTAAAGTCTTTCTCAAGGAAAGTAGATTTAATTTCACTGATTATCAGATACTCTTGCTTTCCCCTATTTTTTACATAAAATATTGGACATGAAGAGTGACAGTGATGTGTTAAGGACAATTTAATTGGTAGTTACCACTTAACAGTCTTCTGTGTTTTTCTTGTATATTTTTACTAGAGGCCCTATGCACGAAATTCGTGCA
Organism: Vespertilio murinus; assembly: GCA_963924515.1. Classification (NCBI taxonomy): domain Eukaryota; kingdom Metazoa; phylum Chordata; class Mammalia; order Chiroptera; family Vespertilionidae; genus Vespertilio; species Vespertilio murinus. The sequence continues at coordinate 18,958,683 of OZ004719.1, read as the reverse complement.
AGCATAGGCCCTTCCAGTCCCGGAAGGTCGTCCGGAAAGACTTGTGAATGGTCATCCTGTTGTTCGACCGTTCTGCTGTTTAATCAGTTTGCATATTACACTTTCATTATTATAGATATTTTATATCTGCCTGACTTTTCAGATCATTCCACATTGACTGGTGTTCCACAGTAACACCAAGTCCTGGGGTGATCCAGAATAATAGGGGAGGGAGTCTGATTTATAAATGTGAGGCACATGAATTGGAGTTAACATAGTCTTCTGGTTCTGCCTTGGCTATAATTTGCTCATTATTTTTTATATCCTTTTCCTGGGTTTACTTATCATATAATCACCACTGTCAGTACAGTAGGTCCTTGGGTTATGTCAGAGATCCCTTTCTACAGCATGATGTAACATGATTTTCGCTGTAAGTTGGAACCCACCTACATAGTACCTACATCACTCACATGGAACATGTATGTACATAGCAGTAATGAAGTGAAACAGTAAAAAAAAAAAAAAATAGAAGATAACAATTCCTAACCTTTACTTGTGGTAAATAAATAATAAACATAAAGCACATATGTATATATGTCGAAATGATGGAAATATATATATATATATATATATATATATATATATATATTGGAGATAGCGAAGTAACCACGAAATGACATACGTTGAGTCTGACATAACCCAGGGACTGCCTGTACAAGCATAATTAAAAAAATAAAATACAACAGCAATTTGACCACTGAGCCACATGCTGATCACCTTGCCAACAATTTGTAAATTTGCTGGTAATGTGTAATTATTATTAAAACTAGAGGCCCAGTGCATGACATTTATTCATTGGAGGGGGAGTCCCTTAGATCAGCCTGCTCCCTATAGCAGTTTGGGAGCCCTCAGAGGATGTCCGGCAGTCAGACATCTTTAATGCTGCTGCTGAGGTGGGAGAGGCTCCCACCACTGCTGCTGCCAGCTGCGAGCCTGGCTTCTGGCTGAGCAGCTCTCCTCCTGTGGGAGCGCACTGACCACCAGGGGGTAGCTCCTACATTGAGTGTCTTCCCCCTGGTGATCAGGGTGCATCATAGCAACTGGTCATTCCGCTATGCGGTTGATTTGCATGTTAACCTTTTATTATATAGGATTACATAGGATTTTTATTGCCTCCAACAGATACACTGTAAATATGACCAACGGGAACTGTCATTAGAGCCTGTCTGCATAACTGTTAGAGCTAGAGTTCATGGTATAAGAGGTATAACAGTCCCCCGAGGTGTAACAGTCCCTTGTGGCTGTTGTTTTACTGTTGAACACTCATATTGTCCCCTGGATACATGAGGAGCATGTAGTAAATTGGCTCATTTATTCATACTGACTTGGCAGAGAAACAAGGAAGATGAGAGGAGATTTTCCAAGCTGTTGTCATCATACCTTCTTGCTGTTCACTGCAGACACAGTCACTGCATTTCTGTCCACTTTGGGTCTTCTGCTTGGAAGGTTAAGACAATAATTACTATCAGGTAATCCTAAACACAAGGTTTTTCCCCTCCTAATAGACTTTATGACATTCAAGAATCTAGGTTATTTCCACAATATCTCTGTCAAGCACAGCTGTCCTCATCACTGCAACCCAAGTGTCCTTGATTTAAGCTTAAGCTTCTGTTCTGGTCAGGTGCATTGTCTTCATTTGGTTCATAGTATGTGTTTCCTTCTAGAATGTTCTCCGTTTATTTATCACCTGAAAAACCAGTCATTCTGCAAAGATCAGCATGAGTCCCTCTGTTTGATGAAGGCCTCCCATAATCATACTCTATCACTTAGATATTGCTTATCTCCTAAGTCCCACAGTTCTTGTCATCTAACTCGCATTATTTTATATTACTTGATTCTTTGCTCTGCGTTTATTTTTCCTCTCAGCTAGATGGAAAACTCATGCATAGGAGGTACTATTTTTCTGTGTCTTTCCTTAGAGACCTTGTCTTTGTTAGCACCCAGAATAATGCTCTGCTCATGGCAGATGCTCAATAAACAGTTACAGAGTACATGCAGGAGCCCTCATCTGCTGAGGTCTACTAAATCCTGAGCTCTGTTGATAAAGGGTTTTCAATGGATTGTCCTTTCCTTTCTAGCTTTTCTGTGTGGTGAAGTGGAAAGAGCATAAACTTTGGTGACATAGAATCCACTACTAACTCGTTCAGTGACCATGGCTGAGTTTTATTCAAAGGCCCTAACCATCAGCTGGCTGCCTCATCTGCATAGCAGAGATAATACCTTTCTCCTAAGGTTGCAGGAAATCACTATTGTGGGGAAGCTGGCACAGTCGTTGGCATAAAAAAGATGCCTCTTTTTGCTCCCCACTTGGACTCCACTCAGACTGCACCTTCTCCTCTGCTTAAAGCAGGTAGCTCCCAAGTGCCCCTTGTGTTCAGTTATATCCTGATTAGTGAAAGCTTTCTAAGGAAGCTAAGCTTGCAAACAAACTCTTCAAAACCTCCTCTAAATCTTGTGAAGTGCAGCTGTCTGAGTGCATTAGCATGATAAAACCACTCCAGGACACTGCTATTTGTCCCAGTCCAGTTGAAGAGGGAGCCATGTTGGCTCAGCAAAATGACCAAGTGTTCTAAATATATCTGAGCTCACAGCCTCTTCTTTCCATGCTTTTCCTCTCCTTTTTTTTTTTTTTTGCATCCAGAGACTCCTCTATAACTTCATTTGGGCAACATAACCAAAACTTGGAAAGACCTGATATAATTAAAGCTGTTTGATGGATTGGTTGGAGGTGAATGTGAATTTAGCCCGTGTGTTACCTCAACTGACACAATTCTATCTCAAGCCTTTCTGTGTCTGGTGGTCTAAGAAACTTTGTCCCATGAAACTTTGTCTCCAGCATCAGGAAGCAGGGAGATTTTCTGGAGCAGGGAAGTTTCCCCCACCCCAGTCTGCCAGCTCTAAAGGTTGACTTTGAACATAAACCAAATTTAGGATTTTTAAGGTGACAAGATATGTTGGTGCAGGTGGTGCATCTCTCTTCTTTCTTGATGGCTCAGCTCCTTCCTCTTCTGGGGAAAGTTGACATGGGCTGGGTTCTGACACTTGTTCAGATGGCTGGTGATGACTGGATAGAGAAGTGACTACTGTTTCATAGGTCCCTTCCATCATCTTGAGGGTTCAATACCCTGCCACTGGGACCCTGGAAGGTACTTCCTTCTTTCCTGAGTGAAGTGCCTTAACCTCATTCTAAACCAGTGGTTCCCAATCTTTTTGGCTGTGCCCCATCTAAGCACCTCTAAAATCCTGATGCCCCCTCATGATATATAATTCTTATTTTTTAAAAAGTGAAGGATATATAAATGTAATTCTTATTATTCATGTGGAGGAAGCCTAAAAGGCCATTAACTTGGTCCAAACAAGCTTTCAAACTACATAGCATCCATGAAAGAGAAAAATAAAAGAATGAAAGGACAATTGAAGTACTGAGGAAGAAATAATTAAGAAATTGTTAAAAAATAATATTAAGTGATATAAAAATAGCAATAAAGTTTCAAAACATATAATAGAGAACTAAAATGCATAAATATGTAACAATACATATTTATATACTGTATATGAATGAGGTCTTTAGAACCATAAAAATGCAAAAAACTAATTGTTAATAATTCAGTCTTGAATTGCCCCCCTTAAAAATCAAATTGTCCACCTGTGGGGCACCGGTGCCCCACGTTGGGAATCATTGTCCTAAACTATCCTTATTTTCTATTCTAAGTTCCATAGATTCATGTTATATATTTTCCAATATCCTGGATGCTATTTTTTTTAAAAAAATATTTTATTATTTTTTACAGAGAGGAAGGGAGTGGGATAGAGAGTGAGAAATATCGATGAGAGAGAAACATCAATCAGCTGCCTCCTGCAGCCACCCTACATGTGCCCACAACCAAGGTACATGCCCTGGACTGGAATCGAACCTGGGACCCTTGAGTCCACAGGCTGACACTCTATTCACTGAGCCAAACCGGTTAGGGTTGGATGCTTTTTAGTTAGCATTTCATTAATAGACTTTCCACACTCTAAAAATCCTCATGAATCATAACGGCCAGAATGGCACAGTGGAGAGAGTACTAGGCTATAATGCAGGAGGAGATCCTGGTTGAATTTTGGTCCTCAGTATTCTGTAGGCCCACCTCTGGGTGCTAGGTAACTGAGGACAGGTAATATGGAGCCTGAGCCTTCACAGACCTTGTAGGTCTGTGTTCCAGGTCTGTCTCTGGATAATGTGACTGGGGTCATGTGGAGAATGATGGCATTGGAATAGGCAATTCTAACTCCCATTCCAGCTATAGATTTTATGAGTCTGCTAGAGGCCTGGTACATGAAATTCAGGGGGTGGGGAGGTGTGGTACCTCAGCCTGGCCTGCATCCTCTCATAGTCTGGAAACCCTCAGGGAATGTCTGACTGACCGCTTAGGCTCACACCACCTCCCACCACTTCCACTGCACTTACCAGCCAAGAGCCTGGCTTCTGGCTGAGCGGTGCTCCCCTTGTGGGAGTGCACTGACTACCAGGGGGCAGCTCCTGCATTGAGCATCTGCCCCGTGATGGTCAGTATGCATCATAGGGACTGGTTGTTCTGCTGTTTAGGTGTTTTGCCTATTGTTAGCCTGTTGTTACACTATAGGATGCCCAGTAGACTTGTGTCTGAGAATTAATACTTCAAAGTGACATTTTCATACCAGAACAGTCCCTCTTATCTGACATTCTTGAACTCTTGTCTTTGTCTCTTATGTTATTTCCATCTCAGTTAATAATGATTATAGCTGGAAACAGCCTTTGATAAGCACCTCTGCCTTCAGTAAGAGATGTTTGCCAGAATTAGAGGTTGTCTCTGTTGCCCTTGGTTTCTCCTCTCTGAGTCATGTATCTCCCTAGATTTTTCCTCCTATCTTCACCAGCCCTTTGACTTTCATGTGCCATTAAAAATTCTCACAAAATTATTTTCAATTCCTTAACTGCAGAAACTAGATATTTCCATTTTCATGTGAATAGCATGCAGCATAGGGCTACACAGTGAGAAAGAGAGGAATGACTCAGCATCGTTTGACTAATCCATGGGTAGGTAAACACTATCACTGTGTGCGTTTAGTCATGTTATAATCCCCCAGTGCATCCAGGAAGGGAGGTCTGTCTAAAACCATGGTTTGATACTTCTTATAATACTGATAAATGTCTAAACACTATTCTGTTGGGACACTTAACCAAATGCAATAAGACTGAAGACCCTCAGATAATCCAGTTAAGGTATGTTCAAAAAAGGACATTCCATGTGAGAATAGCCATGAGCACTGCAGCAATGACTCCTCAAGCTTGGGAGGCCTGCTGCATGTGATATTTACTTTGATGACAAATTTCAGCAGTGTCAGGCCTCTTAATGGGCAACAGTGATTCTTCAATAGGAGAGGTTATTTAGTCTGGCATTTATTTTTGCTTTATTTTATAATTCTCAAGTTAGAACTGATGAATCTTTATACATCTGTAATAAAATGCTCTCGCACAATGCTTGTAAAACTAATGTGAATGCAAATCACCTGGGGACATATTAAAATGCAGAATATTTTTAAGACCTTCTGGGGTGTAACCCAGCATGTCAAATTTCTAACAATTTATAGATGGTGCGTTCTCTCTCTCTCTCTCTCTCTCTCTCTCTCTCTATATATATATATATATATATATATATACACACACACACACACACACATATATATATATATATATATATATATATATATATATATATAGCCAGGCCATGAACACCCTTGGAGTAACAAGGTTTTAGAATGTTAAAACTGAAAAGTATATTCAAGGTTATTTAGCCCAAGCATGTATGTCACAAATAATGCAAATGAGACATGGAGACTCTAGGGCTATCATAGACATAGTGTGGTGACCAGATGTCCATACTCAGGACAGCCCTCCCCCTTCTCCATTCCGACTTTGGTTGCACAGTCCTTGGGAAATCACATATTGTTGCTGAGCCTTTGGTTCCTCTTTTTAGAAACATGTGCCCTGTGGTCCCTGTGCATTCTGTCTTAGTCAGGTGTCATTTCCTTCAAGCCTCTGTCATTTGAATTTGGATGCTGATGGTCACCACCACTCATATTTCTGTTGCCTTCTGCCTCTAGGGGATGAATCTGGGGAATGCAGGGAGTGGGCTGAATAGGCAGAAGAAGGCTGGGGACTGGTGATAGGATATTGGCAGGATAAGGAGGTATCTTCATTTGGTGAGCACACCTCTCTGAGATGGGCTTTGACCTTGCTCACAAATGAATCCTGTCACCCATCACCCATCATGCTGGCTCAGGGTCGCTACTGATGTGATGAGAGGCACAGAGCTTAATGTGAACTGGTGTTCCTCGCTGCTGAGACACAGACATCAAAAAGAAATCAGCATCCTATGGCAGATAGCACACCTATCTGCCCCTCTGCATGTGGCAAAGGTTATCAGAATCTTAGGGATACCACTTCTATTAATACTGCATTGGAGTGCGATGGGGCCCAGTGAAGGAAGGATGAGGAGACCTACACCATTGTGCACTTGACCCTCTTCATCATTCATCGGCTGTAATGTCTTCAGTGGCATCTTGTTGCTTTTTAGGTCATTCTTACAAGTAACCACTATGATTAGCTTTAGACATCCCTCTGGGAATTCCTAAGGCATTTCTCACAAGTCATTCAAAAATAATTATATCTGTTCTCATAGAATGGTTCTTATTGCTAAAGTTTTACCCCCCCTCCTGTATACATCCTTATTACTTACTCTTTGAATACTGTAGTAGCATCCAGTGAAGCAATTTTTTAAACTTGAGAAAAACATCAATATTTTAAGCAATAAAAATCCATTGATTTTTACAGATTTTTTCCTCTGAGGATTTTTGCAAGCATTAGACAATAAATCTCCTTCATATTCCTTTAAAGTATGAAGGAGGATTGTTCTCCCCATTTTGAATAACAGTGAGACTGAAACATAGCCAATGAACATTGGCCTAAAGTCACTCTTGTGGTCAGTGGGAGTGGCCCCACATCAAGAACAAAACTAGGTTATCTGGTTGAAAGTCAGACCTTGTGTAATTCTCAACTCCAGTGAGGTTGCTCCCTGTAGTATAATAGGCAGGACTCCAGGGGTGGGAGCCCAGTGTCTCTCTAACAAGATCAGGACTGTAAGAGCTGATTAGAGCTACACAATGGAGCAGGAGTGGATAATGAGTGGCAAGGAGGTCAGCTAGGTGCTCCCGCTTCTCTGGACCGCATTTCAGAAGCAAGAAGGCACTCAGTGAAATGAAAATGTAACCCAGTTAGTGTTGATGAAATGACATTCTTACGTTTGCCATCCATTAGTAATCTGTGTATTCCAGTGCTCCCTGCAAGCGCTGAGGCCAGCTACATACATGGAATGATGAGTTTAGAAGATGTTAGAGCAATAGATTGGAATTTGTGGGTCCAGAGATTGGTGCCCTCAATTCTGCTGTTATCTGTAATCAATTAATGATTTCAATCCACAATCTCTGGGAGACTGCTATGGACGCAGCACAGTCCTAGGCACATATGGTTTTGTCCCTCTACACATCTGATACACAGTAGGTACTCACAATAAGTTCTTGACTAAATCAATGTGTGAATGAATTAATGTATAAACTAAGGCCAATGATACCTGTTCCTTACATTTATACAGATTTCAGAAGTTTGTTGTCCTTAGCAAGTTAGTCTCATTCTTTTGTCTCATTTTCTCCACCTTAAAAAAAACTTAGACCTTTATAGGGCTAACTTGTGAAATCAAACTTTCTCACTCTTTAGATAAGTAGAAATGTTTTGCTACAAATTATTGTTAATGTTTATGCCCTCACTTTAGCAGGACTGTAGGTAGAGTAATGAGTTTCAACCTGTTCTGGTGACATTCAGTGTGCCAGTATATTAATCATAGGCTATAGCCCTCATTCCTTCCCCATCATTATGCTTTGACCATCTATATCCTTGCTTTAGCCATCACCTATTAGAGAGAAGAGAAGCAATGACAAGGTATTTGGGATTATAGGGCATTTATACTTACATGGTTTTGTGCCATGTATTTTGGTAGGTAGAAGGCAGTTGAAAAAAAATCGAAACCAACCCCTAATGTTTAGAGGTAACGATGTTATGGAAAGAGAAGTGCTTGGATTTTGTACCAAGTACCTGTTTGAGCTCCATCTATGAGTCATTGCTAACTAGTTATTTAACTTCTTAGTCTAGGTTTTCTTTTCACGCTAGGAAAGTTTAGAAACTAAAGGGGTTAGTCACTTTGTGCTTATCTTTCTGTGTTCACATGTCTTAAGAAATGCAATACTTTTCCAATACCTTTCAATTGCAAAGGTAATATCTGTTTCCTGTCTTTGTGTCAGAAAAAAAACAAGAAAGCATAGAGAGAAGAAAAATCACTATTTTTTTTTAAATATATATATTTATTGATATTTTACAGAGAGAAAGGGAGAGAGATAGAGAGCTAGAAATGTCGATGAGAGAGAAACATCAACCAGCTGCCTGTTGCACACCCCCTATCGGGGATGTGCCCGCAACCACATGCCCTTGGCCGGAATCGAACCTGGGACCCTTTAGTCCACAGACCGACGCTCTACCACTGAGCCAAACCGGCTTCGGCAGAAAAATCACTATTAACCTCACCAACCAGAGGGAACCCTGTTGACATGACGGTATGGTTCCCTCTTTTTAAGTATAGTTTTTACAAACTTAAAATACTATTAAATGTCTAATTTAAAATCTTGGATTTTCACTTAAAATGTTAGTATAAACAAATTCCCCAATTATCCAAAGCTAAGAAACATTGATTTTATAAAGTCTGAGAAGGCAGTGGATGGGTCTAGATGGTTTACTATTAAATTCTCAGTGCCAGCCAATATTTGTCAAATAAAATAAAGTGATATCTTAACATATGGATATTCAATATTTTACTGAATAATATTGACATTTCCAATTTTTTGTTTTCCTAATGCTGTGGCACTCATCCTTGGTATAGCATACTTCACTTGTATTTCTGATTCTTTTCTTTGGATACATTCCCTGGCTTATATTTATACACTTGGTCAAAAGGATTTTTAAAGTTCTTGGAACACGTTACCAAATTGCTCTCCCAAAAATAATGTGTTAATTTATACAAGAAGTCTGTGAGAGGCACATCTGTCTGGACCATGGGCAGAAAGACTTTCACAGACCAAGGACCACTAGACAGCTCTGTCCGTATGGGAGGACGGACCAGAGCAACTTCCAGTGAACTGAGGGAAGGTATTTGAAAGTAGGATCTGAAGAGGAAAATGTGTCATATACTTTAATTTCAAAAAGCCAATAAGTAGAAATGGGGGCTCAGAGCAGAAAAAAAAATATTTTAGGAAAACTAAAGTATAAGCGATCTCCTGCTCCAAGAACTAAGGACCAACCCCTGCCAGCCTCAGGAAGGAACTCTATGCTAGGAGCTAATAGTAACCTTGTCAGCCTTTCCTGTTCAGTGTCAAACACTTTAAGGTGAACCAGGCTCATGCCAAACTCTCTCGGTGACACTAATCCCTGATTTAATTATTGTTGACAGCGTTCGAAGGGCCTTAACGAGCTATGCTTCCTAATGAACTGCATCTTGGGATTTTAGAGCATTACCTGAAAGGTGTGGCCCTCACCCAGGCTAACTGGTGGGTGCAGAAAACCATCTTCCAGCTCAGGGACCTTAATGCAAGTGACAGGGCAGCATTGGGGACCTGCAGTGTGATACTTCTAAGTGGGAGGTGACACAGGTTTTCCTGGCTGTAAATCATCAGGTAGGAAGAACTATAGGGACCATTTTTAGAGCACTAGCTACCTTCCCTGCTATGCAGTCATCTTTCTGGGGACAAGGACCATTTTGCTTTTTGGATCTTTATTAAAGTTTCCTTCCTGCCATACCACAGGTCTCTGTTAAGGGTGCAATGTTAACTATTGGGATCAGTGGCTGATCCAAACTTTGCTTGGTTGTGTTGCTTGTTCCTAACTTTGTACCCAGGGTGACATAGACCTGCCAAAATTTATTCTCTGGTCTTCTTTGTTAACTGAGGCATGGTTGCTGCTTTGAAAGAGAAACATCAACAAGAAGACACAATAGAAAAAGAAAAAGTCAAATAAATTTGAGAAAGTAGATGAGTTTACAAAATAAGGCTTAGCCAGGAATGTGTGTGCTTATTCACAAGCCCTATGATCTTGGAACAAGTTAACCTTCCTCAGTTTCCTCATCTCTGAGGAAGAGAACATTATCCACATTGCAGGATTTTGTGAGCATAAAGGGCAGATGCATAAAGAAGAGAATGGAGCTTGGCTTTGAGATCCTCCTTAAGGCTTTGTTATTATTTTGCCACGTGCTTTGTTATTATTTTCCTGATCTCTTCTTTATTCAGCTCTTTCCTTAGAAAGAGTATACTATTTAAAGACATTCCAACTCCCAGTCTTAGGAAGATTGGGGCTGACAGCTTCTACTGTAACTGATCCTGTCTAGCAACCTGCTTTCTTCTTAAAAAAAATGATGAGAGAGAGAGAGAGACTTCAATTTGTTGTTACACTTATACATTCATTGGTTTATTCTTGTGTGTGCCCTGACGGGGATCGAACCTGCAACTTTGGCATATCTGGATGATGCTCTAACCAACAGAGCTACTCGGCCAGACGCAACCTGCTTTTATTGTTTAAAATATTACATATATTAGTACATATATCTCCTTCCGCCCCCCCCATTGGCCTTCCCCCAACCTCTCCTACCCCTGTCGCATGCCCTCGTCCCAAACCCCCAGTGTCTTGTATCCATTGGTGTGCTTTTATGCATACATACAAGTCCCTTGGTTGATTTATTTCACTTCCTCCTCAACACTCCCCAGCCTTCCCATTGTAATCTGACAGTCTATTTGTTGCTTTACTGCCTCTATATCTATCTTTTTATTCATCAGGTTATAATGTTCTTTTGAGATCATGTGGTATTTTTATTTAATTGCTTGGCTTATTTCACTTAACATAATGCTCTCCAGGTCCATCCATGCTGCTGCAAATGGTAAGAATTTCTTCTTCTTTATAGCAGCGTAGTATTCCATTGTATAGGTGTACCATGGCTTCCTAATCTGCTGATGAACCTTTAGGCTGTTTCCAAATCTTATGGTTAATTGTGCTGCTATGAACATAGGGGTGCATATATCCTTTCTGATTGGTGTTTCTAGTTTCTTGGGATATAATCCTAGAAGTGGAATTACTGGGTCAAATACTGATTGAAAATGAAAATGTAGTAATTAAAAAAATAAAATCAATTGAGGAAAAAAGAAAAAATGTTTCTTAAGTAAAAGATGGAAAAAAATGTGCAATAGTGAAGGTCATTCACTTCCTGTACTGTTCTGTTTGGCACACCTGTTTCCTAGTGAGGACAGTATTTCAGATCCCTGTGTTCCACTGTTCCTCAGTGTTGTAAGCTGATCCTGATTTTAAAGCAAGAAGTGTGTCTTAATTTTTTGTATTCCTTTATTTGTGTTTACACAAGAGTCAATTTGTTATTCAACCCCTGGATGGCAGTGTTTCTGGATTGACCTCCGGGTCTATAGGTCCTCTCTAGCCAATGCTTAGTTCAGGGGTGGGCAAACTTTTTGACTCGAGGGCCACAATGGGTTCTTAAACTGGACCGGAGGGCCGGAACAAAAGCAACCTGATCATGCTGGCACTCTCATCTTGGGCTGCTGGTGAAGGAGCGGAGGGAAGAGCAAGAGAACCCTACACTCTTTCGGCTCCGGGGGCCGTATAGAATAGGACGTGGGTTGCCCCAGAGCTGGTTCTCTGATGGTTGTTCCCTGCTCTGATTCTGAGGTTCCAGAAAAGCAACTTTCTCCTGCAATCTCTTTGGGTGTCCCCAATTGTAATCAGAAGCAAGGACTTAAAGGAAAAAGAAAAAACGAAAACAAACAAACAAAAAGAGTCAGCATAAGTGTGCAAACTTCAAGGCTGTGTGCAAGTCTGTGCAGTCTTTTTTTCCCCCTTGGGTCTAAGCAGTTGGCACACTTTTAAAATTTTTATGCTGTCCTTTTGCCTCAGATAAAAATGGGTTGCTTTTAAGAGTTCCTTTATGTTAGCAGCTCTGAGGACCCCCTTCTCCATTCACGGATCACACTAGCTCCAACAGCTGCGGATTTCTCTAGGCGCAGACTTCCCGCGGTCCTCAAGCTCCCATAGTGTGCACATTTCTCTCTCCTGCCAGGAGCAGAGACCACACCTTATCCCAGGCGAAATCTGACTTTTTTGTGGTGGAATATAGAGCTCCTCTGAATCCAAGTGTTTATGCCAATTGGGGACAGGTGCTCTGGGGTTCACGGCTGTTCGGTGGGTGTGACAGTTGTAGATTTTCAGGCTTCTGATGACATCCACTTTCCCCTTCAAGATGGCTTGGTCTCCACGTCCAAGCCCGTCGCTCTGGGAGGGAACACAGCAGCAATGGGGGCTGCCCAGTGGAGCCCCATCCAGCAGTCCCCACCATCTCCTGGAGTATAACTGTCCCTCAGCTCACCAACAAACACTCCCATGCAACCCTCAGCTGTTCTTTCTATCTGTTCTGGGACAAAGCTTGGGACACACATCTGTCTATTCCGCTGCCATTTTTTATTCTCTCGCAACCTGCTTTTTTAGTAGGATCCCCAGACCTGAAAAAAGCTTCTCTCAGGTCTTATTTCTGTGTGTTCCACCACTTGTCCTTATACTGATTTTAATTTGACTTGATAACTATTATCTCTTCTATTCATGTCTGTGCCCAATGTCCTGTATGTAACTTGTCCACTTGGAATTCAGAAGACTTGTTCTATGGACTTAATGATTATGCAGCCCTGGCAGTTATACCACCCTCTCTTACATGTTTCCTGTGGATTCTACACATGGCTTGAAGCTTATTCTTCAGTTTGTCTCCCCAGTAAGAGTAAGCCTACCATCTGATGAAATGTGGCAGACCTTCATCTGCTGGTCTGTTTGGGCACACTGACCTAGTCTTAAAGCCCAAGTAATTCTGATGGTTACACATCTTTTCTTGGCATTTGTTTCACCTTTGACAATTAGAGGCTGATTCATTCTGTTTGTAGATTCACAAGTCTTTTTTGACTGTTTATCATATTTCTATTTCATGGTGATAAGAAATCCCAATTTCTGTTACTTCAATTGAGACATGTTTAATGGGAAGGTCCCCTTACATTTTTGGTAGCAACATCAAGCACCATGCTGGTTCCATTTTTTTAATTGATTATTGTATCAAATAATTGTCCTCATCCCCCCATTCCCATCCCAAACCCCTCCCTACATATGCCCCCACCTCCCTGTTGTCCATGGCCACGGGCTAGACCCATATGCATACACACAGGTCCTTTGGTTGATCTCTTCCCCTTATCCCCACCCTCCCCTACTTTCCTTCTGAGGTTTGAGAGTCTGATCTTTGCTTCTCTTTCTCTGGGTCTGTTTTTGTTCATCGGTTTATATTGTTCATTATTTCCTCTAGATGTGTGAGATCATGTGATCCAAGAAATACCATTTTAAAACCTAAACTGTGACAAGCTATAATGATTATGCTGAGAGGCAGATGAATCAGTCTGTAGTGAGTTCCTTTCTGGGCCAATAGTTCTTTTGAGTCCCAATTTCAATGTCAAATAGTTCTTTATGTGTACATGTCAGCCATGATATTTCAGATCTGGTTGGTGGACAAATGGTGGTGATGAAGTTCCGATCGTCTCTGGTTTGGTCCTGGGCATCCTTCAGCAACACACAGCTGCTGTCTGCTGGTATGGTGAGGCGTCGTCAGCATCTTCCATCTCTGAGCTGTGTCTCTTCTGTATTCATGGCTGGAGCACTTCTGACTATTCCTCTCTGTTACAGGATTCCAGATAGTCTCGGAGTTGTTTTCTGAAAATATACATATTCTGGACCAAAAGTTAATAAAGGGATATTTTATTTAAAAAAAGAAAAAGAAAGAAATCCCAGCCCCCTCCTATAATATTCAGAGCAGAGATAAATGATTGTTGTGTCCTAAGGCCATTGGCTGATGCAAACTTTGCTTCGTTGAGTTGCTAGTTCTATCTATCCACTTCTCTGGTTTTTCTTTGATTCATTCTATAACATTAAAGAACTCTCTTTTCCTCAAGTGCCCCTATAGGGGGTTAATTGTTTAGATCTTGTCTAATTCCCAAAGAGTATAAACACACTGTTAAAATCTCAGAAGAAAGAGAAGAGTCATTTTATCACAGATGTTTCTTCCAGACTTTAATATTGGCATTGCTAATTGGACCTCACATTTTGTGCCTACACATACCAGATACACACCGACTTTGGAAATAGCTGTGGTACTATGAGTTCCCTGAACTAAGGGAAAGAATATTTGAAAAAAACTGGGCCTTTTCAAAAATAACTTGTTTGATTTTTGAAAGCAGTATGTGGAGAAATTGAGGATAAAAATTTTAACTCTCTAATAAAGTTTGACTTTTAGAATTTTGATTCAATTAAGCAAATCTTAATTGTAGTTAGTAGCCTTTGAATTCACCATAGAGAAGTCCGGGGCATAGAATCCCTTTGTATAAATTATAGGTGAGTCTAGTCTATAGAGGTAGGAAACACTCTCCAGAAAGGTTTATGAAAAGAGGAAAATGGATACCCTTTTGTGATTTTTTTATACTACTTCAAAATTATGTCTCCTCTTCAGAAATGTACTATTTGCTCAAATTCATTTAATGATAAGAAATTATGTGAATAACCTCAAATTCCCCCAAACCATTTTTGCTGTTCAGTTGAAATTTATATTTGCATTACTATTTTCATTATTTTTCTCAGACCTTGACAATTGCTCTACCTAGGTGTTGCAAGTTAGTATTTGTAAAGAAATTTCAGCTCTCTGGAATAAAGGTCATTTTCTCTTGGTGCATAAGTTGACATGAAAAATTACATCTATAGCAAGCATTTATGTTTTGAATCATAGGCATACAGGATATGGTTGACCTGACAAACTGTTTAAATAAATCATCAAAATGGGATGCCATCCATCCAACAGTTTGGAAAGGACTTGAGTGAAATTCTAAAACTGGGGCCAAAGGTGTCAGATAGCACCTGTATGAGCTACCTGATTCAGTAGGTTGTCTGGTAACTGTCAGAGACACCCAGCAGTATTCAGAAGAGCCCTCTAGACCCTCAGATACCCTTCCATTGCAAGAAAGAGGTGAAATATTTAGAAAGAGAGGATTGTTGAATAGATACAAAGCAACAGTAGTGCTTGGGCTCTTGGGCTTCATACCAGACACAGTGGTTCAGAGAACTGAAGCTGTTTGATTTCTGAGAAGGTGCTGGGTGTTGGTAGAATGGCAGAAAATATTAAGACGTGGGTCAGGAACTGGCTTAGATGTCAAGGAAGATGATAAATGGGTGCTTCTCGGAATAAAAAGCATTAATCGTGGGGTCTTCTAGAAACCACTACTTCAAAATGTTTAATTTAACATTTTAATATTTTTATAGAAGAGAGAGACCATAATGGAATTTCTTTAGTGTGCAATCAACATTAAAGTCTCTCACATATAGGAATGTCAAACCAATGGAAATAAATTTCAGAAGTATTGGAGATTAGATGAGGGAGTTGAAAGGCAACTTATATAAAAGATTAAAGCTTTATTCTATTATAAATGGACAGATGAATAGGACCTGACTAGAACCTGTACAAGGTGTCCGATGGTTACAGTGATTGTCTACCCATATTTGTATTTTTGATGCTTGTTGCTTGTGCTATTAACTTGTCATGGAATGTATGTTAGTTTTAAATATTACTTTTTAAAAAAAATATATTTTGTGTCTCCAATCACATTACCTATTTCCTTCTGGTATCACTAGAACCTGCTACACAGAACCCAGTCTCTAGATCCTTAATAGACTGTTTGTGAGACTCTTGATGAATACTTAGCCCAGACTCCCTAGAAAACAGGACCTAGGGACTAAGTTCTGATGCTTTATTTGCAAGGCAGGGACCAAACTAGTCAGGGAAAGAGAATAGTAAGAAAAGATATGCTACAATGTGGCATTATCATGATAGCTACTGCTTCAGGACACTAGCAAGAAGACACAGCAAGTCACCTGGAACATACATTTGGCTCTGCCACATGGGAAATCTTTGGACCAGGCTGTACCACACTTTGGAGCCTTTACTGGATGGCAGTGAGACAAGAGTGTGTATCTGTCTGGCTTTTTTCCTTGTGTTGTTTCCCATTGGTCAGTGTCTAAACCAGGAGAGTTCCTTGTGTTTCTGGGTTACAGTACCTGGCCCCTGTAATGGTCATTTAGCAAGCCAGATCTCAAACACTAACATGTAGTGCTATGTTAAACCAGAAATTGCAGGAGATGCCAAGATACAGAGGGTGTAGCTAGTTAATCTGGTAGTATGCCCCTGGCTAAGAGGGAAGGTATGTAACTGCCAAGCACTAACTGGTTAGCTTAGGCCAGTGGTCAGCAAACTCATTAGTCAACAGAGCCAAATATAACAGTACAACGATTAAAATTTCTTTTGAGAGCCAAATTTTTTAAACTTAAAACTTCTTCTCATGCCGCTTCTTCAAAATAGACTCCCCCAGGTTGTGGTATTTTGTGAAAGAGCCACACTCAAGGGGTCAAAGAGCAGCATGTGACTCATGAGCTGCAACCACTGGATTAGGCCAACTCATCAGTCACAAAGACAGCTGAGGTGGAGCAAGCAGGGCCTTGGAGGCAGGTGAGGGCAAGGGAATCAGATGAAGCCCAAGAGGAGAAGGAGGAGGAAGAGGAGGAGAAGGAGGAGGAGGAGGAGGAGGAGGAGGAAGAGGAGGAGGAGGAGGAGGAACAACACTGCAGGAAACTTTTAATATAAAATTAAGTTCAATACTCTTTATTTAGAGAGGTGAAAGTCAAGAGAAGTTCTAATTTATGACTATAGATTTGTTCACAACATCTTGGAATATTAGAAATAAGGGGCATCCTTTGAAGCTTGAAGGAGAAGCTTAATTTGGGAGAAATGAAAGGAGGTATTACTATTAATATAGTTGGTAGTAAACACATAGAATGCATCACCCTATGAGGTAATACTGTCAGAAAGAACAAATTGGTTGAAGAATAATTTGGGTTAGCTTATATTTTATGGAGCCATAATCGGCTACTTGGAGGAAATAAAGGGTGTGTAGGGTACTAGCCCTAACCTTTTGAGATTGAGCTCACAAAAGAAGTAATGTCCTTTCTTTAATATACTTGGTGTCATTGTCAGTGACTGAATCCTTGTCTGAATGGATCATTGGTCTGAACCTGTACGGAGTATTTTTCATACCTATTTTTTATCATTAATATCCTTGGTAATTTCAGGGACTTTTTCTCTTGTGGAAAGTGTGGGGAGATGTGGATGATGCATCAGAATTGTTTTCTCCAACTCTAGGAGGGGTGATGTTCACCTTAAAGATTACTCTGCCTTTGTCAATGCTCCATCTGCTAGCATTTAATTTTCTTTTACACCCAGCAGGGAATTAAATGGACACTCAATCCATTTGATTTTTGTAGTCATTTGGAACTCAGATATCTCAAATACATTAGTTTCATCATACTCATTTGGAACTCATTTTTTTGCCTTAAATAATCTCTATACTTGGATTTTTTTTCTCTCTGTTTATCCAAATCCTTGCACCAAAAGGTTCAGGCTAATTCCCATTTCTCCATAAAAGCGCCTCTGACCACTTCATTCCTCTCGCCCTTTCACTGATTTAACACTTATTGTCTTTATCATACTCAATCTCATGCTGTCTGGAATTGTCTGCTAATCACTTTGTTTATACATAGATCGTGTCGCTCTGACTAGATTTTAAACCCTGTTAAAATGGGAAATGAGATCTCATTGTACTCTAGGTTTCCCCAGCTTACAGCACCAGTCCAGGCACTTGGATGATGCTGAGTGACAGGTTATCAGGTCAGAGGGGCATATGTGCTACTATGCAAACAGACTCCGGGCAGTGGGCAGCTCTCTGTAGCCCCATGTGAAAATGCTTCCTTGTTGCTTTTGGATAATGAAAGCCATCCCTCAATTTGTGGTGAGAGTAGTAAAAGCGTTCCTCCCACTCCTTCCTCTTCTCAAAACAGGCTAGTAAATCTTAAAGAACTTTCATTGATAATAAAGAGAATGTAATCTACCTGGTTTTGAAAAAGAATTTGCCTTTCTTATCTCTGTCCTGTTGTTCCTCTGGGTAGTGGTTTCTCTGGTAGCTGTTAGTAAAGTGCTTCAGGCAATACCCATTATTGAGTTCCTCCCAAGCTCAGATCTGAGATGATACCATAGAGTTTAGCCAAAGCAGCAGCAAGCTCACACTGGCACTCTCACCATATCTGTGATGAGTCTCAAGAGCTTTCTTCTTCTGTCTTCTCTCTCCTGGAAAGAATTTGGAAGTAGGGAATTCATTTGCAGCAGGGGTCAGAGAAAATACTTGGAGTGAGAATGACTTGAATGATTCAGCCTGGAACACACTATTCAACTTCTTTCAGCCTGTTTCCTTGTCTCTCAGGTGAGGGGATGAAGTGAGATGAAAACAGATGATGCATGGGCAGTGAGGGTAGTCAGAGCATCCTTGCCTGGCTCAGCCTCTTAACCAGGATTCTGGTTGCCTGTTTTGAGCTAATGTGTTCACCAGGCCTGGAAAGATGCTAGTTCCCTGTGCTGCTTAGAAAGAGGGCTGCAGTGTACATACTTGGAAGAGTCAAGCTCTCGATTGGAAGCAGCGCACAAAGTTCTGTGATAATCAGATACATGGTTCAGATGCTTCCTCCAAAATACATCCATATTGGAGAGAACAAAATTAAGTGTCCTTAAATCAAACCTTTCATACACTGGGACAGCCCCTTCTAAGCAAGATGGAAATATACTTACAAATCTAAGGCTGAATTCTTTTCCTTCTTCCCTCACTGAGGGACCACTAGATGTGGTCTTCTCCCTGGCGTTAGCTCACAAGTCTATCCTAAGGCTTCCCTAAGGCTTGGCTGTGCCATATGCCACATGGCAGGCCAAGAAGTAATCAGTTCACAAGTTGGTGGGTAAGATGCAGCTTGACATGCATAGCTCCTGACTGTTGAGAAAGTATGCTCTCCAGAACCCTGAACTCCTAACAAAGAAGTAGCCTGTGGGTTACCAGGAGCCTACTAGGTTGGGGTGGGGGTTAAGAAGGTGGGGAAGGAACATGAAGGTCTACCTTTTGTGATCTGTGATTGCCACCATTGGGACATTGGCTTGGGGTTGTATATTCTGTAGCACCCGGTGCCTACCACATCTGAGAAAAGAGAAAAGCGGTACCTACCCTACTCCCTCCCTGGGTCTTTGATGAGACGCAGCTGCCATTATATAAGACTCAGGAAACCACAAATGGTGTGGCCACTTACTGGCCATTAATTGTCATAGTGGCAGTGGAAGTCCAATAATGATTATCATTCACTGAAGTTTTACTCTTCATTTTAAGTGAATGATTGAAACTTTTTGTGCCAATTGGTGTTGACCTTCCATATTTCCTATTGACTGCTGGGATGAAGCCATCCCCTCTCTGCTGGGCCTCTCTTAGGATCAATGATAACACGCAGTCTACTTAGCATGCATTGCTCTTCTTTACTCCTTCGAGAAAACCTTCCAGAAGAATGCATTGCTTCACTCCTAACTGGTGACTGACTCTTTGGTCGAGGCTGGCGTGTGGTTTTCAAATAAGTGAAGCAGGGGGCATTGCCTGGAGTGTTGAAAAGTACCCTTGACCTTAAAGCTGGGGGCTGGTGTTCCAAGGCATGCTCCAGCCATGAAAGCCCCCAGAGGGAAGAAGAGAATGAGGGTCCAGCAGAGGCTATGCAGTTTGGTGTGTTGATTCTAGCTCACTGTCTCGGGAATCCTCTCAGCCTTCTCCATAATTTATTGTAAGCAGCTTAGAAGATCTTTTGGATCCTGGGCATTTCTGCTTCCAAGTGCTTTGAAATAACGAGGTTAATTCCCATCCCCTCCTTTGCAGGAGTACAATGAGTCTGATGAGTTAGGTAATGTCTGGACAGAATGCTGGACACTGTGAAGTGAGGAGTGTAGGATTGAGTGGGGACATGAGTAGTCAAGTCACCAGGATGGGGAGTGTAGCCCTTGTCAGCAAGAGTCTGAACTAAATGTGGGATGGGAAATGCCTAGGGGTGAAATAGGGGAAAGAAATAGGAGATTCCCCATTTTGTTCTTTAACAGTCCTCTCTGTAGCACCTTTGACCATGCAAGTTGCCTTGCAATCAGGTACTTTGGTGTTGTAGTTGCTCAGCTCCAGAAGCAGCATCTCTAAACTACAGCAAATTAAACCACACCTTGTTTAAGGAAGTTTTAAATTACAAACCATCCAATTGCTCTAGGATGAAAATGTTCCACACTTGCAAGCCACTTGCACTTTCAGACCTCAGCACAATAATCTAATGCACAAAAACCATGAGATTATAAGACTACATGCTGGCATTAGTTTTCCTGAGCTAAATTCAGCAGAGAGACAGGCTCTTGCTAAGGAGACCCTGGGCACAGGCTGACCCTGTGTGGGGAGGTGTCTTCACCCACTGCAGCTGGCATGCATCCAGATGATGCCCTCTTCCTAATGACTGGACTTCTTCCATTGAATTCCTGCAGCTGAGAGGAACGCTACAGCAAACACCAACCTAGAGAAACCAGAAACAGCCTGTGCAAGTGAGATAGGAACAGGAAATTCATTATAGCAGAAAGTGCTGCCTTTTTGTAGTGGAGGGCCCTTCTTGTGTCTGGGACTCATGAATATCGCATCAAAAGAATAAGCTTATTTAAGAAAAGGAAAAAGAACTCCCAGGAGTAGAGGGAATTAAACTCTGGGAACTAACCTTAGGAAGGTCTTTTCAGTCGGATTGTGGAAGTTAGTTTCTGTCAGGGTTTTAGACTTGGATTTTTAACTTGTGTGAATGCAATCAAGAAACCCCTTTGGGTTACTTGAGGTGAGGGGGATGCCCTTTGTGGAACAAGGGCGGCAGATGACTTCATAAATGTCAGTGTGACCCAGGACGCCTATCTGGCTTCTCAATGCCTGGTTTCTTTTCTGCTTTTGTATAAAACTAGAGGCCCGGTGCATGAAATTTGTGCATGGGGGGGGGGTGCCCCAGCCTGCACCCTCTCCAATCTGGGACCCCTTGAGGGCAGTCGGACACCCCTCTCACAATCTAGGACTGCTGGCTCCCAACTGTTTGCCTGCCTGCCTGATTGCCCCTAACTGTTTCTGCCTGCCAACCTGATCACCCCCTAACCACTTCCCTGCCAGCCTGATTGATACCTAAGTGCTCCCCTGCTGGCCCAGTTGCTCATAACTGTCCTCTCCTGCAGACCTGGTTGCCCCTAACTCCCCTCCATTGCCAGCCTGGTCTCCCCTAACTGTCCTCCCCTGCAGGCCTGATTATCCCCAACTGCCCTCCCTTGCAGGACTGGCCCCTCCCAACTTCCATCCCCTGCTGGCCTGATCACCCACAACTGCCCTCCCCTGCCAGCCATCTTGTGGTGGCCATCTTTGACCACATTGGAGTGGGCATCTTGTGTGTTAGAGTGATGGTCAATTTGCTTATTATGTCTTTATTATATAGGATTGCCTAATGTTTAAATCTCACCAGGGTAGTTGAGAATGTTCTAAGGGGCACATTATTGTTGCAGCTCAGCCTTTTAATACTTAAATTAGGGATCAAGCCAGCAAACAAATACGCTTCTAGGGGCTTCCCAGTATAAGATCAGAAGCAGGAGCTCCATGTGGGCCATTTTCCACCTCTGGGGCCATGTGGCTGCTGCTTTCTTGTGGAGAGTGAAACAAATAAAGATCACAAAAGGTTATTGCTTACGGGAGCCATATAGAAAAGGAAGGAGAAGCTATTTCCTGGATTATTGACCAAGATTTTGACCTGACTCTGGTGAACCATGCAACAAACCACTCTGCTTCTGTAGGGGCTAAACATGTTCTTTCAACAGTTCCTCATCCCATCACCACCAGTCAGTCTGCCCTGTGTTTTTAGGACTGAGGGACACTTCCTGGTTGATTCATTGTCATCATTAAGGGGCAGGTTGTTTATGAACATACTTGAGGCAGTTCCCTGTGATACTGAGAATGAAGAGCAATAATAACAAAAGGCAGATGACAGGTAAAGGCAGCAGAAAAGGCATTAAAATAGCCCAGAACCAAAGACAAATTGTTTCATGTGTGCAGGTCCATCCCAGGAGTGCATGGAATTCTAGGAGAATTGGGTCCCAGAACTCAACTGCTTCCAGCTTTTGAGCTGCTCTAATTAGTGAAAGGTTTGGGAGAAAAGGGGAGAGAACGAAAATACCCTTTGCATTTCTGTAGTTTCTTTCAAGTTGAGAATGACTCTTTAGCCAGAGCCTCCATCCAGAACCTTGTATCCATGGCAACCCACTTGCAGCCTGCAAAGCTAACAGCCCACTCTGGAACTAGTGTTGCCGAACCAGAAATGGAACAGGAGAAGTTTTGTTTCCTGAGTTATTAGCATTAAATATATACACAAAGATGTATGTAGGAATCTGTGTATTTATTAGCAAATGCTGTTGTTATCTTTTTTTCCTTGACCTTAAAAGTGAATTATGTGCACTTATGCAGAACATACTATGCACTGGGTAAGTTCTGGGGATGCAGAAGTGAATAGGATGTTGTCTTTAACCCCCACCAGTGAAGCTGCCATCTCTGGTGGTGTTACCACACCATGAGATCTCTCAGCATTTGTGCGCTGGTGTTTCTCTGGCACAAAGTTGGGTAGTTAACCTTGTTAGCAGTTGGGAAGGCTTCCCAGTGATGATAACATTCAGGAACATAAAGGAGTGAGTATAAGTTTTTCAGGTGGAGGATGTGTGGAAAAGGGAATTCCTGTGTGAATAATATCTATCAAGTGGAAAATAAACCACATAATGATTTTGTTCCTTTTTTATTTCAGATAGAGAGAGAAACTTCAATGATGAGAGATAATCATTGATTGGCTGCTTCCTGCATGCCCACCAATGGGGATTGAGCCCACAACTCAGACATGTGCCCTGACCTCCTGGTCAACCACTGAGCTCAACCATGCATTTTGGGCTAATTTTATTTCTTTAACTGTTCCTGAGGCCCTAGATTCTGCCCACCAGCTGCTGAAGAATGTTATGGCTATAGCATTACCACTTTGAGATGGTTTAACATCTGTGCACCAGCAACATTTCCCAAGCCTTCATGGGGCTTCCACCTGCATATTTGCTTTAAGTGACAAGTGCATTTCTAACATTATGTACAAATGTGAAATTGGCAAGCCAATGCCATGGGCAGCTCAGAGAGTGATCAAAGCTGATTTTTTTAAAAAAGCTTATAATTAATTACTTGATTTTTTTTTGTTTTCTTTAGGTTTTATAATACTTTCTCCCTAAGACATCCCCGACATTAGTTTGACTTCTCCATGCAATGACTTTTTAAAAGAGAAGCATACCTGTTCTGAACTACTATAGTGGTTTTTACTTTAGCAGGTTTCTTTATGTTCTTAGAGATATACTAATTTGCATAGTAACACCAAGAATATAAAGATAAATTACTTATTTTTGAGCACTGGAGAGCAAGGCCACCTCAGTAATGTTCTGCAGAGTCCCCCGCCCCCCCCCCCAAATCAGTGCCAGTCATTTTGCGGACACCCCATGCATAGTAATCAGTGATAATTGAATAATAGCAGGCATCAACCTTAAGGAAGAAAACAGAACCACCCCAACTGATTGCACTTTTCTACAAAGGCTACTTTTATTACCAGGACTCACTAAATAATCAAATTGTCATTATCACACACACTATTGCTACTAATATACATTTAGTCTTTCCATTCATGCAGTAGCAGTGGTGCGGATGTAAATATGGAAAAGATTAAGTCCCATTTTCAAGAATCTTATAATTTACTGTGTTTGTGGAAGGGAGGGTTGAGATATATAAATAAATATGATAAAAACAATAAAGTAATAGCTATACATATGTATATATGTATGTATATATGTATGTATATATAAATATATTTCACTATACCTAACACATAAGTGTAAAATGATTGATAGGATAAATAAACATGCTATAAACAGGCATAGAAAAAATTATTCATTTTGATGGGGGTCCAGGGCTTTCATGACAGAAAGGCTTTATAGAGGAAGCAGCATTTATGTAGAATTCCAAAGAGTGAGTGCTATTTTGTATGTCTATAGGAGAAGGGCCATAGGGGCGGGGACACAGTATAGGCAGAGGCTGGGAGGTGGGATGTTGTGAGGTGTGCCTGGGGATGTGAATGGTCTATTGAGAAAGGATACAGTGTGAGGCACCTGGAAGTCAGAAACTTGATTTTGGAGAATCTTGAGTGTCATCATACCTAAGAGTTTTGGTTTTATTTTTCTGGTGGAAAGGGTGGGAAATGAGTAGCCACGGATATGTGAAGAGGGAATTGATGCTATTATGTTCATTGCTTATTGGTGGTGTACTCCCAGTAGTTTGTAAGCTCCACGAGGTGAGGCATTATATCTGTGCTGTGTTCACTCATCCATCCCAAGGACTTACCCAGTACCTGGCATACAGTACCGTAGATCCTCAGGGGGTAACTTGATTGGGATTCTACCAGGGCTTTAGGAATTTATTTCTGGAGATGATGTGAAAGTAAGGAAATGATAAGGATTTCTGGCAGGAGATACAAGGTAGCAAGTTTTTTTCAGAAGCCTGAGAGAAAACCTGTGAGCCTGAGGCTGAGAGTGACAGAGAAGGGAAAAGAACCATGGATGAGAGTGCTGAACACAGTGCTGGCGAACTTGGTCACCACAGAAGAGGGGGGCCAAGGGTCTGACATGCTCCTTGTATGTTTAAGAATAAACAACTGTCTGGGACTGCCACTAACCAAGGCTCAGAACTCCAAGGGAAGAGCTGCCTTTCTGGTTGGAGATGCGGAGCTGCTGAGAAGAGGGAGATATGGCTTTGCTTTTGGAAAGGCTGAAGGGAGGTGCCTTTGGGAAATTCATGTGAACATTCAGTTAAAGGGATAGTTGGGGAATGGAGCTCCATATGGGACAGGAGGACTGCAGTGAAGGGCGGGGGAATCTCTAGGTCACAGGTAATGAGTGAAGTGCAAGAAGTCAGGGCCCTGGATCTCCCAGGGAAGGAATGGAGGGCAGAGTTGATGAGGACAGAAGGCAAATCCTGAAGAAAGCTTGCATTTAATGGGTAGGGCATTCAGAAACTTGAGACTTGGAATGGAAGTCAGAAATAAAATTAGGAGAGCAAAGGATCAAAGAAGACTTTTCTTTTTAAAATTTCTTTATTGATTAAAGTGTTATATATATATGTCTTCATTCCCCCATTACCAGCCCTCACCCCATTGGAAGACTGTTTTCTGATTGAGGATGTGACCGAAGAGCTCAGTTTGGAAATAAACCAAGCAGGGTGAAGGCAGGTACGCACCCACTGGATTTGATGGTCAAGAGGTACAATCATTCCAGTAGAAGGGTGGAATTGAAAAGCATTACAGGAAGTTAAAAATGTTGGATAAGAAAATGCAGCACAAATGTGTTTGGCAATGAAGGAAACAAAGGTGGGGATTGAATTTCAGGAGAAATTAGGGCTGATAAAGACTTCTTATATTTTATGAAGGGAAGTATGTTAGTGTGCTAATGGGATGGGAGCTGTTATGTAAAGATGTTACAATAAACCTTTAGTTGTTTCTATCATATAGGAAAAGTATTTTGATTCTGAGTAAAGAAGCATTATAAGACACTTGCTTCCATCTACACAAAAATAATAGATTTGAGCATGATTTAAATATGATGTCAATCAGTGCATGAAGATGATGTTTAATATTATTGGTAGAGATCATTTGGGCAGTCTCAGATTTTATCTCTGTATGGAGGCCTTCTATCTGTATATACCATGAGGTTCAAGGGATGGTGGCATCACCTTGTGTCTGTGCCTGTCTCGGGATGGCTGATAGTCCCAAGGATGAAAATCAGGTTAGATGGAGAAGAACTGATAGTCCTGGATTTGGGTTTCATGAAGATTTTAGGAATCTTAGATGTTGAGATGCTTTGGAGGATTATTGGATCTTTCATCTTATGCTCTGGGTGAAGATTTCCAGTGAAAGTTTTTCAACAAGATGTCCTATCTAATGTTGCTGTCTAGGATCTGCAGTGGCAGTGGAATCAGTGTAGATGGGAAAGATCTCATGGCATTCAATGTGATAGATCTTTGTTTTGGCCAGTTAGAGAGTAGAGTTGGCATAGAAACAAATGGGAAAACATTTTTCTTTTTTTTTTTAAACCAGATAACAGCCACATCGAAGCAAATATAGTTTTTTGTACCTTTTGTGAAAGTTGAAGATTTTATCATGCTCTGTGTCTTTAGAGCGCTAGGGTTGAGTGAATGTGATAGAGACAGGATCTGGCTAAACTGCAAGTAGAAGGGATTCTCTCCAGTCCAGAATGTGAAGACCAAAAAGTCTGGGTCAACACAGGTATCTGAGCCTATCAGTTGAATGGGAAACCAGATGGCAACACGAGGTGCTTTGTGTGTGTTTTTTTTTAATTATTCAAAAACAGAATAGACAACTGCCCATCAATGCCAAGAGCAACATTAATGCAGTTGCATGATAAAGAGAAGTGGGCAGAAAAGCTGATATTAGGGAGTAGTTGAATAAACAGTGGCACCTCTCTAAATTCATCACATGCAGTTGTTTAGCATATTCAAAATGTGGAGGGAAATGTTCAAGGGAAAATTTAGGATACAAATTTCTATGTAGTATGACACAAATTTTGTAGATTTAAGTGTTGCCCATTTGCATAGAAAATGCACCTGTGGGACTATTATACCCCAGAAATCTATGGTGATAGTATTATAAGTGATTATTATTTTCCTCTTTATAATTTTATATACTTGCTGAGATTTATATAATGAGGGCATTTTATTTTTATAAGCATACAAATTGCTTAAACCTGAACTTAAATAACATAAAAGTGTTAATTGCAGATATTTTTCTTCCTGTGTTTCTTTTCATTTACTCTCTACCTGATTAGGGCGTGAGTTGGGGGGGGGGTTGATTTTTTAAGCCTGTGGGCTTGTGTTTACAACCAAATCCTATATGAGTCAGAACAGGCTTTATTTAGACTGTAGACTAGAGCAGGTCAGATCTGACCTGTTTCCAGATATTTGCCCGTGAGTGAAGTGGGTGGGCACCAAGATTAGGGAGATGGTGTGCTACTCCTGGCCTGCAGGATATGGAAGTGGCTGCCCTCACTCCTGCTCCTT
Source organism: Vespertilio murinus (assembly GCA_963924515.1). Classification (NCBI taxonomy): domain Eukaryota; kingdom Metazoa; phylum Chordata; class Mammalia; order Chiroptera; family Vespertilionidae; genus Vespertilio; species Vespertilio murinus. Next base: position 18,931,305 of record OZ004719.1, on the reverse strand, counting down.
CTGCTTTCCTTGCTCCCTGTCCCCTACCCTTTACTCTAGGTCCCCTCCCCCCTTTCTCATATTCTTCCTCTCCTTCCATTTTCCTCTCTCCCCCTCCTTTCTTCTTTGGCACTGCTTCTCTGAAGGTCAAGTACTCTGTTGGTGTGGTTGATCCACGTAAGCTGGAGGATGAAGAGCTGGCTACTGCTCCTAGACATCATTGATAAAATGCACCAGGAAGCAGAAAAAAGGCAAAATGAGCATTTTGACTGTGGTCACCCAAGGCAGACCATTTAAAAAACTGATTAAAAAACACGTCTGTGGGGATGGATATATTGTGCAGTTTTACTGTGTTGGATATATGAACCTGCACACATGATAAAATTGCATAAAAATACCTATGCATGTTAGTCTGAGTAACACAGGAATTATGAGTAAGATCATTGGCTTGTATCCGTATTAATAGTCTGGTTGTGATGATATCCTGTAGTTTTGCAGAATGTTGCCTTTGGGGGAAAATAGCTAAAGAATACATGCCACCTCTCTGTGTTATTTCTTTCAACCACAAGTGAGTCTATAGTTACTTCAAAATAAATGGTTTAATAAAAAATAAAAAAAGTACACATCCATTTGTGTCACATAAGATTCATTGCCCATGTGGTTCAGGATTCTGCTCTAAGAGTAAATAAAAACCGGATTTTGAACAAATATCTATTAAGAAATTATTAGGTGTTAGGCACTATGCCTACTAGGTACTTTATATGCATTGCTCTCTTTTAATCCATTCATCAGTCTTATGATGAGTGTTAATATCCTCATGTGACATAGAAGGAAACTGAGGCTCAAAAGTTCAATAACTTGCCCACACTTCCCCAGCTAGTAATTGCAAAGTAAAGGACCAACCTGGGATCTGATTATGAAGCATGCACACTTTATCACTAAATTCTACTCCCTCTATTCTATCAGGTAACCATTTGCCTTCCATGGTATTTAACTCAGTTCTTGTCTCTTCCCAGCCATCATTTCACAGCATCTATCCTTTGGGGCTCATTCCCCTATGAGTCTATCTAAATACTTACCACACTTATTTATTATGACCACCATTATTATCTCTAGTTTATTATTCAGTTTTCCTGTCAATCAAGTTTATTTCCTGCAGTGGAGAGAGTTATGCCTTTTTAAATTGAACTATTTCTCTTAGGTTTCTGTGGGAAAGTATGCCCTCCCTTTCCACTGCCTAACGAATTACTGATATTAGGTGGGGCTGGTCCCTGTGATGGTTCCTGCATGCTCGCTGGTCCCGCCCCCACAGCAGGTGGCCATCAGGTGATTGGAGCCTGCCAGCTGGAGAAAGGGACCAAGAGGGGTCAGTGCACCTCATAGTGACTGGTCAAGCAGTCATTCTGGCCATTAGGGTCAATTTGCATATTACCTTTTTATTATATAGGATTTTAGTTCAAAGGGGGCTAGGGAGGATGGCCTCTTTCCTGCCATGGGGAATCTGGATGGAACTGCAAGGGTTTATGGCCTGGTTTGTAGCAAGTGCATGAGTTAGGACGTAAGGGCTTCTATGGCGAACTGACTGCCCCTGAGCCTGGACTCCTTGCAACAAAGGGGCCCTTTCCAGGTGATCACTGGGAAGATGGAGCATGTGCTGGAGGCTGGAGTGCAGGGAGGGCTGCTGGCTCCATGAGGGTCGCCTCTGTCTGTACTCACATTCTTTTTCATGGAGTGCTTTGTAAGGGGTTGGGAATTGGTTGGCTAGTTCAAGTTAGCTCCACAAAGGTCGCCTGACAAGAGAAAATGAAAAAGAACCTTTCACAGCCAATCACCGGGGAGAGAGATCACAGAAGGAGGAGCAGGAGATGATGTAGGAAAAAACTTCACAAGAATACTGGGTATGGCAATGGACCCATTTGAAAAATGGAAAAGAGGCAAGGACTCTGGGTGCCCCTCCCCCTCATGCTTTTCTCCCCACCCTCTTCCCAGGCTACAGCTCAAACCCAAAGACCTTAGGCATGTGAGATGAAGGGACTAGAGGTGCCTGTTTGGAATCAGTCACGTGGCAATATTGGTCAAGAGCCATGTGAAGCGATTCCCCCATTGGAGTTCATCACCAGCATCTGCCTTTGAGTCAGTGTCCCTGGTATTGCTTGTGCTGGATGGCACCCACCTCTGCTGGGCATGGGCCTGGCTGAATGCAAAGTGTCCTCTGAGAGCTCCCCCCTGTTGAGCAGGGCCTCAGCTGGGTGGTAGGAGCAAGCGATTCTAGAAACAGCTGCTGTGTGTGTCACCCACTGCCCCCTCTTCCTTAGATGTGAATGATTCCCTACACAAAAGCTACTGTCAGCTGCAAAAACATTGTAATAAGTGTTTTCTTTTCTTGCTGAAATAAAGCAATTACCAGAGACTATGCAAACACCTAAGTGACCTCAGTGGTAACCAGAGCAATTTGCTGTAAAGTTGGTTTCCAATGAAATAGCAAAACACTCCCTGCAACCCAGCTGGGTTGCAGACTGGGAGGAGGTCACTTGCTCTTTGGCTCATCTAAGGAGGCTGTGCAAACTTTGGAAGGGGAGAGGGGCAGGGGAACAGGAGTGAGATGCAGAGCAGAGATGGAACATTCACAGCAAAGGGAACAGAATAATTTTGCACTGATCACCTCCATCTTTCCAACCCCTCCCCTGGCTGAGTGTTTTGACCCCTATAGATGGGGGCCTGTTGGATGGGACCATGATCATTTGAGAGCTGTTAGGAGATATCCCCAAATTCTGCCTTTCAAAGGGGACTGCTCACTGCTGGTGATGAACCCTTTTTGCTGAGCAGTTGTCCTCATGCTTTCAAAACTGAGGTTAGGGCTTGAGGTGATACACATGTGGTATACCCCTAAACCTCCCATCCCAACCTTTTATGTACCCCACTCTCCATCTTAGCAGCTGTATTAGGGAAGATTCCTTTCCCGTCACTTAGAGCAGTAATTGAATGTTTCAGAAAGCACTAAATTTCCACTGAAGCCATCTTGCAGAAGTGAGTCGAGTTCTGCACACACCTGCAGGGTTTGATTTGTAAATACAATAGGTTCTCACTTAGCATCATCAAGAGATTCTGCAACTGCAAGTGAAAGGACATATAACGAAACTAGTTTTACCATAGGCTAGTTTATATAAACAAGAGTTAAGTTCCTATGGCATCTCATCTTATCTAATAAAAGAGAAACATGCAAATTGACTGTACCTTTGCTATGTCCACAAGCCATCAGCCTACCAGCCAATCAGGGCGAGTATGCAAATTAACCCAACCAAGATGGCAGTTAATTTGCATATCCAGGCCAGAGCGAAGACTGAAGACAACTTAGAAAGAAATCAAGCACTGCAGAAGGGAGTGAATCTGCGGAGAAGCAAGCAAGCCAGGTGGTGGAGAAGGGAGGGAAGCAGGTGGGGTGGAGACCGCAGCAGGAAGCCCTATTGCAAGAATCTTCCTGCAACGGTCCTCTAGTCAATATTATAATGAAATGAAGTAAAAATGTTACTTGAGGACCTGTTGTGCATAGTTTTTGCTCTTAAAAGTGGCCCACAAACCAGTAGAATTTGCATACCCTAGGAGCTGGAAATGCAGAATCTAAGGATCCACCCCACCTCTAGCCAATGAAACTATATTTTCACAAGCTCACAGGTAATTGGTATTTACTTTGAAGTCTATGAAGTACAGCTTTTGATGTGAGGTGCCCCTTCTCTCAGGGGTATGACTGGAGCAAGCCTTGTCTTTGGAAGTAGCCTTAGACCCAGATTGTAGCTCTTTCCCTAATGATGCTGGTCAAGAACCCTAACTTCTATGAGACTCAGTTCCCTGTAGCATAAGATCATGGTACAAGGGCTGTTGTGAGAATTCAGTGAGTTGCTATATATCAAGAGCCTAGCAAGGAGAATGGACTTGCAAAAACAGTCTCCCTATGACTAAGTCTTCTCATTTAAGGGACCTTTGAATAAAACATAATAAAACACCCCATTCCCGTCTCCAAAAGGCTGGCTTTTGTAGAAACTGGTATTTTCAAGTGTTATAGAAGGTTCCATAGAATTTCACTTTGCTTGATTGATCTGACCTCTCTTATTCTCAGTCAGGCTTTCTCAGCAGTCTTTTTGCTCAGTTATGTCTACTCCATAATTAAAGGCAAGAGATCTGCCTCTTTCCTGGATTAGAGGCATCCTGGAATCAGGACCTTTCACACATTTTTCTCTGATGTGGACTGTGGTGCAACTCCAAGGACTCTGGATTTTAACAGGCATGGGTCCAGACTCTGGCTCTGCCCTTTCCTATATAATAAAGAGGGAATATGCTAATTGATTGTCACACCCTCACAAAGACAGTGGTGCCCACAGCCAATAAGGAGGGAATATGCTAATAGACTGCCATGCCCTCAAATATGGTAGCACCCACAGCCACAAGATGGCATCGCCCAGTCTCCTCAGCCCTACCTGGTTAGCAGGTGCTTGGCATAGCTGGACCCACACACGCGTCTGCCTCCAGAGTCCCCCAGTCCCCTCAGCCTTCCAGCCACCCAGGGCCAGCCCGAAGTACAGGCAAGCCTCAGATGGTGGCTGCCCAGCCTCCCAGTGCTGCCCAAGGCTCAGGTAACCAGGGCCCACTGAGGCTTGTGCTGCCGGCAGTGGTAGCAGCAGAGGTGTGATCTCCTTCCCCTGATTGCCAGGTCACCTCCTGCCCCTGAGGGCTCCTGGACTGTGAGAGGGCAGGCTGGGCTGAGGGACCCCCCTCCAGTGTATGAATTTTCATGCACCAGGTTTCTAGTATTAATATATGAGGAGTGGAGGAGTTGTCTAATTTCTATGAACCTTGGTTTCCTTATGTAGAGAATGGAGCTGACAAATCCTTATCTCCTAGAGTCATTGTGAAGAGTAAGTGAAAATTACAGCCCAAACCTTATCACACTGTAGATGTTCCATACATATTTATTTCCTCTTCTGTGATATCCAGAAATAATTAACCATTTGTAGGATAATGAAACTAATATTTATTTTAGAACATCACTGACAGAGGAAGGTTTGCATGTTAGGGACACACACCTAATTTTTGTTCCTCTTTTAGCCCCTGGCCACTACAGAGTCAGAGCTAATGTGATATTAGACACACTAGCCAAATGGTATGATGATGCAGTGGTCTTGTGACTCATTCTAATTAACTTTGAAATGTTACCTATTCTTACGCTTCAGAACTCATTCTAACTTAGTCCTTGTTTGATTTTTATAATTTATTTCAAAAGTCTCTTTGTACATTATTTTTCCTCTATAAGTCTTTGGCCAAAAGCAATAAAATTTTTACATAGTAAAATCCCTGTTAATCATTTTTTGACATGTCATGTATAGTTCATATTTACCCTACCAACATTGGGTAAATACTATAAGTATTATAGTTTAGAGAGATAAATACTATTGTTCTGAGAGCAAAAAGCATCAAATATTAGTGTGTTTTATAGGTAGATAAGTAAGGCAAGGGAAGGATGGATAAGGGAGGGCAAACAACCAGTAAATGACAAGTGGTGGAAGAGGAAAATACTCAGACATTTCATTTTCAATGAAAGGTGAAAGTTGCCTTCAGATGAGCTTTTCAAGGAAGTGGGAAAATCAGTGATCTGGGAAACTTGGCTATCTATTTTAGTAGATTGGAAATTGGAGCGATGAAAGCTCTTTCACCAAAGGTGATAAAACAGTGGAGAGAATCATATAAAATTATGAAAAGAAGGACCCAGGAGAGATCTTCAAGTCTGTCTTCTTTATCATGAGGCATACCCACACGTAGACAGTTCCAGACAGATGAGAACCCATTTTTGCTTTAAACAAAGTTAAAGGAAGATATTCCATGGTCTCTTGATTTCCATCAGCATTTAACAATTTTAAATATTTTCAGCAATTTCCATTCACAGAGAGCTTTTTTCCTGAAATCTAACCCAAGTCTCATGTTTCTTGTTCAACATTGATTTTTATAGATAGTATATTGCTAAGACCTGGAGTTTTAAGATACCATCCTATAGCGTTCTCAGATCCAGTGCAGTCAAGTTAACTGTCTCTTGAGATTGTATATGTGTGTAACATTTTTCTCCTTTAAAATCACCTTGCAAGTTTTATTTGCTGTATCTCAGACATCTAACAATTAGTCACAAATGTAAGATCCTAGTGTATATATTCCTTTACTTTTTTTGAACAAATACTGTATTTGCCGGTGTATAAGACAATTTTTTGGCCCTGAAAATAATGTATTTGCCGGCGTATAAGACGACCCCCTAACATTTCCACTCAAAATACAGAGTTTGTTATATACTCGCCGTATAAGACTACCCCCCACTTGGAGGCATATTTTTCAGGGCCAAAAAATCGTCTTATACGCCGGCAAATACGGTAGATTTCTTAGATGTACTATCTATTTTCTGCAAGCTTCAAGTATATATTTTTAAATATAGCATATCATATTTGAAAAATCAATATTCATAATTTGATGAATTTCAATTATATCTCATCTCAGTCATAGTTTTTACCAAACTGATGAGGCCTGACAACCTGTATTTATTCCAGATGTTTTTCAGAATCAAATAACCCCACACTCTGTTGAATTTGTTTTTTTTTTTATATGCCTGTTCTATTTCCTTTGCTAGCTCATCCTTCATTTCCTCACCACAAAATTGGAGTTCTTCAGGACTTAGCCCTGGGCCATCTGCTTGTGTTCTGCCCGGCCTCCAGAGGTGACCTCAGTCACTTTCTTGGTTTCCATCTAGATTTCTACTTTTGCTAAATCTGAACTTCTATTCAAATGTTTTTGTGAGTTCAAGAATCATATGTACATTTGTACACAGAATATAAAACTTATATGTCTCACAGGCACTGAACATTTTGAAGAGCAAGGCACTGCACGATTTGAGAATGGTCTTACAATCCACTGCCAGCTGCCCCAAATTAGTTAGGTACGGTCGTGGGAGGATCCACCTTTCTGCCTGTGAAGGAGGCCTCTCACAGGCTCCTTCATTATTTCTTGGATTTGCCACCAGTTTGCAGCTTCAGGTACAACATGTGTCTCAAAATGTCTGCCTTCTCTGTGGGATTTGATGGCAGCTCTTCTTCCTGGACCCGTGAGAGAATAGTGACAGAAAATTACTATGATTATCTCCTGGGAATGGTGTCTTACAGTCTTGTTATCGGCTTCCCTGTCGCTGCTGTCATTTGTTTGAATATTATTGGGCTTGATACTTAGCTGAGCCAGATAAGATGATGGTGTTTTGGTGACTGAATCAGTGAGTTGCAGGAAAGGAGTCTATAATCTCAGGGTAAGTTACCCTTTAACAGGGCAAGGTTTCAGAGACTAAAAGTTGGGGGTATCTTAGAATATCCTTGACCCTATTCTGTGGAATTTTAGCAAAACCTATAAACAGCACATCTGTAGTAATAAAAGCATAATATACTAATTAGACTGGATGTCCTTCCGGATGACCTTCCAGAAGAAGCCAGGGCTTCGAGGGAAGCCCAGGTCCTGGGTGCCTGCTGGCAGCTGGAGGGAAGCCCGGGTCCCAGGTGCCAGAGGGAAACCTGTGCTGGCAGCTGGGGCGGGGAAGGAAGGCCCACACTTGCATGAGTTTTGTGCATTGGGCCTCTAATACAAAATAAGTGACCAGTTTGTCAGAGGCAGAAGCTCTTCAAATAGTGGGGAAAGTACAGGGGAGGGAGCAGTGACTTGTCCCTCTGAACTGTGTTTCAGACAGAAAGCTGATATATTAGGGAGAAAGACTTTGAAAGCAAGGACCCAGTGAAGAAGCAAATGGGATATCAGGGATGTTCATTCTGGAATGAGTGGGTGCTACTGGCCATTGTGTCCATGGACAGAGACATCAGTGAGGCCAGTGTAGTTAAACACATGGGAAGTTAAGGTAGAGAGGATGGATACACACACACACACACACACACACACACACACACACAAATTGTATCAAAATCAATGGGAAAAAGCAGTAACATTCATGAAAACATCTATTTGAACCTAAATAGTATAAAAGTATTATTTATTGAGTGTCCACAATATGGGTACTTCTCCATATATATTCTTTCAGATCTCCATACCAACTCTGAAAAAAATAGCAAAAGTAAGAGTTCAGCCTCTAAATTTCCAGGGTTTAAATCTAGTGTGCCCCAATTCCTTGACAAGTGGCCTTATGGAGCTTCTGACCTCTCTTTTCATTCAGTGAAATGGACACAAAAGTAGTAACAATCTCTTAGGGTTGTTTTGAGGAACAACGGGTTTGATAAGTGAAAATTGCTGAGATCAATGCCTGCACAGACTCATTTCTCAATCAATGCTAACAATTATTACCTAATCATCTTTGATTTCTTTTTTAGCTGTGAGGTTTTCCCGTGAAACCTGGTTGTGTCTTCTAGCTTGGTTTATAGTGCGATGACCAAGTTAGTGAAGCTGGAGGGGAGTATTAATTGTGTTGAGATATTCACAGGAGATTTTCCCTTTGTGTTTATAGCATCATCATCTATGAAGAGAGGAATAGAAGAAAAAGAGATTTGAGATGTAAAACATAATGGTCATGATTCTTCGAGGTTCTGAGGGGCTCGGAAGGGTGAAGGAAATCCACATTTGCAATGGTGTATTGAGGCTCTTCAGTTGTGGCCATGTTTCTTTTGGAGAACAAAAAGGCACTAACCTCTCTTAAAAAACCATTTAGCCCTTGAATCTGGAAGGTATTTCAGGCAAGTTCTGTGAGACTCAAAATGTAATTATTCCTGAGTATCTAGTGGAGTATCAAGTGTGGCTGAGTTCCATCTAAGCATATTATTAAATCCTCTCTTGCTCTTTGATGGTAGAAAAGTGTTTTCACATAATCCCCCATCTGTGAGGAAGTGATGGGCACAGAATTCCAAGGCAATTCCTGTTCAAGGACAAACAGCAAGTCAGAGAGAGAATGAGAACCCTCATCCCACCTTAGCCAGTGGGTCTCCTTTCTGCCTATTAACCCCATGAGCGGGGCTAAGTGATTGGAGAGGCTGTCCATTTAGGAAAAAGAAGTTTATTTCAAGGTAGTACTTACTGAAATGTAGGAGTGATCAAGAGGGATAGAGATAAGGGCTGGAGGAGTGTTATTTCACAGTCATAACCCTGGGGAAGACAAGTGGGCCATCTCATGGAAACCTTTTCATCTCACAGATAAAGAAGGAAGGATCAGACCTCAAGGTCACTTGCCCTTAGTGTCAATGTGGAGACAAGGACCCTTTAGCTAGGAATAGAGGGCTGTGAGTATAAATGTCCATGACATTCTTTCAGTAGGAAATAGTTAAACCAGGAAAATCATCCTTTTAAATTATTGAAATCATTTATTGATGCTGAGACACTGTATGTTTGGTGAACATAAGTGAAGAATATTAATAGATATGACATATGGCCAAATCGTCCCCTATGGACTTCTGCTTTACAATATAAACATGTATTGTCCAATAAAACATGACATTGTCTTCATAGTATCCTAACTAATAAAAGAGAAACATGAAAATTGACTACCTCTGCCACTTCCGAAAGCCACGCCCACCAGCCAATCAGGAGCAAGTACACAAATTAACCCAACATATATGGTGGCAGCCACAGAGCTGGAGCCAGCTGAAAGCTTGCGTTGCCCCTAGTGATGGAGGAAGCCAAGCTTCTCATCTGCCTTGGCCTGCCCTGGCCTCTGCTCAAGGCTACAAAGTTTCAATTATAAAAGATAAATAAATCCCAGATATCAGGGCCTCAACTTGGGTCGCTGGGGAGTGTGGGCCAGCCTGCAAACCTCTACAGGCCTCTTTCCCAGGCTGCCCCATACCCCAAGGAAACCTCCACCCTCATCCAGGACACCCTTCAGGACAAATGAGTTGGCCCTGACCCATGCACCAGTCCTCTATCCTATCTAATAATAGAGCAATATGCAAATTGGCCATCACTCCAGCACACAAGATGGCTGCCCCCATGTGGACACAAGATGGCTGCCACAAGATCGCCAGCAGGGGAGGGCAGTTAGGGGCAATCAAGCTGGTAGGGGAACAGTTAGGCATCAATCAAACTGGCACTGGAGTGGTTAGTGGGTGGTCAGGCTGGCAGGCCGAAGTGGTTAGGGGCAATCAGGAGGGCAGGCAGGCAGTTGGGAGCCAGCAGTCCTGGATTGTGAGAGGATGTCTGACTGCCTGTTTAGGCCTGATCCTGGTATAAGATGATTATTAGTGTCCTTTCCCAGTGTCCTTTCCCTTTCCTGGTGGGATGGGGCCTAAATGGACAGTCAGACATCCCTTGAGGGATCCCAGATTAGAGAGGGTGCAGGCTGGGCTGAGGGACACACCCCCCTCTTGTGCATGAATTTTGTGCACTGGGCCTCTAGTTATAAATAAATTATTAAGGACTTTTGGTTTCTGCAGTCCTACCTGCCATAGGATTGTAATTAAAAATAAAGGAATGTGCAGCAACTTTTAGCCATAAATGTCAGGAGTTTAATGAACTGGAAAAACTCAGATGAAAAAGTATACCATTTGCTGAGGGGCATTTGGAGGATTGCTTTAAAGAGGACCATCGCCTGTGTGGTTGCTTATGCATCTCTCCAGCTGTGGCTAAGGTCTGTGCTCTGGAGAACCTACCCAGAATGGCTGCCAAGCTCTGCTTGTTGGGTGTCCATGTGCATTGCCAAGGCCTGGGAGTGGGTCTTCTTCTACATTATCATTATCTAACCTGACCCACAGCAGGCCCTGTTCAAATGCTTCTTGGGTGAATTATTGCCCTTCAGGTTATACATTTAAACGCTAAAGCTGAATCATGGTTTGTATTTCTTATTTATTTTATCTTTTTAAATATATATATAATATAATATAATATAATATAATATAATATAATATAAGTAATATATATTATTTTAGAGAGGAAGGGAGAGGAGAGGGAGAGAGAGATAGAAACATCAATGATGAGAAGGACTTATTGATCAACTGCCTTTTGCACTCCCCCTACAGGGAATTGAGTCCACAACCCAGGTATATGCCCTTGATGGGAATTGAACCCTTACCTCCTGGTTCACAGGTCAATGCTCTACCACTGAGAAACTCCAGCCTGGTGGCTTGGATTTCTTACTGAGTTGGCCTAGGGATCTGCTCAGAGCTGGAGTACTTTGTGAAGGAATGTAATAAGAGATAGGAGGAGCCAGACTTGTAGTTTACCGATGGCTTCACTGTCTTAGGCCAGTTACTTTGTCACTTTGACCCTCCTATCTTTAAAAATGACAATACCCACTTTTTTAGGGGCTGGTGTGATGACTGACAAACATGTAAACTGAAATCACATTTTACCCGAATAGCCTGGAGGTTGCTCTTACTCTGCCTGCCACCAGATGGAAACCTCAAAGGAGAGTCTCCTGATCATGAGCTAGCTATTAAGTTCGATTTATCTATTGTTTTGCTGTTTTTGCATAACCGCTTAGTATCTACTGACCTATCTTGGTAGCTCCCCACATCCCCTTCCTTGTTTTCATCTCACATTAGTTTTGATTCACAGTCTCTGTGGCAGCTCTCTCCTGACCAGTCCTCCAGTGTTAGGTTTATTCAGTTCTCCCAGTGCCCCGTCCTGCAAACCCGCCGGAGAGGATGCACAGGACAGGTGCCTATTCCATGATTCTGTATGCAAGCACAGGGCTTGCTAGCCTGGCAAGTTACACTCTAATTTTTTTTCTGGCTTCTTGATCCATCGAGTTGTTGTTCCCAAATATAAGTCCACATCATTGGTTTCCCCTAGTGTTTCATTATGAGTTAGGAAGTTGCTCTGGAACCTTTTCTGTGGGAGCTGAGAACATGTGCAAGACCAGCACCAGAGTGCCTTGTTCAAGGCTCCGTGTACTGATAGTCACACAATTCTTGGTACTTGCACTTGGTACTTGGTACTTGGCACTTTTTTATGCAGACCTTCTTTTAACACCCTCGAGGACAGGTAGTAGTAATCATCCCTTTGCAATCTGGGGACCTGAAGTATGGAGAGTCAGATACCTATTCTAGGCCCTAGCAGCAGCATGGTGGTCAGAGAATAGCTTTTAGTGAAGGCTGCTCCCAGTCTGAGTTCTGATAGGTCAAAGCTGTGTATTGGGTTTACTAGTTCTCTGAAGGCTTCTTTGGATGTGGCCAGCTTTGCAGTGCTAGGGACTGATTCCTTCCTGGGTGTAAGGGAAGTTAGACACATTGCATGGAGACATCTAACCTTTTGCAGCCTGCTTCTGGGAAGAGCTCAAAGAGCACCCCTTGGACACCACCATTTATGAAAGAATACTGGGCTGGATTGAGAAAGTGGTCTGCCCTAGCAATGAGAATTATAATATTTTACCCTCACTTCATCAGTGTTTAAGACTTATTTCTCCAGGCAACAGGGTGGGGATGTTTTTTTCTTACAGTTGGAATACTCTCTGACATAAAGATAGAATTGAAGCAGAGTTGAAAAGCCGTCTTTGGTTCTTTGCTCTAGACATTTTGTCAAAGGACTGTGATCTCTATAGAAGCTGTGTGATATTGAATGAGGCCGATGAGTCAGTGGTCCCAAAATGGAATCTTTCTTTCTTCATTTAATAGCAGTATAACTTGCAGATGGAAGCACATAGGGCAAGAGCCCAGTTAGTTCATGTCCCCAAATGAAGCATGTTCCCCAAATGTATCTGATTTCTTGTTGTAATTAGTGGAACCCATCTCAGCTACCACAGCCTGCCAGCAATCAACTTAAAAAGATAGACTTGAGTTCACTCATTATCCTAATAGGTCCATTTTAGTGTCTGAAAACTGAGACCCAATCTTGCCTTGGGGCAAAAAAAAGTGTCTTGCTTCCTGCATAAGAATGTGACATTTATACATTCAGAGTTTCTCATTTGCAGGCTGGTTACCAGTTTCATAAGCAATGACGAGGGAAGACTAGGGCAAGGGAGGAAAGGCTGCCTGTGGGTGCAGTCATTTTTTATCTTATTGATGGGCCACCTGCTAATATGTCACTCTCACTCTACCATGTTTTTATAGGAAATTTTTTAGGGCTTTGGATTTTTTAAATGTCATATACATACACTTATATAACCTTACAAATCATAAGCATGTGGGTCAATGCATTTTTAAAAAGGTAACATCCCTATATAATCAGGTCCCTGACCAAGAAACAAAATAGCATCCCTCCATCTCCCCTTCCCCTTCCCTCCTCATGCCTCTTCCACCACCATCACCATCCCTAGGGAAACACTAACTTGATGTGTAATGCCATAGATTAATCACTTTCACAATTATATGAAAGAACCACAGTGCCAACTTCTATAAATGTGATTTCTTTTACTCCGTTATGAGATTTTTGTGTGTGAAAATTTGGATTATTGAGAGTACCTATAGATCATTATCAGTGTAAGTAATATTCCATTGTGTGAACATATCACAATGTATTTATCCATCCTACTATTGATGATCCTTTGGGTAGATTCCAGATCAGGGCTATTTTGAATAGGGTTGCTATGAATATTCTTGTGCATGCCTTTTGACTCATATAAATATATTTTTTGTCACACAAATTGTTTATTAAAATACCATGAAATAGACAATGAAAAACATCCTCAGTTTCTTTTTTCTTTTTGGTGGAAGTAGGGTGGGGTATAGAAGTGATAGGGACAAATGGAGACAGCCCAGAAAGAAAGATAGGTATGAGTAGAATTCTTTGCTTATAGTAGATGGATAGTATATGGACTAGCTTAGCTTTTTTGGCTACTGCCGAACAGTTCTCTGAAGTTAGGTCTTTAGTTTTATTTTTAATTTATTTATTTATTAAGGTATATGTGCACATAGCATACCATTGCACCCCCCCCCCTGCCTCCCATACATGCCCTCCCTCCCCAGAGTTTTGTGTGCATTAGTTGTACTTATATGCATGCATACCAGTCCTGCGGCTGATCTCTTATTGGTGACACTGGGAAAAGACACTAATAATCATCTTATACTTAGAAATGGAAGCACCTTTCATAAGCTGTAGTTTACATGCTACTCACAAATAGAGTTTCAGAACTCAAGTTCTATTCTAGTAGTTAGCTGTCCTTACCCAGTGGTAATGATTTTGTCTCATCCTGGACTCCGGAAGGCAGAACATTTGCCATGGTGGTACTAACCTTTCTCTGGATGTGAAAACCTCACCTTGTTCATTTTTATGGTACAATAAAAGCTCACTTTTAGAAATTGGCCAGCAGGGGTTTAGGGTATCAATAGAAAAAGTCTATGTGTATGCGGTTTCTAAGCTATCTTTATCCTGCCTCTTCTGTTTGTATTACTGGGAGCTGTCACTTGTCTTAAATGTTTTAATGAATGATATTTAGTTGCTTTGGGCTTATTTTTTGTTTTTTAGCAAAGTATACCCACACATACACACATGCACACACACAAACACATATTTTAGTGTAGAAAGAGATGAAAAATCCACTAGCAACCATATTGTTAAAACATTGAATTGTCCCAATTTCAAATATTTTATTAGTTTTTAATTTTAACGTTGATATTTATTTATTCATAAAATATCTATTAAACATCAGCTATATATCAGGGACTTAGGATATAGAAATAGGTAATCAGAATCCCACACAGTCAATGAAAGTCTCTAGTGTCTGAAAAACCAATTTGATATTTACGTGATTTTCCTTTTTAAAATAGAAAAAATAATGGAAGATAGTATATGGTCAGACCTGATGTTTTTTTAATAACCTGTGCAGGAACATCCAAGATGGCGGCCTAGGCAGTCTCCTAAGCTGCCGCCTCATCAACAATTTAATTAAAAAAACAACTAAAATCAAAAAGGACTTCACCAAAACGTCAGGAAAGCTGGCGGAGTGGAATAGCTACAACTAGAAAGAAAGAGAGAGGCTCACGGATCGGACTGGGAGCCGAAAAGCACTGAGGTAGGAGACGCTCGCGCACGCGGCCGCCGAATACCTGCCAGGCGGTGGGAGGGGAGGAATCCCCGATTGCACGGAACCCTTTCCGACTGGACTGAACCCAGCCCCGGCTGAAATTCCGTGGTCCCAGGCTCCTACGGGTGGAGTCTGGACGGTAGAGAAAGGCACCCAGAGACTCAGAGACTGGGAGACCGGGGACCGGAGCCGCAGCCGGCAGGGTCTACAGACTCGCGCGCACGAGCAAGTACGCGCTGAGGTCTGACCGCCGCCTCTCCGGAGCGGAAGGAGCCAGAAGCTCCAGGTCTGACCGCGGAGGCTGCCGCTGCCTCTCTGTACAAGGTGGCGGCCTCTCTGTAGCGGAAGGAGTCAGAAGCTCCAGGTCTGGCCACGGAGGCTGCCGCTGCCTCTATGTACAAGATGGCGGCCTCTCTGTAGCGGAAGGAGTCGGAAGCTCCAGACTACAGAGACCAGCCCAAGTCCAGGTGAGCCCCTGGGGCACCCACGCTCTTGCTTGGGGAAACTGGGCCGGTCAGGCGGAAACTCAGGCGAGTGCACAAGGGCAGGGCAGAAGCCAAGACTGTCAGTTCAGCCCTGAGACTCCACCCCATCCAAGCTGAGCAGAGGCTTCTGCAGTTTTTCAAGTCTGATCCTATAAGACTGTCTCCAATACAGAAGTTATCCCAGAGTAGACACAGCTGATACCCACATCCAATTGGCCTGAAGGTCAATTCACAACAATAGAGACTTAGCTACAACAACGCTGTGCACGCAGTCCACAAAGGGGATCACCAAGAGTGTCTACCTCAGGTAACTGAGGAGGCTGACCCACTGGGCCATATAGGACACCAAACACACAAAGCCATCCTACCAACTCTGAAATAGAGTGATAATGCCGAGACAAGGAAATAGATCTCAAACAAAAGAGATGGAGGATATAGAGTTCAGAACTACGGTTCTAAGGTTATGCAACAATATCCTAGAAAAGCTCGATAAACTTCATGAGACCCAACTAAAAAGTATAGATAAACTGACTAAATTGGAAAATATTATGCAGAGATCCAACAGCAGAATGGAAGAACACAAGAATCAGGTCAAAGAGCCAAAAGACACTCCTTTGGAGAAGGAAGAAGAAAAGAGGATCCAGAAAGTTGAAGATAGTGTAAGGAGCCTCTGGGACAACTGCAAGCGCACCAACATCAGAATTATGGGGGTGCCAGAAGAAGAGGGAGTGCAAAATACTGAAAACATATTTGAAGAAATAATATCAGAAAACTTCCCTCACCTGGTGAAAGAAATAGACTTACAAGTACAGGAAGCCTACAGAACCCCAAACAAGAGGAATCCAAAGAAAAATTCTTCTCGACACATCATCATCAATATGCCAAGGGTAAAAGACAAAAAGAGGATCTTACAAGCAGCAAGAGAAAAGCAGTTGGTTACCTATAAGGGAGCACCCATACGACTATCAGCTGATTTCTCAACAGAAACCATGCAGGCCAGAAGGGAGTGGCAAGAAATATTCAAAGTGATGAATAGGGAGAACCTACAACCAAGATTACTGTATCCAGCAAAGTTATCATTCAGAATTGAAGGGCAGATAAAGAGCTTCACAGATAAGAAAAAGCTAAAGGAGTTCATCACCACCAAACCAGTATTATATGAAATGCTGAAAGGTATTACTTAAGAAGAGGAAGAAGGTCAAGTGAATTAAAAATCTGAGGAATAGAATAAACTGGTGAATATAATAGAATTAGGGGCAAAGAAAGGGAGTGGATAGATAATTATCAGGGTGAAAGGGGTGTGGGTGCAGAGACTGGATTAAAATGGTATAACCTATAGATGAGGACAATAGTGGGGGGAGGGGGTAAGGGCAGAGGGTGGGGTGGGAATCAGGTGGAAGGGAGCTATGGGGGAGAAAAAGGAGAAACAATTGTAATAATCTGAGCAATAAAGATTAAAAAAAAAATAAAAAAAAATAAAAATAAAACATAATTCCATTCTCTAAGTCGTAAATAAAAAAAAAAAAACAAAAAAAAAAAAACAAAAAAAAAAAACAAAAAAAACATGTTCTCAGAGAGATTTTGAACACTCATGTTTATAGCAGCACAATGAGAGCCAAAAGGTGGAAGCAATCTAAGTGTTCATGGACAGATGAATGGATAAGCAAAAGGTGGTATCTATACTATAGGATATTATTCATTGTTAAAAAGGAAGAAAATTTGGCACATGCTACCTTGAAGACATTATACAACATGAAGTAAGCTAGTGAAAAAAAAAGACAAATGTATGATTTCATTTATATGAGGTACCTAGAATAGTCAAATTCATAGAGAGAGTGGGTAATGGAGAGTTGATAATGGGTACAGAGTTTCAGTTTTGCAAGATGAAAAGAGTTGAGGAGATTGGTTGCAAAACAATGTGAATTTACTTAATTTACTTAACACAAATCAATGGTACCCATAAAAAGAGTTAAAGTGGTCAATTCTATTGTATTTTTCCACAATTAGAAATATAAATTTTAAAAAATAAAATAAACTTAAAGAGAATTAGAAACATGTATCACTTCTTTAAATAAATACCTCTCTGGTGTCAAAAAAAAAAAAAAAATAACCTGTGCAATTCATAAAATATAAGCTTGGACTTTAAAGACAGATTATACATTAATGTATTCTTTTTTTGCCTTTCTGTTTTTTCCTGGAATATAATTATACTGAAAAACTGGTAAGAATAATGTTTCTGGAGGAAAATAGAGTATTTAAAAATCAGCTTTGGAGTTTCTGTAAAATAATACTTGATGTTTAATTTTTAATTATAGTGGTACCAGACATTACATGGCATCAGGTCTTGTTATGGTCAATGTTGAATTGACCATCCAATGTATTGAGAATTGATGTTGCTTAATGGGAATGTATATTCTTCCCTAGTAACATGTATATTATTCATAGAAAAAAAAAGGTTTTTCATGAAAAGGCAGCTAGTCTCTTAAGAGACCGGAGCCCCCTGAGTTGAAGTAGTTTCTAACAGTGGTTTTGATTTGCTACCCAAAGTACAGTGACAGGCTTATTTAACATTAATAGAAGGTGATCTGTGTTCCTTCCTGACCTCTTGGAATCTCAGCCACACACTGGGTCACTTAAGAATTTTGGAATGAGTATGTAGCCAGTTAGCAACAGGCCATGGAATGAGCATTCTCACCTTTATTTCCCTTGTGGACCTACTCAGTAATTAATTTCCCTTTATTGGTATGGATGGAGAGAGGCACTGGAGATCAGTTTATTGCAGAGATTATAAACAGTGATTTTTAAATTCACTCTTCTACTTTGTCCTGTTTCTTCATTTTTTTTTTTCTCTTCGGGATTCCTAATTTTCTCCTTGTTTCCTTTTTCTCAGCTGTTTGCTTATTCAACATTGACCATCACAACACCTAATGCCATGTAAAGAAAAGTCATATTTTTACAGTGCAGGGAGAGACTATGCGACATAACAAACAGACTTTTCCAGAGGATCCAGAGGGGTAGATAATAATAACTAAGTATAGCGACCCTGCTCAGCCCATTTGTCTCAGTGGTTGAGTGTTGACTTCTGAACCAGGAGGTCATGGTTGGATTCCAGGTCAGGGCATATGCCCAGGTTGCAGGTTTGATCCTCAGTAGGGGTTGGGTAATCAATAAAATAAATAAAAATAGATTTTAAAAAACTACACAAAAGAATAGTGACCATTTGCATTCCCAAATTCACTGCGGCACTATTAACTATAGCCAAGATATGGATCTAGATGTCCATTGATAAATGGATGAAATATATATATATATATAACTCAGCCTTAAAAAGGAGACCCTGTCATATGTTGGCATGGGTAACCCTTGAGGACATTATGCTAAGTCAAATAAGCCGTCGCAGAAGGGCAAATATCGCATGATTCCACTTATATGATGTATCCAAAGTAGTAAAACTCATAGAAGCAGAAAGTGGAATGATGGCCGTCAGAGACTAGGGGGAGGAGGAAATGGGAGATTGCTGCTCATAGGTACAGAGTTCAGTCTTAAAAGATGAAGAGGTTTTAGAGCTCAGCTGTGCACCAGTGTGAATATAGTTACAATACTGGAATTTCCACCTAAAAGTTTATTTAGAGAAGTTCTCATGTTAAGGTTTTTTTGTTTGTTTGTTTGTTTTTACACACACATTAAGAATGAACATACATACTGTGAATTCAGAAGGATGGAAAGGAAAGGCAGTGGGCTTGAGATTCTGTACCATTTAACTGGCAAGAAGAGCAGTGGATTAACTCAGGAGATGGCATATGCACAGGCAGCCTCTCTTCATTTAACACCACCCTGAGCACATTTTCTGTGCACCGTATCCTCTTGAGAGGAAGGATGTACGGTGCCTAAGGGTGTGTGGTTTGGTGTCAGACAGTCCTGGGTTTGAGTCAGGATCCTCTGATTATGAATTGAAAAATTTCTTCACTTCAATGAGCCTCACTGTTCTCATCTGTATAGCGGAGGACAATATCTTTAGAAAATATTAAATGAGATTATTTGTGTGGCATTCTCAAAGGAAAATGGTCATACTTATGTATTAACATGGAGGCAGCATTGGAACATGAGGCTGCAGTGACTGAATTATAGGAGTTGCCTGCAAGTTCCTGAAATTTCAAGCAAGGCGATTTCCACAAGGCAGGCTCTCTTGGAAGCTATTGTCAGCATCAATATTTGTGTGTAGATCTGTACCAAAAACATAAATTCCAAAATATAAACCTTCAATTAAATTCTAAGACCCAACTATCCTGTGTCCAAGCACACGGTGGGAAAGTCAGCCGTCATCTACAATTAAGAAAAAAAAAAATCTGAACTTTAAAAAACAAAACTTGTTAGTCATTAACCTCTGGGAAATTATTGAAATCCCTTTTTGTTGATTTTTTTCTTTCATCAGATGATGAAATCTGCCTACTGTGTCATTTTACAACCAGAAGAACCATGGAAGAGCCAACCTCATGGGTGTGTGCAGGCTCTTCTTCCTGTCTTTGTTGTTGTTGCTGCTGCTTGGTCTTGTTCTTCCAAAAAGGCTAATGTGACATCTCAGAAAATTAGCTCATCAAAAAGGTTTCCCCCTCTCTTACTCTAAGAACTATGTGATTGCTCTAGGACTTTGCAATTCTAAGTTGGTATTAATGTTCATAGCAGCATTATTCATAATACTCAAAAAACGGAAGCAATCCAAGTATACATCAACTGATTACTGAACAAAATGTGCTATAAATACTCAAAAAACAGAAGGAATCCAAGTATACATCAACTGATTATTGAACAAAATGTGCTATATTCATGCAATATGCTATTTGGCCATAAAAATGAATAAAGTATTAATATTTGCTATAACATAGATGACTCTTAAAAGCATGATGCTGTATGAAAGAAAAAGAAAAGACCATATATTACATAAGTCCATTTATATGGGATCTCCATAATAGGTACATCCATAGAGACAGAAAGCAAATTAGTGTTTGCCAGAGGATGGCTGGAGGAGGGGTAGGACTGCTAATGAGGATATAGTTCCTTTTTGGCATGAATAAAATGTTCGCTATTAGATAGTAGTGATGATTGTACAAGTTTGTGAATATATTCAAAAGCACAGATTGTACAATATAAAAGGGTACATTTTATGGCATGTGAATTATATCCCAATAAAAATACATGCTTATCATAATTACAGGTTACATGAAACTACCAAAGGGAATATTTGCATTGGATGGCAGAGATGGCAAAGTCAGTATTCAGAAGAATCTTGACTTATTGGAAAGATAGGCTGAATCTGACAAGGTGAAATTTAGCAGCAATAAACATAGAATCCTAGAACTGCATCCAAGAAAAACAACTAATAACAGCTCTATAAAAATAATTCCAGACTTTAGTTTATAGGGAGTTTGATTTGAGTCAACAGAATATCACATCCTGAGAGGTTAATGTAACATTTTCAGAATTAAATAGAAGTGTAGTCACTCCAGTGAGGAATTTACTTTATTTGAGAGCTAGTCAAATGAAACTCAGACTTTTAAGGTCAGTTTTGGTTGCTGTGTTTCAGGATGCATCTAGTTTAGTGGGTGAATCTAGTCCAAATACAAATTATAATTGGCTTTTCCCAAAATCTTTTTTTCTCATTTGAAGGTATTTGGGTAGAAGAGGACTCTCCCTTCCCCACCAGGCCCATCACACCTTCATTGCCTTAAGCAGAGCCAGACTCACACATGTATGTTAATCACCTGCTCCTTTCTAACATTTGAATTCAGCTCCCCTCTCCACCCAATCTCAAAGGCAAAGGGTTTCAAAACATGTTGGAAGGATAAGGAACATTTTGAATGAACTAGTTTGATCAGAAGAAGATCTGGAAGCCATAGGAACTTACTTCAAATGTTTGAGGGTCCTTCATGCAGATATGGGAAAAGTCAAATACAAGGGATTGGTGGATTGAGGCTTCAGGGAAGATGTTCTGACTCAATGTAGAGAGCATTTCAGCTGAACTCCCATGAATGGGTGGTCTTGATCCTGATACAAAGGTGAAGTGCTGGTAGAACTTTATTGGCACAGCTGGATGACCATTTAAATGGAATTTATGATCAGATGGAGATAGGGTCAAGATGACTTTTGTAACTTATTCTGGTTTTAAGATTTCATCATGATGCTAGTTATCTTCTAAGCCACCCCACAAGTTTATAAAACATTCTGCTAAGGATTAAAAACATCAGAGTATCTCACGGGTCTTGACCTTGAGAAAGCTTACAGTCTAAAACAGATAAGAATGCCAGCACCATGGAATTATTTTGAGGATTAAATAATGCAATTTTTGTAAAACAATGACTATGTCTAGCACAGGGTATGTGCTAATATTATGATCTTTTAAATTAGGGAAGACAAAGAAAGCAAGTAAATAGAGTAAATGTGAAATGTTTGTATAGTTGACAAACAAGGTACTGTTGTGTCCTTACTGATTGGTGGTACTTTGAGTTCCCTCCATCCAGGAAATTGTCATATGGTGATGATTGACTCTTAAGGTAAAAATGGATTGCATGGATTATTGGTTTAACTACCAAAGGGAATATTTGCATTTGATGGCAGTATAAATCACAACTTTCTAACTTGCGGGGCCTTGTATTGTATTGTCTTGATGATGGTGGTGGTGATTAGGGGGTGTATTTATGAATGTATTAGTATTTTTACACATGTGTATAGTTATGCTCACGTGAGCCAGGCCAAACAAATAAATGGGTAACAAGTACTTTTTGTGTCAGAATGACAAGGTTGCCCTATTTTATTAAAGTAAAAGCTTCAATCAACCACTGACTGACTGGTCACCCAGGAGAGGTGACTGTTTTCAGTGATTTCTACTAGTATTTCTATTTTAGTGTCTAATTTCAACTCCTTTTCTAAGGGCCAATTTTGAAAAGGGTGGCAGTGTTGTTGAACTCCCAGAGGGCCCAGTGGGCTTATGGTACTATAAAGAGTGTGATCATTGGGTGGAGAATATGCTCTCAGATTGGGCAGGGCAACTGGGAGGCCATAGTGTGAGGGGCACTAAGGGATAAACCCACCCTTAGTGCATGTGTCCCTCTGTGAGTAGTGAGTGCTACAGACAGTGGAACAAGTGTGTAAGCATGCGTATCCTGAGAGGTATCAGAAAAGTTTCTAGTTTTTTGTGAATTGGACTCTGAGAATAGAGGAGTTCTTGATCTTATTTGTCTCAAAGATTTTCAGGGAATAGTGTTTCCCTCTCTCCCTTCCTCCCCTCTTCTTCCCATAATAGCTATGGATAAAATATTAATACATTAGCCCAATTATAACATGGCTTTAACTTCCCTCCATAAGAGCTTTTATTATTTGGAAGGGTCAAATGTGGACCCATTCAGAAATACTCAGAAACTCTCATGGGATTTTCATGGACCACCAAGAACTGAGAGAATCCCCCTGAGCAGAAAGACTCCAGGCATTAGACAGACCAGAGAGATGAGGAGCTTCAGGTCTCTGAGTTGATAAGGTGAAGGCATCAGCTCCTGGGGTACCCCTTCTGCCTTTGAGGAGAAGGACTAGCTATGGCTGGTTACATCAGCCTAGAAAAGTCACCATCCCCTCGCTTGCTCACTGCCCAATGTCTTCTTCTTGTCCCTCCCTCAAAGTGGAGGAGAGAGTGGTAGAGGGGGAGAGAGAAAACACATGTGCAGTAAGTTTGTGAATTCTGAGTCTGGCCCAGGTGATATAGTCCATATCAAATGAGTATTACTGTTTGCTAAATCCTAATAGAGGCATTTTAATATTTTTTTGATACTCCATTTTGTTAAGGAAGGATGGAAGTAAGAGAAGGGAAGAGGGAAGAAAAACTTCACATGTGTTTGTGTGTGTGTATATATATTATAAATATATTAAATATATTTTTTGTTGATTTCAGAGAGGAATTGAGAAGAGTAGAGAGGTAGAAATATCAATGATGAGAGAGAATGGACTGCCTCCTGCACACCCCCTACTGGGAATCAAGCCTGCAACCCAGGCATGTGCCCTTGGCTGGAATCGAACTTGGGACCCTTAGGTCCACAGGTCAACACTCTATCCACTGAGCCAAACCAGCCAGAGCGTGTTTGTGTATATTTATTCAAGCTTGGAGAAAAGTGTGCAAAGATACAATTTTGGATTTTAATATTAGTTGCTTCTGATGGTGGGATTGCAAGGCAGAGGGGCAGAGTATGGAGTCAGAATATTCAGGGTTGTTTGCTGTTTTAGAATGAGCATGTTACATTTTAAAATAGAAATGTTTCAAATCATTTTAAAAAATATATTTTGTTGATTTCTTTTTTACAGTGAGGAAGGGAGAAGGATAGAGAGTTAGAAACATCAATGAGAGAGAAATATCAATCAGCTGCCTCCTGCACACCTCCTACTAGGGATGTGCCCACAACAAAGGTACATGCCCTTGACTGGAATCGAACCTGGGACCCTTCAGTCCAAAGGCTGATGCTCTATCCACTGAGCCAAACCAGTCAAGGCTCAAATAATTTTTTTAAAAAATGATATATCAATGGAATGTAAGGGTTTTCATAAAAATTAAAATAGCATCCCTTGGTTTGTTGACAACTCCAAAAACCACGTATTTTTCCCATGTGAATGTCTTGGCTACCTTCCTCATCTTACTGACTGTAACTGGCCACATCGAAGAAGACCTCTAGTCAGGGGTGTGGTGAATGTCACAACTGCGCAGCCTCTCTCTGTCTTCGGCTTATTGGCCTGATTCCTGGGCTCCAAGGGTGCTGCCCTCACGCCCCACCCCAACCCCTGTGAGCACCGAGAAAGCTCGGCTGCACTATGGGAGTGAATACTATTCTCTCTGGCAATGGGACTTGGTCTTGCTTGGCT
The DNA here is from genome assembly GCA_963924515.1 of Vespertilio murinus. Lineage (NCBI taxonomy): Eukaryota > Metazoa > Chordata > Mammalia > Chiroptera > Vespertilionidae > Vespertilio > Vespertilio murinus. The sequence continues at coordinate 18,906,981 of OZ004719.1, read as the reverse complement.
TTTTGGCCGTGGCAGAAGTGACAGGTAGGCACTGCAGTAGGAAACCTTCCATTCTCTTCAGGTGCTTAAGTAGATTTGCAGTCCAATTCTGTAACCTCTGAGGTGGTCAGAGAGATTTGCAAAATCCAAGCCTTTAGGCCTGAACTGAATGGAAACTCTGAGGCACACGAGATTGGTTCCTCATCACTGGTGCCAGAGCTGAAGATAGAAAAAGATTAGGTGATAATAATACCTTACAGGTATACAAGTGTTTTAATCCAAAGCCTTTTGCAAACATCTGGGCAAATCCCAGGTCCCAGCGCCCAGCTCAGCCAGGGCTGGAAGGCAGCCATTCCAGGGATGAAGCTGCCCTGGGGTCAGCAGGCCACCCGCAGAGAGACCAGCCTCTGGACTTCACTCAGTGAGGTGAAAATGAGGACTGCATCTCACAGCAGCTGCAGGACACTCTCCGGAGGCAAAATGCAATTACCAGAGTAGGAGCTGGTCTGGCAAGTGGGGATAAACACTCCCCAGCTCCCACTAGCACCTTGAGCTCTCTCAATGGCTTCAGCAAGATTTGGGGTTTTATGTTTCCATCCTAAAGTTGGCTCTGTGTGAAACACGGTGGGCCACAGGGACATTGATTCACTGTAACCAGGGGAAAGGATTTACTAGTATTTCTTGTAAAGCTAGGCAGCTGGAGGGTGGAGGTGGGGATTAGATGAGATTTGCAGAGTCTGAAGGTTGTAAAAGAGGCCATGGTCACCTCCAAATAATAAATAGCATGGACTCTTGCTGAACGCGCAGAATTCCGCACATGGCTTGCTGAGCTCACTGCTGACGATGGCTGCCTCTTCACAGTCAGCATCACAGGTCCTGTCAAGTAGGCTTGGATCCCAAGAACATCACTGAAAGATGCTTTTTTTTCTCTTTGAGGCAAGTTTCTCATGCAACCAGCTTAGGAGTCTGACAATTGGGATTTTCTGTGATGTGGTCAGGAAACCTGATAACTTACTATAAGTTGCTTCCCCTCCTGTCCCCTTGGTGTCTGAGTCCTCATGTATGGAATGGAAGGTTTGAATTAAATCAGAATCTTTCCAACTCTCAGGGTACTGGGATTCCACTCACAGGCTTTAGCTTCCACCAGAAGGGCGGAGCATGGTAGTGAGGGGTCTCTGGGCACATTATCCCTGATGGGCACTTTTTGTTGACATAGTAAGCATCTCTTTAAGGTTTCTTTTGAAGAAAGAACTTTGCTATAAAAATAATAGTGTAAAAATAGATGCCATTTTCTAGTTCTCTCTAGCTATAGTAATCTGTGCCCGTGCAAATAGCTTTGACTGTTTTACAAACAAAAGACCCCTAGTATGCATATTAGTTACCGTAGAAGATACCTAACAGCCTATGGTGTCAGAACAAAAACTTTTTTCATTAAACATTATTTATCGATCATAGAAAAATTAAGATAAACACACAAAAATATAAAGAAGAAACTTAAAATCATCCATAACCCCACTTTCCAGAGGTGAACTGTAAACATTTGTTGCATATTTTTTCCAATTTTGTATTCATGACATTTTAAAAAGAAAACTAAGCTCATATTTTTACGCACTTTTCAACAAGTTCAAAAAATTATTTGAACTCAGCATTGTAAGTATCCATTTGCCACATCATTAAGTGTTCTTTGAGACATGTGATAGGAAATGGCATTTAGTATTAAAGAGTATTTAATCTTGTTTCCATAACTTTCTTTCTCCATCCTCTTCTCCCATGCTGAGGCATAGGTGCATCCCAGGGCCCTCATGTTCTAGAAGGCCATATATCTATTTGAAGTTTAGATATACATATATCTATTTGAGGTTTAATTGTTGATATTGTTGGTTGGTATATTTGTTTGGTTTTAGGATTATGGCTGTTTTTTTCTTCTGGAAAATTTGTATTCATGTCTAAAACTAGTTAACATGAGAAGAAAGGTAAAGGTGGAGAAAAGAGTGTGACAAATGGATTCATGACACTAAAGAGAAGGTCCCATTAGAGGGGCAAGAAGGAGGAAATAAAAATCCTAAGAAAAGGTGTATGGGTAAAGGGCATGATGTCTCTTCTATTATAAAAGACCAGACATCTAAAAAGCCTCCATAATATAGACATCTTTGCATCAGGTCATACTTACTGAGTTTGAGTAATGATTCCATTTCTGAGGAACACAAAATCAGCTGTGTAGATCCCCTTCCTCAAGGGGCATTATGAGAGGCTTCACTGAAAACCACATGAATAATAGAAATCTGGTTGCTAATTTTTGTGTTGCTACTAACTAACACCATGTATTAATGGTGTTAAATAACACCAGAATTGGACAGGTGGACAGACTCTGTTATTTCATCAGATAATGAGGGGGTTCCAGTAGGTCAGTCATTTCCCGTGACAGACAGCAACCTACCTAGGAGCCACTGAGACAGTGAAAAGTGCCCCTGAGGTATTTGTGGTATTTGTTAAAACCGGATAGGAATTCTGACCTTGCTATTGAAAGAACAAAGAAGAGAAAGAGGAAACCAGGGACACTTACATGTATTCCATGCCTTCCCTGTGCCAACCATTGTGTGAACCAGACTCTTCATCTCAGTCTCCTCTAACAATGATCCTGGGAGGCAGGGATTCTGTAGGTGCACATTGCTGCCATAGCTGCATTTTATAGGTGAGGAATCTGAAACTCTGATCAGTTAAGTAGCCTTTCTGGGGTCATGTGGCTTGTAGGTGCCAAAATAGGTTTCAAATTCATACTGCCTGACTTCAAAAACTGTGATCTTGTCACTGGGCTATATGGCCCCAGTCATATATGTCTTTGAATAAAAAGAAAAAATAAGTATAGTAAAGAGGAAGAAAAAGATGATACAGGCTCTCTATCAATTTTTTTTTTAAAGATGTTTGAGAAACCTGGGACTATTTCATCTCTAGGTCCTACTCTAACATATACAACCAAATGTTTTCTCTTCCTTTGCTCTAAGGTGTTAAGGAGCATGATGAATTTTTTAGTGCGATCGCATTGCTTTATAGATAAGAAACGGGGGCCCAGAGAAAGGTAATTGACATGGTTAGTGTCATTTAGATGCTTAGGAGCAGAACCAAAGTCATCTGTAATCAAATGAGACAAGTATTTGTAACACCTAACAGTGCCTGGCCTGGGTCAATACCAGGTCTTCTTCAGAGATAGCAAGTGAGGGAGTGGATTAAGGGCTCAGGTGAAAGAAACAGTAAGTTTCTTCTAAGTTGGAATGCATATGAAAGGAAAAGTGAAGCTATGACAAATCTTAACATAAAAGACAAGGACATTAATAGAGTTCACCTTTCTTATAGGTAGATGTGGATGATAGATTTGAGTTATGAAAACAGGAATTGTGCTCAGAATATACCCACTCTAGAGATTCTTATTTTGGGAGAGACACACTCTTTGGCATGTCTGTGATTGGGAAGTGCTGTAAACCCTTGGAACATCCTGGGTCTTTGGTGGAAGGCGTGTAGGACCTAGGATTGTGATGAAGCATAACCAGATGGTTCTCTTGCCCTTGCTTTTCTTTCCTCTTAAGTGAAAATTTTGACACACCCTCTTCAGAAATGTGTCTACGAGAACTTAATTTCCTATACTGATGTGGAACGGAGCAGGACTATGTTTCATGGTCACAAGTGTATGACACTCCAGAGGGCAGTGATCCCCTATTTGTAGATATTATTAGGAGGCTCCAAAGTAGATACTTTTCACCTCCATAGAAGACAAAGCTAGAAGGAACAGGTTTAAATGACAACAAGGAAGAATTTACTCTGACAATTGAAGAAAATCAGTAAGGTAGGATAAGCATGTTGTGGAGAAGGATTTGGAGGAGGCTATGGGACACTCTACCTAGAGACCTCTAGGCTCTCACTGGTCTGGGTCCCTGCAGGGCAGGGCAGGGCAGAAGAACTTTCTGCAGGGGTTGGTCCACATGGTGTTAAGATTCCCTTAGAGTTCTACATTTAATTTATAATCCTGTTGTTCTGACCCCACGTGGTTATCATTGAGAGACCACAAGAGAGGACCACTTAGTAAACTATGTTACTGATTGAGGATTTGGGGAAAGAGCTACACACACACACACACATACACACACACACACACACACACACACACACACACACACACGGGAAAAGGAACTCTTCTGTGACCTTTCCGGGATGAAATGGGCCTCTACAAGAGGAAAGCATTTTATTCCAGGGTTTAGAAATGGAATGCCTACCCCCAGTTTTACATGGAAGAAGCCGAAGCCCCAGTTGCTGAGTTTTCATTAATTTCTCACTTTACTTGGAATTATTAATTTCCAATACCTGGAAACAGTGGTTTCATTTTAAAAGATGCTATGAAGCATTTTTTTCCTTTAATGACAGAGAAAAGAATGGTGCTTTTGGATATACAGCTTTCCTACAAGAATTGTGGGAAATTTCCTGCAAGAATTGAGTGCTGTCATCTCCTGGTATTGATCACTAGTGTTTAATTTGTATGTGATGACCAAGACTTTTTATGTATACTCTGCCCAGACAACCAAAAACGTATGGCTCTGGACTCACATAATAAGGAAAACATACTGATCCGTGGCTAGTTGTTGGCAGCAGGTCACTAAACCTATTTCTCCACATATTAACTGAAGTTATCTTGTCTCTTGGTACAAATGTAATAAAATCTAGTCATGCAGCCATGAAAATAAGCATTGGCTCTTAACTGGAGGGCTTAAGAAGTCAAGGCTAATGAGAAACGGGCAGTATACAGAAAATCAATTGAATTTCCTTCTCTTTACCTTGAATTAAATAGAAATTTGGGTGTATTCTACACAGATAACATGTGCCTTGCACAGGTGGAATGTAAAAAACTGGAAATATCGTGCATTATTAAGAGGAAGAGTGAGTAAAGATATAAATGAGGATATGGGCAATGAAAATTTTATGGTTCTAATAATTTCATGTCTACTAGCAAGTAATGAAGTCCCAATACCTTAGGCACATCTGTGGTGGCCGGGCTCCCTGCAGGAGGAGGGAGAGTGTTGAAGGGATGCCAGGAGTACTTAATGAAAGGTACCTGCATTATTATTCTGGTTTATATCAAAACCACCTCCCCAACACCTGAGGAGTGGGAGGGAAATCCATGCTGTTTTGGCTTCTTTGAAGGCATGAGAAGGGCCACACCCTGGCACGGAGACCTGCCCTGATTCTCACTCGCCTTTTCTTCTTCTGGAAAGTCCCTCTATATGTGTGTTCTTGTGACAGAAAGATCAAAAGGCCACTTCAGAGGCACTTAAGCTTCAAACAGCCTTTTCCAAAAATAACAAAGGTAGAAGAAAGAAAAGAGAGTCGCTTGTGTGTGGAAGACTGAGCCAAAGAGAAAAACATGAAGTGAGGGTATAAGGTGTGTCACTCACCTGAGAGAGCACTGGATCCCACCCCTCTCACTGAACAGAAGAGGAAACTGAGGCCCATGAAAGCCTTTTCCTTAAAGAATAGTGTTGTCTTTGCTATCATCCTTACCCTCTAACCTTTACACGTTTGCATACTCATAGATTGAATTTATTCATTTCAGCAGCTTCAACTGATCATAACTTGTTATTGACTTTAGAGGAGAATTTCCCTTATGCTTCTCATGTGTCCATTTCCTTATCAATGAGTCATTCCTTTGTGGAGGTCTGACATGGAATTCAAACACAGCATATCCAACCTCCACTCTTTCACCTAAACTTGCTTCCTCTTCTTTCTTTCATAGAAAAATGTTGTAAGCACGTGGTAGCCTTTCAGGGTTATCCAGAGGTCTTCCTTTCTCCTTGTCCCTTCATTCTGTCATCCCCACATTCAAGCAGTGACTCACTGTTAATCCACCCTCCCCTCCCATTTCCTTTCTGCCTTCTCCCTGTTCTCCTTTCTGTAGTGGTTGATTTCGTTCCTGTCTTTGGTCTCAGCTCTCCTGATCTTCACATTCCTCAGCCACCTTTTTAAAAAGCAAAAATCAGGTCTTGTCTTTCGCTCTCTTTAGCCTGGAGAGTAAAGTTCAACCTCTTAAGCACAGCATAGTGTCCTCTGTAATCTGGTCTCCAGTGAGCTCTTCAGCTTCATGCCACCTACCCTGTGCCATCCTGATGTTCTCAGAGAGTGCCCCGCTGTTATTACCTGGCTCCATAGCATGGCCAAGAGTATGACTAGAGTGTCTTCCACTTGCCATACACATTTTTCTGGGATGACCATACATATCCTTAAACTTAGTACAAATGTCACCTCTTCTTCTAGACCTTTGTGACTCTCAGGAAGAACTGGGTACTCTTATACTCTTATTCTGTCATATATATATTTCTTGATTGCATTCCTAGTTGTTTTATTTTTTTCCCTTGGCCATTCTAGAATGTAAACTCCTTATGGGTAAGCTCATTCATAATTGTAAACTTTATTATTTGGTAGGAATCAGTAAAATACTGCTTAAAAGAGTGATTGAATAAATGAATGAATGTTTACATAGCTCATTGGTGGTCAAGCTAAGCAAGATATCCTTAGTGTTTCTTTTTCAACTTCAGATTTTCTCTGCTCCATACTGCCCAGTAAGAAGACCCTGGCATTTAAAGTGGTATCATCAGTGTATTTTTTTCTATAAAATGTATCTTATTTTCAAGTTAAAATATTAGAACTCAAAGCTTAATTGGAAATGAGTCAGGATGAGTTTCCACATTCTAGAGTTTGTCATCTCTCTGGTGGCTCAGTTATATTTTAATTATCCAAGAAAAAAAATGCAGGCAGGAAGGATGTACACATGTGCTGAGTGCCTGGATTTCACACATGGGCCCATTGACTCTTCATACACCCTTCACAGCGTGTATTATAATCTATATTTTACAAATGAAGACACAGGGCTAGAAGTTATGTAACCTGCCTAGGAATCCATGACTAGCAAATGTCAGAGTTGGGAATCTAACCACATCTGTCTGGATCTCAAGTCCATTCTCTTTCCCCTTCACTACACTTCCTCTCTAGGGAAACAGAACAGAATTAGGGCCATAAAAATCCCAAGAAGTTTACTAAAAGACAGTCCTCTGTGTCTCCAATAACAAATCGGACTGAAGAAGTAGGAAGTGTGGATCGTGCCTTTGATCCTGTTGCCTGGTGTGATTTTTGAGTAAGTCATTTGACCCTTAATTTTCCATGTCTACAAACATGGACACACAAGACTCTTCTTACCAATTAATTAGTTAATAGAAAGAAGACTTAGTGAATGAGTTTGTCATTTGCTGCAGAAATGCATTAGATACAATTACTATACAAGTAATCTTATTTCTAAAAGAAGCTAGTAATGGTCTAAAGGAAATAAGACAGCTAGCCTACTGAAAATTATGCAGTGAATAAAAATTGATTCCCTTTGTATTTAATTTTACTTAAAGTTTTTGTGGAGGTCTGTGAAGAAGCCTGGTGGTGGGGCAAGCATAGAGGAATGAAGAGGTGCTTATCAGGAAAGAGGAAGGGCAGGAGGAGAGTGGCTGTTGAACATTGTATGTGCCAAATTGATTTTTTTCCTTAGGTCTAATAACTCCAAGATGGCAATTGGCATTTTTGCTTGAGCATTAAACACATAACAGTCACAGCATTCCTTGGACCTCAGCAGTTACTAGCTGTTGACAGTCTTGAATTTCAACAGTGCTTTATATAGTGCAAAGAGTCAAAAATGAAATACAGTGGACAGGGCAATAGAGAAAACATTCAAAGTAGCAGCAATGCAGTATATAAAAATTATATTTACATTTCTGAATTTTGAGAGGCAGTATAATAGAAAGAACCCTGGTCTGAGATTCATTCCCTGGTTTCTTATGAGGTAAAGTTCCTTGTGACCTTGGGCAGAATGCTTAATACTTTGGGTTTTTGTTATTTTTTAAGTAGAGGTGTCGGAGGGGGATGGAGTATATAATCCTGTGGAAGGATTGGGCTTCTGTAAATTGAGGACGAGCAGTATCTCTAACTTCCTGTGCTCTGTATCCCTAGGTTTATGGTGGCTCGGATACTCGATTTGGTCTCTGGCCACTTGAGAGCACTCCTGATAACTGACAGCAAGGGAGGCAGGTGACATGTTTGAAGGCCCAGATAATGGGGGGAAATGGAAGAATTGATGATTCTTTTCCTTAAAATAGTGGTACTTCTTTCATAACAGAGCCCTAAATAAAAACATTTCAAAATGGAAGGGAGAATTAATCTCAGGTCTTACAGCAGAGGTGGGGAAGGTCCGGTCCATAGGGTCTATAAGGCCCGTGAAATCTTTTGGTCTGGCCCTGCTGAGGCATTAGGAATGAGTTAATCAAATATTTGACCAAATATAGCAGGCTAATTTTTAAGTGGATAATTCTGTATGGCCTGCAGATGTTATAAATATCCAAATGGCCCTTGGCAGAAAAAAAGGTTTCCCATCCGGTCTTAGAGTCTAACTTCCTGAAGGATAAAATTTATTGAGATATTTTTATAGTCCCCCCACTCCCATAATAAAAGGGGTGTGTAGGCTGGGAAAGACTTAGCTTGGCCCCAAAACTCAGCCTTGCTAATTGCCCCACACCCCGAGGCTGCCATCCTTCTGGGCCCTGGGAAAGGCACCAGCTCCTTTCTCCAAGCATCTGTCATGTTTACAATTGGATACTCTCTCAGACATTTGCTCCCCTCTCTTTTTGTTTTAGAGAAAGTCCAGCCTTTATACACCTAATATGATTTAGTCCTGCTTTCATTTCCTGAATCTTTGTGTTGCTTTTTCTTCCTGGATCTCATGTTCAATGCTGCCAGGTTCTTTGTCCCTGCAGGTGCAGACAAATTAGCATAAAGAGTAAGTTGTGGAATTGGAGAACAGCAAATTTGATTTCAAAAGCCATTTCAGATTGAGGTCCATTTGGTGACATTGGGAGCAAAACTAATAAACAAGCTAGGTGTGTGTTTTTTTTCCTACTCAAATTCTTTTTTTTTTTTTAATTTGATAGTATCACTGTAGAAGTAGAATATTTTATCAAATTCTGATTTTAGCTGTCATGTATGGTGCTTTTTTGTTTTCTTACTTATTGCTGACTGTTAAGTTATGTGGGTTTGGCAAAGGAGAATCTTTTATAATAAAGAAGAATGCATTGCCTATCCAACATCATTATCTGTCTGTGCATATCTTGACCTTACATATGCAGTATTGTGCCTTGATGCAGTTTGTGCTATTGTGACTCCCATTTTGCAGATGGAAGATAAATTGCAAAGAGAATGTGGGACCATGGTTAGACTGTGAAAATTCTGAAGAAGCCGGGGCCTAATGTACTCTCTCACTGTCTAAACAAACATATTCTTTGATGGTTTCTCTCATAAAGAATAAATCAGACTGAGGAAGCCAAATACTATATGTGGAATCTGAAGACCAAAACAAACAAACAAACAAAATAGAAATAGACTCATAGAAGAGATTGACAGGTGACAGAGGGGAGGGGTTGGGGACTGAGTGGAAAAGATGAAGGGATTAAGAAGTACCAATTGGTAGTTACAGAATGTCACAGAGATGTAGGCATATAGTCAGTGATAGTGTAATGACTATGTATAGAGCCTGGTGGATAGTGGAAATATTGGGGGAACACTGTAAATTACATGATTTTTTAACCACTATGTTGTACACCTGAAACTAGTGCGGAATATTATTGAATGTTAAAAATAAAGAATGGTATATATTTACCTGTTGTCCTGGGAAATTTTTAGCTAATATAAGCTATGACAAACAATCAGAAGGAGGCTTGTGCTGGGTGCCAGAGTTGAGAATTCTTGAGCATTCACAATTCTGAATGATGCTTACCTCTCAGTGGGCAGGCTCTTTGATTGCAGGCCTGGTCATTCACTTAAGTTACTCAGTGATGGGAGGTCTGGTCAGAAGACACACATGTGAGCAGGAGGCAGCGACCTCACAGGAATCCCAGGAACGAAGGAAAGGGAGCCGTGTTCCTCCTGGGCCTCAAGGCAGGCAGACCTGGTTCCAGGCCAACTCTTGGGGCTCCAGAGACAAGGAGTTTCGGGGTGTTCCCTGTGCTTCCCTGCATCCGTGTGCCTCTTCTCTGCTCAGTTACTCCTGCTAGTCCCCGCCATTGTGTCTCCCATTTCCTCCACTTTCGAGCTTTGTCTTTTCTCCACCTTTGAGCTCTACTGGCTCATGGTTTTTCTATTTCCTCATCTCTCCAGCTTGAAGTGGCCCTAGGCTCGGATTCCCATCTGTGCTTCTCTCTGCATTTCCCTACAATATGCTTGATTGGTTCCATATTCCCAGTTTCAAACCCCTAAGAGTATGGATCTGATTAGCTCATCTTTTTGTGCTTAGCCACATGGTGATTCATGGCCCAGTCTACAGACAGGCTGCCCATAGGTGAGGTGCCCACCACTGGGGTCATGTGGAAGGGCTGTGGGTGAAAGGGTGGCTTCCTTCAGCAGGAGCAGAGGGCGGGTACTAGGATATACAGGCCCAGGGCACAGCCTATCTGTTTTTTCACAAACCTTCCATATATGATCCTCACGCTGAAGTAGCCCAGCAGCCTATGAGGCATGGCTGGAAATTAATTTCTAGTAGCTAAAATATCTTCAAGGTCAGAAAAGGAGAAATCATTAAAGTGACCATAGCTACGAGACAGCTTCACATCTATTATATTGTTTTCTGCTCACAAGAACTCTATAAAGTAGATATTATAGTCCTTATTGGGCTTAAGTAACCAGTTCAAGACAAATCAGTGTTAAGTAGAGAGGTTGACATTTAAACATAGTCTGATGCCAAAATCATGCCTGTGAATTATGTTCCTTCCATATCTAACTAGGTATTGGTAACTGGCATTTTCTTCACCTGAGTTGCCATCAGCGTTTATGAAATAATTAGATTGGAGTTGGAGGTGCCATGGGAGATATCCCACACTGGAGCTGGGATGGAGGGGAGCAGTTGGGGAGGTTGAGGTATTGCCACATGAACCAGGGCTCCTGGTGTCAGTGCCACGGAGCAGCAGTGTCTCTGTGAGGTCGCATCACTTCTAGCGGATGCAAATGGGTCATGTAGAAGCCTTCTGTGACTTATATTAACATAGATCCATCATTAATATGGCAAATATGCACACACACCTGCAGGTTTAATTATTTCAATTTCCTTCAGTCATTGGTAGGTTATGGCCTGCCTCAATTCCAGTAAAACCGAAGCTGTCTAGATTGGACAAAAATTTGTCTTGCTCCAATCAATCTCTTGAATAGATCCAGACTCCAGCCCATGTGACAGGCTTACTTTCTAGACAGCTGATTAAAGAGGCAGGGCAGGCTACTTTACTAAATCTTAGAAACTCTAGATGGAAAACTTATTTTCTTTTCCTGTCCCTCCCCGAACTATCAGCAAAGGCTGAGTTCCCCTCCTTTGGTCTCACTCTGAGACCAGTCAGCATAGGCTTTCTGGTTTGTTCGCTGAGTTTAGGGGATGTATTAAGGGGTTTCTGATGAGGGATCCCTCACCTAAGGTGGAAGGGTTTGCCCAGAGAAAGAAAGGCCATCTTTATACCAGAAGCTTTTTATCCCCAAAAGTCACCTCTGGTCTTTGTGAAAAATTGAAGATAACACAAAATAGGATATCAATTGTCCCTTGAGTGACTGAGGAAACTTCTAGCAGAGAAAGCAAAAGCTACCTTTTATATGTTTGTGCTGATATTTTATATATATATATATATATATATATATATAAAGCAAGAATTTGGAAAACTCTAATCGATTATTAAATGACTACATGTGAAATAATATGTAATAAATAGAAATGAATTGACTAAAAAGAGATTTTGGAATGATCAGGAGTGTAAGAATCCCCATGGGATAGAAATAAATGGTACAAGTCAGAAAACCTTTATAGAGGGAAAAAATGAGAAAAGTAACTTACAGAATGACTTATCTTGGTTTTTCCTAGATAAATTTATGAAATTTCAACAAACATGTTTGTTGCTGAAATTTAAGTACTAAAAGTAATAATGACTACTAAGAATATCCCAAACCAGTAACAAGATTAGTTAAGCTGCTGGTGCAGAATGCTGTCCATCCATGTGTCCTGAAGAATTTCAGAGCTAACAATGGGGAAAGTGGTATTGAAATAGCTAGTTCAACCTGACCTGCAGACTATGCCTATTTGTAAGGACTCTGAGCCGTTACTGGAGTAAACCACAACCTTGATGGTGATGGATGAGATCTGTAAATCCTTCAATACTAATTGAACCATGAGTGTAAGTGATGGACACAGTGGTAGGGTTGGGGAGGGGCATGGTAACAGTGGAAGTGCATAAAGGGAAATCAAGTCTGAATGATCAATATGCCATACATGCTGATTGATCAAGGGGATCTACTTAAATTTTCAAAAAGCTTTGGGAGATTTTGCCTTTATAATCTACTTTTTAAAAAACAGATCTCATGCATGATTTGTACCATACTAAACTTTATATACTAAAAAGCCAAGACAGTGGAGATTGACTGCAAGATCATTAGAATTTATGTTAGAGGACAGAAGAGAGAAGGTTGATTTTTATGTCATTAAGGAATGCTCTCCCAGATAAAGGGTCGAGCTCTAGTTATAAAATAAAAGGCTCCCTGTCACTCATTAAAGATTCAGGGAAATAACCTAGGGTTCATTAAAATTGTTCTCTGAAAATATCAACCTAACTTGCTGTCCTGGCTGAAACACGGAAGCACAATGTCATCTTGAAAGTCATGGGAAACACAGCAGAACTCTGCACCCATGTAGAATCATATGATTTCTTTTACTGGGAAGTAAATATGTTATTCTTGTGACTAATCTTTCATGTCTGTATTAACATTAATAATGACAATGGCAACTCCACATTATCATATTTTTAAGTATTTCCATGTGCATTTTCACTTTAACAAGCTCTGTGAGGTAGGTGTTTGTATTATCACTTTTTGAAAGAGAGAGATTGAGGCATAAAGATTTCTGAGGCAGGGGCCTTGTCTCCAGGAACTTACAGAAAGGCAGCTTCACTGGGCAGTAGGAAGTGGGTGTGGTTGTGTAAAGACAGAACACATAGTAGATGCAATAGCCAGATAAGGATGTAAGAAAAATGAATGTTACAAGGCCAAGACTAAGAGAGAATGTGATCTCTATTTACTACATCAGGTGTATGTGAGTTTGTTCACCAAGTACTCAACACCTAAGATTCAAAGCTCTATTTGAAAGTCCATGAAGGTAAGTTTAGGGCAAATTAAAGGAAGTGCTAGTTCACTCAGATATTATTCATATGAAACTTATTTTCCAGAGTGTGGTGTAATCAAAAAATATAGATGCAGCAAACAAAACAAAAAAGATACTCAAAACTTCATGAATGAAAAAGACATGGTTCCTAAGGAGCTAAACTTGACCTCAGCTTTAAGACTGATGTCAGGCATGATGCATGTCCATGGGCCCAGACTTGCTTTTGAGCTCTGTGTCTTCTTGGCCACAAAATGAGAAATTATCAACACTATAGAACTGACCTTAAATTCTTTCCTTTGTGTCCTGACTCAAGTCTCATAATCTCATTCCAGTTACCCTAACTCTTGTTCTCAACCTAATGGCTTGATTATGAAATTTATAGCTGTATTCTTTTTTTTAAAAAATACATTTTTATTGATTTTTTTTTACAGAGAGGAAGAGAGGGATAGAGAGTTAGAAACATCAATGAGAGAGAATCATTGATCAGCTGCCTCTTGCACACCTCCCACTGGGGATGTGCCCGCAACCAAGGTACATGCCTTGATCGGAATCGAACCCGGGACCCTTCAGTCTGCAGGCCGATGCTCCATTCACTGAGCCAAACTGATTTCGGCTATAGCTGTATTCTTTAGAAGGTGTTGTTACACACCAGAAACAGAAAACCCAGAACTTTTTATTTTTATTTTTATTTTGCAAAACTCCATTAACAGTGGTTTTGTTATAGCCTCTAGTTAATGGTCCAATGCTACCAAATGAGAAATAGAAATTGTCAACATCACCTCCACCTACTATTTTTGGGGGGAGTTTATAAAACATTTTGGTTTTTCATTTTATATAATAATTTCTTTTATTGAAGATAAAAGAACATATTGAAATTATTATTTCTTTTTTAATTTTTAATTTAAAATTTTATTATTTTTTAAAAATTTCTTTATTGCACATATTTGTACTCATCATCCCCTCCCCTCCCTGATTCCCATCCCAAATCCCTCCTCACGTATACCCCCAACCCCCTGTTATCCGTGACCACTGATTAGGCTCATATGCATGCACACAAGTCCTTTGGTTGATGTTTTCCCCTTATCCCCACCTCCTCTACATTCCCTCTGAGGTCCCACAATCTGATCTTGTCTTCCTTGTCTCAGGGTCTGTTCTTGTTCATCAGTCAATGTTATTCATCATTTCCCCTAGATGAGTGAGATCATGAGCTACTAGAAATACACTTATAAGAACCAAAAATGAGACAAGCAACAATGGTTATGCTGAGAGGCAAATGAATCAGTCTGTAGTGGTTTTCTTTCTGAGCCAACAGTTCTTTTGAGTCCCAATTTCAATGTCAAACAGTTCCTTATGTGTACATGTCAGCAATGATATTTCAGTTCTGTATGGCAGACAAATGGTTGTAATGAAGGCCCGACCCTCTCTGGTTTGGTCCTGGGCAACCTGCAATGTCCCATAGCTGCTGACTGCTAGTAGGGCAAGGCATCATCAGCATCTTCCATTTCTAGACTGTTTCTTTTCTGTCTTCATGGCTGGAGTAGTCCTGTCAATTCCTCTCTGTTGCAGAAATCCTTATGGTCTTGGAGTTGTTTTCTGAAAATATACAAACATATTCTCAACCAAAAGTTAATAAAGGAATCTTTTCTATAAATTTGACTTGCTATCCTTTTTCATTTTTTGCCCTAACGATTTTTCTTTGGCTTATTTTGACACCATGTATGTTTTACATGTGTGTCTTGTTGTTATCATTACAAATGAAAGTTAATTTTCTAAAATAAAAATTTTCTAGATGTAACTTATTTACAGGATATTTTTCCTTACATGATATCTTCTACCCCCCCCCTTTTGATTTAGAAATTAGGAGGCTTTTGGAAATTTTATAATGTAGTCTTGATAGCTTTTAAATTTTAATTTTTTGCACTAAAATATGACTGTTTAGATTCACTACATGTTATGAAATTTTACCATCAAATGAACTACCAATAAAAATTTTAATTAACACTTTAGGAACAACTTTTTGTCCAGGACAATTAATTTTTCTAGAATATTTGCTTATTTCAATTAGCCAATTTAAATTAGCCTGAAAACTTTACTACTATTTTACTGTCAAATTTAATACTATAACAACAATCTTATTCTACCCTGTAAATGTTAGTGGAAAGGATTCTTTGCCTTATTGAGTAGGGCCTGATCATTCCTGGTGGTAGGCTGGATTTAGATATCAAAAACCCACTCAAAAAAACTCTTGTTGCAGTGAGAGGGCAGCTGCTGTCAGCCAAGTCTCTGTCTGTTATCAGGGTCCAGATTTGAGCTGGGCATGGGAAGCTAAGCAGCCATGGGGGCAGGAGACCTCCCTCAGAAGGGGTGAGAGTTCTGACCCCTTCAAACTTGGGGGGAGATGAGGGTCTGTGCCACACCTCTGTTGACCCCCAAATCCTCTCCTGATGGCCCCTCTGTGACTGTGCCTGTCTTAGGTTGTTCCTTCCCTGAGGAATCTTACCCATCTCTGGCTAACCAGCCAACTTCTGGGGCCAAGCCACCTACTCATTTCTTCATCTGTGGTACATGTAGGATATGCCAGGTCAGCCAAGGGGGACTGCCCATGGTGGGGTCACCTTGCAGTAGAAATATGTGCAAATCATTGCTGCTCGTGAAAACTTAAACTCCAGAAGAAACATAATGCCAGTTAATAGTAACATACTATGGCAGAAATTAAGAGAAAAGAGGCAAGAACTTTATACTGAGAAGATAAGTTTCTTAGAGATTAGCCTATAATATGGAGCATATAGTAGGATGCCCCATAGGGAAGAGGCAGAGAAATAAAGTGGTTCAGAACACAGACTCTGAAGGTAAACATTCTATTTAATGCAGTCTCCTCCACTTGCTAAATATATAATGCTAGGCAAGTTACTTAACCTTTCTGTACCTCAGCCTTCTCACCTGTAATTGTTATCCACATCATATAATGGTTGTGAAAATGAAGTGAAATGAAGCAAAAGCATTTAGTGCCTATTTTATTTGAAACACTTCCTAAGCATTAGCTATTATAGAATGTGTTGATAGTATGTGTTTGGGGGCTGATGTTTGTTCAAGTACCCCTACAATGCCTTACTTCTCTTGGCTTGACCAAGGTCAGAGGAAGAGAATCTATTGATGGATTATTAGGTCCAATTTTAAGCCTCCCCACCACTCCCTTCTCATTCTAATGCGGATGATACCAGAGACCCTCCTTACTTACTTCTCACACAGTGTTTACAGCCTTTTCATTGGTCAGTGATGACAGGGGTTGAAGTTGAGTTGTTGGCCTGCCAGTTGATGACCCCTCACTGAACTATCATTTACTTATTGTCAAATGGAAAAAGTGAGACTTCGGGAAGAGTGTGTTCCTTACATAGAGTCACAGTGCCTGAGTCCTTTGACTAGTTACCTAATCTCCTTTTGCCTCACTTTCCTAGTTCTGGATAACAATAGACCTAGCTTATCAGCTATTAAATAGCTTAATGAGAATGTATATATTTAGCCATTACCTGATACATAGTAAATGCTCAATATATGTTAGTTATTATGAAAAAATAGTAACAACTATCAATTGCCCTACTTTCTTCTTGTTAAATTCAGCCTGATCATCACATCATCCAGCAGGTTATGAACACTAAATCTCTCTAGGGCATGAATGAAGTTTCGTAAACAGAGATGAGAAAAAGAGGAAAATGTCCCTTGTGCCATGAAGTGTATGAACACAGATTCAGACCCATATAGAGAAGCAGGAAGGGATGGGAGAAGAAAGTAAGCATGAGGGACAGTACTATTGATGAGTGCACAGTGGCAGACAGTTCACCTACTTTCTGAAATGGACCCTTCCTGAATTATGCATGGCTCCCACCTCTCACTTCCAGCCCCTGGATGGGTGTTTTGTGTATAGGGGTGAGGGGGCTGTTGAGAAGGAAGGGCTTTAGAATTAAGATAGAATTTGGGAGAGAGAAGGGGAAAGATGTTATTAAGGTGTTCCCTCACTGCATGTTATTCCCAGCTGATCAGCAACATATTTTACTCAACAGGGACTGGATGGCTAGACCTACATTTCTAGGGGATATCTGTCAGGTCATTTAGAGGTCCTCTTCATCCCTCTTGTAATGAGCATTTACACATGTCAGCCTGCAGAAGTGGGCCCAAGTAAGTGTCAAGAAAGTCTTCAGACTGGTAATGGGAATCTAGGAAAAAACAGATCTGATCCTCCATGGCAGTCTATCACAGAGAAATTACATCAGATTGCTACCTGAGTTATACCCTTGTGTGAATTGGTTAATAACTCAATTTCACTCCTGGGTCTAGAAGCCGAAACTTTTCAAACTCCTGAGAGTGTTTACTTTTGCTGTATAACTTTGTGTATCTAATTCATTAAGCTGAAATACAAGCAGAGTGGTTCATGATTTCTCAGTATAAATAAGCATCACTTTGGTAGACAGCACAGTGTAGTAGAAAGAGTGCAAAGCCTGGATTTAGTGCTGCCTCTGTCTTATTTGCCTTAGCCCTTGCAATCTTCACTTACCCTCTGGCCTTCTGATTCTAATTCTATGGAACCCACCACACAGGATTGATGAGTGGAGAGGAGATAAGTAAGACCTTTGCAAGTTATAATATGGAATGTTTTACTTACTTGAGTCTTTGTAAACACTCTCCTTTCACAGGCTGAGGAACACAACAAAGATACATAAGATTATTACCACTTCTCATTATTTTTTTTAGGAACTTAGGGCTCAGCCCTCAGCATGGCAATTACAGATCATAGGAAATTTTTTTTAAAAAATCAAAGAATTTTAGAGTGAGAGGAGTCTTTAGAAGTCACTCCCTTTTCTTTTTCCCCCAACTTTATTAAGGAATAATTGACAAATAAATTGCACCTATTTAAAGTGTGCAGCATTATGGTTTGATACACAGATATTTTGACACACACCCCCCCACACACACCCATCTGTAGGAGAAAATGATTTAGAGAAAGCCTGAAGAACTGACTGGTTCACAATTTGGGCTCTCCAGTTGTGTATGTGTAAGAAGCCAGTGCTCATGCTCAACAAGGTGAGCTCGCAGGTCTGCAGGGATGTAGTAGAAAGCCTTGTTCTCCAGGATGAAGATGAGAATGCAAGCCTCCACTTGAGTGCAATCAATACTGTTTGGCATTTATGATGTCAAAAAACAAAATTCAGCTGAATAAATTTAAAGATCTAATTGGTGTTATTTAATGATTCATGAATCAGGCAACATCCCATCTTAGCAGCTAGAAAGGAGCTGTGCAAAATGAAAGAATTATAGGCAGAAGGAGGTGAGGCAAGGAAGTTTTTTCTAGTAAAGAATGATTGTTTTAGGCAAGGTCACCTTAGCTTGGTGAAAGGTGTGCGGTCTCTTATTTCACTAGTGCTGACTGGGTAATTCCAGATTGGTTCACATTTATATTCCTGGAAGAAGCTAAAACTGAGTTAGGCATTATGTCTCGGTTTGCTGTCATGGGCCTTAGCACAAAGTGAGTTCATTTGGGGCCTTTTGTTTCTTTTTTGTTACCATTTCCCCCTTTTGGTCAGACACTTAATTTACCTAAGAGGTGATCTACATGTATGGCATCAGCACCACTCACGACCACTGCTACAGAGTACTTGCAGTTTTGCTGATCCTATGTGATAGTTAGGTTGTAACTTCAGGTTCACATTGGGGTTTTTTAAAAATATATATTTTGATTTTTTCAGAGAGGAAGGGAGAGGAATAGAGTTAGAAACATCGATGAGAGGGAAACATAGATCAGTTATCTCCTGCTCACTTTCTATTGGGTATGTGCCCACAACCAAAGTACATGCCCTTGGCCAGAATTGAACCTGGGACCCTTGAGTTTGCAGGCCGACGCTCTTTCCAATGAGCCAAACTGGCCAGAGCCAGGTTCATATTGTTTAAGTCAGTCACTCTCTTTGTTCCTTGTCTGACATTCTAGTCTTGGGAGAGATCATTTGCTTTGTGGTTACTGGCTGCAGATGTGCTTTGAAAGCTTTTGAGAGAATATAGTTGACCCCTGAACAACATAGGGATTAAGGGCATTGACTCCTGCACAATCAAAAATCTTCATATAATTTAAATCAGCCCTCTACCTATTCGGATTCCCAACCGCCAGTTGATCCTTGAAAATGCAACTTTTAAAAGCATGGGTTGATTGAACTGAGTCAATTGGAAAAAGTGTGAGTGTAAGTGGACCTGTGCATTTCAGCCCCATGTTGATGGGGGTCAACAGTACAGTTCATCAGGAGGGATTACTATAATTATTATAACTAAGATTATTCTCAAAGCTTGGAGTCCCTTAAAAAGCTATGGTCCCTAATACCCAAATCCATAAAAATCACATAAGTCAAAGACAGTCTGTTAAAAGAGTTACCTTTTTTTAGCCTTAAAATTTTTTATCTTTATTGTTGAAAGTATTACAGATGTCCCTTTTTTATCCCCTCATTGACTCCACTCCACTCCTAGCCCCTCCCCAGGCCTTCATATAAGTTCTTTGGTTAATCTCTTTCTAACCTCTCTTTCCCTCTGAAATTCACCAGTCTGTAGCATGCTTCAATGTCTGTGGATCTATTTTGTTCATTAGATTCCACATATGAGGTCATGTAATACTTAAATTTTTCTGATTGGTTTCTTTTGCTTAGCATAATACTCTCCTGGTCCCTTCATGCTGCCTTAAAGGGTAAGAGATCCCTTTTTATAGCTGCATAATATTCCATGGTGTAAATATATCTCATTTTGTCATCCACTCATCTACTTATGGGCATTTAGGTTGTTTCCAGATCTTATATATTGTAAATAGCGCTGCTATGAACATAGGGGTGTATATATTCTTTCTGATGAATGTTTTAGGATTCTTAGGATATATTCCTCAGAGTGTGATCACTGGGTCATTTTTTAATTTTTGACAGTTCCATTTTAATTTTTTGAGGAAACTCCATACTGTTTTCCATAGTGTCTGCACCCATCTACCTTCCCAACAATAGTGTTGATTTGTTGATAGTAGCCTCTGGCAGGTGTGTGGTGATACCTAATTTGCATTTCTCTGATGATTAGTGACTTTGAGCATTTTTTCATATGTCTCTTAGCCATTTGTATGTCCTCTTTGGAGAAGTATCTATTTAGGTTCTTTACCCACTTTTTAATTGAGCCATTATGCTCAGTTAACATTTGACAGAGGAGGTAAGAGCATACAATGGAGTAAAGATAGTTTCTTCAATAAATGGTGTTGGGAAATTGGACAAATATGTGCAAAAAAAATGAAACTATACTACCAAGTTACACCATATATAAGAATAAACTAAAAATGGATAAAAGGCTCAAATGTGAGTTGTGAAACCATAAAAATCCTAGAAGAAACCATAGGCAGCAAAATTTCAGATTTCTCTCATAGCAGTGATACATCTCCTAGGGCATAGGAAACAGGAGAAATTAAATACATGGACAATATCAAAATAAAAGACCTCTGCACAGCAAAAGAAACCATCAACAAAATGTAAAGAGATTCCACTGTATGGGAGAACATATTTGCCAGTGATGCATCAGATAAGGGATTGATTTCCAGAAGACTTAAATAACTCAACAAAAGTAAGGCAGCAATCCAATTTTTAGGCGTTTCTAAGGCTTCCTTAGTCATCTTATGTAACTGAGTTTCAACATCTCTAGAAGTGTTAATCAGCTACAGCAGGTGGTGTTGACTACAGCACAACACCTTGCTCAACTAAAAGATAACCAAGGGCTAGCGGCTAGCCTGTTATCAAGACCAACTCTGGCCAGAGAATATTAAGGATTGTTGGGCAGATTTATTTTAGAAGCAGATTCCCTGATAACTTTCAAGAGTTAAGGTGAGGTTCTTGATCATAGCTCATTTACATTTATTCCTAACCAGGGAAGTAAGGACCTGCCAAAGGATCATGAATACCTCCTGGTGAGTCCTTTCTAACTTGATGGTGTAAATTCAGGGGAGTTGACCAATAAGTTGTCTCATTCATATGTGAACCTTTAGAGGCACAGTTAGATAACATAAGATGCATTGCCTGGTTATGTGCCAGCCATCTGGGCACTTACAGGACCATGCAGAATGATAACTACCACAGACAAAGATAAACCCTATGTGAACACAAACCATTCCCACCAAGGTGGCACTAGTAATGGATTCATTCACAGGGATCTTTGCACTTGACATTCAAACCATGGGTCATTTAGGTTTATAGCATATTTAGCAAGCCAATCCCTTAGCCTGGAATAAAGAGTTGATGTAAATACCTTGCAAAGATGGGTGCTGCTGGTGAGGTCATTCTGTGATTGGGGCCAGATCTGATGTAGGAAATTATGATCTCAAGGGAGTGAATATGTACTAAGATTTATGTAGGTGTTGGTTCCTAACTAAGCAGATACAGTTATAATCAGAGAAAGAAAGAAAAAAGGCACTGAGTGTTTTGGCTATGAAAGTTAAACTTTGTAAAATATTTCTGAATGGGTTGATAGTAGTTTGTGGGACATTGGGGAGAGAAAAGAAATTGGCAACAGGGAGGACCAGGAGGTCTTTAGTATCATGGATAGATCTGGGTCTTGGATGACAAATCCATCAGCCTGAAAGTTTACCTTCCTTAACAGTGGCTTGGGAAATGTGGACAGTGGCTTTATATTTCCAGGTCAATGCTAGAGTAAGAGAAAAAAGAGAAGAATAAAGGATTTCATGTTTAAAGTATGAAGTCTTAATTGGACATTGTGGATGGATACATTCTACATCAATGTCAGCTACTTGTCTTTCTCATCCTTTTGATTTTGAGTTCCTCAGCTGGTATGCAGTTCCTCGAGTCCTAAGGAGCCCTTTCTGGTTGGGAGATGTAGACCCAAGGTTCAAGTTGCTGATACTTGGTTACCATTTGGATAGTGAGGAAGATCTGGTATAGTCCATTAGGCAGAGCATTCTGTTTTGTTAGTGATTCCAAGTCAGAAGGGTGGGAGAAAATTAGAAACGTTAGTTTGGAGAGTCATACATAGCTAGATATTTAAGGAAACTAGAAGAACTCAGGATTCTATCCATTTTACAGATATATAATGAAACCTCAAAGACAATGAATAGGTCTAGAATCTAATATCTACCAAGGTGCATAGTTTCCTTTCTCTATAATCACTCTAATTTTTAAATCAAAGATAATAACAGTAAAACTAATTTGTTTACATTAATCTTGGCCTGGTTATTTAGCATAAACACAACAAGGACAATTATTGACCATATAACCTCTTTTAAAGACTACTTGTCTGGAAGTTTTCATAAGGAATCTCAGATTGAACTCTTAAAAGCTTCCTGAGGCCAGAAGCTAAGCCAAGGACTCACCATCAAATTTTATCTGCAATCTCTCTCATTAGGGTGAATCTCTCTCTTCTTGAGGTCTCACAAATATGCTGTAGTTCCTGTTGTTTCTTCTTTTTGACAATGATAACAAGCATTTACACAGTCTACTCTGCAGAAAGGGTCTCAGTTTACCACTGAAGGAAGCTCACCTGTTATTTTAACACCACCTTCATTTGCTCCTTTCCTCTTCCTTGACTTCAGTCACAACTCCCACCTCCCCTTGGGAGGATCTGCCCATCTTAATTCTTGAGCATCTTGCTAAGCTCACTGGACTGGTCTTGTGTGCCAACCTTGAATGGGCATGGATAGCTTGGCATCCCTCCGTGAAAGCCCTCTGGCTGAGTCCTAAAGCAAAAAATGTAAGTGGAGTTTTGTCAGAGATGCCTAAAGAATGTACGTTTGCTCAGGAACATTAGAGAAATGTGCCAGCATAACTTGGACCAACTTCCTCATTTTAAATGGGTGGATTCCTGGACTTAGGTTCCTGTATTTTAGAGGATTCTTAAGCAGCTGGAATCATTTAAATGTAATATTTATTTAACTTTGTCAAGATTATTGCACAATTTTAGAATTAATATGAATTATGTTAATCGGGACAATAACAGATACAGTATGAATAATGATGATGATATTGATGTGGATTGGTGTTAATTGTATGCCACATAATGCCAAGCAATTTAGTTATATTATTCTGGGGTTGAGATTTGCAAAGCAAGAGAATGGGCATTGAGATAGTGGAAAGGAACAAAGGCCTTGAAGCCAGGAGCCCTAGGATTTTTCTCCTCTAATTTCCCCTCTAACTAAGGAACTTCTTCAAGTATATTGACTTTTCTGGAACTCTCTATCAATGAAATGGAGATATGAATATCCACATTAAAGGGTTATAGAGGATTAACTTAGTTCATGAATGTCTTCTTAACAGAGACAGTGAATAATAGGCACATCATTACTTGTTAAGTTGAATCATAGATGATAACAGAAATACAACTAGATTAGAAGTAATTAGAAATGGACATAAATCAAGACAGGTGATGGCCTATTCTCTTCTGTAAGTCATGTACAGGTGATATTTTGTCATTATTAATTTCATTTTCAATCCACTTTATAAGGTGAGAACCATAGAGGAGATCTCACTGAATAGTTCAGGATCAAGAATCAGAGCAAATACTAAACTCTATGGCAATGAAAGCCTGGAGGCCAAGAAAGAGGATTCAGGAGGAACTGAGTTCTCCTGGGTCTGGAAGGCAGTTTCTTTCCAATCTTCCTGCATTCAGGGCCCCAGCTTTTCAAACCTAGGTATTCCTATTGTTTCCAGTGCCACACTGCAAAGATGTGGCCATCAAATGATGTGCAAACCTCAAATTCTGATTTCCAGTCATGAAAATGCAGGCTTCAAAAGGACTTATTCTCATTACATTGTATGAAATGATCCATAAATACATATTTTAACATTACAGAGTTTAAATATTATTATACATCTTACTTGATGTCAGATTTTGTTAAATGCATGCTGTTATCTCAATTTACAAAGGTCAATTGGTGGCAATGGAAAATAGAACTAGGTATATTTAAATTTTTTCTTACCAATACATCTGTGACTCAGATAACCCTACCTTTTTTCAAAGAGCTTTGGGCCTCCCCTCGCCACCTTTTCAAACAAGACTTGAATGAATATCAGTGGATAAACTCTTTGCAGAGCTTTGAAAAGATCCAGAGAACCATTGTGGTAGGAAGAAGCAAACCATTTTGGATGAAATCATAAGTCATTTAAATGCTTCCTCATCACCCTGGTTGTGTCAGAATCTTTTGGCTGCACTCCCCCCAGGGGAATGTTTTCATCTCCATGCCTAGGTAAATAGAATGTTCACGGAGTTGCTTGATTGCTATTCATGCTGGCAGAGAGTAGCGCGGTGACCTACTTCCAGCAGCATCCATAGAAAGCTTCACTGCTTTCATCAGCCTGATTTCAAAAGCCATCCTCTGTGTGCTGCAGCCCCTGCCCACACCTGCCTTGGAGAAAACCTACTACAGACCATTGAGGGTCCTTATTTCTGTCTCTCACACCACTTCTGCTCTCATTTTTGGTTTATTTTAGTCCACCTTCAACCTTTTTGGGAAAAATAGAAGTAGTGGGTGGGCAGTTTAAAGGATGGTAATATTTTTTGAATTGTAGAGGACAGTTCTATAAAGGGATCTTGATGGGGTTGCAGAAAGAAATCAGATGAAATTTTTTGGGGGTGTGTGTGTTTGTGTGCATTTTTTAATCTACCCTGTTTCCCCGAAAGTTAGACAGTGTCTTATATTAATTTTTGCTCCCAAAGATGTGCTAGGTCTTATTTTCAGGGGATGTCTTATTTTTCCATGAAGAAGAATATGGTACACATTTATTGTTAAATGAAAATAAAGGAAATTTATTACCTGTATACGGTACAGTAGTACGGTAGTTGTCAACACCAACCAGACAAACTGTGAATCCTACAGTATCAAGAATTTACTCATTCAGTGACAATCATGTCATCATCTTCTAGAACATCATCATAACAATCCAATTCCTGAATTTCCTGGTGAATGTCTTGTGACTCCATTTCTTTCAGAATCAGTGGACCAAATCTCTCATGTTTAGCAATAGCACTGTCTTTAAATGAGTACTTCTTGTCAAGGTAGCCTGCTCTCAGTGCATTTGCAATGCAACTGTCAGTGATTTTTCTCCCATGAATTCTTCACCCAAGTCACAACTTATTGCAGTTTAGGTTTCACAAAGTTTCCACACTGATTTCTCTCCATTCACACAGCAGTGACGTCAGGACTCCACGTAACGTCACTGGTTGCTAGAAGCCAGTTGGGATGGCCCTAGCAACCAGTTTATGGTAAATTAATTTTCATTCTGAGACAGAGCCTGGGGATGCCTTATATTTCACTCAGAAGGAAACCTGTAAGTAGGTCTTATTTTCGGAGGATGTCTTATTTTCGGGGAAACAGGGTAGTAGATCAGTGTTTCCCAAAGTGTGGTACCCGTTCCCCCAGAGTTATGGGAAGAGTTTGGTGGGGGTACTTGTTGCACCTGAGTTTGGTGGGGATATGCACTGCACCGTGCTTAATTAGCTGCGCCTAATTCTATGTTCTCATGAGTCAAGTCAAGACAGTTTTGTGAGGCGTTAGGTGGTCCGGTGTGCAAATAAATGTTATTTATAATATAACTTTTATTTATATTTTATTATGAATAGTTTTATTTTTTTGTTTATTATAATTTTGTGTATATACAAAAAAATAAAAAATAAATATATTTTGATTGTTATTAAAATACATCCATTTTTTTTAATGAGGGGTACTCAGCATTACGAAAATTATAGAAGGGGTACACATATGTCAAAAGTTTGGGAAACACTGTAGTAGATTATCCATGTTTACATAAACATAAATGACCACAGGTAAATAATTAATTGGAAATTATTTGGAGGCATCTGTATGTGGATGATTCTTTCTTCTTGGGGACCACTGATGCGGTTTCCATAAGTCACTGTCATGAATTTCAATATACCCAATTCTTACCCTAAAATGGATAGGCTGGGCTGAGCTGGAAGCTTTCCAAACTCCACGAAGAAAGTATGATTTGAAAAACTTTCACAGAGACTTTTATCCAGTTATCAGAAATATACTCATTCTGCACCAGATTTGGGGGTCTGACTACAGCCTACTGCCATGCGTGGTTTTGTATCATTGAGTAACATGGTTAGAGTTGGAGAGTCCCTACAGACCTGCTGGTGCAATCATTTGAAGATTAGGAAAATGAGCTCCAGAGAGATTGCAGAGCCTCATTCTCATAGCTTCCTGTTCAGGGATCCTGTCCACCTGCCATTCCCTTTCTCATCACTGTGTCATTACTGCTTTAGGCTCTTTCCATCGGGAGCAAATGTCACTGAGCAGGGAAATAGGAATTCGATTGCCCTTCTCCTGGTCACAAGTGGAAAGCTTTATTCCAAATCTCATCATGTCTAAGAGATTCTAGTTACTTGAGAAAGGAACTATCTGGGCATCTATCTGTTGGGTGAGAGTTTCTTGAACTTTGAAGCCATTTTGCCAATAAGCTTTTGCCCACACAGTCCAGCAGTCCTTGCTCTCCTATTTGGAGGCAAAGGAGCAAGACTTAGATGATAAGCAGCAGCAGGCACTGAGTTGAATAGAGGGACCACAACAAGAGTTCCCTTTTTTTCAGTTGTATGTACAAAAGGACTTCCTGGCTATGCTGTCTCCCATTTTGTTGTTCACTTAGCTGGATCTATATAGGCACACACTCCAGGCAGACCTTCTTGTTCCTAGCATCTGTGCTGCTTGAATCATTTTATGTGGCTCTCACTCTGGGCAGTAGGATTGTGTCACTTCAGCACTGCATACCAGATGGTCCCTGTGGTGAAAGGTGTGGAAGCCCAGCAAACTCAGCCCACAGCACGTTGTTTCCTCACTTCTTTTGACTTTGTCCTTTCTCTCTGCATCCTTCTACTTTGTCTTCTTTTCATTTCTTCACAGATGGCCAGAACACTAATGTGCTGCTGTCATTATGTTTATGGAACAAGTTGGGGTCTTTAGAGGCTGCTGTTCCCGAAACATCAAAGGCATGGGTCACATTTGATACCAGGGTAAAGATTTGCAGGATAATTAGCGATCCTCTGCTGTTATTAACCCCTGACTTAAGCAGGTTATTTTCTTACAAAGGTGTTGAAAGTTAATGTCACTGTTAATAGTTTCAGTTGGAAGACCATAATAAAGCCATGTGGGAAAGTAGACCTACCATCAATATCTTTCAAACTCTGAAATTAGAGTTGGGGAAAAAGGAAAGTAAAAAAAGAATTGAAGAAAAGGGATCATTCAATCACAGGCCCACCTTTGGTAATCTCAATGACATTTCCTTATGGAAAAGGCCCATTTGTTATTCTTAGTTTTGGACAGTTGGCTTTATCACTAAATTCCTGAGCTTCCTAGTCATCACTCAGAACCTCAGAATGGTAGCTGAGATAGGACAAGGTGGGAGGTTGCTATGTCCTATTTTTAGAGATGTTCCCTTTCTCTTGTAATTCTTTCATAAAGAATATGAGGCCATTCACAATGTACTTAATAGAACTGAAAAACAACCATGCAAAACTAATAATCCATGGACACTCCTTCCTTCCTTCCTCTATTAGCAGGGGAATTCTCTCAGAAGCTAGACTAGATTTAGCTGGAGCAAAGTTTGTTGCTAGGAAAGTTTTTTAATATTAACAGTAGGTTTGAAGACCTTGATCTAAGCAAGGTCTTATAAGAGTAATGGCCATCAGGTGTCACCCTCAACCCAAAAGGACTGCAGTCAGTTCATCAGGTGTGCTTGACATGAGGTGAATAATTGACATGTCAGTGCTTCTTCCTGGCTTGACCTGGTCACTGGAGCCACCTCATGGCTCCTCCATGGGATTCAGCTTGGAACTCAGGAAGGGAAGGGGGGGGGGACCCGCGCTGAGTGCCAGGATTACTCTAACTGGGTCATTCAGTGAATTAAAAGGATCTTTGAGAATTTCCCCAGTCCCAGTCCACATTTGACTTTAAATTGTCCATTTCTTTGAAAAAAGACAACACCATGGATCTGGTTCTCACGGAAGTTACCTTTTGAAAAAATTTTGGTTCTGCAACATGATGATTATTGTCTTAGAAGACCAGTTCAGGGATTCTGAGAGTGAGGAAATGACTAAAGCAAGACAGGACCCTTGGATGGCATGAGGAAGGTGTAATTCCTAGAGAAGGAATTTTTGGAGCAAGTTTTGGGTTTCCTGAGCTATTCCCACTAAAGGACAATGCTGCAAGCTCATAGACTGAGGCTGATTTTAATGTGATTTTGTCTTACTCTCCTTCCTGCTGCCTTTGCCCACCACAAATTATTCTCTAGAGCAGCGGTTGCCAACCTTTCGGACCTCATGGACCACCAGTGGTCCCCGGACCACCGGTTAGCGACCGCTGCTCTAGAATGACTCTCCCTGACAAAGTTGCCATCACCCACGTTCTGGGATGCATAATATAGAAGCTCAGGGTTTCTGCCTTAGAAGCCTCGTGTCTGTGCCAGTGTGTTGAGAGCTTTTCTCTCCAGCCTGAGATCTAGTCTGAAGATGTGTCTGGTTCTGAAAGGCTCTAATCAAATCATCCCAACTCGGTCCACCCTATACTCAGAAGGAGAGGAGAAGTGGAGGACTATAGACCTGAGAGGTGATTTGACATTGTCTGTGACATTGAAGTTATTGCCTTTTTAGGTGGTCTTGTGAAGCACACCCTTGAGGGTTTAGAATCGTAGATGGACAAAGTTTTACCAAGATCTTGACATTCATCTATACAGCTCCTCATTATACAAATGAGAAAACTCAAAGCTAGTAATTACTTGAAGATTATTCCAGACCTGGGTCTCCTGAGCTCTAGATGAGTGTATGGATCACTGTAGATTCTAGGATTAAAGTCACAAAGTGAAATTTGATTGAATCTAGTGTTTTTGCTACTCTTTTTTAATGGGTCTTTTTAATCGTGGCTTTATTTTCTCCTCTGCTTAATAAAACTGTGTATGATTTCCCATTAGCTCTTAACTCAAACTGGTTTTCACAACTTTCACAATTGACATCAATCTGCATTTTTTTAGCCTCAGTCCTCCACTACTCCTCTTCATATCTTCCATCCTACAGCATCACTGGACCTGCCTTGGTTTTGTAAACACACATTGTTTTTGCTGTTCCTTTGTACACACCATTCCCTGCATTGGCAGTCACCTCCCAATATTTTACCTCTTCCCCTGGGTTTATGCCCAGCCAATTTATATCCTCTCACTCAGCACTGCTATTACTATTTAGAGGACTTACTCATGGCCACTTCTTCAATTTCTTTTTAGACCAAAAGCTCCTTGAGAGTAAGGACCATGTCACATAGTTGACTGACTGGCAAAAATAGTATGCTCCAAAAATATTAGTTGTGTCCAAAAATAAATGGTACCCTAGTTTCTGTGTATTCCAAAATGTTGGGAGATACTTAGGATATGAGGTCTGTGGAAGGAAAGAATGGACACACTAAAAATCAGGACAGCCTTTTTCTTTCAGAGATCTCAGCTTCAAGTGTGATGATGGCTTCAGCACTCATGTCACCTGTGATAATCTGAGATGCTTGTGTGGGCTCCTGTTGGCATTTGTTTTATTCAGTACATTATAGAAAAGGCCCTGTCTGAGCCTCAGTTGCAGTGCACAAGGGGCCTTGGACTTGAGTAACTATTTTATTACCATCCCTGTTTTCTCTTTAGAAGTCTTAGGATAGTCTTGAATTGGTAAAGCAATTTGGGAACATTTCCTTTTCTTGAAGTATTCTGCTGACATCCAGTCCAACGTGACTGCATTGATGTAGGCTCCGCCTCAGCCCATCGACAATGAAATTCACAAGACATTTATTATACCCCATGTAGTTCTTTTATTGGTTGACCCAGCATTACTATAGCATAATAAGTTCCTGGTTTAGCATTTTAGCTCCTCCATGTCAAGTCCTTCCAAGAAAGGGAAAAAAGCTGAAGAAGAAGCCATCTTTTCTTAATTATCTTGAATCTAAAATATGATGTGCCCTTTCTGGCAGATGGGGCATCCTCCTTCCTTTAACCTTGACCTCTATGATGAATCTGGTCTGGGAAAAATCACCGTCCATAGGGAAGGGTGTGAAAAACCTACACAGAGGTTCAGAGGACTGGCCTGGTGCCAAGGCCAGAAATGCTCTCCACTCACCTTCCTGTGGGGGCATTTGTCAGTGCCCTCCCTGCACCTGTTCTTTCCTTGGTACCATCCCTTCTGGAACCCTACAATAGAATACCTTCCTTCCCAAAAAGTCTTAGATGGCCATTGAATATGGGGCTTCTTTTTGGGCTGATGAAAATGTTGTGGAATCAGAGTGATGATGTTTGCAAAGCTTTGAGAATACACTAAAAACCACTAGATTGTATGCTTTGAAAGGGTGAATTTCTGGGTATGTGAATTATATCTCAATTTTAAATGAAGTCATGGAATACTAACTCCTTGTGTAATAAATTAAAATCCTGTAGCACACAAACTCCTGAAAGACACCTCGGATTTTCTCCTCAAATGTGTCCTCACTCTGTACATGTTCAAAGGTCAGGCCGTGCAGTGTGTGTGCTGGGGGTGGAGAGGAATGACAACCGTTCATCTGTTTCATTCCCTGTTGTGTCATGCCCAGTGACCTTGGTCTGGGTATTGACTTGTCTTTGCTTCTACAGTTAAAACAGAGGTAATGAGCCTGACCCACTTGATGAGGATCTGAGAAATAAAAATCCAGTTTGTTAAGGGCTTTAGAGCGATGAGGGGCCAGCTTCCCTTTGAATGGGTACAGGAAGGGTTGAAGAGACACCGATGAGTGTGGAATAAATCCCAGGTGCAGGCGGAGGCTGGGTGTGTGTGGTGCTGGGTGATTCAATTATGCCACGTGGTGCTCCATTGGGAACTGGTGCTGCTGGTGACTTATGTCTGTGGTGAGGAGGAGGCTGAGTTTGGTTTCTACAACAATGACAGGAAAGGGACTTAGGTGAGGAGGGTGTGTTTCCCAGGAGGAATATTCCCAGTGCTTGGGTATGAAGGCTTGATGAGTGAGGGTAAGTGCCACCTAGGAGGGTTTGTGACTGGAGGGGTTTCTACTGGTCTAAGCAGCACTATCAGAGGCACGCCCAAGGGTTTCTGTTCACCTGGGAATCAGAAAACCTCCTTAGAGGAAAGGTGAATCGGGAAGCCTGAGTCCTGCCTCACCCACATGGGCTGGGCCTGTGGAAAACCTGGACGGGGATGCAGGGTGTCATCCATTTCACACCCTCTACCCACTGCAGCTTGCTGGATGTTATGCCAGGCACATGCCAGGGCATGGACAGCTTGCCAGTCCAGCACCCATCATGGTAACTGAGTCCCTTAGTCAATCAGGAGAAGGGCTAAGTCTTTGCTGCTTTGCTGGTCCTCCATCACACCCTGCCTACTCTGTGCCCTGGTCTGTGGTGTGAGATAGCGATCATATCAGTGTCTTCTAGATTCTGGCTGTGACCTGTGCCTCATATAGATTCTTGTCACTCACCTACCCTGAGAGGACTGGCCCACATTCTTCCTCATCCTCCTCATTCTCTTATCAGAGTCTGAATGCTTTCTCCCCACTTACCTGCCTATTAAAGGGAAATTGCCCATATTTCAAGGCCCAAACCAGTATCATCTTCTGAAAAGAAAGCTACTTTCCTCTCTCCTCCCCCCCTCTACCCAGGCAAGATGAGCCTTGCCTCCTCCTACATTCCCACAGAATGCTGCTGTGCATGTATTGTAGCACTTACCCACACTTACTCACGCGGGTTACTTTAGAGCAGCGGTCGCCAACCAGTGGTCCAAAGGTTGGCAGCCACTGCTTTAGAGAACTTGTTGAGGGCTTCATGGGGATTCATGTCCTAGTGCCCAGAACAGGGTCTGGTGCTTAATATATGCCCAGTGTGTATCTGTTGAATAAGTGAATAAATATATGAGTAAATAAATAAAGCAGAACATCATTTGTATCCTCATACAAATAGTGAAAGTTATAAACTCCATAAATATTTAAAATTGCTTTCTTCTTTATGGTCATGGTACTTGATGAGAATATTCTAAATGTGTTTTATTAAATCTTTTTTATGTCTATGGAATTACTGTAAAAAGTAATACATTTTGGGAGAATCTATACCTTACAAAAATGAAGTTTTAGAAAGCAGAGCTTTGCCCAGCTGTGTTCAGCAGAAGGTTAGTTCCCTGGTGGTAATGGTTGGTAAAGAAGAATGGTCTGGGGGACGGTGAAGTTCGGGAGGGACTGGGTTGAGCAGGTCTCTGTCGTGAAACATCTCAAAGCTTTGACCTGGTGTTGCTTAGGAATATTAGTGAGAGGGCCATATAACAGTGACCTCTATAGCAGGAGCTTAGCACCTCTGGTGTGAGGTGCATATTAGGAAATTTGTTGTTGATTTGTTGGTGATAGACCAGTGCCTCAGTCTAATGCCCTGAAGGCAGACGAATGTCTGCTCTTAGGAATGTCTTGTGCCTGTGCTAAGGACCCACTTCTGCAACCACCCTCTCCATGGACACCACCTCTGCTCCACAAAAGTGAAGAGAAAATTTAAAGGGAATTAAAACATTATTTTACCTGCCACAGCAATGTCAGACATCTCCAGTGGAGTCTGCAGAAAATGATCGTGGTTTTTTAAATAACCTGTCAGCCCAGTTGCTCTGCAGTAACCTTCCAGGATGTTTCTCTCCATAAGTACCAGTTCTCTACATGGTAATTACCAACTCTCTCCATTGTAGATTCACTGGTATCTAGGAGCAATTGCTAGGGAACTCACACTTTCACAAATTTACAAGAGGAAAGCAACCTTGAATTTACCCCAGGGAGAGCTATCAGGGTATTCAAACTAGGCTGGATAAAGGATGCTATTGATCATAGAAATAGCAGGAATAACTTGAATTTTTACCTGGTCTTTTTCTCAATGTGTGAGAGACTGGCTCGCTAGATTATGATGCTTAGACCTATGGGGGATAATTTTCTTCTCAGGGTCTCTCCACTCCTCGAGATTTGGAGCAGCAGTAAGTCTGACCTAACTAGTTGGAACCCTATATTGTCTTCCGCTGATGCTGGCTAATCTGTACCAGTGTCTATGAAGATGAGTAAGAAGATTTGGTCTGGTACAGCTGGAATTCTGACCTGTGCCTTTGCTGTTTGTCCTCCAGAGATCTCAGGGAACACAGAGGACATCCCTCTGGTGCGCTGGAGGCAGCAGTGGCTGGAGAATGGCACTTTGCTTTTTCACATCCATCACCAAGATGGTGCCCCGACCCTTCCCGGACAAGACCCAACTGAAGAACCCCAGCACGAGTCAGCAGAGGAGGAGCTGAGGATCCTGCACATCTCAGTCATGGTAAGAGCAACATGGTCTTCACCTCTCAAGCAATGCTTACATTACCTTGACGTAAAGAGTCTTGGTGCAGTACACACAGCTCTATAATACTCAATGCCATAATGATCAGGGATCATGTTAATGAATAATTTCCCATTTATGGGAAAGCAGTCCACTTGTGGTGTCAGTAAAAGTTGCAGTTATTTCCACAGCACCATTACCCAGCTGTCCTCTCTGTAGGAACATCCCTAGGCATAGAATTTTTACCAACCATCAACAATAGACAGGAATAGTAGACTGCCTTAGAAAGAAATTATTCAACTTATATATACAAATATCTTATAATAGTCATTCTATAAATGTTGGCCAGATGATTGAATAGCCAAGCTGCTTGATGCTACCAAGTCCTCTTTCCTCTTGCCCTACCTTGGAGAAAGTCAGAATCCTGGATGTCTCTCCTCATACCAGAAAGGTCACATCAGTAGATACTAGTCCCTCCTTCTAGCCCAGCTCAGAAACTTCACCATCAGTAACCCTTCACCTATTCAGAAATTTTTTTAAAAAGTTTAGAAGATTCTAATTAGCAGATTTCTTTTCTTAAAAAAATGAAATAAAATAAAACAGTATTCCTAAAGTTCTAGGAACTTATATTTTAGCACTAGAAGTATATACAATGGTAGGTAGGGGTTTTCTTTGATGGTGTATCATTCATCAATGTGTCCTTAGCACTTAGAACAATGCACTCACATACTTAATGCTTAATAAATATTTCTGGAATAAATGAGTGAATTTCACAATGCATATAGAAAGTACCTGTTTTACTTGATATTTTATATATTAGTATTATGTTGACAAAGCCAATACATATTCTGCTCTTAGGGTAGTCTGGGAGCAGATTGAGGCTTGACTGGTTAGCCATAAGCCATACGTATGAAAGGGCATGGGCTATTCTATTAGGAATTTCATCTGAGAACCAATCTAGGTCTTGGTATAAACTTTAATTATTTATTATTCTGTTACCATCACTACATGCTGTTTAGTTTTGTGTATCAGATTGGAGGAAACGGAAACACATTTTATATATATATATATATATATATATATATATATATATATATATATATATATAAATTTACATTATCCAAATACTTGGCATAGAAACTTTCCCATAAGAGTCTCATAAAATCTCAGAATGTAATCCTTCTATTTCTTCCTCAACCCATGACCCTATGAATAGCTGGCTCAATAGATTACCCGCATATACATAAGCTACTTTATGTAAACTATCTGGTGAAGAAAAGAATTTTTGAACAGCAAATAGTAAATCTCAATGTCCAGATGTGCTAGAAGGCAGGCAGACAGATGAGATTGCTATGCCCCATTTTTACAAATGAACTGAGGTTTATAACATGGGCGTACTTGTACATTCATAATCAAAGGCCAGTGTTTCCTATCTCAGAGAAGGCTGTCTGCAGTATAGTTTATAGTTTCCAGGGAGTGGTGAGGTCATTCTGTCTGAGGAATCAGCCTGACATTGACCAGGGTGACAGATGTGGAGGCCCCGTTGTCTGCACACTAATAATATGGTCTGAGTGAAAAAAGGGTACAGGGTGGCTTCCCACCAACCATCCACAGCATTCCATGGTTGGGGGAAGCAGTCATGGTCATGGGTGGTTTTCGTTTTGTTTCTTTTAGTCCAAGACCATGTCAAAGAATCTGTCTTTTTCACACCAAATATAAGTACAGAGACTTCCAAGAACTAATACTGGGTATGATTTTTGTCTGAAAGAAAGACTTTGAATACGAGAAGTTAAGACAGGTAGCATGTCAGAAGGCATGTTTAGCTGGGGTGGGGGAGTCCAGTGGAGATCCTGGTAAGACAATGCTTGTCCTGGTTGCTACCTCATATTTTCAGAGTGACAAGGACTGCACAGTCTATCCTCAGTTGGGGGTATTTTGGTAACTTCTCTAGAGGAGTGTGTGTGTCTGTGTGTTGTGTGTTTGCACACATGTATTTGTGGGGGTGGGTGGCAGTGAAGATAGAAACACACTGATCAAGAATGCCAAAGTATGTGAGGAAATAGGTTGTGCCCATAAATATGACAGCCCCTGTGAGAAACCCTGCATTATGAATGCCATGCTTTTTTTGAGACCCCTGGGCAGAGGTTAATGGACAGTGGACGTTTAAATGGAAAGAGAACAAAAGTTAGCCTTATTGCTGTGCCTTAGACCATTTCTTCATATGCTACTGGTCACCATGGCAGACCATCAATGACCTTCTCTTTCCCAAATAAAATGGAAGATATTATTCCTCCAGCTTTATTTAAACTAAGATATTTTCAATGAGGCTGAGGAAGGCAGAGATTAAAAGGCCATGGGCAAAGGGTGAGAATGGACAGGTTTTATATTTGTCCCTGGCTTGGCCCCTTTGAAAGGCCCACATGTGATTGAGGGATAGAGTTAGAAACATCAATGAGAGAGAATCATCCATCAGCTGGCTCTTGCACACCCCTACTGGAGATGTGCCTGCAACCATGGTACATGCCCTTGACCAAAATCAAACCCGGGACCTTTCAGTCCGCAGGCCGACGCTCTATCCACTGAGCAAAACCGGTTTCAGCAAGAAAATATATATTTAAAAGCTTAACTGGGCCTAACCGATTTGGCTCAGTGGATTGAACTTCAGCCTGCGGACTCAAGGGTCCCAGGTTTGATTCTGGTCAAGGGCAATGTACCTTGGTTTCTGGCAAATACCCAATAGGTAGTGTGCAGGAGACAGCTGATCGATGTCTTTCTCTCATCGATGTTTCTAACTCTCCCTCTCCCTTCCTTTCTACATATATATATATATATATATATATATATATATAAATTTTCATTCAACCAAAGGACTTATGTGCATGCATATAAGCCTAACCAGTGGTTATGGGCAACTGTAGGTGGGGGGGGAGGTGGAGAGGGGAGCACATATAGGGAGGTGTTTGAGATGGGAATGGGGGGATGAGGATAATTATGTGATACCATAATCAATATAGAAAATTAAAAAAAAACTGATAATCCTACCTATTTCCATTATGTGCAAAGGTTATTAATGGTTCTGTAAAAACCTTAAGCTTTACATTTCTCTCAATTCATATTTATACATTTTTTGTTCATCTTGTCTCAATGCAGGGATTGCTGTTTATTTTTATGTTTTGCAATGTTTTATTTTAAACACAAAAAAGAAGTAACGAAAGAATGAGAAACACAGAAAAACCTTTTTTGGTATCTTTATGACATTGTATGAATGAGAATCACTAAGTCATTTCCTCCACAGTGCCCAGTACAAATATACCATCAGCAAATCGTGGGCTGGCAGAAAACCACTACCTCGGCTGGGAACTGGACAATATTAAACTTTGTAAAACATTTTGCTTTTGTTATTTTTTTCAATCACATCCTAAAATTTTTGAATAACTATTTTCCCCAAATGCTACCATTTCGTCCTAGTGTAGAATAATTGGATTTTCCTCCTGAAATCTTATATCATTGCTCTGCAGGTCAAACAATGTATGTTAACCTCCTGTGTAACTCAAACTTGACTGAAGAGATTTATTTCAAATTTTGCAAGATAATTGGTATTTAAAACTACAAAAGTACACAAGGATAGTTCTTTGCAAACTCTTGAACAAGCGAAAGCAAAATCATAAGATGAAAATTAATATCTGAGTTTAAACCAGAAGTCAAAGATATCTTCAGTAATAAGCAGCTTGTTTATTCCTGAGAAGATCGGGTTTAATATGGCTTTATATTGGCTAATCAGACTCTGTGTGGTTTAACATTTCCATATTTTACTTTTGCTAATTTACCATATAATCTACATTTTTCTTCTTAGTGTATCTAAAAGAGTTTAATGATGTCTAATAGAATTTTAATGTGTTATCTACATATTTCATCTTTGTAATTAAAGATGGCAGTGTTAATAGACTTGCTATATTGCATCCAGGTTGGTTAAGTGCATTTTTTCACAGCAAATAGCCTTTCAAAAATACTGTGCTTTGATGTATATTTTGTAGTGGTAATTCCAACTGATTAGTAATATCTTTTATAGTTCAGCTTTCTTAGGCACAATTCACAATTGTGGGGGAAAATAATCTTTGGGCATTTGTCTATCCCCCTGAGGATAAAGTCCATTAATCAAGCATGGGTGCTGCTGAGGCTGTCTAGCTTTCACACACACACACACACACACACACACACACACACACACACCCCTGCATGAAGCTCATTGGCCATTGTCTACAGCAGTGGTTCTCAACCTTTATAATGTGGTGACCCTTTAATACAGTTCCTCATGTTGTGGTCACCCCTAACCATAAATTTTATTTAATTGCTACTTCATAACTATAATTTTGCCACTGTTATGAATCACAATGTAAATACCTGTGTTTTCCAATGGTTTTAGGCTCTACAGTTGCGACCCACAGGTTGAGAACCGCTAGCAGGGTCGCCTAAAGCCATTGGAAAACACAGATATTTACATTACAATTCATAACAGTGGCAAAATTACAGTTATGAAGTAGCAACAATAATAATTTTGTGGTTGGCGGTCACCACAGCATAAGGAATTGGAAGGTGGGTTTCTAATGCTGGCTTTACTATGGTGGGTAATTGGCTGACTTTTTTGGAAGCTTTATTCATCTGTGAAATGGATGCATTAACTAGACTTTTAAGTGATAAAGAATGGAGATCCCCTCTGGCCTTCTCTGTAATGGACTTTTACAGTAGAAATTCATATGGAGGTAAGGGAGATAGGAATCCTCTAATTAAAACAAAAAAAAATCAATAAAATATATTTTAAAAAATCCAAACAGAATTTCATGAAATCTGGAACTGGTAGGTCATGAAGGATCTGTGTCATCTTGTCAGCCTCAGCAGTGGCTTGGCTCTTCTGCACCTGTTCTATTGCTCCTGTTGCTGTGAATTGGTTTCTATGTCTCATTGAGTCTAAATCCACTCCCCTCCCCAGCTTCATTGCTTTTATATGTTTATATTTTCCATTTGATCATCAAGTCACCTCACTTTGACCCCTCCTGACTTCTCTCAGTCTTACATGGTTTCCAGTTTTGTTCCTATGGCTATCAGAGTCCCTGTTTTTTGTCCCTTTCTTACTGCTTCAGGAGAGAAGCAGATGGCTCTACCCAGTTGCTATAGTTCCTGTTCAGAGCTTTTCCTATCAAGTTATCCCATAGGTGGATGTAACCCTAACCTTCTATTGGCTGTAGTTATGAGGAGGTGGGCTTCTGTGGCACAGAAAACGGCCACCCCTGTTCTAGGCACAGCTCAGAACCATTTCCTTTAGCAGAGACTGACTGTCTTCAACACAATAGACATAGTACTGCCTACCTTGTAGAGAGGAGGATCAAATGATGTCATCATTATCAACATCTTATTTTGTACCTACTATGTGCCAGATGCTAAGTATTTTCAATGTATATTATTTTTTTTTATTTTCATACAACATCATGGGTAGGGTTTATTATTTTCCTATTTTGCAGATGTGGCGATTGAGAGCCAGACAAGCGAAGTAACTTACCTAAAATTAAGCAACTATTAGGTTGCAGAGCCAGGATTGGAATTGAGACAGTTGGCAGTCTAGACTATGAGAAGCAGCCAGTTCATATCCTGGCCCACACTAAGTGGCCAATATATGTTTATTTCTTGTCCTCTTACCAACTTTTGCTGTTTTTCTGAATTCTGTCTGCTGAGACTCACCTGATACTTTTCTCATTATTACTTCAAAACTGCTAACTCTATGAGCACTAGGACCCACAACCACGGTGGAACACAGATCTTTCTTTCTGTAGCTTCACCAGGCAGCTAACCCCAAAAGCTCAGATCTGTTCAGCTTGGCTAAACCCACCTGCCCACCTTGGCTTCAGCCAGGCCACCTCACAGCTGGCCATGGGTTTATTGGCAGGGAAGGAAAGAGGGTAGTTAGGGATTTTCAACTCTAAAATTGTGAAAGTCATGTAACAGTAGACTTTGGCTGCTTCATATACATCCTTTCACACTTTCAGAGTAAATTTTTAGAAACTCAAGGAGCATTTAAAAAGTGCTATTGGCCTGTTATTGATTTAAAATAATAATTGACTCATTTATTTATTTAGATATTGATTCTTTCATCTAACAATGTCTGTCAGACTTCAGGTCTTTTTTTTTTTTTTAGCCACTAAGGAGATAGAACATTAATAATACAAGATTTTGCTTTTAAAGAACATTCAATCATATTATTAATGCTTAACATTTGAGGTTGGCCTTTGGCAAAACTAAGAGCCAGGTGGAATGCACCGTTTTCTCCATTCCTTTCCATTTTTACATCCTTATTATAATTCTGGTGTTTCCTTTCTTGAAGCTCATAGAAGCTTTAAGTCACCCCATTTTTCCAGACAACAAGGAAAATAGCTAAGAGGCCAATTTTTCACAAGGATACTAAAGCCTTTTAGCAACTTGATGTAATATTCTGCACTGCCGTTTAATTCACTTGATAGAGAAGCCAACAATTTACTTTTAAGTACTTAGCTCCAAAAACCCTGAAGATCCTTTTGAAAGCAGGAGCTGTAACCTCTTCGGGGTTCAAATCAATATTAAGAACTGGCAGTAGTCATAGTAATGAAGCTATCACTTTGCTCACTGTGTGCCAGGCAGGGTGTAAGAATATTTTCCTGCATAATATCAATCAAGTCCCATGGCGGCCTGGTGAAATTAGACGTGCATTTCCTCCCATTGTGACTTAGAGAAAGAAAATCCTAGAATCATGGTCATACAGATGGGGCCAGTATTCAAGGCCAATGTGTCGGACCTCTGACTCAGTCTGCTGTGGGACTCTGCTGCTTGGTGGCACCAGAGTCAGCTGGTATCTCCCCTTTTCAAGGCTGTGGAGTCTCTTACTTCTCTCAGCTACTGCAACAGAAACTCTTTGCTTAGTGGAGATGAGGAAGAGGCACCTGGAGAACTGGATAAGATGTTGTCATGGAGGACTCTCTGGGGCCCCTCAGAAGTTGCAGAGCTATATTGGACCAAAAAGTCAAGTATTGCAAAGAAGCCTGGGGTTGGCTCTGAGCAAAGGTCATTGAGAAGCCGATGAGGACTGTAGTCTGTGATGTTGAACTTGAGTGAAGTATATAGCAAGGGCTTTGCCATCAGTTACTAGATTTTCTAGTGACCTTAGAAAAATTGCTTAATATCTCATTCTCCTCGTCTATAAAATGGGAATAATAATAGATTCTACTTTGTAAGCTGTTTTGATTATTGCATGAGATGATTTTTATTACTAAGCACTTCCTTTAATGCCTGGCTCATGGGAAGTGCCCAGTAAATATTAAATAGGTAAACTCTTGGGATGTCATGCAAGCTCCCTGTAACAATTCTGTGTACAATATGTTACCAGTAGCCACTACCTTAGAGAGGCAGAAAAGCAGTTGGGATCATAGCAACATCTTGGAGGAGTCCTAGAAGAATCATACTCAGGGAAAACACCAAGGCAATTGGGGACATCAGGGCAATGGAATGAGCCCTTGCAAAGCCAGGATTTGGTCATGCACATCCAGGTTATTGTTGAACTATTTCTGTTTCATTGTTTATAGGGTTTTCTAGCAGATATATTATAGTGTAGGGTGATAAGCCCAGCTCCAAGCTTCCCTGAAAGAACTTCACCAATTTATTTTTTTCATCAAACCAAATGATGTCATTATGGGAATTCCTTTTCTGCCCAGGTATCCACACATACAGATTGTTATTACATTCACAATAGGGAACAGAAGGCATGGAATGGTGGGTGTGTTCACCATTCAGATGCTTATTCCTAATGCTGTTATCTTTCTTCCAGTTCATGCCCCATGCTCCCTGTCCCTATCACAACTTTGGGATTCCCTCATAGACCTGAAGTTTGTCTATAAATATGCCCTCAAACCTCCTCCCATCACACCCATGGGCTCTGATTGGAGACAGACTGGATTTGATAGTATATGTAGCAGCTTTATACAATGCCTGGCCCATGAGAATACTAGCATGGAGAATGGCAGGAAGTTAGGCCAGGGCTCTAGGAGCTCTGTTGCATCTACCCATCTCTTGCCATCGTAGTGCCAAAGCAGCCATATATAATACGTAAGTGAATGAGTGTGGCTGTGTTCCAATAAAATGTCATACTAACAGGCAGTGGACCACTTCTGGCCCAGAGGTCATAGTTTGCTGAGCCTGATCTACTGCTTTATCCTCGTTTTGTTTACAGAGCCCAAACACAGACTAAAATCCAGTAATTTGGTAGAAGTGATAGGATTGTACTTGCAGTGTAAAGATAATAGTTTGCTAGTTTTCGTCAGCTTCCCATCGATTGATTGCAATTATCACTTAAGGCAGGCATTGAAAAAGATTGTTCTTGCTACAAATTCAAGGCATGCGGTATTCAATTGAGGTGACATTTGAGCACGTTAGCCTCTCCTGTGAGGTATTAAAAGTTTCATGAAGACAAAATTTGCTGAAAACAAAAATATGCTTCAACTTGACAAGAAGATGTTGATGACAAATATGCTATTTTTCTTCTCTGTGCAGCTAATGGCCCCTGCTTGGTTTCAGCGATGACATACACAGTAGACTATTATTACACACACACACACACACACACACACACACACACACACAGAGATATATTAGAATAGTCTCTTAAAGCAAAACATCCACTAGAGGTGTTCACACTTGCATGGGAGACAAGTTTGCTTGCGAACATGTCAGGATCAAGTTGGTTTGTGTGGGACTGATATATAGGACTTTAAGAGTTAGTGGTGGCTCTTTGCCTTGCTAATGAGGCTGAAGGTAGACAGATCATATTAACATCTCCCCTCATAAAACCATCTATGACCCTTTCAAGTTTCTGTTAAAGTTAATTGAGAATCTTGCCTTGCCCTGGCTATTGTGGGTCAGTGTTTAAACATTAATCCATACACCGAAGGGTTACAGGCTCAATTCTTGGTCAAGGGCACATACCTGGGTTGCAGATTCAGTCCCTTCTCCCTGATAGGGCATGTGCAGAAGGCAACCAATCCATGTGTCTCCCATCTATGCTTCTCTTTATCTCTCTCCCTCTTGCTCATCCCTCCCTACCTTCCACTCTCTCTCTAAAAACAATCAATGGAAAAAATATCCTCAGATGAGGATTAACAAAAGAGGAAAAAAAGAATCTTGCTTCTAGGATTGGCTGATGCCAATAGACCCTCCTCAGAGTTGTATAGAGGTCTCTATAGTGCATGTGGAGAAGTCAGGCATATGTGGAAAGTCTTTATACTGCCTTGCTATTTATGATTCTCCTGACCCTTCTGCCACTGCTGCCGATGTCCGTGAATAGCAATAGAGATGAGTCAAGTACCTTC
This sequence comes from Vespertilio murinus, assembly GCA_963924515.1. Classification (NCBI taxonomy): domain Eukaryota; kingdom Metazoa; phylum Chordata; class Mammalia; order Chiroptera; family Vespertilionidae; genus Vespertilio; species Vespertilio murinus. Next base: position 18,864,010 of record OZ004719.1, on the reverse strand, counting down.
TAACTTGGGATAGATTAGATGCTCAGTTTATTGATATGTTGAACTGATGCTGACAACAGGGGGTACTTCACGGAGCAGTATCTAGGACCTTCTGGGTTCTGGCTCCTAATCCCAAAGTTTGTTTAAGGTGAATTTAAGGTGAGTTGTTCTACCAGAGTACCACAGAGAAGACAGAGCCTTAGGAGGCTTATTGAAGCGTTCCACCTTTTGTTTCCTCCCTTCCTGTGTCTTGTCTGGGAAGGGCTCTGGGACTAAGACACAGGAGGCTTTGGATTTATGAGTGAACATGTTAGAATTTGGCATTTATTGGCTTTAAACCCACCATTGCACAATGAGGTAAGCTGCCACATAGAGCAAGCTCAGAGGGTCCTGCATCCCCAGAGAGTTCAGGCACTCCCTGTTATTCCCCAATTGTCACAGTGTGCACACACCCAAGGCTCCGTCCCCAGGCTGTCAGCTAGCTATTTCAGTCCCAGTACCACTCCCATCACTGCTCTGCTGAGCAGAGCAAGCAGCCTCTACATGGGAGACCCTGGCCTCTCCAGGGCACGGCCACCTTCCTGGTACTGATTCTACCTGCGATTGGGACTGGGCAGCAGCAACGTATCCCTGCCAGGTCCTGATCATAGCGTCTGCAGCAGTGATGCGGGCTGAGAACCCAGCGAGGCTCATCTAGACCCCATCTCTCCTATCATCACCAGTGACAAAAGCTGGGCCGAGGGCACGAGCAGCCTAAAACCACCGCCTTCGAAGTCAGGAGGCTTGGATTAGGGTTCTTTCCCCATGAAAGTCTGAAACCTCAAATTCCTTTGCCTCCTTAAGCCTCCGTTTGTTCATCTGAAATGTGTGTTCTCAAAACTTGAGCACCCCCCCTTTGCCATCTATTTATACAATCTATATTCCTGTTTTCTGAATATTTCTATATAAGTAGATTGGCTTTATCTGGCTGAATTTATTTTAACCGTATCTTAGATGGAAATGTCAACAAAGGCATGGGCTTGATGTTATTCATTATTTCCATGGAGGTTTGGAAAAATGATAGTTTATAAACTAAGTAATAAAATGAAAATGTTCCACGCTTTCTTTTTAAAAAATATATCTTACTGATTTTTACAGGGAGGAAGGGAGAGGGATATAGAGTTAGAAACATCCATGAGAGAGAAACACCAATCAGTTGCCTCCTATTGGGGATCAAGCCTGCAACCAAGGTATATGCCTTTGACTGGAATTGAACCCGGAACCTTTCTTCAGTCAGTGGGCCTATGCTCTAACCACTTAGCAAACTGGTTAAGGCAATGTTCCACACTTTTGCTGGCCATAAACCAGGAGCATGCAAATGGGCGTGGCAACTGCAGACCAGATGCCCATGAAGGCTGCCTCCAGCCCTCACATTCTAGGTGGAAGTGGAGACTTAGGGGCACCAGCAATCCCTGGTTAAAACAGACTTCAGAGCAATAAGTGAAAAAGCATTATTCCCATCCTTGGAGCAACTCTGCTCTTTTTTATCACCCCCAAAACCCATTTATGAACATGATGATGGGGAAAATGGTGGGTCTGTGTGCCTGCAGGTGGAGTTGAGGGAAGTGGTTCTGCCCTGGGAGGGAGCTGGCACTCGCTGCTGTGCTGATTCTTTTAAAGGAGTTTGATGCCTTTGAGTCCTTTCTTATGTTCCCAGGGGGAATCTTTGGGGGCTCATGGGTTTGCTGAGCGCTGACCCAGGCACCCTGGTGCTCAGATGGCTCTGCCGTTTGCAGTCATCTCCTGGATGTGCCCCTGGCCATTGCTGACCGTAAGTGCTCCAGGAAGGACTTCCAGCTTGGGGATTTCACAAGGAGAACTGTCCCACGAGCACTATGGAATCACCTATGGGGCTTGGGGTTCTCAGGAGAGGATGTTGATTCTCCTACTTAAAATGATTTGGCTGAGTCCAGATGGGAGACACATGGATTGGTTGCCTCCTGTCTAAGTCAGTGTTTTTGTTTTCCTTCCTTACCTTACTGCCTCAGCGTCCTGTGAGCTCTGTTCCTTGGACAGCAGCTGTATTTTGGAGAGAAAGTGTGCTTTAGAAGAAACAATTATTGCCCTCCGACTTGCCGAATAACAATGTGGGGACTCAGAGTGTACCTCCCAGACTTCCCTTGAGGTGGCCCGGAAGGTTCTGGCGCAGCCTCCACACAGGACAAGGACAAGTCCAGGCCACATGTCCATCAGGAACCCAAGGTCCCCTCAGAGGCATGGACACTCAGCTGCCTCCTTCCCCCTGCTTTCTCTCCTGCATGCCCCCATGAGTGCCTTCACCTCCTTAGTCAATCTTAGATCTGATGTTCATTTTTGCCGATTTAATTTAATGAAAAAAGTTAGGGTGAGATGTGGGCCATGTTACTATTCCTGTGTAATATAGCAAGCACATTCCAAAGGCTGTCTACATACAGATATTTCCCCCAGCATCTGTGCTGCATGCTGTCTTACCAGCCTCATACCACTGGAGTCCACTAGGGTTGAAGAGGAAGAATGGTTGAAAGAGTTATTTCACTTGAAAATCATGCACACGCACACACACAGTGCATTTCACTATGTAAACTTTCTTATTCACGCTTACTGCCCAGGATCCCCCTTTCTGCACCCTCTGCTCACTGGCCCTCTACCTGCCATGGCTTTGGCATTGTGCCCTGTGCCCTCACTACCCCTCCATGTGTGTGTGCAAATCCTATCTACCTTTCAGGTCGTACCTCACCTGTCTCCACCTGGCTGCACTCCCCATCTTTCATTCAGAGACCATGTCTGCCCTTCTTTCCTGTGGCCTGTCTGCCAGGAATGACCCTCTGAGGCTCTCTGAGCTCTGTTTCCTTCCAATGGGTCAGTATTTTGATGTGCCTTTTCCTTCCCTACGAGTCTAAGTCTGATTCATCTTTATATTTTGTCAGCTTCCAGCCCAGTGCTTCCCACAAGAAACATCCCCAGTTGGTGTTTGTAAGATGAGTATAATTAGTTTCTATTATGTTTTGGTCTACTTGGTCCTCACAACTGCCTCTATTTCACCCCCAGTCTTCTGACTTAACAGATCTGTCTGGATGTCCCCCATGTATTTCAAACAACACGGGCCCAGTGAAACCCATCCAACTGTCTTTCCAAACCCCTCTCCATTTCCTGTTCTCTGCCGCACTTGGTACAAGGACCACCGACAGGGTTTCCAGCCAGATGTCCTTTCCTCCCTCTCCCTCCTCACTTGATCTAGCACCGAGCTCTGCTCATTTTATTTTTCAGATGCTTCTGGAATCCCTCTCTTCTCTCCCTCGCCATGACCACCACTGATACAGGGCCCCCGTGCCTCTCACCAGACTACTGCAAGGGTGCCCTACCTGTTCATTCTGCCTTTCTTGTTCCCCTCAAAACTTCCCTCTCCCACCACCAGGCCATTCATGGGAAAATGTTCCTGAGCAAATGCCATCTTCCTGGCAAAAAAGCTCAAGCAGTTCCCTCTACTCTGAAGGGCAAATGCCAAGATGGGAAACCTTTCATGATTTGACCCTCCATCATCTACTATTCCTTGCTTTCCACTTTTTCCTAGCCACACTAACCAGCTCTGTCATCTTTCCTAGACCCTTCCTATTGTTTAACACTTCCCGTGATTTCACTAATGCTGTATCATTGGCTTTAAGTCTCTCTCAGCTCCTCCAAGTGGGATTGCTTCTAATGACTCATGAGTTTAAAATCCACCCTGTGACAACCCCCACCCCAGGAAGCTGAGTTGAATGGTGCTGTGTGATCCCTGATAAATAGTCCTACCATTGTCCCCACCTGTGCATGAGGCTGTCTCCTCTCCTGTGAATTTCCTGCATGCACGGACTGCATCTTTGGATCCTAGCGGGGCTTGGGCCTTGCCAGAAGGCTAGAAGGGACTCTTTAATAGTCAGCCTGTAAGCAAGTCTGACACAACAGGAAGCTGAGATTCAAAGAGGTTGAAGGGCTGACTGACTAGGGAGTGGCACTGTGGGCCCAGGACCCAGCCAATGATTCATTGTCCTTCCAGACCTCTGGCCAGATGTTCAGTTCAGGTCTCCTCTCTGCTTGTTGTGGCTCCTTTCCACCAAATCCTCACCTCTCTTTTTTTCTCCACATATTCACAGAAAAGGAACCTTGATGAAGGTTCCTAGCCAGCTCTGTCACACACACACCAGAGCTGGCTAGGTTACAAAGTCGTCTCTGTATATCTATTCAAAAATTTATTTTAGCCCGGCCAATGTGGCTCCATGATTGAGCATTGGCCTATGAACCAGGTCACAGTTTGATTCCTGGTCAGGGCACATGCTTGGGTTGTAGGACCCCAGTAGGCAGTGTGCAGGAGGCAGCTGATATATGATTCTGTCTCATCATTTATGTTTCTGTCTGTCTCTCCCTCTCCTTCCTCTTTTTTTTTAAAGATATATTTTATTGATATTTTACAGAGAGGAAGGGAGAGAGATAGAGAGCTAGAAATGTTGATGAGAGAGAAACATCAACCAGCTGCCTCCTGCACACCCCCTAACAGGGAATGTGCCCGCAACCAAGGCACATGCCCTTGACCGGAATCGAACCCGGGACCTTTCAGTCCCCAGACCGACGCTCTACCACTGAGCCAAACCGGTTTCGGCTTCCTCTTTGAAATCAATAAAAATATATTAACATTTTTATTTTAAATTCACACTGAGCAAAATCTCTGTGAAAGACTTTTTGAGTAAGCACTTCAGTTTTTAGTGTTACAGGGCATGGCATAAAGACTGATACTGTTTGGTGTTATACCATGGAGAAGCCTCCTTCCAGGACCTAGAGATTGGCAGTGTCTGACCCAGCTTCTGGGCAAAGCAAAGCTGTTCCCCAAAAATCAAACAAAAAAATTTCCTACATCCTTGTCCTTGGTGGCTGCGTTGACACTTCTGCAATTGTCAACCAGAGTGCCACATCCCCATCAATTGCAGTGTGGCACCTCAATTGGATAATAATATTAGGAGGAGTGCTGACATTTGTGACTGGTTTCCTTTTTCCATTAGAGTGGAGTCACCGTTATAAATGACCTGTAATCAGGTTTCTCTCACTCAACATGTACCCCGAGTATGGCTTCTTGACTGAGAGAGAAAAATGGAGTCACCGCTGGTGCTGGAAATGCATCAGCCCTTTATGTCCGGTGGAGTCTCCCTGTGAGTACCCCATGTCTGTCACGGTTTCATGGCAGAGAAAACTTGAAAACTGTCGGCCCCCATGTTGATTGGTCTGCTTGCTAAGACAAATGTACTCTCCCCAACTACAAATGGACTTAAGAAGAAACACCTACCTGCAATCAGTCTACAGAAACCAAAATATAAATGCAAATACAGTGTGAGGCAAAGTAGGTTTCCAGTTGTCAGTACATGAAACAGAGCTTATTATTTATTAATCATTGCATTATTTTCCATACAAAAAACTGTAAACCTACTTTCCCCCGTGTGTGTGTGTGTGTGTGTGTGTGTGTGTGTGTAATGCATAGATTAATAAAAAATATAAAGCTTTGATTTCTAAGAGAAATTTTTTTTAATTTACATTATTCTCTTTGTAAAGCATGTAGTCCAGTTCTTCCTATAATTAGATATTATAAAATACAATGATGTGCCCTGGCTGGGTGGCTCAGTTAGTTGGAGCATTGTCCTATACCCCAAAAAAGTTGCAGGTTCGATTTCCAGTCAGGGTACTACCTAGGTGTTGTGGATTCCATCCCTGGTTGGGATGCGTACAGGAGGCAACCGATCAGTGTTTCTCTCTCACATTGATGTTTCTCTCTCTCTCTCTCCCTTCCTCTTTCTAAAATCAATAAACATATCCTCAGGTGAGGATAAAATAAAATGCGATGGCACATTTCTTTGCCCTTTCTGGTAATGAGACCCTCTTCAGCCAGAGGTCTGTGTATTAAGGTACAGGTCAGTTCTAAGTGCAGGTCATTTACTAGAAAAAAAAATCCCTGTCCATTGAAAGATGCACTCTGCCTCCCCAGCAGGGTGCTAATGGCACAGAAAGGTACAAGCGGCACTGAGGCTGGATAAGTCGAAGCCATCATGCTTTCTGAAAGCACGGTTAATGTCCTCTGGGTGATGGCTCTGTAGCTTGGACCTGCCATTGGAACGTCCTTGTGAGAGAGAAGGCTGCCACCCTCTTGTCAGCTGACTTCTTCCTGGGGGCAAAGCAGCCAGGGGCCAGTTGAGAGGAGTGAAGATGGGCTTCCAGATTGAGGCCTGGAGTCTGAACTGACACCCAGTGTGTAAACATCATGCTATCTGTGCTTTACCAACCTTGCCAAGCCATCCGGGTGTGCCTCCCGCAGTTAATCATGCTGTGAACGGCTTGTGGGCAACAGCCTTCCTGTGCTCTGGGCTGGGCTGGGGCTGCAGTAACTTTTTAACAGGTGGTCTTTGCCCGCAAGTCTAGAAACAGCAGAATTAGGGGTTAAAGATTAATTCAGAGATGTCCACATAGCTTTAGGGGAGGTAGGAGAGAATGACATGTCTGAGAATTGGAGTAAGCAAAATCAGTTTTAGGAAAGAGAGGTAGTTATGCTGGGATTTAAGGGAATGGAGAATGTGGGAGGAGGGAGGGTGCATGGACATGCTGGGAAGGAGAGCACAAAGGCTCAGGAATAAGCAGAGACAAGCCCCTTTCCACTCCGCCAGCTCTAGCTATCTCTCTCCCTCATCCCCAACTTCCTCCCAACCTTCTTTTTCTTTCTCTCTCTCCCTTACAATAGAGATGAATTTTAAGAATAGAACAAATAAATCGGCACAATTAAAAGCTAGAAAAGTGAAACCCTGGAACACTTTGATCTGAATTAAGTTGTCATGTTATTACAGGTTGGCTGGGAACGGCCCTCATGGGGTCAGGAACACATGCCCGCCCCAGGTACAGAATTTAGCACTGGCTGGGCAGGTAAAGTGTATCTCATCAGTTGCTTTAGAAGCAAGAAACCCTGACTGTCTTTGTGTCACGTGAATGTCTCTTGCCCGATCGGACTGACCTATGGATTCACTCTTCATCAAGCTCCTGATTAGTAAATCAAGACAGTATCAGTGTTGGGCTTTTTGTCACTACCCAAGGGGCTGGGGAAGAGCTGGGACTTAGTTTCCAGCTTCCCTTTGCTCTGGCCCATCCTTGCTGATGAACCTGGATGGGAGGGAGGAGGCAGGACAGGGCAGAGTTGTGTGTGTGTGTTTGTTTGTTTGTTTGTTTGTTTGTTTTAAATTAATGATGTGAAGGATTTGAAGACTTGTACAATGGCTCTCCTAGCAAAAATGTAATTAGTTGAAGACAATCTGCCGCTGCTGTTGGAGCTGGTGGGTTAACGAAGCCTGTCCTAATGAGAACAGCAGTGTCTCTCAGAGCTGCCTTCACAAACCAGGCCTCTCCTAAATCGGGGCTGATTATTTCCAGAAAAAAACCTGAATTCTATTTCTGGGGGCGGTGGAATAAGAGCCATAGCACTTTGTGCTTGGCCCAAGACACGACTCTTGTAACTGTCAATCTTCTCACTCCCAACCCCCTTTCATGCCAGACAAAGTTTGCTGGCAAGGAATAGGTCTTGGAAGGGATTTCAGTGTATGATGTGCTAATTGTGCATGTACGTCATCTCCTCTAGTCCTTAATTCCCTCTTGGATTTTTCCCCCCCTAAATTTTTTTTTTTTTTAGCTCTAATATACATATCCTTGGATGCCAAAATTGAATCACAGCTGTAGTGTTACAGGAATGTAACTGTGGATGCTCACTGTTTTCCTCAGTGTTGTGGGTCAGATGAGTGACAAGTTCAAGGAGGTTTGTAAGCAGAAAGCAATGCAGACAAGTTTTGTTAGCCTCTGTATTTGACCAGCATTGAATGACTTTCATTCATTGGGTATGACCATTATTACCCTTTGGCGCCTAACACAAAACATGCCATGCAAGGTTTCTCCTCCTTTCTCCAAATCTGTTGGCCAGCAGTTTGCTGAATTTGCAGTTCCCAGTTTCCCCGAAAGTGTTGAAATTCAAGATTTTCTTCCCAGTCTGTCTTCTACATGTGTTGTTACATTGTTGAGAATATCTGCCTCCCTCTTAAGTCTCTGATCCCAGCACAAGGGGTTGCAGACAGCGAACAGACCCAAGTCGTGCACATGGGTGGCAGACTGCTCTCAAGGAAACGAGTGAGCATCTGTTGACTGTAGACCCTGGAGATAACAGAGTCCACTTAAAAACACATCTCCCTAAGAACAGATCTCTCCATAGGTTTTCCCAGCCTGTTTCAAAATGACAGTCTGACAAGTATGGCCACCCATGGCACAATTGAATTATTGCTTGAAATTATGCATTTAGTCAACCCAATGCTAAGCTTAACTGAAGAAGATTGGGGGTTTCTATGGCAGGCAATGTAGACAGTTCTGAGTGTGGATGTTTGGGAATCCTCATTTGCATAACCACAAGAGTTATGTGTGTAGGACCAAGGCCATTCAGGGCTTAATTTAAAGAATATGGGAAGTTCTAGAATCAGGGCCCAGCCTATAGTGGCGGGCCCCTTTCTACTCAAGATTATGGAATACATAAGTAAGATCAGTGGTTGAGTCTTTGGCCTCATGCTACTGCATAAACTTGGGCAAGTTATTTAACCCCTCTTATCCTCTGTTTTCTCATTTAAAAATGGAAATAGTAATTCTACTACTTATAATTATGGGTATGATTAAATAAAACAATGAATGTAATTCACAATGTGCTCTGTTTGTCACATGGTGAGTAAGTTACAAATGGTAGTTATCATCTCTCCAATATGTGATATATAAGAATAAGGCAATTTATGCCTATAATAGCAAAATAAAGCAGGAATTCAGGGGAGGAATTGAGCATGAATTGGTGTAGGAAGCTGAGAAAAGCTTTCACAGTGGTTTGTAGCATTTAATATATTCACAAAACAAACCATCAGCTATGTATGGCTGTCACCTCTCTAAGTAGGGGGGCAGTGCCATTGGAGATCCCACTGTGAGAGAAGAACAGGCAGGAATCCTGAGCAATGACACACCAGACCTAATGGCAATTATGAAGATAAAGGTGGTACCTGTCTGTGTAGGGCAAGAATGTGACCACGTCCCACAATGTGAAGGGCCTTCCACCTATCCCAACTGTCATCTCTGAATAGCACAGCCAGTAAGGGCCCCTCTCAATCTGTATTTGGGGAAGAAACAGACCTTTTAAATCTTCACTAGTTCAGAGAGTGACATTGGTGAATATGTATCAAATTCGGAGAAATATTGACATTTTAAATCTCTCTTCCCTTGTGTTCCCAATTGTTTTCATCTGAAGTCTTAAATCCCCCTCAGGGCATTGGAATCACCCCCCCTACCCCCCCACCCCCCGCCAGGCGCCTTGCCTAAGGTCTGCCCTCAGTGACTAGTTTTGAATAGTGATTTTCATTTGCTCAGCTCCAGCTACTGCCCACGAAGTGACTATATCTCTGAGACCTTCTCTCTTCCCCTTGAGCTGGACTATCTGACTTTGAGGAAATGGGGAGAAGAAGGGTTTAACAACTCCATTATGTTCAGAAAGAAAGAGGGTTAAAGTCTAATGGTCATTAGCATATACTGTGCCAGCTGCTTCTTCTGTTACTTGTTCAGTAATTCCCATAACGGTCCTAATGGAGCAGATTATTGTTATTATTTTATTTCATGAAGATCATCTATTGAATAAAAACAAAGAGGAAAGGAAGAAAGGAACGTGGCCAAGAGTAGGCATTGAGTGTTACCCAGCTGGAGTATTTCTTTATTGGCTTCATGCTTGGCTTGTGGAGATTTGCAGGGCCCATTAATGGTCATAAAAACGCCCATGGATGCAGCCTGTCTCATGCAGCTCTGCTGTGGGTTTGCTGAGACAGCAACCTGGGTGCTTTTGTTTTAGTGTGGACTCTTTTATTTCCTAGCCTGCCTGTCACACATTCATGCATGTGCATACACACACATAACCACACACGTGGTTATTGGTGTTGTCTTAACACAACATCTATTGGGGTTCCATCATAATGTCTGACTGGGCAGCCGCATCTCAGAACATGGTTAAGTCTATATCTAGAGGGATGCGAAGACTTCAGCTTTGCCCCTGTCACCTGATTCCTCTGCTGCCAGCTCGGCAGGGGGCGAGGCTACTCTTTGGAATTAGGGGATCTATTAGGGTCGCCTTGGACCTAGAAAACTCAGCCCATAACAAGTTGCTTTTCTCTCACCCTACTTTGCACAGTGCCAGTTAGCCTTAGCATTCTCATTAAAGGATAGACAGGTCAAATCAAAGGACAGGTCCCTGAAGCTGCTAATGATTAGACAGCCCTGAGCAACTTATGAGCAAATGCACTCCTTTGCTTTTGCTCTGGGACAGAAAAGTGAAGGCTCTGAGGCAAGAAAAAATCCCCAAGAACCAAAAAAGCAGCTCTATAAAAAGAATCCGAAAGAGAACAACTTGAAATAGCCCAGGCTGACTCCAGCACGCTAGCCTCCGGCCACTTCCCTGTAGGGCTTCAGGCTGTCATTAGATGAAACTCCTGAAGTCTCAGGAAGAAACTGAAGACAAACTTTCCAAATTAAAGACACAGATAGTGATCAAACCTAACAGAATTAAAACTTTCAGACATAGAAACAAAAATGTGAAGCTATACAGTTGAGTTTCCTCCTGAGAGGACTCCAGGTTCTTGGCTTCTTTGTTTGGAAGGGCCCTCCAATGTCAAGCTGCCTGACCTGGAAGATCCTTACTAGAAATTGCCTCTTGCTTATGGAAAAGTGCCTGGTTCCTACCTTGACCCAACAAGTTACATTTTAGTGAGGGGGGATATTGGAGGGACATCCTATTTCTTTCCTAAGGTTTGGATACTTGATATAAAAGAATTGGCAAGAGGTTTTGAAGCAGGCTACAGTGAGAGGCTAACCATCACCATGCCCCAGTGAGAGGCTAACCAGGCAGACGGTCTGTCCCCTGCCAGTGGGATGTGCAATTCACATCAGAAGCCCCAGAGGACACAGTGAAACCTCTTAATTAACGTGGTGGTCCATGGCAACTGAAAGGCATTTCCACACGATTAAAGACTTCTGAAAGCCCCCAAGGGGAAGTAATGTTCCTAATAATTTATAAATTCAACTCTGCACTTAATATGCTTAAAGTGTTTCTCTAGTCTTCCATTTGGGAAGGAGATGGGCGGGGGATAATGGATTTCTGTTCACCAGCCATCACAGAAAAGAGAATTTGCCGGAAGCACAAACCAAGGAGCTTTCTCTTCTAGTTTAGGTGATGCCTTCTGGCAGTAAAAGGAGCCTCAAGGTCAAGAACTTGTTACTACAATTTCAATGACATCATCTGCTTTCAAAGGCCTTATTATGCCTTTGGAGAAGCGGGTAGGTTGGCTTATGGGGACTTCATGGCCCACCTTGAAAGGAGAGGTTCCATTATTTTCTTGGTCTGCAGTTTCTGGCTTTACTGGGCAGGAATTGCTCATGGACATGTTCTCTACGGTCAGTTTACCCATTTTGAATTATTTCCAGTTCTCCTGGGACCAGTGTTACACTCGGGACATGTTCATGTTGGAAGATTTAGTGCCTTCTTTCAATAACTTTATTTGATAGATGAAGGCCTCAGGTAGATTCAAAAAGTTATGCATTCCACTGATTAGTCCTGCTGTTTTATTGGTGATGTTCATCTTATTAGTAATTTGGATCTGGCTTTCCATTGGGCTCATAGAAACACAATGATGGACGAGACTTTAAAAAGTCACCTATCTACCTCATCCATTCCTTATCCCTGGTCCATTTGAATGTAGATTAGAATATGATCAGTATTGCCCATGTGGGCTTTAGTTTTTCTCCTCTTGGTCTGTTTCCTTTGAAAGCCAGAGACAGGTGTGAGTGATTGTTGTCATACATGAGAGGGGACCTGTGCCCAGACCTTCAGGTTTGTTAATTGAGAGAAATAGTTGACCTGAGCCACCAAACTTGTCTATTTGAATCTTATTTTGTTAGCCACCCTTTAATTTCCTTTTGAATATCAGTGGGAATTCAGTATATCCAGTTGTCTTGAGGGATAATTAATTATGTCTCAGATTCACTCTTCTGGTTCCTCCTAGGGTGAAACTAAGCTTTGAAATGTGAGCTGATTAATTGGCTGTAGTCCCTTGACAGATGGTAGCTGGAAACAAAAATCTCAGCTTTTCCATTTCTTTGCCAAGGGTTCACAAAATCCAGGTGATATCCCAAGTGTTGATGACATTGATAGATCCAGATTCTTTATTTTTGAGATTTATGGATCATATGACACTGATTTGGGATAAGAGAAGAATTCCACTCACCCCTGAGATGTTACCTAGCTTGCCATCTAGTCCAAGATCTCTTTACCTATTCCAGTTTCTTCTCTTGGAAGAAGAATAATGACAGCCTATTTCTAGCACAATGTGAGTTGTTTTTTAATCTTCTTTTGTGCCTGCATTTACCTTTAAAAATGAGTTATACAGATTACTTCCTCTAGCTCCAATGTAAACTCCACGAGATCAGGACCTGTATTAGTCTAACAGAATCCCCCAAAACAGTGACCACTAGTAAAATGCCTTGCTAAAGTGAGTAGATAGTTGTTGCATGATTGAGGAATGAATTGAATGAATGAGTCACATAAGCAACTGACTTATATAAGCTTTGCTTGCAGGCCCATAGAAGATGTCCATATTGAAATATACTCAAAATTTACCTCTACTTCCCTCCTTTTTTCCATCTCTTTCTTTTACAATTATTAAAAACCTGCTATGTGCCATGCACTGGGCTTAACCTGGGGCCTTGGTGGCTCCTGCTTTCATGAAGTCTAAAACTTAGATGAGATGGACAAGCAAATCAAAGGTAAATGTCCTTGTGGCTAGAGTCATATGGAGGATTCTATGGGAAGTTCAGCAAGATTAGGAAAACATTTTCTGAGGTTATATCACTAAATTCACTTTGAAGGAGGAGTTAACTAAGGTAGGGAGGGAGGTGAGACCACACCCAGAACCAATACACAGGTCAGATAATGAGACCACCTGTGGTTGACTTACATGACTGGGCTAAGCATAGAAGGGAGACCTGCCAAGCATGTTCTATCCCTGGGCAATCACCATGGGTATTACAGAAAAGATTCTAAAATCTGCAAATTACCTGACAAACCTCATACTATTCTCTAGGGTAAGGGCCAAAAATGTCGGTATCATAATAAAATAAAAGCCGATTTCATTTGTTTGATCTCTATTAAAGCCAGTAGAAACGATTTATTGATTTTTAAAGAAAACATATTTTTAAATGCCAATTTTTTTTTTGCAAGCAACTTGTTAATAGATGTGGAGTTCTCATATATCCCAAATGCACTTCTAGTTACAAAATGTTCACAGTTCTGAGGAAAATCAATAGAATAATCAGAAAACTCATGGAAAGATGAACAAAGAGCAAAATAATTTCGTGTCATGCAGTCAGTGTTATTATTATTTTTTAATATATTTTTATTGATTTGAGAGAGAGAGAGGGGGAGAAACATTGACCCATTGCCTCCTGCACGCCCCCTACTGGGATTGTGTCTGAAACCTGGACATGTGCCCTATCTGGGAATTGAACCTGTAACCTCTCAGTGCATGGGACAGCATTCAACCAACTGAGCCACACTGGCAAGGGGGTATTTTTTTAAGATTCATAGTTTGCAACTTGTTTCACTTGGATTCAGATGTTTCTTAATTTTGTTTTGTTCTTAATGCCATAAAAGCAAACTAAGACACATAAATGAAGAATATGCTCTGAACACAGCTGTACAGAAACAGAACACAGTAACACAGAAACTCAGAGCCAGGGTCGCATGACTGTGGTCATGTGGGTTGGGGTGGGGCTCTGAAGTGGCAGTCTCTTTGTTCCCCTTTCAGTCCTAGTCACATGCTCTGTGACTTTGGGCAAGTTGGGTTTTATTGTGTGTTTTTCTCTCTGTGCCCTAGCCTCTTCAAATGTAAAATAGGGAACATGTAATCTAAATAAATAGTTTAACTCTACCCCTTAGAGTTAAAAGTGTGAAGAAATTAAAACAAATGTCTGATACAGGGTAAGACCCCAAAGTAGGGAATTGTTCTCTTTTTATCCCTGCACTAGAGGCCCAATCGTGTAAGGGGCTTGGTCCTCACAGCTCAGCCAGCCCTCACAGCCCCAGCTTTGTCAGGAAAGTCATCCGGATGGGTATCTGGATGGTCGTTCTGCTGTTTGGTCTAATTAGCATATTATCTCTCTATTATATAGGGTAATATCAGGAAACAATCTAATACTGATCTTCCAGCCCTGCAGTGGCCACCTGAAATGAGAATTAGGGGGAAAGGGGATGACTGGAAGGGGCTCCTGAAACTTCTGTGTTAGCAGGAAAGATGGTGTTTAAACCATTCTTCAGAGATGGATGTTTATGCTTCTCTTAGAACTCTTTAGGGAATGAAATTACCTCTTGCTTGCACAAACCTAATTCAGTGTCTGACAACTTTTCTCACTCTGCAAGTTTTTCTTCCTGTGTGGCTTAGTTACCTATTGTGGCAGTTTTAGTTTGGGGTGAAGGAAAGGATATGGGTCTGACTCTGAGATATGGGGTTGATCTGCGGAAAACCTATTGAGCTGGACTCAGCATTTCCGTCTCAGCGAACTGGTGCGGGCTCAGATGCTGCACTTTCTAAGCCCCAAAGACTCTTGTGTGCATGTCTGCAGGACCCCGGATGGAGGGTGGAGGACAGGGCAACCGGGAGTTAGCAAGGAGCCAGGATTTGGGGTTGTGGACTCTCACCCCAGCCGTAACCTGAGCAGCTTCATGCTTATGCTTGCTCTGTACTTGCATAAGAGGTTTCACCAGGAGAAGGAGTTCCACAGATAAGAGAGACATTTGGAAGCCTGGAGGCCCCAACAAGCCGACTTGTGTGACCTGTCACTGGCAGCTATTCTGTTGCTTCTTATCTCAGCTCCTCCGTGCTGCCTGTTCAAAAGTGGCAACATTATATGTATAGTGTGTGTGTGTGTGTGTGTGTGTGTGTGTGTGTGTGTTTCATGTACGTTTTGTGTGTGTATTTTGTGAATGTGTATATGTGTTGTGAATGTGTGTTTTTATATGTGTATGTTTTGTGTGTATGTGTTGGTGTGTGTGCGTGCGCATGCACATGTTTCTTTGCTCACAGTAATGATAGAAGAGGGAGGGTAAATAGGAAGATTTACGGGGAGAGAAACTTTATAAATCCAAAGCATAATGATTATGAGATTGGAAAAAGTCCCCTTTAAGAAGTATGGGGGATAATATTGACTCAGCCTGTGGGGTTTTCATTTCCGCCTGTATGACGGGGCTGCAGTGATTGAAGCCCGAGATTGATCAAGAGAGGAGCCATGTGACATACCCCCACCTAATGAAATAGGTTTGGAGGGACATGGACCAAGCAAAGGAGTGGTTACAGTTGCACTTGGGACAGTTTATGTCCCCTGGGTGCTGAACAGCACAAGCTTGCCAGGCTTTCCCTCCCAGCGCTGTTCTGGGTAGGTGTCCAGGGAGGGGCTCCATCTAAGAGCAGTGCATCCTTATCTCTGACAAACTCACAGCTCCCGATATTTAAGTTATGGCCTCAGAAGGTAGACTTGGAGCATAAGGTTCAGAAGAAAGCTCTCCTGCCAGCCTGACTCCAGGGCAGGAGTCCTGATATCTTCCCTGGAGAGGCAGTGGGAATGGGAGCATCGCTGTGGCTAGTGGGAGTGGGAGAAGGCTATCTCCCAGGCAGTGGTGACCCAGAAGTCATGCCAGGCAGTAAGGTTCCTTAGATAGAAACTTTCCTTTAGATTGGTCTATGTTCTTCCCTGCTAAGCAGTTACTTAAGGTTAGGCTGAGGATGGGATTCTGTAGGATACACTCGATTGGGTACTTTACACTATTACCTGACTTAGTCCTGTGAGGGTGTCTCTTCTCCATCACACATATTGGGAACCTGAGTTTCGAATTTAGAGGACTCACTGATCATTGGTGGAGCCAGAGTAAAAATCTGTACAGGATTGATTTTCAGATGTGAGAGAGGGAGAAACTAGATCCCCTCACATTGCTAAAGGCATTGGTCTGAAGGTAACTTTGCCTGGATCAGATTTGCCTTAACAGACTAATCCTACCCCTTATTTCTGAAGCTGAAACACACACATATACAATCACCAAGATGTCTTTATTCAAATTGTTTGGAAGCAATTGTGGAACACTTGAAATGATGCACTGGTCATCCCAGTCCCATTTTTCTTTCACCTCAAACACAAGTTACAGCAGACTGTCCCTTTTTTGCTAAGTGACACTTGTTACAAGTGCTTCTTGCACCAGAATGAACTGATGAGTGACTGGTGGTGGTAGCGGAGGGGAGATGCCTCTCTGAGGGACGAGCTCACCACCCCCCGCCTCCATCTGCTTTCCTCTCTCCAGGGTGGCATGATCGCGTTGCTGCTGTCCATCTTGTGCCTGGTGATGATCCTGTACACTCGCCGCCGCTGGTGTAAACGCCGCCGGGTCCCCCAGCCCCAGAAGAGTGCCAGTGCTGAGGCAGCCAACGAGATCCACTACATCCCCTCTGTGCTGATTGGCGGGCATGGACGGGAGAGTCTGCGCAATGCCCGCGTGCAGGGCCACAACTCCAGCGGCACGCTGAGCATCCGGGAGACACCCATCCTGGATGGCTATGAGTACGACATCACCGACCTCCGCCACCACCTGCAGAGGGAGTGCATGAATGGAGGGGAGGACTTTGCCAGCCAGGTCACCCGCACCCTTGACTCCCTGCAGGGCTGCAACGAGAAGGCCGGCATGGACCTCACACCAGGTGGGAACTCCTTGAGAATATGGGTTAGATCATCAGTGTCTCAGATTCCCCGTAGCACCTGGCCTGGTGCTAAGCCCATCAAGTAGCCCCGTGCTGCTCCAGGGTTACAAAGTCAGCTGCTTTCAGAAAGTAAGCAGGTAGCACAAACATGTGAATGAGCTGGATGTCAGACAACAGCGATTGGTGCAGACTGTGGTGATGAGAAGCCATATTCTCAGTGAATATACTCAAATCACATTCTATAGTCTGTACCTAGTTAAAGGGCCACACTTGATGTCCCTATCCACACAGAATTAGTTTAATTGAACTTCCAGTTGGAATGACTTTTCCTTCACTCTTTCATAACTTGTGGTCTTCTAGAAATTAAAGTATTTTTGTCTCGTCTCTGCCAAACTCTCACTTGAAAGGTTCCTTATTTTAATTCTGTGAAAACTCCACTTCCTTGGTTTATGCAGATTCCCTCGCTCTCACTTTCTCTGACCTTCTCTCTCAAAGTTCTTGCCTTGACTTTTCCTTTACACAGGGAGTGACAATGCCAAGCTGTCGCTGATGAACAAGTACAAAGATAACATCATCGCCACCAGCCCCGTGGACTCCAACCACCAGCAAGCCACACTGCTCTCGCACACCTCCAGCAGCCAGAGGAAGCGGATAAACAACAAGGCGAGAGGTACCTGGTCTGAGATTGGGGCGTGCAGGTAGACTCCTTCCTATTGGTGGAGGCAGGGCACTTAATATTCTCGACCACCACTCTCATGCAATCTTTTCTCTGGGACTGTTGAGTATGAGTTACCAAAAAACTCAAATAATATACAAACCTGATGCCCAAGTAATTTCATCAACAAGAATTTACCCTTAGGAAATAATTGGACAAATATGCATATATTGGTGTCAAAGGTTTTTTATCACATTGTTTAAGAGAGGAAAATTGGGAATAGCTTCCGTGTCTGTCAAGAGGGAACTGGTTAACCATCTGCACACTCCTATCCAGTGGCCAACCACGCAGCCATTTGCTACAATAGAGATCTATACCTATTAATATGGAAAGTTGGCCTCTCATCTATTACTTGGGAAAAAATGAGCTCATAAAAGAGAAGGTGCAGCAGAATGCCATTTTTTAAGCAGAGATTTAATAATGTTCATCTGTTTTTTATCAGGAAAGGAAGAGAGTATATACATCAAATGTTAAAAACTGATATATATCAGTTTTGCTCTGATTTAAAAGATTTAGGGGGCATCAGGGTTGTTCCCTTTACATATTTTTGTGTTTTTTCTTATCTTCTCCCTGCACATTGAATATATATAAATTCTAGAACCAGAAAAAATATAATATCCTATAGATATTAAAGCTTCTAGACATATGCCCCTTAAGACATAAATCCAGTCTCATATCAACCAGAAGCCTGACCTGAAATGAGGGAAGTTTCCCTTTCTCCCTTTTCCACCCTCCATCTATGTGGGCCTGCCCAGCAGGTAGCCGTTAGCAATAGCCCTCCTGGTAGGAGCACGGGCTGGGTGGAGGTAGGGCTTTAGTGATTGGTGTCATATAAAAGTTGATTTCTCCAATAAATCTGTATCTCAGGAAGCTCCAGTTCCCATGGCTACTCCTCCCAGATTGTCAGTCAACCTGTTCTCCTTTTTATTGATTTTTATCTTGAACTTCCCAATGATGTGGTATGAAGACAAGACTGAAAATGTTCTTTGCCATGGTCCTGTTCATTACAGCTGGCTCCGCCTTCCTGAACCCTGAAGGGGATTCTGGCACAGAGACAGAAAACGACCCCCAGCTGACCTTCTATACTGACCCCTCCCGGAGCCGGAGACGCAGTCGAGGTAGGAAGCAAGGAGGGACGAAGTGGAGGGAGAGGAGCTCTGGGAAGGGGAAGGCAGGGAGCTACAGAGGTGCTGGTTTGGGTTGTGGGCTCACTGCTCCAAAGCCAGTTTTTAGGAATAATTCTTGGACTCTAAGTGGTGTTGTGTCCTAAGGAAGAAAGAAGAGCATAGAGTGGACCATTTCGGAGACTCATCTCTCCCAGATAATGGCACTCTCAAACAGGTTTCCAAGTTGTTTGAAAGGCTATTTCTTGGTCAGAAGACTCTCAATTCCTTCTGGAAGCCTCTGGAGTCTCATATTTTGCTGTTTAGAGACAGGAAATAAAGCTGATAAAGTGTGTTATATGTGAAAAAATGGACAGGATATGTATCCTTGCTTATCCAGCCACACTGGCCTTGGGATTGGGTGAGGCAGGGATGGGGATGGGAAGGGTAATTAAGGAACAATTTATGGCCTAAAATATGTGTGTAATGGTATTTTCCCTTTAATCCCCTCCCTATGGAATCACCGGAGCCCACGCCTCCAATTCCCTTTTCTCCCCTGGCAGGGTCCAAGTTAGTTCATTTATTCTGCTCAGCATTGATAGGGTTGTCCCTCCATGCACCCACTGCCTGTGTGATTCCACCCTGATGGTTAGTGGCTTCAGGTGTGGCTACTGCATCTGTGGCTGCTACTTCTTATGACTTGTGGGCATCATCATCCTCACTGAGAGAGGTCTGGGTTCAAGCACCAATCAGCTCCATTTACTTGCTGTGTGATAAGAACAATAATTCCTCTGAGCCTCAGTTCCCTCACATATTAAATGGGTTAACAACAGGGCAATTGTCATGAATGAATTATATTAAAACGTGCTTTTTTTCTTCTTCTTCTGACTGGCAAAGGACTATGAAATTCCTATTGTTGTTGCTGTTAGAATTCTCAACAGCGCAGCCTCAGGTTCCCACAACACTCCATCTTTTTTTTTTTTTTTTTTTTTTTGCAACACTCCATCTTAAAGAACTTTGGCCCATTGAGATACCATGGAGGATATTTGAGTAACATCACATTATATTATGCCCAATTGAATTTTCCCCAACCAAAAACCAGTGCCTTCAAAAGGCAGCTACATGTTGGCTCCTCCTGCCTCCACTTGAGTTCCTTTCATACTGAGGGCACTCTTCCCAGAGATTGGCAAAAGCCCCTATAAGTCCTCAGCTCCAGTTTCCATAGGCTTTGCAGCTATCAGTATAAAACTTCTTCCTAACATTTTTCTTAAGAGTTCAATGGGGCTCTGGGCAATACAATGTCTGATGCCCCAGTGTCCCTGAGGAGAGAATGGGGGCCCTCTGGTCTTCCTTACGTATTTATATACAGAAAATAGTCAACCTGGGCTTGTCAGCTCGGGCCATCCCAAAGCAGGATGTGCTCTGCTTTAATAAAATCCTGTTTGAGGAAAACCATAGTAATGAATTAGAGTGAGCTTCTCTGCAGCACAAGACTACTTCTTTTAAATACCAAGCTCTCCTAGCACATCAGCTATTTATTGCTGCTAACTAGACTGTAAGCTTCTTAGGGATGGGCATGCCTAATTTATTTTACCAAAGTGCCTAGTGGAGGATTTGGCCTGTGATAGATGCTTGAAAGTGTTTGTTCAATTGAACTGGATACATCAATCAGGCCAGCAAGAAATTTCATAACCTACCTGCCATGGGTCAGGCTGTGTGATAGGTGGTAGAAACATGAAAACATGGCACGGTGATAAGTCTTAATTTAATAATATAAATAAAGGAAAATGAATACTCAGAAGTGAGAACAGTACATTCTACCTGACAGCAATTGGAGGGGAAAAAATGGAAAGGAGAAAATAATTGCTCCTGAGTTGTATACAATATAAAGAATTTATGGAAAGAGGAGAATCTATGGTAAGGGCATTCTAATAGAGGAAAGTGGTGTATAAAAAAGCCTTAAAGGTACAGAAGAAGAGGGCATTTTCAAGCAAGTGGAAGTACTTCAGTATGGCAGCTGTAACCCTATGAATATATAGCAGGGAAACAGGCTGGATAACTCAGGATCACCACTCATATGCCATGCTACCATGTCTGCCCTGGTTCTGGTGGTCCTAGGAATGCCTGGAGATTTTGAAGTTAGATGGATGCTGGGTTGATGAAGCAGAAGAACTAGAGAGACAAGAAGATGTCTTGCCAATTCCTGCCATCACAGGAGAGGAGCGGCAAGTGGCTGTAACAGTGATAACACTGTGTGAGAAGAGCTGTAACAGCAGGGTGCACCAAGGGCTGGAGGAACAATAAGGAATGAGTGAGAATTTGTTCTTAAACATTTTAGGGAAGTGTTTACAGGGAGCTGTTGTTCGAGCTGAGACTGAAGAGTAGGTGTAGACCAGGCTGACAAGGTGATGAAATGACATTCTATGGGGGAGGAAGTGACATGCTTAAAGTCACAGAGACATAAACGATAAGGATCTAGTTGGAGAGAAGTGACTAGTTTATTAGAGTGAAGCTCATGGTGCAGGCCTGTGGTTTTCTCAGGACGGCTAGAAGGTCAAAAGAAAGCCCATGGCCTTGACTACAGGACTTGGACCCGATCTTCAGCTGGAGTCGTAAGGCTTTAAAGAGCACTGCCCTGTCCTCTGCTGATGGAGGGTCCCTCTAGGGCAGCCTGGAAGGGTAGGTATGGGGGGGGGAGGTTGAGGCAGGGAGGCGAGATGAGTAGATGGCTATTGCCATTGCTCAGATGTGGTGATAAGTATAAGCAGGGAGGGAGCAGTGGGGACTAAAGAAAGTCTGAACACAAAATGAAAAATGATTTAGTGTCATTGGTGGTGGGAGCGTGGGAAGAGTTGGACAATAAAGAGTATTATGATTTGATAAACCAAGTAGATGACAGTGCCATTGGCTGGGCAATGAAGCAGGAAGGGGAACAAGGATAAAGGGAAGTGGAGAGTCCAGTTTGGGATTTCCACTTGAGTGCCGGAGGGACATTTTGGGAGTAGTTCTGCTACTCAGTCCTGGTTTGGGCTAGAGTCCAAATTTGTAAGGAAGTGTGGGGAAATAGACTCCATGCTCAAAGGATAGTAGCTTAAGTAGAATATCTCCAGGTAGCCAGGGACAGAGGATCCAGAGGCTTCCTGCTTTTCCCCAACCCCGGAGTCTCTGCTTCCCAGCCCCTGACCATGCACCCACTTCGGGAACCAGGTCCCATAAAAGGATGGTGCAGCCAGGGACCCAAGGATGGGGCTGTTTCTAGGGCTTAGACTCAGTTGGGCCTGTGCCCTGTTCTGGCTCCGCTCCTAGTAGCAGCTGGATCCTTGACCTGCCCTATGACCTCTCTAACTTATTGTTCCTCTGCGGCACTGCCTCAGAGATGATCATTGTCAAGTAATATGAGCCACAAGGCTCTGGGCCCTGGTCTCTGACTCTTAATACTTCATTAGTGTTAACTGCAACTATGAGGTTAATCTCGTTGAGACCTATTTTTCTTGTAGAGTGGGTAGTGACTGTGCACACATAGGTTTATTGTAAGGAAGTATATATTCAAAATTTCAAAAAGTATATATCACAGCATTCTCAGATATCACATATACCTTTTATTTCTATCCGTAATAAATATTAACAAAGACCACAAGACAAGTCCAAAGGACCGACATATTTTGTTGGCAACTCCCCTTGCTTTCTTCCTTTCCCACATCTGTTCTGTTTTCATGTGAAATCATTATCACTGGTACCTAAAACAAACAAAAATCACACTAAAACTCCTCCTTCCCATCACTGTCCCCACCTGACTTGGAGTGTTTCTAATTCCCCAGCTCCATTATTTTCTCATTGAACTTCCATTTGTGACCTTAACCCGGTGACTGGGGAGAGCCTTCTGATGTGACATCCTCAACTAATACAGAATGGATTTACCTCATTTTCCTCCACCCATTCCCTACAGAGCAGGGACTACCACCTATTAAAATAGGTGCAAGTTCCTTAAGCTCAGGAAATCACTGGGAAGTGATGGAGCTGATTTGGGAGAGTGCCCTCTGTGGACAGCTGTGGGAAGTGCAGGGAGTTCAAGCAGGGTCCTTGACAAGTGGTTGGAGCTCAGCCAGGTGTAGACCTGGGGAGAACTTCCTCCTTTATCATTTCTCTTGTGAGCCTGGCCCAGGGGGACTGCAGATGACTTGCACACTACTGACCATTGTTGACCCTGAGGGCCACAAGTAGGCCAAAGTCCCCTCTGATTCTGACCCATGCCATGGTGTTCATGAGGCTGAATGTCACTGAGGTCATGCAGCTGCACACATCTGCCGCCGCCTCCCATTTGAGCAGCAAAAGACTAAGGTGGCTTCTCACTGAAAGATGTTTACCACCATGTATCTTGTTTGTCTTGCTTTCAGTGGGTTCTCCCCGAAGTCCAGTGAATAAGACCACCCTGATGTTGATCAGCCTCAGTAGCTGTGTGATCGGCCTGGTGTGTTCCTCCCATGTCAGCTGCCCGCTCGTTGTCAAAATCACCCTGCACGTCCCCGAGCACCTAATCGCTGATGGTGAGCCCACTTCTGAGATGCAACTTCCTCCACAGTGAGGCAGGTTTGGGGTTCGGCAAGATGGTATAGAGAAACCAGGGTCATGGTTATAGTTACCTATGACTATAGGTGAGGGGGAAATAAACACGGATAAATAAGGCTTAGGACAAAACTGGATTGTTCACAAGTGAAATAAAAAATAAGGTTAAAAAAACTGAGCAGGTCACCTCTTCTCTGTGCACACTCCGTTTCCCATTTCTGTTGTTTGTTAGAGAAATGCAGAACATCCCAGATCAGGTTGGTTGATACAGATTCCTGTAGCCCCTGAGAGGGGACAAGCTGACTGGAGGAGCAAAGGTGTTTCCGAATCAGCAGTGCCTCAGTTTGATATGCCCTGGTGAGAAATTCTTAGTTGTAGTAACTTATCATAGGCCTAGAACTCCATAGCAACAATTTAATCCAGCAAACTCCAAAGTAATGAAGGAGTGATACAGGTTCTGAGAACCCCCGAATTAGTTCAGGCCAGAGCACCTGAGTGACTTGCTAGAATCCGTTTTCTTAGTTGCTGGAAGGCTGAAAACCAGTGGGGACTATTCCCACTGCCAGGGGCCTGCTCTTTAATGGCCAGTGAAGACAGGCAGCAGGTCCTTGTCCTTGGATGAGTGCCAGTGCCTGTGGCCAGGTCTGATGGAGCAAAGCCATGACCATCCCAGAGCTGCTCTGCCCCTGTATCCCATAGGTCCACCCTAGTGGGCATGACATGGGGCAAGGCAGCAGGGGACAATGCAGTGGGATATCTAAGGGGTGGCCTAGCCTCTATCTGCTGGTACCTTTTTTTTGGTACCAGCTCATGATGGCCCAGAACGAGTAGGAGGAATGGCCTTGGACTGGGGATAATCTGCAGAGTGTGTGTATGCTTGCATGCATGCATGTGTTTCTTGTGTGTGCTTATGTGTATATGTATGTTTGTGTGGATGTGGATGTTGTGTGTGTGTATATGTGTGTGTTTTTTGTGTGTTTGTCTCTCTGTGTATGAGTTTGTTCTATTTGTGTGTATGCTTGTGTGTGTTGTATGTTTGTATGTTTTTATTTGTGTGTTGTGTGTATGTATGTTTTTATTTGTTGTGTGCAAACACAGGATACCTCCTCTCTCTCCCCTGCAGGGAGCCGCTTCATCTTGCTGGAAGGGAGCCAGCTGGATGCCAGTGACTGGCTGAACCCTGCCCAGGTGGTCCTCTTCTCTCAGCAGAACTCCAGTGGGCCGTGGGCCATGGACCTCTGTGCCCGGCGGCTCCTGGACCCCTGTGAACACCAATGTGACCCCGAAACTGGTAGGCGGGAGCGCCGGGCAGCGGGTAACTGTCAGAGATCATGCCTCTTGCAATCATCCCCTTGAAACCTAGGCGGTCCCTCCCAATTGTCTCATAGCATTTGGGAGCCTAGGCCGGTTGAGCTGCCAGCATGGTGGGCCCCTAAGCATGTTGGCTTCAAAGGTGGGGTCATCTTCTGGCAGAAGCCCAGAAAGCATCCTAATTGTAGCCCCTGAGCACACAGATCAGTTTGGGATGACACAGCCCATTAGCCATCCAGTCATGGGATATCCAGTTCTAGGGCTAGATTTCTTATGCTTGTTTATTGTAGAAATTTTGGAAAAATCTAGCAAAGTTTATAGAAGAAAGTTATAATAATCTATAATTCAGTCTCCTGCAGAAATCATTTTAAAATTTTCATATCCCCTCTTCTATCTTTTGTCTATGCATGATGTTTAGAGACTTGCGAGCACACTAAGTCCAGTTGCATTTTCTTTATACTTATTCTATCATGAGAGTTTTTCAGAACATGAAATAATTCTCAGTAGTATAACTTTTAATAGCCATTTGTTATCCCAATGTGTGTGCATATTAATACTCATTTAAATAATTCTCTTATTATTTGACAATTAGGATGCTTAACATTTTAAATTTATTTTTTAATACTGCTAAACTGAATATCTTTCCACATAAATGCAGGATACATTTGAAGTTAATTTCTCCCAATAAATCTTAGAAGAGGGATTACTGGGCCAAAGAGTATAGACATCCTTCTGGTGTTATGTCATCAAATTGGGCAGGGGCTTCACTGAGAGAGGGTCCACATTCAGCATCGTACACCATGACCTCAGTGCTTCGTAAGTGCCAAGATGTCCAGCAGTACGGGTCCCTCCTTCCAGGAGGCTTTGCATTTCACTGTGGGAGGAGGTGTCTACAGCCATCTCTGTAAGATCTGTTTCCAGTAGATTCAGGACCAGAAATAGATCCTTCCCAGAGTATTCGTCTAATGCCTTAGAACAAAGGAAAGGGATGTAGGGACGACTAAAACTTTCAAGGTAAGTGTTGCTGGAGCCAAGGGCCAGTTCCTCACGTACAACCCTCCTATACACATGAGAGCCCATGCACGCCTGATATGCATCTTTTTTTAGATGCTAGGATGGAGGTTGAGTACAGGAGGTCCATTTAGCCCTTACTTCTCTTATAGTCCACTAGAGGCCCAGTGCATGAAATTTGTGAATGGGTAGGGTCCGTAGGCCTGGCAGGCGATCAGGGCCGATTAGGGATGAGGGCCTCCTGGCTGCTGGCTGGAGCCTTCCTTTGTTCCATGGTGCTGCCCTGTGGTGGTCAGCACACATCATAGCAAGCAACAAACTCCCGATGGGACACTTTGCATATTAGGTTATGTATATATATTAACTCTATATCTTGAGGGGGCTAATTGTCACTGCAACATCTAAAGTTCACCTTCTTAGGTCTAAAAGTTTTCTCATGGGCCCATTGCAGATTCCAGGTCCCCATATGGAGGAGAAAGTACAGCATTTTGAACAGCTGGTGTCTAAGGCTGTGCTTATTTGCTGCTCTTCCCACGCCATCAGGCAAACACCAAACCAAACAGATGGGTTGTGCACTAGGCCCAAATCCATTGTGCTTGGGAGAAAGAAAAAAGTCACCTTAGAGATGGGGGTCTCTCCATGCAGTGAGCTAGTTTCTATTCCCCAGCTGACTTGAATGATGAGGACCTGGGACAGTCTCCGTTGTTAAACTCACATCTGAGAAAAGCATAATTGTCAGAAGGCCTTGGAAACTTCTGCAGTTTCTTGAACAGGAAGCACTAATTACATGTGGAGAGAAGGGATCAGCGTTTGCAGCTTGGAGGGGTTTCAGAGATAAACTGCCTCCTTACTTTAGATCAATGCTTAAATTCCCCAAGAAGGCACATGACTTGTCCAAAGTCTCACAGTGACCCTTGGCAGAGTCTGTGCTCTCTATCATGAAAGCAGAGCAAATGTGAGATCCTAAAGGGCTGGTCAATTCTCCAGACATGTCAGATCCAGCAAACTTATCATTCAAAATTTATACGCAACACCATTACTGAGTATCACTGCTTCCTTAGCCAGGGGCTCAGGGAGCTGAATGTCCACACGGAGGCTGCCGTCCCATCTTCTGTGCCTCCCAGATGTCTCATTTCCAGTCCTCGCTGAAACTGACTTTGGGTCAGCTCCCCTGCTAATGGCTTCCCAGTATTCATGACAATTAATGGATTTCCAACTGGAAAGCCTTGGAGGGAGACTAAAAATAAAAACCAAAACCCCACAACAGAGCTGAGGCGCAGAGTAGAGTCTTCATTTGGGTTAGCAGCTGAGAAATGATGGTGCGGTGACTTTTATTTTCATTAATGCTAGAATTAGAAATGCTCCCTCTTTCTGCCTTACTTCTCTGGGCACATGGGATGATGTGGTCATCCCACATGCTCATCAGCAAGAAATTTTATCGCCTCCCACACTCTGTCCTAGAGCCTTTCTCCAACAAGCTGAGTGTGGGAATTGGCTGCAAGTCAAGTTGGCGTTATTTTTGCATTCCTCCAGCTCACTCACTGGGAAATGTCAGAGTGTTGGGACATGTGCTTTCCCAGCCATGTTGAGGGGTCCGCCCATGGGAATGGGTGGAACTGGGCAAGTGCTCATGAATACTTCTTCATAAACACAAATAAGCACTCAGTTTCTGCAAAGGAGCCACCTCTAAGGCCTGGAGCTTTCCTTGGCCATCCTTCCAAAGTCTTCCGAAGTTAGGCATGTGTTTACTCATCACCTGTACAGTGTTCTGAATACCAGGTGTGGCAGGGTAAGGGGCCCCCAGAGATGTCCACATCCTAACCTCTAGAACCTGTGAATGTGGTATGTTACATGGAAAAGATGAACTGAAGCTGCAGATGGAATTGAGGTTGCTAAACAACTGCCTTTAAATATAGCTAATGTCATCACAAGGTTCCTTAAATCTAGGAGAGTGAGGCAGAAGAGGAGGTCCAGCAGGATCCTACTAGCCAAAGCTGGCTTTGAAGATGGAGGGAAGTGGCAAGGACCAGAAAATATGGGCACCCTCTATACAGTGAGAAAGGCAAGGAAACAGATTCTCCCCTAATGCCTCTAAAAATAACCTTTAGACAACTTAATTTTAGCCCTGTGAGACTCATGTCAGACTTCTGACCTACAGAACTGCAAAATAATACATTTATGTTGTTTTAAGCCACTAAGTTTATGGTAATGTTTATGGAAGTTATGGAAAACGAATATACCAGCAAGAGGAATGCTAGAACAAGAAGGAGCATTGTTGTGTGACCTTTTATATCATTCCCACCCAATTTATTGAGGGTGGTTTCATAGATTTTGTGA
This sequence comes from Vespertilio murinus, assembly GCA_963924515.1. Lineage (NCBI taxonomy): Eukaryota > Metazoa > Chordata > Mammalia > Chiroptera > Vespertilionidae > Vespertilio > Vespertilio murinus. The sequence goes on along the minus strand of OZ004719.1, from coordinate 18,836,123 downwards.
AGATGCTTCTGGAGTCTATGGGAGAACCTGGGCGGAGGTCATTTGCTAATCTGTTTTCCATTCCAGCCTCCCTTTGTCATTCTAGCGACCATGCTAGTAGAGATGGGGGACGTAATGTAGCTAAAGTTCTTAACTCAGTGCCTAGAAGCCCTTGCCAACTGCACATTGATGTTCTATCCAGATCCTTCCAGATCTGGAATCCTAGATGTGTCTCTGCTCAAATTGGGCTAACAGCAAGCAGTAAGGTCCTCAGGCTTAATGCCCAGCTGGATCCAGCTAAAGTTTGTACTTTCTAAGGGTTTTGTTGTGGTTGTAGGTTTATTTGATTATTTTTTTGATGGAAACACAGACCAAGTGATTTCGGTGACCTTTCTCTGCACTCCCTTCCTGGCCTCAGTTCTGCCGTGTGGACAGCTGTAAAAACTTTACACACCTGCTTAATTTCACAGTGCCCATCAATCCTGGCCACAGACCCTCTTTCTCATTTCAAGATGTGTAGGCTTATGGTCTGCCAGGATCACAGCCTTCCAAGCTCAATCAAATTGTAATCACCACCCAAGATGTGTCCTCAAATTTCTTTTGTCCCAGATCTTCCCATAAGCCAGTTCCCACCATGCAGAAATGTGTAGAATCTGGTGAAGCCATTGGACCAATTGGTTTGTGTAAAATCTGGTGAAGCCATTGGACCAATTTCCAGACTCAACCTAACCCTCCTCTTTCTGTGCTCTGAGCCACTGCCAACCTTCCTCTAGCTTTCTCTAGTTTGTGAACCCAATTTGGTCGAGTAGCACAGCCTTCATTTTGTCCTAGAGGACCTGCTTACTACATACTCCCTTTCCTGGTGCGATTACAGCACCTGGCTTCAGGATGTACGCTGGGCTCATTGCCCTCTCTCTGGCCTCCCAGAGTCACAAAGGTTGTTGTTTTTTGTTTGTTTGTTTGTTTGTTTTATTCTGGGCCTGGCTTTTGCCTGATATCTCCACAAAGAAAGAGATTAGTCAGTTAGATAATACCCAAGACCAGATAGATGTCTTGCAAGGATTTCCCTTTTTAGATAAAGCACACCCAGTCTCTTTCTCATGAAAGCCTTCATATACCTGAAGGAGAGAGGGAACTCAGAACTTTAGCTTTGCTCTGTATCTATCTCACGGAGAATGTTTGGTGAACCTAGTCATGTCTGAGGAGCCCTAGCTATTCGGTCTTTCTCTGTCCCTTCCATGAGATCTGTGCCTCAGTCCTCAAGTGAAAGCAGGAAATGATAAAGCTGCTACCCATCATAAAAGGTCTCTAGAGGTGTCAGCCTTCAGGGTACCGAGCACAAATGAGTATGGCCATCTCCAGGTGGCGCACAGGTCACCGCCTGGTGGGCTTCTGCCCTTTGGTGGTGTGGTTACCTGTGAGTGCATCCATCCTGTTTGGATACATATTGGTGGCAGTGACACCTCTTTTCAATGGATCTTATGAACACTGCCACAGAGTCAGCATGTCATGTGTTTCCCGCCATCTGCCACAACCAATGCAGAGACTGTAACACTTCTAGCTTAGGAAGGCATCCAGTATCCTTGTTGGGTCTTTAAAATTCACTGCTAACAGTCGGAGCTTGTGCTTGAACGACAACCCTCTTAAAGTCAAGATTTTGCAGTTAGTTGCCATAGTAACTTGCCTCATCAAGTCTGATCTCCCTACAGTGTAGATGGCCAAACTGGTTCTGAGGAGGAATATAGAAAAGTTTGGTGGGTTCCGGAAATGTGGATCATTTGAGAGGCAGATTTTGGATATCCTTAAACTCTATCCTGATGTGTTTGAACATCTCTGTTGCTCTGACTTGAAGCTGCATATGCTATTATATGGAGAAAAGCTTTATCTGTTGTCAGCAGTGTGTTCCCACATAGGAGTGATTGAAGGAAACCTCATAAGGAGATAATGACTATGAAGGCAATTTGAGAAAGGTGGATGTGCCTACAAATGGTAGGTATTGGCATCATTAGGAAAATCAGGCTCTGCTTGAACTCTGAGTTGTTACTGCACTTACTTTTACATGCTTTGTGGTAACTAAATATAAAATGTAGAAGAAGAACTCCCTTTTTTGTCAGTCCTTAATTCTAAGCAAGGTATCCAACCAAGGCCATTCTAAGAGTATAGTAATGGATTTGACAGCCTTTTGAGGTTAACTCTCATTTTTAATATCATCTGTCTAATGTCCAGGAGGACAGTTGGGAAATGATATCCTTCAGGGAGAAGCATAGCTGAGCCCTAGACCCATTAACTGGCTTAGAAATCTGCATCTTGGCTGAGGTGGTGGTGGTTCTATCTATAAATTTAGAGCAAATTAATTAATTTCATTATTTTCCATTCCATAGTATTTCTAAAAGTCCTACTCATATGGGGGAAAAGCTAACCTTGTCTTGCCCTTGTGTAGCTTATAGCCTAGAGTTCATGCTTTCTTTGGAATTAATACAAACAGCCTTCATCTGAAAGCCTTATCAGCTATCTAATTTTAAGATGTTTTTTCCTGTGTTCAACTCATAGCTGCCCGCACTCAGTATCACTGATGCTGGTAGATTGTAGTCTGTTGTGGAGATAGCCCATGTGGAAGCCTGAATTTGCCATATAGGAGACAAAGTTACTAACCTGATGGTCACTGTTGACTCCCCACTAACTAAGAAGTGACCCATTTTCACTGCACCCCTCAGCACCTTGAGCAGGTGTGTGTGTGGGGGTGCCTGCCATCTGGGAGTGAGAAGCTGATGGACAGTGACTTATAGGTCAATATTGAAGTGAATGGTTGAGCTAAGATCCTGTAAACAACCTGCTCAGAGCCTACTCAGCCCCTTTCCTCAACACTTCACTTGCCTTGTTTGTTTGTTTTTGTCTTTGAAAAAAGATCACTCAAAGCCATTATTCTATTAATATCCTTGTTAAGTGTCTTCTTAAAAGGGAGATAAAATGTAGGCCCCTGGTCTCCTTAGGTCATAGCCCCTTTATTATTTACACATTTCAGGAAATCACACTCTACAATGAAATAACCAGCCTATAAAAGAGTTAATGCAAGTGCTTTAGTGGAACTGGTCTCTGTAGTGTAGGAATTCATAGCATTGCATAAGGAAGGAATTGTTAATATGAGGAAGCAGCAACAATATTCAAGATTAGGGCTAAGCAGAGCAATGGCTCTTAATCTTGTGGGGCTCTTAAATATACTTGTATTTCTGATGAAAGTTATGAAATCTTTGGCGGGAAGATGCACACACACACACATACACACACACACACACACACACGCAATTTAGCATACAATTTTATGGAGATTGTAGGCCTCTTGGTATACTAATGCAGTAACTAATGATAATGAAGCATAGTAATATCCTAAACAAATATGGAATTGTGAGTGAGCCTTCTGTTTAGCAGCCAAGAAGATTATCTTTTTTTCACTTAAAAACTAAAACCCAGAGTCCCTATAAAACCATAATTAGTTTAAGTGGCCTCCTCTATAGTAGTTGTCCTATGGGCCTGCAGCAAGGCATGATGGGAAAATAGGCCTGGAGTCAGACAGAAATAGATTGAAGTACTAACTCAGCCATTTACAAGCTGTCTCCAGGTCCCTTAATTTTCTGAGTCTCAGTTTCCCCCATCTATATAGCATAGCCAACAATACCTACTTTCAAGATTCTTAGAAATGTTTGATGAAATAACTCACTATGCACTCTTTAAACATTTACTGATCTTCTAGAGTGTGTCTGGCAGTATAGTAGTAATGGGTACTGAGGAAATAAATATGAACAAGTCCCTCTGCTCAAAGAGTTCCTGGGTTTTGTATTTACAAGATATGTATGATGGGTCCTTTGCAAATGTTAGATCTTTCTGATAGTGAACATTATCACATGGTGGAACATGAAGGGATGGGTGGTGTGTTAATTCATGAGGGTGGTGGAGACAGAATATATGACATCATGGGACTTAATGGTCTCATCCGTGCCACTGTAGAATCCAGGTTTGATTGTCTCATATTAATTTTCCCCAACACAGACATGTTAATTAATTCCCTTATGTTTCTTTTTCTCTCTCCTTACCCTGCCTCTAAGGGGAATGCCTCTGCTATGAAGGTTACATGAAGGATCCAGTACACAAGCACCTTTGCATTCGGAATGAATGGGGGACCAATCAGGGGTAAGTGAGGGGATGGCACAGTAGCCAGTCCCCAGATGTCACCACTCTGTCACACAGGACTGATATGAAGCCACCACATGTAGGGGGACAGAGCTGAAGGGTGGTTATATTATGAGCAGTGAATGGATAAAAATGTCCTGCTGTGTTTCCATATTATACCATCTTAGTGATGTCCCTATCAGCTTTTTATCCATTGACAAATTCAGAGATGATGTCTCTGACTCACAGCCCTCAGCTGGGATTTGAAAGTCAAGCTGTCCCTCTCCTCCTTGTAATAGTGTTGCCAGCCACAAGGATCCCATTGGCAGAATGTAGCTGCTGTGTTGGTTGGAGGCACGTGAAACCACAGGGACTCCCATATAGCTCTCCCAGCCTTGGCGAACTTTGTGAGACCGAACTGAGTGCAAACTTGTTTTCATGGGGATTATCGGCAAGGGTGCATTGCAAGGACATAGAATGTGCTTGGTGTTAAGTAATAATATTCTTTGCCTGATCCCCAGTTACCAATTCTCTGTGAGACCTTTGTTTTCCCCCAAGAACACGTGGCTAGGATAAAAAGGTTGCCTTACTTATTGCATCTTACTTTTTTTCTATGAATTTTTATTGTGATAAAATATACACAATATCAATTTCATCATTTTAACCATTTCTCGTTGTACAATTTAGTGGTATTATGTACATTCACATTATAGTGCAACCTTCACCATTGTCCTCCTTCTATTGCTTTTTGAGAGCATGTTTATGTTTTGTTTTGGGTGCTGTGAGCTTGCTTTCTGCATTGGCTGGGTTTTGGAAGAGAGCAAGGAGAAAGGGCTTAATAAACACTAATAACAACAGTCAATGGAATAGGGAAAACTAAAGAGAAATCAAGGCAAAAGTTATCTCGGAGTGATTGCTTGGAATGCTGCAGGACAGGGTGGAGAAAAGAAGCCACCATCATGTCACTCATTGCCGCGGGGCACTGGACTCCCTCTGTGTGATGCTGATGAGACCAAGCCCAGAATATTAGATGTAGTTCTGGACTCTCAGAGCAATAAATATGGAGACAAATGGGTCAGAGTTTGGAGAAGAGCAATAAAAATGATTGAAGAGCCCAGGGGAATGATTTATGATGAAGGGATAGAACTCAACGCTGAGAAGTTGGCTAGCTGATGACTAAGTCAGGGCATGATAGATGCCCGTAGATGTTAGGAGGGGGCAAATGATCTGGAACGGGTTGAGGTTGAGGGATAAGGACAAGAGAGAATGAAGGTAGAGAAAGGAACTCTGAGTCACGGGTCAGAAAGCCTGGGGAAGTCAGAAAGCCATGAAATGTTTCTGTTAGTGAAATTGAGGGATTGTTCCTTTTCCATTGAACTTGAGGTCCTGTCAAAGAGGCCATCCACAAAAGTCAGAGGAAGGTGTTTGTAGGGGGATACATGCAGATGAGGTGGCTTGTTAAGGAAAGACCAGCCAGGAGGCTAGGAGATGTCCATTAAGCTCTGAATAAAGAGGGTCTCTGAAATGTTCGCATAGCTTCTGGGGAGCCAGGCTTTTTGCTTATGGGAAGGCTAGAATCTCAGTGGACTGTGATTCTTATTGAGTAAAATATTGTAAAGGGTGATGGATAACCAGCTCTCTATCTCTTAGCCTGCAAACTTCTTACTGAAGAAAAACAATGGCAAAATGTCATTTCGCTTTCTGCCCTGCATGATCCATGCTGGCTCTCCACAGTGATTGGATTTGGTGGCTAATGACTCAAGCCTCCACATCCCGTGCCTTGTAGACAAATCATGTGCAGATGGGCCTGACCTCACTTGGTAATTGCACACGACTTTGTTGTTCCCTCTGGCTGTGTGTAGAGACAGTCTTTAGGATGTAGACAAAAGCCTCCAGGGAAATGGCGGAAGCCCCACGTTGGTGTCATTTAAAATAAGACAGGCCAAAGCACTGAGGTACTGACTGACAGGAACATTAGCCTCAGGAAACAGACAAGGAGACCTAATCTGTCATTTCCATCTCTTAATTCCCATTATTCTCTGATCATCACTGTCTACGAGGTCTCATTTTGGACACTAATAAAATAATGGAGCAACTGTTGGGGGTGTGTGACTATCTTCAGAATAATGGAACCAGGAGTGATAAGCAGCATGAGTTTATGTGTATATAAAATAGTGCCAGACAGATGACTGCATTTTCCTCATAAAATGACAAGATAAATGAAAAGTGGAAGATGTCATGCATCTTTATTTAAATCAGAGACCCGATGCCACGCTTTCTTAAATGATTCTTACAAAAGTAATCTAAATTGATTTGAAGGGGAAGACTGTCACCTGACTTGATAACTGCCTGACAGATTGCCAACTAATGATACATATTGGGGTATGATGGGAAAATCAATGGTAGTCCTCCTTTTCCTGAATATTTTATTTAATGTTCCAGAAGGTGGAGGGAAGCAGCATGTGTGAGTATTTATGTTTTCACTTAGTATTCTCGGATTGCGTACATTAAAACAGCTGAACATTCTTTTGAGAACTGGCAGATCCTAGGCGTGTAATAGTTCAAAGGAATTCCCTTGGGAAAAATCTTAGTTAATATACCTAGGGAAAGATAGCAATAAGCATTCATGACTTTCAGACAAGGAGGAAAATTGATCAAGGACACTAATACAAAAATATTACAAATGAGGCAGAGGAGTTGCACCTTTATCCAGCCTCTGCCTCATGATTCTGTTTATCTGGACCCACATATGAGGCTGTGTGAGTGCATGTGTATGCATGTGTGTGCGCGCACGTGCGCGCACACACTGGTTTGTTTATAGAAAGCCTTTCGCCAGTACACGCCATTTATTCTCTCGCTCATTCGTGTTTTTAACACACTTTCATTCCATTACCTATTGTAGCCATGGATAAGCTAGATTTCTAATTATAAGAAGAAAGATGTGATGTCTGCTGGAGAAGAACTAATATCTAGATAAATGGGCACATAGGAAAAAATTACAGTGAATTATAAGATCTGTTAAATGCGAGCAAAGGTCTGTGGGATTATGGCTTCAGGGGTGATTTATGTCAGGTGGGAGAATCCGGAATGGTCTTCATGGAGAAGTTAGATTTTGAAGTCTTCTATTTAGTGGAAACAAAGGTAGTACTAGGCCGAGGGAACAGCCTATGTTAAGGCAGGGAGAGGGAAGCAGCAGTTTTCCATGAATGGCAAGTAAACAGCTCAGTATAGCTTAAGAGTGCAGTTTACAGAGACAGGAGAGACTGTGAAGGTGGGGAGGACTAGATCTCCGCAAGCTCTTGCTCTTGGACATTGAAGCTCGGGGCATAGGCCTCCAGAAGCGGTAGCAGGATGGAGAAGTTCCAAGGTGTTCTGTATATTTGGTGGGGGTATTTTCTTACATTGTATTTCTGAACCCCTCAAAATAATTTAATCCTGAAAAGAAAACAAAAACTACAGCAAACACATATAAAACCTCTTGTGACTATCTAAATTTTTATTGATCTACATTCTAAAAGCAAAGCATAGACCTAAAATTAACCTGTAGATAAAGTTTTTCAAGACAAAACAGCAAATAATGACAGAATTGGGGACCATATTTGTAACGCATGTGAATCAAGGGGGTTGCAACCATTTTTGCTGACTCTCTCGTTCTGCCAAAAAGGCCAAGGAGAAGCGAGGAGGGTGAGGCATTCACCTGGGTACCTGGGTGGGGAGCCAGGCGCTGTAGCTCACCCAGGTGACAGGATTCAAGTGGAAGATTATAAAGTCACTCAGCTCCTTACACAAGAACCTCTGATTCATTAAAAGGAAAAATAGCTTCAGAAGAATGTAATAAAGTCATGGGAGACAGATTTCTCTTGAGTTATTAAAAGAACATGCCTGCTTGAAGTTACATCCTTGGTCCATGAAGTTGGCAACAAAATTATTTCCAGCCACAGTAACCTGGCAACTCTGCTGCCTGACAGAGGGCCCAGGATGGAAGGGTCCTACCCCAGCCTGGGCTTTGCCATGAGTCTGTCTTAGCCACTGAACAGCACCTCGGCCACCCATCCCCGTGGTTGCATACACACAGCCAGGGCCAGTTAGGGTCTCTGATATTTGTTTACTAGAGCAACAAGGACAAATTGAAAATTTTCACAAATGAGAAGTGAAAACAATAAATGAAGGTGGAGGAGGCAAAAGAGATTGATTGATATGAAAATATTACAGGAGGAAAAACAAATTTATTTAGCTACTTTAGAGAATACTAAGGAAGACTATACTAGTGGTTTTTTGTTAAATTAAAAGTGTACCCAAGGGCCTCTAGATAACATTTTCCAGAACACCAGTATTAGATTAAATTCATGCATGTGAAGATTCCCGGTAAATAATAGTCTGATTTCTTATTCTGGCATCTCCGATACAGAGGGCAGCTCCAAGGAGATTCTGCCCGAGAGACCTATCACATATCACTCACTTTCCGTGCAGAAGGTTGGTGATAGAGTGATAATTCATGAGAGGAGGAGGGCCCTGCTGTGGGAGATGAACAGGTATTTCTCCAAGGTGTTAGGAGCTGATGCCGGGAATGGCCCTGCTCATCAGCACACCTCCTCCTCACACTGCCTACTCAGGAGGAAGCACAATCTCCATGACGTCTCCAGATTAGTGCGCATGCACACACATGGACTCGGGTGCACATACACGTATGCACATATACACGCACAGACACAGCCCACGCTGCCTGAATATATCCTTTCCATTGTCCCAGGATCTCAATCATTCTGTCCTGCTTCTGCAGCTCCTCCCTGCTGCTCACCCTCCCCTCCCCCAAGAATGACTGCTTAGGGATTCTAACTCTGTATGTGGAGCCAGTGTCCCACGAAGGAGTTTAGTTTTCTACCTGAGAGCAAGATGGTGTTGTCATGGTGAACATGACAGTCTCTCTGTCTTGCTCAGAATGCATGCTTGGCAGGAGGTGGTTCTATTATCTATCTCAATGATGCCCCCTGACATTTCCCTATTGTCTGCTCACAGAACAGTGGCCAGTGCCCCTGGGCAGGGTGCCTTAGCCTGGAGTCCTGTCCATTGAGCAGAGGTCAGCTTCCACGGATTATTCAAAATGATCCCAAACTCATCCTCGCTTCTCCTGGCCATCTGAAAATGAACAGGAGCTTCTAATCAAAGTTCCAATGCTGACCCATTGTAGGCCAGTGATGAGAATGCTGAGCCCTTACTTGGATGCCAAGCTTGGTCTTGGGCAGTGTTTGGCCTTCTGTGACCTGCCCCTTCTCTTCAGATGTGACTCAGATGGAGGCAGACAGTGATATGTGACAGATGACATTTTCTGACTTTCCTTTCCTCATTTCTAGCTCATTATCTGGCTTTTATTCCCCTGCCCACATGCCTGTGTCATTGATGCCACTCACCTTGCTCCAGCCCCTCAGACAAGATTTGCTGGCCAGCTTACTGCTGCCCCTTTATCTCTGGACACCCTCCACCCCCACAGGCAACTGACCTGATTTTCCGTGCCCAGCTCTGGTCATTGCCATGCCATGGCCAAATGGGATTATCTCCTCATTAGCTCTTTTTATTCTCCTTTCCTCTGTTTCTGTGTGTTTGTATATGTGTATGTTCACATATGTTTGTGTGTGTGTGTCACTTTTTCTAATGATTTCTAACTTATTCACTTATTCCTAACAAGGGTTTCTGGTATATTTATATGGCTCTTTATTTCTCATACTTTTTTTTCCTTTCCTGCCTTTTTCTTTACTTCCATCTCCTTCTCTTCCTATAGAAGTTCATGTAAGTGTGCCTTCATCTCACCAATTTCAATGCCTAACAAAGAAGCTCTTAGAATTCAACCTCGAGTCCCCAGGTTTTCATCTCTCTACAGAAGCCTTGCTGTTGTCTGATTCCAGCTGAAATTTTGGGGCTTAGAAGGAGAGCAAGACCCTCCCTGGTGATCAAGCAGAACTGAGAGATGGGCAGTGGAGCTCCCCCTACTGGGCCCTCCTTGCCTTGCTTCATGGGCTCAGGTCACTCAGGTGGCTCTAGCAAACTCCACACTTTGTTCTCTGCTCTATGAATTGGCCTCAGGAAGTCACATTGACTAGAACAGTTTTGTTCAAGTGAAAACGTGTTTAACTTGACCCACTTTAACAAAAAAGTGTGTGGTCAGTCAGCACAGAGTTAGACTCCTTTCATGGCAGATAGACATTTGGCTGGGAAGGCAAGTGAGAGCCTAACCTAGTTCATGTGCACCACATGGGCAGGGGAACTCTGACAAAAGGCTGTGTGTGTGCTGATGGGCACCTTTTCCTAACTTGCACAGGCACTTGATGTGCTAGTGCCAACTCTGGCTGTGTCACTTTAGGCAATGCCCTTTGCTCCTCCCTCTTAACCTTCCTGGTTACTCAGGACGGCACATGAGCAACACTGCCCTACTCAATGTGACTCCCTGAGGCCAATTCATAGAGCAAACACTTAAGAGTCAGGTTGAAGCTTATTTAAAATACTGATTTCCAATCTTCCCCCATAGCTTTTAAATTCATAGGTCTGGGAGAGGGCCCCCTATTGACTCTGAAGTACAGGCAGACTCAGAGCCCTTCCTAAGCAAGATGTGATATCTCCAGACTCCTCAGAAGGGCATCACTTACCAAAGGACCATCCTCTCCAATGAAAGTAAGAACTAGTTTGTAGACTAGAGGCTGAGTACATCCTAAATGATGCCTGCATTTTACTGATTGGGAAATAGGGGGCAGCAAGGTGAAGACACTTGTTAAAAGTCACATGGCTGATGGCCAGGCTTTATAGGGCAGGTGAGTAGTGACAGTCATTCAGGTAAATTCACACTTCAGAGAGAGAACAATGAGAAGAGCAAATGACAGTCTGGACATCTGTGATCAGATGCTGATGAGAGGTTACCCATCAGCTTCTTTGCACCCTCCTCCCCCAGGACTATGGGGACACATCTCTATCCCAACCTCCCCCCACCCCCTGTGACAAGCATCTGCAGTCCCCCTACAGTACTTCCCACCCCCCAGAAGAAGGTACACACACTAGTGTTCTCACTGATGAGTCCAATCACGGCACTAAGAGACTTATTTTAAACAGGGCCGGAGGTGGGAACACTCATATTTCCTGCAGCAAGACCAACAGTGTGAAAAAAAAAAAATCAACCTCAATTTACCCTCCCATCTGCTCAAGAATGGAAGATAAATTGTTTCAATTTTTATAGAAATGAATGTTTTATGTCTTGCTCATGCTTTTTAGATAGGGTCCTGAATTTATATATTCTACTCAATGCATGGATGTTTTCCACTGGAAATGCTCTCTGGAAGACCAGCTTCCTTGGGTTTCGGTCTACAAATACTAGGTCCGAAAGTGCTGTCACTTCCCCTGGCTTTGGAGAGCTTAGCTATTTATCTTTTTTTTCTTTAAAACAAATAGGAAAAAAATCCACTCATTATTCCATGCTCGGGGAAAGCTACCATTACTATTGTGGCATATTTCCTCTCAGTTTCTTTTTGTTTGCATCAAAAGTTTTGCTTCCCTCCTCAATCCTGTGTGTATTTTTGTTCACTTGCATAATGTTACAGTGAGCATGTATTACTTGTACAATCACAAAATTTTGGGAGGGAAAGATAAAGGAGGAAGTTTCAAAAGTATCTTTGTGGTACATTGTTTTTCTCAAAACTTTCCATGGGAAATTATTCTTCAGGTCTAACTTAATACCCCCACTTTAACTTGATTTTGGAAAAAAAGAAGAAAGTAGTTCAGGGTCTGGCATTTAGGTAAAAATATCCTCTAATATGAACATGTCTGCAGGTCTGTGTAACAGAGGGCTGAATGAACACCAAGGCAGTGACCCTGATGTTCAGCATAACATTTAAAGCAGTAGAACTTTAATGTCACTGAAGACTTTGAGCAGTCCCTTATAGAATGCAGGGTAATGGCTTTCATTTATTATTTCCATGTAATGCTGAGCTTAGTTTGTTTTTTCTTAACATCATCTCTACTCTGGATAAAAACTCGACAAACCAGTTAAGAGGTGAGCAGTTTTCAGTATTTCTGCCACCTCCCATCTCTGTGAAAACAATTTCAGGAAAAGTAATCTTAAGGTTTAGTCTTCCTATAGAAGCATTTTGGATTCCTGTTCAAACATGCATACTAAAATTATCTTCTCCTAATTTTGACTTTAGATAATTTCAGAAGTTGGATAACAAACATTTTGTCACTGCACTTTTCTTTTACTTCATTTTTTTTCTTTATGTAAAAGCAATGAATGCAATTGGTAGAAAATACAGTAGAAGGAAAAAGAACACACAGCAGTAAAAGGAAGAAAATCCAAGCCACCCAAAGTGCCATCCCCTGGAGAGAACATGTCCTGAACTTTTGTTTGTTTGAGTGTAATATTTTTTGACAAAAATTGCATCATGTTGTTCTATCTCTTTCTTTGTTATGTATATGCACATGTTTCTATATTCACATATGCACCTCTCTCTCCATATATATAATGGGAAGGGTGTTTATTGTTTTTGAGGCTTAGTATTAAGGTGCCCAGAGTCACACAGTGGAGAAGAGATTGATGCTAACATTGGGACTCTCCATTAAACCATAATGCAATGCAACAATTGCAATAGTCTTTCCTCCCTATACTCTCCTTCCTACCAAGTTTATTAACCTTTCCCCAAGGTTTTCCACACAGAAAGTAGCATTGTTGGCTTGAGAAGATATAGCCCAAACCAACTGGGCTTTCTGTTGAGGTTGGCTTTAGGTCTGAGACCTTGGGATCCAGGAGGGTGCCAAATTTCTGTCGTGCGGAACAGTGAAAGGAGACCCTGAACAGCTGCTCAAATGTAGCTCTGGCCCAGTCAGCCAAGGAGGTGGAGGATCCCCATGGGGCTGCCCAGACCACAGTTCTCACCATGGACTTCCTCTCACCCTGAAATACATCTGGGACCCCCTCGTTTGTAACCACAGGAGAAGGGTGACTTTAAATGCAGTGATTGCTCGCCAGTGTGGGATGGTGACAGATTGGGAATGTATTCCCCACCAGGAGAACCTGCCTGGAGTTGAATTAGCATCAGTAAGCTCTGGTTCTTAGCATGCCTGGCCCTGTAGCATTCCCTACACTCTGCCCTTTGGGTACAGTAGTAACAATAGTGATATTCAAATTAGTAATAATAGTAGCTGATGCTTGTATAATCCTTTTGATGCACCAGACACTCTTCTAAGTGCTTTTCATGTACTCATCAATTTAGTTTTCATTTCAACACTGTGAAGTAAAAATTATTGTCCCTATTCTACAGATGAGTCTATTGAATATCGCAGCAATGTTGAGAGTCTCCTAGGCAAGAAGAGGGAATTTTGATTCCTAAAGAGAACTTCCTCTTGCCAAACTCATCAAGGGCTACTGTTCTGAATCTCAGAATGAAAGCAGGAGAGAAGCTGCAATTCAGCCTTGAGGCTCTGGGAGAGGGAATCCAGAAAGGACGCATAGATTAAAACAATGACAAGTATGTAATGCATAGTTAAGCATCTTTTTCAGAATGATGCAGAATTGTAGGGGAAGTGACAAGTCATGGGAGAGACCTAGCTAGAGGCCCTAAAAAGTGCCATTGGCTGCTGCCTATTTCAGGTAAAAAAGAAGCACGCCGACACATCCTGGGGGGTGGGGGAGGGGCACAGGCTGGTGACTGTCTGTGGGAAGCAGGCATCTGTTACTGAGGAGCTCTGTGCTATGGCTAATGTGAAGTCATGGCCATGGGTGCAGGTCACAATAGCCCCGTGTAGCAGAGGGCACAGTCCAGCCCGCATGGTGGACTCTGTCCAGGATTGTGTTTGCCTATTTACTGTCTCAAAAGTGTGAGAATAAAACACCTGGGCAGATGCTTGCTATTGGCCAAGATTTCAGAGACCTGTCCAGTGGGTCAGGAGGGACATCAGCACATATGCAGGATGGGGCCATCCATTTCCTCAAGCTACCCCCTGGGACACAATCAGAGGTTTCTCTGGATATCGTTAAACAGACTTCACTTAATGGCCTTGGTCAAACTATTTCACCCAAGCCAGGAGGCTGTGGACACCTCACTTCGAAGAAGATTAATGTTCCCCTGCTCACATTTTTATCTGTGTGGGAGGCAGTGGTGCATAATGGGTAGAGTGCAGAGTTGCTGTCAGACATACTTGGGCTCAAATCTTACACAGTCTCATTTCTTCTACTTCAGAGCCCTGTTGTTTTGGGTAGCTTCATAACTTTTTAAAAAATATATTTTTATTGATTTCATAGAGTGGAAAGGAGAGGGAGAGAGAGGTAGAAATATCAATGATAGAAACAAACATGCTGCCTCCTGCATGGTCCCCACTGGGGATCAAGCCCACAAGCCAAGCATGTGCCCTGGCTGGGAATTGAATCATGACCTCCTGGTTCATAGGTCAACACGTAACCACTGTGTCACCTTGGCTAGGCACTTCATAAGTTTTTTGAGCCTCAATTTCCTCACCAGTAAAAATAATAATAGTATCTACTTCATAGAATTATGAAGAAAACCTAAATGAAACGTGTTGTATTGAATAATGTTCCACCGGTTGTGTAAGCACTCAGTACATGATAGCATTAAGGTTCCAGTCAATGATATTTTGCATTTGTCAATGCCTCATTAACATCCTTTGAACTGCCACCCACTGATGTGTTCTTAACCTCAGTTTGACCAGATGGGTTTAGAATAACGCACCTCTACCATTCAAATTCCACAAGGGCATAAACAATGTCTCTTATATATCATTACATTATCATACCCTAACACTCTGTCTGGCACGTAATAGGTACTCAACAAATATTTGTTAAATAAATGAAGAAACATGTCCACCTTTGGGCAGGACTGCCACTGTTTTCTGATCATTGGATCTCTAGACTCCTCAATGTCGGATCACCTCCTCAATGTCATTAAAAATATTAGCTGAATCACTGGCAGTTCTGCACACTCAGAGCTGGGAGCCCACCTCAAGTTCACAACTTGACACTTGGTATAAAAATCTCTCCTACAGCCTTTTCGCAGATGCCACCAGACAATGTTCGAATACTCTCAGCAACAGGGGTTAGATTCTTTGAAAAGGCAGCTACCTCATTGTTGTAATGCATTCTTAGACAGTTTTTTAGGCTGAGCCAAAATATGCTTTCCTATAACTTTTCACCTGTATGGTCAGTTCTGTCCTTTGGGACAATAAAGAATATGTTGATTTTCATGGTCTATGCTTAGGACTGGTAGCTTCTATGATGCCTTTGTGTGGATTAGAGAAATGTGCCCATCTGCTGCTGAACCTGGGGTGGGTACCTGTGAACAAATAGGTCACCATGAGTGGGCAGGCTACCTGGTAATGTTTCATGTAATTGTGATGATCTCTACAACAAGCCTTCTATTCTGAATATAGCAAATTCCATCAACTTTCTTTTAGACTGCAAGTTTTCTGCCTCTTCCTAGTTTGTCATTTTACCTGTCAGTCTATGTTACCCAGGACGGATGAAATCACTCTATAGCATATATCCTGCCTGTTTCTTCCTGTGCATTTTCTATTAACGAATTCAAGCTAAGCTTGTATTACATCCTTTAAGAAAGGAGTCATAGTGATGGCCAACTAAATATATTTTTAGAGGGACTGCTGTTTAAAAAAAGGGTATATTCAAGACAACATTTAATTGCCTTAACCTAGATTCAGGTCTTATATAAAAACCCTATTAAATTTTAGCTTTAGCCTGCTGAAATCCTTTGTATCTTGACTTTGTTATCCTATGTATTAACTATACCTCCTACTGTACATTATCTGTAAATTCAGTTAACTCACCTTCAGTGACCTTATCCAAGTATCTAATGAAATTGTAAAGAAAATACTACTGAGCCCTGCTCCTATCAGAGACCTTCCTGCAGGTTGACCTTGGCCCCTCATATGAAACTTGTTGGTTTCCTTATTTAACTACACAGAAATTCACCAAATGTAAAATCATTGAAGCCATGTATGTCTTTCTAGTCCATATAAAAGATTATGTCAAGTGTCTGTCTCATAATGGGTACTCAGTGCATATTCTAAACCAGTGAAATAATTCCTCTCTAAAACCAAGATAGGTGACTCCTGTGGCACCCTTTAAAATGCCAACCTAGAGATGCCATCAGAAATGGTCATGAGCTTAGTGTGGCACTCCTCCTTGTCAGTAAATTCCTTCCAGCTCTTAGACATCTTTGTACGGTCTTTTTTTTTAAATTTATTTCAATAGTTTAGAACAGCCATCCGGCCCGAGGGCCGTAGTTTGCCCACGCCTGCTCTAGACTCATCTTGACCATCATAGACTCTAAGAGTATTGGAGCTATGGCTTAATTTTGAGCCTCATTCTCAAGTACACAATGTCTTGCACATAGTAGGTCCTCAATAAAAACAGAATAATTACTACTGGTGGGATTTTAAGTATTATGGCAGGTATTTATGGCACATCTTTATCCTACTCAGAGCACATCACTTCCATTGAGGACTTCCTCTGAGCCAGACCCCTATTTCATCCTCTCTACAGTCCTGGGAGGTTCTATCCAGTAGGAGTTTAAATACACAGTGAACAAAATGGTTAAGACTGTAGAAGTGGACACCTGATTCCAAATCCTTACTCTACCATTTCCCAGCTCTTACAACTTCTTTTGGCAAATTACATAAACTCTTTGCCATAACTCTTCCCCTGTGAATTGGGGATAGTAATACCTAAGAGGAAAATAGGAATCTTGGAAGATGAGAGTATCTAGATCATGGGAGGTGCTTGGTAATACCAGGTATCAATAGTTTAGGTGGTCCTTCCTCCAAGAATCAGGGGGGCCAGCCTCAGGAATTTAATACTTGTCATGGGCTGGTTTTCAGGAAAGAGGTCCTGCTTCCATTATTTAAACTCTCTCCACTTTGACCACTTGCCAGGCTGGGTTTTTTTCACTGGTTGGGTTTTTACTTTTCCTCTTGGTCAGCATCAAAGTAGTTATCCTGAAAACACGCTCCTGCCTCTTCTGGTCTTCAAAAGCTTTGTCATTCTTTCCCCAAACTGTTTTCCACCAGGCAGTGTTCAGCTTTGTGGAAGGCACCAGCCTAAACTCAAGTCTCCTGCTTAATTACACTGCAGTCAGATTTTCCAAGAAAGCCCCTAGCATGGCAGGATGCCCTCTTTGAAGTCATTAGTCTTCACAGCAGGGAGAGTACATCATCAAAGACTGCGTTTCCCAGCAACCCCTGCTGCGCCCTTGTGCACCTAAGGATTGTGGAGGGAGTGAGCTGAAAGCTTGCTAGTGCATTAAGTCTGCTGTTCTCTCCTCTGGTCCTGAACTGACATTTCCTTTGAACTGAAGCCCAGGGAGAGGGCTGGCTGGCAATGCTATCGCAAAACCTCTCCCCATTCTTTCAGTTTTAACTACTTTAGCAATTAACCTTGCTAGGTCCAGGGATGTGGAATATAGGCCATGGTTAAGGTTCCAGTTGGTGAGCTAAGGCACTGTGAAATGGGGGTTGGGAAAGGAGAGAGAGTGCCTCTGAGGCTCTAGATACTGAGAAGGTACTTTATAGTGGTTTTGAGCAATCTGCTGTGAAGTTCAAGTTGTGTGTGTGTGTGTGTGTGTGTGTGTGTGTGTGTGTGTGTGTGTGTGTGTAAGATGGAGAGACAAAGAGAAAACTTGGACTTGACTCAAACTTAGATTTTCATCCTAGCATTGCCTTTTTTTTGCCATTGACCTGAATAGCCTCTTTATTTCTGACTTTCAGTGGCTTGATCCCTTGGAAGCCCAGGGACTGTGGTAAATGAAATGTTTAGCAACCATTTCCTTAGGCCTGGATTTTAGATTTTCTGCAGGGACCTGGCACTGAAGTCCTAGGCCTCAGAAGCAGACTGATTTGCTCTGTTTCAGAAGATCAGCTGGTAGAGCAATGTCATGGGGTTCTTAAAGGGGGTGTTTGCTTCCAGACCTCTGGAGGGCCTTGCCAGAACCAAGAGATGCCCCCTAGTGGATGCCAGCATTGAGTATCTCTTCTCCATTGTCCTGCTTATCTCATTGGCTCCACATACACAGAGTCTCATCTGAATCACACTTTCTTGGGCCAGCACTTTATCCCTCGCCTGTGCCACCATGATAGGTGTCTCAACTGGCTCGCTGCCCCATGATGTCCCTTCCCTCCAGGCACCAAAGAGATCTGTGCAAAAGAGCTTTCCCATCAGTGAAACTTAGGATCCTACACAACAAGTTTGGAGCTTCCTAAGGTGGCCTACAGGTTCTTTCTGGCTTGGTTTCTACCATCCCTTTTAGCCCCGCATCTCCGATCACTCTCTTCCCAGAATGTTACGTTCCAGTGACATCTACTCTGTTGTAGAGTCCGAGCACTCCATGCTATGTGCCGCATGTCTGGCTGGGCATTTGCTTGTGGGGTGTGCTGTGCCTGGGATGTTTTTCCTGCTCCCCTCCCTAACCCACTCCAGACTTTTCTGGCTACTCCCTTCCTGCTTACTGTTTAATCTGCGTTTACATAGCCCCTTGGAGACAAATGCCTGATGCCACCTAATCTTTACAAAGTGACCCTCTCCTGTGATCCTGTGACCCCATCATATCTCTGCATTGTTTTCACATTACAATTGCAATGATCTGATAACTCTGTAATCATCTGTTCATGTTTCTGCCCCTGCCTGTACTATCCTAGCTCGTTACAAGTTCCTCGGGTTCAGGACTGTCTTATTCATCTTTGTAACCATATGGCATTTCCCATTACATTCAGTATTAAGCACTGGATAGACGTTTGTTGAATGAATAAGTGATGGTTGCATATGGGATCATAACGTGCAAGTTTTGTGCAAACCTCTGCATGATTTTCTCTGTGCATTTTCTGGTGCTTAGGTCTCTATCCACAAAGGAGAAGTCAGCTTATTTATATTTAATATTAGGCATGATGTTCTTTTCTGAATTAGCTCATCTATTTCCCAAGTGCCACTAAAATAGGGTGCATCCTCATTCATTCATTTGAAAAACATTTACCTTCCATATCTCAGGGTTTAAGTGCTGGAGGAAAAAGAGATGAGTAATAATAGCCAACAATCATGTAGGGCTTATTATGTACTAGGCACTGTTCAAAGCACTTAATATTAATTCATTTAATCTGCACAACAACTGTGTGAAGTAGGTACTATTACTACCCACCCTTATTTTAAAGTTGAAAAAAATTAAAGAGCAGAGACTGTCCTAGCCAGAGTATCCTAGAAACAAAGCTTATATGCTAAGATTTCTGAGGAAGGTACAATTCCAGGGTAGCAAGAGTGAGGGGGCAAGATAATGGAGAAAAGAAAAGACAAGTGATGCTGGCCACAGTGTATAAGAAGCCAGTTTTTGGACACAGAGGATGCAGTTTAGGAAGTATGGAGATCTATACCTCCAAACAGTCCATGAGAAGGGAGAGGAACTTAGATGCTGGCTCTTTCCAGACCATAGTTCTGATGGGGTTATTAACTTCCATGATCATCCTCAATGTTAGAACGAAGGGAGCCCATGCTACACATACACACACAAAATCCAGATGAGGCTCTGAGAGGGGACAAACTTGAGTAAGGAAGTTCATCGGAATTATAATAAAAAATCACATTTGGCAAATATCAATGTGTAATATGCAGGAAGTATAGGATATAAGAGAGTTTATTATAGGAAATTGGAGTCTGGCTATAAATCTAGTCGAATGAATGAATGAAGGAATGAATAAGTGAGTGAGTGAATGAAAAGTTGAGATGAATGAAAGAAGAGGAAGCATCCCACAGAGTGACTGATACAGGAACAATAGGGGAACCAGCATAGTCCTGAAATGGCTCCACTGATAACAAAGTATTAATGCAAGTGGGCAATGTCTCTAGCCCTGGCAAGAGGACAGTGTAGTAGAGCCCCCACTGACCCTTTACTATTGGTGAGATGGGTGCAGCCAGACGATAGCTGGTGGTTTTCTGAAAGGAGAGTTCTCTTAGGTTGTTGGTGTTTTTTGATTGTTTGTTTGTTTGTTTGTTTGTTTGCAAGGAAGGGGGAGGGAAGGTAGTGTTTAAGGATGAATATTATCCTTCTATTTACTTTTATAACTTCTGTTCCAAGAAAATTCCCCTAATAATCTTGATTTCCTGTTTTGCTCCTCATCTCTGCTGTTGTGAATTTAAAAGTCTTCCCTGGGGTTCCATAGCACCTACATGCAGCAAAATGAGAGCTCAATGCAGGATGACCATTGGTATTCTTGTCTGTTTCCCAGCTGGACTGTACAGCAGTGACACATTCCTTAAGAACATAACCCTTACCTTTTTTATTTTGGCATTTTTGGTCTTGTTTTTGTCTGTGATGCTTAGTCCTCTTAATCCTACAGAATAGATGTCCAATAAACATTAACTCCATCACAGAATCAGTGAACCAATAGTGCCAGGTGGTTGATAGTTCCACTGGAGTCACTTTCAGAGAAGAGAGACAGACATTTTTCTTGCTCTTCTGAGTCTTTGTCTATTCTTGAACCTGTGTCTAAAGCAATACCTGATAATAGAGACTCCAGCAAAGATCATCTCAGAAGAGACAACAAATCTTATTGAAAAGAGAGGAAGGGAGACAAGAGTTTCTTTTGTCATTTTATTCTAGACAGTTGAGAAGGATGCTTTCAGATCCTCATCTAGCTGCCTTTTCATGCTGTAGCCACGGGGGTCCAACTAGGTTTCCATAATGAGTTTGGGAGCAGAATTCTCACTCTCACAGGTCACCTTTGTAACTTTTCCACAATGTTCAAGGCACATGTTTTGGGTTTTTTTTTTCTTAAAGGCTTGTTTTTTTTTTTTTTCTTTAACCCAGGAGGTCACTTTTTCCATTTTCTTCCTTCTCCTCCAGACCAGTATTTAACACTCAGGAGAGGCAATGAATCTGGATGGGATCAATTTCAATTCGCTTCTTTTGGTCCAATTTAGAGGCCAGGGGAATGTTCTGATTGATAACAGAAATAACTGCCATCTTTTTGGGCCCCTACTCTGTGCTTAGCAAGAACTTTACTTACACTGTACTTCCATGGTTCCCTAACTATGCACCGAGGAGGTAACACAGACGTCTTATTGGGGTTCTATTGTTGAAGGAAAACAGGTGTATCTGTCAGATACCACAAACTAATTTCAGCTTTATGGATATTATTATTTTTTCAAATGGTTCCTCAGTTGTCAGGATGCAAATACTTACCAAGTTATTTGTATCTAACTACTTAACAAAGGAAAGTAGTAGATGTTTCTTTGGACACAGGGGACTGTGAAAATGAAGTCACTTTGGATGCTATGAGTTGAGCAAGTTTGGGAGCCTATTTTTCATTCATGCAATGCTTCCAAGAAGGTTGGCATTATGTTCTCAAGTCTATCTCTGAGGACACTAAGGAATAGAGAAGTCAAGAAAATGCTTCATGGTCACAGGGCTTGTAAACGGTGGAGCCAAGTTTTGAACCCAAGATCTCCAGCCCCTGAGGTCCTCCTGTCTCCACAAAGTCACTCTATTGCAGAGACAGTGAAGATTAGATCTTAAACTGTCGGAGCCAAAACATGCATCAATAGTAATCCAGTCTGGCTCTGGTTGGTGTGGTTCAATTGGTTGGAGTGTCATCCCATGCATGTGCACAAAGGGTCATGAGTTTGATTTCCAGTCAGTACACAATCCCCAGTTGGGATGCATGTGGGAAACAGTCAATGTTTCTCTCTCACATCTGTGTTTCTCTTTCTCTCCCCCTTTCCCTTCTTCTCTCTTTAAAATCAACAAAAAACATATCTGCAGGTGAGATTTTTAAAAATCCAGTCTAACTCACAGTCTGACCCCATCACACTACTGGTGAGCAGCAGAATTTAGTGCAGGGATCGGTCTCCTGACTTAAGGCTGCATTATTTCCTTCCTACCCTACACGCCTATCTCATCTGAGCTTTGGACAGCCATTCATTATTGTGCCTTAATTTTCATGATGGACATGCCAAAGGTGCTTCGTTACCTGAAGCACAGAGAAGTGAGGAACTTGGGGGAGGAGCATCAAGACTAATTATGATGGCATGGGGTTTGGTTTGCAAGGACAGATGGAAGAAACAATCATGCCATGTACAGTTTTGCTAAGCAAACAAACATAAATGGGAGGTGGCATCATCTATTAATATCTAAGTGGTGTAAATGTCACAGGAAAGGGCAGAGAAGTTATTTACGGGATGTAACTAGGAAACTAAATTAGAAGGGGAAAGGAAAAATTTAGGCTGAAAATGTGATGTTGATATTTATTAGCTGGTGGGGTAGGGGCAGCAGAAGGCTCAGTGTTGCCTGACTTATATGTAAAGTTGGATTGAACCCTGCACCCTGGAAAACACCTGAGGGGATGACTCTGCTGACCCCTAGAGGCTGCCTAGATGTTTCTAGTTGCTATTTCTATCAGTCTTTAATAGCTATATATATATTTTTATCTTTTTCTGTGTGTTTCCCCTCCTTTTCTGTATTTCTCTTCCTATTCATTTATATCTGTTCCAGGCTCTTCTTCCCACTTTTCTCTTTCTCTTTGGTTTTGAATTTGCTTTCTTCCACCCCTAGTCCTCCTAGTCTTTCTCTAGGACCTGGTGGATTTCAGTTTCTGGGCCATTGCTCTTCTCTGTTCTCCCAACATGGAAGATGAATTTTGCCACTCTGACAAAGAGAGAGAAAGCTGAAAGTCCCTGCCAAAGTTACAAGGACAGCACTTTCCCTTTTTAGGGGGTTTTAATTTTAAAAACAAAAAAAAAAACAAAAACGCCAGCCTCTTCTCCCTCCCCTGCTGGATGTTCGCTGCTTTCTGGGTTGGGAGTGTCAGTGGAAGGACAACCAGAGGAAACGCCTCTGCTTGGCTCCATGGCATCCAGCTTTCATGTTCTGCCCAGCCTTCGCTTACTGCGTCTTTCTGAAATCCAAGCAGAAATGGTAGCATTAGCATTTTTAATAAAGGGAGCTGGAGAGGAGAGAGGCAGCTCAAGGAAGCTGAGAGGATGAAGCCAAAAACACTGACAGTCAAAAATTCCCTTTCTGCAGAGAGAGTTCAGGTCGGGGCGAGGAGAGGCAGACAGAGACACAGTCCTCTTGGGAAACGCATTCAGGCCCATATAATTGGTGCTCTGAGCGCAGGCAGATGCCATTGCGAAGTGGGAACTTGCCGTGCTTGATTGAGTTGGACTCAACTTCATACTGAGGCCCAGCATTGTGAAATGTTTTCTTAATTTAGCCCATTTTCTTCGAACTCCTGGAATGAGCCAGTATTTGTCCATGGCTGGCAAAAATGATGGTCCTGGCTTCCCTCACACTTCTTTATCTTTTTCCTCTTCTCCCTGTGCTCTGCAGGAGGGGAGGATAAACAAACAGGGGAGACGGGGCCACACAGATCCCTGATTTAGAAAAAGAAAGTGACTCTTGAAGACCTGGAGTGACTGACATCATCTTTTCCCGCTTCATCTTTTCTAGGGATAGGAACGTACAAGTTGAATGAGTTTCTAGGTTTGTTTCGTCATTCTACCTCTGCAGGGCCGAGCTTAATTGCCTCTGTTCCCACCACTGACATAGAGGAAAAATACCTCCTCGCAGAGGTTAGTTCTCTAAAGAAAGTGGCAGTGATTAGATCTAGTGCCCCTGATAGAAGGATAAACAGATGCTAAATAAGAATAAATGGAATATCTAAACCAGAGTCCATCGGGAAGTAGCACAGACCCCAAACAGCCAAACGAACACCTTGTCAGAGCTCTCTGCACCCATCACACCTATAACACTGTGAGAGTCCAAAAGAGGCAGAGCCACTCTACTTTTCCAACCCCAATTCCAAAGAGGAGCCGGGCCAAGTCAGAATTGGGGAATAGCCCATCCCCCCTTGGGTTTCAGCCTCTTAGGTGCTTATAAAGTGTCAATTCAGATCATTGTAGGCATTGCGCCTAGTTAGAGGTGATGCTAACCTATTTTTCAGAGCTCTGTGATTTTAACAAAAGTGTGACTATCCTTACTCATGAAAGCGATCATTGTAGCTCACCTGAACTGGCAAAAAACTATGTATTTTTACAAACATTTAGCTGCCTCTGGGCTCTGCACCTTGATTTCCTCTGTCATGAGCTTGTCCTCTTGTCCCAGGACTTACAGCCCTGACCCAGGACCCGGTGCCAAGCATATGAACATGCATATAATTACTAACTGCAACTCTGAAACACTTCCAAGATCTTTAAATCAAAATACCTTCAAAAAGTGCAAAAAGGCAACTGCAATTCTATGTTAGGTTCTTTCAAGGAATCAATGCTGCCTCCAAGTTTCATGTCCAAGAGTAGAATTAGTATCATCTGGAGACTTTGAAAACCACTGAGGTTTGGGTAGATTTGGTTTATACCCAGAGCCAAGTTCTTTCAAAGGAGTCAGAAATTAATTGGAAATTACTTTGTTACTATACCTATGGATAAGATGGTTTCTTCCCCCTCCCTGTCCATGTCTATGAATTTGCAAATAACCTGAAGTGAGACCTTGGACTTTAGGGTTTTCACATTAAAATTACCCTGGTCAACCATTTAAGCGCCAAAAAGGGAAGTTTTCCCCGTGGCATCCTCAGCTAGCTATCCCTGTCTCTTCCAGGTCTTCACAGGTCCTTGGTCCCCTTCCTTTACTAGGCTATCTGTGTCCCCAGGGAGGTCTTTTCCTCTCCCATCTCCAACGTGACTTGTATACTTGTGGTTTCCAAATCTGTATCTCTAGCCCAAATTCTTTTCTTGGTTTTCGGCCTTCAGGTCCAACTGCCTCCTGGACATTTACTTATAGATTCCTTACTAGTGTCTCAAATTAACATGTCTAGACTTGACTCCAAAACCCACTCCCACCTGATACTGGCTCTAATTTCCACAGTCCTTGGCATTTATAAATAGCATTGATGATCACTCGGTCTCCAAGTTGGGGAGCTTCGGGTTTTTCTCCATAACCCTCCACAATTACCTTCTTCTCACTCCTGTTCACACATACCCTGTTCACACATACCCTGTTAGTCACCAAGTCCTCTTTGTTGTTCTCAGAAATGTCTCTCCAACCCGGCTGCTCTTCTCTATTCCCAAAGCTGTTGTGTGGTTCCAGAACACCTATTACCTTTGACAATTTCTAACATCTTCCTAACTGCTCTCACTGCCATTGGTGCACACAGAAGGGTGATTTCCCCAGCCAGACGGTGTTCAGAAGTCCCCAGGTTTGCAGCAGATGATGAGAATTTAACAAAGGTGAGGACACAGATACTTCTGAGCCCTTCCTGACCGCCCGACTTGAGGCCTGTGCACAGGGGGAGATGTGTGGGGTCCTGAAGCGCCCAGCCTCCCCAGGACACATCCTGGGAGACAGGATTTACCTGCAGGGTCGGAGTGGAAAGAGTTCTGGGGAGCAGCAATGCGAGGGGGTGAGAAAAGCAGCTGGGCAGGGGGAGATGCTCACCTAACAGGCAGTGACCACGGAGGCCTTAGTCTCAGGGGAACTCTGGAGCTGGGACAATCCCAAACTGAGGCAAGGGATCCATAGGGCCTTTGTACCTGGCATGGACCAGCCATCGGATGTGACCACCTGTCATCCACAATAGCAGGCAGGGGGTGAGAATGTGGGTGCCAAACATGGGAACTTTGCTCTGAACCATGTCTTAGGTGGCCCTGCACTGAGTTGGCTCTGTCAGGGTGTCAGGAAAGGGGGATGGGAGAGGGAGAGGGTGGGGCCTGTGTGCATCTTGCTCTGTGGTGCATTGAACTGGTCAGTCCTAGAGTTCAAGGTTTAAGTCTGAGAAGGCCAGTGACAAATAGCACAGTGCCCTGATAATAGTGGCCAGAAGCTGTCAGCCCTTTGGCAGGACTGGGGGGCGTGCCCAGAAGTGTTCAGTCTACATAAGAACTGATGGGAGGGTGTGGTAGCAGCTATAGGAAGACAATCCAACTAGGTCTGTTTTGTCCCAGAAAGGTAGACCTAGACTAATAGGTACAAATTAGAAGGAATCAGATTTTAATTCAAATAAGAAATATGTTTAATGCTTAGCGCTAGTTCAGAATACAGTGCTCTGCCCTTAGGTGAGTGTCCTGGCCTCTGAAATTAGGGAGCCAAGGCCTGTAATGGTGCAGTGGACACGTGGTGGTGGATTGGTCTCTGAGTCCTGTGACTCTGTGATCTCCCAAAGCTCAGTCTATCCCTGGAAGCTGTGATTAATCATATCAGCGACAATTCCAAAAGGGTTCGGCCTTTAGCTTTCAGCGTGACCGCGACCTCTCTACCTGTAACAGTGTTCTTTTCTGGATGGTGCTGATGTAGATAAAGTCCTTCCGCTCCCCTTTCCCCGGATCAGTGCTCACCATCCCCCAGCACTTACATGGGAGAGAGGAAATGAAAAGCCCAGCACTGCAGAGTGGCGTTTCCAATACTCCATTCTCCTCGCCATCTGTACTGAACAATTACTGAGCCCGGCCTTTGTTCCCGGCTGCTGCTCCCGCCGTGTGGAGGGAGAATAAAGGCCCTGTCTTGGAGAATGCTAAAAGGCCCAAGAAATGGCACAGCTTTCACTGTTTCAATGAGGCGGGGAGGACAGCCTCTGCTGCGGTGTCTTTCTCTGTCTCGCCTCTGGCTGGGCTGTTACAGTCTCTGGACTTCCTGAAGTCTCCACTTGCACTCGGCTTGACAGAATGGATTAGGCTCCGACTGGAACTTCCTACAGCAGCGTAATCCAGCTGTGGCAGGCCCAGCAGCTGTCAATTGTGTGAATGCATCTGAGGCTGGTGGGAGACGTGGGAGGAACAGCCATGGGGATCTGAAACCTTTTGTTAGCACGGAGCTCCTGGCTGCTCGACCACTGTGCCCAAGTCCAAGTTCAGAGTGGAGTTCTTTCCAGGAGGGGAGGGGAAGAGAGAGAGAGAGAGAGAGAGAGAGAGAGAGAGAGAGAGAGAGAGAGAGAGATGCAGTTCTGTGTGTGGGACACTGGAGCCCTAAGATGAAAACAGTAGAAACTACATCTTGAGAAACGGCCCCAAAGCCCAAATCAGAAAAAGGACTGGGAGAGAAAAGCAACTAAAAATCTGTGAATTTTAACTATGTTTGTGACCATTTTTCATAGGAAAGATAAGGGCTGTGAGTGCAGATTGAGTTAATGCTGCCACAGGATTAAGAGAAATAAAAATGGTGTTTACACATATACCAGGGAAACGGAGCACTTGGGAAAAATAGGTCCATAAATAAGGAAAGGGGGGTGAAATCTGTGTGCCAGAGCAACAAGACGGAGGTGCAGAATTGCTTTTTTCCTCTCTGTCTTTTACATGAAAAATAATAAGGAAATGCAGAGAGTTGTAATGATTTTAGTGGGAGGCTGTAACTGTGAGGCAGGGAAGGGAGCCCCGAGGAATGCCAGGGACAGTGTGGGGAGTTCTTCAGGGGTCCCCATGACCCCCAAATGGCCCAGGGCCTCAGCCTGGCAATGTTGCCCCTCGCTGACCAGCTACCTTCCAGCCAAGCTGGCTTCATCCTGGGCTTTACTTCCGCAGTGTATTTACAATGAACTACTTTGTTATCTAAAAAACAAAACGCATTCCTTCCATTACATAAATATATGTGCACCTGTCTTCCTCCCACTGGCCAAGAACCCCTGAGGCCTGGCCAGGGCTTCACTCTGTGGTCCTCATGTCTGTGTCAGCTCATATGCAGGTTGCTCTCTGCCTGGGCTGCACTTTAGCATCTCCTCGGGTGCCTGACACATATCCATGGCCACGCCCCCTACCAGACCTATGGCATCAGACCTCTCGGGGGGTTGAACGTGGCATTGGCGTAGTGTAAAAGCTCCCCAGGTGATGTTGGTGCCCAGGGAGGGTCAAAACCTCTAGCATCCTGGTTCTCCAAGTGTGATTCTCAGACCAGCCATGTCACCATCAGCTGGGATGCTTTCCGGAAGGCACTTTCTCCAGCCCACTGCGGACGTGTAGAATCGGAAATGGCGGGGAGCTCAGCAATCCGCATGTTAGTAAGCCTGCCAGAAGATTCTGGTGGACACTGCGGGTGGAGAACCTCGGCAACACAAGGCACAGTGCCGGTCAGTAGTCACTGAGTGAGATCAAGATCATGAGGTTTCACCCTGACTCAGGTCCTTGGTTTGCCAACCTTCATTCCTCCCAGAATCCATGCAGCTGACGAAGCCATGGTTTTGGCATCTGGTTTTCTTCCGTCCTCCTGTTTCTTCTCCACATGAGTCAATTAATAACCAACATAACTCGTGGGACTTTTCTGTGGACTGGCCAGTCCCCTAGAGAAGGACAGTGGCAGACACTGCCTCATACACTTGTTGGAACTGGAGGTTTGGGGCAGGCTTAGTTTTAAAAACTAAAAAGCCCCTTTACTAAGAAAATTGTGTTCTCAGGCCAAGTTCATTTTTCTGCTTACATATCCCTGCCAATTACCACCTAACTCTCTATGTCTCAAGACTCTTATTTTAACACACAGAAAAAAATAGGATAGGTCTTCGTCTCTTGCCTCTCATGACTTCACTCCTACCCAGTTTAAACAATTAAAACTCACTGTGTCCGATAATGAACTCTTAATGCAAAGGCTTTTTTCTGTTAGTGCATGGAGCCCTCGCCACCTGTTTGTTCAAAGCAGAAATATGGGTTTCCTCCTGACTTCCTCTCTCTTTCTCATTCCACATCCAATCAAGTCCCTTAATTTTGCTTCCTTAATATTACTTAGAGCTGTCTTTTCTCCTCCAAATGCTTCCTTTTTCCAACCCTTATTTCTCATAGATTACTCCCTTAGCCTGCTAACCATTCTTGCCTCCACAGCTTAAAATCATTTATCATCGATCCATTACCTTTCAGGATAAAATCCCAGATCCCCATGTTTGCACACAGAGCATCCACTATCTGGCTCGGCTCTGCCCCACCTCTGGCCTCTTGTCCAGGTTTTGTCTCCTGATCACAGGGCTCCAAGGGTTAGAGTTACCTGCTGTGCTAAGTATCCGTGACTAAATCAGGGCATTGTCTCTGTGGACTGTACTTTCAAACATCTTTCTCAGTGCTATTCATATGTAGCCTTCAAAATTGGGTTTCTTCCGACTCTTCTGCAAAGCATTTTTTTGCCCCCCTGTGCTCTGTGAATCCATAATGCCTAAAATATTCCCCAATGAGTACATTTTACTGAGCATATGGGTTTTCTAAGATTGCCATAAACAGTGTAACAAACTGGGGTGGCTCAAAATAAGAGAAATGCATTACCCAACCTGTCTGGAGGCCAAAAGTCTAATGCCAGGTATTGGTAGGGCCGCGCTCTCTCTGCAGCTGTCTTTGCCCTTCCAGGTGTCCCTTGGCAGGCGCAGCACTCCAGCCTGCACCTGGCGTTCCCTCGCATGTCGGAGTCATCACACGGTCATGTCTTACAAGAACACCGGCCATTTTGAATAGGAGGGACTCCATTCAGTATGACCTCACGTTAGCTAATTAAGTCTTCTATTTCCAAATAAGCTCACATTCAAGGCACTGGGGGTTAGGGCTTCTACATAACTTTTGGGGGGCACAGTTCCACCCATATCACTTAGTCTAATAAAAATCCATTGATTTATCTGGTGCTTTAATTAGACTGTAGGTGAACTAACAGATTTTTTTTAGTGCATTACTATTTTCCAATTCTCTATTTTAGGACAGTCCTTGATGACATTATTTTAAAAGCATGCTACCTCTCTAAGCTTTTGCATTTGAAGCTCTGCACAGCCTCCCAGCTTCTCCTCCTTGCCCTACTCCGGCCTCCCAAAGATTTGACTCTTTGACCTCATTTTTTTAGTATCCATCAAATCCATTGTCCCTTTGCTAGTTTTGTTGCTTCCCAGCCTGCCTAAAGCCCCCGAGAAGCAATTTATAGAAATACATTCACCGTCACCCCAAGTCCTTGCCTTTCATTTCCTGCTGCTCCTGCCCGGCTCACTCCAGACTGTGTAAGTGCTCCCCGTTTGCTTCTTGGCTGCCCAGGGGCTTCCTAGAGCGGGAGCTTGTTGACGGGTATTGATTGATTCTGTATCTCCAACCAGGGACTCATCGCAGCATCACAATCTTCTTACTCATCTCTTGTCATGGACCAAAAGACTGTTCTTTCTCCTGTAGCACGCAGTTCTGTCCTGGCCTCTTCCTCTCAGCCCGTAAGCTCAGATCTGACTTAGCGAAGCCACAGGGCTCAGCCCCCTTACCTTTCTTCCATCTTATTTCCAGTTTGTCTCCATCTCTGCCCTTCTCACTGATGTCTCTGAAGTGGATGTGGCCTTCTCTGTGTCACAGCTACATCCACCACCTTTATCTGACAGTCCAAGTCTTCTTACTTTCTATGGAGTCTTGCCCCCCAGCCAACCATTTCTTGCACTGACTGTTAACTAGACACCTTCTATCCTTTATTCAAATGTCACATGATTCCTTGACCCTATTATCTCTCCATGTCATTTTTTCACTTACTTCCACAGCTTAAATTTCATAAGGAAAATATCTTCGGAGTTTGTTTCTGCTTTTAACAATTCATTTCTTGATGATTGTTGATACTGGTGCTAAATTACCTTGAAATTTTAAACCCAGTTTGCCAGTCTCCCTTTTTCTTACACACAACAGTACTGCACACATATAGAAATTGTTCTTTCTACTATCAGGTACTTTTGTTTATTTATAATCATTAAAATCATTTATTAAACCATTTCCCCCCCCTGAGGGCTTTATTGTATGCTAAGCTTTGTTACAAGGTGCAGATACTACATGGAAAGGACTCATAGGGTTCTTGATCTTAAAGGATAAACACTAGGCAGGAAAGGTACTAGAACACACAAGTATCATACACATCACAGAATACTTACAGGCTTTGAAAAGTGCACTGAGGGAAAATAGAGGGGAAATCTAGAAGCACTAAAGTGAGGGGAGAGCAGGGTAACTTGAAATTGGGGAACAGGGTCCTCCAAGGCTGTGTGCCAGTGGAAAGTGAGAGATAAGAAGGCACCAGCCAGATCGGGAAGCAGTTGTGGCTTTCCAGAACTAGCACACCCTGGATGTCCAGGGGAGGAACACTCCCAGCCCCTTCTAGGAACTGCCCATCACTATGGTTCAGGCGGAATAAATAGAGAGGGGGTGGCTGTGGATGAAGTTGGTGAAGTATATAAGGGCTAGGTCATACATGGGTGGGGGGCTTAAGAGCCAGGATAGGACTTTCAGGGAGGGAAGTGACATAATCAAATATGTATATATAAAGATCCCCTAGCCCAGGGCTTAACCCTTGCCTTCTTAGGCAAGCTGTTGTTGACCATACACACTCAAAAGACTGTAATCCTTTCTTCACAACACTCATTTTAACTGACAATATTCCACTAGTATAAACTCCATGAAGCAGAACCTAATCATCTTTACTTCTGTTCATCTCTGAACCCCTAGAGCACAGAGCTTGGCCTATGCCAGGTGCTGAAGACATATTTGCTGAAGGAAGGAATGAATGAATGAATTAATGAATGAACAGTCTTACTGTATGAGTTTTGGTAATTTAACCTGTCTGAGTCTCAGTGATCTTATCTATGAAACTGGAGATTGTAAATGATTGATCAGTAGCCTTATTATATTGCTGTCTCTTGTACCTCCATGGCCTCCATTTTCATTCCCAGTCTCTGTGCTTCCTTCTCTTTTAACCCATTGTACACCATTAGCATCTATAGATGCAAGTGGCAGACCTTCCCCACATGCCACTCATCTATTAAAAAAAAAATGTTTTCCCTAAGTAGCAGCCCTGACCAACTTTAAAGTCATTTTTTGTTAGAAATTTCAGCTGAAGATATTCAAAAACACCTGAATTGTGAGTAATATATTTTATTATATTCATTGCAAATTGATTTTTTTAAATTAAATTCAAAAATTGTATCTTGTGGGGATGGTTTCCTTTTTGGATGCGTGGCAGTTCATTGATTGTCTGCCTTGCTTATCTAGCCACCTCTAGCCAGATGTCACAGTTAAAACTCAATCCTACCTTCTCATTGCTGCCAGGGAATGTGGATGTGGTCTCATCACATTAACCTCCCTCCCCCAGCCAGAGCAATTCAGGGATCCCCTTGGCCCTCCGGCAAGCACTATGGTGATGGGGGTACAGCAAGGTCATAGCAAGGGCTTTGGTCTCTGAGAGCAGTGGGCTTGAACCTTGGTTCTACTATGTATTAGCTATGAGACTTTGGCTAATAATATGTAACATTTCTATGCCTCATTTTCTCCATCTGTTAAATAGAGGTAAAACAAATGTATATGCCTCAGGGTTTTTTGAGAATAAGTGAAATAATAAATGTAAAGTAAATATTCAATAAATAATGGCTTTTGTTTGCTCTGTCATAAACATTGACAAATGAAGTGCCATGGATTGTTTACTTGTCACTTTTATCCCATTAGACCATGATAGGCGACAGGGACCCAACCTTGTATCTGTGTGTCCCAGATCTCTCCACAATATCTGGCTCCTCAGAGTTGTATAATAACGGCTGAGGAGTGATTCACTACATTAATGAAGTCCTCGATAGCAGAGAATGGGTGTTAATCATTTCTGCGCCCCTTGACAGTGTTTAGCAAAGTGTATTTTACGTGGCAATTGGTTAATTATATTTTTCTAGTAAGCAAATGC
This sequence comes from Vespertilio murinus, assembly GCA_963924515.1. Lineage (NCBI taxonomy): Eukaryota > Metazoa > Chordata > Mammalia > Chiroptera > Vespertilionidae > Vespertilio > Vespertilio murinus. Next base: position 18,803,322 of record OZ004719.1, on the reverse strand, counting down.
ATGAATAAGTGAATGAGGGATTGAATTAATAGCAAAACTAGCTAAGTATATGTTGAATTGAAATGACTTGGTAAATAGGAAATGACTTTGGGAAAAGGACAAATGTTCTATACTAAATACAAGTCCTTGATGGATTTGGTGATGTTTCCCTGGTTTATTTAACTTGTCAAATTCCCCTTGTTGCCAGTAAAAATGGGCTCTTGCAGTATTTCAAGAAAGGAGTTTCAAAGGGCACAGGTGTGGGAGAAGTTTAAGCGTAGTGGCAAGATTTATTGGGGTGAAGGGAAATAATATGCCCTTGGGGATGTGGAGGGCAGGCAGGCTCTAGTAACAGCTGCTCCAAGATTCCTGATAAACCTCCATATATTTTGTTGGTTTTTGGAATGAGTAGGCTATCTTTCAAATTGTCCAAGCTTCCTAATTCTTCCCAGTCTTATGCTGGGCCCTCTCCTAACCAGTCTCTTTCCTGGACCTTCTGGGTTTGTACCTTTATTCAATCTGATTCTTTTTATAGATTTTCTTGGGCTGGGCTCCACTGCACAGGACCCCAAATTCTGCTGCATCGTTTGGTTTCTACTGCACATGTGCTCACCCCCCCCCCCTGCACCATCTTGGTTTCTGTTTTGCCCATGTGCCTAGCAAAAGAATTTCCCTTTATTGTTTATTTCTCCCAACCATAGTCTGGGCCAGTGGACTAGCTGTCCCCCAGGGAAGAGCCTACTTACACAGGATGAGGGGAGCTATCCCCTGGAGTGTTTGAAACTATAACCTCCAGACTGATTAAATATAATGTGTAGACTCACCCAAGCCCAGCCAATCTAGCTCCCTTCTCTTTTATTAATTGCAGGCTGCCTATGCTAACATCCTCACATTATATATTAGAAATGTAAGAAGCTTTCTCTTCTTCTCACATTCTCTGCTTCTCTATTTTTTCTCTTCTTTTGTCTTAGTGCTGTTTGCCCTCCCACCTTCTGACTGGAATTGCTGTTGCTTTGGTGAAGGAAGGGGGATCCCTCTGTTTGCACCCTCATTTGTACAGTGAGGTATCACTCTAAAATGAATAGGTGTTAGCTAGTTTTCTTGTGCAGGGTTTACACAGATGTATTCCCAAGCTTCGGTCCTGGTCATTGGTGAGCAAAGATAGGTGTCCAGGGATTCCTGGGGCAGGCTGTGCCCATGGATAGGAGTGAGTGAGACTAAGAAGCTTTCAGGGGGATTGAAGTGAGACACTGACTGCATTATCCCAGGGTAAAAATCAACTGTGCCTTTCCACTCAGACTCTAGAGAGAAGTGGGGGGGGGAAGTTACAGTTAGAAATTGACAAGTGCACTTCAGCCATTGAAGTGGAACTGCATTCATTTAATCTTCTTACAGTCCTGTAAGTAAGTAACAGCAGTTATCATCACCATTTCACAGAAGACGAAAGGTTACCTGTCTGGTCAGTTTCACACAGCAAGGAGCTCTAACCCAGACTTCAGACTCCAATGCAGATCTGTCTGACTCAAGAGCCCACCCACAAAAGTGGAGTCACGGGGTGATCACAGTCCAGGGGTGGTCTGCAAGGGTCCCTGCTGTCAGTGGCTATTCAGGATTGCTTTCAGAACCCACAGCAGCTGCCAGGGCATCAAGAGCAGAAGAGGCATCCTATCAGCCACCTGACTCCTTCCCTCCCGCCCCCAAGGGAATTGTTGCAGCTGTGGCAACGTGTGTGAATTTGTGAATGTGTGTGTGTGTGTGTGTGTGTGTGTGTGTGTGACATGTACACAGGCACATGTATGTATGCATGTAGAGAGCATTTGGACTTGCGGATTCATTTATGAATGCATGAAAATCTCAAATATATATAATACTCTTTTAATGGAAATGTTGATCCACTGAAATAAAAATAAACAGTTATAAAAAAACAAATGTATGTCTTATACTAGTGTACTTGTAATGAGATTTGGGAATCTTAATTCCTCAATAAAGGGGATAGGAAGGAACTCAGTATGCTTCATCTCATGATTATTCCGAAATTTGAAAAGTGGGTTCTAGTGAATTTTTAGGCAAGATTGCAGTTGCTGTTTTATGGCAATCATATTTTATAGACTGCCAGACTCATTCATAACGATTCGCTGGGGCAGGGAGTGTATAAGCAGGGCACATATTAGGTCTCAACCTATTGTGTGCTTTAGAATAATCCACTTTTCCAAACTATCAAGGTATGATCCACTCTAGATATATGGAACAAGAGTAACTAAAGTTTGAGAATAATTGTGCCCATTTTGGGGGTGAATCTGATGTCCCCCAAGGCTTTAGAATCATTCTGCCAAATGTCACTTGTGAAAGATGCAAGGGTTTTGGAGATTTAGTAGCTTGTGTCAGTGAGAGGATATTTAGAGAGGAAGACAAACAGGTGACCTACTACCACATGGTTTATGCTAGAATCGCCCTATAAAAACAGACAGGCGAACAGGTAATTCTTGTGCACAATAGATAACATCTGCCGTGTCCACCACCTGCACCCAGAGGCCAGGTGCAGGCAAGCCAGGCTGGTGCCCAGGCAGCACCCCTGCCTAGAGACCCAGGACTGTCTTTGTACACTTCCTCTAGCAGCTGTGTACCCATGGTGGTGAGAGCAAGGTGTGGGAGAAATTATAGGCTCTGAGATCCATGCTAATGCTGACCTCTGTCCTTGACTAACTGTGTGACATTGGACATGTCACTAACCTTGGTGAACCTTTGTTTACCTTTGCATCCTGGGGATAATAACTGTATAGCTGATAGCTCTCCAGGTGGCTGTGAAATGATGCGTGTATGGCACTGAGCTTAGTGCTTGCCTGGCAGGTGGTCAGTATTCATTCAATAAATGGCAGCTACTGTTATCAGCTTTTTCTGACCCATTTGACTTTATGTAATCCTTGACCCTAGAATATACAGGGGCGCTGCAAGTCTCTTGGGCTAACTTCCCCCATGAGGACAAATGGTCTCTGAGCCTACCTTCTCTGATTATCTGAGTCTACAGAAGCAGATGCCTATCCTTTCTCCCCATAAGGCATGTGTTAGAAGTTAAGGCCTGAAGTCTCTTGCATAACTGGGGTCAGTGTCCATGTCCCCTCATTCAGTCCCTTATTCTCTGACATGCCTTGTGTTAACATGAAGGTTAAACATTGATTCTACATTTGTGTATGTGTATATGTGTGTATTAGTCAGCATTCTTGAGAGAAACAGAACCCAAAACATGCAGAATATATAGAAAGAGATTTATTACAAGGAATTGGTTCATAAAATTATGGAGTCTGACAAGTCTCAAGATCTGCATCCAGCAAGCTGGAGACCCAGGAAAGGTGATGGTGTGATTGCATTCTGAGTCCGAAGGCCTGAAAGTCAGGAGAATCAGTGATGTAGTTCCAGTTTGAAGGCTGGAAGGCTCAAGACACAAGAAACATCATGTTTTATTTTTAGTCCAAAGGCAGAAAAAACACACCGATGTCTCATTTAGAAGTCCATTAGGCAGAAAGAATTCTCTCTTACTTGGAGGAAGGTCTGCCTTCCTGTTTTATTCAGGTCTTCAACTGATCAAATGAGGCCCACCTACATTAGGGAGAACAATCTGCTTTACTCAGTGCACCAATTCAAATGTGAATCTTATTCAAACATAGAAACACCCAGAATAATGTTCAGCTATCTGGGCAGCCAATGGCCCAATCAAGAGGACACATAATATTAACCCTCAGGCCGTAGTTTGCCCTTGGCTGGGCTAGGGCCTCCCTTTATTCTGTGCTGCCCCCTGGTGGTCAGCACATGTCATAGTGAGCAGTTGAACCCCCGGTCTCCAGATCAAACTCCCAAGGGGACACTTTGCATAGTAGCCTTTTATATATATAGGTAATAATAGCCAACTTGGTTAGGTTTGTTCTATGTGACAGGCACTGTGCTAAGTATATACATGTTTACTTAACAATTCCAGGAACTACTTTACCCACATTTTATAAATGAAGATACTGGAGCTGGGAGAGATGAAGTGACCTACCTGAGGTTGCATAGTGCAACGGACACCCTCCTCTAGGACTGAACCCTGGTCTCCCAGACTCTCAGCCTCAGTTGTAACAGTCTAATTCTTTCCTGAGTATCTGCTCTGTGACATTATTAAATTAGACAGTCAGACTATAGCAAGGATGATGAGATATCTGGTGGGGGAAACTCTTTACTAAATATATAATGTACAAATTATGGTTATAGGTGCTTTATATCACAAGGGGTTATAACCTAGTCTTGGGGCACCAGGGAAGGGATACTTTGGGAAATAATTTTTAGCCAGACTTGAAGACTAGTGTCAGTCATCTGAGTAAATGAGAAAGGGAGAAATTCCAGGAAAAGTAATAACATATGCAAAGGCCCCAGGCCCTAACGCGTCCTGTAGAAACTTTGTGCATCATTGTCCTTATTATTGAACCTTGTGTAAAGCCACAGGTTTACCAGATAACCCAGGCATCAGGCGTTCCAATACTTTTTCCTCCCAGAACCAGTATTGGTTGTGAGGACAGTGGCACATACTCATCATCCCAGCTCACCATTAAGATCAACTGAGGCATGGGGTGTTTCAGCCAACTGGGTACTTGGAGAAATCATTATTTTACCCTTTATTTCTTTACTTCTGTATATTGTACAAACTATCCTTTTCTGGAAGCATTTTTTTAAAAATTAATCTCTATTCTTTATTTCACTGCTCTCCCCTTGCAAATAAATGTACCTGAATGAGAAAAGGAACATTTGTTTCAAAGCTCCCACATTATGTATGGCTGTGAAATCCTAGACCAGGACCCCAATGTTGGGAGTAGCTGGGTAGGAATGTTTGAAACCCTGCTTCTACCAGAATCTTGGCCTAATGTGGGCCAGAGGCGAACTTCAGAGAGTGCTTTTATTTAACTATTAGGGGCCCAGTGCATGAATTTGTGTACCTTGAAATGAACTGTGGGCCACAGGCTGCAAGTGGGCACAGGAGCAGGTCTTGGCCCATCCTCTGAGTCCCTACTTGGCCCCTTCCACCGTCACCCTTTCACCCCCACATCCCCTATCTACCAGCAGCCCTACTCCCGCTGCCACCACTCCCATCACTCACTGATGGCTCTGGCCCTGCTCGCACCAGATAATATAGCATGGAGTGATTGGGGCCGGGGCCAGCACCAGCAGTGGGTGCAAGTTTGGCCAGCACTGTCATCGGGTGCGAGCGGCAGCTGCTACTCCAATCTCTCGTCAGGAGCAGGGAAGGTAGAGAAGCCCTCAGGGGTGATCAGGGCCTGCAGCTGCTGTTTACACCCACTGATGGCGCTGAGCAATCAGGCCGGCACCAGCAGTGGGTACACTAACAGCAGGTGCTAGTTCCCAGTGGGACCTCGGCATGTGGGAGCAAAGAATTTTCAGTAACAACCAGAGGCTCACCTCGATAACAACAACCAGCACCCTTCCTCGGTCTGGTGCCCCACTCACCTGCTCCACCATCCCACTGTGGCGGATGCCTGCCATGTTCCGCACGTGCCCCTGGTGGTTAGCACACATCATAGTGATTGGTTGGTTGGTTGTTCTGTTGTTAGGTTGTTCCGCCATAAGGTATATTTGCATATTAGTGTTTTATATAGAGAGATGGACAAATTACTGTCATTTATAAAATGCTCTCTTAGCCATAGGGGGAGGGTTATATAAGTTCAAAAGAAGCTCCTAGATTCTGCCAGCTCATCATAAAATGTCTTATTTAGCATTGGCTCTAGCTCAAACATTTTCTCCGTACTGAATTGTGAACACATACTGCATGCATGCTTAAATACATGCATATACCATATACATACATACTTTTAGTCTCTCTATCCCTCACCTATTTTGTATATATTTATGTATCTATCTAACTATCTCACATCTGTTCCCCTCCTTTCCCCCCATGGTAAGTTCTCCACAAGGAAGCCCATTTCAGGTACACTGACTAAAAGCTTCCAAGCTCCATCTCAGGTGCCACAGTTAGGTAAAAAGCTGGGACTGGCATTTAATCAAAACATCATTTAAAGGATTGTTGTCCAGAGCATAAGTGGTCACTTTCTGCACTGAGAGAGCCATTGTGGAGGGATATCCAGGTATTCTGGTCAGGCTGGCCCTGTAGGAGGTCATTGCTCAGTTGGGTCTGTGTTACACATGAAAAAAGGCACAAGAAACAAGCCTAATGCCAAGAATGAAGGGGAAAAAAACCCTGTAACAGCTGCTGTGTCTTAGGGAAGAGAAGGAGCAAGAATTGAGTAGAGAAGCTGAAAGCTTAGAAATTGCCAGTGCTTAGGAAGAAGTCTGCATAAACTGTGGGAATTGTGTTAGGCAGGGAGAGGAGAGAAAAGGCAAAGGGAAGATTACTAATTGTCCTCAGTGTATACAATCTGCATGTGTGTCCTGGGCTGCTGTGTTTTCATGACAATTGTGCTCCTCTAAGGCACAGATCATGTGTCTGCCTGAGGCAGGGATCCCAGCTGGTTCCTGTGCTGGCCCTCGATGCCCCTGCCATCTGTAGCTGCCCACAGGGAGGGCAGCCTTCATGGTCTTGATTTGTCAGCAGGAAGACATAAACAAGCAAACAGACTTTCTTTTGAGTTTTGATTCTGCCAATTTTCCTAAACCAAGAAGATGTGACTGGCTTGCCCAATGCAGAACAGAGAATGCTGGAGGCCACGCATCTAAATTGAAGTCAAGAGACTGCAGGTTCTATCCAATTGCAGGGCTCATCGGGCCTGACACTGTCCTTGGGCTACTTGATGGGCACTCTTCCCACAAAACTACTGTTGGCACCAGCTGCTCAGTATTGCCACCCACTCGTGATGGAGGCAGCACCTTTGTTACCATGAGCAGAGAGAAGCTCAGGTGGAAATTACTATTTTGCTTGACATTCAACCTCTCCCCAGCTCTAGCCCTGAAGACCAAATGGGACTTTCCTTCTGCCTTGATGGGCCCAGGTTGGTCATCTGATCCAGGATATGGCCAGCAGTCTTCTCAGGGATTATTCTTTTCTGATGATGAGGGGGAGTGACCCTCTGTGGTCTAATGTAAAGATAGGAGCTGGAGCTGCCAGAGGCCCTGCCTCTAGCACATTCACTAGCCAGTGTGACCTAATGACGCCTGCAGAGTGAGAAATAGCAAGGAGAGGAGGACAATTCTACAGCCCTAGAGACCGTATTTCCAGGCATCTTCAAGGCCATGCCCAGCTATGCATGAACATGTGGCTCAGTGATCGCCTCTTCTTTGGTGGGGCCAGTTCAGTTCTTGGACACAGAGAGCCCTACTGCATAGGTCATTCCTCTCCGTTGGTCTCAGGTAACTCAGCTCCAAAGTGTTTCCGTTACTTTTAGGTCCTGCTCTCCATTGCTTTGTCTGTGCCTCTTCCTGTATGGCCCCTGGTAGCTTCTTCACTTACGCAATCCCACAACTATCACTCCATGCACTGCCAACACCCAGCCTTCCCAGCACCCGGGAGGGGTGAACTGACACCCCCCCCCCTCACTGTCACTTAGTGTGTCCCCTATGCCTCCATCCCTCTTCCCTTTTATTCATTCCCTTCTATTTGGATCTATGTGTGTTTCTTTAGAAAGACTAGGTTCCTTTGAAGGGAAAATCTTTTAATCCCAATTCCTATTTCCCGGCATCACAATTTACACACAATAGGCCCTCCATAAATGTTTGCTAAATAAGTCAAATAAGAACTCCCATTTCTCTGACATCATTCCTGACCAGAGGGAAGAAAATAGTAAGTTCTATTTTATTCCTTTGCTGAAGAATTGTGCAGCCGATTCCTCTTACCATTTCACAATATGTTCTTTCCTCTCTGGGGGTTTAATGTCGGTACTGTAGAGTCACTGCCTGCAAAGTGATCGCTGGGTAGGGGATGGGTGAGGGGCCCGGGCTTCCATACTCATGATTGCCTTCTCTCCAGCCGACACACCAACATTTACGGTCTGAGTGGAAGCCTGGTATTGCCATTGCATCTGCACCTCTTCCTCTAGAGAAATTGGGGGATCTCTTTATTATAGTATTTATACTTGACTCAGGTAACTAGTAAATTTACCTATTTAACTAATGCTTGTATAATACTAAATGCCAGATACTGTTCTGAACACTTTACTGTATATCAACTAGCTTCTCCTCATAACAATCTTACCAGGAAGATACAATGATTACCATCAGTCTCATTTTATAGATAAGGAAATGGAGGCATCAGTGATTGAGGGACTTGTTCATGGTCACAATTTATTATCGGCTAAGATGGAATTTGAAATAGGCAGGCTGGTCCAGAGCCCATGTCCTAACCACTGCACCCTCCTGCCTTTCATTGTGACCAGGGTGGTATTTACGCTGCACATCTGTGTCCTGTGAATCTAAGTTGCCTTTACCAGTCAGGCCTCTCCAGAGCTGGAAATCCCTTTGCCCTGATCTGCCTAGCAATATGGTGATGTGGGCATAGTGGTCCTGGCTCATTTTATTACCTATGACTTGAATGTAGGTTTATTAATGTTACTCTATGAAATTAATTGTTCGCATTGTAATCAACAGCATCCTAAAGTTTGGTTCCTCCAAATATATTTTCAAAGAACCTAGGAACCATGCCAAGAATTAACTCTAGTTTACACATTACACCCGTTTTGAGTACTACAGATGACTCAAAAAGCAAATGTGTGTTATTTGAAATTATTAAACAGGTAGCAAAGAAAATGTGACTTTGCCCAAAAGAGAAAGTTGCATGTCTCTCTTCTCTCTTGATTGCCTTTTCTAAATGTCTAGAAGCATATGGGACAAATAATTATTTCTGGATTTTTTTCTTCAATTAAGACTTTTTTTTTTATCTAGCCTTAAATCATCACTTTATTATTCAACAAAAAAGAATCAGACTTAAACCCCCCTCTATGAGGTCACCTTCAGTGAAATTAGCAGAACAAACATAAAACCACATGAGAGCTGTGCTTTGATGCAGGGGTTGGTTATTCATAGCACAGTGTTTGGGTACTTTTTGGAGCCAATTCTAGTTGCCTCCAAATATTTCTAAATTGGATTCCAGGAATAAAGTGTGTATAAATAGTAAGCATAAAAAATGAATGCATCCATCCCAACCACTCCCTCATGTAAACCTAACGGCCTCCTTTTGCAGGTCCCAAGTCCTTGGAGTAGCTAATTGGTTAACAGGTTGGGTTAAGTTGGTGGTTCTCAACCTCACCAGACCCAGAATACTATTTTATAACAAATTTTTATAACCTTTTTTTATAATCCTTAAATGAAATCCTGTATAATAAAAGCCTAATATGCTAATTGTCAAACCATTCATTTGACTGACCATTTCACCAGTCGCTATGACATGCACTGACCACCAGGGGGCAGACACTCCAATATATTAACTTGCTGCTGAGGTGCAGCTGATCAGGACTGGAACAAATGGGCCGGACACACCCTGGAGCCATCCCAGGGTCCTTCCCTGTCCAGCCAACCCCCATTGGCCCTGATCAGGACTGGGCAAGATGGCCCCAATTAGTCCCAATTGTGGGTCAGGCTAAGGGAACCCAACTGGTGCATGAATTTGTGTACCGGGCCTCTAGTTCATAAATAATAAAGTCTATTAATTTTTCCCCAAAAAAATAAGTACAATGCCTTAACAGTATTAAAAAAAGAAATAACAGCCGAAGCCCCTTTGGCTCAGTGGATAGAGCGTCGGTCTGTGGACTGAAGGGTCCCAGGTTCAATTCTGGTCAAGGGCATGTACCTTGGTTGTGGGCACATCCCCGGTGGGGGGTATGCAAGAGGCAGCTGGTTGATGTTTCTCTCTCATCAACATTTCTAGCTCTCTATCTCTTTCCCTTCCTCTCTGTGAAATATCAATGAAATATATTTTTAAAAAATAAAAAATAAATAACAAGAAAATAATCTATAAATATAAAAGCCTAAACAACCAGGCAGCTGGTCAACCTGTCGCTATGATGCTCACTGACTGACCACCATGGGGCAGACGCTCAACACAGGAGCTGACCCCTGGTGGTCAGTGCGCTCCCACAGCGGGAGTGCTGCTCAGCTGACTGATGGGCGCCAGATACAGGGCTCATGGTTAGCCATGCAGCCCCGTGACAGCAGTGGAGCAGCAAGGAGCCTACCCAGCAGCTGCAACAAGCACAGCGGGGACAGAATGAGCAGGAGCGGCAGATTGGGTGGGACTGCAGGGTTTAGCTCAGTCCCCACAGGCCACACCAAGGGACCTCAGCAGTGCACGAACCCATGCACCAGGCCTCTACTTTATAATGATATAGTAACTTTTAATGTGTACCAGTAAATATTCTGTAATGTTAAAATAGGAAACGTATATATAATTCACAGACATTTGCAGCCAATGTAGATTCACCAAAATGTAATCTGTTTAAGAACAATCCAATCTAATACAGATTCTTTATTGGTGATTCGATGACCATGAACAGCATTTCAGATAATGACATGATTTTCCAAAATTATGAACAAATGGTAAAATTTCTAAGTAATAATGTATAATCTTCCCTTAATTTATATGGTATTTATGCACCTAGAAAATTCATCATATGGTAAAATTGTATAAGCTACTCTGTGCTTATTTGTAAATGGAATAAGTAGCTAGGCTCAGATAATTATAAGCAGGTTTTTAACTCATAAAAGTGTAGCAAGTTTGGAGGGCATGGGGAAAGGTGCTGTTTGCAGAGCTATCTGAGCATGGTCCCTTTCTTGTCTTCTTAGCCCTACCTTCTAACTGTCAGGAGTGTCCTCAGCCATTGTGTCATTCACCTGCCACAGACATCCCTAAATGCCCTCTGTTGGGTGATATCCTCTACCCCGACAAACACTGGGTTAACACCTAGTATTAGATTTAGTCCCAAATAATTATGTTGATGTATTCTCCTGACTTTTTATAGGCATGTCTGCAGTGAAATCCTCTATTACTGGGTGATTGGGTTGGTATAATTAGGGAATATGTGAAGACTGCTGTCCATGACAGCAAGAGCTCAGTCCATCAAGCGTGCAAAATATCATGTATGTGCTGTCCTAAATCTCGGTTCAGTGAGCAAATAATCTTGGGGTTGGACATCTGGGTTAGTGAAAAGATATCCACTATTTAAAAGAAATAGTTTTATTACTTTCAAGTATATGAGGCACTTACTCACTAGGGAGGCTTGTGGTTAAGGATTCTTTTTAAAATACCATTTCAGTGGTTTCTGTTTGAAAAATGAGTGACATTAAAAATTTTTAAAAACATCTGGAACCAGAGACCTGGAATCTTCAGGCCATTCTAAGTAGAGAAAGGGAACGTGTGGAGGACCCATATGAACCTTTACCTTGGCCTAAAAGTTTTGCTTAATCTTCACAGTGGTCTCTGAGGCAGCTCTTGCTAACCCAATTTTTACAAGTGATAAAATTATACTAAATAAGATAAATAACCTGCCCAGAGTCAGACAGAACAAGATTTGAACCTGAACCTTCTGATTCCAGAGGCTCCACCTTCCCTGACAAATCTTGCTGCCCGCCTCTCTTAAGTGAGCCTAAGCTATGTTCCTGTTCAAGCCACATCCAATGGACCATGCGTTATGGTGATGGGAGGTCCACCTTAATATAGTTTTACTCTCTATATCGTTCCAGTGCTCATGTCTATTAAATGTCACTCTCCTTGTGGCTCAGTGATTTTTACATTGATTCCTGTTGTTGGCTGGGTCCCTGCATTCAAGCTCCCGTGTAAACCGACATCAGTGCTGATTCCTGAGGACAGGGACTAGGTACTCGCTGTCTTCGGGCCTCCAGAGGCCAGCTGGTGCCCGCACAAAGTGGGCAGATGTGCAGGAGTGTTTGTTGAGTAGACTTTAATGGAATGATGTTTCTCCTTTTAGGCCTTGGCCTTACACAATATTTCAGCGAGGCTTTGACCTGGTTTTGGGAGAGCAGCCTTCTGATAAAATATTCAGGTGAGTGGTTGTCTAGGGACTTGCTTATATATGTCTTTGAGCTCCATGTCCCACTTCCCACTGAGCTTGCTTTCCTAGCGGTAAAATCGAAAGGCAACGCTTTGATGAGTCATTTCTGCCCTCCTAGTGACAAAAGCATTTGTCCCCTAATCATGCCCAGTGACAGTGTGGAGGCTTTTGTAGTCACACGGATTCTGTGGGGTCCTGGCTTCCTTCCTTACCTGCTCTCTGATCCCTGTAATTCACTTTATATCTTGGAGCTTCCACTTTCCACTTTGTTAAACAAGGCTCCATTACATGCATGGCTCTCTGCATCTCCTTTGTACACCTAATTCTACCTTCCTCATAGTCTTAAGTTGTTCAGATATACGTTATTATTATTTATTTGTTTGTTTGTTTGTTTGTTTTATCTGCCATCTTCCTGATCAAATTGGATATTTCTAATCCCTCCCAAATTTCTCCCTACATACCAAGGAATGTCACATATTAGAAAAGTCAATAAGCAGTGGAAGAATTTGGGTTCTCTAAACTATTTGATTTTTATAAAGTCTCATTCACAAAGCCGGAACACGTCTTTATTTCCAAACTAAGATTTTATCCATTTATTTTGTCAATTTATCCTTCACTTAACTTACATTTGGTGAAGATCTTGCTGGGCCTGCCAGTGTGGCTAGGAATACATCACCCTCTGTGATGGCGCCCTCTAGTGGAGGCAGGAAACAATTCTGCAGAAGTGTCTGATGTCAAAAGGATGCTTTGAGCTACCACATTGCGTTAGGGAGGAATAGTGAGCAAGGTGGGACAAATGTGCTTCCTTTCATTGCACTCGGATAGTGTGCTGAGCCTCATGTATTCACTGCTGCCTTTGCTCCTCTCCTGTCATCCAGTCCTGGCCCAGGAGTTAATATTGCTCCTGCATTTCTCCTGGAGCTGGCTCCTCTGCTCAGGCTCCTCCTGCTCCTCCTCCCTGCTTGCTGGGGATGGGCTGGGCTTGTCCACTGAGGCGTTTTCCTAAGGCATGCTCTGAGCAAGAGTGCAGATTTATAGATTCACACCTCCTGCGGCCTTCTCTTCCCAAACTTTTCTCTCCTGATTGTCTCTCCTGGGGCAGGCTGCGCCATGTTTATGGCATTGGCTGCAGGCTTCTTTTGAGGATTTGTGCTACAGGAGAAGACAGCTATATCCTTAGACTGTGATTGGACATTGAAATTTTCCAACAATGATTTATCATTTGGCTGACACCCCCCTTGTTGTTTTTGTTGTTGTTGTTTTTGTTTGTTTGTTTGTTTTGTTTTTGTTTTTTTACTGCTGATTTGCCAGGACCTTCCAAGGGTGATCAAGATAAGGCAGATGGAGAGCCTGGCCGAGTCAGGCTGATGAACATGGATAAGTTGCCATTCCCCTAAAAGTCAAACACTAACATTTTGAAAAGCAAGCTCCTTAATGAAATTGCTATTAGAGCAGAACTTGCACCAAAACTGTGTTTGCATCCCCACAAGCACCATTTACTCTTTTCAAGTTCGTTAGCTGCCACCTGGAAGTGACACCTGAGCACTACAGATGGGATTGTCTATGGGGCTGGACTGTGCGGTCAGCTCTCTCTCAGGAGCCAGTGTGTTCATCAGTAAGTGATGAATCATTCTGGTCACCAGCATGGCAATAATGCATCTCTCAGATGAAATCAGTGCGTCATGATTTCCTGATTTCAGGTATTAAGAACTTGAACCAAAACCACTCTGAGTAAACCTGTCAGTGGCCACGGGAAAATCCTGGGACGTTCTCAGTAACCATTCTTGAAGGAGCACGTGACTATCCACTGCTCTGCTCACCAGTGATTTCGTGTTCTGAGGGATTCCAGGAACTGCACATGTCATTGGACTGTGAAAGAAAATTTAAATTTTGCCAGTCAAATCTTCCCACAATTTAATGCCAATGTTCAGCTCCCTTTTAATTGACTGCTTTTCTCTTAGGGAACCTTCCATTTTTATCATCAGATCTATCTTCTCATTGCTGCACTGTTTCTCGAACTTGAATATTTTTTACTCTGTACACTCAACCCCACTCTTCCCTCCAGCAAGAATGTATATTCTCCTCCTAATATAAACACTACCCTTTTTCATGGCCTAGATCAAGTCTGTTGAGCACCTGCTATTTATTACAAAGCACTGTTTTAGATACTGTAGTTACAACCAAACAAATATAAACACGATAGTCCCTGACTTCATGCAATTTATGGTCTCATCCAAGAATTGTTCTCCAACCTTGGGCCTCCATGAGAATCCCTAGTGTGCTTTAAAACGACTAGTGATCTTATGCAGCACAAATCAATTTTTTCAAATGCTTTGGGGGATGGAATGCAGACATCAGTGTTTGTTGTTGTGGGTTTTCTTGTTTGTTTTGTTTGTTTTTTTACAAACCCCATGGTACTTCTAATATGTACTCGTGTTTAGAAATGCTTCTCTAAAGCTTTTTCAACCCACTGCACCAATCCATAATGACCTTCCCCCTCTAAATTTCTGTAATTTACTGACTATAATATTTATTTGTCAATTATTTTATTTCATATTTATTTTAATTTACCTATTTTTTAAACAGTAAAATGGTTGTCTTATTGAGGGAAGTGTCACATATGGTTTTTAATATTTAATATCTAACATGAAATTTTGAGCATAGTTGGTCTGCAACAAATATCTTTTCAGGTATTTCCTGAGATCGTTTCAGGTATTTCCTGAAGACTTGAAACCAGATTAGGAAAAGACCTGATGCTCACTCAACCTAACCTTGATAATCTGCAATCCCAAAGAACCTGGAAAGGGTCCAGGCTAGATGCAGAGGTCCAAGGGGAAAGGCTGTCTTTGCATCAAGCCCAGTCTAGTGCCCAAGGTGTCCTTTCCATGGTGGCTCAGGTCATCCATCCCACTGGATCTTCTGGTGGCCAGAATTACTTCAAGTCGGATTTCTCTCTCACAGACCTTCCCCACAGGTATGCACCTGCATCCCAGGGAATAAGACCTCTCCTGGAATGGCTGCTCTGGGAAAAGGTGGAGACGGTGAGCCACACGAGCTCTTTGTCCCTCTCTCCACACTTTGCCTCATGCCCAGCCACATGAGAGCATGGGCCTGTTCTGTCCACTGTGCTCTGGTGAGCATTTGCCTCTGAACAGAAGTTTCAAGCTCTTGTTTACCAAGGCCACGTACATGACTCAGCCTCCAGCCAAGCCACCAACTGTGACAGTCCCACCAGCTGCTGTGCGAAAAGGCCCAACCTGGGAGAGCATTCTAGATGCTCACCAACTTCCCTTAGATGGCTTTCTGAGGTTGTTCCTGCCAAATCTGCATGAATGAGAGACAGATGAGATTTCAGGACACTGCTTTTCTCTGACAGTTTGGGCTATATTTGGAATTAGTAGATTTTGTAGATAAAAGAAAACTTTAGAATTTCTTAGGCATGAGCCAGCATGGGCTGGAAAGCTGCTTAGAAAATCAGACCGGCCCCCATCTTCCCACTTTTGGGAAGGTGACCTTGAAGAGACCACTAAACACATTAAAATATTAGTAGGCAGATGTGTAAAATGGGGCACATGACCACTCTTGTGAGGATAAATGAGGTGGCTCTGCAGACTACCTGCCCCTTTGAGAGTTCTCAGTAGAGGTTCGTCTCATGCCACACCTGACTTGGCTTGCCCTTCAGGCTTTCACCTTGACCCTACCAAAGATGGAATATTACACTATCTTTCTTGTTAACTTGGTACAGAGTTATGTCTCAGAAGCTGCTGTGAACTGGAAGCTTCTCACAATGTCAAACCCAGATCCACCCTGACCATTAAGTCCATTAAGTTCAGCCCAGAGGTGAACCCATACCCTGCTCTAAACGAAGGAGAGTCTTCCCCATTGCTTTTACCTTTGCCTTTGAAATTTGAGACTATCTCCCGGTAGCATGTGCAAACTAAAGGACAATCTATTTATTGATCTGTCAGTAAATATTTATGGAGTGACCTCCTTGGGCCAGAAATTGTATCAGGCGGTGGAAATACTAAGATGAACAAGCACTGTCCTCTGCTGTCTAAAGGAGCACCTTCTGTTGAGCAGCAGTGAGAAGATGGGCACAGTTCATCATCATGGGAGCATGTGTACATAGGGGAGTCCCTCACTCATCCTGAGGATTGGATGCTAGAGGGGTGGGGCGTTACCTGAGTCTTTAAATGAGCAGGACTCCTACAATGAAGAAAGAGGAGAAAATTCAGGAAGAAGAAATACTAGGAACAAAGGCAAAGAGGTGAGAAATGAGGGCATCTTTAGGAACTAGAGTTAGGTTGCTCTGTAGAAGCACAGAGTATGGTGTCTTTGGAGATGTGAACTTCATTCCGTGGGCCAAGGGTGCTGTCCACAGTTTCACTTGGGCAAAGATGTGGTTTGCTTTTTCCTTTGAAATATTCCTGTGTGCAGAGGAGTAGGGAAAACTGAGATGGATGGACATGATCTCTCTCTTTCAAAAGAAAAACTCACTGCCAGGAAGTGCGAGGCCTGACAACCGTTGCCTAAAATCTGTCACATAAATGATGAGCTACAGGTCACAGATTTGTTGCTGTGTATCAATGCAAAACTTCTCATTTTAAAACCAAAATAGAAAATAAAACTATGTCCCAATAAACTCTCCCCACCCCCACCCCCAGCATCATTCAAATGTGTGCCTGTTTTCTCTGAAATGGTACACGCTGCACAACAGTAGTGGGGCCTATCATACTGTTGCTGTCTCAAGAATATCCATTACTAAATGCAAAGTGAATGCAAATCGTGCACACTGTTACCTCCAACACACATTTAACCATAAGTCTCAGATCCCAGGTACCTTGGGACAATGACTTGCCCAAATATGGGTTCCTTAATTTTGCCAGTTGACGTGTGTGTGCATGTGTGTAAAGGGGCTGCCGTGCTTAGACAAGGGTGAAGTGGTGGGTCTCCTCCTCTGTCCCCCAGCAATGGGCTTCCCTCATCTGGCGTGGACCCTGCCTACACAGACCTAGCCCAGCTCTTGCCTCTCTTCCCTGTGGATGGGAAGGGTTGAGTGCCTCCTTCACATCAATAAGCTCTTCTGACACTTCAGGGCTCATTAATGCAGGTGTTTGTCTAGCAGGTCTTAGGATATGGGAGTAAGGGTAAGAGTGTAGATGGGGAGAGGAAGCGTCCCAAATCCTGGCCAATTCCCGCTTGCCTCTTCCTGGGGCACCTGTTCTTCGCTTCTCAGAGCTGCTCTTATGCCCACGACTGTGTTCAGGAAGTGAGTGAAATCTCGTGGCTGCTTCCAACTCCTGAGACTTGGTCAGTGCGCATTCTCATGGCCAGCATCCTAGAGAGGACAACATTTCTCCCCAAATATCTCAAGTCACCCATCTGGTCTCCTAGCTCTCAGCACAGAGATAATAGAGGCGTGCACGTGGGTTAGGGGAGAGAAGGAGCATCATTCTGAGATGGTCCTCTGTGACCAGCATGCTGATGGAGCCTGTGCCGGCTTCTGTTTAATCATATGCATCCTCCCTTGTTCCTCCCTGCACATTAAGTTGGACAGCGACACCAGACTGCCACTGCCTTGTGATATCCCACCCACACTGGCTTTTATCCCATAGACTATTTCTGACTGTGAACACAGAGCATTTGAATGCCTTTGAAATAAAATGAATGAATGAATAAACAAATAATCACTCATGGTCTCTTTAAGCTCTCCCTTGAAATGCTGATTGATTCTTTTATTCCTTTTAGCCCTTGTTATGAGAATAAAAACACACGCCACCAAATCTTCCCTGTCTCCCCAGGGTTAAGCCCACTAGCTGGGGAGGAGTGTGGAGGATACATCTGGGCCGGTCTCCTTCATCCCCCTTCCCTTCTCCCTGGCTCCTGGTTCCAGAATTTCTGTTTCCATCACGCAGAAGCCAGAAAAGAGGAGTTGTCCTCCCTCTTTTTCCTGGGTAGCATTCTGCTAGGCACAGAGAGATCCCATTTCTACCCCTGCGCATGCGCAAACTGAGGGATGGGGGTTTGGGGAGACCAGAATGTCTCTTCAATTAAAATGCTTCCAATTATATCTGACTTAAGATAGGGGATGCCCAGCTTCAGATCTGAAGGAAACTGGAACACGCTTTCGTATGACTTGATAAAAACCACCTCTCACAGCTGGTGAGTGGGTGCCATGATCAGTTCTCCAACTGTCTGGACACGTGGGCAGGAATGGGCCTCGCCGCCTGCCTCAGACTCAGGCAGCTCCTCCACAGAGTGGTAATCAGTTTTCCTTCTGCGGAGGCTGAGAGGGAAGCTTACTAGTGATGGAGGCCAGGTCCTCCCAGGGTCGGTGGTCACCATGTCCTAACCCCCTGGTGGTGGCTGTCCCTGCAGATTCACGTACACTCTGGGCGAGGGCATGTGGCTGCCCCTCAGCAAGAGCTTTGTGATCCCACCAGCCGAACTGGCCATCAACCCGTCAGCAAAGTGTAAGACGGACATGACAGTGATGGAAGATGCAGTGGAGGTCAGGTGAGTCGGGCCTCCAGGTGCGGAGGCCCATTCTTGGCTGGAGAGACTGAGGGAGAAACCACCGGAAGGTCCAGGACCATGTGAAAGGAATCCTGACAAGCTGTAAAGAGAACTTGGCAGCTGCCTTCACATTCCCTCTATGCAGTGCCAGGATCTCCTCTATCTGGGTCAGCATTGCACACCCCAAGGCTCAGGCACAGGGAGAAGACATAAAAGTAGAATTTGTAAGCACTTCTCAGGTCCTATAAGGACCGACAGGGGATAACATGTTAATTTCCTAGCCCAAGGTGAGACCTTCTTGGACCAGGCCTTTCAGGGTTGGCTTGGCTCCCAAATATGGAGAATGTCAGTAATTTGTTAGCTCAAGGCTCAGAGTATGGTTGACCCCGAATTTTTATGAGGGAGTAAGACTTGACCTGGCTGACCAGGTAGGACCATGGGTTGTGATGCTACTTGTTGCGCCTGGAGTCCTCTTGATGCCTCCCACGTCCCTGTGTTCTCCCCACAGAGAGGAGCTGATGACCTCGTCCTCCTTCGACAGCCTGGAGGTGCTCCTGGACTCCTTCGGGCCAGTGCGGGACTGCAGCAAGGACAACGGGGGCTGCAGTAAGAACTTCCGTTGCATCTCAGATCGCAAGCTGGATTCTACTGGTTGTGTGGTAGGTCTGCCCTTTCAAGATTGTAATGGGGAGGGGCACAGTATAAGACACAATGAAAATACACTATGATTAAAAGAGAGGGTGGAGAATGCTCCTTCCTCATTGTAGCTGCCATTTAGTTTGAACTATGAATCTCCTCCTGACAGAGAGGAGACGATGAGACGCTAATCACCAGTCAGTAAGTCAAGGAGTATTTATTGAACACCAATAGGTGACCTGTAGCTATCCAAGGGAAATCTCCTGAATTATATACCATGATTCTTTCTTCCCAGTCTTGCAGTCTAGTTAGTGGGGAATATGCCCAAACAATTTGAGAACTAGTTAACTGCTTAATAGTATGATATTGACTATAATAGGAAATAGAGTGTATTTACTCTAATAGGAAATTCCGGGGGGGGGCGGGGGAAGAGAGCGGGAATAACCTTGCCTAGACTCAAATCACACTGATAGAGAATTAGAGAATTTTAGGAAAAATCTACCTAGATAAAATATGGCAAGAATGATATAGAAAAAATAGAAATGTGTCCCTTTTGAGACCATGGCAATGAATGCCTACTTTGGGAAAGGTGGTTTTTTTACTTTATCATCTATATAGACTTTATAGACCTAAAAATATGTGATGCTGTGAACTAGGAAGACTATTTGGGCTCAGTGGACTGGGATATCTCCCATGCCATGGATATGAAGACTGATTGAACCACACAGGCAAATGGAGGTGAGGCAGAGTGAGCCATCAGCTGCTGGTGCTTTTATATTGTTAATTGTCATGCCCATCAGCACTACTGTCTGTTTCTAGCACCTTCTTCTTCTAAGAGCAGAATGATGCAGTTTTCTCCGAGAGAAGGAGGGGTGGAGAAAGAAGGCAGGGAAGCCAGGCATGAAGTGGGCATCAAAGAGAGGGAAGGTGATTCATTGAGACATGTAGCTCTGTGGTGTTTCCATGGCAGGGCCAGGGCTTCCATCTCTGGGGAGGATGTGGTGCCTCGTCTTACTTCCAACTCTGACAGTTGTGCTCTTGTCAGGGGACCCAGAGCAGGAGCAAGCTGTGAGGATGCTGGACCAATTTCAGCGTTCACACCCTCCTTTCCCCCATCTTTGAACACCTGCTCCGTTCAGGGAGCCATTCTCCATCAACGATGGGTGTGCACCGGGAATCCAGGTGGAGCTCTCTCCAGCCTGGGGCCTCCCAGGCGTTCACAGATTAGGCCGCAGGTGACAGGGTCCTGACTTATCTGAGGAGGGAGAGATAATGAAGAAAGGAAAAGGGAAAGAAAGAAAGCTAAGGGGCAGATAGGTGGAGAACTTGGCAGATCCATCAAAGAGAGGGGAAAGTTAAGAGATCAGACTATCAGGAAAAGTACAGAGGAAAATGCTCTTTGGGCCAAGTCTTCTGAAGGCAGCCAGGGGGTCAGTCCGTGTTCCTCTCCCTGTGGCTAGTCCACTTTCCTCCATCTAGGCAGTGAGCTTCCCAACTGGGTCCCTCAAGATGTGATTTCACTGTAATGGAGTCCCAGCTGAGACACTTTAAAAAAATTATTTTTTACTATTCAGCCTGCATGCCTTCGCCATCCAAATTTTAACTTATCATTTTACATCATTCTCTTGGGTCACTCTAAGTGCTAAAACACTGTTTGTGCACATTCCATGCCAGCTCCATATGAATTTGTGCATGCTCATGCACTCACACACATGCATGTGGATAGACTCCATCCCTTCCCACTGCTCTGCCCCTTTCCTGAGCCCCTAAGGATTTGCCTGTCAAAAGCCTTGTGTTGGTGATCCTAAACCCATGGAGCTGTGCTGCTATATTCTTATATTTTAACACTAGTCTGTGAGACAGCTAGCAGGAATAGTTCTGATGAATATGCATTTGCAATAACAATTGGAGCCACTGCAGAAAGTCACCCAATTATGCCAGGGCTTGGTATTAGCATAATACTCTGAAGTCTCTGGTCCACATGGCTCTTGGAGGGAGGCGAGGCCAAACCAACTGGCAGGTCTTTCAATTGAATGTTTTCCATTGGTTCTCCAGCACAAGATTCCAGATGCAGGTGGATTGGCGAGTTGAGAGCTGCTTCCTGGTTCTTGCACCCCTGCTGAAAAGTAGATTAGGAACTTGACTTTGAGCTGCCCTGACTCTCCTGGGCATCCACACCTTCCTCAAGCCCTGCTGTGTAGCAGAGCAGTCCCGTGTCCTCCGGAGGTGGACCAGGGACAAAGCCATCAGCTGTACCAACCGCCTCTCTCCTCTCACAGAAACCCTGCCATTCTGTTCTCTGGGCACTGAGCTGAAAGGCTGCTCAAGAGAGGCATACTTCATAAAAAGAAAAAGAAGGATGAACTCAGAATACACTGACCCTTCAGGAACCTGGGAAAGGAGCAGATATGTGGGAAGAGAGAGCGTTTACCTCTTATCCTCCTGTTGAATGCAGTGCAGACAGTTGGGGCTGGTTCACCTCAGCTGCCAACATGTTTCTCAGTTCTGCATGGGCTCCCACAGGTTAATTGCTACCCAGTTAACTGCCCCGTTGTTTATATGATCTCTGAGGACAGAAAACAGATCCCCGTGAAAGACACAGGCCTATAAAAGCCACAGCTCTCTGTTCCAAATCAGAACATTCTCCAAAAGTAAAGCTTGCTGACCCTTTGGAAGGGCTCCCAGAGCAGAGTCCGCCACCCACTGCTGATAACTGGGTCCTGCCTAAGAGCATCCATTCTCTGTCTGTGGAGCCCGTTGGGGTTCTGCAAAGTTACTGTACTAGTGTCCTGTTGCTGCTGCAACAAATTACTGCAGGTTTGGTGACATAAAACAACACTCATCTATATCTTCCAACTCTGTAGGTGCAAATCCAACATGGATCTCACTGGGCTAGATTCAAGATGCCAGAGGCTTCTCTCCCCCCCCCCCCCATTTCTTTTGGGAGGCTCTAGGGGGCAAA
This sequence comes from Vespertilio murinus, assembly GCA_963924515.1. Lineage (NCBI taxonomy): Eukaryota > Metazoa > Chordata > Mammalia > Chiroptera > Vespertilionidae > Vespertilio > Vespertilio murinus. Next base: position 18,781,236 of record OZ004719.1, on the reverse strand, counting down.
CCATTGCCTTTTGTAGCTTTGGAGGCGGCCAACCTCTTTTTGGCTAATGGCCCCTTCTTTCATCCTGAAAGCTATCCCCTTGCATTTTTCTTACCACTCTTCATCCTCTCTCTTCTCTTCTGTGCCTCTTTCCACTTTTAAGGACTCTTGTGATTACATCAGCTCACCTGGGTAATCCAGTATAATCTCCCATCTCAAAAGCCTTAACTTGATCTGCAAAACTCCTTTTGTCAAATATAAAGCGGCACACTTATAGGTTCGGAGATTATGTTGCAGACATCCTTGGGGGACACCTCTCAGAGACAGTAGCATGGATTGGAGCAGACTTGGTAGGCAGGACTGTAATCTAGCCATTCCTGACTATAACCAAGACGTTTTTATTCATAGCAAGCCCACCTATTAAAATTAATATAAAACTTTGCTTGACACTTTGGATCCCTGACCAGGTAGCTCAGTTGGTTAGAGCATCATCTCCATCCACCAAGATTGTGGGTTTGATCTCCAGTCAGGGCACATACAAAAATCAACCAATGAATGCACAGATAAGTAGAACAATAAACCAGTGTTTGTCTCTGTCTCTTTGTCTCTCTCTCTAAAATCAATAAAATAAAGTTTGGAAATGCTTTCCAATGTGAAAATATAGTGAATAGCCCACTCTGTACTGCTCCTTCCTCATCTTCACATGCACCCTGAAGGTGGCCCTCAAATGCCTTTGCTTTGTGACATGTTTGCATGTGCTTAGGTGAGGGACTGTGGCCTTGGAAGGCAAGAGGTCGGCTGTCCAGCTTTCTCGTGTTGGACACATGACCTTCGCTGCCAGATCATTACGATCTAATGAGCTTTGAATTACACAGTGATCCCGTCGCCCTTCTGTCCACATGCTGTCCATAGTGGTTTTCCACCAAATGTGTCATTTCACCTCTTCTGGAGCACAGATGTGCAGAGCTCATTACAGATGACCCTACCTCTTCCTCTCTGTAGGACAGGAAGCAGAAGAGTGTGAGTCAGAGACTTTCAGCAATTCAGGGGCGGGAAGCTGAAATTCACATTTAATTCATTCCAACTTTTACCCTTTGGAGAAGTCCTGCATGCCTTAGGCCCGTGGTCGGCAAACTGCAGCTCTCAAGCCACATGCAGCTCTTTGGCCCCTTGAGCGTGGCTCTCCCACAAAATACGACGGCCGGGGCGAGTCTATTTTGAAGAAGTGGCGTTAGAAGAGGTTTAAGTTTAATAAATTGGCTCTCAAAAGAAATTTCAGTTGTCCTGTTGATATTTGGCTCTGTTGATTAATGAGTTTGGCGACCGCTGCCATAGGCTTCCAAGTCAGACTCATAAAAAAATTCGGGAAATTGCTATTTATAAAAGGAATAAAAGTGCCATGTAAGAAAAGAGAACCTGTGTCGAGTAGGAATTATAGTTGTATGTTTTCTGAGTCCCCCAGGTAAGGCAAGGCCGACTCAGATTCAGAAAGGGATTCCTCTTCTCCCAGGGCCCCAAACATGCTCCAGCACCCATCACTCATGCTCTTTGTCCGTAACACCCATCTCATACTCTGCATCAGGTGCTCCTGTCTCAGGCTGGAGACATTTGACTAGACCCGAGTGATTAATCAACCCCAAAACCACTGGTAGAAAAAGAAAGGGAAAGACAGGGAAGAAAAGCAGTTGAATGGAGAAAATAATTTTAAACTCATTAGCAAATGATGCCTCAGACCAGTAATAAGTCAAAAAGCCACGAGCATCTCATGAAAGATGATTAACCTTGTATATTTTAGGGGTCGCTGAAATTGCAGTTCATTTATTAGACCTTCTTGACGGGGGAGGGCTCTTGCCATAATAGAGAGAATTTTCTTGTGGAGCCTGTGGTTCATAAAGGCTCTGGGACTGCTTAATGTAACCTGTGCAGGGAGAGTCAGTGTGTGACCTTGGGGCTCCCTCCTGAGCAAACAGTCCTCTTTCAAGGAATAAATGGAGGGATTGTCCACACGCCAGGGAAGAGAGTGGCTGGCACTGGCAAAGAGGAAAGACAGCTCCTCCGTGGCAGAGGCACGATTTCTCTCCTGGCGGCTGGCCTCTGCTCGGACGCTTCTAGGAAGAGGGCTCTGTGGAGCATGCAGTATCTTTGTATTTACATATAGATTTTGAGGAACCCAAAATGCACGTGAATACAATAGCACAAGGCACATTTAGGTAAAAACAAACTCACACCATGAGAAAATTAAATGACTAGCCTCCTTGGGAAGTGAGAGCTCTGATTCAGCAAGAGTTAAAAAGAAAACTTTATCTTTGGTTTCAGCTTTTTTTTTCTTTTTTCCTTTTCTGGGAATAATTTCAAAAATGTTTTACTCGCAACTGCAGTCCAAGTAAGTTACACTGAAGTAAAGATAATTGCATCTTTTTCAGGGATGGAGGATCTTGCCTTGTCTTCAAGGTCATGCTCTGGGCAGTTTTCAGTGTTTTGTCCTATAAATATATACACGATAATTTGGGGTGTGTGTGTGTGTGTGTGTGTGTGTAAAGGAGGGAGGGAGAGGGAATATGAATATTAGCTGAAGATACAAATCCATAAATGATTTCAGAATATACTCCCAGAATTGCTTAAAACAATCAGAGGAACCCACTGGATTAATTTATTTTGTTAACACATTGACTATATTTCTTTAGGGGTTCCATGTAACTCAGGTTTTATCACACTTGGGAAGCTACATGGCAGCTAACTGTCTTCTCTTCAAATGTCCTAAGAAAGTGTAAATACCAGGTGGACCCACTCCATACACCAATGTCATCTACCATGTTTCCCCGAAAATAAGACATCCTCCGAAAATAAGACCTACTTCATGGAAACATAATACATCCCGTGAAAATAAGACCTAGCGCATCTTTGGGAGCAAAAATTAATATAAGACACTGTCTTATTTTCAGGGAAACAGGGTAGACACCAGGGCCACACTAGGTGTGGATGTGCCCGATTTTGGAGTCTTGGAATAAAGCCTGCTCCAGTTTCATTTGGTGAAGTTTTTGTGTGAGACCATGCTTATTGGAGCATTCCGGGGAAAGGAGGTAGCTGAGGAGATGGGAGCCCTGGTGGTGATTGAGACAGCTCGCTGGTCCAAGGATTGAAAGCATGTGAGGTGCAATGAAGGACTGGCTTTATCTCTACTCTGATGATGTTTCTCAAGCTTTATAGATTTAAAAACAACAACAACAACAACAACAAAAAAACCCTATGGCAACCAGTGCAGTCCATTTAATTCCAATCAAACTTCTCTTTCAAGACCCACATTTGTGCCTGGGCTGCCTCACAGGGTGATGCCAGCTCCCTTCTGGTAGCACATCTGGTTTAACAGCTGGGTGGCCAAGGAAGCGGATGGGTGGGGGGCTAACAAAATGTGGGGTGCAATCCTCAGCTGCCTCATTTGCTTGTTTACCATCATCTGGAGTCTCAGTTTGCCCAGCACGAGGCAGCCCTTGGAAACTTCCTTAAACGCTATCACCTTCCGGCACCCCAGCTGGCTTTGGCGGGGGAGAGGGGATAGACCGGGCTGGGAGCCTGGAAGGCCCACAGGGGGGCCGTTTGTTTGGGAAATTGCAGAATCGGTGTCAGCAAACAGTGCACATCCTGCTGTGATCTTCAAGTGGGAAGCAGGGAGGAGGGGGGGTGGGTTTAGAAGTGCACCTGCCGCAGTCCCGCTAACGGGCCAAGGTACTTGGCAGCCAGGACAGAGGCAGCCAGGTGACAGGACAGAGGGGAGGTACTTAATACTGTTTCTCTGAGTTTTGAAAGTTGTTTTTGGTTTGGTTTGGTTTTGGAGAAGTGTGTTGGTAGCTGACAGCACAGCCATTAAGAGCAGGTCAGATCTAGACAGACCCCAGCTCCGCCCCATATTCACTGCCTTGCTTTGGGCAAGTGATCTATACCCTTCCAGCCTGCTGGGAAGAATCAGCTGTAATGTGCATGTGCAGGATCTGGTGCACAGACAGAGGCAGGATGGCAAAGCACAGCCACTGACTTCTAGATGGAGCCCAGTGCAGTGAGATGTCCCTGCATTAATTGGCTGTTAGTGCTTTCCACATCTATTAAAATGAGAATGATACATGGCACTATGAGGTGAAATACCTAAAGCACATAGCATAGCTGGGGGTGGGGGGATTGGTGAGGGGTGGCGGGGAGGTCCTAGTAAGTGGTGAAGGGTGACTATTGTGTGAGAGGCTGGTTGGGATGTAAGCCAAAGATGGAGCAACTAAGTCCTGGACTACCAGTGACCTGCCATGACCAGCTGTGTGACTTTTGGGAAGTTAAGCTCTCTGGCTGTGCTTCTTCATGTGGAAAATTGGGGATGGTCGCCCTGCTTAACTCAAGCGGATGTTGGATGTTCAGTGATTAAGATGAATGCCATGTGAGCTTCTTATTGCTCACCATGTCGCCCAGATTCTGGCTGACATGGTTCTTGGCTTCTATCCTTTGCTATCATTCTTAGGAGTGATTATTGAGGGCATGGCAATGCAAAAAAGCTCATTGTCCCACATTAACAGTACCCAGGGCACTAGGATACATACAGTCCAAACCCAAGGGAAACACGGGCGCTCAGTCTGTGTGTCTTCCGCAGGGGTGTCTTTCCGCAGGAAAGGTCATTAGTATGACCACTCCCACCAGGAAAAGCAGTAAAAGCTCCCTCCAAGGTCAGAAGAAGTCCACTTTCGCCTCCTGGCTGGACACCCTGTCTCCTTCCGTTCCCCCCAACACTGGTGTCTGGTATCAATGTGACAAAATGCTTTAGACACTTTTTAGAAAAGTTCTATTGATACTAAGTCCAAACAGCAACATTCCCTTGCCCCAGGCCAAAGGAATCTCTGCTAATGCATTTTAATTCTTGCCCATCACATCCAAGCTTCTGCCAGCCCCAGACCCAGTTGGGGGGGCTGGAACACCTCCTCTGTCTTGTTACAATGCTCCCTTCCAGCCTGTTTGAAGGAATTGACTTTAATGCAAATGTGTGTGGTCTGTGCCCAGAGAGAAGAAGCAAGGTGCCAAAAGGTCGCTTGCTTTTAAACATAGTCCAGCGTAGCGGGGAATTTCTATATTATTTGACAATGTTAATGGTTTCAAGGTGAGTGTTGCAAATAGGGGTCATACTCCAGTTAAAATAGTAGCTACATGCCAGTTTCTAGAGAACCCACCCCCCTGATTCACCCGCCTGTGTGGATGCTCTCTGATTGTGCCAGTGCCCTTCCGGACTCAGCCCCATGAAGGACAGTTCTGGCTGCTATGACCGCCACATTGGGGTGGACTGCTCCGACGGCTTCAATGGCGGCTGTGAGCAGCTGTGTCTCCAGCAGGTGGCGCCCTTCCAGGAGGACCCCACCTTGTACAACATCTTCATGTTCTGTGGGTGAGTTAAGCTTCCTATGAGGCCAACCGGTTCGCTTGGATGGGAGACTTTAGTGCTAAATCCAATTTTAAAAATTTCTGAATAAGCTGGTCACCCGAAACCAGCTGTAGATTCTGAGAAAAGAGCCTGCATGACTGAAAGATGAGCCCTTCTTTAAAAGAAGAGAAAAAAGGTAAATATATATTTACTGGTTTCTGAGAGAAAAGCAGAGGGGGAGAAAGATAGAAACATCAGTGATGAGAGAGAATCATAGATAGGCTGCCTTCTTCACGCCCCACTCTGGAGATTGAGCCCAAAAGTCAGGTATTTGCTGACAGGGAACCAGACCATGACCAGACCAGATGATGCTCAACCACTGAGCCACGCCAGCTGAGCAGAAGGAGTCCTTTTATAATCAGAGTTGGAAGGACCCTTAGGGAAAGTTGGGTCACACCCCTGTAGACAAGGAAAATGGCCACGGTCATTTCCTGCTTACACTCTTATTTTCCAACCGTCTTTTGTGGAACTGTTAATTAGGTGTTTTGTGACAACCTTTCAGTGGTCCAAAGCTTGGGAAAGATCGTGTGAAACTAAACTATCAGAGAAGAGGAGGAGCGAGACATGATTAAATTCTATCCCCAAAGTTTTATCATTTTGTGCACTTGCTGTCCCTCAGACAGAGCAATTCCACCATGTAAAGAGCCCTTGCCTGTGGATCAGCTTACTTCTTTTGGGAGGACAGGGCAGGCAATGCCTCCCCATTTCACAGATGTGAAAACCAAGGCACAGTGAGGGTGAGTGACTCCCTCAGGATTGGGGAATTGGCAAGTGGGAAGATTAAGATTAGAATTCAGGCCCTTCTGGTTTTAAAGAATTTCTGTAGCTCTTTTAAAATTGTAATTTATACCACTGACTAAAATTATATTTAAAGACGTGTTCATGATATATAAATTTGGCCCATTTTTTTTAAAATCCCCACCTGAAGATATGTTTATTATTGATGAGAGAGAGAAATCGATGAAGAGAGAAACATCGATCAGTTGCCTCCCAAATATATTCTGACCTGGAATCAAAACCACAACCTAGGTATGTGTCCTGATGGGGAATCAAACCTTCAACCGTTTTTGATGAACAGGATGATACTCAACCAACTGAGCCACCGTGCCAGGGCTTGGCCAATTCTTCCCCAACCCTAGTTTGCTTGTCTATCCTGTCCTTTCTCCTTCCTTTCCCCTTTCCCTCCGCCTTCCCTCCCCTTCCCTCTCCCTCTCCACCCTTTTTTGGCCTGTTAGGGAGCATGCTTCATTTATGCCACTAACTATGCTGGCCCCTGGCTGCAGAGATGAAAGACATATAGTTCTTGCCCTCAAAGATCTCACAATCCAATGAAGATCAATGTTTATAATAATAAAGCTATGCTAGATTGTTGCTAATAATCATGAAAAGATTATTTGATGGAATAGTAATGTTATTTTATTGTATTTCATTTTATGTTATTTCTTTTCAACCAAGCAATTTTCAATTCAGTTACTTATAAAATCCCATTCCATAAATGGAAGCTTAATCTTAATCTTCATGTCTTTATAATGTTTTCATTATGGTTGACCCACCTCAGTTAATAGAGGTAAGTTCAGCCAAAGTTATATAGCTTTATTTATTTCATAAACATACATTTGAGCACCCAGTTTGTACAGAGAACTGAGTTGTTAATATAGGAGATGACAGGATATGAAACCTGCTCTCTGCCCTCAAAGGAGTTCCCAGTGGGACACATGGCGATGAGCACAAAGGAGAATGGGGGATCCCTGGCCCTATGGAAGGGAATCTGCCAGAGGCTCACAGTGGACTGAGGGAACTGGCCAGCTTCAAAATTCTTTATAGAAAAACTACGATATGGCTCAAGGATGGAGTCACCTCACTTTCTTGTCCCAGACCTAGGCTGGTACCAGAGTCCTTTGTGGTTCTGGAATCACATCTATTGCCTGGACTAATAGGTAGGTCCCTAACTGGACCCCTTCCCTGTTTCAATCAGAATTCAGTACACGTGTGTATGCAGCACTCTCCAAGCCTCTATATGTAGCCTAACAAAGAAGTCCTTGGTTTGAGATTCTTATCTAACAACCAAGTCGGAGCTCTATTCACACTTGTTCACACAAAGATATAAATGGTAAATGGGGAGGAAAAGTAGTTCAAGGGCATTCACATGAGCCACATTTGTGCCTTTGCTAGTAATAATGATGGAAACATTTGACGAGGGCCTGCTATATGCTAACGCAACAGAATTTCTTTAGTTTCATTTTTTTCAGTTTTCTTAACAACCCAGAGAAGGAGCTGCTGCGTCTCTCCCCCCTCCCCACCCCACCCTTTTGCAGATGGGGAAACTGAAGCTCAGAGACTTTAATAAACTGGCTCAAGGTCATCTGTAAAGGGCAGTGTCATTGCCGTTACAGTATTGCTTCTAACCACTTAAAACTATGATTATTTGTTCATCTACATAGAACAGGGTCTTTATCTTATTACAACAGTTACCATAGGTAGTAATAAAAATGTGTTTTAATGCCATGAATACCCACAAATTCAAAATCTTGTTTACTTCATATTAAATCAGTATGCTTTTTTCAATGACAGCTTTATCAAAAGAATTCTTACTTGACTAACAAATTATAGTCTCCTCAATATAACTACAAATAAGGTCCAGTTAATGACTTTTGGGTCATTGACCCATATTTGGCAGCATCAGTATTGCCCTTCCATTAGAGTAACTGGACACGCTTAATGGGGAGGGCGTCCAGGAGGTGCCGCACTCCATGACCCGGCTGCTATTTAGTTTAATTGGAGGGGGAGTTAATATGGATAGACCTTGTGTTTGGATACATTCAAACAGAACACAGCCGGAAGATGATCAATCTTCCTAATTTCTTAGTGACTTGTCACAGGACCAGATTTAGAAGGTCATTAATTTCTTAAGTACAGTGTCATTTTTTTTTTCTCTGCCTACTTATCCTCCAAACAAAGGCAGGGTCTGACCATATAGATGGTCCCAGAGAAAGACTCTAAAATATCTTGGATTTTAAATGTGTTAACTCACAAGCTTATCTCTTGAGCTATTTGGGAAATCAGATACTTAAAGGAGGACAGGACAATAATCCAAAGCTGTGAAAGCATTTATCTGCAAAGGTAAAATAAGAGGTTCAGTGTGATTATTACATCGTGGAAGGAGACTTGGTTTACAGGCTTAAGACATTGAGTTATGACAAAAATCATATTGAGATATTCACCATCTCTAGCTACTTAATACACTCCCAAAGGCATTCCCTCCCAACCAATTGAATTGAGTTGACTGCACAGTTCGTTGATGGACTAACATCTCGTGTTTTCCACTGTGTCAGGTGCATTGAGGATTACAAGCTGGGTATGGATGGACGCTCTTGCCAACTTGTCTCAGAGACCTGCCCAGAAGGAGGCGACTGTGGGGAAAGCAGGGAGCTTCCCATGAACCAGACCCTCTTTGGGGAGATGTTCTTTGGTTACAACAACCATTCCAAGGAAGTAGCTTCTGGACAAGTGCTGAAAGGAACATTCAGGTGAACCTCAAGTCTGTAGAATTGATTATTCAGGGCTGCTAGATCTTCCTCCTAAGAGCTTCAGTCAGCATCACATGTTACATCTTGGAGCGAGATAAATGTGATCCTAAAAGGACAGGTTATGTTCCCTCCGATGGTCTTTTCCAAGTCTGCATTCCTCCTTCCATAGTTTGAGAACTGTGGTTCCTCTGGATGAACAATGAAGTATGAAATAAATTTTTATCTTGCCCAGCAGGCATTGGAAGATTTTCTGTGGAACCCTCCACAAAATGCTCAGGTTCTGTTTTCCTTCTGAGTAGAAGAATCAGTGTGTGAGTCAGTCTAGAGTAGCAGGCCTCAAGTATGGTACAAGTATCCTTGAGCATCCTGAGGTCCTTCCAGGAGACAGAGTCCTATCTTTTCCAAATACAGAGACTGGATTTTCTTTGTATACTTCAACCCAAACAAATATATTTCAGTAAGTTTAATGCAGAAGTGAGAATTCACCTGTCTTCTAAGTCACACATTGTAAAACTTTGCAAAAAAAAAAAAGTAAAATAATGCTATTCCTCTTAATATGTTGTATAGCATTTGTTAATATTTAATGGCTTTATTATTGATATTTTCCAATAAATTAATAAATATTTTTAAATTCTTCTATTTCCAATAGGGTTGATAGAGGTAATCCACACACGCAAGAGTACCTTGGGGCCTTCAGTTATTTTTAAGAGTGTAAAGGGATCCCAGAACAAACTGTTTCAAACCATCGATACAGACTATTTCTAGGAGATTCTGCACTTGACCCCCCCTTTTCTGTTCCATCTTAGGCTACTTGAATATACCTTCCTCAGAACTCATGCTTTAGGAGGTGATAAGTCTGATGAAACCATTGTGATATGGAGAGCAGTTCTAGCAACCTGATCCTAGACTCACATGAGCAAACTGAGAATAAGTTTTCAAGCCAGTTCTTGGAGTCAGTTTTAGACAGTAGACTTCACTATATTTCCCTTTTTGCCTGGGACCTTGCTAACAGGAAGCAGGGAGGTGTCATGCCCATTCTTGTGGTGGCTGGGGTCTTCTGTGAAATCTAGAAATGAGACCACATACACATAGATCTTACGCAGAGGGTATTGGAGAATAGGGACAGGGATGGGAAGAAAGAATGTCTCTCTTCTGAGAAAACCTTTTTATCTGGTTTATTTCTAATTTCCCCATCCCTCACCCTACCTCTCACACCCATGTCCTACTCCAGACATGTACATTAAGTGGGGTTCAGAATGAGGGGAGTTTTTGGTTCAGAAATAATTTTTTCATTGCGGGTTGAGGTATGGATTTCTCACTAAGGAGTGGGATTCACCTGCACGCTCAGAAATGAATGTCTGCCTCCATTTCCAGGCAAAACAACTTTGCTCGAGGTTTAGACCAGCAGCTTCCAGATGGCCTTGTGGTGGCCACTGTCCCGCTGGAGAACCAGTGCCTGGAGGAAATCTCGGAGCCCACTCCTGACCCCGACTTTCTGACTGGTGAGTATGCCACCTGCCCTCACTGACCCTGTGGGCGCCAGGTGGCTCCCCAGGGTCTCATAAAACAAAGACTCTTGACCTCACTTACTTGGTTTTGAAGCCAGTGATTTCCTTAATACACAATGAAAGCTCAGTCCTAAAACTGAATACTGGTAGGATTGTCAGTAAAATTGCCTTTATTATTAAATAATCATTTGTAAAATAGTCATAATAATACCTTTCCTGCTAGTCTCACTGGGATGCTTTGAACCAGATGGGATGATAGATGAGAGTTCAGAGTTGTCGGTGGATTAGAGGGTGTGGCCAGGTCATAGCAGAGGCAGAGAGAAGGTGCAGGTTACTTGGCCTGAATGTCTGTCATTGCCAAGTACTGTGGGACAGTGTGAGAGTGGTCCAACGACCTGGGCCTGAATTCCAGCTCTGCTACTTTCTAGCTGTGTGACTTCAGACAATGCAGCCTCTTGGGTCGCGCCTTATCATTAGATGGAGCAACACCTGCCACAATGTTGTGCTGAGCCCAGTGGCATCTTCCCCTGGCTCATATGGAACTAAGGGAAGGGTTGATGGGAAGAGGCAAGAACCTCAGGGGAAGCTTCTCTTTTCTGTGCCTGGACCAAAGAAGACATTTCAGAGTGTTTCATGGACCAACTAAGGGGCAACTAACCAGGAACCCAGCATCATGTGCTGGAAGGCTGGATGTAAGCGCAATTTCTTTACTGGCTTTGTTCATTTCTCCATTACTACTCTTCCTTCCTCATTCTATGACTTATTTTTTACCTTTTCTCCCCCTTTTCCTTCCTTTTATGAGGAATGGATTATGCTGGGGGCAAGCCTCTTCCAGATACTGAGTTATGTTCAACATTTTAGTTTAGACCTGGGAAGAATTAGAAATAGTCTGTCTGGGGTAGTGTACATAGCGATCAATAGCAAAGGTTCTAGAACCTGACAGCTGGGCTCAACTCTACACTGACCATGTAATCTTGGACAAGTTACTGACCTTCTCTGTCCCTCAGGTTTTTTTTACCTGTAAAAATGAACATTATCTTTCTTATAGGATCGATATGAGGAATAAATTAATATTTGTAAAGTTTATAGAATAATTGCTGATACAGTGAGATATATGTTTGTTAAATAAATAACCACGTGAGAATGAAAAATATGTACATTCAAACTACCAAATAGTGTTTTACCTATGGGGAGAGGAGAGGGAGCAAGAGAGAAAACAATTAGATATATCTGGACCAAAAATAAATCTCATTGAAGTTAGTTTCCCTCTAAAAGACAACTACTCACACACACAGAGAGAGAGACTTTAAAATGAAAAAAGGACAGCGCAGCCTCTGGGCTTGACCCTAAAGCCTACATCTCTGGTATTGGGGAATCTCGAAGTCTTGCTTCCACTTCATTTGCTGGGAAACACTTGCCAGCATCTGTAAATTACCTGGAAAGGGGGGTGTGAGATGCACACACAAATAGGACAGGGTCCACACCAGTGAAAGGTGACCTGGCTTCCATTTAAAGACCCGCCACGACCTCACACGTTACAACTTACTGTGTAGGTAAGACTGTACTTGGGTGGCCAGATGGGAGGACACAGAGTAGTCCTGGATGCTACCTGAAGCTTTTTGGGAAGGAGTTGGTGGATAAATCTTAGAAACATAAAAACATATTTGGAAAAAAGGAAAAGATATGAATTTGGTCATCCGCCACAACAGAACCTTCTTTCTCCCCGTGCCCTCGGATCTTGCCTGTTTTGGCAAAGAGTGCAGGTGCCCATACAGATCACTTTCATTTTCATGGCCTTGAGAGAGTGAAGTCTATGTTTGAAGTGCTACTTTTGTAGCCTCCTTTGTTTTTAACCTATTTTGATTAAGAAGTGGTGCCATTTAGGCCAAGAACTCTTCTTTAGTGTGTAAAGGAATCCATCTTATTTACTTAAAGCCCAGAATATCTAGAAGAGTCAATTAAAGAGAGGGTTGACCAGATTTCTTTCATATTGACTTTCTAGTGGGGCAACATTTTACTTGAATATTTCCTGAGAGTCACACAAGTAATTTCATATCTTGTCACATTATTGTGCTAATATAGGTCGTAATACCCATAAACTTATAAGATTTTAGAGTGAAATGATCTTCAGAATATTCTATATCAGCATTTCTAAATATGAAAAAAACAGTGCTCCACTCTTTAATATATATATATATATATATATATATATATATATATATATATATATTGATTTCAGAGAGAGAGGGAGAGAGAATTAGATAGAAATATCAATGATGAAAATCATCGATTGGCTGCCTCCTACATGCCCATACTTGGGATGGAGCCTGCAACCATGGCATGTGCCCTGATCAGGAATCGAATCATGACCTCCTGGTTCATAGGTAAACATTCAACCATTGAGCCACACTGTCAGTACTCCACTCTTAAATAACTTCTGTCTTCAACTTAAGTTCTGTTTACAACATCTTAGCATACAACAGGTTCCAAAAATCCTTTGACTTTATTTAAATCAGCACTTCCTAAACTTATGTACCTAGAGAATTCTCTTACACGTAATTGCTATTTTCATCTTTCAGAATTTCTGATTTGTAGACATACTAAAAAATATTAACTTGTGTGTTTTATCTTGCTGATTGATTCCCCCTTTATCAAAATAACAGTTAAGGCTGAGCTTTACCAACCTTTTCATATAATAATTTGTATGGAAATAAATGAAGACTAACCAGATGAAAACAGGTGAAAGCTGTTTATTCATAGCTTGCTTCATGCTATAGTCTCTAGTATGGGAGTCGGCCGCCATCACTTCATCTTGGAAGAGACAGACGGGCAGGTGGAGGGGAGGAGAACTTTAGAGGGGAGGAAGAGAGACCTGAGGGAGCTGTTGGCAATAAGTGGGCCAGCTACCCAGGAGTATGGCATTCTATGTGAGTATTTAGGGGGGCATATTTGGCATTCTCTGATTGGACCTAAGTTGGAAGCAAGAAAAAATAGGGAATCTGTCAGTTATTAATCAAGTCCTGGTCATGTTGAGCCAAGTTTTACAGGTGTTACTGTTTGGAATCCTGGACTAGTTGTTAGAGAATAGTGTTCTGACTTCCTACAGATCTGATGTAGGATAGTAGACTCGCTTCTTGGGCTGATTACTATGGATAATAGGTTGGTTTTCTGGACTGATTGCTGTAGATTCTGGGTCAGAGTTCTGTTTTTACATATGGCCTGGCCATCATCTATTTGTATTTTCAGGCTCTTAATTAAGGAAAAGAGAGTGCAGGGGCAGACCAAGGAGATAGAAGAGGCTGCTGTCCCCACTCATGGGCCTATTGGGCATCACAATCGCTAAAGCAATATGAAGATCTAGATTTCTGTGCTCTTTAGGAACTTCTTAAAGGTCAACCAAAGGACACAGACTTTAGAACTTTGGTGATAATATATCCCCTGGCATTTCAAATAAATAACAGAAGAAAGCTCCTTCCTTTCTTCTTTTCTTCCTTCCTCTTTCCCTCCTTCTCACCCTCCCTTTCTTTCTTCCTTTCTTCCTCTCACGTAAATCTATTCTTTTTTTTTCAGGCATAGTTAAGGAAAAAATTAATGTTTATTCTGGAGAAAACATTAGTCAGGGATACTTTGAAAAAAAAGAGTCATTCAGAAATGTATTCCAAATAACAATAAAATAAATTAACTCAAGCCAACTTCAATGCCAAGGGGCACACTGACAAATAACTCTGACTCTGATTCAGCTGAAAAGTATATCTACTTAAAAATATCCCTTTCTTTTTAAATAATGGAAATATTATCTATAAGTGGGCACAGAACAACATCTGCCGAGCAGCACAGTTATGTAACCGTTTCCCTGGCTGTGCTTTGGCATAAACGCATTAAGTAGAATCATTGTTTGGCAGTTAAGTAATGCAGCAGTTTGGCTGTCTGGCTCACCCTGGGTGAATGTGGGACACTCATCCCTCTCTACTCTTCTACATTCGTGTCTCCTCTATTTTTTAGTTCCTCTGTTGTTCTAGATATTTATAACAAAAGCATCAATTAAGAAATGTCAGGTTCACATAATTAGGGATGATGAGTGAGGTGAGGTAGAGGTGACTTTTTGGAAGCCTTGTTCCATGAAGTGGTTTATCTTTTCTCAACGTATACTTTTATACCCGAAACATAATTTTGTTCTGATAGCCTGCCTATAAAGCAGGTAAGATGAATCACAATCCCACTTTCCAGGTAGGAAAATTATAAAACTTGAGTTGCCTAGTCCAAAGTCACAAAGCCTGATTGGAGTCACAGGACTCCAATTGATTGAGAAGGAAGGACTAGGTCATCCCAGCTGAGCCTCTGGCTTTCTTGGGAACCCAAAGATCCTCTAGCTAGGTGACCAGAGAGAGGAAGCTCAGGCCCCAGACTTGCAGTCAGAAGCCCCTCATCCATGGCCAGCATTAGAACACCTGTCTCCTGATTTCCTGCTCCTCTCTTGTCCCACTAGGAAACAGTTCAATTAAAGGGAACATTTTATAATATATTGAAAAATCTTTATTTAGTGGGCTTGCGATTATTTTTATTATTAGACTTTTGAAAACAGCAAGCTGATGAACTGACTTAAGTAGAGGGTGCACATTACCTAGAACAGTCCTCCAAAGCATGCCTCTTTTATGTTCCAATAAAACATGATTTTGAAGTATGTGACTGGGTCTTAAACTTGTAAAAGCAGAATTTCATTTATATGATTTGAAAATTAGCATAAAGGTTGAAAGCCAGAGTAGATAGTAGAATGACTTTTGTCACAAAACTTTGTGCCCTAAAAGAACATTTGAAAGAAAAAATGCTGAAACCCTCTTTGAGTCTTAAGTAACTTATCATTGATGGCCTAAGGTTAGATTTAAGCAATTGATTCACCAAGTATCTCTTCTGACCTTTTTTCTTTTTATCTTACCAATAATTATTCCCATATGATTCACACAGGAATGGAAATTTGGAAATTGCTCACCTAATTTGATCAGCATTGAAAACCAGCTAATTAATCCCACCCACTCTTCATCTAGTTTAGGTATTAAATTAGTTGACTATGCCTGAAAGAAGCATAGGTTAAAATGGCAGCATAATTCACTACATATGTATTATTGCCATTATATTTATATTCGTACTTGCTATCTCCTATCTTCTAAATTTACTTTATATATGTCCATTATATTTGTATACATACACACATATAAATATGCATATGTCCCTTTATATACTTATTCTTATAATATATACATAGCAAACATTAGGCATAGAAATTAAGCTGAAATTGGTTTTCTAAACTTAGCAAGGTGATTATTTGTTTTTACTAAGTATGGCCTAATTATGTTGTTTCTGCAGTATTTTATAGTAATGGCCAGAATTCAAATAGGGTGCCATTCCATGGTGCTCAAAAAGGAGCAGCCCATTATAGCATCACTAAGAGGCTACAAGGATGGGTTTCTTGAAAGTGTCCTTGGATAAGTAATTTGGCTTCTTGGAGCCTCGGGTGTCCCACCAATAAAAGGAGGAGTGCAAATAAAGTGTTTATCACCACTTTACTTGCCTGGCATATCAATGGCACCCAAGAGAGGGCCATCCCTGCCCCTTAACTTACTTGTGCTGACACTGTCCCTCCTGGCAAAGAAATAAGCATGATCAACTTAAGACTAATTAAAACTTAAATACTGAACACATATCAGTTAAATGGGATGGAAAAATCAATGCTATCAGGTATGTAAGCTAAGTCAATTACTGCAGCTATTAAAGGCAGTAAAAACCTGGTGTGTTACAGTAAGCCTAGCATTTGATACACATTTATTAAGGGAATATTATAGCAGAATAGTTAACAACCCCAGCCCTGTCTCAGACACACCTGGTGGCCTAGGGCCCTTATGCAAACACCCTCCCTGAGCCTTAGTCTCCCATGTATGAAATGCAAATAATAATACCTATTGTACAAGAATTAAATGACTTATTAGGTTCAGAGATTTTAGCAAAATACTGGGCACAGAATCAGGGTTCAATAAATGATATGTGTTGTGATTATGATTCCAGAAATTCTCTCCATCAAATTTTCTCACACTGCCCCCCCCCCCCCCAATCCCCTCCCAGCCAACCCAGTAGGCTTGGGACTTGGGAATCCATCACACGCACTGAGCGCATGTTCTCCTCTGCCCCTAGGGATGGTGAACTTCAGCGAGGTGTCTGGCTACCCTGTGCTGCAGCACTGGAAGGTCCGGTCTGTGATGTACCACATCAAACTCAACCAAGCGACGATCTCTCAAGGTGAGCACAGCAGCATTCTGTCCCTCCCACCTGCTCCGGGGTGGGAGTTCCTTCCCCAGGGCATAGCGTTTTAGCCCACTGTGGAAGGTGCGTTCTAAGTGAGATAGATAATCAGTTCAGTCGGACTCACCTTTCAGGGCAAATGGCTGGAAGCAGACCCTTTTCTAAGATGGATTACATTACAAATTTTATCTTGGGTCATAGAAGAGATGGAAAGGGCAAGGCAGGGACCACTAAAGATAAACACCTACTTTATCACTTTGTTCCAATTGCAAGAAGCAAACTTAAAAGTTTTCATACAGTGAAGGAAAGAAGGGAAAGAAGCAAGAAAGAGGGTTGGGGGAAGGAAAAATAGAAAATAGCATACAATTCCCAAACAGCAGGTAAACAAAACAGATGATAGACAAACAGATAGCTAGATGTAGTAAGTTAAGGAATAGTGAATTTGAAACTTAGGACAAATTGTTCTAAAACAGAACAGTGTTCTGTTTGTACAAGTATTCTTCAAATCTTAGTGGTAAATGCTTTGAATCAAGTTTTCCTAGCATTTCAACAGTTCTAATTTGTACAATTTGCAAAAGAGAAAATTGTACAATTTGTAAAAGAGAACATTTCTGTAAATACGGCCTTAATATAGGTCTGTGTCTTTATTCTGCTTCATCCATGGACTGGGAGAACATTACTCAACTCTGTCCTCTGAGGGCGCCTAAGGAATGTACTAGACCGGACGTTTATGGTACAGAATCTGGCTTCTCTGTGTTAGATGGAAGGCTAACTAGATGCAGACGGTATTGTTGGCACAGGCTGAGAAGACAAGGGAGCGTTGTCTAAGGTCAGCAATGGGGAGGCAGAGCTTAGGGCCAGCAGGAGAGAGAGAGGGTAGGGCTAGCTGCAGTTATGAAGAGCAGAGAGACATATGCTCACAAAAGATAAGGCTCTCTGCACAGAGAAAGAAATGCATTAAGAGTAGAGAACATCTGCAGAGGACAGAAAGGACTCTGACCTTTTTATTTCTTATTGTGAAAAAGAAGGGATTGGGATTGGGATCTAACTGAAGTCCACTTCTGGTGCAGAAAATACCAAGAAAGAACTAAGCTTCTCTTCATTCAAGGAGACTCCGCCTGTATAGGCCCGACCCAACACAGGGGCTGTGCATATCAGAACGGCCCCTGGCATCTCAGTGATGTGCACTTAGGGTCTCATGCCTGGACCAGGCTCTGCCTTTTACTAATAGGACACAGGTATTCAGGGCTAGATGAAAAAGTTTTGTGGAGAGCTGGCCAGGGTCAGTAGACATCGGATTCAAAAAAATTGCCACAGGTTATTTTTCAGACAAATGTAATTCTCTTAAACAGGGAGAGCAAGTCTGGGATAGGCACACTCCCACATACAACAGAAGTTCCAGGAAGGGATTCTTCATCTTACGACGAGAAATGTTCTCTGCTGGTATTTGAGAGACTATTTTAGACTATGCTATTCTTTTTCTATTTTTTTCCCCAAATGCTATTATTTGAACTGGCTAAATTGATTTAATGTCACGACTTATAATTTGGAGGAAAAAAACAACCAACCAACCAACCATTGACTTAAGCAGGAGGATAGATTTAGCAATGTTCTGCTTAATTTGTACAATTAACAACATAGCCAACTGGCTTAAAGAGATAGATAATTGGTTTAGGAAACAAAAGATCTGGTTTAGTTGAATGGAAATTCACCTGTAATCCCAGCTAGCTCTGCAACTCACTCTGGGCCCCACAGGACATCCACAGTTGGGACTGAATGGAACCCAGAAGCCCCCATTGTGAGTTCTCACTCTTACTCTTGGGTGATGTTTCTCCACAGCCCTCAGCAATGCTCTCCACTCCCTCGATGGGGCAACATCCCGTGGGGATTTCGTGGCCTTGTTGGACCAGTTTGGCAACCACTACATCCAGGAAGCTATCTACGGCTTTGAGGAGTCCTGCTCCATCTGGTACCCAAACAAGCAGGTCCAGCGGCGACTCTGGTTGGAATATGAAGACATTAGCAAAGGTGAGTGACTGCCAGCACCACTTTTGCTCCAGCTGGAGCCACCTTTTCTTTCCAGCCCAAAGCCCACTTTTCTGCCTTCCCACACTGCCCAGAGGCCTGGAGCTGCCAGGGGTGAGGCGGAACACCTGTGTTGTCACCATGGCAATAACACAAGTATCCCACCCAGCCCTCTGCCACTCAGTGCCTGTGTATGCAAATTAACCCATCTTTGTTGGGTTAATTTGCATACTCCTCATTGGCTGGTGGGCATCACAAAGCTATGGTCAGTTTGCATCTTACTCTTTTATTAGTATAGATACACACACACAGATACAGAGAGAAAGAGAGAGATAAATATGTGTAAAAAGTCAAAATTATTTTATTTGTGTAGTATTTATAAGAACCAGTTATCTATTTGCTTCAAGATTAGAGATATGGGGCAGGGAACTATATGTTTTTATTCTAAAAACTTCTATATTGCTTTTACCACAGTAGGCATGTGCCATTTTTGCAATAAAACTCTTTTAATGGAAAATATATTATGAAAGGTTTGTTTTACTTTGAATAAAGACTTATAACATTAACTGAAAAGAAAGTGCACAGTTTTCCCTATGGAGAGCTGAACTTTGGATAGAAACCTGGGAGGAGGTACAAAACTCTATAACTGTTTCTCATTCATCTTTGAGTTTATATCTCTGAAAAAGTACTGTACCTAAAATATAATTAGCATCCACTTTTGTTGAAGGAATGAACCCTTTATTTTGTTCTCATTTCAAGAGAAACCAATAAAGAACTATAAATCTGTAGATTAGAGACGTGACTGTAAAAAAATTGAACCTTCTTCAAATAAGAACTTCCAAGGACTACCTTGCAATCATCCACCTGACGTGCTAAGCATAGTGTATTTTCTTTTCTTTTTCTTTATTCCGGAGTGGATTTCCTTGGGTCTTTCTTTCCTTTGCCAACATCATTTTCATTGTTACTTCAGATCTGATCTTTGCTGTTGCCTGGTCTTGCCACTGCCTTTGGTGCCTATCATTTGGGTCACGTGGGTTGACACTTGGCAATAAGCAAACTCTTCTTGTCTGCTGTACCTTCTAATGCAAAATCCACTGTTCTTTCATTTTGCTTTGTTTTGTTTGTAGTCAGTTGCTTCTGTTCCGTGGGGAAAGCTAAAAAGAATAGCTTCCACTTCTTCCCAGATACAAGCTGACAGTTTTTCCCTGAAGTCCACCCTTTAGCTCTGAGAAGTCATAAGTCAGATTAGAGTCAAAGGAAGAAGGATCCCTTCCTCGGGTTGTATTTCTACCACACGGGAAGCCATGTTTTCCATTACCCGGCCATGTATTTTGGGGGTACTGGAGGCCAAGACATTCTCAGTTGGTCTGTTTCCCCCAGATCATGAACAGACTTCTGCTGTGGCTGAACCAAAGACTAGCTGGATCAGCAGCCAGCCTTCTGAGTGTGATCTGTGAGTGCTGGCCAGCAGAGAGGATGTCTTGTGTATCTGACGCTGGTGCAGCGTGTAGGCTAACTTGCATAATTGTGGTTCATTGCATAAAAACCTGATTAGGTTAAGGATGCAACATCGAAATCCTGTGAAGAGTAACAGCTTAAGTTTCTGTAATGCTTTATGTTTTATGACCCTAGGGTGCAAACCAGCGCTAGCAGCTCTTTTGGCTCTTTTCATGCCCATTTATGATGACTAAGTTAGCACTCAAGTAGCAAAGCAATTATGGCATATAGCTATTTCCTTTAAATGATTAATTAATTAATTCAACAAATGTTTGCTGTGGGCCTGCCACGTGCATACCCTATAGTGCTCGGAGAAGGGATGTGGAGCAAACAGCGGTTCCCCGGCATCCCAGGCAGGCAGGCCTGAGGAGGGTGAGGCTGCAAATGAGCCTGGTGACATCACAAATAGAGCCTTCAAAAGGAAACTGAGCTTTCCTAAACATATGTGTGAAGATTTAATTAAAGTCTCACGTTCCCAGGCTTCCAATCAGTAAGTCCAGAGTTTATGGGATCTATAGATTGAGGGAGGAAGTGACTACAAATACTATTGCCAAATCACTACCATTTTTTGAGCACTTACTTTGAGACAGGCACTTGGCTGAAAATGTTACAAAGCTTTTCTCACTTAATCCCCAGACCTACCTATCACTAAAGCATAACCCTCCCCATGAGAAAGACCAGGGAATCAAGCCTCAGGGCACGTAAATAACTTGCATATGGTCACAGAACTCACAACACCTTCACCCTAGGAGATACATTATGAATAGCTGGATTCCGGTTTGTCTGCCAGTGGCACATGAAAAGATCAAGGGAGGAAGGCAGTGGACCAAATGAAAGTGAGATGGAGACCTAATTGAAGCCAGGCCACTGCTCTGAGGTGAGCCCACCAGGACCGGGGCCAGATGTTGGACTTCATATTGGGCCCCCATTGCCTTTCACCTTGAGTTTTCCAGATTTTTGATTGTTGAGTGATTTTTTTGTTTTTTTGTTTTCCTGTGATCTGTTATGATGTAGTTTTGTTTTCCTAAATACTAGTAGAAGCACATCTTGGAATTTACTTGCCCTGTATTACCTGGGAAAGTGTTCAAATGGAGATTCTGACTCAGGAAATATGAGTGGGGTCTGAGATTCTGCATTTCTGACATGCTCTCAGATGATCCCAAAGTTGCTCATCTGAGGACCACATTCTGAATAGAAAAGCTATGTAATTTAATGGAAGACCATCAGGGAGGGGCCCTATTATCTTCCCTGTCTCCCCTTTCCCTCCAATCCCTCCCCCTCCAATGCAGAAACTTCAGCCCTGGCCCCATGGCACGTGGCCTCCATGGGGACATCATAATGTCCTGTCCGCCAGGGACTGTCACAGGCAAGAGGACTAGCCTGAATGGACCAGGACGTTTCCCTGATGAACGCATTGATCATTAAGTTTGTGTGCAGAATTGAACAGTCTTAAGCTCTTAGGCATTGAGAGGAATTGGAAACATGCCAACAATCATGATTAAAGGTGATTTGCTGATATTTTAAAAAACTGGGTTCTGTTGGTAACCCTATCCCATCTTATTTTCTCAGGTATTCTCTTATTCTCTCCAGGTTTTTAAAAGAAGTGCTCAAGAAGCCCCTTTGTTCCCTCTAGAAACTGCTTATTGTCATACCGCTTCATGTTTTCATCTGGCTGATGTTTTAGTGCTGGTGCTGAGGCCAAGCTCCTTTCATATGACTGTGGCCCTGACAGTGGTGACATAATATCCGTAGCATACAATTTAGTAGTTAATTATATAGTATTCCAGATTATAAGCTTTGCCTTCACAAACTGATTGACTGCTTCCTCAGAGTGGGTTTATATGTTTATTGAAAACCTATATCTAAGCTTTGGTCTAGGAACTAGGCATATAATGGTGAATGGCACCAAAAAGTTTCTTGCTTTTACGGAGTTTATATCTTAGTGAAGAGAGACAGAAAGGGACAAATAACATAAATGAAAGCAATAATTCTAGATAGTGATAGGCAGAAAGGTACAAATAACCTAAATGAAGGAGACTAAAACTAGGTGATGTCATAAAGGTTGACTGGAGGATTGGGGAGCTAAATGAGATGGCAGGCACGGCCTGGCCATTATGGCTCTGGTTGAGCATTGACATATGAAACAGGAGGTCACCGTCCTATTCCCTTCAACGCACATCCCCAGACTGTAGGCTCCATCCCCAATAGGGAGTGTGTAGGAGGCAACCAGTCAATGATTCTCTTTCATCATTGATGTTTCCATCTCTTTCCCTTACCCTTCTTTGAAATTAAGAACACACACACACACACACACACACACACACACACACATGATGGTAGGTACAGAGAAGGCCTCCATGGTGGGATAAGGGGTAAGTTTGATCTGAGGCCAGTTAAACAAGAAGGAGCCCACCATGCAAAGGCCTGGGGGCAGAGGAAATAGCAAACACAAAGGCTTCATAAGCTTTAGAATTCTCATAGCTTCTAGCATAATGTAGGGCACATAGCTACTTGGTAAATGTCAGGCTGGTAATTGATGTGGCTGTAGAAGAGAGATGACTGGATTTTCATGGAATTGAAGAGAAGAAACTCTACACTTGGCTTGTTCTGCTTCTCAGACTAAACAAGCTAAGGTGGGACCAATTTGTTTAGCCCATATCATTTTATATATTGTGTAGATCAGTCCTCAAGTAGGCTGGCCATGGAGATACAGACCCAAGGGAAGCAAACATATGGCTACAGTCTTTATAGTACAATGCATCTGCCTACCAGGACTTCTATTTTGATCTTAAGTTATGGGCTGTAACCCACTATATATATTTGTTGCAGGGAAAACTACAAAATAAATGGTGATGCAAGGGAGATTTAACATCAAATGTGAAAATCTGAACTGGGCATCACTTGGACTTTTCACGTCACTTGAGAGGAGGGCCTTGTGTCTAAATAGCAATGGTCTATATCCCCCATCCTTTTCCAAGGCAGCATGTCGAGGGAAAGAGCACTGGATGGGGAGTCCATAGGCCTGGGTTATTGATCTCAGTTGAGCCATAAGTCAGCCCTGAGTTTGGGTAAATTCCTTAACCCTCTTCAAAATAATCTTCTCAATTGTATCATAACTAACTGAATTAGATGATGTGTAGAGTTTCTTCTACTCCTAATGTTCTGTGACTCTGTATACTCATCATATAATTTTACTTCTGATGACAGAATGCAACATTTAATAATGCTTGGCTCAAGGCTAATAACTAGGTTAACTAAACTGATATTGCAATGAAAGAGCTTAATGTATTGTTTGTAGCAAGTGTTTAGAATCAGACAGATCTGCATCAGACTGTTTTATTAGCTGCGGCTCTTGAGAAGTTAATATAAGGGCTCTGAGCCTCGGTTTCTATATATGCAAAACAGGGCTATGAAGACTTAGCTTACAAATAAGGATTGAATACATTAATTATATATAAAGCACAACGTCTGGTGTTCTGTGTTCAATGTACTTGACTCATTATTTTTTATTATTAGCATTCTTTTAGTGAAATCTGTAGTTCAGTTCACTATTTTTGAACAAAATAGCTACGGATGAGAATTTCAGAGAAATTCAGACATTGGTAACACTTGCCCTGGTTAAACTCGCTCTTCGCAGGAACACTGATGTGTGTTTTAGAATGAGTCTAGTGGATCAGGGGAGTCAACCACCCAAAAAATCAGAGTCAACATTCTATCCTTTGACTTTTGACCACTGTGTTCAGTCCCAGTCATAGCCCCTTTGCTGGAAAAAGACCAGGAAATAAGCATGACTTACCCCACCATATATATCTCAATGATTTTCATTCTTTTTTGTGTGTGTGAGGAAGGAGATAGGGGCTATGAAAATGTGCTCTCTGGGGGGATATATATATATATATATATAAAAGCAGCCTGGATGTTACTGCCTTTTAAGTACAAAGGACCCGTCAGGTGCATTCTTCAAAGGGGGAGAGATTCATGAGTGTGTCCAGCTGTATCAGCCTTTCCTTCCACTGTGATTCAGAGCCCCTGCTGTCTGGTTCACCGCCTGCATGCAGATGCAGACTTATTCTTTCTGTGCCCCAGGGGTGGGACCCTAGCCCTGCTAACAACCCAGTTCCAACAGGAGTGCATATAGAAATTGAGAAATGTCAGTAGTGTTTGTGTTTTGTTAGGCTCCTATCTTTTCTTGATTTTCATTAATAATCTCCTTTAGAGGGACACTGTTGTACTCTCAAAGGCCTGGAGGGGGCGGTCACATCACTTCCTATCCTGCCCCATCTCTTGCAATGTGTGACACCATGTGCAGCATCTAGCAGGCAGTCAATAAACATTGGTGAAATGAATAAATGAGTGAATGCCATCCTCTTTCTGCTTCCTCTCTTTCTCCACGGGAAATGCTAGCATGTTGTCTATGCCAGCATGTCACCAAACACTCCCCTCCAACCTCCTGGCACCAGCCCAGCCTTTCATGGCCCCTCCTCCGCATCTCCAGAGTTGATTATTGTGTGTGTGGAGGTAGGTGGTGGGTAGTGTCATGTTTGGGAGCTTGGAATTGAAAAAATATACTAGCCAAAACCGGTTTGGCTCAGTGGATAGAGCGTCGGTCTGCGGACTGAAGGGTCCCAGGTTCGATTCCAGTCAAGGCATGTACATTGGTTGCGGGCACATCCCGAGTAGGGGGTGTGCAAGAGGCAGCTGGTCGATGTTTCTCTCTCATCGACGTTTCTAGCTCTCTATCTCTCTCCCTTCCTCTCTGTGAAATATCAATAAAATATATTAAAAAAGAAAAAAGAAAAAATATACTACACTGAAAGCTAAGATATCAAGCATAAGGCAGGACTAGGGTTAAATACTAGCAATTGAAATAAATCCATTTGTGGAGGTTCAATTTGTGGTCGTTATTCAAAGTTTCTAGCTACCAGTTATTGTTATAGAAATCAAATATTGTCGTTTTTGTCACCCTTCCTATAATCACTTTTCTTATAGAGCAAATTCTTTGCAGGGGGAGGGGGAAATGTGTTGGGTATAATATGTAACCTGTGTTTAAATTGAAATAGGAGACATAAAACTCACGAATCAACAAACCCCTTCTGCTCATCCATAGAACATTAACCACTTCTTTGTCAGTCTTCCTGAATCTCCTGGACCTCTTTGGAAGTTGGTTTAATTATTGAAAGAAGAAACTTAGCAGGGAAAATTAAAAACAAGAAGAAGAAAAAAACTAACGACAAGGAAATCAGTAAAAAAAAATGGATCAGGGAAGTAATTAATTTTGACGAAAATGATAGGGTTGACATCATTTTCAAACCAGGCCCCAACTGCCTGCTATACAGTACAAAAATGCTAATGATTAATGCTGCAACAGTCAAAGGCCCCAGAATACATCAGTTCTGTCTTCTTTACTGAGAAGAGGAAGAGAAAAAAGCTGATCCAATCAGATCAGCTTTTCTCTCTTAAAACTCCCAGGGGCGCCCTGGCTGGTTTGTCTCAGTGGATTGAGCATCAGCCTTCGGACTGAAGGGTCCCGGGTTTGATTTCAGTCAAGGGCACATGCCCTAGTTGCAGGCTCTATCCCCAGTAGGCGGTGTGCAGTAGGCAGCCAATCAATGATTCTCTCTCATCATTGGTGTTTTTATTTCTCTCTCTCTCTCCCTTCCTCTCTG
Organism: Vespertilio murinus; assembly: GCA_963924515.1. Taxonomy (NCBI): domain Eukaryota; kingdom Metazoa; phylum Chordata; class Mammalia; order Chiroptera; family Vespertilionidae; genus Vespertilio; species Vespertilio murinus. The sequence continues at coordinate 18,755,297 of OZ004719.1, read as the reverse complement.
AAATCAATAAAAATATATATTAAAAAAAAATACCTACCAAGGGCATTGTGATTCTCCTGCTAATATATGGCTGCTCAGGAGTCTGGGACTTGGAGACCTTAAGGAGCGCCATCTGGAGGGAAGTCTGGAAGTTGCTTTGCAAAGTAGTGTTATTCATGCAATCATTCAGAAATAGGCATTGAGTGTTCACTGTAGGTCAGGACCAGTGTGAGGTGCCAGGAATGCAATGGTTAATGAAAGAAAGCTCCAGTGGGACCTCAGATGTTAAAGGTAGAGGGTAACTATTTCCTCTTCCAACTTCATCTTTCCTCTTCTCTCCTTGCACTTGGCTAGTCAGTTTCTGTGAGACCTGTGAAAAGAGGCCATTCCAAGGTCCAGAACACACATTCCACCTGGTCCTTGGACAAAGGGCCAGACTTAGACATATTCTGTCCTCAGGAAGAATTTGAGAACCTGAAGGGGAAGCCAGGGACACTTGTGGAGGGCCTTAGGTGAAGGACCCTTGCAAAGACCAGCATTTCTGGGGGAGAAGCTGCTCGGCTAGATTGGACCATCCTGGGACACGTGGGATGCCCAGACCACTGCCTTGGACATTTGTGAAGGGCTGTTTTGGTCTAGGGACTGCCCACCGAGGCAGGATTAGGGACAGTACCTGCCTAAACCCGGTTCCTGACCAAGGCCTCCAGAGAGTGGTCACATTGGTCTCCCCGTAAAGCCCAACTTAACGAGGAGTAAATGGCTCGACTGAGTCATAACCATAGACAGCCCATCGGCTTGGGTAGAGTTGGCAAGGGGCAGAGTTGGTCAGAGTTTAATGCCACAGAGCCCTTAGTTGAGAGCAGTTGCTACAACCATGCAGGTTCAAAAAGAACTTAACAAGTTTTGCTTTTGCTGATTAAAAAAAAATATAAAGAAAAGAAAGTTGGTTTTTGTTTGTTTGTTTTTTAAAAAAGGCATTTCTTCAGTTGTGTCCTAGTAAATCTGCCAGTTAAAATTTGTGCTTTGTAGGTGACATGTGAGTGCCAGTGACTTGGGGAAAACCAACCTAACTGATAGTCAGTAGCCTGGGTCCCCTTGACATCTCTGTTTCTTTAAGGTTTTCTTTGGTCAGGTTGAGTCCACAGAGGTGGCCTCTAATGTCACTCCTTGGATGCGCCTCCACCGCCTGCTGATGGTTACAGCACCTCCTGTCAATTTATTACAAGTCTAGCTGATTACTGTGGCAACTGGTTCTATGTACATTGATGTATCTGGGGCATTTACGACTTTCTGTATATTTATTTGGTCTATTTTGCTGTAGAGAAGGGACTTTGTGACCACTGCATAATCCCCATAGGTGAGTCCATAGATTCTGCTCAGAGAGTTTGTAGTGACTATTGATCAGTTGTGGGGATGAAGATAAACAGGACACGCCAGCCCTCCTGCTTTGCTAGTCTGTACATTTTTGCACAGGGTTGGGGGCAGGGGAAGAAAAGGTGTTACTCTTTCAAAATTTCCATGGTCTTTCTTTCAAGGATAATGAGTATGTTGGGACCTGAATAGAGCATGTATCTTGCAATCATTGGACTGGTAGAGGTGACTTAGGATCTACAGGTAAACATAAAAACAAATTGAAACCACAGAAAAATTCTGTTATAATTCCATCACCATTTTTTAAAACAAATTCTTTTATTGTTCTTTATTATTCATCACTCAGTGAGTGTTTACTGAGTTTCTACTTTGTGCAGGTATTCAGCTAGGTCAGTGGGCATCCTTTTCTCAGCTCTGTGTCTGCTTCTCCATTTGCTGGGACCAGAGAGGGCTCTGCGCTTGTCCCTTTGCCATCCCATGGGGATGGCAGAACAGACATGAGTTCATCCACTCTTAATAGAGTTATTATGACAGGGCATTGTTAACATAATAACAAAGAAAATAAAATCCGTGCTCTTCCCAGCCCTTACTTTGCCACCTCAGCCCTGGGGGGAGAGTGCCATCCCACAGTTAGTGATGGCACTAACTCACTAAATACCAACTACTAAAGATGTGTTGAATGCCTGGCCCTGTGCTAAGTGTTAGGAATACATTGATAAATAAAAGCCAGGCCCTTCCCGAAGTTGTTCATCAGATATGTGGAAAGGTGTCTAGTACACCAGAGTCTACAATGAAGTGTGACGTGCGCTATAAGAAACCTGAGGACAGGAAGCACCAAAGAGGAGCTCTGAGTTCAGACGGGCAGGGCTTGGAAAACCTTCCCGGAGGAGGTGTTGCCAGTGGTGATGGAAGGTGTGTGGACATCAGGGGGTGGCTGCTAGGGAGAGGATATTCTAAACAGGAAAAAGGCAAGGCAAGTGAAACGTGGGGGCATGAGAACACAAACACCTATGAAATGGGGCTAGAGGTGGCCAGGGGATGGGCCTAAGGGCCAGCTGGCCAAGCCCTAGTCTCTTATTTTTTTTATCTTGAAACCATTGGAGAATTACTAAAGGATTTCAGTGAAGAGAGGACCTGTTCCAATTGGGCTTCAGAAGCATCCATCTAGTCATGGTGTGGAGGATGATTGCAGGACTTAAAAGCCAGAGACAGAGTGATAGGTCAGAAACCTTTTGGAGGAGAGCACATTGGAACAGCTGAAGGTGTGGATTAAGGGGGAAGAAATGTGAAGTGTAGGGTGTATGGGACAGTAATTTAGGAAAGTCATTAGTAGGTGACTCTTTGGATGTGGAGGTGAGATTGTGGTACATGACAGGAAGGCCCACTGCAGAAGTATCCTGGGTGAGGTAAATGGGACCCTTTATGGGTCTTGCAGTGACCCCACCCCCACCCCCAGTTATGGAGCAGATGGAAGTTAAAGCTCCTTAGCCCAGATATGAAACTGGGCAGACACAGACTGCTGAGTAGCAGAACTTATTTCTTTTATAATTTACTAGAGGCCCAGTGCATGAAAATTCTTGCACTGGGAGGTGGGGGTCCCTCAGCCTGGCCTGTCCCCTCTCACAGTCCGGCAGCCCGCAGGGGTAGGAGGCGGCCTGGAGACCTGGGGAAGGCAATGCCCCCATCACACCTCTGCTGCTGCCACTGCTGGCAGCACAAACCTTGGCCAGCCCTGGTTATCTGAGCCTCAGGAGGCCCTGGGAGGCTGGGCAGCTGCCATCGGAGGCTTGCCTGCACCTCAGGCGGCTGGGCAGCCGACATCTGAGGTTCACCTGTGCCTCAGGCCTTGGCTGGGAAGCTGATATCCAAGGCTTGACTGTGCCTCTGGCATTGGCTGGGCAGGTGCCATCGGAGGCTTGCCTGCACCTCAGGCGGTTGGACAGCCAACATCTGAGGTTTACCTGTGCCTCTGGCATTGGCTGGGCAGGTGCCATCGGAGGCTTGCCTGCGCCTCGGGCTGGCCCTGGGGGGCTGTGGGCGGGTCTGGCTGCACCATGCACCTGGCACCTTCCTTGTGGGACTGAAAGGACTGGGGACTCCTGCGGGGCTGAGGGGAATGGATGCCGCCATCTTGTGGCTTTGGGCTCTGCCATCTTTGTAACGGCATGAGGGTCAATTTGCATATTCCCTCTTTATTAGATAGGGTTATTTTTTATTGCTATTTCTTCCATTGCAGCTTATATTCAATAGAATGTTTGCTTTCTATTATAGTACAATTATATCTGGATGCTGACATAGCAGAGGATTCTAAAGGCAGCAGACCCACCTTTCTGTGGGCTCCATCCTGGCAATATCCCACTTTTTAGTGAGCTGCAGACACACCCTGTTGAGATACAAGGGAGGAATGGGCAGCCCCCATTCTCTCCTGCATCCTCATCTCAGACAATCTATGTGTTGCCTTGATGGGGGCCCATGTGGAAGCACCTTCAACCCATCGGATCCATCCCTCTGCCCCAGAGCAGGGGAGAAGGGTCAATGATGACCTCCGGTTTTCAGATACCAGTTAGTCCATCTGCCACAGTAAAATCACAATTTTCATTGAAAGCTCTTTGGATGCAGATGAACTAGGGATGTTGTGAAGACAGAACGGTGGGAGCTGGGGCATAGGGGGTTAAAATGCACTCATCCTTCCCACAGCAGCTAGAGGTCATGTTCCATAAACATTCTGATTCTTGCCACTCTGAACATATGTTTCCTTATTATCTTTTAATTGGCTTTTATTCTAAATTTAACACTAAACAGTTGTGGTAGCGGCTGTGAACACTGGTGTGGGAACATGTCAATTCTGGGGACTCGGGAGGCACCAGGACCTCCTGCGTGCCTCCATCCCCTCCCACGTCACACCCCCTGCATGGAGAATCAGGAGATGCGCATCGTGCCCCCTCCTGCCTGTGTTGTTGTGTTCATAGGTGCCAGGTTCTGGGGAGCGAAGGGAGAGGAATGACCTGAAACCTGAAGGCTACCACCAGAAGCCATGCATACTGCAGGTGAAGCCAGGAGGTTGGAAGCTACTATCAGCAGGCTGTGCTGCAAGAAATCTTGTGTTCCAGGGAAACACTTCAGAAATTGTTGAAAACTAAGCAATATATGGCAATCGGGTATTCTTGAGAAAGAGAAATCTGGGAAGTCAGACTTTAAAGAACTCCTAGGTCTGTGATGGGGAAGGAAGCCTGGTGCAGAGGGAGGAGGTGGAGCTGGGAATTACAGACTCAGTGTGAATACAGCCTCTGAGCCTTGGTGTCCTCATCTGCAAAATGGGATCATCAGGATGTTGCAGAGAATTGTCCGGACTAAGAATCAGGGCTGGCAGAGCATTCAGCCCAGAATAGGTTCTCAAAAATGTTAATGATTAGATTATTTTTCCAACTGGGCCCTGCAGCCCACTAGTCCAACAAGATACTCTGTGAACAATGAATTCAGTGTTTAGATTATTTTGGATGACATAGTGTGCTATACGCCTTCCTTCTTTGAGATTTGTAACATATCAGGGAATTTTAAAGGCTTCTCAAAGGTTTACCAAAACCCTGCTTAACTTTCACTCTAGCTGCCCCTTCATATTAGACCTTGAAAATATTTTTGATTGTCTGTGTTATTCTGAGAAATGCCATTATCAAACCCTGAAAACAAAAATTCTGTGAAATCTGCTTAGAAAAATACTGAGTTTTTGTTATATGGCTCTAATAAGGTGTAAATCTTTCTCTTCAAACTCCATCCAGATTTGGCACCAAATTCTCTTATTTCTTCTGTCTTACTCCATTGGTTTGCCCTCATTCTCTACACATAGTTGTCACCCCAATCTGACCCCCAGAGATCCATAACTGTGTTGTTAGGATAGTCTCCTGTCTGCTATCCATTCACACATTCATTCCAATTCAGCCTGTGTTACACGCCTGACCCATCTTCAGCACCTGTTTCCACCCTCCACACCACTTCCTTTGGTGCCAGGCAAAGCCTCGCTCCTAACTGTGGCTTCCAGTCTTAACATTCCTATCTGCTCTTTCAGGGGTCCATTCAGTATGACCCTACTCTGTCAGTGTAACTGTACTTACGTAGATCCACACACACCCAGGTAGCAGGTTAGCTCTGTCATGGGCTCACCCCTGATCTATTGAGCTCTCACTGTAAATACAGTGGCTTGTTATACATGAACTCATTGAATTCTCACACTCTGCTCTGAAAGATAGATACCATCATTTTCATTTCCCAGACACACAAAGTAAAGCATAAAGAACTCAGGTCCCATGGATTTCAAAGACCTGGCTCTTAACTAGCTGGTCATACTACCTCTCAGAAATGGGATGAACTCATGGGAATGGTGGAATTAATAGATTTTCTTTAGCCAGAGGCATTTATAAACCTAAAAATACTTTGAACAGAGAATGTAAAGTTGGCCATGATGGCTTGCTCGGGGCAAACTCATTCTAGGTCTCTGTTATCATCATGTTCTCCTCTTGTAAGTCACGCAGGGGATGGATATAATGTTTAATAGGTTCTACTTTCCATAATATAATATTCTTCCATATTTGAAGAAAAACAGCCTTCAGGCATTTGTCCCAACCTCTCCATGGTTGTGGAAGGCCTTACTAGCCCCTGAAGTGATGGGTGTGTTTGGAGACAGCATACTCCCAAGTTGCTCATTTCTCTCCTTTGCTTCTTCTCACCATTGACCAACAGTTCTATGTCGTGGCCATGGACAGTCTCTTGTGTAAAAGCGTTTGAATGTGCCAAGAAGGTGAAAGGGAAGCAGGAGTTGCCATGTTCGCTTGCTGCCTAGGAAGGAAGATTCCTTCAGGTGGTAGTTTCAGTCCTTCTCTGACCACCTTCTTTCTCAGAACAGAGCAAAGTGTCCTTTATACACTATCCAGTTTGTCATAAATGTAGGATCACACAGCGTTGTCAGTTTCCAGATATGGCAGTGACAGATTCATCAGTCAGTCAGCAGACATCTACTAAAGATCTGTTATGTGCCCAGCACTGTACTATGGAGAGTTCTACAGTATGATACTGACCTCAAAGAATTTGCAGTCTATTTGTGGTAGCAAGGTAAAAAATATAATAATAACAGCAATAATGCTAACAACAGCAGCTGCTTTCATTAGACATCTTGGCACTCTGTTAAGCGCTTTTAATATATTTTTTCAAGTAGAAGACAAAGTGGGGCTTAGTGACATCACCTTATTCAAAAATAGTATTGTAAGGATGGTTAGGTAGGGGAGGGAACATTATAATTGTGAGAATGCTCTGATAAAGTCTGCAAGCATCTTGAGACTTAGGCAAGTTATGTCTCTCTTTTATAGAGAGGCATGAGCAAAGCTAGAAGGAAGTAGGTAGGGAAATGGTGTGAGGCCAGCCTGTTCTCAGGAGGGTCTGGATCCTGGCTCAGGCAGAAAGTGGGCTAGCATTCAGGGGCCTGAAGGAAAGAGAGGAGCTTAACCAAAGTTTAATTAGCAAGCTTTTTGTTCTGATTGATCAGTGGGGGCAAACTAATTAGCTCAGCTAATCATTTATAGGGGAAAATGGGAAATTTGAGGGTCTATGTCTGGCTTTGTCACCAGTAAACAAAAGTAACATCTGTGAGCCATGTCTAAATCTCATGGAGAATGGTTCTTTGCAATAAGCTATTTTTTAGAACACAAAGAGATGAATGGATTCCTTAAGCTTTGTGTAAGTCAACACTGTCAGTTCTCTATGTGAGAGATGGCAAAACTGAGCAACAGAGAGGTCACTTACTTTGCCCGAGTTCACAGAATGATCAGTAGGGTAGGTGGAGCCTATACTTGGTCTGTCTCCCTCCAGGCTGTACAATCAGCCCTACGTTACGTGGTCCAGACTATACGTGCTACTGGAGTTGGGAGAGACTGAGTGAGGGCCAGAGCAGTCACCGCAAGCTTCCAGGAAGGAGACATTCTGGAGAATGAGCAGGAGCTGATCAGGTTGTTAGGTATTGGGTGAGTTGTCAGGGCAGAGCAATAAGGTAAAAAACAGGTGAAGGTGGCCAAGGAAATGGGTATTTTATGACATGTTAAAATCGTGTGAAATTTAAATTTCAGCATCCATAAATGATGTTCTGTTGAAACATAGTCATGCCTATTGTTTAGTGTCTGTGGCTGCTTTGTCAAATATAGGCAGAGCTGAGTGGTTTCTGCAGAAAAGCCTAGAATACTTACCATCTGGCCCTTTGCAGAGGAAGCTTGCCAGCTCCTGCTGCAGGTGGTTGATCTTATGGGATCCTCTCATCCCCCGAGACCCAGTCCAACAGCTCTATCCCCAGTAAAACCTAGGCTGGTCTAACTGTCCAAATCACCTGGTCCTTCTTTGATCCTTTTTTAAAAATAGCGCTTAATTCTGTGTGTCGGCCTTATCTCCTCTAGAAGACAGTACATCCTTTGGATGTAGGGATTGCACATAATTCGTTCTGGTGTGTTCAAAAGGCCGGCACAGCACCTTGTAAATAGACATTCAGTAGCTTAGTATTTGCTCTATCAGATTGAATTGAGTTCCACTTTGGATCTTTGGACTTTTGCCTGATGTCAACCAACTATTTAATGAGAAGGAAGTCCTATGAGGCTGGAGAGAGAAATCTAAGAAGGGTCTACAAAGATTTTACTCAAAAAACAACAACAAATAAATAATGGTTACAGCCTTGAGCTGAATACTTAGCACTATTCGCATACAATTTCCACATTGGTTACTTGTTGACAACATTCCCTTTCTGCTGTTTCTCAGAGTGCAAAGTTAGATGAACCTCAGGGACTTGGAAATGTTAAGGATAAAGTTTCTACTGTTTGACAGTAGACTAGAGCAAAGACAACATCTGAATTATCTTCTAGGACACTTGATACTGTGGGAATGATGAGTAAATCCAAGGTCCTATAACGTCAAGCTTTAAAATGGAATTCATGGTGTAATGTATCTTGTTTCCTATATTTCTCTGTGTGGGTTTGATTCTGTATTGGTGCAAAAGAAAAATACCACCAGCCTCTTGATACCTAGAAAGGATTTTATTTTTCTCTTTTCTGTGAAATAAGAAAGAATCTAGAACAGCTGTGGGCAAACTACGGCCCAAGGGCCAGATCTGGCCAGTTCGGCTGTTCTGTACGGCCCGTGGAGCCGAAAGAGCGGAGGGTTCTCTTGCTCTCCCCTCCACTCCTTCACCAGCAGCCCAAGATGAGAGTGTCAGCATGGTCAGGTTGCTTTTATTCCGGCCCTCCGGTCTAGTTTAAGAACCCATTGTGGCCCTCGAGTCAAAAAGTTTGCCTACCCCTGATCTAGACATTCTAGCACTCCTTTCTAAATAATAAAAGCGTAATATGCTAATGAGACTAGACAGCTAAACCACCTTGCAGATGTCCTTCCAAATCACCTTCTGGATGAAGCCAGAGCTTCAGGGGCCAAGTCCCTTGCATGAATTTTGTGCATTGGGCCTCTAGTCTATACTAATAAAAGGATAATATGCTAATTAGACCAGAAGACCTTCCAGGAGACCTTCCAGATGTCCTTCCAGACAAAGCCATGGTGGCAGGGTCAAGGCAGAGGCAGTTAGCAAGTAGATTGGGAGTGGAGGGCAGTTGGGGGCAATCAGGCCAGCAGGAAAAGTGGTTAGGGGCAGTCAGGCAGGTAGGCAGGTAGGTGAGTGGTTAGGAGTCAGTGTTCCTGGATTTTGAGAGAGATGTGGGATTGGGTCTAAACCGGCAGCCGGGTATCCCCTGAGGGATCCAAGATTAGAGAGGATGCAGGCTGGGCTGAGGACACACACCACCACCCCCTGTGCACGAATTTTGTGCATTGGGCCACTAGTCTGTATATATAAAAGGCTAAGCCGATAGGTGTGACACACACTGACCACCAGGGGGCAGACGCTCAACACAGGAGCTTCTGAGTAACAGCCCTCTTGCACTCCAGGACCCCTCGGGGGATGTCAGACTGCTGGTTTTGGCCCAATACCACATGCCAGGTCTTAGGACCCTACTTGCAAGAGAGACCCCACTCACTCCGCAGACACCTTTCATGTCCCAGTGCTCAGTCTGCCCTAATTAATTTTTTTCAATGTGTAAGAATCTATGCACCAGGCCTTTAGTGTGTTATAAATATTTTCTAAAACATGGAATGAGGTCCCTTAAATGCTGCCTTTTATATGCCATCTACCCCATGCCATTGTCCTCCAAGTAGTAGGGCATTTGGGGAGAACTATTTTATAAGTAGAAAGGTTGACTTGAAGATCAGAACTTCCTCTTGTTCCACTTGTGTAGACTTTTTTCTTGGAGTGATTAAAGCTCAGCATGATCACAGCATCTTTCCTACCCATCCCCCCTACCACCACCATTCATTGAAATATCATCCATAAATAATAAAGTTGTTTAGTTTTGCCAAACAGTAATGATGCTAAGGAATATACTGCCCACTTTTATCTCGTTTACATATTGGGGCTACTTTTAGAATGTTTAAGAAGTGTTCTGAAAGTATTTAGAAAGTAAATTACTCTTGCTTAGGATTGAGATCAGAAAACTGCCTAAGTCAGAATTGCTTCGTGTGCCTGATAAGATGCAGATTCCCAGCTCCTCCCCACAGACTTGGGAAAATATCAAGAAGCTTAGATCAAGAATAATAGAAGTTTAACATTTGGCTGTTAAAATGGACTTGAACCCAAGCTTCTGAATGGCTCTGCCTGCTAGGACATCGCTGGCAAGTGGGTTGTCTGGTATCTACATGAATACTTCTGCTAGGCCAGAGCTTGCCATCTCCAAGGCTGCCCACCTACTTGGCTTCAGCTGTAAGCTATTACCAAAATGGTCTCCAGAGGAATCAAGAGTCTTGCTTTAGCCTCCATGCACCCTCCAGAGTAGTTTTAAAGCTTTATCCAGATCCTGCCCAAAGGCTCTCTCCCATGCCTCTAATATCACTCATACCTTATCGTCTTCTTTTCTATCCACTTCCCCAACCGTGCATAGTAGAAAATGAGCTTTATTTCTTATTTACCTGCGTATATGAGTACTGAGTCCTGTACCTGACATAATAGGTGCTCAGTGAAAATTTGTGGTTCTCCAAACTCATCCTCTTATCATTTCCCCTCTTGGATCTTAACTCCACTCTCTGACATACACAAAATTCACATGGTTCCACTTCTGCATGACAACCCTTCAAATATTTACAGAGAGAACTGCTAAGCCTGCTTCTGAATCTCCTTGTCTCCATCCCAAACTGCCCCAGTTCCTATGACACTGTCTCCAGGTGACCTGCAATCCTGACAGTCCACCCTTTTGTCAGATCTCTATCTCCTTGGGTCACCCAGAACTGAACCAACTCATGGTGTGTAGCTTGAGGCAGCTGTTCCTCTCCATCACCTTGGTTACCACATACCCTTAATACAATGGGCGATATAACTGCTGGCCCGGCAGCATGCTCCCTTCATTGCCAGGCTCTTCATCTTATAACCTTTGCTTTCCCAAGCATCCTGCTGTTTTTGCCCTTTACAAATGGTGCTGCAACCAGGCCGAGCCATTGAGCCTCTCGCAAACCAGTGTGGGTGCAGCTCTCATAGTGAGAGTATTATTAAGGTTGGACAGTCAGCTGCAGAGACCAGAATCTGAGAACAGAGGGCATGCACGGGTCACTGAGGGGTGAAAGAACCGGTCCACTCGGTGCATTTTAAACTCAAGAGACGAGGACCAAGAGATGAGAAACTTGTGCAGAATCCAAAATTGCCACCAGGAGCCACAGTCTATTTGAGCTGGTGGCTCCAATGGGCAGGAAGGCAGCATAAATCTCAGTGAGGCAAAGCTAAGTGGTAACAGTCTTTAAGTTCTGTCATACGTAGTTAATTTGCAGAATAAATTGGTCGGGGCAGCAAAAGGATTTAACATCTGAATTCATTTGAAAAACAGAAGCTAGATGAGTATCGAGAGGAAAATGGAGACATTACAACATTCCCTTGCTGGCTGGAGTGGTGTTATTACTGAATAATATTTTTATTAACAATTTCTAGATTGTTTGATAGTTAAAATATTTATAAGACAGACGCTGCAGCAGCTCAGCAAGGCATTAACCTCTCTGGCTGGGGAGCCACATAAGCCCCAAGTGACTCCCTGCATCTCATTCAGGTGAGCATCCCCCCACATCTACTCACACCCACACCTTCTGTGTTGTGTACATGGGTGTGCAGCTGAGGTTTTGCCATTTCAGAATTGACCAGGGATTTCCCTAGATGATGCTCCACTTCTCCAGGTTTGAAGCCAGAAAGAGAAAGAGATGACTAGGCAGGAGCTGGAGCATACAGGTCAGGAGGTGGAACGTGCTGCATAGAGGGAACTCTCATTAATCTGCGTGGATAAAGCAGGAGCTCTGGGAGGCCCTCAGTGGAGCCCTCAACACTAGCAGAGGCTGAAGCTGGTGCTGGGAGCTCCTTTTTCTCTGCACCCCCTCTGTATATTTTTTCTGGACTATCTTCTTGAGTTTTCCTGGCTCCCTCTTCCGGGAGATGAAGAAGTTGGGAGGCACCTACCCCTGAAAGGTGTGAGGGTGCACACTGGCTCAGCCTCTGAAATAGGAAAACCCAGAGCACAGAAGAAAAAGCCTTAATCTTCAGGCAAGTGCACAGCCATTCACATGGCCTCTCTGCTAATGGAGATTTGGCAGTAGTAGTCCGCAGGTGTTCCCCATTTCCACCTCTCAGCCGGTCCTCTCCGCTCCCTCTCTCCATGCCGCTCCATCTGTGGCCAGTCAGCAGGGATAACCCAGTGCATCTCTGCACATTTGAAGGCTGTGACTCTGAATCTCTTTGTCAGGTTTATTTTGATGTTGACAAGAGGCCACACAGACACTGCTGGGCCTTGGGATGCTGATGGAGCGGAAACTTCTTCTCGTCATCCCTGCACCTTGGCTGGAGGTCCAGGGGATGGACAGTAGCTCCCCAATGGCCAGCCAGTGCATCAGCAGCAGCTATGGTCAGGGGAGGGCTCACAGTCAGTCACCATGTTGAAGGCTATGGACACTGCAGTGGGTTGAATATGTTTCCTTAAAATTCATACTACCTGGAGCCTCAGAATGCAAGCCCTGCTTGTTTGGAAGCAGGGTCTTTGCATATGTAATTATGTTGAGATGAGGTCATACTTACAGTGAACCCTAAACCCAATGACTGGTGTCTTTATAAGAGCAAAAAGAGGGGGATTTGGACACAGACACACACAGAACCCTAGATTGGGGTGATGTAGCTACAAGTCAGGGAACCCCAGAGGACGCTAGGAATGCAGGCGCCACTTGAAGCTGGAAGAGGTAAGGCAGGGTCTTCCCTCAAGTCTGGGGAGCCTGGCCCTTCCTGCCCCTGGATTTCAGGCTCTCAGCCTGCAGACTGCAGCAATACATTACTGCTGTTTTAAGCCACTCAGTTGGCAATGTGTTAGGGCAGCCCTAAGAAACTAAGAAGAAGAGACTTAGTGAGGACAGAAACCTTGGCGATCCACTCAGAGTCCCATGAAAGGCATTTGGTGAACAAAGAAATGGGACCACAAGAGGCAAGTGGAAAAACAGGCAGCATGTAGACATTACAGAGGGTGAGTGTTAGATAATACGTGAACCAATTTATTGCAATTCAGCCAAGACTGAGGAAGTGTCTGCAGAGTATCAGGTGCTGGGCTCCAGGGACATACAATGAGTAAGACTCCGCCCTGGAAACAGACAGATATGAAGGCAGACTTAGTCGACACAAGGGAGGTCAGTGCTCTGCTGGACACGGGTATGAAGACCCATGGAATCACTTATGGCAACGGCAGGAGTGGAAGGCAATAAATACTTGGAGGGAGGGAGACAGGAAAGACAGACATTTTGGGGGTGGGGAAAACAATGAAATCAGCCCAGTCTACCACACCCCTGGCACTTAGTCAGCACCTCCAGATCCTTCCACTGAGCATGGCCTGGCCTTTGTGGTGACACCTAGTGAGGCTTTGGGTTGTCACTTGAGGAGTTGCAGGCAAAGACTAGGAAGAGCTAAAGTCCCTTTGCTGCTTTCCATCTCTTAATATTTGTTGAATTCTTACCAACTACAGGGCATTGGGTGAGAGCCATGGCAGTCCACCAAGAATAAGGCAGCTCTTGCCCCCAGGGACTCACATTCTAGCTCAGATTTTCAACCGGTGTGCTGCAGATTTTTAAAACATACAATACCTGTCTATTTAGGAGCCATAACCTCTTTTTCTTTAAATTGTCAAACAGAAAAATGATAACAGCCAACACAACAATAGACAGCCCATGTGAATGAATCAAAATTTTATATATTTTATTTGAGCAAAAGAAATGTTTTGTTTTGTTTTTGTGCTACAGAATTTTAGTAATTAGTTTATGTGCCATGAAATGAAAGAGTATGAAAATGCTAGTCTATCTAAGAAGGGCTCATTTTTTAAGTCAATGCTTTAGTTACTTGGAATTTGTTTCTGTGCGTCTTGAGACATATGGGCTGTGTGGAGCTGGGTCTCCGAGCAGTGGTTGCATCTCTCAGCTGTCCTCACCATTTCCTCCCCACACCAAGGTCAAGATTGGACAAGGGGTCACAGCTCGACAGAGGCTATCTTTCTGTCATTAATTCCTTGGGAGGTGCTGCCATCCAGCTGTTTGACTCAACCTCTTATCCCAAACGGAATTTCACTATGACTGACCAAAAAGACGCTGATAGAGGCTTTGATGTATTTCATCCATTTGTCATTAAATTAACTGTTCCCAGGCCAAAGGGAACTACCAATGCTGGGCAAAGAGAAAGCACTACGCTTACACCGAAACTCCATGAACCTTATTAGCCAGGAACCTCAACCAGGCAATCATTGGTTTGATAACACGGCCATTAAGAGGAGGCAATCTTAACAAAATGAAACCTTATATTATTAATCAATTCTTAAAAAGCCATTTGGGCTATAGGTACCATTTTATTTCTGTCTCCCACAGCTTCCAAATCTGCATAATCACAATTGATTAATAAAATTATTACCTTGGAGGCACCTTGGGGAAAGGTTTAATCCTGTTTCATAGGCAGTGCTTCATGGGACAGGCAGAAAATCGGAAAACTGCATTTTTAGAGAAGAAAAATGTCAACAAGGATTGGAGGAAATGTAAGCATTTTCTGGCTAAGTATCAATTAAAGAAAAATTCAATTTTCCAAAAGACACCTTTTCTTGAGCCTCCCAGCTAATGGCGCTTTGCTGCAGTGCGTAGTGGGTATTGATGACCACTAATTACCACACTGGACTCCCCCACACCCAGAGATGCTGCTCACGCTTATAGCAAAGACCATCTGCTATTTCCAGAAACTTCCCGAAGAAAGACCAAAGCACTAGATCTGAAGTACACAGTAACTTTAATTTTAGAACAGAAAATAAAGGCTACATCCTGACAAAGGATTTAAAAAAAGTTAATTCCGTTTTAGGAAAGGACAAAAATATAAATTCTTTGGAATTGGGGCTTTTTCTGGACATGGTGAGCCAGTGGTTTTCTAGTATTTAATCCCCAAAGAAAAATGTGCTTCCTCTGGGAGTGTTGAGTGTGTGGCTGGAAGTGTGGATGGGCCTGTGTGCAGGCTGCAGGTGTTCTGTTGCATCCTTGTAGCCATCCTGGTTCCAGGTGCATTTCTCTCTTTCGCTATCACAACCGCTTTTTTGCTGGTGATGTAGAACATGTGATTCTTAACCTCAGTATGACTGCTGTCTCCCCGCTCCACCCACACAGTGATGCATCTGCCAGCTCAGCCGCCTTTGGTACCCAGAGGCTCACAGGCCCCAAACACCAGGCCCTTTGTCACTTGGTGACATTAGTGGCTATAACCTTCTCACATTTTCTAGTCACAAAAGAACCACTGCTTACTCGTCCACATCATAGATGGCTTCTCCTTTTATTAAGCTTAAGTCCTTCAGTCCCAAGGTAGTGAATTTCCCAATGCACATCAATGAATTTTGAAATGCAAGTGTAGGTTTCACAAAATTTGCACAACGTACTTTTGTCAGTATTGCCCTCAGTCTTTGTAACTAGATATATCTGACCAATGCCCACTTGTACATGAAAGCGGTGGAACCCACTCTGGATTGATGCCCCTCTTCTTAGAGGAAAACTAGACCATCTCAAAAGCACCCAGGCCAGTCAGACAAGAAAGGAATTTAAACCCCGCCTGCCCAGTGAGTACCTGCTGAACACAGACAATTGTCACTTTGTACACAGGTCAGTCTAAGTGACTTATTAATCCAACAAACACTTGTAGGCATTCAGTAAATATTTGTATAATGAATTGTTGAATGTATTAGGCATTCAGCAATGTGGGATATTACAGTGAAGAACGAGATGTAATTTCTCCCCTGGAGGAGCCATGTGGGATAGGGTGGCTGGGGCCAGGGCACATAAGTAGACAGGCATTTCGAGAATAGTTAAATTTGGAGCATACTCACTATGTCCCGGGCACCAAACTCTCTTCATGGAATACACCATTCATCTTTACCAAGCCTTATTATTAAGTCAGGTCAGTTATCTCTTTTGTATGTATGAGAGAGCTCAGGCCCAGAAAGGTTAAGAAACTCACCTTAAATTACACAGCTAGCAAGTGGGAAGATCAGAAATCAAACCAGGCAGCCTGACTGAGACCTCACACTTTAGACTGCGGTGCTCTGGGGCAGCAGTGGGCCAGCAGAGCGATGGATGGCTGGGGGCAAAGGAGCCTGGCTGGTTGACTGGAGAGTAGGACAGAACCAGCAGTGCAGCCATGGTTTCTGCCTCTAGCACCTAGGAGGTGCCTTTGCTGAACTGGGACCTGCAAAGAGGACAAATGTTGGGGCAAGTGTGGAGGGATTGTGGATGGCAGTTGGGGGCACATTGATTGATATGCCTGCTGGACAGACATCTGAGTGATTTCTGAACAAGCATGCTAAGGTTCTGGTCAATATGGAGGAGACCAGGCTGGAGATGTGGAGTTGGCTGTCATTAGAATAATGCTTTGTTCCGTCTGCTGGCTTGAATGGCTAGAGACTGTTCACAAATGCTTTGTTTTTTTTATGTTTGAGTGCTTTTAAAAAGTTGAAACTCTTATTATAACTTAATATATTCACCCTTTCCCCTTCAATATATATATGGAGAGATGGATGGGTGGGTAGGTGGATAGATAGATAGATAATAGGTAGATGGTAGATATAGATGGGTGATAGATAGGTATGGATCTGTACACCTAAACTAGGCATGGTGTCAAAGATAAGGAAGACAACTCCGGGTGCTCATTATCTCACATAGAGACATAAAGATGGAGAGAAGTGGCTGGTTCATGCCCTATCCTTTTCCTCTAATTATCCACTATAGGCCCAGTGCACGAATTCATGAACCAGTGGGTTCCTCGGCCTGGTTTGCGGGATCGGGCTGAAATCAGCTCTCCAACATCCCATGAGGGGTCCAGGATTGCGAGAGGGCACAGGCCAGGTCAAGGGACCCCACTGGTGCACGATTGGGACTGGGATGGGGAGAGATGCTGGAGGTTGGCCAGCCAGGGAGGGAACATAGGAGTGCTCCAGGGCATGTCCAGCCCATCTGGCTCAGTCCCAATCGGCAGGACCCCAGTAGTAAGCTAACCTACAGGTTGGAGTGTCTGCCTCCTGGTGGTCAGTGCACATCATAGCAAGTGGTTGAGTGGCCTTAGCATATTAAGCTTTGATTGGTTGAACGGCTGACTAGCCGACTGGACACTTAGCATATTAGGCTTTTATCATATAGGATTGTACTCTATTTTCTCAGAGAGTGTGCCCCTTGGCAGGTCTGGGAGTTCAGATTAAGTCATCCAGAGTCACTGAATCCCCTCTGAGATTGACTGCGCCTGCATGCCTGGACAGAAATGTGATTTCAGATGACTCGGGACCCCTGTGTGAACTCTGAAGGGTGGAGATGGGGAGAGCTCCTGCAGGGGGGGGGGGTGTCGGTGGGCTCAGGGCTCAGTGTGCTGTGGCCGTGTGCCATTTGCTCGCTCTGTGTCAAACTGTCTCTCCTGAGGACCCACGCCATCTCCAGAAGCTGAGCTCTGACTAGCTTACATCTGATTCCTCACTGCCTAATGAACTACCTCTCTAGCTCTGGCTGTGATGTCATTAGCATCACATTGCCTTGGGCACCAACTTGAGAGATTCTTACAGCAGCCCCAGAATCCTACAAGAATCGTACCAGTTTACTTCATAACCACTCATTCACCTTGGTGACCTGTCAGTTCCCACCAGCACAGCGGGCCGGCATGAGGTTGGCTCAGTCACTTTTATCATCATGAGTCCAGATGGGTCCATATGTACCTGCCCAAGGCCATGGGCACGGCCACGGTGAGATTTTGAACATCGGGAAGGCCAGTATTCTCATACCCCGATATTCTGTGGGGAAAATTCATCCACTGTGTTCCATAGGTACAGTTTTAGCCTCAAGCAAATGGCATTTATTTATAGCAAACTGTATTTTAAGAATGCTTTGCAGTTTGGGGGCTGTGAACTACATTTCATGTTGGCTCTTCTTCCGTTTTGAGAAACGTGAGTGCCCTGGCTGGACCCCAGCGCCTTCCCTGGGAGCAGTGGGGTGGGTTCTGCAAACAGGTGAAAGGAGGCCACAACCACACCCGGAATCCTCCATCAGAAGGCGCTTAGGCTAATGGTAGTCTTTTAAGACCCTAATTGTAGCTTATTTCTTGTGTCCAGAGACTGTGTACTTGTTGAAATAGAATATTCATTTATTAAGAGACACTGTAGTGTCAAATTACTAGAGCATTTCTACCCAGGATCGGGATGGTGGAAGGGGGCAGAAGCACCCAAGGGCTGTAAATGGAGTGGGCAATAGAACCATAGGAAATGGGGTGGAGTCTCCTCCCTACCACTCTCCACACACAGACCCTCTCACACCCAGGCCAGCATGGGGGGAGGTAAAGCAAGTGTCAAAGATCAGGCTCTGCTGAAGCTTTTAGGATTTGGACGAGCTTCACTTGCCACAGACGTGATGGTTGTAAGAGCTCTGTTTGGGCAAAGGGAGATTTATCTGGCTTTCCACCGGACTCCATCATTTTAAGGAGCATTTCCCAATTGTATCTTTAACCGCGCATGGAAAATGTGTTTCCTCCTTGAAAAATGTCTCTCACACACATCTCTGTTCTTCGCCGGAGTCTTCCGGGAGTTCACTGCTCATCGCTTCTGAGTAAATCCAGCTCCTCTCTAGGCAGCTCGTCTGCCCGCTGGGAGGACCGGCAGGGCGGCTGGTCTTGGTCTCGGGCGGGCTTGCTCCTCGGGACTGGTATAGTTTCAGGAGAGGGCAGACTTGATGCTGAATTACAAGAGTTGGGTGGCTTCCCACCATATTCTTCTGCACTCTCCTTCCCTTGCCTCTCTTTTCCCTGGCCTTGTACCTGTCCAGGACTGAAAGAGACAGGGGGTGGGGAGAGGGAGTGCTGCATCTTGATTTTTTTTTAAATTTTCATTGAATTTACTGGGATAACAGTGTTTAATAAAATTAAATAGGTTTCGGATTAGCATCTGGATTTTAATTTGGAAAGCCAGAAGACAGCAGCAAAGGGAGCAGCCTCTCAAATGTTCACAGCAATTAAAGCCTTAATGATAGATTGTTGAAGGGCTGGAGGCTGTCACTGAGCTCCAGATGGTGTGGGCTCACAGTGCCCTCTAGTGTCAGACCTGAGCATTCTGAGTAGTGACCTGAGTTCTATACAAGGATATGGATATAGGCGGTGAGGGGGTGTTCCTGGGTATGTGGGGATTAAAGGTGAGAGGAAAGGTATTTCGTGGCATCTTATTCTCCCCCTAAAGCAAATTATACTCCACATGAATAATATTGAGGGTGATTTTTATTTTCTCCTGTAGTTTTGTTTTCCCTTGATTATCTTATGTTTTTCTCCTTAGGCTAAGTTGGATGGAATTGTTTCACTCATTAATGATGTATTAATTGCTAGAGAAAAATTGTGCCACTATGATTTTTTTAAAGTAGCCATGTGTTACTTTTCCATAAGTTTATTTTCTGTGATGCCTAAGTGGTCACAGAATGCATCACCGCTTGTTTCCTCTCACAGAAGTCATTTCAGACTTGCTATCACCACCTGGTGGTTACTTTGTAGAAACCTTTTTTAGCCTCTGTTCTGAAGACCTCAACCAGGAGGGCTGTGGGCTGATCATGAATTGCATGCAATGCATTGATTCTAAAGGGCCTGAGGCCAACCAGGAGACCCTCCAGCTCTCTGGTAAATTTTAAAACTCTTATCTTGAAAAGAAGCACTGTATCTTTACTGTTCATTTTTTAAAATTTTGCTCACTTCCCCAATGAATGAAGGCCTGTTTTTCTAGAAATAACATCAAGAATTCAAAAACCTTATCCCACTCCCATTTATTCTTGCCAGGAGCTGGGTGAGGACTTTACAAACACTCCCAGCCACGAGTTACAAAAGCCTGAATGTCAATCAAGATTTACACATTGCTTGGAGTGACTTTGGAGCTAGCTGGTGTGGGCTCCTGGGCCTCCTATTTAATAACATCAGTCTTGGGTTTGGTGTGTGCAGGAATGTAGTTATCTTGGAAATCCAGGAAGAGCTTGAGCTCAACTCTAGATCCTTTATTAAACCGATGCAAATGTGAAATAAATTGTATCCTACATTGATAGTCACTGAGGGAGCCCTTTGCCTTAGAATGTACGAGGAGCCCACATCCATGGAGCTGCGGGGTGGAAATGCCTCGTCCACACAGCAGGAATGTGCAGCGCCTTGTCCCACAGCAAACACGAGGGGAGAGCGAGCACTGCCTCGCCCCACAAGAGAGAAGTCTGCTATGAAGTCAATGAGTCGTGTCTCGCAATCACCTTCTGGAACCACTTTGCAAAGCCTTCCTCCCAGACCCCCCAGAGATCCCCCACCAAGCCTCGCGTTCTCGATGTGAGAGGACAAAATGGATGGCCCATCCGCCCGTTGTTTCCAAAGGCCCAGTCACCTCCCCGCAACTGTTTCACGTTTGGGCTACCAAGGTCAGGAACTTTCAAGGAACTAGGGCTTTTTGCCAGCAGACCCACTTCCATCTCCCATAGAATTAATAAGTAGAAAATCATGAAGGATTGGAAAAGAAATACCAAGCAGTGCTTTATTCCACAGGGGACGAACTGTTACTTTTCGGTAGGCATTTCCAATGTCTGTCACCAAAAATAAATCAAGAGCCCCCCAACTCCCTTTTACATATCAAACAGGGTGGTATGGACCCATTTCTCAGGCTTTGGAGTGAAAATCTTTTTGAAAAAAATCAAAGTTCTTTTCACATCTTCATTGCATTAATTAATAATGAAGCTGAGCCAAGACCGGTTTGGCTCAGTGGATAGAGCGTCGGTCTGTGGACTGAAGGATCCGGGTTCGATTCCGGTCAAGGGCATGTACATTGGTTGCGGGTACATCCCCAGTAGGGGGTGTGCAAGAGGCAGCTGGTCGATGTTTCTCTCTCATCGACATTTCTAGCTCTCTATCTCTCTCCCTTCCTCTCTGTAAAATATCAATAAAATATATTTTAAAAAATAATGAAGCTGAGATGTCCTATGACAGAATTGGATTCAAATTTCAGATGTCACAATACAATAGCTGTGAGCTTGAGGCTCTTGGCCTGACTTTGCTCATCTATAAAATGGGTGTAATGATAGAATTCCATACAAAGAGCTGGTGTAAAGCTGGTTATGATCAGATACCACATTCCTGGTATATACAGGCTCAGTAAACCTTACTCATAGGTATGATTAAACTATGTTGATGATTATTTGCATGTACTTAACTACCATCATGTGCTTTAAAATCATTCTGGCCGTCATTCATTAGCAATGCTAGAGGGAGTGCTATTCAGACCTTCGTTCTCTGGATGCAGAACTGTCACTGCTGCTACCACTTGCATTATGGATGGCAGTCATGGACCTGCACACAAAATGTGGAAGCATCCCTGAGAGGATCAGTGGGACTGATGCTGTTCAGCCAGGAAACAGCCTACTCTCCCGGTGGGGGGATCTGGGCAGAGGGGTTCCCCAGATTGAGCCAAACGACAGAATCATATGTTTACCCCTCTGTGACATTTCCTGGCCGCTCCAGGATTTGATCTGATCCTCAGGGCCATGAGGCCAGGCAGTCCTTGCTCCTCCCTCCCTCACTGTTCCTTTCCTTCTGTGTCTGGCAGGCAACTCCCCATCTGACGAGTCAGAGGAGCGGGAAAGAGACCCCAAGGTGCTAACATTCCCAGAATACATCACCAGCCTGTCGGAATCTGGCACCAAGCGCATGGCAGCCGGAGTACGCATAGAGTGCCAGAGCAAGGGACGGTGCCCCTCGTCCTGCCCCTTGTGCCATGTGACATCCAGCCCTGACATCCCTGCCGAGCCGGTTCTGCTGGAGGTGACCAGAGCAGCCCCCATCTATGAACTGGTGCCCAATAACCAGACCCAGCGGGTAAGAGACCTGGGACTCTTGGTTCAGGGAGGCAACAATAGAGTGTTGCCGATGACCTGAGGAAGTGACAGGTGCAGCTGAGCCCATGCTAGACTATGGATAGTGAGACTTTTTGTTTAGCTACTCTAAGCACTTATTTTCTTATATTTGCATATTAATTCAAGTCAATGCATTCACAATGCCCATAGTAATGACTCAGGAGTCACAAGGGAACATTCGGGAGGGTTTTGAGCGCCAGGGGCTGGAAGGAAAAAGGTAGATAGGGAGGCATAGGTTTGCAGTCACCAAAGTCATGGTTCAGAAAGCCTGGGGGACAGTCGGGGGAGAAATTCAGCTCTGCCTCCTCTGCTGGCTGCTGCAGTGAGAGTAGCCGGAGCACATTGGGCACCTGCGCCAGAAGGAGGTGCTTTCTCCCCCATCACTCTGACTCAAAATGCCCTGTCCATGCAGAAGTTCCTGCTTTATATTATGGTGCAGGTCATGGCATCTCCCAACCACCCCTCCATCTCCTCTGCTTCTCCCTTTCCGAAGATGCTCAGGGAAAAAGCAACCACCAAAGGGATAAGTAAGGGAAATGTGACCGAGGCGGTGACTTAGCTCATTTCCTCTCTTCGGTCTCCTCAAGGTCATCAAGGACAGAGTGGGTCAAAACAGACACAAAAACAGCAACAATATGGACAAAAATAAGCACCTGAAAACTTAGGGTGGGGACTTCTGAGACCACAGGCAAAGGTGACCTTGGGGACAAGACCTAGTAGTTTCAGCAGTGATCCTCTTACCCGCCCGAGAGGTGTGCCCATGCAGGTGGGGTGACAACTGCTTTATCTGTCCTCTTTTGAGGGACACCTGGTGGTCAGTTTCATAGGTGGTGTCTAAGCCAACAGGAGGGATTTTATGTGTGTTTTCTCTCTTACTAGTATCTGCCTCTGCCACAGATGCTTCATTGAGTGTTTGAAAAGAATTTGTCCCTTCGGTTTATAAACTCTCAGTTTGATAGAAGTGGCCATGGGAAGAGTAGTGGGGGAGAAGAGAACTCTGGCAGGGGGCTGGAGAGGATGAAAGGAGACCCAAAGGAGGCCCAAAGCCCAGAGTGACAGCGGCTCTACTCCACTGCCCCGCCCTGCCCTGCTTGTCTTCTGGCAGGATGAAGAGGGCAAATAAGGATGCACAGAGAGGCATTTGAGAAATAACTGAGTGCCTCTGGGCAGAGGGAAGAGAGGTAAAGGCAAGTCCCCCTGACTATCTGGTAAAGAAGTCACTGTTGCTAGAATGCAAGTGTGGAATGATAGGCCAGAAAGGGGATGGCAAGTGGAATAAGACTTGCTTCCAAGATGTCAACCACAGGGACAATTGTGATGCTAATGCAGGATGGGCCCTAGCGGTCTGGGCTTCCCAGAACAATCTCCTGGAAAGAAGTACTACTGACTGGAAGTTACTAAAGACCAAACAGAGCTTTGGTGGCCCTTGGTTTTATGGTGACTCAGCTTGGATCCCTGACGCTCTTTGCCCTCTCTTGCAGCTCTTGCAGGAAGCCACCATGAGCTCTCTGTGGTGCTCGGGGACTGGAGATGTCATCGAGGACTGGTGTCGCTGTGACTCCACTGCATTTGGGGCTGATGGACTCCCCACGTGTGCGCCTCTGCCACAGCCTGTGTATGAATCCTTTTACTTTTCTCTCCCTCTCTTAGGTATTCCTCAGCATTATTCCTCAAACACTTATTAGAGAAAGTCTACTATTGGCAAAACTATGGGCTAGATGCTGGGAAACAGAGAGAAAACCGTGATGCTGCATCTGCCTTCAGGGAGCTTTTAATCTTCTAGGGAAGGCAGGTGCACAAACTGTAATTGTAGGAGGAATAGTTTGATAATAGCTATATGAGACGTATACATGAAGGCTTCATGAAGGAGGTGAAACTTGAATTTCTCCTCAGAGGAGATAGTAGTACAGCATGGCCAGAAGGTAAGGGTTTTGTAAAAGTGCTCTTGCCTTAGAGGAAGTCAAGTCTATAATGAGGCCATTGGTGTCATTCTGTGTGGAGCAGTTAGATGCTGTTGTTCCTCCTTGTAATAGCTAAGGGAATGGGTTCCTATAGACTGAGGAATTTTCCAAAGAGCTATGGCTAAGAGGCATTGATATTAGCCATCACAGTGTGGAGAGGCTACAACTGAGAGATGACTTTGGGTGGAACCAGTGGGGCGTGGTGGCTGACTGTGGCTGTGAAAAGGAAGGAGAATTGAGAATGGACTTAGGCTTATGACCTGGGTGTCTGAGAAGATGAATAGGCCACAAATGAGAAAACAGGCATCAAAGAAGAAGCAAATGCGAGAAAGAGGCTGGTTCCATGGGGGCCTGCCTTGGAGTTACAGTGGGGCAGTTCTATAGCAGTGGCCAGTGGTCAGAGGGAAAGATAGTTTGGAGCTGCATAAAAAAGTAACCACTAGAGTTAAGACTGAATTAAACCCAAAGAAATGAGAGATGGAACACAGCTCCGAAAAAGAATGTTCCAGAATAAGTATCAACTGGGAAGAGCAGAGGGGTCAGGGATGAATATGGGGAGGTGGGGGGCAAGATCTGCATTTGAGGGGTGAATAGAGTACAGAGTGCTGCAAAGGTGCCTGAGAATGAACATGTCCAATCTCTTGCCCCTCACAGGAAGGCTGCACAGACTAGCTGAACAGCCTGTGAATCCTGATGGGCTAGGGCCCAAGGCAGGGCCCCCTTCTAGTCTCTGCTATAGCATCTGCCATTGGAGTGGAGCATAGAATTATCATGTCTAATAAGGAGTGCTGGTAGGGCAAGCTGGAGGGGCATGACCCATGGGTTGGTTAGGCAATGAAAGTGGAGTGAGGATCAGAACCTATAGTATCTGCAGGGCTGAGTAGGCAGGAACAAGATGGCAGAAGGACCCAGCAAATGAGAGGCTGGTCTTGGTGAACACTGCCCTCTGCCCATTACGTGGATGTGCAGGAGGGCATTAAAGGACCAGGACTGAACAGGAAAAGAACCAGGAAGAGCACAGCACAATAGTAGAGTGTCATTACAGGCCAATGTCTTCTCTTGTCCACAGCCCTTCCTTAAGTAGTTTTAGATATACCAGCTATTGGCTTCTTGCTCCTTATTGCTGTGACTTGGACTTTTAGAGTCAAAATATAATCAAGCTAATTATTAGTAGAAGTCCTTCCTTTTGGTAGAAAAGGAGCTACTAAAGAGATGGTGCTTCCAGACTGATTCACCAACTAAGAAATCTGCCTTTGACACGTAACACTGGATCCACCACGCAGTTATCATCAGGGACATGAGATCTAGCCATTAGTGACTTGGGCTGGTTTTGTTCGTAAACCTGCATTTACCAAATGTCATAGACAAACATCAAATTGGGCTACATTTTCAAGAACAGGAACATCTATTAGGGACTTCACTTTTCTTGCTAATTCTAATCAGTAGCAGACCTTAGTTTTTTTAAAATTTTTGTTGGTAGTGGGAAATAGAAAAGCACTTTAGCTTTCTACACGTCTGCGTAAATCTCACACACTCCTGTTTCTCAGTAGAGGCCAGCCTTACTTCATGTTTACACAGAATCTGAGTTCTCAGAAAGGCTTAGTTACTTGCTTAAGCCTCCTAATGTTTTTTCTTCAAAATAGCATTCTGCATATGACTCTAATTAATGAATTTGTCAATATCTGCACTGTTTTGGGTCTATTCCATCTTTAATGTCATATGCAAACTATGCACTTCTCATAGGAAGCCACTGGAGAACATGTGTTTTGCATTATTTTACCACTAGCTGAATTCCTTGCTGCTGCTCCCACAGCCTCCTGTGATTTCTTTTTAAAGTTCTTATCACACATTATTATAATCACATGCATAACTATGTTTGCCTATTGACCACCCCATAAAAATAGGGGCTGGAGCTGGTGTGCACACCTCTACATCTCTAGCACTTACCAAGTACATTATTATAAATAATAGGTAAATTAGTAAATCATTGCCAAATGGAAATTGAACATTGTTTTGGTGTGATACACTCACAGTGCCTTGCCAAGTTGATCCTTGAGACCAATGATGGGCATCTATGAGCCTAGAGGACCAGGATTATGGGTGGTCATGAGATATGGGAACCAAGGATGGGGTGAATGGCAGGGATACATGTGAGGGAGTGGAGGCTGGAGTGAGCAAGAACTGGGAAAAAAGCCCAGAAGCCAGTGGTCTAGGGAGAAACAGGGAATTGGAAGCAATTGAGAAATCTGAAACCCACACATGAAGTCAGGACAAGGCAGGGAATTGAAACCACGTGGACCATTAGGAGAGGCATACCAGTGAATGTCAATAATGGTTACTGAGTGTCTGCAACATACAAAGAAGTATGAGATGGAAAGGCAAAAAGTAGTCAAGATGGACAATTTACACAGAATGAGCAGACTATGAATTGGAAAAATCAAGAAAAGAAGGGAATTGGAATCAGGTTACCTATAGAAACCCAAGAACAGAAACTGAAATGAGAACCTGAGTTTGCAGACACAGGACATCAACCTGATGACAGCTTGACTGGTGGCCAGCTTTCTCTTGCCCAGCAAAGCTCCTCATGAGCATTACCTCCAAACCGAGCCTGTTCCAAGGCCCACAGGCTCAGAAGGCCGGGGGAGGAAAATACGTGGGGTCCCACCAGCAGGGCAGGTACTGACAGTGCTTCAGAAACCGAGCTGGCCACAGCCTGGATAATGCAGGCTCTCCTAGCCACCACCTTCAGTGGGCCTGGGTATTAGCAGCATAGGCACATCCTCATTGTTTTAAGAGTAAATCCAGAAATTATATTTTCAAGCTCTATCAAGGGCTACCCAAAAGCCCTGATCATGTGAGATGCAGGCATTCATCTTTGGCTCACCTACTTATTTAATTACAAATATATGTTGAATTTCTAACCTGAAACTGGTACTTAAAATAGAGATATCAAGGATCTTCCAGAAACTTGATTCTCTAGTGAAGGAGACAGGCACTCACGCTCACGGAGGTCGTTGTAAAGGTTGGTTAGGATAGAGGTTAGAAGGAAGAATTTATACTTGAGAAGGTGGCCAGTGGTGGTGTGAAAAGAGCCTGCAGGTCTCAGCTGGGTCTCCGTTTCACGTTTCCTCTACTCCGTCCTCAGGCTTCGGCTTTCCACGGTGCACGAGCCCAGCAGCACCCTCGTGGTCCTGGAGTGGGAACACTCAGAGCCTCCCATCGGGGTACAGATTGTAGATTACCTCATCCGTCAAGAGAAGGTCACCGACAGGATGGACCACTCCAAAGTGGAGACCGGTGAGCATCTCCCACCACCTCCTGGGCCCAGGGTGGAAGCAGTGGAGGAAAATGCCTGCCTCCTGGCTCTGCACCAGGGCCCCAGGGCCCCAGGGCAGTTGTGGAGGGGCCTGCGCAGCAGTCATCTTGTCCATTTGAGGGTTTCTGCCTGGTAAGCATCTGACAAAACCTTGTTTTGATTTTGTTTTACTTTTTGTTTATGGAAGAGGTGTCCATTTCGTTGCCTCTAGGCACACTCACAAAGAAATAAAGATACAGCACACTAGTTATCCTAGCCCATAATTAGAAAACAATTCTGTGCTAACCGCTGCCATGATTACAGAAGAAAAGCTTTCTTTACTAATAAGGCAAGAGCATGTGTGGACAGATTCAGTTATCCCGTGTCTTGTCCTAAAGCAAACTCTGCTTTTGCTAGGACCAGCTAGAAGAAGGAAGTCTTAGAATAGTGGAATCACCTCTTGAATAAATGCTTCATGCCTCATTATTTCACTGTCTACATATAAGAAAGGTCAAAGTAAATCATTCCTGAAGCTTACACGAGTGTGGTCACCAACAAAAGGGTAGCATGCACAGTCTAACTCAGGGTAAATATCTTCCGGTAAAACTGTCCCTCGTGCACAGGCACCATGAAGGTCTGGCAGTGACCACTGACCATACAGCTGTTCTCACCAAGGATATTGCATAAAAACTCGCAAATGTGGCATGTCCCTCTTACCCTAGTTGCTTCTGAGCTAACTCTGGACAAATGGCTCTAAACCAGTTAGTTAAATTTGAAATAGTCATAAAAAACTATTCCTTCTAGGTCTCTTTTTCTACCTGGGATATAAGAAGCCTGGGGACCAAGCGATTTTAATGTTAAGCTCTCACTGAGTTGATCCTGTGTCCTCACTCCTTGGCCTTGATGTTTTTATGCCTTTTCCACCCCTTCCCTCGGGCAGAAACGGTGCTGAGCTTTGTGGATGACATCATCTCCGGAGCCAAGTCTCCTTGTGCCATGCCCTCTCAGGTGCCAGACAAGCAGCTCACCACCATCTCTCTGATCATCAGATGCCTGGACCCCGACACCATCTACATGTGAGTGACTCCTACTGCCTCGCTGTTCCCTCCCCCACACGTCCGAGGCTCCTGGCTGGTTCCTTTTTGCTACTTGGGTTCCTTTAGAGACTTGGAAAAATGTTTGAGTCTCTCAAGTCTTGTCCTGATCAGCATTAAACAGAACCTTCCAGACACAGTAGGGTGAGGATCAAGAAAAATAATGTAGTCCCATCCTGCAAAGAGTTTACAACATAGAGGGGAAATAGAGGAAAAACTAACCTTAACATCAGGCTGAATGGGAAAAAAAATGCTAGATGGAAAAGAGCAAGGGACATGTTAAAGAGAAAGGAAGGTGGTTGGTTGTGACTTTCTGGGAGAATTGGATTGGGTAGATTTTCCATAGGTAGGGTCATGTTGGAAAGGGCATACCAGGCGGCAGGAACAGTGAGGGAAAGGCAAAGAGGCATGAAGGTGAGGAGTAAAGTCGTCCACGGGGCGGAAGCTGAGGGTGGGTAATAGGGATAGAATGAGAGCAAAACTGGGACCATAGAATGAAATGCTGTATATCAGAGAAATTATTAACTTTTTGGAGGAAAGGAGAATACCAAGAACTCTGCTTTAGAAAGCAAGCTCCAGTGGCATTGAAATAGTTTACTGAGGTTAGAGGTGGTCTGCATTTTTCTTCAAAGGACACACAGTGACTCCATTATTGCGGCCCTGTTCTCCCTGAGAGCTCCTCCTATTCCGCCCTGTGCTCTGGGAACCACTGAAAGCTATTTGTGAAGCAGAGACACAAACGACACTGAGAGAAGAGATCATGATGCAATTCAAGTCCTGATAGGAAAATTTGAGAGCTAAGGCAGAAACCATTGTGATGTAGTTCTGGGACCTTATGACCCCATCAGGATGAAAAGCATTTAACAGTTTACAGATGAGGTCACAAGAATAGTGTCAAGGTTTCCAGAATAAATCATTTCCATTTCTGCAGTCAGGGAGTTCAAAGATGAAAAGCACTAGAAATGTGAGTGGCATTGATTGCATGATGAACTTGGATGCCCAGTCTGAATATTTCCAATATAGGAAAAAGAAATGTAACCACGAGGGCCATGCTGGTGAAAGTAAAATATGTGAGTTTTTACTGGAGGAGTTGGGAAATACAAAGAAACATAAATGCTAATCCTAGGTCGAAGGACAACCAGCCTACTTATGATCGGGCAGTTGTTGCCTTTTATGACAAAAGGAAGAAAGGTAGCTTCTGTAAAATTCCTAACACTCGGTGAAACTGGAATTGTCATTTATAATAAGGGCTCCATAATCCCTGTCCCTAAGTTACAACTATTAATTAGGAATTTCAAAGTTCCTATGAGCATGCAGCTGGCATTGCTGTGGGGAATGCCAACCCTCCCCCACCCGGGGACTCCCCAGCTCGGCCTGATGTGGCTAAGTTTCCTGCTCAAAGAACTGAGGCTGACGCCTCCTCCCGCTCTGACATCCCTGGTGGACTTCCTGGATTGCCCTCTGGCTTGTAAAACTGCAAACTTCCTTTGACCTTGAAGAAATTAAAGACCAAGCCTGGGGCTGAGGAAAAGATAGACGGGGTCCACTAGGGCCTAGTGGAAGGTGGCACTGCAGATCACAGGACGAGGGCCTGGCCTGGAGACATCCCTCTGCAATAGGATGGAGGGAGGGGAGCCCTGGGTGAAGTGTTGAGAACACATGCAGCCTGAGCCTGGATCGTTTCGAACCACTGAGGGTAAGTGAGGCTCTTAAAGTTTCTGCAGTAGTTTTCTCATCTCTAACATGGAGGAAGGCAGCCTTCATTTATTATTGAGTGCTGAGGGTGAGGGTGCCTCTGGGAATCCTTCTGACCCTGTGAGAGTAAGGTGATGGTTCTCATTTTATAGCTGAGGAAACATTCAGCAACATTGAGTAACTTCCCCAGAAGCACACAGCTGGCAGTCTGGGGTGTGGCCGGAGGTGAAAAATGGAATCAGAGTTCTCATGTCTTCATGCACCGTTTCATGCCCCAGCCACTGGAGGCGTACAAGAAGGGTCTATTAGCATGATCTTAGCACCTCACCTTGAGGCACAGAGGCAGAACTGCATCTCACAGACTGGCTGGCCTTGTCATCTGACGCATTTAATGCTCTTAAAAATCACCATTCTGAGGAGGGACCACAGCACAAACCCAGTAAAGCATCCATGATTGAAAAGTATCTTAAATGGGATGTCTGGTCCAACATCTTCATTTTAGAGACAAGGAAATGGACCAAATGGGGGGGGGGGATTCCATGGCCTGCTAGCCCATGTTCTTCGCCACAGCATGTGCTCACAGGAGAGCTGCTGTCTCTGGGGCCTGTGGCAGCAGACAGGGAATTCAGAAGGGAGCAGATCCAGGGTGATCCGCAGAAACCACCACCTCCAGCCTGCAGGGATCCTGTGAAAGCAACAGAACTTTCAGATCCCAGCCCTGGAGCCACAGGCAGGCTGTGCTGGTTCCCGCCTGCACGTGAGGATTGAGGGCACTGGGTCCCCTGAGGAATGGGCTGAGGTCAAGCCTCCCCTCTACGTAGGTTGGGACTGGTGTATTTGTCAATATTTCCTCAATAGCCATTTAAAGAAAAACCAGCCATGGGAAGCATTTCCTTTCCTAATGCCTTCCCTTGCTATTAAAATTAGTGCCTAGAACCCTACATTTTATACTAATTGCCCCTTTAGAGTAATTTGGGAATTAAGAACAGACATTTTTATCCCAGCTCAGTATTCTGTCAGTTTAGCTGGAACCTAAAGATGGGACCCAATTCCAGGCTGCCCCCCCACCCCCATCCAGGCAGAGTCTGGCCAGTCTCTGATAACGACATCCTCCCCTCCCTGCCAGGTTCACCCTGTGGGGTGTGGACAACACAGGACGCCGCTCCAGGCCCAGTGATGTGAT
Source organism: Vespertilio murinus (assembly GCA_963924515.1). Classification (NCBI taxonomy): domain Eukaryota; kingdom Metazoa; phylum Chordata; class Mammalia; order Chiroptera; family Vespertilionidae; genus Vespertilio; species Vespertilio murinus. The sequence continues at coordinate 18,724,184 of OZ004719.1, read as the reverse complement.
CGTGAAGACCCCCTGTCCTGTGGTGGATGACGTCAAAGCTCAAGGTAAGAGATGAAGAGTGCCCAAGGACCATCCCTCACCAGGAGGAGGAGGGAGTCTGAGGGGACAACCTAGAGCTCAGGGGGAAAGAGGATAATCCAAGGCCCAGCATAGGGGCCTCTCCCTCCGGTGGAAATCCTCGTAGTGCCCCGTCATTCCACAGAGCGAGTCCTGGAGCCAGGAGTCGCTGGTGCAGGCTCTGGGCACACCTGGGGATTCACCAGGTGCTCAGTACCTGCTGGGGTCCCTGTGACCTCTGCCCTCAGCATGGGATCCGGCACTTACTCTCTCCATATTTTGTGTACATCAGCGAATGTGAAAGGCCCCAACCATCAGTCTTAGAGTGGAGCTGAGATACAGTCTTCTTCCGCCCCCCTCCATGGATAGACTGGCGGGGGTCCAGCAGCTTCCTGCACCCTTGGAAGGCAGCCCCTGCTCCCTAGTGCCCTCCCTCCATTGCCTCTGCCTCCTTCCTTCCACACACCTTTACCCTCCCTCCCCCTTTCCTGGGGTCGCATTGCCTGTACAGTATTAACCTATGAGCTTTTGCCTCAGGCTCTCTATTTTTAGGAAACATGGGCAAAGACAATGAATATTATAACTGAAATTAACCTGGGAGGTATTCTGTTCAAAGGCTTTCATTTTTAGAAGAGAAACCTGATGGGGCAAAGGTAAAGTGATTGACTCAATCCACTTTCTCCAGGTGCTGGGCAGTGTTCATTAATATCACACACATGTATGCAGGTGTATATGCCTATGCACACTAGTTTATATATGTGTGCATATGAAGTGTATTTATTTGTCTTGTCTGCCCTCCTCAGAAATAGCAGACAAGATCTACAACCTCTTCAATGGCTACACCAGCGGGAAGGAGCAGCAGACGGCCTACAACACCCTCCTGGACCTGGGCTCCCCCGCCCTTCACCGCGTTCTTTACCACTACAACCAGCACTACGAGAGTTTTGGAGAATTCACGTGGAGGTGTGAGGATGAATTGGGACCCAGGTAAGTAGTGTCTTTTTTCCCATTTTTCAATTAAAGTTATTGGGGTGACATTAGTTAAATAGAATCAAAGAGGTTTCATGTATAGATTTCTACGTTACAAGGTCTATATAGTGAACTGTGTGCCCACTGCCCAAAGTCAGATCTTCTCCCGTATATTAGAGCCACCACTACTCCCTTCCCTCCTGTAACTACCACACTATTTGTGTTAACGAGTTTCAGTTTTATATCACACATATGAGTGAAATGATACGTTCTTTAGCTTTTTTCTGATTGACTTTTTTGCTTAGCATAATATTCACAAGATGCATTCATGTTGTTGCAAATGGCCTTACTTCATCCTTTCTTATGGCTGAGTAGCATTCCAATGTGTATATGTATTATATCTTCTTTATCGAACCCTCTGTAACAGGGCACTTTGTTTCTATGTCTTGTCCACCATGAATGCTGCTGCAATGAATTTAGAGATGCCTGTATCTTTGTGAATATATGCTTTCAAGTTTTTTTTGTGTGTACCCAGGAGAGGGATTGCTGGCTTGTGTGGTAGCTCTATTCTTTTTTTTTTTTTAAGGAATCCCCATCCTGTTTTGCATAGTGGCTATACCAGTCTACATTCCCACTAGCAGTGAATGAGGGTTACCCTTTCTCCATAACCTCTCCAACACTTATTATGCTTGTCTTGTTAATAATAGTCACTCTATTGTGGTATCTCATTGTAGTGTTGATTTGCACTTGCCCAGTTGCTAGTGAGGTTAAACATCTTTTTGTATATCTATAGGCTGTTCATATGTCTTCTTGGGAGAAGTGTATATTTTCAGGTCCTCTGCCCACTTTTTGATTGGGTTTTTGTGTGACGTTGTTGAGTTCTTTGTCAGAGCTATTGTTTGCACATATCATCTCCTATCTGGCTGGCTGCCTCTTTGTGTTGTCGTCAGTGTCTTTTACTGCACAGAAGCTTTTTAGTTTTGTAGTCACATTCTTTTTTTACCTTTACTTCCCTTGCCTTTGGGTCAAGTTCGTAAAATTTTTTCTATAACTAAGGTTTATATTTTCTTCTGTATAACTTACTAGAGACCAAGTGCACAAATTTGTGCACCAATGGGGTCCCTTGGGCTGGCCTGCGGGATGGGGCCAAAACCAGCTCTCAGACATCCCCCAAGGGGTCCCAGATTGCAAGAGGGCACAGGCCAGGCCATGGGGCCACGGAGGGACGGAAGGAGGGCTCCAGGGCGTGTCTGGCCCATCTTGCTCAGCCCCAATTAGCCAAACCCCAGCAGCAAGCTAACCTGCCAGTCAGAGCATCTGCTCCCTGGTGGTCAGTACACCTCATAGCAAGCAGTTGAGCGGCCTTAGCATATCATTAAGCATATTACACTTTGATTGAATGGCCAACCAGACACTTAGCATATTAGGCTTTTATTATTTAGATCTTAGATCCATTTTGAATTAATTTTTGTACATGGGGATAAACTTAATCCAGTTCCATTTGTTTGCATGTGGCTTTTCAGTTTCCCCAGCACCATTTATTGAAGAGACTATATGTCTTTCTCCATGTGTGTGTCTGGCTCCTTTGTCAAAAATTACTTGTCCACATACCTGCAGTTTTATAGTTGGGCTGTTCTGTTCCATTGATCTGTGTGTCTGTTTCTGCCAATCCCATGCTGTTTTGACTATCATAGCTCTGAAGTATAATTTGAAGTCAGGTAGCATTATACCTTTTTACTATATATATATAAATATACACACATATATATACACACACAGTTCCTGGTTAGGGAACATTTCCTATATCATCTTGATTTCCAAGAGCATTTAAATTGCCAGTTTCTCTCTTGCAACTCAAGATTCAGAAGGAAAATTGGTTAATGAAGTGATCAGGGGAAGAAATATGGATCTCACCATGTAGTAAGACCTACTGCTGACTATACACTCTTTTCCCAAAACCTCCCTCCCAGGAGACCCTTGAACTAGTTTTTCAAGGCTCAATAAGATTTGAAAATAATGTGGTTTCATTGGCTTGTGGAAAATAAAGTTTTACTCGTAGTGTCATGAATCTCAGGGAGAACCACAAGAAAGAAAAAGTTATATTTTTCTTGCCTTAAGATACATCAACCCACTTTGGAGTCATTTGTGGGAATGATTAAAAAGGTGTTTGCTTGCTCACAAGAAGTAGGTATCTAGCAGAGAGGATTCCTTCAGTTCAGTCCAACTCATGGAAGCTTCCAGGTAGAGAGCCAAGGGTTGAAATACTTTGATAGCACTGGTTGCATTGCTAGTAAGAAAGAAGGCCACAGGCTCTGAGATGGTCAGGGCAGACCCACATTAATTACTATCTTTTTTAGAGTAGCTGCAAAGACTCAGGGTAAGTAAATCGATCTGTTGGAAAGGATAGCTACGACATGTTCATTTCTTAAAGATAATATATAGATGCTGCTCCTCCCTCTTCCTTTACTCCCCTTTCCTCCACCAACTCAGGACATGCAGCAGGATAGATTAAGAGGATGGGCCGCCGAAGTCCCTGCTGATGTTGACTTTTGGAAAGCTTGCTTGGCCAAACTGCAGAATAGAGCCCATCTGCATCAGATGGTATTTAGTCAGCAGGTTGGGGGTCAGATTTCCTCTGACCCACCATTGAAGTTGGAGCAAATGTGACTGCCCTTCCGGTGACCTCACACTGTCTTAGATCCCTGACTGTGCTGCTGGGGCTCAACACCTTTTCTCCTGTGCCCTCTGCATCCCTCTCTGTGCCCTCCTAGGAATGAAATGAAAGCTATTACTGTTCTTTGAAAGCTCATTCTAAATGGGGTGTGGTAGCTTCGTTTTCTGGAAGGAATTGTTGATTAAATGGGAAGGGATGATTTATCACCTGAGAAGTTAGCCTAGTGGTTGATAAAGACTACAAGAGTTTGTGCTGAGCTTCCCAGAACAGCATTTTCCAGCTTGTTCAAATAGACTCTTTCTCATGGCCTCTGAAGAACACAGTGAGTGAAGGATTCCCGCTCCTTCACACATCCTGAGTGTTCAGGGTCAACGCTAGCGAGCTGGCTATCAGGTAACTCTCATCTCTGATACACACCAGGATGCAAGGGAGAAGCCACACACCAGTGAGATAGCAGGTGGGAGGGCCGTTTCCCCAAGCTACATGCTCAGGCATCACACTCTATCCTTGGCCCAGGGGCATCACTCCTTTCCAGTGTGTGGGAAGGCCTCCCCCTGCTCTCACTCTTCCAGGGATCTGCAAACAGCTCAGGTGCCTCTCATCACCTCCTCTGCCCACTTTGAGGCTCAATGGCAGTGACCTTCTTCCTCTCTGCGGATATGGCAGAAGGGAGCATGAACTCCTGCAGGTTAATTAGGTGATGTGTGCCCCTGAAAGTCTGCACTTTGCACAAGAATGACCCTGTGCCTACGTGCATGGAGGGCATTATTGACCTCATCCGTACCACAATCAATTACCTGCATAGCTAGTTACATTTGCTATCCCCACAAGGTCACTGTTTCAGCTGCTTCTACTCAATGCAGAAATAGCATTGAAAAGAGAACTATTCAGACAAATACCTTCTTTGCCATCCAGTGATAAATTACTGACTTTAAAGAAAACTGATTTGATAGGTCTTTCAAAACTGACAGCTCTATGATTTTAAAAGGGCAGACATTCCCACCGAATATATTAGCAATTTCCTCTCTGCATTTTGTGTCCCTGTCTGCCCCACTTTGCACACCCATCCTATTACTGGTATTTCATTCATTCATTTGACAAATATCTATGGAGGGCCCTGTTCTAAGTGCCTAGGATAGAGCAGTAAGCAAACCAGGCCAGACGCAGCCCCTCAGAGTGTTGGGCCTCACTGCTGGCCTTCCTGTGTTCTCTGTCTCACCGCCATGCTTCTCCCCTAGGAAAGCTGGCCTCATCCTTTCCCAGCTTGGGGAGCTCAGCAGCTGGTGCCACAGACTCCTTCAGGAACCCAAGATAAGCTTGCGGCGGGGCTCCCTGCAGTACCTGGGCTGCCGCTACACCGAGATCAAGCCCTATGGACTTGACTGGTCAGCGCTGAACCAGGACCTCAGGAAGACTTGTGAGGAGCAGACCCTCAGCGTCCCCTACAACGATTATGGGGACAGCAAAGACAACTAGCACCACGAGGCCGGAGAGAGGAGGGGGACATCTGGGTAGGTTTGTGGATTGTTAATATTTTTGATGGAACATTAAAACCTCCAAGGGTGACACCTAACGCAGGAGAAACCAACCCTTGCTCCATGCAGGATTTCTGTGTTCTCCCTCTGCATGACCAGGACAACCTGCCAGCCAGCGGCTTCATGCAGCACCATTTCTATCTAATTCAGGGGAACTCTTTGGGGCTTGTTTTGCAATTGCTTTGTTGATTTCCTCCCTACCCTCCATGGGTTCATCCAGGAAGGGCCAGTACCACTATCAGTGTTTAGTGGACCAAAGTAATTACTGATCACAAAATACTTCTGCTCCCACCCCCGCACCTCGTCGGTACCACAATCATGTTGCTAGCTTTGCAGATCATGTCTCTGGACGCACAGAAAAGAGGCATCTTCTTCCCCCACCTGGTTGCCAGGAGGGCAGATTCTGCCCGACCGTTGGCACAGGCACCAGTGGGGGCCTGGCCAGCAGGAAGCCTAGTTTTGCAGGTGGACCAGTGATGGCCTTAGCTGTCCCCTCACACCTCAGAAGCCTGAACACACATTCAGCTACCCTGCCAGGGTCCTCATTTGGAAACATGAGAAAAAGGTCATGGAGAAGAAGGAAGGCCAGCCAAAGAACGGTGCTGATCTCTTCCAAACAGACCACATTCTGAGGACCAGGCGCCAGACGCTGCTCTCGGTACTTTACATGTCACCAAATTCTCACAACAACCCCCCCTCCCAAGTGCTATTCTGAGCTCCTTTTCAGTGATGAGGAAACTGAGGCAAAGAAAGGATACGCACCTTGTCCCAAATTCTGCCTCTGGTCGGTCTGGAGGGCAGTGTGAGTTCAGGCCGGCATGCTGCAGAGCGAGGCACTTACCCCGCCAGCCTTGTGCTCAGTGTTGTCTGGACGGAGCTGTGAGCTTCATGGGTTCCTGCCCAGAGAGCCTTCCCTTTCCCACTCCCTGAGGTGTAGATGCACCCACCATGGGCAGGAGGCAAGCCCAGTGCACCCTCAACTCTAGCTAGAGCACCGTTGGGACCACAGGGTCCCCACCCATGCTGGGAGTGAAGACTGGGCTATGGCTGTGAGCTCAGGTTGCTCTCACCCCATCCACATCTTTCTATAGAAAGATCCACAGGTTCATCGCACAGGATGGACTGACTGCTCCTCCCTCAGAGACCCCTCTCCCAGAGCAAAGGCCTGCAGGAAACTCGGCTGTCCACCTGCTCAGGGCAGGGCTCAGCTAAGACGCCTCAGGGGGAAGTTTCTCACCGGCTCCAACCCATGGGTGGCGAGGGAAGGCCAACTTCGCAGCTGCCACTGTGCTCTGTCCTTTATTCAAGTTTGAGCAGAAAACCAGGTCCACGCAGCAGCGGGAGGCTCCAAGGTTGTCCCTAGGGGTGGGCAGGGAGTGACATCTGGCTTTTTTATTACAAGAGGTTCACTGTCACTCCCGTCTGGGACCCCTCCCCTTTGTCTATTCCTTCCCCAGGATTCTCTTCCTCCTTCTGCCCCCATCTCTGCACCAGGCATGGGCACACACAAATACACCCACCAACAACCCTCCCTCCCGATTGCTGGGTCCCATGTACTTTCAAGTTAAAAGTAAGGGCAGCAGAGTGTCTTAAGATCCCCCAAGGACTTGAGGGTTTGTGCCCTAGAGAGTCATGTCAACCACACCCTGGTGACACTGCCCGAAGCGTGTCTGGAGGCACTCACCGGTCTAGAGAGGGTGATGGTACCAGCCAGTATTCAGCCTCTAGTTTCCAAGCTGCCAAACAAGTCTTAAGGGAGTGGGTCCTGTCCTCCAACACTCACCCAGCCTGGTGTCCCCACGAATGGACACCGTGAGAGCAGTCATTCCCACGGAGTTTGGTCTGTTTGTTATTTTTAGTTAACCACATTTCTTTATATTCAAATGTTCTATTAAAAAACTGAGTGTGAAAAACCCCCACTTTACTACTGTAGAAGGAAGAAAGAATATGATTGACCAACTTCAGGTATAGCAGTATTGTTTAAAAGAATTATTGTACGATTACTAAAAATGGAACTAAATAATAAAGCTGTTAGTAAGTGTCCAGTGTGTGGGTGTTACCTTGTGTCTTTAAATAATCAGTGTCTGGTTGGACCAACTAGGGAATCGTTTTAAATGTTAGGTTCCAAATCCATAGGTCTTATCACCTGTCATCTGAACTAGAAAGAAAAATATTTTAATAGCAAATTATAATCTTATAATATTACTCCTAGTGATTCTTACTTTTTCTATGCCACCTATTTAAATGTATTGCATACAACACTGGTGGGTAAGATAGCTGTTCTCCATCTCAGAGCGTAGCACTTTAGGGGCAAAGTTAGACATTGAAGCCATCATTACAAAGAACTCCAATCTTTTTCTCTCTCTACAATGTAACTATAAATAGATGTCATCTCACGCCACTCCCTTTCTCTCTCACAACCGGATGTGAAGGGTCTGCACACTTAGTAGGCCCCCTTGCAAAGTAACGATGAGCCTTCTAACCTCTGCAAGCAGGAACTACTATTAAAAGAAGATCAAAACTGTGGCAGTTTTAAAAGATGGCTATAAATTCTTTGACATCTCCCACCTAGAAGCATGTTCTGCTGGCTCTCTTCCTGAATCTGGGCAGGTTTATGACTATTTTAACCATAGACCATGATAAAAAGTGACACTAGGTGACGTCTGAGTCATAAAAGGCCTTGGGACATCCACCTTCTTCTCTGGGAGCCCTGTGCCATCACAAAAGCTCTGAGGCCACCTGCCAGAGCGGCCATGTGTAAGCACTCTGGGCCAGGGTCGCAATGTAAGCGCGTTGGGCCCAGCCTTCCAGACATTCCTCCCGAGGCACCTCACACATGAACGGAGCATCTCAGACCCTCTGCCAGATGCATACCACCCAGCAACCTCTATCAATGTCTCAGGAAAGAGAAAAGTCACCCTGCCAACCTCAACCTGGATTCCTAACCCTAAAAGTTAGACAACATCATAAATAAAATGGTTATTATTGTTTAAGGTCCTCATGACACGTGAGCTGAACTAACAGCAACATTTCACTGAACAAGCTTTCTGTCTGTTGTTCTATCTGATGATGATGGGAAGGGGGGGGGTTGCCTTACGTGCAGCAAAACTGACCAAGAAGACACAGCCATCTTCAGGTGCCCCGGCCTTGCTGCTCAGCCTGGACATCAGCACGTGCACTGTCAAGCTCCTGTGACGTGAGTGTACTGGCATTCATGGGGAAGGAGCACCTCCCTTGTCTGATATCACTGAGTGTGGATGCAGACTCACATAGGAGTCACAGTAGTCCAAGTACACCCCCCCCTCCCACCCTCTCATCTGGTCACATCCTCAGACAGCCCAGCCCAGCCACTGAGATGTCTACACGCTGAGAGAACCCTACCACACCCACGGAGCTGTTGTGTCTGTGCCATGGTAATCCGGACCCAGAAGGTCAGTCTCATACACTTCAGATCTCTAGACCTTCCAGACAGTCTCTCTTGGGTACCAAACAGGGGAAGATGTTTTGATCTTCACTCTGTAGGCTCTCTGTCCCTTGGCAACACAAGAGGCATCCGAGGAGGCCCGCAATAGAGGTGTTGGTGATGGAGCTGACTGGAGCAGGCAGGGAGTGGGGAACATAAGGGGAGGGTATTTGGTTGCCACAGCAACACCAGCAAACACTCAAAGGGGAGGGTGTGGCCCAGGATTTAACGAAGTGCCACTGGGTTTGAGCAGCAACTGGAATGTCTGAGTGTAGCTGCATTCCTCCCCACGGAGCCAGGCGAGGCCACCAGTAGGGGCTGCCAGGACCTCTCAGGAATGCTCCGGATAAAGACAGGCTTGGAACAGACAAGCGGGCCTCAGGTGTGGGCTTTCTGACCCCCAGCCACAGAACGGGGCCTCCCAGAAGGAATTTGGAAAACTCCACAAAGAGCCAAAGCAGACTTGATCTACAAATATTGCCACCCCTCCCCCAAAAAACAAACACTGAGCCTGACATTCTTCAGGGTATGGGTAGGCATTTGAAAAGTTCTTCCCTGAAAATGCTCACCTCTGTCTTTCCCTTGCTGCCTGCCTTCTCCACAGCATCCTCACAGTGGGGATGGACCTGGGTCTGAAAACCCTCACAGGCTGATCGAACAGAGGACAGGTTGGTGGCGCATGTTAGCCACAGGAACGTGGGAGGCAGTGGGCTGGTGAGGCAGGTTTGGAAAGATGCTGTAACGAGAGGCAAAACCAGAGACATGGAGCACACAAAAGCCTGAGGTCAAGGCAGGGCCTGTATTGGATGGCCCAGTGGTTAGATGAGGCTTCCACTAGCCAGGAGATTAACCAAAACCCCAAGAAGAATGTCCTAGGGAGGCACCTGCCAGCTAGCCAGTTATCCATTAGGAAGGAGGCCTGAAGCTCCCCCTAGAGGCTGAAAAACCTATCGGGAATCTGACCTCACCTTCTGGTCCAGGTCCTCAGGCTCAGCCCTTCTCCAAACAACTCTCTTCTGTCTCATTTCATCTTCCCCTGAGCATCAACTAATGAGGCAATTCTTATCTGAGATACAGCATGAAGGGAAACGAAGAACATGTGGTGAGATTTTAAGGGCTAATTAGGGTGATTTGGGACACTTCCTTGGAAAAGAAAATTCATTCATTCATGAATATGTATTATTTTTTAAATTCCAGCTGTGCTCTGGAAAGGAATTCACACGAACACTTTACATTCCAAATGCTTCCAAGGGTCACTAACGTGGCCCCACTGAATGCTCATAACAACCCTGCAGATATAAACATATCCCCACTTTAAAAACGGGCTCTCAGAGACCCAGTCACCTGCCAACACCCTCCTGAGCTGGAAATCTACACTAGGTCTTGAGTCTGAAGCCTGTACTCTCTCAGCGAAGAAGCATGAATGCCTACTCAAGTTCACTTCGGGAGATAAGTTGAAATACACGGATGTCTCGGTACCTCCAGGAACTTCATTTATATTTGAGGGAACCTTCCTATTCTTCCCTAAGCCACAGCCATGGCCTGGGTCCTCTTTACCTCATTAAGGTACCATGTCTAGCTCTAAAGTCATTATGGGTGGGTGCGGATTGCTTGTTTATGAGCATGCTACTCAGGCAGAGGCCTGAGACACGCTCGGACGTTAATAAGACCCTCTAAGACTGTGGATAAATTACATTGTCTTACTGACAGTTTTTAATTTTTTAAAAATAATCCCTTCCCTTTATTCCCTTGGAATCACATTCTGTTTAATTTGGGGTATTAAACTGGCACATGGCATAGCTTTAAATGAAATTATATTTAAAACATAGCTGAAGTTCAGAGAACATCTAATTGCATGTGAATGTGTACGGTGGGAGAGAACGAGAGGGAGGAAGGGGAAGAGAAGGGGAGAAGGGGAGGGAGATCAACAAATTCATTAGAATTATCTCGAACTTTAAGCCAGAGAATGCACACAAAGCCAGCATACCACCATCCCTACTACTCCAGCTCCATGGCAGACACTCCACATTCACTGTGCATCGAAGGGGGGGGGATTATTCCATTTTACAGGTGGTAAAATTTAGTCTTAAGCCATTAAGTGACTTGCTCAGGATCACCTGACTTTATCTCAAGTCAGGTTGTCTCTTATAGTCTCTATCTCATCTGATCAACACTTACTATTTCTTTCTAACCAAGGTGGAATCCACATTTCAAAACCGAAATGTGCCTGTTTGTTAGCAGAGCTAAAGCACAGCTCAACCTAAAGTTGACCCCTGAGTTCAACGCAGTCTCCAGGCCTGGGCCTATATTATCATCACTTCTTGGATTATTGTTAAAGAACCAAAGAATAAAAGTCAAGTGTCCATAGATCCACTGACCCTTCCCCAACTTTTTTTTTTTTTTCAGATCCACAGAAATCTGGGTTGGGATTCAATTCAGCAAAATTCAAGGTTTTGTCTAGGCAGGGCCAGAGACCCAACACCGAGTGAGAATGTGTTTCCGGGCCCCCGTGTGGGGATGAGAAGTACTGACTTGCCTGAGGCCACCTGGTCCAAAGGGTGAGCATGGCCAAACATCCAACCTGTCACACTTCCCAAGCCACCATCTCTGATGAAGAGGGGTTGGTTTCTACTTCAGAAGGCATCAAGTGGCCTAATGGAACGCTGAGCTCATCTGACTTCGAAGAGTTTACAATTGAGTAGGGGAAAGACAAGAACACACAGAAGCAAACATCAGTCAACTAATTCGAGTATCTTAGGAGAGGACAGGAAGGGCTCAGGGACACAGTAACATTTTCAAGAAGAGCTTTATGACAATGGAGAACAGGAGAAGGGGCCGAGGAAGTGAGCAGGTTTTGGCACTTGGAGACAGGGAAGGCACTCCAGGGTAAGGCAGGAGGTTGGGGGATGTGCTCACTTCTCCGGATGGGGAAGAGGTGCTTGTTCAGAGGCAGTGACACATCAGTGCAACAGTCAGTGCTGGGACTCCTCTGGCCACTGAGGACATGCAGAGTCTGTGGAATCGGTTCCCTGAGTCACAGCCGGCTCGATGGGAGCTGTGCTTTAGAAAGAATGATGTGGACTCAGTGTGCCGGTGGGTCGAGGGCAAGAGGCAGAGTGGGGACCTTGCGTGGTCATGTTACCATGGTCTACTGAGGGGTTGATGCAGCCTGAGCCAAGGGGGAGCAGGGCAGATGGAGAGAAGGATGGGTGTGAGAGGTATGGGGATGCAGTGGGTTATGTGCAAGCATAAAGAAACCGGTGGCTGAGGAGACCCTACCTTTGATCCCACTCTGCCCTCACCTCCTCCCTCGCTCCCTCTGCCCCAGAGCTGGCCTGGGTGCACCTCAGCACATGCACCAGCTCTCTCCCACCTCAGATCCGCTGTTCTCTGTGCTGGCTTACTCGGCCCCCAGCTATTCACGTCTCCCAGAAGCATCTCCCCTGGCTATGCCTCACCCCTTAGCCAAACCTCTTTTTTCCATAGCCTCTTCACCAACAGACATATTCCGGGTATACTGTTTGTCCACATAACCTTTTCAGGCTCCATGAAGACAGAGGCCTGGTTTTGTTCAGAGTAGGTGCTAGTAAATACTTATCGAATGAAACAACATTATCAGCTCTGGGGGTGCTTTTGCTTTGCTAAGGTCCGAGAAGTCCAGATGTAACTGCACAGCTCTGGGCACAGTGGGCTCGTCACTGCTAGAGGGACTGGCTATTAGGCAGGACGACCCACGGAAGGAAATGCTACAGTGAACGATTTGATCTTTCAGAGACTCAAGCCGAGGACCCCACAAAACAAAGAGGAAAAACAGAGGGCTCGTTGGCAAGGAGCTGAACACAGACAATCACTCACACCTCAAGGTGCATTGGCCACCAGACCAGATTCTGACCAGAGAGTGTGCCTTTGAGCCTAGGCAGGCTCAGGCCATAGCAGACCTGAAAATAACCATTATTTTTTAACCTCAATATTACCCTGTTCCAGACCCAAACACCCAAGCCACATACATACACGTAGAGGCTCAGTGAGCGTGGATCATGGTGATGTAAGAGTCACACCTCCTCCATGGCCAAGCCCCGTGTTGGGTGAGCTGGCGAGATGCCCCGAAGCCAGCCCCGGAGATGCCCTGGAGCTGTTCATAAGTGGGACCTTCCCGCTGCCCTCCTGCCCAGCTTGGGAACCCCCCCACCACCACCACCACCATCTGGTTGGCCTGAGCCTGAGAGCAGGGCTCTCCTGCTGACCGTCATTTCAGGTTTCAGTCCCTGGAAACCCGAGCCCCCATCGCTCCAGGACAGTCCCTGGGGAAGCTGTTCAGGAGAAGGCAGCCTTGCCACATGGCTCAGGCCAGCCTGCCAGAGTGGCCTCTGCAGGGGCATCTGCTTATACTCAGGGCCTCGCCTGGGCTGCGGGCCCCGGGAGGGAGCGCTCAAAGGCTCGCTCTCAGCTGTCCTGCCCTCGGTTATCAAGAAGTCCACAAGGACACCCAGGGCACCTGGAAACACAAGCAGGTGAAGACATGTCGCCTTCCCACCTCAGGTCTGCGCTGGGCCTCGTGGGCAGGACATCGCACAGACGAAAGCAAGCACATGCCACATCCCGTTTGGGACAGAACACTGGGACTCCCATCCCAATGGCACTTAGTTGTATGAACTTACATTTCTCAGTAACCTGTCACTCAGTGTCCTCATCTGCGAAATGGGGAAAAACAACATAAAAACACACACCTCTTTGTGCTCTAATCCATGGGCAGCCATAAAGCATAAGTAAGCACTTGGAGAACCATAAAGAAAATGCAAGGTGATATTCTTTTTACTCTAAAATGTTTACGTGTAATCAACTCCCTACCAAGGCCTGAGCTGCCACCCTCGCCTCCCTATTCCTCAGGGCTCCCCAAGGGCCCCCGGGGGGCTGAGCGACCCCCCCCACCCCCTGCTGTCGGGCAGCCCAGAGGCCTTGGCATGCTGTCCCCAGCTACAAAAGCCTCCTGGGGTGAGCCAAACCCTGGGTATGTGAGATTTCTAATTGCCTGAAAAAGCAGCCATATGCTTTCTTCAGAAGCCTGCTCCTCCTGGCTCCTGTCCTGCCGGGACCACCTTCGTGGGTGCGCGAGCTCACCACAGCGGCATCGCCTGGAGGTTCCCCCCACGGTCCCCTTGACAGCCGGTTACTCACAGTTCTCTTTTCCTTCTCACATCTTGGCGTCTCACAGAACCAGGCCTGACCCTCAGTCCGGTCATGGCACCTAAAGGAACCTCCTTCACCAGCCTGACCTGGTGTCCTTGTCTATGATACGAGCACATGGAAGTTGAGGATCTGTTGTGAGGGTTCAATAAGATTGTTTGCCAAGCGCACAGCATGCCTGAGCTGGCTGCTACCTTCCAGCTCAGCTGAGTGTCCACTGACATCAGTGACACACAGCCTTTCCTCATCCTACCGCTGTATTGTCAACCCTTTCCGTCCCAGGGCCCAGACTCTCTCCCGCCCCCTTTTCTGCTGCTAAGATCACATGCATCCTGCACAGCCATCCTTCAGATGCTACCTACCTTGGCATCAGGAGTGAGGCCCACTTCCTCTGAACCGTAAAGGGTCTTGCCCTTTGTTTCTGTAACTCCTGAGGCTCTTGACATCACTATGGTGGCCTTTGCTTCTGTATATCATCGCGTCTAAGGAAATTCCATGTTTCTCTTCCTCACACATACCACTTACTTCCTCGTTTCTAAACGCCCGGGAGGAATGGTCTTCAGTCAGGAACCTCTGCATCTGGCACTGGCACTTGGAAAGCGATCTGGAAGTGGCGGGAGGACTTACGGAATAAGACACCAAACACACCTCACGTGGTCTGTGCTAATTTATTTAATAAACACCGTACAGTTGTACAGAGTAACGGGCTGTGGCTGTTACCTTCCAGTGCAGGGATGGGCTCTGTTCACCGTGCTCCCCTCGAGCCCTCCTCTTGGTCCCCAGCTGACATGCTCACTGTGGTGCCACAGTGCAGAGCAAGTGTCAGGGCCAATGGCTCACAGTGGACAGAAGGGAAAGGGAGAAGTCTGTCCTCTGTCTCTGGTTGGCCGTAGCCAGCCATTCCTGGGCAACTGGGTACCAGAGTCCCAATTACCAGGGAAAAGAGGACGCAGAGTTGTGACTTGGGAACAAGGACATTGATGGGAGGGGTCTTGGGAGAGGTTGCCCATGACCCCCCGGGTGAGTGAGAGTCACAGAACTTTGACCATCCTGGGAGCGAGGGGGAGCTAACACCCAAAGTCCTTCAACTTGATGAGTGACCGAAGGAGCTCAAACACTCATCCGGGGACAAGGGCCGAAAGGACCCGCCCCAAGTGGCCAGAGCTGACGGACAGGCAGCCCTCGGGCTGAGGGCTTTCCAGCCACTGCAGCAGCGGTGCCCTCCAGGCCGTGGGGAACTGCAGGCATCCCCAGAAGAGAAGAAAATACCTTTATGTGAAGGATAGTGAGAAGCATGCTCACTGCCACTCCTGGGGGACAGGGCCCAGACCTGCCCTGGCATGGCCTGCAGCCTCCTGAGCTGGGCTAGGCCAGGACGTCTACTGCCTCCTCTCAGACAAGGAAGGACCCTGCACAGAGCTAGATACCCCGCCAGGAATTCGGGTACTCTTTCCAAGAAAACAATTTTACACTTTTTTTTTTTAATGGAGAGATGAAACTTTCCCATTGTCCTTCCCATGGGGAAGCCTACCAGAATCCCAGAAATAAACATTTGTTCTCTTCTCTTCTCGGGGCACTAAACGTGAGCCCAGACAGTAAGCGGTCTGTCTCGCCTCCCGGGTGGCGGTCAGGAGGGTGAGCATAGTTGGGATGGACTGCCTAAGCCACCCTCATTCCATGTCCTCTTCATCTGTTCCAGAACAGCCTTCTTTCCTGTGTGACGTGTAGCTCCAGATAGTGACGGGGCACATGTCCACGTCGTTTGCACAGCCATGGACTCGGTGGTGATGGGAGACCAAGCGGCTTCAGGGGAGGCAAGCTCCGGGCCCTCCACGAGATGATAAACTGGGGTCTCAAACAAGAAATTAGTTCCTGATGCCCATTCCCAATCCAGAAACAGTTGCCAAGAACACAAATGCCATAGACCTGGTGTAAGAAAGCCAGCCTGGGTGCAGGGAGAGGCGGGTTAACCAGTGCGGCACGTACGGCCCATGCACCCAACGAGAAGGAATACAAAGTGGACCCTAAATAGTTGAAATTCTTCTTTCTCCCCACAGAGTGTCACCCTTGCTCCACGTGCTTCCGTAGCTTGGTCGGAGGGAACTGTCTGGGCCACAGATCTAACACATGGAGCCTGAAGAGAAGTTACTCTGATTCGGAGTCAAAGGATCCCTGTGCCCAGTCAGCTTGGAGCCTGGAACAAGGTGCCATCTCCCTGCACACTTTATCTCTGGCCCTTGATTACCCCCGGCCTCTCTCTTCTCCATGGCTCCCCTCTGCTCCTCCATCCTTCCTGTTCTTCCATCTCCTCCGGCCTTCCTGTCTGACATTTCCATAACATTTTCTTCCCCGGAAAGTCAATTGGTCATGTGGCTGTGAATGATGGCCGGGCTCAGGGACTCAGAAGGAGGGAGACGGGAGCCAAGCAGGAGGAATGTGTGAGTTGCTATAATCCTGGTGATCAGAGAAGGAGCCCTAAGACGAACGTGCTGACTGGCTGGCAGAGCACCACGCTGGGAACAGCGCACGGGAAGGGCAGAAATCCTGGATCTCACCAACCTCGACTAAGAGTTCAGAGAAGTGAATATATTCTTTTCAGATGGCTACTCAAGAAACGTGGTCCAGTTCTCCTGTGATCCTGTCATGAGTGGGTACTCCCACCCAACTTTCTGCGCCTCCTCGTGTCACCTTTCCAACCCCATCTCCTCAAAGCGGGCCCAGCTCCCAGCTCAGCTGACACATTCACTTCAAGAGCCCCAACTAATCTGTCTCTTTCCTCTATTTTCCTCAGCCAGCCCATCCCCATGGATACAAAGGTGGTAGAAGGACTTGCCTTTCTGTCCTCAGACCCTCGGTGTTTATTTTGGATGTGAGCTTCACAGCAGCATGTGTGGAACAATGAATAGTTTTTAGCTTAGTAAACAGCAAAAAATATAACATATATATTTATATAATTATGTTTAAATACTTATAAAGAATAACTAACCTCGTTATTACTATGGGCGACTACACAGATGACAGGGAGAGAGCCATTTTAGAACAGATGAGTCCTGAAAGGTGGCAGTTCATTCAAACTGGGTGTGGAGAGTGTGTTTGGTACTGGTGTACAAGTTGGGTGGGGCTGAGGAATGGGCAGGGTGCCCAGCAGGGAGTAGGCAGAAGTTGAGGATGGAGTTGGATAAAATATAAATGAGGGAGGAGGGTTCTTGTACACCTATCATATTTCTCCTACTTTTAATCAACTGCTTATGATTCTTCCCTATCTGAGCTACTTGATGCGACAGGTGGCTCCTACAGACCTCCTCCTGCGTTCCTCATAAGCTCCATGCTCTTCTTCATTCCAGAAACTTCCTTCCTCATTCACCTTTTGTTTCCTTCCCTGGAGGCCTCTCTTTCTTCCTGTCTCTAGGGTGGTAGAAGGGACTCCTCTGCAGTTACTGGTTCTCTTCTGCCTTGGGGTCTCGGCAGGTGCATTCATCCAGGTCACAGTCAGCAGCGAATGGGATGACCTGAGGGTTAAAGAGAAGATGAGGTGGGGGGACAGCAGCAACTGCCCGAGAAGACAACTATGTGACTTAAGTAAGATGATGGGTATAAAGCACACATTTCCAGGAACCCATAGCTCCTGTAACTCCTCCTTCTAAAATTACCACTAATGTCTAAAACTATTGCTTTTAATGTTTTTGTCATATTATTGTCAACACAAAATCTCTATAAAGTAGGTAAGATGAATGTCAGTGTTTTTTCTTCACTGAGAAGACCAAGAGAGGCTGGGTGACTTAACTCAAGGCCACGACACACCACCTGGAAAACCAAGGCCCTATCACCCAGGTCTAGGGCTCTGTGCCCTCTTGGCATCTTCATAAGCATGAGGCTTGCTTTTCTTGAATTAAGGATACAGCCTGGCTTGATGAAACAGTGCATCTCACTATGCACTGTTTATGGCTAGACTGCCTTCCTGCTATGTAATTATCCCTCCTTCATGCCAGACATGGTCCAAGAAAGTCTGCACTGTTGGCACTTCTATCAAAAGATAAACACACTTTTGGGATGTCCATAGCTAGCTTCAGAGATTGGGGCATTCGGGACACATGATGTAAAGTGGCAAAGATTCTACCCTTTGGCATGGACAATCAAAATGAGATAAAAATAGATGTGTTTTAATGGTCCAAATACACTGGGCAGAAATACCATCTTTTGCATATTTCTGATTCATTAATTTGGTGACTAGCATCAAATATCTTTGGAGGAATTTTTTTTCTTTAATCCACATTATTGCAAAATTTCAGCCTATTGAATTTTACAGGCTTAGCTTAAGCATACTTGCTAATGTAATAGAACCCAGGTAAATAGGAATAAAAGGCATTTAGGAGAGAACCACTGCTCAGGCTATGATCCGGGGAGGACTCCAGGTAGTTTGTGGTGGCCGTTCAACATGTTCAACATATGTTTGCAATGTGCTTATAATATACTTTATAGGATTATTAATTTAATTATGAAGATTAATAACTGGTTATTACTTCCTGCATCTCTGAGGGGTGGAGGCCATTATTTCCTAACTACAAAGATGTTTCCTGAAGGGTAAGCAGGTGTGAGTTTTTCAGGAGCAAAAGCCAGAGCTTTTCTGAAGGAAGTACTGTACTGGCAATTAGAGAATTAACACTTTTTAAATTATCCTATAAAACCACTATCCTGAATCCTGTCACTTTAGAAACCCGTGTTTGTTCATTGTGACTCTCTCTTCTTGACTGTTGAATAATAACCAATTGTGATACACCAAGGAAAGAAGGAAAGCTAGCCAAGGCAACTGCTTCTTTCCTGGGGCTGCCCCCCGCCCCCCAGGGGCCCTCACTTACCTTCTTGGAGGAGAGCGTGGAAGAGCAGCAGTCGCCCCCATCGTAATGGCAGTAGGCTCGGTTGTTGATAGTATCACACCAACCATCTGCTTGGAAAGGCTGACAAGGAGGTGAGAGGTCAGTGTCCAAGCCCAGCTCCATCTCCTCTGGCACTCAGCCCCGCCCAATTTAAGCTGTGAACTCAGGAGATATTATGGGAGAACATCCAAGGGGCATGACACAATTGACCTCCCATTCCAAGAAGTTAAAATCTCAAGACCATCAGGCCTAAGGAATGATCAAATTTCACCTGTAGAGCCTGCACCTCGCCTACTTAGGGGTCCAGAATGTTTGTCTGAACTCCTTGATGAATTGTTTCATATTCTTGTAATAACAGGCCCTTATATCATGTAGGCTACAAAACAGCTTCATATATTTCATTTTTTTTAATCCTCACTGAGGGATATGTTTTCACTGAGTTTTAGAGAGAGAAGAAGGGAGAGGGAGAGAGAGACATCAGTGTGAGACACATTGATCAATTGCCTCCCACACGTGCCCTGACCAGGGATCAAACCCAGAACCTGGGCATGTGCTCCAACCTAAAATCAAACCCACAACCCTTCAATGCAAGGCAGAGCTGGCTTTAAAACTCCTGTGTTATCCCTGAGAAAGTGGAGATGCACAGATTGCCTGGGGTCTCACAGCTAAAGCAAGTTTAGGATCAGCAGTCATGTATCTTGACGTTTTGGTGCTTCTCACAGACTATAACTTTCACCCCTTCTCCTGGCACTGGTACTTAGGATCCTAGCAGTCTACTGCTAGGTGCTATGAAGACTCAAATGATGTCTGTCCAAAGTGCAGTGGTTCTTGGGCCTGGGACACCCGTGCTGGAGTAGAGATAGTCCAACCTGCATAGACACTGTGCACAGCAGCTAGACATAGGGTTACAGCAGAGAAAGCTAAAACATTTCCATTCACTGCTCTTACTGCTTCGAGTTCACAGAAACTAAAATGGGAAAGGGGGGCCTAGGCCAAACCAGAGTTAATGGAGTGTTTCACCCCAAAAGGCAACGTGTGATAAGAATAGCAACAAGCGGTTAAAAAAGTAGCTCAGCAGCCCAATGCATTGTTTCTATCTGTGTTTTCCGATGGTCTTCAGCTCTACAGCAGCGGTTCTCAACCTGCCACAGGTATTTACATTACGTTTCATTAAGAGTAGCAAAATTACAGTTATGACGTAGCAATGAAAATAATTTTATGGTTGGGGGTCACCACAACATGAGGCACTGTATTAAAGGGTGGCGGCATTGGGAAGATTGAGAACCACTGCTCTAGAACCACTCGTGGAGGGCAATGGTGGCCCACAGCTTCCTGGAGGGCACGGCAGCCAGCCCACCCTCTCAATCACATTAGCTCTCCCCATCCTGAGAGATGCCCAAATGCAAAGCCTCAGGAAACATCTCATGGTCAGATTCTTTGTCCACAAGACAGTCAACAGACTCCTGAGTCCTGAGGCCACCTTCCAGTTTACATGTTCACATCACTTTCCCCCACCCTCCTTAAATGTCAAATAGAAGAACTGTTCTCTATTTTGCTGTGCTTTGATGAGACAGATCACTAAACTCAAATTTTAAAAAAGTCCATTAAATAATTTTTAGCAATTAAGTTACATCAGAACGAGCTCATCCAAGATATTACTTCAGTGTTTTGATTTACTCTACAGGATCCTGAGGTCACTTGAGCATCATTCCAGATGTGTACCCCTTTGCAGATCACTAAAAAGCTGCTACTTGTGGGGTGGAACTCAGCAGGTGTTGCACAGCTGCACAATAATGTCCGCAGCGAGCAGGAAGTGAAAATGAATTCTGTTTTCAACACGGGCCTCACCGGGCTTAAGAGAAAAGATTCCAAGAGGAGCATCTGTCTTTGACATGAGGCCAGGGTCTCTGGCTCTGGAGAACGGGGAATAGATACACCATCAGGATCTGCGTCCCCACTGCAGCCAAGTAGTAGATCAAAATACAGCTACCTGCATCCTAACACCTAGCAACGCCCGGAGGTCCTCCCTGGAGGACCAGATACATCTATGGAGATTCCCCCCCAAGTTTTTCTTTTTCAAGTGTTTGGAGTTTATTTCCTCATGTAACGTGACATCTGTTCCTTTTCCTCCAACCCTGACCGACTCATTGGCACAACAACATCGGTTCCTCCTTCCCTTTTCATCCAGTTGTCTATTAAAGAGACCACCCAAAATACATTTCCCACATATATAAGTACGGTTTCAGTATGGACAACGTTAGCATTTGGATGAATAAAGGGTGCCGGGGAATCTTTCTTTCCAAAGTGCTCCCCAAGCATGGCTTCTCACCTCAAGAACGTGAGGGAAGACACACAGAGAAGTGGTCTGTCTAGGTGACCTTCCAGGCCCCCTGCACTTCCACTGCCACAGCCCGGGCAGGCTTCCTGCAGGCTGCTGCTGCAACTCTGCTCTGAGAGGGTCATCTGAGAAGAGGCGGGGATTTGTAAGAAGGAGCAGAAATGCAGAGAAAAGGTTGGAAAGACCCCAGTATTTAATTTACTATATACCTATTAGAATTAATTGCTCCTCCTCCAACCTGCCAAAAACAACTTCTCCACCCGAAACAAACAGAGGCTCCCATGGCAACACGGTCCTGGGAAGCTGAGAGTGGAAAAATGGAAAGGGAAAAATGACTAATTGATCCCAAGTTTTTAAGCTTCTGTAGACTGGATGGAGAATGGAGATCTAAGTCTCAGGCCCGGAAAGGTGTCCAGCCCGGGGTGGCACTCCTTCCCGAAAGCTTTCCCTAGGGAGGATGCCAGAGGCTCAGTGTCTCTCTGCTCAGTGTGATCACCGCAGCGCCACAACACCCTCCCCTACGCCCATTCCTCCCGTCACATCAGGAAACAAAGTGTATTTTTCAAATACCTGGGCCTCATTCCTTTAGAAGCCACATTTTCATTTTAACCCTTTTTGACAAAAGAAAAGAGAACCTGTATAAAATGTCTATTTCACTAACTTTTAATAACTTATAGATACAAAGTCATCGACATGAACACTGCACCTGCAGCGCGCGCACACACACACACACACACACACACACACACACACAACCCCAGGCCTGACTCTGGCTTCTTAGAATTATACTTTAAATGAATGGGTGAGTCTGAGAGTCTGGGTTGCTCTTCTCGTGACCGACCAGCTGGACGGGCCCTATTGTAGTTGCTGGAAGGCCTTTCCTGCCAGCTTCTCTGTGCTAGTTGTGTTCCAGGCAGATGTGGTGGCCAAATGAATGGCTATGTGTAAATGAAGGAATACGAAGAGGAAGGTGCTCAGTCTACTTTGCCTACCAACACTGCTTTGGAAACTTCTCCAAAGTAAAGACAATTTCTCATGTTATGTTATCTGGAGATAAGCTGTTTAAGGTTTGCCGGGAGTTAACCCTAGAGATGGTGGCCTTGTCTGTTGCCCATGGTTGTAGTCACTTATGGGTTCGGTCAACATTCTTTACCCCACACCTACAGGTGCCAGGCACTGTCACAGGAATATGTAAATGAACAAATAAAACATGGCTCCGGCCCTGCAGAGACCCCACAGTGAGCAGGTATGGCTCACGCCCACGATGAGTGCTGGCACAGAGTGAGCAGAAAAGGCACCCCTAATCCAGAATTGGGGGGCGGTGTTGGCATGAGCTCTCAGGAGCTAGCTCTACAGTAGCCCTTGCGGAGGGTACACAGGACTGGAGGAGAAAGGAAGAGGAGCCTGAGAAAACTGTCTGGGGACGGAGGAGAACACAGAGAGGTGGGTGGTCCGGGCTGCCTAGCACAGGGCCTGCCCCGGAGAGAGTTCTGACTGGGTGGCTGAGAATACCTCTACGACTTGAATCAGACTAAGGATATTTTTCTCCTACAGCTTTCAGCAGAAGTCAGGCCACATGTATGTGTTAGAAAGGTTAGTTTAGACTTCAGATCTTCTAACCAACAGGCTGGGCTCTCAGCCAGAAGTGACTGTATCCCTTAGGGAAGGCATGGGCAGAATCCTGATTAAGCATCTTGAGGAGGGTTATGGACCAGGAGAAGATGTGCCTGAGGCCTAACACATTTTCTTTCACCCGCACCAACTCTCACCAAAACCCTCTAGTGGTGTGAATGACAAATCAGCCCCCCGCCTCGCCCCCCCCCCCCCCCCCCCGCATCTCCTCACATTGACTGGGCTGCACCAGGCCAGGAGAAGCCCACTGTCCAGGGCAGCTCTGAGGCTGCAGATACAAGCTGTGTGAAAGCATACTACTCTTCTGTGTGTGCTAATTCTCTTTCCTCTGACCCTTCTCTTGGACGGTGACCTCTGGCCTGTTTCTGGCTCTCCTTTTGCTGCGTGGATCTGCCTACTGCGCCCACACTGCCTGGGCTCCATGACAAGGCACTCTTAGCATCTCAGGGCCAAAACGTGGGAAGTGTTTGAGGCCACTCAGGGACCCTTGACAACCACAATGCTTTTTGTTTGTTTTGTTGTTTTAAGGACCATAGATACATGAAATTCTAAGGCGTAATGGAGCCTTGAAGACCACTTAAGCACAAAATTCCCATTTTACTAAAGATGAAATAGAGCCTTAAAAAGGAGACATGTCCTGCTTGCAAGGGTGGGGAACTTCTACGTGACTCCATTAGTGCTGGGAGAAGATGATGCTGCTGTGAGGGCTGACACGCATGGCACAGTCAGATGGCAACACTGTCCAGGCTGGAGAAAGGGAATGAAGGTACACATTCTGGTGCACGGGCAGAGGGAAGCAGTCTTGTGCGGGGGCCCTGAGACGTGGGGTCCAGTCTGATGGTCTGCTGTGCTTTACTGGTCCATGTGAGCGTCACCCTCTGCCTGTGGAAGCCACAGACCACAGAAGAAGAAAAGCATGTGTACCTCTTCACAGATAAGTCTGCTGATAACCAGCTTAGCTTATCTGTCACCAAAACCAAAGCACAGTCTTACACTAAACATCAGAAAATGGTGCAAACACTCATCTTTCCCAGGAGAAACAGCTGGAATGAATTAAGATCAAACAAAAGCAAACAAAGTAAGGTCAGAGGACTTCTTCCACCTGCACTATTTTCATCTGCTGCAAGGTGCTGAGTTGAATAGCTCTGGACAACCATCAGGCTGCTAAGCATAGTGACTGAGGGCATGGGAGGTAGTGTGAGGTAAACCTATGCCCATGGGAGGTAGTGTGAGGTAAACCTATGCCCATGGGAGGTAGTGTGAGGTAAACCTGGCCCATGGGAGGTAGTGTGAGGTAAACCTGGCCCATGGGAGGTAGTGTGAGGTAAACCTGGCCCATGGGAGGTAGTGTGAGGTAAACCTATGCCCATGGGAGGTAGTGTGAGGTAAACCTGGCCCATGGGAGGTAGTGTGAGGTAAACCTATGCCCAGGTTGCGGCTTCCCTCACTGTCCGCTAGGCAGCAGTATCCTCATCTGTGGATGAGCAGAATACCCACTTTGTAGGGTTGTTGCAAGGAATAATTGAGCAAATGGAGGTTAAACACTCAGCCCGCAGTAAGCATTCAATGAACCCCCGTTTCATGGAGGTGCCAGGAACATGGCCTGTGCTTTTGCAATTGTGGGCGGGTGTCGGAGTTCCCTCCACAGACACTCAGGTCAGAAAAACATTAGGATTCCGCCACCCGCTTCCAGAGTCAAAGCCGTGGACGCTCCTTTCCCTGCGAGCCTCCTGCCCCATTCATTTCATCAGAAAGGTGCCCAGCTGAGTCACGGAGGCGTGTCGGGGACGAGGGAAATGGCCTGGGACTTAGGAAAACAGTGGGAAAGGCCTGGCTGGCTCCTGGCACCTGCGTCTCTCCTCAAACCACCGTGGAGATGTGGGTGTCTTAGCCTCTGAAAACCCCCAGCTGTCACTGACACCTCTGCCCTTTCGTGCGCGGGGAAAACAGGAAGGTGAGAGGCTGCCTGGGACTCGCTCTCCAGCCAAGAGCAACCTCCCAGCAGCCCCTTTCATCTGGCTGCAAATAAAGACCTGCAGACCAGACTTTCCACCTGACTCACACACGCCCGCTCAGCCTGCTCCCCATGCAGCCTCTCCTCTGACCCAATGTGGCCCCAGACCTCCTCATCCTCCCCAAAGGGGGAGGGCGGTCAGATTCCCCAAGGGTGAAGACGGGGCAGAGGATGCATTTATCCTAAAAAGATCAGCTCAACACAAGAGCCCTGCTTCTCAGAGTGAGAGCCAGGAGAAGAGAACACCCCTCCGTGGGCCCTTGTCATGCTCTTTTGGAGGCTTAGAAACAATAGGATACAGCCCTCCTGCAAATCTGTGAGCTGTGCCATTAAGTCACCAGTCACTGCTATGGGTCAGTGTTACCCAGAGGTGTCACCCAGGGTACCATGCTCTGTGCCCTTGCTCTTATATCCCCTGCCCCACTTTCACCAAAACTGCACAAGACTGTGAAGGACCCAGTGCTCCACTCCCTGAAACCCTTTACTTTTTCAGCAGGTCTCCACAATCACTGTCAAGGTCACTGCCTGCCCCTGAAGCATCAAACCCCAACTCTGGATCCTAAACAAACAAAAACCTCAAAACTCTTTTTCCCCTCCTCTGATTCCCCTTTTCTCTGGAGCAGCTGACCCAGCATGGCCGGCTCAGCCAGATTTTACAAAGCCGGAGATTCCCATCCCTTTGCTACCAAACTCTGATTTCACGGCAGCACCAGCCTGCCTCCTCTGGAACCACAGAAGGTGGGAACAAAGTTTCCCAAGATGCGGCCTGGTGACCTTGGCAGCAGTCTCCCCTGTGGCCTGGCGGTGGCTTCCAACAATAGTGACCTCCTCTCAGACGTCACACTCTCCATTGCAGAATGGGGAGCTGTTAGTCCTCCTGTTTTGATCTTGTTTTCATGGCAGGAATGGCACAGGTGGCCTGCAAGCTCGCGCAACACAGTCTTGCCGCATGGCATTTGGCTTCTTTCAAAAAGGAATGGATTAACTGCTGCTTGTTCCCGGAATCTTCTGCCTCCCCACCAGCTAACTGACGCCAGCCTACCGCATTGCAAGGTCAGAGGTAAAACTTTGAACAGCAGAGCTTGAACTCAGCAGGGGCCATGGGGTCAGAGGCACTTCCTCTTTGTTCCCTCACTCCTCCCATTTACTTCCCTTGGCAATGAGGCCCCCACAAAGGTACATTTCCTGACACCACATAGCAGATGCCTAATGAGTGTTTGGTGAGACTTGTGGGCCCCCAGTTGACTTTACCGTATTTGCCGGCGTATAAGACGATTTTTTGGCCCTGAAAAATACGTATTTGCCGGCGTATAAGACGACCCCCTAACATTTCCACTAAAAATACAGAGTTTGTTATATACTCGCCATATAAGACTACCCCCCACTTGGAGGCATATTTTTCAGGGCCAAAGGGTCGTCTTATACGCCAGCAAATACGGTATAAACAAAGGAGGCAGAATATTTCTTGTTTTCCACTCCTCCTGCCTTTCCTCCAGGATAAAGTACTTCTCCTCTTTTTTGTCCCCTGGTCTCCCCAGGTATCTGTTCTCACTATGCATTACTCTCTCTACAACGTCATCTGCTAAGAGCTTAGCGTGACCTTCCAGGTACAGGCGCTCTAACGCAGACGCTGAGAACCCAGCGTAAAGATGCAGGAGGACGAAACTGAGCCGCCGGCACCTGTGAGCAGGTGGGACCTCTGCCCGGCCGCCAGCCCTGCTGCAGGGGGTCCTCACCCAGGTCCTCCTCGCCGGGCCTCTGTCAGGCCCACCCCCCACTTGACAGGAGTGACAGCTGCACGTTCTGTTCCCGAGTCCACACAGCTCTGGGAGGGGGGGAGACACAGGCACGAGGAAGCAGGAGTCAGAGGTGCAGAACCCGCCGCTACGAGGAAGGGAGGAGAAGTCCGTGGCTCCAAGTGGGCTGGGCACCCAGCCTCCTCCTCCCTGTCTGTCTCTGTCTCCAGCTTCCCTGGCTGGCCCGATGGCGGCTGAGGCGGGCCTGAGCAGCCCTGCCACATGTGCTCACTGCCACCCGCACCCCCGCCATACACACACTCATGCCAAGCAGCTCGGCATGTCTTGGCTCCCAGGCCTGCCCGTGGAAGATGACTGGGAATGCAGACTGTGGGAGGAAATGACAATATTCATTGTTTGGATTAAATATTTTTCTTGGCCCTCCTGGTGTTTGCTGAGCTGCCTATTTTTCCTCCAACCCCACTCTCTCTCGTTCTTTCCCTCTTTCCTCCTTTCACCCCTACCCCTACCTCGTTTTCTTCCTCAGCAATCAAGTACACACAGAGAAATTTCCAGGAGAAAGACTCCTAGAGTGGGAAGAGCTGTTTTAGGAAATCGGTGGTTCACAAAGCCTTCGGCTGTTCTGATACCACACCCAGCTCTTCACAGAGAGGCTTCACCTTGGGGGAGAGCTGCATCTATACTGCTTCCAGTTTCCACAAAGGTTCATGGGATATAACTCACAATAACCCAGGGAGATAAATTTTGTTATCACGCTCATTTTACAGACGAGAAAAAACGTGTCCCAAAGCTGTTGTGGAACCTGCCTGAAGAGAAGACGGAGAGCCACCATCCGATGCCCAGGCCTGTGCTGTGGCCACCCCGACATGGATGGTTGGATGCCTTCAGCATCATCTCCAGTTCTCAGTCCTGTGCACCTGGTCTAAACTCTCTTTAAAACTATGAGCATAACCCAGCCACTTTCCGCCTGAGGAAAGCCAGTGTCACACACAGCCAGCCATGAGAGATGTACCGTGGAGGATAGTTACTTTAAGACAATCCCACGGGCCCGGCACGGGCTGGTGCTGGAACCCTGGGGTCTCTGATGGACCCGAAGTTGAGGTGACCCCTGAACAAGCCAGCATAGTAGGCTCTGCACGTGACAAGGTCCGTCTCAAAGAGGCTCTGGCAGCGCATCTGAGCAGTTTCCGGGACAACAGGGCAGAAACCACAGGCCAACGAGAACTCGTCCCCAACATAATAGATGGCACCGCTAAGGGCTACAGGAGGTCAGACCAGGAAAGGGGCTGGGACAGCTCAGAAGGCTTTATGAGGCATGTGTAATTAGGCCTCATCTGTGAGGGTGGACAGGATGTGGGCAGAGAAGTGGGGGGGGGGATTCACAGCAGGAGGGCACATCCAAACCAAGATTTCAGATGCAAAAGAGAAGATATACCTGTGGTTTTCTGCCTTGAGGGTTAATGGGCCAAGCTTGGAACTAGGTCAAAATCTCCATCCAGGCCAGAGGAATCTAGTCCTTGTCCCAGAGACAATGGGGAGCGAAGGAAGGTTACTGTTTTGGTGGTGGTTGTTTTTTTTTGTTTTTGAGAAGATAATAAAAGCTGAGCTTCAAAGGTTAGATCTGGGAACAGTGAGGAGTGTTTAAGAGAGAAAGGGAGGGACCCAGAGCAGGTGGAAAATGACTTCAAGCAAGTCTGAACCGAGAACAGAACTGGCTGATTGTAATATAAAAAAGGAAAAAGCAGACAGGGGGATTGCGAAGGAAAATGATCGGGACTTGGTGAATGGTCATATTTGGGTAGAAGACCGACGGAGATGAAAAGTCTGCTTATGACAGTTGGCTTTTCTCAAAAAATTGTCTCATTGAAAAAAAAAATAGCTAGAAAGAATCCTTCTGAAACCTAAGGACTGGGTCATGGGCAACAGAGCCCAAGCCATCAGCAGACGCTGCCCTACCTCACAGGGAGACGCTGTACACATTCCCCTTTTCCATATAAACACAGGCTTGAAGGTCCACACATTTTCGCTCCTGTCTGATGTCTGCCAGGCTTTCCCCACCACTTAGAAATGACTATTTTATCAGCCCCAGTAACTTCCAGCACCAGCTGAGTTGAGGAATGGCAGGAGGGAGGTGTCATGTTTATTCTAGAAGATTCTCTTGCCAACAGTCTTGTTGCTTTTAGCCTAGATCTGATGTTCAGTGCCTGCATCTATGAACAGTGCCAGTTGTGGGGCTGATTATTGCGGTTCTCTTCCTCAACCTGTCACGCCATCCTGGGTTGTCAGCCAGGCTGTTCTGTGTTCTGTTAATTGGTCATTCCATCCAGTCTCACTCGCATCCATATGGAACCCATTCTCCGAGCAAGTGTCTCGTTTACATTCCCTTTATCTACGGGGTGCTTGTCTGTGTATCTTACTCACTCATCCACTGAGCGGCTGCATCTGTTTCACACCATGTTCCCTGGTCTCATCTCCTCGGTTTCCAATCCTGGTGGAGCAGGGCTCATGGGCACGCCTCCTCTTTCTCCTCTTGCTCTGGCTTAAAACTTGCAAAGTCCAGGGAGGTATCTTAAAAGGTGGCCAGCATCTCCTGGTCATCTCTCCACTGAGTTTTCTAAAAGCCCATGCATTCTTCGTTTATGTGTTGGTTATTTGTTTTTAATCTTCCTACCAGTTTCAGCCCAAGGACTCTGGGTTCCCACATTTGGACATAAAAGCAGCCCCTCAGTTTCCTCATCAGTGAAGCGGGAATGATAACAATGGGAATAATTCCTGTATTGGGCTCCTGGCACACAATGAACACTCAATGGAGTTATTAAGTATGCTGTGAGACCAGGAGAAATTCCCTTATTTCCTGAGTGCACTGAGCCTGAATACTAGGGTACCGATGGCTGCCTGTCGGGGAAGATCGACAGCAGCCCTCCTAGAAGTAGCCCTCCCTAGTCTTTCTTCCTCTCTCATAACTATGACCAGAAATCCCAAGGATCTCACTGTTCACCAACTATGGGGACAGAATGACAGTATTCAGCATGCCTTAAGCAAGCAAAAGAGCCTAGCAAAGTTCTCTGAAATACCAATCCCCTCTCTTCTATTCTAGTATTGACAGTGAGCTACAGCAGCAATGCTATGTCAAAGTCTGTCCTTAGTTCCTGGTCTCCTTTTTTTAAAAAAATATATTTTATTGATTTTTACAGAGAGGAAGAGAGAAGGATAGAGAGTTAGAAACATCGATGACAGAGAATCATCGATCAGCTGCCTCTTGCACACCCACTACTGGGAATGTGCCCGCAACCAAGGTACATGCCCTTGACCAGAATTGAACCTGGGACCTTCCAGTCCACAGGTCGACGCTCTATCCACTGAGCCAAACCGGTCTCAGCCCTGGTCTCCTTTTTATTCTTCCCATCATTTCCACCTCCATGCTGGACTCTGCTCCCTCTGTCCACACCCCTAAGCAATGTATCCATCCTACCATAGCATCTGCATTCTCTTGCCATTTGGGAAAGCAGCTGACTTACTGAGGGGTCAATGAAAAATATGTATCTGCAACTCAATAAAAGATAAATATTAAGGCAAAAAAGTGACTTTGTGGAAAGTTGGAGATTTTGTGAGCCACATAGGACAGACCAGTATTTGGTGGGAAAATAAGGGCAGCACCTCCAAAACCACATAGTAGAGGTAGCCACTCATTGAACAAAATTGGGAAACCCAGCTCTGTGTATCAGGATATTTCCTGCCCGCTAAAGTGAGCATAAGCAAAGCAAAACACATGTTGCTACAACTGAATGGTGTTGCTCCGAAATGCATATGTTGAAACCCCAACTCCCAAAATGTTGGTATTTAGAATAGGGGCCCTTAGGAGGCAATTAGAGGATTTCATGAGGGTAGGGCCTCATGATGGGATTAATGTCTTTCTAAGAAGAGACACCAAAACTTCCCCTCTCTGTCTTGTGAGGACACAGTGAGAAGGTGGCCATCTGCACACTAAGAAGACAGTCCTCACCAGGAAACAAAACCTACCCACACCTTGATCTGGGACTTCCCAGCCTTCAGAAATAAGAGGAATAAATATCTGCTTGTCAAAGCCACTCAGTCTATGGTATTCGGTAATAGCAGGCCACACTGTCTAACACACACCTTATTCGGTGAACGTATTTAGTTATTTTTACTGACTTGTCAAACCAAAGAATTCCCAGAGATTCTGTCTGAAAAGAGGGACTGTGAATGGAGGTAAGAGGGGGGAACAGGCAGGAAGCATGGAGCTCACCAGGTTCGGCTACTCGGTTATTGGCAATTCTGGATGGGCACACAGCCTGCAACCAGGACAGGTGAGCACAGCCACCAAGCCAGGCAGGCTGCAGGCACTATCGACTCGGCTGAAGTATTGTCAGGAGCAGAAGCGGTTCCAAGGCTAGACCATTCCCAGAAACCTCCCAGCACTGCAGACATGCACCACCACGTTTCATATGCCTCCCATTAGAAAGACTTCAGTTGAATCTAATCTTGTTTTTAATTAGTGCTCACACCGCCTGGTGAGGCAGGTTAATATGATTATCCATATTCCATTGATGGGGAAAATGAGACCAAGGGCCATGGCCCAAGGACACTTGGGGAATGAGCAATAGAGGTGAAAATTAAACTTAAGCATTTTAAACTTCCAAACTGACACACAAGGGAGAGGACATTGGGGAAGAGATTTCTCCTCTCTGTTCAGGATCTTTCACATCTGGCTAATGCATATTCAATTTACTACTTGGTTTTTCTCATTAAAAAATAAAATAGTAACTACTTCTGAACCACAATATGCCATATTCAATGCATAATACGTTTTTCAGATAATATGCCAGGAGCAGCCAAAAGAAAAGAATAAAATGAGCATTACTTAGCCAATTGTGAATATTAATGGACTATTTATAAATGTTTAATATTAAACTAG
Organism: Vespertilio murinus; assembly: GCA_963924515.1. Taxonomy (NCBI): domain Eukaryota; kingdom Metazoa; phylum Chordata; class Mammalia; order Chiroptera; family Vespertilionidae; genus Vespertilio; species Vespertilio murinus. The sequence goes on along the minus strand of OZ004719.1, from coordinate 18,692,751 downwards.
ATTATGGAGGGTGGGTATAAATACAGAATTAAATATGCCTCCTGACCTCTAGACTCTGGTTTAACTGGACATTCACAATATGTACACCAACAAAACACAAACACAAACAGCACACACTTCTAACTGCACAGATAAGAGCAAGCTCTTCTCATTGCTGATATATTGTCAGCTGAGCGTATCTCACAGCAAACAGGTATTTCTGAGACAGGAGCCCACATCCATTCCCCGCTCCAGCCCAGTTAACCTCATCTTCCCCTCCTCTCTTGTCATCACAGCCAACATCCAAATATTCACCATTTGATTGCAGAAAGTTTTGCACTGAGCCTCTTCTATCTCTTCTCTTTCCACTTTCTCAGTTCAGTTTACTTTATAAAGTTCGGGTGAGAGATGATAAGGACTTTCACAGCCCAAATTTGCCACCATGATTTTCTTCCTAAAATATAAGTCTTATCATCTTTTCTCTGTGACATGGATGTTTACTGCTCACCTGATATCTCTGTGTTCCCCTGACTCAATGAAGTGGCCTGAGGCCGTGTGACCTTATTCTGGTAAATGGCAAAGCAAGCAGGAAGGATGCGTTATTTCTGGCCCAAGGGACTCAAGGGTTATTGGCCTTTCTCTCTGTGTTGTCTCTGCACCTTTGGAGGTAACCATGGAGACCACATCTTAAAAAGACAAAGGAATAAGATGGACCAGATGATGGATGAGCACTCTAGAGACCCCAGATGTTTCTGTGAGGGAGAAATCCATCCTCTCTCACGTTAAGTCACCGAGATTTCAGGGTTAATTTGTGACCAAAGTATACTCTGATTAATTCAGTCTATTTGTAAGCCTCCATTGGATCAATACTAACTACGGAATCAAGTCCAAACTCGTTAGCTTGGCACAGAAGAGCCCGAGTGATCTACCTCCAGCTTAGCTCTTAACCTCAAAATCATGCCACACTTGTTCATGTTCCCGGATCTGTTTCACTAGGCAGACCAGTAATATTTTCTGTGATTTGCCACCAGCGGTATGGGTTGTTTGCTCTATTGACAGTATCATGGCAACTCTTGAGTAGTACAGAAATTGGTATCAGAAGTTGTGTGCTGCCATAATAAACACCTAAAACACTGGTATTATAGCATAGTGTATCAGGAAGCAAGGGAATTATTTTGGGAAGCTGTAAAATTGAAATGGCTCTTTATGCAGTGCCAAGACATTTGATTAAAAGTTTCCTGTAGTTGTGAGGACACTTACAATGTTAACTGTTACAACTTGCAGGTCAGAAAATTTACTTAACAGCCTTTTGGCTTTGGGTAAAGAGATTTAAAGAAGAATTTACTGGGATGAGCTGGTGGTTACTATCTTCACTTGGTAAAGAGGGGAGCACAGAAAAGGCTGCTGCTTTGCCAGCAGAACCGGCAGGGAATCTGAGCACTAGGAATCCCAGGACTTTTGAAGCCCAAAGGCTATTCCTCATCCCCAACCAGTTAGCAAAAGCTAACACTGAGAAATGCTCTGTATTGGAAAGGCCTTCCAAGACTGAAGTTAAGACCTAATTGCAGGCAAAGACCAAATCAAGGGGTGGACCATCACATGATTCGCTAAGACATCTAACAAAATTAAAATGGCACCTGGGGGAGCCTTGCAGCTGAACAAAGTGACTAAGGACTCTGTCCTGAGGCGGGGGGGGGGGGGGGACAGAAGATGGAGGAGGAAGAGGGAAGGAGGTGAAGGAGAAGGAGGAGGAGGGAAAGAGGAGGAGGAGGAGAGAGAAGAGAAGATGGAGGAGGAAGAGAGGAGGAGGAGGAAGGGGGAAGAGAGAGACAAGCAGATCTTGAAAAGACATGTGAGGACAGCCCTTGTAACATGAATTTGACTGAAGTTAAATAAATAGATAAATAAATAAAGCTTGTTAGAGTTGAACTGCCAAAAGTTATCATCAGCATAGAAGAAAATTGACTTCCTATAAGAAGAGTTTTGGTCCCCTCTATTACCAGGAGAAAGCAGGCTGAGAAAATTACTTAGCTTCCAAGAGGGAGATAGTCTGATGTTCTTTTTGTGATCTTAAGAGGATAATGGAAAAGAGAGAACTTCCAAGAGAGCAGAGCCAAGAGCCATGAAGAACAATGGACTTAGGAGCTATATCCGGGGATTGATCCAAAGCTGTTAAATGAGAAGCACTCCCTACTCTTAGAGTAGGGGGGTTTGTAAATTTCCTCAGCAGGATTTAAGAATTGTTGTGGACCAGTGACTGTTATGTTCCTCTCGTTTTTCTCCTTAAAAGGGAATATTTATTGTATTTGTCTTATTAGTCTCCACATTGCCCACTGGGTATAAGGAAGGCAGAGAAAGTGGAATTTTAAGTACAGGTTACATAAATACTCCAGATTAACTTTAGCATTTCAGATTAAGAGAAGCCAGATTAATTGCAAACTGATGTAAATCACAGTATTCCAGATTTCAAGCCTAACATGACAACTGGATAAGACCTTTGGGGTGACTTAGGGTGAAGTGGGGTAAATCTGAATATAGCAGAGGTTTGTGTCTAAGAAGGCTAACGGACAGATGTTATTTTATGTCCACAGTACCCTTTACTCTCTCTTCCTCTGACATGACTTCACTCTCAGCAGACCGTGATTCCCCTTCCTACAAACGTTGGACTTGGCCGTGTGGTCTGCCTTGACCAGTGGACTGTGAGCGTGTGTGGCAGATGCTACATTGGACCAGAAGTTTGGAAAGCACTGGCGTGCTTCTGCAGGCATATGGAGCATACCTGAACCCAACCCACAGCAGAACTACTTTATTTAGTCAGCCTCCAAATACATATGAGGAATACATATTGTTATTAAAAGATATCGCTAGTTGGTGATTACTTGTTAGGCAGTATTATTACAGGAAAACTTGATGACTGCATCTTGCCATTTCCTTCCACATCACATCTTTGCCTTTCCATAGACTCCTCTTTATCCTTTAAAGTCCACTTCACATGGTACCCCTCTATAAGATCTTCTCCACAAGAGTAATGCAAGTTATTTGATAAATTCTCTATATTCTCACACCACTTTGGTCATATCTTTGTATCAATATTCATTGGGTAGTAATTTAATTTTTTACCTCTATTGCATACTCTGTGCTGGGAACTCCTACTCACTTTTGTAATCTTGACACACAGTAGGCATTCAGAAAATATTACTTTGAGTGAAGAAATAAATAAATGGACGAGAAGGAGTGACATGGTTTAATAACCACAGTGTAAGCTGGGAGAGGAGGCTCTGGGGCGTCTACAAACCATAGCCATTGGGGGGAGCAGCAATCCTTTAGTTTGAGAAATGGTATGAGGCTCAGACCCAAAAAAAATCTGCATGAGTTTGTTTTTTCATGTGTTGGAATTTGGAACCCTAGATTCTGTAGCTAAGCTTGGGGAGGTGGGAAGATGCTTCCCATGCATGAAGTATTGTACATTCCTGGGTTAGAACATGTTTTCTTTGGGGGTTGCTGTGGTTTCTTTTCTTTTTTCTTTTCATTTTTTTCCCCCAGCTTGGAAGCATCTAATGTTTGCAATAACAATAACAACAACAAAAATCTGAGGCTGGCCCAGCATGAATCAGGCGGGAATTTGTACATGCGGTGGGTGTAGGGGGTAGGGAAGGGAGGGTAGGAGGCCAAGGGAGGGGAGAAGAAAAGAAAAACATGGTTGCCAGGAGCTTTGCAGAAGAAAATGCCATGCAGAACACGTGGCTGGCACGGGGGGCAGCAACATCTGTTCTCGATGAGGATCTGGGTGTGCGGCTGTGTGTGCATGTGTGGGTGCATGTGTGTGGAAGGAAACCCAGGCGCTGTGCTGCAGGAAGTCTGCTCGGGCCTCGGCCTCTCACCGGGGTTAGATCTGCCGCCAGCTTTGTCTTGAGAGGTATGCTGCAGGCTCGAAGGGGCTGTGGAAAACAAGCCGGAGAAAAGCCACAAGCGCCTCCTGACCCATTTGAATCTTTCTCTTGCCAAGTTCTCATTACTGATCTTACACAGGAGGGAAAACAATGTATAAGACTGAAAAGGCTCTGGAGAATCCTCTGGGGAAACAAAAGGCTTACTTAGGATTCCTGGGCAGGGCTTCTGAGATAAGGAAGAGGCAATGAGTCTGTTCACAAGAGGTGCATAGTCTAAGGTTTCTTTTGTTTGCCTGTTTTGCTTTATTTTTCTTTCTTTTCTTATTCAGATTGGGTAAGCATTCAAAAGCCCATATTCTCTCTTATTCTTATTACTCTGTTCAATGAAATAGAGGGCAAATGAGGTGGAGGGTTTGTATTTCTGTGGACAGTGGGAATCCTCTCTTAAGGGGAAGCTTGTGGAGCAAGGTCACCCCAAGTGTAGGGCTGGAGCTGGGATACTGTCAGCAAACCTCAGATCTGAGCTTGTTGTGTGCCCTTTTAAACAGGTGTCCGATGCCCAGTTGGGTGCCTACTCTTGGGAAGGTGTGTCCTTTCCAAGAAGAGCCGCAGAAAACCAGCGTGGAGGCCTGGCAGGAATCAGACTGGTGGACAGGGGAGCAGAGGCGGTGCCTCTCGCTGGCCCGTAGCAGTTGGGGCGATTGGGGTGTGTGGCCCGCCTCAGGCTGGCCTCACTTCAGAAGCCTTTTCACACAGGGACGATAATAATGAAGATAATCCCGTGCACATGTGGAAGCATTTCAGTGTCTACAAATGCTTTCACCGATGCACTACCATTTGAGAGCAAAAGAAGCTAAAAGTCAATCAAGGAGATATCCTTTTCCCATGGGATTTAGTGACTGTGACTACGGTCCCATAACCAGGGAGAAGAAAGGCAACAGATGGAGCCACGCTCTCTCTCCTCAGAGAAAGAGCTGAAGGGAGTCCCAACCTTGCCCAGCCGGGCATCCCGCCCTGGCTCACACTGACTGCGCACTGAACTCCACAGCAATGACACAAAAAAGCAGTCAGTAGAAAAAACTCTTCACGGTGTCATGGAACTCAGGGTCTATTGGTAATCTTTTTACTCTTCACAATTTAGCAAAATATTTCTTTACCCCCACAGTAACCAAGCTGCTTCTTCAGGCTGTTGCCCTCTTGCCAGTTCTCTCCACAGTCTGGGGCTTCCCTGACCATCCTACCTCACTCAGCCACTAAGAGGTATTTACTGAGCATTTCCCACGTGGTAGTCAGTATACCACTGTCCCAAGGACTGGAGACGGAACAGCGACTAAAATAAAGTTCCATCCAGTGAGGGAAATAGATATTAACTCTAACAAGTGACTTACTTAGTGATTAGAAAGTAACAGTTCTATAAAAACTTAAACAGGACTGTGTAAGGCAGCACTGTGTATTGGGGAGTAAGTAGAGAATGAGGAAGGACATCTGTCGTTGTTGGTCAAAAGGTCAGACAGGGACTTCTGGAGGGTGGGGTAAGCCACTGGAAGGACTTTCACTTTTGCTTTGAGTGAAATGAGAAATGACCCAAGGGCTTTAGTAGAGGGATGCCTGAATTTAAGCTACAGTTTAAGGGGGCCCCCTTGGCCGAAACTGGTTTGGCTCAGTGGTAGAGCGTCGGTCTGCGGACTGAAAGGTCCTGGGTTTGATTCTGGTCAAGGGCATGTACATTGGTTGTGGGCACATTCCCGGTGGGGGGTGTGCAAGAGGCAGCTGGTCGATGCTTCTCTCTCATCGACGTTTCTAGCTCTCTCCCTTCTTCTCTGTAAAATATCAATAAAATATATTAAAAAATAAAAATAAAAAATAAGGGGACCCCCTTGGCTGTGTGTTGAGAATAAACAGTGAGAATACTAGTAGACAGGGTATCATTAGACCAGCTAGGACACTGTCACAGTAATCCAGGAAGCAGGTGACACGGGTTAAGTGGTGAAGTGGTGGGATTGTGGATACCTTTTAAAGACCGAGCTGGTGGGTTTAGCTGATGAATTGGATGTGGAGAGCAAGAGAATGAGAGGAATGAAGATGACACCAAGGATGTTGTCCTGAGCAACTGAGATGGACAGGTCAGCATAGAGAAATGAGAAAACCGATGCGCATGAAGTCCTTGAATTCTTCTGAATTCCTTTTGTTACCAACAAACCTTATCTCGAGTCATCATTCTAGCCACCCCACCTGCCTCAGAGCCAAAGGTATCTGTAACCTCTTCTACCGCCTTCACTGTGAGCCTCTGGTCTCTCAACACGATTACTACCCACAGCCAATAACTATATTCAGGTCTCACCCATATCAAAAGTCTTTCCAGGGACACTACTTCCCATGAAGTTTCTGCCCTTCTCACTCCTTGCACTGAGCTTAGAGAGCAGAGGGCAGGCACTACTAGTCTTGCAAATGAACCTACAGGTGCTATATGATTTTTTAAAACTGGGTTCATATATTACTTTTATACAATTAAAATTAAATTTAAAAATATTATGCAAAAATATAGCTAATAATGCCAGCGGAGCTGAGATTTAAACTCATTGGCCAGGAGTTGAAATGTGTACCCTTTCTTACATGTGCTGTTTGCTGTGATCCGTAAATAACTGCAGTCCTTTGGGAGTGTCATCTTGTCTCCATCGTCACTTCACTGGTGGGTGAGGCAAAACATAGATGCACAAACATGCAGCATGCACAAAGGAGTGGGCAAAAGTAGGTTTACAATGGTTTGTATAGAAAACAACATATTAACAAATAATAGTACAAAAGTGAACTCATGTACGCACAACTGCAAACCTACTTTTGTCAGTCTCTGTATATATTTTATACACTTTGAAAAATAAACTGTAAGAGACTTAATACAATCTTCTGCCAGTGTTCAGTCATTATAACAAATAATTATTTAATAAAATAATTTCACTGAAAGGAACATCTATTTTGGTAGGATGAATTAGAAACAACTAAAATTGTATAAACTTTCCCAAAGTGCTTGTCCATATGATTATTTAATAAAAGCGTTACACAAATGGCCATGATGGTAAATGGCAATGACGGTAATTCATGCCCCATGGAATTTAAGATCAGTCTGTGTGAATGACCTGCATCATGCCCAGCCTGCATCTAAAACACATTTTAGAAGCACAGTCAGAAATGTTAGTGGAGCAAAATCCCCATGAAAAGAAGGAGTGGGATTATTTCTAGACATAACCTGATTATATCTGCTCGCTGCTAATTTTATAGCCTCAGCATTTTAATGATTGGGAGGCATCTAGAAGGTCAGGCAGGTCAAAGAAAGCTGCATTGATGTGATGTCAGTTTTGCAGGAAAGTAGCATTTAAATTGTCTGCAAGGCTGGGCTAGACATGAAAAATCAAAACAACAGAAAAATAAGGAAAAGCATGGAGTAAATCAGAAAAAGGGTGCGGTGGGAGGAGAGAAAGGGACAAGCCATGTCATAAAGAGAATTAACAGAGTGAGAAAGTGGCCCACCCAGGAGGCTGAGAAGACAAATGAAGCAGAAGGCAGCCTGTGGGAAGGAAGCCCACCAGGATGTCACAGTGTGGCTCCACGGGAGTTTCAGATGAGCATACGTTCTCACGAATGTTGTTCATCTAGATGAGGTTTTCCAATTTGCACGGTTGTGCTTTTAATGTTTCATTAAAAAAAGAAAAATAGCGAGGGAAAAAAAACAATGGTTTTTGCTTTCAAAATGAAAACCTCGTCCTAATTAACATTTGGAGCCGGGCTCTCAGAGATTCCAGCTGAAGGATCTGAAGTCAGGCCCTGCACCGAATGGGCCCCTGGACAAGCCTGCACACATGCCCAGATTTCCAGTCTGGTGTGCACTGCACAGAACTGGCAGCGATATTCACAAACAGATCTCCGGGGGACTGGAATTTGGCAGCTGGTAGGCCTGAAAGACAGCTCCAACTTAAGCTAATTTTCAGATTTTCTCTGGATTTTAACACATCCAACACGTATTTAGATTTAGATTTGTAAGGACCTCCACTACCCTGACCAAAAGCTGTCTCCACTACCCTGACCGGAAGTGGAATAGCTGTCCCCAATAGCTGCTAGGCCATTCCTCTCCCCACTGTGATGAAACCCTTTTTAATTACCCCTTTCTACTCACAGATATTAAAGAAGTTGGCAAGACAGTAAGAGAAAAGTAAGCCCACATGACCCGTCCTCTGAGAGGCACGGAAGCCATGATGGTTATATCTGATTTGTAAACAGCTGAAATATGGCAAAGAGAAGTTTGATTATTGGCTGGTATTTACATGACAAGATATAAATAAAGGAAAACAAGAGAAGTTAGAAAACCTCACAATCCCATCGTACCCGAGCAATCAACTTGGAATAGAACATTGGGGTTTCTGTCTATAGACCTAATTAAACAGAATCATTTTTCTCCTTTTAATAAGGAACCTAGAAATACTCAAAGTTAGTGTTTTTTTGGAAGATGAGTAGCAATTCTATCTGGTCCCAGTTTGAAGTTCAAGTCCTGGGCACTTACTGGAAGTAATCTGTGACTAATGATACAAAGGCATTCCTAAAGCCCAGTAACAGAGATAAATCTTACAGGCAACCATGAGAAAAGACTAGAAAGAATGCCTGAACAGGTTTCCCTCAGCAGCTGAGGGGAAGAGAAAAGAGAGAGGTTTGGAATCAGAGGAGAGGTCTTAGTCTTAGTGTGCTCTTTAAGTCCCTGACAACTGTCACTGTTGGGCCATCTTCCTCAAACCCTGGGGCAGCAGGCCTCAAGGAGCATCGGAACCACGTGGAGGGATTTGTACACTGGCTGCCAGACACCTTCCCTAGGGCTTCTGAGCCCACAGAGCTGGGTGAGACCTGAGAGTCTGGCCAGGGGCCACAGCTGCCTCGCCCACCGGTTCCCCGCAGGCTCAGGTATCGCTGCCCGCACGCGGGCGTCCTAAACCTCAGAGAACTCCCTGGGCCAGACTCTCGGAGGCTTGAAGCATTTCCCCTGGAGAAGGTACCCCTTTCCTGCTTTCCCACAGGAGGGCCTGAGCCTGGTTTAGCTGCACAGGACAGGGAACATGGGAACTGTACATTGGAGTCTCCCAGACACGCATATGTTTTCACTTCACCTATTAGAATAAAGAATACTCAAATTTATGGTTATGCTACTGGGTTTCGCCACCTACAATTGAACTGAGCTAGAACACTTTTATCTATCATCTATCTATCTATCTATCTATCTATCTACCTACCTATCTTTCTTTCTCACATCTTGTCAGAAAATAACAAGGACTCAAGATCCTAACAAGAGATGAAGCCCTTTCTCCAAGAGGGCCACACATCGTCATAGTCCCCTAAGTATCACTATTGCTCAGGTATACCCTTCTCTCACCCTCTGACCTCTAATCAGTCTCATTGAGATCTGCATACATGCATTCTGCACCCAGAATAAAACACATCACATAGAATAATGGGACTCTTTAGTCCGACTCCATCTCCTCTCTACTTTTTCTTGGTTCAAACTCTGGGCAAGAAAAAGAGGCCCTATAACCACTCAATTTTCATGCTATCATATCTACTTCATCACATCAATTATGAATTGCACCCCCCCTCCCACGTCCTACATGCCATCAAGGTTGAGCAGTGGACCCAGACAATGACGGTTAGTGATCAAGAAGCATGTGTTTCAGCCCCAGTGGCATGGCTCAGTGGTTGAGCATCAACCTATGGACCAGGGCATATGCTCGGGTTGCGGGCTCGATCCTCAGTGTGGAAGGTGCAGGCGGCAACAGATCAATGATTCTCATCATTGATCTCTCTCTCTCTCTCTCTCTCTCTCTCTCTCTCTCTCTCTCTCTGCATTCCTCTCTGAAATCAATAACAATATTAAAAAAAAAAAAAAAAAAGAAAGCAGCAGCAGCAGTAGCACATGTCCCAAACACAGCTAACAGGGCTACCATCTGAAATACAGAAAATAAAAGGGAGAGGTCCAGGACAACAGGGAAGAAAGAATCCAAGGAACGGCAATAGCAGGCTGAATGAATTAGTAATGGAAGCACTGCTGTTATCAACTATTAAATGCATAACAACACTAACTGCTCACCTGCATTTAAGTAAATGTGGCCACTCTAAACTATTAGTAAATTTGACCCCAAGGCCTCCTCACCTAGACTTTCCACCCACAATTCCCTCCTATGCAACTGTTTATCAAGGTAGTAACTCTTATGGTAATGCTATATAAAAATAGTTCTATTGGTTGCTTTGAGAAAACACAAATATGTTTGCATTTAAATTTATTGCATGCTAGATGTACAGGGAAAGAGAATACCAAACAGCAGAAAATGGTTAGCCATGTCAGAAAGATCATAATACATATTCCTTTAAGGTGATCCAAAGACTAATATGCCTTTAAACACGTCCATTTATAACCCTGTAAAAGTCTAATACTTTCAGGATATCCTCACACAGATTTATGTGAAACGGTTCATTCAGTTTTTTAAGCCCATTATTTTCTATTCTGTTCTTAAAAGGGGATGGTGACTATTAACTCTTCTCTAAATTATTTACTACATGAAAATATTTACTAAAGATTAATACTATATTAATCGTTATCCTTTTCTCCTTAGGCTTAAAAATCCCAGTTCTTCTGATTTCCCCCCCAAAGGGCATTAATATCCCTTTTGATGTTATTTTTGGTTACCATCAATTGTTGTGTATTTTCTAATGGCTATGGAGCCAGATGTAATGAGAAAATAGAAACAGATCAATGGTGAGAATCATGAAAAATGAAGGAACTATGTGGGTTTCTATTGGTCCCACTTACACTTATTGGAGCTTTTTTAGAACAGAGCCATGTTGCTGTTTATTTAGGATCAGCTATAATTTTTCATTAAATTACCTATAATTTAAAAACAATCCAGTCCTTTCGGGCTTATAAGAATTTCGATTGTAAAAAAGTTTTACTCTTATCAAATCCTCCTCCAGGTCAGCTTGGCCTCTCACTCTCTCAGTGTATGCACATGTGTCTATTAGGGTAGTGCGGGAAAAGCACTAATTTTGCTTTGAGAAGCAGAAACTATTCAAAATTACTGACAACTGGAATTTCACTAGTTTGTCACACATTCCATTAGTGTCTGACAAACTCTCAGACCTTAGGTACTTGCACACTTTTTTATCAGGCTCTGGCTCACATATTTTAGTAGGAGTTTCTCTTGCCAGCTATTACCTGGACGGGAGTAGTAAAACCCGAATGGACTGATGCCACACTAGGACAGTGCCTACAGATTTCCCAAATGCAACCCACAGGTAAGTAAGAAACCAAGGCTAACCAAGAAGGCCCCAAAGCAGAGCAGGGGCCCTTAAGAGAAGGGTGCGGGGATAGTCAAGGTCAAAAATCTATGCAGAAGACACAATTCCCCAGAAACAAGAGGTTTGCTGGTTCACCTGAAAAATTAGCATGAGCCATACTTTAGGGAGGTGTGGTCTCTCCACCAGCCCCAAACCACAACCCGATGCCTCTGTCTTCACAGTTTACTGAACCTGGAGTCTAACAAGTTTAAAAGACACATTTTAAATCTGGGAAAACAAATTTAGAAAAGTGAAAAGTCAACCAACTTGACCAAGAAAACACGGTAGGGAATGGCACGAAGGTGCACGCGGGACTCCAGACCAGGACAGCATTCTGTCTGCTGAATTACACCACCCTGTGTCTATGGCAAGGCCTTTAGATCCTCTGCAGGGCAGGATTTTACTTCTCATTTCTTCTACTTCTTCCTTACCTTCACCTCCTATCTTTATTGTTCACACTACTTCCCAGAAGACTGAGCCAATCTTTTCCAATTTAAGACTCTCAAAGTCTTACTTCTACCTTCAATTCTCTGTCCCTGCTTTTAGGGGCTTGGAAGCAGGTGCCACTGAAGAATCAGTCCTGATTCTGTCAAACAGATAAAGAAGTAAACAAAACATGTCCTGCCACTTAGAAGTTTGCAGACTGTTGGAAGGACAGACTTATCAGATAATGTTGGAATAATGTGACAAGTGAGATAAACAGGTGTTCACCAGGTATGTATAAGAATTCATAGGAGAAATGTCAGCTACTGCTCCAAGAGACTTACTTTAAATTCCCCCCAAAAAAACCTTAAAATGATTTTTAAGATTTACTGGAGGACTCACTCAGGAACATTAACTAACCACAGCTACCTGCAGTAAACCATAAATAGTCATAACTGGGTCTAAGTCAACTCTTTCTTGGTTCTTCAATAAGACCCTGTCCCCTCACAGTTACATATATTATTCCTTAAGCAATATCACTATTACTATATTATTTGACAATTTATATAATATCTTGACATCAGTTATTTCACTTGCTTCTCACAGGATTTCTGAGAGAAAGCCAGACAGAGGCTACACATAACTAACAAATATAAATTCAGTATCTGAACCTAATTCCTCTGACATTATTCCACCTCTGTCCTCCTCTGCAACTCTCATTTATGAAAAGGAAAGGGCACAAATAAGAACCAGCCAAGGGCTGATGGGAGAATCAGAAACTGTAGTCCAAACCTGAGGCTCCTGGGAAGAACTTGTAAGAAATACATACTCACAGCAAAAGCAGAGCCAAAATATAGGCCACTGGGCACTCAATGTAATCATCCCTCGGGAAGGAAACTAATCATTTCTATCTAAAGGGAGGCTATATATGTGGTCTTTATTTTCAGCTGCATTCTCTAGAGAACAAGATGCTCTTAGTATTAGGATGGTGGGCTTTGGAAAAAATGTAACCTTATGAAGAAGAAAGAAAGAAAAAGTGAAGGAAGAAAGGCATGAAAGAAGGAAAGAAGAGAGGTGGGGAAGACGAGAGGATAACACTTATACGAACTGAAAGTATCATATTGCTCATGATAGGATGAACATTCACTTCAGTTATACCCACAAAATGATGAATCTTTCTCCTTCTCCCTTCCCCTCCCTCTCCTGCTCCTCCTCTCCCTCTCCCTTACTTTCTCCATGATGGGAAAAGAGTACACTTTCTTGGACAAGCATTTGACAGAATAAATATTTGTTTTCTACACAGACTTCTGTATGCTTGTCTGTAATTTTAATGGGCACAGGTTTGGGAGTGGAAAGAACAATTAGGAATGCAATAGCCCAAATGAGAAACATTGAGGCCCCAACTAGGGGTGAGTAGAGCTGCTCATCCAACAATCTGGCGACCAGCTGACCGGGTGACAGCCTGGGTATGGCAGTGCCTCCAGGTGATTTGTGAATATGGATCTCAGCAGAGCACCAGGCTGTGGCCTGTTTCCCTTCCTTCTCTCGTTTTCTCTTTCCTACCCTCTGAGTTTGCACCTAAACATGTGGAGGCCACACCAGCAGCTCCACCCACTGCTTTCTGCTGTCCTTATTCAGTTCATGACTAATGCCACCACTTTATAAACATCTATTATGGATTGAGACTTAAATGCTTTCTATACATTATCACAAGAATACCTCATCACAACTCCTTAAAATAGTGTTGCTGCCCCCACTTTCCAATAACCATAAGACACGAAGGTTCACACCACTTGACTGACCCAGGGCTCGAATCTATATTTGTTTGATTCCAAAACCTTCAATCAACCGAGTCATCATTCCTTGCCCATTTGCAACTTACAAAACAAGGACCTGGAAAATCTAAGGAGTTCAGGTCAACAAGGCCAAACACGAGAATCAATGAGAAAAATATAATTTAAGTCTGAATAAGTTTGGGTTGCAGATATCTAATACACACATGTTTTGTTTGGTTTTATAAAATATTTTTAAATTCATTTTTTAGAGAGAGGAATTGAAGAGGGAAAGAGAGAAAGAGAAACATGGATGTGGGAGAAAAACATCAATCAGCTGCCTCCTGCATGCCCCCACAGGGATCCAGCCCAAATCCTGGGCATGTGCCCACATTGGGTATTGAACTGGCAACTCTTTAGTGCATGGGATGCTGCACAGCCAAGTGATACACACATATTCTTGCTGAGACAATGGGAATACAAATGACAGTGAACAGATGGCATTATTTATACACAATTTTGTTTTGCTTTTTAGAAAAAAAATGTAGAGCTGTATCTAAAAAAAATATGAGAGGCACAGAACAGTGGAGAACTGAAGGTGAAATATCTGTGGCAAGGGGAATATGACACACACAGAGGCACCAAAATGACACAAAGTGAGACACGGGCTGGGGTAATGAGGTGAGGGGGTCACTGGCTTGGACTCATTGAGAGAAATAAAGGAGGAGGGCTGCCACTGTCTTATAAGGCGGAGTGTCTAAAGGCACATCTTAGAATTATAGTCAGTACTGGAAAGCACAAACCAAAAAACCCTTTTTAGAACAGGGAACAAGGTGTCTAATTTGAGCTCATATTTCTGTGCTGCACTTTATAAAACTACTCCTCGTCCTAGCCCTTTTCAGTTTAGCTCGCCTCTGGGACTATTTTCCCTCCATCTGTCTGTGACACTCTTAGGTTTCCCCTAATATATTTAGCTGACTTTTTCCAGTAAAGAATTAAGTGTTTGCCAAGATGCCCCTAGAACATGCCAATTTATGCCTCTCTCATTCTTTCTGTCTCATTCTTGCTCTCCCTCTCTGCGTTTCTTCTTACATAGTTCCTCTGAGTTGTTTCTCCTTCCCTAATCATTTTACTTTCTTATGATTAGTGATTCTTCTTTTTCCTTTCCTGTTTTTTTTCCAGGCCTTTAGATTTTTTTCTTCCCCCTAGCCCTTGATGGAAGACCAGAAGCAGAATCTTGTTCTTTTCAATCTGATTTTGTAGAACAATCAGAATGTAAATAATGTTGGCTAGAAGTATTCCTGGACAAAGGAAAATTCACCTTAAGGACTCCACAGGCTAGGAACCTTCTCATCTGCTCCCACAGAGACTAAAGTTGTGGTTCTGAAACTTGAGCAATCTCAAGGATCACTGGGGGCCTTGCTGAAAGAGTCCTGGGTCCCGCCCCAGAGCCTGCAATGCAGCAGGTCTAAGATGGGGTCTGGGGTGTGCATTTCTGACAGGTTCCATGGTGGTGCCATTGCGCTGGTTCAGGGACCACACTTGGAAAACCACTCAAGTGAGAGGACCAACAGCAGTTGGGTGGTCAAGGCTCCACTGAGCAAGGTAACAGCTCTGCAGGGAATGGAGTTTCATTCCTTGTCCCAGCAACCACAGGACGTGGAGAAGCCTAGGGAGCTCTAGAATAGGGATCCAGAGGATGTGCCGGGGTGCAGCAAGGTGGGGAGGAGAAACAGGGAAGCTCCATGTTTAACCTTCTGGGAAACACTGAAGCCAGCTCCAAGGCCTGCCAGCCACCCGGCCTCTTGTGATCACACAATGAAGCAGCAGAAGGGAATTCTCAGATCCTTTGATCCCTTCCCAGCCCCAAGTCCTCTGTCTGTTTATCTCCCTGTTCTCTGGCCTCCTCTTCCCTATCCTTACCCCCTGCCCAGTGCATGAGTCACTCCTCTCCTCCCAGCCCCACTGTCATCTGTTTTTCTAATGATGGCAGGAGATGAGCTGTTTTGTTGGCTGCGCCATCACAAAGTGCACTCCATGCTCGCCCTTTTCCTGATGCCCTCTCAGAACACTATTTTATTGGTCTCCTTTCCTTTTGTCTCAAACCCACCTTATCCCCTTAGTTGGCCTCATGTAGACTCCAGTTTACCAGAAGTAGATCAATATTAAGAGATAAAGAAGATTGGGGGAGAAGGGTAACTAACATGCAAGTCCGTTGGGGGTGGGGAGGGTGTTGGAAATCAACAGCCTTTAAACAGCTCTCTCTAGCACACAGCAGCCAGAATGACCCAAGTATCACTGCTAAGTGGCTTAATTACTTCCAGTGAGAGATCTGGAGGTCAAAACCTGGTGTGACTGAGACTAGAGGATTTGTATTTCTCACTGGCTCTTCCCAGGGTGAGAAAGCTTAAATGGTGTTTGCAGGTGCTTTCTGGGTCATTCCCCATCAGTGCTGCCTCACTCATGACTCTTCCTTGCCATCACACATTGTTAATCTGGCTAAGGAATTCACAGCGCCCTAGGGGCCCCAAGGCAGGGAATCCCCCATGTGAGGAAGCAGACAGGAGTCCTCAAGATAGTAAAGGTCCAGTTTGGCTTACTCCACAGGGAATTGCAGGTCTACCCCGGAGGTGGGGAACATAGATGCCTGCCTGACCCTGGCAGTGGGTGGAAATAAGGTAGGAAGCCACAGGCCGAGGAGAGGAGCATGTTGACCTGAAGAACAGCCACCCTTCTGGGGTTGTAGCTGCTACACAGATTCAGCTAATTGTTGCCAGATAGTCTTGTTTTTCAAGAGAAAAATCTTTGCACAAAGTGTTTCATATTTATTTTTACTTGGAGTATGTGTGCCTGTGTGTGTGAAATGTTTTATATACACATATGAATTTTATGTGAAAAATCCCAATTTTAAAAATATTAGCAATCAAAACAAGATTGTTTTCAGACACTGTGTTGGCCAAATAAACCTGTCTGTGGGCCATCGGTCTGCAAAACTCTGATCTAATTAAGCTCAAACAAGGCTCTGTTAAAGAATCCCAAAACCATAAATAATTCTGATTTGCTTTTAACTTACTTTTATTGAGTCATTTCAAATGAAACCCTGGAATTTTGCTTGAAGAAAAGCCAAAATCAGAAATACTAATATCTTTAGTTGTAGGATTGTAGAAATTAAACGAAAAGCACAGAAGTGGAGAAAGGGAGGACCTTGCATTAGAAAGGCTAAAGGCCTGGAGTTAAGCAGAGAAGTGTGACCCATTTGGGGGGAAAGGGTGGTGACTTACCTCACAGGACTGGATGCAATGGATCAGGACAGGGTCGGGGTGCCACTGACGCCGCCCAGTACACACAATGCTCTGATGGAGAAGACAGAAAGTACAAACACTAAGACACCCGGTCAGTGAGAGAAAGGGGCATGTCATGCACTTATCCCACCAGCTAAACCCCAATCCCTGAGGAGTGAGACATCGACTGGGACTCATGAAGCAGGTGAAGGTTGACGGGACTTTGCTGTGGAGCTGCTAGTCCTGCTGATGGTGCCACGGCACAAACTCTCAGTGGAAGGGACTTTTCATCCTCTTCCTCTTCCTTCTCTCTTCCTAAGGCATCAAACTTTCCAGAGCAGTGGTATAGGTGTGGTTTCACAAAGCATCATCAATATTATAATGAGTATAAAGTGGTCTTAGGCATAATATTGATTTCATTTGTTTTGCCATTTTTAATAACGTTACAAGAAATGGTGAGATGGCTGTGATCAGGAAGCAGCGTGAGTTTTTAAAGGTTGAGAAATATAGCCTCACAAGAAGAGTCCTGAACCAGAAAGGGGTCTCAGAAATGCCAGATCATAAGATGTAAGCACCAGGCAAGCCCTGGAGGCCTAGTGCACTCTGTAGCTCTGTGAGCACCACTTTCTCTTCCTTATAGGAAAAAAAGGGTCTGTGCCCTGATCAAATAGAGTTAATGTGAAACCACTGGCACTCAAAAGGGAACCAACAAACATTAAGCTCCTTCACAGCTTCCCTAAAGGGAAGTAAACACTAAGAATCCTAACACATTTTGATATTCAAAAATTACATATTGCACTATTGTAGAAGGTGCTTTGGCTTAAGTTATCATTGCACTTTAATAAGAGGATTATTAAATTTATTCAGGTCTACAGATATAAAAGGTAACCCCAACAGGGAGGTTCAGCCTCCTGAGAAAGTGAGCTGTTCTCCTGCACTTAAAGCCATGTAAGCAGACTACTTACTTATAAGCTCTGCTACTTGGAAATGATTCTCATTTATGTTCTGAAGAATCATTATGTAGAGGCCTTGTACATGAAAATCCATGCACTGGGGTGGAGAGGGTCCCTCATCCTAGCCAGGAACCAGTGGAACTCTATCACCAGGTAATGGTAATGAAAATGTACAATAACTTGTATCCTTGAAATGTGAATGCATGGCCACTGGCTTCCTTCTCTTACCACTGTATTCACTAAGGATGCCCATTCCCACGCTAATCAGTTCAGATCACAGGTATGCATCAGTTCAGATTCAGTTCAGATCATAGATATGCATCTCAGTAGGAGCCAGGGATGCTCTCAGAGTGTTCAATGTCAACATCCTCCCACCAGACATTGAGCACTCTGGGAGCATTGACTGTTCACATGTGTACAGTCAAACCCTCCAATAAAGGAATACTTGGCTTTGAAACTGTCTCATGATGACCACTGCCAGACTCTCCAGAACACACTGAACTTCATGTGTCAGCTTCTCTTCTACCCTCTAAACATTCTGCCTGGTTCACCCCTTTTACAAATGTAGGAGTGTTTGGTTTATTTAAAACTTTAGAAATTCTCAAAAACATATATTGCAAAGGAAAAGCAAAAGAGAGGAAAAGAGTTTGTCTTTACTTCCAATTCTTTCTCTCCAAGGCTCTTTTCTGCTATTATTTCCAATTCATTTTTTAGATTTTTATATTATGTAATTTTATTTTATCATCATGTAATATCTGTAAAATATAAAAGGTATAAAAAGGTACATGACCTCTACCCTGCTCCTGTTCCCATTAACCATTTCCCTCCCTCCTACTATAAGTTGTTTTCTGTATCATTACAGAGATAGTCTATGCATATACATATAATAAAAGGGTAATATGCAAATTGACCCTAATGGCAAAATGACCGGGAACAACCGGTCACTATGACACGCACTGACCACCAGGGGACAGACGCTCAATGCAGGAGCTGCCCTCTGGTGGTCAGTGTGCTTCCACAGGGGGAGCACCACTCAACCAGAAGCCAGCTCATGGCTGGCCAGCACAGTGATGGTGGCAGGAGCCTCTCACATCTCAGTGGCGGTGCTATGGGTGTCTAACTGTGGGCAATGGGCCTAAGCCATTGGTCAGAGTTGGACACCCCCTGAGGGCTCAAGGGCTGCCAGAGGAATGTCTGACTGCCAGCTTAGGCCTGATCCCCCAGGGAGCACAGTGATGGTGGCAAGTTGATATTCCCCCAAGGGGTCCCAGACTGCAAGAGGGCACAGGCTAGGATGAGGGACCCTCTCCACCCCCAGTGCATGAATTTTCATGTACAAGCCTCTAGTATATGTATAAAATCCTTTCTTTCCTCACACAATAGAATTATTTAATTTTCTTCTGTGCTTTGGTCTATTATTGTTGGCTTGCCTAACTATATTTTACTTCACAATGTTTCCCTGGTGTTCTGTGCATTTTATAGGAGCTGGGTTGCTGGGTCTTATTGAACACACAGTGCTCCACTGCAGGGATGGATCCTAATTACTAAACTAGATATATATCGATGGGTATTTTGTTCTAACAGAGAAAGTCTTTTGTTCTAAGAGACAAAGCTTATGTGTAAATCATTTCATATGTGTACAGACACATCATCCATAGGATAAATTCATGGCTGTGGAATTAGCAATACCCATGTCCTGTTTTTAATGATCTATAATTAAGCCTTGAGACCAATTCAGACTGGCAGCTTTCCTTCATTTCTATAAAAATGCATAAGTTTCTGGTCCCTATGCTTATGCCTTCCTAAATTTCAAAGTCCTTGAGAACAGAAACTGTCTCCCATTCATATTTCTTATCTCTGTGACACCTAGAGAAACAATGTTTTATGAGTAACTGTCAACCACTAAATATGGTGTATCACTAGCCTTGTCTCCTGGCCTATGATTCTCACTCATCCTGTAAGTAAAGACATGCATATAACATTAATTGAACTAGTTATTGATCAAAATTGGAGCAAAATTTTAAATGCTTTTCAGGACCTATGTTTTATGGGCACATTTATGGTGGTGAGGTGAAAGAGGGGAGGGAAATAGGAAGTAGAAAGAAGGAGGCATAGAAGGTCCTGGTGAGTTTGTTATATTCATTAAACAAAGGAAACCCTTCTGCCATGGTAGTTTACATAGCAAGCCAACCAAAATCTAAGCCTGTGAATTCCCTCAAGGTCATGCAATTGAAACATAAGAACAGCCAATCACAATCTGCCAACCATGCTTTAAGCTACAGCCAATCAATTAATAACTTCCTTGCTTTGCTTTTGCCTTTTCTCTGTAATAAAGTATTTCTCTGGGAGGGTGCTCCTAACTACTCCATTGGAATTAATTTTTGCTCAAGTAAACTCAAAATTTTAAACACTTCCATTTATCTTTTAACAGCTCAATATGACTTTCTTATTTTCTGGAACATTTTGGGCGAATTATCATATATGATTACATTTGAATGGCTATAGAAAATAATTGAGACAATAACTTTATATCCTCTGTGCAATCTTATCAAACCCTAACATTTTGCTCTATCTGCTTCCACAGTATAATAAGTCACTAAAGATTTAATTAATGTCCCCTATATGTGTCCCTCCATTATCATTCTCCTTCCTTCCTTCCTATTGGGTAAAACTATTTTGAATTTTTAAATTATTATTGCTATATATTTGTATGCAGTTACAACTATTGCTATGATATTATTGGCAAGTCACTGCACAGATGAATTCATTGTGCAAGAAGAAGAGCCAATAATTTGTTTTGAACTTTCAAATAGAAAGAGATTCAGAGAAAATCAATTTAAATATTTGAGCCATTAAAGTTGGTTGGACCATTTTTTAAAAAGTTTAAAGTAAGAAAAAAGGAGGAAGAATAGTAAATTGGAGAAAAATAGTAAATAGTAAAAGGGATGACAGGGAGGAAGGGAGGAAGGGAGGGAGGGAGGGAGGGAGAGAGAGAGTGTAAACACACCATTTAAGGGCTACTGGGATGATCTAAAGCTGTATGAAGGCCGTTGCCTTGTTAAATGCCTAAAGGTCACAAGACTAATGGTTAGTCAACAGTAAAATCTAACAAAAAAAATTGCTCAATTGTGTGGTTTTTTTTATTCCAATAGTTGTTTGGCTCATCACATCAGACCTCAGAGCTCTGCTGCTGCCCATGTTTATGGCAATTTCCTTATTTCTATAGATGTAGCAACATAAATGCAGTATTCTGCGTATTTCCTTGGGCCACTGGACATTACCCTGGCATCTAGTTCCAGTTCCTCTTCCTTTGCCCTCAAATACCCTCTTGACTAGTCTTCTCTAGCAATGAGGAACTCAATGCCTAGAGACATATTTTAAAAAGTCAGCAATTCCATGCTTAAAACTGATGAAAAAGATGGACTTTCCATGGCTCATGGGACTGGGCCATTTGTTTTCCCACTGATGTGGGGCAAATACGACTGAGGTTGTTAGACATAACTGTACCCTATAAGAGGACATTTTGAGGAGATGGTAGATGGATTAGGACATAAGGAGGTAGAAGGGTGGGTGAAACCATTCTATTGGAAATTATGGCTCCTGGAGAAAATGATCTTTTTGTTTTCTTCCTGCTTCTCTCTTCCTCTTAAAACATTTTGTTTTTATTTTAATAATTATTAATCCTTTGGGGACCAATTTGAAAAACAGAGCCAGAAATTATAAGATTTGTTTTGAATGAACAATTCCGTTGAAAAACTGGGGAGTTAAGAAAGGGATTTCATGCAGTGTTGAGAATTTGCAAACCTAACATGTAGCCACAGGAAAATCTAATTAGTTTGGACCTCACTTCATTAATTTGATTTCATAATTATAATATACTAAAAAAAGAAAAGCATTGTCTGTAAAAAAATAGATTTATGAAACAAACTACTATGGGAAATAGGATGTTATGATGGATGCTCTTGTACTTCAGAAAGAAACACTCTCAAATACAATTTAGAAAAACTCATTGACACCCAAACAATTGCCACATTATACACAGAAAGTAATCTCTCCATGAAATCACCTTCCTCAAGGACCACTTCTTCACTGCGGAAGTCAAAACCTTAATTTTCCTATCTTAAATAGAAAAGCCATGAGATGTCATAAAACACTCTCTCGTCACAATGGTTAATCATAAAAATTCAACCTTGCACAGGCTTTGTGGAAAAATCAAGTTTGCCTTGAGAGATGGTTCTCTGGAGGTGGGGACCATTCTTTCTGGGCTCCTTCGTTTTATCTGGCAACCCTGTTCTGAGCAGAGGATGGAATGAGTCATGCATTGAGGACAACTGGGGATAAGAGTAAGGCATCATTGCTATCCTCAAGAATTTTATGGTTCTGGTGTTAGAATGACAGATACAAGAAAAGGGAAGAAAAAAGTGAAGAGGAAAACCAGAGACGAGGAAAGTACCAAGTGCTCCCACCAACAATCTAAGGAGCAGCTCCCCAGTCAGGCAGCCTGAACTGCAGGCCTCTGGGCGCTGCAGGAGGATGGTCAGGAGAAGCCCTTGTGCCTGGGTGTGAGCAATGGTACTGCCTGGACATTCGGCTGTCTCCTGCCTGTCCCAACTACCAGACTCCACTGCTCGGTCACTTTGATGGGCAGGCATTTATTTGACTGCTGAGAGCTCTTTTTGTTTAGCATCCTCTCTTTCTATCAGGGTATTTCTCTGCTTCTGCCATCACCACAGAAAGGCCTAGATGTCTGTGTGTAGTAGGTGAGGGAGGAAGACGCCTTCACAACAAAGGCCCTGAAAGTCCACTTGAGAATTTCAACCCTTACCTCTTGCTTCTCACAACCAGCACACCGCTAAAACATTTACAAAATAATAGCATGGTTCTATCCTTGCTCTCTTCTGCGGGCAAGGCTGAAGATGGAAGTAAATTTTCCATCTTAATTCCCTTCCTGTATTATCTGTTCTTTATGTCTCAGAATCTTCCTTCTATATTATCTTTGAAACATTCCTTTGGATGAAGGCCATCTTTTTTCTCAAGCCTTTCCTCTTTTTCCTTCTTGATTTGCAAACCTTCTCTTTAGGAAATGACCCATCTAGTTGTTTGCCTTAAGGATGCTTTGAAAGCCTCTGAAATTATTCCAGGAAACAGGCTGTCTGTTGGGAGCTGTTCTGTCTTCAATATGTAAAAGTGTCTCTTTGCTCACCTGGACTTTGATGGGCTCCATCCAGTGCTCCAGAGTGTCTGCGGTGATGTTTGCAGGCAGAATCACCGGGTCACGAGGGGGCACTACACATGATGGGGTGCACACTGCACCTGAAGAAACAGAAATTTACAGCACACACTTGACTTTCCAGATCTCTGTCTTTTTCATTTGGAATCAACAGTTTTGATTTTTCCTCAGCAATTCCTCTCTATGCTATGGGTCATCATTATCATGGGTATGGGCAAGGCTGATATTCCTCTTGTATGCATCTGTGAAAATACTTTATACACAAATTAGTTAACACTCTGTGCCCTGAGTGACCACTCCTCTTTCTAGACTGGAGCCAGCAGTTAAAAATTAACTCCTGGTCCAGCAGACCTCTAGGACCCTGCTGCTCTGGGACTCTGTCTAGCCAAGGTCTATCCTGATCGGTTGATGCATTTTAAGTACATTTAATATTATTTCTACCACTAGGATCATCTAAGGCATCTACTACCTAAGATCTTTACTAGCTGACCCATAAATTTTGAAGGCAGATTAATAATCTCTACACTGGTGATCTTTATGCTGGCAGCCTTCCAAGAAAATGATGTGATTAAAAGAAGAAACTAGGGGAGATCCAAAGCATAGATTTTGGTCACATATTGGCCTCTTAAAGGAAAATCTTGGACTCCACTCTTTTATAAATGGAGTCGAAGTGTCTCCCAAAATTCAATTCAAAGAGGGTACACTCCAGGGTTTTCTATTTCCTCATCTATAGATTTGATGATCTCCAAGTTTCTTTTCAGCTCTCACTATCTCTGTTTTTATTTTTTGCTAACTTGTATAATAATTCAAAGAGCCACATGACTCTGAAGGACTCTATATATGTGAATACATGACATAGAAATTGGAGGGTGGAAAGATGAGAATTTGCTCATGAAACACCACTTGAGAAGCATAGCCCAAGCTCCCCACTGCCTGACCTCAAGACATCTCAGTGCAAAGGGCAATTTGAAGAGGGTAAAGAACCATCTCAGAAACTAATGAGCTTTCTCATGAACTCAAATTATATCCACTGGCATTACAAAAGTTAGAATGGCTTATAAAATCACTGCTTGCTTGTAGAGTTAGCATTAATCTCACAAGGTTTTCCACCAACAGCATCTCTTTCCCATGATGCTTTGATCTAGCCATGGCCAAGGTGAGTCTACATCACTATAAACCAGTTCTGGCCACAGAGTCCTTTAATTGCAATTCTTTAAGAAATTTCCCAGAGGCTCTGGAGCCTGGTCCTCTACAGAGAAAGAATGGCTGAAGACCACACAAGCAAATGCAATCTCAAATCGTCCCTTCCGGGAGCTCTCTCCTACAGCCACACTGCAGAGGCGCCCAGCACTTGCTAGGTGTGTGGCTCCACCTTCCCACCTCCCTTCTTGGAACTGCAACTCCTCTCCAAACTCATCCACTTTCAGCCTGCAATGAAATAGGTAACATGACCAGACGCTATGCAAATAGCCCAGCAGCTCTTCCGACATTATAAACACATGGAAGAGTAAAATAAATTAATTTGTTACAGATTTCTACTTTATTGAAGCAGCTCAGAGTCAACTGCATATCCATATATTCCTCAGGGAGAACATTGGATCTATTCAAGATTCAGCCAGGCCTAATAAAAAGATTACTTGGGAACAGAATCCTCATCTCTTCTTGAACTTACCAATCCCATAGCCCCGTTCACACTTGTATTCCACAAAATTCAGCTCCGAGGGTGGTGGTGGACATTCCCCTTGCAGCTTCTCACACAACTTGAACTCTTCACTCCACAGTCCTTCCTTCGTGCAGAGGATGGGAAGCTAAAAGATCAAAAATAAAGAAAAATTTCATTATTGCTGTGTTAACTGCATCTAGAGTGGGGAGAAGGGGTGTAATCAAATGGTTGTGTTCTCCAACTTCGAGAACTTAGAATAAAAGACACTCTTAAAATAATAAGTCATGTTGTTACTGATCAAAAAATAATGTCACAACTTTTTAATATTTTAATATGAAGAAATCATGAAGAATTTTGTCATTAATTTATTTATGATGTGTTTTCCTTTGGCTATAAATATAGGATGAACTATCCACTGTGGCCTATGTATTCTGAGATATTTGGAAACTTTTTTCTCCTGGTGCTTTTTTGCTTTGATTCACCCACACTGTCACACAAATATTGTTTGTGGCAAATGTTGGGCTTTTTTCAAGATGAGTTTGATCTAGTGAAAACAATTCACAAAATGTTGAAGGTACTTTTTTCCTTTCTGCTTGAATGCATACAACAGAGTTACTTTGGATCTCACTGAACTTCTGTTGCCTTTTCCACATGTGTGCTGGTTTGTGTGACTCTTGACTTCACACCTCCAACACAAAGTATTCTAAATGCAAAGAACATACAGAATAGCACTAATTCATGAAAACCAAGAAAGTGAGTTTTTGAAATTATAGATAACTCTCCCTTCATCTGGCCAACTTCATGAGTCCTTAAAGAGTCAGTGCAAACAGATGTGTCTGATTTCTTGTCATATCCATAGCATATTCTTTCCACATCTATCCTACAGTGCTCGTCTTAGAGTGCTGGATACTGAGATACAGGCATGTGCCAAGAGAGCAGTCAAGGTCATTGACCTTTGCCTAGAGAACCCGCTTAACTTCCTGTTTCATGTATAATGTGGTACTTATAAAGATCCCAAAATAAAATTGATCTTAATCATATAACCATGATAAAACTATAGTTTCCACGTGGGACCTCTTCTGTCAAAGGTCCTAGAGAAAATAAAAGTCAAGTACCACTTTCAGTTTTGCATTTATTGAGGAATTCATGTGTCTGTTCAGGACTCTGTTCCATTGAAGAAAGTAATATTGGTATTCCTAGCCATGTTAGGTCAGTGGCCACACATGGAAGGAAATCACACTGCTGAATCAGAACCCCAGCCTTTTTTGAAATTTACCAAGGTATCCAAACTATCAGGTTTTTCTTCTTATGCAAAAGAAAGTTCTCAAAGAATATTCTCCCCTCAAAACAAACAAACAAACAAACAAAAAATGGTATCTTCGGAATTCCCCATGAAATTATATCAATACTCTGGTTAGAATCCCAACTTAGTAAGGCCTTGTGTGTTGGAATTCACTTATATACTTTCTACTCAACATTCTTGGATTGGACATTAAGATTAGGGTACAGCCTGAAACAAAACAAAACATCCTTACCCTTTCACTTTCCTGGTTACAGTTGAGCACACATTGGCTGTCGAGCTCAAAGCCATTGGTACACTCGTACATGCCTTCAAACACAGGAGATGGGGGCTCACACACCACTGGGATGCAACTACCTTGCTCCCAGGTTCCATCCTCCAGGCAATGTATCTTCAGGAACTTTCTGATAAGACATAAAACATAATAGTCCATCAGACTGATTCACAAAGGTCATGGAAACACTGGATCCTTAGTAATAAATGATAAGAATCAGCAAATAGGCAGGGGCAGTTGGATTTGGTTAGCCAAATGCCCTATCCCTCCAATCTAATGTCTAAGACATGGAAGTAAAAATAGCAATGTACACTTAATAGTGATAGTAGTAGCTTGTGTATAGTAACCTTTAATTTAGAGCTCTCAAGAGAGATTGGTAAATATCAGTGCAGGGTCTAGATCAGGGGTAGGCATACTTTTTGACTCAAGGGCCACAATGGGTTCTTAAACTGGACCAGAGGGCCAGAACAAAAGCAACCTGACCATGCTGGCACTCTCATCTTGGGCTGCTGGTGAAGGAGCGGAGGGGAGAGCAAGAGAACCCTCAGCTCTTTCAGCTCCGCAGGCCGGATAGAACAGCCGAATGGGCCAGATCCGGCCCGCGGGCCGTAGTTTGCCCACAGCTGGTCTAGATGATTTACAGTTGGATTTTCTCTAAGCCTTTCATCTTGGAACAGTCTCACATCTAAATGCACTGGTAGGCTGGATACAGAGATGGTTATCACAAACTCAGGGGACCACCCAGGAGGGATCTGAGGGTCATCAGTGTTACTATGGTGATATAATTGAAGTTGCCAATATTTACTGGTTCTCCAGAGAGGGGAGGTGATGCAGTTTTATGAGTCTTCTTTTAAAACAGAGGCTCTCACCCTGAACTTCAAAAGGGCTAAAGCCTTGCTGGAGATATCCATGGTCATTTTGTTTGTTTATAGTTGAAATTTTTCCTTGGAAAGCATTTGTGGCTTTCATCAAATTCTCAAAGTAGACATGACTCAACCCTGTCCTGAAAGACTTGCCCTCCCTTCTCATGCAGAGACATGGCCTCCAACCAGAGAGACTGCACTGGAGGTGGATGGTAACCAACAGAATGAGGTCTTGCTACTGAGAATTCCATCCCCTTCCTCTTCTGACTCACTGCCAATTTGAAGGTTCTTTCCATTTTGCAGTTTCAATAAATCTGCTTCTGATTCAAAACATTCCTAGGTACAGATAAGCTTGTGACACTAAAATAGAAATAATTCTTTGGCCATTGACTCACCCACATGGTGACCTTAAGTTGCTATTTCCAAGTATCTTAATGTCCTCTGTAAATTTAAATATGCCCATCATCCACACACTTTTAATTGGTTACTGTACTACTGAACAATCTCTTCTGTGTATTTCTCCAGTGTTCAAACTTTACACTAGTGTAACATTTACCACATTGCTTTATAAATGTGCACATCTATCTTTCTCAGTAGGTCAGAAGCTTCCTGAAGACAAGAAATCTTATTCTTGTTTTTTTCATTCATGGGAATTAAATATATCTGGCTTATATTAGGCATTAATTAAATATTTGCAAAATTGAATCATTTAACCCAAATTCCCAGTGTATTAGGCTCATTGTAGAGCCCATTACATAGTTTTAAGCAACTGAAAAATCAGAATACACTTAAAGAAATGGTTTTGTTATTCTCATGTTATAAAGAAACATACTCTTGCTAAAGGTCCTATAACACAGCAAGCATTTGATTTAAAATAATTTCAATAAAACTTAATAGTTTAACATATCCTATCTAATAAAAGAGTAATATACAAATTAATCATCATTCTGCTACACCCACAAACCATGCCCACCAGCAAATCAGGAGCAAGTATGCAAAGTAACCCAACCAAGATGGCCAGGGACATGGAGCGACCAGGACAAGGAGTCTTGGGTTTCCCAGGTAATGGAGGAAGCCAAGCTTTCCACACATCCTGGCCGGCCTAGGCCTCCACTCAAGGCTACAAAGTTTCAATTATAGAAGATAAATAAATCCCACTGTGTCGGCAGGCTTCATTACCCTTTTATGCTTCACAGCCCACTTTTAATATTTTTTAAAAATATATTTTATTGATTTTTCACAGAGAGGAAAGGAGAGGGATAGAGAGTCAGAAACACTGATGAGAGAAACATCAATCAACTGCCTCTTGCACACCCCCTACTGGGGATATGCCTGCAACAAAGGTACATGCCCTTGACTGGAATCAAACCTGGACCCTTCAGTCTGCAGGCCTACGCTCTATCCACAAAGCCAAACCAGTTAGTGCCCACTTTGAATATTAATAGCATCTCTCTCCTACTGAGTAACCCAGACGTCCTTTATCTTGATGCCTTATTTATCAGTGTGGCAAAAACAGAAGATTCACTTAAAACTTTTGAAATGAGTAATAAATTACATAGACAACATTAGGCAAATCTTAGTAGACAGCTCAAGGAATTTTACATGTGTACACACCTGCGAAACCATGGTAACCATCATTCAGATCAAGATACCAAGCATTTCTAGTCCCTTGATGCTCCCGTGGTGTTCCTTCCCAGTTAAACCTTCCCACTCACGTGCAACCCGCAATATTCTTTCATTAGCATAGATTAGTTTGGCCTGTTCTTTAATTTTAGATCAACGAAATCACACACAATGTATTCCCTGGTATATGGCTTCTTTCCCTAACTGTACCTGTCATCTTAAAATCTCTTCCCAAATGCATTTTCAATGAAGGGTTTGCTGTTGTTTTTACCTAAGGAAGCTCCTTTTTGTCTCTCTCCTGGACTGGATACTTTACTCTTCTTTCCATTACAGAGTGTATATCCTCCCAGGAATTTTCTCCTTCCCACCACCTCCCACAGATAAAATCCTTTCCCTACCTCTGCTGAACCGACATCCCCCTGCTGGAGACAGCAGGCAATACCACTGACATCAGGGAGAGGAAGGCTATGAAACCTTGCATGTCAGCATGGTTAGAAAGGAAAACCCTCGCTTGGCCAGGATGATGCTATTTTGACTTCATGTGGTATTTTTATCTAAATTGGTTGGAACACCTCAACCAGGAAAACAGTCCTCCCTTTCCTTGCCCAGTGTGAGGAGCCATTCAACAATGCTGATTTCGTATAGTCACTTTCCAGTTTAATAACCTCAGGGCACCAGGGGTAAGGGGAGACAGATCAAACTTGGATGGTACAGAGCGAGGTGGGTAGAGAATGGTGCCTGGACATTGTGATAGATCCTGTGCTATAAACCAACAGAGTATCAGTAAAAAACACAATAAGTGGACTGCTGGAAGGTATAAAGGGAGGCAGAATAATTCACAATGTGCCAAGGGCAGAAGTGACGACAGAAGGGAGAGAGTCCTGACTCCCTAGGATATCCAGTTTCCTTTCTACATGTGATCCCCACAGATTCTTCTCACGATTTATTTTCCTTGTACAGGGATGGCCTCCTCTGGCCACCTCTCCATAAGCCTGTCACAGCTTCTGCATGTCATGTCTCTCCTCAGACTTCTTACAAAGTGTTCATTCCTCAGGCCCAACAGCCAGATGTCGACATGGAGCCTGGCTATCTCTCTGGCTCCATGATGACACCTGTCAATCCTGTTATGGAATTTATCCTGAGATACTATGGTATGGACCAGGCACTTGAATGCCATGAGATGGCCCTGGCCATGTTGCCTGTAATTGTGTCAGGAACTCAGTGTCTTGGGGTCCTCCAACCTCTAGGAAATGTGGTTTCTGCACAGGGCCTTTGAAGAGGACTAATGCCTATACCAAAGGCAGGACTCTGACCTCCAGTGGAGCCATGGCTGCCTCTTCTAGTTTGGTGATGTTGAGGAGTGACCACTGACTTTATTTTGCTAATCCTCACCCAAGGATTTTTCTTTTATTTTTAAAAATTATTTATTGATTAAAGTATTACATGTCTCCTTTTTCTCCCATTGACCTTTCCCCAGCTACTCTCACTCCCCAGCACATGCCCTTAAAACAAACAAACAAACAAACAAACAAAACCCTGTATTATTCACAATGGTCCAAAGAGTCAATGCATTAAGAGCCAACTGGCACTGTGAAGTCACTGAAGTGAATGAGTTTGCATTTCTAAGAATGAAGGCATTGGACACTAGACCAATACATGTGGACCGGTCCTTACCAGGAGAGAGATCCCAAGACTTTTTTGATAGTCTAGTCCAGACGCTGCAGGTTGAAATAGGGCTCTTCTGCCAAGTCAAGAGAAAAGCATTTTGGTGACCCATGCATGGGAGGATGAGGCGCAGTGGTGAGAATTATTGAAGCTGGAGCAAACACAAAGGACTGTCCCCAGGTGCCCAGAATCTGAGTCTCATCCACAGCCAGGAAGAAGTCCAACCTTGTTTTCAAGCACAGAAGAAGGGCCAGGGGCCAAAAATTCTGTGCCATTGGTTCAGTCCATGCCAAAGCTTTCACCATCTGGCTAGCTTAGTTTCTGTTCCAAGCTATGTTTCAGCCTGCACTGCTATACCTAGAACCACACTTAAGAGCCACACTTGAGGCCCACACTTGGGCTTCCTCGGCTGCTGGGCCTGAATGGCTGCTAGTAGAGGGAACACAGGACAAATAGGGCACCTGCGGAAACAATATATGGGTGCCACCAATATAAGCTTTGATTATATTACCTCGGGCTTGGGAAAGACCATGCACCCTTTCAAACTAACCAATCTCTTAGTCCTTCGGGGGCTTATGCTGGGCCCTCCCATAACTAATCTGGTATTTTACCCAGATTAGACACCTCTCCTTTAAGGTCCCTGCCTTGGCTCCTACTATGCATGCCTCAAAGTAGAAGGACCTCCCCCTGTGCCATCTTGGCTTCCACTGGGCACATGCCCAGTAGAGAAATCCCACCCACCCTCCAAAATGGCATAGCAGGCTCACTGACATGTTAAGTCCCTTCAGCAGAGAGAGGATGCTGTGAGTTCCTAGTGAATGAGGCTTAGTGTCTGATCTTAACTGATTCCATTTGCTCCCTTTTTAATTAATATCTAGCTAACACAAATGCCTTTCCCATTAAACATTCTAGTTGCTGCCTATTGGCTCAGTATATTTTCATTATCTTAGTGGAATAAAAGAAGTGAAACTATCTCATTTTACAGGCAAGAAACTGCATATTAATAACCACGAGGTGACTTGACCAAGGCCACATAGTAAGCAAGCCACTGGCTAAAGCAAAAATAGAATTCAGAATTTTTGAAATTATGATATAACACCCTGACCATTAGACCAATGGCTACCAAATGACATTTGTAGAAAAAATATGTGGGAACCATTTATAAATAAATAAATAAATAAATAAATAAATAAATAAATCACCCTTGATTCACAGGTGTACAGAACAGATCTCCTGGGCTGACTTAGTACCTTATATTTTTAAACTTGCCAACAGTTTTAATAGGTAGCTAGGCTGCCAAACTAATAAAAATCTATGCTAGCAAAACTAACTCATAGGTATGGAAACCAGGGAGCAATACCACCCACCTAAAAACCTGGTCAAAAGGCTAGGTATTTAGCAAAAACCAAACAGCTACAGCCTTACTATGCACATGATATCATGAGAAGTTGGGGCAGAAGATTTATACTGATTTTCCCTCTAACTACTCCAGACAATTTCCAAGTTAGAAGATGCATTTTCTAATTTCCAGAACTCATGATAACCACCTAGAATTGAAAACCCAGCTGCACTCTTTCTGGTTTTTAAATCTTTGCCAGAAATGAAGATCTTTTAATCAAAACTTGGCTGAAATTTTGATTGATGTTGCTTGAGG
Source organism: Vespertilio murinus (assembly GCA_963924515.1). Lineage (NCBI taxonomy): Eukaryota > Metazoa > Chordata > Mammalia > Chiroptera > Vespertilionidae > Vespertilio > Vespertilio murinus. The sequence continues at coordinate 18,660,816 of OZ004719.1, read as the reverse complement.
CACACATGTGTCTACCCCATCTTCCTATCACCAAGGCAGGGTTTTAAAAAGCAATATTTATTTTCCATTGGAGAAAGTAAAAGTACGGTATTATTGCTGACTCCAAGAGAATGATTAGGTCTTTGCTGATGGAGGGCATCTGGTGTCTCCAGTGGTTAGCCCCTGGTGAATAATTACAACAACAGAATAACAATGGGACACTGAGCACTTAAGTGCTAGGCACTGTGTAGAACACATATCTGACTTTATCCTTAAAACCATCCTGTGATAAAGCTACTATAACCTGATTTCTTGATTCCCTTATCTCCACATATGCTCTTCCCAGCTCCGAATGACCACCTTGTTGCTCAAACTTGAACTTAGGAGACTTTCTAGATTCTATGCTATCTCTCAATTTACCTTTTCCCCAAGCCCCCATCTTATCTCATCTATCCATCAGCAAGTCCTCTCAACTTTATGTCCCAAATAGCTCTGGACTCTGTCCCCATCCCTCATGCACATATCTCAATGAGTGATGGCCCAAGTGCCCACCTCTCTCTACGACTGGACACCCTACTTCTCTGGATCCTTTCCTATGCATTCAGCAGACACATCAGATGAGTACTGTATAAAAACAAACAATTAGATCATGTCTTCCCTTCTTCTCTGTAAAAAAAAAAAATCAATAAAATTCATCCTATGACCCACTCTTTAATGCGCTTGGTCCACACTAGATTTAGAATCCCAAGTACAACAAAGCTCCTTCCTGATAGAGTTCGTTGGTGGCATTCTCTATGCCTCTCTTTTTTACCTTCTCCTGATTGGCTCTTCTTTCTATCTAAGAATTACTTGGGTTACCCCAGAGCATCCTTATTTTACAGCTCTAATGTTTGAGGTTTTTCTATCAGAGCACCTGTATATCTCTCAAAGACTGCTTCCTCTGTAGTCCTGTAATAATTTCATTTTTAATTCCTATTGCCTGTCTCCTCCACTGAAATATGTATAAACTTGATTAAGGCAAGACTTTACTTACTCATATACCCTCTGGCCCAGCATAACATCTGGTATATAATAGGCACCAATAAACATTGGTTCAATGAATGTTTGACTGTTTATTTTACAGATGAGGTAGGGGAGGTTTAGAGAAGAAAAAAAGCTTTCTCTGGGGTTATATGACTATCTAATGGCAGAGCAGGAATTAGGACAATGATCTGATGTCAGGGCTAAGTCATAATATGAAACACTTATATTCCTAGAAACAGAGCTGCAGATAGATCACCTCCCTCCACTTAGCACCTTTGTACTGAGTATCTCCAAGTCCTACCACATAAAATAGTCCCAGAAAAGGAGATGTAAGGGCAAGTTGTAATCATATTATTTCCATTATATAGACTAGAAAACTGAAGCATTAATTAAGACTCTTGTGTGATATGTGGTCAATTTTTTAATTGAAATCAGAAGCCTCTTTACTCAGACTGTAGTCCAGCCCCTTCCTGTTTACTGGTTCCAGGAACAGCCTTGTGGGTGTCGCCTAGGGGCATGTTAGGAATGCAGAATCTCAGGCTCCACCCCAGAATCTGCAATTCCTATGCACATTATAGTTTGAGAAGTACTGATCTAGACCATCTTAAAAAACACAGTCCTCTACCCCACCCCAGACAGAACTGTCGGCACTGCCAACCTTCACGCCAGTTTCTTCTTAATAAATGCTGACCTGGTTTCTCAAGGTTGACTCCAGCATGGCTGGTCCAAAGCCTGTCGTCCTTACCCCACATCTCTAATACCAGGCCAACCGGCGTGTGGCCCAGCCCTTCTACTGGACAAGAAATAGTATCTGCAGCCTCAGCCCACGTTGGCTTTGGTCTTCCACTCTTTCCTGATGAAAAATAATGCCCCGTACAAAGCTCTTCTCCCCTGTGAAATAGATCCCCTCTGTTAGAATAAGCCACCGTTAAATCTAAAAGTGTGTGGACAGTTCCACGTTTAAGTCTGGCTACTCCACCTTCTATCTTTAGACTTTCTGCTGCTAAAAATTAGGTCTCCAAATTGGCAGTTGAAATAATGCCCTGTCCCTAGATCTGCACACCAGACTAAAGTTTGGGGCTCTATCATCATCTCTCTGCCACTGCCTCAATTGTTCAACTCAGCCTCTCTCACTTCAAGTTCAACAGTCCCCTCTTCTCCATGAGTATGTTGGCCCCTCTGGTACATTCTCCATATAGCTGATAGGGTTATCTTCCTACCAAATCTGCTCAGGTCACTCCCAGATCTAAAAACATTCGAAGGTTTCTTTAATGCAGCACTCGCCAACCTTTCAGACCTCACGGACCACTGGTTGGCGACCACTGCTCTAATGCATGCAACTTAAACACAAACATATGCAACAGCTATTAACACTGTTCCGCCCTTCAATCCATGTTTGAGGAACTGGTGATGATGCTTAAATGCAGGTGAAATGGGTCCAAAACATGGAAATGTTCAATAGGAATCTCTTGCCTTCACCATCTTTCATCATTCAGGTATCTGTCCATTGATAACTTCGGCCAACAAATATTCACTGACCTCCTAGTATGAGCCCATGCACTACACTAGGTTCACCAACTGTAGAAACATACATTTATATTAAAATAGGGAGCCACCAATGCTGCCTGGAACATGCAGAAAAGGACACTTGGACATGGGTTCATTAGACAAAGAGAAGAAGGCATGCCTAAAAGAAGGAACAGAGCATGGAAGAACCCAGAGGTGTGACAGGTAGTACGTGTTTGAAGCCTTGGATAGGAGCCTAAATGGAGAACAAATGCCTCATACTGGCCCCTGTGGAAGGGAAGAGGTGGGGGCAGGGCCATACTAAGTCGGGGGAGAGGGGAGAGGGACAAAATTTTGATAGGAAAAGGCCACAAATTATATTAATTCAATTTCAGAGGGTGGGTTCTCCCACTTGTAAGAAATCCTTTGGTCATCTTCACAAAGTTTTCATCCTAGGAATCCCTCCAGGTATTGTTACATCCCTAGTTTCTGGTCAGTCTGACTCACAGGCAAGTGTGATAGAAAGTGTTAACATTCTATACACATATCCACACCCAGCCCTCTGACTCTCCTGGGAATTAACTGATCAATCATTGCATGTCACTGTTGCTTTTCCTGAAAACAAAGCTCATTGCATGTCTCCTTGTCCAGAAGCCACAGAAATGATAAAACCTAAACCAACTAATAAGGTCTGAGAACTTTATGGAAGGTTGTGACACACCTAAGGACTTGGGAATTGGCATAGGTAAACCATGTCTTTGCAGTCCTCCTGATCTGTCATCCTGTGATGAGGGTTCGAGTGAAATGGCTGATTAACCTTCTCCTGGTCAATTTTCCTTAATGCCAGAGGTCACAGTGGTCCTCAGCAGGCTTTTAGTGGCTTCCCTGGGTGACTCTCATCAGGAAGACAGTGAGCAGAGTGGTTGTAAGCAGATGACTTGGAATAAGTAGACTAATACTCAGACTCCAGCTGTGGCTCTTAATAAATCTCTCGCTTTTAATTAATTACTTAAATATTAAAAAACTTTCTCAGTTTTCCTATCTAAAAATGGGGATAATAATAGCTCCCTTACAGGGTCATTAGAAGATTTTATAAGTTAATGTATATAAAGCATGTAGTCCAATAAAGGCTCAAAAAATAGCAGGAATTATTAGCTCTGATGACCAAAGGATCTACTCAACCACACTCTATACTCTCTTCTCCATCCCTCACTGCCCCCGCCGTGTGTGTGTGTGTGTGTGTGTGTGTGTGTGTGTGTGTGTGAGTGTGTGTGTGTGTGATAAATGTAAAATATTATTCTATTCAATCTTCCCACTCCAATTAATTCTTCATTTTTGTCACACCCAGAATCCTTCAGGAGACAGTTCATAAATCTGTTTGGCCTGAGATAACCTCATCACTAGAAAGCAAAGAATAATACCCTGCAGGCTGCAGAGGAGTTAGCAGTGCTTGAGACAGAGGATTGAAAGGAAAAGGGAAGCAGAGAAAGGGCAGAAAGCTTAGGAGATGAAGAAAGTCCTACTGCTTATATAGAACAAGCCAGTGTTTCCTCAGTCTAGATTTAAAGTTTTTTTTCTGATTAATAGAGACATCAACAATCAATATAAAATCAAAAGAGAAAGGATAGTTTTACAGTAAGATGCTCCATAGACTGGGATGAAAGGTCACAGGGGAATTTATGAGTTCAACAAATGTGTTTTAAGTGAAGGTCTGCATGCCAGTCACCAAGGCCGTGTGAAGCCTCTGAACTGCAAGCTGGCCTGCACCCAAGTGTGCATTTGAGTGGCCAAAGCTTGGAGCAGACATGCACCCTTTTGAGGCCAAAAAAGGCCATAATAAATTAGCCTGAAGCTCACATTACCCTACAATGACAAGAGAATTGAGGATTCCAAAGATAAACTTTGAATGTATTTATTATAAACTCTAAAAAAGCCAGACAATGATTTAATAAAAAATTTTCTATTTCTCATAGATTGCTGAGTGTACATGGTGATTACAATATACCTTAATTGACAAATCATAGATAGCACATGCATCTACATGTATGTGTGTGTATATATATATATATATACACACACACACACATATATGTTCAGCACCTACTCATATATTAGCTTTAAAATTAGGTAGGGTTTTTTTGTGTTTTTTTTTTGTTTGTCTGTTTGTTTACTGATTGTTTAAAATCACAAATCCAGGACACTTAGGAGTTTCAGCATTAGCCTTAAGTTGCATTCATTACCCAAGTCCTTCTTGTCCTTTCTATTGTAGGATAAAATCATGCGAACCTCTGAGATTCAAGCTATGGCTCAAAAAGATCAAAAGAGCCTACAAATCTAGGTAATGTGTCCAGGACATGCCTTCCCTGTCTCCTCCAGACCTGCCTAACCTACTTGCCCACCCTTCGTTTCTGAAGTTTGTCCAGCTCTATCTTGCTGACTATTTCATTTCCATTTATCCTCCTCCCTTTTCTCCTTCTCCGTTTCATGGTCTATTTGAAGCCTCGGTAGTATTTGGATAACGCAGTGGGCTGACAGCGGGATGAAATGAGGCATTCAGAGAGGGTCCTGAGTGGGGGAAGAAAGTGCACATTCTTTACAATTTAATGATCTTACTGTTTTGATTTGTGTGTGCATTTTTTTTAGGCAGAAAAATGTGTTTCCCCATTGAGTTGGTCACTGAGAACTTGTACCTCCCACTTAGAATATCAACTTCACTCTTTCTGGCTTTTATTCTGTTCTTCGGGAGCATAGGGCGCAACCATGGTTGGGAGACAACAGCCACTGACTGACAAAGCTGGAGCTGAATCTTTCTCTTGTCAAAGAAAGGTTACCTGTTAAACACACGAAAAGCAACTAAGCTGGATGACGATGATATAAATAAAAAGCAGCTACTGATGACTGAAAAATTATTATGACTAAAAACTGTGGTTGGCCCTAGCCACTTTGGCTCAGTGGATGGAGTGTCAGCACTCAGACTGAAGGGTCTGAGGTTTGATTCTCAGTTGCAGGCTCCATCCCCAACCCCTTCGGGGCACATGCAGGAGGCAACCAATCAATGTGTCTCACATTGATGTTTCTCTCTGTTTCACCCCTTCCCTTCCACTCTGTCTAAAATTCAATGGAAAAAATATTCTCGAGTGAGGATTAACAAAAAAAATTTTAATAAAAAATAAATAAAAACTGTTTGGTTATTTACATTCCATTCTCTCATTAAATCCTTACAAAACCCTATAAGTATTCCTATTTCCTATTATCTTCATTTTGTAAAATAAGAAGAGTGATGATCAACACAAATCAGTAATTTGCTTGAGGTCACAGAGCTAATAAATAGCAGAGATAGGATCCAAATTCAGATCGCACTGACCCTGGAATCTGTAATTGAACACTAAGCCAAGGGGTAATTCTGGGACTAAAAAGGCTTTCCTAGCAATGTGAGTAAATCATCTTCTTTAGAAGTTTCAGGAAAGTTTTAACTTACAAATTAAACTCAATTCTAAAAAAAAACTTTAAATTATATCTTCAAGGAAGACCTGGACTCAGTTCTCTTGGGAATGAATGGAGAACAAATGGCCGAGAGGAAGAGAATAAAACTTTGGCCATCCTTCTGACCAAAAGTTCTCTAAGTATAACCTTAAGTATTGCCCACTAAGATCATGCCCAAATAGTATTTGTGCTTGTAATATATCACTGCTTTTTTTTTTAATTTCCTGGTGGTGATAAATTATTGGAATAATTTAGAAGTAAAATTAATTATGGGCCCTAATAAGGTTAACCTAACCATACATAAAGATAACATCTAATGAGAAAAAGGTAGCTATGAGTGTGAAAGATAAGTGAGACTATAATATTTTTGATAAATTTTAAGTTAAGCACATTTATTTGAGCTCCCTAGGAAGTCAGGATAATAAAACAAAGGAGACATTAATGATGATGTGTATATGGAAGTAAATTGCATGGAAGGAAAGGGCTTATAGGAGAGTGGGTGTATTATAAAATGTGAATAAGAACTAAAACTACCTAAAATTTATAGTTTCTTTGGAGTTACAATTCTGTTTGTTCCTCTATTATCTCCAAAAATATATGTCTTAAAGAAACTTGCAAAAAGACGTCATGCAAAAATGTTGTTTCACTAATTTTTAAAAGAGACAAGCATTATTCTGGATTTTCTAAGGAAAGTCAAAAAAAAGTGATAAAAGTGATAAAAATGTACTTCTCATATGGAAAATAGGAATTGTGCCATTTATAATAATTACTTTCTTGCTTTTTCCTACTTAGTGTTGACTGTATAGTGAATGTTTTCAATATTCTTCCAAACATCGTTAATGGTAGCAGGATATTTCATAATATGGCTGTACCATCATATGACTGCACTAGATAATGGCCATTTATTTTTGCTTTATTAATTTTTTCTGCCCTTCAACATTCCTTATACCTTCCTCAATTTTCCTCTGGGAATCCATGGTCTTTGGGTGATGCTGACTCCACTCATGACTTTAAGGTCAGAGTACTTGACCCAGGCAGGATTGAGCCATATCATCTCCCTGATCTCAGGGATTAGACTGAGTGTAGGCAGCACCGCCCCTCAAATTGCAGGAAGAGGGGCAAGGAATAGAGGGTCAGGAGAAAACCCCTACCTGCGCCCATTTCCCCTTCCACGCTGTTTCTAGGAGAAATAATACCCATGAGCAAGGGAACATGGAGGCTGTGTGCTCCTTGAGGCTGGGGGTTAGGTCTTATTCATATGAGGTCTTCACTCCCAACCCATTGACAGGCACAGAGCATGCAGGTGGGGCTGCCAGCTGCAGCTGTGCCACTGGATAGCCACCACGTGGGATGGAGGGAAGCTTAAACAGGCTGGTTGGAAGGAGAAGTCAGATCCAGTACTTAGACTTCTTTTCTCTTGAAACAATGTTCAACAGGCAGAGCAGAAGTAACCTGGCTGATATTTGGGTCACTGTTTTCTACTTTGAAAAATAAATGAACAAAAAATAATACCCAGGACATAGATTAAACCTCATAGTTTATGAAATAATTACTATGCCTCACACTGTGGATGCAAGTGTTGAGCCATGGGGGAATTAAGAACATGGTTCAGGATCATGCAAACAGCAAGTTGCAAATCTGACCATCAGGTGGGAGTTTCCAGTGCTCACAGACCTGCATCAAATCAGCATGTGCCACTGGGTCTGGATTGATCTCCCTGCCTGCTTTTCTCAGTTCCTTCTCCTCATGCCCACATGCCCTAGAAAGAAGCTGGGGGCCCCATTTATACAACTTTGGTCTCTTTCCACCAAGCAAGAAACAAGGCTGACACAGTTCGTTGTGTAAACACCAGTGGCAAGTGACAGTGATTTACGTCCAACCTGCAAACTTCTGATTACCAACCAGCCGCCTGCTACGTAAACAGGTATAAACTAATATTTAAAGCAGTTTACACAGGGCGGTAAATAACTCAATTTCTCTTCAACATAACCCTTTTGGCACTTGCAAATGTAAATATTTAAGCCAAAAAACGACGCCGACACTGTGATGTAAGCTCCCAGTTTCTCAATTAATTGGAGAAATTGTGCCAATGAATGCCCCTTGTGTGCTCCTGCCTGGGGTGGAGATGCAGGGTGGGGCAGAAATCCCACAGTTCTGGCGGGAGTCTCATTGGGCCCAAGAGCTAGAAACAATCCTGCCACCCTTAGATTTTCCTGGTCCTGAGGCTTTTCTCTACCCCTCAATTATTCTTCACCGCACTGCCCTGCAGACACCTGAGTGGGGTGCAAATGTGTGAACATGGAGATAAGAAGAGACAAGAGGAAGCAGCCCCAGCTCCCTGTGGTACCATCCTCGCTGGAGAGTGACCAGGGCACTCACCGCCTGTCAACATGTGCCTATGAAAATTGACCTAGAGCCTATGAAAATCATATGCAAATGTATTTTCCATTGTCAAAAACTGATGACTATACCTGCCAGAGTCCACTGAACCAGAATGCTGCTGCCTATGAATTTTGCATCAGAATTATTCATATTCTATTCAGCCGGGCTCTTGCCTCCTCATACTGGGAGGACTAGGAATGGGATTGCCTCTCCATCTCTCATAGGTGAGTCTGATCTGGGATTTTCCTGCCGTGGAAAATCCACCCCACATTAAGAAGGCTGGGTGTTGCCTTGGCCAGTGTGCTCAGTGGTTAAAGCATAGGCCCACACACCAAAGGTTCACAGGTTTGATTCCCAGTTAAAGACATATATCTGAGTTGCAGGTTTGATCCCTGGCCCAGGTCAGGGAGCATGAAGGAGGCAATCAATCTCTCTCTCTCTCTCTCTCTCCTCCCCTCCTTTCTTCCTTTCTGCTCTCTCTAAAAACAAACAAACAAACAAACAAACAAAAAACAACAACTTTGAAAAAATATCTACTATAGTCAGACTTCTAATAAGTCCTGGGTAAAAAATAAATTTTATTTTCTTAATTTAGAGTAGTGAAAGCATAGCTACTATTTATTGAGTACAAGGAGTTTCTTTATCTGAAAGTTTTCTGTTAAGAAAACAGTTCTTTTTCTGAAATCATTTATTGAGCAATTGGCACAAGGCAGGCACTGGGCTGGACATGTGCTATCTCGTTTAATCCTAACCCAACACTGTGATGTGGGCAGTATCCTCAATTTACAAAGAAAGTTAAGTAATTCGATTGGGTTTGGTCAGCTGATAAAAAGGGGGGTGACTGGGACATGGGCTCCAGCATGACTGTCTTCAAAGCCAGTCACTCTTCAACATGCTGGGAGCTTTTGTGTTATGGTTGCCATGCCGGCAGAAGACAGGCGCTAGACTTCAGGGTGTCAGAGTATGTTCACAAGGGCCCAGGAAGAAAAAAGCAAAGAGGCTATAATGACAATACTAACAGCCCAATGAGACCACCACCCCCAACTGTGGGATTTCTGCCCAACCCTGCATCTCCACCCCAGGTGGGAGCACACAAGGGGCATTCATTGGCACAATTTCTCCAATTAATACTAATACATATTGAGTTTTATGCTCTAAAAATAAATTTACTGAACCTTATGTTTTATACATATTAATCTATTTCCCACATAGATATTATTAGTTCTATCTTCATTTTATAGAGGAGAAAGGCTGAGGCACAGAAGCAAAAAACAAACAAACAACAACAAAAAAAACTTCCCTGCTTCACACAGCAAATAAGTATCTAAACTGGGGAGTGGCCAGGCAGTGTCTCTCAGTTTCAACCGTAAGTCCTGACTGTCCTGATGAGGACGTTCCCACACATAGAATGACACTTGGGAAGCTCCTAACACTTACTTTAACGGAAAGTGATCATAAGGGTAGAGATTCTTTTCATAAAGCTCCCAGGTGGCCCTGGCAGGTGTGGCTCAGTGGACAGAGCGTTGGCCTGTGGACTGAAGGGTCCTGGGTTTGATTTCGGCCAAGGGCACATGCCCAGGTTGTGGGCTCGATCCCAGGTGTGCAGGAGGCAGTCAATCGATGATCTCTCTCATCATTGATGTTTTTATCTCTCTCTTTCTCTTCCTCTCTGGATTCAATAAAAATATATATTTTTAAAAAGCACCCATGTGAAACTCTACGGGATCTCCTACGGGAAAGAATAGATCCTCAGAAAGCACAGCTGGCCAACCTGCCTGTCATAATATAACAAACAAACAAAATAAGCACTGGACAACTCAGAAGCTCTCACTACTACGTACTCCCAAAACAATGGTCTGGGATTTACAGGAGGGAACAGGAGCAAGGCATGGGGTAGAGAGAACTGCGAAGACCAGAGGCGATCCGACTTACTTCCTGACTTTACTCTCTGCACTTTCCACCACGTAGTAGCCAGGTTTGCATTCATATCTGCAGGCGGAGCCCACGTCATGGTGGCCCTGGAGGCAGTGTGGCAGGAGCAGGTTGGCATTGGGGATCGCAGGGGGGGTGTCGCACTCCAACTTGCAGTAGGCTTCAGGGAGAGACCAGAGCCCATCCTCAAGGCAGGTCAGCCATGGGCTCAGTCCTGACTCCAGGAAAGAGAAGGAAAGGTGCTCAGAACAGAGAGTGCAAAAATACCACAGCAGAAAGAACCAAAACCAGTCAATGTATTGGCATTCTTGGAAAGGACATTATTCTTTGTTGGGCAACTTCTCTGAAAACTTGGGACAAGTGCTTCTCCTATATTTATTACCCACAGAACAACCAATGTGACCTACTATACAGAACAGAGGTCAGGTAACTATTCCCTGATAATATCATGGGAAGCATTATAATAATGGATTTCCTTCCTCTAGTGCTTATTATAAGCCAGTCGTTGCTGTAAGCATTTTACATGTAGTAATTCATGTAAACTTCAAACCTCAAAAACCCTATGAAATTGATCTATTATCCCCTAATTTAGGGATGAGGAAATTGGGTTTAGGTAACTTGCCTGAACTAGTAAGAGACACAGGCAGAGACTGAACTCATGCAGTTTGGCTGTAGAGTTCTGTGTTTAAACACCACACCATGTGCCTACTAGAAGGCATGGCTTCTCCAAGTTGCAATCCATGAACTTCTCATGGTCCCATCACCAGCCCACACCTGACCTTCTTTTTTTTTTTTTTTTTTTTTTTAAATATATATTTTATTGATATTTTACAGAGAGGAAGGGAGAGATATAGAGAACCAGAAACATCGATGAGAGAGAAACATCGACCAGCTGCCTCTTGCACACCCCCCACTGGGGATGTGCCCGCAACCAATGTACATGCCCTTGGCCGGAATCGAACCCAGGACCTTTCAGTCCGCAGACCGACGCTCTACCACTGAGCCAAACCGACCTCGGCCACACCTGACCTTCTACATCAGAACCTGTGAGCATGAGGCTCAGGGAGCTGCATTTGTAACAAGCCATTGTTAGGCACAGTGAAGTGCAGGAAGAGGTAAGGAGAAGGTGTGGAGTCAGTTAGAGCCGGTTTTCCTCCCCTTCACCTGTGACTAGCAGTAGAACTAGGAACAAATCTTATAAATGAATTCTCATGTATGAACCAGAACTAAAAGCATCACACTCATAGGATGTGTGTAAGTATTAAATTTTAAAATGTGCATGGAAAAGTGTAGCTTTCTCCTTAATATTATCAGGACACTGCTGATTGGCTTGACTCTGGAGGACATACAATCGAATAAAAACAGAAGAACGCCTCAGTTTCTCTCTGTAAGGAGATTCTGAGCCAGGAATCCTTCCTGGTCGTTGGAAAGAGTCGCCTTTGTTGGCATTATCAGAAGAGGGTGGTCCAGCAGAGCACATAGGAAGAGGATTGGGGTGAAGGGAAGATACTCAAAGTACCCTCAAGGAGAGAGGGACTAAAGGGACCCTGCACACAGGGCCTGGTGGGCTGAACAATACCTTGAAGCTTGGCTGGTGGGGCACAGGAGATGGAGCAACGTTGCAGAAAGCTGGTTCCCTCTGGGCAGGAGAAGGTTGCGTAATTCACCAGAGCTGGGTCGGGAAAGCCACAATCAAGGGGCATACACCTCACTGCCCGGTCCCACTGCCCTGAGGAGCACGTGAGCAGAATGTCCTTCTAGAAACAGAGAATTTTCCTCTGTCAAGGTCACATCAAAAATCAAAAAAATCTTCCTGGTGATTATTTGTGCAGATATTCAAAACAGGTACAAATTGTTTTGCCTTTCTCCCTCTTTGTATTAACATACAGCCTCCCAACCTGATACTGATGGAAGGCGCCTGTTTGTGTAAGAGAACCACTGAATGGGGATGCTCTGACAGGCCGGCTCTGGGCTGTCCTCCACGGATGCCTCCTGCTCCACTCTGCACCCTCCCCGACCTGCTAGGTGCCCAGGGATACTGGCCCTTGTACATCTCAGGCCTCTGACCAGGACATAGTGGCAGAAGATTAGCAAGGGAGGAGGGCAAGAGAGGTCAAGGTGCCGATTCTCCTTCTCCCTCCCTAGAAGTTACTGCGGTTTTGCTCCACCCTTCAGCAGCCCTCTCTGCACAGCCCCTGTGCTCTCCTCCTGTGGGCTCTCTACCTACTCCCTACAGTCAACCTTCCAGGCCTTGAGTGCTAACAGCTCTTTCCCCCTGGGAGACTACACCATCTCTCTGTACTTGCCCTACCCTGCTGCTACCTTTGCAAGTAGTCCCTTTCTTAAATCCTCTGAAATTGCCCACTTCTGAGCATGTCATGTTTCCTGCTGGGACCGTTACTGATAAGGCAACTGATAAAGCTACTAAACATTGTCGTCTCAGGACGACATGGTATTTAAGAACAGTTGAGAATTAATATTATCAGGATACTTCTCTGATAATTCCTATCAGGCACTTTCCAAACCTTGTGGTTCAACTTCAAAGGTCCCAGCCCTCTCCTTGGGCATCGGCTCGGCAGGGTAGCCCTAGAGTTTATCATCCCCAAGTTAATGAAGGAAGAGAAACTGACCTCAGCACCTGGAAAGCCAGGCTATGTACTAGATTTGGGTAAAAACACCTTCTAGGATCAAAATCTACCAGCAGAGCAAATCATAGGTTGGTCAAGTGGCTCAGAAAACACCTGAAGGAGAAAGAATGGAAAGAAGGAGAAGGAAGGAGGTACCCCCTTCCAAGATGAATTGAGAGAATATAATCCAAAGAATGCAAACAATGAAAGAAGTGGGAAATGGGGACCATAAAGAAAGAAAATACATAAAAACCACAGCAATGTCAGATATATGGACTTTTCCTATGGTGGTGAGGCAGCACAAAGGGGTGAGAGGAGGGACTGCCCATCCTTGAGCAAGACGGACAGTGTGCTGAGGGAGGTGACACAGGAATTGACCTTTGAGAGATGAGCTGGACTTCCCAGCAGCAGAGGGGTAGAGGGAGAAGAGGAAAAAGTGTTTAGAGTGAGGGGAACAGACTGAAGAGGGCCTTGAGAGACCTCGGAGCTCAGGGCATGTTTGGGAAAAAACACAGCTGACGCTCTAGCCAAAGGGTTACCAGAGGCCAAAGAGAGCGAGTGGGAGGGATGATTTTGGGGCTCAGCCAGGAGCCCACAGTGACCAAAGCCAAAGGTAAAATGACTAGTGAAAGCACCTGTCACCCCTGACACCCACTCCTGGCTACCAGCTCCGCCCTGCTTCCCAATGTTTCCCTGTTGCCTGCCAGGAGGACCCAATTCAAAGCCAGACACATTTTTCTGTTTAGTTTCAGTTCTTGTGTCAACAAAAAGCAAATATCCCCACTGTCTTGTGATCACGAGCCGGGATTGTATAATTTCCACAGTGGGGCCAGCCTGTGTGTGAGTGTGCTGAGGGGAGGGGGGCTGGCTGGAGAGCTGACTCCACCATACGGTTGGTGAAGGGCGAGCTCCCAACCCAGATGCTGTCCCTCACACACTACAACCTGGATGCCTGGCCCAAATCACAATGATCACTCAAAGACTATCTCCCAAACTCTGCATAAATTGCCTGGTTTTTCTCCTGGCCTCATTAAGTACTGTCTATGTTTTGAATTTGCTCTTAATTTTAATAACTTGCAAAGCCTGTCTTCTCTTCTCTCCCCTTCCTATCACAAAAATGTATCCAATCCTTAAATCTTTTTTGTTGTTGTTCTTTTCATTTTTTCTCTTTTCTAGATCAAGTTAAACTGGGTTAAGTACAGGTGGGTGATAAGAGCATCATATCACCAAGGCATCATAGACCAAGGATAGTCTCAAGATATATTGAAACTGTTTCTCTCTAGGCAGATCCTAAACCACCTGAAGCCAATGACTGTCTCTAAATTCTGACTGTCCCTAAGCAAGTGAATTCTCCATTGACCCACAACCTGCTGGCAGTCAACTGGTACAAAATAAAAACAAAAAGTCCTTTCTTCCAAACCATTGAAATCTGACTGTCCATCACACTCCCACCCTTTCCTCCTCACACGGCATCTCCCCAGGTCTCTCCTAGGGCACTATCTTTGGCCTACTGCCTCCTTTCACTATCTCATATTATGGTTATGTCTTAATGGTTGATTTCAAGTTTAAATCTCTCTGCAGCATAGGAAAAGCTCGATAAAGAAAAAGTGGAAAATAACATTTTTCATTGAGAAGATAGCTTCATGCTCATAATAATGGTAGCTTAATGGAGTGCTCTGTACCTATCATTCTGCTAGCAGCTTTAAAACTATTTCCAACCAGTCATCATAATAACAAAATGACATAAAATCTTCTATTCTAATTATTTTTAAAATGTGAGGACAAAACTTAAAAAGGTTAGTTCCTTTTGTTTGTTATTTTTACCTGAAATTACAAATCTATTAAACAGTGGAGCCAAAATTTCATTCCATATCTGTCTCCCAAGCTATGCTCTTACCTCTAGGTCACCTTGAAATCCTGGAAAGGGAGATGTGGTAGCTAGTAGAAATTTGGACAATTCCATCAAGGCTAGAATCATGACATAATCCCTACCCCAGGAGCTGAGGGAAGGAAGTCAGCTCTTTTTCTCTAGCCTTCTTGTAAGAGGACTGGGGGGGGGGGGAGGGAGGGTGTCAGACTATGGACCATAGATAGGCGGCTGCCCCCATCTTGCCTGCATACTGTGGACAAGGCTCAACTATGGCATCTCATTTTGAAGGCCAAAGAAGAGGGAGAAGAATGGAACGGGCATTCCTACCTACTGCCCATCTGGAGAGAAACTGACACCCGGGTATGGGAACAGCACCGGCTCTTAGACACCTGCACTTCTATAAAGCCTTGCTTCACCTGGCTTGCTGGAGTCCTCATTTTCCTTTCATCTGATCAACAAGCACCTGCCCTTCCTTGATGGGGCCAGAGAGAGGAACATGAAGACCTTCTCTCCCCAGGAGTTCGGTCCTGATGACCACGGGTTCCCAACTCACCTGCATGGGCCTGAGGTACTGCCCACTGCTGGCCTGAAGGACAAACCCCCTTTGGCAGGTGATAGCGCACTTCATGTGACTTGGCCCCAAAGAGGTACAGTTCACCACATCCGTGTGCTCCAGCAGCAGTGGCGCACAGCTGCTCTGCTCCCCACAGGGCCGATGGACACAGCTGAGGTGACAGAAAGAGAAGCATCTTAGAACAGCAAGTTTTTTTTCTTGCTCTTGGTGCTGTTGGCAGTGATGCTAAATATTAGCCAAAATGACTACAGTGAATTTCATCATCATCAATTTGCTTTATTTTTCCTTGAACTGTGTTAGTGTTCAGTGACTTTTTTAAGAAGGTGGAAAATAAAATGTCTTTGACTATGCACATAATGCCTTGAAATAACTGAGAATTGATTTTAAAAGCACTGGTCCAAAGAGATGAATTTGATCTGAACATGCTAAATTTGCTGCTTGTAATCCTATGCCCATGGGACCAAAGTTATATGGCAGTGACATTCTTACCTATACTTTTTAAGTACAGGGTGAAGGGATTGGAGTTGTATGATGTAAAGAAAGCCTTTAAGCCCTGGTTATTCTCTGCAATGTTGTGGTACACCTCATATACTCCATGGATCCCCAACAGAGGGAGAACTAAATGAGTTGGGGGGAGGGGTTAATTGTCAGGTGTTAATTGCACATGCAGTACAAGAAATACATCTTTGATTCTGAGTCTCTATTCAACCTCTCAGGATAAGGTATCTGAAACCTGACTGTCTATGGAACCAGATCAGAACACCTCATTAGTGATACTAAAAAATTCCAAGTTCCATAGATGCTACATGCCCTGGTGTCTATAAAACGTATTTCTTCAACGTGTTAAGTGGAAAGTACTCGAAAACAGAGTCATTAACGGTTGTGGTTCATGTCAGTTGCTGCCAAGAAATTAATGTGAAATAGCACATGCTATTTTTCAACAACTCCATCCAATTATGCCATGTCATCATTGAGGACAAATCGGTGCTGAGATACAACACAAAACAAACCCTGTGAATGAGCTTCCTTCCACGAGAATGAGGTTCCATTAACTACAGTTGCTATAACTACCAAGTGGGCAAAGTCTGTCCAGCATTGGCAGAAGGGAGGAAGAGTAAGACAGGGGAGCACAGACCAGGGGGAAAGTGACACAAAATAAAACCAAGACCAAAAAAATATAAACCACCAAACCCAGACCTGTTTATGAAGTGAGAAATGGTTTTAGGGCAGCTGCTGCAGATTCTTTCACTAGCTTATATTTCCATGTGCTTCCTTTTTAAGGAATTTGTTTTATGAGGACGGTGTTTGTCAGGTCGTTAGCTTCTGATGGCATCTGGTACCAATTGTAGACTTTTCTCCCTCACACCTCAACCCCAAAGCCCTTCTGTATTTCTCTTCCACTACAAACACCGCTCTTCTGAGTGAAGATGTGTTCTCCGTTTTCCCACCACCCACGCATGCTCCTCTCCATCTAATGCTACATAAGTTCCAATATCATAAAGATAATGCTAATAGTAAAAAATAGTATTTAAAACTTCTCAAAAGCATTCTTCTTAGGGTCTTTGGACATGTGCTAACGACAGGGGCAACCATGAAACCTTACAATACCCCAGGGAGGGGGGGAGTTTGGTATTTATCTTGGTCTGACATATAAGGAAACTAAAGCTGTTTGGAGACTGGCTGCAGGCCACACAGCGAGTAAGAGGAAAATCCTCAGGCTGGATCTCAGAGCCCTCACTCTGGGGCCAGCCTAGACCACGAGGCCATCTCCCTGGGGGTGAGGCTGCTTCCCTATTGCTTTCTTCTCAATTCAAAAGCTAGCAGCACAGGCAAGGTAAGCCAAGGAGCGCCTCAGCAGGGTCGCCAGGGGGAAAGTATAGAATTGTTAATAGTACACCTCCCTTTTGAGCAGTTTTCTCTTAAATGAGAACAAATGGAATTGGCCACATTTGCCCAGCATCCATGGACTGCAGGGTGCCTTGCTCAGTGTGTTTCCTCCTTTGGCAATAGAGCCTCAACCTTCCACCCACTTTTTCCAGATCTTTTCTCACACCTCATCACAACGTGTTCTTAGGTAAGTATACGATGAACCCAGTCAGATGTGATTCACAGGTATTTCCATTTTAACAGGAGACAAGTTTTAAGCCAAAGGAATGAGTTTCTCATGATGGAATTTTTAGTCAGAAGGGCCTTAGAAATCACACTCCTCTGTAGACGGCCACCTACCGTGATCTTAGCTTTGCTTTTTGCCTCTCCACTTCTCCGGATAAGCTTCCCCTCTCTCTTCTGTCCTCACTCCCCAAAGTCATTATATGTGAGGGTTTAAAAAATGCTTTCAACTGAAGAATCCTTAACCCTAGGCTGTCCTGCTCTTAAAACATCAGCTGCTTGTGGTCATCCAAGCCTAAACCAGCACTGTCCTGCCATGATGATTGGTGGTTTTCCTTTGCTGGTTGGGTGAGTGCCATCTGTCCTTGGGAAGCCTTTGGTTGGCACAGTTCCATAAAGGGGTGACCTTTGTATGCCATGAGGCAGGCTTTGCCAACCATAGTTGAACACTTCACTCAGGAAATGTTAAAAAATATATGGATGCCCAGACTTTGTTCCCTGGAGGTTTTCATTCTATAGGCCTGTGGTGGGATCCTGGCATCCATGAGTTTTTGTTTCAGACTTTTGATGCTCATCAGGAGTAAAATGTAGCACCAGAAAGGCCTAGATATGTGTAACCTGAAAGATGTCAATACATCCATAGGTGAAGACTATACAATGACAGGGCTTATTCCAGGAGAAACTAACCCCACTGCTCAACCATTATGCTCTCATATATTAAGCACAAATTATCACATAGAGGCCACCGGATAGATCAAAAGCAGAAGACATTCCCCTGCTCTGAAGAAATTTGCAATACAGCAGGAGAGAGAAAATAATTAAACTATGTGTTACTGATTATACATTCATGGCCATTCCAGAGAACATTTTATCATTGGATAGGACTTGATATCAATGAATGTATAGGACTTGGGAAAGCCAGAGAGATAATACCTTGAAATGTTACCTCTGATGCTGTACAGTCAGAACACAGGGCAAGACAACACTCTCAAAACCTAGGCAAAATCACCATTTCCTCCCTACCACTGAGGTTGGTTTGTTTGTTTGTTTTTACTGAAGAAAATTCAATATGTGTGGCTCTCTTAAATTTTGGCTAACAAATTTGGAGAATTTATACTGAAGGAAGTCAACATCTATATTTAAAGGTAGACTAAGAGCACATTCCTAAAGTTCTCCCCTCCTGTCCAGGGGTGGGTGAGGAACAGGGTGAGGCACCAGAGAGCAGGTAATATCCTCCGCAGAAGGAGTAGACAGGCCCACTAACAAATCTGTCTTGAGCTGTCCCCCAGGGTATGCCAAACCAGGCACGTTTTTTCAGTTTTCCATCCCTTGAGGCCACTAGAGAGAAGTTGGCATAGCTTTCAGCCAAGGCCCACATTTGGGAAGCTGGGTAATTCCTATGAATGGTCAAAGGGCTGGCTGTTCTGTCCACAGTTTCTTTACAGCTTTGGCTCAAGGTTCTCCTAAGGAGCTGAGCCACCCTGAAAGTTCAGGAGGGTATGACAATATTCCAGAGTAAATCAGAATCAAGATACAGTTCTCCCAGGTGAGGATTGATGGAAGATTATGAACTAAAGACCCCATTTCTTAAATATAACTGCTGGGGGGGGGTCAGGGAGAGAGGGGAAGTAACCTTCAGCAGTGATCTTAAAGGAACCATAGCATGTTTAAACTTAAATGGACCTTAAAGGCAATTCAACTCAAATTCCTCTTTCTAAAGATAAAGAAACTGAGAGAAAAAGAAATGAGTTATTCTAGATCTTTCAACTGCACTAAGACTATAACAACAACAACAAAAAAAGCATTTAATTAAACTTTGGCTCAAAATCAGGATGACATCAGCTTATGAAAATTTTCTAGTCAATATCCTGCCTTCTCTCAGGCAGCCAGAGAAAGCTGACCACAATTTGATGTCTGGACTCCAGGCTAGCTTAGGAGAAACCAGCTGGCATCTGCACCACACTTTTTAAGGAAGATCATGGTAAGATGCAGAAAGCAGCAAACCCATGTGGGCTGGGGTCAGGTCTTGGCTAGCTGGTGCTTATCTCTATGACCCTGGTAAATCTCTTAACTATTCTGGCCCTCTGTCTGCAAATTTGTAAAATGACAGGGTTGAAGTAGGTTCTCTTAAAGGTCCCTTCCAGCTCTAGCATGATATTTAATTTCATAGATGAGGTGATGGTGGTATTGGGGTGGGAGTACAGAAAACCATGAGTGGGCAGGATGTGGTGGAGAACCCGAAAGGGAGTTTCGCAGGATCTTTCTTGCCCAGTGTAAGTTTCTACTCAATGTCCCTACTTTTCAGTTGTTTAACACTGAACACACGTTAAACACAAGATTGCAATTTCTTTATCCAAGAAGTGCCACCGTTGACCAAAGAGCTATGCCAGTAGTTTTGGTAGAAATAGCTCTTTTAAGGTTAAATAGTAAAAGAGGATCAGATGTCTCTCCATTCCTTCACTGTGTTTTATTGATTCTTATTGAAATAAAAGGGTGTGGGCTAAAAAGGAATGTATGCTCTGGATTTGGCAGCAGATGGTGGACAGAATGTGGAGTGGACTGGAAGAGACGGAGTCCTCATTAATCTTCTCACCCCCAACATCAAAACCAAATAATAATGATAGCATCCATCCTTAGAGAACTTTGCTGTTTCTCCAAACCAATGCAAAAGGAGATGGCCTCTGCTTTGGCTCCCCATTTTGCCTACTCCTTAACTCTGGCCCTGTCTTTGTATAGGACAGGGACTACCAGCCTCCTTAGGCAGAACAATGCTAGTACTTTGAGGAGTCTCACTCAAGGATCATACCAACTGGGAAGGGAAAATTCAAGTTCTTTGAAGATTCTCATCTGAGAGAAACGTAAGACTCTCAGTAGGAGCTCTTATGACAGAAATGATGAATTATTGCACAAAGCAGACTTCTCTTTTCATTTCTGTACCCCAAGAAAGTGGAGGTTTCTCCTGCCTCTATTGAAGTCTCTACCCAGAAGTTGGCCCCTCAAAATATCCCTGTTGGGAGATGTCCATCTCTTTCTAGAATGTGACCAGTTTGTAAGTTCAGGACTGGACTCTGGTGGCCCCAGTACTGGGTAATTTGCTTTGCTCACTTCTAATTCTGGGTCCAGTTTTTGCCATGCTTGGTTGTAACATTAGCAGTCCCATCCAAATGCCCCCTGTCCTTCTAAAGAGAAACAGATTTATATCACTCAGCCAAAAGCACTCTCTCTTTCAAAAGCCCCGTGTCACCAAGTTTCAGAACCCATGATGTTAATGTAGACTATAAAATATGTGGAATATCAAAGGAAGAGTCAAAACAATCGCTGGCTAACCTCCAGGGAATGTGCTTCCTAGCATGCCCCAGGGAAGCAGAATCGCCTATCAGAAACAATAACAATGACTTTATATACACACTTTTTTTCCTGCAGTTTGCAAGGGCAGCAACGCTTTCCACACAGGGCATTTACTGTGATCACTGCAGCCCCCACCTGACTGCATTGAGGGCTCCCCTCTACCTGTTATTCATCCCTGGGTATAAATTAAACTATTAGTTCAGTAGTGACACTTCCCCAGCCACATTCATTGGGCAAGCCTAGGGAATTGTGAAAGGCGGAGTTCAGTGAGGGAACACACAGTCCTGTGAATAAAGTTGAATGGGCAGGAGCTTCTATTTGTGCTGTTGCTAGAACAGTACCTATGGGGCAGAAAGAAGGGGTAGTTGGCTTCTCATCAACTATGTGTAAGTTGAGGGCTTGATGATTTATAAGCCAGCACCTTGAAAGAGCTCCAAATTTACCTATAAAAGTAGAATCTAAAACACATGCAGGCCCCTTTGGGACTCTCTCTCTCCTCCTTGGCTTCCTTTCCCCATAAAGTTTCTGGACTCCCCAACAGAAGCTTCCCGTTGTTCCCATCATCTTGTAATCCCAGAATTTGTCAGTCCTCAACTGACATCAGATTTGGAAGATTACTCCCTTCTGTCCTTTTGCTCTTCCTGGCACTCCAAGCCTTGCAACATCAATGGCTCACTTGCTTATGGAGAAATGAAGGCACGGGGAAGGGAAAGGACAATCCTAAAAGCATATGGTGAAACTAGATGGTGTAGCCAAAAGCAAAAGGCAGGGGTCTGGGCACTGGGCTTGCTGCCACACCCCATCACCACACTTCCTCCGCCTCCATGGTTATGGCTACACAGAACCAGACACAGCCCAAGCTGTTCCAAACAGAACTTATGGTCAAACCTGTCAACAGTGTCTGTCTCGTTGGCAGGCTGGCAAAATGACAGAACCCTAGAAATGTTTTTTTTGTTTTTCTCTTCTGTGCTCTCTCCACCAGCTGCCAGGAAGAGAGGCCACAAGGACAGGCTAGATCTGAGCAAAACTGGAAAGCAGATGGCATTTTAAACTCGTCTCTGTCCAGCATCACTTTCTCTGCTTCTGTTCCCCTAAACTGCCCAGTGCCTACACTAGGCTGCATTCCAGCAGGGTCCTGGTTTGCTTTTGAATTGTCAAGATCTATAAGAGAATATTCCTGGTATAAATAGTTGACAATTACTTAGAACATTTCTATTTCGCCAAGACCAGTTTGGCTCAGTGGATAGAGCGTTGGCCTGCGGACTGAAGGGTCCTGGGTTCGATTCCGGTCAAGGGCATGTACCTTGGTTGTAGGCACATCCCCAGTGGGGGGTGTGCAAGAGGTGGCTGATCGATGATTCTCTCTCATTGATGTTTCTAACTCTCTATCCCTCTCTCTTCCTCTCTGTAAAAAAATCAATAAAATATTTTGGGGGAAAAAAAGAACATTTTTATTTCTATCAAACAAGTTATTTGCAATTTTAAAAAGGCCTGCATAGATGGTCCAGACGTGAAGGAAGAAAAAAAAAAAAACCTCCTAATTTCTGAAACTGAGATAAGGCATTGGAAAGTCACTGTTTCAAAGCCATTGTATTGAAACCAGCCAATTCCTTAGAGGGAGACACCAACCCCAAGTTTCCCAAAACTGTCTGTGCCTGTTCCTAGCTTTCCACTCAAAAGCTGTCACTCAACTGGATCTTAGAATGTATCCCACTAGGAGCCATCTCAGATAAGATAAGACTTTAATAAAAAGCTACCCTGTATAATAAAGAGCTAATAAGCAAATGGTGACTGGCAGGAGGGCTTGAAGGGAACCTGAGGCTGCACGCCCTGCCCTGCAGGGCTCGATGGGGTTGGGGCTGGCCAGGTCTGGGTCCCATGCAATTTCAAGGCACGAGTGAGTGGGCAGGGACTTGACTCTGAATCCCGAGGCACACCCCAGACTCTGACAGGAGAGATATTTTCATGTACATTTTACTAATTTTCTTTAATCTCTGACACTTCTATTATAGAGAAAGGGCAAATAGCAATATTAAAATATTTCCTCTAATTAATTCCCTTTTAATGTGCATGAATTTAATGCACTGGGCCACTAGTTTCTATAATAATCTAGTCATAGTCCAATTATTGCCTAAATGAGATCGTGTCCATGACTTTTTCTTTTTGTTGTTCCTCTATAACCCCATGAAAGCAAATAGTTGAAAAGACTCAAACAGCTCACTCACTGTGCCTCCCCAAGCAGACCATCAACCACCAGGCCATCTATCATGGATGAGGACACTCTAAATCCTCTTCAGTGAATTCTCCTCCTTCTCCCCTATTGTATGGACAAGTCATTCTGGGAAAAGGAAGTTGGGCAAGAAATCCAGGGAACAACTGAGCAGCTATAATTCTTTCCTTGCTTAAGAAACAAAAACAGATTTAATGTTAATTTGCTAAACTACTTTTGGGAAAAAGATAATCAAATGAGTAGAAATGCAATACATATTTCACTTCTACATTGGCATTCCCAACAGAGCAAAAGAGAACACTTCCCATCATC
Source organism: Vespertilio murinus (assembly GCA_963924515.1). Lineage (NCBI taxonomy): Eukaryota > Metazoa > Chordata > Mammalia > Chiroptera > Vespertilionidae > Vespertilio > Vespertilio murinus. The sequence goes on along the minus strand of OZ004719.1, from coordinate 18,637,441 downwards.
CCAGAGCATTCAAAGGAAATCCTCTCCTAAAAACAAAAGTTGAAGAACCAGGGAATGAGCAAATGTTTTAACATGTGCCCCTAGCAAAAGGAAGGAAGGAGCCCTTCACTTTGTGAGGCTATCAAGAGGGAGGTAATCTGAATGTTTTACATGGGACAAGTCGGGGAGGAGAGGCCTGGCAGGGCATAGCGGCCTGATCCAGGCAAAGGAGGAAGGGAAATTGCTGGCATTTCAACTCTGAGCTCCCAGTAATTGAAGCACAATAGGAACTGGTAAAGCAGCAGCAATGAGGGTTATAGGAAATAATAAAGCATAAAGCAAAATGACAAATAATAGAGATGGGATGATCCTGTTACCAAGATCAGGCCCACACATTGATTATAGCAAGGAAGGAATGCCAAGGCACTGTTTTCTGGCCATAGGCCTCTGGACTACGACTCAAAGGCCTTACAATCCAGCCCCAGTCCTACCCCTGAGCTACAGCATAAACAAGAAGGAACATTTTCATACCTGAGTCCCAACATCTCCCAAGTGGCAAGGTCCACAAGAGAATACTTCCTCTCCCAAATTCTCTGGAATTCCTAAGTCACAGAAAGGAAGTTCTATGGGAAAGCTGCTTTCCTTTCTACCACATCCTTCCATCCCCAACCAAAATCTATAGTGACTTTCCCAGCAGCAAGCTCCTGCGGTTTCTCCATGTACAATGGAAGGTGACCCAGAAATCCTCTGTACTTGACTTAGGGATATAGAGGTTCTGTCTTCTCAGTCAGAAGATCCACCTTTTCAAGAAGACCTTTCTCAGGCTAAAGACATTTTTTTGTGGCACATCACAGGGGTTCCATGCAAGTGGGCTCTGAAGAGGCAAGGCAGGCGGGGTAAGTCAGCCTCAGCCTACATTAACCCTGTACGTTACTCTAGTTCATACATTGTCAATGGAAAATTATTAAGTTCTTGGTGATGGCTAATCATTGTTGCTTTCCTAAGTATTATTTATTTTTTGCAGTCCCTGCTTCAGGAAACAGAACTTGAAGAACAGTGCCTAAACTAATGTACATGCATGGAAACGTACAGGTGATCCCTGAGCATCCAAACTAAACAAGATCTATATTATGTTTTGATTATTCAGTTTTGTTTTTTTAATATATTTTATTGTTTTTTTACAGAGAGGAACAGAGAGAGATAGTCAGAAACATTGATGAGAGAGAAATATCGCTCTGTTGACTAATGAGTTTGCTGACCACTGTCCTAGCCCAACTTCCTTTTCCCAGAATGATTTATCCATTAATTATGGGGGAAGGAAGAGAATCCACTAGAGATTTTGATTTTCTTGGTGGGTGGGATGGATGGCCTGGTGGATAAAAGGCCTGCTTGGGGAGGCACAGAGTGTGTCCATGCTTAGGTTGCTTTAAGTGAATAGGAAAATATAGATTATATAGGGAAAGAAAGAGAAGAGGAGAAAACCAGGGGATGATACTACTCTTTTCAAAACCATTTATTTTTTACTTTAAAAAATGCCTTTTTATTCATCAGTTTATGTTGTTCATTATATTCCATAAATGAGTGAGATCATGTTATATTTATCTTTCTTTAACTGGCTTATTTCACATAGCATAATGCTCTCCAGTTCCATCCATGCTGTTGCAAATGGTAAGAATTCTTTCTTTTTTACTGCAGCATAGTATTCCATTGTGTAGATGTACCACAGTTTTTTAATCCACTCAAATGCTGATGGGCACTTAGGCTGTTTCCAAATCTTAGCTATGGTGAATTGTGCCACTGTGAACATAAGGATGCATATATACATAACATAAACTGATGAACAAAAACAGATCCAGAGACAGAGAAGCATCTATCAGACCATGAAACCTCAGAAGGAAGGTAGAGGAGGGTGGGGGTAATGGAAAGAGATCAACCAAAGGACTTTTATGCATGCATATAAGCATAACCAATGGACACAGACAACAGGAGGATAAGGGCATGGGGGGGGGGGGCAATAGGTGGATAAGGACATATATGTAATAACTTAATCAATAAAGAAAAATTTTTTAAAGTTTTATAATGGCACTACCATTTAAAAAGTTAAATCATTTTTAAAATTTAGTTATAAAAAATGGACGTTAACTTTTCTAAAAGACTGCCTTACATAAAATGAAATATACATACACACTCCTTTACACACTAGACCAAAATTGCTAAAACAATTAACTCTTAATTATCCAATATTATGAAAATAATCATGATGCAGATCCTTTTAAAAATAACCACAATTTCTTATTTTTATGTTTTATAATTTTATGATCTTCTAGGAAACAAACTAATATTATTAAATTAAAGTTATATGAATGAATACTATAGTAATTCCAGTTAAGCTAGAAGGAATAGAGCTCTGAATGTGGCTCAGGCTTAGGAATAAAGGGGAAATGAAGTTGGGAATAAAATACGGGTAAGGATCACTCGCAAAACAAAGATGGTATATCTAGAGAGTAGAGAATTGAGAGGACATTCCTTGGTAGAAGGTGGTTTGGACAATCTGACCAACCAAGAATGGGGGAAAATATATGAAAAGAACTCACTCTGAGAATTACTATTCTTCCCTAATGCTTTTGTCCCTCATTCAAATTCTTCACAGGCCCATTGTATGGTGAGTTAAAATTATGTAAGTATAATATGTACTTCTGTCAGGTTATGAGACACACAGACACTTACAACTTCAAGATCTATGCTCACTTTGAACTAGTCCAAGCTAACATAATGTCTGAACATGACTGTTGCCTCCTAAAATCCACACCCTATCTCATTTCCTCAACTTGAGTATGGGGAGGACCTGTGACTGGCTTCTAAGCACCTGAATATGTCAATAGGACAATGTCACTTCTGATTATTTTGCCTAGACTGAAAGTTATCCTTGTCGAGAGACCCTCTCTCTTTGATGACTTTGAGGAAACACACAGCCATGCGAGAGCTGGCCAAGGGAGATGGCTGTTGACAAGGAACTGAGCACACCCTCAGTGCCACCCTCAGCAGGAAATTGAAGCCCTCAACCTTTCAGAACCAAGTGCCAAACACCCTGTGATCTTCCCCACTCAAGCCTTCAGATGAGAATCCAGTCCTGACTGACATCTCAATGTAACCTTACACAAGATCCAGTTAAGACTGGTCTAAAAATCTTGATCTCAGGAACTGCAAGTATAAATGTGTGTTGTTTTAAGCTGACACATATATAGTAGCAATAGACAACTAATATACACATAACCCAGGCTTTCAAAATTGTGGGTCCCCTTTCTGGCTTACCTGCACTTGTAATTTCTAAGAGAGTGAAATATTTTTTCTCTGATTTTCTCTCTTGTGAGGAGCAAAATTCTTTTTTGTCTGAGCTAGGACCCAATTGGAGCTGTGTCAAAAATTCTCTTTTTCTAATGACCCTAAGTCCCCTGGATTCTGCCCATAAAATTGCTCTAATCTAGAAATTCATTTCCTGAACTTCCCCCAAAGTCCCAAGTATGTTTTCAATTCCACCCTTTTCACCTACTTCATCAAAGATCACTAGCGTACCTGCATTACTTGGAGCCCACATCTACATTTCTTGGTTTCAGGGTTTCCTCAAAATAAATATGCCATTTACATAAACACATCTTAACTAGAGGTGCTCTTTATTTATTCCAGGGTCAGTTAAACCCTTGTTACCCCAATCCAAATACAGTGTGAGGAAGGGTGGCGGTATTTCTTGGACAGCAATAGACATAAGTATATTTCTGAAACAGTCTTCCATTCATATAATGAAAACTTTCTTTACTAAAACAAATAACTTGAATTCTAGTCTTAGTTGTGCTAATCTCAAATAAGGTGAATTTGTGCACTTGAGTCTCAGTTTGCTCAACTGAAAAATTATTCCTGGCAACTCTAGGCACTTAGTAAACATTTTAAATGATGCATAGTCTATCTCTTTCTACACACACACACTCAAACACCATGCAGAATAGTTTTACAAATCCATTTACTTTAAACTTTTCAGAAACCCTTTTCTTAAAGTAAAATACAGCAATGTACATACAATGTGCACGCACACACACACACACACACACACACACACTCATTGTATTTGAACTACCTGTAAATAATTGCATGAATCAATTATCCACAATGATAAAAAAAAGCATCAAAGCATGACTATATAAAGTGAGAAAGTATGAGAGTAAGAATGAGAGAGAAAAGAAAGAACTCAGATTTCCATGTAGATATTCATTTAAAAAGATTAATATCACACTCAATTTTAAGTTAGAATACTTGGCTTTGATAGGCTATAGTTTAAGGTAAACCTCAGAACCCACTCAGTTTTATATTTATGAGTATCTATTACTTGTTTTCCATCTCAATCAGAATGTGTATTTACACTGAATAAGCTAATGAGGTATTCATACTTTATGTTTGCTTTGAACTTCAAGTAAGGTCAAAACATAAAAATAAAAGAAAATGTGCATTTCCAGTGAGGTCAATCTACTTACACGTTATATTGAAAAGTGGTTTCATAATTAAAGTTAGGAACTTAAAAAAAATCTTATGTGAAACATAAAAGACAGAAAGGGGTTTCTTGACCTTTTCTGCCAGTTACCAATTTACTGCCTCTCGGTTCCAAATCCACCCTTCATTGCCCAGAGATGGGCCATGCAAATGTTGCTTTTTCACCAGTTAATATCACATCATGTTTTCCAGGAGACATAATGTAACTGGAGAGACACTGCAGAAGAAAGGCCATCTCTTTTTGACTCCTATATGGTTTCCTCTCCTTGCTTCTGCTGCACTTGATGTCCATCAGAGCCTCAGTCCTTCACTCTTGGTGATTGCCTCCTAACAAGTTTCTTGATGCTTGCCTCCTACATTCCCATCAAGTCCCACCAGCGCCCAAGCTGGCTTTCCAGCAGACTTCAAAGGTATGCCAGGGAATGACTCCCCAGAAAGTTTCATGTACCCCAAAGGCAGATGTCCAGCAAGCAGCTTCCTTGTGAGCTCCAATCAGCAGCACCTCACTGGGGGGTATAATTCTCACCAGCCCCAGCCTGTGATCTTCAGAGAACTTCCCTGCCACCCAGGGTGCCACTGCCCACTCTCTCCATCGAGATCCTCCCACAGCCTCTTTCAAATTTGTTCCTTCCTTTGATACTCTTCCCTTGTCCCCTAAAAGTAATAGTTGCTCTCTTTATCTGCTGCTCTTCTATGAATTAAGAGTTAGTTCTCCATACCCTTTAGTAGTTCATCCTCTGTTACTAGTTAATGGTTATTTATATTAAACTTTCCCTTTTATAGATACTGTGCCCTGACTGGACCCATCTAGAATAGAACCAGAAGTGATACTGGGAGACAGATTCACAAAGACAGGATCTGGGGACCAATTGGTTCTGCCAATGCTGAGCTCCTTGCCAGTGGGAAATGGGATGCTGGCAATCCCTGAAGTGAACTGGGATCATAACTAATGAGCTTTTACCTTAGGCTGACTGTGGCAAAGATCCAACAGGGAACATCAGGCAGCTGCTGGCCTTGACTGTAGGTGCTGCGTACACCACTGCTGAACACGTCACAGCAACAAAATGGAAGATAGTATACCAAGATAGTACACCAAAATGGAAGATAGTACTTCAACACCCATGAAGAGAAACTCCGTCCTCCTGCCGCCTCTCCAGAACCCTCTACTGACAAAACTTAACGTCATGCCAGCTGGCAAAGGGTCACTCCTGCTCTGGTGTTACAGAAGATGGCGTTCAGATACAGATTGAGAGCTGAAAAGCAACACATTCACAGATCCCTGGCACATCCAGCAAAGGGAGGGTGGTAAAGGCAATGATGGGGGACTATATGGAAGCATTGGCTGTGCTCCAATGGGGTGTTAGAACATACTACAAACTCCACGTCTCATTCTCAGTCAATCTCACACGAATACTATTAGGTTATTTCTCCCTGACTGCCACTCACATACCAACAATACAAAAATAAATAAGAAAACGTATCAATAGCAAAAACTAAGACTGACAACTGGAATCAGTGAGGATTTTCTCCTGGTTTCAAAATGTATGAAAGCTGAATTGAGAAACATCATTGAAAGCCAAAGCGTAGATTTTTTTTTTTTTTCTGAAGAAAAAGCAACTAAGGAATGGGGCCGGCACTCAAAGAAGAGAGGGAAATAGGAAGTTCTTTCTTCATTCCTTGGTGCAGGTAAAGACCAGGAAACTTGACACTGACCTTCAAGGGTCACAGATCTGTTCTCCATCCATCAGTCCTCATCAGTATTGCCCCTTCTTTACTATTTCAAAACTTCAGGGAATATAGCAAATTTGGTGGGGTGGAATGGGAGAAGGGAGCAGGGAGAATTGGCAAATGCCATTGGACCCTGAGACATAAATGTCCCAAAGAGAAAAATGCTCAAGTCCTAAAGAATATCAGAGGTTTGAGGTCATGAGATAAATTTTCAGAATAAGATCTTGGAGCACTTTTATACAGTGAAATCCTACTGTGGTTATAAACAGTACCATGAAGCAATGTGCCCTAGGCTCCCTGTCAGTCCAGAAAAAGAAAGGTTAAAAATACAAGCAGCCGAAGCCGGTTTGGCTCAGTGGTAGAGCGTCGGTCTGCGGACTGAAAGGTCCCGGGTTCGATTCCGGTCAAGGGCATGTGCCTTGGTTGCGGGCACATCCCCGGTGGGGGTGTGCAAGAGGCAGCTGGTCGATGTTTCTCTCTCATTGATGTTTCTAGCTCTCTATCTCTCTCCCTTCCTTTCTGTATAAGTATCGATACAAATATATTTAAAAAATAAAAAAATAAAAATACAAGCAAATATTGCTGAAACTGGTTTGGCTCAGTGGATAGAGCGTCGGCCTGCAGACTGAAAGGTCCCAGGTTCAATTCCAGTCAAGGGCATATACCTTGGTTGCAGGCACATTCCCAGTAGGGGGTGTGCAAGAGGCAGCTGATTGATGATTCTCTCTCATCAATGTTTCAAACTCTCTATCTCTCTCTCTTCCTCTCTGTAAAAAATCAATAAATATATTAATAAATAAATAAAAAAACACAAGCAAATATTTATCAAACAAATGCAAACAAAAGGAAATCAGGGATGGAAATTTTAATCCCAGATTAAGTAGAATACAAAGACAAAAGCATTTCAAGGGGCAAAAGGATTGGCAATAGGTTTGATCCTAATAAAGATGAAATAGCCACGGACAGTTAAACACCTAATTTTTCACATTAAAGTATAAAAAGCTAGTACTGCTTAAAATATAAGAAAAACGTGAAAGAAGCACACTTGTTTGGAAGTTTACAGTACATTTCCAACCTTTTGTAGAGCACGTAAAAAGAAAAATCAATAGGAGGGAAAGTGCAAATGCTTAAATAAGATGCATAGTCAGAAGCTTCAACCACTGTCATGAGATCACACCCTGGGAAAGAAGATAATGTTTTTCAGAAGAGTCAACACAGGATCTGGTGGATACATCATTAGTTAGGATCAGAGAAGTTACAATCAATGTTTCCACTGGGTTCATGTGACTGGAAGAACAATTTTTATCATAGCATATACCACATGCCCATCAGCGATTCTCTCCTATTAGTGAATTCTTCTGGACTTGACCTTGTGAATTTCCAAAGTAGATAATTTGAGTTCTGATTATCTGCACGCAAATGCACTCCAAGACAAATTAACCTATTAGTGTGTGGGTTATATTTTGAACACATTCTCCCCCTGCATTGATCAAAAATATGATTCCTACTTTCTAAAGTCATCAACACAGTCCTGGATTGGTTAGAGGGTCTACCTGATACTCTAACTCATGGGATGTTGTGGCACATTATGTAGGACCTTTCTCTAGAGTCATTAGAGCTGGAAACAGCTAAAAAGTAAGAATGAGTTGAGAAATTATTGAGCACTGATGGCCAAAACCTGAAGCACTAAACTTGATTTTCATTAAAGGGTTCGTTATCAGTACGCTAAGCCCAAAGGGTCATAAACTCAGTAGCCGTCAGAGCAGAATGGGAAACAAGATGAAGAGAGAGATCAAAGCCAATGGGTCCAAGCCAAGGATGGTGAATGTCACTGGAGAGCCAGACATGGGTTTACTGGCCTCCACTGAGGCTCTGTGGGCCAGTCAGGCTGGTTTCAAGATGCATGTGGTAGGACAGACAGGCCACTGGTCATTACTGGTTAAAAGCAAAATGGCTAACACATCTCCTACTGCCAGGCCTCTGTCAACTCTCCCTTGCCCATTTTAGTATTAATGGAATTCAAGTCATAAAGGGTAAGAAGGAGAAAGCCAGGAATCCCTCTTACTGTGCCCAGATTTTGAGGGTTTCATATTATGGTCTATCTATATCTACAATTGTGATTAATACAAAAATGCAGAAAGACTTCTTCTAATCTTTCAGAATATGGAGGGATACTGATTTTAAATCTATTCTGAAAGCAAATATATGGAGTCTATTCAGTTTTCTGAGTATCAAAATGTACTATATTGCACTGATTTGCTGGCGGAGAAGGAAAAGCCTATTTTCACGATTCCTATCAGTCAGATGTGGTTTAGAATTGTTCGTGTATTCCAGATATACTCTACACATACTGGAGAGTCATATCTTGTTTCTGCTGGTTTGCATACATGCTTAGGAAACTTGTTTTTTCCCAACTTCCAAGTGAAAAGAGATGAGAAACTAGCAGCAATGCAGCAATAATCTAAGTTAATCACCTTCTTTATCAAAATGTCATAACTTCCAGAGTGGTCTATAGAGGCTATGACTCTTGGTCTATAAAGGCTATGACTTCTACTTTTCTAGATTGCTTGTTCAGTTCTCTTCCATGGAGCATTGAGAGATGAAGTCTGTAACTGTCATTAAATACAATTTCTGATCCCTACTATGTGCCAGGCCTTCTGCTAGATACGAAGAGATACTGAACAGAATCCCCACTGCAGGCTGCTCAGTCTAGTGGGAACAAACAGCAAGTAAATAAATAGTTACCACCCAGTGTGATAGCTGCTTTTGTAGAGTGTGGATTGTGTCCGAGACCCTCTGGAGGCAGGGAAGGAGTCTGCCAAAACTTCACCGAAGAAGGTGAATCCTGATGGTGAAGCATGAGTTGAAGTGGAGAGGGACTGGAAGGCATTCAAGAAAGTAGGAACACTATGTGCAAAGACATGAAGCTCATCAAGAACACATGTTTCAGGGACCTGAAAAAATTCTGAATGGCTTGAGGCCAGAGGTAGCGCCAATGGGAGAAATAATTTGAAAACACATAAGAGGCAATAATTCTAGTAAGCAATGTTATTTTAATAGTCTACATTCTTGTGTTAATATGTGATGTTTGTGTACTAAGAAGACTTAGAAGTTGCAGATAAACTAGCTAATGTTCCAGTGTGCATTACCCTGACTTACTGTTTCTCCCTTCCCAGCACTTACAATAATACCTGGCACAGAGTTTGCACTTAACAAATGTAAACTACTTTTACTGCACGGGGGAGATAGCCTCTAAAGTGCCCCTAATAATCCATGCCCTGATGCAAACCCCTCCCCTTGAGCATGAGCTGGACTTACTGACACATTATTAAGGAATAGATAATATCAGACACAATGGTATTCACTTCCAACATCTTATATAATAAAAGTGTAATATGCAAATCGACTGAATGGAGGAACAACTGGTGGGATGACCGGTCACTATGATGCACACTAATCACCAAGGGGCAGACGCTCAATGCAGGAGGTGTCCCCAGCCCGCAGGTCTCAAGCCAGCCGAGGCAGGTGCCAGCAGGGGGCCCTCCTCCATCCCCACCCCCCATCACACAGAGAGAGGAAACTGGCAGTGGGGCCAGCAAGTGGGTGGCACCAGGATGGCCAATGCAAGAACCAGTGGGGACCCCCCAATCACTCTACTGGTCACCCCACAGATCAGCCCTAATTGCCAGCCAGGCCTAGGGAACCTACCTATGCATGAATTTCATGCACCAGGCCTCTAGTGATATTATAAAAAGACTGTGGCATACTTCTGGACAGTTGCATATATTCAGATGCTCTTGCTCTCTTTGTCACTTGGATCATTATTTGCCATGTCATAAGGACACTCAGGCAGCTTATGGAGGAGCCCACACAGCAAGGAGAGGAGTAACACCTTCATGAGCATGCCCACTGTCAGCATCTGGGTGAGTAAGCTTGGATGCCAATCTCCTGGGGTCTGCCAACAGCCACAGGAGGGAGTGAGCTCAGATGTGAATTCTTCAGCTCTACTCAAGCCTTGAGATTACTGCAGCCTTGGCCAATAGCTGGATGGAAACCTCATAAGAGACTCTGTGCCAGAGGCACTCAGCTGATGTGTATTGAGATTCCTCACCAACACGAATTGTGATAAGCCACTACATTTTGGTATAATTTGCTACACAGCAGAAGATAGAACTAAGATATTATATTAGTGACATCTACTCTTATTCTATAACTATGGTTGGTTTTCTTACATACCTAGGTTGGGTGTGGTGGTATCAGACTTTCTCCTTGGTGATGGAGCATGGCCTGGTAGCTTTTGTCACTAGGATCCCAACTGCCTAAGGGACCACACTCCTTAAGGGACTGAACCTGTTACCTAGTGTCCCACCCCAACTGATCAGACCATTTATAGAATGAGTCCAGCCCAGCTACAGCAAAGATTACTGTTTGGTGTACTCCCCATCAGGGCCAACCTGGGCACATCAACACTACGAATTAGAGTTCCTCCACTACCTTCAGCTGAAGTCCAAGGAAGGTCTATCTATATGATAACAATCACAGATGTCCACAAAAAGAGACATGTAGCTAACATATTCTTGCTTTCCATATATAACTCTACTTGATTATAACACACACCTTGGAAACTAACTGTTAACCTTGCTACATACACTGTTCAGGTAGGAGCAAATGAGAAAGCATAGATTGCTTAGGGAACACTGGATTAATGGTCACGAATTTATGGCAGTTTATAATACAAGGTTAATTTAAAGACATTGGTTGTATACATAAAAAAAAGATTTTAAGACCTTGTAAAGATGTTAAATAGTTACATAAAATATTATGCTCAGTAAAGAAATAAAAAAACAAGATATAAAACCCAAATGGGCCTTCTACCAATGGTTCTTTACTTACTTATGTCTTTTTAGCAGTTCTTAGCCCCTTTTTCTAGTTAGCGATTAAGCACCCACTGCATACACAATGCTATGTATGGAACTGCATACACAATGCTATGTATAGCATCTCATCACAGCCACATGGAAAAGAAAGGAAGAAAGGAAGAAAGGAAGAGGACTTTGTACCTCTGTCCCTGATTATTTTGCCCTTCAAACTCTGGTACGCAGTCATTGGGAAGTGAAGGATTCAGGTGGGAGGCTGTCCTGAGAACCACCCCTGAGATGCCGACGAATGGGGATGAGAAATTCAGCAGCATGGAGGCGGTAAGGTGGGAGAGGACATTTGGGTGAAGGGTCACATTGACAACCAGTGGGTTATGTCGGCATGACAGTTCATAGGTTCCTGGAGAGACATAAGGACATGAATCATATGTTAAGCCATTTGGGTAGCTCAGCAATTTTTAACCTGTGTATTACAAGAATTTTTAAAGCATGCAGTACCTGAGTACTTAGTTAGAGGCACAGACCTCTTATCCCTCAGATTGTCAAATGAAAAAAAAATTGACAATAGCCAACACAATAGTCATCCAGTGTGGATGAATCTAAATTAAACCTTTTTTTTTGTCATGTCAGCAAAAAACATTGTGTGTGTGTGTGTGTGTGTGTGTGTGTGTGTGTGTGTGTGTGTTGAGATGAAAAAGGTTGAAAATCACTGATATAGCATATCTAGTACTCATTTTAACCTCTCAATAGCTGTGTAACATGCACAAGGTCCCAAAAATATATCAGGGACAGATAAGGATCTGACTCCTGGTTTACAGGCCTGTCCTCCAACGCCCTATTGTCAGACTCACCAAGAGAGTGGTTGTTTCCACTGATATCAGTCAGGTGGATGGTCACGGTGGGCCGTTGATGTTTCCCAGATACCAGGCCATCAGACGTCAAGAAAATAAAAATTGTTGTGGCCACTCCTGGTCTACTGAAACACACCTAGGCATAAGCACAGACATGTGTGAGCCATTATCTCCTTTGGGCTATCAAGACACATTAAGTAAGAGCTCCCTTCTCCCTTACAAATGAGAAGAATGTGGAGTAGGCACACAAAGATGTCCAAGGTCACAGCAAACGTAAATAAAATTAGATGGAAAGAAGGTAACTTTCAACTACTGAGCTTCCCATCTTTTCTGGGACTTCCGGCCTCAACTGTTTCTTTTTTGCTTCAACCAGTCTTTCTTTAAATGCCTCAGAAAGATCGCTCAATGAAACAATAAGGCAGCACAGGGCCAGCCAATACCTCCTTGTCTTCACAGTGAGAGCAGTGGACAAAGACAGTCACTGAGCTAATGTTTTACTCTGACCTGGCCCAGGTACCGTATTTGCCGGCGTATAAGACGACTTTTTGGCCCTGAAAAATATGCCTCCAAGTGGGGGGTAGTCTTATACGGCGAGTATATAACAAACTCTGTATTTTTTAGTGGAAATGTTAGGGGGTCGTCTTATACGCCCAGTCTCTTATACGCCGGCAAATACGTATTTTTCAGGGCCAAAAAATCATCTTATACGCCGGCAAATACGGTAATTATTCTTCCCCATCTCTCCATTTTCCCCTAACAGTTTTATCAGAACCTCCCACTTTGCATATGAACTATGACATGGGAAAGAGGTTATTTCAGAGTCTGTTGTGTGTGAGATTAGAAGCTGCCAAACTGTTTATTCTGATGTGGTTCTCCTGGTGCCCCAAGCATGTATGTCTTATCCTTAGTTGGAAAATAAGCCAACACTGGGGCACAGAAAAAACAGGTTATTTATAAAGAACATGCCTCTATAGGTAATTAACAATCAAACAGCCTTACAGAGTGAACTATGGAAGTCTTATCCCTGGAAATCCTTTATTATGAAAGAAAACATAGAATTGGGGATGACCCAAAGAGCAGCTTTTTTACACTGAAATCATTCGAGGTGGTAATTCTAGTTTTATTTCCTATAGCTCAACATTATTCTTTTTTTTCCTGATTTTTATAGGGGATCTTTTATTTTTTCATATAGGACTTTATTTATTTACCCTTTGGATTGCATACATATTCAAGATATTTGTTTCATGATTGCAGAATGATTTTAGTCTATAAAAGGGCAATTAAATATTCTTTTACATAGCAAATAAAGTAGGGAGATACTAGAAAACCACAAGTCGATCTGACTCTCTTTTTCTTCTTCTTATTGAATTTACTGGGTTGACAATGGATAATAATATTACATAGATTTCAGTGGTACAATATTATAGTACATCATCTGTATATTGTACGATTTGTTCAACATTGCTCTTAATTTCTGTTGAGAAGGAATTTCCACCTTCCCTGATATTATCTGGGACTGACACTGTTAAAACCTGAGTAATTTTCTAGTGTTTTTTTTGTTTGTTTGTTTGTTTTTCAGATTCTGAGGGTAATGAAGCCCAGGAAAACTGTCCTTAGAGTAAAAGTGAGGAATGGTAGGGAACTCCTCTCAAAAGTAAAACATGTTTTCCATTTTCACGAGAATTCTTCCTTGGCCACAGACTAAATTTTCCCAAATCTTGGTGGTGTGCTTAGAGTGTTCATTTGCACTGCTGGCTTAATTAGGGGATTTTATGATTTGCAGTGGTCGATGGAGCACAAGTCTCCCTTCTTCCTCCCCTCCTTTGAGGGAAAGACCAGCTACACTCTCTTTTTACAGTGTCTTTACCCCCTTTTTCGTTTTCCCTCTTTGAAGTAATAAATATTGCTTTACAACTTAAGAAAAATCCAGACCCATGGATTATGGCTTGCAATGAGGTCCTTTGTCCCTGGCTGGATGAGGACTAGACATGAAACACACGGTAAGGTAACCAACAGCCTCACCTCGCGCAAAGCCCTCAACTCCAGCAGCAAAGGACATCAAAGTCGCCTGGAAAGGCCCACAACCTCTTCCTTTTCACACACCACAAAAGAGACGGAGCGCTGGAAGAAAGTTCTGGGTTGTTTCCTGAACCAGGAACAGACAGAGTCTAAACAAGGACCTGGTGGCTTTACCCCAGTAGCCTCAGACTTGAAGAGTGGGGTGGGCTTCAACAAGGAACAGGAAGCCCAGGCTTCCCACCTTCAGTTGGGGTCCCACACAGACACCGCCCACATGAAACTAATTAGTAGGCGTAGGTCTGATGGTGTGGATTTCTCTGCCCTGCGGGTCTGTTCCCCAAACCTCCAACTCATTTTACATCTTCCACAAACGTGTTTCCTTGCGCTAAGGGTCTTTGAATACCAATCAGTTTGAACCCTGGAGCCAGCTCCCAGTGGCAGTGTCCCTCTCTGAGCCTCAATTGGTGGAATGTGGCTATGCCAGGATTTCCAGGCCCTGGCTCTAGCAGAGAAAACACAGGTGAGACTTACAAAGGAGACAGAGGCACAGGAAGGCAAGAATAAACAGAGCAAAGAAAGGCAAGGATCTGATAAAGATATAAGATGCCCACTCTTGGGTATTTCTTCTCAGAGCGACACAGAAGAGGGAACTAAATTCTTTTCTCATTTAAACACCAAATAATCCCCATAACAGGAGCAAGGAAAGTACAAAGTCTCTTATACAGCCATCGGACGGACCCTCAAAATCAGAGGTTAGTTTGAATCTGCTGCACATGTGCTTAATCAATCTAAGTGGGATAAAACGGACTAACTGTGTTCACCATTCTGGAGAGAGGGCTGGCCAGGCAGAACCCTGGTTTGACTCTTAGCTCCCTCTTAACTCTCTGGGTAAATATGAACAACCCATCATCTCTCCTCTCTAAGCCCAAGGTCCTTCTTCCCCACACCTGAGAAATAGACATACTACCAATCTCATGAGACTACTATGAGGATGAGATGATATCATCTGAAAACATAGAACAATGCTTATCATCTAGTAAGGGCTCAATGTTCAATAATTCTTATTTCAAAAAAAAATATTGTTATTTTGTTTATACTTCAGGAAGACAAGGGTAAAAAAAATAAAAAATTTTAATGAAACATACATCCATACATTTTGGTATCTAGAAAACCGTGATTTTCTGAACTGTATAGATTATTTTAAATTGGTCCTTATAGAAATGTGAGTTGCTACTCTAAGTTCTACTTTCATAGAAACTGGCAATATTTGATGCTCTTAGTTTGGAATGTATCTCTACTTTATAAGTGGAATCTATGAAAAATACATTATATATACATATATATAACTCTTTTATGAGACTTTTCAGGAAATTCAGTTCAATATACAGTTATTAAAAATGTACTTTTGCCTGGCCTGTGTGCCTCAGTGGTTGAGTATCGACCAATAAACCAGGAGGCCATGGTTCAATTCTAGGTTGGGGCACATGCACAGGTTGCAGGCTTCATCCCCAGTAGTGGGCATGCAGGAGGCAGCTGATCAGTGATACTCTCTTATTATTGATGTTTCTATCTCTCTCCCTCTCCCACTTCCTTCCTCTCTGAAATATATATATAAACATATATATATATATATATATATACACACACACACACACACACACACACACACACAACTTGTATTTTACATATGAACTTCTAGAATTTACAGTATAATTAGGATATTAAATGTGTATTCCTTATTCAAACATAGAATATTTTTTAAAGTTCTCTTTCCATAGCCAAGTCACAGCTGTTTTAATATATATAATAGACCAAACTATTTTTACTTCATATAAAATAATGAATTTTATGTCCCTAGATATGATAGTGACTGAAGCAGAAAATTTGGCCACATGAAGCTTTTACTAATTCTACCCAATTGCCACCCCAAGTGCATTGTCTGAACAGCTGGCCCCACCCCCTTCAGCACAAAGCACCTCAGATGCACCTTCAGGGAGATCACTCAGATCTGAAATGAGGTTTGGCATGCCCCAAGGGAAAGAAAAACAAAAACAACTAAGATGCTAAGAGGGCAAGAGAATTGTGGCTTTATCTATAAGGTTTTATAATTTGTCTTAACAAGGAGTCTAAATTCATGTCATATATGGCCAACATAAAATGAATTTGAACATGGCTCTTATGAAGAAGAAAAACTGTAGGTGGACATCAGAAAGGAGGTGAGATCTTTTAGAAAAATGAGTGATTACCGGGACTGAGGAATGTTCTCAAAATAGAGGGTTGGCCAATGAAATTAACTCAGTGAATCCATTGCAAAATACTTTAAAACAGAGAAAACATAAATGGGATGGATGTATGGATGGATGGATGGATGGATGGATGGATGGATGGATGGACGGACGGACGGACAGTTATGAACAGAAGTAGAAAACCAGTCCCACACCCTCGGTTGTTTTTTCATCCAAAGCTTGCTTGTTCACTACCAGATCTAACTTCTGGCCACTCATGAGGGAAAAGCTGAAAGAAAGTTTCCCTAGCACAGAACTGTTTGGGCTTAAGAAATCCCTCTTCAATGTGTCTGCTCAGTAGAAACACTTAATATAATCCCAAGCCAAGCATTTCAACTTCCAGGTCATCCTCTGTGGTGGTCACTGGAGAGTAGACCCTCAAACTATACCACAAACTTGAAAAGAATCTTCTTTGAGGTTTTAAGATGCTTTTGGTTAGTTACAGGGTTGTTATTTTTTTCCTGTGCCTTTCAATCTTCATTCATCTATGACACTTCCTGACCCCAGAGAGAAAGAGGAGGCCCTTAAATAGGATGAGATGGGCAGACATCCACTATGGTTGTGTCGCACTTGACAGTTTGCCAAGTGTGATCCCATGCTGTGCTGGGGCCTCCATTAAGCTTGTTGGGTTTCTACTTCTATTTGAGATTTTTGTTCTGTAATATCCCCAGAATACAAAGGTTATATTATAGAAGTGGGAAAAGCAGAATTCTGGTAGCTTAAGTGGCTTCCTCTAGCTAAATGCTAGAGAGGCGGGAATTTAGGTTTCCAACTTTGTTCTGTATTCTTTTGACTGCCCAATGATTGTTAATTTGGAGTACACAGGAAATCACAGATTCCTTAGGACATGTGTTGACATTTGTGCTCCTTCTACTTCCCAAAATGAAGTCATACAAACACACAGGCCTAAAAGTTTCATACAATTTCAGGGAGCTAAGAGAACCCTTTAAAAGCCATTAGCAGTCCAACTGGGAGGGAGGTTGTCAAAAGAAATTAAGAATGCTTGCACTATTGGTTGACCTATATGCCTTTTTATAGATGAATAATTATCAAATATTAGAAATTTTATATGGATGCCCTAATAACACTGCAGTCTGTATAGATTTCAGAAATTTGACAAGAGAGAGATTAACTCTCAAAGTTTTATGGAAGTTAGCTAAAGTCCAAATTTAACAGATAAAAGAAAGGTGTGAGGCAACTAGCCTCTTGCCACTGAGCTATCTTGGTGGTCTCCATACTGGAGGATGTGAGTCAAAATGCAAGGGAGTTTTGAACCTGTAACTTCATTCACTTGTCCAAACCCCTGTCTCTTTTGGTATTGGTCAAAACCCAGGTGATTTTCTGTGTTGTTCTTTCAGAGTACAAGTGAGGCTATAAACAGCATGAGCTTATGTGGCTCTTTTCTCAGAAGTGTGAAGTCATTCTGTAAAGTGAAGAGGGAACCACCATGATGACTCTCACTGTTCAAAGGGAAACATTTGAAATGTGTGCTTTGGCAAGTAAGTGAAAGGGTTCAGATCAGAATCAACTCATTGATTCAATTCTTCCTAAGAATTTTCCTCATCTGTGATTTTTAACATCAGGGCTAAGTATGTAGAGAATCCATGTTAGAACTTGGGAGACTGAGGAGTATCAGAAACAGACAAAATCAAATCTTTAGTGAATACTGTGGTCTGTCCCAGACCCCTTCCTTCATGACTGAGCACTCAGGCACAGCACTCTGCTTCTGGAAACTGGCTTTAGAAAAGAATACCATCACAGGTCAGGCTGTGTTGCCGGAATGGGAGGAGAGGACAGAAATCCATGTCCAATGGCCTTTTGATAAGAGTGAGTGGTATATAGGTGGGTCAATTCAAAAGTGTTATCCCAGCTCCAGTGGGATGGGATGCTGACCATTTAATGTGGCTATTTTTCCCTCTGCTCATTCCTATTTCTTTCACTCCCCACAGCTGCTGATCCCAAAGAAAGTTCTTGATCAATCGTTCCATGGAACACTTCATCTCAGAGTCTGAATCCTGGGGAAACTCCCCTTTTGACAAAGTCTGAGGAAGAGACAAAGTGCTATGGAATAGAGATGGAGAGGGTTCTCTTGGGAACAAAAATGAGGGGATGAAGGAGCACTCTGCAGAGAAAGGCAAGCTTCCTTCTGGTTGAAAAAAAAAGTGTTATCTCAATTATTCATGATATGGGGAGTCTGCTCAGTTGTCATATCCAAGCCTGTAACAGCTTCCATGAAAATCAATGACAAGTTAGATTAGTAGTAATCAGAAAAGGAAATGGACAATGAGTGCTTTAGTCTCTGGGGATAAACTGTATTTATGGGGGCATGCCCTTTCTTCTTCAGTGTATCAGGCTAGGTTGGGTTGAAAATAAAAAATTATATATACACAGTCATTGTTGCTTTCTCAGGATTCCCCAAGGCAATGCAAGGAACTGCATAGGTTAATTTTCCAAATAGAAGACTTTCTTTTAAAAGGCAAAAGCTTTTTAGAAATTTCAATGATGTGTACAGAAATAATTCCAACATATACTAGAAATCCTGGTTAGTTGACATTCTACATTTCTACCTCATTCTGTGTGGCACAAATGCTCTTGGATGCCAACTGTATTTTGAGCAGCAAGGCCCTAAAGCAATCAATGGATATAACTATCTTTGCCCTTAGCATCTGATGACCTAAGACTGCTCTCTTATTAATAATATGTGTTTATCTCATTTTTAAGAATGTATCATCAAGCTTAAAATAAAATGCAGACGTGGAATGAATTGTTTAGTCCAAACACTTCATTTTAAAGCTAAGAAAACTGGTGCCCAAGAAGATTATATGATTTATGTAAAGTCTCTTGACTGGTTAGTGGCAAAGACAAGGTTTAAAATACTGTTTCTCTGAGTACAAGTTTCCTCCCAATTTTTAAATTCCCTACTAATTTGTTGCTCCTTTTCTATGCCAGACTGA
Organism: Vespertilio murinus; assembly: GCA_963924515.1. Taxonomy (NCBI): domain Eukaryota; kingdom Metazoa; phylum Chordata; class Mammalia; order Chiroptera; family Vespertilionidae; genus Vespertilio; species Vespertilio murinus. The sequence continues at coordinate 18,618,209 of OZ004719.1, read as the reverse complement.
AAATTCAGAAAACTAATATTGTTAGAATTCCATGCAAAAGTAAACAGTCTCTAACAAAGGGTCTTGTCAACTTTCTTATGAACAAAGTAAAAAAAAATTCAAAGTAATAGTTGGACTTGGTGCCTTCTACACATGAGCTCTTTTTTTTTCCTAAATCATAAAATGTGGAAGGTTTTCAGGATGATTGAAGTCATCTCTAAATAGAGTATTGTCACCTGACTGATTAAATTAAAAAGCATTATAAGTATTGCCTGATTTAGGAAAAACAAAAACAAAATCTTAATATCAGAGCAACAACAAATGATTTTTAGCATAATTGTGTCTTGAATATAAAGTAGAACTTATTTACACTTAAAATTTATTCATTGTTTATCTGAAATACTTTTTTTTGCAATCCAAAGTTGGAGAGATAAAAGAATGCACAATAAAAGAAAAGAACAGATCAAATAAAGAAAAACAGAGAACACTAATAAAAAAGAATAAAGGAATGGAGGAAAGGATATTATAGATAATTTTAACAAACAAAAGAGAGAAAAATGTTAAAGTAGACACTTTTTGACCAACAAATAGAGAATACACATTTCTAACACAAACTGATCCTTAATTTCTGAATGAATAAAGGCTCACTATTTAAGTGCTTCCTAATAAAATGTAGGGCCATGAAGAAGAAAACAAATAAAAATATCTCATACTGACACACAACTGTCATAAAAATAAAGTTGTTATAGTCTGAAAAATCAGTGCTACAAACAAACAAAACGCTCTTAAAATCCCATGATTTTAAAAAGAAATTATGAGATATTTTAAAATACTTAGGGCATATTGATAATGAAAGTAGTGTATGTTGACATTCATAGACTACAATTACAGGTATACTTAGAGGGGGGAAATTAAGGAACAATGAAAACAAATCATTCAAGGATTCAATACAAGAAGCTAACAAAGAATGCAAGTGTAAATCCAGAGACACAGGAAGAGAAGAAATGCTGAAGAAATCAGTGAGTGATCAAACTAGAATGATAAAAGAAATAAAGAAAACTGAAAGCTAGGTTTGAAGAAATCCCAGGCACAAGTAATCAGAAGAAAAAAAGAGAAAAAGAAAGTCCAAAAAAATAATATAAAGGGATTAATAACTGTAGATAATATAAAAATACATTATGAACAACTATCAGCACTAAATTTGAACATGTGGAAGAAATTAATACATTTATGGAAATATCAAATAGTCCAAAATTGGAAATGAAAAATTGAATATTTTAATAAAAACCAAAGTCATTTAAATGACAATCATAAATCTTTTCTCTAAGCAGCACAGGCCCAATTGGTTTTATAGGTGGGTTCTGCCAAATTTTCAAGGAATGGGTAACTCCTATTTGATACATGTCATTTCAGAAAATTTAAAAAAGGGGAAACTGTCCAATTTTATAAGGCTTATATAATCTGAATATTCAAAAAAGGAAAATATAAACTAATTCTACATATGAATACAAATGCAAAGATCCAAAATAAAAATTAACCAATAAAATCCAAGAATATATTTTAAAAATACCATAAACAAGTAAATTTACTTCATGAAGGCAAAAATGATTTGTATCTAAAAAGTAAAACAAATCAACAAATGTGATGCAATATAATGATGGATCAAAGGAGGAAAATCAAGTGATGTGTGATAGATCCTTCCTTCCTCCAACTGATGGACGGAGTATGACATAACCTGTACCTGCAGCATAGACATTCCTGAGCACCTAACAAGGCATCTTATATGGACTATACATTGAACCACCAATTAGCACCTGACAAATTCCCTAAGCCCCCAATTCCTAAGTCCCTAGGTGCCTAATCATGTGCCTTACATAAAACTACCAATCAGTGTGTGCTGAGTGTCCTAAGCCCCATCCCTTCCTTTTCCTGCCCTCAAAAGGCATGTCCACCCCAGCACGTGTGCTCTTTCTCCTCTGGAAGGCAGCCCGGCAGGGGTCTTCTCCTCCAATAAAACCTGTGTCCTGGTTCTCTGGCCCTCTGTTTCATCTTTCAATGTCAAGTGATAAAAATCAAGTGTTTATTTCAGCTCATATACACCAGTATGTTTTTCAAGAAGCAGAAGAAATTATCTACGGCTTATTCTGAAATTTACATGGAAAAATAAGTGTTCATAAATAATAACTAATGCAATTTTTAAAATGTGCAAAAAGTAAAGGGGAGATTAATATAGTAAACATTATAGAAATATATAGCCAGCATCATACTCAAAGGGCAAAAACTACAAAATGGCCCTTAACATCGGGAATAAAACGGGAATGTCCACTTTTGCCACTCTAATTCAATATAGTAGTAGAAGTCCTAGCCACAGCAATCAGACAAGAAGAAATAAAAGGCATCAAAATTGCAAAGAAGGAGGAAAGCTGTCACTATTTGCAGGTGGCATGAAACTGTATACAGAAAAACCCTAGAGATTCCAACAAAAAAAAAACCTACTAGAACAATCATGATCAGTGACCAATTTCATCACTTCTTTCAAAGTCTATCACTGATTGGTCACTGCATCCCTGCCCTTCAGTTTATACAGAGACAGAAAAGTGTGTAGTTGTGTTGCCTCATTCTCCCAGTGATAAAACCATATGGCATTTTATGAAAATTGATAATCAGAAGAGGAAATCTGTCAATAAGAATAGAAGTCCAGCAAACAAACAAACAAACAAAAACAAAAAGAAAAGATAATGGTGGAGGTGAAATCTGAATTAAAGGTAAATAGTTATAAGTAGCTGACTGCCATTGGAGAGACTCTAGGTATCCAGCCAGAGGGGCTCAGTGAATTTGAGCTTGTCAGTCAGTGTGAATGAGAGAAGTGGTGCTGACAAAAAGGATGAAGATGCCCAGAGGGAATTAGTCCAAGAAAAAAAATCACCTTAAAAAAAAGCCCTTAGAAGTATTTTATAACCTTAAAAGCTTAAAAAAATATTAAATTTTTTTCTTCAAAGAAAACTCCAGATTCAAATAATGTCACTGATTAATACCTCCCAGTGAAGCATCCATCTTATATGAAAACTGCTGTTTGAAATTTTAACCCTGCTAATTGGCTTCTATAAATTCTTGCTCGCTAAGACTACTCCCACTTCAGAGAGGCCATTAAACCTTCCCCAGACAAAGTTATCAGTGCTTGCGCCAGGCCAGGCCTCTGGTTGAGATCTCAAAGGCCCCAATATATAGGGGCTCTTTAAGAACTTGCAAAAGGGGCAGGAAACACTCCATATTTGGGAGACAAAGAAGGTAAAATCATATAAATAGGGAGAATTCCTGCATGTTGGCGCCCAGAATTTGAGACACGTTTTCCTCTGGACCCATGCCCAAGCGGAATAAATGTAACTCCCTCTCTCTAAGTATTGCTTTGTTCTTCTTTGGTTTTCTGTAACATCAAATTAATAACAACCTTGCGTAAAATATTCCAGAGGATTGGAGAAAAAGGAAACTTATTTTAGGAAGTAAAATCTAGCCTTCATCATAAAACCCAACAAGATCTTAACTATAAGGAAATCGGGAGCCATGCTCTAATGAGCATAGATGAAAAATCACTTAAAATATCCACAAAATCATTTCCCAAATTATTGACAAAGGATTATACATCACATCACGTTCAAGTTGTTGTTTTTGTTCCAGGTACGTAAGATTGGTTCACATTTAAAAGTTTGTCAAAGTCAGGACACTATCAGGACAAAGGAGAAAATAGTAAGAACATCACAGATGCAGAAAAGCATTTGATAGAATAAAAACTGCCTTTTGACCGAAAACTATATGTAAGGTTGAGTAAAACCAGAATACAATATTTTATGGCAAACATTAAAGCAAGGCTAGGTCCCGAGGGAGGTTTCATCCTGTAGGTACAACATCTCGTGATACTCATCTTATGATGACTGACCTGACCGCTATGGAGTCCTCCTCCCGAGAACTGAGCTGACCGTCAAGGAATGCACCTCCCGAGAACAGACCAGCCTAACCTGTAATTATGGGAGATGACCACCCTGGAGGTGCCGCTACAGCAAACAAGGACTTACACAGGGGAACTGGAAGGGGAGAGGCAAAGGGCGCTGGCTTGCATAGCTGAGCTAGAGTATAAAACATGGGAAGAAACTTAGAACGGGGTCCAAGTTTGGAACTGGAGAGTGCCACTGTGCTGGTGCCCCGGCTCGGACCCTAACCCGGGTTAGATTTAATAAAGACTTTCTGCATTTGCATCAGACGCGGCTCCATGGTGGTCTGTCGGTTCCAGAATTTACTGGGCACAACATATAAAATATTAAAAGAAACTAAAGATTTAATTAACTGAAAGAACATATTAGAAGACTAATATATTAAAGAGAAATCTCTCCCCAAATTGACATAAATTCAATAAAATCCCAATTAAAACTGCATCAGATTATTTTTTCCACATGTGGAAACTGAAGCTGATTATAATATGTATATGGAAATTCAAAGAACCAAAAACAGCCAATACTTTCTAGGAAAAAAGAAAGTTCTAGAACTCACATTATCAGATTTTAAGACTCATCAAAAACATTCAGGAAGTAAAAGTGTAATGTTGATGCAAGAACATACAGATCAGGAGTACAGAATAGAAAAATGAATAAGAACAAACTGAAACCAGAGCGGGATCCTTTACATGCCCTTAATTTCAGCAGATTCCACATTTGGTAAAAATGTGAAGCAATTGCAATATTCATAAGCCTCTGATGGAAGTACAACTATTGTGATAAAATAAGTGAGATTATCTACTGAAGCTGGTCAATTGTCTATCTATGATCTAGCAGTTCCAAATCTACTCAACTATTTCTATACATTCACTACAAAAAGTATACAGAAAGTTTATGGCAGAACTATTTGTAATATCATAATAGAGAAAAACTAAAAACAATCCACATGCTCATGAATATGGATAAAGTGTGATGTATCTATGCACTGGAATGCGACATTGTAATGATGAAAGTACATACTGAAAAGGTTCTCACAAGAAGTTCAAAACTAGACAAAACTAACCTATGGTGCTAGAAGTACAAATAGTAAATACCTCTGTGGCATAATAACTGAGGAGAATGACAGAACCTTTTGCGGGTGATGTTAACATTCTGTTTCTTGATCTGTGTGGTAGTAAGAGTGTATACTTTGCAAAAATTCATTCAACTGTGCATTTCTGATCATGGCACTTTCCTATACGTCACACTTCAATAAACTGATTACTTAAAAAAAAAAGCATACATTTCAAAAATAGGTGAAATCCGAAATGTAAACACATTGAGATGACAGAAGGAAATATTCTAACAAGTCATTCCAATGAATCATGTGTAAACACACATGCATGTGCACACATGTGTGCATGCATTCGTATAGACACATGTATAATCTATCTGCAGCTTTCATAAACAAAACACACGCACACACATTTAGGCCACTTACTTTGAGCCAAACCTCATCCTCTCTCTCCAGGGTACCTTCAAGCTGCTCACTGCCTTCCTCCCCAGATCGGTTTCCACTGGGGACACAGGGAAGCCAGCCAAGAGGGGGTCGGTGGTCCAGTAAATCTGGATGGTAGGATGTGCAAACCTGAAATGCAATTTCAACCAAAAATTAAATGTGGAGGGTGAAAGATAAGATGAGTAAACTCTCCAGCTCAAAGCCAAAGTTTTCCTCTCTTACTGAATGCCTAATAGTTGCATTATTGGCAGCAAACTTTTCTGTGTAGAGGAATGTCTCAGCCATCTCCATTAGCCTCCAGAGAGAACTTGCCTGGGTAGAAAAACACATGTGCCAACTCTCAGCCCACCGTCAACCAGAGGATCTTGTCTCAAAATAGCCCTGGCACATTTAAGGCAACTGTTTCTGGAATTAGCCAGGGAGGTCTGTCCAGGATGATGGTTAGATCTTTACCTTGCAGCACCTACTTGCCCCAGGAGAGAGGCTAGTGTCTCAGGGAACTGCAGAGCATTCAGATGGGCAAAGGAGCCAGAGGTGAGAAACTCCAGGACGCTCCTTCCACTTCACTTAGAGAAGACAGACAGCTATGAAGCAGGAATTTTAGGGAGACACATAGACAGGCTTAGGAATTTTTTAGAATTGGGGTCCAGGGAAAGCACAGGGGCTGCAGACTGGAAGAAGGTACATTTCCATAAGACAAGAGGGCAGCAACAGGTATATTTACATAAGACAAGGGAACTGGAAGTAGCCAAGAAAGGTCACATTTACAAAATAAAGAGAAGCCCTTTATTTAGAAGAAAGGCATGGTGGGGAGAACATCTTATGTCCTCTGTGAGGTTCAACCTCTGAGCCCAGGAGTTACTATAGTGACCAATCAGAGGGGATATCAAGGCACCAAGTTCTGCAACCTATATAAGCCTTGGGGAAAAAGAACCCTGTGGGACTCTCCCCCCTCCCAGCCTGCCAGTCAGTTTAAGGACTTTTTCCCCTTTCTACTTGGGAATCCATTCTGTGGGACTCTTCCCCCTCCCCAAGTGGAAGTCTGTACTTGTTATTCAATAAATATCCATCTCTGCTATACCACTTTTCTGTTGGTGGATACATTCTTCGATTCCGGCAAATAATCAGGGTTCCAGTCCAAAAAGTTCGGTATCAGATAGACTAAAAGCCACTTTAGAAAACTGTCACTAACAGAATCTCCCAAGTTTCCTGGCTTCCTGGGCACCAGAACTCTTGAGAAAAATACCAGAATTGGGCTGAGGGAGTGTGGCCAACATGGTTAGCTGCCTATCCATATTCATTTCACCTTACTTTTATATTAACTTGTTTTGTTTCAGGGGACAGTGTATCTCGCTATAGATGCTCATCTCCTCAGGGTCCGTTACAACTCAGAGTGATTATGTGACCTCGATCTGACAAAAAAGATGTTGGTGGAAGTCTACAGTGTTGAACTTCCAGGAAAGCTGCTATTTTCCCAATAAAAAATAGGTGCTATCCTGCACTTACTTCCATTCTTCCTGCTTGAAATGTCTACTTCATGCCTTGACGAATAGCAATCATTTTACCAGCTAAAGGAAGAAAGTTGCGAGCCAAGGATGCAAAGAACTAGACCCTAGGAGACATCAGGGTCTCTGATCAGAGTTTCTAGAACTGGAGCAGGAACCTTGGTTGGTCCCTCAATCTCCTGGGGATAACTCCACAAGTCTAAAATCCAGCAATTTCACCCAAGCCTAAAATACTTAGAGCATTAAATCTCACTTATCTGGAAATGAATGTATTGCCCATTGTTATGATGAATGGAAGAGTTTATTTGGCAACAGACATACCAGAAATAGTAGCCAACAGCCAAGCTCTTAATCTGCTTTTCAATATTCAACTATAATTCATAGAAATTAATATTTAGAGTCTTCAGAGGATCTCCTATTTATTTAGATGGATATTCTTTAGAAAAATGTACACAAAAGATTTGTTGTTAGTACTAACTCTAATTCAATAATAAGAATTCTTTAAATCAAATTATACTTTGCTCTTTAATATACACTGAGTGGCCAGATTATTGTGATCTCTGAACGCATAATAACGTGGCCACTCAGTGTATATCCTATATAATAAAAGGCTAATATGCAAATTGTCCCCTCCACCAGGAGTTCGACCAGCTGGCAGGCTGGCCAAACACCCACATCCCCTCCCACTGGCCAGGCTGGCCGGACCCCACCCATGCATAAATTCATGCACCAGGCCTCTAATACATACACACACACTGAGTGGCCAGGTTATTATTCATTCAGAGATCATAATAATCTGGCCACTCAGTGTATATTTTGTTTTTAATATATTTTTATTGATTTTAGAAAGGCAGAGAAAGAGATAGAAACATAAATGATGAGAGAGAATTATTAATTGGCTGCCTCCTGCACACTCCATACTGGGGATTGAACCTGCAACCCCACAACCTGGACATGTGCCCTTGAGTGAAATCAAACCTTGGAACCCTTAAGTCCACAGGCTGATGTTCTTGCACTGAGCCAAACCAGCTAGGGCCTTTATATATTTTTAAATTTTATTTGATCTTCGTAGTAAATCATTGAGTTGAATACAAAATGATCATTATACCCATTTTATGTAAGAGAAAACAGGCCTAGAGAGGTTAAGTGACTTGTCAAATGTCATGTAGTAATAATAATAATTATACTGGTGGATCTGGTAGTGTAATCCAAGCATTCAGACTCTTTCCTGCTTCTTGTTTTTTAAAATTCTCTCAAAAAAAACACCAAAGTGTAATTTTTAATATGTATACTTCTAAGGTTAATTTTGAGTTGGTTCTGTATACCTAGAAGCCAACCCCTGCATAGTGAGATAAAAACTGACAAGAGTTCATGGGTGAGGCGAGGGGGTGAATAATATCTGACTGCTAGTCTAAAAGCTTTTCTAGATGAGATCAGACGTGTTCAGGGTGGTATGGCCGTAGACCTAAAAACTTTTCTAGAATAGCTTATCTTATTCTTAGTCCAGTAAGGACCTAATGTGATGCCAAAGTCAGGAGAAGAATGTCACTTCACAATTTTCTCAGACTTTACTCTTCTGGCAACTTACTGTGGAATGAGGTTCTCCTGTTACCAAGGAAACAGGACACTTGTTCTTGTCTTCATGAGCTGAGTAAGCATGGGTAGCCCACTGATCCAGGTATCCGCTAGGAGTGTAGAGGCCACAATCTATGAGGCTGGTTTCCTTCTCAAAAGGTTCACATATCCCATCTCCCTCAAAGACATAGCATAGGCTAGGCTCTCCTGCCAAAAAATATTGTATGACATTTGAAAATGTGTTTTTATATATGTCATGTAAAAATAATTACGTTTTTTTCACCAAACCATTACAGAATCCCATAATTGACAGTCTAAATGCCCACCCCAAACATGCAGACCACACACCCTAGAGAAGTAGAATTCTTTTCCAATGGGAAAGTGGTAGAATCCACCTATATAATACAGGTATAGAAAAGAATGAGACTGGGGGAGAAGAAACAGGGAGAAAAATAGTGGCTATGGGCTGGATGAAAAAAATAAATTTTAAGGAATAGCTGATCAAGATATTTAGGGGACCCTGGGGATATTAGAAAAGTGGATAAAAGAAGAAAGAGAATTTAAAATAAATGATATGTTTAAGGTATTTGGGTCCCTTTCATAGTTTTTGAAATATTAAAGCATTTGAGGGGCTGCTTTTCAATTACTTTTCACTGTTGAATTGTGTGTTTTTAACTCAACAGGCAACTGATCTGAATTTGGACAATTTGGGCTCCAGCTTTACAAGGGTTACTACCTATTGTTTCACAGCAATCATGTGAGGTATGTGTTTTCTGTTTTCTAAATAGGAAACCTGAGTCTCAGTGATTTTGAGTAACTTGTCAAAGTCCCTTGATTCATATGCCATAGAGTTTGGATTTGAGCCAAGCTTACATAATGGGGGTTTAGGGGATTCCCATTACTCCACCCTGCCTCAAGCTCAAACAGGCCTGACCCCCTACTCACTCATAGGATAACTCTGATTAAGTGAATAGTACTTAGCTACTGCTCTGTAAATTATCCTCAAATGTAGAGGGGCAGTCATAAAACCATTTATTAAGTTCTAATGCTTTTTCTACCAAAATGTGGGACAATTATTATTAGCAGCACAATTCTAATTTTGCACTAATACTTTAACTGCACATGAAAACAAAATCATGATTCAAACTAAAGCAACCCTCAATACACACTCAATAAAATCATTGCTGAAATGCACCTTTACTATACGGGTCATTTTAATTCTTCATAGCAATACCACAAGGCTTTTCCAGTAATATTCACAGCTCATTAACGTGTTTATTAATCATTTTCCTTAATAATTTATTCAAATCTAAGATCTTTCTGTGGTAAATTGAGCTTTACTTGCCAGGAATAAGCCACTGTTCCAAGGTCTTGGTTCTAAGCCTATTTGGGGCTTTAGATTCCTGCATTTCATTAAGCCTAGGGCTTGTTCAAATCATTTGCCAGATCCAATATATGTGTATTTGGAATGACTTCCCCATGATGATTCTCTCTCTCCCTCTCATAATAGATACATATATACACACATATATATTTAAGTATATAAGCATGTATATATTTTAGAAATATGTACATATATATGTATCTTTTATAATGTATATATTGTTTATAATATATACTAGAGGCTTGGTGCACAAAATTCATGCATGGTTGGGGTCCCTAGGTCTGACCAGCAATCAGGGTCAATCAGGGCCTACCGGCTGGGGGTACAGACAGGGGGGAGGCACTAGATATGGGAGGTTGGCTGCCGCCCCGAGGAGACAGCTGGCCCTCTGTCCCTCTGAGAAAAGGGCTGCATCTGCTGCTACCCATTCCCAGTTCCTCGTCACAGCCCAGGGCCTGGCCCCGATCAGGTGATTGGGGCCTGCCTGCCAGGGAGAAGGACCACAGAGGTTGGCCAGCTGGGGGAGGTTGGCTGTGGAGCACATTGACCATGCTCATGACCAGTTGTTTCAGTTGCTCTGGTCGGTAGGTCATTTAGGCTTTTATATATAGAGAGAGATATTTGTTTTGTTTTTCTATTTATTAACCAGGGACTATTTCTTCTTGCTTCTCTGTTTTTTTTTTACCACATGCTTAACATTTTTGCCTCTTGTCTTTTTCAAATCCACCTAAAAAATAATAGATGCTTTTAAAACACATTTCACAATAATTTCTTCAAACCTAATCTTTGTAGAAATAATGAAATAGAACTATATTCTTAACCTACTAGAAATATATTACTCACTGAAACAGATGTCTAAGTGTGGAATATATCATGTTTAAATTCACCATGTAAAAGTTAGGTGCAGTCTTACTAGAGTTAGAGACTCAGGAAATATGAGCCAAATTTACAGGGGTCAGATGTGATAGCAACCAAGTGAGGTTGGCTCTGAAGTCAAATGAGATTTGAGCTACACTAGAGAAGGCACAGTGTTTGGGAGCAGGGAGGAGAGAGAGAGACTTACTATATGTGTTCAATATAAGCCCTCTAAGTATGACAAAGAGAGATGATGCAAACAGAGGTGGGATTAACAAATAGTTGTGTACACAAGAGGGCGGGTAGTGGCTTCAACATATTCTGCACATCAAGACCACATCTGGAGTCTTGAGTTCCTTTCTGAACATTGACCGCATGAGGCATGCCAGGTAAGGATAAATGGGGAAGCATCCGGAAACCTAAGCACCTGATGAGGCATTTGGACTGGAAAGGAGAACAATGGGGAGGCATTTCTGAATGGTAGTCAAATCAAACAATGCAGGGGGATGATCCTCTATAGTTTCACAGCAAAAAGAACGCACCTAACTAGCATTAGGAAAGCTGTGTCCCAGGCCTGGCTTTATGGGGACCTTGCTGTAATGCTATGGATGAGTGACTGAAATGTTCCTGGCCTCAGTTTCCAAACCAAGAAGGAGAGGAGAATTTGATGGCAGATAAAGCCATTTTTAAATAGAACAGTGTGTTGCAAAGTGCATTATTCACTGCTAGAATATTCCCATCTCTCAGGATCTGTATAAGGAAGCTGGACGCAATTCACTATTGGCCAGTATACAGGCAGGGAGCAGGGTGTCTCTAGGCTCATGGTTCTAGTTGGATGGATGGAAGACTACTAATATCCTATGATTTTATGACTCGGTTCTAGAAAGCAGGGGCATTTGTGTGTTGTGTGCAGTACTTAACACCTTAATAAATTCTACATAATTATAATCATAGCCTACTTTATCTTAAGATTTAGGGACATGAAAATACTTTTAAATGAACTCTTTATTTAAATAACTTTGCTGAGTGGTTATGCCCACAGAATCACACAATGTATGCAGATGGGAATGGGAAGACAGTCTACTTTTAAGAAACCTGCTGATGACAGTTTTTATCATAATTGGGACAAGGGTGGCCTCTCTGAGTGGCAGGAGTCTAGAGTCAAAGCCACCTCATTCTAACTCATTACCAATGATTCTCCAAGATTAAGAAATGTTATGGCCCATTGTCATGAGCTTATCCATGAAGCATAGCACTCCCTTTGGCTGAGAATGATCCTTTACCCTATTTTTCTGTAGAATTCATAATGCTATTTTACTGAAATTGATATTAGACATGAGAATGCAGGAGAAATCCTTGGCAACATTAATCTAGGGGGCAGTATAACCTAGTGGTTTCACGTGCAGATGCTAGAGCCATACCTCCCTGGCTCAAATTCTGACATCACCATCTCCAGCCGTATAAGAGAAAGCAAGATACCTAAGGTCCCTGGTCCTCGGTTTAGTGACCTTGTACTTAGAGTAGGGATTAAATGAGATAATGTATGTGAAACAATTAGTGCCTGGCACACAACAGACCCATCAAATGTCAGTCATTATCATCATCATCACTAAGCTGTATGGTACAGGATATCAAGAGTTCACAAAAATAAGATATGGGGATACCTCTAAACCTAGAACATGAGCCTGCACAGGTGTTTGTTCCTAAACTCACCTGCACAGTTGAAGCCTTCCTCAAGGTTGCATGTCCTTGAGCAGCCGTCTCCACTCAGAAGATCTCCATCGTCACACTCTTCGCCCAGGTTCCTAGAAGGTAAAAACAGACATATATTAGTACATACACATAGACAATGGTTTCTCTTTCTCACTACCATCATTTTAACTTCTTTTGTATATTAAAAAGTACGTGCATGAATGATTTCACATATACATGGAAAATAAAGAACAAAATAAATGAACGAACAAAACAGAGGTAGCCTCATAGATGCAAAGAACAGACTGTTGGTTGCTAAGTAGATAGAGTGTCAGCCTGAGGACTGAAGGGTCCCAAGTTTGATTCCAGCCATGGGCACGTGCCCGGGTTGTGGGCTTGATCCCTTGTAGGGGGTGTGCAGGAGGCAGCTTATCAATGATTCTCTCTCATCATTGATGTTTCTATCTCTCACTCTCCCTTCCTCTCTGAAATCAATAAATATATATTTTTCAAAAAATAATACAAATTGGTAGTTATGAAATAGTCAAAGTGCAGCATAGGGAGTATAGCCAATAGGTGGGTACTAAAAATATCGGGGGGGAGGGACACTTTTTAAGTTAAATAATTGTCTGACCACAATACTTATATAAAATAATATTGAATATCAACCGTAATTGAAAATTTTAAAAACTTCAAGCTGGAAAAAAGTGAGAGCTAGGAGAATGCCTTCACACACACACACACACACACACACACACACACACACAAATTAAGTATACAGACAATTATAGAATTAAGCAGTGACAATTGATCGGCATGTCTGGTGGGAATTCCTCTAATGCAAAGTAGCTCATGGCTCAGAAACATCTAGAAGACCCATGTAGGTGTTTCTAGTAAGCTGTCTTGAGCTAGAAAATGCCAACCAGCCTATTATGAATGAAATCTGAGAAGTAGTACAGTGGATTTGGTGAGGAGGAAACTGCTTGTGATGGGTGGGTCTGTTTTCTGTTCATTTCTTTGTTTTCACTGTTTTGTTCCATCTGTATGCAGTTGTTGTTAGAGTTAAGATTTTGTAGGAGTGAAGTGTTGCCCAGGACCCAGAGGTTAGCTGAGACCCGAAATTCCATGCCAGAAACTCATGCTTTGATTGCCGGCCACGCCTATGGACTGCACCTGTACACAAATTCCGTGCACTGGGTCTCTAGTGGAAAATAATCTACACTAATAAAAGAATAAGATGCAAATTGACCATCCTTTGTGACGCCCACCAGCCAATCCAGAGTGAGTATGCAGATGAACCCAACAAAGATGGAGGATTAATTTGTATACACAGGCACTGAGCAACTGGGGAGCAGGGCAGGATGCTAGTGTTGTTGCCATGGCGACAATGCAGGTGCTCTGCACTGCCCCACCTGTTCCAGGCCTCTGGGCAGCATGGGAAGGCGGAAAAGTGGCTCCGGCAGGAGTGAAGGAAGTGCCAGCAGCCAGGGGAAAGAAGGCCCATTCTTGCATGAATCTTTGTGCATCAGGCCTCTAGTACAATAATAAATAAATAACAATAAAAGAATAAACTCTGTTTTTTACATACTAACAACTGTAAACTAACTTTTGCCGCAACCTGTCCTGGGAGAAGAAAATTATCATTTTTGTTTTGAACCTCAAAAGCTGATACAATGAACAACTAAATTTGAATTGAGATGTGGAAGTTAGGTTTAAAGTGAGGGACATATGAAGCATGTCATGAGAATAAAATAAATAAACTTGGGTTAAAGCCAGTTTGAAAGAACCAAGATTCAGCTATTGTAAAATAGATTGAGGGTTACCATTATTTCTCTTTGACTTTGTACCATGTCAAAAATGGATACACATTTTAACTCAGTAGGTAAAGGATTTTGGAATACTCAACATTTTCAGAACCAATTCATTACTAATAGCTACAACTATTGTTTAAAGTATACCTCCTCAGTGATGGAATGAAGATTAAGTAATTAGACATGAAAATGCCTTGAAATAAATTTAAAATATGATATAAATGCAATTGTATAATTATCGTATTTAAATGGTAAGTTGTAAATGGAGAAAATATAGATAATATATAAAAATAACATAATTAAGGAAACTTCAAGTTCATTTTCATCTTGAAGATACTCTAAACAATATAAGTATATTGTATATACTCTCATGTACTACTGCCTAATAGAAATATGAATCTCATATTATGTATACTTTTCTATTTTCTAGAAGTGACATTAAGAAGCAAAATGAAACAGGTGAAATTAGTTTGAATAACATATTTCATTTAGTCCAAAATATCACATTATCAATAATTAGAAAATTAATAAGCTATGTTACATTATTTCTTTGTATTTTAGGTCTTTGAAATCTGATGTCTATTTTTCACTTACAACACATCTCAATTCAAACATCTCATCTGTTTTCATATTTCTTAAAATCTATAGTTGAAACGGTAGATTCACCTGCCCAAGTTGCTCCAGAGAAATTTAAAGTTTTTCAAATAACTGAATCAAGTTTTGTTTTTTTAAACTGATTTCAAATAACTTAAAGTTTCTTAGTTATAATTGCCACATTTCAAAGGCTCAGCAGTCACTCTGGCTAGTGGCTCCCATACTGGGCAGCACCCACTGAATAAATACTGCTTGCAATTGGTGGGCCCGCTGCAGCCTTTGTCTTGGTAGTCTCATTGATCAGTGGTTCCCAAAGTGACAACTTTTAGTTTTTAATAACAAAATTTACCTAAACTAGAGTCTGAGCATGACTTCTTGGGGACCTGTGATTCGCTCAGAATGAATTTCTTGAGTTTTAAATGGTGGATTAAATAACTTGCAATGGCTCCCTCTTGTTTTATGTGTAACTGGGAGCCTCCAGCTGAGACGCAGCAGCTATCCAAAGACATCTTCCTGCTGGACGGCAGTACTAGGTGAGATTTGTTACAGAGGGAATATAGCAGGAGCTTAAAGGAGCATTTTGATAAGGAGCAGTGGGAGGCACAGTAGCCAGGCAGGGACTGCCTCAGGTGAAGCTGCTTCAAGGCACAGGAGAGAGTGTGCAATGCAAGTTAGGAAGAGGGACCTTCACTCCTTTTGCCTAGACCCCCATGCAGATGTGGCACCGTGGGACCTCAAGTCAGTTGCCATCAGAGAACAGCTGTAAGAAAGGCTACAACACAGAACAGTGTTTTGTTTGAGGAGGGCTCCACCTAGTTAGGAGTGGGGACCATGCACCCCAAAAACCTCCATTGGTGGACAGCAGACTTAAAAAGAGGCAGCCAGAGTGGGGAACACAGCAGCTAGACTTATTCTGTGGATAGGCGAGGCTTCCCCAGGGAGAAATTTGATTGTGGTGGGAGGGGAGAAAGGAGGCAGCGTGCAGAGATTGAGTGAGGCCAAAGTTGGCAGTTAACTAGTGAGGTTTGGGTATTCAAGTAACCTCAATCACCTCCATATATTACTGAGGTCTGGGAACATTTGGTGTTTATACTTCCATGAAAAGCAATAGGCTTACACTAAAACTTAAGGACCTTAGGAGACTGAGAAGATAAACGGTATTCAGTAATTGCTAAATGATGGGGTGGGATCCCAAGAGAGGCTATAGAATTGATTGCTTTTAGGGCTTCACGATAAAATATATTTTCACCTGGTCTAGGGAATTAAAAATAGGCTAGGTTGTTAGCATGCAAAAATCTAGGACAAATCAGGGTTTCCTACTCCTAGTAGCTGGTATACATGGCAGATGATGTCAGAGGAGCACCCAGGATAGGTTGATATAGTGTGATCGCTGGGGCATGGGAGTGTTCTGTGCTAAATTTGGGAAACTTCCAGGAAAACTATAAGTGAATTAGTCCTCTAGGTTGATATTGAAAAATGGCAGCAGATAAAGAAACGTAGAATGTTAAGAAACCAAAAGGGGAATTCCACATTTACGTTGGTGATTTTATAGAATAGCTGCAAACTACATTGCACGAAGGTCTTCTAAGGGTCCAATAAGTGGCACTCAGAAAATGAGACTGGACTTCCTCAGATCACACCGCTTGTTAGGAGTGACAGGCCACTG
Organism: Vespertilio murinus; assembly: GCA_963924515.1. Classification (NCBI taxonomy): domain Eukaryota; kingdom Metazoa; phylum Chordata; class Mammalia; order Chiroptera; family Vespertilionidae; genus Vespertilio; species Vespertilio murinus. The sequence goes on along the minus strand of OZ004719.1, from coordinate 18,601,664 downwards.
ATCCACCAGTATACTGACATCCTCTTGTAGCATCATTTGACTAGTAACCTTCTTTCCTACAAATGCCTTCCCTGGACCACAGTTGTTCTCTGAAACCTTAAAAGACACCCACCCACCCCCTAGAGTCAGCCTCAATATCTCAGTATTGTGGGGTCAGATCTAAATAAATGTGAGTCCCTCCTGAACTATGAAGGAATGTGAGTGACCTCACAAGATCACTGTCAGGACTCAGAGTGCCCTGTCACTTCCTTTTCCAAAACAAGTCCCATTGAAACTGTAGGCAGACCCTCCTGCTCAGAGCAGGGGTCCTGCTCTCACATTCCCATGCACCCAGCACTCACCTGGCCACCTTCCCATCTCCACAGTAAGGAGCTCCATGAATGTGACTCAGAGGCGGCGAAGGTTCTCCCAGCTCTGCTCCTGCCACAGCTTGAACTTGGTACTGATACATCTGCCCAGGTGTGACCTCCCTGTGGAAACCAATGGGCTGTGACTACCACATCCAGAATGTTTGCAGGAGTTTAAAATAAATGTTATGGAGAGCATGAATGCTTAACACATGCCACATATTCTGAAAGCAAAGACCAGGGCACACAGTCTCTCAAAGCAGCAGAATGTTTAAAGCCATATTTATTTCGGCATTCCCAGTGCACATGTATGCAGTAAATCAAGGCAGAATTAACAGTGAACTAACTAACAGTCCTACAAAATCTAGGAGAGTAAATTTCCAGTGTATCTTTACCATGTTAAAAAGTAACACCAACTATTGAAAAAATAGTGTATTTGCAAAGTAACCAAAGAAAGGGAAGATGAAAGTCTGGGCTCAGCAAGGCCCTTTTGTGGATTACAGGTATTTTAGTTTGCTTGCCTGCTTGCTTGCTTTTGTCTCTTGAGACAATTGTCTTGGGTACACTGAATCCATAGGGAAAGAGCACTGTCTCCTAGGAGGTGAGAACCCCTTTCATCATCATTTTGGGGATGCAAGAAACTCCATAATTAGAAATGTGTTCAATTACTCCCCACCTCTGAACCTGTCAAAATGCACACACTCCAGGTGTGGAGTTGTATCAGTTGGCAGCAGAGAAGGAAGGAGTCTACCAGGCTCTCTCTAAAGTCCACATGCACAGACAGGTGGAGAGCATGAGGGAAAGGACATTTAGAAGTGGTAGGGGCTTGACAGGGGGGCTGCTGGTCCCAGAAACAAAGTCTTCCTTCATCTTAATGTACTGCAGTGCCTGCCCTAGAAAACTACTGCCAGAGTCCAAGTGGAATGGTGGGCTGGGAATGCCTTCAGAGGCAGGATCTCAAAGGGTTGTTGGGACTCCTATGTGTGGCCACTGTGAGTGTCCTGCCAAGCAGGACCTTCTCTTTGCCACCAGGCTCTTCACCTCAACCACAAAGCATCACCCTCTCATTTGATGCTGCCACCACCATATAAGAAATGTCATGAGGTTTAAAAACACTGTTAAAAAAAAAAACACACCTCTGTACTGACTTTTAGTTATCCTATATAATAAAAGGCTAATATGCAAATAGACTGAACAGCAGAATAACCAGTCGCTATGACATGCACTGGCCACCAGGGGGCAGATGCTCAATGCAGGAGCTGTCTCCTGGTGGGTCAGTGCACTCCCACAGGGGGATGCTGCTCAGCCAGAAGCCGAACTCATGGCTGGTGAGTGCAGTGGCGGTGGTGGGAGCCTCTCCCACCTCCGTGGCAACACTAAGTCATCAGTCAAACATCCCCCGAGGACTCCCAGACTGTGAGAAGATGCAGACTGGGCTGAGAGACACCACCCATCCCCCCGCCCAGTACATGAATTTCATGCACCAGGCCTCTAGTTTCTAATAGAAAAGACATCTAATATTACAGACTTTTACATTTCTAAATTTGCTATCTCTGGGGAAGCAATCATCTCATGAGAGTGCCAGGTACTTTCAAAAGCAAATCAATCCTGATGGCTTCCCTTTACAAAGAAGTCTGTTGGACTTCTCATCCAGCTACGCATAAGTCTGACACTGTGCTATGGCTGGAAAGGGATGGAGAGGGGCCCCCACCTTCCATGATGTGACTTTGTAAAAGGCAATCTGTTACTAAGGAAAGAAAACCAAAATGAGACTTTGTCAGAAAATTAGATTTTAATCCTGAGACAACCACTAACTAGCTCTGTTCAAACAAATCACAGTTAAGCTAGGTTTTCTCATCTATAGAATGGGATACTAATGACCTTAAAAAAATATGATATGTATGAGCGTGCGTGTGTGTGTGTGTGTGTGTGTGTGTGTGTGTTATTAAGTTAGATAATGAGTGTCATATTAATGGCCCAATTAGAGAAGCTCAAAAATGATATTTTTAAAAAATTCATCCCATGATCTATCCTCCTATTTGCATGAGCTTTTGGACCATTTCACTGTCTTCTAGTTACAATTTGGAGAGCAAGTAGGGGAAGAAACTGTAGGAAAGCTCAAGGTGAACGTTGTTTTGTATCTGGGGCAGATGGCTCAGACTCCATCCCAGATGTGCCCCTGCTCAGTTATGTGAGTTCACTGTTCCTTTCATTAATGGATAAGGACTCACCTGCTGCCTCTGAATCAGGAATTGACTTGCTTTGGCTACTGGAACATTATCATGAGTAACATATAAGCAGATGCTTGAAAATGTGAGGGTTTGGGGGTCTGTACTCCCTCCTGAACCTGCCACACCCAGGAGGAAAAGCCCAGGCCATGCCTACTGGGCAATGAGGGATTGTGTAGGAGGAGGCCTTGAGTTTCCCAGACATGCCAGCTGCCTCCATCAAGCCTCCAGTGTGTGCATGAGGCCATCCCGAGCCATCTAACCCTGGCCAAGCCAGTCCCTCTGGAGACACCCAGCCAACCCATAGAAACATGAGAAATAGTGTTTGTTGTATTAACCCACTATGTTTCGTGTCTATTTCTAATTTGGCAAAATATAGCACCTCTGATAAAACTTGTTTTACCCTGAGTTCTGCCCTTAGGGGTAGGGAGAATTTGTCTTTGGTGATACCAGCCTCCAACTCTAGACACTAAACTCTTTTAAGCCAGTGACCTCATCTTAGTCTGTGTCCCTATACTGGGCACACAGTGCTGGGTACACAGTAGAACTCACTAAAGGCAGAAGGCCAGAAGGAAGAGTAAGAGGAGATTTGGGAGAAAAGGAGAGAGAGAGGAATAAGAAAAAGAGAAAGTGCACATCATGGGTAGCCAGAGACTGAGAAGCACTATGGTTTAGAAAGCCCCACTTCCAAACTCACGTGTCCGTGAACTTCCTGAGAGGGTGAGTGGCCACGGCAGGTAAGCCACTGGCGAAGGGGGGTTCCCGGAGCACCTGATACCGCAGGGGCCTGCAGCCAGAGCAGAGAGGGCTGTGGGGCTGAGACGTCAGGAGCGCAGCGTCCACCTCCAGCCGTTCATCAAAGGTATAGACCTTCACCCCCAAGACCTTGCCGTCGACATGCAGCTTGATGGTGAGTGGGGTGTCACAGAACGTGTCCAGGGGGCCCAGGTGCACAGACTTCTGGTGTTCCAGCAAGATTTCTGTGTCAAAGAGTGCCTGGGAGGTGTCCACAGAGAGATAGGTGACCCACAGGGTGAGGGTGTCAGCGTGCACTGGGTGCTGGAAGAGCAGCTCCAGGCTGCAGCCTTCTGCCGGGCAGGGCACCGTCATGTTCATGTGGTACAGGTGCAGCTCGGGGCTCCAGGCCTGCAGGCTCGGCTCACAGGGCTGGTCCACATCGGGGGGCCCTGGGGGAGGTGGACAGAAAGACAGACCTATCAGGCATGGCCATCATAAGTCTGCAGGTAAATAGCCCATGGTGGCAGCCAGAAAGAAGAGTGAGAAAAAAGAAAACTGAACAAATTCTGGCAGAAGCTGGTCAGCTGAGTGGGTTAGATCTCAAGTATGACTGAGGACACAGTAACAATTCAAAAGTACTGTGTCTCGATCCACGTCTTCTACTTGGTGTCCTTTAACAAAAGCTCCAGTAGAGCCCTAGGATCCTGGGACCCAGATGCCAGGTGGGAGCCCGAGGCCGAGGGGGACGAGGCGGCCCCAGTGGGACCCTGAAGCCAGGCAGAGAAGCTCAGTCACTGTCCTTGTACTTAGTCTGTTAATAATTAGGATAAATTAATGCTTCTGATGTCCTGTTTTATTTGTAAATAAAGCCAATGTCTGCTTCACTCTGACACCACACTGTTTAACTGAGCTCCACAAAACTTTCATCCCCTAAGGTGGCGCCTTTGTAGCCATATGCTCCGCTTAGGTCCATGGGAGCATGCAGGTTGCTGCACGGAGAAAATGGCAGGCAGGAGAGAGGACACTTTTTCTTGAGTGGAAAGCAATGGAGATTCAGTAGCCAAGCAATATTGTACTGGTGAAAAAACAAATATTGCAAGTAATATAAAGGCCGGCTCTATGGGAAAAATCTCCATGAGACAGTTTTCTTTTTTGTCACATGGGGGAATTGCAGAAAAAAATGCTCAATCAGGAATGAGCAGAGCTGGGCTCCATCCGGTGCTGTGTGGCTGTGGCAGGTCTGTTTAAGCCTTGATCTCCTCATTTATAATATAAGTCCTATTTAACCCCTGTTTTACTAGTTAATGTGGAAGATTTATACAACGTTCCAGGGGAACATCTGCAAAAATAGAACTAGGTAGCCCTTCAGAATTTGGAAAATAAACAATATGACAAGCCCAAAGGAAACACTCTCAAATATATGTGTGTGCGTGCTTGCGAGTGTGTGTGTGTGTGTGTGTGTGTGTGTGTTGTTCTGTGTGTGTGATGTATGTGTGTATTACATCTTATGGTCCTTACTATTTTTTGCCTATATTGTGAATACATTCATTAAGTCATTAATTCAACAAAAATGTACTGCGTACATCTTTTACACCTAAAACTCATCTAAATATTGAAGGTAGAATACTGAACAAGAGAGGTAAAGGTCTTTCCTCATCTATTCTACAGTAGGGTGACAGGTGCAACAATACACAGTAGAAGGTAGAAGGGTATTCTAAGTGGTAATGACATCCTTGAAGAAAAGTGAAGGAGCATAAGGGGCTAGTGAATGATGGGGTGAGGCTGGGGGATATTTTAGATTATGGGGACAGGGAAGTTGTCACCAAGAAGATGACATTTAAGCAGAGCATATGGCTGGTTCAAATTTCTATTTCCCATAGAATTTAGAAAGTAGCTGGTGGTCAGTAAGTGTTCTTTTAGTGACATTAAATAGATTTTAAGCATGTTTATAAATATATGTGTTTGTGTATGCTCTGCTGATGATTCAATTACTTTCATTGTGTATATTGCAAATATGACTTGGTTCTTCACCTTTTCAAAGCAGAGAAAGACCAGTATTTCTTAGAACTATTTTCTGACAGTTGTTCCAAAACACTAGCACCCCCTTTGGAAGTGACCCATAATACAACAGCATATGTTAGAAAGTTTTCATTATAATCTCAAATTCAAACATGACACTGAGGCCCTAAAAGCTGACCTTGTTTGTCTGAAGATACAAAACAAGGAATCCAGAACTTCTTATTTCTTTTATTTCTACCAGATAACTTTAAAGAGAAAAAGTTCAGGGACAGAGAGTTAAATGAGCACTAAAACACCAGCCCAGGACAAGGCCAGAAATGGCTTTGTATGAAATGCCAATCTCTAAATAGCCCATGCAATGCCAACATAAATTTTACAGCAACTTTCTGTTCTTCCCTGGAATCTCTCAGTTGGAAGGAGTCCTATACGAACAATTGGATAAACTGTCCCCCTCAAGCCTTCTCCATGAGGCTCCTGTCCTCTGAGGAAGTGGGAGCTCAAGGGGCAGCTGGTGGACAGTGTCAGCTCCTAGGCCAATGTTCTCCATTTGTCTTGTCAGAGTCAAGCCTGCAAAGTAACTCAAACAGAATCTTGTCCAACTTATCTTACTGAGTAGCTTTTAGTATCTTAAATATAAGAAAAAGAGAAAGAGGGTGATTAAACACTGAAGATGGAGAGGATGGAGAAGTTAAGCAAGTGATCAGGTGCTAACACTCATGGACCAACATTTGCTGGACTTGAGTTACGATAACATTCATGCTCTGATTTGTCTGAGAGGCATGCGAATGAATATATAACTCAGAAGCTGGGGGAGACAGGAGAAGAGACAACGAAAAACATCCCCCCTCCAAGAGCCCAGCTTAGATTGTAGCCAAAGCACAGCCAGTACCAGTGATTAATAAACTCATAAAATGGCAAAAATGAGAATGCTGTGCTTGGAACCCATGGTATACCCCACACCCACCCAGACTGGCTCGGCCCATGTCTGAGTGTTCCCTGCAACGTGTTCTCCACTCCTTTCCTAGGAGGGAGGGACAGGTAGGCGGGCACTGTCCTGCAGCGCCAGGTGCTATAAGCACTTAAAACACCACATAAGAGCAGTCGCATCCTGAGGTCACCTCCTGCTTTAGCTGACTTCCCACTCCTGTTTTCCATGCTGACCTTGGCCTCAGCAAGCCACTTTAAGCATGTGTATGACATCCAGCACACAAAGGTACCAGGGAGTGCATTTCCCAGGAAATCACACACACACACACACACACACACACACACACACACACACACACACGTGCACACCACCTCTCCACCCTCCATCCCCATCCCCATTCTCACCAACAGCCAGGGTTAAAGAAGAAAGCCATGGTCCTTACCCACTGCCTCCTCTGGAGTCCAGTATCCCGAGGAGTCGCATACCCGCCGGGAGGAAGCCGTGTGCACGTACTGACGGAATGTCCCATCCTCCGTGCAGGCACCACACATGCTGCCTGGGACCCTGGAAGATGAGGAGGGAGATGAGGAGACTCCATCAGATGGCTTGGAGAGCAAAATTCAGGAGATCTTTGAAAATGGGGAGTGGCATTAGGTTGTGAGACTGAAGGGGAAAATAAGGAACAACTATTTCTTATCTCATTTCCTTCTTGTGTGAACCTCATCTTCACAAAATTCACAGTGACACGAGAAATCTTGAGGTTAGGAAGCAGAAGAACCTAAACCCTAAGGGAGGCCTGTGGAGATGACATGGGCAGCTCCATCCTCAAGCATTCGACACACCTGCATCTTCCAACCTAAAACTCCTATGCTGACTCCCGGTAAGTCACCTGAAGTCCCTGTATTCCCCCAGCTAAAACAGGCACTGATTTTTAGAGTACATGTGGACTTGTGCTTTAAACTCCCTAGTTTTACTCGCATGCATAAAAGTACTATGAAATGTAATGCCCTGGGCTCTCCATCACCTGTGGGGCTACCACTGAATTCCTTACCATGATCCACGGTTCTTCATGGGACAGTTCTTTCATGAATTTGATGTCCCCATCACAATAAACTAACCACCATCCCACACATGTATCAGGCCCTTCACAGGCTCTGTGAAACATGTTCTCTCGCCTCAAGGCTCTCTGCCAAAGAGCCTTTCTAACCCTCTGTGTTTAGCAAACTCCTATATATCCTTCAAGGCCCATTCAAATGTAACCTTGGCAGAGGCACTTGGTCCCACTCCTCTGAGTGGCCTGAGCTCTGTCCTCCCGGCACCCGCTGCACACTGGCTCCTGCCTTAGGGCATCACTCTGAGGCACTGATAATCCCCGTCCCCACCCATCCTCCTTGGCCTGTGAGCAGGTCCAGACACAGCTCTGCTCTATGCCCAGCCGTCAGCACAGGGACTGGCCACAGCAGTCCCTCGGGGGCGGCGGGGGGGGGGGGGGTGTATGGGCATACCTAAGACTATTCAGAGCCTAGGAAGAACTCTTCAAGCACCATGTCTGTGGTGACTGTGAAAAGCATGGACAACAACAGCTGAATAAGGAGAGGCAGTCACTCCAGGAAGCTCATCTCTGATACTTTGAATCTTTTTAGGAGCCCAACTGTGAACACACATCTGAAAATGGAGGTATGGAATCAAGGCCTCTCTGTAAGTAGGGGAAAAGCAACACCTGGTAACATACTAGAAACTAGTATTGCTGAAGGAGGTCGTAATTATGCTACCAATCCCTCATATACCAAGCATGGTGCCATAGGTGGTTTTCATAAATTATTGCTCATCCCTGTAAGAAGCCGCCTGTTTACAAATGAGGACCCTCAGCTTAGGGGGATTAGGCAAATGGCCTAAGGTCACAAATTCTTCAATTCCTATAAACCAGTTCCCAAACACCAGGAAGCGTCCAAGACTCTGGCAAGGGAAAGGGGTCGTTAGCTCCAGCCTCTGCTGCAATCAACACTGCGTAGGTGAGGACACAGCTCCAAACCACATTCCTCTGATGCACTTGGCCCTTCCGGGGCGCCACCAAGTGCGTGTTCAGGCTCCTTGCTGACCTAAGGGCTCTAAAGACCACTGGGGAGACTTATGCTTAACATTCATGCTCTGGGGAGGAGTGGCGTAAACAGAGCTCCCAGCATGACACAAATCGCTGGGTGTGTGACGTGCATCTCCCCGGACACACGTGTGGGGAGGCCTCAGCACTGCAGCCACCGGGCTGGGAAAGGGAAGAAAACACTGCCTTTCTGCCAACAGCCTTGAGGCGAGCCAGCACTGATGTCTGCATTATCGCAATGTCTGTACCAGAGCGAGAACGGGAAGATTAAATTGTTTACATGTGTTACATAAACGGATGTAAAACTCTGGTTTGCACATGCCCATGAGGACTCACTGTTCAGCCAGTTCACCCCAAACTGCACAGGCAACACACGCAGAAACGGATTTTTACACACATCACAGGGAATGAGCCAACTCACAAAGGCAGACCCTGAGCGCTGTGGTGCTGGGACAGTCAAGAGTGCTTTCTAGGCCCTGGCCAGGTGGCTCAGTTGGTTGGAGCATCATCCCATATGCTAAAAAGGTTATGGGATCAATCTCAGGTTGCACATATGGAAGGCAACCAATACATGTTTCTCTCTCATATTGATGACCCCCCTTTCTTCCTCTCTCTCTAAAAAATCAATTTAAAAAAGCATATCCTTGGGCGAGGATTAATAAAAGTGCTTTATAAAATTGTGGAGTCCAAATGATGTCAACAAGGTATCAAGGACAGGTGGCAAGATCCCAGAAGGATGGGATTGCAACTTGGAAAAATGATTCACCTGCTCTGCCCCATCCCTGTGTCTCCCTGTCCCTCTTCCCCCTCGCAGCGCTGGGGGAAGATGGGGCACAAGGAAACATGCTCCTGGGACAGCCAGCATCTTGGCTGGGCCTGACACCCGAGGGAAAGTGCAACACAGAGAGGGCTGTGTCTACCAGATAATGAAAAAACCCTAAATGAAAAGAAATAATATATTCCATGTTTCCCACTTCTGAAGTTTCACTGGCTGTCCCCAAATTCATCTCTGTAGTTGTGGGTGCTCAGGCAAGCCCCAGTGCTTCTCTATGCTTCAATGTGTATGTCACACTTACACAGCAGGAGTATGCTTACTAAAAGGACTAAATGAGGAAATTGCAGGAGAGATGCCTCCCACACAGAAGAACCAGACAGACCATGGCCACGCTCGGAATGAAGTGGCAGGACTGGGAAGCTGGAGGCCCGCACAGGTCACAGGTGGAGTTCTCGTCCTTCCCCATCCTCCCACCAATTGTCAGAGGCCAACTTTTCCTACCTTCTCCCCTTTGGACAAAAAGGTCCCTAATGTTCATTTACACCAATATGTAAAGGACAAATAAAAGTTAATATAGGTATAATGATTCTCTTCAATAAGCAGGTATTAGGTGTCTACTATGGCAGGCCAAGGGACGAAGATGCAAAAAACAGATGCTCCTGCCCCCAAGGAACTGCCAGTCCAGTAGGGCAGACATAAAAAACGAACAGATAATGACTGATCCATGAGAGGGCAGGCATAAATGGGGCAGGCACCAGGTACACTTAGAGGCAGAGAGGGCACCAGATGCCCACATAATCCAGGCAAACCCCTGATGCACAGCTTGTAGAAAGCCTGCCACCCACCAACTCACCTCCAGAGCTGACTGGAAGAGTACAGCTCACTTCCCTTCCCCCACCACCACTGTGCAAATAGCAGCCTCTGTGCCACTTTGCACTGGGAAGGGCTGATCTTGATCAGATTTGTCAACCTCATCATAGCTCCTGGCAGCTGGCCAGAGGTACCATTCTGCAGGAAATATCTGCCAGGCCCCTCGCTGAGGAGTAAGCATGGCACTGAGGTGCGGAGCCAGGGGCTCTGCTGGGGAGATGGGAACTGGGCAGCCAGATGGAGGAGGCAGCGCTCAGTGGCTGCTCATGTTCACAGCTCCTATGGGGATGCTCCTGACTTCACACCCTCCCCTGATACAGAAGAAAAGCCACAGAGAGAACAGGCCAGCTCAGCCATGGCAAGGACCTCTCACCTGTCATACATGACTCCACTAATCGGAGGCAGCCAGTAGATGGTGAGGGATGTGTTGGACTGCCCAATGACCATGGGTGGGATAGGAATGGGGGTGGGCTTTCGACTTTGACTCCATTGTTGATACACAAGGTCCAAATAGCAATGCATTCGGGCCACTTGGTTGGGGGTGAAGCTGTCAGTGCAGTCATCATCTGCGGGAACAAAAAAGGAACAGGGGAGATGGAGGTGTTAGCCTGCAAAGTCCACCTCGGTGGGACAAGTTCTGCCTCATTCACACCTGTGTCACTAGCCCCTAACACAACACCCCACACTTGTTAGGCTCCATAAACACCTGTTATGGAGTAATGGGTAATGGAGTGTTGAATGGGTAAATGTATTCTGTTCCAGGAAATGTCTGAGTTGGGAATGGGAAAGAGAAGGCAGAGAATAGCACTTGCTGTCTAAACCTGGCCATTACCTTGATGTTGGGCTGGGCCAGGTAGGCCCAGAGGTTCGGGGCTGCTCTAAGTTGATGGCTGCCTATTTGGGGATCCACAAGATGGCAGTGTTTCAGCATATGGCCTTTTTATTCGGGAACATTTGTGGAGTTGCAGACACCTGCTCCATGCCCAGTGACTTTGGCCAGGGTTAGTGAATATTCAGTGGAGACGCTCCAGGGGAGACAGAGCCTGATGTCAAGGAGGCAGCAGGACTGGAACTGGTCCCCACCTCACTTTCAGAACTGGTAAAATCTCCCTATTTGATCCCCCCCCCAGGGGGTAGAAAGGGAGTTATCTTAGTTTCAGGGCCTTTAAAAAATTATAATTTTATCTTCACTTTTTTATTTATTTAAAAATTTTATGTGTCCTTATCCCCCCAATATTCCCCCATCCCCCCATTCATGCTCTCACCCCCCCTGTTGTCTGGGTCCATTGGTCAGGCTTACGTGGATGCATACAAGTCCTTTGGTTGATCTCTCCCCCTAACCCTCACCCTCCCCTCCCTTCCCTCTAAGGTTTGAAGGTCTGATCAATGTGTCTCTGTCTCTGTTTTTGTTCATCAGTTTATGTTGTTCATTATATTCCATAAATGAGTGAGATCGTGTGATATTTATCTTTCTCTGACTGGCTTATTTCACTTAGCATAATGCTCTCCAGTTCAATCTATGCTGTTGCAAATGGTAAGAACTCCTTTTTTAATAAGAGCACACCAAACACTCATCCCTGCTGCTTCTTTTAACAAAAAATATTTTATTGAGTTGGAGAAAGAGACAGGGAGAGAGAGAAACATTAATGTGAGAGCATAATATTGACCAGCTGTCTCCTTCACACTCCCACCTGAGGATTGAGCCCACAGGCAGGGCATGTGCTCTGACTGGGAATCAAATAAGCAGCCTAGCCACCCTGGCCAGGACTGCACCCTGCTTCTCAGCTACTTCCTCTGCCCACCTGAAAAGCAGGGCTTAGACAGCTCTGCCCTCTGCAGCCCGCTGTCTGGCTGCTCTTCCCTGGCAAGTACCACTGTGACCTTGTTGGGGGAAGAAGGGAGGCTGGTCCTTATGAATGTGATGCACCAGAATTATACACTGAAATGAGAGTTGGATAAAAATTTATTGATCAGACCAGCTCACTACCCCTTCTTCCCTCCAAAGGCATAGCAGGGTTCTATGGTTGATTTATTTTTATTTTTTGGATAGTTCTAGAACTTATCACCAAGCAAGTCCATGGAACTTATAAAAAATTATCTCCTTCCTTCAACATTGGAATAAGTCATTAAATCAAACCTGTCCTTAATTTTAGTAATAAATGATAAATTTTAGTCCATTATCAGGAGTAATACTATGAACGGTATTACTTTTGGCCAGAAATGAGAAAGGTGTCAAAGGACAAGGAAGAAGCATAATCCAGGATAACAAGACCAGACAATACAGTTGTCCCCAAGGCCAGGAAATTATAAATTTTTTAAATGATATGGCACCATTTGGGGAAGGGAGGTAATCAGCACTTGCTCAGTGTTGGAAGAAGAGAATCTGATACTTTAACATAAAATGAAAAGCTATCCTGAGCTTAAAATTAATGAAGGCCATTTTCTTGACCAACTTCAAAAATAGTACAAAGAGCCACCTTGACCCAGAAACCTCTTTCCCATCACTACTAGATTCTTTCAAAGTAAATGCCTAAGAACATGGACAAGAACAGGAATATTCAGGTTCTAGAAGTCAAAGGCAGCTCAAGAAAGCTTTTGGTTTTTCCCCTTTTCTCAAATGTCCTATGTAGAAGTGACAGAAAATATCCAGTGACAGAAAATCTAGTCAATGAGACCCCTACATATCTCAAAATTTCTTTAAGTTCTTCAAAGACATGAAGAATAGCTCATGATAAATATACTTCAATGCTCGGGCATAAATGACTCTCCACCTCCTGCACATCCATCCTCCAAGCCCCCAAACTCCTCGCATCGTCTTTATTGAAAGCAAGCACACTGAGACTGATACCTGTGTAGCTCATGTAGTTACTGAATGGAGCCCCCAGGAAGTGGGTAAAGCCGCAAGTGTCATTGGTAGGCTCCGGGTCCTGGCACAGCTTACTCTTCGGAGTGGGCGCAGTGTCAGCACAGAGGTCTCCTGTGTCCATGGAGGGCACTGTCTCTCTGCAGGGGTCATCGCAAGATTCTCTTTCACTGACCCCTTTGAAGACATGGTAGAGTCCCAGAACATGCCCCACCTCATGGACCATGATGTTGGTATGGCCAGGCATTCCGTAATAGGCTGGGTTTAGGACAACGCCACCTGTAATAGAAGGTTTGGAAAACATCTCTAAGCATTTGAAGAACGGCAGCCCTCTGGTCCTTTGTTATGTTTTCTTATAAATTAGCAAGTGTTCAATGTCAGCCTCCAAGGCAGGGGTGGGGAACCTTTACCTGCAAGGGCCATTTGGATATTTATAACATCATTTGTGGGCCATATAAAATCATCAACTTAAAAATTAGCCTGCATTAACACTCTTAATGCACAATCCCCAAACAGGAGAATATAGATTTAACAAGACAGTGCTTAAATTCTAATGAAAAACGTAAGCCTTTTAACACACTTACTGATAAGTAATATTTTTTTATTCCAGAGAGATGGGACTTCCCCCAAATCATCTGCATGCAACACATAGTAAAGAGCTTGACTACCATATATATGTTAGATGGAATGTTACATATGCTAATTTAGGAGGAAGTGCTGTGTACAACAATTCTCCTTAAGGAAAACCCCAGTTCCTAGACCTCTTATAGTAATTCTGTCCATTAGAGTTTAGGGAGCCACATTGGACTAGAACTTAAGAACTGGAATACAATCCTGACATTAACTCAAAATAGTGCATGTGGCTTGACAGTGGGGGTTCTTGCCTCCTTATGGCGAAGAATTCCTGGGTTCATGGTCTCGGTCTAGAGAAGAATGGCTGACCAGAGGAGCTTAGAGGAAATGGTGACAGAGAGACCCCAAGAGACTCCCTGAAGGTGCCAGCCTCACCTGATGACTGAACATAAAATGGACTTGGCATCTACACATTAGATAGAGCCACAGGCATAACAAGCTCAACTACTAGTAAGAGTAAATATCTACCACTTAACAACACAGGGACTCAAAATAGAAATTAAGTTCAATTATAGAAGAATAATTAAGAATTTAATTTCTTGCATATCTGAATGTATACACTGGGATTTGAACAGTGCCACTGACTGTACCTAGAACATAATATGGATGGGGCTTCTGAGATTTAGCAACTGGTGGCCATGTGTGACACAGCTGTTGCTTAATGGACTGACAGTGGAGTACACTTCCTTAGAAGACCTTTTAGCTTTGATTATCAGGGACAAGCTAACACAGTAAGACAGAGTTGTTGTGTGGTAATGGGAAAAAATAGAGGGAAGTTGCTGATTAAAAGATGAAATCTAAGTAGCAGACAGCCAAGCTCCCAAAGTGATGCTGTATTAGCAGCTTCCAACTGGCTTTTCCCAGCTTCAGCACAAGACAGCCAGAGCGGCACGTGGTGAAGAAAATGATTTCCAAAGCCACTTCCATTAAACACACACACACCCTAAGGCAGTTTGAGAAAAGGACAAGTGGAAATGACTTTAAAGCAGTTCTGTAAAACTTTTAGGACTGAATATTATATGCCCATAAAACATGGCGGTTGAGGGCTGATCTGCAGGTGTCTACATAATTACTTCCAGTTACTGGCTAAAAACACTCCTCAAAATACACTTTTCACCACAAAGGGACAAAGCTACCAAAGAGTGGCTGGGGGGTCCAAGGAAGAAGCAAAGAACTGGCAGAAGTGGACTGATACACAAAGAGAAAGAAGGAAAGAAAGTGTTTTAAAAATCATTGGAGCTAGGAAAAGCAGCACATTTTTAACAGAACCAGACCAGAAACCATTCATCTCCAAATTTTGAATTGGCTTCTTAGTTTTATAGCCTGTGGTCTCATTAGAAGGAAGTCCTTATTCTGGGCAAGACCAAACCAAGAAAGGGATGTGTAAAGGATAAAGATTTTGCAGTGTGGTGTCATTTTTTTCTTCTTTATACACTTTTAGCCATTCCTACCCAACAACTGTCAAGCCCTTCAGGCTCTCCAGCTACTCTCACCTCATAGGAGAAAAGTAATATGATTTTAAAACTAAAGATGTTATTACTGAGGTATTGAAGATTTATGATGCAATTCTTTCCTTACTCCTGAATGAGGGAAGTGCTACACACACACACACACACACACACACACACACACACACCACTGTATGCCAGTATTTCAGGCACTACAGAAAGAAGAGATAAAGGTTATTTGTATGTAAATAATCACACATAAAGATGCTTATTTATTCCACCTACTTATAAATGCATGAGCCTACCTTTGGGACACCCCAATTTCAGGGCATGAAATTCATATCCTAGAGTAATTTTGTCCAAAATTTTCACTATCCAAGAGTGTTCACACGAGTTCAAAACCCCAGTGTACCTGAAATAAGCCCACTTACTGAATGCTGTCTTTTAACAATGAAATAATCTACAACAGTAGCCAGTGGGTGATTCCAAAACCAATCCCTATCTTGTTCCTATTAGGTAGCCTGTCTCATTACTAATCCTACAATTCCTCCTATTTACATGGTGATCTCCAGTGAACATACCTCATTCATTCCTTATCTCCAGAAAAAAAATCCCATTGCTTAGGCACCATAGAGACCTCCCATGGATAGGGGACAGTATCTCCTTTGTGTGTGGCCCAACCACTGAATGGTAGTGCAGCAGTGCTCTCCTCTTTACCTCCTGTACACTCTTCTACCTCCTCCTCTGCTCTCTGCACCTGCACTCACTAAAACAACCTGGCAAAGACTACCAAAGACTTCCTGCTTGTCAATCTCTGGCTGTCTCTGCCCTTGAGACCTCAACCCCTCTGTGCATTAATGTGGCACAATTGATGTAACATCCTAACCTCAATGCCAACCTCTTGGTAGGAGGAAGTCAAGGTTGTCCTGGGAGACCCCCTCCAAATTTGTGTGATGAAAAGGTATTCCACCCCTGAGTTCATCTCTGCTACTTCCACCTTGCCCACTCCCTACTCAACTGTTGCTTTGCCTTCCCCAGCCCAGAGAGCTGTCCCTCCAGCATCACTCCAAGATGGCTGCTCTCCTTGGTCCCCTGGGCCCAGGGACATTCACAGATGCTGCCCTACAGCCACCCATCCCCACAAATGGCCACCCATCACTCACTCTTCTCTGGCTGATAAGAAGACTCCCTTTGCTTCTTAGCAGCTGGTCTACCATTGAAAGCAGTTGTACCCTAAGTACACTTTTTTTCTCTTTGTAAAGGAGCCAACATCTCTCCAGTGCAGTCTCCAGGTTGGAAAGGAAGTGAGATAGGAGGCTGTTAGCAAACCCAGGAAGATCAACCACAGACACACAATGTTTGAAACGTTCTACACTGCCGCTGTTATTGCTGCTGCTACTAATGAAGCTAGCATTTCTTAGGCTGTGCTATGTGCCAGGTACTGTTCCTTATGCTTATTATCCCCATTTTATGCGGATACTAAGGCCCAGAGAGGCAACTTGCTCAAGAGCCAATTAGTTCCTATCTATGTGAAGCTATATTCTACTCTATAATTCAAAGATTTTTCTCCCCTACAAGGTCACATTATCTGAACTCATTTGTATATCCTGGATGTTTAAACCCCTATTATGAGCCAGGTTCAAGTTCCCTACCACATAACCCTTGGGTTCCATGCACACTGGGCCTGTTGCTTGTGATCTTATTGGGATGTCAGAATGTTATTTGGCATGACAGACATTTTCTAGAACAATTAAGGAAGTTGGTTGGCCCAGGACTCTCCTGAGTGTCTTAACTCCAGTGCCAGAGAGGGACAAAGTCTCTTGTCTAACCTGGCCAGTGTGCCCTGGTGCTGAGTTCATCTCTGCGGCATCGGTATTTGTGGGCCACAGGGGCTTTCTCAGATCTCTCTCTCCTTCAACGGCTGGTATAACCCTAAGTCCTGCTCCTCCTCCTTCTGTTTAAGTCCCTTCAGATGACCCCCTACTCAACATATCCAAAACCTAACCAGCTCTCCCTTTACTCCTCCTTTTCCTATATTTTCTGACTTGGCACCACCAACCACTCAGTCAAAAAGAATGCTTCTCCCTCCCCCCATTTACTTAATTATGTGAACAAAGTTTATCAGTACTTAGAGTTATAAGTTTTTAAAAAGCAATATAACTAATGCTGAATCCTATCTTGTTATAGCAATTGCTATAATTCAACCACAGACACAATAACTAATTTGGAAAGATATTCACCTCATTAAGATGTGCATTTCTCATTTTGTTTACTAGTCATCAACCAACACTTAAAAATGTTGATTTTTATCAATTTGGACAGGTAATCGGTTCCAAAATCAACTCAATTGAGGAGAAATTTTCAACAATTTAGAACTTACCAGTATTGATGTGAATATCCTATTTGTGTTGTTATACTACAGTTTTGTTAGATACTACCATTGAGAAAAATGGGTAAGCGGTTTGTGGAATCTATTTGTATTATTCCTACAATCACATGCAAATATACTACTGTATCAACATTTAAAAGTTTAGTTTAAAAAAGAATGCAAAAATTTGTTTTATTCAAAATATGTTTTTTAGCAGAGAAAGGGTGACCAATTGAGACTTTGAAAAAATAAGCATCTATATGTCCCATTAATATGAAATTCTATAGGAAAAATGAAGTAGAAACACAAATTCAAAGAGAAAAAATCAGTGAATAGTAACCCAATGTTAAAAAAAGTGTGTAGCCACAATTATTTTTAAATAAATGATAAGGATTATTAAATTGTTATATTACCAATGATACATTTAGAAAAGTAGACTTAAATTTTATTTTAAAATGTCAATAATTTATAATAGTAGAGCAGAATTTATATTATTTGCTTCTATTGGAATGTATGATTGAATGTTTAGATGTCACTCTTAGACTGTGTAAAGGGTACAGAGATTTTTGAAAGTCTTTTAGGGGGTACAGAGAGCAAAAATAAATTTGAAGAGCACTCTTCTAGCCAATATATTTCACCTTTAAGTATGCCCAGGTTTTTAACAGCCCAAACCTTGGCTCAGTCTGGAATGCCCTCTCATTGTCTGCCAAGCAAGGCTCTTTCAATTCTTCTCTCTAGCCTCACCCCTCTGGAAACTCATCCTAGGTGCTATGAGCGCAATGGAGTACCTTCTCTCCAGCTCTTGCCTGACCTCATGTGTGGTATCATTACACTGCACCCTAAGTGTATGTTTACACGTCTATCTCCCAGTTAAGCTGTGCAAATCTTTAGAGTGAATTCCTTTATTGTCCTATCTCTGGTTTTGCCATGAAACAGATTCAACAGGTTCTGGATGAAAGAATAAGTAATGAATTATCATCATGTGCCTGGGATTAATAGTTTATAAAAGGTTTACCACTTAAATTAGTTTTCTGCCTTTGAAGATATATTTTCAATTTAAGTGTTGAGTACTAAGACTAAAGATACTCAAATCAATAAACATTAGGGGTCCTCATACATTCATTTACTTATGAAAAATTCTGCCCTGGGTTACTAACAGGATTAAAAGTACAAAATTACCCGAAATGGCAGAAATGGCATTAATGGCAAAGGGGGACCACACATCACCTTAGTCTTTTAGGATAGTCACTGAAGCCACTGGTGATCAGAAGTTAGATTCAATCTTTAAACAATGGCTACTGTACTTATCGTCTAGGTCACTCAGATGACTCTCAAAATGTAGGAGTCTTATGTGCTGACACAAACAGGTAATTTCAAGTCTTGAAAAGACTATTAAGAAAATCCTAGCGTTGTTGGTATGGCTCAGCAGTTGAGTGTCAACCTATGAACTAGAAGGTCAAAGTTCAATTCCTAGTCAGAGCATATCCCCAGGCTGTGGGCTCCAACCAGGAGGCAGCTGATCAATGATTCCCATCATTGATTATTTTATCTCACTCTCTCCTCCTCTCCCTTCCTCTCTGAAATATGTGTGTGTGTGTTTTTTAAAGAAACTCCTAAATGTCTTCCCCTATCATGTTATGCTGCTGCCTGTACTGTTCTATGCCTGGTTTAGGTAAAAAGAATTTCTTTGTTCAATTACAGTGATGACTGAACAAGAAGAAATAAGTATGAACAGGAGCCATTTCACACCAAGCCAGACCTCTCAGCTGCTCAGGCTACTTCTGAAGATCACATTACCTTTCAGGCTATGGGGGGACATGACTGTAAAAACTGCTTAAGAGTAAAACATAAGTACCCACAGCTTCTTTTGCAATTCATGATGAGTCAATAATTCATGAGATAATTCTGGAAACCATTTAAATTTAATACCTTCACTCATTTATTCATTTATCCTGTCATTCACTAAGCATTCAACGAGCACCTGCTATATGCCAAGTACTCTGCTTCTGCATAGAGGTTACAGACCTTGTGCAGATTTCACAAGGTCTTACATGCACACGTGAGTATGTGTAACTCTACACAATTTTATCACAGGGATACCTTTGTATAACCACCACCACCAAAATCAAGGTACTGAACCCTGACCCTGTAGCTCAATTGGTTGGAGTGTCATCCCATACACCAAAAGGTTGTAGGTTTGATTCCTGGTCAGGGCATATACCTAGGCTGTGGGTTCAATGCCTGGTCAGGGCATGAATGGGAGGCAACCAATTGATGTTTCTCTCTCATATCAATGTTTCTCTCTTATTTTTCTTTCTCTTCCACATCCTTTTCTCCCTCCCTCCATCTCCCCATCTCCATTACTTTATAAATATATCCAAGAATGGTGACTTAAGAAAAAGATACTGAACTGTTCCATCACTATTAAGATTACCCACCTGCTATCATTTTGTCACACCCACACTCATACCCTGCCACCCCATCTCTGCCCCATTCCTAACCCTTGGCAAGCACTAACTTGTTCTCTGTCTCTATAATTCTGTCATTTTGAAAATAACTACATATATGGAATAATACAGCAGGTAACTTCGGGGATTTTTTCCTACTTAGCATTATACCCTTGAGAGTCATCTGAGTCATTCCACACATGAGTTGTTTGTTCCTTCTTGTTGCTGAATAGATTCCATTGTACTACAGATAGACTACAGTTGGTGTAAGCAGTTAGCACTGAACTCACTTTTGTCATCTGCAGTTTGAAACTATCCTATATAATAAAAGGCTAATATGCAAATAGACCAAATGGTAGAAGAACCGAACTGGTTGCTAATGACATGCACTGACCACCAGGGGGCACCAGTGGAACATGGCGGGGGTCAGCAGCAGGTGGCAGAGCATGGAACATGGTGGGTGTTAGTCGCGGTGGGATGGTGGAGCAGGTGGGGGGGGGGGGCGCCAGACCAAGGCAGTCACTGTTATCAGGGTGAGGCTCTGGTGGTTACTGAAAATTCTTTGCTCCTGCACACCATGGTCCCACCAGGTGCTCACACCTGCTGCTGACGCTGGCCCCAATTATTCCATGGAGTGCAAGGGAGAGGTGGTGGTAGCAGGGCTGCTGGAACACAGGGAACTGGAGGCTGCGGTGGGAGGGGCCGGGCAGGAGCATGGAGGATGGGACGTGCCCCTGTGCTCACAGCAGCCTCACAACCCACAGTTCCTTTCAAGGTGCATGAATTCATGCACTGGGCCCCTAGTTACAAATAAAACTGCTAGGACAATTGATATAAAAGCTTTTGAATAGGTTTAAGTTTACATTTCTCTATAATCAGTGTCCAAGAGTCCACTAGCTGGAGCATAGGGCATATGTTTGCTTAGTTTTATAAGAAACTGCCAAAGCATTCTGCAGAGTGGTTGCACCATTTTACATTTCACCAGCAATGTAGGAGAGATCCAGTGTCCCTGCATCTTCACCAACATTTAATACTGCCATTATTTTAAAAATCATTAAAATATAGTTGGCATACAGTATTTGTTAGTTTCAGGTGTCCAATATAGTAATTTGACATTTACAGACCTCATGATGCTATCACCACAATAAGTCCAGTAGCTACCTGTCAGTGTGCACATGTATTCCAGTAGTATCAACTCTATTCCCTGGGCTGTACCTTCCATCCCCGGTATTTTTTATTTTGGCCATTCTAATAAGTGAGTAGTTACATCTGGTTTCAATTTGAAATCTCCCTAATGGCTAATTATATTGAACATCTGTTCATGTGCTTATTTCCCATCTGTATTTCCTCTCTGGTAAAATATTTGTTCATGTCTTGCCCATTTTCTAATTGGAATGTCTGTTTTACTATTGAATTTTGAGAGTTCTTTATATATTCTAGATACAAATCCTTTGTGAGATGTATGGTGTGCAAACATTTCTTCCAAGAGTGATGCTTTTTTGTCTAAACAGACTCAGAGAAAAAGTTTTAAATTTTGATGAAGTACAAATTATCAGTTATTTATATGGACTATGCTTTTGGTGTTGTTTATAAGTTCACCCTTTCTTGTAGTCCTGCCCTGACGATTTTCTCCTATGTTTCCTTTTAAAGTTATATAGTTTTATTTTTTTATATTTAAATATCATATCTATTTTGAGTTAATTTCTGTACAGGTGTAAAATTCACATTAAGATTCCTCTTCTTCTGCCTGTGGATGTCCAATTGCTTCAATACCATTTGTGGAAAATACTTATTGCCTATTAATGTCAAAGTCTATGTAAGAATATTACCTCCTTTATTCCTCAGAGTGATAATACATTCCTTCTCTATTATTTATTTTTTCTTGATCAAGGTTATTTTTTTACTCTCTAGGGGTCTATCAATCCTTTTTTCCTCTCTCCCCCTAAAAACTTTTGGTTCTGTATGAATGTTTACTTTCTATTTTATTTTTTTCTACTTTTGTTACTTCCTCTGGTCTTCATTTGTTGGGTTTAATTGTTATGCCTCCAACATATAGAATCAATCTCATTCCATGTCATCACTTTATTTACATCTAGATTATAGAGTTAGTCTAGAACAGTGGATGGCAAACTCATTAGTCAACAGAGCCAAATATCAACAGTACAACAATTGAAATTTCTTTTGAGAGCCAAATTTTTTAAACTTAAACTTCTTCTAACGCCACTTCTTCAAAATAGACTCACCCAAGCCGTAGTATTTTGTGGAAGAGCCACACTCAAGAGGCCAAAAAGCCACATGTGGCTTGTGAGCCACAGTTTGCCAACCATGGATATAGAACATCCTGAGTATTTCCCTCTGCTTGCTCTAATATCTCTTACCTGTCTGCAGTGAAACATTTTGACAAATTATGTTTAGTCTCCACTTCACTTACCCAGGTGACTGACGGCTTCCTTATCCCAAGGCCAGGTGGCAGCACCTGCTAGGTCTTCCCTCACAGAGCTGGCAAAATAGACATTGAGGAAGTGTGTGCTGTTGAGCTGCAGCGCCTCCTTCAGCTCCTTCACACTCATGTAGGCCCTGCAGAGCATGAGAGAGGGTCAGAGTCACACTGAGGGGTCAGCTCTCAGAGAATAGCACATCTACTCAGACTCAGACACTCCCAGCTAATGCCACTTTTTAGAAGGGCAGGGAGGCAGAGACCAGGCTTTCATGAAGACATTTTGGATATTTATTCTAAGATCAATAACACCCCACCTTGTTAGCACTCAGTATTTGACATCATATTCAAGTTCCCACTCTACACCCAGATCATTTATTCAAGATAAACCCAATGTCACTCCTAGTTCTTTGCCCTGAGATTTATCCCAGGCCATGGTGAAGGCCATCTAACTCTCAGTCTCAGCTTCTTTGCATCACACTGCATGATCTATATTAAGATCAGAAGACCAACTGAATCTTTATCTCAGTATATGCTTCTTCCCAGACATTACTTTTTTTTTTCTTTTTGTAAATATATATTTTTTATTAATTTCAGAGAGGAAGGGAGAGGGTACGAGAGAAACATCAATGAGGAGAGAGGATCATTGATCAGCTGCCCCCTGCACACCCCTCACTAGGGATCAAACCTGCAACCGAGGCATATGCCCTGACCAGAATCAAACCATGACCTCCTGGTTCATAGATGGATTTTCAGCCACTGAATCACACTGGCCAGGCTTCAATCACACATTACTTTTTAAAAGGGAAATAGTGGCTAGGAAAGAAAGTGAAAGATGAGAGAGAGAGAGAGAGAGAAAGAGAGAGAGAGAGAGAGAGAGAGAGAGAGAGAGAGATGAATGATAGGTAAGAGAGTGTGTCATAAAGCTACTGCAAAAATATTAATTATATATTTTTTTTATTTTTCTAGCCCCTTAATCATAGAAATCTACTCCTACTACACTACCTTATAATACCAAGTATCTTTATTGATGGTCTTAAAAGCACTAGGCAACATTATGTTTACACTTATCGAATCAACGGTCTATTAAAAACACATGCCCTATGGCCCATTAAAAAAGAAAAGGAAATAATCACTTGATCTTTTTATAAGTTCATATATAGTCAAAGACCTTCATATTCCTGGCAACAGTGAAACTTAACACTGTACCACGAGCAAACAGAGGCTGCCATTCTCACTGAAGAGCTATTCTAAGAAGGAACAAGGAAACCAGAGCTCAGTGGCCCCTAGGACTCACTAGATGCTTCCCATAGTGGCTGGCCATGGTTTGCACTCCAAAGAGGGGAATGTTCTCATCACAGCTTCAACTGAACAGACCGTTCTCTCAACCTAAATTGGATCAAGCTCCACGGTTGCTATTCTGGTAATCTCCCAACCCAGAAGCTCATGTTAGGACAGCATGACCTTTCTTCTCTTGCTTGCTCTATCTCCCAGCTACACTACTGATGCCATCTACTTATGGATGCCTCATGTAGGATATACTAGCAAGGAGTACCCAAGAAATAGAGATCACAAAGATTGGATTTTTTAAAAGAGAAAGGTATGTAGATATGTAGAGCTAAGACCCATTGGCCATAGCATAAGAGCTTTTCTTCCTTTAAAAAAAATTTACTGATTGACTTAAGAGAGAGGGGAGGGAGGGAGGGAGAGAGAAAATATCCAGGCATTCATTAGGTGATTCCTGTATGTGCCCTGATCACAGGGGATCAAACCCACAACTTTGGGGATTGGGACAATGCCAGGACCCAAAGATTGTTTTAGTATTCTTTGGAACAGAACCAAAAAGAGAAATAAAAACAAAAAACAAAAATGATTTTGCTTTAGAACCAGAGATTCTTGGGAGAAATAGGATTTGAAAAATACTTTCTTATAGAGTTATAATATCTTGGAAAAACAGTTCTCAGCCCCAAGAAATCATCCAGTTCCACGAGGTGATGCCAGATGTGATCAAAGGGATATTCCTTCTGCTGCCGTCCTGGAGACACAGTGTGTTTTGGACTGTTGCCTGGTTTTCCCTGAACATTAGTCACATCCGTGTTCCCTTTCTCCTCTATTAAAAATAATTACAATTTCCTGACTTGATAAATTAATGGTTTGAAGCTTTGATGACATCAAATAATTATCTGACATGGAGATACCCCAATAGGCCAGAAGATAAGAGTAGAGAAGGGGCAGATGGGAGATGAGACAAGAGAAGAGAAATAGAAAAAGGAAAAAGAAAAGAACAAGAACAACCAGAAACCATCTATACACAATGCAGGGACCATGGAATAAAAGTCATACCCTTCCCTGTCTCTATCCAGAACTCCCATTAACATTAGGAATTGGTAATCTGGCAGTTCTCTCTCTATCCCCCTCCCTCACTTTCCCAAATCTCCTGTCCCTGGTATGGTTTACTTGGACTATATGTGTGTTTTTGGCTCCTCGATCTGCCATTTACCAGTCTTGGCCACCGACTTTCTGTCCTCCCTCAACCCAGCAGCAGTTCCACTCATTTCCCTTGAGCATCCTCCAACAGGCCTCTTACTCCACCACCAACCTCATTAACTGGTTCTACTCATCGCCCTCTTCTCCTTGCCCATCCCTCTCTCCAACCATAAAGTATCCTTCCAGATGAGAGTGGTTATATCATGCTGGTGGCAAACTGGGTGTGGTTGCTCCAACTCCGGCACTCCATGGAAATATAGATAGAAGTCAGCAAGTCCAAGAGAGAGAAGACATTTCAAAACACAGTTTAAACAGTAATTAATTGAATGGATAGAAAAATGTCATATTTTGTTGGAAACAAAGATTTGTGTCCAGATGATTCTAGAAACCAAAAAAAAAAAAAAGTAAAAATACGGACGTCAGTGTATTTGCTTTGGTGTAGAATGTTTGCCTATTACAGCACATGTATGCCATTTTAGGACTTACATCAGAGCCAATGAGGACAAATAGCTTAGCTTGACACTAATGTGGCCAGAGTCTGGCTCAGACCTACAGTGGGGAAAGTGACTATTATCCATAAATTCAGAGCTTAAAATTTTGCTTCAAAAATGATTAAGAGACAAACTTGCTTTCCTAAAGAACTTAATATTCAATGGAAGGTAAAATGATATACATAAATGTTATAAAAAGCATAAGAGTCACAAAGTGACCATGTGAAACGAGAGATGAACTGCATGAATCTGCTTAATTCCTGCCAGGATCTCCCCTTCCTCATACTCTTCACACTCTAGACTGAAATACTCACCACACCCTTCTCCCTGAGGACTCAGACCAACCAAAGTGAGGGTGCTTCTTTATTTTTATAAAAATTGCCTCAGAAACAAGTTCCCCTTGAAACTGGCATCCCAAGTGGCTGTGTGCACTGCTGCCTTCTCTTACTTCTGACGTGCCCCTGATAGATGCACACTTGCCTCACCAATATTATGACTGAGACCCACTGGTTTGGTATAAAACTTTGCCCGGTGTAACCTGGATGCCATCAGCATCATTTCCATCACTTCCATCAAAGATGCTTTTGTTAAAGTTGTTAGCAACCTTCTAATTGCCCTTCCCCACAAATGAAAAAAAAATCAGTCACCTTCTAATTGGAATGTGCCATATAGCTAGGACCCGATCAATTATAATGACTATTAGAGGCAAATAAATTATTGCCAGATTAATGATTTTCACTTTAATAATTATTTATCTTGGCAAAAAGGCAGACTTCAAATGTTTAGTGGTGTGTGTTTTATTGTGAATCATTCTAGTCCCTATCTTGCTTATTATTCTAAAAACTGTAAATTTTATTCTGAATCCAAAAATAAATAAAAACTGTAAATTTTAAAACATCATTCTTTGCATTTTTTATGCTTCATATGTATTTTCTCATATGAAGGTCACAACAATCATATGAGGTTAGCATATTTTAGTTTACAGATAAGAAATTAAAGTTTTCAGAGATAAAGTCACTTGCTTCACACCTATAAGTTTCAGAGGCAAGTTTTAAACCTGAGTCCCTCTCACTCCAAAGCCCACATTCTTCCTTCTATTTTTTTTTTTTTTTTGTGTGTGTGTGTGTGTGTGTGTGTGTGTGTGTGAGAGAGAGCGAGAGCGAGAGCGAGAGCGAGAGCGAGAGCGAGAGAGAGAGAGAGAGAGAGAGAGAGAGAGAGAGAGACTGGCCTGGATTTTTAAAAAAATATAGTAAGTCTTTATTGTTCAGATTAATACAGGTGTTCCTCTTCCCCTACCCCCAATAGCTCCCCTCCACCTGATTCCCAACCCATGCCCTTACCCCTGCCACTGTCTTCATCCATAGGTGTAAGATTTTTGTCCAATCTCTTCCCGCACCCCTCAGACCCCCTTACCCCTAAGAATTGTTAGTCCAATCCCTTTCTATGTCCCTGATTTTATTGTATTCACCAGTCCATTTTGTTCTTCATATTTTTTATTCACTTGATTTTTAGATTCACTTGTTGGTATGTA
Organism: Vespertilio murinus; assembly: GCA_963924515.1. Lineage (NCBI taxonomy): Eukaryota > Metazoa > Chordata > Mammalia > Chiroptera > Vespertilionidae > Vespertilio > Vespertilio murinus. Next base: position 18,574,956 of record OZ004719.1, on the reverse strand, counting down.
TGTATTTGATGTCTTTTTGTTGTTCATAATTTTTTACCTTTACCTTTTTCTTCTTCTTCCTCTTCTTTTTTTAAAAATATATTTTATTGCTATTTTACAGAGAGGAAGAGAAAGAAATAGAGAGCTAGAAACGTCAATGAGAGAGAAACATCGACCAGCTGCCTCTTGCACACCCCCTACTGGGGATGTGCCCGCAACCAATGTACATGCCCCTGACCAGAATCGAACCCAGGACCTTTCAGTCCGCAGACTGACGCTCTACCACTGAGCCAAACCGGTTTCGGCTTCTTCGTCTTCTTAAAGAATATCCTTCAACATTTCATGTAATCCTGGTTTGGTGTTGATAAACTCCTTTAACTTTTTCTTGTCTGTGAAGCTCTTTATCAGACCTTCAATTCTGAATGATAGCTTTGCTGGGTAGAATAATCTTGGTTGTAGGTTCTTGTTGTTCATCATTTTGAATATTTCTTGCCATTCCAGTTTGGCCTGCATTTTTCTGTTGAGAAATTGTATGGGTATTCCTTTGTAGGTAACTAGCTGTTTTTCTCTTGCTGCTTATAAGATTTTCTCTTTGTCTTTTGCCCTTGGCATTTTAATTATGATGTGTCTTGGTGTGATCCTCTTTGGATTCCTCTTGTTTGGGGTTCTGTGCACTTCCTGAACTTGTAGGTCTATTTCTTTCAGCAGGTAGGGAAAATTTTCTGTCATCATTTCTTCCAGAAGGCTTCAATATTCTGCTTGCTCTCTTCTTCTGGCACCCCAAAAATCTGGATGTTGGTACGCTTTAAGCCATCCCGGAGGCACCTTATGCTATCCTCAGACTTTTGGATTCTTCTTTCTTTTTGCCTCTCTGGTTGGGTGATTTTTGCTCCCTTATATTCCAGATCTTTGGTTTGATTATTGGGGTACATTGATCTATAGTTGAGTTTCTGTATATTCTTTATTTCAGACTGTGTATGCTTAATTTTTGGCTAGTCCATTTCCATATTTTTGGTATTCTCATTAAGGTCTTTGAAGGTCTCACAAAGCTTCTTGGAGGTCTCATCAAGTTTCTCAAAAGTTTTTAGAAGACTCTAGAGTGACCTTATAAATGTGATTCTGAACACTGTGTTGTCCAGTAGTTTACTTTCCTCAATCTCTCTCATTCGTGACATGCTTCTGTGTCTAATCATTTTGGCTGCCTCCCTGTGTTGATGGAGTGGTTTTGTGTGGTTGGTGACATATAGGGGTCAGTAGCTCAGCTTCCCCAATCACCTGAGGTGGTCGCTTTTGCTATATCCCTTTGTGGGTTGAATGCAAAGTCTTGGTGTAGTTAAGCCTTGATTGCTGTTGGTACACTGGGAGGAATTAACTCCAGGCCAATTGCCTGTGAGGACCTGCTATGTCTATAAAGGAAGAACTACTGCACTGTAGACACACTTTGTTTCAGTGGGGCTTTGATGCTCACTGAGGCCGCCTCCCGAATGTGTCACACATGGATGTGAGGGGTTAAAACTGAGCACTAGGAACACTGGCTTCTGGATCTCCAATGGGGTGCAATTCAGCTACTGCACCCTGCAGGAGTTATAGTGTGAAACACAGTCCTCTCCTCCTTTGCTAGGTTAAACTGCAACTGAGAGGGCCAGTCATATGCAAAAGCCGCTGCTTGGAGCTTGGGTGTGTTGTGAGGGGCAGAGACTCAAGGCGGAGTTTCAGGGTGTCACTAGGCTAGGGCGTGGCCAACATCTATGGCTGCCCATCAGCTGCCTCTCTGATCTTCTTCCCCGTGTCCCTGCAACTCCCCAAGTCTCACACCACAGCACAGCAAACAAATATTCTTGCGGGAATCTCTGCAAGCCAGCCACCCTCACTTTCCAACCCAATGGCAGGCAGACAGTCTAACTTCTCCCCAGAAACTGGATTTCAGAGAGATTGGGAGCTTGTCTCTCTTTGGGTTGAAGAAAGCAACACCTACTGCCAGCCCGTATTGCGTCCGTGCTCCCCTACCTCAGTTTTTCAGCGCTTGTGTCCTGAATTCTCATCTTTCTCTTTCAGTCTAGTTGTAGGGCTTCCTTTCAGCCAGATTTCCCTTGGGTTTAGGGTGATAAACGTTTTATTTTATAGTTGTATATTTGAATTGTTGTGCATGGCAGCAGATTAGGTGTGTTTACCTATGCCACCATCTTCATTCCTCTTTCTTCTATTCTTAAATTGGTTTTACTATAATCTGTGAGTCAACTGTGTTGGGCCTTGGCAATGAAAAGTTGTATGAGACATGACAGTTGTTTTCAAGAAACTTTGTGTGGTAATGAAGATTACTGTGTAAACAGGTGGTTATAGTGCAAGGTGACAGGCACAATGATAGCCATGTGAACAAAATTATTTGCAAGAGCAGAAGATGGGTTGAAAAATCAGCATAACGAACCAGACAGATGCTATGAATTGGCTTGTGCACAACTTCCCCACTCTTTTCTTGGGTGTCTCCTGCGCTGGAGGACAGAGAAGTTAGGTTCTATATTTCTCCAATTCCCTTGCTCCAGAGGATCTGGATGTGATTGAGATTCTTCTAATCAGCTGTGCTCTAGTGAGAGGTGGAAGGTGACAGTGAGATAAAGAACTTACTTCTGATTGTTTGTTTGTTTTTTTCGCTGCCTGCCAGCATGGCTGGGCAAGTGTCCTGGTGCCCAGGCACTAGCAGTGAGGGTGTGGGGAAGCTGGTGCAAATCTAGACAGAGCAGTGCTGCTGGGACCTCAACCCTCCCTGCCTTCCGGGCTCTGACAGGGGCTCTACTTGCTGGCCAGTTCTTAGAGGTTGTTCTGAGAGATCTTCCTAGATGCCCAAATGAAATCCTATTACACTGGCCCTTTCAAAACCTTTGTAACCACTAAATTCCTTTGTTGGTTAAAATAGCTACAGTACTTTTTGTTTTCTGCAACTAAATTTTGACTGATTCAGAATTACATTCCAGCTGTGTTTACAATGTTTGATTTTAGTTCTCAAGGCATAAGAACAGAAAAATACTTTCAAGCTGATGAAGAAATGGATCAAGGGTTGTTGTTTTTAATCTGAATCATAGAATTATACACTAAGATCCAAAAAAAAAAATACCTATTTAGGTGCTGATAACAAATTACCATTCAACTCTGTGGATAATAAGATATGCAAAAAGGCTGAAGATTGAAAGATATTTCAAGTTCCATTAAAGGAAAAAGAGAAATTTGGAAACTACAGATTAGTGAGCACAATTATCAATTCCAAGAAATAGTCCCAATGCATTATTAAATAGACAAATGTTTACAGTTAGATAAAAAAGAGGTGATGACTGGAACTACCATGGGCTCACTTGGGGGTGGGGAAATCACACAAAATTAATCACATTTATTTTGTTGTTGCTTTGGGTGTTTTGTTGGATTTACTGGAATGGCATAATTCCTTAGAGAAAATATGTCTTGACTCAACAGGATACATGATGAATCTCTTGCAAGATCTTAATGAGGATGGTGGAGAAATGCATAGTTATAGATTCCTGACAACTCACACCAAATCAGGAGATCAGATCTTTGTATTTGCCCTGATTTAACTGAATTATTTAAAATCAATGTCTTTTAAGAATCTACACAATGTAATTTTATCAAATTTTAAAATGATTTAAATTAGAAAGATGATATGTTGGATTCAAATACATATAAAAAAGTTATGATTATGGGGATAAACTCAAAGGTAAAATTGAAAAGTTTCAAATGTAAAATTTAAATTTAAGCATATAAAAATAACAATTGCTAAAATACAGTATTAAGGACTCTGGATTTAGCAACAATTAATAGGGGGAAATGACTACAGATTTCAGTTGCCAACAGTATTCTGTGACTCCCTGGGGGAAACTATAGTCCCCTAGGATTTAATTCTAGGCACAAAGAGAGTGCACTGCCACAAATAGATCTGAGCTTGGTTATCCTATACTTCTTTTGGACATGTCATTCTTGGTTCTCTGAGGTCTGCACAATCAAATCCTTTACATTTCCTTTAAGTTGCCACTTAAAGCCTTTTATTCTGGCCCCCAGCGTATCCTAGCACCGCTATGCCATTGATTGAGCTAAACTGATTTATTCACTGATGTCAAGCATGCCTTTAATCTTTTTGGTTTTGAGGCTATTTGGTTAATTGGTTGTGTTTTAGTTTTATTTTGGCCTCCCTGCTTTACTTATGTTCTCCCCTTACATATACAATTAACAAAGATAATGGGCCCTGACATTCAAGGTCCATTTTCTATCTCATTTCCTCTGTGAAGCCCACATCATCCCACCCTGAAATGAGCCCCACATCTGAATTACAGTGTCATTCAGTCTAGTCTGTAACACAATGGACTATAATATGTAATTATAATATGTAAGCCTGTATTGTATGAGCTTTAAATTTGTACCAACAAGAATAGTATGACAAAAAAAAAATAGATAATAACATGATAGTATAATAGCACAGTATATTATTCTAATAATACTATCTAATAAAAGAGTAATATGCAAATTAACCACCACTCTGCTACACCCACAAGCCACGCCCAGCAGCCAATCAGAATGACTATGCAAATTAACCCTAATCAAGATGGCTGCAGCTACAGAGAGCAGGAGGCAAGCTTTCCACACATCCTGGCTGGCAGAGGCCTCCACTCAAAGGTACAAAGTTTCAATTATAGAAAGTAAATAAATTCCAACAGAAATGGCGGCAGCCACTGAGCTGGAAGAGCAGGAGGCTAGGGTTGCCCCAGGCAATGGAGGAAGCCAAGCTTCTGCAGCCCTAGAGGCTCAGGCCTTCACTCCAGGCTACAAAGTTTCAATTGTAGAAGATCCATAAATTCCAACAGAAATGACTGCTGCCACAGAGCCAGCAGGAGGCTTGGCCCTGCTCAAGGCTACAAAATTTCATTTGTAGAAGATAAATAAATTCCAGATACCAGGGCCTCTGCTTGGGTTGCTGGGAGGCATTGCTGGCCTGCAAACCACCACAGGTCCCTCTCTCAGGCTACCCCATGCCCCAATGGAACTCCCACCCTGATCCAGGACATCCTTCAAGGCAAACCAGCTGACTCCCACCAGTGCACCAGGCCTCTAACCTATCTAATAAAAGAATAATAGGCAGATTGACCATCACTCCAACACTCAAGATGGCTGCCCCATGTGGTTACAGATCAAAGATCCTGCCCCCACATGGACACAAGATGGCCACCACAAGATGGCCAGCAGGGGAGGGCAGTTGGGAGATATCAGGCCTGCAAGGGAGAGCAGTTGTGGGTGATCAGGCAAGCAGGGAAGAGCAGTTGGGAAAGATCAGGCATGCAAGGGCGGGCAGTTGGGGGCGATCAACGCTGCAGGGGAGGGCAGTTAGGGATGACCAGGCTGGCAGAGGAGGGAAGTTGGGGGCTAACAGGCTGGTAGAGGAGTAGTTAGACATCAATCAGGCTGGCATGGGAGTGGTTAGGGGTGATCAGGCTGGCAGGCAGAAGCAGTTAGGGGCAATCAGGAAAGCAGGCAGGCAAGCAGTTGGGAGCTAGCAGTCCTGGATTGTGAGAGGGATGTCCGACTGCCCACCAGGATCAGGCCTAAATGGGCAGTCGGACATCCCTTGAGGAGTCCCAGATTGGAGAGAATGCAGGCTGGGCTAAGGGACAGCCCCCCCCCCCCATGCATGAATTTCATGCACCAGGCCTCTAGTATAGTATAATAGAGAATGTGATAGCAAAATATAGATAATATAAATTTCATTTAAAGTAGATCTAGTAAGATAAATTAAAACATAAATATCCATACCAAAAGTCATTAAAAATTATCTAGGTCTATAATTATCCCATTTAATAAAATAGAAAAATGTGCCCAATATATTAACGAGTGAAAAATCAAACTGTACAGCCATAAGCTTAATATGATTCTATGCATTTATAACTATATTTTTAAATTAATTTATTGATTAAACATATCTTACATATTGTCAAATGCTCATTTAATATCAGTTGAATGTATCAATGGTGAAGATGGGCTGTAATTGGAAGATGAGACAGAGAATACCTCATTCATCCTTCCACCCAATGTCCCAACACTGCCCAACTGCAGAATCCCCATAAACACAAGGGTCCATTTACATCTGAAGGAGCCAAAATTGAGGACCTGCTGCCTCTGGTAAAGAACAAGAGGCAAAAATACACCCAGAGATAAAACCCAAAGCACACTCTCTTTGATAATTTTTTTTTTTAGTGATTAAAGACAGAGCAGGTTCTTGGCAAAAATACTGTACATGCTAAACTCTCAGGGCCCAGGTAGGAATGGACAGTGTAACTACATGAGCATTACACTAGGTTTTAAAAATATGAAGCATTTCCCCAGAGGAGTGGTCCTCATGGGTAACTGGAGAGGACACAATGTGTTCCAATTAATGGCAAAAACCCATGAATACATACACTATTTTAGTCAGGTGTTTTTTTTTTGTGTGTGTGTTTTTTTGTTTTTGTTTTGTTTTGGGGGGTTTTTGGTGTGTGCTTCTTTTCTCTTTTCCTAAAGCTCTTTCATCCACTGTTTTAGAACATTTTAAAAGAATTTAAAATATGATTTTCTTCAAATCCTATTTTCAAGAAAAGCATCCTTTCTGTAATACATGGTACATACACATACCACTGAATCAGTTCTTTTTGATGATACACATGCACCACACTGGACTCAACTTTCTATCAACTAGGGAAAGGTCAACAAATCCTATAAGAAAATTAATAATTGAATATCATTTACATTTGACTTGAGAAGGTAGGACGAAACACTCAACTCAGAAATTATTTCCTGAGCACCTAATAAATGCCAGGTCCTGTGCTGAATAATCAGGATATAATGCTGAATAAGCCTGCTCATCTCTTCTACTCTCATGGACTTCTGTGTCCCTTTAGGGAGGAGGACAAGGAAATAGGCAGTGGTACTGAGACTCAGAAGGTTCTTTGATAGAAAAAAGAAAAGATGTGGTGAGAATCCACGGACCAGGACTGGAGGTGCCAGGGGAGTCATCTCAAAATTGGTACCTGCCCCAAGACCTGGCAGGTGAAAAGGTGTTACCCTGGTGAAGGGATGGTCTGGGAGGAGGAGCTATTAATGGAAATGCCCAGAGGAGTGGGCAGGAAAATTATGCAGTTCCTGAGATTTGGAGAGAAGTGGAAAGTATTCTGACAAGGGAACAGCAATTGGATCCTGAAAAGTCTTGCAGACCATGGTAAGAAGTTTAGAGGAACATGACTAAGCTCGCCTTGTAGACAGACTTGTCTTTCTTTGAAAACTGATTAAGGTGTTACATATGTGTTCTCATCCCATTTGTCTTAAGAATGTGTGGAGAATAGATTTGGGGAGTGAAAATGGGAGGCAGAGGATCCTGTCAGGGGCTGTAGCTGGATTTGAGAGACGTTTAAGAATAGAACTTAGAGGAATTAGTGATTAATTGGATGAGGCCAGGTGAGGAAGAGTCCAAAATAATGTCTGGGTTTTTAAATTGAGTAACTAGGTAGCACAATTCACTGAAACTGAAAATAGAAGGAACAGGTCTGGGTGAGTCAAATATGAATACAGAAATGGCTGTACCTCCTAGGAGGTGTGTGCCTCCTAGAGTGGAATTATTTAATTCCTTTCAGGGAGTTAATATTGAGAAATTCCTGTCTCAAACACCACTTCCTGGGAATCACCTGGAAGATAGAGAAAATAGGAGGAGGTTGGGAGTAAAGAAGGCAAGGGTTGATGGTAGTAGTTTGAGAGGAAGCTCCTCTAGGCTGCTTTCCCAGTAAATAGAAGGTGAGGGGTCCCTTCAGAGTGGGAAGTGAGGTGATGAGGACGAAAATTTGAGAAGACTCAGAAGGTGTGAAATATCACTGTGGGAAAGCAGGGAATGGGGAAGCACTTACTAGGGAGATACATGGAGACCACTTAGATGGCATTCCTGAGAAAGGACTGCCATGCTCATCTTCTCCTAAATCCAGTAGTCATCACGCCTACTTAGATGTAAGTAAAAGACTTCTGCTGTCACTCACAATTTCAAACTACAGTAGTGGATTTGTTTTCCTCAATGTGGAATTTATAAATGTTATAGAGTAATAAATTATGTTAATTATAAATCATATACATGCTTAGATTATATATAAACATAAAGATGTTCATTCACCCTTAGCCCTCTGGAACACTGTCCTCTACAAGGTCACCAAATATCTCCTAGCTCCTCTTTCTAGGACACCTCTCTGAGGCATCTGGCATCAGTGACCACTTCACTTAGCTTCATTAAGTCGGCATTCTCCTGTTTTATCTCCTATAGCTAGATACCCCTTCCCATCTCTCTCTCCTGGGACCTTCTCTCTCTCCCCATCTCTCAAGCAATGCTCTCCCCAGGCCCAGCCCCTACTTTCTTACATATCACTCTCTACTTCCCTGGGGTGAGCATGTTCATTCCTGCAGCTTTTCTTGCAGTGATGACTCCAAAATGTGTGTCTCTAGCTTAGATTTGTCTTCTGAGCTCCAGATAAGTATATTAATTGTCTACTGGGTATTATCCCCTAGATATTTGAGACCTCAAATTCATGAAGTCTAAAACTCAACTCATTCTCCTTTTCCATTTCCACTTCTTATGTTTTCTTGTCATGGAGACAAGCATCATCATTACTCTGTATCCAGCACTCTGGAAGGATGTTATCTTTTTCAATTCCATGTTCAATCAATCACCAACTCCAATAAGTTCTATATAGAATATTTCTAAAATCTTTCCCTCCCACAGTCTACTCTGTCATCGCTTTAAGCCATCATACCTTCTTTCATGGTTTATTGAACAAAATCTTTACTGCTGGCCTGTGTCCATGGCTGCCTATGGCCAGTCTGCCCCATTTTCTTCCATCTTCCTTTTGGAAATCTAAGCCATTTACCCACTTACAACACTACAGGGGTATCCAGTGCATTTGAGATGAAATCCAAATGCCTTAATACATTTTCAAAACCCCTCATGACTGGCCCCTTGCTACCTGTCTGGCTTCATCTCTGGCCATTATTTCTCTTACAATGATTTTCCAAATCCAGCTCTGCATCTGCGTTATGCTCTCTCATGGTTCCATGAAGGTACACAAAAATTTTTTCAGCCTAGAATGTTCTTTTTCTGTGAACTTTTCTAGTAACAACTATCCATGATTTTTAAAAAATTTGGTCCTGATCACAGATTTGGTTTAACCCGGGTACTACTACATCAGCATTGGTCCCACCAACTGATATTGAGGGTACTATGCTGGTGACTGGTGGAAAGCTATAATGTCAGTGGAGAGCCTTCTGATTCCAGAGTTCTCTAACATGGTACAGTATTGCCTCTAATGACAGACAAAATATTTCTCAATATTAAGTCCCTGAAAGGAATTAAAATAATTTCACTCTAGAAGGTATACACCTCCTAAGAGGTACAGCCATTTCTATATTCATATATGACTCTTTTATAAAGCAACTAATTCCAATGGACCACCAGATAATAAAATAAGCATTTAAAGAATAGACTCATAGACTCCAGAAGTCTCTTTGGTTCTAAAGAGATACAGGATGGGAAGATCCAAATCCTCCAAGGCTTTTTCTTACAGCTTCCCCAGAAGTTGCCTGAACCTGCAGCCAGGGCCCACTTGTCATCATTGGCTCCTCATTCCACCTTCTCACTGGACAGGGCCTCATAAGCCCAAAGCATCCACATGGAAATTTCATCCACGTGATTCCTGATGAAGAGACTTTTGATGGGAGAATTTCTTTGCCTTTTGCATGATCACTTGTAAACTTTGATTCCAGAGAGTTGCCAGACCATTCCTATCCATCTGAAAGTTGCAAGTGTTGTAATGGCTGAGGAAAGAGAATTCTGTCGTCCACTGCAACACCTTCCTTGGCCTCCCTTCCCCACTCACACCTCCTGGCTTGTCCCTGACCTACCTTCTCCTCTTCTCTGAGAGTTGGCAGGTTGGCAGGCATGCCCTCCAGCCACTCTTCTTAAGAAGGACAGGACCAGTGTTTGTCTAGAGAGTACTCCTCCATCCCTCTCCCTCTCTGCCCCTGACATCCATGCTTTGAAGCCAGCTGGGGATCAGATCATGTGTTGGCTGAGCAATTACATTCAGACTGTAGCCTAGCAATGACTCACACTCTTGTGGTCTACTTGTGTTTACCAGGGATACTCGATTCCAGATGGATTTCCCTTTCCCCAGACAACCTAGAGCTAATCCATGTCTCCATTTTTCTCCTGCCACCCCAGCACTCTCCACATTACCCTTTCAACACCAATGGTCTCTAAAAGGTGTGTGTGTGTGTGTGTACACGCATGCCCAAGCCATGGATCTAAAGCTGTAAACTGCTGGCCAAGTTCTGCTTGCACCTACTTTTGTCTGATCTGTAAATTAAAAATGGCTTTTACATTTTTTAAGAGTTATAAAAAAAAAGAAAAGGAAGGAGGAAATGGAGGAAAAGAATGCAAGAAAGACTATATATGTGACTGACAAGATATTTACTCTCTAGCCTTATACGAAAAAAAGCTTGCGACTTCTATTCTATACCAAAGTATATTTCTGATGCATTATTCTGCATCCAGACAGACATGGACTTGCAGCTCATGAGCTGCTAGTACTACACCACTCTTTTTTTTTTTTAATCCATGCAAAGTTATTTTGCTCAACAAGTGTCCTCTGCTATTATTGTTATTTAAACTGTAAACAACAATACAAACAATCATGCCTTTCTCAGCTACTTACTCTTTGGGGCAAAAGACTTTCCATCTCATTCAGAGACACTTCTGGAGGAGGAAGGATGGCTTGGGCACTTCCCAGAAACATGGAGCATTCTTTCTCCATGGAACAAAAAGGAAATGCTAGGAGCACAAAATCTTTCTGCCTCACAATTGGATCTAAGTTTGGTTATACAGACAAGTTGCCATTTGGTTCTAAAGACAAGTGGCAATTCTGGGAGTAGTGTGAATTAACATTGGAACTGACTTTGCTGCAAAGTTTTTCCCAATAACTTAAACTTCCTTGACTTATCTCAGAGCTTGTGCCAACACCTGCAGGAGTTGCAGGGACATCGCCATCACCGACAAGCACTTGAGACCAAGGTGATGAAGAGGATGACTCAGCTTAGACTTAACTTCACAAGAAATAATGATTCCTTATATACTCTTCACAAAAGAGATTTCATGGTAGAAATAAAAGGGGGGGGGAGAAGGTTGTTCTCCCTTCTTTATTTCAAATAGAGATTATTAAATGTTCTGAAAGCTCCTATACTAAATTAAACTAAATTTTGTTTAAATTCCTAGGAGATAGCATAAGTAGTAGTAAAGATTTTAACTCTGAATTAAAATGACCTGGTTATTGTGGGCTTTGCCATTTTCTCATACCATTTATACATCCTTTATAACAAAGAGGTAATATGCAAATTGCCCCTCACATCCTTGTGTAACAAGATAACCGCCCCCACATGGACGCCACAAGATGGCCACCCCCACATCACAAGATGGCTGCCCCACATCATCACAAGATGGTCACCACAATATGGCCACCCCACATTGTCACAAGATGGTCACCACAATATGGCCACCCCACATTGTCACAAGATGGTCACCACAATATGGCCACCCCACATTGTCACAAGATGCCTAGCAGGGAAGATCAGTTGAAGGTGACCAGGCCTTCAGGGGAAGACAGTTGGAGGTGACCAGGCCAAGAGGGGAGGGCAGTTGCAGGGGACCAGGCCAAGAGGGAAGGACAGTTGGGGGTGATTGGGTGGGCAGGGGAGAGCAGTTAGGGGTAATTGGGCTGGCAAGGGAGGGAAGTTGGAGGTGACCATGCCTGCAGGGGAGGGTAGTTGCAGGGAACCAGGCCTCGGAAGAGGGCAGTTGGGGGTGACCAGGCCTGCAGGGGAGAGCAGTTGGGGGTGATCGGGACTGCAGGGGAGCAGTTAGGTGTCAATTAAGGCAACAAGAGAGTGGTTAGGCGTTAATCAGGCTGGCAGGTGGAGAGTTAAGAGGCGATTAGGCTGGCAAGCAGGCAAGTGGTTAGGAATTAGCAATCCCGGATTGTGAGAGGTATGTCTAACTGCCAGTTTAGGCCTAAACCGGCAGTCAGACATCCCCCAAGGGGTCCTAGGTTGGAGAGGGTGCAGGCTGGGCTGAGGGACACCCCCCTCCAGTGCATGAATTTTGTGCACTGGTCCTCTAGTTATACAATATTGCTAAGCCTGGTTCATGCTGTGAAAATGATATGATCCTTTAAAAAATTAACATAAAAGTCACCTAAGAAGTAAGGATGATAATAGTACCTATCTCCTTACATTGTTCTGCAGGTTAAATGAAACAATGTATATAAATTATCACATGACAAAATACCAACTACATAAAAAACAACAGTTATTCCTTATATTTGACAATGTTACATTTTATGTTTTTTTTTTAAATAATTATTTTAAAACCAGTGGAACATAATTTCACAAACTGATATCAACTCCGGCTCAGGCTTGTTTTCAAAAATAGAAAGAAGCGGGGAAAATGGAACATAGACAGAACTTATACTATTTCTTTACTGTGTGACAATTTATAAATAGAATTATTTATTTGAGAGGAAAAAATCCATTTTAAAGAATGAAAAGGGAAAAATAGACCTCAGGTAGAAGAGTCACCCTATACCAGGCAAATCTTTTAGATGCTGTAACAAAAGCAGCTTCTTGATGGACAGATCAGCACACCTAGGTGAATGCATCAGGCTCTGCAAAGGCAGGAGAGGTGGGCAATGCTTCTGGGTGTAGGAGCTTTCCAAGGCTGAGCCTGGGTCTCCGAGTCTCTATTATCCTAATTCTATTCTAGTATTTGGAACAAAAAGATGGGTCAACCATCAAAAACTAAGGAAGAAAATAGAGACATAACAGAAAGGACCAAGTGAGTACATCTTCATTTTTTAACCTGGTGTTTCTCCCAAAGACAATTTTAAAAGCTAAAAAAAAGGATGGATGGGTCATCTGTTTAGCCTCATTCTTTATTTTTTTTAAAAAAAATCAGCATTTCCGACTCCAGCATCTATTAAAAAAGTTGTTTCGACATTCAGCATTCTTCATTTGTCCCCCCTACACACACACATGCATGCATAAGCACTTTCCTAAAACCCGAGTTTATTTTTAGGCTAGAAAGAGGGTGTTCCAGATCAGGGCCCTCTGCTCTTCAGCAGACATTCTCAAATGCTCCATTGCCAGACCTAAAAAGGCCACTGTAGAATTTATTAGAGGAATGTTCACAAAGCTCTGATTACTTTTTAACCAGAAAATGAAGAGAAAGAAAGTTCAAGAGTCCTCATCAGATCCAATATTGCACGTGGCATCCAAGAATTTATAGGGGCTGGGAATTCTCAACAAACCCCAGCCCGGCCTATTCACCCACAAGTGGCACGCCATGGAGGGCTTCAACTTAGTTGACATTCAGTCTTTTCTCTTCCCTGTGAAGGTACAATTCTGTTTCCCTAAATAATAGGGGAGATTAGGCCAAAGAAAACTTGAAACAATGCATTCGTTTTACAGCTCTAATGGCTCAGCTAAGGCCTGCCAATGAAAACGCTAGCTAAATCATTCCAGGGAAGCTTCTACCAGAGCTAATAAAACCATCCAAATCTCAACCCACCACCTCCTCCTTCCTGCCACTCAATAATAATAACAATAATAATAATAATAAATTATTATTATTATTATAATTATAAAAATTATTATTATTATTTTGGCCTTTTCCAATAGGAATACGCAAAATACCCAAAGAATGTTCTCTTTTTAATAGATATTATGTTTGGGGTACAGATTCATATTTATTGTTCATGGTATGGTGAGCATAATTTCAAACAAAAAAATCAAGATGAGTTTTTATAGTAAAGGGTATTTTATAAAACAATAGAATGGAAGATCTGAAATCCTGACAGTCCTGAAAAATCCAAATAGGGTCAAACTTCATTATTGAGAATGTAAACATGTCTGATGTTGTACGTTGTCTTTCTTTCAAAAAATATTTTTTTGGGAACTTACCATTTCCTAACCTTGTGCAAGGCCCTTGGGAAGACAATGAGATAATTCAACTAAAAAGAAAAAAGGTCTACCCTAGACAATAATTAACCAATAACCCCCCCACACTCTTATCCCACATGATCATGGGAATCCTTCTGGACCCTAAAAGAAATTGGCAGTCAAAAATAAGAGAAAAATGTCAGGATATAAAATAAGAAAAGAAGCAAAAGGAAATGCAGAGAGAAAATAAAAATGTTCATTATATGGCAAGGCCACTAACAATTGAACCAAGTCACTATTATATACCAAGACCACTCTTATCCACCCCTATATGAGAAGAGTAATTAAAACCAGACAGTTGGAATTAGATTCCATGCCTTTCAGCCTTCAAATTACCAAGAGAAAGTCATCAAATTCCTCCCAATTCCTTCAAAAGAGTATAAAGCTGTCACATGATTTGGAAAATGTCTTCCGATTTTCTCATCCAATACAATTGCTACGGAAACCACAGGAATCGCCTATTATTACAGTTCATGTGGCATACAATGGTGCCACTTCCCCATGGTTCAGTACTGACTGGATCACAAGGACTCAGGCCTGGAGATATCTGTTACATTGATTCAGTGGTTCAAAGAGAAAAGAAGGAGCATGTAAAAAACGTTGTCATGTGCATTGTTATAGAGAGACTTTGAGCAAGCTATGGGGGAGCTCTGGCCTGAAACAATGCAGTTAGAGAGGCCTGTAGTTCATCCATTCATCTTCAGGTAGTCCCTTCTCCATTCCATCCTGCACCCTGCTGCCAATTAATATCCAAAGGAATAAATGATGGTCCTGTCAGTCTCTACTCAAAAGCCAACCATGGGTCTCCATTACACAATAATTAATTTTAAAATCCTTTATTTTGTGTTGAAGATCTTTCAGGCTCTTGATTTTTTACCTTCTCAGTCCCTATTCTTCTGCAAGTACCCTGACCCAGTTGAATGACATTGCTCTTAATTTCCAGAATACACCCAGAAATTTTTTCCAAACATTTATTCACCCTATCTCCATTGCCTGGCATCTCAATCTCTACCCAGCCAGTCTGTATTAACCCATAAATGTCAAGATGAATTTTTATCTCATTTAGAACTGAGACGAAAATGGTGATAGATGGACACCTGACTTGGGAGGTGAACACAAAATGCAGTGTACAGAAGTATTGTAGAATTGTGCACCTGAGATCTGTATAATTTTGCTAACTAGTGTCAACTCAATAAATTAAATAAAAAGGAATAAGAAATAAAAAAGCATGACCTAACTCTTACCTTCTCACTCTTGTTGTGTTATAACCACAATGAAACCCTATACCTCACTTTAACATTTAACCATATTTTACCATGGTTCATATTTATATCTTTATCCTGTTCCACATTATAAGTTCAGTGAATATGTCTTATTTCTTTTGTCTCCCATAAAGAACCTATGTTCTAAGAGAATGCACTCAACAATTCTTATTTTATAAATGAATCAACCTGGGTTTTAATGTGCCAAAAGAAGTGTTACTTATTACATTGAGAATTTCCAAACTTTTCTGTGCATCACAATCACCTCTGAGATTTGTTTAAATATATATGCAAATAAAGTCCAGGCATCAGAATTTTTTAAAAGCTGATGATTCTGATGTACAACAAAACTTGTGAAGCTCTAACCTATATAATTTTAAGGATAGAAAACATTTTGAATCAGTGATCCCAAATATTTAGAAGTTGAAATCAGCCTGCCAATTTCCCTATCTGGAAAGCATGTTAACAAAATCATAATTGTTTGCCGATATTCCCCCTGACCTTCTATCCAATTAGTTACTCTAACTAATTACCAGGTAGAGCCAACCTTTTTGAGAAAACATTTATTTGGAGAGATTTGCTAGCCATTTAAATTTAGAGCTTACTTAAGTCCCAATAATGAATTTTATTCCTAGTTGTCTAAATTCGAAGTTGGGGAATCTTTAAGCCTCAAGCTTCAAATTCCCTGATCAAACTATGGAAAGAGTTTAAGCAAGGAAAAAAATACCTCACAAACACAAATAAGAGTACAATGATGACAAGAGAGAAAGGAGGTTGGATGGAGGTAGAAGAGGGTATGGGGCGGGGCGGGGGGGGCGAAAAATGGTGATGTAAGAGACTTGTCTTAGAGTGGTAGACACAATACAATATACAGATGATGTATTCTAGAATGGTACACTTGAAACCTATATAATTTCATTAACTAATATTATTCCAATAAATTCCATTAAAAAAAAGAAAATAGGAAATAGTCAATATTTCTGAAAATTCTACAATTACATCTGAAAAATGAGGCAGTTCCAATTGAATGTCTCTACTAATTTATGACTTTCACCTACAAATGTGTTGTTGATAGTGGCCCTTTCATATTCTCTACAGCAAAGTGCACCAATGAGAAACCATTCTATGCAGGTGCTACAAAGGCACAAGGAAACAGCAACACTGAAAAGGCTGTTTCGTGTTATTTACTCTGATTCCCTGGTTTCAGAATTGATGACAAACATCACTTGGCATTCCCGGATCTGTGGGTTTCAGGCCTCCAGGACCCATTCCTGGCCATGTCAGGTTAACTCAGGGCATTTGGCAGCACTGCACGAGGTGCTGTGAGTAACTTCGGTTTTGCAACCTCATTTGTCATATAATTAAATTATTATATAATGAAAACTCTGTACCACACAGTAAAATGTTCATTCTCCTACTGCGGTATAGTATGCCTAAGCATAAAACAGCCACAAGAGAAGATTGTAAATGACATTAAAAGGTCAGCCTTAAAATTATTTTAATTCATTTACAAAAAAGAAAAACAATAAAATGAACAACAAACCCAGGAAGAATTAATTTCCACACCAAAGGGACTGAGGAAAGTTAACTTGAAAACAGGAAATTAAGAGAAAAGAAAATAAATGCTGGGACAGGGCAACAAAAAGAGAGGAAGAGAGGGACCTTTGCATCTTCGGCCTCTCCAGAGCTCCCGTCTCTGGCCCAAAGTTGGACAATTTCCAGCCAATCATTCATCTCAGAGGTGAGCACTGAGTCACTCTCATGAAGTATTGCACCTTCTGCTCCCCATACTAGCCAAATACCCCTCAGCAGGTGACCTACCTCCCTGTGTGTCCATGCCCTCACCTAAAAACAGAGTTCATGGATTTTAACTCATTTGGTTATTGTGAAGATAAAATATAAATCATGAAGACTAGTGCCTAGTAAAAAGTAAGCACTAAGTATCTCTTCATCTTTTTGTTTGTTTGTTTTGTTAATAAATCTCTTTTAAAAACATATTTTACTGATTTTTTACAGAGAGGAAGAGAGAGGGACAGAGAATCAGAAACATTGATGAGAGAGAAACATTAATCAGCTGCCTCTTGCACACCTCCCACTGGGGATGTGCTCGCAACCAAGGCACATGCCCTTGACTGGAATCAAATCCAGGACCTTTCAGTCCACAGGCAGATGCTCTATCCACTGAGCCAAACCAGTTTCGGATGTGAATAAATTTTTGTTGTTCATATTACAATTGTTCCTCTTTTATCCCCCATAGCTCCCCTCCACCCAGTTCCCACCCCAACCTCTGCCCTTACCTCGCCCCAATTTTCCTCACCCATTGGTGTACGATTTTTGTTCAGTCTCTTCCCACACCCCACACACCCCTTTCCACCTGAGAATTGTCAGTCCACTCCCTTTCTATGCCCCTGATTCTATTATATTCACCAGTTTATTCTATTCATCAGATTTTTTATTCACTTGAATTTTAGATTCACTTGTTGATATGTATTTGTTGTTCATAATTTTTATCTTTACATTTTTCTTCTTCTTCCTCTGCTTCTTAAAGACTAACCTTCAGCATTTCATATAATACTGGCTTGGTATGAATGATAGTTTTGCTGAGTAATCTTGGTTGTAAGTTCTTGCTATACATCAATTTATATATTTCTTGCCACTCCCATCTGGCCTGCATTGTTTCTGTTGAGAAATCAGCTGACAGTCCTATGGGTCCTGGACTGCTAGAGGGCGCAGGCTGGATTGAGGTGACGCCCCCCCCGCCCCGCCCAGTGCATGAATGTCGTGCACCGCACCTCTAGTTAAAAGAGGCAACACCAGTCTGAGGTAAATACTAAAAGCTTAAAACTCCCATGTACATGAAAAAAAAAAAAAAAGGTTACTTGCTATCATTGATATACATATATTTATGCTTTGTCTTGTAAAAAGACTTGTATATTAAAAAATTATAAACATAGTGTGCACTGATTAATAAGTAAAAAGTAAAAACAAAGCTCAAAATTGTAAATCAGCCCTTTAGAAGATATGTATACAAATCGCAAGAAGCCCCACTATCTTTTCAACTAAGCTTTTCATTAGAGGTATCAGCTTCTTTAGGAGGTAGGGTACCAGACAGGAATTCTGGAGGCAAGAGTTTAGAATGTCCAGTCTCAGAAACTCACTGGGTATAAAACAAGATATAAGCTTGGGCCTTGCGTACTTCATCCATAGTGTACATGCTTAGCTTGGAATCATTGCAGTGTACCCAGAACCCTCCTTCAGAATTATAGCAGGAGTGTAGTGTCCTGAGCCAAATCTTTTCCCATGGTGCATTACTACAGCAGATAAGTCATAGATAAAACATTCTGGTCTAAGGGATTTCACAGACTCCCTGCAGCAAAAGGGCTCCATGTTTAAGATTTCTTTAAAGTCAACATGAACACCAATCTTCTCCAGGTTATTACGTCCTGACCATCTGAATTGTTTGAGATGTAGTCTGAGAATCTGAGGTAGGTGGCATATCATAAGCTGTTTTTGGGCTTCTGTGAGTACAACTGTTTTTGAGGAAAATATTCTACTCTTTGAGTTACACTGATCACATATGTAGATTTTTCCTTCTAAAGCTTCTGTTTCTGTGAATTAGGCTAACATTTCAGTAACCAGGCATAACTGGGAAGCCATATATTTTCCACTGCACTGGTATCTTTTGGGAAATTCCAGTGACAAATCCCAGAAAGGTTCTATGGTATTCGATTTGTTGTCGCATGCAAGACATGTAACCTCTACTGCAACAGGATGCCTGCTTTCTTGAAAGTGCTTGAGAGCATGTTCTTCAATATACCTTCCACAGGCAACATAGGAACAGCTAAGGCAAGCCCAAATCGACTCACTTGTATTGCAGTTCACACAATGCCATTTCTGAGGGTTGAGAATGGAATGGTCTTGAGCAAGCTGCAACTGTCCAATGTGTTTGCATTTATCCATAGTTAACATTTATTTCATCCAGCTGAGAAATACATAATCCAGATCAGTCTTTGTTCACTCTTGAAGCATCTGAAACAGCCCACGCTGGAGTGGCCATCTTGGTGCTCACTCCCTGGGTCACCCCCTTGCCCACTCCCCCCAACTGCCCCCATACCTGTATCTTACATTTTCTAGGAAGCTTTCTCTCTCTTCATCCCCAGGTTTTGGGGTGATCCACCCAAGTGCTTTTTAGAAAATAACTGAGCCCAGTAGGGAGAGGGCAGGAGGCAGCTGATCAGTATTTCTCTCTCATTGATATTTCCAATTCTCTATTCCTCTCCTCTCCATAAAAAATCAATTAAAATATATTTTTAAAAGAAAATAACTGAAATACTCTGTCATAATACCTATTACACTGGATTATAATTATTGTACTTCTCTTCATATCCCAGTGTCCTTCCCAATGCCTGGCACATAGTAGGGGTTCAATAAACCCTTGCTTAATCAATGAATAGATGAATTAGAACAAATACATGAAAGAAACACTTTTCATAAGACCCAGCCTCTGCCATATGGCCCAGACCTGATCACTGAACTTAGACCTGTGTCACTATCCCTACGTTAATGTCTTTATTGTCTATTGAGTACGTAAGGACACACAAAATTAGACCCTAACTGAATTCACACATGGACCCCTTTCAGGGTCTGAAATTCTAAATTCCATCTTGATATCTGAAGCTCTGACAGTTTCGTCTGATACCATCAGCCCACCTGCTAGAAGCATTTGGGGATGAAAAAGGAGAAAACTTCCTGGAAAATATGATATGAGAGGAACCACTTTCTGATGGACTAAGTCCCTTTGAATTTATACCACTTGTGTCTGTCCACATATATCCACCTATCCAAGAGGAAGCTGACTCTGATAGTGTGTCTGTCTTTCTGGTAATATCAGAGGGAGTTATTTGAGTTAAATATCTCTCACTGGGAAAACACTATAAACCGCAACAGATGGGGGTCAGGTTGGTCTGTTTATACCAATTTTGATTGCTTCCCATTGCTGGTGAAGGGCTTCAATTTTATGGTAGCATAAATTGCAACTGCAGCCTAGGATTCCATATCCAGCTCTTAACATAATAGACCTGTCACAGGCAACACATCTTGTGAAGTGCAAAACCAGAGAGAAAAATTGAATTTTATCTGAAAGCAATATTTTTAAAAATAGGAGACTACAAATTCTATTCAACAACTGAGACAGAGTTACAATTCCAGATGATAAACCAAATAAAAAGGCAAATACAAGATTATCTTTTTAAAGGAAACTTTCAAAACCAGCCTACACAGACACATTATATCATCTACTTTGCTTGGGTTTATCAACTAGAGGTTAGTCTGTACTGATTTTTTCAAGAGACAGAAATCAAAGAAAATATCCAATTCTAATCAAATAGTGGCATTATACAACATACATATGTTCACAAAAGTATCCCCTATTTTATTATATTTTTATATCATATTCTACTAATCAATTAGATCATAAAGCTCTTTAGGGTGGAAATCACAACATACCTCTTTATGCATCCCTCAGCACTTAGTATCATGATGCAAACATCTATATATATGAAAGCCTAATATGCAAAGTGTCCCCTCAGGAATTCGACTGACCAGGAGTTTGATTGCTCCCTATCAAGAGGGGTGGTGCAGAACAAAGGAAGGCCCCAGTTGGCAGCAGGCAGCCAGAGAAGGGAGACCCCAGCCAGCAGCTGGCTGATGCTAGGGACCCTACCCATACACGAATTTCATGTGCTGGGTCTCTAGTATGATTAATAATTATTTCATTAATTAAAAAACATACATTCAAAAAATAGGCATTAGGAACCTACTAAGTCCCAGTCTGAAGACAGTTCTAAATTTGTCAAATAGGTCTACAGAAGACAAAAATTTCTGAGATACCAAGATCACAATTTTTCATCATTAGATAACTCCTTTACATATATTCTCAACTCCCCTGTCTTTATTTCATTGTATATACCCTTGGAAAAACCCCAAACCTAGTTAACTCAACATTTCCACAGATCTATATGTACCAATGGAGCTGACCAGAGAAGAACACACAACGGTGTGATGTGGACTCAATGTGTGGCCTTCAATCTCAGGTTGGCCCTTGTGCTGTTCAGATCCTAATACACTTCCCTGGTCATTCACTCTCCTGTTCACCTAAAAGCTACATCTCTCATCTTCTTTCTCCCATCAACCTCTCACTCTTTTATCCTCACATCCCCCTCTCAGTTGATTACCTTCATGCCTCTTTCACAAAGTAATGGAACTGAGAACAACTTTGGACAAGCTCCCCAGCATCATCTATCCACCAACCCTGACAGACCCCTGTGCTCTGCTCCTCCTGCTGTTAGGTGAACAAACAGGGCTCTGGCCTAAAACCAGTCCTCCTGTTGTGCCCTGGATCCTATCCCCTCTACCTTCTCTAGGCTAACGCTCAGCACTTCTTCCCAAGACTGACAAACTTTTAAAATGGCATGCTCCAGCTTCCAAAGTATTTTCCTTTTAAGTTTTTCCTTATAAGGAAGAACAAATTACACTATCAAAATGATCTTTAAAATAATGAGGATAACACCTATATCTAGATTCTTTTAAAATAAATAATATAAAAAATAAAATTCAGTTTATATACACAACCAAAGTTAAGTAAGAGCCTGGAGGCAGGGGAAAGGGCTTTAGACTGGGAGTTGAGAGGCCTCAGGTTATTCCTGCTTTGGGCAATTCACTGACCCCTCAGTCTCAAAGGACTAGACTGGGAGACCTTTGTTGTCCCTTCCAACTCTCAGATTCTTATCTGGCACTGGCATTCTTTCAGATAATCCATTTTTGGAAACAAAACAATGTATGGTAACAAGTAGTTGACTTAATCCAAATTTGTTTTGAAACAATGAGGAAGTTTGATACCAAACCAATGGACACAAATAGTCAAATCTATGCAGTCCCAGCTCTGCCAAGTTCTCACTCTCCTGCCTTTCTCCAGGATCAATAGGCTTTACTTCCAAACCATACTGATGACAATGTAATAAGTACAACAGCAGAGTGAAAGGAAAACAGAGAAAAGACTGGGGATGGGAGTGGAGGAAGCAATGAAGGTGGGTCTTAATACAAAGTGACCCAGATGAAGGAGCAAAAAACTATCCCAGCAAAGGAGGAACAACTTCAAAGGCATAAATATGGGAAGAAGCCTAACAAGTTTGGAAAACGATGAGAAGTTTTGTGCATTCAAGGAATGATGAGCGATGAGAACAGAATGGTAGATAAGACGGAAATGGAGAAAGATCTTAAAGGGCTTACTAATAAAACGTGCCCTGTTTGGCATGCATTTAATTTATTCTTGTCACAATAATGATAAATTAACGGTCAGAACCAAAGTAATGAACGTATTCTATTTGGGGATTCATGTGGGCTCACTCATGCTTATAATTTAAAAGCATGCAAGGAACTCTGAGCCCTTTGGTACAACTATCATCATCTGCACCATATCCTTGGGCAGGTGATGGAGATAGATCAACCGCCTGCTCAGATGCACAGCGAATTTAATGGACTTATGTTTTGTTTTTGATTAGTTTAGTGACTAGACAATCATATACTTTAAAAAGTGATCCCCTCAGTCTTTCCAGTACCACCTGGCACCATACACAGTTATGACAATATTATTGACTACATTTCCTGTGCTGCACTTTATATCCCTGTAACTACTACTATGTAACCACCAGTCTGTACTTCTCTATCCCTTCACCTCTGTCACCCAGAGCCCTTACCCCTCGCCCCTTTGGGAATCATCAGTCTGTTCTCTGCATCTATGAGTCTGTCTGTTTGTTCATTTATATTGTTCTTTACATTCCACATTATTTAAGGTCATAAAGTGAAGGAAAGAGCCGAGGAGTTGCTTAAACTACTGATGATTATATTTAAATTGAATTTTTAAAAATCCTATCTTTTGTGAAATCTCCCAGAGTTCTATACCTGACTCTGTTACCCTGGGTGCCAAGACCATTCTCCCCCCACCCCCTGCAGAAAAGGCAGTTGTACATAGAGAGGAGGCTTCAACAGGAATAGGTGAAATGAGGACTGGCTGCTTTCTCGGCCCAACCATAATGAAGGTTGGCTCTATGCTTTCTGGCATGGCTAGAGTTCACACTGTTCATTTCAATGGCCTGCTGGCTGCCAGAACCTCTCTACTGCCCATGATCTACACAGCCAATAGTGAGTCATCACATGGATGGTTCACCTCTCTGACTCAGAAACACACTGACTCAACCAGTCAAGGGGACTTGGTTCAGAACAGAATGAGAAGGGGGAAAACAGCAGGGCAGGGAGTAGGAATCAGAATGGAGGTTCTTGAGACATGTCAAATGATTGAAATAATAATGAAGGGAGTGAGGTGGCTTGGGCCATTCATGTGGGCAATGACTTCCTTATTATGTGAGCCCGTCTTCTCTTCTCTTAGACTTAGATGGGCATAACTGAGGTTGACAAGAGCAGATGATTTGAGAGGTTTCACTAGAGTGAACACAGCACACCATCATGTTTCATCACCTCTCCATCTCTCAGCTGTGCTAACATCAAAACCCCAAACGCAAAAGGAAACTTGATTCTTATGGTTCACCATCATCATTTATTAGTAAGAAACTGTTTCAAGACACCTTGATCTCAAACATGAAAAAAGCAGCTTGACAAGTGACCTCTGGGGACAGACTTGGCCTGAGGTCATTCCAAAGCCTAATAGATTGTAGAGATCACCTATGGCCTCCAACCATTACAAATTTATTTAGCACAAAATCACCAAGTTCCTACCATGTTCTCTATGCAAGACCTTGTGAGGCAAATTGAGAGATTCTAATTGTTTTTCTATAAAATGAGGACAATACTCCTCTCTCTGAATGGCAATTAAAGGAACTCACGGGATAGACTATGCCTGGAATCTAGGAACTGGAGATGAACTACAGCTACTCTGTCATTCCAGGGTTCTGGGATTGAGCCATTCCAACTCAGTTCTGTACTTAATTCTCAGCATTCTGGGCTGAGTAACGCACAGTCTGTTCTTCTGTGTACATTCTAGATCCTAATTCTATCCCATTTTGTTGTTACATTAAAAAACACTGTGGACTATTTTTAAATTTAAGTACAATTGACTAATGAGGACAGAGTAAAGAGACTGTTAAGTGACAGTCAACATAAGTAATAGTTCTGACCCAAGATACTTCATAATTGGTAGAAAGTGTTCTTGACTAATATTTTTAAAAGAGAGTAAGAGAAAAGCAGAGATGGCAGTATTTCTTAGCATGAGGTGTTGTTATGTCCACTAATGGCAATTACTACAATAGCAGGCCACTGATCCCAATTTTGAGTTGCCACTGACAGAGTGGGTACCTTGCAGGAGTCATCTGTGCCAGAGAAAAATAGCTGCCACCAACTGGTCCTTCCTGGAGTTTTGAATGGAAATTTAACCTTTATTGCTACGAAACGGGCTTTGTCTAAACTGGCTGGACTTTTTTCTCTTTTTTTACTTTTCGGGTTTTTAAAAAAACATATTTTATTGATTTTTTACAGAGAGAAAGGAAGAGGGATAGGGAGTTATAAACACAGATGAGCTTCCTCCTGCAACCCCCTCAGTAGGGATGTGCCCATAAACAAGGTACATGCCCTTGACCGGAATCGAACCTGGGACCTTTCAGTCCGCAGGCCCATGCTCTATCCACTGAGCCAAACTGGTTTTGGCTCTTTGGAGTTTTTTTTAATGTAAGACCTCATGTGCTAAATTACCTGCAAAAGTGAAACCTGATTGGAAAGTATAGATAAAAACTAATAAGGATGCTGGTCATTCAGACTTTAAAGTACAGAGCAGGGTACCAAAGGTGACTGGGAGAACAGCATATTGGACCACCATTCAGTATCATTCCTTTGTCCATTACTACATCTAAGACCTCATCTGGATTTCTAGGTAAACCCATTACAGTCTTCCTAGTATTATGTTTGTTATCTTCCATTACAAGGAATTCTTGTTGAGTTTAAAAAACAAAACAGCTACTTGACCTGGAAACATCTCAGAAGACCCCAAGTAGCTTTCTAATCAATAATTCCTTACCCTCAGAAGGACAGATCGAGTTTTTAGCATTTAAAAAACATATTGTACTGATTTTTCACAGAGAGGATGGGAGAGGGATAGAAAGTTAGAGACATTGATGAAAGAGAAACATCGATCAGTTGCCTCCTGCACACCACCTACTGGGGGTGTGCCCACAACCAAGGTACACGCCCTTGACCAGAATTGAACCTGGGACCCTTCAGTTGCTGGTTGATGCTCTATCAAACCAGTTAGGGCGAGTTATTAGCAATTTTATGAAGCAGCATTCTCCCCCCTTATGAATATACTAGAGGCCTGGTGAACAAATTCATGCACCAGTGGAGTCCCTCAGCCTGGCCTGTGGGATTGGGCCATAACTGGCCCTCTGACTTCCCCTGAGGGGTCCTGGATTGCAAGATGGTGCATGCCAGGCCGAGGGACCACCCTCCTCACCCCCCCCCACACACACACACACAATTGGGCTGAGATGTAGGAGGTTGGTCAGACGGGGAGGGACCACAGGAGGGCTCCAGGGCATGTCCAGCCTGTCTCGCTCAGTCCTAATGAGCTGGACTCTATCAACAAGCTAACCTACAGGCCAGAGCATCTGCCCCCTGGTGGTCAGTACACGTCATAATGATCGGTTGAGAGACACTTAGCATATTAAGCTTTTATTATACAAGATTAATGAGGCCTTCTTCTGGTCTCTCAACATCTTCTGGCCTGGAGTTTCCTGTTGCCTTTGTCTTTTCTCACTGAGTAGCCACTTTGTTGCCCTATCTTTCCTCCCTCTTGATGCCCTTGTGTAGGATCTTTTCTCTATTTACTGGTGTCTCTATTCCTGAAGGCAGAGAGGACAGCACTTAAGGATATTATTATGCCTTTATTAGGATAATATGGGAAAGGAGAAATTACATAATATCTATCTTAAAACAATGTACATGATTTTTAAATGCAAATAAAAATTTGTTTTATTTTTGTCCTCAATCCTTTCTAAAAGTAATTTTTTAAATATATTTTTATTGATTTTTTTACAGAGAGGAAGAGAGAGGGATAGAGAGGCATAGAGAGTTAGAAACATTGATGAGAGAGAATCATTGATAAGCTGCCTCTTGCACACCCCCTACCGGGGATATGCCCACAACCAAGGTACATGCCCTTGACGGGAATTGAACCTGGGACCTTTCAATCCACAGCCCGACGCTCTATCCACTGAGCCAAACCAGTTTCAGCTAAAAGTAATTTTTTATAGAACAAATTCCTATAAGTTGAATCTCCAATGTTTTCCCATTTCCATTATCTAAAAAAAAAATAATATATATATGTGAACATATACATCTTAGCTTATCGTGAAAGTGATTGGGATTTAAATACCAATGTTGGTCTATATATTATTTCATATTTAGTGAGTCCAAGAGGTATCTGAGCAGACTTTTCATATAAAATTTCTATGCAGTAATCCTTTAAGCACTTGAATGAAAGTCTTTAGCATTTACCTAATTAGCGACTATAGATGTGAATCTATAGTATCTTTCTTGCTTTAAAAGTACTGTATTTGCCGGCGTATAAGACGATTTTTTGGCCCTGAAAAATACGTATTTGCCGGCGTATAAGACGACCCCCTAACATTTCCACTAAAAATACAGAGTTTGTTATATACTCGCCGTATAAGACTACCCCCCCACTTAGAGGCATATTTTTCAGGGCCAAAAAATCATCTTATACGCTGGCAAATACGGTATTAAAAATTTTACCTTTTATTGGAAAAAAAGATATTTGACAATGACAGGCAGTAACTTGACATTCTCAAGAACTGGGTAAACATGTTTCCAAGGCCCACTTCTTTACCAAAAGATATATTAACAAAAACAGGGCAATAACAGTCTTCCAGGAACATGTGCTTAGCCTGTGTCATTATGATGGCTATCAGGAAGCATTTTTACTGAGTGAACTGGCCCTCAGCACATATTTCTGTACATACATGGCCCTTTCTGAAAATGACCATCAAGTCCCAAAGTATCTGCTAGTTAAATACCTTTCTTCTGAGAAAAGCAACTTCACACCATAGTTTGACTGCTTTGCAAAACCATCTGCTTAGACTGAATTAACTCTTAGAATGTTGGCCATAACTCATTGCATCAGGGATTAGTGTGTAAACTGAAAGTTACCCCTCACCTCCTTTCCTTGTCTCAGAGAAATTGTGTCCTTTCTTCAGTGCATGTCTCCCACTGTTGCTGGGTTCTGAATCCCTTTCTCTCTTACCTCCACAGAAAGGCCAGTTTTTTAATCAAACTTTTCAGGATAAAATTTTCCAACCATTCTCTAAAATGTGGAAATTGAAGTCAAGCTGAGGAGCAGACCCAAGACTGACTTTTTAAGAGAATATTAGATTTTTGCATAAGAGTCTACTGAAAACGTGTTTCATTGCACTACTCAGTTTTCTCTACATGTGGTTCCTGAGAAATTTCTGTCCAGTATCACTCTCTATGCCAGTTGTTCTGTCTCATAAACAGAGTGAGCCATCCTGTCTCCCTCTTTGTATTGATTCTGGGAAGTTCAGAGCTAGCTCTGTGGTATGACTCTGGCATGTTTAATATATATCCACTCCTTTGGCATACTGAATTTAGCACTGACTTCATCTTCTCTTATCTGTCCTCGTTTTCTCTTTTTCTCCTCTTCCTTCTTTTAAATGATTGTATCATATGAAAATGTAAAATATACTTTAAGTCCTACCTGCAATAAGATATGGTATAACTAACTCCAAAACAAATTAACAGACATTTCTTATTCATAAATATGTATTTAAAGTATACAAGTATTTCTTTTTCCATAGAAATGAAGTCCAAATATATAAGAAAAGCACCAGAATATGCCTTAGAAAAGAATTCCTTATATTTGAGGTCTAGTATTGGTTACAATAAATCCACTCAAATTAAAGATGCTGTGACAGCTCCCAAGAACTACAAAAACAGGAAGACCAGTCCTGCTGGCCATCTTTACTATGGGTTCTTTCCAAACTACCTGAGGTGTGACAGACTCACTAAGAAAAAGTGTGATTGTATCTATTTACTGATCAAGGACTTATGATCATGCAGAAGAGCCCAGAATGACAGAATTAGAGAGAATTACTTTTCCCCATTATATTAAAATCGATAGAAAAACAAGTAGACTAAATTATTAAAAGGGGAGAATGACTAGTATATATAATTACAAAATGTATTTAAAAGTATTATGCTCCATATAGGAGTCAGTCTGAATTAATTTTGGACAGTGAATGCCCCAAATTTCACAGTTAAAGGTAAGGTAATTGAATGCATGGTAATATTATCATAGTTACTGTCCTAAATCATTTTATGCTATATAATAGGTGCCAATTCTCTGTCCTAATACACTCTTCCTTCTGGCCTCTACTACACATCTTTCAAGAACCCGACCTCCCCGATGGATTCTTCTAGTTGGGAAGAGCGGAACATATGTATGATTCTTAAAATGATTATTCTAATGACAGTGTACAGAGTTAATTTGGGGATTAGGATAGAGAAAGACTAAAAGTAGAAAAAAAAAGTTGTTTAGTTACTGTAGATGATTAGAGATAGCACTGGCTTTATTCTATTCAGTATTGCAATTGTATTCATGGATGACTGTCTCTCCCATCTGAACTTTTTGAAGACAAGGATCATAAGCTTGCTACTGTGTCTAAAACATAACTGGCATTCTATAATTGTTTGTTAGAAACTGAATGAATTAATGAATGAGTGGATGAATGAATAGAATGAATGAGATGCTAAAAAGGGCCACTATTACTCTTTTTAAAATTCTCTTCATACTGGCTCCTTGATCAAGCAGGGAGAAGTTAAAATGCAATCTAAGAAGGCGATCAGGGCCATATTACCATCTTCCTCATCACAATTCTCCTCCCCAAACTCTGGGATGTGCTCCAGGCTGTTGATGTTCCCCATAAAACCTGCTGCCCAGAACCGAACACAGACTCCAGACAGTCTGATTAATAAGGCTGTTTCTGAAAGGTGCATCTCTTCCAGCCATCTGAACACTCTAACCTTTTTAACAGAGCCCAAAATTGTTGGCATACTTTTAATGGCCACATCATGCTTTTGTTTCATATGAAGATTATGCTCAGAACTATTTTTCACATTGATTGCTGCAAACATAAATGTCCACCAGCTTGGTTTACACATTTTTTTAATATTCTAAAATCTAAGTTCATCCCTGTGAATTTTCACAATATTGTGTTGATCCCAGCATTCAATCCTTTAAAATTTTATGTGAAGTAATTTTGAATCCCTGACTCTATCATAGTCCTAAGTGCTATGACCCCCACAATTTTGCAGCATTTATACAGCAGGCAATTCTAAGTATCTACTGGGTACTACACATGGTAGACATAAGGCCTTCCTGAAAAATACATATTTTGAAAGCATAGTAGAGAGGAAATGCTCATTGTTCTCAGCTTTGCACTCTTATACTCACATGTGAAAGAGATGAGATAGGGTACAGATTCCATATAGGTCAGGGTGATGGTCCCCTGCTCTCTGTTTTATGAGGACTCATTACCACATAAGTTATCACCTTGCCCATAAATTCCACACTAAGATGAATATCTTTTTCACATCCCTTTTTCAGTCATCTGTTCATCTCCTTGAGAATGTCCACCATCTTCTCAAACACTGTCACTTATGAAGTGTTTTCAATTTGCAAAGCCCTTTCAACAGATATCTCATTTGAACTTCACAACATCCTTTCAAGGAGAT
This sequence comes from Vespertilio murinus, assembly GCA_963924515.1. NCBI lineage: Eukaryota > Metazoa > Chordata > Mammalia > Chiroptera > Vespertilionidae > Vespertilio > Vespertilio murinus. Next base: position 18,544,783 of record OZ004719.1, on the reverse strand, counting down.
ACCTCTCTATATATCTTCTCTGCTAGTATTGCACTGCTCAAGTCACTCTACTGACCAAGTCCTACTCATCAAAAGTAAAAGCTAAAATCTATACAATAACCTGATAGGCCTGTGACCTCTCTGCTTAATTCATCCAACTCAACAATGTTAACTCTTTGCCTTTCCCTTTGCCCAGATTCCATGTGGCTCCCTCCCCTACTTCCTTCAGCTTTTTGCTCAAATGCCATCTTTGCAGTGAGGCCTTATTTTGCTCCTAGAGTAAGCATTCCCTGTCTCCAGTATTTTTTCTGATTTATTTTTCCACAGCACTTATCATTCCCTGGCATATGTCATATATTCATTTATTTGTTAAGTGCCTGTCTCCTCACATTAGAGTACAAGTCCCATGAAGAAGGGACTTTATTTTCTTCATCATAATATCTGCAGTGCCTAAAAGAGCAGTTAGCCTACAATAGGTGCTCAATTAAGCATATGTTGAACATCAATAAATATATCATAAATATAAATGAACAAATTATTAAATTATGTGATTAGGCTGGAGTAAGAACTGGAACCCCATTCTTCTCATTTATAGTTTTCTAGTTCTCTCCACTACACCACAATAATTTTCCTAATCACTTGCAACCCAGCACCCTATGCTGCTTAGATTACTACAGGAGTTTATAAGGTCATCTTCCTGCCTTCACTGAAGGCATATCCCTGTTCACAACACTGATTCTGCATGCTGCTCCCAAATTAATTAGTGTTCTAAATAATTGCTTCCATTTCTAGAATAAAGAGTTTAGAAGCCCTGATCATCCTTCCACTGTAAACAACTAAGACTTCTTAATAAAATATAAAAATAAATGTTTTACTCTGGCTTGGTTAGAAATTATCACATTTCCACGGCAAGGTTGATGGTTCACCTCCCTGGTTACCAACTGGATCCCTCATAGGGGTCATGCAGGAGGCAACTGATCAGTATTTTTCTCACATTGATATTTCTTTCTCTTCCTCTCAAAACATCAATGAAAAAATATACTTGGGTGAGGATTTAAAATAATAATAATATATCAGATTAAAAAATATATATGTATATCAAAATATCACAGTAAATTTTCAGGACACTGAAGACACACACAAAAAATGAGAAAGAGAAAGAAGACAGCCAAAGAGAAAAGGCAAAGTAAATACAAATGTAAGACAATTAGATTGCTAACTTTTGAACAGTATAAATGGAACCAGGAACTAGTATAATATCTTGATAGGAGAAAGCAAATAGCCTATCTAAAATTGAATAACTAAAAGTTAGGTAAAATAAAAACATTTTTGAAAAAAATAAAAATTTTAAAGTATATGAGTAGAAAACATTTTAATAAAAAAAATTGAAGAAAAAATATTTCAGGTATAAGCAAACTGATTCCAGAAGGAAGATCTAAAATTCATTAGAGATAGTAGCTATTAAACCAGATACATATTAAAACAGATGTCTATCTGTGGATATCTATGAATATCTTTCTCTCATGAATCCCAATTGATTACTATTCAACATCTGAGGACTTCCCAACATAACTTTTCCAATTTTCTCTCTATCTTACTCTTTCCTGGGAAATGTCCCCTCCTTTCAAGTTGTTATTCTCATAATGGCCTAAATATATTTGCATGTAACTATCTATACTTTGGTTCATACTTTTCCCCCATGCTGAATAAACTATTTCTCTTACTTAGCTATTCATGTTTTAAGGAATCTACCTCTTAAATAATGTTCTTGATAAATACTAAGTCCTTAGTATTTTCCATTTTCTTTCCTTCATCTCTTCAAGTAGTTTCTGAAATAATAATTGTATAATCAAAATAAACATATATTATGCGCCTACTATGAACAAAGTACTTTGCTAGACATGTAAGATTTAAAACTGACACACAATACAAAATGGTGGTTAATAACAGACTGTAAAGTCAGACTTTAATCCCTATTCTGCCACTGGGTAATGATAGTCATTGAACTCTCTAAATCTTAATTTTCTTATAAACTAGAGATAATAAAAACATTTGCTTCTTGGAGCTGTTGTGAGCATTAAATAAGATAACCCTTGCAAAATATTTTATTTCATTGGTAAAATAAAGATGATTGATTGGTTGGTTGATTGATCCATGATAGACAAATAGATAGATAGACAGATAGAGTTCCATTACTAGGAATACCAAGATCTAAAGTCTAATGAAAAGGACAGTACCAGGAATTATGCCTGTCAGGTGTTTCATCCCCACGAAGTAAAGATGAAAAACCAACTCTCTCTATCCAGTGTTGGCACCGCCTGTGAGAAGACTGCCCTTGGAACCCTGAGGAGTTCTCCCTACTGTCCTGCTCCTTTGGCCACAGTTGCCTGAACTTGAGGCTGGCCAGAAACCTATGACTTCTGGCCTGACTTATAAAAATGAATTGAGCCAATTCACATTGACTGTTTCCAGAATTTGAATCAAGATTCTGCTAAGAAACTCAGATAATTAGTATTGTGACATGAATCTGAAGATAATACTCAATGAGATAAAGCAGGAGTCACAGCCAGCTGAGTTTAGTTTTAAAGCTGTAAGGGGATGGGAAGAATGAGTAATCTAGCAAACTGAATGAGAAATGAATGGTGCAGATGCACTAAGATGTGGAGAACCCTGAAGCCTTTGAAGGAAATGGAGAATCCGGACCTGCTTCAGTTCCTAGCATTCTTCTGGCTCCATCTCCAGTCCATACGTAACTGTACAATAAATCCATTTTCTTTAGTTAACTTGAGGAAGGCTCTATTCCTTACTACCACAAAAGCCTAACAAAAATGTTTGATAAGAGTCTTGGCTAATCTGCAATATTATTTCAAACAGGCTTTACTGATTAGAGGGAAGGCTTGCTCTATTTATCATCTGAGGGGAGGCTTGCTCTATTTATCAATCATTGTTTCCCCAGCTAGCTAAGATTCATCTTATTTCCTTGGTACTGTAATTGACTATTTCTATGTTAAAAACTTAGTCCATGTTTCATACTTTCAGAGCCATCTGGGGCTCAGCTACTCAAACAATGAAATCATGAATACAACTGCTTATAGCCTTTCCCTCCCCAACTAATATATTCCCACTTTATGGTTATCTGTAGTTGTTTTACTTACTACTCAACATGGAGACTGTACCACAGTAATAAGACAAGCAAAATTGATTACTAGAGTGTAGATTCTGCATATCCCTTTTTTCAATACCTTGCTCTACTCAAACTCTTGCCCAATACTGTGCTTCCCCCTATGTCATTTTCACTTATATATAAGTTAATTAATTTTTAAAAATCAGTTGAACATTTCCAATGCTACAAGAACTACAAAGAGCCTAAATCTTGTGCAAGAGACAAACATCAAGGGGTAATTATAATAAAGTATGATAAATATGTACTTGAGCAGTGGTTGGCCAACTTTTACTGTAAAGGGCCAAATAGTAAATATTTTAGGTTTTGTGGGCCACCCGGTCTCCACTGTAACTACACAACCCTGCCACATGAAAGCAGCCAGAGACAATGTGTAAACAAGTGGATTCCAATAAAAATTTATTTACAAAAACAGGTGGTAGGCTAAATTTGATCCATGGGCCATAGTTTGCCAACCACCATACTTGGGTAAGAACATTCTTTTAGTCAACAATTATTTGTTATGCACTTCTTAGTCCAATGGTTGGCGAACTGCGACTCGCGAGCCACATGCGGCCCTTTGGCCCCTTGAGTGTGGCTGTTCCACAAAATAGGAAAGCAACCATGAAGAATTAGAGGAGTATGTGAAATTTTTAATGATGTCACCAGGAAAGGATTTGTCAAAGGTGACTGAAAAAAAACTGGAAGGAAGTGGGAAAATCAGCCATGTAGAAATATGGAGGAAGCATATGCCAGAGAATGAAAAGCCACTGAAAAGCTAATGGAGTGTGTCCATCAAGTCAAGGGGCAGTGAGAAGGCTGGCGTGACTGGAATAGAACAAACAAGAAACATAGTAGGAGGGGAGGCCACAGAAATGACTAGCACCAGATCAGGTAGTGCTTGTAGGTCACAGTAAGGCTTTGTCTCCAGGTGAGCTAGGAAGCTGCTGGAGCATCTTGGCAGAGAAATAATAGGATCTGTTACACTCTAAGATGATTACTCTAGCTACTTGCTAAGAACAGTTTGGGGGAGAAGTGCAGGAAACTACTAAGGAGGCCATTGCAATGAAATAGGTGAGAGACCAGAGGGCCTGGGAAGAGTGATGACACAGGGGGTGAGCAGTGACACAAATGAGATAGCCAATTCCTACTTGAGGACAAAAAGGAATGTTAAGATAGAAACCGAGATGGCGGCATAGGTAATCACCTATATTTGCTGCCTCTCACAACCACATCAAAACCACAACTAAATGGCAGGACAACTACCACCCAGAACCACCAAACCAGGATTATATGAAATGCTGAAGGGTATTCTTTAGAAGAGGAAGAAGAAGAAAAAGGTAAAGATAAAAATTATGAACAACAAAGTGACAACAAATACATATCAACAAGTGAATCTAAAAAATCAAGTGAATAAAAAATCTGAAGAACAGAATAAATTGATGAATATAATAAAATCATGGGCATAGAAAGGGAGTGGACTGACAATTCTCAGGGGGGAGGGAATGTGAGGGTTCAGGAAAAGATTGGACAAAAAACTTACCTATGGGTGAGGACAATGGGGGGGTGTGGTAAGGGCACGGTAAGGTGGGGTGGGAACCAGGTGGAGGGGAGCTTTGGTGGGGGGGGAGAGGAACACCTGTAATAATCTGAAAACTAAATATTTATTCAAAAATATATTACAACAGAAAAAAAAGAAATGTTATCAGGATGGAGGAAATGACATCCTGAGATGTAAAGGAGAAGCAGGAATCAGCTAAGTTTTAGGCCAGGGAAATCAGGTCCACAGTGGTGGGCACAGCCCCTGGGTTAGAAGTCAGAGATACATTGGGGTTCAGGAAATTAATGGATCAGCAGCTTCACACAGGAGGGTGAGGATGGAGAGGAAAAGGAGGAGAGGAGGGGGAGGAGGAAGAGGAATAGGGGAAAGAGGAGGAGAGAGGGAAGAGAAAAAAGAAGAGGAGGAGGAGAAAGAAGAAAAGAAAAACTGTTTGCTCCAACCATTCCCCAACCTACTTCTCTCAGTTAGGGAAAACCCAGCAACAAGATTTAACTTCTGTCCAGTCATTAAAGTAATATATAAACAAGGTTCCTAGAGAAAAAGAAAACGTTTCTTAGTAGTAGTTATTGTTTAGAAATTCTACCACAAGATCACTCAGTGAAATCATCTGAGACAGATGGGCACCTGGCCAGGGTATAAGGGCCAGCACCCCAACCCTAGGAAAGTGCCCAAGTGTCTTTAACTTGAATGTACTAGGGTCTTTCCTCAAAAGTTTCTAAGAGAAAATAATTTTAACCCAGAAACACCACTTATAGCTCTCTCGTGAGTCTATTTGGCTATGAAATAACCATGAAAAGGAGAAAAACAACCTCTCCCCACTCACCTATGAAGGAATGTTCTCTGAGCCAGGTGAACAAAGAAATTGTAGATTCCCTTCACTATACAAGGAAATCTTTGTACCTATTGGGACTGGCAGAAATTGGCCTGTGGAGAAACAAACAGGAGATGCTTCTGTTTGCAGGCACACTTCCCGAGCTTACGTGTAAGGTGTTCCCTTACGGCTTACCCCTGGTCTCTTTGCCAGGTGAAGTGAGTGTGAGAAGGTAAGGCTTGTCCCTTTAGAGTTTACACTGTTTGATGTTGGAAGAGCTGTTATGTTTTAAGGCTTTGCCTCCATTTCTTTGCTTTCTTCCTACTTCTACCCCTTACACTTATTTTCCCATATGTTTTTTTTTTAATATATATATTTTATTGATTTTTTACAGAGAGGAATGGAGAGGGATAGAGAGTTAGGAACATCAGTCAGCTGCCTCCTGCACACTCCTCACTGGGTATGTGCCCACAACCAAGGTACATGCCCTTGACTGGAACCGAACCCGGGACCTCCCCAGTCCTCAGGCTGATACTCTATCCACTGAGCAAAACTAGTCAGGGCACACAATTTTTTTTTCCGTCTTGTTGGCTGCAGGGAACTTTGAATCCTAACTTCAAAAGAAACCTATACTGAAGCTGGCTGATGTTTAGCAGACCTCCACTGAAGGGGCCCAGCCTGAACAACCATTCCTCCGGCTCAACAGCCACAAAGGGTGGGTGAGTGAGACCCAGCTAATCCCCTGCATCCAGGTCTATTCAGCACTGGGCTCTCCACTTGTTCCCAAGTGCCACATGCATTGCCCTCCTGGCCCAGGATACACACCCCACATTGTATAACTGTAGGCACTACGCTCGCCACACCCCAGCAGGGCTCCTCCCAGTCCACATCTTGAGGACCCTTTTAGAGCAAAGTGGGCCATGGCCCAGCATAGCTACATAGCTGTCCCCTGCCCTCAAGTCCCCCATCAGCAAAATGCAGGGAGTGAAGCAAAGAAGAGACTGAGTCACTAACACAGAGACATTAGCCCACCACACGCTTCAGAAAACAAGTGGAGGGCACCCCTGGTCTGCTACACAGCATGACCTGACACTCGGTGATGGATGGCTTGCTTAAACTATGCTCAGCCATCTCATCCATTTGTTTTTATTTGATGGTTTTCCCCTGCATGACAACAATATTATGAAATCTGACACACAGAAACCAAAACAGAGAGGCAAGCCCACAGTTCCAGGTTCCACTGGGCACTTGGCTCAACTCTGATGGGAAAAGGAGAGGAAGAACAAGGGACGAAAAGCAGGCTCAGCAGCAAAGAACCCATCATCTCTGATACCGTTTTAGAAAGAAAAAGAACAGAAAAAATTCATGACCAAAAAGAGCTAAAATCTGCAAGGGTCAGGGGAGCCAAGTTTCCTTGGCTTGGCTCTCTAGGATGTGCCATAGGTGTGGTCAATGACATCTGTGATGGTGGACTCTGGACCCCCTTCCTTTCTCAGCACTTACAGACCCTCTTGCAGGGCAGCTACCATGAAGTAGTAGACATCTGCATTACGCAGGCGCCCCTGCCTACAACCAAGTTCCTCTATCTTATTAACGCTGTTCAACTGACTGGGTAACATATCTACAATTTATATCTCTTCCTGACCAGTCCCAAGTCTGATAAATACTCTCCCTTTGACATGCCCATCTGGGCTGCAGATGTTTGATTCCTCAGGCCCTCTCTTCCTCTGAGCTTTTGGGAGAAGAACATCTCTGGGCTAGATTTCTGGTTTCTTGCTGAACTTGGAAAAGGGGCATATTGAGTAGGATTTGAGGAATGAGGTGGATTGTTCATACACCACTAGTTGTACCTGCATGTCAATGATCTACTGATAGATGTGTCCCCCACATTCCAAGCCCCCCAATCACATACACACTAAACTGTGAGCTCCTGAATAAAAGGATCTTGTGCCTTACACACTGTGTTTGCTCAATAAATATTTGGCAAGACATTTGATAAATTGGATTCCCTTCAGAGTCACAGTATAATGGAGTTGTGAGCTTGAGTTCTGTGATTTAATTATAATAATAGGGATACTGCCTATGAGTAATTTCATTCATAGACAACCCATAATTTCACCAAGTTACAGGAACAGAAGACACTGACAGAATTCTAGAAATCTATGTCTCCATGAATCCAAAACCCTTTCCAATGATCCAAGCACAGAAAGGCAGTCTACACTCCATATTCTGTGTTTGGTGCCTCAGCCTAGATTTCAACCAGGAGAATGTAGATATAATTACTAACTCCTCCACTAAGTTGTTAGCACTTACTATATATTTTAATTTGTCCATCTGCTTACTGTATCTGGCAGAAGATAGGAATAATTGTTTTTCAAAATGTGGTTCTTGCTAATAAGAGTTAAGAAAAACACTCAATGTTTTTAATAATAAAATTCAACACCAGGACTACAAGGCAGAGGATGGGAGAGGGAAGAGTCCTTACTGAAAAAGTCCTTACTGAAATAAATATAAGGGAGTTAGAAAAGAGAAAACTGCTCTGTCTTCAGATTTCTTCCCTCAAAGAGGAAATACACAGATAATTTCTCTTCTTAGTTCCTCTTAAGTATAAACGTAAAGATGTGTTTCTTACTCTGATTAAGCACGGGACACTTGTGGAAATCCTCCAACTTTAAAGACAGGCAGGAATTAAGTGGCGGGGGGTGGAGGTGGGTAGAAAAGTTGATTATAGATCAATCAGATGTAGAACACCTTTAAAAATTTTAAACTGGATCTCATTTCTAGCATTTTAAAAGGTTGCATCCTGCCGAAACCGGTTTGGCTCAGTGGTAGAGCGTCGGTCTGGGGACTGAAAGGTCCCGGGTTGGATTCCGGTGAAGGGCATATACATTGGTTGCGGGCACATCCCCAGAAGGGGGTGTGCAAGAGGCAGCTGGTCGATGTTTCTCTCTCATCGATGTTTCTAGCTCTCTATCTCTCTCCCTTCCTCTCTGTAAAATATCAATAAAATATATTTTTTTAAAAAAGGTTGCATCCTTAAAACAAAAATAGATTAATACAGAAAATTCAAAGAATAGAAAGATCTTAAAAATATAATTGCTGGGGGGGGGGAAACAATTCAATCGAAGAGTTGGAAGATAAACTCAAGGAACTCTCCAAAAGGAAAAAAAAAAGAACAAAATAACAAAGAGGACATATGAGAGAGAGAGAGAGAGAGAGAAAAAAAAAGGGGGAATAAACTCAGGAGATTCAGAGTGGAAAAAGAGAACAGAAAACACTGACTTTTGAAGAATGAAAATCTATCATCTACTAGAAGTTGTCAAAGGTGAGGGATGTGAGTGTTGAAACTTAGTGCTCAACAAAAGAAGAATAAAAGTCCAATCCTTTAAAAAAAATCATAAGATTCCCTAAAATACTAATGCTAAGGATAAAATTCTGAAGTTTTGAACAGAAAAAATATTCCACTTTGAAAAAGACACATAGTTATCAGAACAGAAGTTAGAGACAATTAATAAATTTTCAAAAATTTGAGAGATGTTTTACAACCCAAAATTTTACAAAGATAAACTATCAGAATTGTGCAAAGTCAAAATACAAAATGTTTTGCAAAATGTATTTTCAAAAAAGTTCCCTAAAACACCCATTCTTAGAAAGTCAGTTAAGGATGTTTTCCAGTAAAACAATGCAGTAAATTAAGAGATATTCATGCAATTCAGAACACAGGGGCTCCAATCCAAAAAAATAAAAAATAAAAAGCAAGCATTAAAGAGAAATTCCGAATGAAAACTATGCAGCAGATCTGAAGATAACTGGTCAAGTTTGAAAGTGAATAGAAAATAGAATGAACTAGAAGAGAGATCTGCAAACTGTTTAAAAAAATCTATATCTATAAATAACTGTTATGATAAAACATGTAAAAACAATGAGATTATAAAAAAAAACTGAAGGGAGGTAGAAAGAAAGGAGCAAAGGAAGGGAGGGGGAGAAGGAATAGACTCAAAAAGTAGAGAGAGAGTAGGAAAAAGCTATGCCAGAAAAAAATATATAATAATAGAATATTTTGTTCTGCCACAAAAGTATTTTATAGTCATTATATTGTAAATATAAATGTAACTAATTCAAGTAAGAATATTAAAATAACTATATTGAAAAGATGGAGGGGAGGAGGAAAAAACGGAAGAGTTAAAGGCTCAACTTTACCATAAGAGCAAGCAATACATAATGTTTAAAACTGATGAATCAATTAATATAATATATAATACCAGGAGACATGGATAAAATAAGTAAATATGGGAGCAAGACTAGAGAGTTAAAGAAGAATTAGGCAGGGAACTATCATTCCTGTTTACATCTTTTTATACAATTTTATATTTTTAACCATGAGCATTTATTGCTTTGATTTAATTATGTTTAACTATCAAAGGGTATAGATAATAGCTCCTTTTATTCCATAAAGCAAATTTTGCATGTAGAGATAAGGGACACTTTCGGATCCCCAGCGAGAAAGAGAGGGGTTACCAAGGTAACTCTGTGACAGTGTGTTATAAACTCAGATAAGGACAGTGGCATTACAGATTTAGAGAACAAAGGGCCACATTCAGGAAAATGATAGCTAGGCACCATGAGAACTGTCTCAGTCATGGCAGTGGGCTATTGTAATGAATTAGAAGACAAATGAGAACAAGCCAGATTTTCTCATCTCTTTTGAGTTGGCAACCACTGATATTAGTGAGGTTTAGCTTCTGCTTAAGATTATCAATATCTGCCGAAACCGGTTTGGCTCAGTGAATAGAGCGTCGGCATGCGGACTGAAAGGTCCCAGGTTCGATTCCAGTCAAGGGCATGTACCTTGGTTGCGGGCACATCTCCAGTAGGGGGTGTGCAGGAGGCAGCTTATCAATGATTCTCTCTCATTGATGTTTCTAAATCTCTATCCCTCTCTCTTCCTCTCTGTAAAAATAAATAAATAAATAAATAAAAATAAAATTTATATATATATATACACACACACACACATATATATATATATATATATATATATATATATATATATATTTTTTTTTTTTTAAAGATTATCAATATCTAAAAACCAAACCCAAACAGAATTTTTCTTATGTGAATAGTTTTGGTAATGTGATCAGTGCCCTGCACATTTTTATATAAACATACGCTTCCCATCTGTCATCTTGAATAATGATAATAATCACTAATGTTAACTTAGAACTATTTTTGTAGACTGACAACTTTATAATTACCAAGTCTTCCCTGTACTGTATGTCATTTGATTCACAAAACAACCCTAGGATATAGATAATGCAAAGTACTACTGCAATCACCTCTTTTTATAAACTTGTACAATTTACATAGCTAAACCTATATTATAAAAGGCATGTGGTGGAGATGCCCTCATGCCATAATGACTGTTCACCAAGAGGCTGCATGCACAGCAGGCACATGCAGGTGGGCGGGGCTTTGTGTGCAGTGAGGTACACGTGTGTGGGTGGGACGTGTGGCTGCTGGCAGGGACATGACCAGAAGGTGCATGGGGAGAGTCCCACAGGGCGGGACTCCGGGATTCAGTGGAGTCCAGCTTGGTGCCAGTGGTGGCTTGACACTGCATCCCTGTGGGTGCCAGCAGGTCTGGGTCTTGTGCTATTTTAAGGCACACATGGATGGGTGGGGCTGCATGCACAGCAAGGTGCATGCGGGTGGGCGGGGACTTAACTCTGGGTCTCACAGTGCTGGCATGATTTGACACTGAATCCCCAGGGGTGCCATCCCAGACTCTGATAGGAGGGAGAAGGGAGCCAGATACCAGCACCCAGGACTTAGCAAATAGTGATATTAAAATATTTTTTCTAATTAATTCTCTTGTAATGTGCACAAATTTGTGCACAAGGCCACTAGTTAAGTAATAAAGACTCTTGAATTCCACTGTCTACCCTGATTCCAAATCTTATAATCAATTCCTGATATCACATTCCTGAACTATAAGCCAACCTATGAATTGGTGTTAACTGCCCACACACAGGGACACCATAAATTGTGTCCAACAAACCCAAAGGCAGCCATCCAGGTATCGGTGGGAGCTGACTTTCGGTCTTCCCACCACCCACCAACTCTACAGATCACATGTGAGCCTTTTTATAATTTGTACAAAGGTACCAGTTACAATGGGGAAGCCTTGCCCACATGCACAGATTACCAAGTTTACCACCCACCTTTCTCCTTTATTGCTTTCCTCTAACTCTCCCCAGCCCTTGCATGGACCATCAAATGGAAATCCTCTTATTTGCTTCTATTTCACAAGGAAAGATAGATTAGATCCATTCATTCATTCATTACAATAAATATGACATAAACAACCAGGTGTCAGCTGCTGTTCTAGGCACTGGGCCCACCCTGGTTAATAAAGGCCCTGATTTCATGGAGTTGAAAAAACATAAATAAATGAACGCACAAGAAAACATCAGAGGTGATATGTGTAATAAAGAGAATTAAAATTAGTTGATGTAATAGTGACTGATCAGCTGATTTAAATTGGGGGATCAGGAAAGGCTGCTCCAGGAGGTGACATTTAAGTAGATGTTGGAATGACAAGAGAAAACCCAACAATGAGACATTAAGGAAAAGACAATTCCAAGAAGAATGACAGCTCAGGCAAAGCCCTGAGGCAAGAACAGTGAGACAGGAGAGGTCAAGCAGGCAGTGTCGATGATGTGGGTATTGGTGGAGGAAGATGGAGGGTAAGCAGGGGCTACCTGCAGCTACCTGTGAGCAAAGTAGGGAGTCTGTATTTTATTCTAGGTACAGTTGTGTGTGTGGGGGGGAGGGGAACATTGTAAGAAGGGGAATAATAGGATCTGATTCACCTTTTACTTAGGATCCTTCTGCATGCTGGGGGGAGAATGGAATTTAATAGGGCAAAATGGGAAGCTTCCGGTTCTAAAGGAGACTTGGGGTTAGGTATAGAATGTCTTGTGTTCACAAAGCAGGTGAACCGCTGAGCCTACAGCAAAGACCAAGGATAAGAGGCCTCTTTGAGGGTTTGTATAACTTTATTACAGAAGAGTCTAACAGGTGCTGAATGGTTTCTGTCTCTCTTGTCTGCTTTCCGTGACGGTCTCCTAGCTTCCCCATGTTCTCCACACAGCATCCAGAAGCATCCTTTGCAAAAGGTGAATCAGATCCTGTTATTCCCCTTCGCAGACTATGTTGTTCAGGTGCCTCAGGCCCACTTACAGCACATATACAGCTGACTGCCTAGACAGTGAGTCCTCTGAGGGCTGGCCGAGGTCCTAGTCACCTCTATGCCCCTAGTTACTTAACACAACACCTAGTACTTTTGAAAGCGCAATAGTGTCTGGTGAGTGGATGCATGCTTTATTTTGGGGGCTGTGTGAACCCTCTTTTGTCTCCAGAAGTCAAAAGGATAAAATACTAGAAATGTACATTGCGAACAGGACTCCCCAAGCCCCAGTCCCTTACCTCTTAGGTGAGTCAGGATCAAAGCAGGTCTTGTGTACATCGGCCACTTCGGGGTCACAGCAGTCCCCGTCATCAAAGTCATTCAGCATGTTGTTGCACTCCATGTGGCAGAGCCCATCCCTGCGGTTCCAGGAGTAGCACCGGCCCTGTAGGCGGCAGTCGCCCCCATCATAACCCGTGAGTGGGTGCTCACACTCTGGGTCACAGTGGTCATTGCCGATCTTGCTGGGCTCACAATTGATGAGCACAGCACGGTGGCGCAGGGTGGAGTTGTGGACCTGGTAGACGCTCAGCTGCCAGGTGATGTTGTAGCGACCAAAGGCTTCATTGAGCACCTTGTGCTGCCGGCTGATCTGCTCGTCAGTCACGGTGGGGTTCAGTCCCTCATCGTTGCAGATGTTCACCACCTGGTAGCGGATCACCTTCTCTCCCCGAAGAGGCCAGTGCCCATTGTAGTGGGAGATCAGTTCTACATTGTCACAGGCTGTCTTCCCACAAAGTGGAGGCTGCAAAGGTGACATAATCTCCGGCTCTGGCTCATAGCCATGGAGAACCTCAAGCCGTGGGTACTTGTCATCTCTAAAGGGGGCCCATTGGTGGTCCAAGGGCTCAAAGCTGGCTGTCAGTATCAGAGTAGTCAACTCATCCACCTCACTAGGATGCTGAGGATTGTGCTGGAGGTGGCTCTGTGAAAGGGCCGTTGACCAGAGAACCAGTGTGCCCACGTGTCCACGAAAAGAATGCCCATTCTCAGAGCTATCCCCCCCAAGGAGCAAAGAACGGCATGATGCCATGAAGGGGCTGTTCAGGGGACCAGACTGGTCTAGACTACTAGCCACCTGAGTGCCATCCACATACAGGGCCATACGCAGTCCATCATAAGTAGCTGCCACATGTGTCCACGTGCCTGGTTGGTAGCGACTGTGGCCAATCACAATGGTGGCCTTCTTCATGCGGTCAGTGCGAAGAGAGAAGAAGAAGCGAGCGTCTCGCCTTCCTGTGTCCTTCCCTGAGTGGATCCCCAGGGCCCAGCCCTTGTCACTGACAGTGTGGGAGCAGTTATCAAACACACCTGGGAAAGAAGGAAGAATTGAGGGGAGAAATACCAGATACAAAAGGGAATGGAGAAAGGGAGAAGAAAACCCATGTGAATAGCAAGAATGTATAGTTTTTTTAGTTAAATTTATTGGGGTGACATTGATCAAAATGAACATATAGGCTTCATGTGTAAGTTTCTATGTTACAAGATCTGGATATTGTACCATGTGCTCAATACCCAAGAATGTAGGTTTTTAAATGGGAAAAAATTAAGTGATATAAATTCCCCACCTGAGATGCCCATGCAATATCTTATATCAAGCCATTCTGGTAACTTCTGTGCCTAAAAGGAATCTGAGTTGAGATTCCATCACATTACACTCATTTTGATATTTTAAAACAACCATATCAGAGTTTGTAAATGGGATGTCTAATGCAAGAGACAACCATCTCTAGAACTTTGTCACAGATGTTTCTTATGCTACTTTGAGATTTTGCCTTCTTCTCCCTGAACTTTGTCCCCTTCCTTTTCCTCAAAGCCATGAGGACAGTCACAGTTTTGTTTTACAAAAGTCAGTAATTTCCTACTCCCTCAAAAAGTAATTTTTTTCTACTAAATATTGAAATGATTATTTTCCTGGAGAAAATAAGGAGCTGGTGGATAAGGAAGTCCCATCAGAGAAGACTGTAATATCCCAGACATCATTCCCAGCCTGCTCTTCCCTCTAGTGTCTAATGGCAATGATACCCACACACAAAGAACAGTTGCTCCCAAGAGTAGGAAAAATGGAATTGCCCCATGGTCCTTTCCTGAAAACTTAAATCAAGTCAATAATAAGAATAACTATTCTAGAATCAATGGTGCCCACCATACTATAGAGATATATGAAGATCCTCACCATAGACTACCTTACCACCTTGCTCAATGTAGGCACAAGGCAATTAAGTTCAACTGCATAAATGAAGGAAGGACCACCTGTAGATAACCTGGCAGCAGGAAAGAGTAGGAAGTTCAGATACATGAAGGCAATTTGGAGGCCTTAAATGTTTCTATCTTTGGTAATGAACCCAGCAATCTCTTCTAATACATAACTCCATTCCTCTAATCTGGAGGATATGAATGGAGGGTCTTTTGATTCTCTTCTCCCTCAGTGAAACACTGATATAGCCCCAATATTGAATCTATAACCTGAAAGCTCTGAGCTCCACCCCTCACTGGTGGAAAGAGAATCATGCTTGTTCCCTCTACTAAATCACACAGGGTCCACATTTCATCTCACTGTCACACTCCTCCTGGAATTAGTAATTTCAGTTCATCACACATTTACTGAACTGCCAGACAGACACTTTTCTCAGTGTTGAAAGAAAATGTGGTCTTTGCCCATTAGAAGTGTCAAGGAGAAGTGAGAAACGTAGACGAGTACTTCAATATAACATCAGAATTTCAATCAAGGGACACATAGGTGAGTGAAAACAGAGCCAAATCTCAACCCACAAATTAGTGAGGGTTTCCTGTGGGGATGAGATCCAAACATACTCTTGAGGAGTGCATCAGAATTAGCCAGGCAAAAGGATTACAGAAGATATTCCACATAGCAGGGACAGTATGAATAAAGGTACTTGGGGCAATACAGGTCAAGGTAGGTCTTGTATAACATATTAAGGGGTAGGGCCATATAATTTATGTAATACATGGAGGCTTTTTCTATTTCTGTCAAATACCTCTGGCATCCTGACAGCACTCATAGTAACTGCAGCAGGAAACATCCCATAGTTGTTGGCCTTGCCATGAACACAGGGTCCAACTGCAATTAAAACATCTCAGAAACTTTGCAGATGGACAACTGTGGCACAAGAAATGAACACCGCAAAAGTACCCCTGCACTTGTTCAGTAGACAGTCATGCAGCAATACCAGCTGCCAACCTCAGTACTTGGAGTCAGGGATTTGTATAGTGATTGAATGTTTGTTTGACATCATGGAGAGTTCAGTATAGGTAGAATATGAAGCTTAATAAATAACTACAATAAAATATGCTAGCTGTTGCAAGTGGAAGTGGTTATGAACCTCTTTATTAAAATATGGACAAAATACAGCAGAAACTCTCCCTAAAGTTACTAAGTAAATGTCAACTTGCTGACACTTATTCATCCTATAAATAATTTTATTCCTAGAAGAAATCCACTTCAAAACCTGCCCATGAAATCAGGGCTACCTTGATTACCTGCCAGACTGTCTGGGAATGTTAGGAAGATGTAAACCCAAAGGATTCCAGGAGATGCGTTTAGATAATACCAGGTCAAAGGTTCTGCCAGTTTACCCAAAAACATTTACTCTACAATTCCTTAGAAACTGCATTTATATGAAATGCCCACTTCAGCTGAATCTTCTAAACTGGGACACATGGTGTTCTTTTTATAAATATTTTCCCTTCACTTCTTAATATATAATGATATCTCCCATTTGAGCTTTCCAAAGCAATATTGTATGAACTACCATTTAAGAAGTGAAGCTATCCAGTGAGCTAGGCAACGTTATCATCACCAGCATCATGATATAAATGAAGATAATACCATGGTTCTGAGAGGTCTGGTATCAGGCTGTGTGCAGAGAGAACTAAGGTGTCATGATTCTGAGCTCAGGAAAGTTTCCTATGGTGAGAAAAACATAGTGCATAGTGGTTACAAATAGGAATAAGCCACAAGCTCCAGTCCCTAGTCTATCACTTACATGCCATGTGACCTCAGAAAAACTGTATCATCTTGCTGAGTCTCAGTTATCTCTTCAATAAATGGTGCTGGAACAACTGGATATTCACATGCGCTCCCCCACACCGGCCTCCCCCAAAAAAGAATGAATCTAGACAGAGATCTATATCCATCACCAACATTAAATCAAAATGGACCATTGACCTAAAAGTAAAATGAAAAACTACAAAACTGCTAGAAGACAACATAGGAGAACACCTAGATGATCTTGGATGTGGTGATTCCTGTTTAGATACAACACCAAGACACAACCCAGAAAAGAAATCACCTATAAGCTGGACTTCACTAAAATTAAATACAATGCTAAAGACAACACCAAGAGTACTAGAAGATAAGCCACAGACTGGGAGAAAATACTTGTAAAAGATACATTTGATAGAGGACTATTATCCAAAATACACATAAGACTCTTACAACTTAACAGTAAGGAAACAAAAAACCCAATTTTAAAATGGGCCACAGACTGTAACAGATACTTCACCAAAGAAGATATACAGATGGCAAATTGATTTATGAAAAGATGTTCCTTGTCATATGTCATCAGGGAAATACAAGTTAAAACAACAAGATACTACTACACATCCATGAGAATGTCCAAAAGCCAGAACACTAACACCACCAAATGCTGGTGAGGACGTGGAACACAGGAACTCTCTTTCACTGCAGATGGGAATGCAAAATGGTACAGCCACCTTTTGCAGATATTTTGGTAGTTTATTTAAAAACTAAACATACTCTTACTATATGATCCAGCAATCACACTCCTAAGTATCTACTCAAAGGAGTTGAAAACTCTGCCTTCGAAATAACCTGCATACATGTTTATAGCAGCCTATCCACAATTGCCAAATCTTGAAAATAAAAAGATGCCTTTAAGTAAGTGAATGAATAAATTAGCTGCGGTACATCCAGCCAGGACTATTATTCAATGTTAAAAATAAAAGAGCTATCAAGCCACACAAAGAACATCAATGCACATCACTAAATAAAAGAATCCAATCTGAGAGGAGTACATACTGTATTATTCCAACTACATGGAATTCTGGAAAAGACAAAAGTATGAAGATAATAAAAAGAGCAGCGATTGCCAGGGGTTTGGGGAGAGAGATGAATAGGCAGATCATGGCATTTTTAAGGCAGTGAAAATAATCTGTATAATATTCTAATGATGGATGGATGTCATCATACTTTTGCCCAAACACATAGAACATACAACAAGTGTGGACCCTCAAGTAAACTATAAACTTTGGATGATTATGATGTGTCAATGTATGTTCAATCTTGGTTTAAAAATAAATGACTATTTTTGTAAGAGATCTTGATTATGTGGGGGGAGGCTATGCATGTGTGGGGGGAGGGAGTATCTAAAAATCTCTGTACCTTCCTCCCAATTTTAGTATATAGCTAAAACTGCTGTAAAAGAAAGTCTTTTTTAAAAAGTGGATTTTGAGCCTTCAAATGTCTTCCTGAATGCCCAGTGACCAACTATGCCCGAGAACAAAAACCTGTTCCTCCAAGACTTGCCTGTCAGCAATCCTTCATCTGCAAACTGGGACCACAGAGCAGCCTGCATGCTCATCCACATACTGCCAGGAGCGTCCCTAGCCTGCTCCTTTAATTCCATCAAGCAGGAGCAATATAGCCTTTGACTCAAAATAAAAAGTACCAAACAACCACCTTGAGGAGACTTCTTCTTTTCAGTCTAGAGTAAAGATGACAAAACCAATGCAGCCTAAGCCAACACACTATATGTGGTCAAAGTCAGCTTATGCAACATTGAGATTTTATCACTTTGGATATACATGTGAGCCACATTTTTGGGTGGAACAGAGGGACCAGATCATCAATATGATTTATGAAATCTCTCAACACCAAACTGAGCTTTGATAGCCCATGGGTCAGAAAAAATCAAATCCAATGATGTAACTGGAAAAATGGTAGTGGTACCAAAGCCAAACATTTGGACCGTGTCATATTAAAACTTCAAGAGTCATTCTTTTCCCTCTTGCTTCAAATTGGCTCCCATTATGTACTGATGTTTACTAAATTTAAAATTATTGTAACACCTTCTCTTGCATCCAATCTAAGTTTGGAGAGAAATGAATATAAATGGAGGGAGAATATCTTGTTCATTTTATTCATGAGCTCAACTCCAATACTCATAGTTGGAGACCCGGTTTAGCTTCACAGAGCTCTTTACTCACGTGGGTCTTTGGGAAAGGTCATTTGGATGCAGTTCTCTACCATTATGAATTGCCAGCATTTGGAATTAATAGAGTTTATGTCCCTCAAGGAGAAAAACCTTCTCTCAAACTCGGCTACAGTCTCCCTGCGTGATTACAAAAAATTCTATTAATGGTAAGCATGATAGCTAGAGTGTTACAAACTGTTTGATGGGGAAATATCTCAATGTGGCCCCTGGGGAAAAGGGACTCTGCTTGCTTCTATTTCATGGGTTCTTTCTTTGCACTCATGAGGTAGGCTGCTCATGCAAAGAAGAAATAAAGAGACTTAAAATACATTTTATTAAATGTCTTCTATGCTGGACAGGTATCACCCTATGAAATCTTTCCATGAATGTATCAGATGAATTGTATATCCTCAATACAAAACACTTAGGATCACAGATGTGAAGCAATTTGTCCACAGTCTTACATCTGTGAAGGGCCAGAAACTGGAATCAAAATTAGGTGTGCTCTTTCCACTCCACAAAAATACCTCAAATACCAAGACATACATTTTTAGTTGTTATTTTGGAGCAAGAACAGTAAGGGCTGCTGAGTGTGGCATTAACCAAATTGAAGGTGACTGGGGTCTGACTTTGGAAATAATGTACAGCTAACGTCCACACCTGGAAATGGTTTGGCGATAACAGACTGGCTAGCACAGCAGCAAATATGTCCATGTTGGCCAGGACCTAAATGGACAGCCTGCCACCTGAGAGTGGATAACATTTCTGGGTGGTCCTGCAAGGCTTCCTGTGTCACATACACTCGGTAATCAATTCCAGGACCCCAAAGGGGTGGGGGAGCCTCTTATCCCAAAGCCAGGGCCATGGCCCAAGGTGGGAGGGAAGCTAAAGTGAGGAGCACTCAACTGAAAACTCCCTTCCAAGCCAGTGGCTTCCATCTCCAGTTGTTTTCTTACTGGGTATGTAACTAGCAGAGTAGAACTTCGTGTTAGAGGAGGATATAATAAAAAGGGAAATGAAATGGTCCAGACAAGAGCTGTTCCCACCCACCTCTCAACAGATCCAAACCAACTGCTCTGATTGCTCACTCCTTCTCCACCAGAAATCCCTCCTCCTGACTCAAATATTCTGTCAATTGGTTGTGACAGAATGGAGTCTCCTGGCCATAAGGCCCCATAGAGGGAATTGGGTTTCAGCAGTGCTCCTGGCATCATAATGAGAAGAAAAGTGTGTTCACTCCAGTAGTTATATAAGTCAATATAAAGTAAGAGAGAGAAAAGAATCTTCTGAGAACTGTCAGGAAGCAACGTGTACTTGGAATTCTTATTTTATGGAAATAACATAAAATTCTTCTTTAAAGCAGAGGAGTATCCGTGTTTCAGGAACATTATGTGAACTTATTTCAGAGTGATGAAATAAATAGAAAAAATTAAAAAAAAAAATGTCCCCGAGAGGCTATGTAGGCCAAATGCTGAGAAAGATGCAGGGTGATGTCCTCCTCCCCAATTAAAACCCTCTCTGTGGTCAACACATCACTTCCTGACAGCAACACTCCAAGTACAATCGCAGCCCCGTAAAAGGTTTTCATAGTGCTCCCTTTGTCTGAAATACCTCCCATCCACACGGGTATGACCTTCAAAGGTTAGCTGAAGACTGCTCTTGTCAAAGTGGTCTTTGCCGTTTGCTGAGCCTCATGGTGCAGCTGATATTTCTTTGTTTGGCCAGGTGACTAGAGAGTTTCTTGGTGACAAGAGCCCGTTAGGCAGCTGTGAATTTTGCACACAATCAAGGAAGGAATTGGTTCTAGCTCCTGCATTGCACCCACTCTGCTCCTGACACCAAAATGACGCCCAGAGGAGCATCTCCCCTTGGTCTTGGAGGAACCCCAATAATCCTGCAATTGGGTCTGGCCTAGAGGGATAATGCAGGGGGATCAAGCATTCTCTTCACTGTGCAGCTGCAGGTCCTTGGGCTTTCCCTGATGTTAAGATGTGCTTTTCCCATCCATCACATAATAAGCTGCTTCCTTCTGGATCCCACACACTTGGACTAGAGCACACCTGGCAAAACTTGCTGAGAGCTTTCCTTGGGCAAAGCGCCATTCTGGAGGGAACACCCACATGTGGCAGTGTCTCACAGAGGAGACTGTTTAACAACAAGCCAAGGTAGCAGAAGAGAAAGGCATGGTCCAGAGAGAAATGCTGTCCTTACGACAGACACAGCCATTGAACCTCACTTCCAGGAGAGTCCACCCGCTGAGCTCTCTACTCCTCTGGGAGCAGTCATGTTGGGAGAGAGAGTCCCGCTTCTCCAAGAAGGCCCATGAGCTCCCAGGAAGGTGAAGTTCTCTTCAACAAAACAGAGGAGTCACGCACTGTATCATCAGCTCTGGTAACTAAAAAAACATGCTGTGTGGTGCAAGTTTGTTTTTAGGAGGAAAATGAGCTTAAAACGGGGCCAGGTTAGGTCATGAGCATAAATCAACCTGCTACAAGGCATGATCTTTTCCTGGGATATTATGCCTCCTCACACCACACGTGGGTCTGCTGCCTTCTGCAGAACTACTTACCCAACACTCCACCCCCCAGAGAGAGCACCAGGCAGGGGAACAAAAGGACTGAGGAGGAGGAGCTGGGCCATCCATCAAAGACCAGGATCTGGCGGTGAGCAGGGCTGTGTCAGCAGGAAGAGTGGGAGAGAGTGAACAAAGAAGGCCAGGGAGGTCTTTTCAGCTGTTCTAGATAACTCTCCTTCAAGACAGGATTAGGCTCAACCTTTCATCTGGGAGCCCAAACTTTTACAAATTAGAGCAGAGTGGGGTGAAGCTCCTGGGAATGCTTCACTTACATCTTCCTGGCACATTTTTCAATCTCTCCTCACAGCGTGGACCTTCCCTTGTTGACATGCTCTCATCACATGCCAGGATGACAGGAATCAGCATGGGGATTTCCCTAGCTTTGTGAAGGCCACTGTGCTGAGGCTGAGAGGCTCTTGAGGTGGGGTTGCAGGGGTGGGAGGGGGCCTGAGAGAGCAGGGAAACTCAGAATGGTGAGTTATCAGCATTGCCATGGACCTGAAATAAGTCGAGGGCGATAGGAGCCTCCTTCCTAAGGAAGCTTCCTTGATCACTGCAGCAAAAAGCAACATGGTTTGAGGCACTGGTCACCCATGGCTTGAGAAAGTAATCCACAAGGATCAGAAAAGAACAACCTGCACAGCCCACCTGGAATGCTACTGTGCCTTACATAGCCTGGACAATGCCTTCAGGGGGCTCAGGAGGATCTGCCAGGACAATCCTGCCTTGTTCCCAGATTCTCCAAGACTGAATTCAGACCTACAAATGGCCAAGTGGAGCCAGCACAGCAGCCAACAGAGAATCAAAAAGGTGGTTCGTAATATCCTAGCTATGGAGTAAGATCCATTAGGTCAACCAAACTTGATAACTCTATAATCTTAAGTATCAACGAACAATTAATTTTCCATAACTTACTTTACTCATCCAATACATGGAGGCAATAGTACCTAATTTATAGGGTTTGGAGAAGATTAAATTCACACAGGTAAAACAATAAAAAGAGTGCTTAGCATGTATAAGCACTCAATATTATTATTCATTGCTAATAGTATTATAATTTTGACATATATAGACCTTATCTCTTCAAGTGTATTATAAACTCCTTGAGAACAGGTAAGCCAGTCTTACACTTTCCCCGACTCTCACTGTATCATGGCCAATGTCTTGTGCATGATAAGACTGATAATTCACCAATGAATTAAATCCACAAGAGGCAGTTAGAGCTGCCAAGAGCATCCTCCCAATTGACAATGATCCTCTAAAAACTCCATTCCTCTAACAAAGAAGAACCCGTGTCTAATAAAAAGCAACCCCCTCCCTTTCTCCCTCCTACACCATTCACTCCCCACTGTCAAGACAGCTACTGACCACAGCACCCCTATAGGAATATGTTGGCTTTCCACTTCTTCCTACTAAGGATCTAGAATCAAGAACAGTTATCAGACTTCTGCCTCCTCCCCCAGTCCTGGGCAATTTCCCTTAAAGTGTACTTTGTGATCCATTCCAGGGAGAGAGGAAGAAAGGGAAGAGGAAGAAAAGAAGGGAAAGAGAGAGCATTGGAAAGAGGGAGGAAGGGAAGTAGGGAGGGAGGAAAGAAGGAAGGAAATTTTAAACATGAGGATTTTCTTAAATGTTATTTCAACCATTTTAATAACCTTAGAGAGCAGTATGAAATTTCCTGAGCATTCAACAAGCTCTATGGGTCTTGTAACTATGGAAGTCCAGGAATAGCTTATCAAGGCCCAGTGTATAAACAACTATGGTTTTGCAGAAGGAGCATCTGGGATGTGAAGGGTATGGGCTGGGCTGGGCTGAGCTGCCTGCAGGCTTCTCTATCCATCTGATCTCTCTCCTTAACAGCAATGGGAAACATGCCCTTATTCCAGCAACACAACAGAAAGACTTTTAGAGCTTGGAATACTTTGAATTCCATAACCTTGATAAGATACCTTAGTGCACAGCACAGGCTGGTCCCAGGAAACACCCAGAGCAGGATGCCAGCCCCTCCTCCACAACCTCACCCACTTCTAGCAAGGTTCCCTCTGAGCACTGGCTTGTGTACCTCCAGCTAAGCAACACCAACACCAATTTCCTGTTTTTTTCCTTTCCTCTGCCAAATAAATAATTTTGAGATCTCTCTCAGAAGTTTTCCTTGGCACTTTGACAAGGTACAGTTCACAGAATCAATGCTGCCCTAACAAGACGTGTTTAAATAGTGTCCACTGTACACTTCATGATGTGGAGGTATCGCAGGAATCTTGTTTAAAGGTAGTGTGAACAAGATCCTCTCGCATTGAAAACAACCTCCCAACTGGTCACTCAGTTAAGGTCAGATACTTGCCTATCAGGTTTTCTTAAAGTGAAATATCGTATGATTTTTACAGTGTTCAAATTCATGCAATGTGTCTCCTATTCACACAGTGAGCATGCACTACCTGTGTTTATTTAGTAATATCATAACATTTTGGCCTCTACCATGTGGCCAAAATAACCCAAGGATATCCTGACTGCTTTCTAGGAAGCAAGTGATGCCTAGGGACCCCACAAGCCTAAGTACTCTGCCAATCAGAACCTAAAGACCCAGAGTCCCTTTTTCCACCAGTTTCAAAGTCTGAGATGAAACCAGAGAGAATACAGGGCATCCATTCTCAACTTGAACCCAGGTTAGAACCAGAGAGAACCCAGGGCATCCATTCCCAACTTCGGAGCCCAGTGTTCAAAGAGGACACTTAACACTAACCTCTGAGTGAGAAAGTCAAAGAACAAGGAAAATAGGTGGTCTGATTAATTAATTGATGTTTCAGGTTAAAGGAGAACTGAAGTCATTTATTAACTTTTCCCTTTTCTTTTAAAAAATATTTTTATTGATTTCAGAAAGGAAGAGAGAGATAGAAACATCAATGATGAGAGAGAATCACTGATTGGCTGCCTCCTGCATGCCCCCTACTGAGGATGGAGCCCGAAACCTGGGCATGTACCCTGAACAGGAATCAAACAGTAACCTCCAGGTTCAACCTCTGAGCAAGCAAGGTCAGGCTTCCTTTTCTTATTGAAAGTCTTTTCTACTGCTTTCTAATAAGAGATGTAAATTAATCAAAGGCAACCTGGAAGTGTTAAAATAAAACCAAGTTGGGAACCAAAAAGCTTGGAACATTGTCCCATCTTGTTGCCGTGTGATGTCTGGGAAGTTCTATTCCCTCTCTGGGCCTCATGGTCCCTTCTGTGAAGGAGAGACTGGCTAGGCCGGGTCATCACCATGCTGTTCTGGCAGTCTGTGTCTGGGACCTCTAGGCTCACCCTGAGGAATCCAAGGTTCTTGTCCTTCTGCAGCTCCTTGATGTTCCACATCCTGCAACAGTGGCCACAGAAGTTGGAGAGGACTGAGCTGAACCCACATCTCAATGGGCAAAGTTTGTTTCTACTAGATCCTTTTTTTTTTAATTCATTGTGTAATTATGCGCGCCTAACTCCTAAAAAGTGGAATGACTAAAACACTATGGTAAGTTGAGGATACTTGTTCATTGGAATCCAGGGCATCAAGGTTTCACTACCAATAATTCTATGCTCAATCATATTACATGACTATGCAAGCATTTACACACATAGGAGCTCATGAAAGAGAGATTTTGCATGGGCTGGGGACAGGGGAGGCCCTGGGGAGGAGGGACAAGACAGCCTTGGCCTGCTTGACTGGCAGTGACTTGAGAGCAAGGCATTGGTTCCTTCTTCTGCCACCATATCACCGTTGAAGGATGGAAGAAACATCTAACATTGACTGAACACATACCATGCACCAGGTACCAGGTATAGCTCTAAGCACAAGACGTTTACTAATTTAACTGTCACAATTCTATCAGGCAAGAATGACCCTTATTCCAGCATCACTGAGGAGGGGACTTCAACTTGCCAGGTCCGCACAGGGAGTAGAGGGCTCCAGATCCTGAATCCTTAACCACTACATTAAGAAAAAAAATTAGATGGATTAAAAGACTGAGGTAGACGACTCAAGGTGAGGAGACCGCTGTACAGAGGCCAGGAATTGGTAGCATATGGGTCAGGTGGAGAGGAGAAGAAGACTTCCCTGACTCAGCAACACTGTTGACTCTGGGGGGTCAGAAGCAATCAAGTTCTATGTATAGAAGAAAGGGGCCAGATTATTCTCTATCCATGTATTCAACCTAAATGCCCACTCCAGTTAAGGCCCCAACCTGGGTGTGGGGTGATACCTAGATGAATGGATCCAGAGAAGCCCTCAGAAGCCTACAGGCAATCAAAAATTTCTGCCTGCTGAGCTGAGGAACTGGAACTGGAAGTAGAAACCACCAACAGTGGTGGACTAAGGACAGGAAGGCTGCAATTGAGTAGGCGGCAGGACCGGGAGGAGAGGTCCTATAGGAGAAGTGGTAAGAGAAGCACCGGGAACAGGTAGACAGGTGGTTGCCTTCCATGGCACATCTTTTCTAATTCTGTGGACAAAGACCCAGAATGGGCGGAGCCACGTCCTTGAGCCTGCTCCTCTGTCATAGCTAGTCCTAGCTGAGGTGTGGCCAATGACACCCTGCACTCTGTCCAAGGGCCCAATCAGATTGCCACAACCAGGGAGGGAAGCATGCCCATGATTGCCTCCCTGCTCAGGATGTGTGGCATGGGCCAAATTAGAAGGATATTCTATTGTGCAATTATTTCAAATAATGAATGTGTCCTGAAACAAACAATGTCTAAAATAGACATCTGCTGTGGTTAGTGTTTATTATTATTCTGCATAAAGTTGAAGTCTATTTCAAAAATAGTTCTTGAGTACTTACTTTGCCTCAATAAACATCTGTTAAAAAAATGAATTAGTGGGTTAAAAAATAAATTGAACTAAGTACTACCTGTGTTTTATGTTAAAAGAATTCCATTCCCCCCAAAAATGAAGTTGGTGCTACCTGCAGAATTTGAAAAGAGCACAGAAAGCACAGAAGAAGGGAAGGCTGTCTGGCCTCCTCTTCAGGTGGGCGAGACCAACCTTCCCTAGGTACATGCGACATGGGTCCTCACCTGAGTAGATGGAGCCCTTTGCTGCAGTCAAGGACACAGAAGTGGGATTGAGAAAGAAGGGTTTATTTGAGACATATTGGATCTCTTCACTCCTTACTGCTCCTGCCATGAAATCCAGAGACAGCTTCACATCCTGGATAAGAGCATGTACACTAGGGACAGAGCCCTCAGGTTCAAATCATGGTACTGCATGAACCAGCTGTGTGACCCTGGGCCATGCCCTATTCCCCTATGCTTCAACTTCTCCATCTCCCTCCTCAAATTAATATTTGTAAAGTGACCACAGTCATGCCTGACACAGAGTAAGTACTGCATGAGTGTTTGTCAAGTGTCTTCAATAATTTCTTGGAACGATTGAGCTTGCATTTGCATGCTTTACATTTCTGTGACTTCATCTTCCATTATTTTCCTATGTTCTCTCTGCTTTAGATTACTAGTGCTTAATTACGTGGCCCTGAAATTTGCATCTCTTAGCTCAAAGAAAAACCTCTCTGAATTTCTGTCTACTTCTGATGTTTATCAGCTCCCCTCATGCCAAGTTTCTGTGTAGAGTACACTAGACCCACACAGTCTTCACTCCCTCGCCTCTCCTTCCAATCACCACTTGATGGAATGTGGAGACCCCTCCTACCACCCCCAAACTCTAAAGTGAAACTGC
This sequence comes from Vespertilio murinus, assembly GCA_963924515.1. Taxonomy (NCBI): domain Eukaryota; kingdom Metazoa; phylum Chordata; class Mammalia; order Chiroptera; family Vespertilionidae; genus Vespertilio; species Vespertilio murinus. The sequence goes on along the minus strand of OZ004719.1, from coordinate 18,517,514 downwards.
TCTCTCTATTCACCAGCAATTTCCTATCTGCTACGTCCAATTAGCCCACCTCAGGACTACTGGTTTGTTGGGTGTTCCCGTGGCATCAGACACTAATAACTTTGTCCTCTTCTCTTTTCTCTAAGTCTGCTGCCTCCCAGGCCTCCTTCTCTCCGTCTGGTCACCAGCTATCTTTCCCTAGCCTTGAGGCATCCCCAAACTCATCTAGGCAGCACTAGCCCTTCCAACAGCTGGGCTGTAATCATCTCGCGAGGTTGGTGTCCAGTAGACAATGAGCACAGTCCAGCTGCAGTCCCTGCCTCACTCATTCTGATTCTCCAACACGTGGTTAAATGCCTGATACTTCACCTAATAGAAGCTCAAAAAATGTTGGCTGTAGGATGGATGGATAAGCAAACAGAACCAAACAACTTTACTTTGTCCCTAACTGGCCAAGAAAGTACAGCAATCATGTGTATAAAGTTACCAAATGCTGAGTCATTGCTTGAATGCAGACTCGGTAGCTGATAAACTGTTAAGCACTGTGACTTCCCCTCTGATTAGCAACTCTACTTCTAATTCAGAAATGAGCCATAATGACTGGCCTTGGTATCCCAACTGGTTTTCAATTGGGATATTCTTTGACTTCAAAGGGTTCTGAGACTCTGGGTTCAAGTGACTACAATGCATATTTGGAAAGAACTGCTCTTCTTGGCCACGCACTTCTGAATCATAAAGAGACCAGGATGTTTTTGTTTGACTACCATGCTTCATTTCCTGGGGATTCTCTTCTTGAAAAGGTCCAAAGAGCAGAACTGTTTTAAGGCAGATTGTGAACATGAGAAGCAAAGGATGCTATTATTTTTCAGGCACAAATTTAACCTAGAACTATGCTTTCTGGAAGGTGCAAGCATTATGGGTTGTATAATGTGAGCAGAAAGGGATAGAGCAGGCCCCAAGAGCAACCTAATTCCATGTACTGTGAGCTTGAACAATTGAAAGTGGGAGTGGAGCCTTGTACATGGGAAGAAACATGGGATTATGAACTTGCTTATGGCATCACGAACTGAAGGCAATGAATGTTCAGGTTATATGGGCTCAGAATCCCAACTAAGGTGCAGCCTTCCTCTCCTGTCTATCTGGCCTCCCCAAGGCACAGAATAGGAAGGGAACCAGCAGGAGCCAGGCCTCCCTGTGCATATTCTGAATGACTTAGATTAGCAGCCCCTGAGGAATAATAAATAAGAGCAGGAAGGAAGGGGCAGGGGGAGAGAGAATAAAGCCCTAAGGGGGACAGGCAGATGGGCTGGTTTATTGGGACTACCAAAGGTAATTCTAAATTGTCAGCCCTGCCCATGTCACTTCTGTGCTCCATCCAAGAACTATGATGAAAGGCTGGGGCTTCCACCTCATTACTGAGGAGGATGGGGAGAGTACACAGTGAATGGCACTCCCGCCCTAGAGAGAGAGGTAGGAAGGGAAGGCTGGGGACAAGAACAGAAGAACTGGAAGTCACAGTTTTAGGCACTGAAGCTGGAGTGTGCTGAGTAGGACAATCACACAGTCATGCTCAGAGGAAACCTTTCTGTGCTATCTCCTGGAACTGAGCCCCCCAAGTCCCAGATCCCACACTTGTGAGTCAGATAGCAGGCCCCAAATCCTGCTGGCCCGAGCACCACCAAAGCTCAGATTCAGAGACTGTCTTATGGGGGGAGGGGGTGGGAGAAGAGTTGGAAGGCTGGGAGAGACATCAGCCCATGAGAAGGAAAAAGGGAAGAAAGTTTGGGTGAAAAAGCCATGCAGTCTAAGGAATGTTCTACAAGGTCTGAGAGTCCTCAAGACATTAGGCTATCAGAGGAGTTCAGACCCTCTCTCGGGAACTGGTGTGCCTTTATTCCTGCCTCCACAAGGCACCTGGCTTCTGAGCCCAGTGCTTGTGTCCTTGGTCAGCAAAGCACCCATCGTCGTTCAGGGCCTGTGAGACAGAATCTCATTGCATCCCCTGTGAGGGAGGTTCCCATGGCAGCCATGACATTTTAAGAAGAATTCGAGGTGATCTCTATGCATATCTAAGTTTAAGAAGCAATGCTCCAGAGCATGAGCTGACAGGGCCAGATAGTAAATAATTTAGGCTTTGCAGGCCATAGAGTCTCTGTTGCAACTATTCAATCCAGCCACTTAGCATAGAAGCAGCCACAGAGAACACTTGGGTGTGGCTGGGTTCCAAGGAAACTTCATTTACAAAAGCAATCTTCAGCTTTGGTCCCGGATTCTGAGGCCATAGTCTAACAACCTCTGCTCTAGAATATAAGTAACTACAGCTTTGAAAGTAACTAAATTCTTCTTCACCTGAAATAGGTAAGACAGGAAATACTCCTGCTAAAAGTGGCAGTGGAGCGCTGTACATGGCACTTCCCCTCAGAAGCCCCCAAGACACCTGCCCAGGCTGCAACGGCCAAATTTGAAGGCCTACTACCCCAGTTCCCCACAAAGAGCCCTAGTTTCAGAAGATTCTTCATTCCTAATGCATCCAGCATCTAAGTTTCTACTTCGTCTGTCTGTAAACACAGCCGAGACAACTCCGTGCTAAATATTCTGTATGGCAAACGTGAATCAGACATGCAATGGCTGCTCATTTCACTTTAGCAGATAGAAATGAGTCACATGCAGAACTAACAAAGCAGGAAGCAATGTGCACCCCAGAAACGACATGTGATTGACTCGGATGCTGGGAAACATTGGAGATCTCATTCACATAGGGAATACAGGAAGGCTGCAAGCATGAGGCAGCCAGCATGGACTGCCCAAGGAGGGGGCACATAGACAGCTGTTTTACTTCTACAACCAAACATTGCCTCTTCTGGATAGACAAACAGCCAGCGGATAAAAACATTTCCCATACACTAAAGCTAATCTGCCTAGTCCACACAAGCAAACTCAGGGATCTCATCCTTGTCACAGTAGGCAAATAGAACCCACCCAAAGGGCTGATAGCAGCTCTCTCACACCATGATTGGAATTCTTCCACTTCAAGGACAGGGTTGCTAAGACTTTGATGCATGTCTGGGTCTTGGGCAAACACTGACTTTGACCATTTGCTGCACTATCTGCAGAGGCAGCTGACAGGTGGGCCCTGGTCTTCAGAAGAGCTCTGGTAAAGGCATGGATGTGGCTCAGTGGCTACCATGGAGTCCTGCTGGATAAAGGAGGGAGAGCACAAGAAATTCAAAGAAATTCCTTTGAAATTCTTTGAATCTGTCTTTTGTGAAGCTCCACCGTCCACATGAATAAAACTCCCCTCAGAACAGAGTACCCTCACTGGGAAGAGTGTTTGCCACCATAGCCTGTGAAACCTCATTGTTCATTCAGAACAGAAAAAGCTATCAACAAACCATAAGCAAGGGGCTTTTAAAACCAAGGTCAGCAACCTCTGGCCACCAAAATCTGATAACTCTGAAAGTTGTGTGACCTGCAAGAAACTACACACTTTCCTGGGCAGAGATCACAGCTTTTATCAGATTCCCCAATCCAACTGTGACCTTACAGAAGCTTTAGTATCAATGTCCAGGTTATTAGAATGAATACTGCCCAGGCTCAACAAGAACAAACGAGTTTAAAAATAGAGTTCTTGCAAGACTCTGATTCTACCGAGTTCTCAATAATCTTGAGACCATTTTGTTAAAAAAAAAAAAATCCTATTTACGACCATTCGTATTTGACAGATGAGCAAACTAACAATCTAAGGAAATGAAGTTAACACCCCACCTAAGTAAAAGTTACAGGTTTGTGGGCCAGAACCAAACATACAAAGATCACTTAGTATTGATGGCCTCTGTGTCCTAAATGACACGTCATAAAGATTGAAGCACAAGCCGGGTGTCAGGTGCTCTACATACAAGACTGACTTATACACCATCACAGCTCTGCAAGGCTTTATCTCATATTTTAATTTGAGGAAACCAGGACTCTGAAAAGTTTGATGCGGTTGCCAAAGTTCCAGGCACTGAGAAGTGTCAGCAATGAGATCCGACTCCAGGGCTGTCTGATTCCCAAGTTCTGCACCAAGAGACACTCTGAAACTTGGATTCCCCAGTGGAGGACTCATCTTCAAGCCAGGGACAGTTTCTTAGACATCTTTGTGTTCCCCACGGCACTTTTCACGGCAAGGCACTCCTTAAATATTTGTGAAGAAACCTGGGCTTGGGCCCCAGTCCTGCCCAGGAATTGCTGACTGGAGCTGCAGGTAGCTCCTCAGCTGGGCCACTTCAGGGAACATTTGAAATCAATTACAGGGGAACAGGAACCTATTAAAAGGGGTTCTTCTGTGTATGTTGGGGTTGAAGGAGATGAAAGGAAGTTGATGAGGAGTAAAAGGAACTGAATGATTTCAGGGGTGGGTGCTAGAGCTTCAAGTTTTCACACCAGGATGAGGCAGAATTTAGCATATGTTCACTGCTGAGTTGCAATGCCCCATCCAAATGGGCTCCTGACCCTGACTTCGGGATACTCCTTGGTGACACGAATCCCTAACCTGCCCAGCCCCTCCTCCGAAGCAGCTGCCTCCAGCTCTTGCTTAGACCTTGCTGCCCAGTTTCTGAGCTATGGGAGATGGGCAACTTCACAAGGTCAATTTGCTGGGATCCCAGCACCATTACTCACCTCTCAAGGATAGAGAGAAACTCAGCACAGTGTCAGTGGGGCCTGCATTGTCTTCAGCCCTAACAGTATTCTGCAATCCATTCTGGACTCCAACTTCCTATTTTGGAAGAATGTGGGAGTTTGGGGAGAGGGGAGGTAGGTAACCCTAGTTGATTTTTTTTCTTTTTTCCTTCTAATTTTCATTCTGGAATGTAAAGCTCATTTTAATTATAGTTGACATAAAATATTATATTAATTTCAGGCGTACAACATAATTTGACACTTATATACCTTACTCATTGCTGAAAGGGCAAAATTAGTCACAATCCCCCAAATGTCACTTTAGCCCCTTCTCCTAGGCCTTTCAAAAAAAGACTTGGATGAAGCTGACCCTAAGGGATGCCTACCAGCAACACGCTGGAAGGGGAAGATTAAATACAGCTCAGAGGCCAGAGCAGGGACAGACCTTCAGGAAGTCAGACAGGCTCCCCACTATGTGGCTTCCAGAGGCTGGCCTACTCTCCTATGCATGAAGCAACACTGCCACCTAGTGCCCGTGTGGGAAGTATTCCCTAAGGCCCCATACCTCAGGGGTCCCTCCACCATGGCTGCTGTAGCTGAATTGCTTGAGGTCTTTGGTAAAGAGAAAATGCCCCATTGTGGGTAGATTGAGAACCAGGAAATTAGGTCTGTTAGGTACATAGAAGTTAAGTGTGAGAGCTGTTGGAAAAGTGTGGGAGCCAAGCCCTGCAGCACTTGAGCTATCAGTGGAACAGCAGAAAATCATTGGTTGAATGGTATTTTGCTCCCAGGAACCCGATCCAATAGTTGCCATTCACCATAAGTGGAGGCCAATCATCCAGGAACAGGCAGTGGCCTGTTAGTGAGCCATTGCTAAGGTAAGAGAGGGAAGATGGGAGTAAATGAGTGCAGATCAGAGACTTCTACTCCTTAGAGGAACAACCTTGACCTCTGCATGGTTCTCAACCAGGGGACGGACCCCCAGTGAAGCCTAAGAAGCCAAGCACAATGAGGAGGCAAGGATTTACACCTTTGGGAGCCTGGTTGCTAGAATCCTGAGGCATGAAGGCCTTCCCAGTCCCTACCATTCCCAGACTTTTAACCAAGTTTTCTTGGATTGTTTCTGATGTGCACAAGCCGAAGGAAGACATAGGGTGAAAGTTGAAGAAGAGACAGACCTGAGTATTCCTCTCCTTGACCTTCCTGGTGTGAACTTCAGGGGAAATACCAGTACACCACAGGGGTCACTTTGGATTTGAAGAGAAAGAAACCCCAGAAGCTAGACTGTCTGCAAAAGATTTCCTGCCTAATTTTACATGCTTAGGGAGGTTAAAAGAGTTCAGATGGCACAGTGGAGAAGGATCTGAGTGTGTGTGCTGTGGCAAGGTGGGGGGCCGCTGGTGATGATGGACAGGTGGGAAAGGGAAGGAGATGGACAGGAGGTGGCTGGGGGAAGCATGACAAGGAATGCTATAATTGGAATCAAATCAGGACAACACTCTCCTCCGTGCAGACATGAGACAGAAGGACACGGAAAGGTCAAAACAGGGGTTAGGTACCCACCATCAAAAGTCTGTCTCCCCAGGTTTGGGTTTTAACAATCCAAAGCAATTGTTTCTAAGAGCTCCCTCCTATATTCCTACTGGATCCTTTTCCAATCCCTCATAGGTCCCCATGTTGCTACCACAAGAGGAAGGGTAAGCAGAGTCGCGGGTCTCAGTCTAGAAGGCAAGTACACAGCTTCCCTGGCAGATGAGTACCAGGAAGCCAGATCAGGCAGCACGAGGATGTCATCTGGGAAAAACGGTGGTGCTGCCAACTCTAGTCAGATAATCATCTCGTTATTTCTTCCATTTGGCCCCAGAAAAGGATTTCCTTAGCCCTTCTCTCTACCCCACCTAGTTACAGCCCAGCCCCTTCTCTCCACCCTCCCCTCATGTTCTCTCCTATCCCCAAATAAAATAAAGCAAAACCACACAACTCTAGAGCCTGGGAATCCCAGCTTCCAAAGGAGAAATCACAGCCAAAGAGAGGGAGACAGTGCGTCCAACAGGGATGTTCCAGCAACATCCCATTGAAAGAGGCTCCCTCCTTCCAGATTTCCTCCTCTGATCTGAAACTTATTTGCAGGCATCCAGCAACCTGAGAAGTCTTTAATCTGGACAGCTGTCAAGCACTGGGGCTGGGAAGCTCCATTCCCAGCCTGCCTCTGGCATTGGTTTCCCTGTCAATGTAATGGGAGTGGAAACATCCACGGGTGTTGTGGATGATCCAGATTAATAAGATTTAAATGGCTCTACATGTGCCTAGCCTTGTGTGAGGTTCTGTCCGAGAAGATGCAAAGGGTTAATGCCAAATGGTAGAGTAGCAGATCTTATCCCCCAATCCCTTGCTTGAAATTCGTCCCCCCTTCCCAGTAAGGTACAGGAAATAGCTATTCCTACTTCCCATCTTTCCCTTGTTCTTCTGGGTGACTTTCCATGAAAAACAAGATCTGGGTATAATGGAAAATAAGTATGGGTAATGCTCCCAATGTTGGCTCTGACAAAAACTATAGAATTATATAGGTGCATTTTTTAGGTCCCTCTCACAATAACCAGGGCTGGAAAACAGGGTCCTGGCTTGTGCCCACCTTTTCCAATGGACCCTGATGTCCCCAGACTGACACATGACTGTTAGGGTCCCCAGTACCCAGCCAAGTAGTAGCCACCTGCAAAGATGCATGACTGCTCAGAGAAAAGAAAACCAGTCCAGACCCAGTGTCTATGCCCTGGCCACCTTGCTCCCTAGCCGTGAGTCACTGCCCAGGCCCCTGCATCCTCATGGGGCTTTTAATTTGCTTAGGAATCTTGCACTGGACTTAGGGGAAGTGGAGGGGGACATCCCATCCCCAGGGACAAAGAACCAGAGGTCATCCCCTTTAAGGAAGTGTAGGAGAGGGGACCGGAGGTCTCCTAAGTGCCAGCACCATGTATAGACCAACAGATCAATACCAGGGACAGACGTTCTTGTGGTTAGGGCCATTACTGCAGAGGAGGTCTGGAGTGCTGCTGTGCTGGGGAAGAAAGGCTCTACTCAGCCCCCCCCCCCTTCCTGGCTGGCCCTTCTTGGTTTTTCTGCTCTGTCCCCTTCCCCTCTGCACCCTTAAGTCTGACCCCATCCAAAACGAGACCAGCCGCACCCCAAGGAGCCCAGGGATCCCAGGAGGGGCTGTTACCTGCGATGATGGTGGGGCTGCTCTGCCCTCCCTCCGGCTTCACCCAGGCTTCCACTGTGAACGCCTCCCGGGGAACCTCAGCCAGCACTTCTGAGCGAAGCAGCAGCCTCTCCCGCCTCCCTGAGAAGTACAAGACGGGCAGTCCTCCTCCGTGGGGGTTCGAGGTCTCTGCTTCCCAGACGTGATTCCCTTTGCCATTCCGGATGCTGTCCTCTGAAGAACTGGTTCTGACCCCGTGCATAAGGGGACGCTTAGGCCAAGGACGGAAATGCCCGAGAGAGACATCTGGGTCTTCTTGCACATCCTCTGCCAGCCCCTTCACCACCTGGCGGCGGCGCCTGGGCTTGGCCAGACCCTTCCTTCCAGTCTTCTGGCGTGTGAAGGTGGTGATGATGGTGGCAGCTGTAGCTGAACCTTCCGGAGTCCCAGCCTCACCTAGAGATGCCTTGGATCCTCCATTGTCAAGATAATTGTCATCATCTCCCAGCAGCTCCCATTGCCCAAGAGGACCATCCCCTGCCCACAAGGCCGCCAGCTGCTCAGCCCCAGTCCTCACTGCTGCACGTGCAGTCTGGTCTGGGCGAACTCCGCTCACAGCCATTCCCTCAGCAGCTGGCTTGCTGCGTCCTGCGCGGTGGGTGCCCTGGTCCCCCACTGGGTAAGGCCTCAGGAAGCTGCCAGGCCTTCTGGGGTAGACCCCAAAGAGGTGATGCTGGGGAGAAGTTCTTGGTCTTCGAACCCTGGTCCCTAGCCAACAGCGTTCTCCCTTTGACAGCATCTCATTGAGGCGTCCCCTCTGAGCCAGGGATCTCTTATGTGTCCAGCCCGGCTCAGAGCTGGAAGTGCTGAGTGCCCACCCAGCCAGAACCAGCAGGCTTACTCTCAGGATCTGTAAGCACATCATACTTCGCCCAGCTCTTTACACAGATCCAGAAGGCAACCTCTGGGTACCACACCAGAAGGATGGGGGCAGAAAAAGAGACGGCCAGCAGTGGATTCGCAGTCACCGGGGAAACTGTTTTGTTCACAAACCAAACTTTTTCAAGCAGCCCCAAAACAGTGCCTCTCCTGGCTACCTGCTCCGAGGGCCCTGCCAGCGTGGCCTCCGGGCCTCGCCTCACCTCTCTCTCTCACCTCTCTCCCCGCTCTAGCTCAGCCTTACAGGATGAAGTTCATTTCTCTGGGTTCCTCTGAATTTCCTCCAGAGAGCTCAGGTTTCTTTTTTTCCCCCTTTTCAATGGCCCCTCCCCTTGCTGATTCTAGAGGAGGGACACGTGGACAGGAGCCAAAGCCTCTCAAATACACACTCCCTTACAAACACAGGGCCCTCGCTACCTGAAGTCATTAAAAAGACCCTTCTCTCCTTTTCATCTTACTCTTTCTCAGGAGTTACCTTCTCCCTGTAGTCCTTACCCTAAAATACATTTGCCTCCAAACCAATGACCAGAAGAACTTGTTTGCAGAGACACAGAATATGATGCTTATTATCTAAAAGGGCAAAGAGAAGCTGGGTGCACAAAGATCCAAGCTGGTACTTAACTTGCACTCTGCAGATGTGTCCTCAGCCAGAGCCCAGCCAGCCTCCAGTCGGCCTTGCAGGTCAGAATGCTTCCCTCAGCTCCGGGCTTGGGGTGGTGGAGTGCTGAAGGTTTTCTCTTTTCTTTTCTTTTTTTTTTTAATCCCCTTCCAACTTGTTAGTATGTTGCAAGTCTCTGTAAAGTTCTCCTTTGGGGTACCAGTCTGATGTCCTAATAACCTTATGAGTCCGAGAGCCCTGGACTTGACCTCCTGGGAGTCTCGTGAATCCCTGGGAAAATGGACAAGAGAATAAGGGCATAGACTTCAGGGGACCTGTTCACTCCAGTCCCTCCTGCTCCCCCGTCTCCCTTCCACTCTGCCTGTAATTATCTCAGTGGTTGTTTCATTTAAAGACAATGATGATGTCAAAGCTAATAAGTTCTGCGTATCACTCCACCCCCTCCCTGTCCCCTCCTTCCTCCTGAAAACCTCCCCACCTCACCCAGGCACAAGGGACAGAAACTACTCTCGGTTTACCCAAGAAACATCTCGGGCTTTCTCTCTCCGCAGCCGCAGCCTACACAATCAATAGCCAACAATCAATACAGTGCTGGAGCACTCCCCTCTGTGTGCACGTGTGCACATACACACACACACACACACACACACACACACACACACACTCTCTCTCTCTCTCTCTCTCTCTCTCTCTCTCTCTCTCTCTCTCTCGTGCTGGGAGCAGACCTGCCTTATAGGGGCCACTTGCATCTTTCTTTTGTTTTGCACAAACCTCCTGTATTTTTATTCTTATTTCAATAACTCAGGATTTAAAACAAAATAACCCACATTCACTTGAGCTTGCACCTTGGGAGAAAGGAGGATATCAGTTCTCCTGCTGTAAGAAGCAGTAAGTGGAAATGCCATGGGGGTGTACTACATGGATTTTGTTATTCTCTCTGAAGTTTCTCACTCTGAAGTCACTAAAAGTCACCATATGCTGAGTGAGCAAATAAACAAATGAGATGTTCAAAATAAGTAATTTGCAAAAATGAACAGCTAAACCCAAGCAAGTATTTTTTTCAATTAATTTGAGATGAATGGATAGGGACAGGGAAATAGTGTGATTTTAATCTCTCTAATAATGTTTTCCTAAATGCAGGCTAATCTCAAGGAGTACCACCCTCCAAACGCATGTGAGTATTCACACACACAAGCACACGCAAGCATACACACTCCAGGTAAGGGTGTGTGACCTCAGATGGGCACAACATAAGTAAAGAAATATATTGGGTCCTTCACTGAATAATAAGAGAAATCATATAAATCTAAAATCACTGTTTATGTTGCCCCATATATAAAACCCACAGCTTGCATCGTTTGGAGTAAGATCATGCTGCCTCTTCTGCCTTGGGTCTCCTCATAGTCTCCTAAACTCCTCTACCCAAGCTAACCACTGACTGCTTTGCTTTGAGAAAACTGTACCCCAAATACCCCATCAGGGGCATATCTTGCTTCCCTAGGCTGGGTCCACTGGAGCCTCAATGTAAGTCCCCCAAGAAGGTATCAATCCAGGCACGTGGACATAACTAAACAAACCGCTTGATCCTAGACTGTCATTCCTCTCATCATTTCTACATTTCCTTTCACTCTCCTGACTCAGCCCTTAATTTCTTTATATCTTTCCTGAAGCAGCTCAATAAAGATTAAGGGTTTAAAAGGGGGTAGAGAGGATATGTAGAAAGAGATAGAAAAGCAGAAGGGAGGGGGAGGGGAAAGAAGAGGAGAGAGAGAGAGAGAGAGAGAGAGAGAGAGAGAGAGAGAAGAAGAAGAAGAAGAAGAAGAAGAAGAAGAAGAAGAAACAACCACAAAAGGAAGGTGAGGAACCTTAGTTTAAATGAAAGGAAGATACTCTAGTAAGAAAAGGAAAAGTAAACTTCCCCTCCCTCATGCCACCCCCACAACCCCCAGAAAAAGGTTTCCTACCATTCATTTCAGGAAGGAGAAATAACACAGCAAGGAAGAAGAGTCCCGCGTGCTTTGCTCCCCTGTCACTGTGGGAATGATGTGCATCCCCTATAGGTCTCCTGGCTCTCAGCTGCTAAGGATCCATTCATAAGCTTTCAAGAAGCTACACAAAACTCAAGCTTCCAGTTTAGTTTTTCTCTCTCTCCCCTTCATTCCTTTGCTCACCACTCTCCTTCAGCTCTTGGCAGTCCAAAGTTTAAAAAAAAAATGTTGAACCATTTCTGTGTTTTCCTCCTGTTGTAACTTTTGCTGTGACATCATAACCCTGCCCACCAACACCCCACCTCTCGCTCTCCTTTCCATCCCACCCCTCATCAGCCCCATAACCCCCAAGATGCCCCCCACAGAGAAGCAGGGCTCCTGTCAGTTCCAAGGAGTGAAAACGCAAAGCCACTAGAAGGTGCCCCCCCCTTCGGTCCCCCTCCTCTCTTCCCCCTCCCTGCCTTACCCACCGCTCAGCCACCGCTCTCTGAAGGCTTTTAACATGATCCCATCTGTTTGACATGTGCAGAAAGGTGGGCTGAACTTAGATAATCTGTCAAGTGGATCAGATAAAAAAAACAACAACACAGCAACCCCCCTTCAATTCTAACACACACACACACACACACACACACACACACACACACACACACGACCCCACGGAAAGTGTAAGAGGAGTCAGATTCCCACAGCACCCTGGATGCCAGGGAGAAAGCCACCAAATATGTCAAAGGAAACGTACATTCAATATATATAAATATAAATTCTGGGGCTTATTTGTTTATGACACACACCCACACCCCAGTCCCCTATTCCTCTCCCCTAAGCCCTGCCACACGGCAAGTGCACAGATTTGAAAGCTGGTAGAATCTGTTTTGAAATCTCCAACCAGAGGGTTTTTCCCCCTTTTTTTCACTCCCAAGCACTATCTGTGGCGATCAGACTGGAGCAGGGTTGCCAGCAAATGCAGGAGGCCCCTTCTAGGGTACAGGCTTTCAAACCAGCTAAGCTAGAGGGAATGGATTTAAGGACACACAGCAGGAGCTGGCTGCTTTTTTTCTATTTTGACGGGGTAGTTGGGGAAGGAGTATCATTTCTGAAATGCCCAAGGAATTAAAAGAGAGGATATGGATTTCTTAAACAGTTTTGCAAGAGGAGCGGTGTCTTATTCTGCAGGTAAATCTATAAGGCAAGAAATTGGAGCTTAGAGATAAACAAGGACCGAGAGAGAGGGAAGGAAGGGGAAGGAGGAAAAAAGAGAGGGGGGAGGGAGAGGGGATGGGGAGATGGGGAAATGGGAAGAGGAGAGAGGGGAGGAGGACAGACAGGGGGCGAGGGGAAAGGGGAGAAGGGAGGGAGGAAAGAGAATGAGAAGGGGGAAGAACGGAGGGGGAGGGGAGATGTGGAAAAAGAAAAGGGTGAATTGGAAGGGGGAAGGGAGGAGGACAAGGAGAGAAGAGAAAAGTCTGGGAGGAAAAAGGACTAAAAAAGAAGAGCAGAGGGGAGAGAAGGGAAGAATGATACCGAGAGAAAGAAAAATAGAGAAGGAGGTGGTAGGCACATAAAATATGGAGACCAGGAAGGCAGCTTAGACCCATTATGCTTAACCATCCAGACATGAGGCATGTGACAAGCAGCAGGAACAGCAGGGGTGGAAGGCCAGGGGGCACCTAGAGGCAGGTGAGGGGAGACACTATCAGATGGGGCAGAGGTTGGGTTTTATAACAAAGAACATGCACTGGAGGGGCTCACTGTTACTGACTGGGCACGTTTTTTAAAAATCAGATTGCCAGCGCTCTGCATGGTCTCTTTAAGTAAACCCCTCTTCCCTCTTCCTTTCCTGCCTCTGTCTCTTCCTCCAATAGCCACCTTCACACCTTCCTTCATTCACTCACGATTTTGTTTCCAGCAATATATTCCCTTGGAGAATTCACAGTAAAATTTAGACACCCCCTACCCACCCCGTAAAAAACAACAAAACACCATAATAGTCCCTTTCTTTGCTTCTCCCTTGGAGGGTCCTGGGTCTTCTTATCTGAAGATTGAGCTGTTTGTGATAATCTGCAGTTATATTTGCCAGGACATCAGAGCTGTTTTGCTTGCATCTGCTACCTTAGGAGGGCTGGTTAGCTCCCATTAGCACTGTCACCATTATTATCAAGAGTCTTTGAACAAAGGGGGGAGCTAGTTCAGTTAGTGTCCACCTGCAGTACAGAGCTTTGGAGGTGGGGGTGGGGGTGGGGAGGGGGAGGAGACCCCTGAATATGGCCATGGATCCTCTCTGACTTTCTAATTCCAAAAATCTGATCCCTTGAGAGAAAAGCTCAGCTGGGAGCCGGCCAGGGAGTGTAGTAATAAAAGCCTCCCAGAACACAGCCAAATGCAGTATCTATATATAGGAGCAAACTCTGTTTTAGCTACTTGCAGTCTAAAATGACTCCCGGAAGCAAACATTTCAGCAGTATGTTTATTGGGATTGTACGCAACTAGTGCTGGAAAGAGTGAGCTTCTCTGAAGGCTTTCGCTCCATAGGCTACTGCTTTCTGCCCCCACCCACCACCCTCTCCCCAGTCTCCAGTGCCCTGAGCTGGCACTCTGACTCTATCCCTTACGGGGTTACTTGAGATACTCTGGGCATGACCTAGCACAACCCGTTGTCCATGGGAGGAAACAGGGGTGAAGTCACAGGATGAATGGCTGGCCACATATGGCATCTAGGTCTCCTGAATCCCAGCCCAGGTTTTCCCCCTGCTATCTGCAACTGTCTTGCTTCTGCCACTCACAGCCAATCCAACTGGAAGGCAGTAGGAGAAACTAGCCTCTCTGGATTCACACCCAGGCAGAGTTATTCGGGACCTTTGCTGGTTGTGTGTGTTCTATAACTCAGAATCACATAGCACTCGCAAGGAAATGCAGATCTGGGTTCTCACTCCTCCCTGTGCATTTTGAGACGAGAGGCCCCTTTTGTCGAACTGTGTGGAGCTCCATTATGTTCATATTATAACCATACTAGAGGCCCAGTGCACGAAATTTGTGCACTGGGGGTAGGGGGGCAGGTCCCTCAGACCAGCCTGCACCCTCTCCAATGTGGGACCCCTCGAGGGATGTCAGACTGGCTGTGTAGGCCCAATCCTGGTCACATCCCTTTCACAATCAAGAACTGATTGCTCCCAACTACTCGCCTGCCTGCCTGCCTGCCTGCCTGCCTGCTTGCCTGCCTGCCTGATTACCCCTAACTGCTTCTGCCTGCCAGCCTGATCACCCCCTAACCAATCCCCTGCCAACCTGATCAATGCCTAACTGCTCTCCTGCCAGCCCAATTGGCCTCAACTGACCTCCCCCTGCTGGCTCCATCACTCCTAACTGCACTCCCTTGTCAGCCTGGTCTCCCCCCCCCCCCAATTGCCCTCCCCTGCAGGCCTGGTTATCCCTAACTGCCCTCCTCTGCTGGCCTGGTCACTCCCAACTTTCCTCCCCTTCTGGCTTGGTCCCCCCAAACTGCCCTCCCCTGCAGGCCTGGTCTCCCCCCAAACTTCCCTCCCCTGCAGGTCTGGCCCCAACTGCCCTCCCCTGCTGGCCTGGTCCATCCCAACTGCTGTCTCCTGCAGGCCTGGTCACCCCTTCCTTTGCTGGTCTGGTCACTGCCAACTCCCCTCCTCTGCAGGCCTGGTCCTCCCCAATTGCCCTCCTATGCAGGCCTGGTCTACCCCAACTGCCCTCCCCTTCTGGCTTGGTCCCCCCAACTGCCTCCCCTGTAGGTCTGATCCCCCCAAACTGTCCTCCTTCGTAGGCCTGGTTTCCTCCCAAACTGCCCTTTCCTGCAGGCCTGGTCCGCCCCCCCCAACTGCCATCCTCTGTAGTCTGGTCACTCCCAACTGCCCTCCCCTGCTGGCCTTCTTTTGGTGGCCATCTTGTGTCCACATTATGTGTTAGAGTGATAGTCAATTTGCATATTACCCTTTTATTAGATAGGATTCTTTTCCATGACACTGTTAATATTATAATTTTTATCAGTGTTCATGGTAGTGCCTTTGATCCAAACAGATCAAAGCATTTTATCCCTGGGCTAGGCTTCCCACCCCCTCGAGGGATGTATGGCAGAGGTGACATGCTAGAGATGGAGTTGCCCTGGGGACAGTCTCTACTGGGTGTTTCCTGTAACATTTCCAGCCTGGAATCAGCTTGTGGAGGCCTGTGCTGGGGGAGAGTTTACCAGTGAGAAGGATCCTGCTCCGCTCATCAGAATAAAAAATGCTCTGCAGGGTTTTGCTTCAGTTAAGATTGCCATTGTACCCTAAGTCTGCAAAAGGCAACCTTGCAACAAGAATGACAAATAGTCTTGAATACTTACATTTCCTTTGACCTAATGCACATTCCTTTGCATTCTTCCCTCCTAACACAAAGACTCAAATGCAAGGCAGGTGCTGTGCCCACTTTACAGATGAGGACACTGAGGCTCAGAGTTAAGCAACTTGCCTTAGGACCTGCAGGCACTCAGAATGTAGCCAGGACACATCTCCAGTGCATTATGCTAGACTCAAAAGGTCACATCCTGTATGATTCCATTTGCATGATATTCTGGAAAAGGCAAAACCTACAGAGACTAAACAGATGAATGCTTGTCAGAAACTGGAGGTGGGGGGGGGGGCAGGACCAGTCTCTACCGATTGTGGTGGTGATTCATGATTATATACATTTATCAAAACTCAAAGAACTGTGAGCTCAGAAAGGTTACTGTGTATAAATTATACCTTACTGAACCTGGGCATTGGGCGGGGAGAAATGGAGCTAGGACAGAGTCAGGGTCCTTTGATTCTCAAGATAGTGTTCTTCTGTCTGCATCTTGTAGAATGGGAAAGACCAAGACAGTGTGACAGTGCTTGGTTATGGATAGGGGCCACTCTGTGCCTAAATGCTCCACTGACCCTCTCACCTTAGCCCTAAGGGCACCCCATGGAACCAGACTGTCTGGAGCAGCACTGGCTTCTAGTCCCAGTTCAATCAACTAATGACCCTAACCAATCAAATAACCAATCATAAAGTAAGCACTGGCCAGTGGTTAGGCTTATGCTCTGCCATTCAATAGCTGCCTGACCTTATACAAGTTAATGAACTTCTCTGAGAAATCTGTAAAATAAGGAGAGTAGAAAGAAGACCTCTAAGTTCCCTTACAGGTCACACTTGAGATTCCCTAATTTTGCAACCCAACACTTTTCAAAGACTCTGTTTACTCAGTTATTAAATAAAACACAGCCAGTGCCCACTTCCTGCAGATATCCCAGAGACTCAAGTGTACCTTAGCATTGGACACGCCTAAACTTTTAGTCCTTTAAGAAACACATATTCAAGAATTACTTCACTGTAACATGCACAAATAACAAGAAATAGGAGTAGCCTGTGGAAAACTTTTGAACTGTTATTACAGTGAGTAAGATGTCCAATCCATAGGGGCCACTGTCATGTACTTAACAAATCAAATATCAAAACACCTATTACTAGTATGAAAATAATTCAATGGAAATGGCTTTTACATTTGATGTTGTGCTAGAATCTCTGAAAGATGGTAATTACAACAATACCAATAACAACATGTATTACTTATAATATGGCAGGCACTTTTCTAGTCACTTCATAGACAGGAGTTGATTCAGTCCTCATAACAGTCCTGTGAGGTGGATACTTCTATTATCCCCATTTTCAAATTAAGCATGACAGTGACAGCTCACATTTATTGAACACACACTATGTGTTCAATGTAGCAACTGCTAGTAAATGGAAATCTAAACAATGTACATAAATTACCTCATTTAATCCAACAGCTAACCTGAGATAGCTGCATTATGAGACTAATTTTTAGATAGGAAAATTAAGGCACCAGGAGTTCAAGCAGCTTAACTGAGCCTATCCATCTTGAAAAGAACTGCCTGTCTCCAGAGCCTTTGCTCTTAATTGCCATATTCACTGAGTCCTGGTAAATGATAATAAATGCATGTCGATTATGATCTGAGTCTCTACAAAATGAAACTTGTCCTGAGGAGGACATCTCGGTGATTTATCTGGAGTAGAAGAAAGATCTCTGTTAAGGTCTTTTCCTAAAGTCTCCCCTAACTGAGGGTCCAATGCCTTCAAGAAATTTAGCCCAACAGTAGCAGCAGCCAGGGGCAAGCTCTGCTCCTGCCAATGCTAAGGTACTGCCACAGATCCCCCAAAGACTCCTTTCCTCACTACTCTTACCCTCAGATCCATCATGTCCTCACTGAAATCTAAGGCACATATAACAACTAGTTATAAATAGAAAACCAGTCACTTCCCCAGCTCATTCATTCCATCTGGGATGAATCATGCAAGATATATCCATGTCTAGATTTCTATTATCACTAATACAAACTTTTAATACTGATAATAACTATTAGCTGGTGGTCTATTAACCATCATGAAACATATACTTCCTGAGTTAAGGTCAATTCTGACACAGAACTCCAGGTTTTAGACCAGATTCTAAATAGTGAAAGGTACTCATGTCATTTAATTGCTGAAATGTGGTCCATGTGTGAATATTTCAAAATGGCTATGACTCCCCCCAACACACACACACGCCCACACACCTAAGATTTATTTAGGAAAGGGGACAGGCTTATGAAGGAAAAAAAAATTTCCCTTGTAAACCCTAGCCCAGCCTTTCTGAAGGTCACAGCCACATCTGGAGGCAAGAACAGAAACCAAGGCAGTCTGAACCCCTAAGCTTGTCAGCTGTCCTCCAACTCATTCAACAGAAGATGCCAAGTTTCTTTTCTATATACTAAACTCTACTAATGTGGTATCATTAAAAGGGCAGGCTCAGTAGGTGACAAATATGGGTTCTAATCTGGGCTCTGCCCCCCAGGGCCTGTGTAGTCTCAAGGATAAAAGTGAACCTATGCACTAGATGAGAGGCCATAATAAGACCATTTATCAGCAATGTATGTGGCACACAGTGGGTGCTTAGTAAACATTAGGATCACAAAAGACATCAACTCCTTCAAATTTTCTACCTACAAGTTTCTCATTTTGAACTTTCAATTGGTCCCAATGATCCATTTTGATGCCACATCTTACTCTGCTCTATATCTTTTCCATGTTCCAACTGCTCTTTGTTCATCTAAATCTGTCATTCTCAATCCTCAGTCTCCAAAGTCCCATTTTTATAGCAACTATTTTCTACTGAAAATGAGAACACAGTGTGATCTACCCAACATGCTTTCAAAGTTAATACTCTATAATATTTGAAAAATAAAATAACTTACATTGAAATTAAATAAAATTCTACATGTAAATATTTCTGAAGCAACTACATTAAAGGACAAATGAAGTCATCATATTCCTGAACTTACTTTTCATGAATAAGTTTGGATTTTAGAGAAATACTAAGAAAAATATCATCAACCGAAACCAGTTTGGCTCAGTGGTAGAGCGTCGGTCTGCGGACTGAAAGGTCCCGGGTTCGATTCCAGTCAAGGGCATGTACATTGGTTGTGGGCACATCCCCGGCAGGGGGTGTGCAAGAGGCAGCTGGCCGATGTTTCTCTCTCATCGACATTTCTAGCTCTCTATCTCTCTCCCTTCCTCTCTGTAAAATATCAATAAAATATATTTAAAAAGAAAAGAAAAATATCACCAAAGGGGACAGGTATTTTTCTTTATACTGACATATTGAAATCAGAGCTATCAAAGTATCTCAGTATATATTTGTAGAGTCAGTATGACTACTTGAGCACCAGATGCAGACTTTTAGGTGTGTGTATGGTTGACACAAATATGGGACCAGCACCATCATTGATGGTGTGATTTTTCAAAACCTGGAACAACTCTTGGCAAAATTCACAAACAAATCAAAAGGCAATATTCCTTTTATAGCATGATAGTTGCATTCCTGGAAAGTAAATTTAAAGTGTATGAAAAATGTCCTCACCATTGTGGCTCAGTTGGTTGGGCGTTGTCCCATGCACCAAAAGGTTGCTGGTTCAATTACCAGTCAGGGCATATGCCCAGGCTGTGGGCTCAGTCCCTAGTAGAGGGAGTGCAGGAGGTAGCCAATTGCTGTACTCACATCAATGTTTCTCTCACTCTCCCTTCCTCTTTAAACATCAATTTTTAAAAAATGAAGTGTACGAAAAACGCTTTTGTTAACAAGTATTTGTATTGAAGAAGGAGTTAGCTCCTAGATTCTGATAATTGTAAATGAGCTTTTCATCCACATGAGTGTTTGGCCAGACATTCCAGAGTTAAGCAGGGTACAATAGGATTCATCCTGTGGGACAACCTTGAACTACAGGGACATCTAATGTCCCTGGCACCTGCCTGCTGAATGCCACTGTGACACCAAAGCATCCTATTTTTCAAAATGTCCATAGGGGCAGCACTTCTCCCATTGAGAATCACTTTCTAAATTAATGCCAAAGTCTTATGCAGACAAATTTAATTGAAACTATCCGAACTTGCTCTTGACACACTGCCAAGATCCACGAGGGAGGAAGCCATGTGGAGGCTTTTAACTGCAATGTTTATATTTGTTGATAAAGCTGATGTACATACATGTCTTGTATACATACACCAAAATGTATAGAGATCATTCTACCTAAATACACTAAATATCATCCAGTGTGCTTCTTGCTCAAGGAAGTTTACTCAGTTCTATTAAACTCCCTCTACTTAGAAATAAATAAATGGAAAATGTCCAGCATTATAGCTCTTGAAACTCAAATCATGGGTTCTGGTTCTTCGCACCAAATACCACTTAATGTGCCCCAAATTTTCAATGGGAAATGTTAGCTACAGAGGCCATGGCCATCTCCACCTCTGCACAGTTCTTGGGTGGAAGCAATAAGATCTCAGAAGCCATTGTGGAGATGTGGTGTTTGCCACTGGAGAGGCATTTCCCACCTAATGCTACACACCAGCTCAACCAGTGGAGTTTCTGTGTTCTCCGTTGCCTTGGCCTAACTTAGGCAGGTCAGTTTGCCTGGTTATATACCGTGTTTACCCGAAAATAAAACATCCTCCGAAAATAAGACCTACTTCATGGAAAAATAATACATCCCTTGAAAATAAGACCTAGCGCATCTTTGTGAGCAAACATTAATATAAGACACTGTCTTATTTTCAGGGAAACAGGGTA
Source organism: Vespertilio murinus (assembly GCA_963924515.1). Lineage (NCBI taxonomy): Eukaryota > Metazoa > Chordata > Mammalia > Chiroptera > Vespertilionidae > Vespertilio > Vespertilio murinus. Next base: position 18,496,980 of record OZ004719.1, on the reverse strand, counting down.
GTTACAAGTTTCATTTTAACTCAATATTTTGGCCCCATCCTCCACTCTGGACTAGGTCCTCAGTGAAGAAGCAGTTGTCATTATGGCCTCGCCTAATCTTCCAGGAAACATACATTGAGCACTTGCCACCCATTACACTAGATTCTGGGGTGGCACTGACAAGATACAAGCATGCCCTGACTATTTCATAGACAAGTTAGAGAGATAGTCACAACATTAATCAATTAAGACATGGCTGTAAGGGGGATCTCAGAAGTCTGAATGAAGTGATACCAGACACCAAAGATAAATAACCAATGCTTCATGCAAGAGTTCTGGGGCTGTCACAGAGGGGTAATTTTTGCACAGCGTCTTAAGTGAGGACTAGTTTTCCAACTCAAAGGCATTTTTAGAGAGAATGGCATGTAAAAGATGCCCCAGTTAGCATTTCATTCAAGCCTCCAAGAGAACATTTGTTGCCAAGTCCTGCAGTTTGCCCATGTTTATGTTTTTGTTTTTTCCCCAATGACTATGCAAAGAAATCTAGGGTGGTTCCTGCATCTTATTTTCTGTGCATCCCAGAGGTTTTCAAAAACCAGGCTCAATTGAGGAACCATAAGAAATTTTGATCACTAGGAAAAATAAATTCCTAGAGAGAAGCTTTTCCTCATTTTGCTGTTAAAGAGCCTGGAGCTCTTCCCAGCAGACTAAGACCAAAAAGGACATACAGAGGGTGAATAGCTTTCAAATACATGATGAAAAAAGCAATATTTCAATAGCAAAGTGCTACCTGTTCCTTAATTCTCTTGTCAGTATCAGGCTTAGCCAAGCCAGACCAGAAAGAAAGGCATGGCCACGTATAAGAAACAATCCACTAAATGAAAAGACAACCTATAGAATGAGAAAAAAAATCTGTTGACTATATATGTTATAAGGGGCCAATATCCAAAGTATAAAAGAAATCTGATAGAAGAAACCAAGATGGCAGCATAGGGTAGACACCCAAATGTAGCCTACCACAACAATTTTGAATTTAGAACTGGAAAACAGGGGAAACATCACCCTGAAGCACCGGACGGCTGGCTGAGAGGAGGCTCTACCATCTGGGAAGGAGAGAGAAGGCACGCTGAGCCTCAGCAACTGTGAAGATGCGGAGAACTGTGTGCATGAAAAGGTAGCTGCAGAGTTCACTGCTGGCTTACTCCAGGCGCGCAGAGAGGGCCAACAGCTAAGTCGAGGCTGGCTTTCTTGTTCAGGAGGAAAACAGAAACCACCCTATTGCTCTGATAGACGGCCCCAGTCAGGGAAAGACCAGACTGTCAGGCAGCAGGCAAAGATCTCTGGAAGGTGTGTGAAGCCAGTGGTCATTACTTTGGGACTCAGGGAGGGGCTGATGGGAAACCAAAGCTTGTCTGCACCACCCGGAGACTCTGTCCCATCCAAGCAGAGCACAGAAGCCCTCCTGGAGGCTGGCTTTCTCTTTTGAAGCGAATAGGACTTTCCTAAGGAGAGACTAACAGGAATCCAAAGCTTGTCTGCACCTATACCAAAGAGGTGCACGCACCTGCAACCAATCTTGTGGGACTCACCGCAAACAGGACTTTCCTAAGGCAAGACTGACAGGGAACCAAAGCTTGTCGGCACCACCCCGAGACTCCACCCCATCCAAGCGGAGTACAGAAGCCCTCCTAGCTGAGACAATGCTGATCCTCACAGCCAATTGACTTGGAGATAAATGTTTCCCAGTGATACCAACAACAAGCAAGGCTTAACAACAAGACTGCACACAAAGCCCAAAAAGGGCTACACCAAGACTGTTCACCTCAGATAACTGGGAAGGCTGTGCTACTGGGCTCTACCAGAACACCTAGCATAAAAACTATTCCATCAAATCAGGGAAGTAGCTAAAATGCAGAGAAGAGGCAGGACACAAAGGAAGGAGATGGAGGAAAGTAAAAGAGTGGACATTGAGTTCAAAACTACAGTTATAAGGTTTTTCAAGAATTTCCTAGAAAAGGCCAATAAAATAAACAAGACCTATGAGGATATGAAAGGGGATCAACTAGAAATAAAGAAAACATTGTCTGAAATAAAAAAATATATATTATACAGAGTCCTAAAAACAGACTGGAAGATTGTAAGAATCAAGACAAAGATTTGGAACACAAAGAGTCAGAGGACACTCCTCTGCAGAAGCAAGAAGATAAGAGAATCCAGAAAGTTGAAGATAGTGTAAGAAACCTCTGGGACAATTTCAAGCAAACCAACATCAGAATTATAAGGGTCCCAGAAGAAGAGAGAGAGAGCAAGATACTAAAAACATACTGGAAGAAATAGTGACAGAAAACTTCCTTCACCTGGTGAAAGAAATAGACTTACAAGTCCAAGAAGCACACAGAACCCCAAACAAAAAGAATCCAAAGAGGAACACACCAAGACACATCATAATTAAAAAGGGGAGTGGGATGTGCCGAAAGAGACTTAACAAAAAACTGTGCACCTATGGATGAGGACAATGGGAGGTGGGGAAAGGGCAAAGGGTGGAGGGGAGCAATTGAGGGGGGGGGGGGAAGAGGAACACATTTGTAATAATCTGAACAATAAAGATTTATTTTAAAAATTTAAAACATTTTTTTAAAAAAGAAATTCATGGTGGAGGGGAGCAATTGAGGGGGGAAAAAAGAAGAACACATTTGTAATAATCTGAACAATAAAGATTTATTCAAAAAATAAAAGAAATTTTAAAAAAAGAATTCATGCAACACAATAGCAAAATATAAATTAAATTAAAATGACCCTACAACTCAAAAAAAAAAAAACCACACAAAATGATCAAAGGGCCTAAATAGACATTTTTTCCATATTAGACATACACATGTTCAACAGGTATATGAAAAAGGTGTTAAACATCACTAATCATCAGGGAAATGAAAATTAAAACCCCATTGAGCCATCCCACATCTGCTAGGATGGCTTTTTATGACAAATAAAATACAAGATTACATGTGTTTGTGAGGATGTGTAGAAAAGGGGCCCTTGATAGAAATGTCCATTGGCGCAACTGTTATGAAAGATATCATGGAGGGTCCTCAAAAAATTAAAAACAGAATTATCATATAATCCAGCAGTCCCACTTCTGATATATGTCCAAAGGGAAATTAATTAGATTCTCAAAGAGGTAACTGTACTTCCATGTTCTGCAGCATCATTCACAATATGTGTATACACACATACACAACACACATATAATCTTAGCCATGAGAAAGAAGGAAGACTGATGGAAATAAGAGTCTGTGTGTGAGGGACCAGCTCTACTGAGCATGGTCCATGTTTAGCATGTGGCTCTTGCTGGGTCAGGCCAACATGACCTAAGCCTGTACTTTCCTCCACTTGCCTCCCACCTGCCCCTGGCAACCTCCTCCTCCCTGACTGGGCCTCATGCAGTTCACTTGCCCAGGCTCATGCCCTGCACTCTATACCAGCCTTGACAGCTTATGAGGAGCCTGGAACAGCTCTCAAGCCTTCTAAGCTTTGCTGTCAGTCGGCTCTTGTCTGCCTGGTCAGACCAGCACACAGGCATTTGGACTGAAAGGGTTTGGTGAAGGGCTTATCCAACAGGGAAATGAAAGGCCTTTACTTAGCACCTATTAAATTCCAATCCCAATTTCATTCATCACCATGTGAGTCTTGGGCCCTGCCAAAATATTAGGATATAGGTGAAAGGAACAGGGTTCAGGGATGACTGAAGTCTCTTCAAGAATCTGAGGGATAATCCATAAAGGTTATGTAAACAGCCATAACTTTAACCAAAATTATTTAAACCTGTGAGGCCAGGCACACACACAGACTATAAGACTGTCAGACAGAATTTCAGCTGTCCTCTTTCATGAGTCTGCCTTTAAAAAACCTGTGAATAAAGAGCTGGCTGCAATATTTACTGGTGGTTTGAATTTGTAAAGTATTGTCTAATAGTAAGATAAAGGAATTTTGAAAAGAGATTGCCTAAGTGTGAATACTGCTTAGGAAACATGGGCCAGCAAGGTGGAAGGAGGAGGAAAAGTGGTGCAAAAGGACTAAAGAAAAGCAAGACTGATCCAAACAAGAGTAGGAAAAGGTTCTAAGTTTCATCTCTTCCCTCATCTCTAAAAGCAATCATAAGAGGCTGTTCAGAGGAAAACCCAGCTTGGCTTGGCTTGGCTTCAGGAAGAGGCTTGAAGAACACAGTAGATCCAGGCACAGGCTCTGCAGTCAATCATCTGCTGCTCTAGAGTTTGGCATCTGCATTTACTACCACTATAACCTCGGACAAATGTCCTCACCCCATCTTAATTTCCACTCCTATACAATGGAAAAAATAGTAGTACTTAGCTCATAAGTTGAGAAGATTAAATAGATGACAGTGAAGTGCTTGGTTCACTGACACCTAATATGCTCAAGGCCGGAACACCGCTGACCCTTGGGCTTGTCCTGGCTCCAGGGGTGGAAGTGGCAGAGGAGAAGGGATATTTGGAAGAGGTAATCACTGGGGAGTGTGCCTGAGCAGAATAAAATGTTAGGATGAGAGGGTGAGAAACAATGATATCCAAACACAGCCCATTGCACTAGAAATCAGTGTTGAGACAATGAAAAAGCAGAGTTGAGGCAACAAATCTCCAAGCATCAGGGCCTCAAAGAAAATAGAAAGATATAGGGACCTCGGCTGAATGGCTGTGTTCAAAACACGGAGTTCATGTGTTTTGAAAGAAGCTATGAAATATGAGGTTACATTTCATAGGTGTGGATACAGGTGAAAGCATTGGCAGAGGTCCAGGTAGTCAAAAGGTTGCCAAGCAGGAACATCATGGTCACACTAGAGATCTAGGCAGCCAAGTTATGGTTCCATGGATCACAGCATTAACAACCAAAGATGCCTGGCTCTAGGACAAGGCCACTTATTCTGTGTTTGTGTAGGCCAGGCTCTCTGATGTCTAAGGCAGACAGGGCCAAAGAGAGAGCCCCTGACTACGGCATCCTGGGAGGTATTTACACAGGGAAATTGAAGGGCTGTTTCTTCTACTTGGGGAAGTGCCAAATTTATTTCATTCATTGATTTATCTGTGTCAGGGAAAGATGCTGCATCAGTCACACACATACACATACACACACACACCATACCTCCTTCACTTTCAAATGACTGTATTCTTCTTTTTTAGCAAACACACACACAAGACTTATCTCCTTAAGCACCAAACAAAGAAGGAAAATAAAGAAGAGAACATACGAGTTTGGTGCAAGGGGTGTTCCAGGTCTGTGCACCAGTACAGGATGCACCAGGCAGATGGATAGGAATTTAAACTAAGTCAGAGTATGGAATTCCTTGAGCACCTCCTGCATTCAGAGATCCACTTCAAGTGTATGCTAGATGAAATGGCATGAGAATAGCTCAAGTCCCAAGTACAAAGCAGTGGACACAGATGTGCAGTTAACACCTGAGCCTTGTCCACTGCCTTGGAGAGAGGGGACAGTGGATATCCACTGAGTCTGCATTGAGAAACAGAATTGAATCTGTACCAAGTGGACTCAAAGAAAAGGAACAGAGTAAAACCCATTTCTCCAACCTGCTTTCCCCTCATTATCAACCAGGTCTAGAAGAATCTATGAACTATGGTCTGTTTAGGGGAAAAAATCCTAAGAAAACAATCGGTCTGACCTCAATGGGGCCTGAATGGAAGCAGTGTGGCACAGAAGTCAGTTACATGGGCTCTGGAGTCCCATGAGGGAGGTCCAAGCCTCGCTCTACTAAATGCTACATAGATGCCTCTCACTGTAAGCCTCTATTCTCATTAACAAAATCAAGACGGTAACTAAACCTCCCTCAGAGGGTTGAAGGCAGATAAAATGAGATAATACATGAGCAGAGTTTAGTAGTTTCAATATAGACTATACATATCCAATGCCTATTAGTATTAATACCACTTGTTGTATATTGGTTGATGCCCCTACATTTTTACTCCTTCCTACACATATTGGGCTTTGTAGGAAGGAGTAAAAATTTAGGGCGTGGCCATGGGGTGTTAGTGAATGTGACCAGATGAGGCTTGAAAAGTGTTTACATGATTGAGCGTGCTTGCACTTGCTACTCTGCCCTGGCCTTGAGAACATGCCAAGGCTCACCTGCTGGAGGATGAGAACCAAGGACATTCTGGGTCACCCAGCACGACCAACCCACACACAGGTAAGTACATCTAACCTAGATCAGCAGCGCATCAGCCAACCTGCAGCTAAGCTCAGAAGCAGTGACTGGTCTAGCCAAGATCAGTCAAGTCAGGTCAACTCCACAAGAACATGAGCTAATAAATCTACCAGCTGTGTGACACTGAGGTTTTGTTTGGTAACATTACTGTACCAATAAATAAGTTATATGTTATTATTGTTAGTGTTGTCAATGTCATTATTATTTGAATCATTACTTTTCAGAGCATAAAAAGGCTCACCCATACCCTACACTGCTGTCACAGGAAAAACATCTTTCTCACAACCTGTTATTCGTTATAGAGAAAGAAAGAAAGACTGAGAAAAATGAGCAGGTAGCTGCTGCTTTGGAACTTGGTGCCATGTTTTCCTGACAGGTTGATGCTAATGATACCATTATTTTTCTAGTGAGTGGAGATACGCGTGACAGTGTACCTCACAGGCTGCTATAATGAATTGTTAATTAGTTTAATTAGTGAAGAGCCCTCCTTCCATCAACTTAGATTCTAGCCTTATATGTTTCCACAGGCACTTTGCAGCATGAGGTCCTAAGAAAGCACTTCTCAGGAGACCTGTAAAATGAAAGGCATGAAATGAAATGTGTCATTGGGGCTTCTTGCCTTCACTTTCAGATAATAACTGCAACCCTTGCTCTTTTTCAGGTATAATGCTAAGCATTTAGCATTATCTCATTTATTCCTCACAAAAATTCAAAGAGCAGGACTATTCTTATCCCCATTGTATATCTGAGAAATCTGAGGCTCAGAGAAGTAACATCGATGTTTCCAAGCTCATAGAGCTGGTAAGTGACATAGCTAAGTTGGAATCCAGGTCTGTCTAACCCAGCTGTGGGCAAACTACGGCCCTCGGGCCGGATCCGGCCCGTTCGGCTGTTCTATCCGGCCCGCAGATCAGAAAGAGCAGAGGGTTCTCTTGCTCTCCCCTCCGCTCCTTCACCAGCAGCCCAAGATGAGAGTGCCAGCATGGTCAGGTTGCTTTTGTTCTGGCCCTCCGGTCCAGTTTAAGAACCCATTGTGGCCCTCGAGTCAAAAAGTTTGCCCACCCCTGGTAACCCAATTCTTGTGCCTTCACGAGATGCCCTTTCTCTGGTCCTAATCCCATCCTCGCCCTCAGGCCCAGTGCTCTCCTGCTCTGTCTCTCCCTAACACACTTTACTCTCAGAAGAAACCCAATTGCATGTTATGCCTATTATCATAGAATTAGTTCAACTGTGAGAGGGTAATCCCTAAATAATGGTATATTAAACTGAATAGAATGTTTTTAATTTAGATCTTATGAAAATGAAATGTGGAAGTCAGCAAAATAAGGTTTTATGAGCTCCCCAATCATCAAAAATCTGGGTTCCTTGTCTTTTTTTGCTCCACGATACCACTACATGTCTCTGCCTCATAGTCCAGCATGGCTACTTGAGCTCCAGGAAGCACCTCTACATTCCAGCCAGCAGTATGGAGGAAAGGGAAAGGGGGATGCTCCTTTCTCCTAAAAACATTTTTTCTTGTATTTTATTCATTCTCCCTTTATCTCTTTTTCACTTCATGCTCCCCATTTTTCTTCACCCTTGGCAGGCTAGTCCATTCCTCTCCACTCTCCACTCATACACCCTTCTATGGCCTCCCTCTGATCTTGAGAATGGAAACAGGAACATGGAGAACATGGTAAAGAGCAATCTTGGATCCTTTTGCACTGCAATGAGCAAGATACTTAGCAATTTGCTGAAGATTTCATTGGAACTTTGAACAGGATTCCAGAGCAAATAATTTCCATCCCACCGCTTTGCAAATGTTCCCTCTTCATTCTTCTTTCCAAATCCCCCAAAGCCCCATCTCAGTGTCTTTGCAGTTGAATGGCATGAAACAAAGTTTCAGGAATCCCCCTTTACCAGCCTGGAATGGCTGCCCATGAGATAGCAGCTCTAGATCTGCAACGGTTGCTTCTCATGGGCACATACCTCTTCAATGCTCAGATTCAGCTAAATCATGGCACATGCTGAAATAGGCTTTCCTGTCATTAGAAATCCTAAGTAAAAAAGCTTCCTTCTAGCTGTGAATCTATACTATCTGCTGACATCATCAAATATCTTCAAGTGTCTTCATTATTTTATTATTTTTGTTCCTTATCTAAAAGCAACTGGATATGTTTGAAATGTTCTCCCCCATTCTAAGCCATTGAAATGGCTCTTCTGATCTGGGCAAGTTGAAGCCACCATCTTGCCAAGGCTGTGGAAAGCAATGCCTCGGGGATATTGGGAGGGAAGTCAGGTCTGGAGAAGTGAGTGAGTAGGCTGGGCTCAGAGAACACCCACAAATCATCAGTTAACCTAGACGCTAATGCTAGAAGCCAGGCAAAAGAGTCAGGGAGCTATGACAATCCAATATGACCCCCCACACACACACACCACATTCCTCCCCCTGCCATCCTCGCCACTGCTGCCTCTCAAGCAGAGTTCTCTAACCCAACACTAACTGATAGAAATGTGCCACAAGCCCAATGTGCCATTTAAATTTTTTCTAGTAGCTACTTTTTTAAAGGAAAAGGTGAAATAATTTTGATACTATATTTTATATTATCAAATATATCCAAAAATATTATCATTGGAAAATATAAATGAATAGTTAACAAAATAATTCATGAAACATTTTAAATTTCTTTTTCATATAATAAGTCTTCAAAATCAGAGGTGTATTTTATACTATTGCAGGTCTGGACCAGCCATATTTTAAGAGCTCCACGTGGCTGATGACTGCTATGATGGACAGCGCAGGTTGGGACAGATCCTCAGTGCTCAGAGTTGGATCCGGGGACCAGCACTGCTGATATCATAGGGCACAGTGAGACCAGCCGAATCTTGGCCGTCGCTGAATTGGAACCTGCATCTTAGCCAGCTCTTCAGGGGTCAGGCATTTCCAAGTTTAAGAAAAGCTGCCACAGAGGCAGAAGTCCTCTCGAAGAAAATCTGGTGTGACCAATATTAACAACAGTATGTTTTAGCATCACCATAGATGTAGCAGTGAGGGTACAAATGTCCCCACTCCTGGCCAGTTGCTCAGAGAATAATAGTTTAACTAAGTAGTGCTACAGTTGAATAAGAAATTGCTTCAAATGGAGTGGTTTGAAGAAACAAAAGGCTTATCTCCTCAGCAGCTGAAGGCTGCCCAGTGGCCCAGGATGCTAAGCTCAGCCTTAATAAAATGGCTTAAAGTACCAGTGACTGTTAATCCAGTCACAGGAAATATTTCAAGCATAGTTACTCTCCAAGATAACTCTCTCACAGCCTACCAAGATGCCTAACATCTATACCATTTGACTGACACCTTTGGATTAGGTGTTATTCTCAGAAGTCCTAGGCAATGAATGGCAAGCTCATGTCTGGAAGGGGTCCCACTGTGTAGGTTTGCCTGAACCACACTGAGAACCTGTTTATGGCGCATATGCCGAGAAAAGCAGCAGAAAACCAGCATTTTGACAGGAACAGGGAAAGTTCTGAAGCCAACAAAAAGTGGCCTCAAGGGAGGCTGGAGGGTGTGCAAAGGAACAGCAGTGAGGAATCCAACACAAATGTCACAAACCTACGCTGCTGTCATGAACACATCTGCATTAATCCCACCAATGCCGAGGGCACCTGGCAAGCAGGGAAGCTTCTGGTCTAGTTGGGGTGCCTAGCGGGTGTTCAATGCATGTGTATGGCATCAAATGATCATGCTGATGTTTGGCAGAGATGGAGACAGAAACAAGTAGAGGGGAATCTAGGGAGCACCGGACAGAAAGTCAGGCAAGTTCACAAAGAAGACATGACATGAATGTGATTGCCTGCCTGCCAGGTGGTGGCTGGAGTGACACTCCCACTGTGCTGGGCCACAGCCAGGTAGGCACAGGAAGCTGGGTTGCCCTTTAGGCCCTTGACCACAACTAAAGGTAAGTACCCAGGAAGGAAATGAACGTAAGCCTTCCCTTGCACACATTTGTTACCAGTGGCCAGGAAGAGAGTCAAACAAACACAGCACCCATGAGTAAATCGGCTCCTGTTTGAGCAGGTGCCCTTTTCCGAAAGAAATTGCGTGTGTTACTTTTAATATATTGTGTCCATCTTCTGCGGCTGTTTCCTCTGGCCCACACTGGAAGGCTCCGTCCCATTACCTGGATGGAGATGTGACCACACAGTCACCTTCACTGGGCTACAGAGACATGCTTGGTTTCTCTCTCACACAAACGCCACGAAATATAAATAGCAAGGTTGCTTTTATTTGTAGACTTAATGCTCATGAGAAAGCTGGCTCAGAGGCATAAAAGCTTACCTCCTCCAATTCACTGAACTTAGGGCCCATAACTCTTGCAGTTCAGAAAATTAAATAGAGGTCAGCAGTTTCTGCCTAAGGTACCGGAGGGAAAGAACAGGAGCGGGCTATTAAACCCAGCGTATGTGCTTGTGTTTTCAATTTTCTCCTGTTGTTTCTGCCGGCGTCTTCCACAATCACATTGCTGCTGGTTTATGGAGTGAAAAGAAACGTCAGAGTGAAAGGCAACTTTTCTTCAGCCACTCTGCCAATATGTCAAGGCCAGTCTCAGCCCAGGCAACCCTCACCCACAAGGCCCCTAGGAGCCCAGTTCCCAAGATGCAGATGTGCTACCATTAACATCAACTTCAGTCAGTGCTGAAATGGGCCTGAGGGCCAGCTCATATTCAGTATGAGTTCCATAAAAATACTGAAGATCACTCACTTAATTGGTATTTTTTTTTACTGACTGTGTACCACTGGAAATAAAGTTCTGGGGATTAGTGTAAAGGACCACAATGACCCCTAAGAACCTCTAATCAATCAGGTATTGGCTGGTTGCTAAACAGTGACCTTGGCACATCCTTGTAAAGAGCTCCCAGAAATGTCAGAAAGAAAAGCTGCTTTATTACTCTCCTTTCTGCAGAGAGAAAAGTGACCCATTTTCTTGAGAGAATTAATTCAGTCTAGACTCTGTGAGGAAACTTGAAAAGGGAAAATGCTACTTCAAGAAACATCATTAATGTTTCTGATGGATAGGCTCTCAATAAATATTGATTGACTCTAGGACTATAATTCCAGGTTTATAGCCACCTTTATACTGTACTTATAAACAGAGCCATTTTTTTTAGATCCCATCCTTATTCAGAAAGTCATGCATCTGGCAGGCTCTGCCTCTGACACAATACACTGAAAACCAAAGATGGTGAACCGTGAACATCCCACAGGGTCAAGTTGGACTAACTTACATCAACAGTAATGCAGAGCTACTGAAAACAGGCAGGATCCAAGTTGGATCTGGTCTGCCTGCCTGCTGCTAGGAACCATGTTGGTGTGAACACTCCTCTTGACATCAAAAGAGCTCCGTATTTGCTTGGCAAATAACTCAATACAAATTAGAACATTCAGTTCCACTTTGGCCTGGTTGCCTCCTGTAGACAGAGCTAAAACTGGTTGTCTTTTATGAACTACCAGAGTGGCCTAAGATATTGGGCCTGATGAAACTTTCATGTGGTCATAGAATTAATTCTCCCTGTTGGAAGCAAAACGTAGAGTTGTATGAAAGTGGAGAAGAAGGGGGAAAAGTGCATAACTTCCTTAGCCCCATAAAATTTTGGATTCCAGTTTTTAGATGCTATTTCCATACTAACCCAACCCCAATATCTGACATGAAACATACACGTTTAACTTAAAATCATGAATTTTCTACCTTACAATTCACAAATAATGAAATCAACATACAGAGATCTGAAGTGACTTGTTTGAAAACACACAGCTATTTGGTAGAAGTCTCTCTATTACAGTCCTAGCCTCTTTTACCACAATTTAAGGGGGAAAGGAGAATCTGCTAAAACTGTCTTAAGATGTAGGCAGGCCTTAAGCATCACATCTGTTTGACATCTGATACTGTGATTCCTACATCTGGCCATCCCAAGTCACTGGGGATATCTTGTCTCCTAGGACTGTAGGCAACACCAGGGATGCTGGGCCTACTGATCTATGTTATAAGAGCAGTTAGCTTTCTAGACTCTGAGGAGGACTGAATTGTGAGCCTTATCTTCTTTTGTAGCCAGTATTACATGCCCACTTGCAAAAGTGAAAAGAGAAATTTCCAGCCTTGACCCAGTGGCTCGGTTGGAACATAGTCCCGTACACCAAAAGGTTGTGGGTTCAATTCCTGGTCAGGGGATACACGGGAAACTGTCAATCAAAGTTTCTCTGTCTCCCTCTCCCTCTCCTCCTTCCTGTATCTCTAAAATCAATCTTTTTTTTTTTTAAAAAAAAAAAAGAAAGATAAATTTCCATAATGTGTGTCAAATGATGCTACTGAGATTTTTAGCCAGTTTCTGTGCATCAAGCATTGGAATTTCTCCAGCCCATTGATGTTACTTCTCCTGTCATTAAAGAAGGGACGAGAGAAGAAAAACTCTAAAGAAATGACACAGATGGTAAAAATCAGTGGGAGAAAAGAAAATGTGGCCTTGAGAGAAAGTAAATAGCACTATGGATGCAAACATATTGATTTTTTTTAAAAAAAAGGCAAGTGGCCATCTTGCAGGGTTAAAAAATAAAGGCTGGTGATGGATCGCCATGCTGGCAAATGTTCCATGGCATTGAAAACAGAGCTAGCCACAAAATCTTTTTTCTCCAGGTTTTTTTGTTTAGGTTGGAAAATGCAACATTAAAACGTGGGTGGTGAGGGAAGGCAAAGTACCAGCTCATGCACCAGTTCTCTTGGGCTGATAGCTGCTCTGCTTCCCTCTGCCTCCCACTATTATCCTCCCCTCATGGCAGGATAGAAGAGAATACCTTACAACTCCTTGACACCAACAACTCTAGCACTTCCATGTGCAGACCCCAATGAATTCAGCAGTTGGGAGATCAATGGCCCACCCAAAATTGATAAAGAGCTCATACAACTCAACACCAAAAATCCAAACAATCCAATTAAAAAATGGGCATAGGACATAAAGATGCTCGATGTCACTTATCATCAGAGACACAAAAACTAAAACCACAATGAGATATCACTTCACTCCTGTCGGAATGGCTATCATCAATAAATCAACAAACAACAAGTATTGATGAGGATATGGAAAAAAGGGAACCCTCATGTATTGTTGGTGGGATTACAAATTGTTTTCCATGCACTGTGGAAAACAATATAAAGGTTCCTTAAAAAAATAAAAATGAACTGTCTTAGGACCTAGAAATACGTGTGTGTGTGTGTGTGTGTGTGTGTGTGTGTGTGTGTAACCCAAAACACTAAATCAGAAAGATATATGCATCTCTATGTTTACTATAGCATTATTTACAATAGTAAAGATATGGAAGCAATCCAAGTGCCCATCATTAGATGAGTGGATAAAGAAGAGGTGGTACATATATAATGGAATATTACTCTGCCATAAAAAAGAATGAAATCTTACATGGATGGTCCTAGAGCAGTGGTTGCCAACATTTCAGACCTCAAAGACCACCAGTGGTCCTCAGACCACCAGTTGGCAACTGCTGTCCTAGAGGGCATTATGCTAAGTGAAATAAGTCAGACACAGAAACACAAATACCATATGACTTCATTTATATGTGGAATATAACAAACAAAATAAACAAACAAAATGCAAACAGACTCACAGATACAGAAAACAAACTGAGGGTTGCCAGAGAAGAGGAGCTTGGGGGGCTAAGTGAAAAAGGTAAAGGGATTAAGAAGTACAAATTGGCAGTTACAAAAAATCATAAGGTGTAAAATACAGCATAAGAAATAGAGTGAATAACAATGTAATAACTATGTATGGTGCCAGGTGGGTACCAGACTTATCAAGGGGATCACTTCATAAATCACATAATAGTGTAATCACTATGCTCTACATCTGAAATGAATATAAAGTAAGATTGAATTATATTATTGAAAAATAAAATAAAATAAAAATATAAAACCTTATAGTTCACAATGTTTTCGAAAATATATATATAACTTTAGGCTGAAACTGGTTTGGCTCAGTGGATAGAGCATCCGCCTGCGGACTGAAGGATCCCAGTTCAATTCTGGTAAAGGGCATGTGCCTTGATTGCAGGTGCATCCCCAGTGGGGGGTGTGCAGGAGGCAGCTGATTGATGTTTCTCTCTCATTGATGTTTCTAACTCTATCTCTCTACCTTCCTCTCTGTAAAATATATATATATATATATATATATATATATATATATATATATATATAAAACTTTCAGAGAGACCAGCATTTCCCACCCAGACTTTCAATGGACCTCTCCTATGTGATCTATTCCTGTAAAATTACCAGTAGCTAGAATTTTTAAAAAGTCAATCTTATTTTAAAAATTAAGACAGTGGTTCTCAAACAAGACTGTGTATCAGATTCATTTGATAAATTTTTCAAAAATACATAAGGTCCAGAAATCTGAATGGTTTCAAGATTCCCAGACAATTCTGAAGTAACGAGGCATTATTCATTTTACATCATGAAGAACCACCATCCTAATATATCAAAAGAAATCCTGAACATCTTTTTGCCATAACCATGTATATACATTATAATTTGTTAAGTAAAGCAGAACACTATCCTCAAGTATAATACCTTTCAGAGTGTTGAACTACACAAGCAAAAGCACACATACAGACACCTTCAATTTGACAAATAAACACTTCAATGAAGACATGAGGCCGGTCAGAAACCAGAAGAGTTTTACTAGACTGAGTGGCTGAGTCATCCACTCATTCAGTCAATCAGTTGAATCATTATTATTGAGCTATTTGTCAGGTACCGTGCAAGGCTTTAAGAATATAAAGATGAAGAAGAGTTCCTATCTTTCAAGAAGACAGAGAGAAAAGCTAAAGCCAAACTTGTTTCCTCAAAGTACCCACCACAATGCTCCTGGAATTTTAAGTCCGGAACATTTTATTTGGGACAAATGCAGCTCCATAAAAAGGGACAGACTATTTCTGCTCCCTTAATCACATTCTATCCATCTGGAGGTCACTTGTTTGCCCCATGGTGAGTTGTTTTATCATTCACTGCAAAGAAGATAATGCCCTCTCAGAGGCTACCTCCTCCAGGAAGCCTTTCCTGATCACCAGAGCCAAAATAATAGTTTTCTATACCATGTATTTTGTTTCATGTCACTACTCTATGCTTGTATATTATATTAACATCACCTTCCCTCCCCTGTAGTGCTGACTTATTGTAATGCTGTTTCCTTTTAAATATTTTCAGAAAAAAATACAGTCCATCAAAGTATACTAGTCATACAGCTCTTTTCCATGCCCTGAGTGCCAGCCTGTGAGAGCTAGTATGGCAGCCTGATGTCTGCACTCTTGGTCACTGAGATTGCATCGCATTGCAAATGCTCCCAACCCGAAAGATTGATGTTTGAACTAAGTGCATCCTATTTGTGGGTGGTGGGGCTTATCTATCATATCCTCCATTGTTACCATTTGTTTTATGTTTATACAGGAGACCAACAGTTTGGACCTATAATAACTGAGAAAATGTCTGCAGATGACAGTACTAGAAAGAAATACACAAAGAGTACCAATAAGGGATGTGTTGAAAGGTACGTTTTGGAGCTGCTTGAGAATTCTTCAGGGAAATGGACATGGATGAGAAAACAGTAAAAGTCAATAGGCAGTTAGTGTCTGGGGCATTATTTTCACACTTTGAGGGGCCTAAAAATCACCGTCATCTGTGAGAACTGCCACACACTTGTATGAATGAGGCTGAAGGAACACTGTAGCACACAACTTCAGAGAATTTGCCCATATATAAAAGGAACTTAATTCTGCAGGGACTGTGCCATAAATAAACCTTACATCTCTAGTTCAGTTAGAGCTCTCTTTCTTAGGGGGCCTCAACCCTGCCAGACTAGGTAGGAATGATTGTTTCATTTCTTCTACCCAATCATAAATTCTTTCAACAAGAGAGCCCATGTCTCATTCCTATTTGACTTCCTTACAGAGTCACGCCGATATCATTTCAAATGAATGCGTGAATTTCTAAATGAAAGAGACCACTCACAATCTCTGAGATGTCACTTAGGAAAAAAACACAAAAACTCAGAAGTTCTGAGAAGGATCTTTTTTATCAGAAATCATCCAGTGTCAGGGTCTCCTCAAAAGAGATCAGCAATAAATAGCACTGAGCTGGTGGTGAGTCAGATTCTAGCTGTGGACAAAGGCTCAAGTCTGATTTGCAGGGATCAGAGATAATCGGACAGTCTCCAGGTTCCCAGATAGACCCCATATTCATTTTAATAAATGAAAAGAATTAGGGAAAACACAGTCCTCATCCAAGGAAGTAGTTGTATCCAGGCAGGAGAACAAATTCTCTGGCCACTGTGAGGAAAGAGTGGGGCTCTGGGAAGTGGGAAATGGCTAGTGTCATTTAAGATATAACAGCAGTTCCATCCTAGATGTGTTTAGAGTCCATAAAAAGATGTTGGTTTTCACCAGCTTGCTTCACAGCTCCCCAAGAACACAATCATTTATATTTGGTTTGGATCAGGTGTACTGGAAAACCAGGCTGGAGATTCCACCCATCCTACCCACAAAGAGGTAAGCACACAGAGACAGGCACACCGCAAAGGTGGACATATCCGGTGTCTCGGGCAAGAGCCTGGCCAGACTAAATTGGCATAATTCCAGAATTTTCTGGTAGTTCTAGGATGCTAAGAGGATGAAATATTCCCCCCAAACATTACCTAATCAGCCTTGTGTCTAGATCCAAGACCAGTGAGAGGCCTGGGGGGCAGGAGAGAAGGCAGAAGATAAAATTGGATAAGGGAGCAGAAGAGAAGTACAGCATTTCTAAGCCTCCTACACCCTTGTTCCTGGACTAAAGGAAGCTAAAGATGCTAACACTGCAAAGACGTGACTTTCCTCCCATCCCCTCTCAGGAAACAAAGACTCTGACCAGGGTCAACTGCTAAGTCCTTGCATCAAAACAATTAGCAATATAGCAAATTAAGTCTTTCCCTAGTCTCATGGTTGGCCCCTTGAGTGTGGCTCTTTCACAAAATACCATGGCCTGGGAGAGTCTATTTTGAAGAGGTGGCATTAGAAGAAGTTTAAAAAATTTGGCTCTCAAAAGAAATTTCAATCACTGTACTGTTGATAGTTGGCTCTGTTGACTAATGAGTCTGCGCTTGTCCAAGCTTCTCAATTCAAAGCTCTCTGCTCTTCCCTCACCTTACAGAAGTGCAGGCAACAGAAAAGAACACTTGTAGCAACAAAGAGACAATGAAAGAGGTTCTTCTCATTGTAGCTTCCAGCCAACTAATGACTTTCAACTTCACTGACTGGTTATGAATATTAAACATAAAAAGATATTATCTGCCAAGTGAGAAGAGTTTGTGACAAATCACCTTGTTTGGGCCCATTCTCATTATCCAGACAGGTGATGGGCATTCATATTGTTTTTACTTCCGGGAGATTATCAGCAGTCAAGTCTTACAGGCATCTAGGTGGCAAACCAACCCAGCACCATGAATGGTGGGTTGCTGAATGCTATTTTATTAGTTCTTCCTATCATCTCATGGAGAGGCAGATTTATAAATCAGAGGCTCCTGGACCTTCATTTAGAGACAGGAAGAACAAATTGCCTCTAATGAGAAAAATTCTGTAAAGCAGAAGCACACAGTGATCCAAACTGTGCACCTTTGCTATTGCTGTTATTTCTGAAGGTCATGTCCTTTCCTTCCTCCCTCCCTCTTTTTTGCTGCCCCATCCCTCCCTCCTCCTCTTTGCCTATACAACAGATAAGGTTAGCACTGTTGTGTGTACTGTTGTTCCCAGTGCACACCCCACTGGTGCACTTACCCCAAAGTGTTGAATTATTCGCTCACATCTCTCTCTAGAAGAGTAGGCTGATAATGGATGGTCTTACTTGCTTTGCATCATTATATCCTAATCCCCTGTCTGGTTCACAAAAAGTGCTGAGTCCACACTGAACTGAACTGGCATCTAACATTCTGCTGTGTGACTTTCAGGATTCTCTTCTCTTCAATGTTGCCAAATAAATTATGTTAATATGTCTCCATCATGAGGCTAAATTAAGTGCATCTCAGGAGTCTTAAGCTTAATATCTTCTTTCTAGAACTACATGTATAGAAATTGTCATCATTGTGATAACAGCAATACTTTATTATTCTTGACTTGCTCTTTAAGTTGTGTTTCCAATAAGTATCCACTTTCTCTCCTGAGTTCCCATTGAGCTAAAAGCAGATATTTGTGAGAAGTGTGTCCATTCCAGGAATGCTGTTTCACTGATAGAATGGACAAACCTACTACTTGCCCTCACCAACTCTTCACCCACACACATTAGCTCATGTGCAGAAGTGTACCCATTTGCAAATGGTTTCTGCATTTATCCTTGAAAAGCCCACATAAAGCTTTTTAAAATCACAAGGACTCTTGGTTGTATTTTAAACGCACAGATTTTTTAAAATGTATTTAAAATAATTCTTTTCTGCTTTCCTTCCTTTCAAAGTTGCTAATTTCAGGTGTTTTCTGGTGAGCCTCTTTTTTTCCTGCCAAGCTTTCCAAAATTAAGGGTAACTCCACTGCAGTCTTTCTGTTGATATTCCAGTTGACTGGGATGAACCTGACAGATTCTCTGCATTTGGATCAAACTATTTTTGACCCCATAGATGAATATCCTCAGATTATATAAAGTGAGCATAGTATGTGGTATTCTTAATTTCCTCATATGTGTGCTTTTTTTAAAAGTTAGGGAGGAAGCAAGAAGTCTTAGAAAATCACCTAGACTGGGAGTCAGGAGAACTGTAAGAGGTCTCCAATATGAACAGGTAAGTAAGTTGGTAAGGTAAGTAGGTAGGTAAGTAGGTAAACAAACAGGATTAGCCTGAGATTGGACAAGTCACTCCTTCCCTCTGGGCCTCAGTTTCCAGTTTTCTAAGCTGGGGGGAGAGAGCTGCACTAGTTGATCACTAAGCTCTGTTCAAGTACTTTGAGTCTATGAAGTAACCTGTGACTGGCTTTCTTTCCCCCCCACTTCCAGTTCTCACTTCCTGGGTGTCTTCATATTCTCCACCATCCTGTCCTCTGCCACTGATCTTAAGGTGACCCTAGACCTACTGAGACCTGCTTTCTTAAAATTCACTTCTTTTTTGCCCTGAAATTCTAAAGCTTCCTGGTTTACGCCTCCCCATGATGATTCTATCTTTAAGTGTTTTCTTCATGTTAATAAATACCAAGGAAAGGCCCCTGACTTCCTTGCTACCCATGACGAGTGCCTCTGCAGTGACCCAAAAAGTTAATCAAATTTTGTTAAATGCCTTGCTCACTGACCTACCAAGAAGTGGAGCCTCCAGCTCACCCTGACTCAGTCATCTGTTCTTAATTGCTTGGGTCCCCATATTGGCCACAAACACCTCCAGCCTGAGAGGAGCTGTCATGGATAGTTTTCTTTTTAATATTTATAAACAGGAAAGAATTCTCCTCTCCCCCACTTGAAATGCATATATTCATTCATTAAAAGGCATTGACATTGCTGAGGTAATGACCTGTCAACAGGTCTACAGCAGGAACTATCTCACTGCCTACAGGGCTATATATTTTAATATCATTAAAAGGCTTCTGTTTGGAATCTTCACTAATTAATATTCATGCCTTCCTCCTTCTACCTGCCATTCCCAATTTGCTGTCTTTTAAGAGATTGTATCATGGCCCAATTAATCCCACCACCAGTCACAGCAACACAGGCAAGGGAAGAAAGAAGACATGTCACTGCAGCTCAAACTTCTTAATGAGAAAAGAACATTTTAATTCATGGAAATCTTCTCCTTATTCCTGAGGAAAGTTGAAGCAGAGTCTCTATAAATACAGGGACTTTGTATGAGCAGTTGACCAGAGGTTGTGGATTAATTGCTCACACTGAAGTGAGTTCAATTTATTCATCTTTAAGCATTTTCATAAGTTTCATTCACAGAACAGGAACCAAGAACAGAAGGTAATAGATTTTTTTTAAGAAAAAGAAAAATGAAAAAGTCAGTGACAGGAGTCACTATTCAGTAGCTGAATGAACATGATTCAACTACTCAGGACCTTTGAGAGTCAATCAGATTCCCAGGTATAGGCACGTGGTCAGTTACTCTCTTCACCTCTGTCATCCTTTAACCTCAAAGCTTATAAGAGGAAACTGTTTTACCTTAAAAAAAATAGACAGAAGGAGAGGAGGGGCTCTGTTAAGTTGGGGGGGATAAATATGTTTATTATTAAACTTTCTCCAGCTTTGTGAAAGCCTCTCATGAAGGAGAGAATTAAATTTTCTCTACTTGACTTCAAAGAATACAAACAGGAATCTCAGCAGCATTTTTTATGAGACACTCAATAACATGGACCTGTGCTTGAGGAACATGGAAAGTAAGAGAAGAAATGGGCTCTGCCTTCCTCACACAGTCTCTCTTTCTGGTCCTGGATGTCTTAACATGATGATAGCAAGGACCAGAGAGAAAGTTACCACACAGAGCCCCACATTCAGGCTACTTACGTTGGCCAGGTTACTTCCCTTTGAGTCTCACCCATAAAATAGGAAAACAGTATCTCCTTCAAATGATGGTTGGGAGAACTAAATGAGAAACAGTGCCATGTTCAGTAAATACCAATCCCAGTTGACTATCCACAGCAATCACACTATAGAACAAAGTACAAAAGGGACAACTACTCCATGTCATAGTGAAGAACATTTTTCCAGAAGGAAGAAAGATGGAGTGGAGAGAAATCGCTCTCTTGGTCACAAAAATGCAAAAGTGCAAAATGGAGTTTAGGGTATCTCCGAACCTGTCTCGCCCAGTGCACTGGATATTAATAACGGAACAAAGAAAGGTTACAAAAGCAAGATAAAAATACACCATAAGCACTGGGTTTATGCAACAGGTACGTGTAGTCTGTCCTGTTGATGAGTCACTGTCTGAGAAATCTGTTAGGGTTCAGCAGGAAGTCCATGGATAGGCTGCAACTTAGTTGTCCTTCCACCGTGATGGATCCCACAAGCTTGGGATTCTTTATTTTTCACAAATCTGAGCAACCACGTCCTCCTGGATGGGATCATGTAGGGACTGGATTGCTGACTTTTGACAGTTTCTGGCTACCAAACTACTATTTGAACTTTAGGGCAGCTCATGTGTGTGCTCCTCTGGGAAGACAACGCTATTAACCTGGTCAGAATTGTTCCAGATCCCCAAAGAATACTCCTGCCCCATTAACATTTGCAAGTCCATCTCCCTCCATGATAAGGATGAGGACGACATTTGCTAACAGTTACTAAAGACTTTCCAAATACCAAATGCTGTGCTTAATGTTTTCTGGGCACGTCTGAGCTAATCCTAGGAGGTATGTATTTTTATTTACCCCATCTTATTGATGATGAAACTAACGTTGAAACAGATTCAGCCCAAAGAAGGCTTTGGAGAAATGATTTTATACCTATTTTTTAAAAAGAGTCATGTTTTATCCAAATGCTATTGTCGCTGACGATTCTAAGCTGCAGAGAAACACAGTAAATCCAAATGGCTGGAAACCGGAGGGGACTTCTCTACTGGGTGTTAACTTGTTATGCTAACCCCACCTGGGTATAGGTCTGGGTGAAGGCCTATGGGACTGAGATATATCCTGCAGGCTCTTTATGGCAGTCATCCTAAAATCATGGTAATAAGCCATCCCCATCCACTCATGCTGAGATAATCTGTGTGAGAGTCCTTAGAGTGAGGTGTTCTTTGGAGAAAGTTGTTATTTTGTGCTTTCCCAAGGTGCATTCCTCTAAGTCACCTGTCTTTAAATGGAACCCTAGAAAGATGCTTGAAATGCATTCCCTTCCTCCTACAGCCATGCAACAGAGGATGCAGTGTGTAAAGAGAAGAAAGTAATTGTGAGGCTTTTGTAGCACTTCCAGGGAAGAACGTGAGTGGCAGAAGAGATGGCCTTCAGCTCTCTCATTTTACACACTTCCAGAGTCAGGGAGATTGTGGAATGAGTGACTGGCCAACTGGACCAAGATAACATGGCTCATTCACAGAGGAGTTAGAATGAGAACTCAGGTCTCCCAACTTCTATAGACATGCTGTGATTTCTTTTCTCAGAACTTAGTCCTGTGTGGGGTAGTTTTGTTTGTTTGTTTGTTTGTTTGTTTTGTTTTGTTTTTGGTGTGTGTATGTTGTTTTTGTTGTTTTGGGGTGTTTGGGGGTTTTTTTTTGGATGTCTCCCTATGTGAGAAGTAGACAGGAAGCCAGTGAGGGGGGTTAAGAGAGAAGAGGTAGGTGTTCCCTGTGAAATGGCTGAAAAAAAGAACCCAGAGCTTTATGGATGGTAGCAAAAAAAAAAAGAGAGAGAAAAAAATTGTATTTGAAAATTTAGAGAAATATAAGTAAGTCACAAGAGTTTATACAAAAACTATAGAATCTAATAAAAGTGAGTTAGGTCATAATCAATCATAATTTGGAAGAGGTTCAGGTCATCCCTAAATTTTGAAATTTTCAAAATTTATCAGCCTCCTGCAAGACCTCTGAGGAGACTGACAGCAATACCAGGGAGCACTGCTCCTATGACCTTGTGTGTCTGTGCTTCTTACTGGCTTTTGTTCATTTGAACAGAGGCTGAAATGTCAAGGTTCCATTATGTTTTACTGATGTCTTACAATTATTCTGATCAACTTCATTGAAGAGTAAGTTCCATAAACTAAAATGTCAATTTTAAGTAATATGCAGGAAAATGTTTCCCAGGCACAGAGCATAGGAGTCTACACTGGGAGAAATGTTATGATACATCCTTCTGTACTGCTCAAATTTTTTTCCAAGGGCACTTATTATTTTCATAATGACTTCTTAAAAATTACTTCTTTAGTGTGGTCCACTGAAGAGTTTTATATTAACAAATTTCCCAGCAACAGTCCAGAGTATGAAAAAGGGTAAAGATATGGCACCACATCACAGAAAGACCATAACAGTGATCAGAGAATCAATTGACAATGAACTTTCAGACCCACTCGAGGAAGTCCATCACAATTTTCAGAGATCAACCTAATGAAAAAAGTTTAAAAAAGAAAATGTGAAATGAAGCTTTCAAGTTACCTCCCTAATCCTGAAATTGATGCTGTGGTTTTTTTCATCACATACTGATCCTAGAAACAAAGAGAGTTTAGTGCTTATTTGCATAACTCCTTTTCAGATATATTTTTCTCTTTCAAAAACTACCATTGAGCTAATAATCTGAAGGGTCATTTTGCAGCATCTGCCTCCCAAGCATAGAAGTATGGAGGTAACTTTCCAGAATGACTGTGTCTTAATATACAATGAACAGACACTCCTTTCTCAAGAACTCCTACTTTATTGTATTGGAATAGTGGTCACTTTACCAGAATAATGAACATGTTGACCAATAAGTTTTTGCTCTTATTGTGAGAGTCAGAAAGATTCAGTTACCTCTAAAGCTAAGTGTAAGTTTTTGTTTTGTTTTGTTTTTATGATATTAAGCATCTCTTCAAATTTTTCTTTGTATTTGTGTGGGAGACAGAAAAAGTGGCCACCCAAAGATGTCTATGCCCTAGTCCTTAGATGTGTGAACATGTTATACTGCATAACAAATTATAAAAACAAATTATGTTAAGACTGCAAATGGAAATAAGGCTGGTGATCAACTAATCTTAAAATAGGGGCATTATATGGATTATCCAGGTAGGCCCAATGTAATCAAAGAGCTCCAAAAGTGGAAGTGAGAGGAATAAAAAGAGTTACTAATACTATAGAAGTGAAAAAGACATGACTGGCCATTGCTGGCCCTTAAGATGAAGAGGACTATAAGCCAAGGAATGTGCGCAGCCTCTGAAAGCTGGAAAAGACAGGAAATAGATCCTTCCCTAGAGACTCCAGAGGAACCAGCACCTTGAAGTTAGCCCAGGATAGTTCTATGAAACCTGAGTCAGACTTCCAGCCTACTGAACTGTAAGGCTTTGTGTTGTTTTAAGCCACTATAAGGTGATTTGTTATAGCAACAATAGTAAACTAATACAATATGTTTATTTCTCAACGTTTAGCTTTATATAGAACACTAGGATCTTATACTCAGGACATAAACTGGTTTTACTGACAAGCCTGGAAGAAAAGCCCGAGACACAGACTGTGCAGACAACTGATCATCTACCACTATCTCTCAAAGCAATTCAATGTTGGGAGTCCTTTTGACAATCAAGCCATCCAATTAACTTCAGAAGATCCAAGAATGGGTCATGTTTCAAATGGATGTGAAATAAGTTATTTTTATTGACTTATTTTGTCATGACATGCATAAGCCTTCTACAGCACATGTCTACCTTTTACACAATGAGGCTGCACTGCTGTCACTGTCACAGTATCTCACCCACCCAAACTGATACATATCTTGAAAAATTGACCAGATGCAATGTCTATTTCACTGTAGGTAGAGAAGACTACTAAGAATAATACATACAAGCTTACTTAACATAACTCAACAACAAAAATTTTCCAAAAAATGATCAATTATTGATCAATATTTTTTTGGAAAATTTTTGTTTTGGGATTAATTTGCATACTCACATTAATTGATTGGTGGGCATGGCTGGTGGGTGTAGTGGAGTGCTGGTTAACTTGCATATTACTCTTTTATTAGGTAGGATAATAGTATAGTATCACAGAGTTATTAGATTTATTAGGGGAATCACTTTATAAGTTATATAAATATCTAACCAACTTAAAAAACTAATATAATAATGAATGTCAACTGGAATTGAATTATTTTTTAATTTAAAAACATAATCGCTCATATAACTGTATTAACCATTTCAGGTAAAGAGTAAGTACATAAGACTGGCTGAAAATACAAGCAAATTCCTTTCCATTATCATAGCTATGTGATAGTTCACTGTACCACATGAAATGCCAGACATGGACTTTCACTAGTATCATTTCAATTTACAAAAAAAATACTGTCTGAGGCCTTCCCACTTTGTTCTAATACTCTCAAACAAATGGTTAGACTTCTTAAAGGATGGTGCAAACAGCTGGTATGTCTTGAATCTGATGTTTGGAGAAAAGTGGATAATAAAGCTTGAAAAGTTTTTTATTGTTTAACTAGAGGCTTGGTGCACGAAATTCATGCACAGGAGTGGGGGAAAGTCCTCTCAGCCCAGCCTGCATCCTCTCCAATCCAGGACCCCTCTGGGGATGTCCAATCCTGGTTTAGGCCCAGTTTAAACCGGCAGTTGGACATCCCTCTCACAATCCAGGACTACTGGCTCCTAACTGCTCACCTGCCTGCCTGTCTGATTGCCCCTAACTGACCCCCCCACCCCTGGCTGGCCTGGTCATCCCCAACTTCCCCCCTGCCAACCTGGTCACTCCACACAGATCACTGCTCACTCGTTTGGTCGCCCCTCACTGCCTCCCCTGCTGACCTGATCACCCCACACAGTCTGCTGCTCAGTCATTTGGTCATCCCTAACTCCCCTGTTGGTCGCTTAGAGTTTTATATAAATAGATAGGTCACCCCTGCTTTCAACAATGACTGTTAATCCTGCTTATTTTTAAAAACAGTCACATCCAAACGTAACAGAGATCTTAAGCCAAAAATTATTCCTCGTACTAGTTTATGTTCATCACTTTTCACTCATTTATTCTACAAAAGATTGTCTTTTATTAGCAACCATGAAGCTGAACCACAGTACATTAATTTTATAAATGAGATGTTAGTGTGACTATCACAAAAAGTTCAGAGGGACACTAAAGAAATGGCATTATCATGGTGACCTGCTGTGATGGTGAACACCCTGGAGACAATGGACCACAGAAAAACCATTAGGAAGCTCTTCTCCAGGGACCTGCTATTGTTTACTCAACCACTTAAGGGATGATCAGGGCCACAAAGTCAAGGAAGCAATCACTCACTCTTCTCTGACTATTGCAAAGAATGACATGGAGTCTCTAGGCTCTTTTACAACCATTGTACAGGCATGACCTCCGGAAAGGCTTCCCCACTCTGACTGGAAAATTACTTCAGCAAGAGAGAAAAGGTTTCACAAATGTCAAAGGGTTCAGTGGTTCATTATTAGTTTGTTTGCTCCCCTTTTTAAGTTCTGTAGTTTTGTGTTTCATCTGTTTGTGCAGAGTTGTGGATGTGATTTGGGGATTTGGAGAAAAGTGGCCTGAGGGATGGAGATGGGGATGATGGGGATAGGGCACCTTTCCATGGAAGGATTTTTCAGCAATAATAAATTGTAAAACAATCTAGTAATCCTGTAACACCATACATAGTTGTTATAACACTATTATTGACTATACTTCCTATGCTGTACTTTACAGCCCTGTGACTATTCTGCAACTGTACTTCTTAATCCCTTCAGCTTATTCACCCAGCTTTATCCCTTCTGACAACTAGCTTGGATCTATGAATTTGTTTGTTTTGTTTGTTCTTGTTGTTTCTTATAATAATCTATTATTCCTTGTTTATTTTAATTACCATTCAAAATAAGAGAAATAGATTGTTAAGGGGAGAACTAAAAAACTAGAAAGATATTAGAAGTCACATTAAAACTAACTTTTAAGAAGTAATAATAAGTACAGGATAGGAAACTAATATTGTCATAACTATGTATGGAACCATTTGAGTACTGAAAATATCAGGGGGAACACTTTGTAAAGTATATTATTGTCTAACCACTAGGCAGTCTACCTGAAACTAATATAAGATAATTCTAAATTTAATCTGTAATTAAAAAAGAAATTGTTTTTAAAGAAGTAAAAAAACTCTGAAAAAGACTTTTCTATCAACTCTGGAAATTTGCTTTGCTGCTACTACTTCGGTGCTTTTAACTTTTAGATTCAGTGTGATGACAGGGTGTCTAATTCTTTCCTATATATTTTATAACATATTAATACAGATGCATATTTATAAAATATAACATTTTATGATTAACATTTGAAAATGAGTAATGCTGACAAGAGCCAATTAATGCTAATCCATAGCCTTAAATGTACTAATATACTATAAAAGAAAACCAATTTACTCAATCTATTTGCACAGTAGAGCACATATTAGTCAATAGTCAATATTTTAAATGAGCTGCCTCAGGGTGATTTCTAAAGGATATGTTAGGCATTTGCCAATTAATATTGCTGACGTCAACAGTAAACATGGTTTAGATTTATGCTATCGTGTACATAGGTTAGGGGAAATTTGGTATTAGGTCATTATCAAAGGTTAATTCCAGTAAAAACTGCTTATATTTGATTTATTGCATGGATACAGAATTACCTCAAATTTAGCAGACAGTCTTTAAATTCATGTTGCTGGTCAAAAGATATTTGAAATAAATATGCATAAACTGTCATTACTATTTTAAAATAATATAAAGATAACAAGTCAGGAGTTAACTCAGTAACTTGGCTATGCATATAGTGACACATATTTAGAGGTATACACTTTCTTTAAAAAAATAACTTATGATGAAAAAAGTATTGGAATTAAAATATATCCAAAAATTGAATTGAATTTTTTTGTTTTTATGTTCTTTCAAGTCTAAAGTCACATTTGCCTTTTGTTTAGCAATATAAAAAGAAACTATTTTAATCTGATTTGTCCATAAAATCATTTTTTCCCTTATTTTTGAAATTTGAAGAAGGGGAGGAAAAGTATCTGGAAAATTATCCTATTTTAACTGTCTTAACAAAACTGCATAACTTTCTACATACATATGCATATTTCTAAATGTGAACATTTTCAAAAGTGTCTAGTTTCCCTTGACTTAAGTACATATATTCCTGTGCATGTAAATACACACTCATTTATCTTAAGATTCTTATTTCTAATTAAATTGCAAAGAGGTTTAAACATTTCAAAACTGGACCAAGGTGTTCTCATTTATTATTGAAAGAACATGACGATCTTCAAATACATCCATACACACAGAGGGATACATTGCAGACTCCAACACCAGGAAATGTTGCAAGCATTTGCTCAGTTACTATGAGCAAGGAGAGGGACAGAAAACTACTTGCAGATTCAAGAGATTATTACTCACAAAACAAATTAAAGAGTGGGTTAGCAAACTGTCTAGAAGGATGGACTGTGATAGGGCCCATGTTAGGCAAGTCCTCTTTGTGTGGGTCTTTATAACCTATTCAATAATCAGAGAGGTGAGGAATCTGGAAGAGAGCTGATGGAGTGAGCTGTCGGCCACTGCCTCCCCTCCACAGCTGGAAGATAAGCTGGGCTAGAAGTCAAATTTGGGGGATCACAAATAGCCCACAGAAGCAGGGATCAGAGCAATCAAAACAACCCCATCTTTTCTACACTAAGATCTCTTTAAATGTACATCTCCTGGCCCGAGGATTAACTCAAAACCACTAGCTCAAAATGTGTGTGATGAATTTTTTTCCAGAGCTTCATAATCTTTAGAATAAGTCATGAGGCAGAATCCTAAACATGCAAATATTAAGTTATTATTATCTATTCTGAGACCTTGGCATGACTAGCCTCATACTCTGAAATTCTAACTTTGGAATTCTAATCAATTAAACTGAACCACTATTTACTATTAACTTACTGTTTCTTGAATACAAGGATTAAGATATAGTTGAAGTCAATTCATTACATAATTATTTCTCCAAAATATGTGGTCCCTACCTAACTACTGCGCACTAGAAATCATAGGAAATTCATGGCTATTCTAGTGAGAAGTCCATTTCTTATCCAGCCAGGTAGTCATTTGTTCTTTCATATCAGCTGTGAATCACCCAACATGCTAGGTAAGATTTTCTTGTTTTGGTTGCCAGCTAGAGAGAGACCATTTAAATTAGCATAAGACTCCCTTCAGAGGCAGAAGCACATGGAGGAGACAGAAGTGACCTGAGATTGCAGCCACCATCACCATGAGCCTCCTCGACAAGCCCACAGGGAAACTACCTAAAGGAGCTGTAGGAGTGGGAGCAGGAGGAGGTCAAGAACAACCCCTCAGTGTCCATCAACTGCTACAACAGGAAGCTCCTGAGCCATGTGAAGGTATTTGACATGGTGCTGGAAAGAGTGGAGAAGATGTGAGCAGAAGTCCCCAAGAGCAGCAAGTGCAAGTCCAAGCCCATCAACAATGACTACTACATCTCCAAGGTGTTCCTGTATGGGGACCAGTCATCATCACTTCCTGCAGAACCTATTCATCTTGAGCAAGGAGGGGCCTTCTCACTACAGTCATAAATCACTCCATGTCCTGCAAAGACCTATTCTTGGTGATGCAAATAATAGTCCTGTGGTTTTTAAAAGAAAGAAAATATGCAAGGAGAGAAAACTGAAAGGAGAGGAAGAAGAGAGGGAGGAAAAGAAGGAAAAAGAATACACTGGCTTAACAAAAACAAAATGTGGACAACATAGCCTTGGGGATAACTGTTATCAGGGATTTCAGTGATGCAGCCTCTCCAATCGGGATCCCTCTCACAATCCAGGACTGTTGGCTCCTAACCTCTCACCCGCCTGTCTTCCTGATTGCCCCTAACCACTTCTGCCTGCCAGTCTGATCACCCCCTAACTATCCCTGCCAGCCTGATTGATGCCTAAGTACTCACCTGCCAGCCTGTTTGCCCCTAACTGCCCTCCCCCATAGGCCTCCCCCACCCAACTGCTCTCCCCTAAAGGCCTGGGTCCCCCTCAACTGCCCTTCCCTGCAGGGCCGGTCACCCTCAACTTCTCTCCTCTACTGGCCTGGTCACCCCTAACTGCCTTCCCTTGCAGGCCTGGTTCCTCCCAACTGCCCTCCCCTGCTGGCCTGATTGCCCGAAATTGTCTTCCCTTGCATGCCTGATGCCTCCCAACTGCCCTCCTCTGCTTGCCATCTTGTATCCACATGGGAGCAGGATCTTTGACCACATGGGGGCAGCCATCTTGTGTGTTGGAGTGATGGTCAATCTGCGTATTAGTCTTTTGTTAGATAGGATAGAGGCCTGGTGCATGGGTGAGCGCTAGCTGGTTTTCCCTCAAGGGTGTCCCAGATCAGGGTGGGGTTTCCCTTGGGGTGTGGGGCAGCCTGGACGAGAGGCCTGTGGTGGTTTGCAGACTGGCCACACCCCCTGGCGACCCAAGCAAAGGCCCTAGTATCTGGGATTTATTTATTTTCTACAATTGAAACTTTGTAGCCTGGAGCAGAGCCAAGCCTTCTGCTCACTCTGTGGAGGCAGCCATTTTTGTTGGGATTTATTTTTCTACTGTCATTGAAATTTTGTAGCATTGAGTGGAGGCCTAGGCCTGCAAGAGTAGGCTAGCTTGACTTCCTCCATTGCCAGGGAAACCCAAGCCTCCCTTCAGCTCTCCATGGCTGCAGCCATCTTGGTTGGGTTTATTTGCATATTGATTGGCTGGTGGGGGGTGGCTGGTGGGTATGGTGAAGGTACGATCAATTTGCATGTTACTCTTTTATTAGATAGAATATTGTGGAAATGAATCCTGCATTTAGTTGTCTGAATAGCCCATAACAAGTCTACAAATAGATTCTGATATTTTTGAAACGAGATCAGAAAATATTCTTCTCTGAGAGAGTCTAAACGAGAAGACATTTGAGGACTATATAATCAACCTTGGATTCGAACATGCTACTGAAAGAGATAATGGAAAAGTCAACACAGCACAATATTCCTAAGTGCAGGCAAGAACACACTGAAGATATATATGTCACATGTCCTGGCAATGGGATAGGATTTTTTTTTTAAATTTTCACCTAAGGATATGTTTATTGATTTTTTAGAGAGAGGAGAATGGGGAGAAAGAAACATTGATTGGTTACCTCCTGTAGATGCCCCAACTGGAATTTTAACCTCAAATCTAGGTATATACCATGAGTAGGAACCAAACCCACAAACTTCTTTTTTAATATACATTTTATTGATTTCAGAGAGGAAGGGGGAGGGATAGAGAGATAGAAACATCAATAAGAGAAATCATTGATTGGCTGCCTCCTGCACACTCCCTCCTAGAGGGATTGAGCCCACAACCCAGGCATGTACCCTTGGCCGGAATGGAACTTGGGACCGACCCTTCAGTCCACAGGCCAATGCTCTATCCACTGAGCCAAACCAGCTAGGGCCAAACCCAAAAACTTTGGTGTGCAGGACAACATTCCAACCAAGACACCCTGCCAGGGCAATGGAATTAAATTTTAATGGACATAAATCCAAATCTCTGTCTAGTTACAAAAAAAAAAAAAGTTTCCTGGCCCTGTGACATGTTTTAGGATGTTCGGAATGAAGAGAGTGTGGCTTTGGGGGTTACGTGGTCTGGATTCTTGGCCCTGGTCTGTTACACTCTCCAAAAAACGTGAATGATTTAACATCACATCGAATTCAATATTGCAAAGATAGTGTCCCCCACTTTCCTTTCTTCTCCTGCTCCTTTTCTTGGTGTTCCCATGCCAAGGGAAGCAGCAAAATCTGACCCCTCCCTGTATTCCAATGACCTATCATTTGCCCACTATCACAAGGGCAAGATCTCTGACATACATCATGAGCAATGGTCTAAGGAGGAAGTTTGTTTTCCTGGTATAGGAGGACAAAGTAAGAAATTTCCACTTGAAACAAAAGATAATAAAGTCCCCAATTAAGAAAGCAGGTATATTTAAAGCCACAAATCTCGTGAAGGTATATACTCTGGGTAATAACAAAGATCAGAAATTATCTCTACAGGAACCTGGTAAGTCCTTAGATGAGACTGTCATCCTGTTCTCAATTTTCCCTGTAGGATTTGGGCAGAAGAGAAGGTTCCATCTTCCAGCTGTAGCTGTGTCCCTCAACCCTCCATGTAAAGTGAGTATGTACATGTCAAATCATATGTATCTGTCAAACTCAATCATCACCACTTCATATTTATTCTCAGAGGGAAAAGATGACCATATTAAAGAGCAGTTATAAAAGCAAAGACAAAGACAGACTCTTGGATAGAGAGCAGGCAGACAGCTCTGGTGGGGATGCAGGGAGATTGAGCAAAAAAGAAAAAAAAGACAACTTGTGAACATGGACAACAGTGTGGTGATTACAGAGATAGGTGGGAGAGTGGAAGAGGACATAGAGGGGATAAATGGTGATGAGGGGACATCCTATATAATAAAGAGGTAATATGATAATTGACTATTACACCCTCACAATATGGTTGCCTATGACCAGTCCAGCTGGGGGCTTAGTGAGAGACAACCAAACAACTGAACAAGCAAGCTGTGTTGGGTGAGCAGGCCAGCAGGAGGGTTAGCGAGGAACAACTAAATGACTGAACAGCAGGCTACAAGGGGCAACCAGGGCAGCAGTGTTGGGGAAGGGACAGTTGGGAGTGACCAGTCAGCAGGGGGCACAGTTGGGGGTGACCAGGCCAGGGGGGGCAATTGGGGGCAATTGGGCTAGGGGAGCAGTGAGGGGCAACTAGGACAGCGGGGGGGCGGGGCAGTGAGGGGTGACCAGGCCACCAGGGGGGTGAGGGGTGTCCAGCTAGGAGCGACCAGGCCAGCAGGGAGGGGGCAGTTAGGGGTGACCTGTCCATCAGCAGGGGGCAGTTAGGGGCAACCAGGCCAGTGAGGGGTCAATTAGGGGCAACCAGGCAGACAGGCAGGTGAGCGATTAAGAGTCAGCAGTCCAGGATTGTGAGAGGGATATCTGGCAGTTGGACATCCTCCAAGGGGTCCCAGATTGGAGAGGGTGCAGGCTGTGCTGAAGGGACCCTCCCCGCCCCCCACTCGCCCTGTGAGCGCATTTTGTGCACCCGGCCTCTAGTAAATAAATAAACAAATTTTAAGAAGCAGCTATGAAAATCTTATCACTGCCAATGCATAGCCTGGACAATTTAATTTTTTTAAATGACTGCGAAAAACTTAGTTCAAAGCGTCACACAGCCCAAACACACAGCCCCAACTCATTGTCAGCTGCAAGGCATCGATACTTTAAAATTTGTTTAAATGCGGTACACATCAAATTTGTCTGCAAAATTAATTTCCCTCTCTGATGAAAAATATCAAAGATGCCATGAGACTAAAGTACTTGGTTAGTCTGGGGGGTAACACTAATGTTCCTGGTATTTAGAAAAACTGATTAAAAAAAAATAAAACCCTAAACACAACACCTTTTTCAGAACATTAAGATCACACAAATAGTTCTAGACAAGCACTAGTAAATTTTCCTGCCTTTCTTGGTAGGATTGCTCAGCTAACCATCAATCAGACCATCAAACTTCAGAGAAAAGGTAGGGGAGGGTGGGGGTAAGGGAGAGAGATCAACCAAAGGACTTGTATACATGCATGTAAGCCTAACCAGTGGACACAGACAACAGACAGGGGGGTGAAGGCATGAGTGTGGGGTGGGGAGGGGGTCAATGGGGGTTAAGGATACATAAGTAATACCTTAATCAATAAAGAAATTTTTTAAAAATATGTTGACTGATGACTCATTATAATAAGAAATCCCTGCATTTTAACTGAGAGGCAGTTTAGCAGAGAGAACAACAGCCTGGCCTCTGAAATCCTAGCTCCACCACCTCATAGTTGTTAAGTTTCTTAACGTCTGTATTGTTTCCTCACCTATAAACTAGTAAACCTGCATACAGGGTATGGTGAGGCTTAAATAACTTAGTGCATGGAAGGCAGTGCCTGACACATCGTTAGCTCTGCCTGTCTGTGGACTATCAAAATTATCTCATCTTATAAAACCCATTTGCCCCATAGATAGTTGCAAGGCTGCCTCCTCTGTCCCTGGCACTGTCCTGGGCACTGAAATATGTGGAGCATTTCCTAAATCAGGAGTCTGACTGGGCCGGCAGTGCATTCTCAAGTACAAGAACTCAACAGTAAGGTAGAAGTAGGGGCAAGCCTCCGTGTCCTATCTAATTCAATGCATTTAGCAGAAACTGCACTGAGCATGCTTCAAGGACAGGTCACCCATAATCTGTGAAATTTGCAGTCAGGTGGCTTTTGTCATATCTACATTAAATCTGCATCTGGCTTAGATTTCTGTATTAGATAATGCTTCTAATTTGTGTTTTGGGTTACGGCCCAGCTCGCAGTACATGGAGACTGGGTTACGAATGAGGAGGCCCTGTTATCAGAAGGCTGGGTGGGACAGTTTTGATGCGAGTGTGCCTGGAGTGTCAGTTTTATTCATCCACAGCCCAGGCCAAAATCTGCCCTCAGTTATGCATGCACAGCTTTCACTGACGTCAGTTAAGAACTGTGCTCATGTAATAGGAGGCAGAAATTTGGCTCTTTGATTTTAATAGAGTTAAATGCCAAAAATTTTGCTGATGCAGGTTACAGATTTAAAGCAATCTCATCTTTGCACAGACCATGTAAGTAAGGAGTCCTGAATCCTCAAACCAAACTTGGAAGCCCGTGCTAACTTGGAATGCTACCATGCCTAGGAGCTGTGTGTGGCCCCCCACTGCAGTGAGACCTTTAAGTATGATTCCCAGATTGCATCTGTGGCTTCAGAGAAAACCCCAACACTCAGCCCCAATTCACTGTCAGCTGCAGGGCTCCATCCCTGGTCTGGGCTTTAACAACAATGCTGAAATCAGTCAGTGGTGCCAAACAGACTCCACTCCCCACCTTAAATGACTGAAGAATTATATAATGAAATTTGGGTCTCAGCACTCTTAGCATATTCAGCCCGTTTCAGTCTAATTTATGTTCAGACACATCCATAGCTTTGTTTTAATATTTGTGCGGTTTTTAAATTTTAATTTAATTTCATGCAATGATGTTAACAATTGGATCTCCCAGACCTGAGCATCTGGTAGTAAGTTTGAGTGGTGAAACACAATTCAACAGAAATATTAAGCCAGGCCAATGACAAAACACACACACACACACACACACACACACACACACACAAACACACACACACACACACACACAAAACCTTAGCTAAGAACCTCAATGTTTTTGGTTCCTTGAACCAGCTATTTCGAGTTCTGTTTTCTGCGTTGGGTCCAGAGAAGCAGGCTTTCTCTTGAATTCTTATTTAGAACTTAGGAAGATGTATGCCTAAGTGTGTCTCCCTTGCTCGAGTTTCCTCGTGGAAGACATGACTTAGGAAAGCCTTCTTGACCATTTGTCATTTCTCACTCTCTTTTTCAGGGAAAGAGTGTCTTACACAAACAGTAAATTAGGGAGCAAAAACAGAACATATCTAAGCTCACTCTCTCTCTCTCTGGGATCTTCCTGTCTGCAGAGAGCATCACTCTGCTCTGCTCCCATGCTGTAAATTTTGTCCCCAAGGAGGAGGCAGCATTGCCTGTGACTGAGGATGGTGTCTGTTCCACTCAGGAGATCTGTATTCATAAGCCCATCATACCTAAACCACATTCTACCACGACTTCAGGAGCAACAGAGATGCCACCTTGATATCTGCCATCTCTACATCTAATAAAAGGGAGGAGAGGATTGATGGACAAGTGATAAGAAGTTATTAACTAATGTCTGGAATTGATTAGTTAAAAACTAACAGACTAAGAGCATTACTTAGAAATAGGGAAGCAGCCGAAACCAGTTTGGCTCAGTGGTAGAGCGTCGGCCTGCGGACTGAAAGGTCCCAGGTTCGATTCCGGTCAAGGGCATATACATTGGTTGCGGGCACATCCCTGGAAGGGGGTGTGCAAGAGGCAGCTGGTCGATGTTTCTCTCTCATCGATGTTTCTAGCTCTCTATCTCTCTTTCTTCCTCTCTGTAAAATATCAATAAAATATATATATAAAAAAAGAAATAGGGAAGCAAATATCAAGGGGGAAAGGAGCTTGAAAGTGGTTGCCCTTGAAAATCGAATTGATGGGGTATGGGGGGAGGGTGATATGGGATATGGCAAGAGGACACTGTCCTCACTGACCCTCAAGGCTCAACCTTGAATTGATATGTGGAGAATGATTCATGGTTTTACACTTAATATATCAGAGTAGGAGAGGCATTAATATATCTTCTCCAGTGTTTTCCAAATGGAAAGTCACAATTGGTTAGTATGTCATGAAATCTAGTTATTGAATTGTGACCAGAATTATGAAATAATTAGATCAGGGGACATTACTGGATTACAATATAAAACATTTTATTGTGTATTATAATAAAAAATGTTTGAAATCTATTCAGTTTCTCCAACATCCTACCTAACCCTCAATTAGTGTTCTCAATCATAACACCCATTTTATCTACCAAGCCAAGTGGTTCTAAATGAGAGTATTTAGGTGACAATAGTATAAATATCATGAGGTTCAAAGCAAATATAAGGTGCTGTTTTGATTATACTATGATTATTATTGATAAATGTCTGCACTAGGTGACCTTCAACATTGTACAGCTCTTCTACATGAAAGCAGCCACAGTACCAGACCCACCCCACACCCACCTTCTTCTAAGAAGCTACCGAGGCCACACAGAGTGTGGGCCAGAGCCCCAGATCAATCGGCTGATCAGTAACACCTTCAGGCTAAAGGGAAGGATAATAGCTAGCAGAGACTTTAGCATTTGTTATATAGTCTGGGAACCAAATTTAGCTCTGCCCTTGACTAACTATACAACTTGAGGTAAATTATTCAACCTGCCTAGGTCTCAGAATAATATCATTATTGTCACCATCATCTGAAAAATAATCATTTTTGTTTTACATTCTGGAAGCACAGAGGAAAAGAAGTTTATCATTCTCACTGGAGCACCTGCCATGCCACTGAAGAGACAGAAAAGCGTCCTGAGTTGAGAGCACAGAGAGGAGAAGAAAAGACTCAATCTGAGCCAGCTCTGCCGGCATCTAAGCATCACCTGTGTATGGCGCCAGCAAGACCTGTATCTCAGGGCTCTACCACACATGGCCTGTGAGCACCACTGACTCACCCTCTCATGTTAAGACACACTTCTCATTCTCAAGTCTCACATCTTTCCAGTTACAGTCTCACACATTTGATCCCCTGGCATTTTCACTCAGGGTTCCATGCTTGGTGTTTAAGAGCATCCTGTGGACTTCCAACCACACAGTTGCCCAGAATAAAAAAGCCTGGGGTCAGCTGCATTTGACAAGTGCTGAATTTTGGGATAGAAGACCCTGGCTCATGGTCTAGTTCTGCCACTTTGTCATGGAACATTCACTAAATCATGTCATTGCTCTGATCTTAACTTTCCTCCTTCAATAAGATAGGATGGAACCAAGAAGAAAATAAAAATCTAACTACAGTGAGTAAAAATCTGGGGATATGTACACTTCCCAAGACAGAATGATGTTAATGGGAGCAAAACAAATAACATATTTCATTTCCAAAATGTTTTAGGTAAATAAAAATAATAGTAAATATTGTTCTTGGCCCTGGCCAGGTAGCTTGGTTGGTTTAGAGTGTCAACCCAATTCATCAAGGTTGTGGGTTTGATCTCCAGTCAGGACACATATAAGGAGCAACCAATAAATGCATAAATAAGTAGAACAACAAATTTCTTTCTCTTCTCTTCTCTTCTCTTCTCTTCTCTTCTCTTCTCTTCTCTTCTCTTCTCTCTTTCTCTCCCCCTCCCCTGTCTCTCTCAAGTCAATAAAAAAAAATACTATTCTTTTTTATGATGATCTTTACTGTGGTTTTTTTAAAAGTATACTTCTTACTGACTCACATAACTTGCTCTGACATTCATCACCTGTCACCATCTGGTTCCACCTACATTTTTCTTCATTTTCCTTCATTCCCCCTATTCTGCTCATCCATGGCTGTGGTCACACTCAGCCTTGCCATTTTCCAAACATGCCAGACATGTTCTAATTCCTTGTTTTTGTTCATGCAAATGTCTTCCTCTACCCCCTAATTTCACACCTGCATCCAAGCTCAGCCCTGACATCACCTGATCTGGAAAGACAGCTCCCAACTCCTCCACATGCAAAACTAACGATTCCCATAGCACTCCATCCACAGGGATAGTGTAGGGCAGTGGTCATCAAACTGTGGCTCTGTTGACTAATGAGTTTGCTGACCACTGACCAAGTCTCTCAATTCCAATAATTATAGGCTGTTATTGTTCCTTGTGATTAAGTCCCTATCCAGTGGTCGGCAAACTCATTAGTTAACAGAGTGGCAAACTTGTGAGCCACAGTTTGCCAACTACTGGAGTAGGGCAAACCACAGGACATCATCAGAGTCCTATTTCTTCCCATTAGACCAACAAATCCTTGAGAGCTGGGATATCCCTCCTTTTCCCTGTTTGACTCCCCAGCCTTTCCATAGCACCAGGCACTCAGGCAACAGATAGTCAAAGTCTGATGAAAGAACAAACTTATATAGACTCCAGATTTATAGCCTTTGACAAGATTATGGAAGAAATCCACATCCCTTTTCCTTCAGGCAGCAAAGCCAGTTAGTGGCCCAGCACTTCTGAGTCACAGGCAGAGCAAGCACTTGTGATCTCATTGTGAACCAAGTGTCAGGCTGAGCTGACCAGCATATGGTCACCAGACATTGTGCAGTAAGTAGGACAGTCTTGAGTTTGGCTTAAGATGCATGGTAACAACAACAACAAAAATCCCTATTGGGGTATGTTGGGATTGTTGGGCTCCAGCTAGACTGTGGAGTGACAACAAGGAGAGAGAGAGAGGTCAGGTGTACTGGGCCCTTCCAACCTTCCTGTCCCATCATGGTGCAAGGCCTTCTCTAAGGAGTATTTGCACTGAGGGAGCCGACTGACTCCTGCTGGCCACACTGGCTACTCTGAGCTCTGGTCACCATAGACAAACATGAACACAGAGCAATCTGTTTCCCCAACCCCATCACAATGCACAGTGAGAGAAGATGAAAACAGGACAGAGAGGAAGGATGAGCCTGAGGAGCTGAACCTTTGGGTCTCCTTGGACACAGCTGCACTGGACTTTATTCACACCATGTTTGAACAATCATGTTCCATCCACAAAAGCAGAAATAATTGGTAATATCTACCAAGGGCTTACTATGGTGTTTACACCAAGATAGCTACTTTACATCTCAACCATATGTAAAGTATATAGGGTTATCATCCCAATTATTCAGATGATAAAACTGAACCTCAGAGAATTAGGTACTGGTCCGAGACTACAGCTACTCAGTGGCAAGCCAAGATTCACACTCAAATCCAACTTCAAAATCACTCCTTTGCCCTCTCCATCACAACTCTATTTTCAGATATTTTAATACTATTTACCGAATTTTAACCACATTTTTCTACTTTAGGTACTTCTAAGCTAATTTTATGGAAAGGCTAGAGATTCAAACATGGAGAGAAGGAGGAACAGTCCAGCTTTCAAGGGGGTGGCAAAATAATGGGGGGAAATTAAATAAACAAATATATATCTGTGTATATCTGAATCTATTTACATATTTATATCTATCTCCCTCTAGCTCTCTCTGTAGGGTATATAGCGATAGAGATAAAAACAGAAATAGAAATATAGAGATGTATGTATATATGCATATATGTATACATACATATGTGTATGTGTGTGTGTGTGTGTGTGTGTGTGTGTGTGTGTGTATGTGTATCCTATTCCAGTGGTTGGCAAACTGCGGCTCGCAAGCCACATGTGGCTCTTTGGCTCCTTGAGTGTGGTTCTTCCACAGAATACCATGGCTTGGGGGAGTCTACTTTGAAGAAATGGTGTTAGAAGTTTAAGTTTAAGAAATTTGGCTCTCAAAAGAAATTTCAATCGTACTGTTGATATTTGGCTCTGTTGACTAATGAGTTTGCCGACCACTGCCCTATATAATAAAAGGTTAATATGCAAATCAACCGAAAGGTGGAACTGGTCACTATGATGTGCACTGACCACCAGCTCAATGCAGGAGCTGCCACCTGGTGGTCAGTGCTCTCCCACAGGGAGAACACCACTCAGCCAGAAGCCAGGCTCATGGCTGGCATGGGGGAATGTCCACCTGATGGAGGATGTCCGCCTGAAGGCAGGGAGTGGGCTTAAGCTGGCAGGTGGACATGGGGTTCCAGATTGTGAGAGGATACAGACAGGGCTGAGGGACAACTCCCCCTGCCAGTGCATGAATGCCGTGCACCAGGCCTCTAGGATGGATGGATGGATGGATGGATGGATGGATAGATAGACAGACAGAATCTCCAACCCTCATTATACTCCAAATTTTAATTCATACATTATAAGTGAAAATCCCTAAGAAATAATAGTCTACGATTACCCAACCAACTCTACCATTCGTTCTCTTATTTTAAATAACAGGTAAGATATCTATAAAAGTTTAGTTACTCTAGAAAATGAGGATGACCTGGGCCTATTTCTATCCACACAGGACTTTGGGAGGGGGGAAAAAAAAGCAGTATCAAACACAGAGGCAAGAACAGAATAATAACACGAGGGTTTAATATCTCTTTTTTTATATATATTTTATTGATTTTTTACAGAGAGGAAGAGAGAGGGATAGAGAGTCAGAAACATCAATGAGAGAGAATCATCCATCAGATGCCTCTTGCACACCCCCTACTGGGGATGTGCCCGCAACCAAGGTGCATACCCTTGACTGGAATCAAACCTGGGACCTTTCGGTCCGCAGGCCGACGCTCTATCCACTGAGCCAAACCGGTTCAGCAGGATTTCATATCTCTGAAGATATTTTTGCTGTTCACCCTTATAACAGGATTTGAAAGCAGCCTTTTCCATTTTTTTCTGTTCACTGCCTAAAATCCCAGCTAGGATTCCCACATTGGCCTTGCTGGTTGACTTGAATTTAGAAGAGGTATCAACACCAGTATTCCAATTTAAAACCTTGAGACTGAATACTACTATTCTTGACCCAAAATGCTGTTTTTTTTTAACCCTCACCTGTCCCCTTTACTATCTCTCTTTTGTTATTTACACATATATCTGACCCCCTAGTTGACTCCACATCCCTTTGGGAGCAAGAACCACTTTTATTTATCTCTGGCCACACCCAGTCCCAGTCTGGGCCTTCACACATACTCATGTTATATAATAAAAGCCTAATATGCAAATCTACCAAACACAGAATGACCAGTCAGCAGAGGGTGAGACCAGAGAGTGTGTGGCACCAGACCAGCCAAGGCAGGTGCCAGTGGGCAAAGGAAGGGGATGGTGTTAGGGGAGATGGAGCATGGCGTTGACTGGAGGTGGTAGAGGGGTGGTCAAGGGCAGGGCCAGCTGCTCATCAGCCGGTGCCATCCCCCAATTGCCCTGCCAGTCACCTCCTGCAGAGACTGCGGCTTAGGCCCATTCTCTATGCCATCAGTCGGACAACCCCCAAGGGCTCCTGGTCTGGGAAAAGGTGCAGGCTGGACTCAGTGAGAGCCTGCCCTCTCACTGAGTGCACAAATTTCGTGCACCAGGCCTCTAGTACTTACTAAATGCTTATTAAACTAAACCAATAAACTCCTGGAGAATGGCCCCAGCCTAACCAGTTTGTCACATGTAGGATAGACAGGCCATGCTTATATTGTGAATACCCAGCCCTGGCCACCTACTTGGCTTGCCAACTTCTTATATCTTCGTGCACTTTTGCCCAAAATTGGGATTACAGGCACTGAAGAAAAAATGAAATTTTAAAATAATAATAAAAGCTCTTAGGGTATTTAGCTCCTCTAGGGTTTCTCATAACTAGATTACTGGTCATGGTTTCGAACTTGTCAAGGTGAGATGTAACAGTGATGTGAAATAGGAAAGTAGCAGTGGAGGAGGTCCAGTTCTAGATACCTTGCATATACAGAGCCAACAGCATTTGCTGAGAGGTTAAATATGGAGTGTAAAAGAAAGAAGTTAACTCCAATGTTATAGCCTCAAGAGTGGAGCTGTCATTTGCTGAGAATAGGTGTGGGTTTTGTGCCATTTTCTGAGGACTGGGTTCAGAGATTCAGAAGCCCTCACCTCATTAGTCCACAGGGCCCAGCCTGCATCCCACACCCGCCAGCTTTCACCACTGGCCTGTAGCACATTTCTTCACTATGGCCAGGCTTTGTGTTCCTGGAACAGCCATGCCTTCCTCCAAGAGCTCCCAACCTCAGCTGGGATGTGTTTCTACATTTGCTTCTTCTTTATCCCTTAGAGCTCTCTTTTACTCCTTCTCCTAGTCCCTTTTTGCTAGTGTATAAAGCTGTACACTAGTGTGTACGTATACACATTGTATAAAATTAGACACTAGTATAAAACAACTCTGTGTACTATAATTTCTCTCTGTCTGTGTCTGGGTGTTTTTAAATTTCAGTGTTTAAATCATCCAATGAAATATTCATGGGGATCTAAAGTAGTGAGCAAGCTAACGGCTTTCTTATGGGAATATCAATATTCTTGGAGCCAGTTTTTAATCCAATATTCAGAAAGCTTCTTTTCCCCCTTGGTCACTTAGGGTTCAGACTTATTTTCAGAAACCCTCCACACTTTTAGGACTCAGCAGGATGGGTGGTGACAGGTGGGCCACGGGCAGAGCACAGGACAAGAAGGCGGCACTGTGGGCGGTAGGTGCCGGTTGGTGATGAGGAGAGGTGCTCTCCCAACACAGTCACAGTACCGCCAGGGGAGAGGCTCAGTGTGGCCACCCTGGGAAGCTAAGAATGTGTGCACAGTTGTGTGACTGGTTTTTGTGTTTTCATGTGGCCAATGATTCCAGGGGTATACGTAGGATTTTCCTTCCTGGCAAGAGCAAAGGGAGGGGTGGAGAGAAGGAGAGGGGAGTGGGAGGTCCTCACCAGTGTCATGGGAAAAAATTACTGCTGGAGAAATATAATATATGGGCGCCCCTCAAGAGTGTAGAAAGAGGTGCAGGATATGCATCTACAAAACTTACCTCACCCAGCAGATAGCTGGTGTGCTACAGTGACCCCCCGCCTGTCCCCTTCCCCACACCGGGCTCCTCAAGCCTGCCTACTCCACTCCCACCCACTGCGTGCCTGCCCTTAAGGTGGGGTGGAATTCTACATTCTCCTTTTCCCTTCTAAGCCTCTCAGTTCAGACTGCCAAAAAAGGGGCCAGTTGGGATGGTGGTTTCCTGATGTGGGTACCTGTCCCTCAGGACTGGAATAAGGCCTGCCAACTCATTCCAGGTCTGCCTGCCTGAAAACCATGAAGCAGTCTTCTCCCCAGGGCTGGTCTGTGTTACTGAGGCTTATGCAGAGCTGCCCTTTCGGGTGCCTCAGGAGCTGGGGAAGGCAGAGAGACTTCTTGGAGACTGGTGCCCAGAGCAGTGCTGCCAAGCCAAGCTGGGAACTGAGGAGGCCCAGTTACAGGCATGGTCAGGAGAGCTAGGTGTGGGCAGGACGACCGGGGGAGAGGGCTGCTCTCCACACACACACACACACTCCCACCAGCTGGCTTCTCTCCAGCAAGAGTTAGTGAGCAGCAGTGTTCAACGCTACACCTCAAAGGGTGTCAGTCCACTGGAAACCCTGCCTTGTGGCCAGGAGGAGGAGGAGGAGAGGGGCCCCTAGCCACCGGCACTTCACTGGGTATTTCTCTTCCGAAGGCTAAGTGTTCAAATTCAGGCTTGAGAAAATACTGTTGTTGGTTTTTTGTGTGTGTGTGTGTGTGTGTGTGTGTTTTTGTTTTTTTTTTAACTTTCTGTGCTTTAAGGTTGATGTGCTGTGAATTTGGGGAAGAAAGCAATGGCAATCTCACAAATTAAGTCATACTGTACCTTGCATGGTGAGGCTTCCCAACCACAAGGCTTGAAACAGGGAAGCTTCTAGATTCAATGCCAGGACCTAGGTATTTGGATACTTTCAAAAAGTTTGAACCATATTAGGTACTGAGTAACACAGGTTGATCAACAGTGAAAAGTGCAAGGACTCTCCCTTATCCATGATGTTTCTCTGAATCAGCTGACTCAGCAAACACCTATGAAAACCTCTGAGAGTCCTCAAGCCCACTAACCTTGAACAACATCACCTCCTCTCTAACACTTCTCCCTCTCTAGTTATATCTAAGTAAGGAGGTGCTATTTCTTAGGGACACCTGCTTGTTAGTCTGGAATACACAGAGTCTGCTATAGAACTGGTTGAGGGGACAATTTGCATATTAGCCTTTTATTATACAGGATATACATTGAGTGGCCAGATTATTATGTGTTCAGAGATTATAATAATCTGGCCATTCAATGTATATAAAAACCTAAGCGACTGTTATGACAAGTCAACCAAACAACTGGTCACTATGACACACACTGACCACCAGGGGGCAAGACACTCAATGCAGGAGCTGCCCCCTGGTGGTCAGTGCACTCCCACAACCAACCTTCTGTGGCTGGCCAAACTCCCAGAGTCCCTCCACCTTGCCAGCCATGTGGTTAGTGCACTCCCACATCCAACCTTCCATAGCCGGCCAACCTCTCACAGTCCCTCCCTCCATGCCCCCTCCGCAGCTGGCCAGCCATGGTTGGCCCCATTTGCTGGCCAGTCTGAGGGACCCAACCCATGTATGAATTCATGCACCAGGCCTCTAGTCTATATAATAAAAGCCTAAATGAACATCATGGTGGAACAACCAGAGCAATTGATCACTATGATACACACTCACCACCAGGGGGCAGACACTCAATGCAGGAGCTTCCCCTTGGTGGTCAGTGTGCTCCCACAGGAGGAGCGCTACTCAGTCAGAAGCCAGGCTCATGGCTGACGAGTGCAGCAGTGGTGGCAGGAGTCTCTCCTGCCTCCGTGGCAGTGCTCAGGAACAGCGAGCCGAGTGGTAAGGAGCAGCGAGCAGGTG
This sequence comes from Vespertilio murinus, assembly GCA_963924515.1. NCBI lineage: Eukaryota > Metazoa > Chordata > Mammalia > Chiroptera > Vespertilionidae > Vespertilio > Vespertilio murinus. Next base: position 18,452,054 of record OZ004719.1, on the reverse strand, counting down.
GGCAGTAAGGAGCAAGGGGTCCTGGACTGCAAGAGGGCACAGGCCAGGCTGAGGGACACCCCCAGTGCATGAATTTCATGCACTGGGCCTCTCGTTACTATAATAATTATTGGTGTGTCTAAAACATTTGTCAAGTAGAATTCTTGTCACGTTCCCATGGAGAAAATATCTTCATTGGTTGATGAATGGGAAAATACAGAAATAGCCACTCTGTTGTAAAGGCTTTATGTCACTTAGATCTCATCTTAATCCAACTTGATTCAGCTGCACTAAAGGACAGTAAAGTTTAACTCCTAAAATATAAATAGGTGACCATGACATAAATAGGTCTTGAATAAAAGCCAGTTTTTCATCTAAGACCAGCTGGAGAGGCCTCATCAAAGATTCCATAAGACTTCCCCCTATCTTAGAACCCAGGATTGGCAGGCTTCACATAAAGAATTCTGTTTTGCCTAACCCCGTGGTCGGCAAACTGTGGCCCACGAGTCACATGAGGCTCTTTGGCCCCTTGACTGTGGCTCTTCCACAAAATACCACGGCCTGGGAGAGTCTATTTTGAAGAAGTAGCGTTAGAAGTTTAAGTTTAAAAAATTTGGCTCTCAAAATATATTCCAATCATTGTACTGTTGATATTTGGCTCTGTTGACCAATGAGTTTGCCGACCACTGGACTAACCAATTGCTTGAGAATTTCCAGTTCTCATCTCCCGTACTTAACTGTGTTCTCTGGTTTCTTATTGTTGCCACTGAAATGAAAACATCAGATACTTCCTCACCATAGCTATAAGTGACTATCCATGACCACTCTTATATCCACCCTAAAAGCTCTGTTTGGACCTCCTCAGACAAAACCAATGGCCTTCATGCTATCTCACTACTGACCTGGCCCACCCAAAACCATCTCTCTCATGCCTCAGTGCAATAAAGCATGACACCTGGGGCAAGTCACTGACTATAGGGGAAAATTACACTCACCATGTTTTTCTTAATACTGTGGGGACTTGAACTTTAGCTATTATATTCTCAGAATCATAGGTATGGCATAGAACAAATGAAATACAGGGTACTGGCCATTGTTCGAGGAGCTGGAACAGGGAACAAGATAGGCAAAGTCCTTGCTCTCAAGGAAATAAAACCTAGACATGAAAAAAGTGTATGCTAATATTTTTAAATCACACTTTTATATCATTAGGGGAATCAGATGTCTGCAAGACTGAGATAAAGGCCTTCTTGAGAATGTGTATTTAATATTTTCCCTTTTCTAACTCTTTTAAAATAATACAGGCCTGGTCATCAGAAAAGATATAAGGAGGAAATGAGAAATGGTAAAAGCTTTATAAAAATAGCCTTTGTTCCAAACCTTACAAATGCCTTTTAAAGTCACAGCACCAAGTAACTATAGTAAATCAGAAAATATAATATCCTACTAATATTGAAAAGTTGCCCTTTCTATAAGCCCAGTCAGCACTCTTGGTTTCTGTTTCCCATTTCCATTAAAGGTACCAGTTAGGTATCTTAAATGGAGATAATCCAGTTGCTTCTCTTTTAACACCACAATTTTCATACTTTTAAAATAAAATGAACAAATGGCCATAACTCTTTCCATCCTCCTTAAAACACTTCCCTCTCCCATCCTCCAAAAACCAATGTGAAAAAGCACACTGAAATTGCTACTCTCTGTTATTAGGAATATAGGATGTTGGGTTATTTTCTTGGCCCAGCCAAGATATTACCAGATTACCTTTTCAACCTGGTAAGATTTTTAGAAATTAAATATGTCTGGCAACCCTCCCCCCCCCCCCCATTCTCACCTTGGAGGATCCCTAATGACAGGAACTTCTCTAGCCAGGGCTACTCCTGAGTATTAGTAGTACGAAGTGACAGCACACAGGGTTCTTGCTGCTTACTAAAAGAGGTAACCATCTCTTTCCAGTGTAGACCTTCCTCCTGAAAGGATGCACTGAGGCCAGTAACAACTGATGTTGGGCCAAGAGCAGAGAATCTGGACTTTTCATTTTCAGTAACACTCCATTAAAAACTCCTCACCTATACTAGGCTTCTGGTTTTTGTGGGCCAAGTCATACATACACACACACATACACACACACACACACACACACGTAATCATTCATTCATTCAACAAATATTTATTGAGCATCTACTGGAGTTAATGACAAGCATGGCTTTTTCACCGTGGGAAACCTGTTGCACATGTCTTAGATGAGCCATGTGCCCAGGAACAGTTTCATGGCATAACATTCATGGATTTTGTTTGCTGTGTAAATTCATTCTGTTTTAGTTTCAATATTTTAGAAAAGAAAAACAAAAAAACAATTTCTCTTAAGATCACTAACCAAAGATAACTACCATGTTTATATATATATATATGTTCCTCTCGTTTTTAATAATCAGTTTGTATTACAGTTGTCTGATGTAGTTGTGTTCATACTGCACATATAATTTTCTCCCTTGCTTGTTTTCCCCACTTAGTCATACAACATATGATGTTTCCAAGTGTAAAATCCTGGGACTTAGAAGAGGATTCTGAGAAGATGGTAGAGCAGGAAGAACCAGAAATGTCTCCTGACCTAGACAATAACTACATTAGCAGAATCTGTCTGACATAACTATTTTGGAACTTTGGAGTCTATTGAAGTCTTTCAATTTCCAGGGGAAGGCTTGGACAGTACATTGTGGTTAATTTTAGTCAATTTCAGTTCTTAGCAAAATAGCAGCTTTCCATAACCCATTCCTAGTCTCAGGGAAGGTAGCTCTGCATATATCCCTGGAGCAAATGGCACACAACTTGCAGAAGCCAGGGTGGGCAATAAGGACTCTGTCCTCCAAACATCAGGGATTTGTGCTCTGATAGAGCTGCAATTGTTGTTGCACTTTCCCCATTGTGGCAAGCCACTCCAATTAAGCTGAAATGACTCTCAGGTGATTTAAAAGTCTGGCGCTCTCTTTTGTCCCTTCTTCATTTTTCCCTTTTTTCTCTTTTGGGAGCCAGACATTAAAGACTAGGATATTAGCTTGGCTGGTATGGCTTGGTGGTTCAGCATTGCTCCATGAACCAAGAGATGCCCAGTTCAATTCCAAGTTAGGGCACAAGCCCGGGTTGCAGGTTCATCCCCAGTAGGAGATGTGCAGGAGCAACCAATTGATGATATGTCTCTCTCTCTCTCATCGATGTTTCTATCTCTATGTCCCTCTTCCTTCCTGTTCTAAAATTAAAGCATTAATAAAAAGACTAGGATATTAAAAAGTAACTGCATACATGGGGAACATTAAAGTGTGACTATGCACATCCAGGGAAAGGTACAAGGTTTAAAAAAGACCTGAGAAGTTCCTAAATTTATACCTCAGCACTATTCTTGGCACAGAAGCAGTGTACAACAATTTTTAAATGAAAACAACAACAAAAACAGCAAACTCTAGGGCAAGAGGAGAATCTGATCTCGAGAGGTACCACATTTTTAGACTCGAATATCCAGTTTTCAACAACAACAAAATCACAAGAAATAGAAAAGTATGGCCCATTCAAAGGAAAAAAAATAAATTGACACTGTCCTTAAAAAAGACATAATGGCAACAAAAATATATATTTTTAAAAAACAAAAAAGACATAATGACAGATGTACTAGACAAAGACTTTAAAACAACTGTCTTAAGAAGCTCAAAGATCTACAGAAACAAAAAAATATGAACAAAATACAAATATCATTAAAGAGATAGAAAACCTAAAAAAAAAAAATGAAAGTAACACTGAAGCTAAAAAGTAACATAACTAAAAAAAAAAAAAAAAAAAAAAAAAAAATCCACTATAGGGTTTAAAAGGCAGATTTGAGCATGCATAAGAAAGAATCCACAAACTTGAGGACAGGACAATGTAAATTATTGAGTCTGAAAAACAGGAAAAAACAAAAACAAAAGTAGACTAACACATACATTGCAGAAGAAGAGACAATGAACTATTGAGTTGCCAAGCCATGAGAAGAAATGGAGGAGCCTTATATGCACATTACTAAGTAAAAGAAGCCAATCAGAAAAGGCTACAATACTATATGATTCCAAATATAAAAGTTTTGGAAAAAGCAAAACTCTGGAGGGAGTAAAAAGATCAGGCGTTGTGAGGAGGGGAATGAGTAGGCAGGGCACAGAGGATTTTAAGGGCAATTAAGCAATTCTGTATGATATTATAATGGTGGATACATGTCCTTATGCATTTTCCCACACTCATAACATATAATACCAACAGTAAACCCTAATGTAAACTATGCACTTTGAGTGATAATGATGTGCCGATGCAGTTTCAACAATTGTAAAATGCACCACTCTGGTAGGGGATGTTGATGACTGGAAAGGTTGTGCATAAGTGGAGGCAAAAGAGCTAATAGAAAATCTCTATACCTTCTGATCAATTTTGCTGTGAACATAAAAACAACTCTATAAATAAAGAATATTAAAATTTAAAAAGGAAACTTTAACACAAAAAATAGAGGCAAATGCAGAGTGCAAATTAAAATATAACTCTTAGTAATCATAATGGTGATGGTAGTATCAGTATTGTTGTCACAAGCCTGTTGTGTTTTTTTTAAAAAAAAAAAACCTATTTGAATTCCAATTCCTGTTAAAAGAAACCAGGGAGTCTTGCCTGCATGGCTCAGTGGTTGTGCATCAAACTATGAACCAGAAGGTCACAGTTAAGATTTCAGGTCAGGGCATATGCCCAGGTTACAGGCTCAATCCCCAGTGTGAGGCATGCAGGAGGCAGCTGATCAATTATTCTCTCTCATCACTGATGTTTCTGTCTATCTCTCTCCCTTCATCTCTGAAATCAAAGAGAATATATTTTTTAAAATAAAGGAATGCTTGAAGAAAAAAATCAAAGTTGCTTTTTGAGGACAAACCATGCAATATGCTTGCTTAGCATGCCAGTTACTTATAGAAAAAATGATCCACTGAAATGGAAAAACTCTAAGAGAACTGGATCAATATTTTTATTTTCTAGATGAAGAAACCAAGCTCAGAGAGCACAGGTGACTTGCTTAACCACACACAGCAAGATAGAGACAGAATGGGGAGTGGGTGCTGCTCTCCTTCCGGAAGATCTACACGTATTTCACCAGGAACTCAGGTGTCTCCTAGCGTAGGGTTTCTCAAACGGGCTGATGGTAAGAATCACCTGAGCTATGTATTAAAAAAGCAGAGACTCCAGACTTGCTAAAATGGCATCTCCAGGCAGGGGCCCCAGAACATGTGTTTATAACAGGGCTGAGCCTTCCATCGGGCCCTTTGGGAAACGATGTCGGGATAAAGGTTTCTGGGAGGATTTAAGGCCAGAGGCTCAGGGAAGGCGGGTGTCCTTGCAGAGCCTGCTGCCCATAACAAGAATGGCACTGGATTCGTCGTTGTTGGGGGGAACGGGCCAGAGAGTAGCAGGGGGGGGGAGTGTGAAGAGAACCAAATGGAGCCAATAAAGAGGTCAGGATGGGACCTTAAAGGCCATTCTTCTAGTGGAGGCTGGGACACATGAAAAGCCCTGAAAGAACGCGTTGGGAAGGTGGTTTACCACTCTCTGCAGGCCGGGTCTGTGCTCTCTCTGAAGGGTCCCTGCCCTCAGTGACTTCCTTGTGCTGAGGCAGGGCCACCCACCTCACTGCCTGGTGAACACGGGGAGGAAACGCCAGCCGCAGCTGGCACCAGCACATGTAATTACTGATGGCTGTCCCCTACTCCCTGCCCGGCCCCCTTAGGAGCAGAGGTTGAGTGGGCATCAGCTCTAGCTGATCTCAATTCCTTCTGATGCAATTAAGCCTTTTCCAATCATTTATTAGCTCATGAAATTGACACAGCAGATTAGCAGCCCTGGGAAAGAAAAATATGTTTTCCCTTGTTACCTGTCTTCCTGGACAGCAAGCCTCAGGCAAGCCGGGCAGAGGTTATGGGAGGAAGGGGCTCCTTTTACTTTGACTGGCCCTGCGGCCATTACCAAGCCCTGACCCCCAGGATGCAGGTAGGAGGAGTCAGTGGTCAGATCAATTCCTTTGCCCCAGATGAGCAACTAGAGCATTAAAGAGCCCTGTGCAGTTTGAGAAGGGGACTGAGAGATACAAGGAACTTTTGCAAATCATCAAGGTGGAAAAAAGAGCCTCAGTACAATAATTGGCAATGGGCAGGTGGGTTGTGAAAGAGGAAACCCAAAGACTAACAAGAAATGATACCTAAACTTAATAGTAATTTGAGAAACACAAATTGAAACCAGAAAGAGCTATCACTCTATAGGTAGGACTGGCAGAAATGAAGGAGCTGGATAATGCCAAGTGTTGACACAGATGTGGGATGTAGAGGCACTGCCAGTAAGGTATAGCTAGGGCAGCTGTTGAGGGAAAGACCAGGTACTACTTGGTCATATTAAGTTCACACATATCCCATAAAACAGCAATTCTACTCATGTATCTATGTCCCCAAAATTTCTCCACACATTCATAAGTGGGGCTTAAAATAAAAAATGGAAGAGGAGACGTTACAAGTGATGACACAGAAATACAAAGGACCATAAGAAACTACTATAAAGGATTATATCCCAACAAATTGGACAATCTAGAAGAAATGGAGAAATCTATAGAAACATACAACCTACCAAAACTGAATCATGATGAAATATAAAATTTGGATAAGTTACTAGTAAGGAGACTGAATCAGTAATTAAAAATCTCCCAACAGTCTATGAACCAGGAAGTCATAGTTTGATTCCAAGTCAAGGCACATACACAGGGTTGCAAGCTCGATCCTCCAGTGCAGGGCATGCAGGAGGGAGCTAATCAATGATTCTCTCTCATTATTGATGCTTCTGTCTCTCTCACACTCCCTCTCTGAAATCAATTTTAAAAAAAAATTTTTAAGATAAAAGAAACCAGGGATCTTTGAAGAATTGGCAGATTACAGGTCTGGGGCAGGAAATGTACAAGATGAGCCCAGCATATCCTGTCATATCAAATAGCATGGAAGTAATGAAATATTAGTAGGGCCATGTCAAAGCATTCGAGAGCCAATGGAAGAGATTCTCAATGGCCATCAATGGTATTACTCTGCAACAAAAATATATTAAAATTGCTCTAAAACCATCATATATGTTGTATACCTATATGAATACATAGGTCATGATTTCATAATCCTATATAATAAAAGCCCAGCGACCAAACGACAGAATGAGCAGAACGACTGGTAGACCAATCACTGTGATGCACACTGACCACCAAGGGGCAGATGCTCAACACAGGAGCTGCCCTCTGGTGGTCAGTACACTCCCTCAGCAGGAGCAGCTACTCAGCAGACCAGGATGAGCTGTGCTCCCAAGATGTGCAGATTCCCACAGGCCACACCTCCCACCAGTGCACAAATTCCATGCACTGGACCTCTAGTAATTAAAATAAAAAGGTATCTTTGGAGGACAATGGGAAACATTCATTGTTGTGGCAACTAGTAAATAAAAGGGAAGAATGAAGTATTTACTTTACCTTTCCTATCTGAATTGTATCACTGATTAAACAAATAATGATGAAAAGTGTCTTTTTATAGATTATAACTAATAAATTTTAAAAAATGGAATTATCATATTCTGCAGCCCACAATAAATAGATGGATCTAGGCATTGAGCCTAGTAACAGAGACAACCAAACATAATATATTTCCTTTTCTGCAGATACCAGTCTCACCTATCATTTTGCCAAAGGGATCAAGCCTGAGTTTCGTTTCTAAATCCAGCTTCCATTTGGCAGAAAAAACATAACTGCATCAGGAGAATGTAATCAGTATCAACCAAACTGCAGGAAACTCTACAGGTCAAATGCCCTGGGTTTTGTAAAAGATCTCAAGTATCTGGGGAAGGCTTTCCAAAGAAGAATATCTGGAACTAAATCTTAAAAGGCAGGGCAAATGAAAGTTGGGAATGAAAATATAATTGGATTAGAGGGAAGTCTCTTAGAACCCAGCTTGAGCTCCTCATCCATTTGGGGGCAGCACCTCAGATTCTTCAGGCCCAAACCAAGAAGCTTTGAAACCCCATAATCCTCCTCTCCTAAGCTTTGCCTATTTTCACTGCCCCACTCTGGTTCTTACTGTCCCAAGTAACAAACACTTCCCTTCCAATGTTCTTCTTTGCTTAGGTATGAACTCCACCTAAAGATGAAGCTATCTGTAAAAGCTGGAGAAGACAAACCCCGATCCTAGAATCAATAGCTCCCTCACGTTCTGCGAGTATACTATTTGAGCCAAGAAGCCACTGGGGACTTGGACAGAAACCATGGGGTCAACTCCCAAAACTTAAAAAAAAAAATCAGTGACCCAAAGCAGTGGTCTCCAGATTAGAAATCAGATCCAGCCACGATGAGAGGAGGCGCCACTTAAAAAAGGCTGGCACATAACTGATAATCACAAAGTATTCTTGGAATTGCTGTGTTATTTTTTAAATGATTATGTTTTTATTTCACATTTTTTTGTTGCTTCTGGTCCATTTTCATTGGGGGTTGAACATTTCTTTGGATTTTCTGTTTTGGTGCCTTTGGGGACATGAAGTCTTCCTTCAGGAAAGTATTTTTTCCTCAATCAAGTCATCTCTATTTTCCTTCTCTCAGAGTGGTCCATGGAGCCTAGAGCCAAACCTCAATTTCCTAGAACCTAGAACATGTCCCCCTGGTTTGCCTTCACAGCTTCAGGTCTAGAAAGGGCAGGTGAAAAGTGTGAGTGGATGTGGAGACATTTTCATTAGGAAACTAAAGAGGCTGTTTTATACAGCTGTCCATTGACAGAGTACAAAGTGAGAATTCTTACCCCTTACCCTTACTCAAGGCCTCTGGTAAACAGAGGAAATAGACAGAAACAGATTGTCACGTGGGGCAAAATGAGAAGTCAATACAAGTTGTTAATTCTCAATGTTCAGGGTCTCTCCCTTATGCTGGGATGGTGTAAGGGAGCCCCACCCAAACAAACATCCTTCTTCCCCCAAAGTCCTGGACCTTCCTGCTTGGTGCTGGAGTGGGCTGGTTCTCATTTACATATCCGAGTGGATTTCAGCTAGCATTTGCATTGGGGAATTTAACAAAACTGAATGTTGTGCTTCCTGGTAGAGAAATTTCATCATGCTTTCTGGATATAATTTGGAGAACAAATCCCCTTCCTGGAGTCCGAAAAAAACTCCCTAAAGGAGTAGGCAGCTTCCTCTGTCAAGGTACATAGAGTATCACTGCTCAGCAGCACTATAGAGAGCAGCAGGGAGCTGGAGCGTGTGTTTGCAGCTCTGGAATAGATATTGCGGGTTGGGCTATGGCAAGGCCTCTGACGCAGCCAGATTACATGCGCTCCCTCCAGGACATCTGGGAGACAGTGAAATATCTCCAGGCCCTCCAGAGCCTAGGAGGTGAGAGTACAGTCTCCCTGGTAAGACAATCCAGGACCTTTGGCCCAGTGAATGTTCTCACAGCAATCACACTCAGGCCAATTCCCAAGAAATACCATAGTCAGCTTTTCTTTTCCTTGTCTAGTGGGAGCCATTCTCCCTGGCTAAGGAAAATTACACAACTGCTCACATAATCCTTGAAGACAGCTCTTCCCCAGGTGCCACCCACAGTAAGAGTCCAAACAAAAAGCTGTTGTACCCAATTCTCCCCACAATTAGTCCTGGGTCATCCTCCATTTATCATCACAAATGGGCTCATAGGGGTGCTAGAGGAACCTGTGCTTGGATACTATTCGCAGAAATAAAAGAAAAAAGAGAAGGGAGGGAGAATTGAAGGAGGGACCAGTGCATTCAATGGATACCAGAGAGAAATCACAAATGACTTTTTTTCTAATAGGAAAGTACTTTTCCAACAGGCTTTTTAAAAGCCACAATGAATTGAGAAAGCTGTTTTCTGGGAGGGTGGGGGGGGGGGAAGAACTAGGTTTATCAAGAAAGTTAAAGTCAAAACTCTTGCCTTAGAGTACAGCATTGTTCCTTCCATGTTGCGCTGCCCATCAAGCTGCTGAGTGTATATAATCTTTGAAAGGGTTTGTAGGCAGGAAGTACATTGGTTAGAACAGGGTTTGCCATTAGAAACTTGAAGTATTCCATCTACCAGCTTCTATAAATTAACTTCTCTAGACTTCACTTTACTCATCCCTGATATCTTATATAATAGAGCTAATATGCTAATTAGATCAGATGGCAGAATGACCTTCCAGAATGACCAGTGGGTGGGGCTGCGGGCCCATGAGGCAGCCCTTTGATGAATTTCGTGTATAGGGCTTCTAGTAGGATAATAATTGTTCCTATCTTAAGGGACTAGGGTGAATGTTTAATAAGATAATGTATTTAGATTGTCAAGCTAAGTACTAAACAGATAATATATATTCTGTAAATATAGTATTGCTATTATTAGTTATTAACACGTTAAGCCCCATGTCAGTCACCAGTGACTGACACTATACTTTCTGTCTGGAAGACAAAACAGGCTGGGCACTTAATGTTGTTAAGGTAAAGCTTTTAAAGGCTGCATGTCCCAAAGTACCCATGAGGGACCAAGAGAAGCACTAGCTGGGGATCAACGTCCTTCATCTATCCCCAACCAGGAAAACCTTTCCTTTTGAGAAGTCACACCTGCAAGCAGGAGAAGTGAAGGAAGGTGGCACTTGAGTGTCCAACTCAACCCTTGTGATCACTGGGCTAACAGCTTTTAAAATCAGTTTGTCCTTTGGTGTGAAAGATGAAGGATGGGAGGAACAGGACGACACAGGAAGGGCCCCAGACAGAAGAAGTTGCTTCTGGAATCCTAATTCTTTCCCAGTCCACTTAACTGGCAAGAGGGCTGGAGCTGAACCATGAGTGAACCTTCATGAGTACACTCCCCAGTGTGTGGCTAGCAGGATAGAAGAAGAGATGGGAGCATGTACCTGGAAGGGTGTCCTCAACGAGCTGGCAAAGAGAATTTGCTCAGCTGATTGAAGTGGTTCCCTTCCAAAATGGCACTCCTCCCTCACTGCGGGTACACCTGAATGCCACAGGAACTAATAATCAAAATTTCTTGTGCTAGTTAAACACCCAAATTGTCTTCCCACATCAGCGAAGTCCCTAACTGAGCAAGGGAGGGAGGAATGTGTCCATAGACATCCAGGATGGGAACATCTCAGAGGCTTGTGTTAAGCATCACCTCCCTCTCTGGTATTTACTCGGATATTTCAAAGTGAATCCAGAAAAACTAATTTGAAAGCTACCTGCATCCAAAAAACTTGAGATACATCAAGTTCCTGGATAGTGCAACCTTTGGGATTGTCACCGTCTATCTCAATTTGTCTACTTGATAATGGTCAGCCTTGATCGCATGCTCCTTTGCTGTCACTTATCCTCCCAGCCAGACTCTCTAGTGTCTCTATGCATAATGTTGTCCTTTTTGTATTTATCAAATCTATGGAATGACGAGCACCTTAAGTAAGTTTGCATTTTCAGCAACTAGCACAGTTCCTGGTACATTGCAGTATCTCTACAAATACACATTGAGTGGACTCACCGAGAACCAACATGTGTCTAGCACAAGGGTGGGCAAACTTTTTGACTCGAGGGCCACAATGGGTTCTTAAACCGGACCGGAGGGTCGGAACAAAAGCAACCTGACCATGCTGGCACTCTCATCTTGGGCTGCTGGTGAAGGAGCGGAGGGAAGAGCAAGAGAACCCTCCGCTCTTTCAGCTCTGCGGGCCGGATAGAACAGCCGAACAGGTCGGATCCGGCCCTCAGGCATCTCAGTTGTAAGGCACAGTTGAGAAAGTGGCTTGTGCTGAAGCACCTACACCTCTCTGCCCAAACTGATGCCTTTGTAAGTGGATAGATCAGATTAGGGGATGCAATTTAGGTCCATTTGTGGAACACATGAAATGGACTGGCTCAGTAAGAACTGAACCCAGAACCTGAGCCTCATGAGCACCTTGCTCTATCACTGAGTAAACAAGGTGCCACTGCCCTGATTCACCGGACTGCCCAGGTGCCAAGGCTCCCTCCCTTGGGACAGAATCCTTCTGTGGGACAAAGAGGGAGTTTTCTGACTGGAAAAGCAAATTCTCAAAGTTCGGACAGAGAAACTGAAACTCACCTCCTGTAAGGCAAATGCTATTCTCTGTTTGCAACTAACCAGACCTGCCAACAGTTTTAAAAATGCAAAATAAAAGCTCAGGAGAAAATAAATTAAAAGAAGAGATAGACCTTCAGCTCTCTTAGATTTATTCCAGGATGACTGGGCCTCCAACAGGTCTCAGAGCTACAATATATAACCTACGATCTCTAAACAGAACAGGTGAGACTAACAGAATTTCACTGTGGAATACCCAACTGGAGTTGCCCTGAGCTCTGGAAACAATCTTCCTCACTTGGTGCTGCAAGGAACTGTTGGCTTCCCAAGATGATCAATCCCCTTTTGACCTTATTTGACCCATGAAAATTACTAGTATACAGGGCCACCCCTAGGCTGGGTTTCTGGCTCACAGCAGGTAACATGGCTGTTTTCTGCATCTGGAAAGCCTTTGCACCCCTCTCAACTGCACAGCTTGAGGCATTCAAGGCTCACTCCCTCCGTGAGGACTTCCATGATTTCTATAGCACTCATGAGATTCCTTCTTAACTCCCTGTAATACTCAAGTGTGGTTCTCTGGATAATACCATTGGAATTTAATCTCATTTTATCTCAGATAAAACACCATGTTTTGAGAAATTATTGAATGATGTGGAAATGGCAAAAATGTAACTTTAAATGAAGAGACAGGATTATGAAACTGCAACTGTGGTAGGGTCCTACTTAAGTTTTAAAACATAAATAGGAAATAATCAAAATTGAAAACACCACCCAGAGAGAATCACTGTAGATGGGTAACAGGATAATGGAATGTTTTGCATTTTCTTCCTTATATTTTTCTGCATAGTACTAATTTTCTACATTAATTTCAATAACTTTCTGATAAGAAAAACAGTGTTGTCATTTGTAGTATTTTACAGTGAATTAATTAAGGAGGACCTTTACAAACTCCCAGTTATCCAAGACAGTGTTTAGAAGATGACAGTGTGGAGAGCTACATCCAGCACCTGGTGTCACCCAGGCAGGGCACTGGTGACAACCAGGGAGAAACTTTTTTTTAAAAGCCTGTCTTTTCATTTTTGTGTCCCCGACACCTAATGGTAACCTACACAGGGCAAACTACATAATTTACAGGGCACAGTGCAATGGAAAATGAAAATTCGGGGCCCCTTTTATAAAACAATATTAAAATTTCAAGACAACAGAATAGCACATTAAACTAAGCACAGAGCCTTCCTACATGAAGGGCCTGAGAAAGTACACAGATCCCACGGCCACGAAAACGGCCCTGGAGCCCCACACCTGCGGGTGCTCAACCAATATTAGTTGAAAGAAAAGAAAGGAAGGATTGGTACTGTGTTTCCCCGAAAATAAAACATCCTCCGAAAATAAGACATACTTACAGGTTTCCTTCTGAGTGAAATATAAGGCATCCCCCGGAAAATAAGGCCCTCAGGCTCTGTCTCAGAATGAAAACTAATTTACGGTAAACTGGTCGCTAGGGCCACCCCAACTGGCGTCTAGCAACCAGTGACGTTAAGTGGAGTCCTGTGTGGAGACGGAGTGGAGGTCTGAGTGAGTGGTGAGCACAGGGCGGAAGAAAGGAGACTTGCAAATGCACTGCGAGCAGGCTACCTTGACAAGAAGTGCTCATTTAAAGACAGTGCTATTGCTAAACATGAGAGATTTGGTCCACTGATTCTGAAAGAAATGGAGTCACAAGAAATTCACCAGGAAATTCAGGAATTGGATTGTTATGATGATGTTCCAGAAGATGATGACATGATTGTCATTGAATAAATGAGTAAATTCTTGATACTGTAGGATTCACAGTTTGTCTGGTTTGTGTTGACAACTAGTGTACTACCATACCGTATATAGATAATAAATTTCCTTTATTTTCATTTAACAATAGATGTGTACCGTATTCTTCTTCATGGAAAAATAAGACATCACCTGAAAATAAGACCTAGAGCATCTTTGGGAGCAAAAATTAATATAAGACACTGTCTTATTTTCGGGGAAACAGGATAGTAGGATCCCAAACATAAACTTCCCAATTGTGCTTCATGATAAAATTATACTCAACAGGTTTGAAATTATACAAGAGTATGAGGTCATACATAGATAGAAGAGCACACACTCTTCCCGAATTTTCCCTGCCAGTCTACGTATATTTGAACTACACTGTCCCATTTTCCTCATAAATATACATGTTTGATCATAGTCCATAGTCACAATTTTTTGTTTGTTTTTGTTTATCCTCACCAGAGGATATTTTTCCATTGATTTTTAAGGAGCGTAGAAGAGAGAAGGAAAGACAGAGAAACATCTGTGTAAGAGAACCACATCGATTGGTTGGTTGCCTTCTGTATGAGCCCGACCACGGCTGGGCCAGGGAGGATCCTAAAACCAAGGTATGTGCCCTTGACTGGAATCAAACCCAGGATCCTTTGGTCTGCAGGACAATATTCTATCCAATGAGCCAAACCAACTAGGACCACAGTCACAATTTTTTACCTGGGTGACGTGATCACTCTATCTATGGAATAAATAAATATTATCTCTTCTGTTCAAATAAGGTATTTAGCTCTAACTATTGCATCCTTCCTCTCTGCTTGCATCCTCCCTCTCTGCTTTCCCCCTCAACTCACTTTTCCTATTATAATGCTTTGAGTTTGGCAAGAGAACTCTCCCTACCCACCCTTTCCTTCCTGCACCCCCTACACAACCATCTTCAATGCTCCTTCTGTCTTTAATGCCAGCCAGGCAGACACTGCACATGGGGTGTCTTTAGCAGATGTGAATAACCCTCATCCTAAGCTCCACTCCTCCACAATCCTCTTGCACAGGCCTGGCCACACGCCTGGCCAAAGCCCAGGAGAACTGCAGCTGCCAGCTCAAGGGAGGCGCAGCAGCCTAAGAGGGGACATGGCAGCCAGGGGTCGTCACTTATCAAGGGGAAACGAGACCCTTTGATACAACTTATTAGATAGGGAAATTGAGCCTTTAAAGGGGAACATGACCCTAGGAAGGGGAGAGCACTAAAGAAGGATCCTTGCCCTCCCTGCACAAAGCCACATCCCAGATCTCTGACGTTAAAGGAACATGAAAAGCCAAACACTGGAAACCAAGCCAAGTCAGCAAAGGTCTAGCATCCTCCTCAGTCAGAAGCATGTGCTATAGTCACAGCAATAAGGTCCCTTAACACGTACTGCATGCTCTGCTCCTCCTTAATCTCCACCACATGCTGTAACCCTTTGTGATCCTCAAAAGGACTCATGGTCTTAGGTAGTACAGGTATTACAAACCCATTTATAGCTTTGAAAACTGAGACACCAGGAGAGTAAGTGAACTACCTAAGGTCAGAATTTCAGCTAATGGTGAGCTCAAGACACACAGGTTTCCTTGTCTCATGGCTCCTTCTATGCTGCACTCACTGAGGTTGGGTAAACATTGTAATTAGGGCCCCTCGAACACAGGCCGGGGAGTTAAACAGGAAGGATGAGGGGAGATGCAGCAGACTCTCAGGAGATTTTTCTGAACATTGTCCATTAATAAATAAGATATAGTTTGCCACTTGTCTTGCAACTTAGTAGCTACTCAGCTTTTAATTAACTGCATAAAAGCAGGAAGCCTGACTGAAAGTGGAACAACCAATTTCTATTTCAGTTCAGAATGAGAAGAGGTTTTATTTATGTATGGATTTATTTATTCCTGAATTTTAATGTAGCACTTCTGATGGCCTGGGGACCCTTTT
Organism: Vespertilio murinus; assembly: GCA_963924515.1. NCBI lineage: Eukaryota > Metazoa > Chordata > Mammalia > Chiroptera > Vespertilionidae > Vespertilio > Vespertilio murinus. The sequence continues at coordinate 18,436,197 of OZ004719.1, read as the reverse complement.
GAAACCAGATATGAAGCCAAACCTCGACAAGCTGGTTCAATTCAATCCAACAAGTGTTACAGAGTACATTCTCTGCATGCTCTTACCAGGGGGGTCTTCAGACTTGTGTCTGGGTCCAGCCCTGACTCCTGCTTCTCTGGCTTCCTCGGAGTGGCTCAGGCTTCTTCACGTAAAGCCCACTCTGCAAACACAGGCTCCATGAGAGCAGTTATTAGATTAGAATGTAGCTCTTGTCTGGAGCCACCTCTCCACTGTCCCACACTGCCCAGAGGCTTGGAGCAGCTGGGGCAGTGCAGAACACCTGCATCCCACACCCAGCCACTTTGCGCCTGTGTATGCAAATTAAACCTGCCATCTTTGTTGGGTTGATTTACTGTTGGGTTGATTTGCATTCTCATTCCTGATTGGCTGGTGAGCATTGCGAAGGTACAGTCAACTTGCATCTTTCTCTTTTATTAGTGTAGATGGCCTTTATCTGACAAGTCATCTGATACATGAGCAACCCTACCCCACCCCCATCTCACACACACACACACACACACACACACACAAAGTATAATAGGTTCTGGTCATCAGAAAGCATAGTATGCTGAGAGACTGTTTTGTTCCAGGTCTGCCCCCTCTGTCAATCAATCTTGTCACCCATTACATGAGGAGGGTCACACTCTCCCTTCTCTTTCTCAGAAGGGGAGAGTTTTGTCTTTTCAAACTTTATGTGATGTGAGAGAGTGGTAAGGTCAGGACTGAATCATATCAACAAAGCCAGTATTTGAGAAGAATGTCTGCCATCTGTTCCAAAATTCATCTAGAACTCATAATGCCATTGGAGGAGATGAAGTCACTAAGCCAGGCTCAGAGGGACACTTTGGTGCAGACAAAGAACCAGAGCAGGAGCTGAGAGCCAGCCAGATGAGCCTATACCACCACCTTGGAACTGGAGTGGGCACATGGGTACCTCTGTGGCCTCCCTGAGCCAAATACCTCAGCAAAGGCACTTCCTGAGGATTAATGAGGCACAGAAAGGAATAACACCTCAATCATTAACCCTGACCAGCTATAAATCCTCAAGAATTGCATGGCCGAGTGCCTGCTCCGGCTATATTAAAGTGAAAATGCATTTTTAAAAAGCCTATGGATTGTTTTTAAATGGACAGCAATCATATTAGTGCCCAATGGGCCTTCCCAAAAACTGAATACCTCAGCCTGGGGGCCTGGTCCTTTATTCAACTTGTAATGTTCCTCTTCCTCCTTCCTACAACCTGCCCTCTGCTCCTAGAAAATTGAAAAACCCCACATAAACTGAAAACACTGGGATGAGAGAAAGAGAAGCCAAAGCAGCTTACAGGAGCCCCAACTTGAGAGCAGGTGCCAGCTCTGCAGGTGGGCTCAATGGGCAGCCAGACAGGAGAAAATTAAGATTGAAGACTGCCATGGTGCTGGAATCCTCAATGACTTCTTTGGCATTGAGATCCCCAATGTAAATGTGATGGAGGAAGCCATTTTAGGCCATTAACAACTTCACTAAAAAAAAAAAAAAAGTCTGGAATAATCAACTACCTCTCAGAGCCCTGGACAAAAGAACTCAATGCAGGTGTCAATGGGGGAAGGAAATGATGGGGACAGGAGGTGGAAGACCTGAAGGAAGGTGAGAGACATACCTTGTCTTAGGGAAGGTATCAGGTCCTTGGACAATGGATATCAGGGTGGTAGGTAGAAAGTAAATACTGGATCATCAATGACTTTACCAGACTAATAATATTTTCTAAAACACGTCCAGCTAGGGGATGACTAAACATAAACAGAAGCCAGAAGAGAAGGCAAATAAAAGAGAGAAGAAATGAAGGCCAAGGAGCTTAGCAAGAGGAACATAAGCATTGCTTTGGGCAGTCATGGGATGCTGAAGTTCCTAGGGGTTCACCAACTATTAGGTTACCCACACTGGGTAAAATACATACCTACTCTGTGACTCAATTTTTCTACTGAAAATATCTCTTTCCCTCAGAAAGTCACTCTGAGTGAGTAAGGAGTTAATATTTTAATACCTCAAGGAGACTTTGGAGATTCCTATTCTATGTGTGAGGGAAGCCTATTATAAGAAAGTCTGTAGATTGATGAAACTAAATGGCCTCTACATTGTATAACCATAATCCTCCTCTGTGTACAAAAGTCCAAAAATAAAGACCAGATGTCTTCAAATTGCTGACGTTGGTTGAGCTGGTTTCACTCTCTCACAATGATTGCTAAACCAAGCTTTCCCTGGATGCCAAGCTGAGGATTTCCATCATTGTATTATTGGCTTTTTTGCCACAATTTTCCTGTTCATGTATACAGGCACCCTTTTGGCCCCATCAGGCCCAGAATGGAGTTTTCCACTCCTTAGAAGATGCTTCTGCAGAAGCTCAGTTGAAACCTATTAAGTACTACTTATGCCTCTCTTAGCAGTTTCTGGCATCAAAGAGCCAGTTTCTCATTAACAGCTGGCTAGAACAGTGGGGCCTCCACCAACAAGTTGTTCAAATTCTGTTTCCCCCAGAAAAAACTTTGTGAAGATTCTGTCCCAGGCAGCTCTTCCAACAATCCCTCCACCCTGCAAGGCCCCAAAATGTGTTGGGAGGCCCAGCCTTTGGGTAGGCCAGCTGGGGAGTAGTTTCCCCATTTCCTGTTCATCCACTCTGTCTCTCAATTCCATATGTTTCCAAACGGTGTTAGGTAAAGTTAAAACATTTCCTGGTTCTCTTACTAATGTTACAGGTTCGGCATACACAAATCTAATTCCCATCCCAAGATGCTGAAAAGATAGAATATATATTTTAGGTCCACTTTGAAGTGGTCCAATAAGATGTTTTCCATATTGGAAGAATTGCTTGTTGTTCAGGGCAAAGCTAGCTGGGGGGAGGAGCCACGGGCAAATGGCTGGAGGGTCCTGCCCCCAACTGGGGTGGGGGGGGCAATTTGGGGTGGGGCTGGCCATGGGGAGGGGCTGTGGGCCAGATGACCCTGCTCCCAAATGGGCCTGAGGAAGGGGCCAAGGGAGGTGGGCCAACCAGCCCCACCCCTGATTGGTGTGGGGGGGGGGGCGGTTAATCGGGGCTGGAGCTGGCTGGGAGGAGGAGCTGCAGGCCAATCAGGGTTGATAGGGGCTGATCGGGGCTGGGGTCAGCCCTGTGGGCGGTGGGCCAGCCAACCTTCTGCAGCTCCTCCCCCTGGACAGCCAGCCCTTCCCCCATTAGGGTGGGAGGGGTGATCATGTGTGTGGGGGGGAGGTCTGGCCTGGGGGAGGGGCTGGGCTGATCAGGGTGGGGCAGGCAATCAGGGGGAGGACTGGCATGGGGAAGGGCCACAGAGGGGGTTGGCTGGCTAACCTGCCCTCCATCAGGGTGGGAGAGGCTGATCAGGGATGGGGCCAGCCAGGGGGAGGGGCTGGGGGAGGTTGGCTGGCTGGGGACAGTTCGCTGGCCACAGTGGGCATCACAGCAATGGGTTGTTCTGTTCGTTCCAGCGTTCTAGTCACTGGCTTTTTATATATATAGGTAATATATATGCAGACAGTTACCTAGGTCTATAGCAGAATGGACTTCACAGATTGAACACACAAACTGAACATGCTTAATCTCACCCCAGGAACCCTCCTTGTGTTCTCTTCAGATCTGCACACCAGCCATGAGTAAAAACTCTCCTGGCTTCTAGTACCATAGGTTAGTTTAGCTCATTTTGTACTTTATATAATTAGATTCAAAGACTGTGTATCCTTTTGTGCTTGGCTTCTTTTACTTAACATTATTTATAGAGATTCATCATGTTTTTGCTTTTAGTTATAGATTATTTATTCTAATTGCTGCACATTACTCCACTGTGTGAAAAAAAATGTCACAACTGAATTATCCTTTCTACTGTCAATGGTGTAGCTTTCAGGATTTGGCTATTTTGAATAAGGCTGCTATAAACATTCTTGTGCAAGTCTTCTGGTACATTTCTGTTTGATACACACCTAGAAGTGCAACTGCTGGGTCATAGGTGTGGCACAGAATCAGCTTTGGCAGATGCCACCAAACGCTTCTCAAAGATGGCATTTTCACCTGTAATTTTCTCCTTGTGTATATTTCGCCTGTGATTTTCACCCTCCATCACTGGCCTCATTATCACAGAACTTGCACAGAACTAGTTAAAGACTACACAGCTGCAGTCCTACCCCTCCTGTGGATGCAAATCCTTGAAGGGTATGAAATCCCTAAAAATTCTCAGACATATCTTAACCCTTATAGATACTCTGAAAGTATGATCTTTTCCTAGTGAGGGAAAAATGCAATTGGGGGGGTGGGGGCAGTTCTATGCTGCTGGTGTTACAGATTCCCAGAATAGAGAGTTATAGCACTTGAACAAGTTTTGCTTTTGGGCAGGAGAGGGTTTCATAAAGTCCAAAGCAATTACAAAGAAGCCTTTGCAAAAGAGATGGAGGTTGGATCAGAGCGCTTCCGCTTTCCACACACCACAGCAAAAGTCCCAGGAGGTCCATTGGAATAGAGACTGGTTGGAACCCTTTACAATCCCAGCGAAAAGCCATTCTAATGGTCTCCAAAGTGGAGTGTAAACCACAGCTGTATGGAGCTTTGAAAATCTATCTTTTGTTGCTAATCTCTCTGTTCTGAAAGGGTGGATGGGAGATATATGAATGCACGCAAATCAACAAACAAGTTCCAGACAATAGTTCTTGTCCTTGCCAAAGACTGTGGTTGAGTTTTTTTAATAAGCTCATTGGATTTATTCTTATTACTGTACTTTACTCATTAGCTCTTTAAGTTGGATACCTCAGGGTGAAAGCCCCAAACTTCAGTATTCTTCTAAAGGGCTCACTAACACAGGAGGAAGGAATGTGGGTGGGATGGGGCTCGCTCATGGCTTCAGCAAGATGCCGCCTGCCTGGACCTCATTCCCAGGAAGGAGGTAGGAGCTGGCAACAGACACAGGACTTGACAAACTAAGCTTCTGCAGGAGTCTAAACAAGAGTGCATCAACATGTGGATTCTGGTGTTGCAGAAAGTCCTGGGCTTTACTAGTAGATCAAGTCCCTCCAAAACATCCTCCCTTACAGTTTTGGTTGGCTTTCCTATAATCGTGGATGAAAAAGCATTGAGAAAATACCCTTTGACTGATCAAAGTTGCAAAGTTACAATACTGTCATCATTTCCTTTGACATTAATCTAGTAAAAAAGCCCACCTACCACAAGACTTACTATCTAATTCCATGTGTCCTTTTTCCTAAGTTCATTATGGTAGTGTGTTTGTGAGTCATGTTTTTCAAGAGGTTTACTCATTCCCGCTTGGCCCCCATATTCCCAAATTAAAAAGAGAGAGAGAGAGAGACAGAGACAGAGACAGAGACAGAGACAAAGAGGTTTACTCAATGGGACAGGAAAGAAGAGGAATAAGTCCTTCATAAAACCCCCATACCAAAATGAAGCTTTACAAGAATATGCTAAACTTAACACTTGCTGCTCCCCAGCCTTTACTGTAAAGACACTCTATTATATTTATTATACTATTATTATATTGCACTAATCTAATGAGCCCCTTCCAGGGATCCTTAGTGTCTTTTAAAAACAATTTATATTACATACCCTCTCTGTCTAGTCTCTTTACCACTCAAGTTCTTGGTGTATTTCCTCTCTTGTCCCAACTTCCTCTCCTATGTAATTCCTATACTGATCAAAGTATATTTTTCTTCTGCCTCTTCTACTCAATTAATTTTATTTTACCATCCTGGACAAATTATTTATTCCCTAAATGCCGCCTCCCTATATCCATGTACTTTTCAGCCCTTCTTTATGACTCTCATCTTCCAGAATATCTATCCTATTTTACTTTCTGGTTCCAAAAAGAAAAGAAACTAGACTCACTGCCCCTCATCATGGAAAGAGGATGGACATGAACAAATGTTCTCAAGTTGGAATATGGTGAGTGAATGACTAAGTCATAATTGCCCTTATATTGTGTGATTAAACAAGACATAGAATATTATATGTTGTCAGATCAGGACCAAGTCAACAGAATCTAGATTCACGTGGATGCTACTGGCTTGTCTGTGTTCAGAATGGATGGGGAACCTGGAATTGGCCCTGATCAATTGAAAAAAAAAAAAGGATTATACAAGTTGTGAAGCTAATATTTTTTTACCTTTGCAAGCAGCATTTCTTCACTACTGTGGATTGGGGAGAAGATAGGGTTATTCTGAAAACATGGAACACTTAAGGAAGGAGAACCCAAAATACTAAAAACTCAACTTTTATAAACATAAAATTGTGCCCTGCCAAGATCAATGCAGTTTTCCCAAGATACAAATTTCATGGACAAGTTCAGGGAACCAAAGGGATATTTTATCATTTAGCCATAGAGCAAAAGCTGGTTCTGGATCCAAATTCTTTCCTCAAATCTTCACATCTAATCCTTCCCCAACGTACTACTACTTGGGTAGTTCATAGTGTCAGATTCATCCTTCAGATTCTTGGATACAAGCTGTCTCTACAGGTCTTAATAAGAAGAGAAAAAATTACAAAGACCAAAGAAACATGTGAACTCTTCTTTCTCCACTCTGGCACCTGATTGGATCCATTGTCCTTCCTTTTTATAAAATTCTTCCCCAAAATGGTACTGCACAAAACACGTGCTTGCAAGAGGAGGCATGGGAACAGGGTAGAGGAAAGTTGAGGGTGGATGGTTCAGGTCATAGTGACAATGAGTTCTTTCAAAAAAGACAAAGAACATCTTTTTTCCAAGAAAAAAAAAAAACCAACCCAGATCTGAGAGTCCGTAAAATGACATTCAATTGAGTGTCTTTCTTTAAACATAAACAGATGTATAATGTTCACCAGCCCTCCAATGGAATAATGTCTAAGTTCCTAGCACACTGCGGCTAGATATCCAATGAGAAATGATCATTTAAAAACTGTATTGTCGCCAAAACTGGTTTGGCTCATTGGTAGAGTGTCGGTCTGCGGACTGAAAGGTCCCAGGTTCGATTCTGGTCAAGGGCATGTACATTGGTTGCGGGCACATCCCCGGTAGGGGGTGTGCAGGAGGCAGCTGGTCGATGTTTCTCTCTCATTGACGTTTCTAGCTCTCTATCTCTCTCCCTTCCTCTCTGTAAAATATCAATAAAAAATATTTTTTTAAAAACTGTATTGTCTAAAGTACTATAGTTAAAATAATCAAAGTCATTTTTTTAATTCAACTCACAAGCGCTGATTATCTACCCTGTGCCCAGAAACTGTGCTAAGAGATGGTATGCTCACCTGGGTAAGAGACCTGGGCCCTGGAGGAACTTTTATTTTAGTGGAGGAGACAAATAACAAACAAAGAATTACAATAACACTGTGAGGCAAATGGAAGGAAAGAAAGGAGGAAGTAAAAGATAATGACATGATAATATAGAAAAGAAAGTGCCTAAATCTACCTAGGGAATTTGAGAGTGATTTTAGTGGATGACACTAACATGAATAATTAATAGTAGCATTAGCAATAACCATTATTGTAATTTTTATTGATGGACCCTAGAGAATCTGGGTGACGTGAATAATATGGGTTAAATACATGAAAAGCATCTTTGTTTAGGTTAGAAAGTTTTGTGGAACACCTAAAACAGGCAGTGAGGAATTGTGGAATATGGTTTTCAGTGCTAACAAATGGTCATTGGACAACAGAATCCCTTGCAAAATTACAAGGAAGCCAAATTGTGTTAATAATTGCTAATAAGTAACTATTCTAAGGACTGTGTCATATTTTCTAAGAAATGTTGACTAAATTTTCAATACTGTTGTAATTTAATTCACTATATACTACAGAATGTCAGATATATGCAAAGCATTACTCTGAGTGTAACAGAGAGTCTGGGGATAGAAAAGCATGGTCCCTGCTCTCAAGGGGTTCTTTGTGTAACTGGAGATGTTAGATATGCTTATAAGAGATTATAAATTAATTAAAGTAACATAAGAAACATCACAGTTCTCCACTAGTCAATTTTCCTCCAGCCAAGTACAAATATCATCCTACAGGTCTAAACTGAATTAGTGCTGATGTTAATACCTGCTATAACAAGAAGGACTGAGAATCTTCTGACTGGGGCAGAGTCTACCCAAAATCAAGGTTCCCTTCTTTGATTGTGTTCTGCCTTCTGCTTTGGCCTGCCCCCTGCCCCTGCCCCTTTCCTAGCTCCTTCTATTTGTCTATCTGCCAAGCCTTTAGACCATCAGTCTTGCCTTGCCCTACCCTGGGGGATCTGTGCTCTCTTGAATTCTGTCCCTCTGCCCAGGTTAATCCCACTTGCAGGTTGTGATACACAACGTACATTCCCATGACATGCCAGACTGCTCAGCTAGATCCTGACTGCTGACCCTTGCCCCTTAGATCTGGTTTACTCTTGGAACTAGCTCTGCCTAAGTCTTTTCAACCCACACCTAATCTTTGTTTTCCATATTAAACACTTTGACATTGCAGGTACATGTAGGATCTTAGAGAGCAGAATAAAAATCACTGAGTAATATATCTGATTCAGTTGTTTGAGCAGAGATAATGGAGCTAACCTATTTGTCAGTAAAATGACTGAATTAAAAAGACCTTTTGAAAATAGAATTTATGCTCTTAACTGAACTATGAGAATGATCAAAATCACCAAATTTAATATCCAAAAAAGAAAAATGTGTGTTATTATATGGAAACAGCTACACTCTGAGAATTTTATCTCAAGGTCCCAATATATCATACAGTCATTTAAGAGCTAGGAGGACTTTAGAGGATGTCTAGTTAAACTAGCACTCCATAAAAAAGTCTCCTATTGGAAAAACCAATATGGCATCATAAGGTATATACCTGTATGTGCTGCCTCTCACAACCACACCAAAACTACAACTAAAAGACAAAACAACTATCACCCAGAATCATGAGAAAACTGGCTGAGTAGAAATTCTACAACTAGAGGAAAGAAAAAAACCACATTGAGACCAGGTAGGATTTGCAGAGGCGTGGAAAAGCAGAGTTATAGAGGCGCACGAATTGGGATGGCAACTGGGTGTGCTGTTATTTTCGATCAGGAAGGAGATACAAGCTCCCGATTGCTTTGAATCCCAGTTTCCACCGAGACTCTGGGAACTCAGACTCCTACAGAGAAAAGCTGGACTGTCTGGCATCAGGTCGGAAAATGAGGGTGGCTTTCTTGCAGAGGTGCTATCAGGAATCATTGTTTACTGTGCTGAGTTGCGGGACGCGGAGCTGCGGAGACACAGAGACAGCTGACTGGCAGCCATCGCTGTTTGCTATACCCTGGTGACTCTCTGAGACCCTTTTCCACCCAATTTACAAACCCACCCAAACTGTGTGCAGCAGCTTTTACACATGAATGGCCTGCCCTTTCCCAGCTTAAACTAACAAACTGCAGCTGGGTCAGACAACTCCAAAACTTCCAAACCCCAAACAAAAAGGAGAAATCTGCAGATCTCCTTGTAAATCCTACTGGGTGGCCTCAGGCAGTAGCTTACTTGCACATCCTTGGAGATCCAGGAGCCAGTGTACCTAGTGGACAGTGTGAGACAATACCAGATTTCAACTCCTCATATCCATAAAGTGACACACTCAAGAGGCAGACTCAGTGAGGACCAAAGCCTCACTGAAACAAGTCCTGGTCCATAAGGGTGTCTCCAGTACAGCAGTTCTTCCCTTATAGACATAGCAGGTCCTCACAGCCAATTGGCCTGGAGATTGATTCTTCTCAGTGTACCAACAGCAATCAAGGCTTAACTACAATAAGACTGTGCACCCAGCTCACAAAGGGGTTCACCAAGAGTGTCCACCTCAGGTGATTGGGGAGCCACTGGGCCCAATAAGTCACCTACCACATAAGGCCACTCTATCATCATAGGGAAGCAGCCAAAATGTGGAGACAAAGAAACATGTCATGAATGAAAGTAATGGAGAAAAGCAAACGACTGGATATACAGTTCAAAACCACAGTTATAAGGTTACTCAAGAAGCTACTAGAAACATCTGAGAAACTTAGTGAGATCTTCAAGGATCTTAATGAGAATGCCAAAAAAAATTGGAAAAAGACTAGTCAGAAATTAAGCATAAACTCTCTAAAATAATAATAATAATAATAATAATAATATACAGAAACTCAACAGTAGACTAGAGGACCCCAAGAATCAAACCAAAGATTTAAAATATGAGGAAGGAAAAAACACTTAACCAGAAAAACAAAAAGAAAAAAGAATCCAAAAATATGAAACTAGTGTAAGGAGCCTCTGAGACAACTTCAAGCATACCAATATCCAAATTATGGGGGTGCCAGAAGAAGAGAGAGCGCAAAATATTGAAAATCTATTAGAAGAAATCATGACAGAAAACTTCCCCCACCTGGTAAAAGAAATAGACTAACAAGTCCAGGAAGTGCAGAGAAGCCCAAACAAAAAGGAATCCAAAGAGGACCACACAAGACACATCATAATTAAAATGCCAAGAGCAAAAGACAAAGAGAGAATCTTGAAAGCAACAAGAGAAAAACAGTTATCTACAAGGGAGTACCCATAGGACTGTCAGCTGATTTCTCAACAGAAACTATGCAGGCCAGAAGGGAGTGGCCAAGAAATATTCAAAGTGATGAATAGCAAGAACCTACAACCAAGATTACTCTACCCAGAAAAGCTATCATTTAGAATTGAAGGTCAGACAAAGAGCTTCACAGATAAGAAAAAGCTAAAGGAGTTCATCACCACCAAACCAGGATAATACGAAATGCTAAAGGGTATTCTTTAAAAAGAGGAAGAAAAAGAAAAAGGTAAAGATAAAAATTATGAACTACAAAGTGACAACAAATACATGTCTATCAATAAGTGAATCTAAAAATCAAGTGAATAAAAAAATCTGATGAACAGAATCAGGGGCATAGAAAGGGAGTAGACTGACAATTCTTAGGGGATAGAGGGTGTGAGGGGTGCTGGAAGAGACTGGACAAAATCTTACACCTATGGATGAGGAGAGTGGCAGGGTTTAAGGGCATGGGGTGGAGGGGGGATCGGGTGGAGGAGAGCTATAGTGGGGGAAAAAGAGGAACATCTGTAATAATATGAATAAAGATTTTTTTTAAAGAGAAAAAAAAGTCTCTTGTCAATCACCCTTGTTAGGTAGAAAGCTCTCCAACCTCATTTATCCAACCCACTAACTGGATCATGTTCTGTGTGCCAGTTTTAGTACTAACACCGGAGATATAGGATATAGGCCACAATAGAAGGTACCAAGGTATTTTTCTTAAAATCTCTGGTACAGTTGTTCCTAACACTATATGGGTTTTGTCCTCCCTCCTAAATTTTCTAGCATGCCTGCTAGACCACCTTACTTCCTATGCTTACAATAGGATGAGAAATTCTATAGTTTACTGAGGATCTGGGAATATCTAATCTTGCATTGGGTCCCAGTTTTTTTACTGCCACCAGTAAAATGAATCTTCCTAAATGAAGAGACAATTACAGTAATCCAGATTAGAAATAACAAATACCTAAGCCAAAGTAAGGAGGTATGACAAACACAGAGAACAGATTAAAGCAGCATCATTTTTTAAAGAAAGAATTGGCAAAACCCAGGGATAATAGAGATTGAAGAAAGCTGACTTGTATGCCTTTGTATTAGTGTCTCTGTGTTAGATCTGCCTACTATTTCCCCTGGATAAAGACAGTTGTGATGGAAAGGCTTTCCAGACCATGAATTGTAATAAAGAAGAGATAGAGAGAAACCAAGATGGCGGCAGAGGTAAATACCTAAACTCCTGCCTTGCACAACAATTTCAAAACTACAACTAAAAGATAAAACAGACATCATCCAAAACCACAGGAAGGCTAGCTGAGTGGAAATTCTACAACTAGAAGGAAAGAGAAAATCACACTGAGTCTCACATGAGCTGCAGAAGGCAGAGGTACAGAGGAACAATTGTAATTATCTGAACAATAAAGATTTATTAAAAATAAAATAAAAAATAAAAAAAGAAGAGAAAGTGCTTTTTCCTGAGTTATAGATTCTCTGTTGGTTTTTAAATAGATAGCATCGATCATCTCCCATTTGAGTTAGCTTGGTGTAAGCTCATTTACCCTTAAGAAAATGAAACAGAGTATCTTCACACAGTTCTCTCTTGTCTTGTTGTTCTGTCTTTGGGCTTTACTTCCTGTGCTAAAGCATGCACATTATGTACTTACAGCATTTGATCCTATAGAGCCAGTTTATGTGCACTTTAACCATTGAATTTCTTGTTATATGAGTGTATAATCCACCCATTATTATTATTTTGTCTTTTCGGTATGTTGAATACAGGGATTTAGTATTAGGGCAGTAAATGCATTTTAAAACATTCTCTAACCAACTAATTTCTTTCCAAGCTTCAATAATATGTGGGCACAAGGTGAACCTAATGATTTCTACCCATGAATCTGCTACATGTGAGCTATCCTCAGTGGTCCTCTCCTGAAGCACTTGATTAATCCCAGACAGACTGTTATGGAAAATTCTGTGGGATCCAGGGGTCACACAAAGAAATACATATCTGTCAACTCTGGAAAAGTATCTTCTGCATTCCAGCAACAAACTGTTTTTGGAAATGTTGTCCCTCAAAGGATTTCATGACAGACCCAATTAAAGTCATGGCAATAAAAAGTGCGATGAGACACAAATGGCTACAAAGAAACATGAAGTGTTAGAACTACAAGAGATTAGACATGATCTAGTCTAATTCCACCATTGAAAATTAAGGAAACTGAGGCAATGGGTGAGTAGCATAACAGGACTCTCTCCAGCTCTCCTGACTCTAAGTCCTGTTCTCATCCTAATGTGCATTGTCTTCATGGAATCCCAGAGTTGTACCGAGCAATGCATTCTGGCTGAGACTCAGATATGCTAGCATGTGGAACTCGACGCCCTCCTGTCTAGAGGTCATCTATGTGCACCAGGCTATTAAGAGTAAGTGTCATGGAATGTTTGTGAATACTTCAATAAGAATCTAGCTACATCCTTTTACTGCTATGGGGCCTATGTCCTCATGGGAAAGAACTTGAACTGTGTCCATAATTGAGGTCTAGACAAATGCAGACATTTCTGATACATCGGGAGGTCTCAAGGGAAGCTATTCTCCAAAGAGTGACAACCAGGCCACTGAAGGAAAAGTTATCATAATTGGGGAGAGTCTTCAGAGGGACAAACTTAGTATCATGGCCTGAGTGCAGGACAGGGAGCAGTTATTCTGGGTACAATCTGAGGCTGTCCTTAAACACTCTCCATCTACTGGTAGCCCCAAACCAGCCTCCTGGGATGCCCATATGTCCAAAGCCAAAGAGAACTGCATAAAAACAAATATACAAAAGAAATCAATCTTTCAAAGGCGTCTGAATTTCTGACAAGAAAATGACCTCCACAGAGGGCTGGATGATGCAAGTGCAAGATTTTTGCCACTAGGAGCCAAGCAGCTATGTCAAAGATGCCCTACAGGAGCTACACATTAAGAAGAAAACAGGTTTCCTCACCATCAGAAGACTCAGAGTACAAAGATGGGCCAATATGAGGAGAAGCTTCAATCACACAGCAGCAGGAAGAAAACACATACCAAGGAAGTGGAGGTTGAGAATAGGTCATCAACTGTGCCAATGCATCCAGAGTCTAGCACAGCCAGAATGGCAGACCAGTGCCGATGGCCTTGAGGTGACTAGAGCAAAGCCACATGAGATGCACCATGTTAAGAAGAGTGCAAGAGCAGTACTCTGTGAGCATCAGCTGTAAGGCCAATCTGGGAGGGCAGCAACATATTTAAAACAAGTCTTAATAAAGATCAGGGCAAGATCGTAGCTGGAAAAAATCAACTACAACATTATAGGCTCTTTTCTCACTGCCATGTTCCATACATTTAGTACTTGCTTGATACCTAAATTAAGACAGTGACTATTCATGGTGCAGGTTGGGTTCCCTGGGAGGAAGAAGACTTCAGAGACAGCAAGTGACTTGTATATGCAAGACCTTTGTTTGGAATCCTCTTGGGATCAAACTTATTGGAACAGATGAAAGCATCATTGAACACAGAGAGAAATTGGTGTGTAACAGTAAAATCCTCAGCTAATCCCCTGGGGAGCTCTGAAACTGTAAGGCCCTACAGAATTGTCCCAAATTTGGGAAAGGGGTGAGTCTTTATACTCTTGGATCAGCCATGTGGATGGACTACCTCCAGGAAGGAAGGATCATCTTGGCTGACATTCAGGAGAGGACAGTCTCTGGTTAGGGACTCTATCCAACTTCCAACAAGTTGGGGAATGAGTGTTTTGGTCCTCACAAAAAGATCTGGAGGACCACAATTATTTACATAAATGAAGGGATAGTCTAAATTATATGTGCAACCCCACCAACTTTTTGAGGATTCCTGAAGCCATAGGAAAGAAAGTAGTGTTGGAGTCCAACCATTTGAAAGATGAGCATAATTGATCAGCATATTTAAGGAAAATTTTTCAAGTAGTAACAGCCTGAGTCTATAAACAAATGAGTACTTGGAGCATCCAGATTCCATTAAGACTGTGAAAGGTTAACAAAGTCATTCAGTCCAAATTTCACCCTCTAGGGACTACCTGTCTGGATGCCAAAAGAGTCCAATTGCTAGTTTCCTCACACCACTCAATAAAAAACAATGTATTATGGATTTGTGGGCCTATGACTCACCTGTTCTCTACCTCAGAACTCTATCTAATAATGGAACTTCTAACTAAATAGAGATCCAAATAATTTTTTAATGGCCTGAAAAGCATTCAATGACCCTCAAAACAGAAGTCCTAGGGAATATAGCTTGTAGCTAATGCAGTTTGAAGTCTTCACTACATACCGTGGCCACACAGTCAGGTGTGTCATTGGGTGCTAAAGAGTAGAACCAGGGGACCCACACCCATCTGGATGAAAAGCCTGCATATATGATTCATACAGTAATCACCAGACTGTATAAAGGAAGAGCTTTATATGATGACCCATCCCTAAGAAAACATGGCCTCAAAAATGCCCAGCCTCTAACAAAGTTGACTAGTCTCTCCTAGGAGGAGGAATAAGTAAGAAGATTGAGAGAAAGAGGGTAAAAGTGTTGGTAGAAATGTCCCTCTTTGTGCTAACATGGATCACAGAATGGGAGATATGAACCTTCTTCCCCAAACCACATAATAGTTGCTGGTTGAGCCTCTCTGTGATCATCTCCAGAATGAGAGGCGCATTGTTTCCCAGAAAACATTTCATTTTTGAAAACCCTCATTGTTAAAATGGGGATTGCATTCATTCATTCATTCATTCATTCATTTGGTCATTCATTCACGTTTTCTAAACTGAAAACTGGTGCCATTCACGTTCCACTCACTGGTTCTAATTCTGCTGTCCAGGACATCCAGAAATACCTGTGCCCCTATACTACAAACTGACTGATTCTCCTTTCCATGTGTTTTCTAAGCACACTGGACAATACCTTCACACATTTATGCAATTATGCTGATAACATATGTGGTCCCAAAAATGCAGCTTTCTAGACCTCAACCTGCAGGCTGACTCAGGAGATCTAAGGAGGTGGAGAGGATTATACACTATTTAATGGATAGTATAGATTGCCACAACTTCTGCATGTTTACTTCAGTTTCCCTGGTATTTACTAGAGGGTTCTGAAAAAATGTTTATTGAATGAATAAAAACTTAAACATGAAAAAATAAATGAAGAGACCTAAAAATAGTTAACAAATTACCTGTAAGTACTTTCCTTTTCAGAATAAATGGATCTCATTTTCTTCCCAACAGACTATTCAGAATCCTGTCACTCTCCTCTAAAGCAGTACCACAATCAATATTCCTGTTAAAATGTGGTGCCTAAAGTCCAATTCATTCTCCACATGTGGTGGGTGCAAGGAACAATTATCTCCCTTGATGGAAACACAAGAATGCTTCTAACACAGAATGAGATTGCAATAAATTCTTTCACCAGCCAAAGGACACTGTTGGCCTATATTGCCCTTACATTCAACTAAAACTTTTAAAAACTACCCCGCCCATCTTGAACAGAAGCAGTTGTGTGTTTTTTTAATTAATTGTAGTACTGTTCTGCTACCACTATTAATTTCATCATAGTACTTTCAGCTCATTGTCCCATTCTGTCTAAAGCCTTTTGAGTCTTGATTCTATCATCCAATATATTAGCTGTTCCTCCCATCTTTGTGTCATCTGAAAATGTAATAATAGGTTTTCTGGTTCTTTACCTCCAATTCAGTGATGACAGTGAGAGGGCCAGAGCCAGAGACCTGAATACCATTACATATCTTTCTTCAAATGACACAAATAGCTTTAAAAATTTTTAGGTGTGGCTATTGCACCAATTAGAAATCCACCTACCTATGCTTCATTCGAGTTTCCTCTTGTCACGAAAGATATCATGAGAAGAACCTAATGGGCTAGAAAGAACTTAGATTTCAACATATCCTAAGCTCTACCCACCAAAACTAACTGTGTGACATTAGAGACTGTAGTCCATCTTTCTGGTCTTACTTTCCCCCTTATAAATGAAAAATCTGAGCTAGGTGACATCTAAGATCCCTACAGTTCCACAATTCCTGGTATCTTGACAACATAGGAAGATTTTCAACACTAGTAAACCTCAGAGAGTGAAAGAAGTTGTTTTAATATAACTTGTTACTAGTTAATGTCTACTGACTCCCAGTAAAAAGAGCATACTTTTCTAAGTCCCAAAACTCTTTGCCTAATAATCTATTATAAAATGTTGCTGTCCTATCTCCCTTCACAGGAAAATAGAAATCAAGAGACTCTGATACTAGACTGAGGTATGGAATTCTGGAAGCAGGCATAGGGTTAAAACAGCACTTTCCTGGCAAGCCTTGAACATGGTTATGGACAGATCCAGCCTGAACAATCGTGTGAATGGACATCCAAGTTTCCCATCTGAAATGTCTGAAATCTACACTTCCCATGATAAAAGTTAAGATGTTTGCCTCCCTCAGGTTTTTAGCAACCCTCTACTTTGTCACTATCTCCTCAAAGATCATTAGTGTCAGCTCCATGCATACATTTCCAAGTTCACGACTTACTGCCCCTTAATCTAAAATCCTGAATATGTTTCAAGCAGTTGGAAGCCCTCTTGCTTTCACTTACACATCTTAGTTCTTTATTCTGCCTTTCAGTTTTTTTAATTCCTTTTTCTTTGATAGAGAAGAATGAGGAAAATACCAGTTAGGTAGGTCTATTATTATCTTCAACAACTGTTAACATTGCCTAACTACCTTTAAATGCAACAGTCTTTTAACATTTTCCTTGCTCCCAAATTCCATTTTATTCCATCTTCATCTTATCACCACCCCCCCCCCACCACCACCCCTTTTTTTAAGTCTTCTGGGACATGATAATCTTGTTTGGTAACTTTTAAATGTACACATAAGAAAAAAGACTAAACCTTTATAAAAGCCAAGTTGAAAAGCAGAGGAGCCGTTAGGCAGAAAAGAGGAACTCTGATGTGAATTAGAATCAAGTAGCTGTTTGAGAATTTCCAAGTCCTCAGAGAAGCACCCAGGAGGTTAAATAACAGAGTCTCTGAGCTTCAGAGGGCAGACCAATAAAGAAATGTGGCTAACATGGAATGGAATTCATTTAGAGCTCACAGAATAATAGGCATTTAAAAAGTAATTAAGGACTTTCTTCTGAAAAACCAGTTTAATGTTTTATTGTATCTCTGCTCTGATATTTTTTATTTATGAAAACCAAAAAATTAATCAAATTATGTGTTCTTGTATTTTAATAAAGTTACCTAATATAAAAAATGTTAATTTAAACGATACCTTAATATAAAATGAAAACCAAAGGATGGCACAATCTAGTGTCATATCCCTGACTCTCTATTTCTCATAGCTAAATAAGGTCTACACAGAGTTCAGTTTACCCTCAATGACCTCCATCAGTGACCTACTATAACTATGCAAAAGATAGAAAATAAACTTCTTCTAGAAATTATGCCTAAGAAGACAGTCCAGCCCCTTTAAGTTATTTAGTAATGAACTGTCACAAAGAAGTTAACTATGTATAATACAGGATTCAAATTTGATAACCAAAAAATTAGGTAGCAATGAAACTAAAAGAAAAAACCAAAACAGAGATATTTTGGGTTTGTTTTGTTTTTTCTTACTTTCTTCTCCCTCTTGCCACACCATGTCTACAGGGATGAAAGGGGGATTCTAGGTGAGACAGCTTCCCATTCTGATTCCAAATGCCAGAAATTAAAGATAATTTAATTTCAGTATAATATTAGATATTTTAACTTTTAAAGTGACCCAAGTTCATTTTACTGGAGCATGTAGCTTTGCAGAAAGTTTAGGATAATATTTTATTTTAAACCCTTCAGAAATAAAATTTGTTTCCCTTGCACAGGAGAACAGAAAAAGAGAAGACGCAGCCATATAGAGGCCAGGTGAAGACAGAGGCAGAGATAGGAGTTATGCACCCACAAACCAAGGAACACCTTGGAGCCCTCAGAAGCTGGAAGAACAACAAAGGCTTCTTCTTTAGGGCCTTCAGAAAGGGTACTACCCTCCCGACACCTGGATTTTACACAACCAGTTTTTAACTATAAGAAAATAAATTTCTGTTGACTTAAACCACCAAGTTTGGGATAATTTTTTTTGCAATAGCTGCATGAAGCCATTACAGCAGTTTATCAGAATAACATGAATTAGGCAAGTTTCAAAGACTCATGTTTCCCTTTCTACCCAGTATTATTCCCTTCCTCCATCTTCAAGGCCCAGTCAAGTCTTTCTTACCATACATCAATCTGTTTCCATCATTACCTCTCCTTCTCTGGCACTTCTATCTCCCTCTTTTTCTTATAGGTACTCTTATGATTGCATTGGGCCCATCCAGATCATTCACTATGACCTCCCTATCTCAGGATCTGAAACTTAATTACATCTGCAAACACCTTTTAAGGTAACTGTAGAAAGAGGTTATAGGGTTAAACCTCGTACTAAACTGATGGCAAAGTCGCAAACAAAGTCACAGCTTGGAGGGCAGAGTCCTCTAAGCATAATTAAGCTTCATCTTGTGACTGCTCCCTAGGTCTTTCAGCTAATGGGCTGTGGGAGGGGCAGCAAGTGCTGCCAAAACAAGTGAAACTTACAAGAACATTGTAAATTACCTTGTTTGTCCCCCGACTATAAATAAAGCATCAGCTTTTCAGTCTGGATCTGTTCTATAGCCTCAGCAAAGCACAGAAGATCCACCGACCCCGCTTAGTCTTTTCTCTCCATCCTGCACTGCCCTCCCAGCAGGCTCCCCGAACCCTTGGCTGTGCTGGAGAGGCACAGTAACATATTCACAGGTTCCAGGGATTAGAATGGGAACGTCTTGGGGAGGGGAGGCATTACTCTGCCTACTTCACATAAATAAAAACATGTTCATGAATAAATCTACCATAAAACTAGATGACAAGAATTGGCACAAGTCACAAATCAAAAACAAGAGAGAAAGAGAACCAACAAGCACAAGGCCGGCATGGCATCAGCATCTACACAGAGAAAGCAAAGGAAACTACCAGGTGTCCCATGCACCTGAAAACATTCGAACTCCAAAATCCCCAATAGAGACTCGCTGAAAAAGACAACGGGCCAATTTGAGATAAGTAGCCAAGCTGAGAGATTTTCAGTGTTCTGGGTGAGAGCAAGGAGTACACAGTGAAGTATGAAGAGGCTGGATCAGTCTAAGCTACATGAAATCTTGAAAGTAACGTCTGTGATAAAGCCCAACAGTAATGAGAAATCCCTAAGAGTGCATACAAATAGAACAAGACAGGAGCAAAAGGGGTGAGTGTGTAGAGGAAGACAAAATTCTGAGTGGATTTATCAACCAGTATGAAAATAATACAAGAGAAAGCTCTTGTATTATTAAATTGGAAAATTATTAGTAAATTGGAAAAGCTACTGTGGTCCACTCCATCATCCTAAAAACATAGAAAATCTCTTTTCATTTAAAATGAGGCACAGCCCTGGCCAGTTTGGCTCAATGGATAGAGCATCAGCCTTCAGACTCAAGGGTTCCAGTCAAGAGCATGTACCTTGCTTGCAGGCACATCCCCAGTGGGGAGAGTGCAGGAGGCAACTGATCGATGTTTCTCTCTCATCATGTTTCTGACTCTCTATACTTCTCCCTTCATCTCTGTGAAAAATTATATATATATATGTAAATATTTTTTAAAGTAAAAAATAAAATAAAATGAGTCACAGCCCTAGCCAGTTTAGCTCAGTGGATAAGTTGGCCTGTGGACCAAAGGGTCCTGGGTTCAATCCCAGGCTAGAGCAAGTACCTTGATTGCAGGTTCCTCCCTGGCCTGGGCCCTGCTCGTGCAGGAGGCAACCAATTGATGTGTATCTCTCACACTGATGTTTCTCTGTCTTTCTCTCAATCACTTTCCCTAAAAAGAAAAAGAAAATCAATGAAAAAATATCCCCTGGTGAGGATTAACGAAAATTAAATAAATAAAATGAGGCACAAAGATCATGATCAAATACCATAAAAAGTTATGTTTTAAAAGGAAATAAACAACAGAATAACATTCTTTTAGACCAAAAGCATGCAAAAGGTCATGTCTACAAAACAGATATAAACTAAACCTAATATTTGAAAATGAACTAAATTTTTATTTTAAAAGAACAATACATCATAATTAGAATTCTTAGAAAGAGAATATAAAACTAAAAAATTATAAGTAAAAAAAATAATTCCTTAGAAAAGAGAACACGTAACTAAAAAGGAATTATAAATAAATGAATATGTAATTTCAGTACCTCTCTAATAAAAGAGAAACATGCAAATTGACCGTACCTTGGCTACATCCACAAGCCATGCCCACTAGCCAACCAAGGTGAGTATGCAAATTAATCCAACCAAGATGGCAGTTAATTTGCATATCTGGGGCAGTGAAGACTGAAAACAGCTTAGAAAGAAGCCAAGAGCTGCAGAAGGGAGCAAAGCTGTGGAGAAGCAAGCAAGTGGGGACACAGAGAAGAAAGGGAAGCAGGAGGGACGAGGGGAAAGGGAGAGAAGCCAGAGGGGCTGCAGAGAATGGAGGGAAGCAGGCGGGGCATCAGAGACCACAGCAGGAAGCCCTATTGCAGGAATCTTCCTGCGAGGGGCCTCTAGTTATTAATAAATTAGAAGTAACAAATAAATGGAGAATCAATAACATATTAAGGTAAAAGGTGAAAAGAATAAAATTTTTAAACTAATAAACAGGTTAGACATTTCAATGCCAGTCGAGATGGAATAACAGAGGTCAAATTAACCATCTAGTATGAAAACGAGTGGGGGAGGAATGCTCAATGTATTTCTTAAAGACAGTTTCCAGGCCACATTCAATGTTGGAGGATCCAAGAAGATCCCAGAATTAGGTAAATAGATAGAGATGGGTACAGAGAGCTGAAAATCTTGGGAGGCTAAGGCAACCAGAGCTTATAGGGAAGAGTTCTAGGCAGGAGTAAGGGAAATTAATTTGGAGATCTACAGGGGGTCCCCCTTGAATTTTCATCTGAATACTGATCAACCCGTTCATATAAGAATACTACCCAAGCAAGGGAAAGTGCCACCAAAAAGGATTAGAGAAACAGTTTTTGAGATCCTAGAAAAAGTTCTTAGAGGAAGTGCCAGTAAAGGAGTTTTGTTACAGTGTCAGGGAAAGACTAACACTAGACTAAATTTTGTTTCCACCTCCCCAGAAATTAACCTTAAAATCAGGACCATAAAAGATAAGACTATTTCCAAGAAATTAAATGGTACCACAGAACAAGAGTAAATATTTATAACAGTACAAAAATATCCAGCACCCAAGAAGGTAAAATTTACAATGCCTGCCATGTAATCAATATTACCATCCATCAAAAGAAAGAGGAAAGTATGACTCACAGTGAGGGAAAAACTCAAGCAAACTGATCCAGCAAAAACATAGATAGGATGAAATTAAAAGTATTATTATCTAGTGGTGTATCAGAATCAGACTAAACTGCCTAGCTCACATGGCTCACTGGTAAAATCTACCAAACATTAACTGAGAAATAATACTAATTGTATACAAACTCTTCCAGAAAACTGAAGAGGAGAGAATACTTCCCAATTTATTCTACCAGGCCCAGATTACCCTGATTCCCAACATAAACAAAGACATTATAAGAAAAGTAAATTATAGACAAGTATTAATTATAAACATAGATGCATAAATTCTAAACAAAATTTAGCAAGTTGAATTTTACAATATATAAAAAGAATATCACAGCATAACCCAGAATACAAAGAACATTTTAAAAATAAATCAATATAACATAGTATGAATACTCTGAAATACAAAAACCATATAGCATCTTAATTGAAGCAGAAAACATATTTAATGAAAGCCAAAATCGATTCCTGGTAAAAATTCTCTGTAAACTTAAAATAAAAGGAAATTTTCTCAACCAGATAAAAGGCATCTGTGAAAAACCTAAAGCTAACATAATACTTAATAGTAAAAAACTACATGAGTTCTCCTTAATATTAGGAACAAGACAACAATATAATGTATTCTCACCTCTATTCAGACATTGTACTAGAAGTTCTGGCCACTACGATTAGACAAGAAAAAAAAATAGAACATGTCTATATTGAAAAGGAAAAAAGTCAAATGCATTTATTTACAGACTATTACAATAAAATGCAAACATTTCTATAGACATTTACAAATATTGTAAAACTGAATAAAACATACATATAAAAGAGTGCTTTAAAATAGACCGCATAGTAAAATATTATTTATATAAAATACATAAAATAATTACCTATATGTAAAGAATATTGTGAAGTAGACAGGGAAATTCAGGACTTCTCTGAGTAGCTGCTTTATAGGTTGACTTTGGACTCATGTACATATTTTACATGGCTGTAAAAAATTTTAATCATTCCCAAAATTTTTTTAAAAAAAAATAAAGAATAAAAATGTGAATCCAGCTGGTCATATAACCACAGAGAGAGGAACTTCAAAAATAGCCTCCAAATCATACTGTTGGTGGAAGGACTGGTATTATTATTATTATTATTATGAAACAGTTGTGTGTGTATTGTGGGATAAGACAAATGAGTAGGTGACAGTCTATCATTCCTGTTGCAAACCAAAATTCTCAGCATACTTAAGAGGAAAATTTAGATTTCCTACAGCCACATAACTATGTCAAAGAAATTCAAAGAGAGAAGAGTCTAGAAAACTATGGAAGATTAAGTTACATTTGGCTTCAAGGTAAATGGTAGTTTACTATCTTTGGAAGTTTTCTAGGAGTAATGGTAAGAAATGTGATCAAGTTAAAAACAGCAAAACAAGAGTCAAGTGCTTTGTGTTCAAGTCCTGGATCTATCGTGGCCAACTCTGAACTGAAAGTTGTGAACTGGATAATCTTTAGGGTTTCTTGACATTTTCAAACTCTGTAATAGTTCCAGCAAGCATATGAAAATGCTAGCAACCTAATGTTTCAGTTCAGTAGTTTCATTACCAAATAGGCTGACTCATCAGCAAATGTCCAATCTCTCTTGAAAGGTGCAGAGTATATATACAAAAAAAATTAATGATATCCCATGCCTCCCAACCAGACCACAGCAGAACACTGGCACCAATGTGTTTATCTGGAATGAAAAGTAAAAGAGACTATATCATTAGAGAGGATAACTACAATAAAAATCTCAGGATTGCAAAGCCGGAAAAATACCAATTTACCACAAAGGTCCACAAATTGAAGGCCACATTTGCCAGACATGGAATTCCTAAAAGGATTATCTCTGATGATGAGACACAGTCATCCTCAAAGGAATTTCTACATTTTGCCAAAACATGAGATTTTGAACACTTCACGGTCAGTCCACATTACCACCGAGCCAAGCCCTTTGCAAGGGGTTAGTGGTGAAAATCTGAAAGAATGAAACTCTAAAACACATTGGCTCACAGTGAGACTAATGATAAAGGCCCATGCCTCAGACTATTTGGAGCAAAGAATGCACTGTGGGCAACTTCCAATTCCTTCCCCCAGTTATTATAGTCTCAGCATCTCCCCTCAGCACTATTGTCTATGCAAGGAATGTGAAGGCTTATGGCACTGAGTCTACCCCTCACACAAATATTGTAAAATGGAAATAAAAACAGATACAATAAACAACTCATGCCACCAGGCCCTGCTTTAGCTTTACAATCTATGAAATCCTATTCCTTGGACATGCTGGTTGAAATTAGAGGTATTCTTGCTGATGATGGTTTAGATGACACCATAGTCTCATGGGGAACATTCTAGAAAAGATCAATATTTTTCTTAGCATAACAAGTATGACTTGAGAATTTAATAAGGGCCTAGATTTGGGCTAATGAAGTACAATCCTGCCTTAGTCAAAACTTTTTCAGTGAAAAGCAACGAAAGCCACTCAAGTTATCTTTAAAAATGAGAATGTGAGGTTCCAGTCCTGATGGTGGAATAGGAGGACACTGAACTCACTTCCTCCCATAACCACATCAAAATTACAATGAAATCATAGGACAATTACCTGGATGATAAGCTGAACAAATGTCTTATAACTAAGGATATAAAGAAGAAACCATGTTGAGCCTGGTAGGGGTGGCAGAGATGCAAAACAGGCTAGCAACGCACCTATGTGTGGCAGCTGTAGATCCTGGGAATATCTCAGATGCAGAACTCCCCCCTAAGGATCAAGGCGTATCACCCCCACGCCAGAATCCCCAGTCCAGAACACCAGTGCCAAAAGAGGAGCCACATAACACCTGGCTGAGAAAATCAGAAAGGATTCCATCCATCCTAGTGAGATAAAAGGCTTCTGGAAACCCAGGTGTCCTCTTTTATTTTTTAATATATTTTTATTGAATTTTTACAGAAAAGAAGGGAGATGGATAGAGAGTTAAAAACATCAATAAGAGGGAAACATTAATCAGCTGCCTCCTGCATACCCCCTACTGGGGATGTACCCACAACAAAGGTACATGCCCTTGCCCAGAATCGAACCTAGGACCCTTCAGTTCACAGGCTGATGCTCCAACCACTGAGCCAAACTGGTTAGGGCTCCAGGTGTCCTCTTAAAAGGCCAACACACAAACTCTTGCTCACAGGCCCTCACTATAGGTGCTTGCATAGGAACAGTGGTTCAAAAGACATCAGAAACATACAGAGAGAAACTGAGTTGTGTGGCAATACTGCAAGGAATGGAAGGACAGTCGCCATTATCCCTGTGTTAAGCCTTCCTCCCCACATGACCAAATTATGGCATCTTTCCTGTGCTGAGCCATACCCTGACACAGCCAAATCCGAATATGCATTAGCCTATTGAACTCCACTAGCTTCATCCTAAGGATTCCATGAGATCCCATAAATCAAAGCCTCTGACCAACAACCAACAAAAATATGTCCAACAGCCCATGAAGAACTAAATCCTACCAACAACCATGTGAGTGAGCATGGAAGCAGATCCTACCTGAATCCAACCTTCAGATGAGATCACAGCCCTGGCCAATCATGATGCCTTCAGATAATGAGGTAGAAGAACACATCTAAACCACTCCTAGATTTCTGACCCACAGAAATCATAATATAATCAACCTTTCTTGCTTAAAACTTAATTTGGAGGTGATTTTTCACGCAGCAATAAATTACTAATACACTAGCCCAGCTCTGCAGTCCTGCACCTATTATTCTGGCACCACCAACTGCTGGATGTCCCAGTGTCTGATTTCCAAGTTCCCAGGAGTAAAGTTCCAACTGGCCCACATTGGCTTGGGTATCCATCACTACCCTGTTTCCCAGAAAATAAGACAGTGTCTTATATTAATTTTTGTTCCCAAAGATGCACTAGGTCTTATTTTCAGGGGATGTATTATGTTTCCATGAAGTAGGTCTTATTTTCGGAGGATGTCTTATTTTCAGGGAAACGCAGTAGTATAAGAGCTATGGCCATGGAGGGAACAAAGTTGTGTAGTACAATTACAACTGATCTCCTGTGAGTAGAGATCAGTTCTCAGAGTAGAGTAAGTAGGCCAGACAAAAAGTCTCTTTAAAAGAAGATACTCATTTAGTTGTGAATTTACAAAGACTACCCAGGAAAATAAATGATTAACTATGGACCCCATGTCTGTATCACCTAAAATCTAGGGCCTGTGCCTAGTAATACTTTAAGACAACCAGGAAGTTCTGTTACTAGAATTATTCTGTTTGTGAGGTGTTTTTTGTCTTTAATCCATTAAGCTAGCTGTTGAGCAGAGTGCTGAAAAAAGAATCAATCAATTGATCCCATTTGTTGACACAACAAGGAAAGGAGGCAAGCAGGTGTCATACTGGCAAATAAATGCTCCTCTTTGATGCAAGGCAAAGAAACCTCTCTAGTCCTCTATAGGGCATGACAACTCTAATGAATACTCTTAAACATGGCATCATTTTATAACTGAGCAAAGAAAAGAACCTGGAAAGAGAATTATTAATAGCTAAAGATCTCCGTGAAAATATGAACATCATGGTTGGATGAAATCAGGAAAAGGGCTTCTTGTTTTTCTCCCTAATAGTAAGGTTTTCTGACTTCTAGAGAGCATATATTACCAAGAATGCTGGTCCCAGAGAGTAAAAAAGATTAGAAGAAAAATAGCAAGGAGAAACCAAGATGGTAGCATAGGTAAACACCTGAACTTGCTGCCTCACACAACAACTTCAAAACTTCAAATAAAAGACAAAATGGACATCATCCAAAACCACAGGAAGACTGGCTGAGTTGAAATTTTACAACTAGAAGAGAAAAGCACAATGACACTCACAGGAGGTGCGAAAGGCAGGGGTACCGGGGCGCTCAAGCAGAGAGGGAGGCACATGCAGAGAGAGTTGGAAACCGAGTATGTGGCTGGCTTTTTCAAGCTGGAGGGAGACACAAGCTCCCGACTGCTCTGAACTCCAGTTCTGGGCAAGATTCTGGGGATCCCGACTCACATGGAGAGAAACTTGACTGGCAGCGGGTGGAACTTGAGAGCGGCTTTCTCTCTGAGGTGCTTACAGCAATTACCAAGGGACACTGAGATCCAAGGGCTTCTTAGGACAGGGCTGATGGGAAGTCATTGCTGTTTGCTCTACTCTGAGACTCTGCCACACCCAAGCTGTACACAGAGGCTTTTGCATATGATTGGCCTGGTCCCTTGAATTCTAAACTTATCTATCAAACTGAAGTTGAGTCAGAGAGACCCAGAACATTCAAAAGAAGTCCCAAGGCCCCACAGCAACAGGCACTGCTTCACAGCTGGGCCACATCTGGGCACTTCCAAAACCCAAACAAGGAAGGGAATAAATCTGCAGATCTCTCTGTAGCTCTTACTGGGTGGCCTCGGGCAGAGGCTAAATTAGCACCTCCTTTGAGATACAAGAGCTAGTGTACCCAGAGGTCAGAGTAGGACCATCCAGATTACAACTCCTCAGATCCATATGGAACATACTCAGGGGGAAGACTCAGTGAGCATCAAAGCCCCACTGATGCAAGTCTTGCCTCATAAAGGTGTCTCCAGCACAGAAGTTCTCCCATTGTGGACACAGCTGAGCCTCACAGCTAATTGGCCTGGAGGTCAATTCCTCCCAGTGATACCAACAACAATGAAAGCTTAACTACAACAAGACTGTGCACACAACTCACAAAGGGGTGCACCAAGAGTGTCCACCTCAGGTAACTGGGAATGCTGAGCCACTGGACCCTGTAGGACACCTAGCACACAAAGCCACTCTATCAACACAGGGAAGCAGCCAAAATGCGGAGACAAAGAAACAGGTCACAAATGAAAGAAATGGAGGAAAGCAAACATCTGGATATAGAGTTGAAAACCAGGGTTATAAGGTTTTCAAGAATTTTCTAGAAAAGGCCGATAAATTTAGTGAGACCCTCGAGGATATGCAAAAGGACCAACTAGAAATTAAGCATACACTGACCGAAATAAACAATAATATACAGAGATCCAACAGCAGACTACAGAATCGCAAGAATCCAGTCAAAAATTTGAAATACAAAGAAGCAAAAAGCATCCATCCATAAAAGCAAAAAGAAAAAAGAATCCAAAAATATGAAACTAGTGTAAGGAGCCTCTGGGACAACTTCAAGTGTACCAACATCTGAATTATGGGGGTGCCAGAAGAAGAGAGAGAGCAAGATACTGAAACCTATTTGAAGAAATAATGACAGAAAACTTCTCCCACTTCTCCACTTACAAGTCCAGGAAGTGCAGAGAACCCCAAACAAAAAGGAATCCAAAGAGGACCACACAAGACACATCATAATTAAAATGCCAAGAGCAAAAGACAAAGAGAGAATCTTGAAAGCAGCAAGAAAAAAACAGGTAGTTACCTACAAGGGAGCACCCATATGATTGTCAACTGATTTCTCAACAAAAACTATGCAGGCCAGAAGGAAGTGGCAAGAAATAATCAAAGTGATGAATAGCAAGAACCTACAACCAAGATTACTCTACCCAGAAAAGCTATCATTCAGAATTGAAGGTCAGATAAAGAGCTTCACAAAAAAGAAAAAGCTAAATTAGTTCATCACCACCAAACCAGTATTATATGAAATGTGGAAAGGTATTCTTTAAAAAGAGGACGAAGAAGAAGAAAAAGGTAAAGATAAAAATTATGAACAACAAATACATATCTATCAACAAGTGAATCTAAAAATCAAGTGAATAAAAACTCTGATGAGCCAAAGCTGGTTTGGCTCAGTGGATAGAGTGTCAGCCTGCGGACTGAAGGGTCCCGGGTTCGATTCCAGTCAAGGGCATGTACATTGGTTGCGGGCACATCCCCAGAAAGGGGTGTGCAAGAGGCAGCTGATCGATGACTCTGTCTCAAAGATGTTTCTGGTTCTCTCTCTCTCGCCCTTCCTCTCTGTAGAAAATCAATGGAACATAGTAAAACACACACACACAAAAAAAAACCTCTGATGAACAGAATAATCTGGTGAATATAATATAATCAGAGGTATAGAAAGGGACTGACAATCCTCAGGGAGGGGGGTAAGGGATGTGGGGAATTTGGGAATAGACTGGACAAAAATCATACACCTATGGATGAAGACAGTGAGAGGGCAATAAGGGCATAGGGTAGGATGGGGTGGGAATTGGGTGGAGGGGAGCTATGGAGGGGAAAAAGAGGGACATCTGTAATAATATGATCAATAAAGATTTTGAAAACAAATTAATTAAATAAATTTTAAAAAAGAAATAAGAAAAAAATAGCAAAGGTAAAGACTGACAGGACAAGGGGGTAATAGAAGAAAACCTAAAAATAGATTGGAAATGGGCTTTTAAGTCAAGAAGCAATAAAGATTATAACCTGATGATTTATAGAACTAATTTATACCCAGAATTTTTCAAGTGAAATTTAAAAATTAGAGAAAAAAGTTCAAAGATGAGTACTCCCAATCTGTCACCAAGTTAAACTGAAAATCTACTGAAGATTCCTTGGCTTTGTAGCACCAGTACTTAACCACTGCTATTTACTTAGTCCTAGCCAAGTCTTAAGCACTGCTGTAAGCACCTTTGGTACATAACACCACTTAATTCTCACAACAATCCTGTAATGTGGACACTATGAATTTCTCCATTCAGTACATAAGGAAACTCATCTAAGGCTGACAGAGATTTACAAAACTTGTCTAACTATGAACAACTAGAAGTGAAAAAGCTGGAATTTGAATTAACTTCCAAGTTCACAGCCACTCTATTAGCCTCCCATCATTTTACATTTACTGAGCAGTTATATGCTATCATTGTGCTGAGAGCTTTGCTTATGTTATCTCATTAGATTATCACAACAGCCTATATGGTAACTTTTATGATCCTATTTTACAAAACAAGAACCTAAGTAAATGCACTGATTACCATACTGTTCACTGACCCTCCAGCTAAAATCAGCCACTATTTAAGACACTAACAGGTGCAAAGTGAATACTTTATAAGAAAAATATTTTTAAACAATGTGTTTTATGATGATGTAATTTCTGAACAAATGTCATACAGTGAACCCCTCCTGGCATGGGATACTGAACTCATAGTAAACTATTACTCTTTCCCTCATTTTAGAGGTGAAAGAGGGCCCCTTCCCACTGTGTACCCACTTACATAACCCCACACAGAAGCCAATGGCTGTTTCAGGAATAAACAAGACAGATGTGGCTGCTGGGGTGGGGTGGAAGATAACCAGCATACAGACTGTTGTGCTTATATTGTTCTGTGTTGACATCTGATATGACTATTCTTGTCTGTGTTTACATGTCCTAGTCATATGATTCAACCAGACAGGATTTTATTAATATTATTGATGGTTGCCATAACAACAAGCATGGGAATATATTTTAGCTATGCAATTGTGACAAGTATTTGGTTGATCACAGTCCGTAAATTATATTAGAGGGATGATGACCAGTGGTGAAGGAAGATGGAGTAGGGCATCACCGGATGGACACTTGCTTTGATCTCTCTGGGGAAATTTACATAGTGATTTCTCCTGAAAAAGTTTATTTCTAGGGCCTTCCTCTGGAAATTTGGAGCTGTTTGACCCTTGGAAAAAAGCCAGCAACTCAACCACAGACTCTTCCTAGGCCATAAATAGCATTCTCAGTTTGCACGCTCCATTTCCATTACTCTCCGTCTCCTGACCTTCTTAGATCCTTTGGTATTCAGGACATGAATGGAACAAATTCAGATACTATAAATTGGATGATTTTCCCTTGCTGCTTTCAGCTCTGGCTTCTTAGGAGACATTCCTTTCAACTGGAGATACTTGCTAAAATTTATATTGGATATTGTGATGGGAGAGGAGAAGGGGCAAGATGGTGTATATGGAAGACATGTAAAACAATCCCTGCCACTGAGAAATATGTGGTCCTGTTCAAGGGGTAGGTGATTCAAGGGGTCCCCGAATTGTGAGACTTTTAGTTTTCCAGTAAAGTCCAGGACAAACTAGGATAAGTTAGCCTCTCTATGAAGTGAATCTGGGAAATTCACTTTACATATATAGACTTCATTTCTCTCAACTCCAAAAGTAAATTAAAAGTTTTAACTCATTTGCTTTAATTCACAGTAATCCTCATTCAATGGCAAAAAAAAATGTATGAAATCTTTAAAAAGGAGTACCGAGATAATAGCCATGTCTGACTGTAGAGCACTGACTCTAGAAAGATGGGGAATTGGGTCTCACCGATGGAATACCTCAATGTCCATGACTTCAAAAGCATAGTTTCTTCCTATGGTGCACCTGGTGTCTTTGAGGCAGTGTAGTACTACTTAATAAATTGACCCCCTGCAGCTGTCTAAAGATGTAGTGTACACACTGGAAAAATCTGGTTCAAACAATATTGAACAACTGATCTTAAAACACCCAACACACAGTTGCAGGTTTAGGATGAATGAGACAAGATCAGCAAAATATGTTGATTACAAGGGCTTACAACTTAAACACAGCAAAGAAGGTACCAGACTGAGGTGTTCCATTTAATGTACTTGTTCAGAAGGGGGTGAAAAAGGGAAAGGGGAACAGACTATAAAGTCATCCTACAGTGATTTCATATCACTATCCCTCTTCCAGTGAGAAGAGCACAGTCATTGGCCATGGAATAATCCATTATTCATTTATTTCTAGAGAAATAGGAGTGCTATGAGAATTACAGTTTGGTGCAGGGAAAGGGGGTACTCAAAGCCTCCCCCTTTCCCAATTTAAAACATAGTTGGGAGCAGGAAATGTAATGAGCAGATCAAGGACCATGGGCCAGGTACAGAAAGTCACCGGGGCAAAAACCCTGAATGTCTAGCAACAGGCAAAACTGGAAAACAAGGACCTCTAGCATATTGCTGGTCATACAGTTTAGACCCTCTAACCTTACATATAGCTAGTCATGCAGTATGAACCCTCCCCTAGCATGTCACTAGTCATGTGGTAGACCTCCTTAGAGGAGGAACAAAGGGTCAAAGGGTGATTTTATGTGACTCCCTTGCAGGCCTTTGCACAACCACTTAAGCATTAACCCATAGAGATAATATCTAGGCCTCAGTTGTGTTTCAACTCCAGGCCCAGAAAAGCATCAAAACCAGACAAGCGGTGATGCGGCTGATATCAGGACCAGCAGCATTGACTAATGACCCCCTGCCTTGGCACTGACCAATTAGCAAGACCGTGACCCTGACAGAACACACATGGAAAGCTGATAAATATTCTATCGAGGTCCTCCCCTGGGACCTTCTTGCCTTTAAAAGCCCTTAGGACTTGAGTACGTAGAGTTTGACAGCACTCTTCACCAGACCCTTTCCGAAAGGCACGTTTTCTTTGCTTCTCTCTTTTCCCTAAGTTCCAGGGGCCTTTTTTTGCCTTGGTAACGAGTTTCCTAAGTCCATTCCTTCTACAGCTTACTTCTTTGACTATCTACTAGTAAATAAGCTTTCTTTTATAGTTTGAATCTTGGCTCTGAAATCTTTCTTAGCCAGAACTCGAGTACTGACAGGTTGCTGAACTGATGTCCAGTCTGACTCCACCGGTCTAACACCTGCTGCCATTTTTGTTCTTGCCACCAACAGAAGGATCGGACAGTCTTTTCCTCCAGGAAAGTAGCAAGGACAACACTATCCACACACTGTGACTCAGCTCAGCCAATAAAGAGAAAGGCACTCCACCCAAAACACTATCAGAGCAGTGTGTGAATGAGGCTGAGGAGACAGCTATGAGGCTATGAAGCCACACAGATGATCCATCACTTTCCTTTCTGTGCCCAGGAAGGCCTGTTGCATGTTAGAGCCTGAATTGTGTCCCCCCAAAAAAATGTATGTTGAAGTCTAAACCCTGGACACCTGTGAATGCGACCTTTTTTGGAAAAAAGGTCTTTTAAAATCAATCAAGTTAAGATAAAGTCATCATGAATTAGGTTGGACCCTCATCTAATGACTGGTGTCCTTATAAGAAGATGAAATTTGGAAACAGAGACACAGAAGAACAACATGTGATGACAAACACAGAGATTAGAGTGATGCATCTGCAAGCCAAGGAATGCCAAGAATCACTGGCAGCTGCTGGAAGCTAAGAGAAAGGCATGGAACAGATTCTCCCTCAGACGGAACCTCTCTGAAACCTTGATTTTGGAATTTTGGCCTCCCAAACTGTGAGAGAATAAATTTTTGTTACATTAAGCCACCCAGTTTGTAGCAGTTTGTTATGGCAACCCTAGGACTTCAATACAAAGGTCAAAGGTCTATTCCTGATGAAAGAGTCAAGTACTGCTAGAAACTGAAATTCTTGCCTGAATTACTGTATTCACCTCATTGCATCTTGCTCACCTTCCTTCCACTCTCCACACTTAGGCTAGAGACATAACACTAAATTTCAAATCCTTCAGTGACCACAACCCCCCACCACCACCACTCTGCATAAAATAAAAGCAGACATCACTCATTGGATTTATAGTCCCTTAAAACTATCCTTCTTTTTCATGCCTCGGTGATTTCATACAAATGTGTTCTTGGTCAGTGTAAAGATTCAACTCAAATATCACCTCCATAGGAAGCCTTCCTTCACCGCTGTAGGTGAAGAATATGTATTATCTGTGTCCTGTCATAGAGTTTCTTTTTTTATTGTTTTTATTGATTATGGTATCACATAATTGTCCTCATCCCCCCATTCCCATCCCAAACCCTTCCCCACGTATGCCCCCACCCTCCTGTTTTCCGTGACCACTTGTTAGGCTTATATGCATACAAATCCTTTGGTTGATCTCTCCCCCTTCTCCCTCCCCTCCCCTATCTTCCCTCTGAGGTTTGATAGTCTGATCAATGAATGCTTCCCTGTCTCGGGTTCTGTTTTTGTTCATTAGTTTATGTTGTTCATTATTTCCCCTGGATGCGTGAAATCATGTGATACAAGAAATATACTTATAAGAACCAAAAATGAGACAAGCCATAATGGTTATGCTGAGAGGCAAATGAATCAGTCTGTAGTGAGTTTCAAAAACCTTTGGAATTTCCTGAGTGATAGAAGTGTCTTTGTCTTGCTAATAATGTGACTCATGATGAGCCCCTAGATAGTTTTAGAATAGGGGCAGATCACCAGAAGAGGGTTGAGACTTTCAGTCACCAGACCTCCAGGGATAGGAGTAAGACTGGAGATTAAGTTGTCACACAGCCAATGATTTAATCAATCTTAACTATATAATGAAACCCCAATAAAAATGCTGGTCACCCAAGCTCATGTAGCTTCCTGGTTGGTAAACACATTGATGTACTGGGAGGATGATGCACCCTAAATCCACTGGGACAAGTGAGGAAATGCTGTGCTTCCTCCCAGAACTCATCCTACTTATATCCTTTATACTAACAATGGAATCATACGTATAGCACTTTCATGAGTTCTGTGAGTTGTTCTAGCATATTATCTAACCTGAAGGGCTTGAAAGTTCCAAATTTATAGCCAGTCAATCAGAAGATCAGGTTACTTGGAGTCCTCCAAAGTATAGCTGACATCTGAAGGATAGTATGTAGAGGATCTACCCTTTAATTTGTGCTCTAACACTAACCCCAAGTGGTTAGCATCCAAATCCTATCTAATAAAAGAGTAATATGCAAATTAACCATCACTTTGCTATACCCACAAGCCACGCCCACAATCCAATCAGAGCAAGTATGCAAATTAACCCCAACCAAGATGGCTGTGGCCACAGGGAGCAGGAGGGAGGCTTGGGTTTCCTTGGCAATGGAGGAAGCCAAGCTTTCCACACACCCTGGAAGGCCCAGGCCTCCACTCAAGGCTACAAAGTTTCAATTATAGAAGGTAAATACACCCTAAACAGAAATGGCAGCAGCCACAGAGCTGGAAGAGCAGGAGGCTAGGGTTGCTCTCAGCAATGAGGAAGTTAAGCTTCTGCAGCCCTGGCTGGCTCAGGCCTTCACTGCAGGCTGCAAATTTTCAATTGTAGAAGATAAATAGATTCCAACAGAAATGGCTGCTGCCACGGAGTGAGCAGGAGGCTTGGTTCCACTCTAGGCTACAAAGTTTCAATTGTGGAAGATAAATTCCAGATACTAGGGCCTCTGCTTGGGTTGCCAGGGGGTGTGATTGGCCTGCAAACCACCACAGGCCCCTCTCCCAGGCCACCCCACGCTCCAAAGGAACCCCCACCCTGACCCAGGGTGACCCAGGACACCCTTCAGGGCAAACCAGCTGGCCCCCACTCATGCACCAGGCCTCTATCCTATCTAATAAAAGAGTAATATGCAGATTGACCATTACTCCAACACACAAGATGGCTTCCCCCATGTGGATACAAGATGGCCACTACAAGATGGTCAGCAGAGAAGGGAAGTTGGGAGAGACCAGGTCTGTAAGAGAGGTCAGTTGAGAGGGACCAGGCCTGCAAGGGAAGGCAGTTAGGGGTGATCAACCCTGCAGCGGAGGGCAGTTAGGGTGACTAGGCCGGCAGAGGAGGGAAGCTGGGGAAAAACAGTCTGGCATGGAAGCAATTTGACATCAATCAGGTTGACATGGGAGTGGTTAGGGGGTGATTAGGCTGGCAGGCAGAAGTGGTTAGGGGCAATCAGGAAGGCAGGCAGGTGAGCAGTTGGGAGCCAGCAGTCCTGGATTGAGAGAGGGATGTCCGACTGCCCACCAGAATCAGGCCTAAATGAGCAGTTGGACATCCCTTGAGGAGTCCCAGATTGGAGAGGATGCAGGCTGGGCTGAGCAACACCCACCCCCTTGCACGAATTTCGTGCACTGGGCCTCTAATTGTATTATAATACACCTAAGTTGGATTTTGAAACAGAACAACCCCTTAGTCCTCCTCTCTACTTCATCTCCAGTTGGTGGTAGAGTCTGTGTTGTTTAGCATACCTATGAGGAACCCACCTCCATAATCAATCCATGATGTCTGAGTGGGCTAATCCCATTTCTTTAGCTCCAGAGTAATCACTGACCCAGACCTGGCCAATAAGAGCATACCATTTTCTTTGGTTGCTTTTTAAAAATGGGCATGTGATCCAAGTTGGCACAGAGATTAGCTTGACAGAAAAGCACCCTCATTCCATTAGGGTTGCTAAGCAGATCATATGCAAGACCACAGCTGCCTCATCCATCCATGGCACCATTTGCAGAGAATTTGCCTGAGAATGACGTCAACACAAAAAAAAGAAGAGCTGAGAGACAACTGTCCTGATAATTTTTAAGAGTCTGAAGACTCTGTCTTCATAGTGTTTGAAAGCAGAAATACTTCTTAGACTTCCTAGTCATGATAATCAGTGAATTCTTTAAATCAAGCTGATTTGAGTGAAGGTTTCTGTCACTTGCAACTAAAAGAATCTTAACAATAATCTATCTTCCAAATGGTTCTCATTTCTACCATCACACTCACTATAACTATTGGTTTGTTTGCCTAGCTCAGGAGATATGTCTTATTTATCTTTAGTGTCTGAAATATCTACCTCAATGCCTAGAACAACAGTGCTAACTACCTCTAATAGTAGAACTAACCACTTCTTTTAACGTGTTCACTTCCTCCCTCCTGGTATCTCTTTTTCCCTCTTACCTTCAACCCCAAGCAGAATCTAACTCACAGGGCAACTGAGGAAAAAGGCACCAGTCACAAATCAAAAAAACTGAATCGTTCTTTTTTTTCCAGCTGTGTAAGTATAGTTCTCTTATCTCTCTCTAGACTCACTTTTCTCATTTGTAAAGTAACAATATCTGAAGACCCTTTAAAGGGAAGCCTTAAAAAGTCAATGACTGCAATACCTGCTAAATTATTAATTGGAAATTAAACCAGTGGCTGTTTAGGACTAAGCTATGAGCTGTCCCTGGAACCGCTGCATTTTAACAGATCATTCCCGAAAACTGAAAAACCTTAAATGATTAAAATAGAAAGGAAAGGAGATGTTTCTGAAATCATCCTCACCGGTTTATAAAGGTGTAATGATAAGCATCAGAGAGAAATACTACGTGATAGGTGTGCCCAGCTCAGTGGCCCCATATATCACATCTTCCATGGGATTTGCAACTGAAACCAACCTTGGAAAGATATAGAACAGGACTAACTTCAAAAGGTGGAATTTTATCAAGTCTCTTCAATATGTATACTACTTGACTCCCCACTCAAATAATCAGAACTAGACCATAAACCAGAACTTGCCCCAAACCCCACTGGTTGGATAAGTGGCTGATTCCATGGCATTGGCACTGTGGCCCCGCGCTCAAAAGGAAAATATCTGTTATAAGAGAAAGATGGGGATCCAATGAAGAAAAAAGCCAAACTATGCCTCTCCACTCTTACCAAACAGGAATAAGAGCTAGACCCACTGCCCACTTAGGACACTGTCACAGGTCTCTAGCTTCTTATGGACAACAGTGTCTTTTTTAATTTTTATTTTTTTTGGAGGGTATGACTGGAATATCTTTAAGTCAATTTCACCTAAAGAGTAAAGCTACAGAAGAATTTAAAGAAAAGAACCATTGAAACGGGCATATGTACTGAATCTGGTGTTCCCTGCTCCTACCTGCACACCCACGCAGGGTCCTGACAGGGCATCAAGAAAGTGAGCTTCAACCGGATGAAGTCCATTTTTCTAACCAAACCCAGAGACCATGCCTACAAGAGCAGAAGCAAGTGGAGGCACAGAGCATACTCTCAACCATTCAGACTTTGGATTACTCCTACTGCTCTCCCTAGGGGTTGACAGAGGCTGGCTACTGAAAAGGGGAGAAGGAAAGGAGATGTTTTTAAAATCATCTTCACCAGATTACTATAAAAATTTTACTTTCTTTCTGAATAGACAACAAATGACACTACTACAAGATTCTCAGGGATAGCTATAAGGTATAGGTCAAATGCAGGACTGCTCATGAGAAAACAACTTTTTTAAATCCAGAAAGAAACTTCTATCCTCTTTCCCTCTACTCCCCACCCAGGCCCACTAGATGCTATTCCATGTCTCTTTAAATCATCTATTCCTTGGTTTAAGAACATATTTTTTTATAATATGTACTTCTAGGAAGATCACATTTTTAGTCAATATGAGCTACTTTAACCTGAAAGTAAATAGGTTCCTATTCTCTACAGAAGTGACAGTGGTAAGTGAGGGGATCCAGTAAGGAAAGCGAGGAAGGAAGGATAGACAGTGACCATGACTGAACAATGGCACACAAGAGAAAGAAAATGCTAAGATAACTGCCTTCATAACTTTGCACAAAAAAAAAAAAGTTGTCTTGGTAAAGTGAAATCAAAATTTGGAAATATGACCCTTTAAGAGTTTGTACAATGAGCACCTAGAAACCAGCTATGAATCATCTCTTGTAGAAATAAATCGTTTATTTCTACAGCTAGTGGAGATAAATCCTGCTTTAGAACAGAAAGCACTTGTCTTCAAACAACACCAGAGTAACTGCATTTGTGAACTGTCTGCTCCTCTTCCACACAGGCATTACCTGGAATTATTTTCGAGAGAATAAGCATCTCCCTATAAAGCTAACCTCCCAGACACAGGCTGTGGAAGGCTACAGGTCATTGTTCCACACTTTGTAGCTCTTGAGCTACTACCAGAAGGCTCTTAATACTGCAGTTTCCCAAGAAAGACCTCAGAAAAGAAACACATTCCCAGAGTTCTTAACCTGTGAGGACTGCCAAGTTTCTCTTGGGTAAGAGCACCCTCTGGTGGTGAATGTCTGGTTTGTGGCATTACAGCTCCACCTCTGGAGGTATGCTGTCTCCTAACTGAGCTCAACCCTAACTGCTTCCAGGTGGAAATGTATTCCAGAATCTCTCTTGGTAACATAAAAATCCACCAATATCATAAGACTTTGCTTCAGGGCCTTGCACTATAATTCCTAGTTTGTGACTTTGGCCTAGTCCCCTCTCATTTCCTCTGTTAAAAGAAGCAAAACGAAACAATAGGATCAAATAAAATGCCTGCTAATCAGTCAAGTACTACATATATTAAAATAAGAGAGACCATTATGATTTACCAGATACATGCAGATATCAGAATCAAATAGAAAGTTCTTAATATTTTATTCTTATCCCGTAGGTCCCTTCACACTTTGTGTATGTCACCCTTACAAATCTCTTACACCAATAATTTCCTTCCAGATGCCTGCTTTCAACTTCTATCAAGTCCCTTTTTATTAACCTCAAGTTCATGTTACTACCACAGCCTGGTGACCCTACCTCCAGTTTCTCTTCCAAACCACCCTGCCAAATGCTGTTTTATTAATCTTAACAGCTATGTTCATTGAGTCACTTCCCAGCTTTGGAATGAAGGAAAACTTCCTGTGGCCTTGAGCATGGGACTGCGAGAACCGAAGGTACATGAACAAGCAGACCTTGCACAGTATAGCTAGAGCTAGCCTGGACTTCCACCACATCCTTCTACTCTGGCATCTCTGGCATGATTGGCTTTGTGTTCTCTACTTCTTTTCTGCGGGCTGAAAGGCAGTACCTGGTATGGGACACTCGGCTTTCATCATTTGGCCCATGGCTACCTCTTATACCTCCTCCTGCTTTGCTACTTCACATATACACCACAGTCCACCCAAACCATCTCCTGGTTATCCAAAGTCACACATCAGTTATCTGAGCACAGTGCTTTACCATGTTTCCCTGACTTTGTGTGTGGGTATTCTCTGCCTAAAGCAAATTTCCCCCACTTTTTGTTAATCCTTATTCACCCTCCAACACCCAACACCAACATAAACTGCTGGGGACCTCCATTCACTCCTCACCTCAAAGACTAGGTTAGGTATAACTCCCCTATGATAGTTGCCATTATCATACCAGCCATCACACTGTATCCTAATTGTCTTTTGCATCTATATCTTCTCCATTTGCCTAGTATAATACTTGGCATTCAATGGGCATGCAGTTTAGTTGAATGAATAGATGGCTACTGTGTTAGCAAATTCAAAGGCCACATTTTTGTTCTAATCTTACTTCATCTCTCAACAGCACTGGCTGATCTACTCCACCTTCTTCCCTTGGCTTTCATGACATCAAATCCTTGGCTTTCTCCCAGCTCAGGCCCTCTACTGGAATTCTACCTGTGGGTTAGAATGCTGTAACAGGAGATCGAATCAAGATGGGAGAGCAGGATAATGCTGAACTCACCACTTCACATGAAAACGTCAAAATTACAACTAAATTATAGAACAATCAGCTTGGCTAACCATCTGAAGACTCGCTGAACAAAAGCACTATAGCTAAGGATATAAAGAAGAAGCCACGTTGAGGGATGGAGAGGCAGAACAAGCTGGCCCCGGCCACTCACGTGGTGGTTGAGAATCCAGAGGGACATCAAAGCTACAGAGGTTCCCCCCTGACAAGCAAGAGGTCTCTGCCCCATGCCGGGCTTGCCAGGTACTCCCTCCCTTTTTGTTGCACCCAGATGTATGGAGTTCTTGCTGATTTCCCCAGCCTGATGCAGATGGGCTCCTCCTTCTGACACTGTAGTGTCAGCAAGAATTCCATACATCTGGGTGCAACAAAAAGCTGCCAGAAACCAAATCGTCCTCTTAAAGGGTCAGCACAAAAACTCTCACTTGCAAGCACTCACCTTGGGCTCCAGGAGGAGGACAAAAGCTTGGGAGGTGCCAGAGACATACTGGGAGAAATTGAGTTGTGTGAGTTCAGGATAAGGGCTGGAGGGACATCCACTATTGTCCCTGTGTTGAGTTGTCCTCCCATGTGGCCAATAAACTGGAAAAAACAAACAAACAAACACATGGAGGCTAAATAACATGTTATTCAACAATAAATGGGTTAATAACAACATCAAAAAAGAAATCTAAAGATACCTTGAGACAAATGAAAATAAAAACATAACAATCCAATGGGACATAGT
This sequence comes from Vespertilio murinus, assembly GCA_963924515.1. Lineage (NCBI taxonomy): Eukaryota > Metazoa > Chordata > Mammalia > Chiroptera > Vespertilionidae > Vespertilio > Vespertilio murinus. The sequence goes on along the minus strand of OZ004719.1, from coordinate 18,395,240 downwards.
AAAAGCAGTCCTAGAGAGAAATTCATAGCAACAGAAGCTATGAACAATCTAACCTTACAACTAAAGGAAGTACATAAAGAACAGCAACCAAAGCCAATGTGAGTAGATAATAGGAAATTATAAAGATTAGAGTGGAAATAAACAAAATAAGAGTCTAAAAAAAATCAGTACAAAAGATCGATAAAACCAAGAGCTGGTTATCGAAAAGATAAACAAGATTGATAAACCTTTAACTAGACTCTTCAAAAGAAAGACAGCAAGAGAGAGGGGACCCAAAATAAAATCAGAAATGAAAGAGGAAAGTAACAACTGATACTGTCTGCAACTTTGTATAGTGATAGCACTCATCAGCAAGCTGTGATCAGTGGATACTCACTTATATTTGGATCTGAGGTATATTGGAAAATGTTTACCAACCAGCTCTTTGGCAGGGGAGGGTGGCAAGGAAAGAGCCCTGATTTTTAACATTTGCCAATTTCTGGGGTGAAAATACTCCCATTATCCATTTCAAGATATAATCTCAATGTCACTTTAGGAGGAGTTGGGAGGAGATGGTTACAATTGGCTTTCGTGAGCTGGTGCAAGGCAACTCCAATAACCCCCATTCCACCATCCTATATAATAAAAGCATAGTATGCAAATTGTCCCCCCAACCCGGAGTTCTTCTGGGAGTTTGACCAGACTGCTGGCCAGGGGAAGGGAGGGAGTACCAGGCACCTAGGGGAAGAGAGGGAATACTAGGCTGGTAGCCACTAGGGAGCCTACCAGCATATGGATTTCGTGCACTGGGCCTCTAGTTGTTTATAAACATTGTTTTGTTCTTGGTCCTTCTGTTGTACAAATTGTGTACCTTAAAAATTGTTAATGTATAACAGCAGTGATGTTTAATCTTGTTTTCTGTTTGGTTTTATACAGCACACAGAAGGAATATAGTTCCTTTTCTCATTTCATAATAGCTACCCCTGAATGAAATGATGGACAAAGGCGGCTTTCTTGACTAGTTGGTAAAACTGATCTTGCAATGCTAGGGCTGGGGGTCCGGTGGAGGTCTAATCCTCATACACTATGCATTTTACACTGTGTTAATGCTGCGTGGTAAAATATTCTGATTCCCAATGCCTAAAGTCTAACTCAATGATATCACAGAAAACACATTCATTTGTGCTTGTTTTTAATGGCCCTTAAGTAGCCCTTTCTTTATAAGTCATGTTACGTTCCTAAGATTATTGAACAATAATAGTTTATTCTATGTTTTTTATATGATATAGTAACACGTAGTTCCAGTTTTCTGGAAAAGTTTCTTTTTAGCCATTTTTCTTTGGATATTCAGTATTTTTTCCACAAATTATACATATAGGCATAGGGGTATAGGTATGTGAGTGTGAGAGGCAGAGAGAGAGTATGTATGTGTGTGTTGGGCTTTCTCTTGCCTTTTTTTTTTAATAGAATCAGGAAAGAAGCCAGACCTGAATGTGCAATAAAACCATTTTCCTGTTGGCATGCTGTGATGCTGTTGCCAAATTCCTGAAGGAGGTAAGCGTTTGAACTAAAGTCAAACACACCTCTTATGCCGCTACCGGAATCATGAAGCTTCTAATTATAACAGTTGCCCTCACTTTTACAGTGTTTTCAAAGGGCTTTTAAATGCATTATGTCTTCTAGTGGACTTTTGCCAAAGTATGTGCTTGAATCTAAGGTGCAACACCTTTACTTGCATGGTCAGAATCTTGGCAGGAAAGCTGCCAAAAGAACACTAAAGCAAATACCTAGAATTCAAGACTGGAGGAGCGAACAAAATAGGCAATTGTTCACTTCCATCTTGGCTATGACACAATGGTTACTATTATATTTGGGGAGGGGAAAAAACCTAAATAATCATCATTTAAATTAATTTAAAGAAAAATATCCTCTAGGTCCTTCCATTTTATCACAAATGGCTAAGTGAAATAAGTCAGACAAAGAAAGACAAATACTGTATGATTTTACTTATATGTGGAACTAAAAACAGCAACAAAAAAACAAATGAACAAAACAAAGCCTTGTAGAAACAAAGAACAAATCAGGGTTGCCAAAGTGGGGAGGGTTGGTGGAGAAATGGATGAAAGGTGAAGGCGATTACAGTCAATAATAGTGTAGAAACTGCACAAATGGTTATGAGACTTACAGTGGTGTTTACATCGTAAGATATATAAATGTTGAATCACTATGTTGTTCACCTAAAACTGATATAATATTGAATGCCAACTATACTTTAATTTTAAAACTTTTTTTAATATATTTTTTTTGATATTTTACAGAGAGGAAGGGAGAGAGAGAGCTAGAAACGTCGATGAGAGAGAAACATCGACCAGCTGCCCTCTTGCACACCCCCCACTGGGGATGTGCCCGCAACCAATGTACATGCCCTTGACCGGAATCGAACCTGGGACCTTTCAGTCCGCAGACCGACGCTCTATCACTGAGCCAAACCGGTTTTGGCGAATTTTAAAACTTTTAATAAATTAACCTAAAGAAGAGAGATCATCACCTCATCACACATAAGAAGGGTGACCTCCGTGGATAGTGCATATAGCAGATCTGCATAACAAAAAAGAGAAAAGCTGAGAAAACAATCTTTGGAAGGCTTTGGATGGCCTTGCTGAGTCTTACCCACAAAACTCAGACCAAACACTCCACGGACCAAGCTTGAGTCCCATGGCCCTTTCCACCAGAGACAGGCAGGTAATGAAATTGGCAGACCCCCAACACCATATGAGATGGGAAAGGGAGTTCCCAGTGCAAAGTCAGCTGTCAATCAAATGTCCACTACAGGTGAATAACAACATTCCTATTTTGGTGATAAGAAACTTGAGGCCTTGAGTGGTTGAACTTAAAACCAACTTTGAAAATAATATTGCACATTGGAAACCACTTTGAGAAAGACTGGGCCTGCCCGGCTGTGGTGGCTCAGTGGATTGAGCATTGTCCCATGGACCAAGAGGTCCCAGGTTTGATTCCCAGTCAGAGCACATGCCCAGATTGTGGGCTCGATCCCCAGTAGGGGGCATGCAGGTGGCAGCCAATCAATAATTCTCTCTCATCATTGGTGCTTCCTCTTCCTCTCTCCCTCTCTCTTCCTCTCTAAAGTCAATAAAATAAAAAATTACATTAAAAAAAAGAAGAAAAGAAAAGGACTGGGCCTGAGCCCCACCCATATAATTAACCCAGAATCCAGGTGGTAAGAAATGAGGACATGTTTTTTAAAGCTCCTCAGGTGACCCTAACATGCAGGCAGTACTGAGAACCCATATCCTAAGCAGCAGGCCCCCGTTAATAATAAAACCCAGGCTGCAGTGCTTACTTCGGCCACCTTAATCATCCAGCTCATGAGATGGCATTGTCCATTTCACCTGCCTGCCTCCATCCCTCCCTCGTCTCGGTTATCATCCTGTCTTTATGGCTGCAGCCCCTGGTATACATCACTGGATGTAGCAGACTTCCAGTAAATACTTGTTAAACTGGATTGATGTAGCCCCTGGATTTTCACACAAACACTCCTGCTGGAATAAAGAGTTCGTAGGTGGAAACTAATAAAACTACCTTCGTGATGTCGTGATGACATTGATAGGAAGAAAAAGGAAAATGACAGAAACCCATCGCCTAGATTTTATGAGCCAAGGAAGAAACAGAAAAAAAAAAGTGAGTTCAGTAGGTAATGCTCTGGTGTAGCATAAATTACTTTCCAATTTAACATAACCCTTCCAGCCAGCTCCTCAGCTCTCCTTCAGCCAGATTCCCCCAATTAAAGTCTAATTAAGCTTGTCAGCACCTTTCTACAATATTAACTATTTTATTCTTTAAAAAGCTAAACTTTATTAAAGTGAACCCCTTAATGGAAAAGCAGTATAGTCTAAGGTCTTCTTGATCTTTCGAGAACTTTTAATCGGAAGATACTAAACAATATCTTCCGATTAAAAGTTTTAGATTAATTTTGCAGCAGTCAAGCAACTGCGCTTTAATTTAAGAAGCTTCTTTTAGAATTACACTAACATCATAGCACTAAGTTCTGTGTTCCTTTAGGTAATTTCTTTCCCACGAAATGACTTGCTGCTCTCAAATTTTTATTCCCCTTACCCCCCCCCCCCCCCCCCGCCATAGTACTCCTGAAACCATGTGTTTCGTGTTTATTTGGGTGTGAAGATGGGTGCAGGGTAATTTTAATGTCCCCTGTCTGGCTCTCTCCCCCAAAATTTCTCCTTTTTCCGTGCCCCGAGATTTCCCTCTCTGGGATACCTGCGTCAGACCGGCCTCTGGGCTCTCCCCAGCACGGGCCCAGGACTGTGCAGACGCACAGAACATTGGTGCCAATTAAGAACACCTGAGGTCTCCTCTCCTCCCGACCTTCAGCGCACCCCACAGCCGGGCGGAGCATTCCTTCTATGGTTTCTGGGGCCTGCAGATCTGTATAATCAGTCAATCAGTTCCCCAATGAGTTTATTTCTGGCAAAAAAAGATTTAACACTAAAGTGTGTTGCAGACTCAGCGGGGCCCTTAGGCTAAAAGAAGCATTTGCCTACAAAGACCCTTTCCCGAAGCGCTGGGTGGGCCCCCAGGATCTGTCTCAGGCGCCCACAGTGGAACAGACCCAGGGACCCTCCCTTCTTCCAGCCTCGCCAACCACTCTCCTTTCCAGTAAAAACTTTCGGAACCATTTCCCCAGCCATTCTCTGACTCCAGGACCAGCCAACACCGGGTTTTTTATTTTTTATTTTTGTTTTGTTTTTTAGCTTAGCTCCTGGCTGCCGACCAGCCATGAGCTCCCAGGTTCGTCAGAAGAATCCCACGGAGGCGGAGGCCACCGTCAACTGCCTACCTCTCTTTGGGCTTCCATTTCGACCACGACGAGGTGACTCCTCCCTAGTTTGCCGAGGAGAAGCGCCAGTAGGCAAACCACGTCTTCCTGCCGGGACGAGGAGAAGCCGGCCTCCAGGACTGAGGTGCAGCCCTGCACTCGACGCCGAAGCTGGCCCTCCTGCCGCTGCGCACGCGCTGCCGCGCAGACTCCTGACTTCCCGGCAGCCAGTTCGCCGAGGAGCAGGTGGAACTCATCAAGAGGAAGGGGACCACCTGGCCGAGGTCCGCAGGCTGGCGCGCCCCAAGCTGGGCTCAAGCTCCACTAGGGGCTCCGGCGCCCAGCGGACTTTGATGGGCCCTCTGCAAACTCTCCTGTCAGGGCTTTTACAACCACTGGGCAGCTTTATATCTATGAAGAAATAAGAGGGAGGAGAGAGAGAAACATCAATGGTGAGAGAGAATCATTGATCAGCTGCCTCCTGCATGCCCCCTATTGGGGATCTAGCCCACAATCCTGGCATGTGCCCTGACCAGGAATCTAACCATGAGCTCCTGGTTCGTAGGTCAACACTCAACCCCTGAGCCACTTGGGCAGCTTTTAATACCCTGGAGCCTTCCCCCATGCTGTGAACCAAATAGAAACAACAGAGCTTCTTCCCACCCCCCTCTCCCCCCCAGGGAGGGGGGGAGGGTGTGTGTGTGTGTGTGGGAACAACCTTGCTGTGAAATCCAAAGGCACGATGGCAATTATATCCTCTTTGGTCATATTTTTTTCCATGGCTCATGTTCTTCCATGTCTATTGTCAGCGATTGTTAAAGAAAAAGCAAAGTCTGATTAGAGTCCAGGGGAGGATGCATGTTTCTTCAGAGGAAGAATCTAGAATTTCCTTTAGAAACTTGATGCTCATGAATTACTGCTCCATCCCCATAACTGTCACTGCCACCACCCCAGGACTTTAGACTTGGTAATTTAGGAATCTCTTTATCTCTTTGCTTAATTCCTTCTTGACCCAAGTATTTCTTTCATCAGATAGTTTCTGTGGTTGTAGCACATAAATTCAATAGGCTTGAAGGGTCAGCGGGGGAAGCCAATCACTATTTGCAATACTGCTCCTATGGGAACATGTGTTATGCACACGGAAATATATGTGCAGCAATGGCAACATGTCTCCTTCCCTCATCTCCACACTCAGGCCCTACCCCTAATTCTATGGAAGGCACTGGACACCCACAGCAGTAAGAGGAAACACTCAGCAGCTCATCTGCTCACCATTCCTCACACTTTCCTTCTTAGTTTGTTTTCTTCCTCCTGAATTACATCCTTCAGTAGTTCCTTCAGCAATGTCCTTTTGTGCCGAATTCTTTTATTTTTATTTTGTCTGAAAATGTTATTTTAGGGAAAGGGAAAGTTTTATTCTTAAAATAGAGTTTAGCTGGCTACAGAATTTAGGTATTTATTTTCTCTTAACACTCCAAGCTTATGTTCCTACTATCTTTGGACCTCTATAATTGCCTATTGAGAAATTTCCAGCCAATTGAACAATCATTCCTTTGTTCATTTGCTTTTCTTCTGGAGTTGCTTTTATTATATCCTTTTATCTTTGATGTTTGGTAATTTCACTAAGATGTGTTTAGATTTATTTTACTTATTCTGCCAAGAACTTTGCTGTGCTTCTTGACTCTTAGGATTCATGGTTGTTGTTGTGTTATTAATGTTGAAAAAAAATTCGTAGCTGCTCTATCTCTCCACCATTCTTTTTATTCTTTCTTACTGAAACTCCTAGTAGATACATGTTTCACCTCCTCCTATCCTTACTCTCTTGATGTTTTATATATTCCAACACTTTCTTTCTAGTACTTTACACATAATTTCCTCAGATTTCCTTTTCTAGTCTATAAATTCTTTTAGCCATATCTAGCATTTCTAACCTATTCACTAGTTTCAATGTCTACATGTTTCCATTTCTAAAAGTTTTAATTATTTTTCAATATGCTTATTCTTTTTCAGAACCCTCTGCTTTATGGTTTTATTTCCTCTTTTCTGTCACTTTAAGTACATATTTTATAGTCTTCATCTGATAGTTCTATTAATTTATACACTGTCATTCATAAGGAATTCAATGTTTCTATAGTGTTTTATAATTTTGGAGTGAAGGCTTATCTTCATTAGGCTTTATTATTCTTAAAATAATCTGTTAGTTGCCCATAGGTTTCTCTTTGCTTTTATAGACACATTATAATTTATCTCCCTCAATTTTCTGTAGTAGTAAGAACACAAAATCTAGTATCTGGTAAACAGGCTTTGAACCCTAGTGTTTTCACTTTATCAGTGAGGAGGCATTCAGCAAAGAGTAGCTGAAAACCAACAAAAAGTGGTTTAAGAAGTAAGAATATTTGCTATCTAATATTTCTAATATTTACTATCTCTTATAAGTCCTGAGACAGGGTTATTGGTGAATTCAGCAACGTTTTTCTGTTTCTCCACTCTGCCACCTTCATTAGGTCACCTTTGTTCTTTGGTTACATTTGCTTAATGTCTTCAAGTGCCCCCCACATACCACAGCCTCACACCAGAGCACCAAAAGGCAGGGAAAGTGCAAAGTATCTTTTTAAGAAGAAGGATAAGCCTCAGGGTGAATTTCCTTTTATGACCAAAATTGTGTTTCATTCTCATGCCTGAACCAATTACTTGGCAAGTGGAAGGACATTACCATGATTAAAGTAGACCAACTAAAAATCATCTCTTATGCTCAAAGAGGGACACTGCCCCTGCAATAGTGAAAAATATTGGGGTTCTCTTTGCAAAATAAACGAGGGAATAGCTGTTTGGTGGGGGTCCAATAGTGTCTTCTCATCTTTATAGCTATTTTATCTTTAAGAAGTCAATGAACATCTCTCAACCTCAGTTTCCTTATCTATTAAATGTAAATAATAATATTATCTTACCATCTAGGTTTTTATGAATTTTCTTTTTTTAAAATATATTTTTATTGATTTTTCACAGAGAGGAAGGGAGAGAGATAGAGAGCCAGAAACATTGATGAGAGAGACACATCGACCAGCTGCCTCCTGCACACCCCCCACCAGGGATGTACCCTCAACTAATGTACATGCCCTTGACCGGAATCGAACCTGGGACCTTTCAGTCCGCAGACGATGCTCTATCCACTGAGCCAAACTGGTTTTGGCGGCTTTTATGAATTTTCAACAGGATTGTTCATGACCACAGTGCCTGAAACATAATAAATGTCCAATAAATGTTAGCTATTAATTTGGCATGTAATTCTCAATAAATCTTATCATTTGATACTCTTTCTGATACATCATCTGACCTCTCCTTTTCTAGAAGCTAATAATATCTCCTATAATAATCTATCACATAATTGAAAGGTTTTCTTTATGTTTGAATCACTGAGCTTCTTCTTTTCTCAGGCCCTTTGCCATTTACCCCAAGTCGCTTGAAGAGAAGTACAAAAGCAGACTCAATGCTAAATTAAAGGACTGACACACACTAGGATAAGAGGAAAATTAGTATAATTCTGGCTATAATATAGCTTTCTCCATTTGAAATGACCAAGTATAATATTCGCTTTTACAATAAATGACTATAAGTCTCATATCTCATATCTGGCTAATTATCCACCATGACCCTCAGATCTTGCTATGTCTAACCATGCCATTCCCCTTACAATTGTTTTTCACAACTCTGTAGTTCCTCCTGGTTCATCTGGGGTAAATGTTTATATTATGCACCACACAAAATATTTCTTCCAGAGAACTGCCTCAAATCTCTATGAAACATAACATCAAAAAGAGAACTCTTTCAAATATAGTTTTATCAGCTTGATATGGCAATATTGTCTTTGCAATTATATACAACTCAGAAATGATGCAGAGCTCAGTGGTTAGAGCATCGGACTGTGGATTGAAAGGTCCCAGGTTCGATTCCAGTCAAGGGCATGTACCTTGGTTGTGGGCACATCCCCAGTAGGGGGTGTGCAAGAGGCAGCTGATTGATGATTCTCTCTCATTGATGTTTCTAACTCTCCATTCCTCTCTCTTCCTCTCTATAAAAAATCAATTAAAAAAAGGAAATTATGCAGAAAATGCTACTGAATGTTGGTGAAAAAGAAGTATTAGTAAAATATCCATATGTCTTATATGAGATAAGTGAAATATGTAGAAATCATCTGAGTATTCCAGAGGGTCTGTGATCTTTAGGTGTTTCATGATGATTTCGTTGAGCAATTCATTTTTTTTTATTTTTTACTCTTCAGTTACAGTTTACTTTCAGTATTATTTTATATTGGTTTCAGGTGTACAGCAAAGTAAACAAATCTTCAAGATAGCTTTAATAATGTCATCTTTGTAAATAAGGCTGTGAGGATCCACAGAAAGAGCCTTGGCCTGGGAATTAGGTAAGCTCGGTTCTAGCCCTGCTCACTGCTGATTATCTGTGCAGCCTCAGGCAACCAATGTGTCCTTTCTGAGCCTCAGTCCCCTCATTCTCCATACTGGCCTCTGTAGCTCTGATTTTTTTCAGCGGGGCTGACATTACTAACCTTGGTCACATCCTGGGACTTGAAAATGTCTTCACAATACCATGTTGATGAGCCAATGGCACTGAGTCCCAGAGATCATTTAGAATTCTCCTTCCACACACATCCCTCGTTTTTCATTTAAGAAAACACTGTTGCAGCAGGCTGGAGCTGGAGGATGACTGGAACCCATATCACTTGTCTCAGAGACACTGTAATTTTCACTAAAGCATGCTACTTCGTCCATATATACCACAATGTCAATATCAGGGGTTAGGCACTAATCCTAATACACAAAAAGCCAGGGGCCATTACGACGAAAACAACTGGACAGACGACTGAACAGCAGTCTGTGTGGGGTGACCAGGCCAGCAGGGGGTTTAGAAAGAAATGACCAAACGACTGAACAGCAGGCTGCATGGGGTAACCAGGCCAGCAAGGGGGAGGGCAGTTGGGGGTGACCAGGCTGGCAGGGGGAAGGCCAATCAGGGGCTACCAGGATGACGGGGGGGGGGGTACAGTAAGAGGTGATCAGGCTAGCAGGCAGAGGTGGTTAGTGGTGATTAATCTGAGGGGGGGGGCAGTTAGGGGAAATCAGGCAGGCAGGCTTGTGAGCAGTTAGGAGCCAGTGGTCCCAGATTGTGAGAGGGATGTCAGATATCCTTTGAGGGGTCCTGGATTGGAGAGGGTGCAGGCTAGGCTGAGGAGACCCCACCCCCATGCACGAATTTTGTTCACTGGGTCTCTAGTATAAATATAAAGTAAAGCAATTATGTTCAAAGGCTTTTACAGCCTTCAAGCAACTTCCACCTCCATTACTTTAATTGAGCCTCACCACAAAGAAAGCTGACACCTGGAAGGATTCAGTGACTTGCCCAGTGTCACTCAGCCAGGTGGTAACAGAGCCAGCACTGGAGTCCAACTCCTTTGATTCCTGCTCTTCTACATTTCCTGGACTTAGCCCTGCCTTCCGTCAAACAGGCTGATTACCAAGAAATGAAGTAGATCTTTCCACTGCCTCTGGCTACTGAGGGATCAACCTAAAAAGTGTTGGTCCATTTGGCAATATACTCCAAGCTATTCCCATGTTCCAATCTACTAATATCAACACTATAATTAAGTTTACTTTTAGGAAACCGTGAGCAGGAAACCAACCATAAGTCAGATATTCCAGCTGATTCTCTCTCTCTCTCTCTCTCTCTCTCTCTCTCCTCTGAAATGGCTCATTAATACACTTTTCATTATGTTAACAATATTATAAATAGGTGGTTCACACAGGCTCAATCAGTAGATAAGCTATTTATTTTTTAGATATGCTATTTTTTATCCCAAGTTTTCTCATCACATAATATTTAATATTTCTTATATTTACAATAAGGAGCTACAACATAGTGGTCAAGGAGGAGGGCTTGAGTGGTCATATCAAGATTTAAATCATGCCTCTTTTTCTAGATATGTAACCTTGTTAGAGTCTTCATTCATATATGGAGATAAAATTGTAGCACAAACGTCATAAAGTTGTTAAGAGAAATAAATGTGCTAATATTTATAAAGGGCTTAAAGTTGTACCAAGCACACAATAAGCAATAAATGTTAGGTATTATTATTATTTATATAATGGGGTGTCACATTATCCTCATTTTACAAACAAGAAAGCAGACTCAGAAAGATTACTGGTTTTCCCAAAGCCACAAAGTCCTAAATATCCTTATGGGAATTTATTTGCTAAATCCTTATTAAAGATGAATTGGTGTCAGGCTGAGAACAAAAGCAAGAATTGGGGGGAGACAAGGAGAAAAACAGGGTATGGGGGGATTTAGGATGGGAGGGATCACTGAAGGACTGTGTGAGAGAACACAGAGCTGAATGTTGTCAACTTCACACTTTTGCTACCTATCCTATAGAATAAAAGCCTAATATGCTAAGTGTCCCATCAACCAGTCAGCAGTTCAACCAATCAAAGCATAATATGCTAATGATGTGCTAAAGCCACTCAACTTCTTACTATGATGTGCACTAACCACCAGGGGTCAGACATTCCAACCAGTAGGTTAGCTTGCTTTTGGAGTCTGGCCAACAGGGTCTGAGTGAAGTGGGCCAGACATGCCCTGAAGCCCTCCTGCAGTCCTCCCCAGCTGGCCAACCTCCCGTGTCTCTCCCCAGCCCCAATTGTGCACCAGTAGGGTCCCTTGGCCTAGCCTGCACTCTCTCACAATCCAGGACCCCTCAGGGAATGCTGCAGAGTTGGTTTCAGCCCAATCCCACAGGTCAGGCCTAGGGACTCCACTGGTGCACAAATTTGTGCACCGGGCCTCTAGTATGTATAAAAGGCTAAGCAACCATCCAACCAGAGGCAAATAAGAACCCAATCCATCTGGAACTCAACAGTATTTCCCAACTGAACAAAATTAGGTACTTGGGCAAGGAAGAACAAGGAATGGCTGTTAGATAAGAATGGAAGTGTTGGCTACAGAAGTCTTGACTCTGCCAGGATCACATAAGGCTTAAAGAAGTCTGACATTAGAGACACTGTGGCATTTTGCAAGCAGGATAAATGATGTACTCAAATATTTGAATGTGATATAGACTTCTTTTTTTTCTTTTATAAAAAATATCCTAGTTTTTTGTTTTGTTTTTTAAATATATTTCATTGATTTTACACAAAGAGGATTTGAGAGGGATGGAGAGCTAGAAACGTTGATGAGAGAGAAACATCGACCAGCTGCCTCCTGCACACCCCCTACCGGGGATGTGCCCTCAACCAATGTACATGCCCTTGACCGGAATCGAACCCGGGACCTTTCAGTCCCCAGACTTATGCTCTACCACTGAGCCAAACCGGTTTCGGCATGATATAGACTTCTTATCCACTAGAAACTTCTGGAATTCAGAAACAAACAGAAGGCAGATTTCCTATTCTTTACCTCCTGAGCAGTTTTTTAGTTTTTCTTTTAACTTCATAAGCATCCTTTTCCTTATTTCTAAAAGGAGCTTATACCAGAACTTTCCTCAAGGGTATATTATAAAGATTTCTAAATGTAATAGAAAACATTAGGAGGATGAAAATGTTCTAAAGTAGATTGTGGTCAAGAAGTCTGAGTAACCCTGGACGCTGTTCTCAGTGGTTAGAGCATTGGACTGTGCACTGAAGAGTCTTGGACTAGATTCCCAGTCAAGGGCATATGCTTGGGTTAGCTCTCTGCCCCTAGTAAGGGCGTGTGCAAGAGGCAACCAGTAGATGTGTCTCTCTCACATTGTTTCTCTCTTGCTCTCTCCCTCTTCCTCCCTCCCCACTCTCTCTGAAGAGCAATGGAAAATTATATCCTCTGTTGAGGATTGGCAGGGGAAAATAAAAAGAAGAAATCAGAGTGGATGGATGCTGCACACATCTCTTCCTATGACCACATAAATTATAGAATAAACCTAGATAATCATCTGAAGACTAGCTGAGCAGAAGTCCACTAACTAAAGATATCAAGAAGAAACCACATCAAGAATAGTAGGAGGAGTAGAGACAAGAAACAGGCTGGCCCTGCACCCATGTGTGGCAATTGAGAATCTAGAGAGAAATCTCAGGGCAGAGGTCCTTCTTGTTCAGCCCCATGCTGGGCTCTCAGCTGGGAAGAGGAGCCCACATAACATCTGGCTGTAAAAATCAGCAGGGATTCCTGACCATTCTGGTGAGATGAAAGGCTGTTGGAAACTCAGGCATCCTCTTAAAGGGCTGGCATACAAATTCATTCACAGGCACTCACGTTGGGCTCTGGCAGAGGGATAGTAGTTTGGGGAAAATATTCAAAGGGATGTAAAGTACAGCACAGGCAATATTGTTGATAATATTGTAATTTTAAAGAGAATATCCTTTTATTAACTTTTGGTCAAGAATATGTTTGTATATTTTCAGAAAACAACTCTGAGACCATCTGGAATCTGGTAACAGAGAGGAATAGACAGAAGTGCTCCAGCCATGAAGACAGAAGAGACACAATTCAGAGATGGAAGATGCTGATGACGCCTCACCATACCAGCAGACAGCAGCTGCGAGTTGCTGAAGGATGCCCGGGACCAAACCAGAGACAGTCAGACCTGCATTACCACCATTTGTCCACCAACCAGATCTGAAATATCATGGCTGACATGTACACATAAGGAACTATTTGACATTGAAATTGGGACTCAAAAGAACTGTTGGCCCAGAAAGGAACTCACTACAGACCGATTCATCTGCCTCTCAGCATAACCATTAAGGGTTGTCGCAGTTCAGGTTCTTACAAGGGTACTTCTTGGATCACATGACCTCACACATCTAGAGGAAATAATGAACAACATGGACTGGTGAACAAAAATAGACCCAGAGAAAGAGAGGCAGCAATCAGACTCTCGAGCCTCAGAGGGAGGGTGGGGGAGGGTGAGAGTGAGGGGAAGAGATCAACCAGAGGACTTGTGTGCATACACATGGGCCTACCCGGTGGCCATGGCCATGGGGGGGGGGGGGGTGAGGGAATGTGTGTGTGTGTCAGGGGGTGTTGGAATGGGAATGGGGGGATAAGGACAATTATGTGATACCATAATCAATAAAAAAATTTAATTTAAAAAAATAATATTGTAATAACTTTATGTTGCCAGGTGAGTACTAGAATTATTGGGGGATCCATTTATATATTACATAATTGTCTATGCTGTACACCTGAAACTAATATAAAACAATATTAAGTGCCAACTGTACTTGAAAAAAATAAAAAGGAAATTATTTAGAACAGGTCTTGGAATGTGGCAAACCCTAAATAAATCTTAACCTTACTTTATTGCTGAATGGTTTTGGGACTAATTTTGAGTTTCTACATAACCCATGGTCACTTCATAGATACTGAGGGCAGTTGCTGGAACTCAGTTCACATAAATGCACAATAAGGGAAGAGTTAGCATGCAGACAGAAATATTATGTGCTCACATGTGACTCTGAGAGAAGAATATAAAGGCATTCACTCGGAACCCAATCGAGATTCAGCGGGCCCAAATCTATCTGAGTCCAGCAAAATCCAGGAACCCAGCAGTATGAGGTTAGAGTCTTGCTTCCCCTATGTCACGTTGGGGGTCAATTTTGAAGAAGTCCTCTGACTGAGGAGTACAGAACTGTGCTCTGCACTTAGAGGTGGGGCTGAGGTTGTACCGTCTGCTTGCCCTGGAACTCTTCCAGGAAGCAGGAGACTCTGCAATTACCCAGAAGGTCTTTTGAGAATTGTTGACAGGAGCAACTGGAAGTTACCAGAGTCAGCAGCAAATGCTGCTGGGAGTTATGGCATGTAGCTTTGTAGAGAGGAATGGTCACCAGGAGCTGTAGGCTTCCCCTGTCATTGAAGACCATGATCCATAAAAGCTGGTGCCATCAAAAGCAATTTCTAAATGACAGTGCTAGAAATTGCCCATGGGGCGGATCCTCATTATTCAAAGCAGCAGAGCCTAGGTCAGAACTGGGAGGTCTTATTGCTCAGACACTTCTGGCCCTCTTTACTGTCAGTTCAGAGGAACAAAGAGATGATCATTGAACAGCAAACTTTAGAGGGAACAGCATGTGCTTGGAATCAAAAGACCTGGGCTTGAGTTCAGGGTTTTCCATTCTGTGACCTTGGTAAGTCCCTTAATCCTGAGCTTCAGATGATTTAATGAGCATATATATATATATATATATATATATATATATATATATATATATATATATATATGTTTTATAGCAGGTATACAGTACCAGGAAAATGGAAAACATTGTTATCATTACTCTTTCAGTACATTTCCCAAAGAAGAGCAAAATTAACAATTTTGCACCAGAAAACTTGAAAGAATACAACCCCAGAAAATCTGAGTGGAGGCCCAAGTCAGTTTTAGAAACCTCTCATAAGAAACAGAGCTAAAAAGGATGAGGTTTGGAGAATGAGAGTCTCACTAATGAATAGGATCTGATTCAAATTTGTGATCTCAAGTTTTTGGGCCTCTGCATAAATGTGGTACAAGTTTTCAGCTGCTTAATGTTCTTGAAATCCCATTTTGTTTCAAATGAAAAACCACCTGAAAGTTTCCTGAAGAGGGTTTTTTAGGGAAAATTTAACCATAACATACCTGTGGTTGATTGTCAGTATAGTCCCTTCCAAAGTTCCTCCGGAAAACCAGAAGGCAACAATATTGCAGCAACTGGGAGAGAGAGGGACACATAACAAGATGTGATCGCAGCTGCTATGTGGAGTCAGGACACCCTAGATACCTACAGAATGGTGCTGAGGGCCACTCTCTCACCACCATCTGGAGCCATCACAGGGGCCATGCTACCTCCGTGCCTCTCTTACCCAGGGCACCATCTTCTGTTTTGGCAATGACTGGCGCTTCTGACAAACTCCATCTGTCTAACCACTTTGAGTTTCCACCGCATTGACATCTGGTACTCAAAACTATTCAATCTACTGTCAACAGAGCTTTCTTTTATAAAAAGAAAAAAGAAAGAAAGAAAAAAAAACACAGTCAAGAAGTGATGGAACCCAAACACTATCTAAATGAAACAGAGAAACATCATTCTTTTGTTTTGTTTTGTTTTTTAAATAGAGCTTTCCATCCCCCACGTGTTTATTCTATAATTAGAAAGGGTATTGCGATCACCCTCTAAAAATCCTGTTTTTGTAATACTGAATTTACCATATGATATTAATTTGAGGAAAGAAAAAAAACAGGGAAGCAGCTACAGCACAAAGAGTTCTGCAATGCAGTACTATGGAGTTTCAGAGGCACGAGTGATAACTGGAAAAAAAATAGTCTATTAACGTTTACTGACATGAAAGTGATGAAATTGTTCAGTTCAAGTCCACATTGACTCTTGCCTGGACTATTGCAAAAGACTGAATTGCTTATCCTACTTCTCACTTTTTCTCTACTGTGATTCAATCTCCAGAAATTATTATCCTGCACCCCAAGAAAGATCATGTCCTTGGTCTGGTCAGAAGCCAAACATCATCACCTACAGAATAAAGGACTGCCCCCCAAACTCAGTATCCAGGGTTCCCTCTGTCATTTTCTACAAAGGTGACACTCTCTCCCCTAGGGGGGTGTTTGGAAAAGTTGGGGGAATTCTTCTCAATGATCAAAACAACATAGAGCAATAGTGGCTTTTTGAAGGCTGGGACCAGGGATAAACACTCACTAAGACACCAAAGAACCATTCCACCAAACATACCAATAGCATACCCATTGAAAAACTCAGACTAGTTTTATTTCTTTTTTAAACATTTATTTGTTGATTTTGGATAGAGAAAGGAAAGGAAAAGAAAGGAGAAAGAGAGGGAGAGAAAGGAGAGAGAGAGAGAGAGAGAGAGAGAGAGAGAGAGAGAGAGAGAGAGAGAGAGAGATTAAATTGATTGATTTGTGTTTCCACTTATTTACGTATTCATTGAGTGCT
The DNA here is from genome assembly GCA_963924515.1 of Vespertilio murinus. Lineage (NCBI taxonomy): Eukaryota > Metazoa > Chordata > Mammalia > Chiroptera > Vespertilionidae > Vespertilio > Vespertilio murinus. Next base: position 18,378,431 of record OZ004719.1, on the reverse strand, counting down.
TCTAGTACATGCCCTGCCTGGGGATGGGGGATAAAACCCACAACCTTGCTGTATCAGCTCAACGCTCTAACCAACTGAGCTACCTGGCCTTGGCCCTGATTAGTCCCATTTCTAACATCAGAGGCTGTGCTCACACTAGAGCCTTGTCTGAGATGTCCTTCCCAACCCACTTACCTTTAACACTCTCTGACTCTCAAAACCCACGATCAACTATTCTTAGCCTCCAATCAACATTAATTTCTCCCAATTCTATGGTCCCACATGACTTTGCTTATACCTCTGCTGTTAACACTTATTGTATTCTGCCTTATATCATTGCCATTTTATTACTCTCATCTTCACTACCAATTAATATATTCCTTGAGGATAGGAACTGTTTTATACAGATTTATACACTTCAAACACTGAGCATTCACTTAGCACCTTACTATCTGGTACTTAGTAGATTTGTTGGATTTAATTGAATTAGACTAATTATTTTAAAATATTTTTTCTGTTAAATGCATGCATGCAAGAATATTTTAAACTTTAAAAAATTATTAGTAGATTTAATGGTAAGGTCTTACTTTTTAGTTCTTCATGGGAAAAAAATATGTTTAAGTAAATTAAAATTTTAAAAAGTTGGTTTCTGTCCTTGTAACTTAGGGTTAAATCCTTTCAAAAGAAACAGCCAAAAGGAGTTAATCTTCCAAAAGTCACAAGGAAAGGCAAAATGTAATTTTTTTTGGTGTTACCCAGTGAGATTTTTGTGTATGCAAAGCTCCCCAAATGACTTTAAACTTTACAAATTTCAATTTACTTCAATTCAACTTTCAAAAAATAATTTTTAAGTCACCTTTGGACTAGGATGAAACGTGGAAAATTTCAACTCAAAGTAAGATTTTTTTTTTTTCTAGGAAGCTGTGAGCAAATGAAAACAAGATTTGGCGGGAGCATTCTACCACCTCTACCATAGGACGGGTCACTGCCAGCACCATACTTGATGAGACATCTGGCAAGAGGCCTGCTGTAGAAATACAGTCTGTGACTTTATTTTGCTGGACATTTCATCTGTGAAGATTTTCTTTTCCAGTTACAAAGTCCTCCCAAGAGGGACATAGCTGCTTTTTGGAAACCTGTGAAGTGTTGGCAAGTCTTGCCCTGTTTACCATGGAAACTTGTACTTGGATAGAATTATAGCATATGACCTGGTACAAGCATAGATGAATGTTTGATGCCTGCTATTTTCTCTTCATGTTGATTTGGAAATTATAAATCACAGAACCAGATCAAATAGCTTTGATCTTTCCAGTTTATTTGTTCATCGTGGCATAGGGTCATACCTGCATAGACTTGAAAATACATTAGCAGGTAATAGAACGTGTTATGATTAAAATGCATGAGTTTAGTTCTGATTAATCTGCTTAGGATTGCCTGAAAAGTAGCCTATTTGTAAGCATGGATGATTTAATACCTGCTTGTTTGTTGTTCTTTCTTAGAGAGTTCTAAAAACTATATAGCTTCAAAATTGCATTGATAGGTTTGTGGAGTTTTTTTTTTTTTAATGAGAAAGAAATTAATTAGCTCTGACTGCAAGCAGATATTATCTGCTTTCCTCTAAATAACTGTTTAAAGCATCTGGCCCAGGATTGTGTAAGAGATTTGTTTTTAAGTCTTTGGGAAATAGTTAACTGTCTAGTTTAGGACCATATCGCTTCTTGCCTGGATTACTGCAACAGTTCCTAACTGGATCCCAGACTGGGATTTTTGCACCCCACCTCCAAGTCATTTGCCATACTCCTTGCTAATGGTACTGTCATTCAAAAAATAGATCTGATTCCCCCAACGATTAAAATCCTTCAAAGATTTCAGGAGAGCTTTTAGGAGAAGGTGCCAGATTAATATGACATGCAAAGTTCTACCATTGCCTTCCCTCTTGCCTCACACTTTCACTCGGTATTCCACTGTGCCACGTATCATGCTGTAAGTTATCACTCATTTGTGCTGCTTTGCCTTAGAACCAGCTGTTCCCATGCATATAATGTCACCTCTGGAATTCCCTGCCCTTTCCATGACTTGCTCCTATTCATATTTCAGTTCCTGGACCACTTTCTCCAGAAACCAACCCAAAGTTTCTCATCTAGATAAAATGACACCCCCCCAAAGTACCCCAGTAACCTTGTGCATATCTGTAGGGTGACAGCCAAATCACACAGCCCTGCATTTTAATAGCATGGAAGTTTCAAAAGACCAGATTTTAACTGGTGTCTAACAGTACTCTGGTATGTAGAAGGTACTCAATAAAAATTGGCCAAATTATAAATGAGCAAAAGGATGAATGAAGGGATAAAATGTGTATGTTTACATAGTACTTGTTTTACCAGTTTATCAGTTTTATTTTTATATACTGATCTTGAATTTGCCATTTGGAAAGGACCTTGGGAATTGTTTTTTTTTTTTCCTTTCTACCATTTTCAGGAAGCAATCTAGATTTAAGAACACAAAGTTTAAATAAGCTGAAAAGAATTGAAAATTCTCTTTTTAAATATATATATATTTTATTGATTTCAAAGAGGAAGGGAGAAGGAGAGAGAGAAAAACACCAATGATGAGAGAAAATCATTGATTGGCTGCCTCCTGCATGCCCCCCACTGGGGATCAAGTCTGCAACCCAGGCATGTGCCCTCAACCAGAATCGAACTGGGGACTCTTCAGTCTGCAGGCTGATGCTCTATCCACTGAGCCAAACTGGCTAGGGCAAAAATTCTCTTTTTGTGGCTAATGCAGCTGTGGCTCCCGGTCCCAACAAATATTTGAAGTATTGGGTGCTGATTAAACTGACCAGTGTGTTTGCTTCTCTTCCACCTACCAGCCCCCACAATCTAAGAGAATGTCTCCCTGTCATTGTCTTCTAAACAGAGTTCAGTATGCTCTGACAGGAGATGAGGTAAAGGTCTGTCTGCAGCCATTCATGAAGGTGATGGCATAGTGCAAATGATTTAGCCTACCGGGTTGGTTTAACAGGTATCTCAGCATTGACAAGACCAAAGAGAATTTCAGTTTCTTCTATGACACCAAAGATTGCTTTGCTTCTTATAATATTACTCCTAAGGAGGCCAAGTACAAGTTGTGCGAAGAGAGAAGGATCTTTAAGGACACGAGGGGAATTCCTCATCTGGCAACCTGTGATGCTCATACCAACTGCTACCCTGATTCCCTCAGCAAGGTGAATGACACCATCCAGATTGATTTGGAAAATGGCAAGGCTACTGATTTCACCGGGAACCTGTATGTGGTTACTTGAAGTACTACTAGTAACCTGGAAAGAATTGGTGTGATAACCAACTGAGAGAGACATCCTACTTCTTTCAATGAGTTCATACAAAGACGACATCTTTGTTATTGGCAACGCCAACAAACCATTGATTTCTCTTCCCAGAAGAAAAGGGATTCAGCTCACCACTGCTGAAGGAGAGACAAGAGACTGATAGCCAAACAGAGCGGTGGGTGAAATGATCTCTAGGTGACATGATTGTTAGGGTCTTTGTACTTAATTAAAGACAATATGGCATAATTTAACTTTTTAAAGAAATAAGCCCTGGCTGGGTGGCTCAGATTGTTGGAGCATCATCCCCTGCACTAAAAGGTGGCAGGTTTGATTCCCAGTTAGGGCACAAACCTAGATTTTGTGAGTTAACACCCAGTTTGGGTGCATATAAGAGGCAACCAATTGATAACTCTCTCTCTCTCTCTCTCTCTTTTGTTAAAAAAGTGTGCTATTAACTTGAACCAGCAATAGGTTTATAATTACCCCTGAGATTTGAAATAATCTGCTTGCAGGATTTGTGACTTTTCCACTTTAAAAAACAAACAAACAAACAAAAAACCAATCAAACAAAACCTGTATATGCATTGACTGTTCAAAGAGCCCAATATTTATTTCTGGTGGCAATAAACCCAGATCCAGTCCAGAACATGTACTTCCTGGAACCTTCCACCCAGGCATCAAGAAGCCAAAGCAGTATTTGAAATCAGCCATCTATGTAGGAAAAAAAAATCTACAGAACGTGGCATGAAGTACAACAGACTTTCTAGCCCCCAAAATCCATCCCTTCCTGACCCCTACCCTTACTGGTCAATTTCTGAAACTACCTTAACAAACAGATACACACAATAAGAGAAAATAAGGCTAATGTCCAAGAGATTACCCCTGACTTAAATTCACATTACCTATTATATTCCTCTTTTTACCTTCTGTGCCAGGAAACTCCAGAATTTACTGTTCAGATGTAGTAAAACTTTTCTAATTTCTGCTTCAGTTAGAATGTTTTTTTCCTTTTTTCTATATTTTATGAACTAAATATTTGTGGCCCCTCCAATTCATATATTGAAGCCCTAATTCCCAGTATGGCTATATTTAGAGAAGAGCGCCTCTAATGAAATAATTAAGGTTAAAGGAGGTCATAAGGGTGATTCCCTGATCCAATAGGATTAGTGTTCTTACAAGAAGAGACACCAGAGACCTGGCACACTCTGCTTCTCTCTCCCCCTTCTCTCCCTCCCTCCCTGCACATGCACCAAGGAAAGGCCATGTGAGGACATAATAAGAAGGCAGCCAGGAAGAGAAATCTCACCAGAAACCAAATCATCTTGAACCTTGATCTTGGACTTCTGGCCTCCAGTACTATGAGAAAATAAATTTCTGTTGTTTAAACCACCCAGTCTACAATATTTTGTTGTGGTGGCAAGCTATTACATATATGATTCCTGTCTTCCCTTTTCATCTGTCTCTTTACTGTTTCCCTAGCAAACAATCCCTAGGCTTTGATCACCATAAACTCTGCTATGATATATCCTCTCACCATCCACGAAGGCTTTAAAAAAATATTCTGTAAACTGAAAGAAATTAAGAAGGGTAATAACTCAGCATAATAATTTGGAGGCTGCATTCAATTTACCCTTGCAACCTTAAAGTTAACCTTGTTTATTCCTTTTTAAAAGTATACTCTAGCCGAGACCGGTTTAGCTCAGTGGATAGAGTGTCCTGTGGACTGAGAGGTCCCGGGTTCGATTCTGGTCAGGGCACACCTTGGTTGTGGGCACATCCCCAATGGTGGGTGTGCAAGGGGCAGCTGACTGGTGATTCTCTCTCATTGATGTTTCTAACTCTCTATCCCTCTCTGTAAAAAAATCAAATATATATATATATATATATATATATATATATATATATATATATATATTTAAAAAGTATACACTATAATTTTATTAAAAACCATGATATCTTCTTTCTCCCTATTATACTTAGTATTCAATTTTATATGAGAAGTTTCTGTACAACTGGCAAAATTAACAAATGTGCTAATGTGGCTTGATTTCATGGGATGGTGTGTCCTTATTGGTCACCAGAACAATACTCTCCCATCCCATTTTCTTATTTTTCATATTTTTATCTCTCTTCCTTAATATGATCCATAATTCAGTCACACTCCTCCATTCTCAGACCTTTCCCTCCTAATACCTTAACAGGGAATGATCTCAATATTGCCTATTTCTCTGCTGTTATTCACTTTATTATTTTTTTTAACTTTCCAATTTCTTTTCTTTTCATTTTAACTAGAGGCCCGGTGCACAAAATTTCACCCAGCCTGCACTGTCTCCAATCTGGGACCCCTCAAGGGATGCCTGATCCTGCATGGGCAGTTGGTCATCCCGCTCACAATCCAGGACTGCTGGCTCCCAACTGCTCACCTGCCTGCTGGCCCAATTGACCCTAACTGCCCTCCCTCGCCAGCCTGGTCTCCCCTAACTGTCCTCCCCTGCAGGCCTGGTCGCCACAACTGCTCTACCCTGCCAGCCTGGTCACCCCTAACTTCCCTCCCCTGCTGACCTTGTCACCCCCAACTGCCCTCTCCTACAGGCCTAGTTCCCCCCAACTTCCCTCCCCTGCAGGCCTGGTCCCTCCCAACTGCCCTCCTCTGCAGACCTGATCAAGCACAACTGCCCTCCCCTGCTGGCCATCTTGTAGCGGCCATCTTGTGTCCACATGGAGGCAGCCACCTTTGACCACATGGGGGCAGCCATCTTTGTGTATTGGAGTGACAGTCAATTTGCATATTACTCTTTTATTATATAGGATTCTTTATTGTTTAAAGTATTACATATGTCTCCTTTTTCCCCACTGACCTTTCCCCAGCTACTCCAAGCCTCCATCAATTTGTGAAAATTATGTTCTTATAAGATATATTCCAGATAGTTATCCTATAAGCTCTATGAATGATAAGATAGTGTAAGAGAAGTATAGATCTTTAGAGCTACAACAAGGCTAATAATGTTTAATTAATAGTTTTGGGGTCAAAAAAGGTATCATTTATTCAGCCCTAACCAGTTTGGCTCAGTGGATAGAGCGTTGGCCTGTGGACTTAGGAGTCCCAGGTTTAATTCCAGTCAAGGGCATGTACGTTGGTTGTGGGCACATCCCCGGTGGGGGGTGTGCAGGAGGCAGCTGATTGATGTTTCTCTCTCATTGGTGCTTCCAACTCTCTCTCCCTCTCCCTTAATCTCTGTAAAAAAATCAATAATAAATAAATATGTATACTTTATTCAGATAACAAGTGTTTCCACTACAGCGTACATGCTTAAAATTTATGCATTTATTTAAAATTCTATTTTTGTCATTTTTAATTTTTTAAAAATCCTCCAAAAAGTGGTCAAACTTTGTAGATTCCTGTGTTGTAGACATCAATGAGAAGTAATGTTAGTGAAACCCAGGAAAAATAATTAACTTAAATGTGATTTGAAAATACTTTATGAGCACCTAAAAAAAAATCTTGAAAATCTCCTGGATGAGCTTGTCAAGATTAGTCTCCCGGGCCCTTAAAAGCTGAATAAAGTTAAATGACTCAAGATGTAGCAGTGCCCAAATATAGAATGACCATGGATGCAAGTGTGCCTCTATACATGGTCTGGAAAACATCATTGCTCAGAAAAGTGATCACCAAGTCTTTCGAATTCAAGAATTAAAGTATGCCGAAACCGGTTTGGCTCAGTGGATAGAGCATCAGCCTGCAGACTGAAAGGTCCCAGGTTCGATTCCGGTCAAGGGCATGTACCTTGGTTGCAGGCACATCCCCAGTAGGGGGTGTGCAAGAGACAGCTGATCGATGTTTCTCTCTCATTGATGTTTCTAGCTCTCTATCCCTCTCCCTGCCTCTCTGTAAAAAATCAATAAAATATATATATTTTAAAAAGAATTAAAGTGATTAGTAGTATTTTCTGGAAATGACCAAAAAGAGATTATTAGGCTTAACATTCAAGATTTTTCATGGACTGCCCAACACAGACCTTTCTAGTTTTCAATTCCACAATCCTATCATAGACCTTACTCTGCAGTCAAAGGAAACTCTTTCCTGATCACTCATGCCCTGTATTATTCTGTGTTGTTTTCTTCATAAAACCTACACTGTCTGAAATTATCTAATTGATTTGTTTACTGTCTGTCACGTACTTCTCAGAATGTTAAGACTCATATGAACAAAGGTTTTTCTTTGCTTAGCGCTGGATCTCTAGGGTCTAAAACAGTATTTGTCATATAGTAGGCACTTTATAAATATTTACTAAAGACCCAGTACATGAAATTCATGCACGGGCATGGGGGTGGTGTCCCTCCGTCCAGCCTGCACCCTCTCCAGTCTAGAACTCCTTGAGGGATGTCTAACCACCTGTTTAGGCCTGATCCCACTGGGCATACCTCTCACAATCCAGGACTGTCTTCTCCTGCAGTTCTGGTCCCCCCAACTGCCCTCCCCTGCTGACCTGGTCTCCCCCAACTGACCTCCTCTGCTGGCCCAGTCACCCCTAACTGCCCTCCCTGCTTGCCTGATCACCTGCAATTGCCCTCCCCTGCAGGCCTGTCCCCCCAACTTCCACCCACTGCAGGCCTGGTCCCCCCCGCAACTATCCTCCCAGTAGGCCTGGTCCCCCCAATTGCCCTCCCCTGCAGGCCTGGGTCTCCCCCAACTGGCCTCTTCTTCTGGCCTGGTCACCCCTAACTGCCCATAATTGCCCTCCCCTGTAGGCCTTCTTGTGGTGGCTATCTTGTATCCATATGGGGGCAGCCATCTTTGACCACATGGGTGCTGCCATCTTGTGTCTTGGAGTAAAGGTCAATTTGCATACTACTCTTTTATTAGATGGTATGGAATGAATGAATGAATGAATGACATAGTTCCCATAAACATATGGACTTAATTGCTTCTGTGCCTTGTCATATACAGTTTCCTCTATCTACATTGTATGTACTCTCCTTCCTCTCTACATCTTCATGGTCCAGTTGAAATTTTATAGCATTCAGGTTTATGTCGGAGTTGCCAATGTACAAGCTTCAGCTCCCTTCACAGAGTAGAAGATATTTAAGGGGTCAGCCTTTGATGATTTCTGGGCACGCATGCGCTCATGTGTGCACACACACAAACATACACACACAATCACTTAGTAAGCATTTATCATACTAATAAATTAATGTACCATTTACTTTAGCTAAAAATTCATCAAGAAAAGTGAACCATTATTTGGTTAGTGCTGTGAAATAGCAGAAGAAATATATCAGTTACATGTGTTCAAAACCCACATAGACACAATCAGAGTAGCAACATTCGAATGTAAATTCTGGTCACTAGTTAATAAACCTGGATTTAATTTTGTCATATTAAGGCCAGTTGTTTCCTGCCTGGCTCCTGGTGCATATCCAGGACTCCCTATGGCACTCTGATGGGAGTTTGGGGAAAAAGAGGAGGAAAGAAGAAAAAACACAATCTTCCCAAACCTACATAAATCTGCAGGGGCCTTCTGATGTCGGTTTATGTCAGGCTGACCTCTGCTCTGCTCTAGTTGGAGAATTTGGCTCGAACAGGTCAGTTGAGATTTATTGAAGGCAGAGAGAGAACTGCTTTTGTTCATCCCTGAACTGAGGGTTTTAGTACCCGGTCATTCATGCTAGCCCCACTCATTTTTTCAACCATCAATTCCCTATTCTCTTCCCTCTCCCTCCAGGCATTTAGTATCCAACAGCCTATTTAGTAACAACTCTAAACAAGAATTCTCATGACTTGTATTGACAATTAGTTCTCTTGACTATAAAAAAGTATCAATATTTAATCTCATTCTTTTTCTTTACTTCTATCCTCAGAAGTGTGTCCTTTTTATTTAAAGTTGCTATGTACGGGTTGCCCAGGACCAAACCAGAGAGTGTCGGACCTGCATTACCACCATTTGTCTACCATCCAGAACTGAAATGTCATTGCTGACATGTACACATAAGGAACTGTTTGACATTGAAATTGGGTCTCAGAAGAACTGTTGGCCCGGAAAGAAACTCACTACAGACTGATTCATTTGCCTTTCAGCATAACCATTATTGCTTGTCTCATTTTCAGTTCTTGTAAGTGTATTTCTAGTAGGACATGATCTCACTCATCTAGGGGAAATGATGAACAACATAGACTGATGAACAAGAACAGACCCAGAGACAAGGAGGCATAGATCAGACTGTCGAACCTCAGAGGGAGGGTAGGGGAGGGTGAGGATAAAGGGGAGAGATAAACCAAAGGACTTGTGTGCATACATATAAGCCTAGTGGTCAAGGACAACAGGGGGTGAGGAGGGTGGGAAGGGTATGTGTGGGGAGGGGTGTGGGATAGGAATGGGGGGGACAAATATGTGATACCCTAAGTAATAAAGAAATTTAAACACACAAAAAAAGTTGCTATGTAATATCACTTGCTGGGTCTAGAAGTGAATGAAATCTGTAGATGCCAGCACAGTTGGCGCGTTTTTTTTTTTTTACAAGTATGAACAGGGAGTTACAAACTGGCCAGTGAGTCCCAAAGTCCAGTATGTAATACCCAAGTTGTGATACCCCAAAAGGTATTATAAAATTCTTAAAACTAAATTAATTTGTATTCACCTTAAATTTTTTAAAATAAATATGGGACAATAGAATTCCTTGACACAAAACATAAAAGTTGTTGCAACTCCAAACAGATTAGGAACTGTTGTTCCTAGAGACAGTCCACTTCGTGAGTATTTTCAGTTACTTAACACAATGTTTAGATATTTTGTAGTGATAATAAATGAATTCATGATTCCTGCATTTAAAGTCTTTGCATTTTAAAAATATATTTTATTGATTTTTTACAGAGAGGAAGGGAGAGGGATAGAGAATTAGAAACATTGATCAGCTGCCTCCTGCACACCCCCCACTGGGGATGTGCCTGCAACCAAGGTACATGCCCTTGACCGGAATTGAACCTGGGACCCTTCAGTCGCAGGCTGATGCTCTATCCACTGAGCCAAATCGGTTTTGGCTAAAGTCTTTATATTTTAAACTACTCACTCCTCTATAAGTCCTTGGAATTAGAAGCCTGACATGGGTGGGAGGGCTACACAGACAGGAGTTTCTTGGACCAAGTATTACTTCCAGGCCTCAGGATGGCTTGCTAAGATTAGAAGACATGCAAGAGTTACCCTGTGGTCAAGATAGAGAGATACATATTAATCGACCCTAATTCATATTTCACTGATGCTGGTGAGAGTCAGACATGGCTTACTCACAAGATGACCTTTAAACTTGATTTAAAACATCCTATACAAGTTGGGATGTGAATTAGGAACACGAGGAGGAGATAAGGAAGGGTTCATTGTGTACCCTCAATCCCAACTGCACTGTGCTTACAGCTGGAAAGCATTCTGCTTGGTACCAGTGTACTCAACACAAATAACAGTTGATATTTATTTAATAGCATTTAGAACTTATTACCTAGTATTTATTTAGTAGTTATTATGTGCCAGGAATTGTTCAAAGTCCTTTAACATAGTAGTCATTTCAACTTCACAACAAGTAGTGGGAGGAAGGATACTGTTGCTGTTTTTGACAGAGAATATACAACTTGCCCTAAATTGTATAAGCATTAAGTGGCAGAGCTAGGTTTCAAAGCTGGGGATTTATGGCTCCAGAGCCCATACTATTAACTGCTATGCTTAAGAGGTACATGGCATGTCTATAAAACTCTGGTGAAAGATATCTTAAAGTTGCAGAATATTGAATAAGCACTGCACAAGAACAAGAAAAGTGATGCCATTCTAAGGGAATGCATTGCTGCCAACAATCCCAGAAAGGTAGCAGACTAATCTAGATAAGTACCGACTGGAGTTACCAAGATGAGTACACATACTACCTGCATCATCACTAGAAGAAGGCATTCCACAATTGCAAAATAGAAAACTATTTAAAACCATCCAGAAAAAAAATCATGCATTTGCTATAGACAAATCAAATTACTATGAAACATGACTAATACTATAATGATGGATTTTCCTCAGTTATTTTTAAGGGGACATTAGATATCAAGCCAACCCTTCTTGGCTTGACAGCTGCAAACAGGTATGCAAGAAAGGAAATGAGCAAATATGGAGTATTGCAATGAGGCATCACTGAACTAATGTCACCATGATCATAAGGCACTAGAGGTGTTTTGCAGAAATATCATTACTCCTTTGAAGTAATTTATCTTTTAATGGACTATATCCATGGTCAGCACAAAACTCCTTTAGACAATATGAGGAGCTATAATCAGGGAAGAACAGATTAGAGCTCCAGTACTAGTTAATCATTTTTTGTTGTTTTTACTTATATCATATTTGTTCATTCTTCTTTCTCTTCATGGTATCAACATTGATACACAGTTTTACAAGAGGAACTCCATCTAAATCAGGCATGCCCAGAGGACTCACCTAGACAACCCTGGATTAGTGAATCCTACCATACATTGTTATCAACTTAGTAGAAGCAACCAAAATTACAGAGATTTCTTCAAGAAGCCATGACTTAAAATTCTGCTTTAAGCCTAATAGAAATTCAAAATTGTAGATATTATTAAATAATTACATTTTACTATTTCAGCAACAGGAAATGTCACAACTGTCATTACAGTTCTCACTGAGATTAATAATACCCAAATGCCCACATTACCAACCAAGTTAAAGAATGAAAGGAACTGTTTGCTTTATGAAATACAGGTTTGCTGTCATAATCAATGAGATGATCATATGAAATTCAGCACTTCTAATCTATTCAGTTACTTAGATCACTTAAACAATTATATAGCCTTAACTAAAAATTCTATATTTCATTACTATCGAATTGTTTTAGAAAAGAAAATACAAAATTAAAAATTGAATTATACCTGTAAATGGAAAATAAATGAGATAAACATATTTAATCATCTACAAGCAAAATTAAGATACTTTGGATATGCAGAACATTTAACTATATCTTCAAATAACACCTTTGTCAATGACAAATGAGTTGCTAATTAGTTAAATTTAAGCCTATATAATTTTTAATAAATTCGTGGACTTCAAGCTTCAGGAACATAGTATTTAGCATATACTCTCTTGCTCATGACAATAATTATGTAAACTAATAAAATTATAGAAACAACAAATGTTTTTATTATTAATAAAGTAAGACAACACTCCATCATTCTCACATGCTTTTTTAAAAAATAAATCTTTATTGTTCAGATTATTACAGTTGTCCCTCTCCCCCCTTCCCCCCATAGCTCACCTTCATCCAGTTCCCACCTCACCCTCTGCCCTTAACCTCTCCCCTCTCCCCCACTGTATTAACCATTGTGCTGTTTTCATTATTTCAAAGATGAGGAGGGAAAATTGACTTAACTCTACCATTTTTAACTGCAATTTTCTCATAATTAATAATTCTAACTATCATTAACATGTCAAATGTTCTAACCATAGTTGAACACAATGGAAAGGCGAGTGTGCAGTCTCCTGGCTCCCTAGCTTCCCAGCTCCCTGCTGAAAGCAGGTGCCGTGTGCTGCCTCTTATCAGCCATACAGCACTGGGATTAGATTTAGTCTCAAAACCCTTCTCAACCTAGCTTTCCAAGTACCACTACTGATTGATGAAGGAGGGTACATGACAGGATAACCATTTTTCATTCTGTCTATATTTGTAATTGTTACATAAATAAATCATTTACTTGTGAAAGCCCTCCTTTGTAACTTCAAACAATGCCATTTTTCCAGTTAATCACCAGGAGATTTTTTTCCAGTGAAATCACTGGTGGATCATCTTTGCTGATGTTTGGACTCCTGGAAGCCCAATTTGATTCATGGTCTTGACTTCCAACATGATCCACAGTCAGAGCAAGTTTTAAAACGTCTGACTTAAAGGCACAGACATGTATTAGAGAAATCTGAGAGAGGAGCTTTACCAGATGCTAACCGTGAGTGTCTCTTCATCTGCGAGCCAGCTTCTAGCAAGTTCCACTTTCACCACTCTGCACAGACTCTCAGAGTTTTAGCTAGAATTTATAATCTGCAAATGGATGGAACAAGCTGCTAAAACAAACCAAATTTCCTATTTATTCTGGACTGCTTATGATTAATTAAACTATTAGCTTTGAATTTATAGCTTTTGCACTATGAAAAAGAAACCTATTTTTAGACATCAACCATTGAATGATAATAAAAAATGTTGCAGTTAAATTAAGTCAAGTTCAATAGAATATTAAATTTGACATTTCTTTATCTTTTGGTTTCTCTTTCTTTATAAATGATGCCATATATACATCATAAAACAAGGTGCTGGACTACTTCCTTATTTATTCACTTATTCATTTGTTCAATATACATCTATTGAGTGCCTATTATGTGTCAGGTATTCTTCTAAAACCTAATGGTACACCGATAAATAGACAAAAGTGCCTGCTTTATTGCTGCTTACATTCCAATGGACATCAAAGACCCTGGAGAACATCTCTTCAACCACCTCTAGGTGGTCTAAGAGATGGCTCTGAATTCACTGGGATGGTGAAGAGGCTAGTAAAGAGGATTCAGAAGGATCATTTGAAAAGTTAATCTATATTCTCTGGAATTTGAGGGACATAAAAGCAAGTTGATCCAATGCTGAACCAAAAAAAAAATCAATGTATATAGCTAGAGTTACATACTGAAGAAAAGTTTGTGTCAATAGTGAGCTACCCATCCACTGAGAGCTGGGCAGAGGGTTATGTTTTCCATGAATCAGGTACAGACACTGTGGGATGACTGAGAGCCAAATCTATTAGCTAGCCATGAGTTCCACCAAAATCTCCTGGCAAGAGGGAAGCAGCCTCAATAGCAAGAGGATGAAGGTGTCCCATGGGTGCAGAAGAGGGGTGTGGGGATAAAGTGGGCCCCATGGAAGCAGCAAGACTCATGCCAGGGAGCACAGGTGCAAGTTTCTGGAGAAAGAAGCACCCAAAGAAAAAGCATTATTTCGAGGATGAGAAGTATGATCAGTGGTTTATAACTTTACCGGTTCAGAAGGACGTTTTCTGCCCCTTCCTTCTCCCTCTTCTATTCCATTATGAAAGGGCCTGAAACAACAGCCTTTAAGTGAAGAATGCAGTGAAGCAAGAAAGGAAAGATGTTAGATCAAAACCTTTCCCTACCTCATCCTTTCATTCCCCTAAGCCTGAGGCAGACCTAACCTGGGGAGAAAGAGATTTTACAGTGAATGAGATTTGGGCCTTTTGATACTCATCTGTGCTGTACTTTTAATTATTTAGCGAGACAGAAAAACCTTGGGACCTGACTGAAATTCTCTCCCAGGGGCTGGAAATAACTGACCCAAAGAGCAAGTGAAAGAGAAAAAAGGTGCTTTCTGCTTTACCCTGGTGGTGCAGCTCATTCAATAACCAATTTAAAAAGTTGAGTTTTCATGAGCAGGAGGAAAACCACAGTTGGGAACATTTCTGAGTTAGACTCACTGGGAAAACAGGGTGACATAAGTGTGCACTCTTTTGATATTTAAAAGTGAAGCTATACAAAGCCTCTAGGATCAATTTCTAAATACCCTATATCAATAGAAGATTAGAGATTTATAGAAAAATAATATGTAGCCCACTATTGAGCACCTTTATAAATTTTTTTCTAATGCTTCTAATAATGTCTATCATCTACTTCAGGATAGGGAAATTGTGACCTGTGAACTACAGAGCTCCCAAGTGAGGAACTGTTTTTTCTTTCTTACTAACGCTAAATTTGAGTATAAAGCTTGTAAAAAGGTTCAGCCGTGGTAAAATAAACAAAGTTTCTACCACCTTTTCTTCTTTTTTTAAATATATTTTATTGATATTTTACAGAGAGGAAGGGAGAGAGAAGAGAGCTAGAAACCTCAATGAGAGAGAAACATCGACCAGCTGCCTCTTGCACACCCCCTACTGGGGATGTGCCTGCAACCAAGGTACATGCCCTTGACCGGAATCGAACCCGGGACCCTTTCAGTCCGCAGACCGATGCTCTACCACTGAGCCAAACCGGTTTTGGCTCTACCACCTTTTCAATAGGATACAAAGTTCAACCAGAATAGAGCTAACTGAGTCAGATGAAATATAGTAGATGTTTTCAGATCAGCATGCCCTGGTAGCATAGATCCAGGAATATTTAAGACATAGTCTAAACTTATCACAGAAGCAATCTTTTCAGAACACATGGTAGACAGCTATGAAGCCTAAAAACAGAGAAAGGACACGGGTAGGACCTACCCCTTAAGAAGGAAATAAAGTAACAACCCTAAGAATTATAGGCTGGTCACCTTAACTTTGATACCTGAAAAGACCAAACTCATCAGTCATTTCATTTATAAAACACTAAAAGATCGCAGGGTGCTAGTGAAGCTGGACTTTGGGAAAGATAAATCAGTCAAAATTATGGAACATCATTCCATGACAGACTGCCAGCCATTACTGATGGAAAGGGAAGAAGAAAGACTTTAATCCTGGTCTTAAAGGACACACATAAATAAAGCTGGGAAAATATTTTCAGAGTGCATAACTATATGAATTCTCAATATATTAGAAAGCAAAAACAAATGGAGTTTATTCTGCCCTTTTCTTTCCTGGAGAGACGACAGCAAGAAAAATGGTTAAGCCTTAATTGAGGGTGACGTGACTCTCCACCAAATTTTTGAAAATTGGGATGATGTGATTCCATTTTGCAATTGGAGAAAAACACATTTTCTTCACTTTTAATATTGTAAATACTCCCAGTCTGCAATATCCATCTGTAAATGGCTTTGCAGATGGATTTATTTTATGCTACATTAATCCAAAAAGAATCAAAAGTTAGGGGATACTGCTCCCAAGAAAAAATGAGAGATGTTCAAGGGATCAGGAAAAGCTAGCTGGGGAAAACCAGGACAAGCGGAACAAAAATAGAGGAATTCATGGGATCTGAGTAAGTTTTATCATACTGAAGAATGGGAAAGAACTTTAATCTTTTGTTAATTGAAAGACAAGATACAGTTCTGAATTGTCTTTGATTCAAACTGTTCCATCAACAATTCCTAACAGCTTTTATCACTCACTGCCATTACTTACAAGTCATGCCACCATTCCTGATTGCTTAACCATTGAACTTGTCTTTCTATTCACCTGATGCCCTACCCAATTCATTCCCATTCTTATTGACTTAACACCTGGCTCCCTGACTACAGAATTTCTCAATTCCCATAACATCTACTAATGCTTCATTACAAAATGGCAAGACCATACTTTGGGTTTTACTATATAATACTGCTTTACCTCAAAATTTATAAAATCTGAGTTTCCTCCATATAACAGTTTCATTCCCTCACTTGTATTAAATTCTTTATTAAACTTCACTGTGATCTCTGAACCTTGAATACTCAAGTAAACAAAATAAATTTAAATATAAACTTTCATTTTTGCAGGCCATATGCCTTTATAAAAGTTACTCCACAAACTCAGGCTGTTTCTTGGTATAGCAAACTACCAGCACCGCCGGATAAAACTCACTGCACACTCAATTTAACATTAAAAACCCATGACAATACACAAAATGACAAAAACTGGCTACCACACTATAAGCTAAAAATGAGAAGACCATATGCCATGTCTGAGTGGAACTTCCATTAGCTACATTGTCATTTAACTTGGATTAAGGAGCATTCTTAGGCTGAAACCAATTTGGCTCAGTGGATAGAGTGTAGGTCTGCAGAGTGAGAGGTCCCAGGTTCTACTCCAGTCAAGGGCATGTATATTGGTTGCGCAGGAAGCAGCTGGTCGATGTTTCTCTCTCATCAATGTTTCTAGCTCTCTATCTCTCTCCCTTCCTCTCTGTAAAATATCAATTAAAAATATATATTTTTTTTTTAAAAAAAGAAGCATTCTTAGACTGTAAATCATGTTTTCCACAATCTAGATAAAATATCATAGAAATCCCCACCCCTCAAAAAAAAAGGGGGGCGGGGGGAAGGCTTTGCCTCTGACTCACTATGTGCTGCCAACTCTGTGATACAAGGAATATAGTAACCAGCAAAACAAATGACTGGTCTTCAGCTACATCAACCAAAAACAGAATCCCAAATACCCATGTTCATTAATTCTTCTGATTTATTATATTCATGGGTCCATATGGTATAAAAATGACTGAATAAATAAGTGTATGGAGGAGAAGAGACAGACCTCCATGTAGAAGAACTATAAATGATTTATGTAGACACTTTGCTCTTACTGAGGTGGATTATAATTCCCTATCATTGACAATGAACTGTGCATAGTGACTTCTTTCCAAACACTGAAGGATGGAAAGAGAGGTGATGGGGGGAACAAAACTTACAGTAGGGAAACCTGATAAATACTAGGTGAACATGTGGTGATAAGCCATGTTGCTAGAAAGTATTTTTGACATAATGTCATGAAAAGGGTAATTTACCTCTGTGATCTTGCTGCCAAAAATCCATAAGCTCAATTTACCTATGAGGAAAAAAAATCAGACAAATTCAAATTGAAGAACATTCTATGCAATACATGGCCAGTAGTCCTCAAAACAATGATATTAATTAATAAAAATAAACAAACAAAGCCAACAAGGAATGTCTGAGAAACCATCACATCAAGCCTAAGGAGAAGTGATAGCTAAATGTAATGTACCCTGGATAGGATCCTTGAACAGGAGTACATGCAGTAAAAACTAAGGAAATTTGAGTGTATGGACTTCAATTAATAATAACATATCAATATTGGTTCATTAATTATAACAAAAGTACTTCTCTAATATAAGATGTTCATAAGAGAGGAAGCTGGTGTGGAGTATATGGGAGCTCTCTATTTACTTCATAAAATTTTCTATAAACCTAAAACTATTCTAAAAAATAAAATTTATCAAAAGCACACACACTCCTCCTTCTCTAGAAGCAGATTTACACAGTGCCACCCCAACCCATCTTAGTACCCTACTAGAAGGGGATGTTTAAGAAATTGCTATAAATTCAATAAAAATATTACATTAAATTTTTAAAAAATAAATGACTAGACCAGGGAGAGCAAAGGAGAGACAGTAGATGAGGCTAGAGAGCTAGGAAGATGAAGTCCAGCTCTAGGAAGATTTTGGACTTCATCTGAGGGAGGCACTAGCTTTCAGCAAGGAAGTGGGTGACAGACACAATTTGCATTTGCAGCAGGTTTGAAATGTGTACATGATGACATGTACAGAAATATAACCTCATTTTCTATAACACTACTAGCTTAAAAGTCCTCACTTCTTCTTAGTGGCAAAAAATAAAGACACATTTTTAAAGGTAACAGTCACTCTAGAAAAAAAAATTGCTTCTCAATTAACTCAGTTTATTTGAGAATAAATATTTAGTGTTTCTTTCTTCTCTCCTTTCAGCCTTATCCCTTGATAATAGAGGATGAAATTTCTGGATGAGTTATTTCTGCCTGTATTTGACAGAAATGTGTGGTACGTTGACTTCTTGTTTCTGTGTAATTCTCTTTTTACATCACATCCTTCAATATACACTGGCATCTATTGAAGCATAACTGTTCTAACCTGGCCTGAGGTATACGGGAACAGAGAAAGTATTGCATGGTGATTTAAAACCCCGAGTGCTGTGGAAAAGGGTGTGGAATCTCAGAGGGAAGGCTGGGGAGGGTGGGTAGGTGGTAGGAGGTAAACAACCAAAGACCTTGTATGCACATATGCATAACCCATGGACACAGACAATAGGGAACTGAAGGTAGGGGTGGGGGGAGGAGGTCTGGAGGATGTCAGTGCGGGGAAAAACGGGGGCATATGTAATACTTTCAATAATAGAAAATTATTTTTTAAAAATAATAATGTAAAGCAAGCTAAATAAACAAAATAAATTACAGATTGTCAAGAAATTTTAAAAAAATAAATAAAACCCTGATAGCTGGAGCCACATTACCTAGATTAAAACTCCATTTCTGCCATTTACTAACTTATTTCTGTGCTGACCTTTTCTCTTCTGTAAAACTTAAATGTTTATAGTTGAAACCAGTTTGGCTCAGGGGATAGAGCGTCGGTCGATCTGAGGACTCAAGGGTCACAGGTTCGATTCCGGTCAAGGGCATGTGCCTTGGTTGTGGGCACATCCCCAGTTGGGGGTGTGCAGGAGGCAGCTGATCGATGATTCTCTCTTATCGATGTTTCTAACTCTCTATCCCTCTCTCTTCCTCTCTGTAAAAAATCAATAAAATATATATATTTTTTAAACAAACAAACAAACAAACAAACAAACAAAACTTGAATGTTTATAATGCCTACCATACAGGGCTGAGGTGGTAAGGACGGTATTAGTTAATATATGTGAAGAACTTAAAACAATATTTATCATATAGCAAGTGTTATGTAAGTGTTGGCTACTATTATTAATGACCATAATTTCCAACTTTATATTTTTAATAGACAACGTAGTTTCAAATAATTTTGGACATGAAAAAAAAATAATAGAGTTCCCATGTATCCTTCACCTGGTCCCCCCTAAAGTTAATATCATACAAAACCATGATATATTTACCCAAACGAAAAGATTGACACTGGTACATTTATTAACTCTAAACTTTATTTGGATTTTGCCAGTTTTTGAACTGATGCCCCTCGTCTGTCCCAGGATCCAACCCAGAATAGTACATTACCTTTAGCCTATTACATTTCTAAAATATCACACAGGAGCTTCTGCTTCTAGCCATGACAAGGAATGAAAACCAGACTCTCAAATACAACTATGGACAAATGAATATAATTAGGCAATGAACAACAGTCAGCAAGTGCATGAGTATTGACAAAATAGACATACTCGAAGGGAGCCCCACAAGCACCTCAGATGTTTGTCAGGAGAGACGTTTGTGCAACAGAAGGAAGCAGAGGTCTGGTGGCACAGCGTACTTATTGGGCTGAAGAGGCAGGGATTTGTGGAGCAGGGTAGCTGAAAACAGGCTGCGGAGGCCTGTAACCAGATGGCCAGTTTTCTGCGTGGAACTCACCAAGAAGTTAGGGCCTTGGGCTGGGCCACGTAAGCACAGGAAAAGAATGCTCAAGGCCCAGCAGGGATTATCTGCACCAGAGACAAGAGTTACATTATGATCATACATTGAACTTCAGGCCCAGCCAGAGCTGAGCGGTCTCATTGACAATCTCAGAAACATCCTTGGACAGAACCATGCTCCAGAGTGAAAGCACATCCCGAGACGAGGCTCAAAACTGAAGCCTGACAAGACCTAAAGGATCTTCTGGTAATTCAACTGGCTGCAAGAACAATATTTAATATCCTTTATAGTGGAAAATCATAATGCAGGCTCCCAATAACATATAATCTACAATCCGTATATTGTAATAGATGTATCCATGTCTATAAATATAGAGCAAACAAAAGACAGGAGTGGCAAATGGAACCATTACAAGGTCATACATTTTTATCAAGTTTTACACAGTATTAACCCTAAGTATGCTGTGATTAGTGTGCATGTTGTAATTCTGATAGCCACCCTCGGACATAATGTGAAGAAGTATAGCTGAAAAGGCAAAAGAGTGATCATGCTAGAATACTGAAATAATATTCTATTAACCCAAAAGAGGTCAGGAGAGAAGAAAGAGAAAAAAATAAAATAATAGATTTGGCAAATCAAAAGCAAGCATCACAAAGGACTGACCTAAATCCAACTGTATCAATAATTTCTTAAATATTTTTAAAAGATTGGCTTAGAAGAAAAAGATATACAATGTAAATGGTATGCACAATCAAGTTGAAAGAGTTTTATTAATATCAGATTTAAGGGGCCGGAAGACAAGAAGAATGATCAGAGACAGAGACATTTATAATGATAAATGGGTCTATCCATGGAGAAGACAATAGCAAATCTAAAATGTAGGTGGCTAATAACTGAGCTTAAAAATAGATGAAGCAAAAGCTGACTGAACTAAAGAGACAAATAGAGAAGTCTACAATCCGAAGTAGAAATATTAATTTTCTCTTTAATAGCTGCATAAACATTGAGAAGGGTGTGGGATATCTATACTAATAAAAGCCTATGTGGTCATCATGCCCTCACGCTGTTGTTACACCCTCACATTGTGACACCCCACACCAGGAATGAGTGCTCACCAGGAGGCTGCGTGTGCAGCGGTCATGCACAGATGGGCAGGGCTGCGTGCGCACGCGGTGGGCAGGGGCTTGACTCTGCATACACCATGTGTAAGTGGGGGGCCTGCGGCTTCGCACGGTGATGCCTGGGGGTCCTACAGCTCTGGCCTATCACTTTGGGGCACTGTGAGAGGGCACAGGCCAGGCTGGGACCTCCCCCTGCCCACCAAGTACATGAATTTTGTGCACCGGGCCTCTAGCCTAAAAATAAGTATTAACCGCTCTAAACATAACTGACCTTTATAGAAAAATGTATCCAATAACTACAAAATTCACATTTTTATCTGTGTGCACGTAGAGCATTAACCAAGAAAGACTTTATGCCAGGACATTATAAAACAAGTCTCAGTACATTATAAGTTTGAAATTTTACAGAATATGTTATCTAAACACAAGGAAATGAAATAAGAAATCAATAATAATTAGATATTTAGATAAGCCTCAAATATTTGGAAGTTATAAAGATTTCTAAATAATAAGTCAGAGAAGAAATTCTTTTTAAAAAGTAATAAATATTTGAAACTAAATAATAAAAATACATCAAGGTGCTCTGGATGGAGCTAAAGAGTACTTATAGGAAGTTTATCAATCTATCTTCAAGTTCCTCTCTCCAATGGGGAAGACATGGGTTCTATTTAGAATAGTGACTATCCCCACTAACCATAGTATAGGATATGCTTTATTTTAACCTACTCTGGGGGCAAGAGCAGTCATGTCATATAAATATCAGAGAACTTCCAAAAACCTTGAGGCCTTAAGATTCTCACAGGCATGCCCCCTGAGCCTCAGGGGATAGGATAGAGGGCCACTACCCCATGCCCACTTCAGCCTCCATCTGTATTAAGACACTTAAGAGGACCTCTTGGGCCAGGTCCTTTCCCAAAGCTGGGTTCTAACATTATCCAACAGCAGAGGCCTGTTGCATGATGTTAGTGCAAGAATAGCTCTTCCTTCCCCTGGCTTCACTCCCAGCAGCCCGGGAGCCAGCAAATCTCCATTCCCAGCCCACCCAGGAGCTGGCAAATCCTCGCTTCTGGCCAGAGCACAGCTCCTGTAGCTCCCTCCACTGCCCCTCCTGGCCACTCTGCACATGCATATGCAAATTAACCCACCATCTTTATTGGGTTAATTTGCATGCTCACTGTGATTGGCTGTGGGCATAGCAGAGGTATGGTCAATTTACATGTTTGTTTATTATTAGGTAAGATTATTGGATGAATCTACCAGGCCCACTGTGCTGTTTCATTATCTCTCCAGGCTAACTCCTATCCTTTGTCTTCCTCTGGGATGAGAACTCGCTTTAATTTGCCTTTTTTAGTGAATAACTCTTTTTCCTCTGAATGCTGTTCTTCATTAAATGTAAACTCCCCTTGTTCCCAGGATACCTGGGCTGGCATGTATCTCCCCTAAGGTCCTTTTCTGACTTGCAGCTCATTGTTGTTTAATTCACCATGCATGTTGTTGTTATTATGTACTGATGGCCTGGGTCCATTTAGGACAGCCATGGGCAAACTACGGCCCCAATCTGGCTGTTCTATCTGGCTAGCCAAGCCAAAAGAGTGGAGGTTCTCTTGCTCTCCCCTCTGCTCCTTCACCAGCAGCCCAAGATGAGAGTGCCAGCATGGTCAGGTTGCTTTTATTCCGGCCTCTGGTCCAGTTTAAGAACCCATTGTGGCCCTCGAGTCAAAAAGTTTGCCCACCCCTGATTTAGGATATATATTTTGTACCCCAAAAATGTGAGGTGCCCCAACTAGGATTAAATGAGTGATAGTCAAAGCCAGATTCAATTTGGTTTGAGTATATGCCATAAGGCCTCCTGTACCATCACACAATGCCTATGTTTTAATCTCATCAGGAACCCATAGCTTCCCTGCTTCCTGCTCAATAGCTTTCTATCCACAAGAACTAGGGTGATTGTGTGTGTGTAGAACACACTGTGGCATACTGGACATGCTGCCATTATATTTTGACTATTGTAACCAGAGCCCTTGCTAAGCATCTGATTGCCAGGCTTTACAGTTACCCAGCAATCAATGTGCTAGGAGCCATATGCCACATGGTTTAAAGTCCCAGGAGGAAGCAATTCTTGTAAATTCTTTCCCAAATGATGCCCTTTGCAGTGGATGGAACTTGCAAATGGCAGTCAAAGATACTGGCACCTTGCTATATAGTTCAAGATAGTCATTAATACTTCATGCAGTACAATAACATATCATCCGACCAGAATGCCTCCCAGACTTAGGTTTGCAGACTGCCTTCCAACCTTGTCAGGTTCCAAAAGCAGGCATGGTCTCGGTAAGCATAGTTTCACCCTGCTGGGCATCTGGTATACTTATGCTCAGAGATAACGTTACTCTCGCTCTGAGCTATTGAGTTATTAATAAAATGTTGGATTTTTCTCACTGTGTAACCCTCATACATTTCTTTACACTCAGCTATTAATTTTCTTCTCAATTTGTCATTTATTTTTACCCAAACTTTTTCACCTTTGGAAGGGACATCAAGTTGATACAGCAACACTAGTCTAGCAAGTGCCTCTTGTTCAATTGGTTTAGAGATTGGCTGGATTATTTTAGTGAAGTCTAGTCTCCCTTTTCCCCCATCTTCTACACCCACATATAGTGTTAAACCTCTCACATGGCCCCTTAAGGAGGTCCAGATTTCTGAGCCAGAGCACTGGGGTTGGGAATGACGGCAAGCTTCTCTCTGCGTGACATGCCTACTATAGGAACTGAGTGCTCAGTGAAGGAGAGTCAGCAGCCCGAGTTCCTCTCAGCTTGCCTCTCCTGGCAAGGAAACATTGCTCTCATGCTGTGGCAAGGACTATGGCCCCAGTCTTCTCAGCACACTATGACCAAGGCCCTGAACTGCTCTTATCTCACACAGTAGTCCCTACTTCCCAAATTAGCAGTCATTTAAATCATCCATACGTCCTCAACACAGCAGTGCCATAGATACCCACATGCATTCCTTTGATATTAATAGAACATTCTCTGCCTACTGCTATCACTATGTGCACAGCTATAAATTATTCTCCCAACAACCAAAAATTATTCAGTTAACTTACTGTAAGGTGAGAGAGTTGACCTTTCTGCTTCTTTCCTTTGGAAAGTATGAAATAATCGTATCTTCACTGACACCCAAGGCTTTTTCTTATTAAAATGAGGAATCGCCTTCCTCCCATAAGAATAATTTAGCCAAGCCGAAACTGGTTTGGCTCAGTGGATAGAGCATCGGCTGGCGGACTGAAAGGTCCCGGGTTCGATTCCGGTCAAGGGCATGTACCTTGGTTGCGGGCACATTCCCAATGGGGGGTGTGCAAGAGGTAGCTGGTTGATGTTTCTCTCTCATGGACATTTCTAATTCTATATCCCTCTCAATTCCCCTCTGTAAAAAAATCAATAAAATATATATTTTTAAAAAGAATAATTTAACATTTTGAAATTGCCACTGTTCCAACTTCACCCCACGTGGGAACGTATGCACAGGTGACTGGGGTCCCTCAGCCAGAGAACTGAACTTATACGGGTTTGCCCACAGTACTTCATGAAATTTGACCGAGCATAAACTAAACACAGAGACAAATATTAAGATGCACAAATCCCACGGTTTATTTACCAGAGTCCTGGTGGTTTCCAGAAGCCAAGGCAGGTCACTTGGAGATCCGTGCCGACAGACACACACACTGGACAGGAACATGCCCAGGCAGTATCTCGGTCACAATTGAGACCTCAGAGATTTGGCTCACAGGTGGAATGACAGGCTCACTCGGGCAGAGCTTCATGTAGTATTTTGGGCAGAGCTTCATGTAGTATTTTGAACAGGGAGAAGGGAATAGAGAGCACGTCAGGTGGAGGGCCCCTTTGTGGTCTCTGACCAGTGCCTCTAGGTCCCTTCTTCTTCTTCTTCTTCTTCTTTTTTTTTAATATATTCCACTGATTTCCTACAGAGAGGAAGAGAGAGACAGAGAGCCAGAAACATCGATGAGAGAGAATCATTGATTAGCCGCCTCCCGCACACCCCCCACTGGGGATGTGCCCGCAACCAAGGCACATGCCCCTGATCGGAATCAAACTCGGGACCCCTCAGTCCGCAGGCAGACGCTCCATTAACTGAGCCAAACTGGTTTTGGCTAGATCCCTTCTTTTATGGGCAAATCTGGGCAGTCCCTCATTCCTTCTGGGTACTGTAACCATTGGGTCTTCAGTGTGTCTAATGGGGGGAGGGGTCTCCAGGCACTTCCTGCCTCGCTTTTCAACTTTCCAGATAAGCACATGTTAGGGCGTTCACACAGTTGGGGCTCAGAGTCACTTTTAGAACTTAAGTTTTACAAAATGGATTCAAGTCACACTAAATGGAGTTACTTATACTAAGCCTTTAAACACGTTTCAAATAATTTATTTTACTTAAAGTAAAATCAGAATAACATCAGAAATATAATTCACACTTAAACTATGAATCGCTCATAAAAATAAATGCTTTCACTCCTATTTTAAAATCACACAAATAATTATTCTCACACTGTTTTAAATCCTTAAAATATAAATCAAACATCACACTAATATAACTATAACAGCCACCTCAAAATATGCCTCTCTGGCATAAGGATTATTTTGAGCTAATTATTTTAAGCAACTGTAGACATAAGAGAAACTCTATAAAGAGTAGAAATTGCCCTTTTGTAAGACAAATCTACATTTTTAAAGGAAACTCACATTAGAAGAGGGGCCTGCATAAAGACATCCAGTCTAAAGATAACTTTTTATCTTTAACATTATCTGCTTGGCAGGGCAACCTTTGTTTACCAAACATTTCCTCTTCTCAACTTCCTCTGAATTGCCTTCTCCTTTTTGAAATCCCTAATCCTAACCTCTTCCTTAGCTCACAATATGGCATATGTGCATCAATCCTCCGGCTGCCTTTTGAATCTTATATCTTTGAGGAACTCCCATAACAACAACAACAACAACAACAACAACAAAAATCAACTAAGTAAATGTAAAGATCTAATTGATTTTATTGAATGATTCACGAATTGGACAGAATCCCATCTAGTAAATAGAGAGGTTCTCTGAAAAGTGTACAAAAAGGAAGGTTTTTATAGGCAGAAACTGGACAGAACAAGAAAGGATAACGGGTCTTATCAGCATACTCCACTAATGTTGGTCGGGCATTTCCAGGCTAGCTTAAAATTCACTCCTAAAACAGACTGAAACTGTATTAAGTCTTGGTGGGGCTTAGCACAAGTGACTTCATTTTGGGCCTGTTGTTTCTTTTTTAACGGTACATAACTAAACTAGGGTGTGTTTTTTTCTCCTGTTAATCTGTCTCCTTACTCCAAGCCCCTAAATTTTGACTCACCCTCAACCTGAGCCGGTATATATCCCCTGTTGAGATAAACTGGCTTTAAGGTAAAATAAAATACTCTCTGAGCTACTACCTGAATGTGCCACCCACTCATCCCACTTGGTTTTTCTCTAGCTCTGTTTACTCTTTTCTTTTTGCCTAACTCTAGAGTCCTTGTAGTCAAAGCATTCTCCTTATTGCAGTGATCTCCCTCCCCCATTTCCCCATTTGCAATAGCCCCTTTCCCTCTGCTGCAATATTACATTTGAATATAGTCTCTTATTCTCTAAATCCAGATTTGACTTTTACTCCAATCTTGTCAGTAATTTTTCTTGCTATCACCTACCCTGTGATATCCAAACAATAGGGTTTTATGTTTTATGGTTAACGCTGAGTTAATGCTCAGGATAAAATGACGAGATGGCACCTGGAGCAGAGTGTTGCTGTCCCAGCTCAAGTCATCACTGCCTCTAGCCAATCCCAAAGTCCCATTGAGAGCCCAAGTAAGACCTGAAGGACTTCCCAGTGGAGCTTAGGAGAAATTGTCAGCCTGTACAGCAAGCATGTCAAACTCACGCATACGGCCCACAATGAATATTTTTGCGGCCCAGCCAATATAAGAAACATTTTAATAGAAATGTTGTAACTTAATTTTCAAAATATTCTGTTATACATAATTATTAATAACAAACTACAACGTTCGCTAATGACTGATTATTATTATCGTGTTGCATTCATTTCCCTTTTGCACCTTATGCACAGGCACACCCTTCTCTCCACTAATACTAGCAGTGAATATTTTAGCAGTCAATTGCCATATTATTAGTATTGTTCTGACTTTTTTGGTGTGCGCAACAGGAAATATTTTGCTTCAAAGAACAAGAAAAATAGGTTTATTTGCATTACACTTATGAAGTTGTGCAGTTATTCAGTATCTGGTAAATTAATGTTCAAAAAATATTAATTTTTATTAAATAGTTCTATTATTTTATGTTAACGATTACTCATTTAGTTCAGTCCTTTGTATTCAGCATGTCTCTATCGAAATAAACCTATGTTTCTAAGAAAATTGAAGCTTTTATTTTTTTGTGGCCCACATAAACTTAAACCTTGTTTATTTGGCCCATGTTAGCTTTTGAGTTTGACATGCTTGTTGTATAGTGATGAACTCAATAAATGGTGTTGTTTAAATATTCTAAGTTTATGGATGTTTGTTATGCGGCAAATGGATTTATACACTAGCTAAACACATGAATGTGTCAGTGTAAGAAACCTGTAGACAATTATTATGTGATTGAATCAAACTGATGAAATTTGCCAGGAAGCAATATTTCAATGGATTGAGAAAAATGCTCTGAGGAATGGCAGTTTTGCAGCTTATTTTATACATTAGCATCAAAGGAGGAGATATAAAGGGGGTTCCATAAAATTTGTGCTAGTAGACTAGGGAGGTGGCAGAAACCAGAGTGGGGAAATCTCTGAGATTAGATAAAAGAGTAAAATGGAGAGACATACTTTTTTACTTTGGTGGGTACAGGAGAATTAACAATGAACATTTGTGGCATATAGAGATGGTATGGGGGGGGGGAATATATCAATGAGGGGTTCTGTGGTCTTGTACTCTAATGTGGTGAGTGTGCCCTGAGGTGTCTGGAAAGGATTCTAACATTCCAAAGGTATGATAGCTTAGATGCAAAGAGACAATAGACAGGCTCATTTAAGGTGAAGATTGATCTTTGTTAAGGAAGCTTCAGATCAAATATTGTTACCTGCCATGATTCACTTTTAGTTGGGAATTTTATGTTTAGATCATTTTATGTGGTTACTTTCATTCTTTTGAGCCTGTAGGGCCTGCCATGCTGGCCTCCCCTGATCTTGCCAGGTTTAGTATGTGGCCCTTTTTTTTGTCCACAAATGAAGAAATGAACAAACAAATGAGTAAACAAATGGATAACATCAATCTGGAATTGTGTTCCTTCCCAAGAAGGAAGAAGGCAAACAAAAGTTCCAAAGGAAATTGCTACTGGGGCTTCTGTTCAGAGATACATTTATGAGCTGACAAGGATGAAAATATGGCTTTTGAGTATATTTTTGAAACTTTAGTTGCTTTGGGGTTGCATTAAATGTATCACCCACCTAAAATATGAAGTCATAATGCTAAAAAAAATCTGTGAGTTCTCTGTGAGTCATGCAGAATAGAAAATACCTTTATGATGTTGTGAAAAGTCAAAATCACATAGGGAAATTGAATTGGTCTCGAAGGCATCTTTAAAACATGAGAGCATCTTTATTCAACATTGATTTAGTAAAATATATGAGCCTTGCCCTCTATATATCATGTACTTTGCCAGATGCTGGGAGTAGACCAGAAAAGAAATAGTGATTGCAATAAAGAATGGCAGTCTAGTTGAAAGAACTGACGATTACAATGCTAAGTGTAATAACAGGAGTAAGGAATTTATTGCCTGTATAACTAAATATTTTGGGTTAATGCTGCTATTAAGAGACGTTAGCTTGACAGGCAGGCAGACAGGGCAGGAGTCCAGGAAAACAAAGGCAGGTGGAACATAGGCAGGGAGGGGCAGACACCACAGTTTGAGCAAGCTTAATCACAGAAACCAACCATTGGCACTGAGGTGAATAATAACAATACTAATTCAGATCTTCAGTATGGAATTCAGCTTATAACTTCTTCATACAGCAAAGGAAGAATGAAGAATAGTGCATGACAATTTTTATTTGTAACTTTGATTTGACTCAAAACTAACACATGCTCTTGTATCAGTTGAATTATTGTCAAACACATCCAGTAAACTTCAATTGATTTGGCCAGCAGTTCACTGCTTTGACCTAATTTTTCTAAACTAAAGATGAGATAAGTTTCTACTATCTCACAATAAATTGACAGGTGCAAAAGCAGTTGATGAACTGGTTTAATAGGAGACGCCCAAAGTTCTGTGTGGGAGGACTCAATAGGGCGAGAAAAGAAATACCTGTTATATCTGAGTAAAGCAAATTTTGAATATAAGAATTACCATACAGAGGATAAAAGGGAACAATGTCAGAAAGAAAACTTATTTTACTTTACATCACCTTCAAAGGTTAAGAATAGGCTCCCAAACTAACTTCTCTTCCAACTGGGTATAAATCTAATTATAATTATTATATCCAAATACTATTCAATCTTTATTCTAAGTTGTTTAGACAAGTTCATAATTTAGTGCTACTTTAGCGTTCTCAGTTTCTTATAGAATTCAATGGATATAATAAATTCAAATCAATTAATTTAATTCAATGAGAGGAGTGAGTATTAGAGGTGATGTTATAATGACTTGATAACAATGACATCTGAATACCCAGGGTAGTAGGCAGAAAGAAATATCATTTACAATCTAGGGAGACTTGATACAAACTACAATGGACTTTTTAAACATTTCTTGATTCTAGCTTATTTTCCCAGATCACTTAATTATACCACATTAAATGCATGGGTGATCAAATCCCTCCTGCTCTTTAATATTACCTGGTTTCCATTTCATGATGACACTAATTATTTTGTTTTTTGCAGAATTCATTAGACCTTATTTTGTTTTTGCTTATGATCTTCAAATGGATTTAAACCTACCCACATAGTCCAAAATATGTATACATTCACTGTATAATACAAGTAAATGTTTTTCTAGTCAATGTTGATTTTTGTTTTGGGATACGTGTGTGTGTGTATGTGTGTGTGTATGTGTGTGTGTGTGTGTGTGTGTGTGTGTGTGTGTGTTAAGCTGATTAACCCTACTCACATATATGCAACTCCTCCTATATAATCCTTCATTGTTATAATACTTGGACCAGCCAGCCTAGGCCATATTTTGCAACTACCTTGGCTAAAATTGCTTAGCAATAACTTGCAAAAGAAGTGCTTTAATAAAGGAAATTAACTTCTTTTAATACCCCGTTTCCCCGAAAATAAGACAGTGTCTTATTTTATATTAATTTTGGTCTTATTTTCAGGGGGTGTCTTATTTTTCCATGAAGAAGTATACAGTACACATTTATTGTTAAATAAAAATAAAGGAAATTTATTACCTGTATACGGTACGGTAGTACGGTAGTTGTCAACACAAACCAGACAAACTGTGAATCCTACAGTATCAAGAATCTACTCATTTATTCAATGACAGTCATGTCATCATCTTCTGGAACATCATCATAACAATCCAATTCCTGAATTTCCTGGTGAATTTCTTGTGACTCTTTTTCTTTCAGAATCAGTGGACCAAATCTCTCATGTTTAGCAATAGCACTGTCTTTAAATGAGTACTTCTTGTCAAGGTAGCCTGCTCGCAGTGCACTTACAATGCAACTGTCAGTGATCTTCTCCCATGAATTCTTCACCCAAGTCACAACTTCTTGCAGTTTAGGTTTCACAAAGTTTCCACGCTGATTTCCCTCCATTCTATTTTCAATGTAGTCATTAATTTCCATGTGCAAATTGTCTTTGAATGGCTTGTTTATTGCAATATCGAGAGTCTGGAGATAGGCCGTCATTCCTGCGGGAATCATTATCTGATCTATTTTTCTTTCGTGAAGAAATGTCTTCATGTCTTTTGCGCGGTAAGTGCTGGCTGCATCCCAGACTAGCAGATCTCTTTGGCCCCCTCACATAACAAGGGGCAGCATTAAATCAACCCACTTCCTTATAACTGCTTGTGTGGCCCAGGTTTTTTCAGTTTCAAGAATAAAAACGCCCAAAACACGTTCAATCTTTTCCTTCTTGCCCTTAGAAATGATTAAAGGTGGGATTTTAGTGCCATCCAGACACATTGCCAAAATACAGGAAACACATGCACTTTCATAAGCAGTGGAGGGAATGTACACTAAGGAGGCACCCCGCTGTTCAATTGTTGTTTAAAATGATTGGCCCATAAACACTGCAGTTTCATCCATAGCAATCATGTTGGAAAGATTGTATTTAGAGAAGTCAGCATCATCAATAAAGGACTTGAATGCAAGTGCTCACTTAATATCTTGAGTATCTTCCAACCTAAACAATGTTGTAGATCTTCTTAAAGACAGTTCACTTCACTGAAGGAAATTATCCAGCCAGTGCTGTGATGCTTTGAGGTCTTCGGGGGCTATGTCAAACTGTGGTGCCATTGTAAAGGCAGATTCTTGAATCTGAGCCCTATTCACAACCAAAGCCTTTGCTCTCCTGTCAACAACCCATTCACAGATCAGGTCTTCCAGCTCGGAAAATAATGGTTGCCGACCTGATCCACACTTGTGCTTTTTAGCATTTCCCTTGTCCACTTGTTCAATGAGGTTACTATACTCTGCTCGCCATTTTCGGACCAATCAGATACTCAACATTTTCCCTTTGCAGAAAGCAGTAAGATTTTGGCCCCAAGAGTCTTCCACGATTCCTTTCTTGTACTCCATGGAGTAGCTTTCTTTTTGCGCTCATTTCTAGGGGTAAAAAAAAAGGAATTGGGGTATCAAGGTGGGGGAGGGGGATCACTTAAAATGACACAGAGGGGATCAGAGAGGGGAATCAAAATGGCACAGGAGAATCAGGGGGGGATTACCATTTTAGTAACCCCTTTTGATCCTCTTGTGTCATTTTGATTGCCCCCTCTGACCCTCCTGTGTCATTTTAAGTGATCTCCCTCCCCCTCACCCCTGTGCCACTGAACACCTTCACCAGACATCCCCCCTACCCCTTTATCAGACATTTACCCCCTGGGGCCTGCCTGGGGACTGTCACTGGGCTTGCTGGGGCCTAGATCTGGGCTGGAACAGGTTTTGCCACTGACCAAGAACCTTCAGTCATCATGAAGGGGGCTGCGAGTATCAGGTAATGTCACCAGAGACAGAACAGCACTCACCACCTTTGCCGCATCCTGTCCACTCTAATCCTCCTGTTCTTCTACACGCATCTGAGAAAGTCTCCTCTCTCCCACCCCATGCTCACCCCTCACTCCGACTTCTGCTCCGACTTCTGCTCCGCCTCCACACAGCAGTGACATTAGGACTCCGCTTAGACGCCAGTCGGGGCGGCCCTAGAGATCAGTTTACAGTAAATTAGTTTTCATTCTGAGTCAGAGCCTGGGGGTCTTATTTTCGGGGGGATGCCTTATATTTCACTCAGAAGGAACCCTGTTAAGTAGGTCTTATTTTCGGAGGATGTTTTTATTTTCGGGGAAACATGGTATGATGACTGACTTGCCAAGTTATTAGTGTTATTAATTTACCTTTTCTAAAAAAGTGCTTGTGCCAAAACTGCTTTGGCTCAGTGGATAGAGTGTCAGTCTGCAGACTGAAGGGTCCCGGGTTCAATTCTGGTCAAGGGCATGTACTGTGGTTGCAGGCACATCCCTGATGGGGATGTGTGCAGGAGGCAGCTGATAGATGTTTCTCTCTCATCGATGTTTCTAACTCTCTATCCCTTTCTCTTCCTCTCTGTAAAAAATCAGTAAAATATATATTTTAAAAAAGTGCTTGTAATTTTACACAGGAAGACTGGGAGAGGAATAAAAGCTAATGATGCAATTCCAACAATGAAAACAGTGTCAGAAACATTTTTGGAAAAGAGATTGTCCTCAAATAATAACTCTAAGAAATTATAGTTCTCCATAAGGTAAGTGTCTACCTCCAGTTTTAATGTGCAAGTTGGAGCTTTTCATTTTACCTACAGATTATGGATAATTTTCTGCTGGATGCCTTATTATGCTATCTGGTTACAGAAGCTTTTTTCTTTCTTTCACAGTGATTGAAAAATTTTTTTCTCCTTTCTCTTCTCAATGAAGCTACCCCTACCCCCCCTTTTTTTCCCACAAGGCAAACACATTACAAATTAAAAAACGAAACAAAACAGGAACCTATTATTTACTGAGAAATTTGATGAGAGATTTGGTTAATCAGCAAACAGGGCTAACAGGTAGCAAATCCTTCAGGTGAGTCAGGGAAATAGTTTTTTAGGGAGGATCATTTTGGGAGATTGGTTACCAAAGGACAAGATTAGGTGGAGATGAAAACTGGCAGCCCTATTTCCCTAAATTATTATGTTTGGATAGGACACCTTAGAAATATGTCTGAAAGTTCAATTCTCTAGGTAGTTCCATTTCATCTTAACTCGATTAAATTTTATTTCAGTAGCAGTGTTTTTGTGGAGCACTTTGGATTTTGTCTTGTCATTTTTGTCACTCAAAGGATTCATGTATTTAATAATATAATGGAATTCTTCTAATTATTAGAACTCAATTTTTAAATTACATTTAGTACTTTCACTTTTCATTAATGTTTTCTTCCCTTCTCCTATTTGCTACTTCTCCTGAGTTGTCTGACTTCCTTTTTGTGTTTTGCCAAGTTTCCTCTTTTCTCTTCTGCTTCCCCAGATCTTGCCTGTAGAAAGTAATAAAGACCGTGTTCTTTCAGATTAGTCTTTATACATTTATCTAGTATTTACCAAAGTTTTACAAAAGTGGTAATACTAAGCACTGACAATTTTTTTTCTAAGCTGGAGTCATATTACTTTCTTTCCTTTTTTTAAAAAAATATATTTTATTGATATTTTATAGACAGAAATGGAGAGGGAGAGGGATAGTTAGAAATATCAATGAATGAGAAACATCGATTCAGCTGCCTCCTACACACTCCCTACCGGGGATGTGCCCAAAACCAAGGTACATGCCCTTCAGACTGCAGGCTGACGCTCTATCTACTGAGACAAAAGGATTAGGGCCATATTTCTTTCTGTTCTCTGAATAAAGCAATATAAAAGGAATAGACTATTTTATGTATTTCTCTTACATTACCTACAATGTCAATCACAGTGTTTCTCAGAGGGTTAGTCACCTGCATCAGATTCACCTGGGTGCTGGTAAGAATGCATATGCACAGCCCTGACACCGGACCTGTAGAGTCAGAATTTGGAGGCAGCGCTCAGGAATCTGCCGTTTTATTTCTGTCTTGTGCCGAGCTTTTCCTGTGCTTTGGCCTGAATTCTCAATCACTGCCTGGATATGCTCACTTGAATGTATTTTCATCCCACACTCACACAACACATCCAAAACTAAACCACCCATTGGCTGTTTCCAATTCTGTCCTTATGCTAGCTAGTATTCCTGATTTTTGGAATCACTTCTCTTTGTATTCCATCAGTTTTACTTAATCAGTTTGTTGGCCTTTGTGCCAAGCAGTGGGAAGGACAGTGAACACAGACATGGGTCATGTCCTCAAGGACTGTCAAGATTCTTTCAGAGTAACTTACTCCGATAGTCTTTTATTCTTCCCAGGCTATTCCCTTACTTTCCTTGTCAACACTCTAATCTAAAATCTCACCACTTATGCTTGGACTGCTATAATTTTTTCCTAAATTAGTCTCTTTGCCCCTAAACTCCCATCTCTTCTGGAAGATTAATCTGCTGAAAACTTAATCTTCAAAACAACACTTTGAATATAGTTTACCCCCACTTAAGATCTTCGTTGTTCTCAATTGCTTACACGCTATTTTCCAAAGTGATTTCAAGACTGTTTATAATCTGCCCCACAAATGAATTTTTCCTGAACAAACTCTTTATCCCTATCTATTAGACAGCTGAACTTGAGGTAGGTATTTTTACTTATTTATTTTCTGAACTCATGACTCTAATTATACTTTCTGATCGACCTGACCATAACTTTTCTCTCTTAAGGCCAAATCCCCCCCCCCCCCCCCAGCATGCCTGGCCCTCAGCACTTATTGTTGCTTCAGCTCCTTTTGTGATTCTCTACGTTCTCCATTAAACACTTTGCATGTGCTCCTTGGTACTATTTCTTATTTTTTTCCACATATTTTACTAATCCTTCAATCATTTCATAAACCTCCTGAATGTAGGAGCAATGTTCTATATACTTCATTTATTTATGCACTCCTTCATCAAAAAATTGGTCCTGTCTTTCAAAGAGCTTACTATTTAGTTGTCTAGACACACTTTCAGCAAATAATTAAAATGAGGCCAACTGCTTTATTAGTTGGTCAAGAAATTACTGTGGTACATGCTGAGAATACAAAGTTAAAGCTGATAGGCTTGTGGTGGTAAAGAATCGTATATAAACCACTAAAATGCAATGTTTTAAGTGCAAACAAAAAATCCTAGGAGCACATATGAAGGTGAAACTATCTCTGCCAAGGAGTCAGTGAGGCTCCACATTTTTTTGTGTGAAGTGGGTCTTTTTGTTTTGCGTTTTCTGTTTTTTGTTTGTTTTTGGTGTGGTTTACGTGGTATTCTTTTGTTTTATATTTTCAGGTGGGTCTTGAAAGTGATTATAAACATGGGTTGGATAATGCAGCGTTCATATATAAAGAGTGGTTCTTGGAAATCTGATGAGGCCATTCCTATATTATTTTGCTGAGTAGGAACCTGAGCTGGGCACAGAGTGGTAAGCAACTAAGGCAGAGTTGAGGAGGATGGCAGCCTTATGATGGCTCACTGCCCAGGAGAATGGCTAGGTCTGTTGCTGCTGGTTCTTCAAGTAAGCCCTTCGCTGGTCCTGCTCCCTCGGCATGGATAGATGTTTCTAGGGAAAGCTCCTCGTAGCCCCTAGTCTTCAAAACTTATGCAAATTAAGTCAGGGAACGTTCCCTCTAAGAATCATATCATGACAGAGTTAGAAAGAGTACCAAAAATCAACCAGTTCGGTTGTTTCTAATTTACATCCCAGAGAATCTTAGGGATGCTCAAAAAGGCAAATGAAAATCTGCCATCAATTCTTAGTATTCCGAAAAAGCACAACCAGAAACTTTCTGGTGGCCTAAAATGCCAGATGTACTTGTTTTGTGCTAGAAACTGTATCAGGCCCACATTAAACCGGGGCTCTGACTCAGCTGTGTTCCGATTAGGTATAACTTGTTTTCCATTGCTGATATGCTTCACTTGGCAAATGACTTCTCAAAAATGCAAAAGTGAACGGAAGGTCGAACGCATAAAACTGGTAACGTTTGCTACCACGTTTTCCACTTACAAAGCGTTGTTGACAACTGACTTCATCTTTTAAGTTATTCCTCAGGACCCTGTGGAATGGCTTCCCACAGAACTTGGAAGTCCCCGCCTCACGGGCCAGGGCTTTCGACTGCTCGGAAAGGGGCTTCTGGGTCCTTTCCGTGTGTCCCAGCCTACAGGGCCGGCAACTCCCTACTCGGAGGCACCTGTCGTGCCTTCGCCGCCACTGCCTTAGGCCGCCGGGTGGCGGCCTCCGCTTCCTCTCCCCGTTCAGGAATGCGGCTCTCCCGCACGCATGCGTGGTTAGGCGGCTGCGCGCCGGCGCCGCTCGGGGAATCCTGGGTAACCCAGGGCGCGCATGCGCAGTCGCTTTTCGAAAAATTTCTCCCGCCCCCCTCCCGCCCCCCGTTAGTCCGCCACCCGGACTATTCATTCCGCCACCCTCCGCCTTGTCGTCCATTAAGAAGGCCTGCCCTCCGGTACGTCACGGACGAAAACAGCTCTCATAGACGGCTGCGGTCGTTACTAGGCCACCGCCGTCACCGGAGGCGCGCCGCCGTGCGTCTCTGAGCACCGCCCGCCCGGTCGGCGTCTGAAGTCGTACTCACTCCCCCGCCGCTCCCGCCCCTTCCGCCGCTCGCGCACGCGCACGGCCGGCCCTCGGCGCGCCCGGGTTGGCTGCGGCGGCGGCGGCGGCGGCGGCGGCGGCCCGGAGGGCGGTAGTGGTTTTCCCTCTGCGTGATTAGTTTCCTCCGCCCCCTCCCGTCGGGCGCTGTTGTGTGGTCGCCTTAAAAAAAAAAAAAATCAACTTTATTGTTCCTCGGCCCCACCTCCTGCGCGGTGCGGAGCGCATCCTCAGGATGCACTGAGGCGTAGGGTAGGGGCGGCGGCGGCGGCGGCGGCGGCGGGTCGCGATCCCTCTCCTCCGAGAGCCCGGCCGGAGGGGAGGGGGAGTCACGATGTCCGGGAGCCGCCAGGCCGGGTCGGGCTCCGCCGGGACCAGCCCCGGCTCCTCGGCGGCCTCCTCGGTGACTTCCGCCTCCTCGTCCTTATCCTCGTCCCCGTCGCCCCCTTCCGCGGCGGGTTCGGCGGCGGCGGCGGCGGCGGCGCTGGGGTCCGGAGGGGCGGCCCAGGCCGCGGGCTCGGGCGGCCTCGGGGGCCCCGGGCGGCCTGTGCTGGTGGCGGCCGCCGTGTCCGGCAGCGGCGGCAGCAGCGGCGGCGGCGGCGGGGTGGTGTCCGCGGGCCTGTCCCGGCTCAGCTGCGCGGCCCGGCCCAGCGCCGGCGGCGGCGGCGGGGGCAGCTCTGGCCTCGGCAGCGGCAGCAGAAAGCGACCTCTGCTCGCCCCCCTCTGCAACGGGCTCATCAACTCGTACGAGGACAAAAGCAACGACTTTGTCTGGTGGGTGTGAAGAGCAAGCCCCCTCCCTGGTCGCTCAAGTCCGAGTGGCTGTTCGGGCTGGTGGGTCTGGGTGAAGTGGCTGTTGGGTGTTGCAGGGGGGAGGGGATTCGAGCTGGTCGTTGGGGTTAAGATGGGATTTGGGGGTCCCGAGCAGGGTGCCGTACTAAAGAGGTAAGTGCTGGTGGCGGGTAAATGAAGGGAGTCTTAGGGAATTAAGAAATAAGGGAAGGTGGGGAGGTGGGTAGTCAAATAAATGCATGTGCATGAAAGAAGAAAGCTGGGCAGAGAGGTGGGCCTTGAGCTTTCTGGCCGCCTGGTGAATGAGGCTTCCTATCAGTCCGATTGCTTGTCGAAGTGGATTAAACTTGTAATGGAAGAGGGTTAAGCTTCCTTGGGTTGCTCGAGGGATGGGATTGTTGGCCGCAGTTTGCTTCTTGAGACTGTGGTAGAAAAGCATAGGTGTGGATGTTGTAAGGAGAAGTAGTATTTCATGTAAGTATCCGTCCTGTTTCCAAGGGCGGGCCCCTTTTAAATCTGCTGTTGAGGCTACTGTCATCAAGAAAGTCTGTTTCAAAAAAAAAATTTTCATCTCTCAACTGAACGTCTTGCAAGAGGGGAACCACATTTACTGAATCTCATTCATGTGTCAGATGTAACTGGAGTAATGCATTGGAGTGTACTGGGACTTTCGCTTTGGGAGACACTAGGTATTAGACATTTTGTCATCATCGTGTTTAGTTATGATATTTGGCATAGAGGGTTAAGTTAGCTGTAAGAAGTGAAAGATTTAGTTGATTGTATTGTTGAGAGTGTTTTGGGATTTGCATTGGATTGGTATCCGAAATGCAGTCTACGTGGTAGAGTTGTGAGGAAGGAATTGCATTTAGCTGAGTGAGAACTGGTAGGGTTTTGTGCTTGTTTTCTGCAGAAAATTGTATATAGACTTAGAATATTATTGATATAGGATGTTGGCTTGCACTCTCATAGGGGAAGTTGATTCACTTCAGGGTCTAAGATGATCTGAATTGGTGTCATTACAGTTGACCATTGAATCACAGGGGTTTGAAGTACCTAGTCCATTTATACCTGGATTTTAAAAAATATATTTTGTTGATTTCTTATAGAGAGTAAGGAAGAGGGATAGAGAGTTAGAAACATCAGTGAGAGAGAAACATTGATCAGCTGCCTCCTGTACACTCCCTGCTGGGCTTGTGACTGCAACCAAGATACATGCCTTTGACCGAAATCGAACCTGGGACTGGCAGACCAACACTCTTTCAACTGAGCCAAACCAGTTAGGGCTATAACTGAATTTTTAAAAATACGGTTGGCCCTTGTATCCATGGTTTTCAACCAACACTGAACAAAAACAGTATTTTCATATACTTAATCTCAGATAGAAAATAATGTTTTTCATCCCCAATTGGTTGAATCCACCATTCGAAGAAGGGCCAACTGTAGAGTCAGAAGTTACAAGTGGATTTTCAACTGTGGGGTCAATGCCTCTAGCACAGGGGTGGGCAAACTTTTTGACTAGAGGGCCACAATGGGTTCTTAAACTGGACCGGAAGGCCAGAACAAAAGCAACCTGACCATGCTGGCACTCTCATCTTGGGCTGCTGGTGAAGGAGCGGAGGGGAGAGCAAGAGAACCCCCCGCCCTTTTCGGCTCCGCGGGCCGGATAGAACAGCTGGATCTGGCTCGTGGGCCGTAGTTTGCCCACGGTTGCTCTAGCATCTGTGTTATTCAAGGGTCAGTTATAATAAATAGCCTTACAATGTCTAATTCTTGCAGTTAATAATGTCTTCATATTTTTACTTTTGTCTTAAATACATCTGGGTTCAGAATTCATTTTTAATTGAAACTGGGCTGTAAATGTGATTATCACTTATAAATAAGTGAAGTAGCTTATTATTGGGTCTAAGAGGTGCTTGTGCCCACACTCAGTAGAGAGCATCATTCCCTTATGTGCCGTGAGTGGGGATCAAACCAATTGTTGTTTTTTATCACCATTTGCATTTCACTTTTCAGTAGGCTAAAAGAACACATGCCAGCATCCATATAAGTACACTATGTAAGAAATAAGGGAATCAAGCATTCATTCAGCAGATATTTATTTGGTACTCACTGTCTGCCAGGCACTGTATGAGTTTCATTGTACTTACTATCTGCTATCTTATAGGAAACTAGAGGCCTTGTGCACAAAATTCATGCATGGGGTAGGGTCCCTAGGGCCAATCGGGGCCTTCCTTCCAGCTGCCAGCTGAAGCCTTCCTTCGTTCCATACCACCCTTATAGTGGTCAGTGAATGTTGTAGCGAGTGGTCAAACTTCGGTTGGCCGAACTTCCGAGGGGACAATTTGAATATTAGCCTTTTATTATATAGGATTGGTGAGGGATGGGGAGTGTAAGTAGCTGGCACTTTTTTTTTTATTTTTTAGGAGTAAGGTTATTTCTGGTGAAGTTGACTATTCAGAAGAATTCATTAATAGGGATCTAATTTCTTGATTCTCAAGCTAGATTTGATTTAGCCAGTCTTTTGAAGTAGGAAAATATGGATTAGGCAAGGCTCAAGGAAACCTTTTCATTTCTAATTGACTTTGGGTGTGGTTGGTCTGTCTTGTATGCTTCACAGTCTAACTGAATCAATCCCAATTACTCTATGCTTTTACATCTAAATGAGAGTGAAGTTTGACAATTCCTTATTCATTACATTTTAAAGATGTTTATACTTCACACTGCATTTAATCCTTAAAGCAATTCTGTGAAGTTGTCTAGACTTCCAATTTTAATATAATACTAACATATGAAAGGCAGTGAACACAGTGACTGTGATGACCGAAATGACCGTTTGACTGGTTACCATGTGGTGCTAGCATAGATGCATAGACACAGGTAAAGTCTATAAGTGAACTAAGAATGAACAAGACAAATGCTTGCCTTCACAGAGCTTGCACTGTTAGAAGGTTAGGTCAGGGACAAGAATTCAAAATTGCCACCAGCACAGACCTGAGGTGCTGCTTCTCAGAGTGGCCAGAAATACACCTGGTAGCAGACTCGGGGAAGGACTGAAGGGCTGAAGCCGATGTGAAGGCAGGGCCATTCTGGATTTCCTAGAGGAGCCAATGGCTGCCTAGGAGGCAGAACTTTTGACACTGATTGGCATAGAAACTGACCAATCAGAACCTAATCTGAGTGAATGAAGGCGGAACCTAAGGTGGGGCTGAGGAGGGTTTTTTTTTAAATTTCAGAGAGGAAGGGAGAAGGAGAGAGAGAAACATCAATGATGTGAGAGAATCATTGGTCGGCTGCCTCCTACTAGGGATGGAGCCCGCAACCCAGGCATGTGCCCTTGGCTGGAATAAAATCTGGGATCCCCCCTCTCCCCCAGTCCGCAGGCTGACGCTCTAACCATTGAGCCAAGCCGGCCAGGGCTGAGGAGGGTTTTTAAAAATATATATATTTTATTGATTTTTTACAGAGAGGAAGGAAGAAGGAAAGAGAGTTGGATAGATTGATGAGAGAGAAACATCAGTCAGCTGCCTCCTTCACACTCCCTACTGGGGATGTGCCTGCAACTAAGGTACATGCCCTTCACAGGAATTGAACCTGGAACCCTTGAGTCTGCAGGCTGATGCTCTATCCACTGAGCCAAACTGGTTAGGACTGAGGAGGGGTTTTAAGGGCAACAGCTGTTTGGTGTAAGGTGTAAGAAAGTGGTTCAATTTTTTAATAGCTGGTTTGGCAGTATAGTTCATATGGCTGGCTATCAGTCCAAATATAAGAGTTAGTATCTATTTTTGTCTGCCAAGAGCATCTCCTCCTGCTGAAAAAGGCTTTCTTCCCCCATTTAAGCAATCCTATCCTATGTAATCTATTTATACTAATAAAAGGATAATATGCTAATTAGAATGTGTTGACGGACGATCTTCGGAAAAAGCCATGGTGGAGGGGGCCAAGGCAGAGGCAATTAGGGGTGATCAGGCTGGCAGGGGAGAGCAGTTGGGGGCTACCAGGTCGGCAAGGGAGGGCATTTGGGGGGTGATCAGGCTGGCAGAGGAACGCTGTTGGGGGCATTAGGCAGGCAGGCAGGTGAATGGTTAGGAGCCAGTGGTCCTGTATTGCAAGAGGGATATCTGACTTCCAGTTTAGGATCGGGCCTAAACCAGTAGTTGGACATTCCCCAAGGGGTCCCGGATTGGAGACTGTGTAGGCAGGCCTGAGAGACCTCCAGGCAACAAGTTTTGTGCACTGGGCCTCTAGTGTAATTATATTTCAATTGAGGTACAAAAAATTTAAGTAATGTTTCTAATTAGACAACTAAGGGACAAAATCAGAACTCAGATCTCCTAATTTTCGACCTCGTACTTTCTTTGTATGGAATTAGACTACATATCCTTAGGTTTGAGTACTTGTGTTTAGCCTAGTGGTTTTTAAATGTGGCAGATGGGAGGGAAACAACTGTTTTATAATCACATGAGATAAATGTTTTTAACCTCTAACTCCTTCCTCCCCATGCCTGTCTGTGTGCTTACCTCCTGAGAGGATTTACCAGAACTGGAGGCTGGAGTGGGCAATCTAGTTTGCAAAAGCTCCACTGGTGATAATGACATGTCATCATCTTCTTGAGAATCATTGATTTAAAGTCAAATGCCTAATTTTCAGTAATTCATATTGGCCTCTCCTGACATATGTTTTTTTTTAAGTTTATTTTTAATTGCAAAATTGAACATTTTAGGAATTTATAGTTTTCACACAAAGGATCAAGAGTATATATTACCAAATTGTAGGTCATTCTAACTGATTTATAGACAGAATTTGTAGTACAGGAGAGTAGTATTTAGCTTGAAGTTGGAAAAAGCGTTGACATTCAAGAAAGTCTTTGTTACTTTCATTTTTCAAATTTTTCTTACATGATCCATTTAATTAAAGTTATTTGAAAGATGACTTCTTTTATTCTTTCACATTACTACTGCCTCTGCATTAGCTTTTCAACTATCTGAAATGCTCTTTTCTACCTCTGCAAGGCCCAGTTATTCTCTAAGTTACAGCAGAAATAAATGTTTTCAAGTAGATATCCCCTTGTGGGATGGTTAACTCTAATCATATGTCTGATAAGAAGTAGGTAGGATTTACATTCAGTAAATCTGCCATTTATTAAATATGTCATTACCTCTCAAGTCAAACTATTAATATTGGACTATCCTAAAGAAAGACTTTTTAATCACCTAATTGTGTCATATCCTGGCATTATTACTTCACTTAGATATTAAATGTTTCTGAATTCAGATATTATCTCACTGCATTGCAACCTAGGCAGACATTATCTGTAAATCACACTTAGCACACTTAGAAACCTGTGACCACACTTGATACTGTTTTCCCAACAATTACAAAGTTGGGAAAACAATTACAAATTTTAAGAGATGTTACAGCATATTCAACTACTGATACAAGCTAGAATTCATTACATTGTTGTTATAGCAACATCAGTCAAGCACTTCTTTGAATCTGCAAAACAAAACTTGGCCCTGGCCAGTGTGGCTCATTTGGTTGGAGCATGGTCCCATATACCAAAAGGTTTCGGGTTCGGGCACATGCCCAGGTTGTGGGTTTGTTCCCAGGTAGGGGATTGTGGGAGAAGCACCCTATCAAGGTTTCTCTCTCTCTTCCCCCTCTTCCT
Source organism: Vespertilio murinus (assembly GCA_963924515.1). Taxonomy (NCBI): domain Eukaryota; kingdom Metazoa; phylum Chordata; class Mammalia; order Chiroptera; family Vespertilionidae; genus Vespertilio; species Vespertilio murinus. The sequence goes on along the minus strand of OZ004719.1, from coordinate 18,334,515 downwards.
TTCTTCCCCTCTCCCTCCCTCCTCTCTCTAAGATCAGTACAATTATTAAAAGCAAAACAAAAAATTTATTTTTATTGTTGAGGGTATTACAAATATACCCCACTTCCCACCTCCTTTGCTCCCTCCACCCAGCTCCTGCCCCACCCTAGGTCATCACTGCACATGGGCTGTGCATATATGCATATAAATTTTTTGATCTCTTCCTGCACTCCCCCTTTCCTCTGAGATCTATCAGTCTGTTCCATGCTCCATGTCTCTGGACCTATTTATTCGTCAGTTTATTTTGTTTATTAAAATAAACATAAACAAAAAAACCTTGATTCTTTTGCTTTATAATACATGTGCTGGTTGGATGACAATGATCATGAAAGATACTCTGCAGAAGATGATGTCAAGTCATAGCAGTTCATTAAGGTTCTTTTATCAGCATCAGTGTAACATAAGATTTAGGTGCATCAAATGGCAGAGAAAATGAGGTGATCATGAAGCAGGATATGAAAGACTACTCTTTTTAAAAAAAATATTTTATTTATTTTTTACAGAGAGGAAGGGAGAGAGATAGAGAGCTAGAAACATCGATGAGAGAATCATTGACCAGCCGTCTCCTACACACACCCCCACCAGGGATGTGCCCGCAACCAATGTACATGCCCTTGACCGGAATCGAACCCGGGACCCTCCAGTCCGCAGGCCAACGCTCTATCCACTGAGCCAAACCAGATTCGGCTGAAAGACTACTTACTCTTAACTGGAATTCTGGTCTGTAAATTGAGAGGGAGGTACTTGTATGGTAGTAGTTTATTATCAAAGAATGTGCTGATTGGAGATTACCTTTTCCCTTTACAAACCTTTCTTAATTAACTAATGAATATTTCTTAGGTGACCATACTCCTTCTAAGAATTGTTAAAATAAGTATAACCTTAAACCTCGTTGCTCATTTTTTCTCCTTGCATACATATGAGCCACTCTAGCCAAGCTGTTTCTTCCTATTTTAAATAAGTTTACCCTACAATCCTTTATCCTCAAAGCTTCTCTAGCTTGGGAGGAAGGCTGTGATAGTCATGCTTCTTTTTCCTTTTAAAATTTGTATTATACAAATTAAAATTATTCTTGACTTGTTTTTAACATGTGTTGTTTCCCCATCTTTGCCTTTTACCTTGCTTGTTCTTTGCCCTCTTTCTTTCTTCATATATGTATGTATCAAGTTCTATTTAAATAGTTCCCTACTATCTCCAATATTTGTATCAAGTAACATGTTTTCTGTTCATATTCTCATATATAAGCTAATTGTCCTTTCATTTTTTTAAAATTAAATATAATGGGCTGATTTTTTTGACTCTATTTCTATGTAGAGTGAAAGATGGTCTGATTTCTGTTTATCATAGTTCTGATTTTATCTTTGGGAATCCATCCTTCTCTCTTCCTAGTCTGTGTACTTTGGGTGAGGCCCTATGTCCCCAAATTCAGAATTGGAACACATGATCCTAGGCCCAAGTAATCTAGTCATTCAATAATACATTGACTTTTGTTTCTGGCTTCTTTAATTTGGCATAATAATATTTTTGATATTCACATTAAACTGGGATAAATGTATATACATAGGTGTGTATGTATTTATGTGCATAAATGTGTTTTTTAATGTATTTATTCATTTTTGTGAGAGAGAGAGATGAAGGGAGAGGTAGAGAGAGAAAGAAACATTGATTGTCTGCCTCCTGTATGCTCCCTGCTGGGAATTGGGAATCAAACCTGAGACTTCTCAGTGCATGGGATGATGTTCAGCCAATTGAGCCACACTGGCCAGAGCAATGTGGTTATTTTTTAACTTATCTTGTAGAGTTTTACTCTAGACATCTATGAATGGTATTCAGCAATGGACTTGATGAGAACCCTGTATAGAGTTGTAGAATTCTTTCTCCTTGTAGCTCCTTCCTCTGGTGTCCATCTTAACCTGTAAATTCTTTCCCTTTTGTCTTTCCTAGACTCAAAAAATCCTTTTCTTGACTCAGAAAGATATTTGTTCTATGCTTGTGTTCTCTTTCCTTGGGCCTGTGAATCTTTCTGTGAAAACAGAAGACTGGGTCTGTGAGAGTGCTCCTTATTTATTCATCTTCCCTATCAAAAATATCAATACTGTGCTGTGTAGTGTCCGATGCCTGAAAGCAATTGTTTCAGTTTTCTGCCTCAGTTTTCTAAGTGTATGTAAGAATGTACATCTGGTACCTACCAACACTGCTGTTGAAAGTATTAAGTGGGTTAATATATATCATTGTTTTAATGGATAGAGTTTGTGCTATTTTGAGTATTAACTGTCATTACCATCTTTATTATCTGGAATTGGAAGAGTTATTGAAATTGGAATTGCAAATTTATCATTCAGAAAATTAGGGTTTTTTTAAAGATGGGAACTAAAAGCACATTTGGATTAGTAGATCTGGGTAGATGTTTTTGAGTACGGATGATCAAAGAAGATGATACAACTTTCTTAAGGACTCTTGATTGCATTGCACTTTTAAAAATTATATGTGAGTTAAAGTATTGGGGTCATTTAAATATACTTATTTAGTTCACTTTAGAGTTTGTGTCATCTTGAACAAATTGTCATTTGACTTGCAATCTCCTGAAGTTTATTCAGCTCAAGAGAAATTTAATCTCTCATTGATAAGATGTTTGGAGACTTAGTTGTATATGGAAATAGGATTTTATTGTATTGTTGCTTGCCTTTTCTAATTTGAAATCAATTATTTTCTATTTTCTATTTTCTTTATAGCCCTATCTGCTTTGATATGATTGAGGAAGCATACATGACGAAATGTGGCCACAGCTTTTGGTAAGATGATTTTACTTAGCAAAATTGCCTTTTGGCATTCATAAATCTGTGTGTAAATGTAGTTAGTTAGAGGCTTTTTTAAAAAAAGTAATTTTTGTTATCTTGTAATCATTTTTTTGATATATCTATACTAATAAAAGGGTAAAGCCATGGTGGTGGGGCTGATGCAGAGGAGGTTAGGGGTGATCAGCCTAGCAGGGAGGGCATTTGGGGGCTAGTTGGCTGGGGGGGAGGCAGTTGAGGGCAAGCAGGCTGGTGGGGTGGGGCAGTTGGAGCAGAGCCGGCCAGCGGAAAGGAGCATTTGAGGGTGATCAGGCTGGCAGGGGGAGGGACAGTTGGGGGTGAGCAGGCCGGTTGGGGGGGGGAGGCTGTAGGCTGGCAGGAAGGGCAGTTGGGGGCAAGCAGGCTGGCAGGAGGGCCAGTTAGGGGCCATCAGTCCGCCAGGGGTGGGCAGTTATGGGTGATCAGGCTGGAAGTTGGGGCAGTTGGGATTGATCAGGCCGGCAGACAGGGTAGTTAGGGGCAATCAGGCAGGCAGGCAGGCAGGTGAGTACTTAGGAGCCAGCAGTCCCGGATTATGAGAGGAATGTTCCAGATTGGAGTGGGTGCAGGCCAGGCTGAGGGACACTCCCCTCCCCCCTCTGTGCATGAATTTTGTACACTGGGCCACTAGTCTTTATAGGTTCTTTGGCTCAAGGCAGTAAGCATATGGTTGGTGCATAATATCTGTGAAGTAGTTAAGTTTCCATAAGCTTTACAGGTGGATTTTAAAACTTCTGGGTTTATTAATTGTTAAAGAGCTTTTAACTGTTCTTTTAGAATTTGGGGTGGCGGTTCTGGATAATCAGGACAAAGCATCTTTAACTCATTTGTGGAGATAGGTATGAAGCCCAATAAAGCAGACTAGAAGGACATTGGAAAAGGGTATAGAGGGTTAAAAACTTCTGTGTTCTCTTTAACACTTTTATCAATGTCATTGTTATGTGTATATTTTGTAAAATTTAGTTGTGGTAAATACACATAATAAAATTTACCATCTTAACCTCTTTTAAATTCAGTAATGTTAAGTACATGTGCACATTGTTGTTCATTCAATATCCAGAACTTTTTCTTGCAGAACAGCTATTACATCCAATGGCTAATTAGCCAATAGAATTTTTTAAAATTCTATTATTTATAACACATAATCCAATTTTCAGAGATGCCAAAGTGTAAAAGAAGAAAAAATGTTCAATTCAGAATAAAAGAAATATAACAAAGTAAAACACAGTGAGAGAGGAGCCTTGGATAGGCCATTGGATAAAGTAAAACACAGTTAACTCACTTGAGATCAAAATTTAACTACAAGCAGACGTACAGGAACTCTATATCTATTAACTCCTCATTTTCCATTTCACCAGCCTCTGTCAATTGCCATTTAACTTTCCATTTCTGTAAATTTGACTGTTCTAGACCTCATATAGGTGGAGGCAGTAGTACTTGTCTTTTTTGTGACTAGCTTATTTTACTTAGCATAATGTCCTCAAGTTTCATTACTATTGTAGCATGTGTCAAATTTTCTTTTTAAGGCTGAATCATATCCCATTGCATGTATAATATTTTGTCTATTCATCTGTCAGTGGACTCTTGGATTACTTTAATCTCTTAACTGTTCTTAATAATGCTACTTTGAACTTTGGTTTATAAATATTTCCTTGAGACACTGCTTTTAGTTCTTTGGTTATATATCCAGAAGTGGAATTGTTAGATCATAGATAATATTATGATTAATTTCTTTTGAGGAATAGCCATACTACTTTCTATTTATAGCTGCAGTACCATTTTATTTTCCCACCAACAGTGCATAAGGGTTCCAATTTTTCCACATCCTTGCCAACACTCGTTGTTATTTGCCTTTTTAAAAAAATAGTAGCCATCTTAATGGGTATGTAATCTGTTTATGTTTAATTCCTGTTGTTTGTTATTTTGTTTGGGAGTGGTATATTGAACTTGCAGTTAATAATCTTTTTAAATTTTATATTCAGTAGATTTGTTATTTTTCAATAACTTTTGTATACTATTGTCTAATAAATGTTCTATGTATATTCTTTATGAGATACACATATAAGATGGAATAAACTGGATAAAGTGTTTGATTGCTTAAGTTAAAAATGAGGAATAGAAGACTAATAGGCATTATTTCATGACCAGTTTATTAATCTGTCGCTGACTAAATCAAACCTATTTTGTTGTTTTTCTCTGCTAATAGCTACAAGTGTATTCATCAGAGTTTGGAGGATAATAATAGATGTCCCAAGTGTAACTATGTTGTGGATAATATTGACCATCTGTATCCTAATTTCTTAGGTGAGTCTTTGGAATGATTTTTTTATTTTTAAACTACTTTTCCCCCCAAAGTGTTTGCTAGCATTTAATTTATTCAGAAGACATAGCTTTGACTAAGCAAGTCTCTCTTTTATACTCACCAGATGCTTCCCCCAGTCTTACCTGGCTTGTGACAGATGCCATACCATATCATATTATTTTTAATTTTTTTTATTTGATTGACACTTAGATTCTTGCATAGATGGCTGGACAGAATGTGAGGCTAAAGAAGAATGCCAGATATCCAGAACACTTGTCTCTTTATATAAATGTTGTGCATTCCTGCTGTATCTGCTTCAGGGGCAGTAATGGAGGAAAGGATTAAGGTAGAGGTGGGAAAGAAAAAAAAGCCATGAGCATTCCCATATGGGTGCAGAGAGTCTTTCGACCTGTGAGACAATAGAAAAGTAAGAAGTAGGGAAGGAAGTTATGGATGTAGAGCTTTTGAGAGTCGAATGGTAGCTGGAGAAGAGGGACAAAATAGGAAACCCCTAGGGTAAATAGTAAATGGTTGATAATAATATCTAGTCAGAGACAATATATTATTATCAATATATTTGTGAATATCTAAAAATTCTACTTGTTGTTAGAAATCTTTATATTGTGTTTTTAGGAATGGAGGTTAATTTTTAGATATGAAGTAGAGTACTAGTGGGTATGTTTGTTACAAAATTTAATGCTTTATTCTAAGGAGTAACATACTCAGTTAGAATGTGATGTTTACTTGTACTAGTATATTAGACTAGAAGCCCGGTGCATGAAATTCGTGCACAGGTTGGGTTTGGCAGATGGGTGTTCCTCAGCCCAGCCTGTACACTCTCCAATCTGGGACCCCTCAAGGGATGTCCACTGGCATCCTGCCTAAATGGGCAGTCAGACATCCATCTCACAATCCAGGACTGCTGGTTCCCAACTGCTCGCCTGCCTGCCTTCCTGATTTCCCCTAACCACTTCTGCTTGCCTGCCTGACCACCCCCTAACCACTCCCTTGCCAGCCTGATTGATGTCTAACTGCTCCCCTGCCAACCTGTTTGCCTCCAACTTCCCTCCTCCGCCAACCTGGTCAGTCCTAACTGCCCTCCCCTGCAGGATTGATCACCTCCAACTGCCCTTCCTCGTAGGCCTGGTCCCTCTCAACTGCCCTCCACTGCTGGCCATCTTGTGGTGGCCATCTTGTATCCACATGGGGGCAGCCATCTTTGACCACATGGAGGCAGCTATTGTGTGTTAGAGTGATGGTCAATTTGCATATTACTCTTTTATTAGATAGGATAGAGGCCTGGTGCATGGGTGGGGGCCAGCTGGTTTGCCCTGAAGGGTGTCTCAGATCAGGATGGAGGTTCCTTGGGGCATGGTATGGCCTGAGTGAGGGGCTTGTGGTGGTTTGCAGGCTGGCCACGCCTCCTGGCGACCCAATTGGAGGCCCTTGTATCTGGAATTTATTTATCTTCCATAATTGAAACTTTGTAGCCCAGAGCAGAGCCAAGCTTCCTGCTCACTCTGTGGCCGGCAGTCATTTCTGTTTGGATTTGTTTAGCTTCTATAATTGAAACTTTGTAGCCTTGAGTGGAGGCCTAGGCCAGCAAGGACAGGAGGAAAGCTTGGTTTCCTCTGTTGCCTGAGAAACTCAAGCCTCCCTCCTGCTCTCTGGCCAGTAGCCATCTTGGTTGGGTTTATTTGCATACTCGCTCTGATGGGCTGGTGAGCGCGGCTTGTAGTAGAGTGATGGTTAATTTGCATATCACTCTTTTATTAGGTAGTATTCTGAATTGCAGTTTGACTTTCTCAGCTCAAATGCTTGTTTATAATAAACCATGAATTTGAAACTTTTCAGCTGTGACTTTTGTTTTTACCTTTGCTCTAAAATTTTATTGGCTGCAGTCCTTTTTTTCTCTCTACGATTAAGTATTTTTTTTTCATTAAGGAAAATTATTAGATGATTGCACAGCAGAAAGGAACATTGGAAGAAATATTGTGAAGGTTTTCTGTTGAAATATAAAATTCTGCAACATAAAGTTTTATAATAAACTTGGAGAAGGAACTTAGGAAATGAGGAAATATAAGTGGTTTCATATTCTGTGAGACTGGACTTAATAGGCTAGGTTAAATAAAAGGGAAAACAAAATCTTTCAAAGCAGAAGCTTTTGTTCCTGAACTTGGATTAATGCTGCTGTGTGGGCTCTAGAATCACTTTTGTATCAGTTGCATAACTTTGGAAAACTACTTCTTTTGAAATGGTTAGATATGGAAGGGAATCAAATGTTCTGAAAATTTGGAGATTTATTACTAAATTTTTTAAGCATAATAAGTCCATAAATTAGAAATTCTGTTATGTGACTTTCTAAATGGAGAGAGAAAGAGAACGAGAAAGAAAGAGAGATAGAGATAGAGAGAGAGAGAGAGAGAATATGAATATGCTATACACCAGTATGGAAGGAATGTAAAGAATGTTGGAAAGTAATTTCATACTATAAATACAGTGTACTATATATTAGTGTGTGTGTGTGTTCATTAGTGAATATTGAAGTCAAAGTTACTGATTTTCTAAGCTAGAAATTATTCTGGTGATGATAACAGTTTTTAAACACTTTTTATGGATAGAAATTTTTTATTTTTGGGTAATTGGAATGTATTTTTGAAGCCTTAATTACAGTGGAGCTTCCAATGAGATTTTTTATGTCAGCCATGGAAATAACATTTTATCCTGATATATCTATTTCTGTTTTTCTGCACATCTTCAGCCTTTACCTTTGTATGGTGATGGTTAGACTCTTAGGTTTCCTCCCAATAAGTAAATAGGGATTATATTTCTTATGCACTCAGGGTACCACTGAGATCTCTTTCTAAAGTAGAATACTACTTGTTGTGGTGGTTTTTTTCTATATTGAAAAACTCTTTTTAATTTATTTACTTAAATTGCTTCAGCTCTCAGAGCTCTCACTCTTTTTTTAAAAATATATTTTATTGATATTTTACAGAGAGGAAGGGAGAGAGATAGAGAGCTAGAAATGTCAATGAGAGAGAAACATAGACCAGCTGCCTCTTGCACACCCCCTACTGGGGATGTGCCCACAACCAAGGTACATGCCCTTGGCCGGACTCGAACCCGGGACCTTTCAGTCCACAGACCGACGCTCTACCACTGAGCCAAATGGTTTCGGCCAGAGCTCTCACTCTTGATCCTGGAAGGCTCTGTGGGATGAGGGGGTTGGGTGGCAGTGTCTCATCCAACTATTCTACTTCTGCAGTTCTGCAATTGTTCTCCTCCACTCCTGCCAGTCTTGCTCTCTAGTTTCCCTATTCTTTCCTGTGCAAGATCTCTCTTTAGCTGCCCCATCCTTTCTCTCTGTCTCTTTCTTTCTTCCTCTTCCTCTCCCTCTCCTTTTTTCCCCCGTTCTCTCTCCTAGTTTCCTCTGTCTATAGGTAAAAATTGTAAATTAATTTTTAAATCTTCCTAATGAATGTCCCTCTTTTTAAAGGAAAGAACAACATGAATGCAAAGTTTAAAATTCCTGTGTGTGTGTGTGTGTGTTTTTTTTTTTTTAAGTAACTAACGCATTTTACTTTCTTACTACTGCTGGATAGTGTCCTAAGTACTTTATGTTAACTCACTAAATTATCATTTATCATCTTCATTCCTCAGGTGAGGAAAGTAGGGCAGAATTTAACTGTATAAAGTTATTCAGCCAATAAGTGGCAGAATTGGGATTTGGTCCTAAGCAGTCTGGCTCAAGTATCTGTGTTTTTACTACATTATCCTGCATCTAAAAAGACAGTTGCTGAAAAGTAAAATTTAGCAGTAGAAATCCATTGTTTGTTCTTAGTACTATGGGTGTTATAAGGATCAATAACATTATAATTATGAATATAGATTATCCTTCAATTTTAGTGGTATATGAGATTTCTTGGCCAAATGCAATGTAATATATATGTAAAATATTACAAATATTTAACCCATTTTTTATTCCAATGGGTAATTATAACTGAAACATTAAATTCTTATTTACATACTCCTCTTTATTCCCAGTACTACATTATTTCAAGCTCTCTTCTTTATCTTCCTTTGATTATGATGATTACTTGTGAGATACATACCAGACTCTTCAGAACCTGGGTCCAATCTAGCTACATTTCCAATCTTAGTTCTTAGTCACTGTTAATCATTAACAAAATCACTGTGACCCTGTGTTTCAGCCATATTGATTTTAAATCACTTTATCTTCTGCTGTCTTATGACTTTGCCCCTCGCCTCCCCCTCCTCTATCTGAATTTTTTTCCACTTAGTTAATCTCTGTGTTCCTGTTTGGCTCAATTCTAATGTCTCCTTCGACTGGAAGCCTATTTCTTAAATCTTGATTAACTCTTCCTCTGTGTTCTTTGTAAATCTGTTTCAATGATAAAACTGATTTTTTTTACCTTATGTTACAACTACTACATCATATATATTTGTCTTCCTACTCTGAGCTACTTGAGTCTTTGATTGAATGTTACTTACCTTTAGTCTCACTCACCTTTGAAGATTGGATATCTAGTGTGGCTTGATACCTCTCTTGTTTGTTAGAAAATATTTGTAGTTGGATTGTGTTGTAGTGGAAATTTTAGATAATTGGGTTTGTTTCCTAACCCTCTCATGTACTGTGTCATGTTCTCTAATATTCCCTCATCTCTAAATGGGAAGAACAACCAATGGGATAACGGCTGTAAGTTAAAGTACCTACCTAGCCTACTGCTAGTTTCCCTTTATCATTTTTTTAAAATTAGCTAGCTGTTAAAGACAGAACAATCCAATTAAAAGTGGCTTAACCATTAAGGAAAATGCATTGATTCCCATAAAAAGAATTTCTAGAACTAGTTAATTCTGTGGTTCTATAATATTATCAAGTTCTTTCCATCTTTTTGTTCCTCCATCCTCAGCATATGTATTGGTCTTAGACTAGATCCCCTCAAGACTGCAGGATGGCTCTAAGCAGTTCCAGATATCATCCGTTCATGATGGCAGGGGAAGAAATCGTTTTCCTCCTTTACTTCTCTTTCTGAAAGATAGCATTCCCCTCATTGGTCAAAACTAGGTCATTAAGTTAATCCCATGTCAGTCACTGGCAAGAGTATAAATGACTTGATTGTTTAATTTAATCAAGAATCATACCATAGATCTGAGGAAGGGTCTAGCTAGCCTCTGAAAGTGTGTGGTAATCTGACACTTGGAAAAATCTGCTGTTATTTAAATAAAAGGTGGATGGCTTGTAGATAGGTAACTGACATTGTGTGCCAGGATATTTATAGAAGAGTCAAACAAAAAGAAAAAATACAGATCTTTGGTACCTACCTCATAGACTCAACCAGTTACCATGGGGAGCATGGTACAGTCTTAGACAGTGAAGAATTGTCTCCAAGTGTCAGCAGTGTCATTATTGAAATGTGTAAGAATAGGTACATATTCTGATAATTCTTCTCCTGTAGTAATATTAGTAGTAGTAATAATAGTAATAGTTTTACCAGGAGTAGCCTGTGACGAAACTGTTTTTAATTCAAAATTTCTGCATGGCATTATTTTAATTTGGAGCTTTTTAAACTTAAAATACAATTCATCTAAACAGAACAATTAGACGATATCTTTAACACAGTCATGTGTGTTTCTTGTTTTGTTTTTATTTTCAGTGAATGAGCTCATTCTCAAACAGAAGCAAAGGTTTGAGGAAAAGAGGTTCAAATTGGACCACTCAGTGAGTAGCACAGTATGTTTCAACTCTTATTACTATTTTTAATAAATTTTAATTCATTGTTTTTATTGTTTTAATATTAGATATTCAAATTTTAGTATATTATTGATTTTTCTTAAAGGAAATTTGTTTAAGATTGTTTTGTTCAATAAAGAACTTTCTTAACTGCATTGTTTAAAATTTATTAATCCTCTTTTGGAAGGTCTGGTGGGATTACATTTAGATAGTTTGCTTGCCATACATGACAGTTAAAAGATGATATGGCAGGGTAAAACTATGTGTGATAATTTGGGAAAAACTGCTGAAAGAGTCTCAATATAAGAGGATTAACCCCAAATTATTGAGGCAGGTGAGCTTAAATTAAGACCTTACAACTAAATACAAAGTTGAAAATATGGCTAGAAAAAGAATTAAGACTCAGGCACTTATTCTAAAGGAAATTAAACCTTTAGAGACACCGACTCAACATTTGTCTTGAATAAGCCTTTCATGTCTGTTATCTAAATAAGTTTAAGGGGAAAGAATGTTTAAATGATCACAAGAAGGCAGTGGGAAGCCACTAGCTGGGAAATATGGGTTGGAACATTACAGCGTACTAGAGGCCTGGTGCATGAAATTTGTGAGAGAGTAAGGTCCCTAGGCCTGGTTGGCAATCAGGACCAATCTTCAAGGCAGCCAATAGGGCAATCAGTGGGGCCCATTCCTGGCACCCGCCTTGGTTGCCTGGTGCCACCCACTCGCCCGTCTGCTCGCCGGCCTGCCCCTGCTATTGGTTGCCTCCCTTTGTGGAGCAACAGATGGGGAAATTGGTGTTGGGGTGGTGTCCCCCGCTGGTACCCACCTTGGCTGGCCTGAGGCCTGACAGCTGGGGGCAGCTTCTGCGTTGAGCATCTGCCCCCTGGTGGTCAGTGCTCCTCATAGTGACCCGTTGTTCTGCCGGTTGGTCGTTTAGCATACTAGGCTTTTATTATATAGGAGTTTTGTTATCATTAGGAAGAAACAGTTAAACATTTGTTTTAGATACTAAAATAATCTCCTTAGAAAATTATTGTGTTTCTTTTCTTCATTTTTAGAATGGCCACAGGTGGCAAATCTTTCAAGATTTACTGGGAACTGACCAAGATAACCTTGATTTGGCAAATGTCAACCTCATGTTGGAATTACTAGTACAGAAGAAGAAACAACTGGAAGCAGTAAGTTGTAGCTGAACTTAAAAAAACATTGATTTAAATGGTGCTGTTTATTGCATTGTAAAAGATCTAGAAATGTTTATATATAGCAGGGTAGTGTCACTTAATCCATCCAATTTTATTCAGCAGGAAACATCTTCAAGGTGTCACTTATAACAGATTCTCCTTTTTCAAATAAAAGGACAAAATGCTTGTAATAAAACTTAGAGCGGCCAGTTTGTATTAACAAAAGCTGAGTGTTGAGAAAGATCATGAGAAAGTACAATTTTATTTTAATAAGTAACAATTATATTGGTTGTCTTTCTTCTAATGAATATCTTCTTTGCATATTGTCCCCTCTTTACATATAAGATTTGAAAGAGAAATAGAGATTATTTTTATATACATAGAGTCCTCCAAAAGGTGTCCATTGGTAGAGCAGTAGTCTATTGCTTAGTTAAGGGCATTTAGAAGGATGGGAACTGGAACTGAATATATCCAGTCTGATGTAATGAAATGTAAATAAATATAAAATTGCATTTATTTCATGTAAAAATGTAAAATGTGAGTTTGCATGTATTAGGAATTGAATAGGATTCATCACATAAGCAATGCACCCCTTAAGCAAATAAATACCCAAGCTGACCTAGCTTAAATAAGAAGCAGATATTTATTGATAAGATAAGGGAGTGAGTAGCTCATATATATAAGAAGGAAGAGCTTATCAACCAAATATTAGAAAGATTGGAACCATGGCTTCTCTGGTGACTATATGGAAATAAGATCTGGCACTTGAATGTTGAGAATCTGTCTTTTGTGCTTCTGTATGTGTGTGTGTGAGAGAGAGACACACACACATAGAGACAAAGATACAGAGAGAAAGGTATTGTCTTTTCTAAGATTTTCGTCACATGGTAGATGATAGGTTCACTTGTACTTCCAACTTAAGTTTAAAAGTTTCTGTGGATAGATTCTGATTAACCTGTGATCTGGATCACGGAATGGGAATTTTTTTTATACAATAATTTTTTAAAAATATATTTTTATTGATTTTTTACAGAGAGGAAGAGAGAGGGATAGAGAGTTAGAAACATCGATGAGAGAATTGCCACTTAACCATGAGTAGTTTTTTATCAAAGTAGATGAGGAATGTATTTAAGGCACCTTTTTCTTAAATTTAGTTTTGGGGAAAATTTGCTTTTTAAAATTTCAATTAGCAAATGGGAAAAGTAAATAGAAGTAATAGACTGACTTAAATGGATGCGTTAAGTTGTTTCCTACTGATTATATTGTGGTATTAAGAAAACATTGAACTCATAGTTATATTTTTATAAGAACAATTATAATTTTCTATTATAGGAATCACATGCAGCCCAACTACAGATCCTTATGGAATTCCTCAAGGTTGCAAGAAGAAATAAGAGAGAGGTATATTATTTTGTGTATTTTACATAATGTTTTATTTACTGTTGGTGACTATTCTCATTTCTCCCCCATTTTTATAAAGGCATGCCAGGTTAAAAAAATTATTTTTAATATTTAAAAGCATTTGAGTTTTCTTATGCTTTGTTATTTTAACTTCTTTTACCTTTACAACTTGATTCTTTAAAAATTGCTTTTTTGGAAATGTATATAGGATTGCATGCAGTGAGTTAACCTCGAAGCTATGAAGAATATAAAATAGAATTCTTGAATGACAGCCCATCCTTCACCCTGAAAGGAAATTTAGGAAATAGAAACTTAGGTTGAAGGTTACAATTTTTGTAACAATAAAAATGGATAATGGGGTAAAAACAGGTACCTATTTAGAACTTATAAGATGTAAGTCATGCAGGATAGCTAGAAGATAATTTTTATGAACAATTTTATTACTGGAATGTTCTAGTTTAACATTTATAAAATTCCTTAGTCATATCACACTTGTACTAAGTATAGAAAAATCAAAGGCAAAATTTAGCATTTTAGGTTAGAATGTGACCATCCATGTACCACCATCCTGATTAAACAATAGATTATTCTTTGTAGCATGCTAATATAACTTTGAAAGTTGTTTTATATTTAAATTTCTATCTCAAATCTCATGTATTTTTATTTTGAGTTGTCTAATTAGGATACTTTTTACTCATTAAGAAATATAACCACCTATTATGTGCTAAGTCCTTGGCTATCTTTTATTTTTAAAAATTAAAGGATGAGAAATGTCTCTATTTTGATGAAATACTTTAAGTGTGCATTGCCAGAACCTTATTCAATTTGATAATTCCCCTTTTATGATTATTCATGATGTGTATTTTAAACTTTTTAGATAAAATCTTTGTATTATGCTAGTGTTTATAGCTAATTATTTTTTTACATAACTTATGACTGTATTTTTCTTATCCTTAACTTTTGTTAACAATTTTTATTTTAATATGTCTGTTATCAAAAACACTATTTTCATTATAAATTTAAGACTTACCGTATTTGCCGGTGTATAAGACGACCCTTTGGCCCTGAAAAATATGCCTCCAAGTGTGGGATAGTCTTATACGGCGAGTATATAACAAACTCTGTATTTTTAGTGGAAATATTAGGGGGTCGTCTTATACACCCAGTGGTCTTATACGCCGGCAAATACGTATTTTTCAGGGCCAAAATATCATCTTATACGCCGGCAAATACGGTATATTTTCTTTTTTTCTGGGTACTTTAAACTTTATTATTTTTTTGCATGTCAAACATATGTCGCATTTTATTTTATTTTTATTTTTTTCTGTGCATATCAGATTTATTTTTTCTCTAAAGTTGAATTTATGCTGGAGCAGTATATGTAACATACTTTTTCCACTTAATTACATATCATAATTTTTTCCTCTCATTTTGCTAAAATAAAAATTTTTTTTCTTTTAAAAATTTTTTTTATTAAGGTATTATATGTGTACATAGCTTACCATTGCCCCCCCCCCACCTCCCTTTCATGCCCTCCCTTCCCAGAGTTTAAACTTTAATATGTGTGAGGATCTTAGAATTCAAGTTCTGATTAAGGGTGTGTGTGTCAGATTTTGGTAATCTACATTTCTAGCAAACTTCAGTTGATCATGCTCTTGGTCCTTGGACCACACTTTGAATAACAAAGTTGAAAATTTTGTAATATATGAAATAAAATTATTAATTGAATATGTACACTCAACATTTTTTCTATAGAAAATTCATTGGAAGAGTGATAAATTTTCATATTCCATACAATACCCTACTTTTAAAACAGAATGTGTAATTGTTTTGCAGTAGTTGTACATGTTTCTTTTTGCCTTAGACTTTGAACTTATTGAGACTGAGATTCAGTACATAGGAAATTGCCTGATAATGAATGACTAAATGAATCAGTTAAGTATCTGGGGGTTAAACAAAATGGCTGGTCATTGTCTGTGTCCTGCATTATTTAAGGTTTTCATTAGCCCCTGAGGTTTCTTAGTGCTTCTCTAGGGGTCTATTAATGCTTACAATAAATAATTAGATTTGAAATTGTTTCAGGTAATGAGAACATAGCATAATACTGTTAAAAATGCTGTAAGGGTTCTGAGGTTTTTAATCTTACTAGCAAGTTAACAAGTTAGCCTGCCACATTTTATAGACGCTGGCAGCAGATGTGTGACTCCTGGGTTGGAGATAAAGGACTTAATTATGTAAATCTGGCAGCATTAGCCTCATGTTTGCATCAGTTCCTTGTGACCCCCAAGTTCTATACGGGAAATGTAGAGATGGATCCAGTTGACACTGCACATACATGGATTTATATTACAACTAAGGAACCCTGAACTTAGGAAACCCCAGTCTTTTTAAAAGGGTCCAGCCTTGATGCAGGGACACACTTCTTATTAATATTGATCAGAAACTAAATCTGCCCTGTTTCCTGGAAGAAGCACTGTTTCTGTCTTGACAGGACATACTTTATACATAATTGAAAAGATATTTAGAACAGTATATCACAAGATGAGCAGTAGTGTGAGACATCAATGGAGAATTGCTTCTTAACAATATCTCTTTCTTGTGGTCCTCATTTTTCCTCTCTAATTTGGTGTTTCTCTATTTTTGTTATTGAATGTCTGGAGTAATACTGTTTTAGAATTTTTCAGCTTAACTTAATTCAAAATAATGTGATCTTGTGAATGATTCATTGTGGTTTTCCTTGGTCCATATTTATCATGGTAAGCAGTTTAACCAAGTACATACTATTGTAGTTCCAAGTACTTCTGAATATTGGTGCCTCTTCTGTACACAGATTATATTGTCAGTAATACATTTTGGTTTTCTTATGTTCAGTATAGCCATCATTCAGTGATTTTCAAGTACTTCAAGTTTAATTACACATGGGACTTTGAGGAGTTATGTTAACAAACTTTTAAACATTTGAAAATTTGGAGCTAAGTTAGCATACTTTAAAAAGTTTACCTGTTACTTAGATTATATTTCATAAATTTCTTCATGATTGAAGTTGGGTATAGTAGTGATTTGTAATCATAATAAACTTTAGTTTAGAAAATATAATATACTTCAAGATTCAGTGCAGATGGAATAAAGTGATTGGTTATATTTTTTTGCACATATTATAAAGTATATGTTCATATTTAATCCTCAAAATGAATATAATTGTAAAAAGTATTATTTCTTATAGTATAATTTATACTTGGGCTTAACTCAAGTAAAATACAGAATGATCAGGAGGCAAAGTACTGCTTTTGAACTTATTTTCCTAAGATTAGCATTCAGATTTTGAAAATTTGTGATTTATTATTTATTCAATCATTCATTCCTTTTTCCTTCCCTCCTTTCCCTTTTCTTTTTCCCTCCTTTTCTTCCCTCCTTCTTCACCAAAGGATATGTTTAGAAAGAGGAAGAAAAAGGGAGATGTGGCGAGAGAGAGAAAAACAGAGAAACACTGATTGGTTGCCTCCCGTACACTCCTGGACCTGGATGGAGCCCCAAACCTGTTGGTTGTTAGGAAAATGCTCCCACCAACTGAGTGAGCCACCTGGCCAGGGCCATACTTAACTGTTAATTGGGGTTATGGTGAGTCTTGGTTTAGGCATTGATGTATACCCAAAGAAGTAAAATCTGCCTTTCAGATTTAACATATTAATTCCAATGTCACATCTTCTTACTATTTTAGGGTATTAGGATCCTATCTTTAATTTTCATTTTTTATTTATTTTAACCTACTGACTCTTTCAAATATGAAGAGACAGGATTGTGAATTTATTAAACCTCTGAATTAGTTATCTATTTGCTGTGTAACAAGCTACCCTCAAATTTAATGGTTTCAATCATCAAACATTTAATATCCTGGGTGCAGTGTAACTGAGTACCTTTGCTCTTACTAAGCTACAAACTGTTGGCTAGGATGGCAGTTATCTCAAGGTTCCCCTGGGATAGGAACCATTCCAAGCTCACTTACTGGCTCTTGGAAAGAAATGCCAATTTCTTGCCACAAGCGCTTCTCCATAGGATAGCTTACTACATGGCAGCTGGCTTCTCTTTGGAAGCACATGAGGAAACGAGAGATTTTGAAAACAGCACTCACATAGTTTTTATAACTGAATCTTGGAAGTGACATCCCAACATGAGGACTACTGTTTTCTATTCATTAAAAGCAAGTCATTAGTTCCAGCCCACATGAAGAGAGGGAATTTAAAAGGGCATGAATACTAAGAGATGAGAATATTTGGAAGCTATCTTAGAGCCTGTATACCATAGCATTTAATCAGTTTATAACTGAACATGTTATTCTTCATATTTAGATTGAGCAATCAGGCTTCGGTTTCCATAGAAAGCCAGTCTCATCTGTGCAAATTTATACTAGCATTTGAACAGTTGCTTTCTATTTTTTTTTATTTCATTTTTAAATGTACTTTTGGATATTTGTGATACCTGTTTAATTACTGTAACAGGACATTTTTTGATGAATCATGGTTTCTTTTTGGTTTGTTTGGAATGTTAAATGAATTGAATTTTTCAGTGTTTTTATATAAAATAAGACAGAAAAGTTTATTAAGCAAATTTACAGTTTAAGAATCATAGTAGAGTGACCAACCATGTACCACCATCCTGATTAAACAATAGATTATTGCAAGGAACCCTGAAATTTCTTCCCCTTTTCAGATTATATCCTTCCTCCTTGGCCTTTAGGGAGTTAATATTCTGATATTTATGGTAATCACCTTCTGTTTTTCTTTATTGTTTCGATGCTTAAGTATTTATGTTACTCTATTTTTTTAATATTAGCATATATATCTGTATGGGATGTATGTAGAAGTGGAAAGGATGAGTCAAGTTATGTGCAAACTGTTTTACTAAGCACTTGTGTTACTTTGTTACACTTCCTAGGGGCATTGCGTGAGTATTCCTATCACACTGAACTTGTGGCAATACTTGGTATCAATAGATTTTTCAGCTTAGCTGATCTTTGGAGTATATATTGCTCTCTTTTAATTTGGTTTTAATTTGCATTTTCCTGATGACTAATTTGGTTGAGCACCTGGTGCTATGTTTATTGGCCATTTAAATTTTTTGTATATGTGTGAAATACTTAAGGCTTTTTGCATATTTTCTGTTTAGTTATTTGATTTTCTTAATGTTTTGTTGTTTATATATAAGATAAAAATTCTTTGTCTTTCTTATCTGCCTGACTCTCTAGTTATCTACTTAACTACCTATAGCAAATATTTCCTCCTCTAACTGTCTTTAATTGATGTCCTTTGATGAGCAGAAGTTTCTATCTTTACTAGAGTCAAATTTATTCATCTGTCCTGTTACAATTAGTACCTTTTGTGTCAAGTAAAGAATAATTTTCCTCTGGAGGTCATGAAGACAGTTTTGCTATATTGTCTATTTGAAGCTTTAATTCTTTATTTTTTATATTCAGATGGATAATTTACTTGGAAATTGATTGTGTATAATGTGAGGGATAGGGAACTTTTCATATGGATAACCAGTTGTCTAAGCATTCTTAACTAAAGAGTTCATCATTTCCCCATTGCTCTGATATACCGCCTTTGTCATTTATAAATGTCCATATATGTGTGGGTCTGTAGTTTCTTTCATTTATGTCTGTTTGTCTTTTGGGGGGGGAGGGGAAAGGGCAAAACAACATTGTATTAAATACTAGAACTTTAAAGTAAATGTATGTTCTTTTTTATGAATGTCTCAGATATTCATGGGCCTTTGTATTTCTATATAAATTTTAGAACCAACTGGTATATTTCTGTGATATACCTGTAATTTTTTTTATTAGGATTACTCTGTAGATCAGTCTGGGAGACTATATCATTACAATATTGAGGGTTCTAACCCATAAACAAGATATTTTTCTCCATAGACTTGGGTCCTTAAGAATGTCCCGCAAAATTTTAATGTTTCAGGGTAATATTTTTATACATCTTTATTTTATATTTGTTCTTAGTTCTTCAATCATTTTTATGCTATTGTAAATGAAGTCCATGTCTTTAATTTCAGTTTTCTTACTGTTGCTGGTATGTAGAAATACAGTAGATTTTTACACATACATGTTTTTGCATCCAGCAACCTCATTAAACTCTCATTAATTCTAATAATTTGTAGATTCTTTTCTGTTTTCTGTGTACACATCATCATCTGCAAATAACAGTTTAGTTTCTTTCTTTATGATTCTTATATCTTTTATTTATTTTTCTTGTCTTACTCTGCTGGCTAGGACATCCGGTACAAGGATGAATAGAAGTGGTGATAGCGGGGCATCCCTAGTCTTGGTGCTGATCTCAAAGTGAAAGCTTTCGGCGTGTCACCATTAGGTATGATGTTTTCTATAGGTTTTTCCTAGGTACTTTTATCATTCAAGGAAGTAAATTTTTATTCACAGTTTCCTAAGAGGATCTTTTTTTTTCTTTAATCATTAGTGGTGTTCATTGTACAGTCTAATCATTAGTTTGATTTAACATTAAAAAGTAAATAAACTGCACAAGGAGATCAACTGTCCTGATTTGCTCAGGAATAGTTTTATCACAGAATGTTCTGCATTCTAGGAAACCCTACCAGGACGGTTGTTCACCTTATTTGCATCCCTTATGTAAACCAAACTTGGTCATGACGTATGTCCTCTTATAGGTTGTTTCGTATAGTAATGTTTTGTTTAGGATTTTTGCATCTTCTGTACATTGGTGGATTGTCTTATAATTATTTTTATACTGGTCTTGCACAGTTTTATTATAAGTATTGTTTGTTTTATCAAACAAGTTAGGGAATAAACCCTCTACTATTTTCTGGAAGAATTTCTGTAGTCTAAGAAGGATACCTTGATTGAATGTTTAAAGATCTTACTGGAGAAGCTGTCTGGACCTGTTTGTTGGCAGTTTTAAACTGTTGATTCAGTTGCTTGAATAGTTATATGCCTTGTTCAGGTTTTTGTTTTAAATGTCACTTTTGATATGTTATGTTCCTCCAGGTGTTACCTATTTCATCTAAATTTTCTAATTTATTGGCATAAAAATATCTCAATATTAAAATGTTAAAGTCTCCAGAGTTTTTAGTGATGTCCTTCATTCCTAACTCTGCTGATTAGTGCTGTCTTTCCCTCTTTTTTGTCTTGATTGGTTCTTGCTAGGGATGTATCAATTTTGCGTCTTATGTAAAAACCAAGTTTTGGCTTTATGTTCTCTACTTAGTTTTGTTTTTTATTAATTTATGCTCATTATAATTTCCACCCTTCTACTGTTTTTGGGCTCCTTTTCTATTTGTTAACTTGGTTGTACATATGCACGTCAAGGCATGTGCCTGGGTTGTAGGCTATATTTTTCTAATATAGCATTAAAGGCCAAATTTTTTTAAAAGCTGAATTTAATGATTTTCGTATGATATTTTGGTTTTTATTCCTTAGCTCAAAATAGTTTCTGATTTTTATTATAGTTTTTCTTAAGCCTATAAGTGTGTTATTTTATAAATAAATTAGTTAATTACTTGGACATGGAGATTTTCTTGTCTTTTTGTTATAGATTTCTGCTACAATTGGAGTGTCAGAAAATACATTGTTTTATTCATTTGAATATGATATTTGTATCATCACCTAGTAGTTGGTTACATTTAGAAATGTTTTGTGCTCCAAAATAAAGAGGGTTTTTTTTTTTTTTTTTTTTTTTTTTACAATTGTTTAGTGCAATGTAAAGTTTGTTAAATATAAGGTGATAATTTTCTGCATTCTTATTGATTCTTTGTTTCCTTGTTACATCAATTACTGAATCATATTCTAGGGGAGTTTCTTATGCAGAAAAGGTTTGTGTCTATTCTGCCAGGCTTGTTTCTTTTTTCTTTTCTTTTTTTCTTTTTTTTTTATTATTGTTGTTACTTGTTTATTTTTCTTATTTTTCTCCTTATGGGTTACTTGTATGTTTTTAGTTATTGTTTTAAAAAATAAGTTTTTATTGATTTCAGAGAGAGAGGAGAAAAACATCAATGAAAGAGAATCATCCATTGGATGCTTCCTGCACACCCCCTACTGGGGATCGAGCTTACAACCTGGGCATGTGCCCTGATTGGGAATTGAATTGTGACCTCTTGGTTCATAGGTTGATGCTTAGTCACTGACCCATACTGGTTTGAGCTACTTGGATGTTTTTATTTTTTATTTTTATTTAAAAAATATTTTTATAGATTTCAGAGAGAAAGGGAGAAGAGATAGAAACATCAGTGATGAGAGAGAATCATTGATTGGCTGCCTCCTGCATGGCCCCCACTGGGGATTAAGCCTACAACCCAGGCATGTGCCTTGAACAGAAATTGAATCATTGATGTTCATATGTCAATGCTTAATCACTATTTTAGGCGGTTTTTAGGGGTTACTCTAAGTATTACGTTGTACAGTCTAACTTATCACAGTCTACTGGTATTGATGTCTACTTACCTTTGCTTTTAAGTAAGGCATCTTAATTTTCCCCTATGGTCCAATTTTTTTTTTTTGGCGGGGGGGGTGGTTCTTGCTAAAACTACATTTCTTCTCAACCTAAAAAAAAGTTTCTGTGGAAGGACTGAGTCAAGCCTGCCAGTATAGAACATAGGTATTAATTTTCACTTCATATGACTAAAATAGCTTTGCTTCTGGTGGTAACTCTATTTTGAGTTGAAGTGTGTGTATCTGTTTAAAAAAAACAAAAAACCACACAACTTTGTGTGTTTCTTTTATTGTTTAAAGTATTACATGACTCCTTTTTTCCCTGACTAACCCCTCCACCCCTGCCACTCCCACCCATGAGGGTGAGCCCCTATTGCCACAGTGTCTGTGTCCATTGGTCATGCTAATATGCATGCATACAAGTCCTTTGGTTGATATCTAACCACCCCCTCCCCTTCCTACTCTCCGAGGTTGGGCAGTCTACTCGGTGCCACCTTGTCTCTCCATCTATTTTTGTTCATCAGTTTATGTTGATCATTATATCCCACGTATGCATGAGATCATCTGATATTTATCTTTCTCCGACTGATTTATTTCGCTTAGCATAATGTTCTCCAGTTCCATCCATGCTGTTGCAAATGGTTAAAGTTCCTTCTTTTTTTATAGCAGCACTAGAGGCCCATGCAAGAAATTCATGCATGGGTAGGGTCTCTAGGCCTGGCCAGCAATCAGGGCCAGCCTAGGCCTTGCTTCCCCTGGCTGCTGGTCGCTGGCTGGGACATTCCTTCATTCCATGCTGCTCCCTGGTGGTTAGCACATGTCAAAGCAATTGGTCAAACTCCTGGTTGGTCAAATTCCCAAGGGATAATTTTCATATTAGCCTTTTATTATATAGGATAATATTCCATTGTGTAGATGTACCACAATTTTTTAATCCACTCATCTGCTAATGGGCACTTAGGCTATTTCAAAATCTTAGCTATTGTAAGTTGTGCTGCTATGAACATAGGGGTACATATATTCATTCTGATAGTTGTTTCTGGTTTCTTGGGAAATATTCCTAGAAGTGGGATTACTGGGTCAAATGGGAATTTGATTTTTAGCTTTTTGAGGAAACTCCGTACTGTTCTCCACAGTGGCTGCACCAGTCTGCATTCCCACCAGCAGTGCAGGAGGGTTCCTTTTTCTCCAGCACTTGTCCTTTGTTGATTTGTTAATGATAGCCATTCTGAAAAGTGTGAGATGGTACCTCATTGTTGTTTTGCTTTGCATCTCTCAAATGATTAGAAAAAAACTGTTTTTTTAGAGTAGTTTTCCCCCCAATATATTTTACTGATTTTTTTACAGAGAGGAATAGAGAGTTAGAAACATCGATGAGAGAGAAACATTGACCAGCTGCCTCCTGCACACCCCTACTGCACACCCGCAACCCTTGACCAGAATCGAACATGGGACCTTTTAGTCTGCAGACCGATGCTCCATCCACTGAGCCAAACTGGTTTCAGCTAGAGCAGTTTCAAACTTTATTTTTTTGGGTTTTATTGTTGTTGTTGTTGTTTTTTACAGCAAATTGAGAGGAAGGTACAGAGATTTCCCATATACTTTTTGCACTCACGTATGCATAGCCTCCTCATCATCAACATTCCTCACCAGAGGGAACATTTGTTCAAGAACCTACACTTACTCATCATAATCACACAAAGTCTATAGTTTACTTTAGGGTTTATTCTTGGTTTTATACATTATGTGGAATTAAAGTGTATAATTTCATATATGTATTATTATAGTGTCATACAGAGTATTTTCACTGCCCAAATTTCTCTATACTCTACCTATTCATCCCTTCCTATACTCCCAAACCCTAGTAACCACTGATTTTTTTGTCTCCATAGTTTTGCCTCTTCCAAAATATCAGAGAATTGGACTCATGCAACTTATAGATTTTTATTTTATTTTGTTTTTTTCTTAGTTTATAGCCTTTTGGATTTGCTTTTTAAAATGTAGTAATATGCATTAATTTTCTTCCATATCTTTTTAGGCTTGACAGCTCATGTTTTCTTAGCACTGAATAATATAGTCAGTTGTCTGGATATAACACTGTTTGTCCATTTACCTTCTGAAAAATGTGTTATTGGCAATTATGAATAAAACTGCTATAAAATGTTTTTCTGTGGTCATAAATTTTCAGTTCCTTTGAGTAAATACCAAGGACTATAATTACTAGATTATATGATAAGGCTATGTTTGATTTTTTTTTTTTAAGTAACTGTTGAACTGTTTTTTCAAAGTGGTTATATGTACCATTTTGCATTCCAACCACAATAAATGAGAGTTTTTGTTGTTGCACATCTTCATCATCATTTGGTTTTGTCAGTATTCTGGATTTTGGATGTCTAATAGGTGTGCAGTGGTTATGTCATTGTTATTTTTATAAATTAAGTTCTGTTACTCTTTTTTTTTTAAACCAGCTATTTTCTGAAAATGTAACAGTATTCTTTTGTTCAGTTTTGAATGCCATCTGATTGAAGTAGTCTTGGAGTATTATAAAAAAATTTTTAGGGTGGAGGAAAGTTTATTAGATGGAAGAATTGAAAGCATGACAGTGCTAATTGCTTTTTTTACACCCCACTCCAAATTTCTATTATGCATTTTTTCTAGTTTCGTGGCTACCACTTTGCCCTTGTTAGTTAGTTATGCAGGGTCTCCCTTTCCTTTGCCCATCTTTTAATCATTGGTGTTCCTACAATCCAGTTCTTGTTCTCATATCTTCTGGTTATGCTGGTTGACATTAAATGATTTTGTTCATTATCATAATTTCAGATTTATTATTCCTCAGAGCTTTTGTTCTCATAGCTTTTGTGTGTATTATTATTTACACTACTTATTCTGTATTTCCCCACTGTTTTCTACCTGGGAAAATTCTATTAGTCCTTCAAGGCTCAGCCTCCATTTAATTTCAGATGTACTTTCAGTTATCCAGTTACCTGTCCCCTCCTGCCCCTGAGTTTTTTATCTAGGTTAGGAGGAACCTATGTTCCCTTAATTGTGTGAATACCATCCTCCTCATGCTTACTGTGACATAACTATTGGTTACTTGTTTGCTATCTCCCCTAGACAGTCCTATGAGGGCAAGGGTTTCTAAATACTGTTCTTCCTAGGGCTTAGCAAAATGTTTAGCATTGGTAAATATTTGAATAATAAGTTATCAATTATATGAGAAACTATGTATGTATTATCACAGAAGAGACTGGTCATAATATTAATAAACCTTAAAGACTGTTTAACCTTATCAGACATTAAAGAAGTGAAAGCTAAGTAATAAGATACTGCTTTCAAGAAGTAGTATAGTATAGAGGTTAACAGCATGAAATCTGTAGCAAGAAGGCTGTCTTGATTTGAACATAACTTCCCCATAATTCTGCTTCTTGCTGAATTAAGAATAAAACAGCAACTTATATATTGGTGATAGAATTTATAGCGTATTGTTTTTCTGGAAGGCAGCTTTGTTTTATAGAGTGAAGAATCACCTACTCTTTATTTTCTAATAACTTCATTTAAAATAATTTTTTAAATCTTTATTGTTCAGATTATTACAGGTGTTCCTCTCCCCCCCTCTTTAGCTCCCCTCCACCTGATTCTGAACCCCACCCCACCCCACGCCCTGCCACTGTCTTCATCCATAGGTGTAAGATTTTTGTCCAATCTCTTCCCACACCCCTCAGACCCCTTTCCCCTTGTGAATTGTTAGTCCAATCCCTTTCTATGTCCCTGATTCTATTATGTTCACCAGTCCATTTTGTTCTTCAGATTTTTTTTTTAATTCGCTTGTTGGTAGGTATGTATTTGATGTCTTTTTGTTGTTCATAATTTTTTTACCTTTACCTTTTTCTTTTTCTTCCTCTTCTTAAAGAATACCCTTCAACATTTCATGTAATACTGGTTTGGTATTGATGAACTCCTTTAACTTTTTCTTGTCTGTGAAGCTCTTTATCTAACCTTCAATTCTTAATGATAGCTTTGCTGGGTAGAATAATCTTGGTTGTAGGTTCTTATTGTTCATCATTTTGAATATTTCTTGCCACTCCCTTCTGGTCTGCATAGTTTCTGTTGAGAAATCAGATGACAGTCGTATGGGTACTCCCTTGTAGGTAACTAGTTGTTTTTCTCTTGCTGCTTGTAAGATTTTCTCTTTGTCTTTTGTTCTTGGCATTTTAATTATGATGTGTTTTGGTGTGTTACTCTCCTGTTTAGGGTCCTGTGCGCTTCCTGAACTTGTAGGTCTATTTCTTTCACCAGGTAGGGAAAATTTTCTGTCATTATTTCTTCCATTAAGCCTTCAATATTCTGCTCGTTCTCTTCCTCTGGCACCCCCAAAATCCAGATGTTAGTACCCTTTAAGCCGTCCCCGAGGCTCCTTACACTATCCTCACACTTTTGGATTCTTCTTTCTTTTTGCCTCTCTGTTTGGGTGATTTTTGATTTCTTATATTCCAGAACTTTGGTTTGATTATTGGGGTGTGTTGATCTATAGTTGAGTTTCTGTATATTCTTTATTTCAGACTTTGTATGCTTAATTTCTGGCTGGTCCTTTTCCTTATCCTTTTTTTTTTTTTTTTTTTTTTTTTTTTTTGGTATTCTCTTTAAGATTCTTGAAGGTCTCACCAAGCTTCTTGGAAGTTTCATCAAGTTTCTCAAAGGTTTTTAGAAGATTCTTGAGTAATCTTATAAATGTGATTCTGAACTGTGTGTCGTCCAGTAGTTTACTCTTTTCCATCTCTCCCATTCGTATCATGTTTCTGTGTTTCCTCATTTTGGTTGCCTCCCTGTGTTGATGGAGTGGCTTTGTGTGGTCGGTGATAGAATTTGAAGCATATTGTTTTTCTGGAAGGCAGCTTTGTTTTATATAGTGAAGAATTACCTACTCTTCATTTTCTAATAACTTCATTTAAAATAATTTTAAAATAACCACCCAATCACATGAGGTGGTTGCTTTTGCTATATCCCTCTGTGGGCTTAGTGCAAAGTCTTGGTGTAATTAAGCCTTGATTGCTGTTGGTACACTGGGAGGAATTGACCTCCAGGCCAATTGTCTGTGAGGATCTGTTGTGTCTATAAAGGACAAACTGCTGTGCTGGAGACACACCTTGTTTCAGTGGTGGTTTGTGTTAGGTTTGAAAGGAAACAGGAAACAGAACAACAGGAGTTTTAAAGAGAGTTTATTCCCCGGTAATGGGCAGAAGCCATCACAGAGGTAAAGATCAGAATTAGGGGAGAGGGGACAGGAGATCGGAACCCAACCGGGCCAATGGAGGTACCCCTCCAAAGAACGCACGTGTCCTATCTGGAGTTCCTTTTAAAGGGAGGGGGTTGGGCCCATGGTGGAACAGGAAAGGATGGGCCCCAAGGGCACCTTGGCCCGTTAATTGGTGGCTCACTGTCTTGGAGATGTCCCCTTGGCAGGTGTCAGTCATGTTGTTAGCTCCACCCACCAGTTTGGGAGGGGGGGAGCCCTAAGGGGTCATGTGTCAAACTCCGCCCACCAGTTTGGGAGGGGGAGAACCTTTCAGTTTGGTGCTCAGAATGTCTCCCGAATGTGTCACTTATGGGTGTGAGGGATTGAACTGAGCACTAGAACTCTGGTTTCTGGGTCTCAATGAGGTGCAGTTCAGCTACTGTCTGAAACCAGTACTGTCACAGAAGCTACAGTGTGAACCACAGTCCTGTCCTCCTTGGATCTGTTTGCCCCAGGTTGCAATTTTGTTAAACTGCAACAGAGAGGGCCATTCATATGCAAAGTCCGCTGCTTGGAGCTTGGATGTGAGGGGCAGAGTCTCAGGATTTCACTAGGTTGGGGCATGGCCAACAGTGATGGTTGCAGTCCGCCACCTCTCCGATCTTGCACCACAGCACAGCAAACAACCTCAGCTCTGCAAGCAAGCCAGCCTCACTTTCTGGGCCGATGGCAGACAGTCTAGCCCAGAGGTGGGCAAACTTTTTGACTCGAGGGCCACAATGGGTTCATAAACTGGCCTGGAGGGCTGGAACAAAAGCAACCTGACCATGCTGGCACTCTCATCTTGGGCTGCTGGTGAAGGAGCGGAGAAGAGAGCAAGAGAACCCTCTGCTCTTTTGGCTCCTCGGGCCAATAGAACAGCCGAACCGGCTGGATCCGGCCCGAGGGCCTTAGTTTGCCTAGGACTGGTCTAGCCTCTCCCCAGGGCACTTGTCTCTCTTTAGGTTGAAGAAAGCACCGCCTTCTGCCAGCCTGGATACACCTTCAGCCCTTATGGAGTCCTCGCCCCCCACCTCAATTTTTCAGCGCTTGTGCCCTAGATTCTCCTCTTTCTTTTTCAGTCTAGATGTAGGGTTTCCTCTCAGCCAGCTTTTGTTTGGTTTTTGGGAGATAGATGTTTGTTTTATAGTTGTTGTTTTTTTAACTTGTTGTGCCCGGCAGCTGTTTAGGAGTGTTTACCTATGCCACCATCTTTGTTCCTAAAATAATTTCTTAATACAACTTGAAATCCACACTCAAGTTTCAGATACTTATGATAGTTTTCAATAAAAACCTGGCGAGAGGGAAATGATTAAATGTATTGAATGTGATTTAGCAATTAAAATATTTGCATTTAAATGGCATGGGAAAAGCTTATGAAGCAATAGGCTGGATATCAAAGGTAAGACATCTTAACTTTGTCTTTAAAAAGCTTTTAAGAAGGAAATGTTAAGATGCTACCTTGTGATTGCTTTTGTTTTTTTTTTTTTGTTTTTTTTGCTTTGTTTTTTAAAAAAATATATTTTATTGATATTTTACAGAGAGGAAGGGAGAGAGATAGAGAGCTAGAAACGTCAATGAGAGAAACATTGACTAGCTGCCTCTTGCACACCCCCTACCGGGGAATGTGCCCGCAACCAAGGTACATGCCCTTGACTGGAATCGAACCCGAGACCCCTCAGTCCGCAGACCGACGCTCTACCACTGAGCCAAACTGGTTTTGGCTTGTGATTGCTTTTGGATTGCTCTATTAGGCCAATTTTTATTTTTGAAATGGGTTAACAAGTGACATGCTGACATTAATTGCTGACATTAAAATGAGGTTCTTTGGATGTCTTATATTTTTAGTAAGTTGCGTTGTCCTTTATATTTTTATTACAAAGTCAAGTCTTACATTTAAAAGTACATTTAGTTTGCTTATGTATTACTTCTTTTCATTTACATTTTAACATAACACTTCCAGATCTTCTTGTGTGTGTGTTTTCATCCCTACAATTTACTAATAGTGCCTACTTTTCTAGAAATCGTTTTTCAAATGTGTAAGTTATTGTGTAATCTTGGTGCTGTCAATATGGTTTGGTTAAGGCTTTTTCTTTTTCTCTTTTATCTGCAGCAACTGGAACAGATCCAGAAGGAGCTAAGTGTTTTGGAAGAGGATATTAAAAGAGTGGAAGTAAGATATCAAGAATTTCTCTGGCAATTTTTCAATTTCATGAAATTGTCACATTTCCTTTAAATTGCTGCATTAAACTTATGGGATTGGACTTCCATTATATAAAAATAACAGATAGATATTACTTTAATTTTAATTGAAAGTGCATTTTTTATAGAAAAAGCATCACGTTTTTATGATAAATGTGTCCTAAATTTGTTTTCACTGTTTTTTATTACTGAATTTATTTTGGGGCAGGTTGAAAAAAATTATTCAACTTTATTGTGTGTCTTCATATTAATTTAAATCAACTCCCACAAAACCCTCAATTATTAATGTTAAAAGATGTCACAATTCCATCCTTTTACTAAGTAAATATTTTTTTAGATATATTTACTGTGCCTTTCTAGGACTAGTGTTAACTTAAAAAAGATATGAGAATACATTACCAATAATCTAAGAATGTGTAGTATGATAGTTTACTTATAGAAATCCATGGGTTGATCTCTGAGAAGCTCATTATCTTTACCTATATTTAAATGTACTATATGTTTTTAATTATTTACAGGTGTTATACTTTCCTTTTGCTGTTACATGTTAATTGACCTTGACTTGTACTATTGTGGAATTTCAGTGTCCATGTGGATTCTTTTTTAAAAAAAAAAATATATATATATTTTTATTGATTTTCCACAGAAAGGAAGGGAGAGGGATAGAGAGCTAGAAACGTGGATGAGAGAGAAACATCGACCAGCTGCTTCCTGTACACCCCTCACTGGGATGTGCCTGCAACCAATGTACATGCCCTTGACCAGAATCAAACCTGGGACCTTTCAGTCCATAGACTGATGCTTTATCCACTGAGTCAAACCGGCTTTGGCTCCATGTGGATTCTTAACCTATATTGATGTCCCTTGCTTGGATATATGATTGAATTGAGTTTGCATCAGTCAGAAAAAATTCTGCTTGACTATGGATCGTTAGTGGCATTTTAAAATTTGCTACATTTCCATGAATCAAAATATAGGATATAAAAAGGAATCTAGGTTGGTATGATTCAGAGGCATAATTTATGCAATATATTTGGTAAGGGGCCCTTTTCTTCTGTGTTAATGATCAAAACTTAAGAGTTTAAGTCTTTATTAAACAAAGCTAAATTGAGTCAAGAGAAGTGTTACTTTTTTTAATGTTTGCAGGAGATATTTTTAAAGAAGAGACTGACACATTCTGCTGTTTTGTACATCAGAGAATTGAATCTAATGATCCAGTTACCATACTGGCATATTTATCTTAAAATTATCTGTAGGTAGTCACCTGGATCAGTGGTTACCCAGTTCACTGTTCACATAATATACTGTAATACCTCATTTAAAATACTGTTGACTCTTGAATACTGATTTGAACTTCGCAGATTCACTCATATGTAGGGTTTTCTTTTCAATAAATACTATAAATGTTTTTTCTCTTCCTTGTGATTTTCTTAATAACAGTTTCTTTTCTCTAGCTTACTTTATTATAAGACTACAGTATATAATACATATAACACACAAAATATGTGTTAAATGTTCATGTTAAGAGTTAGGTTCTGGTCACTAGTAGGCTATTGTTAGTGACATTTTTAAGGAGTCAAAAGTTATAGCAGTTATATAGGGTGCTTGAGGGTAGGTGCCCCTAACCCCCATGTTGTTCAAGGGCCAACTGTATTTACATTTGTCCTTTTTTTTGCATTTGGTGACTTTATTAGTGATAAGTAATATTAAAGATTATCTAGTTTTTTAAGAATGTGTATCATAGAAAAGGCTTATCTCTTAACTTTTTAGGATATTCTTGCTTTAGCGCTCTGTGGAGAGGAAGCCTTGAGAAAGTTGGATGTTGATACAAAAAGTGGCTGATAAAAACCTGGGGTTGGAAAATAATATAATATCATATCTGATTTTGATTTTTACATCTTACATTTGGATTACCTACTGTAATTCAAATAATTGTGCTTTCAGGAAATGAGTGGCTTATACTCTCCTGTCAGTGAGGATAGCACAGTGCCTCAATTTGAAGCTCCTTCTCCATCACACAGGTATAAAACTTCAAACTTGTAATTGCATAGGATTTATGTTACAAAATGAATATATGGTGCTAGTTCTTGGAAGTCTTTTCCATGTAATGTACAAAATCCCAGAGAAATTACTTTTGGTCATGATCTAGAAATGAGATTCAGATTACCCACCTGTTGCTTTAATGCTTTGAATTTCCATGCCAGTTACAGTTACTGAGTAGACTATTGTTATATTATGAATTTACTGTAGGATTAAAGGTTTGGTGGATTTTGTAAAATAGTGATAATTTTAAATAGTTTGGAATAAAGTAAAACCTTAAGCTTTCCCCATAACTTATTGAATTTTCTTGGGTAGATCTCTTCTCCAGATTGAAAATGAGTTCATTAGATAGATTGGTGAGTGTAGATCTCCGTGGCATCTTCTCATAACTCCCTGTTATTAAGTTATTTAAGTATTCTTTTCCATATACTCTTTTACAGTTGAGCTTATATTTGTTTAGCTTGCAACTATTTCCCTAGTTTTTTGAGTGGCTGGCCTCATTCACTATTTGTGAGGTACTATCTGTGATTCCTTTTAAAATTCTAGTTGATGAAATAAGTATGAACTAAATTTTTTGCTTGAAATACTAAAAATAAGAGCAATTTTCAACTTGCTAATCCACTTAGGTAATGGTCCAATAGAAGCTTTTTATTTTATTTTAAAGACATTTTCATTTTTCAGAGAGAGAGAAAAGAATAAAGAGACGAGGAGACAATGAGCCTGCCACCTGGGCATGTGCCCTGACTGGAAATTGAACCTGCAACCTTTTATGTATGCCCAACCCACTGAGGCACATAGGCCAAGGCCACTGGAAACTTTTTAGATAAAGAGTTTTAGGAAAACATGGAATATCATGCAATCTAATGCCAACAGAAAAGGTTATGTGAGCCTTCAGAACCTGTCAGTTTAGGAAAGCTATTGTAGGTCTAGTTTGGTATATGTAGGAAAAGGGCTACAGGGAATGTTCTAGTTACAGGGCATTCCTGAGATGTTTGCTATTTCCCCCATTAACCATTTTATGGAGATCCTTGCGAATTCTAGTTATTTAGGGGTCATTTTAGCTGTGTAATTCAGATTGTTTTTCTCCAAGCTTATTTAAAACTGTTGGGAATGACTCAGTCTCTGTTATTTTTAAACTTAGCTTTCACTTTCTAATATGCATGGGATCTTTGTCCATGGAATATTTATGGTGTGAGTACATGCAGGAAGGCAAAAGTTGTCATCACAAAATATTCACTAATAAACTTATAGTTTCCATGATCATATCCCTCTCCCTCTAATAGTAGCATGTCTTTATATGTTGTGTCCAGGTCTTTGTTACTCAGTCTCTTGCTGATGGTTTGTATTAACGTCTGACAAGATGATAATATATTCGTGTAACTGCTCTATTTATTCAGTGCATTTGATATGCTTGACACTGTTACATGTTGAATCTAGTTGGCAAAATCCCCCCCTTATAGTATTTAGTTTTGGGGGGGTATATTTGTGGAGGTTGGGGAAGATACTAAATAAGCAAATTTATAATGTAGCAGTAATAGATAATGTGTAATTAGAACCTCAGGAGGTAAAATTAGGCATACTAGGGATTTGCAGAGGTTCTATTTTAGTTTGGAAAGTCAAACTTTTTCAAATAGCTGACATTTAAGGTGACAAATTATGAAGTGTAAATATGATTGAAAATCATGGGAGAGTTTTGAGCAGGATGTGATTTAGATTTTAAAATGTGTACTGAGGTTTCCATGTGGAGGATAGAGCAAAGTTGTGTTCCTTTCAGTCCCCTGCCATTGGAAGTCGGGAGGAAAGTTAGGAAGCATTGCAACAGTCCAGAGGAGAGGAGATGATGGCTGGGATTAGGATTTTAATAGTAGAAGAGATGAGAAGTGGTTGTATTGTAAAATAAAGTAGCATGTTTTATAAAAGATATAGGGTTTTCATTAAATCTATGAAAACATTGTTGGGCAATTTGTAAACTAATATTTAAAGCTATCATCAAAAGAGATTCTGGCAGACTTAGCCTGGTGAACAGTTGAAGAAGGGAAAATAGTCAAACATGATATTTTCTTCAAAAGAGTGTTTTGATATTTTATTAAAACAAATAATTTGAATATTCCTCAGAGTTTGAGAGAGGCATTTGGGAAAAATGATGTTGCTCTTAAATACTCTTGGAAAATGGCCCGAAAGTTTGGGATGTGAAATTGAACTTGCTGAGAAGAATGTCTTGCTATACTATCAATATTTGATTTTTCCTTTTTTTTTTTTAAAAATAAATCTTTATTGTTCATATTATTACAAATGTTCCTCATTTTTTCCCCCTTCATTGCTCCCCTCCACCAGATTCCCACCCCACCCTCTGCCCTTTCCTCACCCCCCATTGTCCTCATTCATAGGTGCAGTTTATGTTCAGTCTCTTCCTGCACCTCCCATTCTATTTTCCCCAAGAATCATCAGTTCACTCCCCTTCCATACCTCTGATTCTTTTATATTCACCAGTTAATATTGTTCATCAGATTTTTAATTTTTTAATTTTTTTAAAATATATTTTTATTGATTTTTTTAACAGAGAGGAAGAGAGAGGGATAGAGAGTTAGAAACATTGATGAGAGAGAATCATTGATCAGCTGCCTCTTGCACACCCCCCACTGCGGATGTGCCCGCAACCAAGGCACATGCCCCCGACCAGAATCGAACCTGGGACCTCTCAGTCCACAAGCTGAGCCAAACCGGTTTCGGCTGTTAATTAGATTTTTTAATCCCCCTGGTTTTTAGATTCACTTGTTGATAGTATTTGTTGTTCATAATTTTTACCTTTATTTTCTTCCTCTTCATAAAGATCCCCTCCTAGCAATTCATATAATTCTGGTTTGGCAGTGATGAACTCCTTTAGCTTTTCTTTTATTTGTGAAGCTCTTTATCTGGCCTTTGATTATGAGTGATAGCTGGGTAGAGTATTTTGGCTGTAGGTTATTGCTATTCATCACCTTGAATATTTCTTGCCATTCCCGTCTGGCCTGCATGGTTTCTGTTGGGAAATCAGCTGACAATCCTGTGGGTATTCCTTTATAGGTAACTATCTGCTTTTCTCTTGCTGCTTTTAATATTCTCTCTTTGTCTTTTGCTCTTGGCATTTTAATTATGATGTGTCTTGGTGTGATCCTCTTTGAGTTCCTTTTGTTTAGGGTTCTGTGCACTCCCTGGACTTGTAAGTCTATTTCTTTCATCAGGTGGGGGAAGTTTTCTGTCACTATTTCTTCCAATATGTTTTCAGTATCTTGCTCTCTCTCTTCTTCTGGGACCCCCATAATTCTGATGTTGGTTCGCTTGAAGTTGTCCCAGGGGTTTCTTACATTATCTTCAACTTTCTGGTTTCTCTTGTCTTCTTGCTTCTGCAGAGGATTGTCTTCTAGCTCTGTATGTTCCAAATCTTTGACTTGATTCTTGCAATCTTCCAATCTGTTTTTAGGACTCTGTAATATTTTTTATTTCAGACAATGTTTTCTTTATTTCTAGTTGATCCCTTTTTATTTCTAGTTGATCCCTTTTCATATCCTCATAGGTCTCGTTTATTTTATCGGCCTTTTCTAGGAAATTCTTGAAAAACCTTATAACCATGGTTTTGAACTCTATCCAGTCGCTTGTTGTCCTCCATTTCTTTCGTTTGTGATCTGTTTCGTTTTCTCAGCATTTTCACAGCTTCCCTGAGTTGGTAGGTTGGCTTTGTGTGCTAAGGTGTCCTATATGGTTCAGTGGGTCAGCCTCCCAGTTACCTGAGGTGGACACTCTTGGTGCACCCCTTTGTGGATTGTGTGTACAGCCTTATTGTAGTTAAGTCTTGGTTGTTGTTGGTATCACTAGGAGGAACTGACTTCCAGACCAATTGGCTGTGAGGATCAACTGTGTCTATGCTGGGAGACAGCCTTATTCACCTAGATTTGGAAAATTGCAAAAGCCTCTGTGCTCAGCTTGGATGAGGCGGAGTTTCAGGGTGGAGCCTACAGCCTTGGCTTACTGTCAGCCCTGCCCTATGAGGTTTCTAAGTCTGTGTTCCTCAGTGTTCTTCGGTACTCCCTTCTTTGGTACTCGCTGCAAGCACCTCTGAGAGAAATGTGCCCTTGAGTTTTGCCCACTACAGTCTATTCTCTCCCCCAATGAGCCCAGAACTAGGGTTCAGTGCAGTTGGAAGTGGGGTTCAGTGCAGTCTGGAGTTTTTGTCTCCTTCCCGCTAGGGCAATCCAGCGGCACAGTCAACAGTCTGTCTTCTGCGTGCAAAGTGCGCGCCTCCGGGACTCTGCCTTTAGTCGCTCCCCTGAGTTTCCACCTCATAGCCAGATTCCCTCTGTATGAGCCTGGTGAACTGGGATTCAGTGCAGTCGGAACTGGGGTTCAGCATAGTCCAGAGCTTTTATCTCCTTCCTGCTAGGGAACGCCAGCCAGGCACTCAGCTGCCCCCTCCTCTCGACCTCAGTCCTTTCCTCATGCGCGCACCATGTCTCCGTGCCTTAGGCTTTTACAGCTCCTCTGATTTTCCTTCTGGTTTTCTCTGTCCTTCTAGTTGTAGAATTTCCAGTCAGTCAACTTTCCTGTAGTTCTGGATAATGTCCATTTTGTATTTTAGTTGTATTTTTTGAAATTGTTATGTGAGGCTGCAGTTAAGCATTTACCTATGCCTCCATCATGGTTTCTCCTCCAATTTTTCCTTATTTTTAAGAAGTAGTCTGTAATTGCAATTATAACTTTCCCTCATAATTATTAGCTTTATTGTTTGCCAGATAGTTTTAATTTTTATTCCTCAATGTAATCTTTTGATTTCTTTTATGCAGGTTTATTATTTTAAAGGCTGTTTGTAGATTCTTTTATTTCTATACTAAAGACCTTCTTTATATGTCAGGTCATTAAATTCTCTATATCAAGGATTCTGGGTTTGTAATTAGATTATATATTTAAATGAAAGAAAAAAAAGAAAGACAAATAATGGACCTCCTATCCCCAGTATTTTGTCTTCTATATGCTGTGATCAGCTATAATTGCCATATCCAGTCAATTCTCTTCCCGCTGCCTTGATTAGACCAGTGGTTGGTAAACTGTGGCTCTCCAGCCACATGCGGCTCTTTGGCCCCTTGAGTATGGCTTTTCCAAAAAATACTAGGTGCGGGCACACACATATAGTATGGGGGTGTCCAAGAGGCAGCCAATCAATGACTCTCTCACATTATTGATGTTTCTATCTCTCTCTCCCTCTCCCTTCCTCTCTGAAATCAATAAAAAATATATTTTTTAAATCCTGTTTGGGGAATTAAATTCTAACCCATAAAAATAGTAGGCAGAGTACAGGTGAGTGTAAAAGACTATACAACTGGGGATCAAATCCAAACCTGAACATGTGCCCTTGACCAGAATCGAACCCAGGACTCTTCGTCCACAGGCTGAGGCTCTATCCTCTGAGCCAAACCGGCTAGTGCCCAAAGCAGGATATTAGGTTACCTTTACATATACTGTTCATTTTGCATAGAAGCTTCATGAAATCATCTCTTAACTAGCTTCTCCTCAATGTTAGGTAATTATAAACATATCTTAAGAAGTATCTGCTATACTTTTGAACACAAGTGATGTTTTGCTGTATTTTTAAATCTGCATGCCCCCTACTGGGGATTGAGCCCACAACCTGGGCATGTGCCCTTGATGGGAATCAAACTCGGGACCCTCAGTCCTCAGGCTGATGCTCTATCCATTGAGCCAAACCAGCTAGGGCATGTTTTGCTGTATTTTATGAAGTTGATTGTATGGGAGAAGTGGTAAAACCAGTTGATTGCTTTATTGTTGGGAGTACATGGGATATTCACCTTAACTCTAACCCTATTCTATGCAAAGGAGTTGAACTTGTCATAGGTGAAGGAGGATCATTCAAGAATCTTATACAGAAATTTTAACTTGAACTAAAACAAAAATAAACACAAAACAGAAATCAAACTCCCTTGGCAATAATAGAGAGGTTACTCTCTATTATTTCTCATTAAATTTATAGGTAATAAACATATATAGCAAGTTATGAAAACCATTTTGAAATAGTACAATTTTCTTTAGAATATTTGAAGAATTTATTCTTAGTCACTCAGCCAGTTTTAGGATTGTATCATACACGCATAAAACACTGTTTTAGGCACTGGGAATACAGTTGTGAATGACAGACCTAGAACACTACTATCATAGTTCCACAGCTGTAGGATAGAAACAAGTTATGCTGACAAATCAGTTATTTTGCTTAAAATTTGGTGTAAATACACTTTCATTTCCAAGAGTTAAAATAATCAAAATGACTTTAGCTAAAAACTTTAGTAATCATATTTGATTAATAGGCACTTCAGGACTTTAAAAACTCCTTTAGGCTCTTATTATAAACTGGAATTGTCACAGCTCAATGAAGCTATTGACAAATCTCTCCAATTCTGAATTTTGAGGTGTGAATAGGCCATATTTCAATAAACACATCCTTGAAAGAGGATTTAAAAAAGGACATAATTAGGTTTTATTTTTCAGATTTCTTCTGCACATAATGTATGCAATAATAATTTTTTCTTAGTGAATAAAAGTAAGACAATATAAAAATAAATTTCATACTGCTGATATTGGTACTAAAGTACCATTTAAAACTTGTAATGTTTTAAATCTCCAGCAAATTGTAATATCTCCAGCAAATTGATGAGTATTTTATAATTGAATTTATTGGGGTGACATTGGTTAATAAAATTATATAGGTTTCAAGTGTACAATTTTATAGTACAACATCTATATATTGTGTTTACCACTTCAAGTCAAATCTCTGTAACTGTTTATTCCTTGCTTACTCTCTTCTACCTGCCCTCACCTCCCTTGTCCCTCTAGACATCACCATACTATTGTCTGTGTCAGATGAATTCTAACACCATAAAAAATCACATCTAGAAATTGCTCTGTTCTGTTGACCTCTAAATCACAGCTACTTGATTTTCTAATATTTATACAAATGCTGGGGGAATGGATTTTATTAGTAAAAGTAACATATTTTTGAATGCCTGGCATATCCTTATTTTTAGCCCTATTAGCCCTGCATGGAATATACTAAAAATAGCATGTGATCTTGTCATACTGTTTGCAAGGAAGGTGAACATTAGTTATATTTCATCAAAAGAAACCCATTTTGAAATAACCCATTATGATGTGTTAATTCTTTAATTTTTAGTGTAAGAGCTTTGAAGTCTGTTTTTTATATAATTAAGTCTTTAAATGTTTCTATAGAAACAGTTAAAAACACAATGGATTAAGATCTAATAATATGTGTTGCTTTTAAAAAAGACTATTGTGAGGACAGTTCCATAGGATTTATTATATTTTTTTAAAATGTGAGGTTCAATGTTATTAACTAATTTTATTACTAGAAGGTAAAATTAATTGAATTTTTACCACTTTTTGGCATTTTCCTGAGAACTTAACATACTTATTTAAATCTCATATCTTTCTGAAATGTCTTCCTCATTTAATAGATGGAGAAACTAGAGACCAAATTAACATTAGTAACTTACCCAGAGTCATTTAGCTACTATGGGATGAAATTCAATTCCACTTTGTGCTCTTAAGAGTGCCTCTTATGTTATAACCTTTGAGGTTATTTGAGTACTAATCTAAAATAATGATTATGTGTTTTTGTGCAGAGAGAACCATTTTAAGTAG
Source organism: Vespertilio murinus (assembly GCA_963924515.1). Lineage (NCBI taxonomy): Eukaryota > Metazoa > Chordata > Mammalia > Chiroptera > Vespertilionidae > Vespertilio > Vespertilio murinus. The sequence goes on along the minus strand of OZ004719.1, from coordinate 18,295,324 downwards.
GAAAATTCACAAACCATATAACCAAATGTAAAGAACCAATGCAGAAAGCAAATATGTTTGACTAGAGCAGAGAAAACTGGTGTATAGGTTTTGGGTATGAAAGAAAGATTATTGGTATTTTATCATTTATTTTATTCTTTTGATAGCTTTCTTTTATATGAGATGATTATCAGAACATTTTGGACCTGGAAGGGACTATAGATATTATAAAGAGAAGTTAGTTCCCACTCATCTGATTGTATATGGGAAACTGAGTGGTTTTATTATTTTATTTTTTTAAATGTATTTTTATTGATTTCAGAGAGGAAGCAAGAGGGAGAGAGATAGAAACATAAGTGAGAGTTAATCATCAGTTGGCTCCCTCTTACATGCCCCACACTAGGGATCGAGCCTACAACCCAGGCATGTGCCCTGACAGGAATCGAACAGTGACCTGATCCACACAGGTGGATGCTCAACCACTGAGCCATGCCATTGGGCAAAACTGAGTGGTTTTAAAGCACTTGTCCAAGGACACATACCGTATTTGCTGGCGTATAAGACGACTTTTGGGCCCTGAAAAATATGCCCCAAATGGGGGGTAGTCTTATACTGCGAGTATATAACAAACTCTGTATTTTTAGTGGAAATGTTAGGGGGTCGTCTTATACGCCCAGTCGTCTTATACGCCGGCAAATACGTATTTTTCAGGGCCAAAAAATCGTCTTATACGCCGGCAAATATGGTAGCTCTTTAGTGCATAGCAGTATCTGTTTACCATCACTTTTGATCACATACTTGTGCTCTTTTCCCAATACTCTTCACTAAGTGGGATTTCAAACAACTTATTAACATATTTGAAAACCAAATTGAAGCACATCTATGTATGTACCTGTCCTCTGATTATTTTTCATTGATATTCATTTATGGTATGCATGTTTAAGGTGGTGGGGTAAAGGGATAACTTGTTTAAATATTTGCTGATTTTTTTTGTTTGCTTAGTCTAAATTATTGACAATAAGTATTTTATTTGCTTAGAAATTATAAATATTGGGTTCACATATTTTAGTTTTGCTTTTTCTCATGATAAAATAATATTAACACTGAAATCACATTTTTTTCCTCTTCATTTTGCAGTAGTATTATTGATTCCACAGAATACAGCCAACCTCCAGGTTTCAGTGGCAGTTCTCAGGTAAATTATATGCTTAGAAATATGTTTTGGTGGTACTATGAATGTAATAACTTGAGTTGTAAAATCAGATTGGTTTACTTTAATGTCCTGTCATATAGACTGCTGTTTTGAATGCTGTGACATTGATTAGGACTTGAATAGGTCTGATGCATAATCAGCTATTTATTTGCTCATCAGTGATGAGTTAAAACTTTTTTAAAAAAATCTTTATTGTTCAGATTATTACAGTTGTTCCTCTTTTTTCCCCCATAGCTCCCCTCCACCCGGTTCCCACCTCACCCTCTACCCTTAAACCTCCCCCCCTACTGTCCTCATCCATAGGTGTACAATTTTTGTCCAGTCTCTTCCCACATCCCCACACCTCTTCCCCCACCCCCAGAATTGTCAGTCTACTCCCTTTCTTTGCCCCTGATTCTGTTGTATTCACCAGTTTATTCTGTTCTTCAGATTTTTTATTCACTTGATTTTTAGATTCATTTGTTGATATGTATCTGTTGTTCATAATTTTTATCTTTACCTTTTTCTTCTTCTTCCTCTTCTTAAATAATACCCTTCAGCCAAAACCGGTTTGGCTCAATGGTAGAGCATCGGTCTGCGGACTGAAAGGTCCCAGGTTCAATTCTGGTCAAGGGCATGTACATTGGTTGGGGGCACATCCTCGGTGTAGGGGGTGTGCAAGAGGCAACTGGTCGATGTTTCTCTCTCATCGACGTTTCTAGCTCTCTATCTCTCTCCCTTCCTCTCTGTAAAATATCAATAAAATACATTAAAAAAAAAAAAGAATACCCTTCAATACTTACCTGGCAGGGGAGATACCATGGTCACAAAGGTGGTTTTGCCAGGGCAAGGCTTATCCATTGCACTCCAGATGTGCTGACCCTGTGATTTCCCCAAATGTGGGAAACTTGACTACATAATTTCTGGTAGTGGGGAACTGAGTTTGTGCCTTCCCCTGCTTTAAAAACAAAAACAAAATAACACCTTTCAACATTTCATATAATACTGGTTTGGCAGTGATGCACTCCTTTAGCTTTTTCTTGTCTGTGAAGCTCTATACCTGAACTTCAATTCTGAATGATAACTTTGCTGGGTAAGTAATCTTGGTTGTAGGTTCTTGCTATTCATCATTTTGAGTATTTCTTGCCATCCACTTCTGGCCTGCATAGTTTCTGTTGAGAAATCAGCTGAAAATTTTATGGGTGCTCCCTTGTAGGAAACTACCTGCTTTTCTCTTGCTGCTTTTAATACTCTCTCTGTGTCTTTTGCTCTTGGCATTTTAATTATATCGTGCCTTGGTGTTGTCCTCTTTGGATTCCTTTTGTTTGGGATTCTCTGTGCTTCCTGATTGGAGAGGGTGCAAGCTGGGCTGAGGGACATCCCCTTTCTCTGCATCAATTTTGTACACCGGGACTCTAGTCCTATATAATAAAGGGCTAATATGCAAATTGAACGAATGTCGGAACAACTGTTCACTATGACGCAAATTGACCACCAGGGGTCAGATGCTCAATGCAAGAGCTGTCCCCAAGTGGTCAGTGCACTCCCACAGAGGGAGCACTGCTCTCAGCCAGTTTTTATTGACATTTACAATGGCCCGCATTTAAGTGAACCTGTGCAGTTCAAGCCTGTGTTGTTCAAGGGTCAACTGTATTTTTTATAGGGATTACTAGTATATGCCAATATATTTCAGGTTTGTTGTCTTTGTCTATCTCTATCTATCTACCTACCTACCTGTGTGTGTGTGTGTACACACACACACACACACACATATGATTTAGTTATCCTGATTTTCTAAGGTATATGTCAAACTATTTAGTGCATACATATTACTGCCCCTTACTCATATTCAATTTTAACTTAAATACATATTCTGTACAATCATGCACTGCTCCTGTTATTCAAAGGGTTAAAGGCTACAATATAGGGATGATGGAAAGTACATATTAAAATTCGTAAAGTTCTAAATTTTAGAATAGCAGTTATGATGGATTTTATCTTTGCTTAATTTGGAGAACTTATAGAAGCTTCTTATCTTGTATAATAATAAAAGCATAATATGCTAATTAGATCAGACATCCTTCTGGACAACCTTCCGGATGAAGCTGGGGCTTCAAAGCCCAGGTCCTAGGTGCCAGAGGGAAGCCAGTGCCAGCAGCCGGGGGAAGGAAGGGCCTACTCTTGCGCGAATTTCATGCATCGGACCTATAGTATTTTTATAAAATTGAGAACCTATATTTTCACCTTAACAAACCATATTTTCACATTAAGTAAAAAATTAGAAAATGTGTAAGAATTATGGGTTTTTATCATTTGTAATTTATTTTAATGTGATGAACTTTTGAAATTATTCTGTGCAGAAAGTGCATTTTTTCCCCTGAGTTATAAGTGTCTTTTCTTGTTAACACCTTAGACAAAGAAACAGCCTTGGTATAACAGCACTTTAGCTTCAAGACGAAAACGACTCACTGCTCATTTTGAAGACTTAGAGCAATGTTATTTTTCTACAAGGATGTCTCGTATCTCAGGTACACATTCAGGACTTCATTATTTTTAAAACTTTTATTTTTAATTATATTTTTTATGTTTATACATCCCAGTGACCACACATTCCATAATTTAATACATGATAATTCCAATAAAATACCTCTAATTTAAATTTCAGATCCATCTTTAATTTCCTATGCTGGATTTATGGGAAGTCCTATTTATAAAGCAAAAGAGTGTATTTTTCACATAGGCTATCAGAGTGTTGTAAAGGTTCTTAGAGATCTTGGATAACATTGCATTCTCATAGCTAGTTTTGTTCTCTTTCTGTGTTTAGAATTTTTAATCTTTATATAGTGAACTATATAAAGTTAAAAAAAACACAACTATGTATATGTAGATAGTAAAAATAAGTTCCATTCAGTTGCCTTCTATTATCCAATGTTTATTAAATTCTAAGCACTGTCTTCTGTGCTAAGAATGAAAATATATAAGAACTAGTTTTGATTGTCCAGGAGTAGTATAAACATAGTGGGAGAATGCAGCAGGTAAATTGTATGGGATAATGTATGTTATATAAATATTCAAAGGGTATTATGAGAAGAGAGAAGAATCTCTCTCCCAGCTTTGGTTGTGGGAAAACATTTGAGGGAATAATTGCTGTAGGGATTTCTGAAGAGTTGTATTTAGTCCAGGCTAGTATTAAAAGGTAAAAAGGTAATTAAAAAAGGTAAGCAAAAACATGTTCAAAATAGAGGAAATAACTTATGCAAAGACATGGATGTGATAGTATATGACATATTTATTGCTGTTAGGTCTCTGATCTTTAGCTTTTCTTGGCATCCTTGCTCACCAATTAAGTTAAGCCATTAATGCCAATCATACAGGTTTTTGTTTTGTTTTGCTTTTCAGTTTTTAAGTAATGTATATAATTTACAGTGATTGATGATAAGTGGGATGCTCAGTTAATTCACGTCATTAGTAGTACACCTGCTCAAATTGAGAGCCACTAAGGATACAAATGTCTACTATTTTATTAGTTGTTAAAAAATTGGTCCTTGGTATTCTCTTGAATGGGCATGTTTTTATTATAATTGGCACATTACTTCAAGCATGGGTTCCTTTGGACAAATTTGGCCTAAGGATTGTTGGTGGAGGAAAAAAAATACTAGACTTATGTAGCATTTTTCCTAGGAAAAGTATGAGGAAGCCAAGCTTTATTGATAGTGTGTTTGAAATTAACAATCAATTAATAAACAGATGAAAAGCTTTCATTTTATTGCCAGGAAATCAAGTACCTTATTTATTTTTAAAAAAATATATTTTATTGATTTTTAACAGAGAGGAAGAGAGAGAGGTAGAGAGTTAGAAACATCGATGAGAGAAAATCATCAATCAAATCAGCCCGCAACCACGGTACATGGCTTTTACCGGAATGGAACCTGGGACCCTTCAGTCCACAGGCCAATCTCCATCAACTGAGCCAATCTGGTTTCGGTTCAAGTCCCTTATTGACCCTCTAATCTATACTAATAATATCTATACTAATAATAGAGGAGTATGCAAATTGTCTGGGATGCTGTCACAGTAACAGTAATGACCAAACATCAGGCTGTGTGGGGTGACCAGGCCAGCAGGAGAAGGCAGTTGGGGGTCCAGGCCTGCAGAGGAGGGCTGTTGGGGGCGAATGGGCTGGCAGGGGAGCAGCTAGGCATCAATCAGGCCTGCAGGGGAGTGGTTAGGGGGCATTCAGGCTGGCAGGCAGAGGCAGTTAGGGGCAATCAGACAGGTAAGCAGTTAGGAGCCGGCAGTTCTAGATTGTGAGAGGGATGTCTGACTAAACCGGTAGTCAGACATCCCTCAAGGGGTCCAAGATTGGAGAGGGTGCAGGTTGGGCTGAGAAACACCTCCCTCCCACCCCTTCATGTGCACGAATTTTCTGCACCGGGCCTCTAGTAGTCTATAAATTGCATCAGGAAGCTGTTAATTTGAAAGCATTCTGTGATTTACATTCCGATTGACAGAAGGAAGGTTCATATTAGCCCTTTCAGATGGCAAGTGGCAGACATTAAAAAAAAAAAAAAAAAGATCAGAAAGATTGGGCTAGGCTATTGCTATTAATAATTTTTAACTAATTAGCAGCATAGGCATGCTATAGGATGGTAAAGGTAAATCACAAACCAATTTAATTAATTTGGGGGTGTAAGTAGAATGATAAGTGAAGGTGAAGAGGAAGATTAGATTTTTATTTTTGTGAACATGGTATATTATACCTTTTACACATTGTCTTTAGTTTTTAGGAATCTCAAACTTATCTTGTCAGATGTGCACATTGACTACACTAATATTGCTCAATATAAAGTTCCTTCTAGGTTACCTAAAAGTTTGGTTGTTCTTTTGTATATTTTTAAATGAGAATCCATCCCACATCCCCTTTCCCCACTTTTTATTTTCACCTATGAAAATGAAAAATGAAGATTAAGAAATTAATGCCTTGGTTCTCAATTTTAATTGAAAGAGGAGATAAATTACAAAGCTTTAGAAGAAAGAAAAGAGACACTGAATAGATACACTTTCACAATATAATCTGTAATTACGACAGATGTGATATACTAGCAGATATGTATGGGTATTCATAAATCAACCAAGCAAATAAAATCCTACCTTTTTATAACCACGTAAGTAAAATTTAATTCCTATACTTTTATATATAGAAATAACTATTTTTAGTACTTTCTTTATTACTTCTGTTGAAAGTAGGTATTAATGTAATGAATGATGTCATGATGGCCAGAAGTTTAGCAACGCTAGAAAAGAATTATGGTCTTCAACAGAATACACATTCTATCTTTATTAATTTCAGAGAGAAAGAGTGAGAGAGGGATCATTGATGGGCTGACTCCTTCACACCCACACTGGGGATCAAGCCCACAACCCAGCCATGTGCCCTGAACAGGACCTCCTAGTTTATAAGTCAGTGATCAACACTGAGCCATGTCTGCTGGACAGAATATACAGTCATGAATACTTGTGAATTTTATGTACTTAGGGATTGATGTATTATGAGAAAGAATAAATTAGCATTAAAATAAATTTTAAATGAATGAAGTAACTGCCTTTCCAGTGTTTATTACATCATTCACAATAATAGGATTATATATGAAAAGAACTAATTAACTGTTACATCCAAGCCCCTTTATGATAATTGATTTTTTTTGAGAGCCAATTAACTATACCTCCAAACCACTTTGTAGTACAGTTGATTTTTTTCAATAACCCATGTTTTACTTATAATTTGTTAAATTTCCTGAGAATAATTTTTGTGTAGCAGGAGCTTTATCTCAATAACATTATGATATTTCATGCTAATTTGTTCCTTTTGCTGTTTTTATTATAGAAACACTACAAATTGGACCCTTTTAATGTAGATTGTTAATGAATTGGCTAAGTTAGTTTTAAGGTTATTAAAATTGAAAGATCGGCTAAGTTTTCAATCTCTTTAGTTCTTAGTCTCTTCATCTCAAGAATGGGAAGAATTGCTGTATTTAAAGTATTATTCTTAATTTGTGGCTATTGCTCTTGGATGTTGCAGTTCTTTTGTTTTATTTTGTTTTCTTTATATAGATGACAGTCGAACAGCAAGCCAGTTGGATGAATTTCAGGAATGTTTGTCCAAGTTTACTCGATATAATTCAGTACGACCTTTGGCTACCCTGTCATATGCTAGTGATCTCTATAACGGTTCCAGCATAGTCTCTAGGTAAGTACTGGGCAGCACTCCACTATTTCCCTTTGTAAGAGTATCTAGAATTTAATTGAATTTGAGAAGCAGTTATGGTGTTATGGTTAAGACTTTAGTGTTCTGAAGTCAGTTAGTTGCCTGCCAATTTTTAGTTCTTTGGTCTTAGGCCAGTTTTCAATCTCTTTAGCCCTCAGTCTCTTCGTCTCAAGAATGGGATGATTAATAGTATTCACCTTATAGGGTTACAATTGTGTTCTTATAATGTCTTTGACTGGTTTGATGAGAAGGTGTGCTATCCTCATAAGTGCTTCCTCTTCTTAAGTTTTCTGTACATATTTGTAAAGAATTGGTATTATTTCTTCCATATATTTGAGAATTCTCCAGTGAAGCAATATTGGCCTCGAGTTTGGGGGGGGGGGGAGTGTAATTGGCAATATTTTTTAAAGAAAAAATTTCAATATTCAAGCTTAATTAGGAGTTGAAGACTAGTTAGTAGCAACAAATGGAAATAGTGTCTAAGTAATTGAAGGGATTTGGAAACTTTCATAAAACAAATTATTTTTTTGCTTTTCCTAATTTCTCACATTCAAATACATTATTGGTAATAAGTGTGTTTTAAAGGATTTTAATTCCTCTCAAAATAGGACCTTTAATGAATTTATTTAATTTGTAATTAATGAATTACACTGGCCGGGTGGCTCAGTTGGTTGGAGCGGTTGGTCCTGTACACCAAAAGGTCTCGGGTTCAACTTCGGCTCAAGGCATGTACATACCTATGTTGTAGGTTTGATCCCCACTCAGGACACATACAGGAGGCAACCAATTGATTTTTTTTCTCTCACATCCATGTTTCTCTCTCTCTCTTTATAAATTAATAAACACATATCCTCAGGTGAGGATTTAAAAAAAACTTCTTTTGGGAAAAGTGGCAAGACATGTTAGAGATGACGTTGAATTTGGTATATTTCATTATGTTGTAGAAAAAATTATTCTTACTGTACAATTGTAAGAAATATATCTACCCTTGGTCAGTTATTGCAGTGAGAATCACTGAGGGAAAAAGCTTAACCAGAAACTTTGCTTTTACATTTTTTTTCTTTTATAGGTAATTTTGAGTTAGTTAATACCACACTCATAAATCCACAAGGTGGCAGCATTTGTTTATTTTGACAGTATCTCAGCTAATTAAACAGTAGACAGGTATGGAAATTAGTGCTTACATTAAAGTTCATAGATAACTCATCTTATACCTAGCAGTAATGTCACTTTCGTACTTTTCCTTAAATTAGGTATTGAGTAGCCACCAGAGAGGAATGGCTTTAAAGCATAGTTTAAACTTGACTGCAGAGCAGCAATGGCTCTAGGTTTTTGAATCTGGTTTGAATTTTACATACCTAGATTGTTAGGTTTAAAATTACTATGCACTCCACTTATAGTTCAGAGATTTAACATTTTTGTTTATGTTTTCTCAAATTTTTTAAATAGAATTTCATCAGACATTAGTAAATTCATAAGAAGAAAATGGGTTCTAGTTAGTGTTCAGGGTTATGAAACTGCCTTGTTTGTTCATATCTGTTTTATAATTTTAAAAAATATGACAAGACTGTGGGAACAAAATTCCCTTCTTGGAATATTGACATCTTTGCATTGCTTTGTGCCACACTGTACTGGAAGTGTGCATTAATCAGCTGTCCTATGTGATCTCTGGCCTTGTAGCTTAATCACTTGACTGATGGCCCTTTTGACCAAGAATATAATCAGTTTCCTACATCTGAATTACATTTTATAACTGTTTTAAATACATCACTTGTTTTAAAAAAAAAACAGAGATGTAGAGAGAGGGATAGAGAGTCAGAAACATCCATGAGAGAGAACCATCAGTCAGCTGCCTCCTGCACACCCCCCACTGGGGATGTGCCCGCAACCAAGGTACATGCCCTTGACCGGAATCAAACCCGGGTCCCCTCAATCCACAGGCCGACGCTCTATCCACTGGGCCAAACCGGTCTTGGCAATACATCACTTTAAAAAAAACACAAAAAACAGTTGACACATTTCAAGTGTGAAAGAAAATTACCATTTATTTCCATGTTTAAAGTAAGTCTCCATTAATATTATTTTTCAAGGAAAATATGTTTTTGTATTTCGAAATTTAAAACATTTTACAAAATCGAATTTATCATTGCAATGAACTTTCATAAACCACTTGTTTTAAGAGTTACTGATGATAGTGGATAGCAGCAATGAATTTTATATAACAAGCAAGATTTCTTACAATTCTCTTGAATTTAATTGCACAAGCAGCTATGTTTCAGTTAATTTGTTTACCTTTTGCTTTGTTTATGTTTTAGCCAAACCAATCATTGTTTATTTTTGTTTACATTTCATTATTAAAACAGTTGAAATATTATATTATGAAATAAGAGATCATCTATTTTGGATAAGCTCTGCAAAGCTATCTAAAAACTACATTGTTCACTTGAATTATTTCATGATCTATTTTAGATCCTAATTATGTTTATGTTTGGGAACAGAGATGCTTAAATCTGTCCAAGATTGGGAACAAATGACTCAGTGTTTAAAAGAACAGTACTTAAATATCAAGTTTCAATTATGTGGAAGTACTTGTAATTTTTAAAAGGCAGCTGTTTGTATTTTTCTTTTAATCAAGATTGATTAGAAATAATATTATTCTTTATAAATTTTGGTCAGTAATCCTATGAAAATGTTACTGATTTAAACTATAAAGAACCTTGATATCCCAGAATATAAAAAGGATATTCTATATAGGTCCTTTATATCCCAACATATTAAGAACAAAACATAACCAGAATGTAAGAAAATAATAGCAGTGGAGTCAAAACAAAAAGTTAATTTTTTAGTATAAGAATAAAGAATGAGCAAATGTAGATAATTAATCTTTGTAGGAAAAAGAAAGAGCTGTCTTGTGTAATGGGGTAGAGACAGAAGAAATAATAGACTTAAATCATCAAATCAACTCTTTTGATAGGTAGCGTTTTTATTTTTATGTCAGTTTTCTCCCTGCAGTGTCTTTGGGCAGTTTTTTGATAAGCTAGCGTTTAAACTTTTTTTTTTAGAACCCCCCTTTTTTGAAAGGGTACCTTAACTTTTACTGGTATAACTTTAGAATGATGTTGATTTATTAGCCATGTATGTTTTAGGTGTAGGAAAGTACTTAGAGATAATATAATGGATTTTCCCATGAAGTCTGAGCTATACCTAAACTTCCTAAGTTAAGAATAGGATTTCAACCTCAATAACTGTCTTTTGCCAGACACAGTAACATTTTTTCTTCAATGGCATGAGGTTGTGGATATAGATTGAGTTGGGATAATTGAATAGTTGTCATCAATGTAGTTATGTTGCATTAGAATACATAGGACAGTAGCTGAGATAGCAGTCCAGTTGAGGTTGTTGCACAAATAAACCTATTGCATTGCTACATAGTCCTGTTTTATTAGAGAGAACATTTGCTGAATTGTAATGTAGTCAATAGCATTTAATGAAATTCCTTTAAAATTTTTATAAAATTAAGAATTTAAAACTATAATGAAAAGTGAGAATCTCAACATGTTTTTAATGGGAAATATTTTTATTGTGTACTTATTTTCCTTATTTATCTCATCATTAGCTCAGCAAAGCTTCTTACTAAATTATTAACTAAACCATTAACAGTTTTGTGAAAGAATATCACAGGTAATCATAAAATGACTGATCCTCTCTCCTTCCCACTATTCACACACCTGTTGATATATTTTGGTAAATCCAAGTGATATTCCTCTGGTTTTAAATAAGACTGTTACTTCCAGACTGCATTTTTTAACCATTCAGAGCCCATTTAACCTCCTTTCAGAGCGGCTTCCTTGACCTCAGGGAAGTCTGCTCTTCCGCTTACCCTATTGCCTTCCTGTATGTGTCAAAGCCTGTGAAGACCAATTTAAGTCTCAAGTCCTCCATGTCAGTGGTCGCCAACCAGTGATCCGAGGTGAGGTCCAAAAGTTTGGCGACCACTGGTTTAAGGAAACCTTTAGAGCAGTGGTTGTTAACCAGTGGTCTACAGACCACTGGTGGTCTGTGAGGTCCGAAAGGTTGGCAACCGCTGCTCCACCTGATTATCCAACCAGGAGGAAGTTTGCCTCAAGGTGTCCCTTAAAACGGAAGGACAAAGAGTGTCCTGGAGCAGTCCTGCAATGACTAAAAACTCAACACTGTATTTGCGGAAGGATTTAAGTTGATGAAGTACTGTCACATTATCTTTGTTGGACCACCCACTCACTCTAGGAGGAAGGTAAAGTCATTTAATAATGAAGTAATATCACCACCCACATTTTGCAGGATGAGAATACAAACTAAAAAAGCTATTAAGAGCCCTGTTTGGTATCACACAACTAATGAATGGTACATATCTCCAGAGAGCTTTGAACTTAAGCTTTATCTTGCAGTCAGACAGCCAGTTCATCAGCTCATATATTAGAGGAAGAAACTGGCCTAACGCCAACTCCTTTCCCAGGGCGCAGTGCCTCTTGTATTGGGATTATGCCATAGTTCTGGTAGGAAAGCCACTGTTTTGGATGTCCTCTCAGACATCTGTTATGCAGTCATTTTTGTTGGGGTTCACCATCCACTATCAATCTGCTCTGATCAGCTTCATCTTATCCATCTTGTCGCATCCTTGTTTGGTTTTGGTATTGAGTAATGCTGGCCTCATAAAATGAGTTTGGAAAAATTTGGAAGAGTTCCTTACTATTCTAATTTTTTGAAGAACTTGAGAAGGATTGGTATTACTTCTTCTTTGAATGTTTGGTAGAATCTACCAGTGAAGTCATCTGATCCTGGACTTTGTTGGGAGGATTTTTGTTTGTTTTGTGGGTTTATTTTTATAAAGATATTTTTATTGATTTCGGAGAGGAGGGGAATGGGAGAGAGAAAGAGAAACATCAATGATGAGAATCATTAGTCAGCTGCCTCCTATATGCTCTGCATTTGGGGATTGAGCCCGCAACCCAGGCATGTACCCTGACTGGGAATCGAACTGTGACGACCTGGTTCACAGGTTGCTGCTGAACCACTGGCCAAGATGGCTGGCCTATAATGATAATTTAATGATTCAATTTTTATGTGTATTTTATCCCTTTATCTCCACCCTTCCCTTAACTGCTTCAGTAATTCCTCTGGTATACTAATTTATTTATTAAACTGACATTAAATAGTGTGAAATTCTATCTTCTCCACAGAATGGTAGGAAGAAGAATAACTAGAACTTACAGAAAATATTAATTGATAATTTTCTTCTTACTAATTTTTAATATTGCAAACCATTTAAACATTCCTCACTACTCTTACAGCATAATTTGGTAGCCTTGACAGTTGGGTAGGTTGTATTATGGTTATTAAAACAAACGAAAAAGTAGTCCAAGTTTCTACTAACAAAAGAACCATCTATAAACAGAATTGTGTAGCTATGCTCATTTCATCACCACTTGTAATTTGATGTCTTGATCATGATTTAATCTGGACATAGGGCCTGGTACAGTCTGAGGGCCTTTCAAGTAGATCTCTTATTATTGTAGACAGAATCGTTTCAGAAATAGAATGAATCAAATTGAACAGTTGTCATTATAAATGTCACAAGTATAAATAAATAGTCTTACCACATATATACGTGTTTTGTCCCCTCCTCAGTATTGAGTTTGACCGTGATTGTGACTATTTTGCAATTGCTGGGGTTACAAAGAAGATTAAAGTCTATGAATATGGCACAGTCATTCAGGATGCGGTGGATATTCATTACCCTGAAAATGAAATGACCTGCAATTCCAAAATCAGGTATCTACATTATTTTCTTGTCTTAATGCAGTTTATATGTAACAATTGGTATCTATAATTAGAATGAATTTGTTTTTTGCTTTTCTAGGAAACTCCTTACTTAATTCATGGTGAACACTATAATTGCCTACCGAGGATACATCAGAATATCTTTCTTAATAGATATTGGTTGCTTTCCCTCTATAGTTATTGCTTTTCAGTTTGTCAAATGAAAGCTATTTTTCTTTCACTTAATTAAGTAAAGGTCTTTGTTGTAGATGACCTTTCATGAGGTGTTGAATAAAGGATTACTGTAGCCTATGAATATGTCTGAAAATCAGGAATTTTCCCCCCAGCACACACATTTCTAAATATTATAATGTTTTATAGTTTTAAGAATTCTTTTTATAAGAACATTCTGCTTCTTTTCACTGAGAGGATAATATTTAAGTTTCTTATATTAGGGGTTAGAGTTCATAATGAGTATGTAAAATACTGCATTTTTAAAAGTATTCAAACTTTGGATACTGTTCAAAATTGAGGAACTAGGCATAATTTCTGATTTGCAACCCAAAAATTTTAGAGGACTCCTGGAATCTGCATTTTAAAAATAAGCTTCCTAAGCTGGTTTCATGGGCACTGGCTTAAAGGAGGGTGATATAAGGAAATCATCTAATAAATTATTTAGAACTTTGAATATCTCCCAATCATCCTTGTACCTTTTTTATTTGAATGAATGACATATATAATATATGTATGTTTAATAATTTTAATTATATAGCAAGTATTACAGTCTTTATATAATTATTAGAGGCCCGATGCACAAAATTCGTGGGGTGGGTCCTTGCAGTCCTGGCCCCTCCCAACTGCCCTCCCCTGCTGGCCTGATCGCCCACAACTGCCCTCCTTTGCAGACCTGGTCCATCCCAACTGCCCTCCCTTCTGGCCATCTTGTGGTAGCCATCTTGTGTCCACATGGGGGCAGGATCTTTGACCACATGGGGGCAACCATCTTGTGTGTTGGAGTGATGGACAATCTGCATATTACTCTTTTATTAAATAGGATAGAGGCCTGGGGCATGGGTGGGGGCCAGCTTGTTACATTCTCATTGTTACATGCTTTTGATTGGATTTTCAGCCACATGATTATATTGATTTAGATTTTTTTGAGATATAAACTGAAACTTAATTTAAACTAGTTTATTTGCTTTTATGATTTCTCACAACTAGGTTCAGGGACCTAAACAATCTGATTAGATCTCTGCTATTCTGCATGCTTTGTGCCCCCTTCGCCTCTGTTGTCTTCACCCACATGCATACTTTCTCATGTATCCAAGATGGCCAGTGGCAGCGTTAGGTTCATATTCATCTTTTAGCTAGAGATAAGAATGCAAAGTTGTATGGGTCATTACTTGGTAGTTTCAATAGAAAAATATGGGAAATACTTGATATCTTTCTTTCCCAGATGTGTTATGAGCAGAAAAATGATGGTGAATTTATGTAGAACATTTCAAAAGGTTTCTAATCTTTCTGGACATATCAAAATCTTTTATCTCTATTGTTAATTACTCTTACATAAAGTACAGCTTAAATATATTGCTTTTTTTCAGCTGTATCAGTTGGAGTAGTTACCATAAGAACCTGTTAGCAAGCAGTGATTATGAAGGCACCGTCATCCTATGGGATGGATTCACAGGACAGAGGTCAAAGGTCTATCAGGTAATTAATAATGCTAATTTGTCTTGAGAATCAAACTTTTACTTTCTTAATAATTATAAAGCTTCATATGCTTCTAACTTAAAGGCACTATTTAGTGTTTTTTTATACCTATGTAATACTAAATCATCCTTTTAAAAGCATTTTCTTAGACTTTTGCATTTGTAGAACATATCACATTTTAGTAAATATATATTATATATAAAGAGTTTGGGAACTACTTTGCATCTGTTTTCATAGCCTGTTCTCTCTCCCTCCCACAGTAGCAATAAATTGTTAACAAGTTTGTTATTGTTTTTTGTTTTGTTTTTTTTTTGCTGTATTTATTTTAAGATCTATATTCTGTCTGAGACTACTTTGTCTTCCTTCTACATCCAGGAGCATGAGAAGAGGTGTTGGAGTGTTGACTTTAATTTGATGGATCCTAAACTCTTGGCTTCAGGTTCTGATGATGCAAAAGGTATTATTTGAATAACCTTTCCCTCCCACCCTCTTTATTCCTTTTACTATCAGAAATACAGATATTTATTGAAATTTTAGCAATCTTTTGTGATTACTGATTGTTCCAAAAATAACTGAACTCCAAAAATCTATATTTCTTTTGGAATGAAAGAAAAAGGGATATACTACATCTTCATTTTTATATTTTCTGGATACATGCCACATGGTGACTTTTTTTTCTCTGACACATTTAGACATCTTTGCATTCTGAATTATATTAAATTTCCAGTGTATGCTAAAATATTTGAGTACAGTTAATCATGTTTCAAGGCAAAAATTCTACATCTCTTTCTGCCAATTTAATCGACCTTTCCCATTTTTCCTTGTATGTTTATCTTTATTATTTTTTTCTGTTATTCATCTGTCCTGTTTGGCCTGGTTTTTCTCCCTATTACCATATTTGCCGGCATATAAGACGACTTTTTGGCCCTGAAAAATATGCCTCCAAGTGGGGGGTAGTCTTATATGGCGAGTATATAACAAACTCTGTATTTTTTAGTGGAAATGTTAGGGGGTCGTCTTATACGCCCAGTCTCTTATACGCCGGCAAATACGTATTTTTCAGGGCCAAAAAATCGTCTTATACGCCGGCAAATACGGTAGATTTATAAAATCATATTAACAGTTATATTATCTTAGAGTTAGAAGCCTTAATTTCTTTGTGTGTTTTTTCACCTTTCTACATGTAATTTCTAGAAGTGGTAGTTGTTGGGACCATTTTTACTTTTTTTCATTTCTGTTTATAAATTACTGTATTAGTATTCCTAAAAATATTCTAAAATTTTACTATGCCTCCATTCTTAATACAGATTTTCAACCCCAAATGCACATAGGAATCACCCAGAGAGCTTTTTAAAAAACACTAATACGTGGACCTACCTCATCTGGGTATTGTCCTGGATGGGACATTGAGACCAATCAAAAGATAGATGGGAAGGTTTTGTTTCTGTTATTGTTAATGTTTGTTATTAATTCTATTATGCAACCAGGATTGTGACCTATATCCTGAAAATATATTTTATGTATGTATTCTGGTGTCTACTAAGACATTTTTGTTGAAAAATAACAAGATGGTTGCTATGGTACCTCAAAGACAACAACTCACCTTTCTGCTTGTGCTTTCATATCTGACCTGCTCTGATCAGTCAGCTTTCTTTTTTTTCTCCCCATCATTACAAATCTTAGTTATGTGATCATGTTACCACTTATTTTACATTGAATATTTGTTTGTTTTCTGACTTTGAAACTAAGCTCTCTTCATTTCAATATACTGTTCTATTATTGAGTTGTTTAAAATTTTTGATCCTAGTAAATCAGACTACTTTAGGCTAACTAAAAAAACACACAATTGTTTCCATGTTACAGAAGCATTTGCTAATGATTATTTATATGGTTTTTTTTGTTTTTATTTTCCTTTATTCTTAGTGAAGTTGTGGTCTACCAACCTAGACAATTCAGTGGCAAGCATTGAGGCAAAGGCTAATGTGTGCTGTGTTAAATTTAGCCCCTCTTCTAGATACCATTTGGCTTTCGGCTGTGCAGGTAAGAACTACAAGCAGATTTGTCTTTTTTTGATGTTAGTTGAGTATCATTTCTAAGATAAAAGGGCATTTTAAAAATGAGAAACTTTCTTTATAGGTTGAAATTGTGTTTTCATTGTTAAACTAAATTAGAAGTATGCATTATGCCATCATTACTCATTTGTTGCTGTATCTTCAAAATAATGTTTAAACCATTCAGTTATATTGTATATTGATTTTTTTTCTTATAGAAAACCAGTTAATTAGTTCAACAGTTACTTATTGAGTATCTACTATGCACAAATTACCTATATAGGCACAGTGAATAAAACACTTAAAGTCTTGTATCTTGGAGTGCTTGCTAACATAGTAAATACTCTTTAAAATGTTTGCTATCTTAATAATAGAAAAGAATGTTATGCTAAAGTATTTTTTTTAATTTTAAATCTTTATTGTTCAGATTATTACAGTTGTTCCTTTTCCTCCCCCCCCCCCCCCCAAATAACTCCCCTTTACCCGGTTCCTACCCCACCCTATGACCTTACCCCCTTCCCCGCATTGTCCTCATCCATAGGTATATGGTTTTTGTTCATTTTCTTCCTGTACCTCCCACACCCCATTCTCCCCAAGGATTGTCAGTCCACTCCCTTTCTATGCCCCTGATTCTATTATATTCACCAGATTATTCTGTTTATCAAGAGTTTTTATTCACTTGATTTTTAGGTTCACTTGTTGATAGATACATATTTGTTGTTTATAATTTTTATCTTTACCTTTTTCTTCTTCTTTCTCTTCTTAAAGAATACCTTTCAGAATTCCATATAATACTGATTTGGTGGTGATGTACTCCTTTAGCCTTTTCTTATCTGTGAAGCTCTTTATCTGACATTCAATTCTGAATGATAGCTTTGGGGGGTAGAGTAATCTTGTTTATAGGTTCTTGCTATTCATCACTTTGAATATTTGTCACTCCCTTCTGGCCTGCATAGTTTCTGTTGAGAAATCAGCTGACAATCGTATGGGTGCTCCCTTGTAGATAATGAACTGTTTTTCTCTTGCTGCTTTTAATATTCTCTCTTTGTCTTTTGCTCTTGGCATTTTAATTATGATGTGTCTTGGTGTTGTCCTCTTTGGATTCCTTTTTGTTTAGGGTTGGTTCTCTGTGCTTCCTGGACTTATATTTCTTTCACAAGGTGGGGGACATTTGTAGTTTAATTCCTGCATTGTGACATTTCCTCCATTCTTTTTTTAAATAATAATATCAGTTTGTTTTTTAAGGTTAGTTAACACCATATCACAATGAGCATAGTTACCACTTTTTAAAAGAGAAGAGCACAGTTTAAATCTTAATTTGTCATTACATCTTTTCCTTATTTCAACTTATTTATTTCACTTGGATACTGACATAATTTCATAGTTAATTTCAAGAAGGATATGGTCTATCATCTATCTGTGGGTAGAATTCTCTATTATATAGATTTTTTTTTCTTTATTAAGTCTTATTCTTTTCCATTTGAACTTCCTTTTTTAAATTTCTGTTTTGTTACTGCTTGATATGCGGCCTTAAACATGTTGATTTACTTCTCTCCCTGATCTCCTTTTTCTTAAAATAGAGATAGCCGTTTGGGGCTCTTATGAGGAGTATGAAAGAAAATTGCTATGTGTAAAACTCTTAATAGTATGGAATTCAATCATTGTTTAATTATTAGAATTTTATTTAGTTAAAATAACTTATTGAATTTTAATATTCTTTTTTATAAACATACCATTGGCCATCATTTAAGAATAGACATAATTATCAATCTTGAACATATACAAATGCCAGATATGAGCATCTTCAAAAGTTCTCCTTTCTGGAAAAAGGAAACCTACTTTTAGCTATCTAGCTTTAGCTATCTGGCAGGCAGTTTTATTCCCTCTGGTTTAAATTTTCATATATTTCATAGTTAATTTTTGCACTTTTCCTATAAGCTTTAAGATTTATATTTTTTTAATTCTACATAAATCCTTTTGGGATTCACATCTTAATTACATTATATTTATTTGTTAATTTTGTAAACATTGACATTATATTAAGGTAGTATATCTTCCCACATATTTATATGAGTTATTTTTCTAAAGCAAAATTTTATACTTCATTTAGGCCCTTGGCCTGTCTAGTTATTTTTTTCCCTAAGTATATTATAATTTTGTTATTATCTTAAATAAAATATTTTTCATTCCTTATTTTAGGTACTGTTTGCTAAGAGTAGATAAAAATTGTTGGTATTTGGATATTTGTATCATATCAAGGCACTTTGTATATTTATCTTTTTAAATCTAGTAGTTTTTCAATAGAATCTTTTCGGTTACCTATTTATAATTGATAGTGGCCAGAAGTGATGTTTGCATTTCTTCTTTTCCAATGATTTATTGCATTCTCCTCTTACAGGCAGTATTATGTCATACTAGTGATAGTTATTTCCCACTTCTTTTAGTTGAGTGCACATTATTATTTTGCTATTTTGGATATCTAATTTTGGGAAATAGTCTTACTAAATTCATATTAATTATTTCACTGTTTCTTAGGAACAACTGTAGCACTTATCTCTGCCCTGCGATCCTCAGAGTACCTTTTTAGCATCAATTGTTATAATCATTTGGTTTAATTTGTTGACATAAGTAATTATGCTTATACATTTTCTGATATTCAATTCTATTTGTTTCTTGAGCTTAATGTGGAATTCTTTTGATAAATTTTTACATTTCATTGCTGATATTTTTACATCCATCTCAGTAATTGATCTGTAATTCTCTTAACCATTTTTAATATCAGTATTTTACTATTTTCAGTATACAAGTCTTGAACTTTTCTTGTTAAATTAATTTTAAGTATTTTAGTACTTTTAATCCTTTGTGAATAGAATTGTTTTCTTAATTTAACTTGTAGATTTTTTTGTTAACTCAACTAAAAGAAGTTAACATGGAGAAACTTGAGTAAGGTAGATATGTAATTGCTCAGGATGACTTTTACTATATTTTCCTGTTTTATCTGAGTAATGGGAAGCATTTTTGATGTGTTAAGTTTATAAATCTGCCTTGTCTTTTACTAGTATACAGCAGTTGCCAGTGGAGATGATTCCTTTTCCTTCACATTTAAATGAATTGAATGTCTGAATATTTAATAAATCTTGATTAATGTCACAACATTCTTGTACATGTGTTTCAGTTATTTATGCTTATAAGGAGGGTGTATGACTGAAGGACATTTTATTTTCAAGTTTCCATGTAATTTGAGTAGACTTAAATGGAAGTGGTGAGCATAAAGCCAATATTCATGAAACAAATTATTCTATTACTTTGAAATAAATAAAATACTTTTTTAGAGTGCTAGAATCTAAAAACACCTTTAAAGCACCCAATAAATCTCTCATCTAAGAGAAAACCAAGATGGCGGCATAGGGTAGACACCCGAATGCAGCCTAGCACAACAATTTTGAGTTTAAAACTGGAAAACAGGGAAAACATTGCCCTGAAGCATCAAATGGCTGGCTGAGAGGAGGCTCTACCTTCTGGGAAGGAGAGAGAAGGCATGCTGAGCCTCAGAAACTGTGAAGATGCGGAGAACTGTGCATGCGAAAAGGTGGCCACAGAGTTCACTGTTGACTTGCTCACAGCATGCGGAGAGGGCGGGCCAAGTTTACTGCTGGCTTACTCCTGGTGCACGGAGAGGGCAGGCCGAGTTCGCTGCTGGCTTACTCCCTGTGCACTGAGAGAGCAGCCAAGTTTGCTGCTGGGTTACTCAGGGCGCACAGAGAGGGCGGACAGCTAAGGCGCGGCTGGCTTTCTTGTTCAGGAGGAAAACAGAATCACCCTATTGCTCTGATAGATGGCCCCAGTCAGGGAGAGGCCAGTCAGGCAGCAGGCAGAGATCTCTCGGAGGTGTGTGAAGCCAGTGGCCATTACTATGGGACTCAGGGAGGGGCTGACGAGAAACCAAAGCTTGTCTGCACCACCCCAAGACTCCGCCCCATCCAAGCTGAGCACAGAAGCTCTCTGGGAGGCTGGCTTTCTCTAAGGAGGGACTGATCAGAATCCAAAGCTGGTCTGCGCCTTTACCAAAGAGGTGCGCGCACCTGCAACCAATTTTGCGGGACTCACCTCGAATAGGACTTCCCTAAGGCAAGACTGACAGGTAATCAAAGCTTGTCTCTGCGCCCCCCGAAACACCACCCCATCCAAGCGGAGTATAGAAGCCCTCCTAGCTGAGACACTGCTGATCCTCACAGCCAATTGGCTTGGAGATCAACGCTTCCCAGTGATACCAACAATAAGCAAGGCTTAACAACAAGAATGCACACACAGCCCACAAAGGGCTATACCAAGACTGTCCACCTCAGGTAACTGGGAAGGCTGTGCTACTGGGCTCTGCCAGAACACCTAGCACACAAAACTATTCCATCAAATCAGGGAAACACCTAAAATGAAGAGAAGAGGCAGGGCACAAAGACAGGAGAAAAGTAAAAGAATGGCCCTTGAGTTCAAAACTACAGTTAAAAGATTTTTCAAGAATTTCCTAAAAAAGGCCGAAAAAATAAACGAGACCTATGAGGGTATGAAAAGGGATCAACTAGAAATAAAGAACACATTATCTGAAATAAAAAATATTACAGAGTCCTAAAAACAGACGAAGATCGGAAGAATCATGTCAAAGATTTAGAACACAAAGAGCCAGAGGACACTCCTCCGCAGAAGCAAGAACATAAGAGAATCCAGAAAGTTGAAGATAGTGTAAGAAATATCTGGGACAATTTCAAGTGAACCAACATCAGAATTATGGAGTACCCAGAAGAAGAGAGAGATCAAGATACCGAAAGCATACTGGAAGAAATAGCAACAGAAAACTTCCCCCACCTGGTGAAAGAAATAGACTTACAAGTCCAGGAAGTGCACAGAACCCCAAACAAAAGGAACCCAAAGAGGACCACACTAAGACACATCATAATTAAAATGCCAAGAACAAAGGACAAAGAGAATATTAAAAGCAGCAAGAAAAAAGCAGCAAGTTACCTATAAAGGAATACCCATACGATTGTCAGCTGATTTCTCAACAGAAACCATGCAGGCCAGAGGGGAATGGCAAGAAATATTTAAGGTGATGAATAACAAGAACCTACAGCCAAAATTACTCTACCCAGCAAAGCTATCACTCAGAATCACAGGCCAGCTAAAGAGCTTCACAAATAAAAAAAAGCTAAAGGATTTCATCACTGCCAAACCGGAATTATATGAATTGTTGAAGGGGGTTCTTTAGGAAGAGGAAGAAGATAAAGATGAAAATTATGAACAACAAATACGTAACTATCAGCAAGTAAAACTAAAAACCAAGGGAATTAAAAAAACCTGATGAGCAATTTAACTGGTGAATATAATAGAATCAGAGGGATGGAAGGGAAGTGGACTGACGATTCTCAGGGGAAAAGGGGAGTGGGAGGTGCGGGAAGAGACTGAACAAAAACTGCACCTATGGATGAGGATAATGGGGATGGGGAAAGGGCAGAGGGTGGGGTGAGAACCTGGTGGAGGGGAGCAATTGTGGGGGTGGGGGGAGAACACATTTGTAATAATCTGAACAATAAAGATTTATTTTTAAAAAAACTAAAAAAAACTATTTATGTCTATCTTGCCTTCCTCCTGTAGCTCTCTAGTTAGATCTTTTAAAAAATGAGCTTCAAAAGAATTTTATATTTATATTAAGTGCAGAGATATTTTAAAGTTAGGCATCTTTTACTCAACTGTTACTAAAATTGAGTAATCACTACAAACATTTGGAAAATATGCAAAACATTGGGAAACCATTCAAATAATAGAACCAAAGTACAAAATTCAAGCTATTATTAGGGTAAGGGGGAAGGCGTACAATATTTGGCTAATCCAAAACAAGCAAGAAAGGGAAGGTGGGGAAATATAGAAAACTTGGGGTAATTAAAAAAAGGAATAAGCTCATAGATAGAAATTTAAATATACCTAATTATAGTAAATGGAAATGGATTTAAGGGGTCCAAATACTATAAAGGGCAGGTATTAACCAGGCTAGTTAAAAATGTTGAAATGCAATATTATACTCTTTATAAGAGACACGTTTAAAACAAGGATAAGGAAAAGTAAAAAGTTTTGTTGGGTACAGTAGTAAATAATTGCAATGATTATATTGCATAGGAGTTTGGAAAGTATGGCATTTTAGACAACTGGTATGGGAAAATGACAGTGTAATTCTACCTCATGAAATACAGAAAACCAATTTCAGGTGATCAAATGACCTAAATGTGAGCAGCAAAACTATAAACTGTTTATAAGACAACATAAGAAAGAGTATCTTCAGTTTTGTTGCAGGAAATGCCTTTAGATACAAGAACTATAAATTTTAATGAAAGGTGGATAAATTTGGCTATTATATAAAATATACTTTTGTTCATGAAATAACACCTGAAATTAATAATTTTTAAAAGGTCACTAATTGAGGTGAGATATTTAGGACACATATTCAGATTATATGAAGAACTCTTTCAAGTAAATAAGCAAATAATAAAAATGCTCTACAGCCTTATTATTCAAAGTGTAGTCTACCCAGTGGAACAACTTGAGAACCCAGAAATAAACTCAAAACCATCACGAATTGTAAAATGGTACAGTCAACAGTTTGTCAGTTTCCTTAAAAGTTAAACACAAAATTATTACATTTCCCAGTAATTACATTTTATAGGTATCTCCTCAAGACCTGAATATATTGTCCACAGAAAGAATTGAATGTGATTGTTCATAGCAGCATTATGCATGATAACCATAGAAAAAGGGGAGCAAGTATCTGTCTACTGGTAAGTGGATAGACAAAATTGGTATATCTATACAGTGGATGCTCTTCCACAATAAAAATGAATAAACTGCTGACACATATCACATGGATGAACTTAAAATACATTATGTGAAGTGTAAGAAACCTTGCAGGGAACCACATATTATAATGATTCCATTTATATAAATTGTCCAGAAAAAGCAAATTTATGGATATGTAGGTATAGTGATTACTTAGGGCCGTAGTCGGCAAACTGAGGCTTGTGAGCCACATGAGGCTCTTTGGCCCCTTGAGTGTGGCTCTTCCACAAAATACCACGGCCTGGGCGAGTCTATTTTGAAGAAGTGGCATTAGAAGAAGCTTAAGTTTAAAGAATTTGGCTCTCAAAAGAAAATTCAATCATTGTACTGTTGATATTTGGCTCTATTGACTAATGAGTTTGCCGACCACTGACCTTAGGGCATGTATGATAAAGGCTTGAGAGATCTTACTGGATAAGGAAAATATTCTAAAACTTTCATGGTGATGGTTGGATCACTGGGTAAATTTAGTGAAAATCACTAAATGTTGTATTTTAAATTTTTATGTAGTGTCTCTCAAGAAAGTGTTTTTGCAAAAGCAATTGTTAGAAATAAAATTATATAGCATTATGTTTAGCTAGAAGCCCAAAATATTTATATTACCTTTTTAATAAAGCCATCAAAATTTAGAGATTTCTTTTTAAACTTCTAGTTATTTTGAATCCTTAATTCTCTATTTCTAGAGCCAGGATTACAGGAACTGTCAGTAGAACTCCCTTTCACATTGCCATTGCCATATGTATATGTTTATATTTTTTAATGCAACCATATTTTCTTAGATTCATAAAAGAAAAAAGAAAACCCATTATATCTTTTTTATCTTTGAAAATAAGTCATAGCCCTTCATTTTCTGGCTTTTAACAGGTTGATATTATCAGTGAAACATTTGATGCAAAACACCAAAACCAATTAAAATTAGCTTTGCTTTCCATTTCTTCATTTACTGCATTTTTCTCCGTTTTATTTTGTTTTAGATCATTGTGTCCACTACTATGATCTTCGTAACACTAAACAGCCAATTATGGTATTCAAAGGACATCGAAAAGCAGTTTCTTATGCAAAGTTTGTGAGTGGTGAGGAAATTGTCTCTGCGTGAGTATTATTACTCTTTTCAGAGGTTGAACTGAACACAGCTCTGTCAATCTTTACCATTTTGTAATGTTACCCTGCGTGTGTGTGCGTGTGTGTGTGTGTGTATGTGTGTGTGTGTGTGAGTGAGTGTGTGTGCATATGTATATATATATATATATATATATATATATATAATAACACTGGTGTGTGTGTACTTTTAAAAAGATTTTTTAATAAGATCTAACTAAAATACATGCATATTCTGATCTGTATTACTCACTTTAATATGTTAGTTGTGAATAAAATCCTGACTATACTAATTTTTAATGTCTCCCCCTTAAATATTTGAACTTCAGATTGATTTTCAGCCACTGCTTCTCCACAAGAAGAAACAACATAGTTGAGGGAATAAAATGAGAAGTGTTTTTTTAAGTCAACTAATAATATTCTATGTATATATACATTGCTGTACTGTAGTGTTTTTATTTTGTTACATTTGATTGACTTGTTTACATGTAATTTGATCTTCCTATGATTTCATGATGAGTTTTATATGTGTTTTGAAGAGAACTTTCCAACTATGAATACTTACACCAATTAAGAAGCTTCTGACCTAGAGAGTCATAGTATAGTTTTTAGTTGTCGTTTAAGAGGTCAACCAAATAAATAAATCTCATTTGCCAAAATATTGTTGACAAAAGTTTTCTGCTAGCAGAAGCAGTCCCTTCTTTCTGTGATCCATTTTATAGTTCTCCTTATTTGATATTAACCTAGTAAAAACCCATTCTTTAGTTCTCTCTTTTTCATATCTATTATTCTCAAGGTAAATGACATGTTGTTGGTTTTTTTTCTTCACTTAGTTTCTAATCTCTCAGGAGATTATTAATGCCAGGGATTTCTGCTTGTTATTTCTCACCACATCTACCTTCATGCCAGTGCCCTTGATAAGAATGTGGCAATTTGAAATAAGTAACAAAAGGAACAAAACAAACAAACAAACAAACAAAAGGAACTGAGCTTTACAAGGGGAGGTAATATAGGTAATTGGTTCACAAATCTGAATTAAGTAGTTACCAGTCAAAAAGTATCCTATCATTAGGAGTAAAGAAATAATTAAAATTGTATTCAGATTTGAATATGGCAAAATATTTTTCTTTAATTTCTGATTTATGAAGGTTGCATCACTTAGTGTGTTTTAATTAATATATATATTTAATTATATATATTGGAAATCTTAGTTGATCTTATTGATGTGAATATATTTTTGTATTTTTACTAATTTTTTTATTCTTAGTTTTTATAAATCGAGATGATTTTTCTCTTGGAAATTTTGGAGTTTAGAAATATTTAGAATAAATTTATTCATAAGTATATTTAGAAATATTGAAAAGTAAAATTAAGATATACACATTGCTGCAACCTCTGAATTATTGACCAGTTTAAAATATTTATACACATAAAGGGATATTCACTACAACACTGTTGAACAAAAAACAAATTTAAGACAATATAAATACCTACGAATAAATGTTACGTTGAAAAATGATGAGAAGTGTAGAGAAATATTTCAAGAGTTTGATGGCATTTGGCCTCTAAAATAAAGATTCAGTCTTTCCTGTTTACTAGCTGTGGTACCTTGGAAATGTCTTCAACCTCCTGAATCTCAGTTTGCTCATCTCTAAATAATAGTGCTAATCTTATGTTGTGAATCTTTAAATAAAATAATTATTTAAAACACTTATGGTGGTTTATTCTATGAATGTTAGAGTAAAAAAAAAAAGATAATTTATTATGTAGTCATTAATAAAGATACAGAAATGACTTATTTTACAGAAAACAATATAACGTAAATTTATGAATGGTGGAGAAGCATTTATATAATAATATATGTGTTATGATCCAATTTTTTCAGTAAGATAAACTACATAGATCATTCAACTATTTACAGAATTGTACCCTTGCAGGTACAACTAAACTTTGAATATAATTTATATTCATCAGACCAGTACAACTCAAAAGTTGAAAAGTAAATCAAATAAGTGGAACAAGTGTGTCTATGAAATTAGTACAACTTCCAATAGAACTCTCTCATTTTATGGTGGTGGTATGGTGTTACCAATGACTAATGTTTATTAGTGCCTAGAGACTATTGAAAGCATTTTAAATGAATTAATTTAAAAAATATTGTATAAGACTCATAAAATCTTATAAGATTTTTATAAGGTAAGAATCATTATATTTCATATTTAACTGATGGAAAAAAACGCAGGCCAGAGAGGTTGTATAACTTTCCCCAGGTCAAAAACAAATTATTGGCATACTGAGCATTCTAACAGTGTGGTTTCCAATTCTGCATTCTTAACCACCAAACTAGAGTGCCTCTAATTAGTAGTGATGAATTTCATGCCATGAAATTTTAAATATGTTCTAACCTTTTGTGTTTACTTTAGCTCAACAGACAGCCAGTTAAAGCTGTGGAATGTAGGGAAACCATACTGTCTACGTTCCTTCAAGGGTCATATCAATGAAAAAAACTTTGTAGGCCTTGCTTCCAATGGCGATTACATAGCTTGTGGTATGTGAAACCATCTTTTCCTAAACTTTTTAAACAGGTATCTATCACCAAAATGTATTCAATGGAGCTATACTTATTCCACTATAGTGGAATATATGAAATTAAATAATTAATCCCAGATTGGGCTGCATTAGTCCTTCCCTTCTCTATAGATCACTAGCAAATCCTGACCACATGAAATAGCATAATATTTTTAATATATTTTTAGTTGTTCTCCATTATAACATAATTTCTATAGATATTATGTAAAAGATAGAAAATATTAATGTTTGCTAAATCCTAATTTTGGAGACATTATTTGTGTTCTTGAGCTTGATATTTATTTCCCCCTAAGAAGTGTTTTCTGCATTAAGCAGTCTATTTGGGTAGTTTTTATCTGATCTTTGGGGCTTTTATTATTGACTAGTAGCCCATTGCAGGAAGATTCCTGCAATAGGGCTTCCTACTGCGCTCTCCCCCAGCCCCACCTACTTCTCTTCCTTCTCCTCACCTCCTACCCCCCTTCGCCTTCCTGCTTCTCTTCCTTCTCCCCCGCCCCACCTGCTTCTCTTCCCTCTGCCATCCCTGCCTTGCTTTCTTTTCCTTTTCTCCTGCCCTGCTTGCTTGCTTCTCCAAGTTTCACTCCCTTCTGCAGTGCTTGGCTTCTTTCTAAGCTGTCTTGATATGCAAATTAACCTCTGTCATTGTTGGGTTAATTTACATACTTGCCCTGATTGGCTGGTGGGCGTGGCTTGGACAAAAGTGTGGTGAATTTACATATTACTCTTTTATTAGGTAGGATAATTTATATATATTTAAATTAGAAGTAGAAAAATTAAATTTAATATTATTCAATTCTCTAATATATCTAATGCTTGAATAAACGAACTTTCTTTTTTTTTTAAAAAATATATTTTATTGATATTATACAGAGAGGAAGGGAGAGAGATAGAGAGCTAGATGAGAGAGAAACATCGACCAGCTGCCTCTTGCACACCCCCCACTGGGGATGTGCCCGCAACCAAGGTACATGCCCTTGACGGGAATCGAACCCGGGACCTTTCAGTCCGCAGACCGACGCTCTACCACTGAGCCAAACCGGTTTCGGCTGAATAAACGAACTTTCATCAAGACCTTCAAATGACTTGTCCTTTATTGAGTAAAATTGACTCTTTCACATGTATGTGAACCTAAACTCTTCCAAAACAAGTCTTTGCATAATTATCCACCTTTTCATAGACTGCTCAAAAAAGTAGGTTTCTAGACTGCTTACCTAATAGAGTAATGCCTTCATTAGGAAATGGGAAATAAGTTTTGTAGGTTATTAAAATTTGCCTTCACAGGTGCAATAACTTTCTTTTTCCTCTCTAGATGAAATTGTTCTAAATATAATTAAAGATTCATGCGATATTAACAATGTTTTTATTCTTCTGGAGACCTTTCCTAGAAATGATTTTTCATGTGGTAATTTCAGCCTTAGAATTCCCAATGTTATATCATTTAAGAGTGATTATTTCTTTAGATTAGTAAAGTGCATTTTTTTCTATGAATTCTTTTCTGACATGATTCCCAAGAAGTCCCATGCTCTGTTGTTTCAAGTTTAACTATAAACAATCATTAGTTTTGGAGTTTAAACACTGAGGTATAACTTACCTTATGAATGTGCTGTCATAACTCTTAAGTTATTCCATTCTAAAAAATTGTTTATTTTTAATTTTTTTAGGAAGCGAGAACAACTCTCTCTACCTGTACTATAAAGGGCTGTCTAAGACTTTGCTCACGTTTAAGTTTGACACAGTTAAAAGCGTTCTTGACAAAGATAGGAAAGAAGATGACACAAATGAGTTTGTTAGTGCTGTGTGCTGGAGGGCACTGCCAGATGGGGTAAGTTTTCATCCCGCCTTGGTGTTTCTGTACAATGCTTTATGTTTATATACACACAGGTGAGTTTTTTAAAGTTTAAAATATAAATTAATATGTGATACTCATTTTCTTTTTTGCTTAGCCTTGCATCAATCACTAAAGGAAACAATGATTTTAGGTAGTAATGGAAATGTCATTAATAGAATAGTGTCATACTGACTTAATGTTTCCCTTATGTACAGATATCATTTTGTGTATGCCTCTGTTATAGCCTTTAAAACTTTGTCTCTATATCTATTCTATAAACCTGGAAATTTCTCCAGAGTATACACTATATCTGTTTTTTATTTTCTTTTTAAAAAATATATATTTTTATTGATTTCAGAGGGAAGGGAGAGGGAGAGAGAGATAGAAACATCAGTGATGAGAGAGATTCATTGATCTGCTGCCTCCTGCATGCCTCACACTGGAAGTCAAGCGCACAACCTGGGCATGTGCTCTGACCGGGAATTAGACCATGATCTCCTGGTTCATAGCCTGATGCTCAACCACTGGAGCCATGCCAGAGACGCTATATCTTATTGTTCTTAGTGATCACGTGCAGAATATGCTCAAAATATATTTAACTGACCAGGTATTATATTAGGAAGAAAAAGGTTTGATGTAGATAAAGGGGAGTGACCTACAACTAATTAAATTCTATTTCAGGGCAGAATTACTTTCTACAAAATATTTTTTCAAGGCTATTTAAATAGATTGAATTTCTTAAGAAAGTTGCACTTCTAGGTTGCAAAATAAAAATCTCCAACTTGTCACTTAAAGTACAAGCTTTCTAATAAAGTGTATGAAGAAATAATACATCTTGATTTTTATAAATAGTAGTCATTATTTAGTGTCATCTTTTAAAAAATAGCTTTTTAGTTGCTTACTTGGTTGGTTTTATTGTTAACACAAAAATTCTTATTGAGTACATTAAGATATTTGAGTTCCAGGTATGGTTTAACTTTAATAGATATACTCCATTGCTATATTGTTTAAAGTTCTCTTACTCAATTTTCAGTATTGATAATAGCAGACTAAGTGATTTGGACCAATCTTTCCTCTAAATAGAATGAGAAAAGTGGGAGCAGGTATATGTATTTTAAAAAACAAAAGCCTGTTTGAAGACAATGGAAAGTAAACAAAATAGAAAAGAATTACCAGCCTAGAAATGTGATCTTGACTTTTGAGTATACTTTTTGCATGGGAGCATTTGCCAATTTTGTTGGAGTGTCTGTGAGCACTTGAGGTAGTTTCAGAGGGACACAGGAATTGTGGTCTTGATCCACAGGTATTGGTGTTTAGTACTTAACCACTGTGGAAGATAAACCTCACAGTGATTGCAATTCAACTTCAAATCATATCAGTCCTGAAATTAAAGGAAGATGATTTTGGATTGCTAGATCCACAGGATGCAATATAAAATCATTTCTGAAAGATCTTCTATGGAAGACCATCTGAAAACTTTATTTATATTTTTTTAAATTGAAAATACAATAAGTAGGGCACAATAACAAATAAACAGACCTAGGAAAAAGAAAGGCAGCATTAATAAATCCAGCAGAAGCAATGGAGAGTAAAAACAAGTCACAGTATCTCTGGATAGTGGAGTTATCAGACATTGCTTGAAAATAACCACACTGATGAGATTAAAGAAAATATTGAAAATTTTAACTGGGAACTAACTTTTTAAAATGAAAATTCTAGAACTGAGTATATAGAGTTAACAAAATTAAGAACACAGGATGGGTTGAATGGAAGATCAGACACAGTTGAAAAGAGACTTAATGAACTTGTAGTTAAATTAGAAGAAAACATACAAAAATAAACATGGAGAGACAAAGTGATAAAAAAAAAATACAGAAAAGAAGTAGAAGATGAAGTAAGGAAGATTAATATATTTAGTAGGAGACCTAAAAGGAGAGATGAGAAATAATGCTGCTGAAACAAATATTAGAAAGGATTGTTGTTAAGAACTTGACAAAGATGAAAGATATCAAGGTAGAGATTCAGGACGCCTTTGTATCCCAGAGAATAAATGACTTGCAATCTACAATGTGAGTATAGATTTAATATTTAATCTAGACCTTTTACAGACCTAGGGCTGCCTGAAAATTTAACTTTGGTCTGTCTTCTCATAGCACTATTTTATGGAAATAAGCTGAGTTTAGACAAATATGTGCTAGAAGCTAGTTATTTTAAATTTACTATGAAAATTCATCTATGGTATTTCATCTGGAGTGAGAGAACTGTGAGTTGGCTTATAGTCCTTACATCTATTCAAAGTGAACAATATAAGATGGCAGGAAAACAAGGCACATCTCTGTATGGGGGTGAACCACTTGCACCTTAACTGTACTTAGCTACTTTTTGTGTGTTGGGGAGAATTCCAAGAAACTATGCCTGTAAATAGTTGCTTGGTGCTCTGATGAGCTTGAAGGTGCTGTGCATGCTGAATTTTCTATCCTATATCCCTCTATAAAGCTATCTAACTTATTGCTGGATTAAAGTTAATTATATCTGATACTGTGATCCCCCCTCCTGGTGGTGGGACAATCATACCTTGACACTGATGAAATACAAGTGAGGATTCTTAAAAAAAGGCATCACCCAGGAACTTGCTTTGTTTCACAATAAAAAGATTTAAAGTTCTGTAACTCATTTCATTACTACTCCAGATGTGTTTTAAGTATCCTATATAATAAAAGGCTAATATGCAAATTGTCTCCTCTACCATGAATTTGACCCGGCCAGCCAACTGCCCAGGGCTCTTCCCCCGGGCTGGCCCCACCCCCAATTAACCCTCCATGGCCAACCTCCAGCACGCTGTCCCCCTGGCCGGCTGGACCCCACCCATGCATGAATTCGTACACTGAGCCTCTAGTGATTTTTATAATAACTTTCTTTTATTAGCCACAAAAATAACTTTATTTTCTTAGTTTAGATGAGGCAGAAGGTGTGAAAGACTCTTTTGTTCATTTATTCAACAAATGGTATGTACAGTTACAGTTTTAGATCCTAAGATAAACTGTGAACAAAACTGTAAAAAAAGTTATGGCCTTCATAGGAGACTTACAATTAAGGAGTGAGTACTTTGGAAAAAAACCACAAAGCCAAAAAGTGGGAGAGTGCTGGAGTAGGGAGTATGGAGTAGTGTTCAGTTGGTGGTGACAGAACGCCTATCTGAGCAGCTGACTTAGAGCAAAGACTAGAGGAGATGACAGCATAATCCATGTTGAAATATAGAAGAGTTTTCCTGGTGAAGCAAACAGTTTTATAAGAATGTGATTAATGTTCAAGGAACAGAAAGAAGGCAGTATTTTGCTGCTCTACAGTGAGCTAGGTGGAGAGCAGCAGATATTTTAGAATGTGAGGAAGAGCCATTTCAGTACAGCAGTGTCAGGACTTTTTTGGCTTTTACTGGGAGTGAGTTGGGAACCAATGTAAGATGTTCCTCTTTCCTACTCCCTCCCTTTCTCCCTCTCTTCCTCTCTCCAGCCTCCCTCCCTCTCTTTCTCTCTAAACATGTCTTTGGGTGAGGATTTAAAAAAACAAACAAAACTTGGCTTGGAAGTTAACTATGTTATCGCCTATACTATACAAAATTATAACCATATTAGGTAAAAAACATCCTTTTCGGTCATATATTCTTTCTGAAATATATTCTTTCTGTTCTTCTAACAAATTTTATGTAATGAAACACTTATTCTAAGCTGTTTTTAACTAAAATTTTTTGTTCTTAAGAAGATCTTTTCTTTACCTAACCCTCTCAGCATTTCTATCCATTAAAAATATTTGCTGAATGAATTAATATACTGCCTTGTACTGTTGTGTTCATGTCACAAATTTCTTGCTAATCTGCAAACTCCTTGAAAAAAGGCATCATAGCATGTTGAGTAAGAAAGAGCCCAGATTGGAGCCTGTGGAGCCAGGCTGCCTAAGTTCCAATCATATTGGCGTTACCTTACTGAATTTCCTTAACTGCACTGTGCTTCAGTTTCCTGTTGAGAAAGTGCTGATGATAATAGTAACCTGCCTCTTAGAGTTTTTATAGGGCTAAAATTAGTTAATATACATAAAGGGTTTAGAATAGTTTTTGGCATATAATAAGAGCTATGTAAGTGTTTGCTATTAACATCATTCAGTTTTTAATTACTTCTAGCACCAAGCAGATTGTTGCACATAATGTGTAACTAATATATAATTTCTATAATGTGTGATACAGTCCTTAAGGTTTGGCCTTTATTTTGTAAGTTGTATAATTAATTAAGTAGTAATTTTTGAAACTAAAGAAATTTTGGAGATGCTTCTATCTAGTAGTCACTGAAAACTCATCAGGATTATATTGATTTTAAAAAACAAGTTTTCCTACAAAAACATTCATTGGTACCTATATAATCCATATATATATAAGGCAAAGCAACTGGCCAGCCAGCGGGTAGGTATGATGGACACTGACCACCAGGGGGCAGATGGTCAATGCAGGAGCTGCCATGTGACAGCAACTTTGCAGAGTGCCCTCTCACATTCCCGGGCCCCTCCTAGGGGGATGTTGGACTGCCAGTTTCGGCCCAATTCCCACAGGCCAGGCCGAGGGTCCCCATCTGCTGGAGGGACCCTGCTCACTATGCAGATGCCCTTCGAGCTGCAGCGCTGCCCCAGGTACGGCCATGGGAGGTTTGCTCCAGGGTGTGTCTGGCCCATCTTGCCCCACCCCGCTGGCCACCTTCTAATTAATTTCCTTTCAATCTACACAAATGTGTGCACTGGGCCACTGTTTTTTTTGTTTTGTTTTTGTTTTTGTTTTCCATAATTACAATTTCCCCTTAAGATATAATCTCTAGGTTTTTGCCTATTTTCAAAAGAAATGGAAATTTTAAAGTGTGTGTAGTTATAGGGAAATTGGTATTACTGGCTTGATATTTTTGTTAGATTTGTAGCCTGTTCCTCCTTTTTCTCGGTTTCATTAGCGATGTTTCACAATTCAGTCTTCTCTCAAAGAGATTAACATCTGTTGTTCCAATTTCTATGTTTTTATCTACGAGATAGGCATCCCTCTCTAACTTAGTGAATGCTGTGTAAGAAGCATCAGATTGTATTAAACACTAGGGAATTTAAAGCACATGAAAAGCCAGTCTGCTCCCATTAGAGTGCAGAAGACATCTATAATAAATTTATTTATACCAATGATTTTCAAACCTGAGTGATTATTAGGGTTCTCTTCCCCCCAATAACAAAACAGTCCTACTCTTAGACCCATGAACCATTTTGGGGAAGGAAACAGGAGGGTAAAGATTTGTATTTTGGAAAAGTTCCTTGGAAAATTATATGAACAATCAAGTTTGGAAACACATGGCTCATCCAAATACTGGAAAGAGATTTCTTATTTAATCTACATTGTAACCAAGAGGCATAAATGGCTCTGGAGGAATGCTAAAGAAGGAATAATTGTAATTATGAATAACTAACTTATGTTAGTTTTGGCTATTCTCTTACCCTTTAGGAAGAAACACAAAAATGTAAGGTGTGATCTTTTTCATTAATCAAAAATAAAAGATACCTTTAAAATACTTTGACTTCCCAACTTAGAAGCTATTTCTCATCCTAAATTCTTTTAAAAAAATATTTTATTGATATTTTACAGACAGGGAGAGAGATAGAGAGCTAGAAACGTCGATGAGAGAGAAACATCGACCAGTCACCTCCTGCACACACACCCCTTCCCCCCACCGGGGATGTGCCCACATTGTGCCCACAACCAATGTACATGCCCTTTGACCGGAATCGAACCCGGGACCTTTCAGTCCACAGACTAACGCTCTACCACTGAACCAAACCGGTTTCGGCTCTCATCCTAAATTCTTCAGTGAACACTTAGAAGACAACATAGGAGCATCTCTTTCTTTCTTCTTTCCTTTCTTCATTTCTGTTTCCCTTTTACCTTTTATCTTTCCTTTCCTTTCTTTCCTCTAGCCGGATGGTTTGTAACACTTTAGAAAATTTTCCTGCCTGGAAGAGGGCCAGTCTGAATGGACTTTTGTCTATCTTGGGCGCAGAAGGAAAGAAGATTCTGAGCATGGACTCTGACTTCCAGGAAGACTGTGGCTCCCATTTCCTCCTAAGTGTCCCCACCTTCCTTCAGTGTCCATACTAGAGTTGGGTGGGGGATAGAAATGAGGAGACAAGCAGGTGGTGGAAAAAAAAAACAAAACTGAAACAAACCTATAATTTATTTCATTTTGTAAATCACATTAAATGTAAATATTCCTTAACCTTAATGTCCAGTAATGTATGAACAGCTTCTGTGAAAGTATTTGTTTCATTAGGTATTTTATGGTGAAATGAAAACAACAAAATATGATTTAATGGGTTTGCTAGTTGACATTTTCATATATACTGTAATGAAATTTTACTTTTATTAGAATTGTTTTTATATTTTTTCTCATATATAGATATATATATATTTTTCTTTTTTTAAATAGTGTTTGTCCTTCTGAAGTATGTCAGTTTTGAAGCCTAGAAGCCTAGAATTACCTCACATCTTTGAGCTACTTGTTTTTTTTACCATTTTGTGTGTGTATGTGTGTGTGCGGGGAGGGGGGGTATGTTTGTTTTTGGTTTGTTATTGTCTTTTTATAAGAAAAAAGAAATATATTAATTTGAGAGTGCATTCTCAATTATATATTAACCTAAAATTTTATTACCCCACTCTGCTTAAAAATGTCCAAAATATTTTGAGATGCGAAGGGATTTAACTTTGGTCTCTAAATGTTTATCTGTTGATAGTTCCTACAAATTTCCATATTAGTAGTAGAAGGAAAGAGAGTGAATATTGAAGTATATGTGTGGAAAAACATGATTATTGGTTACAGAATAAAACCTAAGCTTATGTGACATCTAATATCCTCTTTGATCAGACCTCCCCTCTCCCCTACACCTGCCACCAGCATGCTCACCTACCACTTGCATGGGCACATTTAATACCCAGCACCACTGAACAGCTTATAGAGCCTTAAGACCCTCATTATGGATTTCGTTTTGTTTTGTTACCCTTGTGCCTTTTCCTTTGCTGCTCACTGTTCCCAGATATCCTTTCTTGCACTTCTATTTGATACATACTATGATACCATTTGACTGGAAGCCCTTTAAATACCAAGTATTGAGTTTTGTAGCCACAGAAGTAGTAATCATTGGGTGGATGGCTGCCGTTAAAATGATCTAGCCTTACCCTTTTTTCCATTGTAGGAAAGATTTATATTTCTAGTTCAGTATCCTTCAAACTTTCTGAATACTTCTTGCAACAGGGATCTCCTGCTTTACCAGGAAGTCCATTATAGTTTTCCATAACTGTGAATCTTACAAAGTTGTCTCAAAAGAACGTCTTTCATTTCTTTCCATTACCTCATAAACAGTAAACATTGTTTAAAAATGTGTAACGTTAAAGAACTTATGCCTCCATATGCAGTAAAAGTAAAACATCCTAAATTTTCATTGTGTTACCCATTCTTTACCTCAGTTTTACTTGAATTCTTTGAGTGTACAATGTCACTTGATAATGTGGGCAAAAGTTCTAAACTGCATTTTATGAAGTTGTGCAGGCTTCATGTGTTTTACTTTGTCATAACTAGTTTTAAAACGTGGGAATGAGAATACAAAAGAAAAGAATGGGACATTTTGTAGTATATGTAAACTGCACTAGTGTAGCTAACAACCCCCAGTTTTCAGCTTCCCATTCTACTTTATTTTAAATTCTCATGTGAAGTTTTTTTTCTACTAAATTTTTGTGATTCAAATTCAAGTCCTAAATATATATCTTTTTTAACCAAATAAATTTATAGAAGTGTTACAAATAAATTTTTACATATGTAATCATTCTCACTAAACTTTAAAACCCCCTTAGGTTAAAAACTCCTGTCCTGTTAATCTTGGAATTCTGTTGTTCTTGTGTGAGATCTATAAATTCAAGTTATTTTAAAAAATAAGTAAGTATTTTCTATTCCATTTCCCTCCTTGCCACCCGCAACCAAAAGCAGAAAAGTGCAGATTTCCCCCCCTCCCCCCCGGATTCAACATTTATAGACAGTTTTCAATATCTATACCAGACTTTCAAAGTATGGTCTACTAATATTTACTTCAGAATTATTAATTACCTAGAATATGTATATAAAAAGCAAATTTCTACACCTCAGACTTATAAGTCAGAGTTTCTAAAGGTAAGACCTAGGAACCTTCATTTTTGTGTGTCTTTATAAGACATATAAATCTCTTATTTTATTAAATAGCCTAGAATTACATGGGAGAAAGAAATAAAGGTCCCATCCCTGACACATCTTAGTCTTGGTCCCACTTATGGAAATTTGTAGAGATCCAATGGTGTTTACCTATGAGAATGACAAAAAAAAGTGTTTCCAACAATGGATACTACAGACCTCATTTCACAGGAGGAATAGGCATTATCTCAAACCCTTCCAAGAGCCACATAAAAAGGC
Organism: Vespertilio murinus; assembly: GCA_963924515.1. NCBI lineage: Eukaryota > Metazoa > Chordata > Mammalia > Chiroptera > Vespertilionidae > Vespertilio > Vespertilio murinus. The sequence continues at coordinate 18,257,433 of OZ004719.1, read as the reverse complement.
TTTCCAAGGTCCTTTTGGAAGTTGGTCACTTTCTAAGGGGGTAACATTGGGTAGTAAGAGGCTGGGTTTTTTTTTTCCATCTCATTGGCAAGAAGAAAGGCTAGAACATTCTTTAAAATATATATATATTTTATTGATTTTTTTTTTTTAACAGAAGAACAGAGAGTTAGAAACATCGATGAGAGAGAAACATCAGCTGCCTCCAGCACACCCCCTACTGGGGATGTGCCCACAACCAAGGTACATGCTCTTGACCGGAATCGAACCTGGGACCCTTCAGTCCGCAGACCGATGTTCTATCCACTGAGCCAAACCGGTTAGGGCAGACTAGAACATTCTTGTAATACTTGTACTAAATCAGGATCTTAAAGCTGGAGCCCAAGATCTGTCTCCGAGGAAGCAGTATGTCTTGATGTTTAATCAGCCAAATTTGATCAAATGCTTACATATATATAACCTAAGCGACTGTTATGGCAGAATGATCAGTCGCTATGACGTGCAGTTAGTAGGCAGGCAGGCAGGTGAGTGGTTAGGGGTGAGCAGGCAGGCAGATACGCAAGCAGTCCCAGATTGCAAGAGGGATGTCCTACTGCCAGATGTCCGACTGCAGGGATTGAGCCTAACCCGGCAGTCGGACATCCACCAACGGGTCCTGGATTGCTAGAGGGTGCAGGCTGGGCTGAGGAACCATCCCCGCCTCATGCATAAATTTCATGCACTGGGCCTCTAGTTTATTATAAAGGCTATAGCCCAGGAGCAGCCAAATGGGAAAGATGCATAGAGACAGTTATTGGTGGGGATGGTGTCTTGGGGCTCCCATGCCTTCTCTGGGCAAGCCATCTTTCTATTTCTATCACTTCAGTGTGTTCACCAACTCAGAAGCTCCAGAATTTCTATTTGTATAACACTGCCCATGGGTTTTATATATAACCAAGTGCTATAACATAATCAGGTTTTAAGCTTTTTTATTTTTACATTTGCTTTGTAAGAAATTTGTTGAATTTACAAGTTAAATTTTACTTAATTAAATGTTCCAAGACCCTAACTGACCACAAAAAGAAGTGAGGGCAATTTAAATCCAGCAGTGAGCTCTTTGGGAATTTATTGTTAAATGCTTTTTCTTTGATTTTTCCCTTCAGCCTCTGACAGATTAACGTCCTTGTTTCCTTTTGGCTTTATCATTCTCCTAAGTCATTGAAGCCCCAAACTCCTAAATCATTATTGTTGCACCTCGTTTTTATCTTCAAATATTCATCCAACAGCAATAATACTTTGAAATATCCGATATTTCTCCCCCCCCCATTTATTTATGTTTTTCATCTCCTCATTCTTCTTCCTTCCCTCCCTTCACAGATTACTACCAAAGCTTTATATTCTCTTTAGATTAGCTCTTGTATACTGCTACCAAATATCCTAAATCATTACACAGAGGAATTCACAGAGTCAAACATTGTTCATTACCTTTAATTGATCCCAGCTCATTCAGAAAACTTTCTTTCAAATTCAGTATTTGCGTGTAACTCCAAGTAGTACATTTGACCATCATTAAAAATTAGGAAATAATTTCATAAATATATTTCTTCAACTTGATTATTTTATATTTCATTTCAAGTGCCTTTATCTAATTTAAACATTGTATTTTTACCCTCACAATTAAATAAGATTTTTAAGAAAATCCAGTTTCAATTATAGGAAAAACTACCCAGAAGAACTGATTCAAAGGTAGCTCAGATTTCAAATTTAAGTAATTAATTAGAAGTCAGCCTTTAAAATAAGTATAGAATAATCATAGATGTGAATTTAAATGTCACTCTCCTTTAATTATTTCTTTCCTCATGTGTTTGATCTTAGGCACTGCTAATCTAAAGTGCTACCAGTAGTCAAGATTTTTAAGAATTTGAAGTAATGCTACTTGTCCAACCTTATTTCTATTTTCTAGCAAAAAATATATATTAAGCAAGTTTCTTTATTGCCCCTCATTTCTATTCTTAATCTTACCTCTGAACTTACGTTCATGTTGTTCCCCATATATCTGTATTGCCTTGTTCTCTCCCACTTATTTAAATTCTCATCTATTTTTTAACCCAACTCCTACTAGTCTATCCCTTTCTTAACCATTTCATCTCCTTCATTTCTGGCTTCTCACAGCTGCTGATACACCTATAGAGTGCACTCCGCCAACTGCCATTCAGGTATATCCTTCTATAATTGTACTTCATTAGTATGATCCCAGTTATATTCCTTGCTTCTACTTTAAGAGCAAAAAATATCAACACCAGCAGCTACTTAGTTTTTTAGGACTTCGAATTATGTTAAAATTTAAGGCTACTTAACTAGAGAATTTACTTTATGGTTTTAATCAATTTTATAAGATCATAACTATAGTGACTAGAATGATATAGTGGTAGTCATAGTTGCAACAACTATGAAGAAATGGGTATTCCTATCTAATAAGAGAGTAATATGCAAATTGGCTATCACTCCAACACACAGGATGGCTGTCCCCATGAGGTCAAAGATGGCTGCCCCCATGTGGACACAAGATGGCTGTCACAAGATGGCTAGCAGGAAGGGGGCATTTGGGGAAGGGGGACTAGGCCTGCAAGGGAGGGCAATTGGGGGTGACCAGGCTTTCAGGGGAGGGCATTTGGGGGTGACCAGGCCTGCAGGGGAGGACAGCTAGGGGTGACCAGGCCAGCAGTGGAGGGCAGTTAGGGCCACCAGGCTGTCAAGGTAGGGAAATTAGGGGTGACTGGGCCAGCAGGGGAGGGCAGTTGGAGGTGACCAGGCCTGCAGGGGAGCAGTTTAGGTGTTGATCAGGCTGGCATGGGAGTGGTTATGGGGTGATAAGGCTGGCAGACAGAAACGCTTATGGGCAATCAGGTAGGAGGCAGGTGAGTGGTTGGGAGCCAGCAGTCCTGGATTGTGAGAGCAATGTCTGACTGCCCATTCAGGGCAGTTCAACATCCCTAGAGGGGTCCCAGATTGGAGAGGGTGCAGGCTGGGCTGAGGGACAAACCTCCCCCCCTTCACAAATTTTGCACACCAGGCCTCTAGTTTTTTTTTTTTTTTTTTTTAAATATTTTATTGATTTTTTTTACAGAGAGGAAGAGAGAGGGATAGAGAGTTAGAAACATCAATGAGAGAGAATCATCAATCAGCTGCCCCTTGCAGGGGATGTGCCTGCAACCAGGGTCCATGCCCTTGACTGGAATCGAACCTGGGACCTTTCAGTCTGCAGGCTGACGCTCTATCCACTGAGCCAAACTGGTTTCGGCTCTAGTTTTGATTATAAAGAAATGGGTATTTTAATAAGAATAACTGCCATGCATTTTTGGGGTGTGTATAATATGCCTGTTCCTTTTTGGTTAGATACTTTACTGTGTTTTCTTTGATTTTTTATAAAAATTCTATAAAGAACCTAAGGTCATTTATTTTATAGTTGAAGAAATTGAGTTTCTAAGAAGGTTAAGAAATACTATGACAGACCCAAAATGCAGCTCCAGGTCTCCCTGTCTTCAATCCATTGCAGTTTCTACTGTGTTACATGGTATAGCTAAAATAATACAGAAGTCTTGAAACAGCTTTACTCAGAGTATTCTGGAGGAATTGTGCAAATAGCACTAGTAACTAGATATTCACGGTCTCATGCTCATAGGCCCTCCTCAAGACAGAGTTTTTCCCCATCAGATATGCCTTGCAAGCACATGAGTCTCCAGTTTTATGCAGGAGAATATCCCAGAGCATAGAGTTATTGGCCTGTGAAGGAAACTAGGTGTCTGGAGGTACTATTTGAGTGCTGTGTGGTAAGGGAAATTAAGTTGCTTAGGTTCTTGATGAGAAGGGAGAAGACTTTGGAAAGCATTTGGAATGAAGGAAGGGTGGTGAATGTATGGGATATTTTTGTGTAGCAGTCCTCCTTCCCTTGTACATGTTTTTTACAACCTTTTCTCCCTGGAGTAAAGATCACTTTGAGTTTGTATGTTGTGTGTCTTTTAATGGTTCTCAAATCCTGTTTATTTTCCATAACTTGTCTGAATGCATTAAAGTGTGTTTAAATAAGAATCTACTGCAGTCAGGAAGTTGGTATAAAAAAGACTGGGTAGCAAAGGCTGCTTAGTAATGAAGCACACCAAAATGGAACCTGCAGGTACTAACCGTGTGGACAAATGAAAAATGCCTTTGTCTACAAATTGCAGGGATCCTACATAAACATGGAGGTCTCTGTCTGGCTTAGCACAGCTGTCTAAGTCTGATCGTTCCCCTCCATACAAGCTGAGAAGCCTGTACTCCAGGTACTGCTCTCTTTACCACTTGTTAATATCTGCTGAGTAAGTGTACTGGGTTTTTAAAAAAACTTTTATTGAACTTATTGGGGTGACATTGGTTAATAAAGTTATATATATAAGATTATACACACACACACACAAACACACACACTCACACTGAAGAGGCTTGGTACACAAAATTTGTGCACTGGGCAAGGGGGGGAGTGTCCCTCATCCCGGCCTGCACCCTCTCGCAGTTTGGGACCCCTTGCTCCTTACTACCTGCCTGCTCACGCCTTACTGCTCAGCGTGCTGCCATGGAGGCTGGAGAGGCTCCCACCACTGCCACTGTGCTTGCCAGCCATGAGCCTGGCTTTTGGTTGAGCGGTGCTCCCCCTGTGGGAGTGCACTGACCACCAGGGTGTAGCTCTTATATTGAACATCTGCCCCCTGGTGGTCAGTGTGCATCATAGTGACCAGTCATTCCAGTTGTTCCACCATAACAGTTGCTTAGGTTTTTATTATATAGATGGAACTACCTGACAGTCAGTGTGCCCCCCTGAGGGGTCCTGATTGCGAGAGGGTACAGGCCAGGCCAAGGGATCCCACCGGTGCACAGTTGGGCTGTAGAGGGCTCCAGAGCATGTCCAGTCTCTCTCTCAGTCCTGATTGGCTGACCCCAGCAGCAAGCTAACCTACCAGTTGGAGCGTCTGCCCCCTGGTGGTCAGTACATGTCATAGCGAGCAGTTGAGTGGCCTTTACATATCATTAGCATATTACACTTTGATTGGTTGAACAGACAATCAGACACTTAGCATATTAGGCTTTTTTATATAGGGTATCATCTGTGTCATATGAGTTTACCATCCAAAGTCAAGTCTCCTTCCCCTTACCATTTATCCCCCCAACCTTTATCCTCTTCTTCCTTTCCAGACAGTATACTGGATTATTCATAGACCACCAAGTGAGGTTACCTCTGCATCCATCTTAACTGATTTATGAGTAACCTTATGGTTTTTGAAAATAGAGATTGTTTCATGAAGCTAAAGACAAAAAGTGGAATGAAAATAGAAATATTATTTTTCTTAGGGACCACATTGCTTTAACTAGTCCAGGATTATCAGTAAAGGTCAATCAGTAGTTTAGATATGAAGGAGCTCATCAGAGTTGGCTTTCATTTATCTTTCTCATTAAGAATTGATTTAAGAAAGTGCATTTTCCAAAATATAATTCATGTATTTTACTTGTACCCAAATTTCCAAAATGACCATTTCCAGGCGGAAAAGCTGGTTATTAATTATTAATGTCTTAGGTACTAAATTTAAAATTTAGTTTTTAATGGGGTGTGTTCTGCTGTAGGTATGAGATGAGGCGGTAGTGACAGAAACATTTCTAATGCACTGAGATATTATATACAGCACCAGGGTATGCTAATAAGCCACAGCTGGCAATTTATTTATAACTGATTGTGTGAGAATCCTGTTTGTGGTTATGAAAACCCCATATCTTTTCCTCTGAGCAGTTATTGCATCAAACTAGTTATTGTTGAATAACTAGTCTTATTTTTTTAGGCTCTTTATTATTTTTTTAAAGATATTTTATTGATTTTTTACAGAGAGGAAGGGAGAGGGATAGAGAGTTAGAAGCATCAATGAGAGAGAAACATCAATCAGCTGCCTCCTGCACATCCCCTGCTGGGGATGTGCCCACAACCTAGATACATGCCCTTGACCGGAATCGAACCTGGGACCCTTGAGTCTGCAGGCCAATGCTCTATCCACTGAGCCAAACTGGTTTTGGCTTTTCTAGGCTCTTTAGAAGTCCTTAGTCTATTTTAGTCTTCATTTTAATGAATCATTTAAAAATTTTCTACATACTTGTATTATTTTTGCTCTGTTTCTTTGTATGATAAATTCAAATCTAGATTTAAGACCCTTCACTAAAGTGACCTCCAGCTAAAAATTTTGAACACACGAATAGACTATCTCAACATATGTGCCAATGTACTTTGGAGGTGTTGTCACTGCTCTTTATCACTTTCTAGAATGTCTCAACCAAGTCCAAGAAATGTCCCGGTGTTTTTTTTATTCTTTGTCAACTTTTTAAATTAATTAATTAGTTAATTTTAAATGTTACATGCTATAAACATTGTCCCTGTGTTTTTAAATCCTTTGCATGCCCCTTTTTGAGTCTACTTGTTACCATGTTCTCCCATGTAACTACATGACCTCACCCTTTCTTACAATGTCATATATTTCCATTAAAATTTTCTTCTGCATACAATTCAGTAAATTTAGTAGATGACAGTAGGCTTCTTCTCAAACCAAATATATGAATATATGAATCAAGTGATCCCTTCATAACAAATCAAAGCAGGTGATCTTAATTAAAGGTGGGCTTCTTTGAATGTAAAGGCAAGTGAGTATGTTTGTACACTGTGCCAATACCTTAAGTTACACATCTTTATTTGCTGTTTGAAGCGCAGACTTTGATCCTCATTGTATAAATTTTAAATCCCATTAGAAAATGGATGTTTAATATCTCTTTACTGTTATATTTAAAGATTGAATGGAACTATAACTAATTCTATGGCCAAGGATATGCTAAAATCAGGGACAATCAGATATATAACGGCATAGCTGTACTAGTTTTTATGACTGGTACCTGTGTCTGTGAAGTATTTTTAATATAAACATAAATCAGCTGCCTCCTGTACAGCCCCTACTGGGGATGTGACTCTTGAGACTGCTCTACCCACTGAGACAAACTGGTTAGGACTGTGAAATATTTTTAATATCCACACCTAAGAGCAGCTTATAGTACAAGTTTCTTTGGCTACCTAATAAAATGATAATGTCTTAACAGAAAAATTTTAAGTTTAGTGCAAGGGAAAAAATAGGACAATCTATGCTACTTTGCTGTACAAATTCAAGCTGCCTACAGATACCATGAACTTACATCTCTGAGTCCTATGATCTGCTTGGATTCCTTTGTGCTCTATTTGAATTCTCCTATGTGCTCCAGAAATTGCCTCCAAGCAGAAAGCCAGAGCAGTTATAGGACTCACCTCAGTTGTTTCCCTTCTCATAAGAATCACGGTCTTGCACTGCTTATTGCCCAGTGTTGTCTTAGAGATTTTGTTTAATTTTTTAGCTGGTAAGAGAGCAAAGTGTTCCAGTTACTCTGCCATGGCCAGAAATGGGACTTATTTGGGATTTCTTCTAACATGTTTAAATCTATAATAAAATTAGTTCACATTTAAAATCAATTACGTTTATATCTAGGAATACATCCTCTAATTGCAAAGTAGTGAATAATTAATTAGAATTTTAATATATTAGCTATGATGGTACTTTTATGGGCAAGCTAGCATTGTATCAGTGTGAGTATAATATTTCTTACTTTATAAGCAAGGTGGTTTTTTGTGTGTCTTTAATTTTTATAAAACATTTGCTGCTAATTTTTCCATTATCTTATATATCAAGAAGAAAATATTAGGTGGATTATTAGCTTAACCTTGAGGAGAGTTTATAACAAAACTCTCAGTTTCTAAGAAAGTGGGAGAAAATGAGAATTACTGGCTAGCATGTTTATTTCACTTAGCAAGTGAAAACAACTCATTAAGCCAGAACTTATTTACATTTGGGCTCTAGCAGACTACAGCTGCTGCTAAGAACTACCAGTCATTCAAATTACAAATAAAAATCACTTTAAACCTACAGTAATAACCTTATACTTACCACTTTCATACCTCTATGCCTGTAAAATACTAGGTTTTATTTTATTGTATTGCTTTTATGGTCAGCTTTTAGCAACCTTTGTTTTTTTTGTGGACTATATTGTGTTGACATCCTATCTAAAAAAGAGGGAATATGCTAATTGACCATCACACCCTCACAAAAATGATGGGGCCCACAGCTAATAAGGAGGGAATATGTTAATTGACTGCCATGCCCTCAAAGATGGCAGTGCTTAGTCCCCACAGCCTGGCGTGGTTGCAGGTGCGCAGCATGGCTGGGCCCCCCCCAAGGCGGGTCTAGCCGCTCCACATTCCTGCCTTTAGAGTCCCCCAGTTCCCTCAGCCCCCCAGCCACCCAGGGCCAGCCCGAGGCCCAGGCAAGCCTCGGATGTCAGCTGCCTAGCTTCCCAGGGCCACCCAAGGCTCAGGTAACCAGGGCTGGCTGAGACTTGAGCTGCTATCAGTGGCAGCAGCAGAGGTGTGATGGGGGCATCGCCTTCCCCCGATTGCTGGGTCACTTCCCACCCTTGAGGGCTCCCAGACTGTGAGAGGGGGCAGGCTGGCTGAGGGACCATCCCCCCTCCAGTGCATGAATTTTCATCTATCAGGCCTTTAGTCAGTTAATAAAATTATATAGGATTCAGGGATACAATTTTATAATGCATTGTCTGTATATTGTATTGTGTTTTCACTACCCAATTCAAGTCTTCTTTCACCATTTATAATAACTGGTTTTATTTTTTGTTGCATGCAAAAATTAATTTATTGTCAACCAATACCTGGTTATCTGAAAGACAGTTTTATCTTAAATCTTTTTTTTATAAGTTCATGGTTTTTGCAGGAACGAGGTATATGGAGATGTAAACTTTTTTTTTCATTGTTAGTATGAACAGTTTTGAGTGTTTCTAAGAATTCTTAGGACAACACTTTGTCACCTATATGTCAGTCCCAAAAGACAGTTTCTATTGGGCTCTTACTTCCTGTGTTATCTTCTTTGTAAATATGATATTTATCTGACTCCACAGGAAAAGGTGTTTACTGTTAACATTCTGGTAGCATCTGATATGGCATCACTTGTTAATGCCACAATAGTCCTGAGGTTACAAAAGACATTGTTTGTTCCTGGTGGATAGTTATCAGATGTCTTCCGACCTTAGGTTTAGTGTAGTAATTATACAGACTTCAGACTCCTCTTATGTGGTGATGTATTATTTAATTGAGCCTAGTCTTTCATACTGTATCATAATATACCACACTTTTCCAAGATTTTCTTCCACTGAGAATTAGAAGTTTGAATTATGTAATTTATAACCTCTAAAACTGGCAGAGAGGATGGGCCTTCATCTCTACCAGGTTTTGCTGCCTTCCTTCTTTGTATTAAAAGGTGACTAGAGCCTGGCTGGTGTGGCTTAGTGGTTGATTATCAATCTATGAACAAGGAGGTCATGTTTTGATTCCTAGTCAGGGCACAAGCCTGAGTTTTAGGCTCGATCCCCAGAAGAGGTCATGCAGGGCACAGCTGATTGATTCCTCTCTCTTTTTCTCTCTCCCTCTCATCATCATCATCATTGATGTTTCTATCTGTCCCTCTCCATTCCTCTCTGAAATCTGTGTGTGTATTTTTTAAGGGGACTAGAATTAAAATGACAGAAAGAGATAAAGCTTTGGTCATAAAATGTTCACCATCCTATCATTGTATGTTCCCATAGCAGAGAGAGCGGCTTTGGGTGACTGCTGTGTTTGAAGGTGGTGGCCAGCGCTTTCTTGGAGTCTTTGCTCAAACCAACTAGATCAGTCACTGCTATTTGTGGCTTCATATCTGGAAGGTGTTCACAGAAGGATCATGTCTGGGTCCAAAGTGGATATTGAAACTAAAGTGAATACTGTGTTACCCCCGTTACTATTTTCAGGAATACATGTGCTGATTTAAGGGAAAACCTCCACTAGGAAAATACTGGAGGAGGAGAGGAAAAAGTTTTCTTTAACCTTCTTAGTATCCCTGTCCAGGTATGAAAAATAAATGATAGAGACTTATTAATGGGAGAAGAGCATATAGATTTATTTAAGCTTTATGTGACACAAGAACCTTCACAAGGAAATGAAGACCCAAAAAACAAGCCTGTGTAATTGGTGCTAAGTTTGAGGAAGAGGGGCAGTCGTGTAGAATGTGGAATGTTATAGAGCATGAAGGAAGAGGCAAGGCCTGTTTGTTTTCGACTCTTCTTGGCATCCCTTTGACTTTGGAGATAAGAGTGTTGCTTTCTTCTGAGGATAGGGTGGGCACCTCTCACCTGAGGGCTTTAGATCTTCCTTCTTCTGTTGTTTTCTCAAATTCCTTTAGCTTATAGTATACAATATGCCAAAGTGCCATGTTTTGAGGGGTTTTTTTTGTTGTTGTTGTTCCAAACCCCCCTATCATGAGTTCCCATGCCCACACCAGCAAAAACACGTCTTTTATTCCTTCTTGACATAATTAGGACCATGGATTTTATCACCACCAACTACAACCAAGGAATGTTGTGATACTAAATTTTGAGGGGTAGTACAAAAAATTATTTCTGTCCTACCAGTAGCAAAAACATGAGCATTTTCCAAAAGTAACTTTACTAGGAATCAAAGGGAAGTAAAAAAATAGAAATGTGCAATTTTATAGAGCATAGATGCCTGAATTTCCCAGATGTAGATCAGGAGTTTTTCTTTCTCTTCTTCATTGAGGCTTGACTACATTACCTGTTTCTCATAGCTGTTGTTTGGACTTGGTCATTCCATCTGCCATGTGGCCTCTGTGGCATTTTGAGTCTGTCTGCCTCCTTTTAGCTGCCTACTCTGAAAAGCAAAAAGACTTTATACACTTCTAAGCTCCAGACTCTTCTTTTCCAACAGGAGACATGTCCCAACTCTTCTTACTTAATGAGTTTCCTTCTGTTAAATTCAGTCTTGTCCATTTCATTCCTACCTGCCAGAGAAATGATTTTTTCCTAAAGCTTAGAATATAAAAATACATTACCATATACATTCTATTTCAAGTAATCACCAAAGTTATTAAAAATGTACATATTGAGTGATAGAATTAGAAAGAAAGACAGCCTTCCTTCTCCCAGATGGATATTCACACTTGTTTGTTTTCCTATACGGAATAGCTTTCCATAGAGACATATGACAGAGATGTTGGCAGCATTTCCATCAATTACTGGTGTTTTATGAGAGAAAATGAATGAAAGGGGAGTTTTCTGGGGAAAGGATCATGCACTTTGTTTTTCTCAAGTTTTATTGTTTTCTTCCAATCTTTGTTTCTTTTAGCTTTCTTTCTAGTAATAATCTATTCTTTTATTTTTCTTTACATTTGAAAGTTCCCTACTCTGCTTCCAACTTTATTATTTTTATTAAAACTTAATTCTCAAAATAAGGAATTTTATGTTTAAAATTTGTAGTTAAAATTATGTTCAAGTTGGTTCCCCGCTTTAGATCCTGTTAGTTTCTTGGGGTGAAGGGAAGAAAGAAGGACGAAGAGGAATTTATTCTCTTGGACTGCCCTCCAGAGAATCCTTCTCTATACTTTAAAAGTTCTTATTCTTTTCTAGGAGTCCAATGTGCTGATTGCTGCTAACAGTCAGGGTACAATTAAGGTAAGCTATTTATTTTATACATCTCCATTTTAAATTCAGTTCAATTTTTAGACTATAATGGACTGTAACTGTAACATGGAAATACAGAGTTATACTAGCCTTAGAGGTATTTCCAAATCATGAGTCTGTCTACTTGTAAATGGTTTTGATTGAAGGGGAAAAGAATAAGTAGCTTGCAACTATGGAGAAGATGATAGTACTTGTTATAGGTTATATGAGTGCTCAGTGGATTGATCAGTGGTCAGAATGAAAAACAGGCAATGGCTGGTAAGCATTTGCTATGGACCAAATGCTGTTCATCTTCTTTTCTATGCCAGTCCAAAGACCCTCAGGGCATTCCAAGATAGAGCTGGAGATGCTTAGACATTCACCAGATTTAAAAATATCTTACTCTTTTTCATGTTCTCTTCCCTGAAAAGTGGGTTTTCCTTCAGTTGCCAAGGAAAGAAAAGGTATTTTAGTGTTCTGTTGAAAATTGATCTATCTTGTGAACCTGTCATTAGTGTGATCCAAACTTAGATGTCTTTGGGCACACAGTCTCAGTGTCAAATTCATACATACTTGTGTAGTTAAGAGCTTACGGAAGTAAAAATTATACCTAATTATACCATTGGATATTTAGCACTTGGACACAATACATTGGACAAATAAATCCTGGCCTAAGCAGTGAACTTTTTAAACAAAATACCATTTTGGAGGAGCATTTTAATATAGGAGTTTAATCTCTTATTCTGTGGATATTAATTCTTTCCACATATTCTCTGTTGATATAGAGATATCAAGAAGTTTTTTATTTTAAAAAAAATATGTATCTTATTTCCCCTGCCACATAGCGTTAATTTTGCCACAATTTCCTTTCACTCCTCCTAAGTGGGGAATGACTTAGCAACCACGAGAGCAAATCCAAGCTTAACACCCTGTCCTACAGATAAAGGGAGCAAACTCGAAGCAGAACTGCACTGTTAGCTGCCAAACTCATTCCTTTCTAGGCAGCTAGTCTCTCCACTTGGAAAGCTCATTAGAGAGCCATGGGCAGCTTAAACGAAAGCCAGGCTTTTGAACTGATCAGTGTTACGTTCTGGAAGCCTCAAGCAAGATGGTAGGTGGTCTTGGAATCTCTGTTTTAAGTGGTTCTCTGTAGTCTCTCAGTCTCCCTTTATCTTATTCTCATGACAAACCATTTATTGAAAAAGCTGCACCTTACTCTTCTGTAAGTTTGACTTTTGAGTCTATTGGAATTGCTAAAGTAAGCTCAAAGTTACATAAGCACTTACAGAATCTTAGTGACAAGTCTAAGATTTTGTTCATTGCCCTCTTATGTTAAGTAGCCTGCTTGCTAACCATAAAGATAAAAACCATTATGGAAGCACAGGTATAAGGCAAGCCTTAGCACTAACAGAAGGGGGAATACTTGCTCCTTTAATTCTTTGCCCCCTAGAATTACACTCTCCATCTTACATTCTTTTTGACAGTGGCTTGTAATTTTTCTCATGTTCTATGTTCTTAGCCATTTCTTCTATTCTTCTTATAACTGATCATTGCTTCTTGTCATTTTTAATTTTAGCAATATCTCACCTTTCTTGTGTGACAAGACTCTACTGTAATAACTAGAAAAATATTTTGACACCAGATGCTTAATTAGAAAATATGCGAAACAATAGGCAAAGGCAAAATATTAGGTCCTGTATACCTTGATACTGTAAACTGTTTATCAGGGGGAGAAATAAGTAGCTTAAAATCCTAAACAACAATACTTAAACTTTTCTTAAGAATATAGAAAGACACCAAAAGTAGGTTTACAGTTGTATCCACTTTTGATTATAATAGTTAATAAATAAAAATACAAGAATAAACACAGAGTCCTAACCGGTTTGGCTCAGTGGATAGAGCATCAGCCTTCGGACTGAAGGATCCCAGGTTTGATTCTGATCAAGGGCATGCACCTTGGTTGTGGACACATCCCCAGTAGGGGGTGTGCAGGAGGCAGCTTATTGATGTTTCTCTCTCATCGATGTTTCTAACTATCCCTCTCCCATCCTCTCAGTAAAAAATAAATAAGATGAGTAAACAGTTTATTCTTGTATTATAATTTATTAATTTAGTATTATATTCAAAAGTGGATACAATTATGAACCTACTCTTGCCATACCCTGTATATGTTCAAAAATGCTATATCTGTGCTATGCATCAGCCAGTTTCTTTCCAGTTAACTGTGGAGATAACTAATCTCAGAGCATTCACCCAACTGTTCAATTGAAAGAAAGAAAGGATTAATGACTAATTCCTTCAAATTCTTTGGCATTTTAGCAGTTAGCGTAAGTTTTCCTGACTTAGTTCTCCATTTATAATATAGTAAAGATGCGTTACTAGTAAACTCTCTATATGTTTTTAAGCTTTTTATTAAACTGATCATTTTTCCCCCCTAATTAGGTGCTGGAGTTGGTATGAAAGGTTTACTCAAGTTAAATTGTACTTGGACCTGCTGAAGTATATCTGCAGCCAACAGTGAAAGAAGATAGAGACTGTCACGACGAGTTTCCCCCCAACATCATCATGGGTTTTGAATTTGTTTTAAGTATTTTTTCTTTTACTTCCCCCCCTCCTTTATGCTCTTTGGGACATTGGGAATGCCCAGTGAACTCTGCACCATCAATGTAACTCTGTGGACTTTGCTGCTGTTGATGGTGTAGTTATCTAATTTTTGTGATAGGGAAACAAATTCTTTTAAATAAAAGTAAATAACAAAAAATAATAAAAGTTTATTGAGCCATAGTTGAGCTGGGAAAGTTTGTATCAGTTGTGGCAAGAGATGGTAATCTCCTCAAGAAGTAGCACACGTGAGCTGTAGAATAATGTACCCAGTGAGTAGTTTTTAAGACCCATATTTCCCCACCTTTTTGGAATTATACATGTCAACATGAATATAAAAGTATGTGGGTTCCTTTCAGTGAATTTAATGTTTATAGTAGGTGGGAATATTAATAACTTTACCATAGGAATTCCTTTCTTCATTCTCTGGCCAGATTTCTCTCGTCAGCAAGTACTATACTCCTCAGTCCCTCTGATTCTGACCAAAGATCTAAAATTTTGACTTGGTAAGACCACATTCACACATTCACACAGAAAGGGGATGTCAGTCTGTGACAGGTATATTGCCTCAGACATATATGTCATAAGCCCTAAATGCAGGCAAATAAACTTAGTTCAGCCCCTGCACTTTCTGTAAAGAGTCAAACAGTAAATATTTTCAGCTTTGCAGGTCATAAGGTTTGTGTCTATGCAACTCTGTCTTATAGCAGGAAAGCATTCACGGACAGTATGTAAACAAGTGGACATAGCAGTGAAATGGGTGGAGGGCTGGATTTGGCCCAGAAATAATGGTTTGCCAGTCCCTGGCATAGAGGTAAAGAATTTAAAGCCCTTTTACCCAAATTTCTAAGCCATGTAATCTCTTAGACTGTCTAGTTACTTTTCTAAATAGTTTTCAGTTTATAGAAGGAAAGAAGTCAGTAGCGTAGCAGGTTAAGCAAAAGTAATGTAAAGCCTTCTATTTGAGCTACTGTAAAAATCTGAATGCTTTTTAGAAAAAGATATAAACAGAATTAACTCCTTATATTTTTTTAAAATAGACACTTGAGAAACTTGGTATGAATAACTATATAAAAGATATATATTTTGTAACACCTTCCAACAGAGTCTGGAAAAAATAAGTGTGCTATTCTCAAACACATTAATATTCTGCAACAAAACAAAACAAAAAACCCACAAAAAAACAAACAAAAACACCAAAAAACTTTCACTTTACATGGGTTTAATAAAGGCTAAGAATAGTCTTGCATCAATCCAGATCAGGTTTTTTGTTTTTTTTTAATCCTCACCCAATGATCAGTTTTATTTATTTATTTATTTATTTATTTATTTTTGAGAGAGAGAGAGAGAGAGAGAGAGAGAGAGAACAACATTGATTATTGCCTCCCACACACTCTTCAACCACACATTGAACCCACAACCTAGGCATGCGCCCTAAGTGGGAAGATGTATGGAAGGATGTCCCAATAAATGGAGCCACCCAGCAGGGCCAGAATAGTTTTTACCATCCAATGAGTGTACTGCTGACATGGGTGAAATTTTTTTATTTTCAACTTCACAGTTATGTCTTACTAACTTCTGGGAGTTGATAAACTTTTGGACTTAATTCTGAGAGGAAAGGTCATTGTCATTCAAAAGTTATGCCTGTCATCAGTCAGAACGGTGTTAGTTGACCTTTGTTTCTAAAACTAACGAGCAACCTTTTGCAGAGGTGCAGAAGGAATATTCAAGTGTAGGTTCTTCTCTTGAAGAACTTCATGTAGGCAGAGGGGTCCAGAAATATCATTAAAACAGAAAGCAGAGAGTTCATGTCTCTTTGAATGTGCTAAAATAGAAGCAGATTTTTGTGGTATTTTGTGTGATCTGATTTTTTTAAATATTTTTTTGGGGGGGTCATGTTAATTTTCATGGGTTGGGAGGATGTAATAAGGCACTTTAGTTATCAAAGGGACTGAATTTTTTTTAATGAGTTATTTTAAGGCAGTACCTTAAGTTTGTATTTTAATTTCTTGTAAATAGTAAACAGTTTTTAAATTTGTGGTAGTTTTTGTAGGATTTCAACATCAAACTATTATTATCTCAGTTAAATAAAGCTTAAAGATAATGTTCATTTTAACACCCCCCAAAAAACCACCTTTTAACTCAAGAAGAATTTGGGTTTTTTACCTTTCAGTCTAATCTCTATTTTAGCAAATTTGTAGAGGGTTTCTTAGACACAACATGTGTATTAGACACATTAAAGATTGAAGAACTTTGTAAAGTTCTTATAACAAGATGGAGTTACTAGACATCAGAAAATTTATGGGACTGAGCCACAACTTCATAAAGATGAGCATAGTTGGCATTAATGAACAAGGAAGAGACAAGTATGGGGTGAGTTTGAAGAAGTAGAGGAACCCACTAGATATGTGCAGCCTTTTGGGGGTTGAGAATTTGCATTTTGTTATAAAAGCAGTGCCAAGGAAGGGTTAAGTAGAACAACATGATCTCATTTATTGTGAGTGGATGGATGGAGCAAGAGTACAGTTAGGAAGATGATCAGTCAAGAGTTAATGGTGACTTAGACAAGGATGATAGCATGATCCAACCTAGAAACTGTTTCAGCTTAATTGTTGACCACAGCATTAATTCCTATATCTGAGAGTCTTGATCAATTTTTAAAGTCATTTTCTCACAAGTCCTAACAATGAAGAATATAACTCAGCAAATTTATTTCTTGTGGTTATGCAATTCTGAACTAGCACTAAGACACTTGGGAACCTCATGACCAAAATATCTATGTGCTATTTTAGGGATACCCCTTCTCTAAGGTAAGCAGTGCTGGAAGCTACCTAGCCTTTGGTTCTAAACAATGAGGTAATTTCATTCCTCTTAAGGTAGTTATGCAAATGTAACTGGGATTAATGGTCAGGAAATAGGCATACTTAGAAGTGAGACATGAGGATGTGTTAACTTAGATCCTGAGCCTGTTGTGTTACATGACTGATTAACACAACAATAGCACCTTATAGTTCCTCCCAGAGCAGTTAGTTACCAACTTCAGTGTGGCTTCTGGTTAATATGTTAGGCAATCCTAGACTAAAGAAAAAACTATAATGATCATTCTAGAAATATTTGTTGAGCTCCTGCTTTGTGCAAGTGAGGCACTATGTACTATATATAAAATAAATAAGATCAAAAAACTTACTGTCCAGAGGGAAAGATGATAAGTATACAGTGTATAAGCACATAGTCAACGTAAATTTTATATGTACAGTAATAGGAAAAATGATAGCCTAGAAATGGTAGGTGATGAAGTTCAGTGGGAGTAGGGATGGTTGCATGAATTTTTTTCCTTGAGGAGGTAACTTCTCAGCTGAATCATGAAAAGCAAGGATACATTCAAGACCCAAGGAAGCAAAGAAGAAGGCATGAGTAGCTCCTACTGACCAAAGCTGAAATAATTTGAGCAACAAATAAATGATTGAGTGAATAAATAAATGGAAAGAAGAAAAATTTTTCATGGAATATAATTGCCACTTCTACATATGGGCTGTGCATAGTGATTTCCTTCCACAAAGTCCAATAAGGAAGAAAAGAAAAAAATTAGTAACTTGCCAGTGGAGAAACCTGACAAATATTGCCAGAGCCAGTTGATTGGGGTCATCATGAAAAGTTGTAAGTCATATTGATGCTAGTATATACACTTAATATGAGCTACTGAAAATGGCACTTCAACTTTGGGATCTTCCCAAAATTAGTAACCCCAATCTAAATGAAAAAATATATATATATATATATATATCAGATGAATCCCTGCTGAGAGGCTTCCTACTAACTAGCTGACCAGTCATCCTCAACACGGTCAAGATCATCAAAACAAGGAAAGTGAGAAACTATCACAGCCACGAGGAGCCTAAGGTGACATGACTGAATGTAATGTGATGTCCTGGATGGGTCCTGAAACAGAAAAGGACGTTGCATGAAAACTGAGGGAATCTGAATAAAGTACTGGACTCAACTTGATATAATGTATTAGTATTGATTCATTAATTGTAACAAATGTACCACACTAATGTAAGATGTTAATAGGGGAGATGGGGTGCAGTATGTATGGAACTCTTGATTTCTTTGCAATATTTCCATAAATCTAAAAAAAAAAATTTTTTTTTTTTGCCAAAAATAAAGGTTTGAGGATAGCTTCAACATACACCAAATGAAGTGCAAGCCAGTAATGCGAGTTCAAGCTGGAGGAGTACATGGAATAAATCTGTCTGTTTCAGCTATCACAAAGAAAGGCAAATGCGGAGTTTAGGGGAGGTTTATAGTCTCCACTTTGTCACTAACAAATTGTATAATTTTGCAAGATAATAAACCCTGTACTCTACTTATCCCTAAGTTCTACAGACCGAGAATGTTACTCTCATCTTAATAAATAAGGATATACTATACAGAGTCCTTAGTCATTCTTGTGAGTTAGTCACTCAGATGTGTGAGTGCCTGCAATTATTTGTTTCATTTTATTTGAGGTCATTATAGCTTCTCAATATGCGAATCAGAAAATCTGTTTATTTGCATATCATTATAATTTGCTCTTTGTGAATCATTTGCCCTTTATCAGTTTCAGAAGCAAACTCCCTAGTGCCCAAGTTCGGAAGGAGATCTTGGCTTGGAAGTGGGTAAGGACTCGTGAATTCTAAGTTGACATTTCCAAATATGATAACAGCCTAGGTTCACCAACCACTGTGTAGAGCAGTGGTCGGCAAACTGCGGCTAAAGAGCCACATGTGGTTCTTTGGCTCCTTTAGTGTGGCTCTTCCACAAAATACCACGTACCCTAATTAAGTTAACAATGTATCTACCTATATAGTTTTAAAAAATTTGGCTCTCAAAAGAAATTGCAATTGTTGTACTGTTGATATTTGGCTCAGTTGACTAATGCGTTTGCCGACCACTGGTGTAGAGTTATTTGCAGTGATTTTGAGGATGATTTTATGGGTTTTTCTATATGCCCTGTGTTTGCCCTACTGTTAGTGCTAGTCCGTGATCTGTGGCTTAGGAGCCTTTTGGAAGAACCACATTAAAAAATAGTTTTAAGGATTTTTCAGAAAGAAAAACCCCCACAAATAATGACATACTTCTAGACTCAAAATGTAAAGATTCATCTTTAATTTTATACACCTGAAAGAATGCCTTATCTCAGAAATGTTTTTGTGAGTGAGCTTCAGTGGAGTAGCAGCCTAGTAATAACTCAGTTCAGTCCTGTGGTTGGAATCCTCAGCTCGTGGCCTCTAATGGATATAAGCTAGTCTCAAAAGGAATGAATTCAAGACCTATTCATGCAACAAAACCGGAGTGCCTGTTACAAGGTGGTCTAGTCTAGGCTAGGAGTCAAGTGACTTGTAAAGAGCCTCGTAATAAATATTTTAGGCTTTGTGGGCCATACAGTCTCTGTCACAACTAAATTCTGCCTTATACCATGTGAAAACAGCCCTAGCCAAATGTAAACAAATGAGTGTGTCTCGGTTCCAATGAGACTATGAATGGACACTGAAATATCCTTTAATTGTCATGTCACGATGTTTTTTTTAAATTATTGTTCAAGCATTTAAAAATGTAAAAAACCTTTATTGGTGATGAGCCATAAAACAAGTTCGGTTGCATTGGGCTTGCAGGCCATGATTTGCCAACCTCTGTTCTAGGTGCTCACCGTGTGGCAGTGGCAGGAGGAAAAGAAAAGCAATGAAAAAAATTCCAGCTCTCTGGAGCTTGCATTTGGTAACTCGAGTATTTTTGTAGCAATGGTGTTTTCTTATACTGGTGTGTGTCTAGCACAGGGACCTGGAAGGCCATTTTGGAGGGCTCACCACATAACCAGAAGCTTTTCTTGTTGCATTCATAGCAATTTCCACAGGAGTGCGCACATGTAGCATTGATGTATATTGGTGTATGCATTTTTTGAGAACCAGGGGACACTTTTCTATTAAAGCTCAGCAAACAATGAGACCCTTTGGACATTTTATTGAGTGGAATATAAATATCTCTATGGTACTCTGGAAGGTTTGTGCTTTAGGTAGCCTGTTGAGTTGGGAAACCAGAGTTGAATCCCCCACCTCCCCTTTGGTTCTTTCATCCTAAGCTATTAAAATTTCCTTTCTGAACATAAACGAAGCTTTTCAGCTCACAGCGCTGACCAAAGATGTTTTCTTGGAATGACTGAGTCTCTTACTGGTAAGCATACATATGTTATGGCTAATGTTTGAACTCTGGCTCATTTGGAGGGGTGAAATTTTGAAAGATGCAACAAAATTATTTTCCCCCCAAATTAACCACTGTTAAAAGCTAGCCCATTATTTTTTCAATTTTTTATTTTTTCATGTTTAAAGACCATGTTTGTACTCCCACTTCCCAGACTAAGCTGTTTCAGGAGAGTCTTCTCACAGGGTGGGGCTTCCTCTGCTGTTGAATTGCAAAGCTTTGCAGTACAGTTTCAGTAATATATCTTTGGAAAGGACTCCGCATTCTTGGAAATTAAAAAGCACTCCATGAATACAGGGCAACATTAGCATATGCATAACAAAATTTTAGTCACTCTTCATTATGAATAAGAAGTATAAAATAAAAATTGGCACCAACCAAAGATGGGAGGTTGAAAGGTTAGGTTAGCTATTCTGGAAGTTTCACTGGGTCCATAAAATGGTATTACTGCTTGTATTCTCTGAACATGGCATCTGCCTATGCGCTGACCTGCCAATAGCCACCATCACAGTGGCCGATGAAAAGCTGGCTTGGGGAAATACACAAAATGAAATTTCTGCAATGTCTCTTTTCCTACCATATGCCCAGTGCATTCTCTCCCTGGAGATTTTTAGTAGGAGGTGACTACAGGCTGAAAATCTGCATCATCTCTACAGGAGTCCTTTTAGTTTTATTTCTCTCCCAGGCAACAAGAGTAGAGAGGGGAGAAGGAATTGTAAAAGCAAAGATTATAGGTAAAAGAAAAGGTTGGTTATCAGGGGAGCAGTCACATCCACAGAGCCGCAAGTAGAGACCAAAGATGATTTCAGATGAAAACTGGGCAGGTTAATGTGCATTGGCCCCGATAACTGCTGTTTACTGGCAGAGCAGGAACAGTAAGAAAGCCTGCCTCCTCCACACCCTGAGACTCATTGGCCCTCTGCTTCCTGAAGCAGAGATTTGAAGCATTCTCACCCCCAGAGGGCAGTTCCTAGTTGGAGGCTGGAAGGGTGGCTCAGCCTTCTCTCTTCCCACAGCCTCCATCCAGTTCAAAGGCCCTGGATTCCAGTGGTTGTAGAGGGGAGGAGGGTCGGCATTCAGGACCCAGCCTGGTTCCACTCTCCCATGGACTCCTTCCCGCTGTGTCTTCTGTCTCCTGCCTACTATATGAGGGGGGACTTCTGAGTTAGTGTTAGAAGAGGGATAGTCCAACTGACTGGTTAAAAACTAACCTCTCTGTCAGTGTTAGGGCCACCAATCACACTGTGGTTCAGGGACCCAGGATCCACCTGCCCAGCCCCAGTTGAATCACCTGTGGCTGAAGGTGAGGTTGAGGACAGAGATGGGTGGCCAGGGGAGATCACTGGCCAGCCACCCTCTACAGGGACTGGTTTTATTTTCCTTCCCTCCTTCCTGTAAAGTGGCAGAGGGGGCATTCCAACTCCAATCTGCCCTGCCCCTCTGGTCCTGGGCCCACACACTTCCTTCTACACTATTCCCGCCCTCCTCCCTTCACTCCACCCCTAGATCATAGCACCTGCTTATGATCTCCCAGGGGTGAGCCTCTCTTAGGACTTTGAAACAAAGGAAGAGCCTCTTAAAGCAAAAAACACTCCTGGTTCAGATGACTAGTTGTAGGTCTGCCTGAGTCTACACCTCCCAGGTGTCGGAGCAGTAATTTTACAGCCGTCACTAGGGCATTCCATCTAGGATGCATGCCCACTGCCTTAGGCAGCCATCGGTGTCTTCTGAGTCAGGAGCAGAGAAGCCAAGCTGGGGAGGGCCCAGGCCACCGGCTCTGGATTCTCTTAGGATATAGGCTGCTCCCCTGCCCTCTAGTCAAGCTTCCCTTTGTCATCCCAGCACCACCCATTCAATCCCACCCTCACCTCCAATAGATGGATGGGGCCTAGGGAACAGGAAAGTGCTACAGATTAGGGGGGCTCTGGTCTGGAGTCTTGGAGACTATAGTAAGCAGTGGGATCAGGTTGGGGAACCCTGTGGGTATGGGGGCATGGAGTCAGTTCAGTCAAGTTCATCAAACATTTTGGGCACCAACCCCAGGCCATGCTCTGGACTAGATACAAGGAACATGAACCTGTTCCGTTTTCCCCTGTCCACACAGTGGTTATTGAAACCCTCACTTCTGTCCTGAAGCTTTTGTCTGAGTCACCACCCAGCCCTGCCTACCTCACCATCACCCACTGGGGGACTGTTGCTTCCAGCACAAAGAAGATGGAGTTGAGACTCTCTAAGCCTAGGGAGGGTGGCGTGTCCTCTCCTCAATCCTCACCTAGACAGGGCCCCCCCTCCACCGCTCAGGGGCTGGGCTCTGTAGTACTGACCACTCTCTCTCCTCCTCCACCGTCAACCTCTACCTCTCTATAGGATCCTTTCCCCTCTGTACTTAATTATCCTCTAGTGCTCCTCACCAAGAAAGGCAGCAGCAAAACCAAATCACCCCACAGTAGCATCTGTTCTGTTTCCCTCCCTCGTCTTAAAGATGTTGCCCACCCTGTGTTTCTGCGGCCTCCCTTCTCCCCTTTACTTCCTTGCTGGGAAGCAAGCCTGGCGGAGGGCAGCAGAGGACAGCATGAGTGCATCCCACAGGTCCCTTGCATGCTTGCAGCTTCTGCAAAGCTCTTTCTGCCTGGCCCCACTGCCCCCCTCTGCACCCAGCAATCCTCTTAGGATGCAACCTAGTGTATGAAACTGGTTTTCTTTCATTGTCTCTGCAGCCCGGCTCTGCCACCTCGGGCTTGTCAGTGCCTCTCTAGGGACGCTTAATCTTAGTCCCTAGCTCTGTGCCTGACCCATAGTAAGCATTCAGAAACATTTAAATGAAGTAATGGAAAGCACGCTGTCTTCTATCGTAAGAGACAAGCTGTATAAATATACTGTGTGAGTGTCAGAAACGGTGCAGACATTACCTGAGCCTGGGAGGGTGGGGGAGGAATCCCAGTGTGTGAGCTTGACTTGTTCCAGGAGTGACAACCCCTCTCCTGTGTGAGGCTGCCTGCTGGCTGGTGGCAGTGCACCAAACAGTCCCCGGGACAGACAGCGCCAGCAGCTGGTTAATGCTCTGCCAGTACTTGGAATGTGAATGCATCTGTGTTTGTATGAATAAATATACAATTCAACGGTTATATGTGACACTGGAGAGGGAGAATGGCCTGGCGGCACCGCCATCTGGCAGCTCCAGCACCAACAAGTGCACGGTGCCACCTTCTTCTCAGTACAGGTCCAGGGCCCGCTTTCATAAAAAACGAAGCCATGTCCCAGGCTGGGGAGTTGCTTTGGTGTCCCAGATCTGCTTGGCTTTGTCCTTCTTAGCTGTGTGGTCTCAATTCTGTGTGCCCCAGGCCCATCACTTATAGAGAGGGGTAGGAATAGCATGTACCTTATGGGGTGGTTGTGAGCATTAAATGAATTAACGTAATAGAGGTCAGCACTTAGGACAGAGCCGGGCTTATAAAGATCTGGAAGGCACCAAGCTTTTACTATCTCTGTGATCTGAAGCCTTTGTTATCCTCTCTGTACCCAGCTCTGTGCATGTACAAACCTTTTTATAGGATGTGGAAAACGCCAGTTGGTGGCTTCCTAGGGGCCATGGATTAGAGATGGGTGTCGCTTGGAGGTAAGGGTGCCAGATGTAGCAAATGAAAATACAGGACATGGCCGAAACCGGTTTGGCTCAGTGGTAGAGCATCGGTCTGCGGACTGAAAGGTCCCAGGTTCGATTCCGGTCAAGGGCATGTACATTGGTTGCGGGCATATCCCCGGTAGGGGGTGTGCAAGAGGCAGCTCCTCGATGTTTCTCTCTCATCGACGTTTCTAGCTCTCTATCTCTCTCCCTTCCTCTCTGTAAAATATCAATAAAATATATTTAAAAAAAAAAGAAAATACAGGACATGCAGTTAAATTTTAATTTCAGATAAATGGCAACTGATGTTTCAGTATAATATGTCTTAGGTAATATTTGGGACATATTTATACTAAAAAGTGTGTTGCACACTCCTGCAGGTTTCTCAGAGCCTTGCCGTCTGACCTGGTAGCATGTACTTAGCCCTGGAGGAGGAACAGGCAGGAGCCAAGATGTAAAACCTAATGGCCCAGCTGCATCTCCAAGTCTGGCCTCTTGTGGCTTCAGGCCTTGATCTGGACCGTTCCCTGTGCCTCTTCGGCACCCAGCATCACCCGCACAGAGCAGCCTGCAGGGGAGACTGTGTTGACTCACTGGCTGGCTGAACGACTGAATGAGGTTATGGTGGGCCTGTGGTTTGTGGGATGTGATTTGAGGGCCATGGAAGGCTTCATCTTCAACACGTCTAGCTCATGTTTCCCTGGAGGTCTGCAGACTTTACCACCAGAGAACCAGTCCTCCGAGCCTTCTGTCCC
Organism: Vespertilio murinus; assembly: GCA_963924515.1. Lineage (NCBI taxonomy): Eukaryota > Metazoa > Chordata > Mammalia > Chiroptera > Vespertilionidae > Vespertilio > Vespertilio murinus. Next base: position 18,232,596 of record OZ004719.1, on the reverse strand, counting down.
CAGAGCCTTTTTCAAAGTAGAGTGGCCTGTCCACAGACACTAAGCCGCCAGCTGCCATCACGTTGGCCGCTGTGTGGGGATGCAGTTAGGTAGGGGTGTTGGAGGCTCCTGGTTCCTGGATGTGAGTCCCCAGTTCCACTCACTGAAGTAGATGTTTATTCTCCCTATATTTTTCCCATCTTCCATTTCGCCTGGCCGCCTCAAAGCAGTTCTGCATGCCCTGGTGCACGACTAAACACATGACAAGGGTGTGCCATTGGGACCGCGGGAAGGGAGAGAGAGGGCTTCTCCCAGAATGGACTGGGCCAGAGTAAGGAGCTGGGAACTATTTGGTGAAAGCACTCATTGTTTTGACTCCTGAGCTGGTTCAGGCAGGTGCCAGGAGGAGAGTCCCCGCCCTCCCATGGCGAGGCTGGACGAGAGGTGAACTGGACTTAGCCCTGTCACCGTCAGCTCCCCGGATCGGGAGAGGGAACAGCTGCTTATGTGCAGGCACAAGTATGCGCCCCCAGCAGAGCTCTGAGTAGTGTCTCCGAGGCCACGGAGGGCAATGCCAGCCTGTGTGCCACCTCAGCATCCCGAGGAGCTCATCAAAACACATGGAGCCTGGTACAAATGCTAACGGTTCTGGTTCAGTGGGTCTGGGCGGAACTCTGGGAACCTGTATTTTGGAAAGCACCCCCAAAGATTCTGATGAGGGGCAGGTAGGTTTAGGAGCCACTGATCCAGGCCTATCTCCTACCAGTTCAGCTTCCTCCCTGTCCCCGCCCCTGCCCATAGCTCGTCCATCCTTAGTCTGAACACTTTCAGCGACAGGGAGCTCCTCGCTTCACAGTCATGTGCGGTCGGATATTCTGAATGCTCGAAAGTTCCTTCTTACACAGAGCCAAGGTGGGCCTCCCGCCGCCATTTCCGACCCACGTTCCCGGTCCTGGGCCAGGGGCATTGCCTTCCCCAGCACCGCCTCCCCTGCCGACCCTTCGCCTGAGGGCCAGCGCCCACACCCTCCTCCCGCAGAGGACTCCCAGAGAGAACTGCCACTGGCGCCTGTTCACCGGTTCACAGCCAAACCTGAGCCTTTCCCTCAAAGGGTCTGGCTGGGAGAAGAGGCAGCGATGTTTCCCTCTCCCTGCGCAAACGCTGCCCTCAGGGAGGCTGCTGAGGTGGAAAAGCCCATCAAACAAAAGGACGTGCAGCGTGGTCTTAGCTTCACTCTCACATGAGCCCGATTCCACAATGGCTTTGGCTCTTTTTGTTTTAATTATCCTTACATTTTTATTCAGTTGCAAACAGTGCTTTATATTCTGCCATTTTCATAAAGCACCATTATTTTTTTTTTTACATCTCTGCATAGTCTTTCTAATTATCATTATAATGAGCACACAGCTTGGCATCCTGCAGCCTGGGTTCCAAGTCCCGGCGTCTGCCAGCGCTGCGGGCTGCGGGCGCCCAGCGGCCACTGCTCCTCTCATTAGCCGGTCGTGTTGGGCCGCACCAGCCCCTTATGTTCACTTTCTTGCTTTATCCTCCAGCGCCGGTGCCCTCACCAAGCTGCTTCCCTGCCCCTCAGAGCAGCTCCACATTACAGATGGGGAAAGTGAGGCTCAGAGAGGTTGGGCAAGTTCTCCAAGATCACACAGCCACTCTAAGACAGAGCAGGGATTGAATCTCAGATCAGTGAAACGTCTAAGCCTCGGCTCATGCCCTGCCGACACTCTAGGAGTCTGATCTGGCTCCCCGTGCATTTGCCTTTATAAAAATTAGTGGCAGCAAACCTTGATGATTCATTCATACTTCTCCATTCCAGGCTTAGGGTCGTGCTTTCTCTCTCTTACTGGTGAAAGCCATTTCTTCTCAGCCCACTCTTGCAGACTGGGCGATTGAAGCACAGACACAGGAGGTCGCTGGACCAGAAGGGTGGAGGAAGAGAAGTCAGACCTTGCAGAGAGCAGGTAGAAGGCCAAGGTGAGAATGGGGTCAGCAGAGGAAAGTGCCCAGGTGGGCAGGTCCAGCTGCAGGTCAGCTCCTGGGAGCTCCTGGGACCGGAGTCAAACCATCCACCTCTGTACCTTCCCCAGGAATGCCCTTCGCCCAGGCTGTGCCCACGCCGACCGCCTCCCCAGCCTCTCCTGACCATACCCACCATGGCAATCACGCGCTCCTCTGAACTCCTCGGCAATTATAGCTCCAATAATTCTTTTGGCAATTAATCATACCCTGCCTCATGACATCTCTTCTGTTCCGTGTCGAGCTGTTATTTCGAAGTGCAATTGTTCAACTTCCCAGGAGCAACGGATGCCGCCTTGCTAATCTGGATGGGTTGTTGTTGTGTTTTTTTATTTCCTGGCAGTCAATCAAATCAGGGGTAAGTCTGAGGCCCCCACGGGGGTGGAGGAGGGGATGGGGGTCAGCAGGGGTCCTCACCGCAGAGGTGGTGGGAGCCTCGCTAGGAACCCTGCTGACAATAGACAGCCTGTGACGCTCCTCGGCATCCCTTCCTCTGACTCCCGGGTAATGAAGCGGCTCTGGATACCAACAGCCTCGGGAATTTTCCATGCGTTTGTACAGCCCCCTGGACTGCACTGCATTTCCTGTGGGCAGAGGCCTTTCCTTCTGTTTCCACAGAGCCTTCTTAGCATGATGTAGCCAACTCTGAAATCAGAGAGTCCGGGCTGGAGCCTTGCTTTCAGCGGTCAGCCTGGGCACGTCATTTCCCCTGCAGACCTGCTTTGCCTAAGGCCACGTCCAAAGTATCATCAACTCTTTTTTTTTTTTTTGCACCCCTGTATCTGAGCCACCAGCTAACCCTATTGGCTCCTACCTTCAGAATACATTCAGGGTCCCCCTGCCATCTGCTCTCCCCCAGGTTTCTGGCGTAGCCTCCTGACATTAATACTACTTGCAGCACATGTATATTTCAAACACACATCAGATCTAGAACCTTCTTGAACACTCCAGCGGCCCCGTTGCACTCGGAGCAGCCGGCAGTTACCGGGGCCCATAAACCTACAGGGTGTGGTCTGGTCACCTCTCCAGCCTCATCTCCTATTATAGTTTGCGCTGCCTGGCTCAGCCGCAGGCAGAGTGCAAGCAGCTCACTTTCTCTGCATTGCTGGCGCTGCCAGGTCTGATGGGAGGGCAGACAGGGTGACGAGGGGGAGGCTGAACCAGCTGCAGACGGGCTTCCCAGGATGGCCCAGGCACACAGGTGCGGGGAGATGGGCCAGGAGCACATGGAGACGTCTCCCTGAGACAGGTAAAATGGCAGGAGACTGGGACCATCTGTGCTGTTGTAAGACATTCTAAGTAGAGCCAGATTCCCAGCACAATTAAAACAACCCTTCAAAGGGAGGGGGGGAGAGAGAGAGAGAGAGGAAAACAAACAGAGCAGCCAGCAACCTGCATGCACACGCACACCTCATCTAATCATGAAAACATATTCCAGACGGTTCCAGGGCTGCCCTTGGGAGGGGTGTTTGAAATGTGCAAGTACACATCCCTGAAATGTTAGCTGTCAGGCCTCTCCGGAAGGGGCTCTGGCTGAACAGGCTTGTGTGGCCCTCCATCCCGTGAATGTTAAAAAGAGAATTTTTGTAAGACAAAGCCAAACGGGACTGGGGACGATGGTTTTTTGAAGGCGCTTCCCTATTTTCTCTTCCTTACGTCCTCCCACCCCAGCCGCATTTCGCTCGGTCCCCCGCCACACCATGGCCCTTCGGGAAGCTTGGCGGGCATTCTTCTCACGGCATGGGGTCAGGAGCATCAGGAGGAAAGATGATCGTGGGGACGGGCCTGGCCTCGGGGGTCGCAGGAGAACACAGAAGTGTAGGGCCAACGAGCCGCAATCGGAGTCCGCTTCCCACAGGGCTGGTGAGCTCATTCCTGAGCCCCTCAGGCCTCGGTCTTCTTGTCTGTGTAATGGGAATGGCAGCGGTCACATCTCAGGGCTCCGGTGGAGTGAAGGGGATGATGAGCATCAGCTCCCTGAGAAAGGCTTTGACATGAGGACCCTTTTCTTAAGGATCTTGGACCTGGATCAGTCCTTTTGCCAGGAAATTGAGGAGCTGAGAGGCTGTGACCAGCTGGGGTGCCCCCACACCACTTGCACCAGCTATGGAAAAGTCAGGGTGCCCAGTGTGTACCTGGCTGTGTGGCGGTCCCTGTAGCCCAGCCGTGGGCAAACTACGGCCCGCGGGCCGAATCCGGCCCGTTCGGCTGTTCTATCTGGCCCGCGGAGCCGAAAGAGCGGAGGGTTCTCTTGCTCTCCCCTCCGCTCCTTCACCAGCAGCCCAAGATGAGAGTGCCAGCATGGTCAGGTTGCTTTTGTTCCGGCCTTCCGGTCCAGTTTAAGAACCCATTGTGGCCCTCGAGTCAAGAAGTTTGCCCACCCCTGCTATAGCCTCTGAGTCACCTGCTGCTGCTGCTGCTGCTGGACCCCGGCCTCCAGGCAGCAGCTCAGGCGTCCAAGCAGGCAGGACTGGGTCAGGGCAGGGCTGTATGGGTCCTAGTTCTGACCCAAAAGTTTGTTTCCTGTGAACATTTCCTTCCAACTAATACACAATCATTACTTTTCTCCAGGCAAAAGGAAGCTTGCCTCTGAGCACCAGCAAGAGAAAAGTAATAGTGGATTATCGACAGACAGGGAGAGCTTAATAGGCCACAGGCCCGCAGGATCCCCCATGGGTGAGGGCTGTCCTATTGATTGTTGGAGTCCCTTCCAGCCTTCCCAGAGGGTCTCCCTGCTCGATTTCTCTCCTGGGCAGGGCTCCAACGGCACCCAAAGCGATCAGCTGGGCTGCGGGAGGGCTGTGCCCTGTGCCCCAAACCCCAAGGGGAAGGAACCGTAAGGAAGATGACAAACATCAACGTGACAGGCTAGCCACAAATCCTGGATATATAAGTCACAGTTCTTGTGTTTGCAAAACAGCAAACTTTGTGTCAGATGGAAAACCACCACCGCTCCTTCACCAGCAGCCCAAAATGAGAGTGCCAGCATGGTCAGGTTGCTTTTGTTCCGGCCCTCCGGTCCAGTTTAAGAATCCATTGTGGCCCTCGAGTCAAAAACCCCTGGGCTAGACCCACCTCTTACCTAAACCCGAGATCTGGCATATGGTCCCAGAAACTGATGGAGCCCAGTCAAGACTTTATAGTCCTTCCTGATGCCAGTTCCTGCCCCGGACTCTGCACCTGGATTCTCCACCTGCCCTGTGACTTGCTCTGATGTGCACCTGGCCCTCCTGGCCCAGGAGCCGTAGACAGGCTGGCGCCCCCGGGGAACAGCCACGGCGACACAGGGAGGAGGGCTCCAAGATACATTCGGACACTTCAGCTTTGGGGCCCCAAGTGCAAATCAAAGAAAAGGTAGCACATTTCTTTTCTATTGTTAGATCTTTTTCTTCAAAACAATTTTAAATTGAGGTGACATCAGTTAATAACATTATGTAAATCTCAGGTGTACAACGTTGTAATTTGCTACCTGTGTGCTCACCGGCAAAGACGCCTCTCCACCCGTCACCACAGTTTGCATGGTTCTCATTGCTCTTCCCTACTACGGACCACAGGCGCAGCCACGGAGTGCTAGCCACATGCACAGCCACACGCTGCGCTCGATCCAGGGACACGAGTGTGCGGTGAGGGCAGAAAACGGAAGGGCTGGGCCAGACCTAACCCACTTAACACTGCAGGCATGTCTCTCTCTCTCTGCAGTTATTGTCTTATCAATGATTTATATCTGTCTCATAAGTGTCTTTAAGTCCTGATCTCTTGTGAGGCCTAAAGTCAAGAATCGACATTTCTTCAATGTAAATAGGAAACACTACAGAATGAGATGAGGTCGTTTTTAGAAAAAAAAAAATTGCTTTCTTGACTTTTAACCCTGCAGTCTTGCTGACTGTCTAATTCTACTCGCAGTCTCTCGGGGGAACCAGCCTGTAGTTTCTTCAACGTGACACGGGGGTTTTAACGCGGACTCTCCAAAGAGTGGCTCAGGTGAGCGGCGCCACGTCACCAAGGGAACCCCAGAGTTACCTGAGGGAGGGAGGGAGGATGGGTCTCCAGGGAGGGTCCCATGGCTGCGGGCGTGCGCAGCGCCCCTTCCGTGTGAACGAATCGCCCTCCCAACTCTGTAGAGCCTTTCCCGGGGAAACCACGTTAGCGACAAAGCCGGTCCCCGACGCACAGAGACGCCGGCGACGCACAGAGACGCTGAGGATGCACAGAGACTCCGACGCACAGGGACATCGACGCACAGGGACGCCCACGACGCACAGAGACTCCGACGCACGGAGATGCTGACGACGCACAGGGACGTCCACGACGCACAGGGATGCTGACGACGCACAGGGACGTCCACGACGCACAGGGATGCTGACGACGCACAGGGACGCCCACGACGCGCAGGGACGCAGTGGAAGGGACAGGCCCCGGGGACAGGGACGGAGGGACTGACTGCATCGGCTTCCTTCCTTTGCCTGGGGTTTCCCTGCTCTCTGCCTCAGGCTCCATTTCCCCAAACCACGAAGGCGTGCAGGGTTCCTTCCGTTCCTCCGTGAGGAGAGAAGACCCTCGCGTTGCCCTGGTCTCCAGCGGCTGAGCAAACCCCGCCCCCGCGGGCGGCCTGTGTCCCTCGCCGCTCAGAAAACAGTCAAGGTAGGGACGCCCACCAGGCCGCCCACGGGGGCTGTGCCCGCTGCCCTCCCTGCCCCGTGTCCCCTCTCCCCTCCACCTGCCCCGGACAATGCCTATGAAAGCATTGTCTTTGCTTCCTCGCCCTCCTCCCCGCTCACCGGAAGCGGGCGCCGGGCCTTTGGGGACACAGCGGAAGTGGACACACGGGCCCCGCGTGGTCCAGCGCTGCTCGGGGCTCCGAGCCCAGGGGCTTCCGGAGCTGCCGAGAGGAGGGATGCTTGGGTGCAGGAGAGCTGCTGAGGCTGCGGGGACGTGTTTATAGAGCCAGGCCCAGAGAGCAGCGCGCTCAGGGCCCTGGAACCTTCCCTCGGTGCCAAGTTTCTAAACACAGAGCCGAGCGGCAGCCTGGTCCGAAACGAGGTACGCTAATTCCCTTTAAACCCACTGAGAAGTTTCTAATAAATGCTGACCAGTCTCAGCCCTACTCATTCCTCTCGCCGCCCACTGGGTCCTGGGTCCTGCCGCTGGTCTCCCTTAGTGGTGGGTAGTAGGCCACCGGCAGGGAAACGGGGGAGCCGGCAGGCCAGCCACTTGCAGGCGACACAGCATCTCTGTGACTGAGCCAATCAAGGGCTAGAATCAGCAGCGGGGAAGGAAAGGGGAAGGTGGCTCGAACGAACTTGTCATTCATGAGCAGGATGACGTCTAGGTGATGTCTGTACTGTGGCGTCTCACCCTTCCTTGCACCATCTCCTCCAAGTAGGGGTCAGGGCGCCAAGGAAGAGAGAAAGATAGAAACATCAATGATGAGAGAGATTCATTGATCGGCTGCCTCCTGCATACCTGCCACTGGGAATTGAGCCTGCAACCCAGCATGTACCCTTGACTGGAATCGAACCCGGTACCCTTTATTCCATAGGCTGACACTCTATCCACTGAGCCAAACTGGCTAGGTCCCAGCCTAGTGTTTGCACATGGAGCTGGGTAGCCAGGATACTAGGCAGGTGGCCTGACCCTCTCTGGCCTCTGGAGGCCGGGACCCCCTACTTGGCCCTTCTCCTAGGAAGTCAGAGCTGGAGGCCAGGGTGGCAGGACCAGCTACGAGAAGGGGAGCAGTGTTGTCTGAGAAAGTTCCACTCTCCTCTCTGATGACTTAAACTCCTCTCATCCTTAAGGGCATGTCTGAGGCCCCTCCTTCTGGGAAACTCCTCATTTCTCTTTTCCTCTCCCTTCCAGAGCACGTGGTGGGTGCTCTACACACTCTGGACTCCATTCGATGAGCTTCAGAGAGCACAGTCCAACTCCTGGCCCACTGAGGCAATCCTTCCGGTCAGCCCTCCAGTGGAGTCTTCTGCTTGGCTGCTTGCTTACCTGCCAGGCCTGTTCCTCGACGAGTCAGCACTAGGCATTCAAACATTTCTCCCTTCTCTGACCAGAACTGTGGTGCCTCTGGTAACTGCCTGTCCCAAGACCCACCCTCTGGACTTGGCCAATGGCAACCTCTAGATCTTTCTGTTGGAGACCTCTCAGGGCCCCAACAAAACCAGGGGACCCTCGGCAGAACCCAAGAAATGTGTTTCCTAGAGGCTGTGCCTGCAGAAGGCTATTTGCAGTTGCATTGGGGCGTATCAGTTTGAGGTTTAAATGGCAGCATTTTAGCAGCAACTCATAGAATATTCAGACCATCTCCATTAGCATTGAAAACGATGACCAAGTTTCATTAAAAACAAAATCAACCTCAGGAATATATAAATTATCCAACTGTAGATTTTAAAACCCTTTTCTTGCTAACATTAGTTGTGCAGGGCTGGAAGCGTGGTGTTGGAGGATGGGCATGCCATCCACCTCTCCCTCCCACTCGGGCCACCGTCCAAACAAAGACCCTGGGCAGGTCAGGCAGGACCGATGCATGTCAGGACTGGTACCAGACATGCATCTTGGCTTTCCAGGGATTCGCTGGTGGGAGAGAAACTGGCCAGGAGGGAGTGGGAGTGGGCAGAGGGGGTTGTGGAGGCCTGCTGCTGCTTCTGTGTGCAGCCCACAGTGAGCCCTCAGCCACAGGCAGAGGAGTTACCATCCCGTGTAATGAACGGAAGACAGACGCTCAGCAAGATTAAGGCATAGAGTACAGCAGGTCCAAACCACACTCCTTCCACCGTGGCCCTTGCTAGCTCATTCCAGTTTCATTCCATGTACTGAAATCTCAGGTCCCTGGGTCACTGGGTGGTCCCCGGGTCACTGGGTGGTCCCCATGCCCAGACCACGCCTCTTGACCCTCCCACCCTCCCCCACCCCGGGCCAGGCTGGAGAATTAGAGGCCCTAGGCAAGGGTGCTGAGCTGAGCCTCCTGGTCCCCAGGCCCTCTGACCCTCCCCCTGGGATGAAGAGGGAGGAGAAGGGATTCAGTGCCTCACTCACCTGCTGCTCTGAGGCTACAGAGACCCTCTCCCAGTGGCTCTGAGCCTGGTGCCTCTGGAGCTGGGAGAACATGTCCCTGTCCCTTCTCCCTGCCCAGATTGCTGATCAAGGTGTCCTTTCAATCTAGCAAAGAAAGAGTGACAACGGCCCCCATCTACTGGTGAAGAAGGTGCTTTAAAGAAAGGTACTGGGCGTAGTGGCATCTTTCCTCCTATGGAGTCATGATAGCCCGGCCGGCATGGCTCCGTGGTTGAGCATCCACCTATGAACCAGGAGGTCACGGTTTGATTCATTATTGATGTTTGTATCTCTCCCTCTAGCTTCCTCTCTGGAAAAAAAAAAGTCATGATAATTTTAGCAGCAGATTTTACTGGCCCTACTGTCACTCAACAGAGTCTCTTGGCCTCGCTCTGACCTGGGCCCGGCCAACTCTGTGCCTGCTATGTGCTTGGATGGTTCATTTGAGCCTGATCATGCAGGAGAGTGGCTGGGGTGACCTGGGGTTGTGACTCGCTGTGCAGATTCAACCGGCAGCTCCATGGTCTTGCATGTGGGGTTTCTGTTGTCATTTCTGTCCTCAGATGTCACCCCCTGCCCACCTCTAGCTTTAAATAGACCACACCCTTAACCCTTGCAACAACTTTTATTCCCATTTTACAAATGAGGACACGGAGGCATAGAGTCTCCAGTTGCCCAACATGAGACAAGAAAGTACAGGGTCAGAATTCCAGTCCCAGCCTGTCAGATTTCAGGGCTCAGGGACCCAAACACAGCCCTGTTCAGCAGTTATAACCCATGGCAACACGTGTTTGGTGAAGGAATAACGGGACACACGAATGAACCAATGAGTGAGCGAGCGACAGGCACAGCAGCCATCCTCTAGGCTGCTGTCTCACTGAAGGGCAGTCACATGGGTGGGAGGTGACTGCAGGGTCGAGTTAGGAATGGAGAGTGGCCTGCGCTGGCTTGAGCATACAACAAAAAGGCCCTGAATGTGTGCCAGGGAAGTAGACCTTGAAGGTGGCGTTGCTTCAGGAACCTGTTCCATCCCGGGTTCTGGTGTGTGACCTTTCTGAGAGCAGGGCCTGTGTTGTAGTCTCATTTTCTCACCCAATTCCTGGGGAAAAGTGGGTATTAAGTGGATGCCCACGCAGTTCACTCATGAAATCCGAGTTTGTTCATTGTTCATGGGAGGCCAGTCCTTGGTTTCACATTCTGCCTTTGGGGAGGCTCTAGCTGCCAGCATGCCCTGCCCCTCCCCTCTTCCTCCTCCTCACCTTCCTCCTCCTCTTCTTCCTCCTCCTCACTTTGAAACAGGTAGTCCTGGCTCTGAGGGGACTTCCCTCATATAAAATTCCATTGACTCAGTTCTCTGAAGGCCTGTCATCCTGGAGCCGAGGGTGCAGCCAGGGTGGGGTTTGCCCCCTCCCCCCACCCCGGTTCCCTGGGACACCCAAAAAGGCCCTGTCCCCTGTCCCGTGCCCCTGTCTCCAGCAGGTGACTGCTGGCACAGCTGGCAGAGCGAGCTGCTTTTTCTGCCCAGACAGCAGGCGCTGGAAATTATTCAGGAATAACAAACAAGCCAGAAACATTTGCATACGGAATCACGCAGAACAATACTTGTTATTTAAACCATCTCTGGTTGGCAACTAGAAGAAAAAGCAGCTGCGAGAGATCTGCAATGCAAATCAGCCTGATTTGGAGCTGAGCCCCAGCTGGTTTGGGGGCGGGGGTGCTTCCAGAGCCGGGGAGGGAAGGAGTGTCTTGTCTCCAACCCCCCAGGACCCTTCTCCTGCTCTCTTACATTTTCCCATTCTCTCCTTCCCTCCCTTCCTCAGCGATTAATGGAAACAATTTGTCTTGTAATGTGACTTTAGCTTATGAATTCTTTGTCTCACTCTAATCCTTTAAATTATCCGCATAATAAAATATGTATCCAGTGATTTCAAGTCGTAATTTGATCTTCTAGGGAAAGTGGGGGCCAGGGGGGAGGTAGGTGAGCTGAAGGGAGCCTTCTCATAATCTGCGCCTCTTCATTTGCTATCTGTCTGTCTGTCTGTCTGTGTGTCTATATTTATTTTGCTTAATGAGCTTCCTCTTGCCTCCTCTCCCCTCTGCCCAAAGCACTTCCTTCCTGTGCCTGGGGTTGGGCCTGAGCAGGGCATTGCAGGGAAGAGGGGGCGAGGTGGCCTCCCTCGAAGCAGCAGCAGCAGCAGCAGCGCAGGGTGGCAGTTCGGGGAAGTAGGCCTTGACTGCTTCTGTCTCTGGGATTTAAACCCTTGGGTCTGCCATCATCTGCCGCTGGGCCTTAAGGGGGTGACATTCCAGTTCACTGGCCTGGATGGTGCCCCTCATCTGCATATCATCAAATGACAACCAGTCTGTCTAGGGAGTCTGCACAAACTTACCACTATTTTCCCAAAACCATTTAAAGGTGATCTTCCCTACTGTCCATCCTGAGACTGGCTCCCCTGGAGCTGCAACTCCAGTGGGCCATGCACTCAGCCCACCTTCCCCAAAGCCCGCCCCCCCCCCCCCGTGTTCCCCAGGGAAGTCCTGAAGGAGCCTCCTCTGGCCAGTGTGTAATTGTGCATCTTGAAGTGTGCACACAGCCCTGAGCCTGTATATGACACAGAATCTGCATATGGCACTGATTCTGAAAATGACACTGAATTTGCACACTGCACACTATTCTGCACACAGCATTGAATCTGCACACGGCACTGAATCTGCACATGGCACAGAGACGGCACGTAGCACTGATTCTGCAGGAGATCCTGAGACTGTACACAGGTACTGAGCCATCACAGGGTGCTGACCAGGGGATCATCTGGGTCATGGGCCTTCGGTTGTGCTTGCCTGGCGTGGGAGAGTTTTTATAATTTCCACAAAAGCACCACAGGATACCTGGCCCTGTCCTCATCACCATTTTAGTTTGCACACTGTGTGCTGTTCCCCAAAGGAGCCCTACCTGTGCTCCTAGGACAGGGCGCTCACCCTCTTCCACCGTGCAGGCCGCTGAAAGATGAAACAGAGTGGGCCGGAGACCGGGGTGCCAGGACACAGGCTTTATTGAAGAGAAGATACCACTGCCGGCTGCTTCCAGAGAGAGAAAGAACGGAAGAGAGCGAGGGCCGGGGTACAAGCACTTTTTAAGGGGAGGACAGGGGACGGGGCTTAGGGCACTCAGCACACGCTGATTGGTGGTTTCATGTAAGGCCTATGATTAGGGACCTAGGGACTTAGGAATCGGGGGCTTAGGGTATTGGGCAGGTGCTGATTAGTGTTTCAAAGCTCAGGAATATCTGGCTGCAGGTGGGATTTACTTCCATCCATCACCTGGAGGAAGGGAGGCTCTGTCAGCAGCACCCAGGTGAGCACTGACCGCTAGGTGCGCCGGGCATCTTCCTCAGGCTCCGTCAAGGATTCCTCCATCCCAACCAACACTGTCTACACCTGACCCCTCCTTTAATGTGCTGACTGAATGTCCAAAACTGTAGAAAACTTTTGTGAAACGTTGTTTGAGTCAAACAGAGGCTATGCCTGGAAGCAAGATCTCAACAGACTGAGAAAATTGCTTCTGAGAATAACAATTTTGCGGTTTCTTTTATGCATTTGAGATTCAGGAGAGAACACAAGGAGGATTCCATGAAGGTGGCTGAGGAAGTGAGGGAGGTTTGGGTTACAGGGTGCTCTCTGGTCACACTCTAGAGAAGGGGTCCGAAAGGGAGCACTGCCAAGAGGCATTCACCCAGATACACAGAGCCAATGGGTAGAGCTTGCTTTCAGCCAAGATAACGTTTCAGTAAAGAAGTTGTAGGCCTGGGGCACGGCTGCCCACACTGACCTCCCCGTGAGGAATTTATGATCAGATCACTGGGAGGTTACTTCCCGCTGATCCCCTTTATCATCCACAAATGTAAACCCCTGTGTGTCACAGGAAGACGACCCCCAGCTTCCTGCTCCGCGGAGCCCATGGATGAGATGCCAGGGAGGCCCAGGAGCCTGGCACTTGCTGGGAAGAGCTGCTGGGGGAAGGAGGGAGCGGGATGTGGCCTTCCAGGGGCCGTGGGGGTCTCGGAGCGGATGGACAGCAGGGACTCTGTGGCCACGTAGAGAGGTGAGGCCAGGACTGGCAGCGAGGCCCTCGCTCTCTTATCCAGCGTGTCTGTGTAGCGCATTTTTCGGCAAGAGCTGCCCTGAGCGGAGGCTATTTATAATCTTTTTATTTATCCCATTATGCGAGAGTATTCATGGTCCTCCCTGAAGGAGGATTCGTGTGCCTGGTGCAGAGAGCTGGCCCGGACCTGGCAGGGCTGGTGCACTCCAGGGGGATCAGCGGCGTCCTGTTGCCTCCCTGACATCTGAAACCTCCTGAATTCTGGGGCTCAGGATAATGCCTGTGATCCACGGGACGCACGCTGTGTGCGGCATCAGGCACAGGAGGGCAGGGACAGACAGCAGAGTTTGGATGGAGGTCTGGGTAGACCAGGGAATAGAGCTGGGATGGGAGGGAGGGGGAGGGTTGGTGGAATGACTGAAGGTTGGGGGCAGGAGCTCTTTTCTAGGAATGATGGTGAGTTTGGAGATAGACGTTTTCTTTTCGGAATTGGAATTTAGAAGGAGAGCCTGACTGTGTGGTCTTTCCTGGAGAAACGGGCTGAGGCCTCAGGAGGAGAGTTGCCAGGAGGAGCTGGTGGAGTCCTGCATGTGAGAAGACTAGTAGCTCCTGGTGGTGGGTTTGTGTCCGGCGCCCAGGGCTGCTGCAGCCTCTGTTTGGCCTCTGGGTGAGGGGCTGCCCTTTTGTGGGGGGCCAGGAAATCCTGTCAGTTTGCAGGATGACATAGCCCCGGGCCCTCTGCTGGGGACTTTGCCCAGCGTCTGGGGGTCAGGCCTGGGCTCAGTGAGTCCCACCCTTTCGGCTTCAGGCAACACCCTTTCCAGAACCAGGATTGCATCCTTCCCAGGACACCCCTCTCCATCCCACCCCTCACTGTCTAGGCTGAGTCTTCTCCCCCTGCAGTCCTGGCAAACCAGCCACAGTGCAGAGGCAGGGGAGCCAGGGGTGATGGGAAGCTACGTGGCGTGGTTGTGACACCCCAGTGCTTGATCTGCTCACAGGTGATGGACAGAGAGTGCCTTGCTGTCTTAAGTAAAGGCTCCCCTTTATCCCCCCAAAGAATATTTGGAGTTGGGCTGACCTTAGAGTAATATTCAGTCCACCCTCCTCACATTATAGGGGGAGAAACTGAGGCAGAGTGAGGGAAAGTGGTTCTGGGAGTGACTTCCAGGCTCCTTTTCCCTCCTGAGTCTGCACTCTGGCTCCTCAGCAGCCCCTGCACCTTGCCTTCCTCCTCACTCCAGGCTTAAAACAGTCCTCCATCCGGAGGACTCACACATTTGAAATATTTGGAGACTGTTGTCACTCTGGTGGTTGCTAGCCAGCAACCCAGCACGCATACTTAGAGACTCCCCCGCTCCCTCTCCCCTCACCCCACCCCATGTCCTGGGGCTGCCCAGTGGGGTCAGTTCTCCCGCCAGGAGCCTGGGTATCCGGAGATGTGTGAGGGTGGGAGAGGTAGGTTACAAGGAGCTGAACATAGGGAAGAGCTTCTTGCCCACTCTGAGCAGGACTGGAGTCCATGCCCTCCACCCCCTCAGCCTGGTCAGTGGCCATGGGCACCCCAAGGCTTCCTGGAAGCCCCCTCATGTCAGTTAGGATGTTGGAACAATGCAGCCACTGGATCCTGGGCCAGTTATTCAACACCTGAGCCTCAGTTTTGCCATCTAGGAAGTGGTGTGCCAGTCACCACCTTAAAGGGAGAGCAGGACTAGAACTCCAGGGTTACCTGATCTTGTTACTTGATGGCATCTTCTGACCCCCAAAGTAGGACAGGCCTGATAAGGCAACTCAGGGGGACAATTGTGAGATTATTTTAAAAATAATCCATGAAAAATCCAGAATGCTTAGTTGGGTGATTCATTGGTGAAAATAGGTATGTAATTATAATTATTAACTAGTGAATGTAAATGCCACTTCGTTGGCATGTTTTAGTTTAGTACATACTATATTTTCATTGACTTCCCATAAGTATTAAGGTAAGAGTTATTATTAGGGAGTTTCCCATTTTATAGATGAGAAAGCTGAGTTCTGAAAGGTTAAGTGAATTTACCAAGGTGATCTAGTGGACAGAACCAAGACTCAATCACCCAGTCTTATCTTATACCCTAGTTAAGTCTTGCTCCATAGTACCCCATTCTAAACCCAGGAAGATAACTTGTGTCCTTACCTATCAAATCCATTCCCTTGTAAAGATTTTATGCCTTCCAGAATTAGAATCAGATGGACAAATACACTGTACTACATTCATGCAATAGACACTACATACCAGTACAAAGCAATAAGTTAGAGCTGTGATTTTCAACCTTTTCATCTCGTGGCACACATAAACTAATTGCTAACAGTCTGTGGCACACCTTGATGGTCTGACAAAAAAAAATAGGTACAATTTTGGTTGACTTACAAAAGTAATAATAGTAATTACCTACGCTTTTTATTTCAAAGTGACATTTTAAAAATCAGGTGCCTATATTTATTTATAAGGAGTTCTGGTACCAAGAATTAACCAATCAGACACAACCTTATTATGAGATGTGACCAATAAGATGCAACTCTATTAAAAGACTTATATTTATGGTTCAAGACAGGGCATTCACATGGGATGGCTATTGTGTTGGCTGTTGCCCTTTTTTTTTTTCTCTCCAATCTTAGGGAAAGAGGCCAGTGCTCCTGACTAGTCAGGTATGCGAGTTTTAAAATCCTTGCAGCACACTGGTTGAAAATTGCTGAGCTAGAGCTACATATATCAACGTGGGTAAGATTGAGGGAACATATGTTGAGAGAGAAGTGAGTTGCAAAAGAATATACACATGTGATGCCAGTAACTGTTTAAAAGGACCAATATCATGTTTTAAAAGTAATAGTGTGTGCTCACCACACAACTCAGCAATTGCAGTCTTAGCCACTCACAGCAGAAGAACAAAAATTTGTTTACACAAAAGCTGCTACACAATGTTCTCAGAGCAGCTTTATTTGTAATAGCCCCAAACTGGAAACAACCCAGGTGCCCTCCAGTTAAACATACCTGGATGCATCCAGACCCTTGAACACTAGTCAGCAATAACAAGGAACAGTTGATAGATGCAACAAGCCGAATGCATTTCAAGGGTGTTTCATTTAGTGGGGTTGAGGGTTAAAGCCATCCTTTAAAGTTTATATGCCATGATTGCACTCACATAACTGAAATGGAAAAATAATAGAAATGGAGAACAGATTAGTGGTTGCCAGGGGCGGTGGCTATGGCTAGGAAAGGGGTCCTTGTGATGGAACCATCTGCTCTGTGTCTGACAGTGGCGTGGTCCCCTGAATCTTCCCGGGGTAGACTTTCACAGAACTAAACACACACACTCATGCTTGTAAACCTGGTGAAATCTGCATAAGGCCAGTGGGTTGTCTCAGCATCACTTTTCTGGTTATGATCATTGCATTACGGTTTTGCAGCATGGAAGAAACTGGGTGAGGGTATTCAAACTCTATTATTTCTTAACCACTGCATGTAAACCTGCAGGTATCTCAAGATAAATTAAAAAAAATAGCCATAAAGAGATAGTAAAGACCCAGTTTAGCATGGTGGCAACAACTGGGGTGGGAGACAAGAAGAGAATGGTGCTGACTTAAGCTGGTAGTTTTCAGCACATTCGATACTTCCTTTCCTAAGTTGGGTGGTAGATACATGGCTGCTATGATCTTTGGTATTTCTCTGCCAAGTCTGAATTACTGGCATTCCATAGTTAAAAGCAACAAAAATGACTTGTTTTGAAAAGGAGAACTAGAGCAGAGTAACAAGGATTCAGTACGGTGGTGTGCTGCATCTTGTGTCTGTGTCCAGCCTTTCGGAGTGAATAGCTGCCATCTTTGGCTAATTGGCACAGGGTTTGAAGAATGCCTGGAACTCGGTGACATGACAGTGGTGGCTCTGCACAGCCCATCCCTGTCGACTAAGGCATTGTTCCAGCCGTTGGAAGAAGGTCTTAAACAGGTGATGTTATTTTAATCAGCATAAACCAGGGTCTGTGTTCTGTCCGGCCAGCATCTCAGAGGGCAGCTGGACAGAGGGCAGGGAGGATGATGGGGGGAGGGTGGAAGGCAGGGACCCTGCCTGGCTGGGTATTATTGGCAATCAGTGAGGACAGCTGATCATAGCCCGGGGAAGCAATGCAGTGTTTCCCAGGAGCTCTGAGGTTTGTTTGGAAATTGCAAGGATTTGGTGTCTCTTGAGTGTCATTAGTGTGTGGGGACCTGGGCTGGCCTTGAGAGCCAGGCTCTGTCCCTGCTCTGCAGACTGACCTGGTAAGTGACTGGGGGATTATGACTCAACAACACTTAAGTCGAAATAGCAGCAGCCACTGCCTCCAAGATTTCTTGCTCCAGCTTTGCTGAGAATAAAATACTCATGATCCCCCAATGTCCTTCTTTCTCTACCTGGTGGCCCCTGTAGCCCAACCATGCGCCCAAGCACCAGGCCAGAGCCCAGGCCCAGGGAAGGCATCATTCTTTGTCTCTAAGGTCAGACACTGGCCTAAAATGGGAAGAGACTAAAGATCTAGGTCAACTTGAGAGAGGAGAGGAAGCAGACTGTCCACAGTTTGGCCACACTGCCTTCCTGGCTGGTTGTACCTCACAGGCTCTGCGACAATGGGGAGGTTTAAGGCTGGAGAAGAGCAGATGAAAGAACAGAAGGGTCGGCTGAGGGTCAAAGTGCTGGAGTGGTTTGCATCTGTCCTGAGAGAAGGAGCTGGCCCTCAGCAGCCTTCCACGTGTGATGTGTGGTGGTGTGGGAGGGGCAACACGGCTCACATCCAGGAGGCCATGTAGCCGGTGCGTATGGGGACAGGGCTCTGGAAGCTGGGCAGTGTCCGCCCTGCATGACTGTATGTGAGTGGGCCTGGGCACTTGCAGAAGCAGTCATCTCGAGCAAACGTCTGGGAAGCAGCTGATCTGCTTTAGGTACCAGGGGAAGGTTTTCCAGGTGGGATGAGATCTCACAGCAGTTTTATAGGCGGGACTTTTGCCTGCTGTGTAGATGCTGCAGGGAGATGCCAGTGGTTGCTTCCCACTGTGGAGCCCATGACTGCCACTCACCCATCATGTCTGACCAGAGGTAAGGTGGTGGGAGACAGGCAGGGCATGCTTCCACCACCTGTCACTGCAGCTTAGGAAGGTCAGGGCTCCTTATAGATCTGCCACCCACAGGCAGCCTTCCTCTTTTGTCCTGCTATTATATGGACTGTTATAAAAGCCAGCAAGAAACTGGCCAGGCTGCCCTCACACCAGAGGATCCCTGTACCAGTTAGAGGTTCCATATATGGGATGGAGGGGGTAGCAGGACAGAGGGGAGATAAGGAAGGGGTTGGGGGGATTTGGAGAGATAATGGGGGGAGGAGACTCCAAGAGACAAAGAGGGCTTTCCTTCTGCAGAGCAGGTCCCTGGCTGCCGCTTGCTCTCACACCTGTCTTCTGGATAACGGTACCCCAAGTGTTGACTTCTGGGCACTATTTGGAAAGCAGGACATGGTTGGGAACAGGCCATAGACTTCCAGAATGCAGGCGATAGTACCATTGGCAATTCCCAGTGTGCCCATCCACTCCCTCCTTAGACCTCCAGGGTCTGTTCTCCAGCCCAGAGGGCTCCCTCCCTGGTTCTCAAGACAGGAAATAACTCATGCACATGAGCACTGTACTGTACTCCCGACAAACCTGTATCTCTGAATGCCCCCAGCCTTCTCAGGTGCCAGCAATAGCTCCTCAGCACCTTTGTCCCCACAAGCTAACACCACCTTCACACCTCCCCTCTCCTGTTAGCTCCCTTCACACACCTCGGGCTGGTGGGCTCCTGCTGTCCCACACCCACTCCTCTTAGATTGCACAATCCCAGGCTGTTTGTTTCCATCATTGTTTCCTGTGGGCTAACTCCTCCCGCATTCTGCATGTTGCCCCACACCCACAGGACAGAGCTCTCAGTAACAGGTACCGTACTTCTTTCAAAGAGTTAGAACACATTTACATGCTTGATCTCCTCCCTTCTCCTTTCTCCCTGTGAGCTGGGGAGGGACAGAGAGGAAAGGAATAGGAAAGATTTCTACTTCACAGCATTGCTTGCCAAAGCGTTAAGTTATTTGACTCCAGATAACACGGTAATTAATAATGTAATAGGATGCAATCTATAGGCACTCATGCCTGAAGGCCCCGGTCCCAAGGCCCTTGGTAAAAGGCAAAATTGAAAGCATCTATAATCTCAAAGAGGATCAGAGCTCACTATGGCTGGAGGTACTCAGTGGGCACCAGCCCAGGCCCTCAGTTTCCAAGAGTCCCACCCCCAATCTATAGACTCAGGAGGTGGGAAGTCTGTCAACCTCCCCTCAGCGGGCTCACAGCCGCCCTGAGAGCAGCCTTCCATTCAGTGTCACTCCTCTAGGAGGGGGAGGCACAGGAATGTCAGAGGCATCTGCTGGCATCCCAGCCCGGCCATTTAATGGAGGTTGACTTTGAATGCCTCTCTGCACTTCACAGGGTTGTTGTGAGGGTGAATGACAACAGCTGCAAAGCCCTGTTGAGTTTACAGAGTGCTCATTCCCATGAGTTATTTCCTGTCTGGAACAACTTTCTGAGGTATTACAGCAGGGACTACCTGCCCGGTATCTATTCTCACCTGCTTCCTCCCTACCATGGTTACTCATTCATATAGTGCATTGCACATGTGTGATGGTTTCTATAGAATAGATTTCTAGATGTGTATAACTATGGGTCTAATAACATGGGTATTAAATTTTTTTTTAAGTACTACCAAATCACAATCCAAACAAATTTTGCCAAATGACACGTTCTCTAACGGGGTCCAAAGAATAGTCATTTTGTACTTATACAAAATGTACACTCTTATACACTCTCGCTAGGGTCAGGTATTCCCTTTTCGAAATTTTTATTTCTCTAGTGGGTGATAAATAACACCTCATTGTTTTAAATTGAATTCCCCTGTTTACAAGGTTGAGAGCCTTTTAAATATATTTTCTTCTACAAAATCTCATCCATATCCCCTCCATCCTCTTCCATTGGGTCTTGGATTTTCTCTGTTGATGTGTAGTAACTCTCTATGTTCTAGATATTGATTTATTTCCCCTGTTGATCATATTGCAAGCTTTTCCCTCTAGTCTTTCTTTCTTGCTCGCTTCTTTCTTTAACTTTGTGATGTCTTTTGATGTATGATGTTTTAAATTTCTATGTAAGCATTGCCTCTTTTGAATTTTCAAATGACCAAATGTTCAAAACTTATAGAAAAATATAAAGAATAATATATAATCGACTCACTACTAGCTTTATAAAACCTTAACATTTTTCCATGTTTAAATATTCCCACCATCTTATAATTTTTATTTGGAGTTTTAGTTTTCTTTTAAAATAACAGAAAACAATCTTTTTTTTTTTTTACAGTAAATTGCAGTTGTGTTACTGACATGTGCTGTATAATTCCATGCTGACCATCACTCCTTGTGGTCCATATCTTTCCTTAGTATTTACTTTATTTGTAAATGCAGTACTTCATAATAGTACTTTTAGTGAGAGCCTGTGTATGTTAAATTCCTCTACAGTAGTATTTTTATGGCTAAAAACGCTTTTATTTTGCTTGCACCTTAAATAATAGCTGCAGCAGTGACTGCAAGCTGCACTCCCACATCCTGGTCCTCCTCCTCCCTTAGACACAGAACTGGAGCACCAGTTTATTTAGGGCAGCTGTGTGCTCAGCAGAAAGACTACATTTTCTAAACTCTTGGAGCCATGAATGGCCAAATAGACGTAAGCAGAAAGCACTGAGTGGGGAGGACTCTTCTTAAAAGTGGCTGATTTAGTGAAGAGGGTACACCCTCTCACCCTTGTCCCTCTCTCACGGGACATAGGAGCCTTCCTGAGATGATAAGGAGAGAAGCTGCAGCTCAGGAAGCTGAGCAGAAGCAAAGGGAGGAGGCCCTCAGGCCTTGTAAGACCGTGTCCCCCTCCTGCTCTGCTGCATTCCCACCTCTGAGAGAACTTTATCTAATTTGTTTACATCTTTGTTCTTAGGTCTTGGATGCTAACAGCAAAATTCAATTCCAAGTTGACATTTATTTTCCTTTCTCCCTCTGAGGGTGATGTTCTATTGTCCTTGGCATCTCTCGTGGTTTCTGAGGAGTCTACCGTTAGTCTAATTGCTCTGTCTTCTTAGCTGGTAATTTTAAAGTTTTCCTGTGATCCTTCTTATTCCTTAATGTGTCTGTGAGTGGATTTATTTTTTTTTATTCTGCTAGACACCTAGCATGTATTTTTCATTTAATGACTCATGTCTTTATCCAGTTTTGGAAAGATTTCAGCAATTATCTCTTCAAATATTGATTTTCTGCCATTCCTTCCATTCTCTTTTTCTCTGGAATTAGATGAATGTTAAACCCTCCCTCTCAAATTGTCCTTCCTGTCTCTGAACTGCATTACATATATCTCGTGTGTGTACTGGCAGAGGGAGGGCATTTCTGGGTGAATTTCTTGGTTTCATTTTCCAGATTATACAATTTTTTAAAACAGTGTCCTAAGTTTTTATAAACTACTACATCTGTAAAAATCAACGACATTTTCCTTTAATTTCTAGGATTTCTAATGGGTTCTCTTTTTTTATTCTTATTGCTGCCTAGTTTTGTTCAATAATTTCTCATTTCTTTCAATATGAAAGTTATGGCTTCATTTTTCTCTAAGAACATACTAAAGGTTCTGTCCTTTCTGGTCTATCCTACTGTCCTTTCTCAGGACGGCACCTTCTCTCATGTCTCCAAGCTCATTATCTGTTAGTCCACCCATTTATTAGAGCGGTGATGTGTCTTATATGCAGGTCAAGATAGATGTTGTGAAATTGTGATTTACAAAAGAAAGAGAAGGAACAGTTCCTGACCCCAAAGAGTTTATAATCTATTCTGAAGTTAGAAGAAACACAAGAGAAAAAAAAAAAAAACATGGAAGGAAAATTTTAAACCAGAAGCAAGAGTCCATTCCAACCAACCAGGCAGAAGCAGGTATGAAGAAAGCAGTGAATTGAGGGGGAGTTCCAGAAAAGGAAGCCAGTATTTACTGGTCTTCCATTGTGAGCCTCTTGATGATCTCTGTTAATTCTCGGTACAGTTTTATGAGGCAAGATTTATCATCATTTTGTAGAGGAGGAAATTGAGACTTAGAATGATTAAATGTTTTGCCCTACGTCACCCATGTAATAAATAGTTCTGACCCCACACACTTTTCACAAATCCATGCTGTTAGTTCTGGGAAATGTTGGGAAGGGAGGTCAAATAATAGTAGTTCCATTTTAAGACCTTAAAATGCAAAGTTAGAAAAGCGCCACAGCAATTTCCTTCTAAAAGGACTCCCCTGCAACATTTCCCATTAGTTGTTCCTGTACTTTGCTAGAGACAGACCTTGGGTGGATCAAAAGGTATTGACCGAGGTTCTTAGCAGAAAAGAGAAGGAATTCAGAGCCATGGCTATTGATGTTTTTGTTAGTTTGTTTTTATGTCTATACCCTGGCTTCTTTGACTTTTTCTGGAGGGCTTATAGTAATTCGAATCACCACATGAAATGCTGTTATGCAATAAACTATGGTTGGGGTTTGATGAATTCCCTTGGAAAGTGAGGTATTATGCTCAGAGATAGCTGGGTGCTGTAAAGTTTTATGTCCCTGAGTTGGGAATGATGGTTTCCTCAGAGTGGCAGAGATGCTAGTAACTTAGTTCTGTCTCCTGAACTAATGTGTGACAGTGAAGTTTATGGCACTGCGCACCATCAACCTGGATGCAACGCCAGCTCTCTTCTGGAACCTTCTCAGCCTCTTCCACATAATCTGGGGATATAAGCAGGGCATATTTGCTACAAGTGTAGCTTGCAAGCTGCCTGAAGCAAGATGGAAATTCCAATCTGCTGCCAATGTAGAAAACAACAATATTTATGTGACGTTCCTGTGAGCACGAATTGAGGGAAATGGTTCATTGTGCTGCAGACAAGTAGGGAAACCTAGCTAACAACCGAGTCTGTGGGACTGAGCTGAAAGTGTAGGAGAAATTGGAGGCAGAAGAATGTGTTCCTCTGGGCCTGCCCCTCCTTCCAAAATGCCTTGAGAAAACAAGAGAGAGAATTGGGTCAGGAGAGTACCGGCTTTAAATTATCCACATGACTACTTCCCGGTGTTAGCAAGTATAATGGGGAGATAGGACTGACTGTAATCTCCCTTCATGATAGAACCCGTGTTTTGTGTTTCCTTTATTACTTCCATTTCCATGCATTCACTTTCTTATCCATGCATTTATTCTGCAAGTGTTCCTGGGGTGCCTACTAAGTATTAGGCAGGTGACCGAGGCCAGGTGTACAATGATGAGTAAACACTAGTACAATCCCCCGATGGAGCTCCTAGTTCAGGGGAGAGGCAGATATTAATCAGTCAGAAACCATTGTGGAATTACTATCAACGAGTTCCTGGCATTCTGACTGTCTAGTCTATGTGTCACGTGCTGTCAGGAGCTGAGAATACAGCAGTGAACTGGGCAGAATCCTGCCCTTGCAACGCTCAGGACCTAGTACAGGAGATGAAACACAAGTTTTCAAAATAAACCGATAATGTAACTTCTGATATTAATAAGTGCTATGATAAAAATAAAGCAGATAAGTGGTTAGGGTGTGACAGGGCATCCAGTTTTGAGTGGACCCTGGGGAAGGGATGACTCTTGAGCAGGGAACTGGAAGATCTGAGAAAGGGTCTGGGGAAAGACATTCAGGTGAGAGAATAGTGTATGCAAAGGTCCCGAGGCTGGGAGGACCTTGGTTCTGTGTGGAAACAGACTGTAGGTGTCCAACAGTGGTGGGAATGAGGTCTGCAGGAGGCTGTAGCAGGAGCCCAGGGGGGCCTGGAGCAGGTTGGTGGTGGTGGAGGAGGTGAGATGGTGTGGGCTATGGAATGCCCTCTGTCATAACAGGATTTGGCCTGTCAGGGAGCTCAGGGCATACTTTCCTGAGGAGGTAGCATATGCATTGAGATCTGAAGGCTGAGTAGGTAATGAGATAAAGATGGAAGGGCAGAATATTCCAGCCCATAAAGACAAGAGAACCGAGTCTCAGAAAGTTGATGGCACGTGGCCAGGCACACGGCCATGCCTGGCTCTGGAGTCTGGAGAAATGGCCCTTTGTACCTGGCCACTTTGCTGCACTTGGCCCTTCTCCCCCACCCTTAGCCAGAGCACTCAGTGGTGACCAATACAGTCGAGGTCATTTCTACATGTTCTTTCTCAGCCTGGGGTCTCACTGTGTCCCCCTTTCCATTTTTTCCAGGGCTTTGACTTCTCTCTCTGGGCTGGACAGTTCCAAGGATGCAGGTAAGATCTTCATTTCCCTACCCTAATTCACATTTTTGAATTCAGAACTATCTTTTCCATGGAGTTTTGAAGGGGTGACATTGTTGCTAATACTCATTTATTTCTGCCAACATCATCAGTCATCCCTCCTTTGCTCCCATTCACTGTCCCTCCAACTATTACTAGATTTTATCAAAGCACCAAGTTTTTTCAGGCCAGTCTCAAGGGGAAAATGTAAGAAGGCCAGCTACCACAGATTCAGTTGATAATGGTGTATGACGTTGGCCAGATGTTTTCCCAGAGTGGCAAGGACTATGGAGAGAGGCAGGGATGGGGCCTTAAAAGAGGGAAAGGATGCAGAATGAGCTTCCCAAAGAAACTTGCCACTTGCCTCAGTTCAGTCCAACAGAGACAGAGTAGAGAAAGCCTGCAATAAAAAATGTCCTTGGCCCTGGCCAGGTGGCTCAGTTAGTAGTGCGTCCTACTGTGCACCGAAAGGTTGCCGGTTCAATTCCTGGTCAGAGCCCATGCCCATGGCTGATAGATGTTTCTCTCTCCCCCTCTCCCTTCCTCTCTCAATAAAAAAACTTTTTTTAAAAAAATGTTCTTGGTCCTTCCAGTTCTCACAGACTGCGATAACAGGATGCGAGCTGAGGGAGTATGGAATTCTCAGCAGCTGTGGAATAAGAGGCCCAGAACTGGGGGCCAGCACTCCATGGACCACCAAGGGAGTGAGATCCCCAAGAACAGCAGACACTGTGGGCTCGGTCTTTCCCACGCCTGGCCTGGCTCAAAGCTCTGTGGATCCTATAGGTGAGGAGGGCTGCTTGTGTGTTACTGTTTTTAGGTGGCTGCGGTTGTGTTTATTTATTTACTGATTTATTTTGCCATTCAGATTCAGCCTTATTGACAGGCCTCAGCCTGCCCCTGGGCCCTCTTCCACCCGCCGACTGCAGTGCACACAGAAATAATTAGTTGCCGGGGTGTCGGGGACAGATGTCGAACTGACATCTTCCCTTTACTGTTGTGAAATTTAGCAGTTTTCCTGCCTCCCTATAAATTACCCACCGCTTGCTGCCTTTGCCTTGCTGCCTGCCTGCCTGGTGGGCTTTCCTCTCCTGTCACGAGCAGAGCCAGTGCCTTGGAGCTGACCTTGTCCTAGAATGGACCTCCTTTCATCCCCATTCCAGCACTTTTCATCTCATTTATTCTTGTTTGATGGGTGTGAAGGAGGACAGTGTGCTTGGGTAGGCTCTAGCCTCCCCTCCTAGGAAAAGCTCTGGCTCTCACCGATGCTCAGAGCCTGAGCCCCAGAAGCCTTGGGGGGGGGGGAGGGGGCGGCCATTCGTTGCTTCATATCAGGGCGGTGACTTTGTCTCTTTGGGCATCCTGGGGCTTTTTTGCAGATGCCATCAAAGTTGCCTGCACTTTCACAAGCCACGCTCTGTCTGAAAAGGACACAACTTCTGCTCAGAAACCCCTGGAAAAGGCAGGGCAGGGTGTTGGGGGTATGCAGGGAAATGGTGCAGTTGGGGCTGCAGAGTTTATGGAGAACACTCCAGAATACTGAGGTGTGCTGGGCACTGTGCTTTAGAGAAGCTATCTACTGGGGCTGACATGGGGGGTGATGTTGGGGCTGGTGGAAAATTTGTTTATTCATTCACTACACTAATATCTGAAGAGTGCCTTTATGTGCCAGGCAGGTTGCTCAGCCTTGGGGTGCTGGAATGAGTGGCTTTCGAGGTATCTGTAGCGGGCAGGCTGGGAGTCTGCTGGGCCTTACTAAGAAGGCTGACCTTTTTCATGAAGGCGCTGGGGATCCACTGAACAATTTTAAGCAGGGGTGTGATATCATCCAATCTCATTTTGGAAAGAGGATGAATTAGGGGCGTGGTACCAAGGACACCAAGATCTAGTAGGAAAATTCCTGTCTTTGTCTGGCTGAGAAAGACCAGGGCCCCACAGAGGCTGAGGGGTAGGTAAGGAAGGAAAAGGTGTTTTGGAGGTACCAACAATAGGACTAAAGGATTGGGATTAAATTAGAAACATTTTGTAAACCCAGAGGAAGTTAAAGGGTCTATCTCAGGTCATGTCACCTGTAAGAGTTGGCAGAACCAAGATGTGACTTCAATGTCTGAGAGTCCCGGATAGTCTGCTCACCAGGTACAAGTGGCTGCTTCTCACCCCCGTGAAGACCTGGGAGGTGTCTTCTGTAGCAGAAACGTGGGACTGAAAGGTGGTCTTCAAGGTAGACTCGTCCAGCGATTTACATGAACATGGCTTAGTCTTCGCACCAAAGCTGTGCCCAGCACTTGGACACAGGGAGTTCAGCACCTCCTGGCACTGCCCACTCTATCCTGGCAGGATTTCCCCAAACTACACGCAGCCAGTCTCCAGGAGATTTTTCCCTGCTGCTAGTTCTTCTCTGGGAGGTAATAAGAGCCAAACAAAACCCAGCACACAGCAGATAGGAAAGCTCTGGATGCAGTGAACTCAACCCAGAAGCAGAAGCTGCTTGGGAGAGGGCAGGTACAAGCTCAGATGTTTGTCAAGTATCAACTATGGGAGATTGGGGAGGGTGAGCGAGTCACCTACTCACCCGTGTCAGCTGACTGAGCCACTCCCACCATTGAGGACACTTTTCATTTGGTCAATGTAGGAAGCTCATCGATAACATTTCACTTTCCAAGCTCCGGATTTCTAGATTCCATACTCAGCCCCTCCCATTTCCTGCTCTCTGTGAGGAAAGTAAAGATCCACCAGGGCTTGTTTGCTCCGGTGAACAACTCGCTCACTGCCTCCTACCTGCGATGAGGAGAGAGCGGTGTGAACTCTGAGATCTGCAGCATTGTCCTGCTCACTACAGCTATGCGAAAAACCTCATTATCAGATTTATCAGCTCAGATACCAACAGCAGCTAGGCCGGTTTCTAGCTTTTAATTGGCTGCAAAGTCATGTGCGATCCTGACCTCTTACTAAACTCTTCCCATTAAGCTTTCATGTTTACATAGCACCATAAATTTGGCTCATCAGTTCCCCAGGAACTTCTCCAATTTCTGCTTCTTTCTATGAAGGCAATTATCTTCCTGTTTGCCTTGCAGGTCTATCCGAAGCCTGATTTCCTGACCTACACACAGAGCTTATGAGTCTGCCCTCCGCTCTGCCTGCCCAGCCTAAGCGTGTCCCAGGCCTCCTCTCCCCAC
The DNA here is from genome assembly GCA_963924515.1 of Vespertilio murinus. Classification (NCBI taxonomy): domain Eukaryota; kingdom Metazoa; phylum Chordata; class Mammalia; order Chiroptera; family Vespertilionidae; genus Vespertilio; species Vespertilio murinus. Next base: position 18,204,877 of record OZ004719.1, on the reverse strand, counting down.
CAGCTCTCTATGGGCACTATCCTCCAGCTTCCTCTCTTTCAACATCTCTAGGTCTCTTAGTCTTCTCTTGCTTGCTTCACGTTGGCTTGTATTGTTTGGCCCTCTCCTTAGCCAGGCATCAGCACATTTCAGCATTATTCAAAGGACCCTGTGACCCCTCCTTCCTAAACTAATCCAAATTTATGAATACTACTTTTGTGAGTAGTGACAGAAATGAAACGAATATATATCCAACCTGGGTTCAGGAAATAGAGAAAATATGCCCCCCCATCTTTTTTAATAAATAATTTAATCTGTACAAAATCCCTTTTAGGATTACCAAAAAAATGATTATTAGTAAATGCTATTGGGGAGCTTTAAAGACAAAGAAAGGATATTATGAAGAAAATAAAAAGAAGAGAAATATAAAGTAGCTGGGATCTGGGAACCTGAACAACCAGAGCAAGGGGGTTAGGGTACAGCATATAAAAGTCTTCAGTACAGTCTGATGTAGGTACAGTCTGAGGCTCCAGGCAGAAAGAAGGGAATGACAAGGCAAGTACAGTAGATGACAATATCCTCCACTTCACTTTATAAATTGGATCCTGTTAACAGTGAAATTGCTCCATAGGATTGAGGTTATTATAAATCATGATACATAAGAATAAAAATAACTTGGCAAGTTCTGTCTGTCTATTCCTTCTATAAACATTTAATAAGCCTCAACTATATGCCTGGTACCTACTGGGCTGGTTGTCAGGTGTGTTTTGTTTTATAGTGACAATAATTAAAATGCTATATATTGCCACCCCAATAATTCAACCAAAAAAAGAAAGAAAAAAAAAGGTGCTATAGTGCTTGCTTAAAAACAGGACGTAGGTCATTGGGAGATAATAAGTATCTCTGAAATATATGCCAAAGAATAAATCTTTTAAAAATAAGTAACAAGTGCAGTATCAGGAACCATAGGGTTGGGCTCACTAGAAGCAATGTGGAGAAAACCTAGACCTGTAATTTACACCTTACAGCATCTGGTCTGTTAGAAAAAACAAGCTAAAATAGACAAAGCCAATGCCAGTGCAGTTCTCAGCAGACAGGCACTCTCTCCCATCACCAGTGTCAACGTTAATATTTTATTTATTTCTAAAAATATATATTTTTATTGATTTCAGAGAGGGAGGGAGAAGGAGAGAGAGACAGAAACAGCAATGATGAGAGAGAACCATTGATCAGCTGCCTCCTGCATGCCCACCCTGGGAATCAAGCCCACAACCTGGGAATCAAACCGTGACCTCCTGGTTCATAGGTTGCCACTCAAACACGAACTATGCTAGCTAGGCTCGATGTTACTATTTTAGAGGACACATTGTGAATAAGTAACCCATACATGCATCCATACTTCCTGCCAGTGTTTCCCCTCTGAGAGAGTCAAGGAAGTTACCGTCAAGAAATTAAGACCTATTTTTATACAGATGCTTAGGGGAGCGTTGTTTATAATAGTAAAACCCAAAAAATAAAATAGGGAGAGGCCAAGTACCCAGAACCTTGTCAGTTCAAAGAAATGTTTGTAAACCACTGGCCATAAATTGAAAGTTATTCACGGATAGGTAACATGAAAAAGTAAGCACAGAAGTTTTAAGAGAAAAGCACAACATATAATATCAATTGAGCACAGCAATTAGAAATTATGTGTCTATTTATGGAAAATTACAAGAGACTCTGGGAGTGGTAATGGCCCTGATGATAAAAATGCTGGCTTTCATTGACCCTTTATTTTCGCCATGCTCTGTGCTCTGTCCTTTATGAAGATGATTTCATTTAATCTCAACATCGTGTGCAGCAAGCAGCTTTGAGCTCCAGAGGAACTGATTCATGCCACGTTAAGCAACTTGCCCAAGGCCACACAGCTAGTAAATTGGAAGCTGGGATTCTCACTCTATAGTCCAAGCTAATACACTGCCCGATCCCACCTCAGTTATTTCTTGAGAGTCACATTCTACTTGCTCTCTGAATTTGTTAGATCTGCCCCCAGCGGACTGGTTTTGGTAAGCTGTGGGGAGGCCCCTGTGGAAGGGCTGGCTTTGGCTTTGCCTGCGGGGTGGGCACTTAGGATGGGGAGTAAATAGGTTTAAGGGTGCATAGTGGGAAGTTGGGTGGAGAGGAGGAGTGAGGGGTGAGAAGTGGGAGGATGGGAAAGAAGGTGAGGGTTAAGGGGAAAATATCTCAGCTAAAGGCTGTGTTTGGGGTTTGTTTTCCTAGGAATACCCTCTCCATTCCAGGGCCATGGAATGAGTCCCTGCAGAGGAAAAACAGTATCTGTGCCCATGCTTATCCTTGGCCCAAAGATGGGGCTGAGGGCTGGATGGAGAGGTGAAGGCTGTCTTCAAAGGGCTTAGACATTTTCCTTGGTAGAGGCAGAATGATTCCAGCATGTTCTGCCCTGGAGATATGAACTTGGTGCAGTGGGAGTTGAGCCATAACCATGGGAACACAGCAAGCCCACTGTCTTCATCAGAAATGTTTCCAGGTCCTCCCTCTGCTCTCACCACACCAGAGGTTCTTTCTTTTTAATCTTCTGTTTTCTAACCTTTTCCTTAGAACTTGCAAGGGTTTTTCATTAAAAAAAGAAAAAAGAAAAAAAAGAAAGTTAGGCCCTGCTCTCAGCCCAGAGAGTTTATCAGACAAAGTTGTCTAAGCACAGATGAGAGAAGCCCTATGACTCATTGTAATAAAGTAGATATTGTGACAAGAAATATGTGAACATTTTAATAAAGACCCTGAGGGGAAATTTCCATAAAATAGTCTTTTTGTTGCTTCAAAAGAGCCACTGATGCCTTATTAACGAAAAATCAAAACCTAATTCTGTTAAATATTCAGTCTGGGAATGATGTGGAGTATTTTCCTTATTTCCAGGCTGTTTTGTTTCTTCTTGACAATCACAGAAAGAGCTGAGGAGGCCCCACCTTCCTGAGGGCCCAGGGTGGGGGTGCTGTCCTCCTTCCAGAGCCCCTGCTCGCTGAAGTCCGAGAAGAACCACTGGACAGACAGAGACTTGGAACTCCGAGAAGAGAACAGGAGACCCTGCTCCAGTCTCCCTCTGTTCTTATCCGTGTCCATTTCTTCAACTTAAAAGCCTCCCACTCCCTCATTACCCACCAGTGTCCTCTCCACCTCCTCATCTCAGTTCTGCAGGATTCTGGCCCTTTGTACTGGGAATGACTTAGAGAATACCAACTACCTTAAATATTAGCTAAACTGATGACTAGGTTAATTAGGCTAATAATTAGGAAGATGAATTTATTGTGCAAGAAATCATCCAGGGTATGCCAAAGCTAATTAAAATTAAAACTAGAATTAACTGTCCTTCGGGGTTCCCTGCATCCCTGGCCTAACTGTTGGCCCAGACCATCCATCCTTGACTGCACAGTAAGGAAGGCCCTTTTCCTTTGCGCTTACGTCGCTTCTCAGAACTTATCACTGCCCAGATGAAGTCAGGAGAGCAGGTGTCCTTTGGGGTCACAAGCCCATCATCGATGCAGAGAAACGTCTTGTTGTTTTCACATGAGCACAGTAAGGGAGGAGCTGATTTCATTTCCTCATCAAGATGGATGCTTTCCAAGAGTTGAAACAAAACTAGATGCTTAAACCCATTTCCTTCCAAGGCCCGCCTGGGCCTGCCAGTGTCTTCTCCCTTAGCTGCTGAACCCAGCCCGCGGCGACAAGCCGGATGAGCTCATCTGAATGGGTGTTTAATTTGATTTCCAGGTTAACGTATCCCCCACAGGTGCAGGATCCCCTGTGGAGTTAAGATGGGCTTATTATTTTCTGGGAAGAATTATCTAGACACCCCTAGTACTAGACGGAGCAGAAACAAGTTATATAAATGGGTCTTAGGAGCCCCGCATCTTTGCCCAAATAAGACTCACTGTTCTGAGAGACTGACTGCCCTTCTGGGGGAGGAGCCTGAGCACTTGGTGTCACTCCTGCTTGTCTCCGATAGACAGGCCTTTCCAGCTCCCGGCCAATATGCTGCACTCTATCCTTTCTGCTTACGAAAACAAACCAATGTGAGTCTTCACACAGAAGGGGAAGAAAGCATGTTAGCATCTCTCTTTGGGTTGGTCCTTGCAGTAAGCTGCACACAGGCCTTGCCAAGCTCCGCCTGGCTCTGGGTCTCCCTCTCTGGCTCAGATAAGCTTGTTCAGCTCTTTCCCCACTTCCCAGGTTCCCAGGTACTAAGCTTCCCGATTACCCTTGGGGGCTCTCCGCTCCCTGGGGTCCACTGTGAAGGACCCCAGTGGACAGTGCTGCCGTCTCCCTCCTTTTTGCTCCCAGAATGACCAGCATCCAGGCTTCCTTTGCCTTAGTTAGTTTGTTCAGATCCTACGCTTTGGCCCTCAGTTTCCATTTCTGAGTGTGTGACTCAACCAACCCCAGGGGGTACAGCGCTCTCACTGGTAAACAATTCACTATCAGCTCCAAGCATATGTGGTTGAGATCTGTGCCTCCAAAAGTTACCCATTTATACCTGACAGAGGTCTCGGGGCTGCTGGTAAACAGGGAGGTGATGCCAGCTTCTTGGATGCCAGGGAAGCTGAATCATTATCAGCCCACAAAGAGTAAATAGAAAATGAGGATGTAATTGGAAATGGCTACCATTGTTTTTGTCCATGCAAAGGATAGCAGTCTGAACAGATACTAGTCTTAGGAACTTCCCCTACTAGTAATACTTCAAGCCCCACAAGCTTCTTAGAAGCCCTTTATTTATTTCAGAGGATCATGGAGGTGCACCCTTGAAATTTTGAAAGCAACTTTTCTTTTTAATGGAAGGGTATACTGAGGTATATTTGATATTTGATAAACCGGGCTGTTGCTGAGGCTTTAATGATGAATACTACAGCCATGCCGCCAGCTCATCTTTAGAAGATGCTCTCCTGGCGGTGCCTCGGACTTGATCTTGGCTCAGAAGCCATTGCTTAATTTTAGCATCCTTTGCTGTCCAGGGAGGCTAAGACGCTTTGAAGCCATAAATTCCCAGCTCCTTCAAGTTTCACAGGCCTTCCTTAGTGTATCTTTCTCCCTCCGCATTTCCTGTAAATATTTTAAGCATTCTGCCTGTAAATATCTTGAGTTAGATTGCCCAGTTCATTGGGTACATTTTATTTTCCACATTACTGCAAGTGACAGTCCCACTAAACTTCCTGTCACTACATAACAAAGATCGCTTTTCCTCCAATTTCCGATCCTCAACAAACCATAGAAAATTATCTTGTTTATAGGTAAAAAATGGTTGAATGTTGGACAGTTTCATATACCAGTAGTTCAATTGCATAGATACTCCCTTTCTATTAGTTTGTAAGTGGGAGGGATTTTTGACAGTGGCTTCAAATTAGCACACCCTTGACCTTGCTTGCATGCTGGATTCACCTCGGGGAGGTCACAATGAAGTCATAATACTTAGACTGCACCTCAGGCAGTTACATCAGACCCGCTGCAGGTTCATCTCCTCAGGTGATTGCAATGTGTGGTCAAGCTCAAGAACCACAGATTTAGGGTATACATGTAGCTTATTTCCTGGTATCAGTATCTCCAATGTCACTGTGGCCTCCAGTTATCTGTGACCCTCCAGCATAACACTGATTTGGAAGTTAAACCTTTAATATTAAAACTCTCATTTTAGAAAATAGTGCTTAAGATTTGAGTGAGGTAAATACTGGGATAAGTTGTCCTGAAAGTAGGAAATTAGAATGGCGGTTACATCACCCTGTGATGAATTAATTCCCCTTATTTTATTCCCTGGTGCTTATGACTCTTAAGGGTTCTCTGGAGGACCAGTGGCAAATTCCCTTTTCTTTGGAGCTTTCCTTTTTCCCTTGTTGGACCCGTGGCTTATTTTCAACGTTTCCCCTCTCTTACCTTTCAGAAAATCCTTCTGATGTGAATTGCTGGTTGGCTCCTCTCTTGACTTTCCAGAGCTGCTGTGGATTGGTTATAATATTTCTTCTGTGATTGTGGAAGAGAGGCAATATTCAGTTCAGTCAGTTCATGCTCATTGAGCACTTTGCACGTCCCAGCTTCCTGAGAGCCCTCCACCCATCAGGTCGTTCACCTAAATTGTGAGGAAGAAGTTATTGTTGTATTCTCAGAGTTCTTCAGAGAAACAGGAACAATAGAGAAAGGTTTTATTATAAAAAATTGGTGCACATGATTATAGAGACTGAAAAGTTTCAAGGTCTATTGTTGGTAAGCTACAGACCCAGCTGAGTTGATGGTATAGTTTTAGTCTGAGTCTAAAGGCCTAAGTTTGTTGTAGTTTGAGTCCAAATGTAGGAAAAGTAATGCCCAAGTTCAATGACAGTGAGGCTGGAGGAGTCCTCTCTTACACAGGGGAAGGCAGGCCTTTTTGTTCTAATAGGACGGCCATATACTTTACTCCACCAATTCAAATGCTGATCTTATCGAAAACACCCTCACAGACACACCCAGAACAGTGTCCCACCTAATATCTTGGCACCACGTGGCCCAGTCAAGCTGACACATAAAATTCACCATCACATTTTCACTTTATTTTATAGATGAGGAAACTAAGATATAAGAGAAGTTGTTTAACTCAAGCTCACATAGGTATTGAGTGACATAGCTAGGATTCAGAGCTAGACAGTCTGGCTCAAGCATACATGTTATTGCTACTCAGGCTACCTCTCTAACTAAGGACTCATTCTGTGCGCACTTTGAGGGAGGCTGGGGCCCAGGAGGGAACTTGGGAGCATGTTGTGTGGTTGGAATGTTTGCAGTAAGTGAGGAGAAAGAGAAAGTTCTTCAGGGATCAGGACAAAGATTGCCACTCACACTGAGAGCACAGGTGAGACTGGGAAGCTGGGATTCATGAGAAAAGCAGAGCTGTTGTCACTGACCATGTTTCTAGGATAGGGTGGGTCATAGTCTTCCTAGCAGTGCTCTTATGTGTGGTCTCTTAAAGTAGACCTACAGACTTTGTTTGCTTGAAGAGTCCTATTGTCAATACTTAAGGGGAGCAGGAAGAAAGGAGATGGAGATATTAAAAAAAAAAAAAAAAACACCAAAAAACAAACTGGTGGGGATTGGGTTCTGGAACCTTCCAGCATTCTCATAAGAAATTACAGTTTTATGACTCCTTTCCTATGTTAATAATTAGAAGCCTGGATAGTTCCCTGCTCTCTTTTTCCATTTATGAGGATGTAACTCATCAAAATGCTCTCTCTCCACCCACTGGATTCTCTTGACCAGCAATTAAAAAGTGTAAGGAGCATAATTTATTTCCAGATAAAATCTTGCTCAGTTTCTCAATACATAAAACACACAAAAGAAGCATTTTGTAAGTAAACATTTATTTAATATATTCATACTAATAATACCTTTTCCTAATTACGACAAAGTTAAATACTGATTCTTCTTTGATGAACACAAAAATTAGAAATCGTGACTATGGCTGACATTTGCAGTCTTATACAAGTCTCAATATGCAATTTATTTCTGTAATCTGTCTTGGACAAACAATACCAAGAAAATCCTGATTCAAACAGATAATCAGCTTACCTTGCAATCTCAAGATTCTCTTCTATCAAACAGATCCAAAAGTGTTAAAGAGGATTTGTAAAACTTCTTGTTTCAAAGTTGAAGCACCAACAATATCTAATAACTAACTTAGTTCTTTACCATAAACATAAAAGTCAATCAATAGACACTTATAAATGCTAAACCTGTCAACTTTAGGGCAGGAACACAATGAAAATTACTCTGATTTTACATGTCATTGAATATTAATTATATAACTCGGTATAGGCTGAATAAATGTGCCTGAACTTGTTCAAGGCTATATGAAATGGCCTAGAGAAGAACCTAATTCCTAATGGGCATAAAACAAATATTTGTTGAATGAACGAACAACCAACCTTGCCTAATATCTCATTAAGTATTAAATTATATATTCACTAGACGCCTGGTGTACCAGTGGGGTCCCTTGGCCTCCTGTGGGGCTCGAGCCGAAACCATGCAGTGGGCCTCTGATATCCTCTGAGGGGTCCTGGGTTGCAAGAGGGTACAGGCCAGGCCGAGGGACCCACTGGTGCATGAGTTTGTACCCTGGGCCTCTAGTGTGCATATAAGATCTTTGGTTAATCTCCTCCTTCCCCCTTTCCTCTGAGATTCATCAATCTGTTCCATGTTTCCATGCCTGTGTGTTGACCGTCTGCTCCCTGGTGGTCAGTGTGCATCATAGCTATTTGGTGAATGGTTGAAAGGTTGCTTAGGCTTTTGTATATAGATTTTTTTTAAAATCTTCACCTGAGGATATTTTCCAATGATTTTAGAGAGATTGGAAGAGAGAAAAATAGAAATGTTGACATGAGTGAAACATGATTGGTTGCCTCCTGCATGTGCCCGGACCAGGGACTGGGCCAGGGAGGATCCTGCAATAAGGCATGTGCCCTTGACTGGAATCAAACCCTGGACCCTTTGGTTTGAAGTCTAATGCTCTATCCACTGAGCCAAACTAGCTATAGCTGTGTTTTTATTTTTGCTTTTTATTTGTGCATATTTGAATTTTAAAAAGATTATTGCAGAGCTGCAAAGTTCATAATAAATTACTTATTTGCCAGACTTTGAACTCTATCTCCAGATCTTGCAGTAGACATTTTCCTCTAAGGTCTGCATGAAAAAACGTCAAGGAGGCTACATGGAGTTAATCCGTTGGTTGGTTGTTTTCATCATCAAATAGAGCACATTTGAGATTGTGTTGAGACTTATTGCAGTTTAAGAAATTATAGATGTGAGTCAAAACGTTTGTGAAATCCAAAACATGTCACGCAACTCTGGGTTACCTGTGTTCCAAGAAGCAAAGTGTATGGGGGCGGCTTCCTCCTCGAGGCCCCATCTCTAGCACGGGACTGTGAAGGCAGCTCCTCTCCCAGATGTTGCATACAACTGGAGAAAATGTTCACACCATAGGAAGGTCTTTGGTTTGGGTTCCTTCACTTAGACCAGTGGGAATCTTGGTATTTCCCAGCTGTTCTGTCTCTACAATGGATTTAAACACTCAGCCTAAAGTAAGAGTCAGAGGAGGCCGCTTGAGTGAAGCTTCCAAACAGACATGTCTGAGACATTGATTCCTTCAGGCCACAGGGCACATAGGCACCTGTGTGTGGCCTGGGACAACCTCTATGTGTCTCCCAGGTAGCCCAGTGTGCATGCTCAGCATGACCACTTTATTCCTGAGCCACTGAGGAGAAGCTGTGAGAGGGGATTTTGATGCCCTGAGTCATTGTTTCAGATTTTTCCTAGAACGAAGGCTGGAGTGTCAGAGGAGGCAGTGATGGGATTCTGGTCTTCCAGCTTCAGCTAGCCTCGTCCTTGTGTATGAAGAGGGAGACTTTTGAATTGGGTGCCATTTTCTTTCTTAGAAATGTGAAGTTGCAGGTTGAAAGGTTTTTATTATTGCTGGGATATAGGGGGCTATTTGTTAGAATCCACAGTGACTCAAAGCCGAATAGAGGGAGTTATTTTCTGAGCTTTTCAGTGGAATGACAGGTAGGTTCAGTTATTTGGCAAGAGTTGTGCTAATCTGCTGAAACTCGGCAAGTACTGGCCCAACTGCTGTGCCTCTTCTGTTTGCCCACAGTACCAGAAACCATCCTTCAAGTTCATCGTGCGAAATTTGGGAGGAGTCACAGGACCAAGCCGGAAGCACAGTGCTAAGAAGAGAAGGTAGGAGATGGCAGAAAATGCTGCAGGCTTTGATAGTACAAGAGTTTGAGATTGTTCTACGTGAAGCTGTTCTAAAGATCACAGCTGTTTAAAGGAAGTGTATGGAGAGAAACTCCATAGCCCCCTGAATTTAGCAGGAAGAAAGCCTGTCGATATTTTATCATGGCTTTACTTATCTATCAGTCTGTCTATCTACCTACCTGCCTATCTAACTACATACCTACATATCTATCTACTGAACAACCTATCTATCAGTGCACTTGTGCCTTTGAATGCTGCCTTTTGCATTATTTACCAGAAGAAATAGAAGCACTAGAAATTGGCTACATAAAATATTTGTTTTTACAAACAGCTTGGGACCAAGGTTATTCTGTAAAGGTGTTCTAGCTTTTCTTTTTAATGAAAATTAAGAATTTATCTTGAGAAAGTCATTGAAAGGCTGGCTCATTTATTTGCATAATGAGAAAATGTGCCAACATTTCTCTTCTCCGCTGCAATCAATGAATAGAGACTCACAAAGCCTCAGTAGAAAGACATAAAAGGCATCCAAGCATTCTTTGGATCTCCTTTGTGAACCAGTCAGCTTCACCAAATGAAACTGGCACTTCTAGAAAAATGTCTTTTTATAAAAATCTTATGCAATCAATAAATGCCTGTTTAAATGCATGCTAGGCGATGTACTACTCCCTTCCTCTTGTGTGGCATCTGCTTATTATGTTATCTTCACACACAGAAACACACATCTCTCTTCATCCAATAACAGCATTTGACTACTCTGTAAACAGATTAATACGGATGCAGGACATGGAAGCAGCTCTTGGTAACTTATTGGATATGGGGATTAAAATAGAGAGTCCAAGATAATTCCCCAGTTCTGGCCTTAATGTTTGGATGGTCATTGACTAAGATGAGAGACACCCCAAAGCACAGTTGCCTTTGAACATTAAACCCCTTCAGAGCAGAGCAAAATCTCTATGATTTGTTTTAAGATCTTATATCAGATGGAGCTAAAATTTTTGTATAAAGCCTGGATGTAATAGAAAGAACTGACCTCTAATAAAACCATAGGACACGTTGGTCTGCATTATTGCTGGGAGAGTTAAATGTGCCCCCAAGAGACTCCACTGGGAGGGACGCCTGGAAGCATATGCCTGGTTTCTTCTATGCTTTTTGACCCATGTACCTCTCCCTTTGCTGATTTTAATTTGTGTCCTTCTGCCGTGTTAAACAATAAACATGATATAATGGTTTTAATGAGTCTTGTGAATTTTTCTACTAACTTGTGGAACCTGAGAGTGATTTGGGGGACCTCTAACACAGAACCTCAGATGCAAAAATTTGGATGGAAAAAGCAATTGGGGATAAATTGAAGCTGTCCTGAAAGACCTTGACTTGCATAAGGAAGCAACAGTTGTGTGAACTAACCCCTGGAAGTGTGGTTTTCTGGAAGAGACATCAGAGACAGCCAGACTTCAGTAAAGAGAACCTTGTTAGGTACTGTCAGGAAATAACTGGCACAGCATCAAACCTCTGAGGGGTGACCCTTGAATATATGTCTGTCAAGTCAAGAGACCCCACGCAATCCTCAGATCACTGGAGACTGTCCCAGCTGGAGACCTTAAGCTGAGGATTCTGACACTCTTCAGACAGGAAGAGACAGCCTCTACCCAATGCCTGCATCAAGTAGACAATGGAATGATTTGTTCCTACAAACTTCCACTCAAGACCCACAAAACAAAGTCCATATTTCCAGAGTCAATGAGAGTCATGCTTTAAATTGCATGTATTGTTCTTTGTTTTCTTAGGAAGTTAGTCTTTCCTCTTTGGTCATTTAAAAATCTGCTAACAGACACCTGTTAACCCTTAACTACCCAAAAGCCCTTAGTACTGCTCTTTGCATTCATAGCCACTCCTTGGTAAAAGTTTAATATAGGCTATAATTTGCTCATGATCTGGCTAAACTGTTGGCTTTATGCTCACTTTTCTCTGGTTGTCACCCATCTTTCTTCAGCACAAGTCCTCTGTAGTGATTCAGCTGGTTTCCTTAAGCACTTGGTGGCATTTTAGATGATAGACATCACAAAAGTCCAGAGAGCCCAAAACTAGGATCTGCTGTATCACATTATGCCTAGGAGGGAAGTTTCCTATTTCCACTGAAACACCACCTGAGAACCTTGTATAGAACTGCCCTGTGTCACTGAGTCTTCCCAGAAGCAGATCTTGGAGATGGACTCTGAAGCATGTAGGCCATGGGCAGATCTCACCAGGAAGGCTCCCTGCTAAAGCTCAACTTCATGCTCTTAAGTTTCAGATCTACCTAATGATCTGTCTTCTATAAATCTCACTGGCTAGTGCCAAGCCACTCTTGTCCGGTAATGCCAAAACCAGATAATGCTATTCAACAATTTCATAGGGATATTTTGGCTGATTACTGCTCATTGGGAGGCTCCTAATAACTAGGATTGGAGTCTTAGCCAAAAAACATACAGCTCATAAGCCAGATGGGGATATGTTATCTCAAAAAACTGATGCCTGTGTTCAAATAGTCTCTGATATCACCCAGAATTTGTTTTGGCCCAACCATTTCCCTACTTGGAAGAAGAGATTTTTAAGTGACTAAAAAATATGAGACTTGATTTGACACCTCCAAATCTTAATCATTAAGGAAAATTCTGAACTATCTTCTTCTTTTAAGCCTTTTATTTCAAGTCTGAAGTAAAGGTCTGGAAATTCCTATATTTTAGGGTTCACCCATTGATAGGGGAGCTGACCTAGGTTACAAAAGCCACAGAAGTCCTGACTCAGGAAGTTTATGAGATATGGTGGACGGTGACTCAAATCACAGCGACCCAGATTTACTGGCTTTTTAGGGTGGAACATGTACTGTCTTAAATTTCTATAGATCTGGGAAATGATCAGAGAACTGAGGAGAGTAGCTAATTTAACAAATATCTTCATATGCGGTTCTGGGAGCTCTTCTCATTAGAATTGGGATCTTTTCCCTTGGTCATAGTTGGCTCCTTGCTTAGAGGAGGGCACACTGATCACAATCCCTTTTTGGGTGTTGGCCATGCCGCAGTGTTCAGATGCAGTGTGTGCTTGCTGTTCCATCAAAAGACCCAAAAAATGATCAGCCCACAAAAGGCAGTGTGTCAGTTTCCTGTCACTGATGGTTAACAAATCACCACTGACACAACTTTATGCCACAGTTGCATAGGTCAGAAATCTGGGCTGGTTTGACTGATTTTCAAAAGGTCCAAATCAAAGTGTTGGCAGATTGGGGTCTGATTGGGAGGCTTTGGGAGGAATGCTCTTCCAAGTCCATTTAGGTGGTTGCCAAAATCCAGTTCCGTGCGGTTATAAGCCAGAGGGTCCATTTCCTTGCAGTCACATAGGGACTATGCTTTCGTTGTAGTGCACAGCCTGCATCTCAGAGCCAGCGAAGGCACATTCAGTCCTCCTCGCACTCACTTGTTCCCACTTCCCCTCTGCTGCCTCCCTCCTGCTTTCAGCCTCAGAGAGTTCTCAGCTTTTTAGGGCCCTTGCTATTAGTCTGGGCCCACCACATAATTCAGGGTAATCTCCCTATTTTAAGGTCATCAGCCTTAAACACATTTGCCAAGTTCCCTTCGCCCTGTAATCTCACCTATTTGCTGGCCCTAGGAGTAGGGTGTGGACGTGCCAGACTGGAAAACCTGATGCTTGTAGAGGTAGAAACAGTGACAATTAAAACTTGACACATGATCTGGGTTGATCACAGCCCCAGAAGTAATGGCTTCTTCTCCAACGCAGCCTGGAGAATGGTCCCAAAGGGGCGCTAATCGATGAGATTAATCCACACAGTCTCGCCATGTGCAAACAAGTCTGTGCAGGCAAATGGTTTTCTGAGATGCACTACCGCCTCTCTTATAAGTAATAATGTGCTTACCTAAGCACACAACTCGCTCGTCAAGCAAGGCTGTGCATATCAGGATTTGCATCAAGGCCCTCTCTTGCTATGTTCACTAGACTTAAACTCTTACACCAGGCACTTCGTTTAATTCCAACTAGGTCCTTCCTAGAAAAGGCCCGCCTTAAACTCTATGAGCCCAGACCACAAAGTGCTCTAAATACTCTTACCTTCCACTTTGGAAATACCGTTCGCCGTAGTAAGTTTCATAAACTCAGTCTTGTTTGGTCAACAGGTTTATCGGGTGGGTTTTGAGCGGCAGGCAATACCTCCCTGCGGGCAGCCCATCTCTCCCTGACTCTGAGAAGTGGGAATGGGGTCGGCAGGGGCCCAGCAGAGGCTCATGCAAGGAGCATCCCATATGGGCAGCTTCAGCTGCTGTCACCGAGGAGATGGGATGCCTGAGGGCCGAGTCTGCATGATCATTAAAGTTGCCATCCTACAGTCGCTCTGCACAAACTCTCCAAAACTGTGTCTCACCAGCACAGCACCACACCTCTCACCCAAAGACCAGTTGTCTGAGGAGAAGGGTGGTGTGTCATGTGTCATTCAGGCATGGGTTCTGCTAGAGCCAGCCTCGCCACAAAGCCAGGTGAGTCTGAGAGAGAGAAATAAGGAAGCCGTGCTGAGATTGACCCTCTGCTGGGACAGTGCCCAGGGGTGAGGTTGGGAGGGGCTGTGTGCTGGGCTGTGAGGGCTGGAAAACTGGAGATCCTTTGTGGTTAAGGAGAAAACCACAGGCCTGAAACAGCATCACTTGAGCCAAAGCCCAGAACAGACACCAACCCCAGGGTTATTAATACATGACCTGGGTTGCAATTTCTTTTCTTTTTAAAAACTATTTTAATTTATTTTAAAATCTTTATTGTTGAAAGTATTATATATGTCCCCTTTTCCCCACTGACTCCTTTTAGCCTGCTCCCGTCATCCCCTAAGTGCAGTTTCGACCTTCACTATCAGTTGCTTAATAACACTAGCTAGACCTTCAGATTTACTTGGTTGAATTTATTCCTTAATAAGGGAAATATGGGTGGGAGATCAGGGTGAGGCAGAGGTCTTAGGATAAGCTGAGAACTTCCTAGAATGGGGGTGGGAGGGGAAGGGAGTACTGATGGCTGACGAACTAAGACCTTGTCATCACCTCTGAGACCTCAGGATTCCAGGTTCCTTTCTAGAATGTTCAGAACTTGAGAGCAGGGGAATATGGGTACAGAGGTGAGGGGAGCAGGGATGGTTAGACACTTCTTTCATGGACTAATGACAACTCCCTAGGAAAGGGAGATCTTTCATTTCCTTAGTGGTCCGTTACTGAGGAAATGGATCTGCTCCATCTTTCCTTAGTGACATTCTAGCCCCTGGTTTCAGGAGTCATAGGCAGGTGCCTTGCTGGGCTGAGAATGAGGTGGGGTGCCATGTGGTCCTGCTTTTCAGGGCTATTCTGAGTGGGAAGGAAGTGAGCACGTGTCATGCTATAGCCTTTGTGGGGAGAGCCCTTGGCCAGCGGTGGCCCTGACACCCCTCTGGCACTCCTTGATTCCAGAATAAATGGCCCAGAAAGGAGGCCAGGGGCCTGGGGAAAGCACCATTCTGTTCCTTATCTGTTACAAAGACATTTTTGAACCTCTGCTCCAGACATAGCTTTTCCAAGAGGGCTCATTGTTAAAATGTGGGAAATAATTCCTATCACACAGAGTTTTAAGGATAAAACAAGATAATATATGGGCAGGATCTTGTAAGCTTTGAAGAATCAACGTGCGACATTTTATTCCCAACAATGTATTCAGAAGCTGCTAGATTGGAGGGTGTGAATGAGACTGGGGACTGAGTGAGAAATAAACTCAAGTGGCATTCAGAGAAAGGAAGTGCAAATGCAACCCAAACAGGTACACAGGAAATGTATGTCTCCCTCCCTCCTTCAGGGACAGAGAAAGTGTGCAGATACTGGAGCTCAGCTGGGCTTGGAAGACAGGACTGGCGTTGGAAAGGCAGGAGGGAAGAAGGAGCCATTGCTGAGTGAGGGGATGCATGAGAGCATCCCAGAGACCATAGCTGAACTGTGTGTGTCCAGGGCATAGTGAGGGGCAGGGATGCACTCTGAGTCCCAGAGATCAGCCAGGAGAAATCAGGTGGGTGCCTGGGTCAGAAGATTGGTCTTCACGTGGCTGGTAACAGAGTTCCCTGAAAATTTGGGGAACAGGAAAGACACTGCCAAAAGCTATTTTAGCCACCTGGCCATGGACACTAAGATGAAATTGCAGGAGGGAGAGGTCACCTGTTAGGATCCCGGGTGCACAGTCCAGGAGTGGTGTGACAAGACTCAGATGATCATAGGAGGTCACGTTGGAAGGAAGGGGAGGCAGGCAGAGACAGGGTTCCTTTCCAGTCTAGATCCAGTTTCCTCGGCCTGCATACCTGAGGTAACAGCAATGCCTGCATAGACCACCCTCCTGCAGAAGTGTAAGTTCTGGTCGCCACCTCGGCCCTGCATGTCCCCCTCTGTGGAATGAGCTCATTGCATGGATTGTCACATCGTCCCACGTCATCAGTTGCATCTCTCTGCCCTACATCGACCCAACTTGGAAACGTGTCTATCTTTTTTGATTCATAATCTTTGAGCCCAAAGCAGACTTTGATGTGAGTTTGGAAGGGGGACGTGAAGGTGATTATTTGCATTATGGCAGCCCACACCTTCAAATTAAATAGCAGATAGATCTCTTTTGAAAAGCTTGTTGGCCATCTGCTCCTCAGGCTGTTTTTGAAGGCTTTTTGGCCTCTGGGTAGCGTCGTCCTCACCCCTCGCTCCAGGCTGGGGTCCCTGGACCTTGAACTCTTCTCCCTCTGTTTCTTCCAAGCCAAATAGAAGTCTCAGCCATAGTTTATCCATATCCATCAGATGCTCAAAAACTGAGAGTGTGCATCTAACCAGGCGCACCCTCCTCAGAAATCTGTGGGGGTCATGCCTCCATGCCTTCTCCCGACCATGTAGCGGTTCTTGGGCTATCCTCTCAGCTCCTTCCAGATTCCTCCCTGACAACCCCCCTCCTGATCATCCCAGCTTGGCTGCCACTATGGTTCACAATTGTTGGCTGCCTGGATTCCTTGCAGCTACTAATTATGAGAATGTTCTAGAAGTTCAAAACTTTCAGGTACACTTGGGAATTGGGCCTCTTGACTCTGTCCTTGCTCTTGGGCCCTGCATTTCTCTGCAGCATGCTTGCTGCTAGAAGGGACCGTGCCCTCCCATTGGCAGGCCTGGTTCACCCAGATTAACTTACTGCAGGTCGATCAAAGCTTGGCTCCTCGCCCCTGGCACCTAACATGCTCATGCCCTTGGCCATGGGCTTGGAATGTGAGTTCTCACCTCTGTGTCCTGGGCAGTGATTTCCCTGCGAGACACTGGCTTAGGCTCTGTGAGGTCCTGGATCTTAATGGACTGGCTTCCTTCCGAGGACTCTTGCAACACATGCCTACGTGTTTGTCTTGGATTTAAAATAGTCACTTACTGGATGAGCTCATCTAAACCCTGGCCCCCACCTACTGGAAGGCAAGCAGCCTGTGCCATTCACCGAGGGTGCATAATTGTGGCACAGCACTAGCCACTGGGTCTGAGGTCCTGTCCCTGCCTAAAGGACTCCAGGTCGATGGGCTGCAAATGAACATTTCTGGCTGCTTCACTGTAGGAGCTGGTGGCAGCTTTGCCATGTGGGAGCTTGGATATTGCACAGTGGGGCCTGAGCTGAGTCTAACCTACAAACTGCAGGCAGGTCCGGCCTCCACACGTCACGGGGAACCCCTCCTTTCCCTTCCAGGGCTCGTGGCTGCTGGAGGGAGGCCTGACAGAGAACAGGTCACGTGCTTGGTCACGGACACACTGTCGTGTCCCCATGCTCCCACACTATGGAGAGGATGGAGGCCCCTCTCTCCCAGCCCTTCACCTGTGGCTCTAAGTTCTGTGATGTGTTTGCCCAGACAGACTAGCTGTGCTGACTTCTTTTCCTGGGAAGACTTTGAAATAAAGCAAAGAAAGACCAATGGTGAGACGAAGAAAATCCCAGCTTCCACTTAACAGAGAGATGACTGAGAGGCCTAGGGCAGACCTTGGGGACATGGGAAGGGCTGGGACACTTGTCGTGGGGGCCTAAGCTTCTCCAGGTTGGCGCTGCTCCCATGCTGTGTGTGCCCTGGTCGCATTCCCTCCAGTTGGCCAGTGGGCCACCTGCAGCTCCCCCGACTTTACTGCACAGCAGACAGTGATGTCACAGGCTGCGCTTGTTTTTAATGGCTCCTTAAAATTCTGGTCCCATCCCAGCACTTATACAGCTATTTCTGCTGAGTGTTTAATCATTAGGTCCAAGCCGTGAGCTGGGCCATACTTAAGGAGCAATCTGCTCGCTGGCTTTGTTCACGGGACGTGGACCCCTGGGTGCCCCTGCCGCCTGACCTGATACCTGCCTCCCTTTACCTCCTGAGCATTTCAATGGGGCAGATATATTCCAAGAACCCACTATGTGCCATGTGCTGGCACTAAAAATGTGCGCCCTATTCTTTGTCTTAAGAATTAGGGTCAGAGCCAGGAATGAAGAAACATGGCTGTAACAAGACCTGACTGCCAGGCCCGCCGACTCTGCCCTTATTGTCACAGCTTGAGACCTCACAGAGTGGGGCTGAGCAGGAACCTGGGAATGACTTTTAGCTGAGAAAATATATGTATGCACAAACACACATGCACACAACACACACATACATTATGTACTTTTTTTCAACTGAAGTGAATAGAACTGGGAAGAAAATCCTATGGCTCAATGAATGATGGAGGGATATCACATTAGTTTATCACATGAGCTGGTTGTCACCTTGGAGAGCAGATACCTTGGTCTTTGGAGGCAGAAAGGTCAAGGTTCAAATCCAAGTTTTACCAATTACCAGCTGGGTTATGGGAAGGTTAATTATCTTACCAGGGGATGACCATTGTTATAAGCCCTACACACAGACCCGTGTCTTGAATTCCCACAACAGGCTACCAGGTAGGTACCATAGCAGTGGCTTCATTAGGTGGTGAGTGGGGGTGGGGGATGATAGATGTTAACGCTGAAATCACCAGCATGCCACCTGCAAGCCCAGGGTAAACACGGCTAGTGTCTTCACCACTAGAGCGGGACACAGGGCAGGTAAACGTGGATGATGTATAGAGGATGAGCTGCAGGAGTGCTTCCCCTGGGGCCTGGGGCTGGGGGCCCCTTGGGAGTGAGTAGGGAGAGGAAGAGGAGGAGGAGGAGGAAGAAGAGGAGGAAGAGGAGGCGGCTGTGCTCAGATGGGCTCTGAGGTCACAGAATAAGTTTGTCCGGCCCGGTGCCAGCTGGATGGCGGCTTGCTGAGTCAGCCTGCAAAATACCACCAGCTGGGGGCTTAAACAACAGGCATTGTGTCTTCACAGTCTGGGGGCCAAAAGTCCAACATCAAGGTGCAGGCAGGTTGGTTTCTGATGAGATCTCTTCCTGGCTTGCAGACAGCTGCCTTCTCACTGCATCCTCCTGTGGACTTAACTCTGGGCAGGACGCCAGGCCTAATGGCTCATGGCCCCACCCTTGGGTCTTCCTTTAACCTTAATTACCGGTACCTCCTTAGGGGCCCTGTCTCCAAAGACACTCACAATAGGGTTCTGGGAACACAACATTCAGTCCATGCACCTGGTGGTGTCAGGACAGGTGAGCAGTCAGCACCCACTCACCTTTGCAGCCAGCGTACAGTAGTGGTTGAGTGTTGGATTTTATGGCCAGGGGGCCCGGGTCTGCATCCCAGCTCTACCACTTATTCTCTGGGTAGACATGGGCATGTTTCTTAAATTCTTTGTGCCTCAGTTTCAAAATCAGTGAAATGGAGATAGTGATATTCCAGCCCCAGAAACCGATTATGTGGATTACATGGAATGGCATGTGAAGCCCTCACTGAAGAGCGGGCACCCTGTAACCTTTGTTGACAAGCCTGTACCCAGGGGAGGGGTGGTTATTTATTCAGATCCCTTTTGACCAAGTGTTTGCCAGTTTAGGTTGCTGACTGGCCTAATTTGAGACTGTGTGTATCTGGGAGGATACAGATTAATTTAAAGACACAGGCTCTTTTCTCAATAGCCTACAGTTTTCGTAGGGCAATTTATATCCAGGAAGCTATTAAAGAGGAACAAGAATATTGTTCAGCATCTAAGGCAATTTCCCCGATGTCATATCCAAGGTCTTTCTAACTCTGTGAGGCCAGCCGTGCTTGCATTTCCCTGGGAAGGGAGGTGAAGGGTGCACGTATAGTTACAGTTGAAGAAATCTTGGGTTAACACCCCCCATCAGCATCCTGTGACCCAAATCCTCCCTTTCAGGAGGTTTCAGAGTGGAGCTTTTCGCTTCCTGCCCTATTGTTTTGGTATTGACTTTTTCCTGTAGCTGCATAAAGACAGTTTGTTCCTCTGCAGATGCATCAGGGAAGATGCATCCTCATTCGCTCTCTCGGTAGGGCCACAGAGCAGTGCTGCCCAGCTCACATCGTTAAAATCCTCCCGGTGTACTTCCTCTCTTCCCAGCAGCTAAAACACGAGTGTCACCCTCCCTGGGTGATGGTGCATCTTCACTCTTGCCACCCCCTCTTGTCCTCTCCCCAACCTGGGAGCTTGTTCCCCATTAGGTTTATTTATAATGGATTACTTGTTGGAGCACTTGCTAAGCATTGTGTTACAAGATGGGAACACTTAGATGAGCAAGACAGTCCTTACTCAGAACCTCATGGGGGACAGATAGGCAGCAGCTACAGGCAAGAATGACAAAGTCCAGTGATGGGCTGCAGAAGGAGAATCTGAATGAGGCCAGGTGTGTGAGGATGCCTTCCGGAAATGGCTGATGCTTAGGCTAAGTTTTAAAGCATGAGCTGTGGTTTGATAGCCAAGAAAAGAAGTGATGGCAATGTGATCACAGATCTGAAGCTTGGAAGTACCAGAGCTTAGGATGACTCAAGAGTGTGGAGAGGGAGGCCAGAGAGGTGGGCCGAGATCAGCCTTTTATGACTCATGGTACAGAGGACATTGTCATTCACAGAGGGGACAACTGAGAGGGTTCCTTTGGTCCCACAGTTAGGTAGAGACAGAGCTGGAGTGGAGCTGGAAGTAGGGGGAATTCTCACTGCTTCTGCAATTCCATGTTTTTCTCCCTGGTCTTTCTTCCCACTTTATGTGATTTCCTTGCCTTAGGTTCCCTTCTGAGGACTTACACATCTTCTCTGTAAATTCTGCACCTACTGGTGTGTGAGCCAGCCATTCTCCTCTATCTTAGGTACCGCCATTGAAGGCACTAAATATGTTTGGTAGATTTAGCCATATGATTGTGCTCAGTATCCATTTTCTGCATAAGGTCTGGACTATAGTTCTATGCCAAGAATTCCCCCAGCTGATATTCTCAAAGGCAAATAGACACACATCCTGGCAACATCCCTCAGTGCCTCCTATTGTTCCAGGAGCATGGCGAAGAGTGGGTCAGAGATGAGCAGGTCCGTTTGCTCCCCTCAATGCCTTTACAGACAGACCCACAGACAAGTTGTCTCCATGCAACATGGCCGAGGCCTCTTCTTGGATGCACTGAGTTAGGTGGTCATAGATGGGGAGGGTCGAGTAGGAAGCTTGGATTTTTAACATCACTCTGGGTGATCTTTCTGCTCACTGAACTTTGAGAACTGCTCCTCACCTGGCTAGGAAGGAACTGTCACTCAATTCTAATGACTTTTCACATGAGATTTACACAGGATTTCTTCTTTTGAGATGGTGAATGTTTAAGCTCCAAAATAATCCCCAAATATAAAAATAGTCCTAGTTATTTCTTATTGTTTACTATGCCCCAAGTATGAGATGGCATCTACACTGTTACTCCATTTCACAGATGATAGTTAATGTGGTTGAGTAACTTGCTAGTAAAGATTCCTGACTTTAAACCTTCTGTAGTTCTGACCAAGGTACCTGTCTCCTGGAGTTCCTCATCTCTGTGCTGTGGCTCAGGTCAAGCACCACGTCTCTTTCTGCCCCCAGGCCTCTGGGAAGATGAGCCGATTAGCCCAGTGGTTGCCTGTGTGATGGAGAAACAGTAGGAGTTTTGTGGGGTGGCAGCCGCATGTTGGAAAAGCAGATGGTCGGGACAGCCTTGGAGTGGGGCTCCACTGACCCTCGCCTCCAACGGTCCCCTCCAGACCCTGTTTGCTGCCTTCCTGTGGCTGTGTTTGCATTCTACCTTGCAATTAACCGATCAACTTTTTCTCAGTGATTACTCATGGCCTCAGCTGGCAAAATTCACCCTTTGGCTCCTTGCCTTCTAGTCAGAATGTCACCCAGCGTGTGTTTGAATCACCCAGAAGCCCTGCTGCCCTGCTTGAGGTGCCTGTGCTAAAGCCAGGTTCAGCATCGCGTCCCACCTGGGCGGGCCAGGGAGACTGCCACCTGAAGTCTCTCCACAGCACAGCTTTGTAGACTGTGGAGATCTGCTGTGTCATTGGACTGGGGAGAGGGAGCTGCCACCTGCTCACTCACACCCGATGGGAAGGGAGCCCACAGGAGAGGTCTGCGGACAGGACCCACAAGCATGTTTTTGTAAAATGTGCCTGGTCGCTAGACAAGGTACTTGAGGAGACGCGGTACCCACTGAGCCCCTGAGAGGAGACTGAGAGCCGTTAACCTTAACATTTATGAGGTGTTTGGAGAAAGAGTCAGCCAGCTCCCAGCTGAAGTTTTTCACCTGTCTACTAAATAACTGCAAGGTGGAGGGTTTTATAAAATACACATAACTGAAGGTTTATAGTGTGAACCTTTTATGGGTGAAAAAGCCATCCGTTCTTCTGAGTTCTACTTCTTTCCTCCCTCCTCTCCCATATCTCTACATCTCATCCCCCTCTTGAGGAGGTGCACTCAGCTTCCGTCTCTGACTCCTCTTCCCGCCTCCCTCTTCGTCACACATTGACAGTCCCTCCAAGTCATGTATAATCTGGGCAGGAGCTCAATTTGACTTTGTTCACATGAAAGGGTGTGGGTGATAAAAGAGAAGCTTCGGGAACAACTGAGGCACCTTAGGGCTCTGCCTGGGCTTTTGTAGGCTCCTTGAGGGCACAGTTTATTTCTTATTATTTTTATGCCTTCTTCCTCTCCTCCTTTGCTGTTATTATTTTATACACGTGCTTTTGATTAATAAAAGGGTGAGTGCAGAAGCAAACTAGAACTCAGATTTCATGTCACTCAGAACCAGCATCTGTCATCTCTAACGGACTACCTTCACAGGCCCTTGTTATGTCTGGGTTTGCTGTTAGATGAGTGAAGGAAGCGTGGTACTTCTCTGTTTGATGCAGACTCCTCCCTGTGGCTCCTGTGAGCAAACCCTGTGGCTGGATGACATCTGCTGGGGTCTCTGATCTACTCCTCTCCTACACGCCAGTCTGACCCTGTTCTCCACGGCAGAGGCAGGTAGGGCATGATGAGGGGTGGTGTGTGTGGGGACAAATAAATCAAAGCCACTTAGAAGAGGATATAATACATGAGGTCAGAGAGATAAGCCCAGAAATCCACCCATTCAGTTAATATTTATAGAGCATCTATTATTTCCCAGGCACAGTGGTCAGTGCTGAGAACACTATGGGGCAAAAACAGTCACAGTGTTGGCTGTCAGGAATGTGTGCTCTCATTTGGAGAGGAGCGGCTCAGGCTTCAGCGTGCACACAGATTACCTAGAGGTCTTGTAGTCAGGACTCTGATTCTGTGGGTCTGGGTGAGGCCTGAGATCCCCCATCTAACAAGCTGTAGGAAGTGCCCATGCTATTGGTCCATGGCAACAGGTTGAAGACCATGGATCAAGATGCAAAGGTGAGTCTTGAAGGGGCTAAACATCTGGAGGGAGGAGGAAACCCAAACTGGACAGAAGAGTGAACTGGACAGAAAGAAAGGTAGGCATTTGAGGAATTGAGGAAGCAGTAAATGGAAAGAAAATTAGAGAAAGAGACTGTGGTAAGAGCCAGCCAAGAGGGGTGTGTGTGAATTCTGGAGATGCAAGGTTCAAGGCCTAAAGCTTTTCTTCCTCCAGGAATGAGTTCCCCACAAAAGCCAGGATGGGACTGACAAGACTGGCGGCTAAAGTCATGAGGACCTGGGGAGGGGGGGGGGCAGGAATGAAGGCCTCTGAATCTGGGCCTACCATACTGGTATTGAAAGGAAAAGGAGAGGCAGAAAACGAGCAAGTCAGTGATACCCAGTTGTTATACATCAACAAGAGGGAGAGCCAGTACCGATTAGTGAAAAGTACCAATTCTGGAGAGAAAGGATGCATTCTTCTGTTAAGGAGATCCTGTGACTCAGAATAGAGACTAAAGACTGACTGGTTCTGAAGGGACCCCATTAAGTGAAGAGATGACAAGTTTGTAGTCAGCCCGAGAAGGCATAGGTCTATGTGAATGGGCCTTTTGAGATGATGAAGGTGCTTGTAAACAGCGCTTCCTCACACAGCTGACTGTCCTTCCTGCCACTTACTAGTAAAGTCATGATGTGTGCTCTAATGAGCTCTCCTGCATCCCCATTTCCATCACTGTTATCACTGGCAGAGTGTCCATGGTTCTTGATGGGTGGGTCAGAAGTGGTTCTGGATAAATCTTCCCTCCTCAGTCTTCCCTTCTTCTCACCTCTTCTCCTGTCTCGGTGTTCAATGGACCCTGCCAGCCCATAACACAGTGATGAGATGCAGGGTCCTGTGCCTGGTTCCCTATAATCAGAAAAGTCTATGCAACGAAGCGTGGGGCCAGTGGCTCAGAGGCTCTGCCGCCTGAACTCAGTCACTGTTGAGAAAGCACATCGTTGAGATGCAGAAGGAAAGGCCCCATTTGTTTGGGTCAGCACCTCACCAAACCTGTCTCCTGGAGTCCTCTGCTCTTTTTTCCTCACCTCACAGGTGGGTTTTCTCTGAGTCTCTCACTCTCAGAAGAGAAGTTGTCACTAGAGAAGGAGCTGCAGGCAGGACGGAATAGGCAAGAGTTAGTTGCTGGCATTGAGGCACCCAGCAGCCTCCGAGGCTCCTGAAACAGGCTAACAGGCCTCCCCTAGAGGAGAAAGCGGTGGGCAGCTTTTCTCCTTCCCCATGTGGAGGCAGGTTACATGTGAGGGAGGATTGCACAGGAGCACCGACTATGGAACTGTAACCATGAGACTCCCCACCCTACCCCCGGCTCTAAAAAGGCAGGAGGGCTTTTCATTTATCTTGGGATGTGGGAGTGTGATCCACATCAGGACCACTTGGGATCTACATTGGGACCACTTGAGGTCACTTCCCTCCTCATGATGTGAGTTTCTGTTACCAATGGGATGGTCAGGGATACATCACACGCTGCAGGACTGACGGAATCCACCCTTCCAATATCAAAGTTTAGGCCTTTACCTTCCAGATGTGTGGAAGCTCCAGCTCCATTCTTAAGGCCTTTCACCTGGTTACTGAGGATTACCTCCCTTACTTAAAGTCAACTTTCTGTCAAATTTACAAAATGTTTTTGCAGTAGCACCTAAGTTAGTGGTTGAGTGAATACCAGGAGACTGTCACCTAGCCAAGTATAAAGCATACAACTGGCCATCGTACCCACTAACATGTGAGCTCCCTGAATGTCCGGGCCATGATTCCACCTCTGCATTCCCAGGCCTGGCATCCGTTCAAGTAAGATTATGGAGTTTCTGAGAGTCTTTCTCAGTCATTTGACTTTTACACCAAAGGCAATAGGAGCCATTGCAGGATCCCGAATGGGAGTGGAGGGGCTGGAGCTGCTGTTTTCTCTGTTGAAGCCATGCTGGCAGTTTGCTCCTCTCTGAGAAAGGGAGGAACCAAATCTGATGCCCCACTTCCTCTCAGGGTGGATTGCTTCTGCTCCAGAGACAGTTCTCTTGAGTTCTTTCTACTAAAGGGTAGAGACTCCCTGGGGAATGTGTTTCAGACAGACTGCTAAATTTAGTCCTCTGCCATTTTACAAAAGCAAACCAAAACATGATATTTTACCCTAAAATTATACCCATGCTTTTGAGGAGTGCAAGTCCCCCATGTGGCTGAGGCAGAGGGTCGCTCTCAAACATGACGTTGGGGGCTCCTTTTTTGGGGACTGCTACCCTGGGGAGGACATAGTTAGATCACTCCCATGTGGCTGGATCGTGACTTGGACAAGGTGACCAGTGGGCATGCACATCCGGTGTGCAGAGAGGAAGCGAGAGCAGATGCTGGCCCCACTGGAGTCCTTGTCCTCTGTCCTCTCTCCTGGTCAAATTTGCCATGCTACAGCAGACACGAAGCAAGGACTGTTCTCATCTTGATCAGAAAACCAGGTGCTTAATTTACTGCTGTACATCAAAGCCCTCCTTAGCCTCCACCGTCCAGAGCCCCAGTGAAACCCAGCAGAGCCCCTGGCTGCATGGGATGGGGTGTTACACAGAACTGAAGCCCGTGTGCTCCTGCTAATCTTCCAAAGCAGGTTCCGCCCCCAGGACCGGCCAGGACAAAGGGCCACCAGCAAATTAGAACATGGATGAACATGCTGATTTCTTCTTTCAGTGCTCTGATCGATGAACTTGCAATAACATCATTATTATAATTATTTTTATCCTCACCCAAGGACATGTTTACTGATTTAAGAGACAGAAGGAAACACACACACACACACACACACACACACACACACACACATATTATTAAAGAGGTTTGGGGGTTTTCCTGCTGCTTCTGGAATTCCTTGAGGATGTTTGAAGTTTCCCCAATTGGATCTAAAGATGCTAGACTGGAGCCTCACATGTGTGCTCTATAATCATACTGAATCTGAGGAGCAGAGACCCCTGGAAGCTGGGTAGTTCATTCCGCAGACCCAGTCTACCCCAAACTGAGTTCAGTTCTAATCAGTTCAGCCAATATTTACTACCCCCTCCTATGCTATTCCCTGTGAAAAAAGAAAGATAAGTTGGATGTGGTTCGCTGGCCTCAAGGAACATTGCTAAACTGAGGAGCTAGATACAGACCATGATAACATGGATGGTCCAGACAACACCAGAGATGTGCCCAGGGTGCCAAGTGAGCTGGGAGGAGAGTACTGAGCCCACTGGACTCTGGAGTGTCCGGATGTGCCTGGGAAGGAAGAGACTAGACTGGGTCAGCCCTGTGGCATGAGTTCTGGGGTGAAGGGCCCTTCCTTGTCTCTCTCATCCTGGGAGGCTCTGGAGCTGCAGGTGGGGTGTCCAGGTAAAGCACCCGGGTCCTCCTAGAAGCCCCTCATCTCCAGAGCAGGGGAAGAAGGAAGAGCCAGTGTTTGCCTCTCTGCCCGCTCCCAGCCCGAGAACAGGGCGGGTCATAGCAGTCAGCTCCCTTCACCTCCACCTGAAGCAGTGAGGGCTGCAGGCACACAGAGCTGGTCCTACTGTCTGCTCCCCGAGGCCCTGGATGCAGGGCTGCTCATGGTCCCCAGGCAGGAGGCAGCAGGATATGAAGGTAAAGCTTTATGGAGGGAACTGAGCTATTAGCATCAGCCCTGAGGTACTTAATGCAGCTCCTCACAGCTAAGCCGTAAGGAAATGGGGCTTCGGAGGATTTCCCGAAAATATAAAACTCCTTTTAAATAGCAAGGAGACTTCCTGACAGTGGGGAGGGGCTTCTCCGAGGCCGTGTTTCCTTTGCGGGCATGGAGCCTCGCTTCTGAGGCACCCACCTGGCCTCTGCACCCGGAGTCAGAGATCCTCTTTAAGGGGAGCCTTATCGGTTCTGCAAGCCCAGATTCTCAGCATCTCTGTGCAGACGTGGGAATGAGAAGGAGCTGGAGCATGGACAGGGATGCTGAGGAAGTGCCATCAGTATGCGCTCCTCATTCTAGAATGCATGCTCTCCTCTTTCTAGAATGCAGTGATGAGTTGAAGGTCCTTTTGGTGCTTTTACATACTCTTGACTATCAGGGACCCGCCTGGTAAATGGAGCAGATGTCTGGGCCCTATCTTCATTTTAAAGACAAAAAAACTTAAGTCAGAAAATGGCAATCTATGGACAGAGAATGGGAGTGGAAATGAGGAGGTGTGGGTTCCAGTCACCAATGTCGAGAGATTTGCGGAGCCCCAGACCCGTCACCTGTAAAATGCACAACAGAATCAGTGGCTTCCAGACTGGAGTTCAGGATGAGTGCCTCTGGGCCCTCCCAGGGGTGGGCGGGGCCAGGAAGCCACTCTCATCAGAGCACTCTACCTTTATGTGTTATGTTTTGGGATTCC
Source organism: Vespertilio murinus (assembly GCA_963924515.1). Taxonomy (NCBI): domain Eukaryota; kingdom Metazoa; phylum Chordata; class Mammalia; order Chiroptera; family Vespertilionidae; genus Vespertilio; species Vespertilio murinus. The sequence goes on along the minus strand of OZ004719.1, from coordinate 18,176,936 downwards.
CACATGAAATTTCACACGAGGATAGGATTTATCAGCTTACAAAGTTCAAAAACTGCCCCCTTTCTAATTTCTGACTCTCTTGAGTCAGGCCTCCTCAGCCATGACCCAGTGTCCTCTCCACCTTCACTCTGGGATAGGTGGCTGGCAGCTTCCCCTCTCCATGTGGGTGGTCTCTGACCAGAGCATCTGCTCTGCAGAAGTAGAGTGTGAACTGGGGCTACATCTGCTGGCTGACTCCATCCCTTTCTGCCATTAGGCTCCCTAATTATGTTTTATTTTCATATCTGGAAAATACATTTTGGGCAACTAAAATACATTTAGTTGACATATTAGGATTCTCTGCCTGGGTTTTATCAAGTTTGCTCCAGCCTTCATCACTGTTGGGACACCCAGTGAAGCAAATCTCTGAGGGCCTGCAATAGGCAGAGGGGCTGGCTGAGCAGAGAGGGCATACAGGAGCCTCACTGATTCAATGGCAATGAGCCACCCCCAGAATGGAGGCGACATCTGACAACCAGCTGGAGTTTCCCATTCAGGTTGCCTCCCTTCAGCTCCCAGGGTCTCCTGCCCTAACCTCAAGGTAGGGAGGGTGCCAAGCAGGTATTGTAAACACCCAGAGCTCCTTCCAGATCCTCTGAGCCTGTGAGTCTGAGGGGCACTGAAAGCCCCACCTGGCAGTCGCCTTGGGGCTGGGGTCGGGCAGGGGCATTGGCTCTGTAGGAAGCAGTGCTGGTGACAGTGGTGGTGGCCTTAAGTTGGTAACTTGGATGTGGTAGTCGTGCTGTGAGGGTTAATGACATAGCAGAGTTTGCGGGGCCAGTGTTGGCGGCAGCCCTTTCGTTTCTGGTACCAACGTTGATGGAACATCACCAACAGTTGTATGGTAGACAGATATGGCATCACTGTCATTTTGGTATTGATATCACCACAGTGAGCCAACTCTGAAGTTGAGGAAAATGGCACAGGTACACACACAGCTCTTTTCCTGGAATCCAGGAGACACCACCTGGTGACATATGGATGGAGTGAGAAGGGAACCAGAATTCCCTCAGAAAGGAAGGGTGAGGAGTGGGAAAAGTCCTGATTTATGCCTGTGGCCATGCCTGTGGAACTCTGTGTGATGACAGACACAGGAAGGCTGGGGTAGGGGGCTGTGGGTCACACTGAAGCTGGAGCATCCAACACCCAGCTCCAGTGGACAGAGACATGTTCCACCACACTGGATTGCCGGAAGTCTCAGGGATGCCACTTTTTAAAAAGGCAGACATTTCTGCAAAGGCAGAGCAAGTGCTGGACATCTCTCCTTGGTGCCCTTGGAAAGATAATGATGAGCCTGAAGAGTTTCTGGTGCCTCAGGCCCAGCCGTGGGTCTGGGTGGCCTCATCCGGAATTATTCTCTCTCTGCCCCAAGCCCTTGCAGTTCTAATAACAAATTCCTTTCTTTTCTTTTTTCAAGGCCAAAGGAGTACAGCCATGATTTTCCCCCTACAACTCAATCTAGTTTTACTTAGTTCAACAAATATTTACTGAGTAAGGCAGCCCTGAGTCTGGGCATGCGGAATACTCATAAGAGCCAGCCACTGTTCTGGCTTGTAAGCCCAACAGGTTTATAATTTCTAGGTGGATAGAGGTAGAAAAAGACAGACGCACATGTGTCAGACACACATGCACACACACACACCTTTCAAGGTCACCCCCCTCTAAAATGTATTGGGGGAAGAGAAGGGGTAAATGAGGAAGTTAAGCATCCTGGAGGAGGCTTACATAGGACACCTCTCTCCCCACAGCAGGCAGGCGACACACACACTGTTCTGTCCCTCCCCTCACAGGACAACCTGAGGCTGCGTGAGCGTTACCAAAAGGATAAGGGAATTCGATGAAGAAGTGGGCTGAACCAGAAAGGGATATTCGAGGCCTAATCCCTGCTACTTGTGAATGTGGCCTTATTTGGAAACAGGGTCTAAATGCAATCAAGTAATCAGAATGAGGTCACGCTGGAGTAGGGTGTGGTCTCCAGCCCAATGACTAATGTCCTTGTAAGAGGAGGGAAATTTGACACAGAACTCTGTGTGACAATATAGGCCCAGGTTGACTCAAGACATCTATAAGCCAAGGAACAGCCTGGAGTGCCAACACTTACCACAAGCCAGGGGCAGGTGAGGAAGGGGCCTCCCCGACAGCTTCCAGGGGAGCATGGCCCTACCCTCACCCCAGTTTTGAACTTTCAGCTTCCAGAACTGTGAGACAATACATTTCTGTTGTTCCAGTCACTTAGGTTGTTAGGGCTGCCCTAGGAAACTAATCCAAATGGAATCACCTCAGAGAATGGAAAAAAACTTAAAACTGTAGCGAAGTACCAGTTTTCACCTGCTCAAGGGAAGAAAATTACTCAAGGAGATTAATCCTTCATCGGACCCCCTCATTGGCACACCTCCGCCCCGCTCTTCCTCTCTTGTCTTCAGGACTGTGTCTTTGTAGATATCCCTCCTTGTTTATTGTTCTTTGGGTTCAGATGTGACTCATGAGGATCAGTCTTTCTGCCAAATTCGTTACCAACCCCTGCAGTTCATTTCTTCAGGCTTAATTTGTTCATGGGAGAGTGATACCCCAGTGGGAGACCTCAGCAGTCACAGGGGGATGGTGGATTGGATGATGGTGGCTTTGGGCTGGGCCCCCAGTATCCATTGCAGACCACTTCATATTTTCATATTTCTCAGTTGTCTAAGGGACACACACACACACACACACACACACACACACGATCAGTAATGCTCAGACTCTGTGTTCTCTCCGCTAAGGTTGGCAAACTCTTGGCATGGGATTTTCATGGACCCCCATATGCAGTGCTGTCTCTCAGCTTGTCTGGAGCCCTGCGCCTCTCGCCACCTGAGCTATTCATAAGACAAAAAATAGTGACAGATTTGGAATGTGAGCTCTCTGGAGTGGAAGACACTTTAAAAGCCTGCCAGGGTTGTCGCCTATCCAGGTCGCATATATCTTCCACTCTGCAGACCTATGAACTGCGCAGGTACCAGGGGTCTAGCAGGATTGAGAAGTGAGTGATTCTGTTACTGAACTTAGTGGCCTGGGAATGGAGAGAAATGAAAGCATTTGTTTTTCACATTTTCAAACCATAATTTTTCTTTTCATCTCCTCCTTGGGGATGGCGCCATGCTCATGTCACCAGTGACAGTCACTGTGGCCCTGCAGCTGTTCTCATCCTATGGCACAGAACCTAGAACTGGAGGAGCCAAGGCTGGAGCCCACCTTCCTGAAGGCTGGGCAGATCCCCAGCGCCTGGCCGGCCAGGCCCCCTGTTACCCAACCACACTGAGCTAAGGAAGCCAACCTGTTCTCACCCCCATCCCGCAGCTCAGCTCTGTTCAAATACCTCATTTTCTCTCCCAGGCCTTCTGGCAAATCCTCTATTTATCTTGCTCATTCTGTCCCACCTGTTGATTGGGTTTTTCACTCCACCGCCCACCCCTTTCTGTGCCTGTACTTACTATATACGCAGTTACTCTTGATACCAGATAATTTGGTTTTTGATTGCAGGGCATTAGATGGATTTAAAGATGTCAGTGTATTGCTTTCTAGATTGCAGGCAAACCCTCCCACTACCACTGCCACCACCACCACCTCCATCATTTAAGCGCATTGAGCATGCATGATGCCTGCCTGCAGAGCTGTGGGCCCTGCCACTTCCCTGCTCACCCTCTAGGGGTGCCCTCCTCACTCCAGACACAGGTGGTTCACCCAGAGCGCTGGCCAGACACAGACACAGACACCGCTCATCTGCATCCCAACCATCTTGGCCTCACTTGCCCCACACACAGCTTTGCTAAGCAGAATTTCCCCTCCTCCTGTTGTTATTAAGCTTAAGACAGAGATCCTGGGTGGTTCAGAAAAATATCAAAAGGCTCATGGAATCTCTTTTGGGCTCTTAGAATTAAGAAAGTGCACGTGTGGGGAGGGGTGGAGGCGGGTAGGCGGTAGGATGGTTTGGGAGCAGTGGGCGGGGACCAGATCCCATGAATGGAAAGTCCTAAACACATTATAGCTATTTGAATGTGGATTTATTTGGAGTCTTGTTTAGACCTCTGTGTTCTTCAATATTCTCATCTATGAAATGGGGATGATAATGTGTTAATTTAATAAGGCTATTAAGAACAATGAATGAGGATACATACAATATATATACGTATATATAATTTCCTTTGGTCTCTCTCCATATATACATGAACAACAGTACCTGGTACCTGGTAAATGCTAAATAAGTGCAGTTTATTACCCTGACTGTGATTGTGTAAGAAACACAACCCTAGAGACATAGCCGTTGGGCTCCATAACTTACTTGATATGTAAATATAATATAATGCTTTATTATTTTCATTTATTATTTATAATAAGTGTATACTTTTATCATATTATTATCTGTGGTCAGTTAGATGTGACCTTTGCACATACATACTTTCATTGGAAAATGGGGTAGGAAATTGCTGCCCTGCATCTTCCGTGGGGTTGGATTTGATGGGCGTGGTAGTGCTATGCTCAGTGATCTGGCACATGCTTGGGCAGGCCTCCGGGCAGATGTCCACATGGATGCTGCTCCTTTCACTCTGCACCCTCTGTCTTTACACGGTGACACTGGCACTGGCACCCTCTGGTACCCATCAGTGCTAGGGATCTACTAGTCCCAGTAACCAGTACTTTCCTATAGGAAGTGAGGAGAGAGACTGGCATCATTAGTTTGCAACTACTGGTTGAAAACTAGTGGGTAGGGTTGAGCCAGATGACAGGTGGGCCCTGCCAGCTCAAACGTTCTGTGACCCTAAAGTTCCCAGGAACACAGGCAGGTCCATACGACAGAGGCCAAGCCCCATTCTCTCAAGACCTGGGACTCATTCATGACACTGAGGCCGTAATCCAGAAGGAAGCTGGCTGGCTGCTTGGGTGGATGTACATGGACACCAGGGAGAGCATGTCATTCTAAGGACTGGATCGGTAGCCTGCTGGTCAGTGAGTCCTTGCCATGCACTGATCCACGATGATGATGATCAGCAATTACCCATGCACAGGTCCAAGGTGACTAACAGGGATATGTGCACTACTGGAGGAGAAGTGACTCTTCCACCATGAGACGTGCGACCGGTGGGGGCCCTGGGGACACGCTGTTAGCTTTCCCTGAGAGATCTCTGGTCACAGAGGGGACACTGGGTGCAGCCAGCTATGTGAGGGTGGGCATGGTGCTTTCCTGCTCTGGACCTGGACACCCTCGTCTGTAAAATGGGACAGAGTGGTTGAAAAGATCGGTTCTGAGGCTCTTTTAACTCTGACATCCTACAAGTTCATTATTTCCTTTTTCTGGATCCCTCTGGCTAGCAGCCCAGACTCAAGCTGGTCTTGGTATAGGATCCTTTTAGCTACTTTCTTCCAAGGCCTTTTCATTCATCTTCATTCTCCAATGCAGGATGAATGTACGCTCTTAGCTACTTAGGAAACCCTTGTCCTCCATTTTTCTTCTTCAGCATTTAAATAAATGAAATCTAGTATGTTAAGTGCTTAGCACAATGCCTGGATCATAAAATGCATTTATACATATAATATGTAATCCATATTCTATATAATAGTATATGTTCTCCTAATACATGTCTTACTTTAACTTTTCCCTGTAGCCTAAATATCTGTGTCATTTAAAATACATTTTATTTTTTGAAACTCAGGGTCACTTACCTTGCTCTTCGCAATAGAAAGGTTTCTTTCAAAAGCAGCTCATTCTTTCAAGTTCCCAGCACAGTGGGCCCAATCCATTTGAGGGGCTCGGCACCATGTTAGATACTGACAAGGCAAAGCTCTGTCTGCAGACTGATGAGGCCCCAGGAACATGGTTTCTGGAGAGGCAGCCCTGGCTCAGTCAGATGCGAGGGGAAAATTTGGATGCGGATACAGGAGGAGGCAATGCCTTGAGGCCCCAAAACTCAAAATCTTGGACCCGTTGAGTTAACACTTTCCAGACGTGCTATTCCAAGTGAGGAAATACTATAACCCATCTCAGACGGGGCTTGAGTTGATTCCCTGAATCTGAGCTACCCTCAGATTTGCACTGAAAATGCGATCTGAAGCCCCACTTACCCGCATTAATAGTGAGGAGAGCAGCACAGTTTTGCAGACTGTTTCTGAGGCTCCTTCCTCCCCAGATGCCCAGACCCATCCCCACAGCCTCACCTCTGATCCTCAGCAGAGCCTAGAGTAGAAATTATTGTTCTCATTTTCCAGAAGGGCAAATTAATCTCCAGAGGCTACAAACAGATGGTGACGGGGAAGGCGACTTGACCTTGGGGAGAGAGGCAGTTCCTGGGCTAAACCAGGATGAGAAGCTGTGCTCTGTGAGCTGCCTGTGTATGGCTATCAGAGGTCTTGCAGACTGCCTCCTGGACGGGGCAGGCAGACCATGACATTAACCAGCCTGGACCCAACAACCTTGATGGTTCCCTTCAGGGGCCCCACAGGCAGTGTATCATCATCTTTGTACTTGTTCTAACTCTACAAGCGTTTCTACACACTAGTATTAGTAGAAAATGCTTTCACTCTGACAAGTTGAAACAGGGAGGGGTGGGCAGCCAAGAGGGCGTCACTTGTGTCTCATGACCAGGTCTCCTAATGTTGAGCCTTTTATCTCCTCCATCTCTAAGCTTTGGCATCTTATCCCACCAGCCTCTGTAGAGAGGCAGGTGAGGGAGAGGGTGGGAGAAGTTTAAACTAAATAGCACTGAGAATAGCCTGAGAGGGCCTTGCTTCTTCAGGAAAGAAGAGGACAAAATTCAAAAGAGAAGAGAGGAGAAGGAGAATAACTCTTTACTTAAGAGCAATAGAAAAGGCAAAGAAAAGAGATGCTAGGAGGGAATATTAAAGACCTTATAGGAAAACCAGACATGAAGCCAAAAGTGCCAATGGGAGCTGGCAACACCCTTCTGAAAATTGGAAAAAATGTTCTTTTGGCCACTCTGGTGCCTCTGGCTAAATCTGTTCCATATTTGTGATTTGTGGCACTCAAGCTAAACTAGTGGCCGACCCAGGCTTGAAAGGGTAATAACTTCCAAGGCTGGTTCAGATTGCTGTTGCCAGCGGGGCTCAGAAGACAGACGTCTTCTGAAGGATTAGCAGGGGTCCCCACGTGCCGGCCTCTGGAAGGAGGAAGCCAGGAGAGAGAAAGGGTGGGGGGCAGGAGAACAGGTAAAGGCAGGGCCCACTCTCACAGCCTTTCCTTCGTTCACTTTTCATTCATGGAGGACTGGATGAGCTTCCCCGCATGTCAATCACTGTTTCAGGCACCATCACCTCCGTTAATCTCCACTGTAACCCTACATTATAAGTATTATTTTCTCTATTTTACAGATGAAAAATCAGGTGCTCAGAGTACAGTGCTTAAGGTAGAAAGGGAAGGTTTAGATTATGTTCTGCCTGATTCAGAACCTTACTGCCAGCAATAAAACACACTACAAAGGAGCTGGAAATGACAAGGAGGTAAAAATATGCTCAGAAATGGAAACATTTATTGAACAGTTGTGGGCCATACGACTTGGGCAGGGCCCCTACCTTCCTGGGGTGAAGTGGGTGATGGGATACTAAGCCAACAGAAGGATGGGCATTCCAGCTGGTGTGAAGGAGTAGCCCTTTGAGGGGAGGCCTGGGAGCAGGGAGGGGTAGGATCAGATGTGTGCAGACAGAAAAGACCCACGATTACTAGCAGCTGCTGAGTTTCTGCCCTGTTTCCAACACTACTCTCGAAACTCTCATCTATTATTTGATTTGATTGATGTATCTCCACGGAGTGGGTGTCGTGATACACCTGCCCCCTTTTTAAAAAAATGAGGGTATTTACCACAGACATATGCTGAAGCAATTTCTTCACTGATACTGCTCCTAGGGCAATGGAAACTAAAGAGAAAATAAACAAATGGGACTACATCAAAATGAAAAGCTTCTGTACAGCAAAAGAAATGATCAACAAAACAACAAGAAAACCCACTGTATGGGAGAACATATTTGCCAATGTTATCACTGATAAGGGTTTAATCTCCAATATTGACAGGGAACTCATACAACTTAACAAAAGGAAGATAAGCAACCCATTAAAAACATGGGCAATGGACCTAAATATATACTTTTTGAAAGAAGACAGAAGGAAGGCCCAGAGACATATGAAAACATGCTCAAAGTCACTAATATCCAAGGGATACAAATCAAAATGACAATGCAGTACCATCTCACACTTGTCAGAATGGCTATCATCAACAAATCAACAAACGACAAGTGCTGGCGAGGATGCGAAGAAAAAGGAATCCTCATGCACTGCTGGTGGGAATGCAGACTGGTGAGCCACTGTGGAGAACAGTATGAAGTTTCCTCAAAAAACTAAAAATGGAACTCCCATTTGACCCAGTAATCCCACTTCTAGGAATATATCCCAAGACACTAGAAACACCAATTAGAAATGACATATGCACCCCTGTGTTAATAGCAGCACAATTCACTGTAGCTAAGATTTGAAAACAACCTAAGTGCCCATCAGCAGATGAGTGGATTAAAAAACTGTGGCACATCTACACAGTGGAATACAACACTGTGGTAAAAAAGGAGTTCTTACCATTTGCAACAGCATGGATGGAACTGGAGAGCATTATGCTAAGTGAAATAAACCAGTCAGAGAAAGATAAACATCACATGATCTCACTCATTTATGGAACATAATGAACAACATAAACTGATGAACAAAAACAGATCTAGAGACAGAGAAGCATCGACCAGACCATCAAACCTCAGAGGGAAGGTAGGGGAGAGTGGGGGTAAGGTGGAGAGATCAACCAAAGGACTTGTATGCATGCATATAAGCCTAACCAGTGGACACAGACAACAGGGGGGTGAGGGCATGAGTGGGTGGGGGATGGAGAAGTAATGGGGAGATAAGGAAAAATAAAAATAAAATAAAATGAGGGGATTGAGATGTGGAGAGATAAGTGCCTAACCAGAGGCCACACATCTTAAGTGGCTTAGGAGAAGTTTAAACCTGGTCTGTTCGATCGGAGATCTAGGCTCTTCTCTCCTGAAACCACAGAGGCCTCTCAGCGTCACAGAGGACCATCAAAATTCAGCCTCTTGCAAGCCAGGGGCAAGTGCTGAACCCAGAAATAATACTTATTTGTAAAGCCAGAACCAGCAAAGTCAAGGGCAAGAGATATTTTTTTAAAAAATGTGTATATTCTAGAATGTTTGTGGATAATAGCACGTGGAGGGAGCACTCCCTGCAGCAGGTGCTGCTCCAGGGCTTTCTACGAACAAACTCACACCTGCACAGCCTCCCCATGACGACAGTACAGTTGTCTCCCCAACTCACACATGAAAAATCCCAAGAGAAGGGTACCTTTTCCAATCAGATGGATCACATACGCCAGGGCAAACTCAGACCCAGGTCCGCTGGCATGGGAACGAGCGTGCATTCTTACTGTGCCCACTGCAGAGAAGGTGGTGGTCAAAGACAGGGTAGGGAGGGCTAGGCCACCAGAGGAGGAGAGGCGGCAGCTGTGGCCAAGTCAGACTGAGAAACGGGGGAGGACCACAGAACGGGACAAAGCAGGATGCCTCTGGCCCCTCTCCCAGCTGTGCAGCTGATGGGTACGAGAAGCAGGGACAGCAGCTGGACAAGAGGCAGCCTGGTCTCTCCCACAGTGGAGGGGGCTTGATAGGGCAGGTAGGGGGGGAAGCAGGGGCAAGGATTGGAAATTTGTAATATGACCAACACAAAAGATGATGAAACCTAGAAGAAGGCCTCCATGTTCCTATCTGGAGACCAAAGGAATGCATACAGGGCTTCAAGAACACAGGTTTGTGAAGAAGAAAGTCCATACCCAAGGTAGTTAGGGGATGGCAAGCAGGTCATGGACGTGGGCAAGAGTGAGGGTTGGGGTAGTTGTGACCCCAGGCTGCCCACTATGGTGTGGTCTTGGAGCACGAGAGGCAACTATACTGGGTCCCCACCCGTGCCCTTGTCTATGGGGAAGAAGAGAGGCTGCCTCCATCCCATCTCCTCCTTTGCTGTACTGAGGGGAGACATCTGCTTTGCTCTTGCTAATTTAGTGTGGGAAGCCTGGCCCGTGCTCTGGTGTAGATAACGATGCCTGCCAGCTGGCAGGCAGGCTGGGGAGCCAGGGGCCCAGCCGCATCCCTCCCTGCCTGGCATTCCATCACTCGGCAGCCGGCACCCCGGGAAGGCTGCAGCTGCCCTGTCACCCTGCACGCCCACGTGGAGGCAGTGGGAGGAGGGCAGGGTTCCTGCCTCACACAGGCTTGGGCTGCAGCCTCCAGACCAGCAGGCCTCCCTCATAGCCCTCCAAGCCTGCTTTGCCCAGTCCGGAGCCAAGGGAGGAGTGGGGTTTGAAGGACATGGTCCAGGCTGGGTATGCTGGGGATGGCAAGAACAGATTTGTTGAGAATGATCATGGTCTTGGAGATGCTGTTCTTCCCCAAGTGGGCACAAGCAGCGCAGCAGAGCCCCGTGGTGCCACTGGTTACAGGTCTAGGACAGAGCATCCCTCCGCACAGGTAACTGCACAAGCCTCAGGACAAATGCTTGCTTTGGGATGGGCCAACCCCATGCCTCCTGCATTCTGTCATCTATGCTCACCAGGCTGTGCTGCCTTTCATGTCACCGGGCGTTTTCTCCGCGCTCCCCGGGAGGGGAGCTTCAGCTGCACACTAGGGGACTGACAGGGAAATTTTATCTTTTCATCTTGTTTATCTTTCTTCCCTGCATGGGAACGGCATCTTTCCTCACCCCCCCACCCCTGATGCTGCTCCCTTCCCCAAGCTCTTCCCTGTTCTAAGTGCCCCTCACCACGCTGAAGGCATACCCCTAGGAGGAATCTGAATTTTTCCAGACACCTTAGGAAAACCGGGACCGGAGATGGCCAGCTTCCAAGATGTAGACTGTGACAGACGGGCTTTGTCTCTAAGAGTAGATCAGACGCTGAGAAACCAATAACTGATCTCAGTGCCAATATCACCTTCAGCTAACACATTATTCGAGTTGTTGTTATAAGCCTGTGGATAGCTATTGGATACCAAGTACTTTAGCCACAAGGATGGAAAAAGAAGTATAGCCTTAGCCGGTTTGGCTCAGTGGATAGAGCATCAGCCTGTGGACCAAAGGGTCCCAGGTTTGATTACGGTCAAGGGCACGAATCTCTGTTGGGTTGTAGGCTCCTCCCCAGTCCAGGCCCAGGTCAGGGCACATTGAGGAGGCAACCAATCTATGTGTTTCTCTCACATTGATATTTCTCTCTGTCTTGCCTTTTCTCTTCCACTCTCTCTAAAAATCAACAGAAAAATATCCTCCAGTGAGGATTTAAAATAAATAAATAAATAAATAAATAAATAAATCAGGAAAAAAAAAGTATAACACTTGATCCAGAGACCAAGGAAATAGACTTGGTATTCTGTCCTCAGTTTTCCTAGATTTCTCTCCCATTGATGGTCTCTGTCCAGCAACCATCATGTCCATGCAGATGGCTCCAGATTGACACAACCAACCCTGGGTCTCTAATCTGAGCTCCAGAGACATTTCCAACCACTGCCTGGACATGATATATACTTACACCCTCCTCAAACTCGACATGTCCAAAACCAAATTCATCTATCAACCTAACCCCCCCTCACTCTCCCAAACCTGCCCATTTTCCAAAGTTTGACAGCTTTCTGCCTAAAATGATCCTCCCTACTCCCACTATTCTTCAAGATAACTCAGATTACTTGTTTACTATGTACAAAATGACTGGATGCCATGGAGCACATCATGGTTGGGCTAGGCTCTGTCTTCTGGATGCCCATATTGATTTCAGAGAGGAAGGGAGAGAGAAACATTAACGATGAGAGAGAATCATTGATTGGCTGCCTCCTGCATGCCCCCTACTGGGATTGAGCTCGCAACCCGGTCATGTGCCCTGGCCAGGATTTGAACTGTGTCCTCCTGGTTCATAGTTTAATTCTCAGTCACTAAGGCACACTGACTGGGCTGAACCCCCATACTTTAAGGTCCAGATGAAAAGCCATGTAAAGACTTCCCAAGTGAAGTCTCCCCTAATCCCTCCCAGGCAAAGTGCCTCTCCTTCCTCTGGGCTTCCATAGCACTTACTCTGAATCTCTCTTTCAGCCCCTTTTTGCTCTCTTCCCCATTTTAAATACAAGTCTCTAATGTCTTTCTACCTCTGAAATGTCCCTACTTCCCAATACATTTAGTAATGTCCCAGAAACAGTTCTGCCATTCTGAATTTCTCATTTGTGGAGTGTTGACTGGTGCCTTCTTGTATCTTTCTTATCTAACAGTAATGGGGAACGCTTCTCCACTCATTGCTGCCTCGGCTTTGGTGCCACCCTCCCCAGGATGTCCCCCGTCCTCAATGATCAGGTTGGTTGACTTGTCTATGTGTTATTACACTGTATTTGCTCATGTCTGGGCACTTACCCCTGAACTGAATGTCTTTCTTGCTCCTCCACCCCCTTTGAAAAAAAGACCATGAAGTCAGGGACCATGCTTTGTTAACCTCCCCATCCCATCTTTGTCCTGTTCAATTCACCTTTGGTTCAAAGAAAGCCCCAAAAAGGTAAGCCACATTCAGTAAGGACCTTAGAATTCTGAAGAAAATGGCAACAACTCACAGAGTGCATTTTGCAGCAATTCAGCTTGTCTGTTGCTGGATCCATCCTAGACTGTAGTAGGCACGAGGTAACAATCTGCTTTGGGTATAGAAATTGAGTGATGTGTTATTTGAACTGATGTTAAAGTCCAATCGTTTCCAGCTTCATGAGATTTACAGTCAATTTTGTATGTGTGAAACTAGCCAGATCACCAAGAGAATTTGTTTTCTCATCAATAATAGCAATTTCCACAGCTTAGCACCTATAGTTGTAAATAATTTATTTTAAAAACTCAGCCATATTTTAATTTATTATAACCATCTAGAGTCTAGACACTTCATCATGCTCAAAAATAATAGCTGCAGAGCTATCTTCTGTTTATTTCTGATGCCGCCGCCTCTGATGTGTACATTTATTATACATAGTGATTAACAATGTCAGCTCCAGGGTCAGAGGGCCTGTGTTGCAAACCCCACCCACTCCACTATTCACTAGCTATGAGATTGTGGGAAAATCATGCCATCCCCTCTGTGCCTCAGTTTCCTGGTCTATGAAAACAGTAGTGTTGGTGTTTGCATTGCAGGGTTATGGACTGAATGGACTAATCCATGTAAGGTCTTAGACAGTGCCTGGCACCTGATAAATACTCTGTGAAAAACATAGCTGTTAGGATTTGCTATGGGTGAAGCCAACATAAGAAAAATGTTTGTCTCTATGCCATTCCCGGCCCTCAGCGTTCCTATTCAGTAGGGAGGGGGCAGCATTATCCACATTTTACAAACAGCGCAATTGAAGCAAGATGTCCAGGCAGCGAGCGGCAGTCTGAAACTTGAGTGTAACTCTGTAGATGTAAGTACAAGGACTTTTCCCAGGAAGCCATGAAGCTGTACAGTTGAAATGAGTGTGAGGCATCCCAGAGGGAGCCTGTGACCCCCGACGTCCCTTCTCTACCACGGCTCTCTATGGATGCTCAGCAAAGTCACTTCCCTCTCCATCTCTGAAATGATCTCAGGCTCTGGATTCCCAGATATTTCTCTCACCAGTTTTTAAAAAGCCATATTAGGGTGTTAGGTAAGGTGCTGGCTAGATCCCTTCTTGGTTCGTCACATCCCCTGGCTCCTGAAGTCCTCCCTGCTGGGGTGCCTTGGGTATCGATATATACCTCCCCTGACTGCAGACCCTGGTGCGTTGCAGTGTGTCTTTCTGCTGAGCCAGAACCTTAACTCGCTTGGACGCCCCGCCACACACAAGAAGATTCTGGTTGTACAAGAAAGACCCTGTTTGTGTGGAAGCAGCCCCAAGAGTTTGCGGGTACCAGGAGCATTCCTGTTTCAGAAGCTGGACTATTCAAGAGGAAGCGTTCCCTTTCTGTCCACTAGGGGGCCGCTTGTAGGGGGATGGAAAAAACGGAGGCTTAAAAAATATGCTGCTGAAATTTCAGCAAGAGGGGAAAAGAGAGAGCGCTTGAGAGAGAGAGAGAGAGAGAGAGAGAGAGAGAGAGAGAGCGCAAAGCAGTCCCAGGCTTCCTCGTCTCCTTCACGTCAGAGGCAGGAACCGACTGTGCGAAGGCTGTCGGCTCAACACGCAGAGCCGGAGGAAGGCGCAGACAGAGAGTGGGAGCAGAGAGGGGTCCTTCCTGACCCAAGGAATTACCACGAGTGGAGTAAAGCCGCCTGACTTTTTGATCTTATTTTGGTTGCCTCCTCTTCCTCCTTCCACCCCAGCCCTGCCAGCTGGGAGCCTCCTCTCTTCCTCTCAGAAACGGAGGAAGGGAAGAGAAGGGAAGAGAGGTGGGTTCTCTAGGTGAGCGCATCCGCCGGCTCCAGCCCGCACAGGCAAGGAACCTCTTCGCAGAAAGCTCCTCTCGCTCCCCCGCCGCCCACCCCCAGCCTGGTAAGTCCGTGCGCTCGCTCCTACCGTTTTCTCGCTAGCGTGATTTCAGCACCGCGGAGAGCTACGAGATGCCTTTCCCTTCCTGTGTGTCTGTCTGTGTGTTCCTGCAAGGCATTTGGCACTAAGGTTACATCTATCTCTCTGCTGCCCTGGAGCTGGGTTCTGCGTAGCGGAAAAAAAGGGCACAAAACTATGTCTACCGGATTAAAGGGGAATGTGGACTCCGGCCTTAGGGCTGCGCGTGTGCGTGAGTGTCATGCTGTTGCATAAGACAGGTGAGGTCTGAGCTAAATTGACAGTTGGTTTCTGTGTCTGGGTGGAGGGTTGTTCTATGTAGATAAGAGAGAGGGTTTGGGGAATTAGTCATGCATCTTCATTAACTCTTTCCTGACAAGCCATTCACGCTGGGGAAGTGTTGCAAAGGAAGTCTGGGGGTTTGGGAGTGGAGGTAAAAGTTATGCTCTTCTGAGAGAGGTGGAAGAGATGGTTGTTAAAATGCCAATTTCCCCAGGATTCTCTGGGCTCTTGCTGTGGGAGGAGACCAATCTGACCTTTTACTTTCTCTCCTGGTGTGGATCCATGGCAAGTGGACAGGTGCGACAGGTGAGCGTCAGGATGGAGTGGTTTGTGGGGGCTGAGGTCCCCCTGACCTCACAGTGGCAGGAAAGTGTCTTGAGCTTTGCCAAGATTGGCTGATGTGAATTATACTTCATTTGCAAGGAGGCAGGAAGTGCCCTCCACTTTGCTGCCATTCTTGTCTGTGTATGGTTGAGGACAACATCTGTTCTGCCTGGGGAAGACAGCTCAGGAGAAGGGTTTGCCCTCCCATGTCTGGGAAAGCAGACGGAGGCCGACTCTTTCAGCACTGAGGGGCTCCACAAATAGGTTCATCGTTACTTTAAATTTCATTGCTACTTCTTTCTGCAAGGCTCTGCTCTGTCTCCTCTGCTTCTTGCCTCTCAGAAATATGTTCATTAACTCCCTGCATCTGCCTCGGGTTTGCCTGCGAGACACTATCTGCTTGCTCCCTCCTTCGGCTTTACCCACATCTGGTCTGGTGGGACCGTTCAACAAGTGGTGTTGGGGACTTCCTTTCATCATCCCGGCTCCAGGGAGGGGCAGGTTCACTCCTTCACAACCCCAATGAACTCTAGATTGCAGTCTCTCTTGCTTTTAATTCAGTATCCTGGGCCCCTCTTCCAAGCTGAACAAAGTACTTTCTGCTCTTGTTCTGGTGATAGACGTAGTCCTGAGTGAATGGCAGCACTGTTTTCGGTTTGGTTTGGTTTGGTTTTGACTATGCTTGCCATTGAAGATCCAGTAATCTCTGCTTCAGTGAATGCGGTGAGGAAAAGAGTGCAGTCAGAGGTTGTAATGGCAGGGAAGGAAGATTGAAATAGAGAAGCAGAGCGTCAGAAACCAACACCGACACATTTGTATTTCAACTCTCCTAACTCCTCCCACCCTCGAAACCTCTCAGTTTGAGCAAGAGAGTGGATGGCTTTCTGCATGACATGGCCCTGAAGGTTTAAAAAAATCCATGCCCTTGCAGTGAAACCTGTCCCAAAGCACCGTTTATTACTGAAGTCACTGTGCTTAGTGGTCATTATCTTATTAATGCCCTTAAATTCTCTCTAAAAGAAGTGCTCAGTGTCCTTACTGGGCCCACTTAATAAATGGGGAGACATAGGAGTTGGAAGTGCGAGGCTTGAGCATAGCAAAAGTGGAAATAACACTTCTGGTCTCCTATTAGCTCATCACCTCTGAGGTGCAGAAATGCTCCTGTGTGGAGGAGCAGAGATGGATCACTCCCCAGTGGACAGAGTTGCAACTGAAGCCTTTTAGTGAGCTCAATGTGGAGCAGTGACTTCACCCTGGTGAAGAATGAGAATCAACCAGGAGTCACAGGTGCTGCTGGCCTCGGGTTCTCAGCCAAGAAAATGGCTAGGAGCCAGGCAAAGAGTTCTCTGGGCTTACTATGAAGAGAGAGAGAGGCCCAGGTTTGTGGCCTCTGGGGTGAATTGATATCACATACCTGATTGCCATACTCACCTTGTCCCAGAGATTCCAGTTGAAGGCACCCTTCTGGGGCACATTGCTGTGAGTGTCTTGGTTCTAGGTATTTAATAACTTTACTCTCCTCTGAGCCATCTCTGCAAGTGCCTCCATTGCATCTTTGGTGGCTCAAAATATGATGACTAAGGAGCAGGAGACAGCTGGGCTCTCAGCGCCTAAAGAAACCTTAGTGGAGTAATGGGAGATGGACACAAACCCACCTCACATACCAACTTCTCCCATGACAGCCCTTGCCTCCCATCTGGCCAGCATTTTGGAGAAACAGCCACCGTGTTCTCATATCCAGCCCTTGTTCACAGAGCAGGACTCTGCTGGCTGCTTCTGAGATCTGGGGATGAGAGAGATGTGGGGAAAGGTGGAGGAAGGAGAAGGTGGGCACCCTGCTTTATTCTCCACAGCCATGGGTTAACATCTTTGACCTGGAGAGCACTGCTGTTACTAAAAAAAATCCAGGTAAAGTTTTATAGAATAAAATGTACTGATCTTAAATACTCAGATTAGTGAGTTTTGACGTTTGTGTTAACCACTACCCCAAATATATACAGAAGTTCCCTTGTGCTTCCTTCCAATCAATTTTCCCTCCCCCCACTCCATCACTCTCTGATTCCTATTAACATAGCTTCCACTGCTTCATGTTGCAGTGGAAATATATTGCTTAAGGTGATACTTAATGAGCATGTTATGTAGATCCTAGACTTTTAAGAGAACATTTCAGAACTCTGAGGTTACTGTCATTGTGTGGGTGGCAGAGAGGATAGGGGAGGGGTGCATTCCTTGTCCAAGATTATGGTCATGGTGTTAGAAAGTCAAGTGGTCATTGTGAGTGTGCGTGTGTGTGTGTGTGCGTGTGTGTGTGTGTGTGTGTGTGTGCATGCGCACGCGCACACGCGCATACTACAATCAAGTCCGAATAAGAACCACAGAGACCCCTGCAAGCCCCTACCTCTGAGATGACCTGTTATTTGATGGTGAAGTACGTGGAAAGAATGTTAAAATTTCTATTCAAAACTTGGAATTCAGCATTTAGGTGGTTGGGCATAAGTCATCCTATCTGGACTTCAGGAGGAAAGAGTACTTGTGTAAGAATACTAGGGGAAGAGAGAGGAGCATTCATTGTGGTAGTGTTTATGCAATGAAATTTGGCTCCATCAACAAAGGTCATGGCTAAGATTGCTGTTTCTCCTTATTGAAAAATGGCTTTAGAACCAGAAGACACTGCAGAGATTCATGCCCCATCATATACTATCATAGTCCCATTAAGGATGTCTCCATTCTTCCTTCTTCCATCCCTGGTTGTAGGTTAGGATAGGGAGTCTCTTTTCTATTTTATCATAAAGAAGCATTAGAGTTATCAGAAGGTTTTGATGATTTTGGTGGAAAAAATACATACACACACAAACCCCTACACCCACTGGTTTCTGTAAATGCTCTATGCTTAGAGAATGTTACATAAAGATGGGCCTTTTGTGCACATTTCAAACATAGGTCCTCAACTAAAAACTCAGTTTCTGGCAGATAAACCAGAAAATCAGAATCTTTAGTAGACCTCAGAATTTGACCAAGTAAGTCAGAGAGCTCTTTGGATGCTTGGTAGATGAACATGTTCTCTGCTTCTCCTCACTCAGAGCCTTTACTAAGCATTTCTTCCTGGAGCTGCCCTTTCTGGGATCGCCTGCCTCAGGGAATGCACTGTTCATTCAGAGTGCATTTATGGGAGGCTCCTCCCTGATTCAGCTCTCCCAGCTAGGATCCCTGAGTGGAGCGTGAGTTGCTAAGCCACCAGGTCATGGCAAGTTAGAAGACAGTCACAATGTGGGTTTCTGAATGTCTAGGCAGAATTTTGTGCAGAAACACAAAGTTTGAGTGATCATTACCAAACCAGTTCCAGTGGATGGCTTGGGAGAAGTGCAGAGGCCTCTTTGCCTAGTGTTGACCACAGACTGTTAACGAAGATCAGATGAGAGTCCTGCTTAACCGGAGTTTCATCTGCAGAGCAAACTCGGTGGGTAGGGGAAGCTGGAATTGAGTAGTTTAAAAGCTGTTGCCAACTGTAGGTAAGAATCTCTCAATCTCTACCTTGAAACATGACTTTGGGCTAGAATTGCATTGATAACTAGAACACAGCAAGTAAACTCTCCTCTATTCCCCAGCTGACGTGTCAGCTGGCAAGGGAACATAAGCAGTCTTGCCCTCTTCTCTTTCCATCCTTTATTTTTTATTTATTTTTTGTAATGAAATATACATAATATAACATTTACCCTTTTAAGTTTACAGTTCAGTGGCATTAAGTACATTGACACTGCTGTGCAACCATCATCTCCATCCATCTTTGGAAGGTTTCCATCTTCTCAAACTCAACCTCTATACCCATTAAACAACAATTCTCCATTACCCTGGCCCCAGCCCCTAGCAGCCATCATTCTACTTTCCATTTTTATGAATTTGACTCCTCTAGGTACTTCATCTAAGTGGAATTATACCATATTTGTCTTTTTGTGTCTGATCCATGTCACTTAGTTTTAATGTCTTTAAGTTCATCCATATTACAGCATGTGCAGCAAAATGTCATTTTCTGTTAAGGTTGAGTAATGTTGCATTTATTTATCACATTTTGTTAATTCATTCATCCATTGATGGTCATTCATGTTGCTTCCTCTTTTACTCCTTTAATTGTGGACAATTTCCTATGCTTTGCCCTCCAACCAAGAGGAAAAGGGACACTCTCTGGTCATGGTTCCCATTGAGTTGAAATTTTCCCCTTTCCCCATAAAGACTAAGAAGGTGGCTTTTTTGAGGCAAACCAATGAGTTGGGTCTGACTCCTCCATTCTGGCTCCTGGCTCTCATTGTTGATGGGGCAATAGACAAGTTCAAGTCAATTTGAATCCTAAACTCTCATCTATTCTCCAGCTGACGTGCCCCAATCTTACCCCAGAGAGGTGCCAGAAGACAGAGAAGCTCCTTGGCAGGTATATCTCTAGGTGCTTCTCAGTGTTTGCATTACAAGATGAGACTCCACAATGAGAGGAGGAGTTCTGGGTCAGTGACAAATGAGCATGCATTACAGTTTTCTGAAGGATTCTAGGCCTGGTCTCCTAGCGTTTTCTGTCCTTAGATCAGGCACCACCATGCTCACCCTTATTTGGATCCTGTAATAACATTGTAGGCTCTGGAAGCAGATGACTCAATAAAAGATTGTTGCCCTAGCTCAGTCAAACCCAAAGCTAACTTTATATATGCAAATCTAGGTGACTCAGTTGGCAAACTCATTAGTCAACAGAGCCAAATATCAACAGTACGATTGAAATTTCTTTTGAGAGTCAAATTTTTTAAACTTAAATTTCTCCTAATGCCACTTCTTCAAAATAGACTCTCCCAGGGCGTGATATTTTGTGGAAGAGCCACAGTAAAAGGGCCAAAGAGCCACATGTGGCTCGTGAGCCTCAGTTTGCCGACCACGGTCCTAGCTGGTTTGGCTCAGTGAATAGAATGTTGGCCCTCAGACTGGGTTCAGTTCCGGTCAAGGGCACATACCTTGGTTGCAGGCTCCCTAGTCCTGGTTTTGGTGCATGCAGGAGGCAATCAATCAGTGTGTCTCTCTCACATCAGTGTTTCTTTCTGTCTTTCTCTCTCCCTTCCACTCTCTCTAAAAATCAATGAAAAATATCCCCAGGTGAGGATTAACAAACAAACAAACAAACAAACAAACAAAAATTATCAGGACCCAGGAGAAATTTATAGTTCTTTTAATCTAGATGAATTCTCATCATACTATGTGGTATGAAGGAATCAGAGAGGAAAAAAGCCTAGGACATTGATCCCAGGACAGTATTAAACCAGAATGGCTAACATTTGACAACAGCTTAACAACTCTCTGGGCTGGAATTTGGTCTTTGATCCTAGTCCACCTAAGAATTCATAATCATGGGTCTTGATAGCTTGAATCTTTCTATCGGGTAATGATAATGCTAGCAAACACTGACTGATTCCCCGCTAAGACCTTTAGTCAAGTGTTTGGCACAGAGAATGCCCCTAATAAATGTTTATTATCATTACTATCAATAAGCACTTTAAATAACTTATATCATTTGGTGGCTAAAATGTTATGACATATACCCATTTTATAGACGAGGAAACTGAGGCATAGTGATATAACTGACTTGCTCAACTTTCCACAGCTAACAAGTGATAGAGTAACTCAAAGCCAGGTTTGCAGCCTTCGTTTTAACTGCTTTCTTCTATTCTTTTATCTTCTTCTGGCAATGAATAATGGCTCCATTGTGATTCCTTTAGGAGAATTTTGCATTTTGCATTACTGCTAACTTTATATATGCAAATCTAGGTGACTCTCCACCTAGATCACCTACCCGTTCTTTAAGGTCCCAGAGAGCTCAGCACAGGGCCTGGCTCACAGTAGGGGCCACTCAAGACTTTCTAATAAGCTGTTGGTTTTGCTCAACTTAAATAAAGGGGTTCCCCCACTTGTTTCCATTGCTTAATAATAATTATATTAGTAATAACTATTACTGATGGGTGTTCACCAGGTGCAAGGTGCTGTACCAGGTGGTGCAATAGAGTATTGCTCTGGATTCTCACTATATCGGGAACTGGTAATTCTCATCTGTTGGAGGTAGCTGTGTGGAAAGTGCTGCGCTCATTGTTGTCCAATCTGCTGTACAATTCGTACAACATTTAGCAGGAGGGTTGCCAAGGAAAACCTTCTGCAGGCAAATGAGAAAGGGAGACCCTGGTCATAGCTTTTTCCTTTGAAGACCACAGGAGACAGAATGCATAGATGAAGGAAACAAAGTCCCCAAATTCAGAGAGGCTAAGTAGCTTGCCTGAGGATACACAGCTAATCCGTAGTAGGGTTGGCTTTGAACCCGGTCTGTTTGAAAGGGAGCCCAAGCTCTTTCCCTCCTCTGTGCTGTTTCTGTCTTAGTCACATCCTTTCGCACCCTGGGCCACACGTGCAGTATGAAGCAAGGCCTGGGGCTTATTACCAGAACAGTTGGCTTCATATTCCTGCCCCACCAGGTCCTGACTCGTGACCTTAATTTGAGGGTCCTCACCAGAACCCTCTCTACCTCCCTCCCCTCCCTTCCCCTAAAGTCTAAAGAGATCCTCACACATTCTTTAAGGGGTTCTTATGGGAATTAAATGGGGCACAAGTGCAAGGTGCCTAGCACAGGCCCTGGCAGGGAGCACTTGCTATTTCCTGTGGCCTAGGGGCTCTGTGAAATGGGGGTGGGGTGGGGTTAGGGTTAGGGTTGGGGGGGGAGGAGGGAAAGAGGGGGGTGGAGTGTCACCTTAAAACAAGCTGACAATGACCAGGGCTGACCTGGATTTTATATTCTCTTCAAGTGCTAATGGGCTGGGTTGGCCCTTGTTTGAGATCACCTTGATTTGAGGGGCATGTGTTGGCTATTTTTTCTCCTCCTCCTTTATTACCAAGAGCCTGGCAGCTGATATTTTAAATATCTGAAAGATACCTCTCACCAATTAATTACCTGGAAATTGTACTAGACTGAAAATTAATTTGGGCCTTAAGAAGACAGCGGGTTTCTGAGCCCGTTCCGCTAGCAGCTGGAGGCCAGGAACCTGAGGAATCCTGTTCTCCCGCCTTCCCCGCCCTCCAGAGTCTCTGCCATTCTGGCTGTTATTTATGAAACCTTTTCCCTTCCTTTATAATTATGTTTTCCATAAGAAGAACATCAACGGCCACCTCCTGGCTGGGCTAGAGTAATTGTTTGAATTTTTCGACTGTGCGCAATTTCAAAGGCTCGAGTTTATATAGATTACCTTGAATTTATCTCCACAAGCGCATCAGGAGAGGAGCTGCCGCCGGCCTGGTGAAGTATTGTAAGCCCTGTAGCCACCGAGCGCCGGCAGCTGCGTATGCTCTGTTTATCTAAATGGATTTCCGCAAAACAGATTCATTAATAAACCAGGTTTTGCAAGCCTGTCCTGCCGTCTCCTATGGGCTTGTCAATACCAAGGTCAGCAGTGGGGCCTGGCCAAGGGACAGATGTGGAGAGGAAGTCAGCTGACAGCAGGCCAGCTGTGAGCCAGGGGTGGAGGGGCCTGCAGAGGGCAGAGGGCAGAGGGCAGAGGGCAGAGGGCAGAGGGCAGCATCAGGGCAGGGAGCCCTGCCCGCGGAAAGGGGAGGCTCTGAATACCAGATGACAGCCCTGCAAACGGTGATGCAGGAAAGGGCAGAGGCCACGCAATCTACAAGGTGGCTTATTCCTCTCAGCGGGTGACCCAGTCTGGGCCACGGGGCGATAGAACTTATAAACCCAGCCATAAAGGCCCTCGTTCATTGCCGTGTATATTTATAGAGATATAAATGAAGTTCAATACTGATGAAAGTCACTATAAAAGCTAAAGACTTCATCTGTCTCTATACTTCAGGTGCAGGTTAGTCCAGGCTTCTTGCCTTTCTTTGACCGAGAGCCACTAATGCACGAGCTCATGTGCGTGCGCCCACACCCCCCAAGTGAGGTGGGAGTGGGGAGGCACCCGCAATGATGCGCTCTCCCCGTATCTCTGTGGGCTGTGGAAAAGCAGCGGGAGAAAAAGAGAAAAGGGAGAAAGCGCTGCCAAAAATCCAGCAGCTTCAGTCGGGAGTCTGGCTTTCAATAAAACAATTTGAGGGAGGTTGGCTTTTCTTTTCTTTTTTTTTTTATTTTTTTCAGGGTCCATTTGCTGTGTACATTCAAGTGGAAAGGCCATTTGTTTTATTGTGGTAAAATATACATAACACAAAATTCATCATTTTAACCATTTTTAAGTTTACAGTTCAATGGCATTAAGTACATTCACGTTGTTGGGCAACCACCACCACTAGGAGTCATTTAAAAAAAATACTTTATTGATTTTTTACAGAGAGGAAGGGAGAGGGATAGAGAGTTAGAAACATCGATGAGAGAGAATCATCGATCAGCTGCCTCTTGCACACCCCCTACTGGGGATGTGCCCACAACCAAGGTACATGCCCTTGACTGAAATCGAACCTGGGACCTTTCAGTCCTCAGGCTGATGCTCTATCCACTGAGCCAAACCGGTTTTGGCTAGGAGTCATTTATTGAAGATGCACAAGTTTTGGGGTGTCCACTTCTTTTTCAATAGTGAGCCCAAACAATTAGTTTCATGTTGTATAGGCCACATTATTTTTAATCCACAACACTAGCAAAGTAACACCTTTCAACTACTCAAAATCATAGATATTCAGTAGTAATACCAAAATAATTTTTTTTAAAATGGAATTTATGCAAAAAGTTAACAATTTTAGGTCTGATGGTATTCACTAATCATTCTTAGTCAAATCAGTAAGAACTCTGGGATTTTTAAAAATCTGTTCGGGTGACACTGGTTAATGAAATTATATAGGTTCCAGGTAAGGAACAAGTTTTTGCTTTTCATCGCACCAGCTGACATGTGGACCTGAGACTGCAAAGCCCTGACCCGCCCCAGCCGAGCTGTCTCCACCGACCGCCTTGTATCCCCTACTGTCCATGCTGGGTCAGTAGGAGGGCAAGCTGAAATGGTGCCAAACAAGGATTTGAATCCTGGCTCTCCCACATACTGGCTGTGTGGCCTTGGAGAAGTCACTCGACTTCTTCGAGCCTCTGTTTCCTCACCCCTGAAAAGGATAAGTACCAGTAGTTCCTATCTCTCAGACTTGCTGTGTGTGTGAAATGAGATGTCATTTTCTACAGCGAGGCTCATCACAGCCTTTAGCACACAGAGGTGTTCTATCAGTAGACTTCTTTATTAATGGAAATGTCTGTAGTAGAAGAGGAGCATTTTGAGAGTGGAAGTCAGGAATCACATGCCTATTTGACACATATTCTCTCCATGGAATGGCAAGACACCATGTGACCGCGCAGTGCATTTCCACCCTGCCCTCTTTTCATCTCCACACCAGGCATCCTCAGTCTTGAGAGGCCTCAGGGCCACAGTGCTGGGGGCAGCCACTCAGAGGGAGGTTGACTGACCAAATGAGATGGCTCTTACCTTCCTGGAGTGGCCCCCTGTCTGTATCCCTGTAACTGTCTCCCGGGAAAGGCCAGGGCAGCAATGCAGCCTCTGTAGGCGCAGGCCCCTAGGGAGTGTGTCTTTGGGTCACCAAGGATGCTCTTCCAGACCTGACCCTCAAAAGGTCAGCAGATCATGCCAAGTGTTTGGCACACTTCAACCACCCATCATCCAGGGGAGGGCCAAGTGGAAAATCCTGGAGAAGACCGAGGAAAGGGTGCAGCTGATCTGGGCCCTCATACGTACTGAGTGGGAGGGGGAAGAGGCCACTCGCAGTCCATCTCTTATTACTCATGGTCTGAGGCACAGGACAAGAGTTATTAAAATGCAAAGTAGGAGCATGCCATACCCTTCTCTCCACCCCACCCCCTTTTTAATTTTATCAGCTTAATTTAGAGAGACTGAGAGGCTCAGGCAGCCATGCTGGGAGGCTGGGAGGGATGGGGAATAAAGCACTAGAGAGGGTCTGTGGCGGCTCTTCTGGCAGCAGCCTCCCTCCCACCCCTTAGGGCTCCCTCGCAGGGCCCCAGAGCCCCTCTTCTCTCTGGCTGGAGCCCAAGAGACTGTGACCAGTTTGGGACTCTCTCTGCACATGCGTGTTTCATTGTTTCTGTGCTGTGTTGGGGAGGGAGGAAGGCATCCTGGGGCCTCCTCTGGTGACCACATTTAACAGAGTAGCTGGGTTCCCACCTGACAACCCCCCACTCTGCCACTGCCACATGGGGAACCTGGGAGGAGACCTGACTCCTGTTCCTTGAGACACTTTGCCCTTTGCCTTTTTAAGTTAATTTTTTAGATAATAATTTTGTGTTATTTATCATATTATAATTTTTCAAATTAAATTTATTGGGGTAATGTTGATTAATAACATTGCATAGATTTCAGGCATACCACTTTGTAATATGACATCTGATGAGGTGGGGTGACATACTGTTTAGCTAGAGAAGAACAGCATGTGCAAAGGCTCTGAGTTAGAAAGATTATGTTGGAAGGCAATTGAGAACTGGAATGTAGCTGGACACAGAATCACAGGATCATGGTGAGAATGGTGGGAGATGAGACTGAAGAAGGAGATTAGAATTGGGGCCTTCTGTCAGGGTACCCATGGGAGAATTACCAACAGCTTGGGTGCTTTAGGTATGAGGTCTTAGCTGTGTTGTAGGATGCAAGCCTGTTGCCTCTTTTATCAGAAAAGTAAAGGCATAGCATAACAAAATTTTATTCACTATTGAATATAATAATTTTATTCAATACATGTATTCTTATATATATTTTAAATTTTACTTCAGTTTTGCTTTTTCCTTTATTTTTATTGTTGACACTATTACAGATGTCCCCACCCCTCACCCCCGCCTCCAAGCTTCTCCCCCCCCCCCCCTTTGGCCATCACAACACTTGTCTGTGTCTATGGGCTATGCATATATGTTCTTTAGCTAATCCTTTCACCTTCCTTCACCCAGTCATCCCTCTCCCCTCCCCTCTCTCAGCTGCCAGATTGTTCCATATCTTTTACTGCAAGATCTCCAAGCCAAGAATGATGGCAGGAACTTGGAGGTGGGAGGGACCTGTGAACCTCTACATCTCTCATCTCTACAGAACACTGGGGGACGCTGTTCTGCTCTCATTTTAAAAACATGAGGCTTGTTCTCAACCACCCGTGCCAATAACACCACTCTGATTGGCCATACAGGGGTTAAAGGCGTGATTGTCTAGTGAGAAGGAGAAATAGAGAAGCAAAACAAGAGATGCCCGAGACCAGAATCCTTGAATGCTCATTCTATTGGCTTTAGCTGTGCCGTAAGAAAATTGTCTGCTCTGTGTCTTCGACTCCCTCTCTTCTGGAAAGAGGATGAGGCTGGGAAGCTCCCATGCCAGGTCCCCAGTCAGGGAAAGTGCTTTCCTATTGATCTGTGTGTCAGCAATTCAAATGGGGTATTTATCCTGCGGCTGAGCACCTAATACAAATTTAAATTTTCGTTTAAAAAAATCGAAAGGGAGGCAACCACTCCTCAAGGAATACCTCAGAAAGTAAGAAGACAGCCACACACAATTCAGGGCCTCAGGAAGTGCTGCAAGACTTCGATGGTGAGGTTTGCCAAGAGGTGCCTCAGATCCTGGAATTTCTCTTCTTAAATGCCCCTCCCTCCCACCCAGACACCCTTCCCAGGCTCTGCAGCTCCAAACTGAGACCCTGACTTTGTCACTCCTGCCTTTGTCACTCCATTGCTTGGGCAAATGGCAGATACTTCTCTCTGAGCCCTCCTGTTGCATAAGTCACAGGACTTATATACAGTGATGTCATATATGCAGTGCTCTTGGAGCAGTTCCCAGCACATAGTAGGTGTTCAACAAAGGTTTAGTTCCCTTCTGTGACTCCCCTATTCTAATTCTTCCTTACAATCTGATTGCAGCCAGCTACTGCCTTCCTTGAAAGATTGTAGCCACTAAATCACACATATGTGTAAATGATTGCTAATGGATTAATAGGTGGGGTAGTGGCATTCACAGGAAGCAGAGGAGAGAAAGGAAGGAAGCTTTAGCAGCAGAATGTTAGAAACTGGTCACAGGCCTCTATAGAGGTATTTAGGACAGTGGAGCTTTTGCAAAGTCCCTTAACTCATGCCAATAAGGAAACCACCTGTCCAGTCATCTGTAAGGTCAGGAAAACAGGTCATGTTATCATATAAATTACTTTAGAAAAATGGGAATATTTTAAAAATATCCAGTTTTTGTTAAAATTTGTGATCATATTTTTTTCTTCTTTTTTCCTTAGGTTTTAAATCACTAATCTGATTTTGACTCTAAAAGTCTACCCTTCAAATGCAGATCTTGCCTAGGCATTCATTGCCCTGCCAGCAGCAAAAAGGCCATTTGCTTAGTCAAAGAGTATATTCTGCATTGTATATGGACTTTCTCTGACTACAGACAAACTATATGAACAACCACTTCTAACTCTTATTTGGCCACATGTACTTTAGGAAATGGGGGAGGGATGTTTGGAGTGTAATTTTACTATCATGTTGAGGTTCAAACCCAAACTCCTGAGAACCCCTCGAATCAAAATTTTAGACTTACTAGTAGAAAAATATTAAATACCAACAATATGGACTTCATCCTACAACTCCAAAGATTCTACCAGTTATATTGCTGCTCTTCAATATTCAATGTAGAGTGGATACCCTATCATCTGTTGGAGGAAAGATTCATTGGCTGGTGTTTGGCCATTTATTCCTTCTCTGGGTAATCTTTGAGATGTTGTTGAAGATTGGTGATTTAGCATACTAAGTAGCACTAGTAACTTTACATGTTCTCCTTTCATCATATTTACTATCATTTAAATAATCTATTTTCTGCTTCATTTACTTTTCTATTCTATGAAAGAACTGGAATCCCCGGGGTAGCTCCTGAACACTCTAAGCTTTTTGTCTTCATTGCATTTTTAAGATGTATTTGGCACCACAGACACTGTCTCCCATCACTTCACCTCCATTTCCGTGACACATGCTGGGATGCAAAAACAAACATATTGGAGAGTCCTCAGTCAGAGAAGCTATTGTTCTAGGAACTGTCCTCGATGTCAAATATCCAGCACTGCTGAACCCTCAGAGCTCATGAAACACACATTCCAGGGGAGACATGCAACAAATCCACTGCCAACTTCTGTTGACTTGACCTTCTCATTATCTCTTAACACGTGTCCATTTATCTCCATCTCTAACCTGCTAGCACTTTATTTAAATTTTCATTATCTTTCTGTTTTACAATTAAAATGAGACCCTCACTAGCTTCCGTATCTTCTCTTGCCTTCTTCTAATCTTTAATCTTCTTCTTCTTTTTTAAGAAGCCCAAAAGCATTTATTTGAAATCAGCAAAAATACCAATTGGGGACACACTAATTTAGGCAGAAGCTTAAACAGTGTTTCCTCTTCCAATCTATTTCTACATGTTAGAGATCTCATCAATATGTGTATCTGATCATGTCACTCCCCTACGCGAGACCTTCAAGCATTTCCCATTGATCTTGAGATATAAACAAAAATCCTTAACATGGCTCTGCACGGTCCAGCTCCTGTCTCTTCCTCGAGATTTGCTCGTCTTCACCTTCGGGGCTCCACTCACACTAGACTCAGTTGGAGTCCCCCAGACTTCCTACATTCTGCTGTGTGCTATGCTCATCCTTCTCTGCATCCTCCAGCTCCCTCCATCCCATCTCTCCATACCTTCCTTCCTCTGCTTAACTCATCTTCATCTACAAATCTCAATTCCTATGCTTCTCCCTCTAGGAAGCCGCCCTTGGATCCCCAGACCAGGATAGGTGCCTGTTACATGCTCTCATGGAACTCTGTAAATTTTCTACTTATCATTTAATTCTTTTAGTTGTGAAATGTAACATATCTATAGAAGCACACATGAAATATAAACATCAAAATGTAATAAATAATAATGTGCCCTGTAACCACCATTGGGGTCAAGCAGTAGAACATCATCAGGACTCCAAGGCCACCCTGAACAGTTCTCCCTGATCACAAACCCCTCCCCACACTGGAGAGAACTGTTTTTCCTGACTTCATGGCCATAATTTCTTTACTTTTATACCAATTTTGTTAAATTTAATAAAAATATTAAGAATAAAAAACATCAACTTTTATATAAATGTCTCACATTTATTAGTACATATCCAGTCTCCTGGTAGTGGGTACATCCAAAGGATCAGGGAGAGGTCTATTTTCTATTTGTTTGCTTTGTCTTCCTGGGGTCTCCTCAGTCTTTGGTGCACAGCATGTCCTCAGTAGATATTTGGAGGCAGTGTGAATGAGATGACACCAAGCAGCCCGCACACAAAAGCTGAGCTATTATGAGGATCCTTGTGAGGTTTGCTTTTCAGAAAGGGGCCTACAAATTGGGGGTTAGGGCATCCACTGCATATGAGGAACTTCCTTCCAGAAACTTGAAATAAGAAAGGAGACTGCGTAAGCTCTATGGGGAAATGACTCTGTCTGTGCATCTGTTGGTGTGACTACTCATTTATCTATCTATCTTTCCAAGCATGTCATATCATGCACCTATTGAAATATACTAGAAAGATGGAGCATTGTAGCAGACCTGGGTGGGAAAAACGATAATGGTCTTTTATGCAGACATAAGTATTGCCTCCATTCACGACCTGCAGCAATAAACCCCAGCCCTGTCAGCAACTCAGACCAGAAGATGGTGAGAAAATAAACTGTGTCTCAGGGGTTTGATTCATGAGGGAGGAAAGCCATGGCAGGATCATGGAAACACATGAATTATTCACAGTCCAAGCCCCGTAAGGAAAAAGAGGAGGAGGGAATGACCAGGAAACACCCATCAAGAAAATAGAGCTCTCTCCGAGGCGGTGGCAGTGAGAGAGGCCTACCACGGGGACTAAAGCCAGGCATGAAGGGAGGCGGAGCACCTTGTCCCTCAGACAGGTGAGCAAGAACACCTGGCGGGATTGAGGTGACTCTCTAGTCCTGGGGTGTCCCTCCCTCTGACAGTCAGCGAGCAGCAGCCAAGCACTCATGATTGACTTTCAAGGTCAGTCCTGGTGCAGGTTCACTGCTGCCCTGTGGTTCCAATGGAGGAAGGCACATCTGACTGGGGTGGTGGCCTGGAGGGGGAGCAGGAGAGTGGGGAGGTGGTGGTGGTGGGGGGAGAGGATGAGCCACCCTCTCAGAAGCATTGCTTTACCTCCCTCCTGGTTGTGTGTGAGTGTGTGAGGAGGGTGTGCAGCTAAGGAGAAGAGATGAGGCTTGTTCCTGAAAACAGAAGAGAGGCTTAGGGTGTGTTGAAGTGAGACAGCCCCTGTGAGTAAGAGACCTGAGAGGAAGGTGAAGCTGATGTCAGGAGCCGAGGAAATGCAGGAGCGCAGTGGAGAAGACGAGGCATAGTTAGAAGCGGGACCACAGCTACATTGCTTCGAGTGAGAGGCAGCCGGGCTCGTGCAGGCGGATCCGTCTGGCTTAGAGACTTAGGTGGGTGGACACAACCAATGGGTGTTTAGTTACCCACCAAGAGCACAGCCCAGGGTGTCTGCAGTATTTACTGAGCACCATGTATGTCACAGGCTGCCCTTAAAGAGCTTACACTCCAACTCGAGGAGACAGATGATGAGCATGTAAATAAATAATCAAATGAGATACCAACAATTGCTAGGGAAGCTGTGGAGCAGGGTCATGTGTCTGCGACGAACTGGGCATGTTGGGAGGCAGAGGGGCTGCTTTCGCGAGGGCCGTCAGGAAAGGCCTCCGGGACCAGGGGGCATTTCAATTGAGCTCTGAGAGGGGAGTGGGGGCCAGCCTCTGGGGGAAGCAAGGAGCTCAGAATGGGGCTGAGCAACGAAGGCAATGCAGTCAAGAAAGCAACTCAAAAGTCCAGGTCACGTGACCTCACCGAGCCTCAATTTCCCCAGTCTGCAAGATGAGGGGGCTGGACTAGCTGGTTGCTAAGTCCTGCTCAGTGTGGCCAGTGGCCTCAGCAAGTATTCACGGAAAAGGTGGGGCCCAACTTGGGTCTCAAAGAAAGATCCTCCAAGTACCAGTGAGGTGGTTGAAAACACCACCAACAAGAGCAAAACAGGAGTATTGGCTTTCCCCCTGACTGAGGCCGGGCCCTCCTTCCTCCATCAGATGGGGAACCTTCTTCCTAAAAGGCAGCCCAGGCGCAAACTCTGCTGCCTCCAATGCTTTGCTGAAATGAAAATCCATTACTTCTTGTTCCCATGGAAAAGTACTTCTATTTGGCCACTTATCTCATTCTGCCTTTTACTGTAGTTAACAAAGTGACCAACCTATTTATACATCTACTTTACTTATTTGTAAACTCTTTGTTCATCTCTGAACCCCCAGCACAGGGCCAGGCTTGGGGCAGGTGACCCCTGGAGGCTGAAGGACTGAATAAGTTGAGGATGGGGAGGTGCCTTCATCAGCTATCGTAACCAAGGGCCACAGAACGGGGGCTGAAACAACAGGAATTTATGTCTCGCAGCCTGGAGGCTGAAAGTCCAAGATCAAGGTGCTGGCTGAGTCAATTCCCGGTGAGGATGCCCTTCCTGGTTTATGGTGGCCACATTCTTGCTGTGTCTGCACTTGGTGGAGAGAGAGAGAGCTCTAGTCTCTCTTATGACACGGATCCTGTCAGATCAGGCTCCAGGCTCACAACCTCATTTAACCCCAATTACTTCTGGAAAGGCGGTGTCTGCAAACACAGCCACACAGGGGTTCTGCCTGCTCAGCCCCTTGCTTTTGCCTAACTGTGACCTTGGCTATGGTGTTCCCCATCCAGGTCTCCAGTTCCTCTGCTTCAAGGTAGGGGGAGAGGGACAGTCCTTTCCTGGGTTTTATGGGGTGAATGGGGTAATGTTTCCTAATTACTTAGTGTTCCTTGGAGCGCAAGTTCTGTGAGTCAGGCTAAAGGATTCTTCTAACCCAGTTTCTTTCAGAGACTATTCATCCAGAAACATAAATGAGCATTTAAAGGAGCTCAGAATCTGGGGATTGCAGGCCTGAGACAGCCTTGGCCTCAGCAGAGGGTGGCTGAGGAGGGGCCAGGCATCGTCTGCAAGATATGTTGCTTGACATCAGGCTCCTCAAGCTCCCCTCTTCCTTTTGCCTCAGAGTTCCCAAATCCATGTCCCGCTCTTACAAAATGCATTTCATTAACTCATTAGGTGGTCGCTGACAGTAGAAACCTTGGGTATTGAAGGGACAGAGCCCTCTGCCATGCTGTACAAAGGGGGTGGACCAGGAGCTCCAGGCAGACGCTTTATCCCTGGTAGACTGCTCTGAGAATGACTGCTGGGGAAGTTGGCATTATGCAAGTAGCCGTGTGTGTGTGTGTGTGTGTGTGTGTGTGTGTGTGTGTGTGTGTGTCTTGTACTCATCCGTGAGGCCAGCCTGCATGAAGTGAAATTGTGACATCCATGCTCTCGGCTTTGACACCTGACAGAAAGGACATGGTTTAAATGTCACAGCAAGGGCCTGTGACAAGGTAGTTAGGGAAGCAGGTGCCTCCTCGCTTGACTGCGCTGTGGAGGTGCGGGGCTCTGACCCTGGGTGCCACATGTTAGTGAATTGATTTTCTAATTTGGAAGTGTTTTTAGGAGGAGTAAAAAAAGTCTGCCATAAAAATCCATATATATTTATTCCTTTACTCAACATCCATTTATTACATATTTGGTCTAAGCCACTGTTAAGCAATGTGAAGGACAACAATTGTTAGACCAACCATCATTATTATCAGCACTCCCATGAAATAGATAGGAATCATGAGTCCCATTGTGCAGAATAAGAAACTGAGATTTTAAATAAGCTATCCAAAGTTTCACAGCCAAAGTTTTATCCATGAGGTGTCAGAATGCAATTTTAGCTCTTCTGGCTCCAAGTCAGACGCTCCAGGGAGGTGACAATTAGGTAAAGGGGTGATGACAAGACCATAGACCACAGCACAAGGAGGAGCAGGTATGGACCATGAGTGGTGTGTAACTGCTGTAGTTCTGGGGAGGGATCTGGAAAGATCCATAGAGGAGGTGACCTTGTGCTTGGAAGCATGGGGACCATTTTTATCATTGGAGGGAAAAGTGGAAGCAGAAGAGGGGCAAGCAGAGGGTGGGTGCACACAGCAAACAGTATGGCATGGCTGGAGCAGTGCTCATCCTCCTGGCTGTCTATCA
Organism: Vespertilio murinus; assembly: GCA_963924515.1. Classification (NCBI taxonomy): domain Eukaryota; kingdom Metazoa; phylum Chordata; class Mammalia; order Chiroptera; family Vespertilionidae; genus Vespertilio; species Vespertilio murinus. Next base: position 18,143,546 of record OZ004719.1, on the reverse strand, counting down.
AAATCATCTGAGTAGTTTTTCAAACAACCAGCACCATGCCTCCATGTCTAGCTATTCTGGTTCAATTTGTCTCAGTTATGGGTGTCATCACTGATGTTTAAGAAAAGCTCCCTTCCCTGGCTGGTCTGGCTCAGTGGATAGAGTGTTGGCCGGACTACTGAAGGGTCCCAGGTTCGATTCCGGTCAAGGGCACATGCCTGGGTTGCAGGCTCCATCCCCAGTAGGAGGTGAGCAGGAGGCAGCCAAACAATGATTCTCATCATCATTGATGTTTCTATCTCTCTCTCCATCTCCTTTCCTCACTGAAATCAATACGTGTGTGTGTGTGTGTGTGTGTGTGTGTGTGTGTGTGTGTGTGTGTACTAGACAGGGCACATTTGCACTGGCTGCTCTCATATCCAGAAATCTAACTTCCTTCCCTTCCTTCCACCAGCTACCGGCACTGGCTTCCCTCTGGCACCTGGGGCTGGGATTCTTTTCTCTGGCTGCCTGCAGGCACCCGGGATTAGGCTGCCTTCCTGATTGCCCCTAACCGCTTCTGCCCGCCAGCCTAATCACCCCCTAATAACTCCCATGCCAGCCTGATTGATGTCTAACTGCTCCCTTGCCAGCCTGTTTGCCCCCAGCTTCCCTCCTCTCCAGTATGGTCATCCCTAACTTCCCTCCCCTGAAGGCTTGATTGCCCCCAACTGCCCTCCCTTGCAGGCCTGGTGCCCCCCAACTGCCCTCCCCTGCTTGCCTGATTGCCCACAACTGCCCTCCCTTGCAGCCCTGGTCCCTCTCAACTGCCCTCCCCTGCTGGCCATTTTGTGTCCACATGGAGGCAGGATCTTTGACCACATGGGGGCAGCCATATTGTGTTTTGGAGCGATGGTCAATCTGCATATTACTCTTTTATTAGATAGGATAGAGGCCTGGTGCATGGGTGGGATCCAGCTGGTTTGCTCTGAAGAGTGTCCCGGATCAGGGTGGGGGTTTCTTTGGGGCATGGGGAGCTCTGGTGAGGGGCCTGTGGCTGGCCATGCCTCCTGGCGATCTAAGCAGAGGCCCTGGTATCTGGAATTTATTTACCTTCTACAATTGAAACTTCATAGCCTGCAGTGAAGCCACGCCTCCTGCTTGTTCCATGGTGGAAGCCATTTCTATTGGAATTTATTTACCTTCTGTAATTGAAACTTTGTAGCCTGAAGTGGAGGCCTGGGTTGGCCAGTGAGTGTGGAAAGCTTTGCTTCTCCCATTGCTGGGGGCAATCCTAGCCTCCTGCTCTCTCCAGCTCCGTGGCTGCTGCTATTTCTGTTTGGATTTGTTTACCTTCTATAATCGAAACTTTGTAGTCTTGAATGGAGGCTTAGGCCAGCAAGGGCAGGCAGAAAGCTTGGCTTCTTCTGTTGCCTGGGAAACCCAAGCCTCTCTCCTGCTCTCTGTGGCCGTAGCCATCTTGGTTGGGTTTATTTGCATACTCACTCTGATTGGCTGACGGGAGTGGCTGATGGGCATGGCTTGTGGGTGTAGTGGAGTGATGGTTAATTTGCATATTACTCTTTTATTAGGTAGGATAAAAAGGTAATATGCTAATTAGACCAGACATCTTCTGGACCTCCTTCCTGACAAAGCTAGGGCCAGAGGAAGGCAGCTTAGTCCTGGGTGCCTTCAGGCAGCCAGAGGAGGGAAGCCCAGGCCCAGGTGCCAGAGGGAAGCTGGTGCCTATTCTTGCCCAAATTTTCGTGCATCATGCCTCTAATATATATATATATATATATATATATATATATATATATATATATATATATATAAAAGAAATGCTCCCTGGGTGATTGTTGCACAGCTCAGATTGAGACCCACGGGCACTGTGGAAGGACTGTGGGGGCGGGAGTTCCAAACAGGGGCTCTCAAAAGCACCAGGCTCAGCATAAACAGGGCCTGAATAATGATGGTGACAGTAGGAAGGGAGGCAGAGGTGAGTGAGCAGAGTGCTTTGGAAGACAGAGCTGCTGGGACTGACTGTCCATGAGTGAGTTCATGTCGTGATGACTTAATATGAGCCTGGGCACCATTCACGAGAGTGAAAGCTACAGGATGGAAAATAACATTTGGGCGTGGGGGCAGGAAACTGTAGGGAGGAGAGTGGTTTTGTTTTAAGGCACCTCGAGGTTAAAGGTAATCATTACTGGGCCATCCCGAAGGAATGCTGAACTGCAGTCCTCCAAGTATGAAGAACTGGGATGGAGAATCAGCTCTGATGAAATGGTAGTTGAGGCTGAGGGTGAGCATGAGCTGAGAGAGAGAAGGAAGTGGAGGGCTCAGGTGGGAACACTGACGTGCAGGAGGCAGAAGGACAGAGAGAAGCTCACAGCCATTTCTAAATGGAAAATTGTTCCATTAGCATTAGCCACTGTCTGGGTGGGATTGGGTGATGGGCAAAACAGTCATTTTTCATGGGCCTGGCTCCCTGCAACTTGGAAATTGATCAGCCGAGTCAATAGCTCCGTGCTCAGACTCGAAGCCCTGGCTGGTGTGTGTGCAGAAGTAGGGCAGTTTCAGCCCAGCTCTCTCACCAGAAACACAGCTCGCCCAGGCGCCTGGCAGGGCAACCAAGCTCATTTTGCCACCATCCTTGGCCTCCAAGCCCCAGAGGCATGAAGGAGGAGTCGCTTCACATATGCAGGGGTTATGGGTTCACCCATCACAAAGGAGTCCTTTATTCTGAGCCATCCCAAAAAGGAACTCCTGCTTTACGGGGTGGGGAGGGGGGAACAATCCCATCAGCCATCACTGGTTTAAGGGGATCCCAGAAGAGCCTTTCTTGAGACAACCCAGCATTGTCCTGTGGGACCAACTTAGTCCCTGAGAGGACACTTGAGGATATTCCTGAGATCCACCCCTTGGGGTTCCCAGGACGAATGAACCCTGGCCGCAGAGATGCAGGGGCAGTAATCAGCTTTGGGCACTGATTCTTCCCTGAGACCCCTTTGCGCTGCCTTCCCCAGTGCTGAGCAGGGGAAGGGTCCTGGGAGGGGTGGCAGGCAGGACGGTGGGTAGGGATCCGGGGCAGGCGCTCTCTCAGATGCTCCTCCAGGCTGAGCCGCAGACTCCGGCCTCTCACCTTGCATGTTACCCACTGCCCGGCCATCTCAGTTTATTGGCTCCCGAGGCTCCTGGCTTAGGCAGAGTAATTACAGTTGAGGCCCTGATGAATTGGGGGCCAGTAATTAAAGCGCCTATTGATTTTCTACTTAGAAGTTCCCTGTAGCTGGAAACAAAAGTGGGAAAGGAGAGAGATAAACAATCTGGGCAAGGAATTTCCAGACGGGATTTTTCAGTGTGCATTAGCCCGGCCTGGCTGTCGCTGAGGAGGGGCGGTGGGGTGGTCATTTGTCACTGCCCCATCCATCTAGAATTTGAGGATGGATTGGCCAGACCATACACTTCTGGGGCGCAGTGCCAGCGCAGTAAGGGAAAGGCAACTGTCTTCCGCAGAGTTCATCTTTCGATCTGCAAGCCTGGGTCTGTCTTGCTTGCCTGCTTCATTGGGCTTGTTGTAATTGTGCATTGAAGCCAGTTGTCTCGTTTATGTCATCTGCCATCATCAAACAACAATGGCTTTCTGTCACTAGAAATGTGGCTTCTGATGGCTTTTGAGATCAGATACGGGAAAGTGTGGGTATGGGAGGGGACATGATGGGGGAAGGTCAGAAAGTGTGGGCATGGGAGGGGGTTTGATGGGGGAAGGTCAGAAAGTATGGGCATGGGAGGGGGCATGATGGGGGAAGGTCAGAAAGTGTGGGTATGGGAGGGGGCATGATGGGGGAAGGTCAGAAAGTGTGGGCATGGGAGGGGGCATGATGGGGGAAGATCAGAAAGTGTGGGTATGGGAGGGGGCATGATGGGGGAAGGTCAGAAAGTGTGGGCATGGGAGGGGCCAAGATGGGGGAAGGTCAGAAAGTGTGGGTATGGGAGGGGGCAAGATGGGGGAAGGTCAGAAAGTGTGGGCATGGGAGGGGGAATGACGGGGGAAGATCAGAAAGTGTGGGTATGGGAGGGGGCATGATGGGGGAAGGTCAGAAAGTGTGGGCATGGGAGGGGGCATGATGGGGGAAGGTCAGAAAGTGTGGGCATGGGAGGGGGCATGATGGGGGAAGGTCAGAAAGTGTGGGCATGGGAGGGGGCATGATGGGGAGAAGGGGGTAGAGGAGAAGGGCTGAGGGCAGGTAGAGGGAGCTGGAAAGAGAAAGGACACAAAGAGGGTCCTTTGGGCAAAGTCACGAAGGAGAAGCAGCTGTACAAGCAGATCCAGAGGGAGCTGGAAGAAAAGGGGCCGAGAGAGAAGGGAGGACGGCGGGCAAATGGAACAACAAGGAGAGGATTTGGAGTGGAAACGTAAACACACTTGAGTCTTATTTAAAGATCGCCTAAGTTATTTTGGTGCGTTTAACTCTTAATTCATCTTCCTTTCATGGAGCTGATGTGAAGTGTGAAAGAAAAACTAATGGGAAGATGGCCTAACGGGCAATTTTATTTTCGCCAGCTCCAGGAGCTCTCTCTTCCCTCTCTCGTGCTGGGTCACTTGATGGAGATGATTCTTTTGTTTCTTAGAGAAGAGTCGCTCTCTCCTAAGCTGCTTCCTTTCACCGCATTCACTGCTGCAGCTGGTTGGGCTGCTTAGTGATCATGAAGTTAGATTAAAAGCTGGGTTTTGATAATGATTGAAGCCGAGCAAAGAGAAGCGTTTTAGCACAATGCATGTTGGAACACAATTACCTATTATCCCCGTCTGGGCAGACAATAGGGGTGCTGGGGAGAACTGAGTTGTGGAGAAGTAAGTGGGTTGTTACTTGTTCTAAGTTGATTTTTTAAAAAAATTCTATAGAAATACTGAATGGATTTATTTAGCTTATTCAACCCCATTGCAGTGTGCTTGCATCTGAAAAACAAAAAAATCTTCTGCAAGCGTGCCCAATAAATGGCCCAAATCCGGGTGGGGGCAGGTGTGTTGTGATTGTGTTAAGTAGCTGTTGTGTGTAGATAGTGGCACATAGAAAACCCGGGCCCTGCCCCCACAATGCTTAGAGAATGAAGAGGGCGTGATTCTTACCTGTAACTATGTGAATCTGGTTCAAATCTTAATGGGACCCTGTCTGCAGAACAAAATTAAGCTCCTAAACCTCATGGGAAAGACTTAGGTTGGATGCATCCCAGTCTATACCAGCATCATCCCTGGTTCCTCCTGTGCCTCTTTGCACCAACCCACCTGGTCATGACCATCTTCCCATGATCCCCACCTCAGCTAGGGGCACCGCCCTTTCCCCAGTCCCCCCAGCCAGAAGCCTGTAGACATGGGGGATTTCCCCCTCATTCTCTCAATTCAGTGGGCCACCAGGCCTTGCCCTGTCACCTGGTCACTCCGGGACCCTGTTCCCTCCTTCCTGTCTTTGCAACCCCAGCCCGTGTTCAGGCCCACATCACTTCTTCCTTGGACTCTTGGTTTATTGCAATAACCTCCCCACATCTGACAACGTTATTCTCAATTTTTAAATGGCTCCTCGCTGCTTGCAGAATAAATTACTTTCCAGCTGTGTGAGCTTGGGCAAGACAGGCAAGTTCTCTAAGCCCGAGATTTCTCATCTACAAAATGGGGATTGTAGTGGTGCTTTTGTGGGGTCCTTGGGAGAAGTAAGTGAGGTAAAGTGAGCACAAGGCCGGGCACAGACAGTTTGGGATGAGGGGGTGATGATGGTAAGAGAAAGAGGAGGTGGTTTTCATTGTTATTACAGAGGAAAGGACCCAAATTTATCCCTACAGCTTTGACTTTCCCCTTGAACTCCAGATTTAGGTGTGTGTGTGTGTGTGTGTGTGTGTGTGTGTGTTTACTTGGATGTCTAATGAACATCACAAATTTAACAATCTCAAAATGGAACTCCTTATATTTACTTCCTAAACATATTCTTGTCCTGTCCTCCATTTTTCCCAACACAGTAAATGACAATTTCTTCCTGTAGCTTAGGGAAAACCCTCCACTGCTCTCTCATCCACCAGCCCCAGCCCATCTGTAAACACCATTGTCTGTATTTTCTCAGTCTATCCAGAATCAGCCCCTCTTGTCACCTCTGCTGCTCAGCCTGGTCCCAGCCACTCTCTCCTGGCCTGAGTCCCTGCAATGGTTGCCTCCCAGCCTGGCTTCTATGCCCCTGGCCTCCAGCATGTATTCTCATCACTGTAGCCAGAGGGCTGCTTTTACAACAGAACCTGAATCACTCCCCTGCCCCCAGATCTTCCAATGGGGCCATTTCAAGGCACTTCTCGGCCTGATCTCCCTCATCCTGTGATGCTAATTTTATCTCCTCCTGCTCTGGCCCTCTGCTCACTAGGCTCCAGCCAGACTGGCCTCCCTCCTGTCTCTCAGATATGGCAGAGGCTCCTGCCTGCAGCTTAGGCACTGGCCCCGTCTCCCTCCGCCTGAACCACTTTCTCCAGAGATTCTTGTGCCTCACTCTCATCTTCAAATACGGCTCAAATGACATCTTCTCCATGGCTGCATGTAAATTGTACATACTCCCCTTCCCATCACTCCCAATCTCTCCTACATGGTTCTCTTTTCCACACAAAACTTAGCATGTATATACAATTTACTATAATAAATCTACTTATTTATTGTTTTTAAAGATCTGCCTCCTTCCTATAGAGTGCAAGTTCCATGAGAACATTGATTTTTGTCTCATTTGATACTTTTAAAAATATAGAATAGTGCCTAGCACATAGTAGATGCTCAGCTAAATCTTGTTGACTGTCTTTTGCCATTTGTACCACTCTCCAGCCCCAGTAATCTACACCAAGGAGCACTCCCTCATGCACATTGGGACCTTGGTTTATATCCATTTCTCCACAAGATCCATTTCCCTGCCAGGGCTGGCTATAGTACTAGCTAAAATGTTTACATTATGGATGCATTGGCTATAAGTAACTTGTACAATTGAGGATGCAAATAGAACTTTCTTTCACAGAGTTCCTTAAAAATGGCTAAGGTTCCATTTGTTGAGACTGGTTGGCTGGCAGCTAAAATGCTTCCCTTTCAAGGGTGAAAGTGTGTCCCCCACCGCCCCCCGCCCTGCTTGTCCCCATCAAGTCCACCGTTCACGTGCCTGTTGGCGCCACAGCAGCAGATCTTGAAAACTGGGGGAGACCAGTGTCAGAAGGTGGACATTTGTCTCTGAGCCCTGAGACATATCCTCTTATTTAATGCAGTGAACCCCTTCGTCATCCCCATAGTGTGTAAGCGATGGAGAAAGGGAGGAGAAGGTTAAACTACTTATGCAAGGTCAGATAGATCACCTTTGATGGAGAGCCGAGTAAGCAAGAGGGCAGGAGCGAAGCTGTCTGTGCAGTCTGAGGCCATCTTACAGAAGGCCTTCAGTCCCAGGGTGATGTGATTGCACTTCATTTGGCAGGGAATGGAGAGGCATCAGAGGGTCACATCTGCACCCCTTTCTCCCCACTGGCTCAGAAAGCCTTCACTGTCCAGCCGGGACTAGGAAGTCATCCTGGCTCCCAGCTCCCTCCCCATCTCTGCTCATTCACCAAAGTTCTATAGAATCTTTCCACTTCTTCCCCCTGACCCTACTCCCCTGGGTGAAAGGGGAAACCACTCTTTCCTAGACCTCTTAACACGGTCCAAATGAGACACTCTGATGAAGTTTTATTTATTTGTTGAATATAGATCTTTGAACAATGCAAACCTAGCCATACAATTTTCCCACTAAAATGTACCACTAGCTTCCCATTATCTTTAGGATAATTGGCTAAATCTTTAATGTGGCTTCAAAGACTACCACTGCAATCTCAATCCACACCTGTCTCTTTCTTGCATTGTATGAGAGTAAGATGCAGAAATGTTGGTGTCACCTGAGAACCATTGAGCCACTGAGCGTGGGGATGACATCTGGGACCTATGTTAGTCAGGGTTCTCCAGGGAAACAGACCCCATAGGGAAAAAAAATCTGTCTGTAAGAGTCATTTATACTAAGAATTGGCTCAGAGGACTTGGGGGGCTGTATGCTGTCTGCACCACATCACAGACTTGTCATGAGGATTGCATGAGATAACCTGCTTGGAAGACCCGAAACCTGGTGCCTGGTTCCCGGTAGACACCCACTTCGTGATCCATGTCTAGGAACCCCCAAATGTGAGAAAAAGCATCAAGTGATAGACTATACTCTTGTAAGGTACAGATGTTCACTGAGAGGAAATCAGTTTTCTTCTGTGCTCTTAAAAACTGTTGACTTGCGTTGTACTTCTAAAACTGAAGAACACACACCAAAAAGTGGTTAAAGGTGGTAGTTAACTCGGATTTTACTTCTCATTCTTTCTCTCCTAATGATAACAGGGAAGTGCTGTGGTTTGGAGAAAGGAAAGAAGCTCTGGTGTGAGGTCATTACTCTTTCCTCCTAACCTGGGAGGCACAGGAAGGTGCTGCCCGGAGAGCCAGTGCTTCCAGGGGGAGCTGAAGGGAGAGAGGATGGAGTGGAACTGCCTCAGGCCAAGCAGTTCCCTCCTGGAGCCCAGGGCAGGGGCCTGTGGCCTCGGCTCACAGCTCTGCCTGAGATGGACCTGCCTTATTGCTGACTCTCAGCAAATGAAAAATAGCAAGTTATGCTCTGCTGATACCTCCCCAGCATTGCTGCATTAAACAAAATGGAAAACTATACCTGACTTAAGAAAACAACAACAGGCAGGACTCTTTGTACCTATTCTAAGTCATTAAAAACGTGTTTCTGAAATACTAAATGTATAGTTAATTGCACAGTTAGTTGATTATGTAGCACTATTTTTTCCTTTATAAAACAACAAACTAAAGTGAACCCAACCAATTACTTGAAGTCTTGGAGATATCACAAAAAGAATGACTTAATTTAGTAAATAACTTTAACTTAAGTAATTATTTACTGAAATAGAGAGTTTGCTGAGTGCCTCAGGAAACTGCTTGCAATTGGCCTCATAAAAAACCTCCCAAGTAATTCTTGATTAATTGCTTACACAAGGAACATTTTATTCACTTAGAGCAATGGTCGGCAAACTCATTAGTCAACAGAGCCAAATATCAACAGTACAATGATTAAAATTTCTTTTGAGAGCTGAAAGCTGACTTCTGCGCATGGGCCACGAAGTTTCAATTGCACTGTATGTGCGCAACCGCATGTGGTATTTTGTGGAAGAGCCACACTCAAGGGGCCAAAGAGCCGCATGTGGCTCGTGAGCCACAGTTTGCCGACCGACCACAGACTTAGAGCAAGTTGGGTTTTAAAAATAGGTTATAAAAGGTCAGTGAAGAGACCCCAGCAGCAATGCTTGGTCCTTCCCAAGGCTGTGAACAAAAGGGTGGGAGGGGTTCAAAACTCCCCATACCCTCAGTGTTTCTTTATGTTACCAGTATTGTTTGGAATCCTGGTACAGACAAGCTCACCCCTGTCTTATCATTTTGCTCTTGTTTGCTACATACTACGAGATGTCACACACATAGTAGATAGTTAAATAAATATTACATAAATGAATATAGCGGCACCACCAGCAGCATTTAAAAAAATGCACATGTCTGTCAAATATAGACTAATAGCATTCAGAGGACTTTTTTTTTTTAAGGCAAGATAATTAATGTGTATTGGAAATGGAAGAAAAATGGCTAAATGAGCCAACGATTTTCAACTTGCTTGGAATGGCAATCTGGACTTTTGATAGTGTTGCCACAATGCTCCCGAGTATATATTTATTTTTTAAAAATGAATGTGAGCCCAAGAAGGTTTTAAGAAATTTGCGTAAACCAGAATTTTGCTGAAGTATTAGAAAAGCCATGTTTAGGGATTATTACTCCAGTTTTTAAGCATCGTTAGGCCAACAGAGCTCTTCGCTACAATCATCTGTCCCACAGACCTAATCACGTTTTGATGAGTGACTGAGTGCATAGAGCAGGTGTTCCCATGAGATTATAATGGAAGTGAAACATTCCTATCACCTGCTGACGTTGTAGCCATGGTAATGTAGCTGCTGTAGGTCATAGCTGTCGTAAAGTCCAGCCGCATCACGTTGTAGCCATAGTTACCACGCAGCCCATATAGCCGTAGTGAGGTCCAAGGGGTTGTAGCGTCTGCAGCCGGTGCAAGTCTGAAGCCTGCTGCGTTTCTCACCGCTATTAATATAACATAAGGATATAGAGAATTAAATATTTTTTTACAGCTGTACAATGCGTCTGTGCTTTAAGCTAAGTGTTACTACAAACGATCAGAGAGTTAGGAAATATTTAAACGTTTATAAAGTAAAACAGTTACAGCTAGCTAAGGTTAACTTATTATTGAAGAAAAAACACTTTTATAAATTCAGTGTAGCCTAAATGTACCGCATTTATGAAGTCGGCTGTCGTGGACAGCCATGTCCTGGGCCTTGTATTCACCCACCGCTTACCGACTCACCTGGAACAGCTTCCAGCCCTGCAAGCTGCTATCACGGTAAGTGCCTTATACAGGCGTGCCATTTTTTCCCCTTTTATATTGTATTTTTTCTATACCTTTTCTATGTTTACATGTTTAGAAACACAAATACCATTGTGTTATATGGTTGTACCAGTCTACAGATCCACCTGTAGTAAATGAGGTTCCTTTCTCTCCAACATTTGTTACTACTTTTCTTATTGATAATAGCCATTCTAACAGGTTTGGGGAGGTATCTCCTTGTAGCTCTGGGTTCTTGATTCTGTTCTATTGGTCTGTATGTCTGTTTTTATACCAATTCCATACTGTTTTGAGTATCATAGCTCTTTAGTATAATTTTAAGTCGGGCAGTGTGGTAGCTCCAACTTCGTTCATTTTTCTCAGGATTGCTTTGGCTATTTGGGGTCATTTGTATGGTATCCATACAAATCTGATGATTTTTTGTTCTATTTCTTTATAAAATGATTTTAGGATTTAGATGGGGGATTGCATTAAATCTCTATATTGCAGTGGTTGGCAAACTCATTAGTCAACAGAGCCAAATATCAACAGGACAAAGACTGAAATTTATTTTGAGAACCAAATTTTTTAAAACTTAAACTTCTTCTAACACCACTTCTTCAAAATAGACTTGCCCAGGCTGTGATATTTTGTGAAAGAGCTACACTGAAGGGACCAAAGAGCTGCATGTGGCTCTTGAGCCATAGTTTGCCGACCACGGGATTGCATTGGGTAATATGGCCATTATAGCTATGTTGAATCTTCCAGTCCATGAACACAGAATATCTTCCCATTTCATTGTGTCTTTTTCAACCTCTTTTAATAATGCTTTGTACTTTTAAATATATAGGTCCTTCACATCCTTTGTTAAGTTTAAAATATTTTTCATTTCTTTTTCTGAAGTTTCATTATTAGTATATAGGAAAGCAGTGGGTTTTTATACATTGATTTTGTATCCTGCATTTTTATTATATTTGTGTATTGTTTCTAATAGTTTTTTTGTTTTTGTGGGGAGTGGGTGATTTTGAATATTTATTCCATTCCCTAAGGCAATAAATACTCCACCCTTTGTGTGTTCTCTAGTGAGTAACAAGCTTTGGTAAATCCTGGGAAATACTCTTAGGACTTCCCCCCCAGGTAAAACAATCACAGTTGGAAACTACCTTAATGAATGCTTAATTCAACTTTTTTTCTTGTATAGAGGAAGAAACCTACATTTAGCAAAATTAATCTTCAGGCAATGTTGTTTTGTAAGTTATAAATCAACCTATGTTTGTTAATATCCTGACCATGCTTTTCCATTTTGTCTTTGAAACATTATTAGAAATATTGCTAATTTCTCTCCCCCCTCTCTCTTTCTCTCCCCTGATTGATTTGTTATATATTTTTGTCTTATTTTATTTATTTTTAAAAAATATTTTTTATTGATATTTTACAGAGAGGAAGGGAGAGAGATAGAGAGCCAGAAACGTCGATGAGAGAGAAACATCGACCAGCTGCCTCTTGCACACCCCCTACCGGGGATGTGTCCACAGCCAAGGTACATGCCCTTGACCGGAATCGAACCCGGGACCCTTCAGTCCGCAGACCGACGCTCTACCACTGAGCCAAACCTGTTTCGGCATATTTTTGTCTTATGTTGTCTTGAATGGATTAACTTTTTCTTTCCAAAGGTTTGCAAGCCATCTCTTTATCTTTCTAGAATTTATGTCAGTCTTCTGTGGACATAATATTTTTACATTCAGCGTTATAATTTCTAGAAAACAAGGTAGCTTGTAGATCAAAGTGAGTCAGCAATAGTTTTAAAAACAGTTTTGGCAAAAACCCAAACAAACAAATAAAAAAGCCCACCAATCTAGAGTTAAATTCAGAATATGTTTTCAACTTTGTCCTAGAATTTGGGAATCTATACAAGCTGAGTTCAAAGCTTTGTTTGGCCTCCCCAAGTTTCCTCTGTGCTGGCGTGTGGCCTGGGTGTTGGGCTGTATTGGGATCATCCTCATTCCAGCTGGGGAGACTGAGCTCCAGCCCCATCCTCATTAGGTCCGTCCCGTTTCTGTTTTCTCCTTGATGAGGAGATAAAATGCCTTTTGGTCCCCTCACTTTCTTCCCTTGCCCAGACACTGTGCAGGAACCTAATGGAAATAATCCAGAAAAAGAAGAGCGTGTTGATAAGTCTCTGTGGGCGAGTGTGAAGGCACACATCATCTGAATGACAGGTTTGCATGTAAATAGCTGCAACTCATGAAAATAGTTTTTAATCGACTTGAAAGGCATATTCTCCAAAGGAAATCCAGTTCCCTCCAGGTGCGTGGAAGCTCTTTGTAAAAGGAGCTGGTGCAGCAAAAATACAGCCATTATGAGATGCTACTGTTTAAGACCCTTTTCTTTTCTTACCTCTTTGCTACTCCCCTCCCCTCCCATCTGTGAACTTATATCTGGAGGGCTTTTGCCTGGAGAGAGAGGGAACAGGCATCAGGAGAATGACATTCTCTTTCCTGCAGATCAAGGCCAGGTTTCATCCACTGGGTACTGCTTGACTTTCTACTAAACCTCTATCTAATCTTAGTTCCCATCTTTTTGTTAAGACCTTCCTTCTCTAGGCAGACGGTTTCCTCATGGCCTTTACACGCCAACTCTGCCCACCCAAATCCTGGGTCCTTTAAAGGCCCCGCTGGTTCATCTTATAGGATAAAGGACTTTTAAATTAAAGATTGTATTGTGGTAAAAGAGACACAACATAAAATGTGCTGTTTTACCCATTTTCCACCATGCTGTCCTGTGGTATTAAGTGCATTCACAATGTTGTACAGCCTTCAGCACCCTCCATCTCCAGAATGTTTTCATCATCCCAAACTGAAACTACCCACTATACACAACTCCATGTCCCCCTTCCTTAAGTTTCAATTATACAAATAATAGAAGAATTAATTGTAAAAAAAAAATAATACAAATAAGGTAAAGTTCTCTTTGTCACTACCAATACCTCCCTTAGAGTTGATAACTGCATGTGTGTGTGTATGTGTGTGTGTATATGATTTTGTATTTAGCTTTTGTACAAATGATACATATGTAAATAAATGTACATAAAATATCATATTGTAAGTATTTGCAATATATCCTGTCATTGTACTGATACTTGCTATTTTCAATCAACCATATGTCTTGGAGGCCATTCCCTGTCAGTACCTAGAAATCTGTCCTCATTATTTTTAAGTGCAATGTAGGTTCATAGTTCTACCATAATTAGCTCTTCCCCTGTGTAATCGTTTCCTTATATTTTTGTCACATATTATGCTGCAGTGAGCATGAGAAAGAAACAAATGTATGAGTTTCTCAAGAGTAAATACTTGGAAACAAGAGCAGGGCCACAGGATATGCATAGTTTCAATTTTAATAGGAGCAAATGCATTACTTGCAAAGTGGCTGAACTAGTTCATGCATCAACCAACAATATATGAAAGCTTTTGCTTCCCCACATTCCTCAACACTCAGTGCCAATAATAGATAAATTTATCAAGTGCTGACTTTCTGCCAGGCTCAGTTTTGAATGCTTTATGTGTATGAACTAATTTAATGCTCACAACAAACCAAGGAAGTGTAAGTATTAACATTATCCCCCCTTTATAAGCCCAGAGAAGTCGAGAGTCTTGTTCTGAACATATAGTGGCAAGTGGTAAAGCCAGGATTTAGACTCTGATAACCTAACTTCTAAGCCAGTGCTTTTACACTATATGTGATTTTTCCAGATTGCTGCCCATCTGATGGTTAACATTGTGCCTTAATTTATATTTCCTTGATTGACAGTTAGGGAAGCATCTTTTCCTATGTTTGTTGCCCATCTGTATTTTCCTTTTTTTGTGCATTGCCTGTTCATATCTTTTGCTCTTTTCCCCCCTATTGGGTGGTATATTGATTTATCGTTTAAGAAATGGTTCTATCTGACTTCTTTGGTGAAGGATCATTATTTATACCTTAATTAAAATGACCAGTATAGCCAACTGTTAGCTGAGTCTACTCTAGATGGTACCCTAGCTGTGCAAGTCAGGGTATATGAAATTCAAATATTTTTGTAGATATTCAAGAAATTTCTATACCAATGTGACCAGTCATTCATTCATTGATTGAATAACTTAATTGAGTGACCCTCTGAATCAAGCACTGTGCGGAGGAACTTCACAGGCCACAGAAGGGTTAGTGGAGATCTTATTCAAAACAAATAACTATTAACTTCTACAGTAAATTGATCTATAATGAATGCATTGCTAATTGTTTTCATGTGCTTTTCCCAACAGCCCCCTACTAAAAATATGTAGGCTATCAATTAATCGACATAAGAATCTGCCAATGCAAATATTCTTGAAGTTAATATATTATTGACCTTCTGGAGAGGAAACTAACTATCAGAGAATCTTTATTTTAATTTTCCCTCTCTCCTTTCCTTCCTTTTCTCTTTGTTTAATTTTTCCCCTGCAATGTCAAAACATGGTGTTTTGTGTAGATCAGATGCTAAGAATTATGGGTGGATATTTTGGTCTGCTATATTTGAACAGGAAACTGCCTGTGGTAGCAAACTGAAAACTTTAGAAATAATTGTACTTTAAAATTTTTTATTTTTATTGATAATCTGGCTGGTAACATGTTAATAACATTATGTAAGTTTCGGGCCTACAACATATTTAAATATCTGTATACTCTATTGGGTGCTCACCACTGAAAGTCTAGTTTCCACTTGTTACCCTATATTTGACCCCCTTCCCCGGCCCAAACCCTCCTCTGGCAGTCACCATTCTGTGGTCTAAGTTAGTGAAGTCAGACAGAAAAGGACAAAAGCTGTATGATTTCAGTTATAAAACAAAAATGTCACAGAAGAGCAGCATGGTGAAACAAACTCATAGGACCAGACAACAGAATGCGAGTAGTTTTAAGTGTAGGCAGATCCTGAAGGTTTTTTTTTTTTTTTTTTTTTTTTTGGTGTGTGTGTGTGTGTGTGTATGTGTGTGGCAAGCACATTTTTATTCTGAGCGGAGTGAAGAAATCTACCTCCTCATTTGGTATTGATCCAGAACAGCCCCAAATGCAGAACATTCCACTGCTTCAGATGCTTCTCTCTGTGTGGTGGGCAGGTGCACCTCAATGTCTCGAGGAACTGTGGGCAGACACTGCCAATCCGATGGAATGTTTTCTTCCCAAAGCTCTTTCCCTGCACTGCTCTGCATGCTCACACCTGCTGTGTTGAGGCCGGTGGCGGTGGGGGGAGTAGTGTTGTTGAGAGTGCATCTGTGACCCTTTCCCTCATTTCAGCAGGACAGCAGGAGATAACCAGCCAATGCCTCTCCATCCTTGTTTTCCTCTCCCTCCTCTACCAAGAATCTTAGCCCCCCACCCCACCCCCGTTTCTTGCTAAGGATGCCTTTCCTCCTGTCTGTGAGTCTGGGGAAAGGAAAATGTTCATGGATCCAAAAATCAATGTTTCCAGGGACTCTCATTCATTACATTATAAAACATGCTGGCTGATGACAACCCAGAGGCAGTCTGTCAGTCTGAGAGCAGCTTAGGGCGCCATGCAGGGGGGTGGGAGGATGGGGGGAGAGCTGAGAGTCTGTGATGGCTCTACATTTACTTGCTTCTTTTCACCGAGTGTGTGACCTGCAGCGGTGTCCCTGTATGTGGCCATTTAGCATGTGTGGGCGATGCGATAGCCACCACATGTGCCTTGGAGTCTTCCTCAGAGTATCTTCCTTAGAAAACGAGTAACTTGACTTGCCATTTACAGAAGACAAAAATTATGAAGGAAATGGACTGTTTAATCAGCCTGTCAGTAAATAAAATGGATTTAGCATCTCTTCTGTGACAGATAGCTCTCTGTACCCACTATAAATGGTGGACCCCTACCAGATATCTGTGTTCCAGAGCCTCTGATCTGGCTGGTGATGTCACACGTTGGAGTGGGGAGGCAGGGCTGAGGGTCCCTGGTTGGTGCTTCTGGTAGGGTAACGTATATGGGAACCACATGGAGACATGGGACGGTGTGCATGTGACTCAGAGGTGTGAGTGGGGCCTAGATTCTCATTTGCACAGGTTCCCTGGTGAGCCCCAGCTGCTGGCCCCCCAGGACCCCAGAGTCTGGGCTGTCCTCCACAGGAATCTCTTCTTAACTGGGCACTGAAAGAAGTTTGCACTGCATGTCACTCCACCCGGGCTGCAGCGCTGCCATGCTAGGGAACCTTGACTGCACTGAGGATTGTTCCAAACCTGATTATCATTCCACCTCTGACCTCATCCCTGGTCTCTCACCCACCCCATCTGTTTAACACAGCAACCAGAGAGGCCAAGTGTCACCATGCCACTCTTCTGTTTACAAGATTCTAGTAACTTTTTAGCTCACTTATGGTAAAAACAGAAGCTGTTACAACAGCAGACCTCATACTCTCCATCCCACATCGCTGACCTCATCTCGCCCTTTTCAGTCTAGCGTCACCTGTCACACCTCCTTGACAGTTCAGCTCCAGCCACACTGACCCCCTCACTGTTCCTCAAACCACTAAGGACCTCAGCACCTTGTACTTCCTGATCCTTCTGCCTAGAACCCTCTTCCCCCAAAGCTGAATTTTTCAGTTCCTTCGGCTCTTACCTGTCACCTTCTGATGGGGCTTCCTTGACCACCCAGCACTCCTCACCCTCTCTGCCCTGCTTGGACTTCTTTCCTTACTTAGCACCGTCACTATCTGACATAGGACATGTTTGTTGCCTGTCTTCCTCAACTAGAATGTTCCACCCCTCCACCCAGCTTCCCACAGCAGGTGTTCCATGAGTAGCTGTTGAATTAACAAAGTAGTGCAAGTGGAAAGAGACAATGGGAGAAATACGAGGGGAGTAGAGGTTTAGACCACAAAAGAATATTTTCTGATGGGAAAGGGTGAAGAACACTGGGTAGAGTCAGAGCTCACCATGGTGGAAAGGCAGGGCTGGTTCCAAACTCGGGAATCCTGTCAGCCTGAAGCTGCCTCTCAGAGCCTCAGCTCCTCCCCACCTCCCCGAGTTAGTGTGAGACTTCAGGTCCTGGCAAGAGGTCTGGCATGGGATGGGTGTCCACAGAGATCTATTGGGCCGGGTTCCCCTGTCTCACCCTAGGTGGAATGGGGGCTGAATAACACCACCATCTGCTGCTTGCAGAATTATTTAAATCACAGAAAACCATCTCAGGTGAGGGGAAGAGTCCCTAGGGTAGAGAGGGCTGTAGGACTGGAATTCACTGGTGTAGAAGTGGCAGGAAGGCGGGGCCAGGGACAAGGCAGCAGGCACTGGCAGCCCCTTGGAGGCTGGGCCCCGCTTTTCTCTCTGAAGCCAGAGGGAGGAGCAACCTGGATGGCAAACAAGTGGTGATGTGCTTCAGTATGCAGAACAGCATCGGAAAAAGAGATTATGCGGAAAGGGAATTGAGTCTGTCAGAGCTTTAAGAGAGAAAGAAAGGGGGGAAAGATGCAGAAAGGAGCTGTTTGTTGCTTTTTGTTCAGGTTTTTACCTCAAGAGTCTGATTATAAAAATGTTCTCTCTCGCCCAGCTTCTTCCTCCCTCCTGCTCTTTTTTTGAGTCAAAGCTCTTTTCTTGATTAAATAATGAATAAAAGCTCTTCCCAAGTCTAGCCTTCCTGGTGCGAGGGAGAAGTTACAGATATATGTACATACATATACAAGCAAAATAGCCTGAGATAAAGAGGCTCCAGATAAACAGGTTTCTGGTTTTGTTTTGTTTTCTTATTAAAAAAATGTCATCCGTAAACTATGCTTACAAACAACACAAATTCTAGCTAGGGCAAGCCAGCCC
Source organism: Vespertilio murinus (assembly GCA_963924515.1). NCBI lineage: Eukaryota > Metazoa > Chordata > Mammalia > Chiroptera > Vespertilionidae > Vespertilio > Vespertilio murinus. The sequence continues at coordinate 18,125,247 of OZ004719.1, read as the reverse complement.
AAGTGAGGCTAAACAGTTTGATTTAGTAAAAATCTTGGATCTAAAAGCAGCTGTTTTTATTTAAAATTATAATAATTACTTTAAAGAATGAGTTGGTGCTTTCTCCTCTAACGTTGCTGAGCTAGCCATGCTATTGTCCGTATGGGAAGGATTATCCTATCTAATGAAGAAAGAATATGCTAATTGACCATCATGCCCTCAAAGATGGCAGCACCCACAGCCACAAAATGGCGGCACCCAGTCCTCTCGGCCCTGCCAGGGCAGCAGGCGCACTACATGCCTGGGCTCACCCTCAGGTGGGTCTGGCCGCTCCGTGCTGGCCCAAGGCACAGGCAAGCCTCGGATGGCGACTTCCCAGCCACCCAGGGCTGCCTGAGGCTCAAGAAACAAGGGCCGGCTGAGGCTTGCGCTGCCACAGTGGCAGCAGCAGAGGTATGAGGTATGATGGGGATGTTGCCTTTCCCTTATCACTGGATCACCTCCCGCCCATGAGAGTGGGCAGGCCAGGCTGAGGGACCCCCCCCCCCCTTTCTCCAGTGCATGAACTTCCATGCACCTGGCCTTTAGTCTGATTCATAACTGATGTTCATCTTTGGCTTTCTTTTCTCAAGGCTCATCAATTGAGGCAAAACTGTGGGCAGGGCACCATCGGCACAGTTGCTCTGTTTTACTCCAGAAGAGCTGGCCCTGTGTACCACACCCTCCCCCCTCCAAAAAAAAAGTCAAACCTCTTTATAGATACAGGAGGAGATATGGCCATCATCACCCTAGCTGCCCCACCCATGTACCTGGGGGCTTTACTTTTTTATCTGTTCTAGGTTTGGAAGAGTCCCCTTTCTTCCCTCACTCATGAACATTGACACACATAATGGGATTTCACAAATAAATTGTACAAAGATCTTAAAGGAAAACAAGATGATTTTTAATGCCAGTGTATGAGTGAATAGTGGATAGATTTCTGAGCCTTGGTTAACTTGTGTGTAGCTATAGATTCGTGAACAGTGTTTATAGGTTCACAGATGGCCCTGTAACTAGGAGACTTAACAGAAGGACAATCCTGAAATATAAAGTTGTTCCTTTGTAGGTATTGGCCATCTTCTCTCCATCCAACAATTTTTTATTAACTGACTAAATTGTGTAGGTACTGGGAACATAGAGGTGAGCAAAAACAGCACCTTCTCTGGCTTCATGGAGCTTAGAGTCCAGTGGGGAAGACAGGCATCGATTCAGTATTCACCGTAATGAGCAATAATAATAAGCTGGGGAATGTGCTCTGCGGGAAAGGAATGTGACTTAATGAGAGCATCTTGCTAGACCAGGAGTCAGCAAAAATTTCCCTCAGAAGTTGATGCTTGTCATGTGATCAAAAATATGAGTAGGACTCAGATAAGGAAGAAAGTAGGGATGCATTCTAGAAAGAGGGTCTAGGGGAGGATGGGGAGTTTCAGGCCCGGCAAGAAAGCCAGTGGCCAGAGCTCTGAGAGTAACGTAGGCAAGCCTAGAAGAGGAGTTGGAGTGGAGCTGTACTCGTTATTTACTACTGCATACCACATTGCCTCAAAACTTACAGCTAGAAACGACATTTATTATCTCACAGCTCCTGTGGGTCAGGAAATCAGGAGCAACTTAGTAGTTCTGCTTCAGGGTCTCTCATGAAGTCAGTCAAGACATTGGCGAGAGTTGCAGTCCTTAGAGGCCTGTTTGGGATGGGGGACCTGCTAACAGGAGAGCTCACAGGCACGGCTGTTGGCAGGAAGCCTCAGTCCTCACCCTGGGGCCTCTCCATAGAGCTTCCTGAGAGTCCTCATGACATTTACTGGCTTCTCCCACAGCAGTGACCCAAGAGAGAGCAAGAAGGAAGTCACCAGGCCTTTGAAGTCCTAATCTGGGAAGTCATACACTGTCACCACCACCACATTCTGTTTGTTAGAGGTGAGCCATCAAGTTCTGCCCACACTCAAGGGGAGGAGAACTTGGCTCTACCTTTTTTAAAGGAATGGCCAAAAAAATGTGGACATATTTTAAAACCAGCCCACAAAACATGGAGGATGTTGTAGACTGATTAAGATGCCTTCATTGGCTAGGGCTGGCATCACAAAGCACCACCAAATGAATGGCTTAAATAACAGAAATTAATTTTTTAAATAGTTTTGGAGGATGGAATTCTGAGATTAAGGTGTTGGCAGTGTTTGTTTCTTCTGGCCTCATTGTAAATGAATTGCCTCTTTAAAGGTCCTGTCACATTCTGAGCTACTGTGTGGGATATGGCTTCAACATATGAATTTTTGGGGGGACACGATTCAGCCAATAACATAAGAATTTTGTTTTATTTTTAGATCCCCAGGGAACTGTTGAAGTAAATTTAAGCATGCAGGGAAGCACTATCAGATTTGCATTTAGAAATTCTCCAGTTGCAATGAGGTGATCTGATTAGACAAGGAACCAAGTCAAGGTTGACTGGACATCTTAAAGTAATAAGTGAGAGGGGATGGCTGTTGAGATTAAGGTGGTGACTGAAGAGACAAAGGGTGATTGATAGATTAAAGAGACATTTAGGAGGCAAAATTGTCAGGACTGTGAACAGCTTGAAGATGAGGGTGAGAACAAGGGAGACTCAACAATGATGCCTGTTGGCTTGTATCCCTGGTTGGTGAAGCGATTGCTGAGATAAGGAAAGATGGAAGAGGTCCAGGTTTGGAGAGGGTGATGGAAGGATGAGAGCTTGTTCTGGTTGTGTGATGCTGAGGAACTTGGTAGTGAACTAAGTAGATTTGTCTTTTAGGATTTTTGTGGAGCATTCAGCTGCAAGACTCAGAGAAGTGTGACTAGAGATGTTAGTCTGTGACTCATCACCAGAGAGGTGGTACCCAAAGAGAGGTCATGGATGAGAATGGACAGGACTAAGGCACAGGTGAGAAGAGAAAGGGGCCTCAAAGAACTCTGAATTTTAAACCTTGTTCTTCTATTTTCCACACATACTGAACTTTATAGTGTGCTTATGTCCTCAGGGAACTTGACATAATATATATGAGGAGAACTAAAGGACAAGAGGTCAGTCCAAATATACTTCAGCATGGGCCATGACCTTATTGTCCAAGAATGTCCCTGCCCCTCTCCCCCCGCCCTCCCTAACCCGTGCTGGACACATGGAAGGAGGCTGTCTTCTCCATTTCATGCATGTACATATACGTCTGCAAATGAGATGAAATGAAAGCATTCTCAGACCTCATATATGGCAAGTTTCAGAATAGTCACCGGTAGGATACAGGTAGGCATAGTGTTTGCCTCATCCTCCATCTCACCTCTGTGTCAGGAATGTTAGGAGAGGAAAGTGTTGTGGGGGGATGGGCAGAGATGGGGCTCCTGGGAGACCGAGGGGGAGAGGAAGAGAAGTCAGTTATAGCAATGGACTCTTCTCCTTTCTCCCTGTGTTAGATCAACTCTTCTTGGCTAAGCACACCTCCCACATGTGTTGCGGGGGAGGATCTGTGGAAAAAAGACTTGAGGGTAAGAACAGATGATCTTAGAAGAAGATTTCTCTCAGGGGACAGAATTTGTGCTTCCAAAGTAGGGTGACTAACCCATTGTCACACGTGTGATGGAGCACCTTTGCTGTGTCCAATATTCTTGTAGTGCAAGTTGTGGGCAGAGGAGGGTACGTGGGGGGATAGGAGAGAAGGGGCAAGTGTGGTGAGTCTGGCCCCAGAGATTCCTGATGAGACGATAGAGAACGAGCTGAGATCATACATGATAATGTGGTATTTAGGAAAGTGCATACGTTGGGAAGGATAGTGTCTTTTAAAGACTTTATTCTCATGACCTCTAACATCCCACATGCTTTACTGTTTTTCATTATTGTAGCTTGTTGTCCGAGTCCTGTCGCTTGAACATTAGCTCCACAAGTACAGGACTCTGTGCCTGTTTTGTTCAGTGATGCATTTATTGCAAGTACCTAGAATGCTGCTGCCCATAATAGATGCTCAATAAATATTTTTTGAATGAGCAAAGGAACATTCCTTAGAATTCCATGAAGCAGAACTGATGTGGGTCTCCCTGCACAGGATGCTGCTGCTGCAGAACCTCACCTATGCACAGCAGCAAGAAAGAAATAATCTTTACCTTGTTTGTCTCTCTTTCTCTGGATGCTTTGGAGGTGGGGCTTGTGAAATTCATGCCACTTCTTCCAATATCTCCCACTGCCCTTGTTATGAGACCTTTCTCTTCTCTCCCCCATTGGTGGCCCCATTCAGGGCAGAATCTCACAGGCTGCCTGCACATGCTTACACCAACTTACACCTGCGTACTCCTCATTGTGACAGATCTTTCTCCACTGCGTCCCTCAACTGTGCTCTTAGAAATGAGTCCACTTGTTTACAGTTGCAAAATTAGGAGCTTTATTCTTCAAGTGTACAAATTTCATGCTCTAAGCAGATGGGAAAATGGATGAAGGGAACGTGGAGCATCTTACTTTATACTGACCATTGCTAGGTTCCCTGTGCAGAGGTGTTGTGTCCATTTCAGGTGGTTGTGACAAGAGCCAGGTCTGAAAGGATGCTGCAGTTGGGCTCACTTCCCAGCTGGCCCCTGCTCCTCCCCTCTGGAGGACCAGCCAGGGCCAGGCCCAGCTGCATAAGATCATGGCCCAAGCATTGGCCAGTGGCAGAGAGCCAGGTCTTTCCCAGGACCTGGAGTGTCCCGCCATAGCCCATGCTGACCCTCGCCCCTTCTTGCATGCTCTCCTTGATGTCCCTGCATGGCATGCCTCTGCCCCAAGGTTAATTGGCACTTAAAATCATTTGTTCTCTCCTAGCCCCTCTTCTGACACCCAGTGATACATTTCTCTTCATCGTTATTTTCACCTCTGGTAATAACGTTTTTGACTGTGCAGTGTGTCATGGGAACCCACTACTTTGCCACTGTGAAGTGCAAAATTGAACCTAATTGGGAACAGAAATTAATTATATATGAAAGGATTTCTGAGGAATGTAGAGAGAACTATGGGTAGCTGTCTAAGGGAAGCGCCCTCAGAGGAGGGAAGAGCTGGATGAGGTCTCAGAAGAACTGGAGCAGTTTTGGGTGGCGGGGGACAGCCCGAATCCCATCCCATGAGCTTAGCAGCGAGAGGATGAGCCCGGAGAAAGGGTTTGTGTTGGAGAATAGAGTAGAATAGGAAACTCGATTGCTTTCCACAGCTGCAGCCCGCTGGCCTGTCAGCTAAGCCAGCAGGTTTCCCCTGCTCTGAGCATTGAAACAGACAAAGAGATTAATCAGCCAGGTTCAGGGCTGAGAAAGGACAGGACCCTGGAGAACGCAGTCAGGCCTGTCTGAAGTTCAGAAAGAAGCTGATTTGTAGGGCCCGAGAGAAGGGACTGGATATTGCCCACTCAATGAACACAAGGGAAGAAATACCAGAGACTACACTTTAAGTAACCTCTCTGTGCCTCAGTTGTCTCATCTTTAAAATGGGGAGAGTAACAGTGTCTCCTTTCCCCCCTCTTCTTTTCTTCCTCCTCATCTCCTCCTCCTCCTCCTCCTCCTTTTCCTCCTCTTCCTTCTTTTTCTTCATCTTAAAACCCTTCAATCTCTCTGCTTCCTGGCCCTCATATCCCCCAGGTTTCCTTCCCACCCTCTGGCCTCTCTTTCTCAAGTCTTCTCTGCAGAGTTCTCTTCTTTGGCTCTGCATTAGAATGTGAAGGTGTGGTGGGATAAAACTGGTTTCTTTCCTCAAACACAGACATATGTGGATTTTTAATTAACATGTAGCACTAGAATGGCCCAAATAGAACCCCCCCCCCACCCCGCCCCTACTCCAAACCTCCCAACCAGTGTCATCCAACATTCCTCCTTTCAACAAATGGCAACATGATTTACCAAGTTTCTCAGTTCCAAAACCTGGGAGACTTTCATTATTCTCTCTTCCTAGCGCCTCCTATCCAGACCATCAGCCAGTCCAATCATCCTGCTTCTTAAACATAACCGGCCCATGTTCTCCCCTCTCATCCCTTCAGTGGCTTATTCATCTGATAAGTGGCAATACCATCATGCTGAATTTTGAGACAAGTATATGAGGCAATAAATGCATGCAAAATAGTGTGCCTTGACCACCATGAATACCCAACAAATATTATCTATTTTTTAAAAAAAACATTCAAACTCTGGGTGGCAATGGAAACTGAGGCCTGAGGTAACGGAGCAAAGCCCTCTGCCCCTAGATCGAACAAAAAGAGAGAGAGAGAGAGAGAGAGAGAGAGAGAGAGAGAGAGAGAGAACGCAGCCCGCAGCCCGCAGCCTTCCCTCACTCCCAGCTGGCACTCTGTCACAATGCTGCTGCTGGCAGTGGCGTCAAAATGTACGTACATAAATATTGGTGCATTCTAATGGGACTGGATCAAGGCTGATAAAGGCAATGAGAGGCAACGTTATTGATGTCTGTCTGAGGGCCTCTGCAGGCCCCAAGCCAAGGCTGTAATAAGGATCCAGAAGTTGTATCAGCCAGCTGCCTCTCTGTCACCCTAGGACAGTGCTCTGCAAACCACAATTCGCAAGCCACATGTGGCTCTTTGGCCCCTTGAGTGCGGCTCTTCCACAAAATACCACGGCCTGGGCGAGCCTATTTTGAACAAGTGGCGTTAGAAGACGTTGAAGTTTAAAAAATTGGTTCTCAGAAGAAATTTCAATCGTTGTACTGTTGATATTTGGCTCTGTTGACTAATGAGTTTGCCAACCACTGCCCTAGGAAGACACACATTAAGGGGTGGTGGTAGCCTGGCAAGGATGTGAGCTTGAACGAGGTGTGGAGAGGACTATTCCCAGTGTGCTTTCCTTCCCTGGCAGCCTGCAGGCCTCCGCTCTAAGGGGTATTTGGACCTTGGATTTATATTGATGGAAACAATGGAAGAAAACCAAAGTAGGCAAACATTGATGGCCTGTGCCTGATGTCCCTGTACAGAAAGGAGTTCCCTGTGATGTGTTTCAGACAGGGGGGGGGGGTAACAGAGGGGCACTGGAGCCCTGTCAGGGGTCATTCTGGGTAGCCAGGCTGCTGCATAGCCTGGTAGAGGGCAGAGGGCTCCTGATGGTCCCCGAGGATCTGTGGACCCTGCACAGGTCTCTGTCCTCTCTGGCTCCACACTCGCCATTGGTGTCGAGGTCCATAACGTAGTGTCTCAGAGAGACATCTGGGGCCATGAGGCCTGGCAGTTCTGAAACGGGCCCAGAATTGTAATGCTTTGTCTGTTTGCCGCCCTGCTAGACTGTGAGCCCTTTGAGGTCAGCAACTATGTTTTGTTCATCTCTGACCCCCAGAGCCTAGCACAGTGCCAGGCGCTAAAAGGTCACGTGGTGATGTTGGTGAGTGAAGTATAGACTTTGACAACACTGGCTCTGCTTCCCATCACAGAAGATGTAGCTTTGGCCTTATTGCATGGGGAAGGCTCTCTCTGAGAAAGGCAGAGAGGTGAGAATGCCAGAGACAGAGGGAACTGGCATGTGGATGGGAGGAGAAACTGACAGAAACCTCAGGCCTGGACCCCACTCCTCTTGGACTTAAAGCGAACAGTGACAAAATCTCACTTGCTGCCTCTGGGTTATGTTGAATTTAGCCAACTTCAAGCATTGCTGTGCAAAGGTAAAGCCTCTCAGGGCCATCAAATGGTGCCACCACCACCCCCTTATTGGTCCCAGCTTCCTCTACTCAGTGACCAAAAACAGGCAAAACGTGGTTCTGCAAAAAAACTAAGGCATTTGTGGTCTCTAACAGATATGTTCATTCTCATTCTCTTCATTCATTCATTCATTCATTCATCCATCTTCAACTCATGATCCTTTAGCCTCTGCTCTGCTCCAGGCCCCGAGATTTCTGGGGCAGTTTCCCAGAAGGGAATGGCCAGCCTCATCATAGTTATTTAGAATGCTCACCCCTCTTTTCCTCAGGCCACTTGCAAAGGCAGGGCTGATTCTGAAGTCTCATCCTCTCTAAGTCTGCACCTCCAGTGGGAGCCTCACGTGTTGGAGGTGTGTTTGCCTATTCATCCACCCCCACCCCCACCCCCACCCCACAGGGGCTTAGCACACAGCAATGCTAAGGGCTAATTTGGCACAAAGTATCCACGTCCTAGTGATGGAAACATCAAAAGGTATTCCTTTAGAAGTCATTTTCCTGTCTCTGAGATATCTGTGCTAGCATCGTGCTGAGCATGAAAGCTGGGGAAGGATGGGGCTCACAAGGGGCCCATCTAACTTAATTTATAACTGATGTCACAGCAGCAATTAGTGTGTATTGTTTACATTCCTTCCCGACACTTCCCCAAATCCGTGGGTGTTTGAGATGGCTAGTGTATTCTGCCGACTTGTTAGAAGATAGGATCATGCTCTCGGGGAGGGGAGGGTGTGCGGGGCCTGGAGCAGAAGGTGCGAAGGGCCAGGGAGTCTCCAGCCTGAGCCACATGGACTGCATCTTGCTAGAGCATGGACTCCTGGCAGGAGCATCTGCCTCTCACTGTCTCTGGCTTATGCTTTCTTGGTGCAGGGGGACCGGGACTTGACATGAATTCAGTCCCCACTATTGTCTTCCAAAAAGAAAGGAAGGTGCGTGGGAGATATGACTGGGAGTGAGGAGCATGGACACATTACATCTCTTGTTCATTTGGGGGTTCACTACGGTCTGCCTATAACTAGAGAGGTTCCGAGATGGGGAAAGAGGCAAGCTGGAGGTTGCCTGCGAGAAAGAAAGAAAAATAAAAGAAAGGAAGGGGAAGAACGTGTTCCTTTATGTTGAAGGCTGTGTTCATTCTGTTACAGCACACGTCCTTCCCGTGGGTGTGGAGCTGACAGGACCGATGCAGAGTAAGCTTTGGAAAAATAAGTGTTTGTAACAAGACCATAATGCAGGGTGAATGGAGGATGGTGGAGAACAGAGTGGGAAGTAGGTTCTAGATTCTAGAAGGACCCAGAGGGTAGGCATGGGGCTATAAGAGGCAAGAACAGGCTGAGGTGGAGAGGAGAGAGAGGACAGGCAGGCAGACCTGAGCACTCCCAGCTCTCTCCCACCCACTCAGGAAAGAATCCAGAGTCCTGGTGATGGGTAAAGGGAGTGAGTTCTGCAAGCTAAGATTATTGAGGGTCTCCCTGGATCTATACACAGTTTTAAATTAAGGATTGTGTTAGACTTGGCAGTGTTGTCTATGACACTTAGTGACTGAGGTAAGGCTTATTTGTCTTCATTTTCAGGAGTGGGGAACCTTTTTTCTGTCAAGGGCCGTTTTGATATTTATAACATCATTCAAGGGCAATTCAAAATTATAAACTTAAAAATTAGCCTGCTCTATTTGGTGAAACATTTAATGAACACACCCCTAATGCCTTGGTAGGGCCAGACCAAATTATTTCGTGGTCCTTATATGGCCCACGGGCCGGACGATCCCCACCCCTGATTTAGATATTCCCAGGCACATTGATTGGGAAAGCAGGATTTCATGAAAACCTAGGAGGGTAGAAAAATCAACTTCGAGTTTTTATTCTGCTATGGAAAAACCCTTTGTGTGTGTGTGTAGTCAAATTTCAGACCCAGCTGCACATCTGGTGGTAGCAGGTTTCTTGCGAGAGGGACCATACTGCTGATGATTCTACTGCGGAGCAGTGTACATTTTTAAAGGCCATTTCTCTCATTTCTTCAGGTCCAAATGAAGTCTCTGAGCAGCACATGAACCATAGTGCCAGGGGGAATGAAGAAATAAGATACTTAATGGGAAAAAACATTAGGTTTGTTTGAGTGAAAAGGAATAAAAGACAAATGTTAGCTATTTCATGATGAAATAATTATGGAGATGATTTTAATGACTATTGGGAACCAGGGGAACTGGGGAGATGGCTGATGTAGGGAGGAGCCGGCTGTCACTTGGACATACTTGATCTGACAATGCCTCAAGTTCCAGGTCATGAACTTTTGAGTGTTATTTTTTTTCTCCTTTAGCAGTGACAAATTGAACCAAGCCAGCCATAGTTCCTTATCCTGTATCCTTCATGGTCAAGGACACTCATCTGAGAGAATATTGTCTAGGCATCAAGTTCACGGGCAGAATGAAACACGTGGGCCCCAAAGATGTCAAACTCATGAACTTAAAATCTTGACCCTACAGTTCTCTAACCGGTTGTCTATGACACTTCTTAATGACTCTTGGGTAAGGGTGCTATTTGTCTTATATTTCTAAAAAAATCACAGAACTTAAACTGATTTGGGATTTTCCAAAGTGCTGAGGAATACTCGTGTGGCAGTGGACGTGTTCCATAAATAAAAGTGGCCTTAGTGTTCTCAGTGCATCAGTGTTCACTGAGGACTGTTTAAATAGATGAATGGACTGCTGGGTGGAGAAACAACTCATGGTGGAGAAAGGTCACAGGTCAGTTATTGGATCTGTGATTCATACTTAAGGACATGACTAGTGAGGTTTCACATCCTTGCCTTGATTATCTGAGAAAAAGCAAGCTTGAAGCACATTGAAGAGCAATTACTGAGGGGCAAAGAGAAATAGATTATCCAAAGCAATTCAGAGAAGAAAGTGAAGAAAATTCCAGGGGAATAGGGGTGTCTGGGGAGAAGTCAATGGGGGGAAAGGAGAAATATGTAATACTTTATGTAACTAGAGGCCCAATGCATGACATTTGTGCAAGAGTAGGCCTTTATTCCCCCAGCTGTCTGTCACCGGCTTCCCTCTGGCATCTGGGACCCAGGTTTCCCTTTCAGCCCCGGCTTTGTCCAGAAGGATATCGGTGTAATTAACATATTATGCTTTTATTATTATAGGTACTTTAAACAATAAAGAATTAAAAAGAAAAGAAAATTCCAGAGGCTAGGGGACCCCAGAATTCCAGGGAAGAGGGAGATTCAGAAATGGGGAGATTATTGGAGAGTTGAAAGAGATTGAAGACTCAGAGCTAATATAACTTAGTGGGGATAACCAAGCAACCAAGACTGCTTACAAAAAAGAAAAAGAAGAAAAAAGAAATGGGAAAAAGGCAGCAAGGGAGGGTCAAATGTCTACAATCCACAGAACTTGATTGGGGTTTCCCAGAGTCTCAGGAATTCCAGCATGTGGTGTTAAGATGAATTATATAAACGGTCTTCAGCGGTCAAAGCAGTTTGGGAAACTGGGTTAGACCGTGATGAACAGTTATTTCCCAGAGACCTCAGAACCTTTAATAAGATCATGTAGACTGTCAGCCTCCATAAGGAAGATACAGTGCTGGCATTTTCCAGATTTAGTTGATGATAAAACACTTTTTTTTCCATGGTGCATTTGACAGAGCGGTATTCAAAGAATATACTCCAGGAAACATTGGATATGCTTGATTCCTCTCAGGTCTTTTTGGATTGTGGCAGAAAAAGTGTTAAAAAAAAAAAAAGAATAGAAATTCTATGCTTCGCTGTTGCCACCACTAACTGTGTGACTTTTGAGATGTTGCACAGACTCTCTGGGCTTCATTGTCTTCATATGGCAAATGATGGTGAGCTAGATGATACTGAAATCTTATTCTGCTTTAGGCTTTATTGTTCTAATTGGTTCCCTCTGAAAATTTGGATCCATGTGTATATTATGGGATGGAATCACTTAATGGATTTTCTGTCTCCCTCACTGAACTGTAAGTTTCGTGAGGGCAGGGTCTGTGTCTCTTTTATCTGTGCCATTGTAACTTGAAGCACTCAACTGGGTCTGAATACGGTGGAAACTTGAAACATTTTGTTGAATGTATGTGTGAGTGGCTTCATAATTGATCCATCATGTCATACCTGCCAGGAAGAGAGACGGAGTGCTCATACCCCCCTCAGCCTTTCTCCAGCGGCTGTGTCAGTCTGATGCACATGCCCAGAGCACCAGTACCACACAGACATTCTCTTGGACTGGCTGGCCTGGACTTGGTGTCTACAGGGACCTCACATCTGTGGGTTCCTGAGTCCCACGGATGCTGAAGGCAGGCTCTAGGAAGAGTCTGTCTCCCAGAGCAGGGTGGCTCTTTGCCCGAAGGAACTGGCTCCCACAATCGATTTCCTGTGGGGGAAGCTCACAAATGGCCTTCTCACAGGACGGGAGCTGCCTGGATGCAGAGCTGACTGCTCCATTGTCAGCTTCTGCAGACGTGGTGGCTGGCAGTGAGAACTGTCTTCTCCCGCTGAATGACTCCTTGTGAGAAGCCCATCTCTATCCCAGTGCACACGCTCACATGCTCCTGCAGTCTGTCCTCTCTTTACCCCTATCTCCCCTTCCACTGTGGGGACATTGTGCCCCCCAACTCTCATCCCTTCCCTCCCACTGCAGGTATGGGGCTGAGGTGGGGGACAGGCAGATGGGCTGGCACAGCACCAAAGGTCTCTTCAGCATGTCCAGGAGATGGGCCTGACTGCCTGCCCCCTGCCGGAGGGGACAGACATGGGAGGCAGCTCTGAAGTTCCATCCGCCAGCTCACCCTTGGCCACTTTAGGCATTGTCAGGGTGGAAGTAGAGCCCTCCTTGAAGAAAATTGTCTTTATTAAAGCAACTTGGACTTGCAGATTGTGGGGTTGGCCACATTCAGACTATTTGATCAGTATTGGAAACATCACCATTTACTGCCCGCGAGGAACTGGGTATTAACCTGAATTTTCTAGAATAAGATTTTCTCTTCATTAGGCCTCTGTGGGCTCTGCACTCTCTTAACGAATAAACTGTGCGTGTGCGCATGTGTGTTTGTGGTTAGTAAGGAGGAAAGTCATGGAAGCTTGCTGTGTGATCTGCTTCCATATCCAGCAGATCATCAGCTACAGCCTGAATGTTGGTGTCCTCCTCAAATTCATATGTTCAATCCTAACATTCAGTGGGATGTTAGGTGGGGCCTTAGCGAGGTGATTAGGTCACGAAGGTGGAGCACTCAGGAATGGGATTAGTGCCCTTGCAAAAGAGTCCCCAGAGCGCTCTCTTGTCCCTTCTTCTGTGTGTGGGCATCATGGGAAGAAAGTGGGCCCACACCAGACACCAGGTCTGCCAGCCTCCAAAACTGCAAGAGATACATTTCTATTTATACCACCCAGCCTGTGGTATTCAGTTATGGCAGCCTGAACTGAGACACCGTTGGGACCCAGAAAAGAGGAAGCAGAGCCCATTCTCCCAGGCCCATAGACCCCCACCCAGTTGTGTCAGCCCCTTGCCCCCAGCTCACCCCTGGTGTCTGGGCACCGAGGTTTGGAGCAGTTGTCTTGTTGCAAACAGGAAGCAGTGGTCTTACCCGTTTGTGGGTTTTCCCTGTGGCTTGAGCTAGACGTGGAAAGCCTCCTAGAGCAGTAAGAGCTTAAACTTTTGGGCAATGAGAGGAGGGAAGCCATTTCATTCCATCACCCACATGCAGTGTGTGTGTCTTTGGAGGCCACTGGCACTCCTGCTGTTGCCACAGGAGTTTGAGGGGGTGGTTCCCTGGAATACCTGCTTCCTGCTCCCCCCAGAAGCCCAATCAGCCTGTGAGGGAGGGGTGGGGCTGGTAGATCTGTCTTTACAGGAGGCTGTCCGTCTCCTTCCGAGTTCTGGGATCATGTCTGATTCATAAGGAGAGTTGCAGGCAGCCCATCTCTCCATCCTGCAGGGGTCAAAGGCAGGGGGCGGGGGTGTGGATGCTGCCTCCAATGAAGTGGAATGTAAAGCGGTGTCAAGTGAAAGGGAATCTACACTCCTTAAAGACCCGAGGCAGGTTTCAAGGTAGGTTTAGATGTGGCACGCATGGCAGCTCTGAAGCCACCTGACCTTTTTTGCATCGGGCTTAGCAGGAGAGAGGAGCATGCTGTGTGAGAGAGGATGCATTCACTCTACTCCCCTTGTCCCTTCTTAGGGCTTCAGAGTCACCACGCGTTCCACATCCAGCATGGCTCACCTCTCAGCCTGTGTCTTTGTCTGGAACACAGAGCCTGATCCCCTAATCCCCCTCGGAGAATCCACCGAGGATTTAGGGGCTTGCAGGCCTGAGCACCTGGGCCTTGGGGAGGCTCACAGCAGCGACAGCTCGATTATAATGTTCCTAACCACAAATGAGCACTGGCAGTAATTAATACATTCAGTCTTTTTCAACATGTCCTTATGTTTGTTGCTCCAGGCTCCATTCCAGCACCAAGAGCCCGGTTTAGCACAGGAGGGATTGAAGATACTGGATTCCTGCATTTTTTTCTCAGGATTAGAATCATCCTCGGGGGTGGGACCTGCCTGATTCAGGAACCATCTCTGGTGACAAAATGCCATCGAGTGAGCAGCACCTATAAGTACAAGGCTGCACTCAGCGTTGCTGGGCCCCGGGCATTCACAGCAGCTATGGTAGGGGAGGGCTGATCATAGGAAGTGTTTGACCTCCGCTTCCTCCCCTGGCCCACCCAGAGATCACCTCAGGTTGCAGGCGCTGCCCAGAGCAAGCTTCCAGTGCCTTCCCTCCTGCCCCTGCCTCTTGTCCCAGAAAAAGTAGTTCATGCTGATATTCTGTCCCAGTGACCTTTCTGCCTCCAGCTTAGCAGGGTGTGGGGGACTCCTCTGTTCTTAAGTCTCACATCGCTTTGGGAAGCAAGCACCCATCTCCTGGATGGCAGGAGAGAGGAGCTTGTTGTGTGAGAGGGGATGCATTCACTCTACTCCCCTTCCTGGCTTTCTGAAAGATCACCAGGACAGCTGTGGAAATTCCCCATGGAGGAGCTCTGACTGTCTCCTCTGCACCACCCTGGCCCTCTCCGCTGCACATGCGCTTTCCGGGAGAGCCCCTCCTTGGCCTCAGGCTCCCTGGGTCCCTTTGGAAAGCCCAGCAATCCAGTTTCCTCGTTGCTTCTTTAGTCAATGTTGACACCAGCCGGGCCTCCCTCCTCATTTTCCTTAGCCCAGACTTCCTCACTGAACCTCTTTACTCAGTCCTGTGGCTCACAATAAAAAGTGTGTTGACCTAAAATGATAGGTTTGTACATTAAAGGTGGCTTACTCTTGACCTTTGCTTCTCCCTAACCCTTCTTCCTTACTGGTCCCCTTTGTTTATGTGCACCCTCCATCTGTCCATGCCTGCGGAGCCCTATGGCGGCTACTGTTCTAAATGCTTACTCTATAAAATCCTCCAACCCTCACTCCAAATTTCATGGCAACCCTACGAAGTAATACCAGTATCATTGCCATTTACACAGCGGGAAACTGAGGTCAGACTGCTTCCCTAACTTGCTCCAGGTCCATGCTCTTACCGCATGAAGTAGTTTTTTTTTTACACAGAACATACACGAGACAGACAGTGCTGCTCTTCTGTTTTCACACACTCGCTGGCATTTATCCTCATGCTCAGATCCCATGTGTGCACCATGGCCCTTCCTCCCTCCCTCCCTGTCCTGCCTGTGCCATCCTCTACTTCTCTCGCTATCTCTCTCTTCTCCCTTAATGTACACACTCGGTTTCTGTCCCTCCTGTGTTTCCAGGGCCTCAGTGCTGCTTCAAGTTGTTACCTCTGAATGTTTCCCCTTCGAATCCCTCATTGCTCTCTCCCCTGTCTTGATGTGGATTTTTCAGCTGTCACTCTGCCAGCATCTCTTCTCTATGTCTCTGTCAATATCTCTTTCTCTCCTGCCCCTTTCCCATCTCAACACCCTCCCACCTTCTGGCTCCCTCCTCCACACTTCTCTTTTGTCTCCTTCTCTTGTTCATTTAGTGATTTAGGGGCCCCATTTATTACATTAAGGCCCAACCAAGAGCTTCTCTGTCTGTGTCCCTGCTCCCTGCTCCCCCCTCCGCCTTTGCTGAGACTCTCAGCTGTAGATGGGAACCAGGTTCAATCCAAGCCCTGTTTCTTGCCGAAGAATAGTAATGAACTCAAACCATGGGGGCACAACACAGAACAGCTCTGTATTTCAAGACACATCGTGGTCTCTTGGGACAAAATGACTTCTCTTGATTTATTTATAAACCCAGGGAGTGCTCTGTATGCAGAAGGAGCAGCTGGGGGTGGTGACTGAGTTCTCAGCTAGGACCTCCTCTCAAAGCCAAGGCTGCGTTCTGTGTGGATGGGGTCCACATGGTCACAGGAGGAGCTCTGTCTTCCCTCTGTGCCCTCGGGGAGACAGAAACGTGGTGGAGGACCTACAGGCTATCATGTCTCTCATGCCCATACCACTCAGACAAAATCCTGAAGCCAGAGCTAGAAGCAGAGTGCAGGCCTTCCTCCTCCCTGTCAGGGTTCTCTGTCTCCACCAGTCTTCCAGTCCGGGGCTGGGATGGCAGGGACCCACATGGCCTCCTGGTCCTCCCTGTGGCCTTGAGGGGGTCTCACACTTACTTGTTTGAGCCTGGCCTCTTTCAAGAAACGGTTGATTCTCCAGTCTCACTCTATTCCTCCTACCCTCAGTAGCCCCAGGGCATTTCTTGGTCTTTAGTCTCTGCCCAGTTGATACTGGTCGGCGATATCATCTCCATGGCTGCTGGACAGCACCTCATGTTAGAAGGAGCTCGTACCTGGGTGTTGGGCTTCCCCAGTTGAGCTCTGTTTTGATGATGAGGATCTTGTCTTCCACTGAATTTGTGTCTCCCCTTGCCTGGCAGTTGGTCTGGCATGGACCACACAGAAGGTGTTTAACAACATGGGTGATGGTCCAGAGGGCCTGCACCTGGTTGGACACTTGGAGACCTCTCACCAGTGCCCTGGCTGTCAGGTCTGGCAGACTGTCATCCCCCGGTGCAGGAAGGAGGCATGATGTTAGCAGATTTCAGAGAGGGAGGGCCCAGCCTCCCTCCCAGACACCAGCTAGGAAGGCTGGGATGGCCAAGCAAGACTGCAAAAAGCCTTTCCTTATTATATATGAAACGAGTTGGAACACTTTTTTTTTTTAGTCCCTCCCACCCCTCACCCCCACAAGTCAGAGGCAGTTTCTTAGGAACCATTTTTCTCACTGCTGGCAGCAGAATGGTGCTCACCTCCCTCAGAGATTCCTGGGAGTGTGGGCAGACAGGCTCAGAGAGAAGGCAGGAACTCCGTCACTCTCTAGAAATGGGAGGGCAGCATAGCCGCCACCTGGCTGACCACAGCTTTCCGTCAGTGGTGTGGATGGGCTTGCCTGATTATATCTTCTTGGCTCTCTACCTCCCCAGGAGGGCAAGGCCCCTCAGTGAGTCCCCCCATCGCTCTCCGACTCAAGCCACTGTGGGTTCCTACTTGGCCTTCTCCAAGACCTTTGTTTGGGGCCAGTTTTTGTTTATGTCCTTGTCAGTGCCCTGGGCCCCTGGATGCTGTCTCTGAGATCTCCCTTTGCTCAGTGCCCTGCAGCTGCCTGCTAATCCACTCCAAGGTGCTACTCCCAGGACTCTTTCTGGGTGTGAGGAAGCAGATAGGAAGGTGGGCAAACAGGGAGGCAAGATGGTGCCAGCACCATATCCCCTGAGGGGACCTCTCTCTGTGAATTGAGGGCAGCAGGAAGGCAGCCAGGCCTGCATATTGGCCTGTGTGGCCAGGAGGGCAAGAGATAGTGCAGTAGTGTTCAAACCTGGCCATGCGTTAGGGTGACCTGGGCATGAGAACATATACAGATGCCTGGGCAACTTGGAGATTTCAATTCAGTAAGTCTGAGGGTGGGGCAAGGGAATATGTATGTTTAAACCACGTGTCTCCTCAGCCCCCAACAGGATGACCTGTGTCTGGTAGAAATTACTCACTTCTACCCCAACTCCTCCTCTCTCCTCCCCCACCTGAGGTGGGAGTCTGTCACTCAGTTCCTCCACCACACTTCCCTTATCTTTATTCTGTGCCTTCTAGGGTGGCTGAGGTAAGAAAGGAGATTTTGAGTACTAGGCTTGGGTATCTAACAGTCACAGCCACAAGCTAATTCTTAAGTCTTATAATTGATGCCCACTAGGAATAGCTTTTTCTTTGTGCTCTTCTAGAAGAGAAGGAGCATTTGAAGGTGCTTAATGCATTCCCCAGTGGGGAAACATATGCTTCTGATGGCACTTACTCCCAGCTCTCTGATTTCTTCCCTCCCCCTTCCCTGTCACTCTTGATCTTCCTTATTCTCCTTAATAAAAATACCTTTCATTCTTGTAGCCCTTTCTAGCTTTCACACCTCTTTCTGGTGTATTAGTTCTTCCCAAGAAGAATCCAGTGAGGTGTGCAGAGATCTTTGATAGATGAAGTTCAAAAGTGGCCACAGACTCGGCCAAGGTCACTGGAGCAATAAGTGGTGAATGTGGCTGTGTCTCTACCCACCGCCCCAGCTCTGCTTCCTCTGGGCCCTTCCCTGAGCTCCTTCCCCTGCCTGCTGCCTTGCCTTCTCCCAGAATCAGGTTGTCAGGCAGACCGTTGTTCAGAGGTTTTCTGCTGTAGGGAAAGCCTGGGGAGGGTGGAAGGGCATGACCCAAGGTGGCCCAGAGCCTGGGGGAGTGATGGGCTCTGATGATCCAGGGAGAGCATTCATGTCCCTCCTGCTGCTGCTGCTGCAGGGGAGGAAAACCACGTTATAGGGAAGGGCACTTGGTCCACCACCTCCACCAGGAATGGGAAGAGGTGATGGAGGGACTGAGAAAGGGGCGGTGGAAGGGCACAGGGGAAGCCTCACTGAGTGTCCTCTCCCCAGCCTTTCGGGCCAGCTTCATGGGCACCCGGGCAGGGGAGGAAGGAGTGCGGCTGTGTCCTGCCCACATCGCAGCTCCTCTGTCTGGGTCCCCCTTCATCTCTCTTTGCCAGTGACAACAGCCAGCAGGGCAGTGTGGGACAGCCCTCCACCGGGAGGCACGTTCCGGGCCCAATCCTGTCTCAGCTGTTCTGTGGCCTGAGTGGCTTTGAGCAGAACTGGTCACTTTCCCACAAAGCCTGTCCCCTCATCTGTAAATGGACGGTGTTAGCTCCTTTGAGTGCCCAGATGTGTTGAAGAGAGCCCACAGGTAGGGGAGCTGGAGTTTGTTTGAGACCCAGGAGATCTGGGCCCTCCTTGGGGCTCCATCTCTAATCAGTTCCGTGTGACATGAGCATTTGCCAGAGCCATATGTGAGTATTCCTGAGAAGGGGCGGTGTCCAGCTGGTGTAGAGAGGAGATAAGCACTTGCAGTGGATGAGGAGGAGGGGGGAGGGAGTACCTGCCACCTCTTGGCTGCTGCCTGCTCCCAGCGTTTTGTTTGTTGCTGAGGCTTCCTCAGGCCTTTCTGGCTCTGATTCTTTTCCTCAGTCTCTTTTGAGTGCTATCAGGAGTCCCGTTCCCTGTTTCAGTCCCAAAGAGAGTGGTCCTGGCAGCTGTCTCAACCCCTGCACATGGCTGTCTGCGCTGCCTCCCTTCTTGCCCATTCTGCTCTCACCAGGTTAGATACACGTGGCCCCAGCTTCTCCTTCAGTGGTCACTCACCCACCCTGAGGCCTCCCAGGGTGGGGTGTGCATCTTGTCCTTCAGAGCTGTCCGTCAAGAGGCTTGGTGGTCCCTCTGCTGAGACGGAAGGTAGCTCTAGCCCTGGCTGGTTTGGCTCAGTGGATAGAGTGACGGCCTGGGGACTGAAGGGTGGGGCGCATGCCTGGGTTTCAGACTCAGTCCCCAGTAGGGGGTGTGCAGGAGGCAGCTGATCAATGATTCTCATAATTGATGTTTCAATATATCTCTCTCTTCCTTCCTTTCTGAAATCAATAATAAAATAAAATAAAAATAAATTCTAAAAAAGGAAGATAGCTCCATTCTGGCTGCCTCACAGGAGTGAGTTATGAGTACCTCAGACTGCTAAATCACAGCCTTCTTATCACCTGCCATTACAGATCAGAGTAGGAAAAGCCACCCATTTGTAAAGCTCATGCAGTATGGGAGAGTCAAAATAGTCCTGGTAGCACCAGATCTATCAGGAACTAATGCCACCCTCTCCCCCCCAAAAGGTAACCCTGATACTGATCTTTCCCTTGTCCACGTCCACAACACCCAGTGTTTCCAGAACACTTTTCCACTTCCAGGGTCTTCACTACTCACCCAAGAACACCAACTCAGTGTCCTCCCAGAGACCCTCTCTCCACTCCCCTGCCTGGGCCACTGCTAGAACAAAGTGACAGCTAACTGACTCTACATCCCCCTCGTACCAGGGAAGCAGGTGCTCAGTCCTCAGGAGGACCCTGGGAGGTCCCTGCTCAGGTAGCAAGAGGTCCAGGCCTCTTTTGAAGACAGGAGGGAGCCCGTGACTCCCCTGAGTGTTTGCATATTGGCACCATGTGTATCTTATGTGCAAGTGAGTGGATCTCTGCTGTGTAGACCTATGGGGACACCTGCATGCTCGCATGGATACTTGTGCACATGCCACACACCACATGAAGCGGCTGTGCCTGCGGGTACCCGTGTGACAGAGAGAGTTATGAATGCCGTATTTGTGCTCACACTGCTGTCTACATGCCATAGGACCCACTAGCTTGGGGTTGGCAGTGCCAGGCTGTGCTACCCTCTGTGAGGCAGGGTCAGTAAGCAGGCTTATAACACTCAGCAGCTATCTATCCAGCTTGAGAGGAACCACAGAGGCCAGTTCACTCAGGCATCACTAACAAGCTGGCGTTACAGGCCCATGTGCATCCTGGGACGGAGCGGGAGGCTGAGAAGAGAGGTTCTGTCTGCCTGACTGCGCTGGACCTGCCAACATCCTGCCTCTCCGGTGCACGCTTGGTGCAGTGGCCCTGCGTTCTGTGTCTGGAATCCCCTCGCCCTGAAGGAATAACAAGCACAGTAGTCATTTTCCAACTCCCACTCCCCCCACCTCCCCAGTCCTGCTCCCCACTTCTGGCTTTCCCTTCCTTCTCTCTTTCTGAGCTCTCACTGAATTAGATTAGTCACATTCTTAATTAACTGTGCTGGTAAGAGCTCTATTAGGTATTAAATGTTTGTCACAATCCAATTAAAAAATCCATCACAGCGGGACAGTTCTCTGAGGCTCAGCAGATTGATGCTGGGGGTCCTGACACTCTCCTCTCTGCTAGGGGGATTGGGGGGCTGGGGAGAAGAAGCAGAGAGCTGAGGGCAGGCCTCTCATGGAGGCCACACCATTGCCCTCCCAGCATCCCTCACACGTGGGACACCCAGACTTCCATAGGGTCAGGTGTCTGGCCTTCTTTAAGCACTGTCTTAAAGGAGATATTTCGTCACCTAGCCTGTAGTGTCACTGCTTCCCCAACCTCAGAGGGCAATGTGGTAGGGCATATGTATATCTGTGTGTGTGTATGTGTCTGTGTGTGCATGGGCACATCTGTGGACCAGGGTGGGCCAGGATGGGGAACAGCAAGATAGATGGCTCAAGCCTGGTGGGGAGCTTTTCGGCTCGAGTATAAAGGCTGGAATTTGATGGAGTCAGGCTGTTGTCTCTAGGAGTCCAGCTCAAGGCCAGAGCTACCATTCAGAACTGTTTTCTTACATTTTCTTATAAAGAGACTTGCGCAGAAGGGGAACTAACTCATGGTGAAAACAAAAGAAAATGACTATTTATCCTGGATCCCCTGGTTTTCTTCCTTAAAAATCCAGAAAGGTTCTCTTTTTCCTGTAACTTTTGCCAGGTGGGGGTCCTCCCTCTGCTAGGCTGAAGCACACAGGCCTCCTTGCTTCCTGACCGTTGGAATGGAGGACAGTTTTTGTGTTCCCAGTCCCCTGCCCACCACACCATCTCTCTCCCTCCCTCTTGGCCACCAGGAGCGGGGAGGAAGGAAGCACACCACCTGTTGTTCCAGGGTGCCCTGCCCAGGTGTGATGTGATGGGAAGTCTGGGCACCAGTGCCAGGCCAGTGTGTAGCTGCAGTTAATGCGGTGTGTGCCTCTGGGACCTCCCAGGCCCCATCACATTGTGTACTTTGCCACTTCTAATCTCCCAATGTGGTTTTTGAACTTCTTGTTCTTTGGATGCATCTTTTGTGGCTTTGTTAACTAGTAATAACTATGCAGTACCTGCTTCTTACTATGATTGGCATGCCAAAAATGGCCTTTCACCGTTAATTCTTTCCGCTTCTACCTTCCATTGAGCAGATCTTGAAATCTGACCTTCCAAGGAGACTGTCTGGAAGTCTGTGGCGAGGGGAAGTGTCTGCTCTCTCGATGGTGCCTTCTGTGGGGCAGGGAGCATGGCTCATTGGGCTCTACACTTGCAGCACACACCACGGTGCTGAGGTCAGAGGAGGCCCTCGAAAGCATTCGTGGCTGACGAACTGAATGAGCTCCCTTTCTTATCCTTCCAGGGCCTCGCGCATGCTTGCCCCTTGGCTTCCACATAGAGCAAGCGTTAACGGCCCACCAGCACCCACTCGTTTTTCCGAATGCTTGTCCATTCTCCAATACACTGGTTGGCAAACTCGCTATTCAAAACAGCGGCAAACCGAGGCTCTCGAGCCGCATGTGGCTCGGGAGCTGCAGTTTGCTGACCACTGCTCTAATAGAATCACCTTGTCTGTCCCAGCCAATGAATCCTGAAGGGCAAGACCACTGCCTGTTTCAGTCTCTCTCCCAAGACCTGGAGCCGAGTTAATTCTCTGGTACCTTCATTCTCTCATTGGTTCTCTAATCATTGTCCATTGAGTGCTTGCTTCCTGCAGATCAGGCTGAGGCTTGAGAAGGTCAGGGGAAATGGAGGTGCTGGTGGATAGTTAACGCTTGGTCTACCTTTCCCACCAAGAGCACGCCATCTGGTTGAGGAAGGAAGACATTCAGGGGAAGTAGTTGAGTGGCAGATGGAGGCAGGTATTAAGGACCCCTGTGAGGGATGTGGGCACACATGCTCTAGGAACTTAGAGACAGTATGGACTCTACGGTCCAGTGGTCAGAACATGTGTCCTGGGCCAGTGCTGTGGCAGGCCTTATGTCCAAAATGGAGGGAAATGCAGGCTGGGAATCAGAATTGTGGGAAGTGTGGAGAGGACCCTAGTGGGAAGCAGCATTTCAAAGGCATCTCAGAACTGAAAGGGGAATATGAATGGAGCTGATGACAATGATAAATCATATCCAAACCCTGCAGGAGGCACCTGCTTGCTCCTCCTCAGAAAACCTTGAGCTGGCTGGAAGCCCAGGGCACTGGCCACGGCAAGCATGTTGGAAGGTTGTCAGGTGTTGCCAGCAAAAGGACTTGTGTGTCTTCGGACCTTGTTACAATTTGGTTCTCTGAATTCACAGGGTTTTGGCCTGGCAACATGCTGGCTTCCTCAAGGAGGCCTGTAGGAAATGTTTTTGCAGGGGAGGGGGCATGGGCTGTCAGTCAGTGGACATTAAATGACAATGACAGTTTATCCTCACTCAGGGAGAACATCAGCACTGAGGGTTGTTCCACCTTCTACTCACTGCACTAAAAATATAAACCAAGTGATGGAAGTCAGCTCACCTCTTTTCCTTCTTTATCACCAGTCCCTGGATTGTTCCAGCTCATGGGCCAATCAGAGTGGCTGCTGAGTTAGGATGCCACTCACTTGAGAGTCTCCTTCCTGTTCATGTTGGCTGCAGGTGGATAAGCTGGGAATGGGAACTAGCAGACCAGGTGGGCAGGGAAGGCAAGGAGCATTTGAGTGACTGTGCCTGACACTTTATCTGAGTTCTTTTATTGGGTCTTTATAATAGGTATTCAAGAGATCATCGTCTCTATTTTAGTAATGAGGACATGGAACTGTGAGATAAGTGACTTATCCAAGGTCACTGTGGAGCAGGAGTCTGAATTTCTCCATCCCTCAATTTATTCAGATATGTATTCAGGAGCCACCCACTTTGCTGGGCCACTGGGCCAGTGCCATTAGTGGGAGGTCACTGTCCCCTGTCACACACAGAGGCACACAGCTCTCGGGTTTCTTTGGGCAATGAGAGCACATGACAGGGCCTGTGATCTGGCCAGGGCTTCCCCATGAATTTGTTTTGCTGGTAGCACAGGTGTTAGTTTCTGGGCTTCCTAGGATCAGGACCTGGAGGTGGGTCCTTGTAGGGTTGCCAGACTTAGCAAATAAAAATACAAATTTGAAGTTCATATAAATAATGAATATATGTATATAGTGTACGTATATTCCATGTGATATTTGGGACATACACTAATAAAAAGGTTGTTGTATATCTCAGATTCAAATTTAACCAGCAGTCCTTTTATCTGGCAACCTTATCAGCTGTCACTGCCACAATGCCGAGTCAAGGACATCTCCATATCCATTCAGGCGTCCTGGCAAGGTGGTGGAAGTGCCAGGGCTGCCAAACAGCCTCTGCCAACTCAGAAGGAGTCAGTGTGGTCCTCACTCCTTGACTCTTGGCAAATCAGCGCCTCTCAGCATGGCTGGCCAGCTTTCCCAAAAGACAGCAAATCTGCCCGGCTCTTCCTCAAGCCTCTGTCTCTCACCTTGTTTCTTATGTTAGTGAATGGGTCACTCTAGCTAGAAACTTTGGCCATTCTATCTTTCTAGGCATGCGCCCCCTCCCATATTCAGAACCATGTGCTATCTTCTTTGTGTCTCTCCATCCTGCGCTCTCCTCATGTCCATGTCGCAGCCCCAGTAACAGGCATCACCATTCCTTGCCCAAATTATTCAAATAACTTTCAACTCATTCTCTCTCTAATGCCACCCGGACAGAGAGTTCTCAGTGATTTTTCCAAGACATAAAGCTGCCTATGCTTGGCTATATAGTATTCAGACCGGCACTGGCTCACCATTACATCTGGTCGATGTATCTCTCTCATCGATGTTTCTAGCTCTCTCTCTCTCTCCCTTCCTCTCTGTGAAAAATAAATAAAATATATTTTAAAATAAATAAATAAATAAAAATGTCATTAAGATCCTTAGCTTAGCATACAAGCCTTTGATGATTTGTGCCTGCTCCAATACCTGTTTAGGCCCATCCCATCCCTCTCCCATCTACATCCCTCTCTCCTTCCCTCTGAAACCATTGACTTTCCTAACTTGGTTCTTCAAAATTGAGCTCAATTGTCCCCTCTTTCATGAAGCCTTCGCTGCCTCAGAGGTTATGTAGATGTTCCAGTGGGTTCTCCCAGCCCCGGGGCATGTTCAGCTCATCACTTTTCATACTGTTCCTTTGACTTTTTATTCCATATGAATGGTAGCTGAATAAGTAAATTGATAAGTAATTACAAGATTGAAAACTTATTTACTCGCCAACTCTCTGAGTTCACAAAATGCCAACCTAGGCTGAAATCACTTTCTTTCCTCTGTTTGTTCAGACGCAGCTCCCTATTTTTAATTCCTTTTTGCGTGAGGCCACAGTCCCGGCAGTTCATCAGATTTCTCTCACCAGGCTTCCAGTCCTGGATTTCAGACTTTCAGCCCCTGAATGGCTAGATCCTAATGTTATTGAAATCCCCAAATGGGCTTTGACAGCTCTCAGGGGTTAATGAAGTAGCCAGCCTTATGCCCCTGGAGATAGAAAATATTGCTGGGACAGAGGTCATGGTGTACATGAAATGAATTTCCTGACCTCAATCTGGTGCCTGTGCAGACATTTCCTCACACTCCAAACTCTGAGTGGCCTGTCCCTGCTGGCTGGCTGTGCCCAGGAGCGAGGAGAGGATGGAGGAGGGGCTGGGGCTGGAAGGACCAGGTGACTTGGAAGACTAATGGTATCTACATTCTTTGAGCCAGGTACTATGCCAATGGTTTTACATGAACTATATCATTTAGTCATTTTTAACAAAAATGGAGGTAGAAATTAAACCCACTTCACAGATGAGAAAAAGGAGGTTTGAAGATATTGCTTGTCCAACTGGGATTTGAGCACAGTTCTGTTTGGAACCAAACCTCAGCCATTCTACTTGGAACACTAAGCTTTCACTCTGTGGATGTTACTTCTAAGTCCAAGCAACTGAGCAAGGTGAGACCTGAGGGGACAAGCATCCCAGAGGAAACCTATCATACACCTTCTCAGCTCCCCCCACCCCAAACCCCCAAACACCCAGACTGTGGCAAATCTTGCAAGATTAATGGAATAGATGCTTTTCTTGGATGCAGAGGACAGGTAACAGATACCCTCCGACACCATTCTGTTTGACATAATCGCAACAGAAAGAATGCTCACTTGTGCTTGCCTCATAGATTTGAAGGAGACTTACAATCAACAGATCAATCATATACAATTTACCTCTTACCAGATATACGGCACCCAGCCAGACCCTGAGTCAGTTACAGAAGAAGCATTGGGTCTGATCTGGGCCCTGCAGGAGTCATGGTTGGGAGACAAGACTTAGACAAAAGAAACAGCAAGAGAAAGAGACAGGGAAGTAAATTATCAGGAGCCAAATTGTGAGAGGCAGATGCTTGGTGCTACAGAAATTAATTCACTGGGCGTTATGGAAGAGGTGTGGCTCACAGGGGGTCCTGATGGATGAGTGGGTTGTGATATGAAGGCTGCAGCAATTGAAAGTGGGGATTTTACAGGAAGAGGAAAAGAAGACCTATAGGAGAGAGCTCTGATGTACCATAAGCACAAGATGTCATTAAATGTCAGGTGTTACTATGGTTATCGTTGCCCAAGTCTGGATCTTGACAAACCACTCAGGCTTATATTCATGAGCCTGAGTCCATCTTCTGTTCTTGCTCACCTATGGTTTCTGGTTCTAACTCCCATGCTCCAGTGTTGGTTCCTTCCCCCTAATATTTGGGGAGGGCACTTTTGGGGGACCAGGCTCTACAGGACATTTACCTTCTGGGTTGAGTGATATCAGAGGCTGGGGATGGAAGCAGGAATGTCTCCTTCTGGGCTTTCAAAAGGTTGTTTTGTTTGGTCTTAAATTAATAAACAGTGAAAGCATCCCCTTGAGGACAGAGAGCTTCTATGGAATGGGGATGGGAGATAGATGGGGAGCAGGGCAGAGAGAAGGCAAGAGAAAGAGAGGGGTGGGCATGGAGGCCCCAGGAGGTTCCAGGGAAGAGGGGAGGGATGAAAGGGAGAGGAAGGAGGAAGGGTTGGTAGATATAGATGGGAGAAAATAGAGGGGAAAACTAAAGTCAAAGGAAAGAAAACTATGGCGGGGGGAGGGGAGAAAGGATGTGTGCAGCCAGCAGCTACCCTAATCTGTCTAAATTTCTCCTCATTGATTAGGGATTTGCAGCAAAATCCCTCCTTACAGGAAACCATTTGCTTTCCTGGCTCTCAGCTGTCAAACTGGGAGGCCTCTTCCTGGGTGGTCTGGCTGCATGCTGAGCTGCCTGGTGAAGAGGCTGGGAGCCCTTCTCCTGTCTCATGGCTCAATCCAAGTCCCCTTGTCAGTGAAGCCTTTCTGATGTCCCTGCAATCATGTGCTCCAATGTCACCACCCCGTTCTCTGAGCTAAGGGTTTTCTCAGATGGCATTCTGCCAGGCACAAAGAGAGACTGCTTGGTGTTTGTAGTCAAGCTATGGATTGAGTGACACCAGTGTAATCCCTGGGAGCACAGCCCTGCACCTGGGCCCTGAGCCATCTGGACTCTCCTCCGGTATTTCAGGCCCTACCTCTGGGTCTGCATCTTCTAGAAGCCTCCCCTGAGACAATGGAGAAGGGAGGGAACTTCCATCCACTTCTTGGCTCTCATTGTTGGCTTAGCACCCACTGTTCTCCCATTTACTTTCTCAGTGAGGTCCTCTCCTGTACTCCAACAGGGGTCCCCGTGAACCCAAGGCACCATGGTCTCCAGATCTCTTCTCACCCACGTCAACTCCCTCCCCGAGGTCTATGATGGTAACTGGGAGTTGAACGAACCAGACCTTGCTTTTCAAAGGGCTTTCATAACCATTCTCACTTGATTCCCCGCAGGGGGCCAAGTCTGGGAGATACACAGGCATTTTCCTGGCAGATAGACTGAGGTGTACAGAAAGGGGAAAGGATTAGCCCACGGACATGGGGCCAGTCAATGACAATTTGGAAATCCCTGGTAACATTCTCTATAGACAGAGGAGTGTAAACATTGCAGGGGGAGAGAGACGGGGAAGTTGGGACCTTGACTGCAAAAGTTCCAGCCACTGAGACCCTTGAGAATGTCATCTTTATTTGATGGGAGGTTTCCATAGCTGCTCAGCACCTCCCCCCACGAATGTCCTTTTCCCAGCCAGGTCTTTGCAGCTTGCGATTCAGCGGTTGGGCCACCAGCAGGGTGGGCAGCAGGGTCTGTTTTGTTCTCTGTCACTCTGGGCTGTCATGGTTTTCCGCAAGGAGCACACAGGCTGACTTAACCACCTGCAGGGCTGGCTGCCCCCTAAATGTCTGGGCTCTGAGCCCTCTCATTCCTTCATGCTCTCAGAGTGAATGAACCCTGGGGCAGCCATTAAACCCTTCCTTGCCTCAGTTCTCCCTATAAGGTCAGATGGAAGTGGTGTCCCCTTGCCACACTGCCCTGACCTGACCCCATGGCAGCTAAGAAATGGCTGGGAGAGGCAGAGTCAGGTAGTTGGGAACTGAGTCCCCTGACTTGGGAGCTGCTGGTCTGACTGTTCGGGGCTGAGAGTGCAGCCTGGAGGTGCGGGCATAGGCTCTGATTTCAGGACTAAATGGTGACCAGGAGCTGTGCTCTTGGGTGGCTGAGTTAATGAAGTTGGGAGGTTTTTACGGAGAGGTCACTGGTTCATACCCTGCTCAGGTTAAGAAGAACTGAAAAATAATTTTGTCTGACAGCTGATGGCCACCGTGAGGTCACTGTTGGTCTGTGTGGCACCTTGGATTAGGGCAGGACAGGGATAGAATTTGAGGCTGGCATAGAGCTTGATGAACTGTCTGAAGCTTGGGATGAATTAAACACACACACACACACACACACACACACACACACACACACCCTTTTTCTCCCTTCCTCCCTGCAAGCACAGATTTTTAAAAGGTGCCCCTGTCTGGGCAGATGGACTGATGCCTTGGTGCTATAGGGCGACCCTCCCTCTTTCTCTGGGAGGTCACCATCCTTCACAGGACACATGGCTTTGTGAACAGAGCCCTGACTGGATTCCAGCGCCTCAATCCCTGGGGCCTGAGCACTAATTGTATTGGCATCTGCAGCAGCACTGAATAGGCACCCTGTTCCATACCCTGTCCCATCTCTCCACCCAGCCCCGAGCGGTCTCCTCAGTGTGCTCTTTACTACAGCTCAGAACGAAGGTGACAAAGCTGTCCCAGATCTCCCTGTTCCTTTCCCCTCACAGCTGAGGGCATTCGCAAAGTGATGCCTAGACTGTCCCTACTCGGAGAATGACCAGAGTAATTCACTGACATAGGTCACAGCAGGCTCTTTGCTTCCAGCAGTGGGAGAAGCAGCAATGACAACACTCATTATAATAAATTGCAGATAATCCTTCACAGTTTCCAAAGTGCTTTTGCACACAGGTTCTGTCTTTCCAAACATCTAGGACTCTCTGCAGCTAAAAGCAGCACCTCGCTCTTGAAGAGTTTCCTTTTTAACTATTAAAGGGGAACTAGGGCTTCAGCACCATGACAGGCAGTAAGCAAGAAGGGATGAGGGGAATGCACAGGACCGCTCTAAAACAGTTAGGGAAGGAGCAAAAGAAATACCTAGATGTGTTAGGGCGCCACGTCACTGTGCTTTAAGGTGACACTCAAATCTCCCACCCTCAAGCAGCATTTCACACTCCAGAGCAAAGAAGCACCGGTCTCTTGTAGAGAAAAGTATTCTCAAGGACTCCATTTGAACTATTTTTTTTTTAATATAATGGTACTTAGATCTATGCAAACATAACACTAAGTACATTACATTCTTAACACTTGGAAACCTTCTGTAATTATACAACAGAGATAAATTTATAAATAAAGTCAAAACTAAAGAAAAAAATCTCACATTTAAATCAATCACATCAAGGTAGTATGCTATGCTGCTATTTCTCTGAGAAGAAATCTCCGTTTACAAAGTGACAGCAAGTCTGATTACTGAGCAGTGTGGTGCCAAGTCTTCTGACTTTAAGGTATCTGTACAAGATGGGGCAATAACTGTTTCCTTACAGCTGTTTATATGGAAAATGATACAAGCATAAACTCTGTGTTGCACATACTTACAACTGTAAACCTATTTTTGCCCCATCCTGTATTTTATGTAATAACCCAATATTTCTACCACTCCCCCCCCCCCTATAAACTCAAGATATGCCAAGCTGGATTATTTCCCTTAAATTTTAGCAATCGATCATGATTTGCCCCTCTTATTCCATTTTATTCTTCTGCATCCCTCCTACCCTCCCCCGGCCCTCCACAATACCCTCCCATTCCCATTAGCACCTACTTGAATATGTGAGAATTGTGTCCTTGGACATCTGTTTTCCTTTGTTATTAAAATATATAGTGTGGTTTTGTGGTTTGGTTTCAATTTATGTACATATACTTCATTCTGCTTCTGACTTTTTTTTCACTTACTGCCATGCTTTTATGAATGACCCTTGTTGCGGAGCGAACTTGTCAGTATTCCTTCTGACAACATGCATGTCATGCTAAGCACCCACTCCACTTCCACCGGGCCCCCAGGGCGAGTACCTAGGTCGCCTGCAGTTTCCAGCTGCCACAAGGAAAGCTGTGGCAAATCGCCTCGTCCACTCACGTGAAAGTTTCCTGAGAATGTGACTCGGGGTACGGGCCCGTGGTTATGAAATCCTTGCACATAGATGATTTCAGTGAGATTGTTCCTGGAAGCCACTGCCAGTTTCCATGCCAGTAGGAGCACCTCGGCTTTCTCATCTCACTTCCTTTCTGAGCCTTGAGAGTGTCTGACTTAATGTTTGTCAGCATGACATATGTAGAGTATCTTATCATTGTATTAACTGGCATTTTCCCCCCAATTAATCATGAGTTGACTGTCTCTTCACATATTTGTTAGCCAGTTTGATTTTCTTTGCTGTGATTTTCTACCCATAGCTTTTTGCACCCTTTTCTACTGGGTTTCCTTTCTTATTGGTTTGCAGGATTCTTTTATGTCATAGCTATTAATTTCTTATTGGCTCTATACTTTGAGATATCACCTCCAAGTTGTTACCTATATTTAATTGTGTCTATTTGGTCACCACCGAATAGAAATCTGTTAATTTTTTACTTTGTTGTTTGTGCTTCTAAAGTCCTTTAAAAAATGTTTTCCCAACTCAAAGTGACAAATATAACCCCATAGTTTAAAAAAAAATCTATTGGCTTAAGTGTATGAAGCTTGCTCTGGAGTTTATTATGTAACCTTTATCAGGTTAAGAAACTTTTATTTTTAATATTTTGAAAGTTATTTTAAAATTATATATAGGTTTATACTTCATTAAGTGTTTTTTTCAGAATGTATTAAAATAATAATATAATCACTATATGAATGTAGTGGTTTAGAATAAACTTCTGATGTTAAACTACCCTTTTTTTCTGCGATCAGTCTTCCTTGACTATAATCTTTTAATTGTTTCCATTCACTGTTGCCTTTAGTTCGTTGATCTTTTATCTGGGATTTTTGTTTCATGTACAAAAGTGAAAGGAACCTATAATCTCCATTCTTGTACTATCTTTATGCATATCTAGGTCCATAGTAATATTAACCTCATGGAGTGAGATTAGGCATCTTTTTCTGTTTTCAGGAACAGTATATATGATGTAGAAATTACCTGTTGCTTGAACATTGCCCAGAATGTACCTGCATAAATGACCAGGCCTGGAATTCTTTGGAAGAATTTCTTCAATTACCTTTTAAATATCTGTAATAAATATAATAATTTGCATATTTTAAGGTTTATTCATTTTATATAGTTTTTTTTTCAATTTTATTGAAACACTAGTGGCCTGGTGTATGAAATTCATGCATGGGTTGAGGGTAAGAGGTTCCCTCAGCCCAGCCTGCACCCTTTCCAATCTCAGACTCTTTCAGGAACATCCAACTGCCGGTTTAGGCCTGATCTCTGTGGCAGTCAGACATCCCTCTCACAATCTGGGACCTCTGGCTCCTAATCACTCACTGGCCTGCCTGCCTGATTGCCCCTAACTGCCTCTGCCTGCCTGCCTGATAGCCCCTAACTGCTCCCCTGATGGCCTGATTGCTCCTAACTGCCACCTCACCCCATACCCAGGACCCGGGCTTCCCTCCCTTCCTTCCTTCCCAGCCACAGGCACCCAGGGACCCAGGCCGGCTTCACTTAGACCAACTGCAGCCACAGAGGACCATGGGTGGGCGGCTTCACCCAAGCGCGTGGTTTGTCCCTCTCCTGGGCCACAGGTGCAGGTGCAGCTGCTGGCACCCAGGAGAGGGCCAGGCATCTTGTTCCTCTCCCAGGCCACAGCCCCAATTGCTGGTGCCCAGGACTGTGGGGTGGGTGGCTTATCCCTCTCATGGGACACTGCCTGGCTGGTCCCCATTCTTCTCTCCCTAGTGTTGAGTGTCTGAGCCATTATAGTGTGATGGCATGAGGGTGTGATGACTATTTGCATATTAGCTCTTTATTATATAGGATTTTAACTTGTCACAGTCTATCTTCAAGTGGATATATCACTTCACATCTTGTGTAGAAACTTCACTGTAACAAAATTTCATGTTTCCCAAGCAATCTTTGTGTTATTATTATCATGTTTTTTACTTCCACAGATGTTATAAAACTGACATTACATTATTATTTGTTTAGTTGATTATCTTTAAATATATTTAAATAATAAGAAACTTCTATTATATTTTTTCCTATGCATTCACTGCCTTGGTGTTTTCTATTTCTTGGCATATATTGTTATTTGTATCTGGCAAAATTTTATTTCTGCTTGCAGGACTTCTTTTTAACATTTCTTACACTATCACTCTGCTGGTGATAAAAAAAAATGTCAATCTTTTATATATGAAAAATATATTTTAACTGTTTTAAAAAAATATTTTCACTCAGTCTAGAATTATAAATTGAGAGGATTTCTCCCTCTTGTGAGTACTTTAATGATGATGCTCTACTATCTTCTTCCTTACACTGTTTCTGATGAGAAATTTTTTGTAATCCTTTTGTTTATTCCTGTGTATAGTGTGTCTCTTTTCCACTGACTACTTAAAAGATTTTTCTTTTCATCATTGGTGTTGAACAATATGATTTTTATGTGTCTTAATGTAGCTTTCTCTATGTCCTGTGCTTGCTATTCACTGAGCTTCTTTGATCTGTGAGTTTATATTTTTTACTATATTTTGCTAAATTTGGAAATTTTTGAGTCATTCTTTCTTTAGATGAATATATATAGCGGGGGGGGGCGAGAGAGGGGGAGGGAAGGAGGGAGGGGTTGGGGAGGAAGAGGAGTGAACCAAACCATAGGGTCAGGACCTCGGCAAGCAAATGAGTACAGGACGGCCAGCAGGGCCATCCCTGCAGTGGCCAGTTCATGACCAGCTAGCTGCCTGAGACTGGCTCATTCCTGGGCTGGGTGGTTTCATGTATCTTCTCCGTGCTGCCCAGCACTGCTGTACCTATCGGGGCTGTGCGTAGCTTATGGGGAAGGCTCGGTCTGGGGAGTCAGAGCCTTGATCCCTCGCAGTAACCAGATCCGGGCATTGGGAATGTGGCCAGTCCTCTGCACCCTGAGTTGCCCCACTGTTGCATCCCTGGAGCAGTCATGGTGCCTTCTTCCATCAAGGCGCTCTAAGCTCAAAGCAATGGAGGTGTGCTGTCACAGGTTTGGGTGAATGCAACATGGAAAACCCATGGGTGATAGCAGACGCCAGATGTTGGCTGGGGAGGTGGTTGTGTGGGTTTGCGTGAAGCGCTCACAGCCAAAGCTTTGGAAAGCCTCTTTCTTAGTTTCTCAGAGAGCTCGGTGGTGAGGAGATGCAGATCTCATCCTGTGTTTCGGTTTCCAGTGGTGAGGGTGTCAGAGGGGTTGGCTGGGAGTGCCTGTGGCAGAGAGATACCCTTCTCCTGTAACCTCTTTGCAGGCGGACTGGTTGTCAGATGCTCGGGAACTACTCAGTGGATCCCTGCTGTTCCACGGAATTCTCGAGCAGCCATCCATTTTCTGCAGGAAGAAAGGTGTGTGCTTGTGCACACTTACTGCCTGGTCCTGGGCCTGCGGGGGCACCCTGGCCCTGGGCATGTTCTCCCACTGGGTTTGCAGAGGTTGGACAATTATTGTCCAGAATTCTCTTGTTTAACAATGAAAGTTAAGTTCCAAGGGAGAAGATTGGGGAGAGGAGGAGGAGTCAAGCTGCCTCTTCCCCACCCACTGGAAGGTGTGGAGCCTGAGGCATGATTTCCAGCCTGCTCACATGCCCCAGGAGGCTGCTTCCA
The DNA here is from genome assembly GCA_963924515.1 of Vespertilio murinus. Classification (NCBI taxonomy): domain Eukaryota; kingdom Metazoa; phylum Chordata; class Mammalia; order Chiroptera; family Vespertilionidae; genus Vespertilio; species Vespertilio murinus. Next base: position 18,091,097 of record OZ004719.1, on the reverse strand, counting down.
GAGAGACCATGAAGGCTGGGCTCTGCTCCTATGTCCTGGTGGGTCTGAAAAGCAGGAGGCAGAGCTGTGCTCTCACCTGGGCTTCAGGGCAGCGGCCTCCTGGTTCTTGGCAGAGATTGTGGCTCTGGGGTCTAACCACTTCTCAGTGGTTGGAACCCTGTGTAGGAGCTGCTGGCGCAGGTGTGCCCCTGGGAGGCAGATACAGTGGGCAAACCATCAGACCTTGTTGCCCTGGCGACAATGCCAGTGTCCTGCCCCACCCCTGGCCACTCAGCACCTGTGAGCATGCAAGCTGTCCACAGGCCCGCCATCTTTGTCAGATTAATTTGCATTCTCACTCCTGATTGGCTGTGGACATAGCAGAGGTTCGGTCAATTTACATGTTTGTCTATTACCGTGTTTCCCCGAAAATAAGACCTACTTCATGGAAACATAATACATCCCCTGAAAATAAGACCTAGCACATCTTTGGGAGCAAAAATTAATATAAGACACTTGTCTTATTTTTAGGGAAAGAGGTAAGACAGTATTATATTATTTTTTTAAAATCTTTGTTATGCCTGAATTTCCTTCCTTTAAATCATTCATTCATTCTTTTGGCCTCTATGTTGCTCCCTGGATTGGACCCTCCATAGTTGCCTCCCACTCCTGCCCTCACCCCTAGAGGACTCCCCCTTTCTCCTGTCCCTGCCATAGCCCTGGTCCTTGTGAATTTGATGCTGGAAGAGGAGTCAGTAGTCGGCTGGGGGAGGGGGTGTTTGCTGTGCTATCCCCACTATTAGTTTCTCATTAGCCTGTGCCAATTAAGCCAGATCTCCTTGTTGCCATGGTACCGTAAACAACAATGCAAGCACAGGCATTGTAGTCACATCAAAGCATTTGTGATTAGGTGGCCAACTCAACAATAGATTATGCTTCTATGAACTGTTTTTTTTAAAGATTGATATAAAAATGAAGGCACAAGATTTTTAAATTCCCTAGGGTCTGTAGATCTTAGTTGGAGAAGCACTGTTTGGAAGGATTTCTACTTGCCTGTATGCTTTGCTGTGTTTCTTTTCTTTTTTCTTCTTATTCTTTTTTAAAAATATATTTTATTGATACTTTACAGAGAGGAAGGGAGAGAGATAGAGAGCTAGAAATCTCGATGAGAGAGAAAGACCGACCAGCTGCCTCTTGCACACCCCCTACCAGGGATGTGCCCGCAACCAATGTACATGCCCTTGACCGGAATCAAACCCGGGACCTTTCAGTCCGCAGACCGACGCTCTACCACTGAGCCAAACCAGTTTCGGCTGCTGTGTTTATTTTCAATATTAATCTTTTATAATCTTAATATATGTTAACAGAATTATAGTTTATCTGTTTTAAAAAAGATAAAAGGTTATCCAGGCAGAGAAAATTACACTTGCCAAGATATTGAGACAAGAGAGGCAGGGGGTGAACATGCGGCACATCGTGTGCATGAAGAGTGGACATGGTGGCGGAAAATAGCTGTGAATGAATGAATGGCTGTGGAGACACAGAGGAAGATGAGGGCTGCAAGAAGGTCACTGGATTGCTAGTTAGGAGAAATTTCAGGAGGGTGGTAAGGGAGATCAGTCTGCGTGTAGTTGAGGGGGGGTTGTGGAGACGGATGGGACTCCTGAGCTGAAGAGCTCACTTGTGGGCAGTCATTCTTGCTCTATGCCCATTCTACATGCTGGAGTCTGTGCTAAGTGCTGTGGCTGCATCATAAAGTAAGAAAAGTGTCTGATCTGATCAAGACAGGGGGAAGGAACCTGGCATGAGCAGACACTAGTGTGACATCGTACTTTCTGAGAGTGGGGAATAAGTGAGGGATAAAAAGTGGTTCAGGCAGGCAGGAGGCCCTTACATAGGGCACAAGGAACTTCATGGGAGGTGGTTTTAAGCTGAGGGCAGAGAAGGGAAGCCTGGGAAGGACTGGAGGGAACGGCAAGTAGAAAACTCCAAGATAGAAAGTTGGATGCATTCAAGGCTGAAGGAAAAGTGGGAGATCAGAGCAACCGGACAAAAGTGAGCATGAAGGTGGGGCAGGTGGCAGACTGACCACTCCGGCCTCGAATTCATCCTGGGATGGTGGGGAGCCCAGGGAGGGCCCCAGACAGGAGGAAGGGTGGCTCAAGCATGTGCTACAGTACCCTGGCTCCTGGGAGGGATACAGGTTATAGACAAAGAGAGGAAATGTGGATCCAGTTTGGTGCTCCAGGCATGAAATGAGGGGTGAGAAGTGGGCCAATGGGGGAGGTATTCTGACCAGAGCTGGTGAGGATGGCCACTATGGGACCAGGACAGGGCGAGAATAAAAAAGTAATGAAGGACTAGGTCTGAGGTTTCAGGCTAAGCCACTGGGCAGGTGGTGACGCATTTAACTGAGGTTGGACAACAGGGTGGCCAGGTTGGGGCGAGGAAGGATGGGAAGACTGTTTGACTTGGGGAGAAGACCGAGTGTGTTTGCAGTGACTGTTGATGAAATGAGAAGATGTATGTGTGGCTGGGGCATGATCCGGAAGAGACAGGGACACTCCCTTCTGTGAGATAGACAGAGAAAGGAAGAAAATGAGCACGGGTGATAATTAAAATCATGCCATCGAAGCTTCAGGATGCCAAGCCATTTGGTACCATGTGATGCGGAGGGAGAGGTCAGTGTGGGAGTGGGGTCGCCCCTCTAGGTTGTTTGAACCTGACTAACTTCCTCCCTCCCTCCCTGGTATCACACAGCTTCTCATTCCAGCAAAGCAGCTGCTTTTAAAAAGTGGAGCCCTCGATTCATTAGATACTCATTGAGTGCTTACTATGCCCCAAACTCTGCAGGTTTGAGGGTGGAAACATAGCTGAGGCACTGTTCTGGGACTCAAGGAACTCAGGTCTAGTTAGGGATGGTGGAAGCTAAACCAGACGTATAAAACCAGGCAGAATAAAGTAAGTGCTAGGAAGGAATTGCCAGCAGCAGCCAACAGCGAGGGCAAGGTGCTCATATAATTCCCATGGGTGGGGGTGCGTTGGATTCATGAATTCGAGAAGGTAAGGTTTCCTGGAATTTTCCTGAGGTGAGGGAGGAGAGGGTATTCTCCAGGAGGGAAGAAGGTGAAGGAAGGCTGATTGCTCCTGCCATCTGCACTGCACACACTGGGGGAGGGAGGGTACCTGCCAGCAACTGAAGTGGAAAAGGTTGGAAACCCAGGGGTTCCACTTAAGAGAAGAATTCATGCAGATTAGCATAGAAGCTAAGGGACTGAGGCAGCCCTTTCTTTGGGGGGGCTACTTGGGACCTCGCATTCCTGACCCACTTGGCTTCCAGGTAAGGGGGGCCCCACTGCTCTTGCACTGCCCAAGAACCCCTGAGCTTTGGAGGAGCTCATGCCAGCCCAGGACTGGGGCTTTCCAAAGCACAGTGGGGACTATTTTCATTATTGTTACCATCATAATTGGCAATTCACACGCCGCCTCTTATCTCCTTCTGGTGTTCAGCAGCTTGGAAATGTTCTGCCTGCGATTTTTCATCTAGGCAGAGCCATTTACGCCAGGTCCCCCACCCCCCCTTACTTTGCTTCTTTCTCCTAGAAGAGAGCTAGAGACCATGAGCCATTTATATTTTAGCATAAAATAGTGACAAGCGTATTTTCGAATATTATATCAAAGAAGGGCATTATGTGGCTGAAAGAAAGGCTCCTAAAGAATTAAATAAACCCCCACATTCCTAAATTTTAAATCTGTATCTCCCCTAAGAAAATACTGTTGAGTGGTGTGTGTGTGTGTGTGTGTGCGCACGCGCGTGTGTGGTGAACAATTCTACTTGTTCACAGGTTCGGAAGAGCTTTAAAGAAAACACAATGCTCCCTTTTTTTGCATATGCCTAACATTTTCACCCAGGGCAAGATCAGTTGCTATTTTAAACCAATTGATTTTTCTGGAGGATGCTGTAAGATATTATTGCAGGCAGAACCTGCCCAGGGCAGAACAACGTGAACTGAGCCAAACTTGTCTTTCGTGCTTCTCTACCTCCTCCTCCCTATGGAGGGGTTGACCTCCACTGGCGCCTGTCCCATCCTGCCTACTGAGGGCTTAGATCTGCCAGGGAGAGAATTAGGGGCCTGGGAAGGCCAGGTTACCTCTGGCTCTGCCTCTTACCATATGTGCAAACTTGAGCAAGTCTCTTCCCCTCTGTAGGGCATAAAATAAGAGAATTGGATCATGAAGGATTAGAAGAAATGGCCACAGGATGAGGCATGTCATGTAAATGGGTGCAGCAGGCCTGGGAGAAGACACTAGGGAGTGGTGGGGAGTGGGGCAGGGTGGAGAAAGCCTGCTGTGACTAAGGGGGCGGGGACTAGTCCATTCCGTTGGCTGATTGCTGCTGTAGGTAGTATAGGCCTGGTGTTGCCAGAAATTCTAATTTTTTTAGGAGAACTGAGAGAATTGAATTTTATGTGAAAAGTTTATTTTTTAAATCACTCTTCAGTTCACACAAACACATCTGCAGGATGAATTTGGCCTGCAACCAGTAAGCTTGTAATCTCTGAGCCAGGTTATACCTGTGACCCTTCTGGTTCTATCAGCAGGTGGTAGAGGATTAAGCTTCTGTTTATACTAACTATTTAATTGCAACCTTTTAAAGATAGGGAGCCCAAAGGGTTCGTCCATGATGGTGGAGCTGGAAGCTTTTTGATGGGCCATAGGGAAAGTTATCTGCAAGAATTCTGTCTTGACTCTGTAGCCCGGCCCTCAGATTATGCCAGCTCAGCATGGTGGTGCTCTGCCTACCCATCAGGCCAGCACTGTTTATGCAGTTTGTTTCCAGTAAAAAGGGCCTCAGTCCATGCAGCCAAATCCATATGCAAAATTGGTCTCGTGTCCTAAGTAACATTTTAACAGAATAATTACCCAAGTCAGATGGGAACTCCTTTAGTGACCATGGGATGGGAAGTTTTTAGAGACATGAGTTATGATGGAGGAGGGGAAAACTGTAGGGTAAATCTTTGATCCTGAAATGACACGGAACTAAAATACCTTTATTTTACCTTCCTGTCCACCCTTTAATATACTACCAAGAAACTCAACTTCTTGCCCTAGCATCTAGGAATTAGGAAAAACCTGGCACTGTGTCAAGCCCTTCTGTGGCCCTTCAGACAAGAGTAATGGTTAGGTTTCTTAACTTTCACCACAAAATAGCAGCTTTGACATACTTGCATGTTTATCTAAAGCATGTGAGTCTCCACTCAACATTTTAGTGTACCAGTACTTAATGTTTATTAAGTTCTCTACCTGACTCTTGTCAGGTCATTGAGAAACCTGTATTTCTAGACTATGTTAACTTTGTTTCCTGTGGAAATGTCTTCACTCAGTTGTGTTGGTTGTCATGCCCATGATTTTTATGGAAGGCTATTTTAAGAATTAGCCAACTGACTAACATTTTCCCATTTCTCTAAAAACTGTTGTGCAAGATATTGTCCATTGTGTTGTTCAATGTTCCTGATATAATGATTCACATTATAAATTCTTCTTAGAATTTAATACCAGGAAAATGTGTGCTTCTCTTGGCACCATAGACATTTCCTCCTAAGCCATCATGAAGAGTCTATACTGCACCATGTTCCTACTTCTTTTATTGCCTTGGCTGCTGGGAGTCTTAAAACTGGCCAGCATGCTGGTGGCATCAACCACGCATCCCAAATTGGTAGCATAATCATGTTATCAGAGAATTGCATGGGTGGAATTTCTCTGTTGCTAGTGGGACTAGGGTTCTTACCATCTTTTACCGCATATTAAGAAAAAGGATTTTGTAAGACTCACATGGGAGAATGAGTGATTTTTATTTACATAGTTATATCCCTCAGTTTCCAAAGTCCCATTTCTCTTAAACCAGTCATGGGAAAGGTGCAGTTGTAGCTTTAGCAGAGCTAGAAGCAAAGCAAATGTCCAGAGTTTCCATTCCATGGTGGAGTTCAGTCCAGAACAGCATCTGACTAGTTCCAGTCCATCATTCCATGGTGTGGGGTCCATGAACCAAGTGGATGATTGCAGGGGAGTGCACCCCTTGCAATAGTCCCCCTGCAAGAGTCCCTAGAGAGCAAGGGAGCCAAGAGAGAAAACTCACTTTGTTCAGGAGCTTATGTGTTTCAGATTTCATGCCCTTGCAGTGGCCACGTCCATTCTGGCTAATGCCCTGTTCCCTCTATGACTGACAGACAAGCACCCTCTCTACATCACTTAGACTTCACTGGGGATGTATCTGAATTGCTGCTACCCTTTCCTTCTTTTCATTTATTAATAACTGAGTTAAATCACAATGGTACCAATCTTATTGCTTCATTTTCTTGCTGTTATTATTTTAAGTGTTTTCTGCATATGTGTGTTTTATTATATGTTGATGAAGATAGTTTTAAAAGTAAGCAGTGCATAAATTGTACATAAATTTCATGATCATTTAAACACATGTTTTATTATTGTTCCCAAATTACTTCATTTGTAAGTCTTCAATCTTTTCAACTGGAATTAAAAATTTTTTTTTAAATCTTTCAATTGTACTTAACACAGAGCTTTACACCCAGTTAGCACTCGATAAATACTTGCTAATTTGTTCACTTCACCATTGACTAATGGCTCATTCCTAAGACACTGAAAGAAGGAAAAGAACTTAAATTATGTAAAGAATAAAATGTGTTGCCCTGGCCGGTTTTGCTCAGTGGACAGAGCGTCGGCCTGGGGACTCAAGGGTCCCAGGTTTGATTCCGGTCAGGGACATGCACCTTGGTTACAGGCACATACCTAGTGGGGAGTGTGCAGGAGGCAGCTGATCGATGTATCTCTCTCATCGATGTTTCTAACTCTCTGTCCTTCTCTCTTCCTCTCTGTAAAAAATTAATAAAATATATTTTTAAGAAAGGATAAAACGTGTTCATGAACATGAAGTGAGAAGAGAGACAGTTTCACGCATTTCCTCCCTCTCCTGTCCACAAATACGGCATGTGACACAGAGTTAGAGGGTAACTTGCCCGGTGATGGCCTGGGTTCCAGTGGGAACTCCTAATGGGCAAGGGCATTCCAAGGTCAGAAAATGGCTTCCACTTCATTAAAGATTTCCTCTGTTTAGCAAACATGCACTGATTGTTTGTTATGTGCTTGGCACCATGCCAGTTGGGGGGAGACAGAGATGATGGGGAGTGTTTTAGTCTTGAGGATTATGTAGAAAAGCAGTCAGAGCTCAGGACCCCAGTTCACAAAATGGCCCCACGACTTGGCCATAATGGTTATCTCTTTAAGTTGCCTGGCTTTGTGGAACTGGAAGAGGGGTGCAGAGGAATGGGGACAGCGAGGAATCAGCCATTGGTCTACTTTGTAATGTATGTCCTCAGCCAACTTTGTCTCTCTCCTTCCAACTTCTGCACTAATAAACCCAACACCACCATTTACTTGATCCTTCTGCCGATAGCCATCGTCTGACTAGGTTGCCATGTGACGCAACTCACACCAGAGACTGAAATAGGCATAATTGCTTGCAGCTAGGGATTATGATAGGGTGGCCCTGATTAAATCTGTAATAAACTATAGTTGGCTACCTCAGGGCTAAACAGTCTGCATTGCCAAGGGAGGAATGGAATTTTGTTGGGCAATGTGTCCATTGGTGCACATTTACATAAATTGTTTACTGACCCTGTGGGGTAACATGACTACTTAGTGACTAACATCCCCCCCTCCGCTCCATTTTGTGGTAATAATCTTATGACATGCATATCATTAACTCACTAGGCAATATGTATCTCTGTACTTTGACTTGCGTTGGTAATAATATTTTTGGGATAATAGCAAATGATGGCCACAATTTATTTCAAAAGATGTTTAGTAATTTAGTATGCATCTGTGAAATGTTACTTAATCCTGGGTAGTCTGTGTGTGTAATTATGTTTTAATTTGCACATGGTTGCTGACTCTTATGTCTCTTAAACAGTCAGGATGCATGAAATGACTGGCTGTTGTCTTATAACATTTTGTTTTCCACTTTGGAACTATTGGAAAGAGACCATCACATCCCACAACCATCTGCAATATTGCATGTGTATTGCTGAATATTGAATAGTTATTATGAGTATTGAATTTGGCAGCGCTTCTGTGGTCATATTTCTGTGTATTTTTATTGCTTACTGAAAAGAAAATGAAAAGAAGGAGGCGGCAATGAAAAAGTTCTCTGGGTCCTGCAGAACTGCCTTTGCATTTCTAAGCTCTTCTCTTAATCATCTTTTCTTTTGTGTTCCCCTCCTGTAATAACCACTGTCCCTAATCTTTGCATAGTACACTTATTTTAAAAATATGATCCTGTAAAGTACTGGGCTTGGTCTTTATATTGACTGTGAGATAGGCGTGCAGGCCTTGTCAAACACCCATTGAACATATGAGAAAACTGAGATACAGACAGTTGGTGACTTGTGGTGACCAATGTTATTATTACTCAGCAACAGCATAGAAGAGGCCAGGAACTCCCAATTCCTATTTCCAAACACTTCCCACTCATAGCACTGCCTTCTTACTAGAGGATGATAGGAGAAATTTCTATGACAACTTAGAGCATGTCTCCAGGATGTTAAAAGTGACTATGAAATTGGGCATGAGGGGCTACTATCTATCTAATAGTTATGCATTTACAGGTGAAAGGCCAGGAATATGCATGTGTTTCTCTTTCTGATATTCTTGGTGCATTATCATTTACAAGTATGAGAAATGAGAGAAACACCTTAGACTCCTTTCCCTGCCTCTCACTCAATAGGTTATAAAGTTCTGTTAATGTTTTTGCTAAGGATGTATTCTCAAAACCAACCCTTTCCCCCCTTTTCCAACCCTTGCCCTATCTCAGGCTTCTGACCTGTCTCATAGTTCACTGTAGCATGCTAGCCAATCTCTAGGTCTTCACTTTCCCTATTCCACCTGGCTGGCAACTCAACCCTTCCTCATAGAATGCAAATGTTGTCATGTCCACTTTGGTGACCCCTTGTTTCTTAACACAAAAAGTCCAAGCTCCTTTTTCATGTGTGATATGGCCTCTTAGTTCTTCTCCCGATGGGTCTCTTCCAACTCCCTCTCCCCAACCTCCTTTCAGATATATACCAGTTTTCTTGCTCTTTCATGCTTCCCTGATTTATGCTGATGGTCCCAAGGTTTGCAACACCATCTCCCTGTAGCACTCACTCCTCAGACACATATGGACCAGGTGTATGGGCAGGCACACAATGCCTGTGCCCTTACACACAGTTGGGCTCTTTCTTATGGATTGGGATAGCAAAGATGAAAGTGTTCTTTAAGACTCAGTTCATGGATTCCCCTCTCAGGTTGCTGTTTCTGATCCCCCTTAGCTGGGTTAGAAATCTCTTCACTTTTCTGCCAGGGTATCCTTAAGAGTTGGCATGACCCTGGATAGGGATTATTGAATCTACTTTCTCTCTTCTCTGGTTGTGACCTACTGGATAGCAGGGGCAGGACTTTATCAATCTTCATATATTAGCTTAACAGTACCTAACACAATAACTGTCTATTGAACTGAATTAGGCATGAAAATGTGATTTTCATCCTGTAGTGATAGACTTCAGAACATTGGTAAGCTCATATCTTTGACCTGTGCTCCGAGGCTTTCCTGATAAAGAATTTATGTTCAGGAAATATTTTCCCCTCTGTTTAATACAAAGAATTCTCAACACAACCCTAGAGTCTAGAGCAAGCCTATTTGTAACCTAGCTTTATGGACAAAGGGTTACATTAGTGAAAAGTTGTTTATTCCCGTATCAGACATGGGGAAGTTTTTTTTTTTAAATCCTAGCTGAAAGACAAAAATATATAAAGAGGTCACCGTAGTGCTGAGCATCCTCCTTCTGCCACCCCTGTACTCTCTCCACACTCAGTGATGGAGGGGATACTATTGGGTATTACATTAATCTTTCTGTAACTATGTCCTACTTTTGAGGACACGTAGAGGGACTTGATAATGTCACCTGGATACTACTCCTGGACAACTCGGTTATTTTTATCTTATGGACAATGCTGATTCTCTGTCTCAAGTTGGCTGCTAGGAAGTTTGAAATCAAACTTGTGGTTGGTTTCTTGCTAGTATGTAAGACATCAAAGCATGAGTCTTGTATATTAACATCATTTCCAGATACATCTTCCCCCCCCACTTTATTTTCCTTTGACCAGTTTCCCCAAGGCTAGATGAAAGAGGCAAAACTAGTGTTGAATTGGGCCTTTTGTGCCAAGTCGGAGCCTGAGGACAGGTGCAAAGGAGTCGTATCGCCATGAAGCCATCGAAGGAGACTCAGCCCAAGTGGATCTGGAGTCTTAATACAAGAATGACAGAGAGCCTGGCATTTTCCCAGGAAGAAGGATGAACAGTCTCTGGAAGTCACTGAAGAATGTCCCTGCTCAAGTGTGATAATCAGTTATTGTTAATGACTGAGAAACCTCAAGTGATTCATTCTCCTGTCCAGCTAAATAAGAACGGATTTGTGGACATCCTCTTTGCAGTAGGAGTCTACATAAAAGAAAGCTTGTTCTCACTGTCTCTTCCTCATCCTAAGAAGATCTCAGCCTCAGGGTCTGGGGACATTACTGCTCCACGGACCTGGACTGTAGCCACCTGGCTGTGTGAGTTATGCTTCCACAAAGAGAAGCAATGAGATGCTCGTACACAGGCTGAAAAGTAATGGAGGAGCTGAAAAGTAATGGAGGAAAAGTAAGGTTCACTGGAGATAGGTGGGGAGAAGGAGCTAGTCATTTCTGGGGAAGACCCTCAGTTCACCCTCATTATATTCAGCGTCTCCTTTTCTGCAGAGCTATGTCGAATAGTGATCATGAGGCCACGTGTACAGATAATAAGTGTGAGCAAAGAGATCAAATCCAAAGTCACAGCTGAGAGAAGCTTTAGACAGTGAAAAGGAGTCCAGGTGACATCAGATTTGACATTTCCCCCTTAGTGGGAGATTTCTTCATGGAACTACACAGAAGTTCATCCAATATTTAATTATCTGGACACTGATTAGCTGATACCTGGCTTATTCTGGCACCTTAAGATGAACCTATCATGAAAATATAAATGTATTACTTCTCAGTCATTGTCACACAGGCATGATTAATCAGGTTGTGGATTACCCAGGACCTCTCTATTTTTTTCCTTGTGCTATTCTCTGTCTTTTGATGATTTTATAATCAGTCCCATCACTGATTAGGATGATGAGGTACAGCCCCATGTAGTCTATTTATTTGTGAGTTGGGAGCAAAGATTTGGTGTGGGAGAACTAAATAGCTTAAAAATGATATTGGATCCTTTTTAAGTTTTAATTATCCATGTTATCTTTGCTTTCATTATTATGTATCCCTGAACATTGGGAGTAATAGCTGCGCCGTTGACAACTACATCAAGTGATAACAATGCCTGCTCTGTAGTCATATTCCAGCATGCCATTTATCAGGGACCATTAGAACTCAGGATACTAGAGAGCAAAAGAAATAAACAGAAGACAAGACCAGAATGTCCCAGCCACCTTTCGTTACTGCTTACTTTCTTAAACACCAGATTCATACAAACTAAGTCTATTCTTAGGAATTTTTGAGATTGAATCTGTAAGATTCATGATAGACTGTCATTATCACTCTCTTCATTATTGGTATAAATGGAGCTGGTTTTAAGTCATACTCAATGCATGTTAGTTATGAAGTTTCCAAAAGGAACTCATTGTTGGATAGTCTTGCCATCTTGTAATTATTCTCCCACCCCATCCCCTGACCCTGGCCTCAGGTGAGGACCTGGCATGGAGCCTACCCCAACCAAGCCTGGGTTTGTCAGAGCTGATGAGGCTCAGTGTCCAGACAGAAAGGCCACTGTGGTGAAGAGTCACACAGTGGAGAGCATTGTGGTTCTGAGGGAAAGAGGTGGGGCTCCAGAAGAGTTTATAAATCAGGCAGAAGAAATATAATAATTAGAATTGGGTTCTAGAGGCAGATCTCTAGTCCTAGAAGAGGGAGTATGAACATCAAAAAAAAAAAAAAACTGGACAATCATAAAAAATGAAATGGACATCCAGTTCTGGGACTTGGCTCAGGCCCCAGGGAAAGAAGGCATGGGCCTCTCCAGGACAGACTCTGACATCTGTTGGCAGGATGGCTTAACAGTGCTTATAATGTAAAGTGCTTAGGGCATTGCCTAAACATGGTAGCCATCTTTAAGTGCTAGCTATCTACCATCACAACCATTATTATTTTCACGGGATTATCTCAGGAGTAACATGCCTGATTCCAACAACAAAAGATGAGGTAGTTAGTGTTGAGCACCTGGATCTTAGTTCAGCAAGGTGATGGATGCTAACCCATCCATCTCTCCATTGAGAGAATGAGGATGCTAACTCTTGTGGGTGAGACCATTTTGATGCTGCCTGAAATATTTCTGGATTGATCTGGGAATTGGAGCACAACTGAAGGGACAGAAGGTTCAGTTGTGGGGACCTGGATAGAGAGGGCATGAGGGGTTGGACTGGTATCCATGGTGTGGCCTGAGAGTAACCTGGTGAGGTAACTCTCCGGAAGTAACATGTAATAAGTAGATCTCAAAAACAGAGCATAACTGATTTCTGTGTGGGGAAACATCAAACCACTTGGATTGAAATTGTTTTTTGTTTTTTGTATTTGTGAAATAAACACAGGAATCCAAATGTGGACAATGCCAACTCTCTTTTCAGTAATCTGTAGACCTCTGTGGGTTGTAATAGTCCAGGATGAATGAGATCAGTTGTTTGATTGAGAGTCTTCTGCAGCTGGGGTAAACTCAGCATGGCACACATGGCACACATGTGTGGACAAAGGGATGGTTGCAGAGGACTCTTATAATGAACTCAGTTTCTCTGGAGTTAATTCAGTATGGAGCATACACTCCCAATCCTGTCTATCTGTGCAAGTAGATTTGGGGGAGTTTTTATTAAAAATTCTCAAATCCGCTCAATACAAGAGAATTACCTCTTTGCCACTTTATATCTCCTGCCAAGTACTTGATAAAATGTGTTCTACAAATGTAGATATGAAATCCTGATAAGAAAACTCCCTCTTGCTGCATGTTGGAATTATCTGCCTGGTGTTACAGTCAAATATTAAAACCAGGACAAATCCCCACTGGAGAATTTCCAAACCACTTGAGGTCATTCATCACCCTGGGTCCAAGTCTGCAAGAGAAAATTAGGGTCTCTTTAGTTGACCCATGCGAGGGTGAACATATTCAAGGTGGAACTTCCCAAGCTGCTTAAAGGCGAACGATTTCCAGATATGTCAGGTCTAACCGAGGCTTCTAAGTCAGCACCAACCTCCAAGTCAGACTCATCAGGTGCTAGGGTCATCTTCTTTCAGGATGACCATTTATATACCTTTAACTTTAGGATGGACATGCAGCATATGGACATGCAGCAGACCTCTCGTTTTCTGGGGATGTATCTTGTTAACTGCCTGAGGAAGCAGGTTTTTGTCCCTGGTGCCCATGGCCAGTCTCACCAGCATCTACAAAGGGGCTGAGGAGGGGCTGGGGAGGGAGCAGGGACAATAGAATATTGTTGTGGGAGCATTTTCCATTGAGAGAATGAGAACGGTTAAGCAACTAAGGATAGCCATGGCAACCTCTTTTGGACTCTCTCTCTCTCTCTCTCTCTCTCTCTCTCTCTCTCTCTCTCTCTTTCTCTCTCGTAGTGCCATATGAAATTATAAATTGTTATGAAAAGTAGTTGTTTATCACAAAAAAGAGCGTCAGATGATCAGAGGAAAGTTGGGACTGACTTCTGGTGCTGTAAGAGGGAGTTACTGAGCACTGGCAGGTATTTTCCATCTCTGTGCCTCGTTTCTACACCTGACCTCAAGACAGTTGAGACAGAGAGGACTAGGTGACTGTTGGGAACATACCAGCTCTAATATTTCAAGCCCACGAGTCCTGTCCCTTGCAGTGGTACAGTAAATCCCCGCCAATAACTACATTTTTAGTCCCTGGAATTTTTTTTCTGGTATATTCCACTCTTCACACACACTTGGCTTATTGAGATAAAGCACTTGTCTGAGATAGACAGACAATCATTTAGCCAAGAAAACAAAATGTGAAAGGAGATGAAGGCCCATCAGCAGAACAGATGGTGCCCCCCACAAGGCAGAAAGACCCATAGGTGAGACAGAGGGCAGGGCTGGCGTGGAAGTGAGACTAAGTATCGGCAGCTGGGTGGATAGAACAGGAAAGGGGTCAGAGCAGCATCACAGCGGCAAGCTAAGCAAGCTTATCAGTGCTGGCATCATCTTCCATAGACAGACAGGCATTCAGGGGAGTTGAAACCCATGGGCTACAGCCCTGCCTTGGCAACTGAGCCATGTTTAAGATGAGTAAATCGTGTAAAGCAGATAAGAGGAGGTGGGCATTTTAGATAGAGGGGATAGCTTATACAAACGCATGGAGATGGGTACTTGGGGAACTATATGAGTTTCTTCCCTATATAGAAGTATGTGGCCAAGAACTATATCCTAGACTATTAGTCCCACTCTGGGAAAGGGCCATTATAATGTTATGTGGAAAGACATCTTGGTTCAGGAAGAAGTCCCAGTTTAATAATAGAAGTTCTAGATTTGTGTCATGAACACCAGATGCTCTGGGTTTGAATTCTAGCCTTGTAATGTCCCCTTGTGTGATCATGGCAGGTCACAAATTTCCCACCTCATATTGTCATCTCTACAAAAGGCACAGTTAAACCTAGCAGAGCTATTTTGGGGATTAGATGAATTAAGGTGTACAACTCTAAACAGATATTTAGAAGTTGATATTACTATTACTTTTAAAATTGAATTTATTAGGGTGACATTGGTTCACAAAATTATATAGGTTTGCAGTATACAACTCAACAAAACATCAGTTGACACTGCATCATGCGTTCATTGCTCCAAGCAAAGTCTCTGTCCACATTTCCCTCTCTTTGCCACCTCCACCTACCCCTGACCCCCTTTTATTTTTAATGCCAACAAAATTTTCTAAACTCGGTGCTTTACAAATATAAGGAATTATATAGTGCTGGAAGCCAATTCTAGCATGTCATAATTGCAAGAGTTTCATCAAAATGTTGATGGAACTTGGGGACTCAACAAGATCTGAGTCACATATGTTATCGCCTGTTGGAATGTCTAAAGGCATTTCCCCAAACCTAAGAAAGATTTGAATAGATGATTGCTGCCAGACAGCTCAGGACATACTAATCTACATGTTATTGCCTCCTACTGGCCAAACATCTGAACAGCCATAGGCTATTCCCCAATCTGACACGCTGCTGTAAGGAAATCCTACCCTTTGAAATGTATATCTCCACCTTGCCTTAGGACAAATTGTGTTAATGAAAAGCAAGATGTCCAGAGACAAGGAGAATTTAGCTCCTTTAGCTAAAGCTCCTCTCACCCCCAGTGCCTTTCAAAATTATCTTTTCATCTCTGGACTCTTACTTAATCTACACACACAGCTAGATTCCAGAATCCTTCTAGATGCCGGATCAAGAACCACTGGCGATAAATGTCGCCCAACGTCCAGCAATATAGTTTCTGACATTAGATAGAAAAATGTCAACCCTAGGTTCATGGTTTCCAGATCTCAGGTAGTTTTATTGTTTAACCTCTTCTAACCCTCCAGACCCTGTTTTCCAAGTTAAATAAAAAATCTAAAATTGAAATAAGAGCTCACGTTAGAGCAAGGATGGCATTAAAACCCATGTAGTGAGTGTCTGGGTGTCTTACTTTCCCAAGCCATACGGAAGGATGCCCAATAGAGTCCTCAGTTCTTCAGAGTGACCGGTGAGCCTCAGAACTGAGAAACCAGCTCTGCTCACACCATTTATAGTGATCAGATTTGCTAAGCACTTTGGCCAAAGCTCCTTTTGCTTTGTTGATAAAGCCGCTTTTCTTTCATTTGCAAAATTTTTCAAGCAGAGAAGCCCTCTTGATAACACAGCTCATCTTGTGCTATAAGAGCACTGTTTGAACTTAGATGAGGCCACCCTTGGAGGTCTAGGCCCTGGAGCTTTCACAGAGCAGAGACCCCTCCTCACAGGGTCCCTTGGGGCACTTGGGTGTTATTTTCTTCATCCTACACCTGTCTCTCCAGAGAAAAACTGCCTTCTTTGGGATTGCCTATTGACACTGAGAGCAATAATGAGTGGTAATAGCCTGACATGCCTCCTGGTATTTCTAAAAGTTTTAAACATTATTTTAAAATTTCACTTTTAATCAAAAAGCATTCTATGATTTTTATAATATGTAAAACAGTGTATAAATGTATAAAGACAGAGCTGATATCCTTCTGAGTTCTTGAATTCCGCTCAACTGAGAAGATGCATGTTCACAGTTAGTACATGCCTCCTTCCACAACTCTTGATGTTTGCACATGTACACACACATACACACACAGAGAGACACACATGTATACATGCACACACATGCATACACACATGCACACATTTTTCTGTTCAATTTGGCAAATGGAATAATTCTCTACATAGTACCCTATAACTTGCCTCCCAAATCTGTAGACCTATAGATATATAGAGATATAACTCATAGACCTATATATACACATATATCTCCCTGAAATAAAGATTCATAATGAGGGGTTGCTGATTAGACCTATGCAATTTTAATTTTAATAGGACATCCCAGGTTCATGGTCACCAAGATTGCACCTACAACATTTGAGACCATCCATTACCCCATATCCTTCCCAATCATGGATAGTATCTTTTTAATTCTTGTAAATTGAAAGAACTAGAAATTAATGAAGTTAATCTCCATGTCCCCATCTCTTCACTTCAGAGTAGTTAGATGAGCACTGTCTGGGGCCCAGAGATGGTGCAGAGGGCTGGGCCCTGTCCCGATCCCTCCCTTGATGAAAGCCAGCCTACTGTTCACGAACACGCTTCCCTTTGTTTAGCCAGCAGAGCTGAGCTCCTAGGAAGTTAGGAGCACCAGTGAATTTAGCATGAAATATCCTTGGCAGCTCTAAAAGCTTGTGTTTTATTCATTAAAAGGAGGTTTAACAGGCAGCTAAATACCATGATAGGGAAGGAAATCCCTAAACACCTGAGGAGGTATATTTGAAACAGAAGCCAAAACCTTCTTACCTATCAAACCCTCCTATTTGCTAAAGATGGAAGGGAGGGGGGTGGAAGGCAGGGAGGGAGCTAGTCTGGAGTCATGTTCTGAACATGATGGTTGTAGGACCCACAATGACCTGTGTATAGTACCTGAGCCCAGGCCAGCTCTGTGGTGAACACGTCAAACATGGTGGTGGCTGTTATTACTGCTAACAATTAAAACAACATACTCTTTCAATTTATGATTTGCTACTTTTATATACTTTCTCAATGGATTATGATTTCAGGGACGCTTCTATTAAATGATGTGGCTGATCTGCAGTTTCTAGGGATGGGGCGAGAGCCCCTGTTGTCTGCATGCCTGAAAAGGACTCTTCTCCACAAAGTAGAATAGAAGCTCAGATATGTGCTTAGAATCCAAGTAACTATTCACTCCTCCCTCTTCCACCATCCAGCTCAGCAGGCATGGTGAGGATGCCCCCAGGCCTCGAAGAGCTCTGTGTATAGGGTGGCTGAGGAATGACCTTTGGGCAGAGGTTATATCAGAAAGTCTATATCCAGACATAATATGTATTATCAGACGTTTCTGAGGTTCATCCTAAAAAGTGATAGTAACTATTTTGCACAATGAGGAAACCATGTGTTCAACTGTTGTCACTTTCCTTTGGTGTAGTTATCATGTATGTATTTCTACTTGCTTACCTTACTAATGACTGCCACTAAATCTACCTAATTTAATTCTTTAAGGATAATGCAGGTGTAAAGGTAAGCTTCCAGTACCCCAACTGTTGTTTAGCAATCATCTGGCTCTTGCCTTTAACCCTACCTCTAACCTATAAAATTCTTGACTTCCAAATCTCCATGTTGGCCTTTGCCTGTGGTGTTGGCTTTGGTCTCTCAGTGCTGACACTGAGGTTTCGCTAGACCTTCAGGTTCTTGAAGACCCTCCTCCTCCCCCCCAGACCCATCCCTCTGACACTCAGGGCCTTCCCCCAGCCTTGGGACTGCAGAGGCCTCAGCAAGGCCAGTCCTATCTGTCCCCACCCTCTTTCTCCATTGCTCTACAGCAAGAATTTTTTTTTCCCCAGCTGGAAATTCACTGCCCATTTCACCAGACTCTGCAATCCTTCCTTCAGATTCTGCAGTCCTTCCTTCAGAGCTCTGTTCACAGGATGCTTGCCAGGAGTCCTTCCCAGGACACCTCTCAGTCTGACATTCCTGCCTGCTCCTGGGAGCCCAGACGAAGGCTTTGAGCTGGCATCATTTCCTACTCCCTCCTGGGGACCTGTGATAGAAATACCTTAGCCTACATCTGTAGGACACGTTCAGTGCCTCTGTCCTGCGGACCATATGTTAAAGCAAAGGGATGACAAGGCTAGTTGGTGGCGATGGAGAAGAGGCCCGTCATCTCCACTGTCAGAGTCCCTGAGCACTGCAGACAGCTGGGCCGGATGTGCCTGCCATGCGGGCGCTTGCAGGCACTATCAAAACTCCAATCTGATCCACTCCAGCTGGGCTATCACACTCCAGCCCTGATAGGATCGCACTCTCAGAGCACAGGGTAGTATTAAATCCGAGAAAAAACGAGATTTCTTTTGTTTTCTGCAATCCTATAGATACATGTTCTTCAGGACTTGACCTTGATGGCAACAGGAAGCCCTGTTGCAGGCCCATAGCGATCTGATAAACACATCGAATCAGTTGGCAGTTCCCTTGATTTCCTGCTTGCCACTACCACTGGCGAAGTGGGTCTCCTTTTTCCATCTCCCTCCAGGCAGGCACTGGGCAAAACTGCAAAGTATTAAAGAGGAAGTTTGTCCCCAGCCCCTCTCCATCCCTTCTCTGTCTCTTCTTCTCCCTTGTTAGTCTCTGCTCTTCAGCTACCAAATGGTAGTTATCAGCTGTGAGCCCACTGTCCCTGGGTTTCAGTAGTGCTCAGACAGAATGATTCCGGTCAGCTAGAATGTTAACAGAGGCACCAGTAAATGTTCTTTCCAAAGAACACGTAACATAAAAATGTTAGGAAACCTCCAGTTAACTTGAAAATAGGACTAATCTTAGAGGTGGGCAATGATAATGAGAATCATAACTACAATAAAGGTCATAGCCCAACTAAAAGGCAGAGGAGAGAGAATATCATCTTAGCACCCAAGGAGCAGTGGAAAGGGAGCTGAAGGTGGGTGGAATGTTCTGGTAGCTATTATCTCACAGTCATTTGTGCCTGGGTGGGAGGTGGGGGTTTTCGCACAGGTATAGGTATGGAAGTCTACTTCTGCACTGGGGGAGGAGAGAAGGGAGAGGAGACAATTGTCACCATCTTCTTCTTGGTCCAGTTTCAGGTCACCTCAGTCAGGGTGGGCAGGTAGGATAGGTGGGGCAGAAGCCCATGCTGACCCCAGAACCAGGCCCCCTGTGAGGGTGGAGCAGTCAGCTGAGAGCTGATCTGATGTGGTCTTTCAAATGGTTTTCTCTAGCACCAGTCTGGTTGGGGGGTGGGGGAGGGAGGTAAGGGAGAAGGGAGGCTAGAAACAGTGGGGGTCCCTTTAGCAGATGTGGAAACATTCTCTGGCAGATAGCAGGATTGCTACTTATTTCTACTTTCTCTAGTAACTGCAGTGCATGCTGCAGGCATGGTCGGTTTGGGTGGTGTTGAGGACTCTGGGAATTCCCTACACCTGGGCTCTTGAGGGGAGAGGGTGGCCTGCAGCACAGGAAAACCTTTCTCCCAAGAGGCTGTTGTCAGACCCAGTCACCAGAGAGCATTCCCTGCCCAGGCTATCCTACCTCCCCTATTGCCCCCTCCATCAGCATTTTCACATTCCCTATGTATTTCCATTGATGGGCCAGCCTCTGGTTCTGATCCACTTCTCACATTGGTGATAATTCTGTTTTTCCTAACACTTGGGAAAAAAGTCTTATAGACAGATTGGGCAGAAAAATCACCCTGTTCTTTTTTACAGTCATGAGTTATTTTAGAAGAAACAATAAAACATCCCAAAGTGTTACCAAGGCTGACTTGGGGATCATAGAAGTCATGTTTGTGGCTATTGAAGGCTCATGGGAGCTTTTCCAGGTAAATAGAGGTCTTTTGCCCAAAGCTCTTAAGCTGCAAAGGGTGGTTAACTCCTCAGTGTCAGAGCATCCGTATCCCTAGTCAAGCTGAGGATAAGATCCAGATATGCTCCTGAACTTTTCCCCATCCAAACCTGGGGTTAACCAAGACACAGGAAGTGCTCAACTGAAGGTGGTCTCCCCTTCGGACCAAGTAAGGGGCACCTCTACTTTTCTCCATGTGCCTCTTGGTGGCTCCCCGCTCCCCACCCCAGGAACCTGCTGTGCCCTTTAACTGTGAGTTTCCTGTGACTGCAGTAGCAGGGATGTGGCCCCTCGTTACCCCTCCAGCTGCATTCCTGTTTATGTTATCCTTCTAAACATGGAGTGCTAGGGATATCACATGACCTGCTGGGCCATGCACATGCAAACCCCTGATTTGCAGCTACCAGGGAGCATCCAATAAGTAAATGAGAGCACATAGGCTTTTCTGCCCAGTGTGCTCCTTCCTGATTCCAAGTCTCCAAAACTCATTCTCCAAATATTCGTCTAGTGTTAAGTGTTCTTCACTAGGTGGGTAACACATGAAAGTATCATAACAATAATACTTAACATTTACCCAACACATTATATGCAAAGCACTGTGCTTGGTGCTTTATGTGGATTGTCTCATTCAATGCTCTTAACATCCTCATGGACCTAATAACATTATTATCCCTGCTTCACAAAAAAGAAATACAAGTCTAAAGAGGCTAAGTAACTTGTCCAAGTGTTTCATCCGGGGAGCTGGGATGTGAGCCAGGGTAGACTCAAACTAGGGCCATACCCTTAACCTCTGTGTTATACAGATCTATGCCTGTCATCTAGCAGGGAAGATGGGACCAAAGCATGGGATAAGTTTGTAAATTCTTTAAAAAGGATAGGGTAGACTGCATTTAAGAGTGGGGAGCAAGTAGAGAGGAGCAGGAAAGTTTATCTTTTCCTGGAATTTTGTTCATTTCTTTCATTTGGGACATGTTTCTTTGTCTCTTCATTTTGGCAGCCTCCGTGTGTTTGTTTCTATGTATTAGGTACTATGTCTCTCAGGCTTGGTAACGTGGCCTTATGTAGTACTAGGTGTCTTGTAGGGTCTAATGGTAGGGCACTCCAGGTGCACCTTCCCATCCCCTACCCCACCCTGTGTGGGTTGTGTATACCCTCCTGTTGAAGTTGAGTCTTGATTGATTTTGGCATGTCAATGGGAGGGATTAACGCCCTGGCCAATCAGCTGCAAGGACTGGCTGCCACCACTACTGTGGAGTTTCAGCTGTACAAGGGCCCTCCCCATATATAGGACTTACTTCAACAGGGCTCAGGTGCTCCACCCCTGGAATGTGGAGGTGGTTGGGTGGTACTTTCATGTGGTCTGAAGCTGTGGTCTGAAGCAGGTGTGCTGACTCTGGGGCCTTCTGGGACGTGCAGGCCAATGTCAGCTACTGTTTGGGGCTACGTGACATGAGCTATAAAGTGATCTATAGAAGGCTGCTACTTGTGAAGGGCTTGGAGGTGTCGAGGCAAGGCCAAGCTGCAAACCAAGGCCTGAGGAAAATTTTGAATGAGGCCAGATTTGAGCTGACATTGACAGGTAGGACTTGGTAGTAGTAAGAGTTTGTCAAGCACTTGCTATTTATCAAATGTCATGTTAATGCTTTTTTCTTTTTTAAATAAAACCCCTACAAGGTAGGACTGTTATAGCTCATTTAATAAGTTAGGAAATTTAAGTCACATAAAAGTTGACTATAATTTAGATTATGCATCTGGGAATGAGGGAAGTGGCTAGAGAGGGACAACATGTCCCTAAATACACAGAGGTGGGAACCTCAGAGGTGAGTTGCAGGCGGTAAGTAACTACCGTATTTGCCGGCGTATAAGACGACTTTTTGGCCCTGAAAAATATGCCTCCAAGTGGGGGGTTGTCTTATATGGCGAGTATATAACAAACGCTGTATTTTTAGTGGAAATGTTAGGGGGTCGTCTTATACGCCCAGTCGTCTTATACGCTGGCAAATACGTATTTTTCAGGGCCAAAAAATCGTCTTATACGCTGGCAAATATGCTACTAAGTCTGCTAGGGGAGTCAGATCTGTGAGCAAGGCAAGAAAGGTCAGATGGGGCCAGATCATGGCCAGCAGGGAATTCAAACTAAGGGTTTGGACTTAATTCAGTAGACATTGAGGAGGCATTAGACGATTGACTCAGGAAGATTTAACAGGCAGCAGGATTCAGGCCAGAGAGAGGACAGATGTAGACAGGGAGCTGTCGAGGGGCCTGTTACAGTAAATCTTGCCCATCATTTGGTCAACAATAAATGCCGAGTTGCTGCAGTGTGTCAGAACAGAGTGGTCAGCTGGGAAGAAGAGGTCGCTGCCCTCCTACAGTAAGCAGTCGAGGACAGCAGCAGTGATGGGCTGAATCAAGGCGGAGCAGCAGCAGAGTGATAGTGTTTCACACTGAGAAACAACAGGACATGGCAGTGGAGACATTCAGGCAGCGCTCAGCACTTGGAACATGAAATGTGCCTGCGGGTCAGGGGCCCATCCACCTGGAAGATCAGCATGAGACTACAAATAACTTAACTTACAAAGCAAGTTGGAGTTTAGAAGAGAATTTTAAAAAATATGATAGTATATATATTTTTAATCCTCACCTGAGGATTGAACCCAGACATGTGCCCTGAGTAGGAATTGAATCCAGAAACCCTTGGTGCATGGGATGATGCTCCAACCAACTGAGCCACCTGGCCAGGGTTAGAAGAGGTTTGTTTTGTTTTTATTTTAAACTCACACAGACTCATTTGATGTTGAGCTTCCATGAAAAGGCATTTCATACACCTTTAACCCCAGCAAGTGGGCTTGGTGCTGTGGCTTTGGGAACATTCACTGAATGATCTCTGACATGACATGAGTGCATCCTGGGTCCTTCATCTCTGAACTGCCACTCACCCCTGTTTCCCCCCGTTGTGCAGCTTTGGCTCATTCAGCCCCTTGCTTCTCGCCTCTCTCCCTGCTGCCTGTTGGCTGTGCTTCTGGTGTTAGCAGCTCTGCTGGAGGGAGTGTGGGAGGTGAAGAGATAGGAAAGCCTCCAGAACTTAGACAAGTTTCTTTGGCTCTGATGAATGCCAGGTTGGAGGATGGGGCTGGTGTGGGGTGAGATGACTGGGGCCAAGTTCTCCTGACATTACTCCATGTGGGGTATTGCATATCTTCCACCCATTTCTCTCTGCCTACCCTGATTCTATCCAGCTTCCAAGAGCCCAGCTCATACTCAGTAGAGGCTCTGTAACTGTGGTTGGTGATGATGCCGAGAGCAGGCCTAGCCTTCTGGCTCTTTGCTCTGAGCTCCCACAGCTCTCTGTACATGGTACTTATTAATCTCTATAAGTCAGGAGGAAGGGTTCCATGCCAGAACTCACCTCTGGGCCCCTGAAATCACCTTTTGGACTTCCCATATGGCCAAAGAGAGAGTTATTAGCAAAGATGACTCTTTCTGTGTGAAATTCTTACAATTGCATAGCAGTTTGCTTTCTATTTAATCCTCTCTCCATTGAATTGGTGAGGTAGATTTATTATCCCCATGTTATAGATGGGTAAGTTTCAGTTCAATGACTTATGGAAGAGACTGGGCTACTATAGGAGAAATGAGTTGGGGTGAAATCTTTCTTATTCTGAAGCCACAGCTGTTTCCAACACACAGCCTTCACGTGTGCAGTGCTTTAGGGGGTGATAGGCTCTGTTTATCATAAAGTTTTGAAGGGGAAGAGCAGGGGCACATATTTGATCACCTGAGTACCATACCTGGTGCATCTTCCTGGTTCCGCCCGGCTAGTGTTGATCGCAGAGCAAGTCTTTGGGGTCCTATTTCCTCATCTATGAGATGATGGGTCTGGATTGGATAATCGATTGGGTAATTTTCTAAGACCCATTTGGGTCTAAATTCTGTGCTTCCATGGCTTGTATTGGTTCACTCCCTTCTTAAGTACAAAACCAGTGGTGAGGGACACATGACTTCTCCCCAACCTGGCCAGCCCTCGATAGACCAATGAGCCAGCTTAGTTGTGTTCCGTCCAATACAAAAAGGTGGAATAATGTATGACTTCTCTGGCCTCCTGAAACTAACACAGTCCTGTAATGAATCGGGCTCAATGATGTACTCGCCACTCTGGGCAAAGCCCTGGTAGGCCACACCTGGCAAAGACTATAAATTCTAGGTGCCCCTTTGGGCAGCAATGGACAGTAGGCTCAAGAGCAGTGGGTACTCATGGTTGAATATGTAGTCTGTTTTCTATTACGAAGCTGGACAGCCTGAGATGGCTCAGGAGGGATGTGGAGGAGGAGACCATGCTGGAGGAGGGGCTGGGGAGAATGTACCCTTAGTGGTTGACAGAGACCCTCCCAGCTTGCCCGTGCAGCAGAGCCTTTTTGTGGTAGCCCCTTCCTCTCTAGCTGCCCTTCCACTAACTTATCTGGGCCGTGAGGCTGGTGAGGCACAGCTGCACACTAATGAACAGCCAGATGGAAAACCAAATAGTCATGTCAGTGCCCAGCCGAACCAATCCTCAGCCCTCTACAGTGAATCACAGCCTGTGTGCCGGGCGCTCCTGGGCAGAAGGCGAGGGCAGTGTCTGATGAGGGCATTGTTCAAAGTGGAGCCTCCAATAGTCCTTGCACCAAGTCAGCTGCCCCCTAACCCCCCAGCCATATGCTCCTGCAGGTGACAAGCAGCTTTGGGCTTCTCTGTAGATGACAAAGCAGGTGTATTCAGGCCAACCAGGTTGGAGGCTCCCACGAGCAGTGGCCCTGTGGCTGTCTGTAGTTCTCTCAAGGCAGAGCTCCCGGGCTGGAGAGAGGCATCTGCCAGGAGAGAGGACCAGGTGAACACATGCTTTCCTCTTAGCCAGCCGGTCGGCACCTGAGTGAAACAGAGCTGTGTTACTGACGCGGAACAAAGGCAGCAAAGCCGCCGCCAGTATACATGCAGCCCAGGCCTGAACCATGGTGGGAACCATGGGGAGGGGGAACCTCAGGTGGGGGGGGGACCCCAGCTGTGCTGGGTTCATCTGTAGCCTCCGCAGTGACACCGCATTGGTACTTTTGGTTTCCCTGAAGAGGAGATGCTCCCCTGATATCACTCCAGTCTCAAGGCCAGAGATAGAATCACTTGCCATTACTCTTCAATTACATGGTAACTACACTGCCATTACTTTCTAACTCCGATCTAATTGTCGCTCTCTTCTGATTTAGTGGGCAATAAACATTTGTAAACAGGGTCCAAGACCTATTTCCACTGCTACTTAAGAGAAGGAATGCAAAACTACAAATTGGGTGACTGCAGGGAGCATCCCCAGTAATTATCATAAGGAACCACGTTTGTTGAACTTGCATGACTCTCCTGGCTAAGGTACAAAGGCAATTTGTTGGGGGGGGGGGTTTGAGAGGTGAGAAGATGTGTGTATCCTCTATTGGCCCAATTTAGGAAGTCGAGGCCACAGTCAGGATGAGAGACGGGACAGAATAGATTTATCCCAAGAAGCCCTGTGACCAAAGAACCCCTTCCAAGAGGCAGGAAATACCAAGGAGGTGTTTAGAGAGGGACTCAGCAGGGGGAGGCCTGGAGCCAGCTTGGTTACTGCGGGAGCTGTCCCAGGTTCTGAATCCAGGGCTCTGGGGGAAGAGCACATTGGTGTCTTTAAGTGTTTGAACTTTTAAAACTAATCTTACTTGATGGTGATGACAACAAATTTCTGGATAGGATAGAAGAAATAAGAAAGTTATAAAGAAGCATTCCCAGGAATTAGTAAGAAATGAAAAGCTCTACCAAGTAGATGGTGAGAGGGAGAATACAGCTGGGAGAGAGGAAGGGGGAGAAACCCTATTTCCTCTGGCCTGGGGCTTAATTTCAACATCAGCTCAGCTCCATGTCCCTTCCTGCTCATCCTAGTCATGTTAGGGCTTCCTAGTCTTTCTCCACACTCCACTTTTCTTCCCACCACATTTCCATTTGACAACAGTAAGAAGTTAATAGTGTAGACTCAGTTCTTTTGTAAGACAGTGTTATGAATCGCAATATAAATATCTGTGTTTTCCAATAGTCTTAGGCTATATAGCAGCGGTTCTGTCGCAACCCACAGGTTGAGAACCACTATCAGGGTCCCCTAAGACCATCAGAAAACACAGATATTTACATTATGATTCATTGATGGTAACAAAATTACAATTATGAAGTAGCAACAAAAATAATTTTATGGTTGGGGGTCACCACAACATGAGGAACTGTATTAAAGGGTAGAGGCATTAGAAAGGTTGAGAACCACTGCTCTAGAGGAAATGTGTTGTCCCAGTACCGTAAAACCTCTCCGATGGAGGTGACTGAGATTTCAATTGTGACACTCCCTGGGCACAGACCTTCTTGTTAATTTATTAGGAAGCTTCTAATAAAGATTTGATAGAGGTTGAATGTGCAGAATGCCTGATTCAAACTTGTCACCCTTGGCTTTGCTGACCATGTTTTCTTCAAGAAGGGAGAGGGCAGTCACTTGATAAAGTGAGAAAGCACCGGCCTGACCCAGAGGCCTCTCCCTAAGCAGAGGTCAGAGGGCCACCTGGCCAGGAGGTGGTAATGGGACTGTAGTAACAACTAAACAGCAGGCAGACTGCTGGGCAGAGAAGTGAGACCTGTAGCATCAGAGGACAGAGGGCAGGTCCAGTGGTCACAGTGAGAGTAATTGTGGACTGAGGTCTGTGGAGGAAGCAGGCAGGATGTGCTTGGTAGACTGACTGGCTCGGGGGCTAGGGGCAGGGGAGGGAACACAGTATGCTGACTTGTCAGATTTGCCAATTTTCACGGTGTAAATGCTCCCATTATAGCCAATTTCAAGCTTCTAATGTGATGTCAAATGACTCACAAAATTCCCCCAAATTTGGCAATTGGCTTTTACCACTGGAGTGAGGAAAGAACTAAGGACTTAGGACATTTAGCAAAAGAGGACCTATTGACAGAGATTCAGAGATGTGGAGAGGACCACAGGAAGTTGGGGGAGGTCGTGTCCTTACATTGGCCTCCATTTTAGAGATAGCTCTAGTTTAAATGGTACCTAGCAGGCGGTCCCTGCACAGTCTCTCTTGCAATGCTTTCACTGTTTCCCCACGCTCATAAACATGCGGCTTCAGGCATGTGAACTGTACACCTCCAGTCACAAATTACCGAGTAACCCATTTATTTATCAAGTGTTTGTAAAGCTGTCCAAAGTGCCAGGCACTGTGCTGGACCCATAAATTCTCAGTCCCTCTCGACTGTAGGGATGTGTTCGCACAGCAACACACAGCACAGTGCCAGATGCACAAAAAACATTTGTATGCTTGCAAATGATTGGAATCAAGCTTATTGATGGAAAAAATATTTTAAAGGAAGCCAATATATCCTCAGGGAACTAGGCAGAGTTTATATTCCAAGACAATCTGATTTTCTCTCTTTCTCAGCTTCTTCTCATCTCAGAAGTGGTTTGGGATTTTAAAGACATTGCAGAAAGTTTAAGGGTACCTTGTCAAGGTTAGAAGGTCCTTAACTCATTTGTGAAACAGCTGCATTAATGTCTTACGTTAAGAAAGGTGGACTTTTTTTCCAATTGAAAAAAAGAATCTGTCAGTGCCTGCAGTGAGGGCTCAGGTGGGTGGAAAATCCCAGTTTTAGTGCTGCCTGTGGGCCTAGCCTCTGTGTGACAGCAGAGGCCTGCCCCATCGACGGTGCTCGTCCCTGCTGGGCGCTTCTGAAGGCTGATACTCACAACCCGAATTTCTTCTGCGACCAAGTGGAATTCCTATAAATACCAACAGTTATGCAAAGACAGACTGTGAAAGAGACTCAAATCTCCTGAACAAAGCCACATGGTCATTCAGAGCCTTGAGGGCCACCTCTACTGGGACACCTTATAGTCCAAGATATGTATGAGCAACAGTGAAGTGTGGGGGGGGGGAGGGGTGCAAAGGGAAGCTATACCCACTAAGTCTCTGAAACCTCTTTGGGGGAGAGCCTTGAGGACTATAGAGAGACAAGGCTAGGTGGTAAGGGCATCCAGGCCAGAGCTCCCCCACCCCCTCTACCCCCAAGCCCAGCCTGTGGCTGTTTTTCCAAAATCCAGATTGGGTTCTTAAGCTCCTGCCTGGGAAGGATTCTAGCTAGTGCCAAACGAGAGATGGAGAACTGTATTATCCACCCTGTGTCCTCTAAGGAAGGAATCACCCAAAGAGCCCCGAGGAAGGTTGAGTATTAGATAGAAAACATGAGACATTTCCATTTGTTGCTTGTCTGCTCTTTGCTGTCCTCTCCCACTGATTTACACTCCAGATACAGCACTTTATTATTCTGCTCATATCGCTATTACAGGACTCACCGTGTTGTGCTATATTACTTTATACGTCTGTCTCCCCTGCTCTCTGCCAGCTTCTCTGTGTCTAGGTGTTTGCAGGGCCTGGAACCACCCCCAAGGTATTGTATATGCAGCCGTCCCTCCATATCCATGGGGGACACGTTCCAAGAGCCCACTGGATTCCCAGAACCATGGATAGTACCAAACCCTATGTATACTGTCTTTTTCCCTACACATACATGTATGCATACCTATCTTTAATTTATAAATAGGTTCAGCAAGAGAACAATATTAACTAGTAATAAATAGAACAATTATTACAATATAATATAAAGTTGTGTGAATATATGCTCTCTCTCTTTCTCCCTCTCTCTCATAACTGCTCTGATAACCAAGAGGGCCACTGAGTGACTGTTGGTGGGTTGCATAGGGATGTGGAGATGTTGGACGAAGGGGTGATTCAGGTCCTTGGTGTGACGGAGCGGATGCTGTGAATTCTCATCAGCTACTCAAAATTGTGTGTGATATAAATTTCATGAATTGTTTATTTCTGGATTTTCCATTTTATATTTTTGGGTCACCGTTGACCATGGGTAACTGGAACTGATTGAAGTGCACACTTGGATAAGGAGGCACTATTCTCTGCTTATGTAGTTAGCCAATTAGTTCATTTGTTAATGGGTCGGGACAAGGACAAGGAAAGAGAAGGAGGTCAAGAGCAGAAAAGAAGGCTAGGTGCCCGAGGAGAAAAAAGTACACTTAGAGAAGGGGCCTGGTGGCCGGCACTCCACACAGACACGACGAACTGAGGAACAACCACAGGCTTGGGAATCAAAAGCAACACTGCTTTCTTCCCAAACGACGAACCAGCTTAAGTAACTCTGCAACTTATGTTAAAAAGGCCAAGGAGGAGAGGCTTTTGAACAGAAACATCAAAGGGTGACCTTTAAAGTGGGAGCTGGACAGGAGCATCTGGTCGGCTGGGTTGCCAGGCCAACCAGGAGCATTAAGCAGCCCCAGTGACAAGGTGACGTAATATTTCCCACTCAGAGGAAAACCAGCCAGCCAGCCCACACAGAGCAAGCACTCAGGAATCCTGTCCTTTCTCCCTCCCTTTCTCCTTTCCTGCCCTGCCAGAGGGAATCCCAGTGGTAGCATCCTCCAGGGCACTCAGAAAAGCTGTGAGGTGTGTCAACTTTTAAAAAGCCCAACTTATAGAAAGTAAAGGGGGATAAATGGTGATTGAAGGAGACTTGGCTTGGGATGGTGAACACACAATACAGTGTACAGGTGATGTATTGTAGAATTGGATATCTGAAACCTTTGTAATTTTATTAAACAATGTCACCCCAATACATTAAATTTAAAAAAAAAGTCCAAGTTGGCAAGGAGAGACTTTATAAGAAAGGATTATTTCAGGGCAGAGAAAGGAACTATTTCTATTGTAACCATAGATCTGCAAGCATCCCAAAGTTAGGCAAAAGAAGTTTTGCTTTTATTGGGAGGAGTAAATAAGGCTAGAGGGAATGTGGTGTGGGGAGTGGGGTGAAGAGCGTTGTGATGGGACAAAAGAGTGAGTAACCCTGAGGCCAGCTTACTTTGCAGAGGGGCTATCACAGAGTGGTATGCTGACCAAAGTTCAGAGATCTGGGGGAAGGAGAGAAGCTTGGCCAAAATTCACTTCACCAGCATTTTGCTCCAGTTTATCAGAAGGGACAAGCAGTTCAGTTAGCCACTTAAAAGCTAAAGGAGGGACATAGAAGGTCTGTGAGTCGCTTGTCGTAGGTAAACCAGGGCACTGTGAGTCTCAGTGCAGTCCCCTGGAGAAGGTGGTCCTTTGTAGCACAGAAGAGGATAGGCTTTTCTTACCAGGGCCACAGGGCTCGGGTGGAAAGTCAGAGTTGCCAAGTCTTTGAGATGTATCCCCCAGTCAGCAGACACCTGGGCAGGCTCCTCCTCAGAGACATTTTTCCTGAGTTTGTGGGTTATACTCTTTGTCTGAAATAAAATAAAATAAAAGACACACAAAAAACCAAAAACTGTGTTCATGTTGAAAATTGTTTAGGTCCTAATCTTCAGCCATCTTTCTTTTCACTTGGCTGCTTGTAATTGGATGTTATCTATGTACCCAAATTCTAATACCATTCTAGGATTATGTTCTCATTGGCAGGCCTATCCCTCTCATGTGACAATCCTCAAGCTCTCTCAGTTGAGTGACTTTTTATGAGATCACTTCCATTTCTTTTGCTTTATCTCTGTACCCATCAAAGTACCCTTTGATTGTGATTTGGCTTCCCATATAGACTACAGGGAGAGAATACCTGAATCAGGCAGTGTTTAGTGCCCTGGCTGTGTGACAACTACTTATCACTGTAACTTAATCACTTTCCTGGCATCTACCACTCTCTCACATGCATCTCAGTTAACACAGGTTGATAACCCAGGACCCGGTGTCACTTGGCCAATGACAGAAGCTGTTTCTATGCCTGCAAAGTGGAAGTCAAGTCCAAGAGTGTGGGGACATCTCCAAGGCATCCCCTGAGAATGACACCTTAGATGACATCACTACCCTGTCCAGTTACCGTTTTCCAAAACCTTGAGTCTCTTCAAAGACTGTCAAAAAGGTCCACCCCTCCTAATTCACTTCAGCCTCAGCAGCCACTGAAAAAGAAGCAAAGCATGGACCCATTCCCAGTGTCTGTGCTTTTCCTTCTATTTACCATGTTAATGTATTGCCCTTTAGTACTTCTGGGTGAGCTATAATCTAGGGGAAAACTTGTGCAGAGAGCAAACAGCTATTGCTTCCTCGGAAGGCCCAGTGGCTTCCAGCCTAAGAGCCTCTGCTGTCCTTTCTCAGACCATAGAACCCGGGGGCTCAGCAGCAGCAGCAGCAGCAGCAGCAGCAGCAGCAGTTAACTGACTGCAGTGTGTTTGCAACTTTCATCGTTCCTTTAAGTGTGCTACCTCACCACCTCACGGAGTAGTTACTATCACCTCGGTTTTATAGAGGAGGAAATAGATGAGAATTCATCAGATGAGAATTTTGTCCTAAGGAACATCCAGTCTAGTCTGGAAGGTAAGGTGTGTCCACAGACAGGGACAACACAGGTGAGAAAAAGAGAGGTGCTTTAGAGGACCACAGGATCCTTTAGTTTCTCAGAATTAGGAGAAATGTTTCCAGTCTTTACCTTTTCCTAAGAAGTCCCCATCCCATTAGACGCCCATGTATGTCCTAGTCATAGGTTTGAATGTAGACTTGCATAAATGTTTTGCAAAGTTTTATGCCAGAGTTCTTCTAGGATTTAAGGAATTAAAAGAGATAGCTCATCTTTTATCATCCTTTTCACTTGAGCCATTTGCAAGTTTTGCATTTGAACTATAGTCTCAAAGCCACCCAGTCTCAATAATTTTCTACCATTGGTCAAAGGAAAGTTGGCATAGAGGCCAGAGATCCTGAAGAAAGTCGTCTGGAAAACCTAGGAAGAAAGGGACAGAAAGAAAGAGGATATGTGGATATTTTTAACAACTCCAAGAATTTTTCAGATTTGAAAAGGGTCCTGGGTTATATTTCCTTGGTGCAGGCCGAAAGGCAAGGGTTCATGTGAAAGCAGCTCAGGGGAACCTGGCCTAAGGAGAGGGAGGCAGGATAGGGAGGGGGAGACATCAGCAAAGGAGGTATTGCAGGCGAAGTTCCAGTCTCATCCTGACCTGGCAGGGAGCTCTGGAGTGCAGGGCATCTGCAAGTTTGTTCAGGCTGACACAGTGCTGCTGGGGCTCCCAGGTTCCAGCATGCATCTGGCATTGGCTAAGGGCCAGAGGGAGATGAGCTGATGACTGAACACCCAGGTAGCTCCCACGGTCCAGGACTCTGTCCTTAGAAGAGAACTGGGCATAAGAAGTAAAGACCCACAGAAGTTGCAGAGTGGTGGGGCCAGGACAGAGCATCGACAGGGTCACCGTGAACAGGGTGTGCAGCACATTAGTCAGTCAAATTCAGGAATGCTGTGGCCAGCTTGTAGCCAATCTAGGGATCCTAGGAGTCCCCCTCCCACACACACATCCCTGAATTCACAGCTGAGAAAATTCACACACTGAGGCACAGGGAGATGAAAGTATTTGCCCAAAGCCATGTGAACTAATTGGTGATGAAATTAGAACTCCAGGCTCCTAAACTCAAGTCCAGGTCTCTTCCAAGGACATCTGGCCACTGCACTTTCCTGCGATGATCTCAGCCCTTAGAGACTGGAGGGACGCCATGCCACTGAGATCATATTTCTTATTTTATTTACATTATTCTCTGCCCAGTCTGGCTTCTTTTAGGCCCAGTATCCGTCCTTGCAGGCCCAGCTGGCCCATGGAGCCCTGTGTGGCAGCCCAGTAGAAATCAGACTAATTCCCCTGACGAAGAACTGGGCAGTCGTCTGGAAGACTTATCTAGGTAGTTAAGGAAACCTTGGCGCCTGAAGAAGCACTCAGAAGATGACAGGTCTGAATAGTCTGACAAATTTTTATTGCCCCCAAATCTCTAGTCCTGTAAGTCACGAAATATATCTCAGCTCACATCAAATAAATTATTGTCTGTTTAAGAACGGAAGAATAGATGAAGCAAAGAGCTCTCAATCTGCTCCTGCCTCTGGTCTCCCTCAGCTCATTTCCATGGATTTTTTTCAATCCAGAGCTGTGTATATCCCTTCCCAACACCAAACCTCTCTCTCCAACTCCCCTGATGGATAGCTGAGACATGCAGCAGAGAGCAATCAAGGGGTTGTTTTTGAAGAATCGCAAGGACCACTAGGCAGGGAGGAAAAAAACTTGGACAAACGAGAAAGCTGTTTTGCTTGCTGGTTGGGCAGATGAAGTGGCCAGCAATTCATTAGAGCACTAGAGATTTATCAGCTAAAGGGAAAAAAACAATTGGTCAGATAATATTTTTTAAAGTTAAAAAAATTTATTTCAGAGAGAGGAAGAGAGAGGGAGAGAGAGATAGAAATATCAATGATGAGAGTCATCAATTGGTCGACTCCCGCACACATCCCCTACTGGGGGGTCAAGCCCCATAACCTAAGAAAGTGCCCTGACCAGGAATCAAACCCTGACCTCCTGGTTCAAGGGTTGACAATCACTGAGCCACACTGTCTGGGCTGGTCAGATAATCTTAAAACAGAAGAAAGGAGGAGAAAAAATAATGCAAGTGATTAAGGGCATGGGGCAAGAGATTTTAAGAATGAAGTAGAGATGCTTTCTCTGATCTCCCATGGCACACTCTTCCTTCATCCTTGCCCTTAACAGACTGAATTATAATTGTGCATTTGCTTGCTGTTTCCCTGGCCATGTTCACCCTTATTGTATGTCAGGTCTAGCACAATGTCTAGTACATAAGATTCTCATTATGCATTTGGTGAATGTCTAAGAAAATAAATGAATGAACCAGAATTTTTGAAGGACCAACATTGACTAAGGCACAGAGCTAGACACTTGACCTCCTTGAGTCACGTAAATCAACAGTAAGCTAGATATGATCATAGTCATTTTGCAGATAAGAAAATGGAAATTCAGATAGGTTAAATAATTTTCCCAAGGCCAGACAGTTAGTAAATGGAAGAGCTGAAATTTAAAGCAAGATCTGTCTGATTCTAATGTCTGTGATTTTTGTTGGGATTTGCTCTTTATTTATAGACAATCCTTTATGATGTGAGGTCTGGCTGCCCATTCTGAGAATGAACTATAGTCCTTCCTCCCTGTGCTGCCTGCCATTTTGTCACTCGACTTACTGCCTGCACTTTCTTCATTTGGTACACCAGAGAAAGGAGAAAAAAAGATGAAATACAAGCCAACCCATTAATTATACCTTGTCAGGCTCATCTCCCTGGGTGTTTCATTTGTGTATGGTTTCTCTTCTCCTCTCTGGCTGTAAACTCCTTGGGGGCAAAAGCCACATTTTGTCCATCTCTGGCTGTTCCTCAGGCATTTATTTATAGGTACCATTTGGGTCAGAGGTGGCCATGTCATCTGGTTGGCATCACAGCTAAGACTGACAGAAGGAGGGTGCCATAGACTGGGCGGGGGGGGCGGGAGGAAGGGGGACTGTGATGCATGCATGGGAGGATAGGAAGTGCCTTTGAAAGCCCTATCAAAAAGCAGAATAAGTCCATCAGCTGTACACAAAACACACTGGTTCTGAAAGGACCAAGGGGAGAAAAGGGAAGAAGAGAGGAGAGGAGAGGATGGCACTAACATAGGGTCTCAAAAAAACCTGCAGCAAGTGGAGTCAGCCCATCTCCTTCTCCCTGGGCAGCCAGATAGCATCAGGCAAGGAAGAGTGTTATTTCTCTGCTGCTTGCCTGGCAACCATGACCTTGGTGACTTTTCCCAACCTGAGCCTTCCCAGCTATAGAAGGCACGCTGAGGCCAGAGCACTTCTCTAACCCAGACCGCCTGGGACCCCATGCCAGGCCTTTGATGTAGCTGGTACCTCGCATGGCTGGCCAGGTGCTGGGAGAGGAAGAGGCTCCTGTGAGGATGGAAAGTACTGAATTAAGCTTATTAATAGAACTGCACCTGAACATTGGCCTGTGGAAGGGCCATCCATCTTGGCTGGGCTGAAGGGATGGAGTGTGATTAATGCTTCTAGTGAGCAGGCTGGCCCGCCTCTGCCTGTCTCCGCCTCTGGAGGCGGTTTGAAGAATTCATTAGGAGAAGGCAGCAGGATGGGGAAGAGCTATTCTGTACTATTCCCCGCACCGGGCCCCCTCTGGCTTGGTTTCTTCAACCAAGATGGTCAGAGTTGATCAGAATCCGATAGGTCCTCATGGTGGGAGCCAGAGACAGCAGATGTGGACCACTCCCAAACCACACAGCATGGTTAGAAATCTTTCAGTGCTCCTTTAATCTAGTCACCTGAAAATCCAAGGGGGCTTGGTTTCTGTGCTGACCCTGCTGGAATCTTCTATGCCTGTCCCCTGATGGAGCCTGTAGTGTAGCAACATGGACACCACATATGGGTTGGGGTGGGAGGCCAGAAGGGTTCACTCTATCTCATCCAGGCTTCCTATAAGGGCTGAAAGAGTGCTGGGTTGGGCAGAGGGCTCCGGAAACCCTACCACTCACAGATACAAGGTCTGAAGTGATCCACTCAGACTGTCAAGCAGCCAGCACCCCTGATTTAACCCCTGAGACTCGGGCTTCATGAGCAATTGCTTATTTAACCATTAGAATCATTCTGTGCCACCTCTGTGATTTTTAGTTGGAATTCATTGAAGCATCATTTATAGCATCCTGTAAAAATCTAACATAGCTTGCCCCTGCTGGTGTCAATTTGAGTTGCTATAGCGACGGCTAAAAGTGGGGGGAGTTACCCACCCTCTCCCAAATTGAAAAAAAAAATTCTTTATTAATGATTCAGGCCATCTTTTTTCATGTTTTTATAATTTTTTGCTGACCCCTTACTATTTCCTTTGAGAGTGGGAGTGACTGGGCTTGAAGCAAAGTCATTGTATTGATTTTTCAGGTTGGATAACTTGACACCAAATACCAAGGCAGGTACCTTGATGCTTTAAGTGCAGGAAGCAGAAAAGACTAGAGGAAAAGGTCTCTGTCGCTCGAGCAGGAAATTTATACCCCAGTGCCAGGTGGACAGCAGGCAGCGGGTGGATCCTGGGTAAATCACTTTTGTTACTTACAGCACTAAAACAGACAGACAACACATGTTTACTGATACCAACTTCCATCACACTGCTATTTCTTCTCCCCTCGGGATGCGTGCTCATAATTCTAACCATTTCTTTATTTCATTATTTATGTATTTATTTACTCTTTCCATATTCTAGGCAGGATTTCAGAAAGCTTACTAAAGCAAAGAAAGAAAAAGGAAAATGAGGTTGAATAAAAATACATGGCAGGGACAATTAGTTTGGGGAAACATGTGCCATAAGGTTGTGCCTGTTGATTAGAAATGGGCACCCCGTTGGTCTCAGAGCTGTCTAGTGGCCAAATGAAGTCATGTAGCCTGACAGGGCAGAGCCTTATCATTCCACTGATTCTGGAGTAAGCAAGCACTTTTTCCTGTTTTTGAGAACTAACAGATATTTCTTTCTTCAACCCTCATATAAGGGCATTGGGAGATGTAGCAGCTGGCATCCCATTTCTCCAGCTCTTACTTGCATTACTCTTACTTGTAAGAGGAGGACATGGGAATTTAGGAGAAGATTCCCTACAGGCTGGGAATTAACACAGAAGATGCTACAAGTATGCATCTCTCTGCTATAGAATTGGCCTGTGGATCAACTTGAGGTTATTTACACCAGTTGTTCTCCAAGTGTAGCCTTGAAGCTACAGCATCCTTGTCAACTGAGAAGTTATTAGACATGCAAATCTTTGAGCTCCACCCGGGCCTAGGAACCAGAAACTATGGGGCGGGACCGGGAATTTCAGATTTTAACAATTCCTGACAAAATTTGAGGACCAGTGACATAGAGAGGAGTGACTAGCTTGACAATTACAGGGACACTACTTTTTGCCTCTGATCCTTCAATTAGAGCTGGGCAGCAGGTAGTTTGAAGGTATATATATGAAATACTAATTGTCCCTCTGACATTTGACAGTTTTACCAGTCGCTGTGATACACACTGACCACCAGGGGCAGACACTCTGACCAGTAGGTTAGATTGCTGCTGGTGTCTGGCCAATCAGGACTGGGTGAGATGTGCTGGACATGTCCTGGAGCCCTCCTGAGGTCTCTCCTCAGCCCTGAACGTGCACTAGTGGTGGTTTCTCAGCCTGGCCTGTACCCCCTCATAATCTGGGACCCTTCAGGGGATGTCAGAGAGCCTGTTTTGGCCCCATCTCTACAGGCAAGACAGAGGGACCCCACTGGTGCATGAATCTGTGCACCAGGCCTCTAGTGCATATATTTGGCAGCAGCCTGGAGAGCAAGTACTTATGTTATCAATTAACAGCAGAACCATAAACTTTCCAAATGACTTAGAGGAAAGTCTGGTTGCTTTTCTCTGCTTTCTGCAGGTGAAGTCTCCCCTAAAAGTACTTGGACCTCTCTGCTTGGTGGGAAGGGTGCCAGGGCAGGCCTGCAGGGGGGCAGGCATTTTCTCAGAAGACACTTTCACTGCACAGTGTGCATTTCTTCTTGGCTTCTTTTCAGCTGCTCTCATGTGTTTTACATATATATGTGTTCTTTCTTCCCCACCACCCCTCCCAGCTCTAAAACCCTATGATTATTCCATTAGGTAGGAAGAGAATGAAAAGAGCCCTAAAGGTGGAAGCTACTGTAGAGACAATGTAATACAACCTCCTCATTTTACAGATTATATGTGGGTCGGAAGC
Organism: Vespertilio murinus; assembly: GCA_963924515.1. Classification (NCBI taxonomy): domain Eukaryota; kingdom Metazoa; phylum Chordata; class Mammalia; order Chiroptera; family Vespertilionidae; genus Vespertilio; species Vespertilio murinus. Next base: position 18,053,171 of record OZ004719.1, on the reverse strand, counting down.
AAGAACAGTTTCCCTCAGTGCATTGCTTAACTCAGTACTGGCATGTAGCAGGTTCTTGGTGACACTTCATGGAATCTGCTTGTTTGCTGTATGTAGCGTTTCATAATTTCCCCATGCCTTAGAGCATTTTATCCCCACAAAAACTCAGTGAGTGTTATTCTCCCCATTTTGAGATTGATAAACAACAACCTAGCTTTAGCAGTTAAACATTTATTGAAGTCTCCCAGCTTTGAATATTACAGATCCAGACTGGAACTCATGCCTCTCCACTTTTGGCTCATTTGCCTTTCCCTTCTCCTCCAGTGGCATCTTCCCTTGTGCCTAGAAGCCAGGTACTCTAGTCACACTCTGTGACCTTGCACCTCAAACACATGAACAGAATGGCTCACTTCTGTGTAAACAGTAGCCAGAGTCAAAACAGTAGCAAGGGTAAAGGATGACAAAATCTCAGAATGAGCAAACACAAGAAATTATTTTATTCAAGACTACAGCCACAGTCTCAGAAGTTCCTTTGTTGCTTATGACTTGCCCCATCCCTTTTACTTTTTTGTTGTTGTTGTTCAGGTTAGCATTTTCTGACTTTCCCAAAGCTCAAGGCTACAAGTAGCCCATAGAGTACCTGGGCGAAATCATGAAAAGGTGCTCCTTTCTCCAGGCAGACTTGGCCCCCAACAGGGGAGATAGCTTGGAAAGGAGAGCATGGCCCGAATTTCAATTCCTACTCACCTGTTAGCTGCAGGGCACCATCAACTCACCTGACCATGGCAGCCCTGTCTTTATGTACAAGCCCTGTGTGTACCATAGCTGTGGGGCCAAGATCCAATGAGGTCAGCATCTGGGGGTGCAGCGTACATAGGGCATAAATAGAAGCCTTGCTCTCTGCTAAGCCAAATCACCATTAAATCGTATACATATCAGCATCCTGGAATAATACACAGGCCTGTTTGATGAACTGTCTCACATACAGTGGAAGATAATGGTTTCCAACTCTCTTGCTTTAAAAGACAAATGTAGGTTAACACTCATCATAACAACGATTCTACGAGTAATAGCTAATGTATATTTAATGCTTCCTATCTGACAGGCATTATACTAAATATTCCATGTATTAACTCATGTATTCCTCACAACATTCTGTAAGGCAGTTACTATTGTTATTCCCTTTATACAGGTGTAAGACTTCTTGGATACACAGGAAAGTTAAGTAACCAGGACAGGATCACAGTTAATAAGCGGTAAAGCTGGGATTCCAACCCAAGTCCAGCTCCAGAGTCTGTGCTGTTAACCACTGTGCTGCCTATGTAAAATGCTGGCAACCTAAAAGAGGCTGGAATAGCTATGGCTGTCCTCAAATGGAAGTCCTCCCATCTCCCCTGGTCTACCCCTCCCCAATAACTGCCAACCATCCTAGTCACCAGCCTGGGTCAACCTCTCCAGGCCAAGGGGTGCCTCCTTTCTGGGTTAAATTATCCTCTTGCACCACCCTACCTTCTAGGAAGTGCATTTTCTGGTTTCAAGTGGGATAGAAAACAGTTGTGAGAATTGCACTTGGTGGCAGGGATTTTGTCAGCTCCATCTTAGAGGAAGCCTGGGCTGTTGTGGGCACTTCCCCACCTCCCCACCTCCCCACCTCCATCCCACTCTGGCCCCTGTGAGGAAACACAGGCTTCATGGCTTGGCCACCTTCAGGAGGGGTTCCATTATTGCTGATGATGACACTAGCACAGCTCAGGCGCTGGCTGAGACCCCATTAATCCCTCCATCACTGCTCAGCCGCACCTGTGAATTACAGACCCACAAATCTTCACATTTCCCAGTGATGCTCTAATGGTCCACTTTTGTTGTCATGGCAACACCAACACAGCTCCAGGAGCCCTCTGAATACCTGAGGTGAAAGCGAAGGGAGTACATTTGCTCCTGTGGGTCATAGTGCAGTGGGCCAGGTAGGCATTACTGTGACAGTCTTGTTCCGCACACCTGGGAACGACTAAAGGGAAGAGCGGGATTTTGGTGGGACTCACATTGGTCAAGTTGAGACTATCATCCTCCCTCCTGCTCCAAGATCTCCAAGCCTTCTCATATCTCTACTGTAGTTGCAGCCCACCCATCAGGGTTTTATTTGGTAAAGGATAGGGTACTGCGATGGAGTTTGGAGGCCACTACTTCAGCCCTGCCTGCCCTGTTGGAGAAGCCCTTGAGCTCATGCAGAGCTGGAAACACCTAAGAGTACATTGGTTTTCAAGGGGCATCTGCCCTATGCCTGCCAACTCTTTCCCTTGCTACATGGCTACCCTCAAGGAGTTTACAATCCATTAGAGCATTCCAGAAAATGTGAAGGCCTGAGGGTCTTGAGATTTGTCACAGATAAGAATTGAGTCACATGTGTCACTGAGCAGCAGGTGCCTGGATTAATGGGGTCCTATTCAGTCACTGGCTGTTTGAGTGTCTTCCCTTGGGGGAATGACAGGCACACACACTTGACTAAAATCGCTGGACCAGTGTCAGGTGGGTCCCACACTCTGTCCTTACATGACTGACTTCTAGAAACTAAATGCCTCTTTATTTATTTTTGGCCTATAGTTTTAGGTCCTCGGGATCTTTTCAAATTTTGATTCTTGCTGTTACCCTGCTTCCTCTCCACCTTCCATTTATATGGTATTTGTACAGTTAATAAGCATGTATTCTGTGTTCATGCCCAAGGCTTTGAAGACATAGAACATATGCTTTCTAAAGACTGTAACTGGATTTCATTTGCATGAAATCATACAGCCCTTAGTATAACCTCTATTTGTGTCCCATGAAAAATAGCAACATTAGTTCTGGTGGGTTGATTTGTTGCTATTTTTTCAATGGTATAACTAATGATGCGATCTTGACCAACTCACTTAACCTGCCTGGCTTTTGTTTTGATAGATGATCCATAAATAATAGTTAAATTGAACTGAAATAAGGAACTGAACTAAATGAGGTCTACTGTAAAATCACCAGTAAGGAAACACCTTGCATTTGCTGGTGATAATTACTTCCTGAGGGATTTTAATACCTTTGGTATCCAGAAACAATTACTTTTTACCTTTGTTCTTAAGTACATGTCCTGTTCACTCAAAGCAAGAATGTTGTAGCCTGCCTAATGTTATTCTGGGTGTCCTCAATACACAACATTGCACCCTTGTGTGGTAGGCTTGTAAGAACTGTTTGCTGATGATAAAGGTGAGACACAGAAGAGATGACCAAAGACAATCTGGATCCCTGAGAACTCATTGAGAAGTTGGGTATAAAGACCCTTGTGAGCCCAACAGTCTGTTTAAATGTTATGAACCTTTCTATATCTTTTCTCTAGTGAGGACAGGGAGAATGGAAACAAGAATTCTGAACCTAGAGGAAACATTTTCTTACAGAAGAACCAGTAATTTCTATTCCCATTAAAATTATTTTCCCCTCACTGTCATCTACTTTTTCTTTTCCTTCTTTTACTTTTCTTTTGGGTCAGGCCTATTACCTTGGGAGGTCAGTGCATCGATGTTAATGTACGCATCTGGTCCAGTTATATCTCCCCCTACATACACATTCCCAATACACCCCTCAATGAGGTTTCTGTCTCAGCATCTTCCCCCACCTAAAACATCACTAGGTAGAGACACTCCACATTGGAAAATGGGCCCCAGTGTTGGGGCAGTAAAGGCGAGCCTCTAGAAATTCAGCGCTAGGGTACAACTTGAACTTGAGCACGGTCACTTGCAGCTGGGGCGTCTGAGACTGAAGAGGCATTGAGGCCAGGCGTGCAGTGTGGCTGAATGCCTCCTCTGTCCACACGTTCCAGCGGGGGAGGACCCAGTCACGTATTTCCTTTGCATGAGCCTCTGGAAGCTGTGCAAGGATGTGCGGGGAACAAAGTCACTCCTGACATCCCCTAGGAAACACTGTTCATCACAGGAGCCTTCATCTAGAATCTTATAACTAGAGCTCTATTTCTAACTTGGCCTGGAATTCCGGGCAGCTCACCTCACCCCTACTCCAGGGGACCTTGTACCTCTGGGATGGTCTCTCTTGTCTGGACCTGCCTTTGGGGGTTTGAGAGGATCTAATGAGATAATGTTTGGAAAGCTTTGTGAAATCTTCAGAAGAAATGGCTATAAATGAGAAATATCATTATTATAGGGATCTCAGAAGTATCCACTCCAATTAAAGGTGAGGGGGAGGAACCCCGATTCCATTACCATCTCCTGTTTCTGAGAGTTTGATAACACTGGAAACGATGCATGCTTTTCCCAGCCCGAATTCCCCACCTCTCCAATCTACTCCTAGGTAAAATGTTTTAGGAAACTTTTAGAAATTTCTCTTTCTTCTCTTTTCAGAAAGAAGAACACTAAATAAGCACACTTTGGCTGCTTACAAAAGAGCTGTTTTGACCAAAACCATTCAAAAAGCCTGAGCTTTATGACTTCAAATTTAGCTGGTCCTCAGCTCCCACGGAGATAAATGGAGCAGTGTTAAATCTGAGAGGGGAAAATTGGTTTGGCAGGGTTCTGATGTTCGAAGCTGCCATTCAAACATCAGCTGAACAGAGGCTGATTTTTCCATATGTCAAAATGGTTTCTTTCTAGACAAATTATTTCACTGATTTCTTTCCCGCACTGAAAAATGAAGTTTGTTATTTTGGCAATAATTCATCCGTCCAATTTAGAAAGATCATTTGTTTTCAGAAGCCACTCAAAGTCCTTTTACTTGGCAGAATCAGTCCCTGAGAAGCAGAAGAGGCCCCATAGAACTCACTGAAGGTGGACACCATAGGGATCTCAACCTACAAAGTCTCGGGGCCTGGCAGGCCACATAAGGGAGGGAAGGAGTCATGACAACTACATTTGGCCTCTAGTGAGAGGAAAAATTTTCCCTTCTACCCTCAGAGGTCCTTGGCTAGGGCCCTGCATATTAGACCGACAAAAGCCAGACAAACACCAGGGAAACACATGGAGGTTTATTAACACATACATGGCACAGAATACGTGGGAGGACTTGGTGATGAGTAACTCAAAGGGGTGGTTAGTACTTGGAGCTTATATAACCTCTTAGAGAAGAACAATAGTTTGATAGAGAAGTGAGAATACAAAAGAACTGGGTGTAGGCTTTTAGGGACAATAAACCAGGAAGGTAAATGTAATGGGAGAAGCTAATGGAAGGTAAGCGCTCTGAGTCTAGTCTGTGAGGATGTCCTGTCCTCTAGTTTCCTGTGATAAGGCTGTTCTCCCCTTCCTGCTGGGAGAGTGTGGGAAGGATACCTTTACTTGGGAACTTATGTTCTGCTTTCAGGCGGACAGGGAGGGCAGAAAGCTCCTTTTGTGTCTGTTCTGTCTCAGCTGTGCTCAGCTCAAGATAGTCCTTATGTCCGAGTGACATATTTTGGTGTGGCATGTTCTGACGCCTTCACCTCCGTGTTGGGAGTAGTAGGAAGCAGAAAGGGTCATGGGGAACCAGACGACCCAGATACCTCCTGCTGTGCAGAAGCACAGTTCTGGGGTTTCTTCCAGTTTTTTCAAGAGATGCCAAAAAAAAAACCCAATAATTCTATATGCCATTTCCCAATTTTAAGTATTATTCACAAATTATCCTTTTAACACTGTGTAGCCAAACCGCACATCCTATCTCTGGGACATTGTTTTCAATGTTGGATTTAAACTAATGTAAACTTTCCATTGAAATTGTAGTGGAGGGGGAAAATGAATCTTTCTCTCTAAGACCCAAATATCTTACAATAACAGAAGATCATAGAATCCTTCCCAGTTTCTTTTTCTCCATCTTAGTGGTCCCCTTCGTATATCAAGTTGCTTAATATCTCTCCCTATATATCAGCCTCCTTATTTATGAAGTTGGTATAATAAGAGCATCTACCTCCTAGGATGCTGTGAGCAATAAATGAGAGAGAATATGTGTGTGTATCCTATCTAATAAAAGAGTAATATGCAAATTGACCATCACTCCAACACACAAGATGGCCACCCCCATGTGGTCAAAGATGGCTGCCCCCATGTGGACACAAGATGGCTGCCACAAGATGGTCTGCAGGGGAGGGCAGTTGGGGTGACCAGGCCTGCAGGGGAGGACAGTTAGGGGCAACTAGGCTGGCCGGGGAGGGCAGTTAAGGGTGACCAGGATGGCAGGGGAGAGTAGTTAGGGGCAATTGGGCCTGCAGGGGAGCAGTTAGGTGTTGATCAGGCTGGCAGGGGAGTGGTTGGGAGGTGATCAGGCTGGAAGGCAGAAACAGTTAGGGCCAATCAGGAAGGCAGGCAGGTGAGCAGTTGGGAACCAGTAGTCCTGGATTGTTAGAAGGATGTCTGACTGCCCATTTAGGCCCAATCCCGGTGGACAGTCAGATATCCCAGATTTGAGAGGATGCAGGCTAGGCTGAGGGAGACACATGTCCCCCCCTCCCATGCATAGAATTCATGCACCAAGCCTCTAGTGTGTGTGTGTGTGTGTGTGTGTGTGTGTGTGTGTGTGTGTGTAGTAATAAGGGAAAGTATTTATATATATTTATATGTATGTATATAAAATACTAGGACACTGGCACTATAAACCCTATCCTTTATTATGTTGGCTCATTTTTTAACTAGATCCTAGCCTGGGAATCAGGTCCACTTCCCTCTTGTAACAAACACTGTCTCCACTGCTTAATTCACTTCAGTCCAATTCAATCAGATAATATTGTGGGTTCTCTATAGACTTAAAACAAGAAAGTGGAACGGGCTTTTGAAATCCAGCACTCCTGAGCATTAGAGAAAGGGAAGTGTTTGCCAAGCCCACTGAGTCAGTGAACAAGTACCCAGTTTTACCCTCCCAGTCAGCTTCTCCAATGAGCTGAGAAGTTCAGCTTCTTCAGCCTTCTGCTTCCAAACTGCTAAGCTGCTGATGAGTGAGTAGCATGGGTTGGAGAAGCCAGGTCTGAATTGAGGCCTCCTTTGGGCTTTGGTTCAGGTAGATGCATAGGCATGCACAAGGCTTCTATATTTGGTATCACCTCTAATTATCAAGTGAAGGCGTGAGCCTAGTCAACTGCTGAGCACTGTTCATCCTTAATTGTTTTAAGCAGTTAATGAAACAAAATCTCTGCCCTCTTTGCTTCAACTTCCAAGTCTGTGTCTTCTCTCGATATCTTTTTCTACATAGCACATTCCCTACCTATGCCAAGACAATCCAAAATCTGTTGTTGATAATTCCTATCCTGAGAGAGCTTGTATCTCACTTGGGAGAATCATGTGAAACATGAAACAGATCACAAGACAAGATACTGTATGATTAACTACAAGAACAAGAGATGCAAAGAAAATTTTTAGCAGGTAGAAAGGAGAGCGGAAATTAGACCAGTAGTAATAAGGGGAAGGTTGAATATTGGGTGGATTTCTGTCTAAGAAAAAAGGGGAAAGACAGGGGGCATTCCAGGAGGAACTAACGGCAAGAGCCAAAGCAAAGATGAAGGGAGAGCATTCTGAAATGTCCAGGCAGCCTTTGCTTTTCTCCATACTGCCTGATACATAAATTCAGATGAATGGAAGAAAAGAAAAAAGTCAGAGAGACATAAGTTCTACAGGCCCCAGGATGAATATTTGCACTTCCCACCAGGAAGACTCTAGTAAATTGTATTACTGTATTTGGTGCCCTCAGCTTTCCCCTGTTTCCTTAGAAAGTGTGTCATGGGATTCAGGGAACTCCGGAAAGATTTTTTTTTAAATTCACATAAAGAAACAGGAATCTCCTAAGGAACAGGAAGATATCTGAGAAAACAGCCCCCCTGATCCTTAAATTGTTATTTTGGACTCTACCAAGATCGACCATGTGGCTTTAGGGATAGAGTGCTTGCTATGGAAATCAAGCCTAATAAAAAGAATTCAGCACTGTGGCCATCCTGGGTTCTCCAGTGATGACTGTGTACTATTCTGCCTATACTTAGTCTGTTTGGGAAGATGCTTGGTGTCATACTAGGGGATTCAGGGAACATTGCTCTGTCTCAGAGAAAACAAATGATCCTGGCCCTGCTTGCAATGCTAAAGACGTCCACACACAACTCCTCTACACAAAGGAACAAGGACAGAAACCCAGGGGGACCCCAGGCTTGCCACGGACAAGATCTGTGAGGGACAGCCCCTTTTGAAATGTAATTGTATTGATTTCATGGTGATGAGGGAATTGAGAGCCATATAACATTTTTAGTTCCTGAAACTTGCAACTTCTGAAACTTGGGCTAACAGGGTGCTGAGTTTCTGTCACATGACTCTGTTTGCAGACAATTATTTGCCTGTAGTGCCATTTGGTAGATCCCAGAAGGACTGACATTTAAAGGGTATTTATTTTCTTACTGTGTTTGGAGGCACAAATTGTTGACTTGGGTTGGGTCAAACTGGCACCTCTGTACTGTTTTTGACTTTCTATTTCTCCACTAACTTGCTCAACACGAGCCTTGGTTTACAAGGATAGTGTGAGCAGTGTGAAGAGTTGGGTTGGAGGGTGGGGGACTGACCTGAGCATCCTCCATAACATCCATCAGCAGCCTCCACCTAACTCTCCCACATAAAGTTACAGAGTCAAAATAGGATGCTCTCTCTGAGAATACTACCCATTAAAGATGTGGTCCCAGGACCATCCACTTTTGGATCTGATCACTACCTAACTCCTCCTATAGAGAAATGCTGCCCCTCTTGACTCTTTAGAAGAGACTTAACATGTGGTATCCAAGAGGAACCCCCAGTTGGAGAGGCACAGTAGCTAAACGCCCTCTTTCCACTGGGCAAAGACAACACGGCACACCTTCCAGCACCGTTCATTGGTAGTAGATGCCCAGTAAATAGCAGCCAGAAACTCCCAGAAGAATAAACACTCCTTCTTGAAGAATTGCTTGTTTAATTATTAATATGGAGCAGGCAGGAGGGAGGAGAAGGAGGAACGTTTAAAGTCACTGCAAAGCCTGAAACTAAGAGTTGCCTTATCTGTCACACATGTGATGCTCTTTGTTGATTAATGTCAATAGCAAAATAAAACAGTAATGTAAGGGGAACGCTATCAGCCTTGATGGGTGATGGGAAGAGAGTGGGCCCAAAGACCACCTCACTCAGTACTAGCAGGTTATGTGGGGGAACCAGGCATACCTCAGTCAGATTCCCACAGGGGCACAATTATCTACATGGAGTATTGTCCAGTGGGGTGTCATTAATGATCATGCCAACAACAGACACATGCGGGCACTTCCCTAGACACCCTGCAGTATGTGAGCTGAATAGTTATCAGTTAATAGGAACTGGGAAGAAAGCTGGTGGCTGCCTTGAGCCAGGAAGGTGCACTGAGCCCCGGAGGAGAATTCTACCCAAGGGAACTTTGGGGACAGAGGTGGGGGTTCAGAGCATCTCTGTAGGCTGGGCCTTATCTAGTGTGTAGAGCTTTGTCCTAGCCCAGGGGAAGGCAGTTTTGTAGAGACCAGAGTTCCACCCTGTTCCAATTGAAGTTCACTTCTTATCCGTGTGGATGGAAATTCAGCAGGGTCTTTGCTTATCCTGGTCACGTGGACCTCCAGGCTAAATCAAAATTGACATGTGCTTCCTCAGTTGCCATGAGAGGGGGAAGGGAATGTGGTGGATTTTGCACAAGTTTTTAAAGCCCCCATTTCCATATCACTTCCTCTTCTACTCGGGGCCAAAGCAAGTCACGTGCTACACCTGACTCCACAGGGCAGAGCGGGACAGTTGTACCATGTGCCTTGTTAGAGAATGGGGTGTTTATCAATAGCCCTATTCCTGGCCACCCAGTAGATGGGAAACCAAGTTTAAACCCAGGTGGGATGACTGAGAGCCCATGTTCCATCCTCACATTATTCTGGAAGAGAAGGTCAGCCAGCTGGGACCTCCTCTTGCCCCCAGCATGCCCTCCTCCACACGGTCCTTGCAGAGGCCCTCCCTTTCTCTTCCCAGGCCATGGTTAGGAGACAGGCAGCGGTGATTGATGGCTCCCAGCAGTAGTGGTGGAGAGATGATATAACAGCATGTTCTGAAGGAGGCATGGCTGGGAGCCTGCTCATAATAGCAATTGAAGCGCTAGTTTCTGCAGGGCTTGGAGTGCCAGGGTCTCGGGGGTTTATTAATCCCACAGCAGTCCTAGGAGGGGTTCATTGCGGCTGTTATTTATACCTTTGGCTGTGCTCACCCAGTACGGAGAGTCAGCTGGGATTATGTTCCAGGGACACAGAGCTCTGGCTGCCTTCCAAGTTAGGGCTGTGGAGGGCTCTTCCTCCTGCAGCTCCTAGATTGCACTGACAAAGAAGAGTGAACAGAGGAGTCCAGGCCTGGAGATGGAGACAGGCATCCCTCCCAGAGGAAGTGGCCAGGAGGACGGGATATCTTGGGACTTTGTCAGTCCATTAGTGTGAAACTTAAGAGCTATCCTCTCTACTATCTCCCCTTCCCAGGCCAGAGTGACTGGCAGCACCTTCCTCCAAACCACTGTCCTTTTACCATTTGTCCCCACCATCCCTTGTTCATTACCAGATTCCCCACATGACTTGCTCCATCTGCTATAGAGTAAGTTTCTCAGAGCATAGGTTGTAACTAATGTTTTTTGGGGACACTCAGAGCACCAAACATATGCAAGGTATTCGATCAGTGGTTGTAGCCCTTGGCTTCTGCCCACTCAAGCACGCTTACCTTTCACCATTCCCTCCTATGCTTTCCCTTTGCTCTCCCGCCAGTTGGGAGGAAGGGCAGATCTTACCATTGCACACCTTCCCTGTGCCTGAGCACATGCTTGACCTCTTCAGACGATGCAAGAAAAGCTCAATCCCCCTTCCAACGATTGGAGAGTGTGACCATTGGCCCCTGACCATCTTCAACTGGTCAAGCAAATCACCACCTCCACCCTTGAGCTCTTCTCTTTATGCATAGCTGGAACTTCCTTCCCCATGCAAGTGGTCCTCACCATTTATTTTTCCTCTCTCACGGAAAATGTAGCAGAATGAAATGCAACAGCCTGCAAGTCTGAGCAGAGCACAACCATTCTCTATTTCTTGTTCAGTGCTTTTCAGCCCTTTCCATGTTAGAATCACCTGGGCAGCTACTGAAAAAAAATATTGTTTTCCAAGCTTCATTCTAAACGTTAAGTCAGAAATTCTGGAGATGCGGTTTAGGTTCTGACATTTAAAAAAAAAAAAGTCCAAGCAATTCTTTTGTGTGGCCAGGACCAAGAACCACTGCTGTTGGCATGAGGTACAAAGTCCTCAATTCTTGCTCTGATTGGCCAATGATCCATTGGAGTGTTCTACCCAGCCTGGTGGGGAGGTACATTGGCAAAAAGGAGAAAGAAAGCTGTTTGAGTATCTTTTACATATAAGCACTGAGCTAGACATGTAGGCACATTATTTCATTTACTCTTCATGTGCTTCATTGTGAGTCAGGTATTTTTTGCCGCTGTTTTATAAAGAACCTCAATCACATTCAGCAATTCACTCACAGTCACTCAGCTAGACAGGGGGCAAAACTGGGATTCTAGATCTATTTGAGCTCAAAGCCTACCTCTGTTTATCATGCCACTTTGCTTTCCTTAGTTGAATTAATTTAACAGTTATTTATTAAGATTCAGGACCTGCCATGGGCTAGACATGTCTCAGGCCAGCAAATTTTGGGAGCTGGAGTTTTGTGGCAATGTGCCAAGCTCGACAAAGTCACAGAACATTTTCTTTTTTTTTTTTCAATTCCATGATTTGTTTATAGGTTTGTTTTCTTGAAGAAAAAATCATGTCGACGTAATGCAGGCTTTGTAGGGAAATAAATCTTTGAGATTTGGTTGTAAAATAAATGTCAGAATAAAATGTTTGAGAAAATAAAGAGCTGTATATGAAATCACTTCCCACAGAGCTATAGGATACCGATGTGGTGTGGCTGATGTTTCATTACTTAAGGCAAATTTGGTACATGAAGAAGGAGCTGCTATGTCCTGGCAACTAATTACCCCCAGAGCTGAGGTCTCCTTGCCAGGAGTGACTACTGAGCAAATTCACACTGTCCTAGCTGCAAGGTTTGTCCTGTCCTTTAAAGACCATCTCAGTTAGGAGAGTGATGTGACCAGCATCCAGTGCCTCTGTGGCTCTTCTCCCCAAAGCCTCGGGAGCATACTCAAAGACGTTGGCCACTTTTTCCACCTTAGTCTCACTAAGCAGGGCCATTTGTGGGGCTGCTTATAGGCTGAAGGCACTATCCATGAGGGAGTAAAAAGCTAAGAATAAAGACAGTGGCCCAGACAAGAGAAGGAGACAGAAGAAAGCCAAGTGAAACTGAGAACAGAGGACTACTTCATGAATAGCAAGAAGGAAGGGAGAAGGGGGGTGGGAGGAAGGAAGGCGGGGAGGCAGGCTGGCTCTGGTCGGGAACAGGTTTTCAGCAACTGGAAAAACTTGAGAAGCACCACTTACCAGGTTGTTCTGCAAACAGTTTCTGTCTAGGTCTGAGCCTATAATACATGGCATTTAAGTCTCCTGGACTTTTGAGCAAGACTGAACTGGTGGGAATGGCATGGACTTTGGAATTAGAAGTGTGAACTCCAGCTCTCAGTCATGATGTGTAGGATCTCACTTAAGATATTTAACTTCTTTGTGCCTCAACTTTCTCATCCATACAATGGGAATAGCAGTAAGTTTTGCTTTTAGGCTATCATGAGAATTAATGCAATCATGTTTTTGCAATACTCTTAGCTCATGGTAGACATTCACTATTTTTGCTAAGATGTTTGATTTTTGTTTCCAGACCACTTCAAGAACCACTTTTGCAGCAAAAGACAGTTATCATGGCTTAGTGCTTAAGTCTCAGTAGTTAAATTCAAATCCTGGTTCTATGGTATCAGTTACATGACCTCAGGCAAATTACTTAACTCCCTCCTCCCTTCACCTCCTCCGACATCCCCAGCTCCCAAGCAGCTGATTTTTTTTTTAATGTGAAATGTGGATAACTGCACCAACCTCACTAGTTTTTGTTCAAAGAATTGAATGGGTTACAGAACATGCCTGCACATCATAAATACTCATGTGCATGTTCAGGCTTGTCATTGTTACTCAAAGAGGGGATAGCTGAAGGTGGCTGGTACAGGGATACTGGGCAGACTCACTGGTCCTGAGTGTTTCGGTACAATTGAGGGGAAAACCCCAGAGCATCCACAGTGGGTTTTTGGTGGGAGATGTAGGAAGTTCATTTGCAGTTAATATAAATTCAGCTGTCCTAATTAGCGCAAGCCCCAAAGCCTAAAATAAATTACCCTGGTCTTAAACATAAATGAGGCTGTAGGCTAGGAAAAATGTTGAGGACGTCTTTTTAGTATTATTGTTCTAATTGTTATGAGAGTGAAAATGCTGATACACACCAAGGTTGTTTGGGAGCCAGAAGATTCTGCTCCCCCTCCCCACCCCCCATGCTCAGAGTCATAAAGGAATTTGAGCATCAGACAGCAAGTATTTATTGTTGTAACTTTCAGTTTTTCAGAATCTGTTATGTGGTAGACATGATACGTTCAGTTTTGCAGCTACCTGCATTAGTTTCCTAGGGCTGTCATAACAAAGTCCCTGAAACTGGATGGCTAAAAACAACAGAATTTATCGTCTCACAGTACTAGAAGCCCGAAGTTCAAAAGCAGGGTGTCAGCAGGGCCAGTCTCTCTCTGACAGCTCTAAGGGAGAACCCTGCCTTGCCTCTTTTTAGCATCTGGTATTTGTCAGCAATTCCTGGCAGCCCTTGGCCTCCCATGCAGCCTGCAGCCCCATCATGGCCTGTCTCCTCACACTGTCTGTCCTCTGTGTGGCTGTCTCTATGCACACATTTCCCCTTTTATAAGGCCGCCAGTCACATTGGATTGGGGCCCATCCTAATTATCTCTGTAAATACCTATTTCTAAAATAAAGTCATGTTCTAAGGTACTGGGGCTTAGGACTTTACCATATCTTTTTGGGGGACACAACTGAAACCCTAACACCACTCTTTAAGGTTTATATTATTCTCTTGTTTTACAGATGAGGTATTGGAACCTCAGGGGGACAAGACCTTCCTCAGGTCACTTAGCTGGCATTTGGAGAAGCCCCGTGCCTTTCAGACCCAGACTAGACCCCTCACTGCTCCGCCTCTGTGTGCTGGTGCTTTGGCGTGTCACAGTGTTTCAGGTTGAGGTGACATCACCCATGACACTGGTCGGTCCTGCACTTCACTCCTGCACATATTTGTCTGAATTTGATGGGTCAATTCAGTGATTTTTGGGTGAACTCTCTCAGTTGGAGATGTCCCTTGCCTTTTTGGGATCCTGAACAGTGGCTGGTACTCACTGTGCCAACCCCTGAAATGCTGCAGGCACAAGAGGAAGGGGTAGATGAGGGAGAGGGGTTCTTGTTCCCACCTGGCAGGGTCCTCCTGATCATTGAGCTTTAGCCTCCATCTCTGCTGTTCCTCTTTAGCTGACCATTGGCCCACCATGGCCCCACTGACCAGACCATGCAGTCTCCCTGCTTCCTGACCCATGAGGCCCCTTGGATCTGCTGCCCCATCCAGCACCTCTCATGCCTCTCGGGGTGCTCTAGGCTCCTGAGAGTGGCAGTAGGAATTGTGCGTGGTCTTGGCATTAGGAGAGGCATTTTAGGCCTAGGCTGTCTTCTCCACTCTGCATCATGTTACTCTTGTGGACCATGTGTCATTGCTCTGGGTCAGCCCAACATGTTCCCAGCCAGGTAGTACCCTCCATCCAGCTCTCACAGGCACACTGAGGTTCTCAGGCTGCACCCCTGGCTCAGCCCTTGCCTGGCTGCTCTGCCAGACATCCTGGCCCTTGGATGCAGCCACCTTCTGGGTTTTACTGAGGCCGTGAGGATTGCCTCCATGTCCTTTAGGAGCCTGCTACACCCCAGTGCGGGTGGTAATGGGAGGAGCTATTTCCTGGGGACCTCTCATTGCCCACACCTACCCTTCCATCCCTTCCATCTGCACAACCACTCCCATCAGGGTGTGGGCCTCGACGTCTGTGGTCTAGGCGGGAAGCATGGCAAAGGCCCCTCTGCCCAGTATGTGGGGTGCTTCACCACCCCCTTTTCCAGAATTTCAACCTCAAGGTGCTACATGGAGCATGGTCCACACTTGCACTGCAACTTTTGTGTATTTCTCTTCCCACCTTCCCAGTCCCTCCCACCCTTTTTGTCCCCTTTCCCCCCAATTTCTTATCTGCTCTCTTAATGATGGGGAAACTATAGCTTTGGTGTTTCACTCCTTCCCTGGCTTGTGGTATAAATTCCATGCTCAAGTTCTCCAGTCTTTTCTCTTGATAGTCAAAGCTAGGTTTTTGACATTAAAACAACAATGCAACAATGTGATGAACCCAACTCTTACAACAGCAAGCTTGGCTTTCAAGAATTCCTGGCCCAGAATTCAAATCTTGGTTCTCCAGTAGTTTATGGGTGTCCTGAGACAATCAGCTTTAGCCCAATGGTCTGGTTTTAAAGGTAAAGGAGTTGTAAGGTAGAAAGGAATTACCTAGAAAGGAAAATTCATGCGGTGATATTTTAGAACACTGCCCTACTTTTGAGTCAGTGCTGAGATTTTGCAGCCAAGAAGAGGATCATTTCCTGACACCAGGTAGATTTTGTGCCTTTCCTTGGTTTGGGGGTCAAAACAAGGAGCGTTTGTCTGTTCCTGCCCTCCACCATTATATAGCATGCGGGTCTATTTGCATCATTTTAACGAGTCCTAGATTCTGGCCTGTGGGAGTTGATTGGTTTTGTGCTCATTCAGGGCCAGAGTTATTATCCAAGATGTGCTGTCAGTTTCCAAAATGTGGAAATAGATGGGTGAGCACAAGATTGCCCATGGCTAGAACGTGACGGAATATAGTGAGTTGTCACTAAATTACTAGCCTCTTCTTCCTTTATTCGCAAAGAACATGTCATTATATGCCTGCTACCAGCTCTATAGACCTGATCCTGTTGTCCAGACATCTCTGTCATTTTAGAAATGGAACCCTAGAAAGAAAAATAGCCCCAAAACTTCCCAAGCTTCATTGGAGTGGAGCCACGGCAAGGAGCCCTTGCACAGCTGAGCCCCATGGAGAGCACGACTCCCACGCTTTCTCTCATCACCCAGTGCTGCCATGAGGGTTCCTTACTCTCCCCAGCCTACAGCTTGTTCCTCACCTGTAATTATCCAGCTTGCAGGTGGAGATGGACAAGTGCAAATGCTTGGCTCAAAGAAGCCCCTATCCATGTGCTCATGGCTACCGAAGATGGAGATTTTGATGAGCTAGAACCTCTGTTTCTTTGCCAAGAGACTCTGTCCTGCTTGCTAAGGAAAGATCCGCTCTCCACTCAGGTGGACCCCTGTTGGGAACGTGGCCAATACAATGGAGGCTGGTCTTTTTAAAAATATATATATTTTATTGATATTTTACAGAGAGGAAGGGAGAGAGATAGAGAGCTAGAAACGTCGATGAGAAACATAGACCAGCAGCCTCTTGCACACCCCCTACTGGGGATGTGCCAGCAACCAATGTACATGCCCTGGACCAGAATCGAACCCGGGACCTTTTAGTCCACAGACCGACGCTCTACCACTGAGCCAAACCGGTTTCGGCGAGGCTGGTCTTTTTTAAAAGACTATATATTTTCTATTAATTTCAGAGAGGAAGGGAGGAGATAGGAAACTTAATTACATTCCAAATAGAAACATCAATGTTGAGAGAGAATCACTGACAAGCTGCCTCCTGCATGCCCCTATCCCACACTGGAGATTGAGCCTGCAACTTGGGCATGTGCCCTGGTTCATAGGTTGATGTTCAGCCACTGAGCCACACCATCTGGGCTGGAGGCTGGTCTTAGAGCAGCCACAGCACACCATCAGAAGGGCCTTGCTCTGGGCGAGGCACAGGGCAGACATGGACAGATGGTGAGGATGAGGGTTGAGTTCTAGTCCCCACCACTGAGGTAGAGGCAGGCTCTGTGAAGCTGGGTCGGCACAACACTATGCAGTCATTTCTTGGATTTTTCAAAAGCAGCTGTCAGCTCACACATACGCACTGAGCTTTTAGGACTGATGGCTGGACTGGCAGGGTTCTGAGTGCAAACTGGGGGATCTTACCGTCCATCAGAACTGTGCACCTCTTTGCTTCATCTTTGTTTTCAAAGTAGAGCCTGAAACACTCTGCACCTTCTGTAGGGATATCCAGGAACTCCCCACCTCTCCATGGAAAGGGGCAGGAAAAAACAGCAATGAGGATTTAAAAAGCAACTGGGGCAAATAGACCCACATGCCATAAAATGGTGGGGGGCAGACACAGGCAAACTCTCCTTGTTTTGACACACATACACACACACACACACACACACACACACACACACACCACTCCCCTCCTCCCTTTATGCAGATAAAATCGGGTGAAAATAAACATCATGCACAATCCTGAAGGTGTAACAAAGAAAATAAGCCACGGAAAGGCCTCTTTGAAAGGGAGAAATAGAGGCCCACAAACTTCCCTTTGCTAAAAGTTACCGGAGGTGGGAGGGCTTATTCCATGTGCACTGGGTGATTATAATGCGATAAGACTGCTATTCTTGTGTGGCTCATTAACTAGCCTTAAAGATAATGCTAAGAGAAGTTCAAAGGATATTCTGAGCTGTGGGGGAATCAGCGGAGGCATTACTTTGAATGACAGCCCTCCCTTGGATCTCTGGAAACTTAATTACATTCCAAATGCAAATAGATACCCAAGGTGTAGTGTCAGGCTGCATTCATTCATTCCGATGGTATTTCTGAGCTGTGCCCTGCGTGCAGCCCTGTGCCAGGGGCTGCAGGGCAGGCAGAAAAGGGAGGCCTGCTTCTCCTGCCCCCGCTCTCTTTGGGGAGAGGTTGGGGTTGTGCAGAACAAAACATGGAACTGACACGGAAAGACAGAATTGTCAAAATAATGGGTCGCACCTCATATGAGAGCGTCAGGCGGTCTATGATCAGCCTCCAGCGCCACCTCCCTGCTTTTTCTCCCCCAGAAGCTGCTCCCCTGAGTCACCCACCATCTAGGGGCCAGGTGGGAGGGGTTCTTAAGGTCCACTCTGTAGCTGAGGAACTTGATGATTGGGGTCCTCTCTCAAGCTTTCATTTCCTTAGGCCCGTGGTCGGCAAACTGCCGCTCAAGAGCCACATGCGGTTCTTTGGCCCCTTGAGTGTGGCTCTTCCACGAAATACCACGGCCTGGGCAACTCTATTTTGAAGAAGTGGCATTAGAAGAAGTTTAAGTAATTTGGCTCTCAAAAGAAATTTCAATCGTTGTACTGTTGGTATTTGGCTCTGTGGACTAATGAGTTTGCCGACCACTGCCTTAGGCTGTTAGGGCCTCAGCATCTTTTATGGGATCTCTGGTGTGTCTGAGTTGCCATGGGGACCACTATCCGCCTAAAATGAAAGCTGTCCCATGGAAGGAGAAGGGGAAGGGAAAGGCACGGAAAGGTGGGAGGCAAGGCCTGCAGGCGGACAGTGATACACCGTGGGCGGCCCTAGGAGAAAGGACCCTGGAGAGAAGAGGCCTCGGGGTGATGTTGTCAAGAAGGACGCACGCGTCGTGCTTCCCCGGACCCTCATGTCTGTATTCCAGGGAGACACCTGCCCCATGTCCTCCCTGTCACCTTACACATCACCACCTGAACTCTGCCTTCGCTTCTGCTCCCTCACAACCCTCCATGGATTATCCCTGATGCTACATAAAGTGCACAGTTCTGACCTTGGCACCTCCTTAACCCACACCACCTTTCCGGACTCTCCCCGGGCCACTTTCCATTTCTCTCCCCCTCAATGCCTTGGTCTACCTGCCATTGCCCAGATGCACCCTGTTTTCTGCTCGGCCTCCCCTCAGCCTGGAAGGCCTTTCTCACCTGTCCCTCTCAAGTCCCCAAGAGCTCACCAGCCACACACAGTGAGTTTTCCTTCCTGCCTTTGAATCCTCATCATTCCTATAGTCTGTAGCTCTTCCGTAGCCCTAAATGATGCCTTGTGCTATGTAATGCTGGCTATATGTTTAATAGTCTTAAAGGAAGGAAAGAAGGAAGGAGGGAGAGAGGGGGTTTAACCTTCAACTCTGGATAAACAGGACCTGGGATGGGAATCGATGAGTGTTCGGAGTCAGTCGGTCTGTTGTTTCTGCTTGACTGAGAGAGTTAAGTGGATAAAGTTCTGAGGTGTGTGGGGGGTACTTCCCTACTCTCATGGCTCCGGATCCCACTGTGATAAAGCAAAGAGCGCCTGGCAGGGGGTGAGCTGAGCCAAGACCTCTGAGGACAGCAGAGGGTCCTGGCAGGAGGGGAAAGGGATTCTGCGCAGAAAGACTCCGCTCTCTGGGGTGAGCACAGCCCTGCCACCTGGCTCAGGCATCAGAGCCCTCAGAAGTCCTCCTTCCTCTCCGCAGCCTCAGGAGAACACGCTAATTGCCGTGCTGGCTGTCATTTAAATTCCTCTCAATGGCAAGTGCAGAAAAGGTGACAAAATCCCAACAGCATTTCCGTTTGTTTTAAATCTAGTTTAGCCCCAGGGATCTCCTCATTAAGCCACATTACCCATGCCATGAGGGGCCTGAGCCCAGGGCAGGAGGCAGCCAACCCCCCCGCGGGGCTGCAGCCAGGGTTCCAGGCCCCTCTCTCTGCACTCCCCAGGGGGACGCCCACAGGGATGTGTCAGCTCTTTCCACCCTCTGCTCAGTGGGGGCATCTACCTAGGCAATACCTTCTTCCTGCCCATATCACTTTCATATTCTACCCATCGGGCCATTTGCATTGCTTATATTTTCTGTCTATTCTGTTTTATGGCCTCTTTGCATCCACAGCATCTCTCACGTTGATATTCTGGTCTATTTATATTCCCCTGCTGTGTGGAGGCTCCCCTCCTGTTTAATCTCTTTTATCAATCTTGCTTACCTTCTCCAAGGCCTCCCCTTTGCTATTATCCAGGTATCTATCTAGCAAATGCCCTCGGCCTCCCTCTCTGTCTCAGCTTCCCTTCAATCCTCTCCAGGCTCCACGGCCACCTGCCAGCTCCACTCCGCCCCCGCATCTCGCCCATGACAAGCGAGCCCAATTAGACTGCCCTAGGGGACAGGACTTGCCCATCCAGGCACCCAGGACCACGAGGTCCTCTCCCTCTGCCGCTAATAACTAGAGCTAACACAGCCAGCACATGTCACACCCCAAGTGAGGTCTTGATTTCAAGCATTCCTACAACTTTTCAAGGCAGTTTCCCCTACATTAGAGGAGGAAGCCTGGGTTCAGGGAGGGGGAGCCACTCGCTCAAGGTCACACAGTTAATGTGTGCAGTATTGACTACCGGCTCTTAGTGATCTGCATGAGCAGCGGTGTGGATAATCTCCCCTGCAGAGATGCCGGCCTCGTTTCTAACAGCGCTGAACATCCGTCCGGCCAGTGCATCTTCCTCAGTGCCGCTCGGCTGCGGCTGGTAGTCAGAGCGCAGTGCAGAAAAGGCCAGTGTGAGGACGGGGCTGTGCCACGGGTTCTCCACAGACACAGTGATGCACCAGACAGTGTCGCAGAGATGGGCAGAGCCCACCTGGTGGCCCCAGCCGCATCCCCAGCCCCTCATCCCGGCCCTATGAGCTGACTCTATGCCCTGAGCATCCACGTCAACTTTGGCTTGTGTGGGGTGGTGGGTGGTGCTTGGTGCCCAATGAAAACCAAAGGACAGCTATCAGGATTCCACTATAGCCTGGGACAACTCATAGAGGGTAACTGAGTGATCCCTGTGAGTTAGGCGACAGGGAGCGTCCTGAAATGGAACTACCATGGGATAGATGGAGGCAGGTGACTCCTCAAGCTTCTTGGTCAAGAACAACAACAACAACAAAACCTAGACTCTCAGACCTGTAAACTCACAAAACAGGAATCTCTAAGTCGGAGAAAGGCAGCAATGAGACAGAACCCCCAGGCCAACGGTTGAACCCTCAAAGGCAGTTGCCTCACATTCTTCCCTGGGTCCGTCTTGCCTTCAGAATTGAATTCAAGTCCCCCACCCAGCCCATAGCTCACCTCCCGTCCATCATCTCCCAGTATGTAACTGTCCACAAAAATGTCTTATCCCTGTGCGATTAGAACAACACAGGGCCTTGGCCATACCGGGTCTGCTCTGCAGAAATGAACTGAGACCCCCAGGGGGTTTGCTCGGGAAAGAAGGGGTGGTCTTTTTTGCCTGCTGATTGGGGGTTTTCTACTTGTCCTTAAGGACCATACAGAGTCCGGTGGTGAACAAACACATGTGCCTTAATAATTATATTCAAGTACAGCAGCGATGTGCACTAAAATATAGGGGATGACTGAATTGGGAGTGCTGAGGACAGGGAGGCATGGGTATGGAGGGTGAGAGAGGCTGCATGGAAAGGTGGCATCTAAGCTGGGCCTGGGAAAACAGGATTCATGCAGACGTTCTACATGGAAAGACTCTTGGCAAAGGCAGGGCAGTTCATGGAGCATCCACAAGCCTGGGAGAGGAGATGGGGTGGTGAAGGAGGTGGGAAAAAGTGATGCTTTCCTGTGAGTACCTGACTCTGCTAAGACCAATTTGTGGGGGCGGCACCATGTTTCCGCAGCTGCTATGTCTGGCACGAACTTATAATCCTGGGGTGTAATGCCGATGGTGATGGCGTGTGAGATGATGATGCTAACACTGCTTTATGGGACTCCAACCACTGTCACCATGGGACTGAGGCCCAGGGACTGGAGCCTGGGAAAATGGAGGACATTTCTAACTGGACTGCCTGTTCTCCCTCAAGCTCTCTCCCTCTGACACTGCATCCTTTTCAGGAAGAACAGGTAGGGTGTTGCCCAGATGACTGGGATCCCCTGCCTGGGGTGACAGACCCTGTCACCGGAGAGTAATTTCCTCTTCAACTTCCATCCAGCACAGTCCCACTGCTGCACACGGCAGGCCGGGCTGTGCTGGCGAGGCCACCCCTCCGCCACAGTGCTGGGAAAAAGGAAAATGCTCAGCATTAAATTTCATGTAAATCAGACTTTATTTGCTCTGGTGACAGGTTATTACCTTCTGCAGGAAATGAAGGGGAAAAAACAGCTGCTGATTGGGGACACGACTCCCCAAATGAGCATGTGTCCAGCAGCAGCCCAGGGTGGTACCGCCAGGGTTAGAGCCTTGCCCCATCCTTCCTCCGTCCCCGTAGGCCCCTCCCACTTCTTCACCAGCACCTGCGATCTCTCAAGTGGTTCATCTTTTCATCACTGTCCCCATTGCTAAGCATCTGTGTACATCGACTGCCCCCTAAGCACACCCCACACAGCCCTCCTGCATCCTGGTGCGCGGGCCCTCTCCCACCCAGAATGCTCCATACTCCTCTGTCCACCTTGCTAAATCAGTCTATCCTTCCAGGCCCAACTCAAGTCCAGAACCACCAGGAAGTCTGCCTTCTCCATCCAACCTGTGGCTTGCTCTCTCCTTTCAGTTAAGTTGTCCTTAACCTCTGTCCTATATGTAAGCTAGCCTGTCCCCACTGATGTCTACCAGCAACCAACGCATTTATTGAGAATCTATGTGCTTACGGTGGTGGTTGGCTTCTGCTATGGAATCTAAGGTGTGCCAGGCCCTGTGTTTGGCACTGTGGATGGGTACAAACGTGGCTGGGTCACAGTCTGCCCTCAGCCAGCTCATAACCTGCGTGGGGAGCTAAATTATGCATAGGAAGAAGAAGTCAACCATCTTCTTATGTCCATAGTAGATGCTCAATAAATGTGTTGGTTGCTGATAAGAATGTACAGGATGTGCTAGGTTATGCTAAAGCAACAAATGACTCCCAAATCTCAGTGG
The DNA here is from genome assembly GCA_963924515.1 of Vespertilio murinus. NCBI lineage: Eukaryota > Metazoa > Chordata > Mammalia > Chiroptera > Vespertilionidae > Vespertilio > Vespertilio murinus. The sequence continues at coordinate 18,030,324 of OZ004719.1, read as the reverse complement.
CTTAACACAACAAAGTTTACTCCCTGTTCATGTTACATGTCCATTGTGGACATGAACATTGCATGGGAGGACTCACATTGGCAATGAAACAAAGCTCTCTCCTGGAAATGACACAAATCATCTCTCATTGCAACCCACCAAACATAAGGGGGCCAGAAGTGCAGCCCTACCATGTGTCCAGCAGGCAGAGAGAGAGCTAGACATACTTGGTGAAGACCACCAATAACTCGGTTACTAAACTTCATTAGGCAGGTGCCATGTCTGTTTTGTTTATCTCTGAATCCCTAATGGCTGGCACACAATGACCATAAGCCCTTGGAGGGAGTCAGCCGTGCCTTCACGGCTTGGTAGCCCTTATACACAAGGGCAGGGTGGCTTAGGCACATCCCTCTGCACCACCAGAGAGACAGGAAAGGAGGGGCACCAGTATCTGTTGAAATGTTCTTTATGATTTGGTAAGCAGACACGTATGCGTCTGAAGATTTGTGTGTGTGTAACAGCTAACACTGGGAGGGAGGGAGGCAGATGGCAGCTCCGTATTTTATCGCTCGTATCTCCCACTAGTTGTTCATCAGCATCGTCTTCGATGCAGTGCTGGGTGGGGGGCCGGAGGAGAAGACCTTGGGAGATGGGATGTGGCCTTCCTTTGGGCAGCCTGTCTGTCTCCCTCCTGTGTGTGGTCCAAACTCCCATCTTCTCTTCCCTGATCCTTTTTCCTCTCCTCTCTTCTCCCTCTTCTCTCTGCAGTGATTGGCGGTCCCTTTCTCCACGTCACAATGACAGTAAGAGAAGAGGATGGGGAGATGGGGCCTGAGTGGGGAGTGTGAGAGCAGGACTGGGGCTGGCTCCCGATTGGCCAGCATTCGAGGCCATGGTCATGGCTTGAGTGTCCTTATCATTGTCACTGTTTTAGATACACCTGACCAGGCTTGGGAGCCCAGGTAGAGGAAGTTGGGAGCCGAAATCATTTGAGATCCTCTGTCTATCCAGTTACCCTTCACATTCCTTTTCAAGGCCTGAGATGACACATAACTAGGGTCAGACCCCACAGTTCACATCCAGGGAAGGGCCCCCTTGCCCACCCTCCCACAGCCAGGGAAAGGGACGAAGGCTGTGTCTTCCATGGATCTTGCCGCAGCCCATCTGGGCTTTTACGGCCTCTCTGATTAAGGGCTGCCGTTCAGAGAAGGCAGATCTGGCCCAGCATCTCTGCTGCCTCCACAGCCCCCATCGCTGGAGGGCCGCCAGGCTCACCATCTGTACCCCTCGGCCAGGGGGCTGCATTGCCAGCTTCTGCAGCAGCCCCCGCCTCAGCCCCACCCCCGCCTGGGCTGGGGTCCTGCCAGCGCCCCAGACTGCCTCACACAATTGGAGAAGCTTTGCCAGGTTTACGGCTGGTAATTTATGGCTTTCTTTAGCAACATCTATCACACTGCATAGTCGTTAATCCCAGCGTCTTTGCCCACTTCGCAGAAAATAGCTTGCAATTCCTTACAGTGTAGCATTTGCTAACTCACCTGCTGGGCTGTTGGGCTGGGTGGGTGTGACAGGCCACTCTCCAGTTACTTCTTTCTGTCGTACTTTGCTTGGGAGAGCCAGGCCTTCTCCCTCCAGAAACAGCAGAGAGGATCATTACAGAGCCGCTGTCCGGCTCTTGCCTGTTGCTGCGGGACCTCTGTGCCTCCTGGAAAGGCAGTGGGGTGCTGTGGGAGGGTGCGCTCCCATCTCTGAGCACAGAACCTTTCATGGAACAGGTCCCGGCCAGCACACACTTCCTCCCTCCTTGTTCAGTGTTGTAGAGGGAGGGGTAGAGTGTGGCGTGAGGGTGCATGTATGTACTGTACACAATCCATGGTGTGTGAAATACTTCTGTGCCTGAACCTGGCCTGGGCACTCTAATGAAAGGGTCTGCTAGGACATGGGAAACTTCCAACTAGGCAGACAAAATAATTCACAAATGCATTTGGCTCCTAGACGAATCACACTGTATTTTATAGCCAACTCTCTTAACTTAAGCTATTCCAGCATTAGAATTAAGTCTCCTCTTAAGGCATGTGTGTCTGAAAGAGGCAGCAGTAGCTTGGGAAATTGTAAATCATGGTGAGGAAGGACAGGTGGGAGAAAAGATTTGGACTGTGATCATTTGGTACCTTGAATATATATGGATGAATTTTTAAAAATGTGTTTTAATTATGGAAAAAGATTGTCCAGTCGGGGTGTGGATGGTGAGGGCACTTGCTGCAGGAGGACTGCCTGAATAGTAAGCTGTTCCACCCAATGTGCAGCTCAGCTTGGGGTGTTTGTTTGCCATTATTGTCCTTTTTCAGTGGAAGGTGAGACTGTTTCTGCGGGCTTTTGAGCAGGCACGCTGGTGTCTCTTGGGCCTGTATGTTGTGCCAGGGAGGACTTTGCTGGGGCATCTGGTACCCTAAGCTCTCTTCGTAACTTGGCATCTGAAGACACTCGACTGGAGTAGCGTTGATGCTAAACTCCCTGATTTTAGTACTTGTTGAGTCTTTGCAACCTATTCCTTTAAGGCAGTGGTCAGCAAATTTCAGCTCGAAAGCCACAGGCGGCTTGAAAGCCGTGGTTTTCCGTTCTGTTTACTACTGAGTTTGCCGACCACTAACCTAGACTCTCGATTCCAATAATTACAGGCTGTTGTGATTAAGCCCTTATCCCAGTGGTCGGCAAACTCATTAGTGGTCAGTTTGCCACCACTGCCTTAGGGTATAGTCAACTACAACAAATAATAAGACCATCAGATGTTCTCTCTCTCCAGAGTTGGAGGGCTGAGGGGGATGAGAAAATTGTACAAACAGCCTAACCCTCAGTCAGTAATGAAGGTGAGTTTGAAAAGCTTATCCTGGGCCTCTGGAGACATTCCCGAAGATCACAGATCAGAAAGTTTCATCTTCTCCACACAAAAGGGTCAAGGCTGAGTCTAAGGGCAGTGGAGTGTGTGTGTGCAAATCTATATAAAACTTAGAAAAAGATTCCCAGGATTCCTATTTTTAGTACTTGCAGGAGAACTTTTTTATCCATCACTGAGTGTAATGTAAGGCAGGGGTCGGTAGGATGCATAAGGCCACAAATGGCACCCTTGCCGTGGGCTAATCCCATTGCCATGAATTTATATCCTTTGCATAGGCTAAGCCTAAAGGGGGAGGTGGGGCTGGTGGAGGGCATGTGGGTGATAAGAGGAAGCTACAGACTTAAGAACTCAGTGACCTTGGGAAAGCCATCTCACCTTCCAGAGCCCGGCTGTCCATCTCCTGCAGCTGTGCCTGCCCAATAAGGATCAAAAAGTGGGTGTTTGTGAAAGTGTTTTTGCAAACTCTTAATTTCTTCACAAATGCAAAACATGATTAGAGTAAGCGCATAATAAGTACTTGTTGAGTGACAATAAATGGAGCTTGGTCATGGTGTGCTATTAATTTTGATGACATACTGGTATCACCAGCAAGCATTTTATTGATTGAGGACAATTCTGTGAGTAGCAGTCAAAACAAAACTGCAAAAACCACAAATTTTGTTGCTGAGTGATAGATGGCTTTATACTGTTTTTTTTGTTTGTTTGTTTCATTTGTCTTTGTCTTGAAAGCAGAGATCTGGTCATATACATAGCTGGCCCAGCACCAGCCAGGCACAATAGCTGACCTCAGTGAATGCTTGGGGCTTGAATCTTGGATTGTTCTTGGAAAGAATTTGGGCTGCTAGGAATGTGCATCCTCATCAGACAGCCATCTGCTAGTTGGCTAGAGGGCACTTTTTAGACCTGCCTACAGACCCCTTGTTCCTCACGTCCAACACAGTTTGCCTAGAACAGTGGTCGGCAAACTGCGGCTTACGAGCCACATATGGCTCTTTGGCCCCTTGAGTGTGGCTCTTTCACAAAATACCACGTGCGGGTGTGCACGTACAGCGCAATTGAAACTTCGTGGCCCATGCACAGAAGCTGGCTTTTGGCTGTCAAAGGAAATTTCAGTCATTGTACTGTTGATATTTGGCTCTGTTGACTAATGAGTTTGCAGACCACTGACTGGCCTAGAATCAAACCAGAGAAAAACGCAATATCCACAGCAAGTGAAATTAAGCTGTCACCATCTCCCCAGCCTTTTGGGTGATGTTGCGCCCTCTCCTGAGAGGGTTAACCAAGTGGTTGGTTGTGACTTCTCTCTTCTCCCCTTTTAAGAGCTATTCTTTCTCTCTCTCTTTGGCAGTGGAGGGCCCTTCCTCGGCAGTCAATGGTCAAGAAGTAGAATAAAGGATACTGAGATTGGGAGAAAAAAGGCTTTCACTTAAAAACAAAAAGCAAACAAACAAACAAAAACCACAAAGGTGAACAGCCAGACAAGAGAGGGGGGCCTTTAAAAGAAACATTTACTTAGTCTCCACATCAAAATGAAGGCAAGGCTTCCTTCTCCCCAGCGCTGCGCAGAGGAGAGTAAAATTGCTCTCCTTCCCTCTTTGACCTCTGTCAAGAGTCTCAAGTCCCCAAGTGGAGTGTTGTCCTGGGCCCCCGCCCTGCACGCTGCTCTTCTCCATACTGTGCCTAGAAGGAAGCGCTGTGAACCCTGGCCTTAGCAATTAATCCAGGACAGGAGGCAGAGGACTGGCTGCACCAGATACCGGCTCCTGATACCCAGACACTGAAATGAAAGCCGACGGGCCAATGGGAAGGGAGAGCCCGTAAGTGCCACGAGCAGGCAGAGATAAAGGGTATAAACGAGGCTGATGGATGGAGAGAGACAGAGGCCATTTCCAACCTAAGCACCTTTTGCGACGCGAAGAAATCATCTCTAGGGATGAGCTATTGTTAACAGAATGAATTGATTGCTTAGCAGTGCCCAACAAGCTTGTTCTGTGGACCCAAAGCTCTTGAAACAATTACACGAAACAGGTACAAACTAACTATTAACAAGGAAAAGAAAACCCAGAGGTCAGTCTTGTTTGTTTAAAGAGGAGCAGCAGCGATTCATCATCACACTGCACGTGGCTAAATAAATATTTACTAAGCCAGGGCAAGAGGATGGGCCGGGAGCCTGCAGAGCAGTCCCTGAGAGGTGCCCGTGTCCAGCTCACTCCGGGGGCACTGAGTTCTGGCACCGCAGGGACTTGGCCTTGTAAGTTCGTGCCAGCTGCAGGTTCTTGAGTCATGTTCAAGTTCACACAAGAACCTAGAGAGATTTTTGACAGGCTTGTTGTTGTAAATATACCTACTTGTCATCATGCTTGATCTCCAGACATAAGGGCAACAGGAAAAGTGAAATAAGGAGTAAGGAGATAACTGTATGTAAATCATTAATTTCTCCAGTCACTGTGTCTTTGGTGATTTTCTTTTAGTGGTACCATAGGAATTATGGGACTGGAAGAAAGCCCACAAGAACATCCATCCCGTTCTATTTAGAGAAAAGTATCAGCATCCTAGAATTATCAGCTGAATTAGAGATCCCTCGTTCCACCACAATTTAGAGCAGTCAGACAGGTCCCAGGGGACAGAGCACGAGGTCCTGGGGCCTACACCCTGTGTCCCACAGCTGCGCCCCCTTCATCAGACCACCCTTTCCACCCCTTAGAGGGAGGGGCTCTTCATGTGGCTTAACCCTCCCTCTGAGATGGTTTAACACAGCTCTCTGAGGCCATGAATGCTCTGACCATTGTCTCCTCTTGCTGTGGCTCAGAGGTTCTGCCTCAGTAGCCCAGGACCTGGCAGCTCTGAGGGAAGGCCCAGGTTCCCTGTACGTAAACTACAGGAAGGGCTCGTGGTGGGGTGCCAGTCCCCCGTGACCTCGGAGGGGCATGTTCTTGGCTGCGGGGACCGTGGTTACATTCATCCAAGCACCCCAGCCAGCAGGGTAGCCGTCGCTCAGCTGCTCACCTGGTAGATCGCCCCAGCCCAACACACCTTCCCCTCTCCAGCCCATGCCTCCCAGCTTCTTCTTCCCTCTCAGGGGATTTCAGCTTAAACATTGTCATAGACAAAATTACACACAACCAACCTCTGGCAGGGGTGGGCTTTTACGTTTTTCAGGCTGGTGCTTGAATAGAACGAGCAGCCAGAGGTTTGCGATTGTAGGCGTCCTGCAGGCCTTCAAAGGTCTTAAATGAATGTAGCTTTGGCTGAGGGATGCAGGACAGAAAACAAAAAACTACATGATGGTTTTGTGGGAAAGAGGAGGAGACCATTGCCTCAGGTGGCAGACCAGAGTTTGTGCCTTTCAAAGAGGCCCATAGCTACACGTACAGTTTCCTGATGGGAAGGACCAGTGATGTCTTCTTTTGTGTTTATATTCCATAATGAATGCTTGGCAGTGACAGACCACAGTGTCAGACTGGCTTTCTCCCAACAGACAAAGAAAATAGGCAGAGTTGTGACATTCAGGTGGGTGAAAGCTGACAGAGGAGTGGACCAGACTGCAGGTGCATTGTTGATCGGGCTCAGGATGCTTCATCCACCTGCCATGTAGCCTTACACCAGGCCACTGATGTGAGCTTCAGTGTCACCCAGGGATCCACAGGGACAGTAGAAGTCCGTTTCTGAAGAGAAGTGAGGAGTGGGAGCCAGTAGAGATAGAACCTCCCCCTATCCTCCAGCTGAATCCGATTCTTATTGAAGGTTTGCACATGGTTTGGGGATCTGTGACTCCAAGGTCTCACAGCAAATTCCCTCATTTGAGATCTATGCAGTGCCCATCTGAGGACCTACTGTGTGTCAGCGCTGTTCTGGAAGCATGACCTCTAATAGCAGCCACTCAAGCAACACTGTTGTTAGCACTCCTCCCTGCCGTCACTGCCCAGTCCATGTTGTTAACAAGTAACCAACTGGATTCATTTGGATTTTATCTCCTTTTTATTTTCCCTACTCATCCAGTTTGGGGTTGCTATTAAACTCCATTGTAGGGTAAGAGGCTGGCTTCCAGGAGAAAGAGAAGGAAAATGCAAGCACTGAGCTAATGAATTAATTGGGTTTTGATGTACTAAGAGTCCGTAATGAACTCCCAATTATTCAGGGCTAGGTTCCCAACCTAATGTCATTGTCTTCGTTTTTCTGGCTGCTCAGCTTGAGGCTGAGTAATTTGAAACTTATATAAAACAAAAGGATTCTTGTGGAAATCAAATACACAACTAAGCTCTTAATTTTCTTTTCTTTTAAAAGCCTTTTAAAGATTCTGCTTATCACCCATCCACTATTAGAATGCAAGCTTTGTGAGGGCCAGGATCTAATTTATATTCACATCTTTCCTGCCCCCACCCCAGCCCCACTCATCCACATCTTATGAACATATTTCTAATGTCAACAATTAGAATTCATTTTTAGTTAGTGGTTTCATAGTATGGTATGCTATACCATACATTATTTAACTGTACTTATTGGGCTATTACATCATTAAAAAATTTTTTTAATGTCTCCACACGTGCTTTGATGAGATGAGCACCTTATAAATAACATCGTGTACTTTCCTAATTGCTTTGTGAAGGTCAAGTCCTAGAAGGAAATGCTGGGTCAAAGTGGATGCATGTTGCCAAACTATATCCCAGAAATATCGTGCCAAAGGTGTATGAGAGGTGGTCTCATGTACCTTCCTTCTCTCTGTGGTTCCTGGGGGGAAATTTCCCAGTGTCAGATATCAGTGAGAAATTAATCCCTTATGTGAAGTTGCTCCCGGGAAATAGCATTATTATTCAGTGCCTTCACCCTCGGTTACGGTGTACCAGTCCAAGCCCTTTCAAATCCAGTGCTGTATATTTATAAAGGTCAATCTGTTGTTTCACCCTCCACTGGGTTGTCTGACCTCATCTGTAGACTTGCCATTTCCACCTCTGGTGGGAGTGGCAGGGGTGGGGGTGGGGGGTGCAGGGGAGAGGAATGTGAAGAATAAGACCAAGAAAATAAGAGCTCCAAAAAAGAAGTGACAGGTCCTCGCTGGGTCTTAGAAAGACAGAAACTCAGAAACAAAAGGGTCCTCAAGCCCCTAGGGTCCTCCTGTTTCCTCCTATTTGTAAAAAAGGAAAAGAAATAGAGACTTTTGTGATTCTCTTAAGATCCAGAATTCTCTCTGGGCAGAGGCATGGAAAACAATTGTTCTCAACATAGAAAAATGATCTCAGCTCTTAGCATTGTATGTTACATCTTAATTCTGGCTTTATGACAGTCCCCTGGGTGTTCCTGCCTTCCAGACAGTCATTAGAGATTGAGATAAAGAGAAGACAGATTTTGAGACAAAGTTAGTGATGAGGGGAAGGGCAAAGGTGAAGGAGCAGGAAGATGGAAGGCTCAGAGCACATGAGAGTAGGGGAGTCACTCCAGTTTTCATCCTAACTCCCCTCCCAAAAAGCCACCCCAAATAAACACTTAATATCATATATTCCCCAAGTATGTCCTTTAAACCAAACTACATCCTTAACCTCCTCTTATATGGAAATTTTGTCACTAGGAGTATCTAGAATTACCATAGAAATATGCACAAATACAAAATTATTTTTAAATTTTGTAGACCTCCAGGTACCATTTGATATATTAATTATGTCATTTACAGATTAAGAGAATTGATAAACAACCACTACTCGTGAGATTTCCTAAAGCTCTTGACATGACATTTCTCTCCTGCCAGCTGAATGCTAACAAGACAGCCTCTGGTGCCCCGGCTGCAGTCAGGGTTCGCTTCCCAGCCGCCCACTCCTCCCCACAGTGGGAAGGTGAGCCATGAACAGGTAGACAGGGCCGGAGGGAGGGCAGAGGGCAGACAGGGGTCCATTTCAAGCACTCTTAGCTGCTGAGTGCTGAAGAAGTCAGGACCTTGGAGAGGAGTCCAATTTCTGCTCTTTGACTTGTTGCTATTTACCGTCTCTTTGAGAACACTTTGAATGGTCATAATTGTGCTTTCTTTCATCTCTGGTTAAGGTTCTGTAGTTAGACAGGCTACTGCCTCAGGCCTAAAGAATGAGGATTTGGGGCCCAGCAGCCTCTGAAGTGACCGGGAAAAACAGACAGCCCCAGTTCCTTCAGGAGGGTTTGTGAGCTTTGCAAAGGGTGACATGAGCCTTGGCGAGAAAGCAGAACTGTCAGGGAAGGCCCAGTTGCTCATAGCTGATCAGAAAACAACAGACTCCTTCCTGGGATGCGGCAGGGAGTGCTCCTGTGGGCAGTGTCGGCCTTCGCCGCTCTTCTTCCTCATACATTCGGATGGCCGTGCGTTTTCCCAGCAGAAGCTTCGGTGTGGTTCCCTGCCAAAACCAAGCAGTGAATTTGGAACTTGAGCCAGAAGAGCTTAGTGTGTATGTCAGCACTGTATAGAGCTTTGTACAGCTGCCCTCATTTAACTGATGTACGCTCTCTTCATTAGGGACTGGGGGCTCTCAAAGTGGGCTCAAAGGGAGAAACTGTGCTCCTGTCACTCCTTTTGTGCTCCAGGCTAATGCGTGGTGTGTCTTTAATATCCTTTGATGGGTTCTGAGGAGCTTTCAATAGTCAGACATTAGGTAGGAAAGGAAGTAGTGACATGTGGGAGCTGCTAGTTTGCTAAGTGTTGATGGACTTCAGCCAGAAAACAGTGAAAGGGATTTGCTGTGTCCCAAGGAATGTTTGGACGAATGTGAAAACTTGTTTAATCCAGTTGATGTACATCTGGGCCTTCTTGCTGGCTTTCCCCATTCTGTCTTTTTTTTTTTTTTCCTAGTGTGCTCAGTCTAAGAGGAGCGGGTCCCACCCTTCTGTGAATTCTATGAAAACGCACTCTAAAGGAAGGAAAAGGAAGAGCCATGGTGGGTGTATCTGAGGGCCATGCCAGTGCCATGGGCTCTTTGCCAGGAAAGTTTGCAGACCCCAGGGGAGCCATGCTCTCAGACAGCGCCCTGTTTGGCTGACTCTCGGGGGCATGGGACTGATCCACTGTGCTCGCTGTTCCGCCTGTCCATTTGGTCAAACAACTGAGCCCACCCATCTCTTTCTGGAACCTTGGCAGACATTTGACTGAATTCACCGATCTGCGTGGCTGTATTTTTTTTTCCTGACAGTCACAAGCATGCCTCAGCTTGTCATCAGACATCTTACTTTGGTGTTTGGGGCCTAGCAGAGAAAAAGCAATATTGCTTCTTCATGGCGAGAGCTAAAAACTGGCATCTTTACATCACTAGCCAAATCCCCCTGTCCCTCGCCAGCCAGGCTGCACCAGGAGGCGGCTTCCCTGGCAGCTTCCTCTGCCGGCCTTGTGCTCAGCAGCCTCCCACCTCTTCTTCTCTGCCGACTCCACCAGGGACTTGTATTTCTGCAAGAATTCCTTGGGTGTGTTGTGTGTTCTCTCCTGCTTAGTCATTCAGCCATAACCTTTCCGTTTAGACTCCTGCCCTACTGATGGTTCAGCTGCCTAGTTCAATATTTTACATTTATCTCTATTGGATTCCAGTTGCCTCCTGTTACCAGAGGCACTTAAATTATCCAAGCCTCACTCCACAGGCTCAGATCCCACGTCCAGGACAAATCTGTTTAGCACTTAGGGATCATTGGCTGTGTGGGGGATTGGGCATATAAATGTGTCCAAACGAGGCATTTCTCAACAGTGGTGAAGGCAGCAGACTCGGGTGGGGAGCAGGGGAGCCACTGAATTTATAAGATCTCAATCGGGTTTCCTCAGAGCTGGATGGAAATAGATCAGAAACATTATTTGGAGAGGGAGGAAATAAATATAACAATATAGCCTTGTAGTAAAGGAGCAGCTAGCACATTGCAAGCACCTACTAGATATGAACACCATTATGCACATAAAAATATAATGCAGCCTTTCCTTTAAAGGAGATTTATGGTGTATTATGTCATTGCTGCCCTCCCACTGATGATGACAGGAAGGGGTATGATTTTTCTCGCATTTCGGGGTTGGAAGGTGGTTCTGGAAGAGGAAAGAGGCAGTGTTATGTCAGGAATGGTCCCCAGCTTAGCCGGTCTAATTCTCATACCAATGGATCATGGCCACTGAAAAACCGAGAAAAGAGTTGTTCAGGATGAGGGTCTCCAGAGGGAAGAACTCTAGATTGGCATTCTGTAACCGAGCCACCATAGGAAAATCCCAGCTCAGGCGTTGGAACGTGCAGCTTCTGTTCCTACATCCTCTCCCAACATTTTGGAATCCAGACTTTGTGGACTCTCAAAGGCCTGAATGCAGTGGTTTGTGGCTGCTATGGTTTCCCCATGTGAGATCCAGTAAGGCACTGTAACACCATACAAAGCATAGGGCCTAAGAGCTCTGGAAGGCTGAAAAGTTGCTTGTATTCACGAATCTGTTAGAGGTGGACTCTGTGCCCTGGTCTTTGTCTTGCTTATAGAAAGGGATTCAAACAAGAGATAGTACCAAATAACAGCAAAGTATGCAAGAGCTTATCTGCAAGAAAAGGAAATACACTCAGGTATAGTCTGGGCGGGCAGCTCAGCTGGCTGAAGCTGAGCCAAGTGCACCACTTACTTGGGAGTTCAGAGGCTTTAAACCCCTAGGCTGGCATACTCCTAGACAGGAAATAAGTCCTCCCTCCCCTTTGTCTCAAAAATATATGTATCGCCTTAGACTTCAAGGCTGCCTACCTGGATACTGTGCTATGCTATCAGTTAGACCACATCCTAAAGGAGGTTTTAAGTCTCCCCCTTCTTCATTCTTGGGTCTGCTAATTTCTGGTTACTTCTTGTTTGTCATGTTTCCCACATCTTCCCCTTGATCTTAGCCATCTATCCGGGCTCATGTCTGTATAGCTTACCTTTTCTACAAATCCACAGTATCTTTTGCCTCCCTGTGGGTGAAGGGACTTGAAGAGAAACCAACCCTAAGAGGTGGGGCTGGCATGGGGAGAGATTTAGGAAGGTGGTGATGATGCTTCCTTCTGTTTATCAGCTGGGCCCCCTCCTTCCTCTTTAGAAGTAGACAACTGTAGCATTGTCTAAGGAGAGACGGGGGAAATGAAGTGGTATCCTGAGGGACGAGTGTGATGTCCAGAAAGCTCTTTGATTAACTCATGGATGAAAGAAGAAAGGAGGAACCCACAACCAAGGGCAAGCACAGAAGAATATCACAAGCCTGTAAGAAGGGTGCCAGGAAGCCTAAAGCTCAGCATGAGCAGTGGCTTCGGGAAAATGCCAGGGACAGCGCAGAGGCTTTTAGAAGCTGTGTGCAGAACTAACAGGGGCAGGCTCCATACTGGGGGAACGTGGTGCCAGGTTAAAGAGGAGAAAAGAAAGGCAAACCATGCGAGTATTTTATTTCTTTACCAAAAGGCAAGATCTTTCAGCAGAAGAGAGTAGAATCAACACTGTTAAAATCGTCTTGGAACTCAAGCTGGATGCACAAAATGTAAGTGGTTACCTGGAGGCTTTAAAAGTTTCCAGACCTGACATATTTCATACCATAATTTTGGAGAAACCTTTGTAAATGTTCATAAAACCACAATTTAGAGACGGCTGAGGGAAGAGACCAGAAGACTAGAGATGAAAAAAATACGGAGTTTTGTAGCAAGAAAGTCGGTTCCAGACTGTATTGCCTGGGGAATTTGATACTGAGCACCATAGGAATGCTGAGATTAATTACTATTCTCATTGTCTGTGCAATCTTAGAGGGGAGTAAAAATCACTAGGAGCTGGTAGTTCTGCTGAGAACAGATATAATAAGTAGAATCACATCTTCATTTCTGACCAGATTGCTAGATGTGTAAGTCAGCTGAGTACTCTAGGTATGGCAAGGTCCTTGTGGATCAAATGGGCAGTTAAAGACTGAGTAATGCTGGTAGTGGGCCAGGCATTGAGTTCCATCAACATCCTCAGAATATCTTGTTGTATATTGGTGGGTTTCTTTGGCTCTAAGTCTCTCTATTTTATTAAGGATTTAGCTGACGATACAGAAAGCATACTTACTTTTTAACAATAAAGAATAGCATATTTACTAAATTTATGGGTAGGATAACAGAACCAGGATTCAAAAAGATCTCTGCTGAGATATGGAATGGCTAAAGCTAACAAGGTGAAACTCAATAGGGATAAAATTAAAGTCCTGCTCTTAGGCTTAGAAAAAAAGCAGCTGTCCAGATATAGATTGGGGATACTTGACTTAAAAGTAATTCATATGAAAATTCTTAGGGATTATTGCCTGACTAAAATATCAATATCAGATTATAGTGTATAAATCTTTTGAAACATTTCCTGTCCTCTCAGACCACTGGTAGAGGTATTCCGTCCAGGACAAAGGCAGCCAACTCATTGTCTTGGGGAAGTGTCGATGACAAACCAGGAGGGCCAGCTCCGTGTGAAGCATCTCGAAACCTTGCTATGAGAATTGGACAATATCTTCTGGAGCTAAAGATACTCCCAGATATATAACCCAGACAAGTTCTTGCTCACATGCACAAAAAGATACATAAGAATGTTCCTGTCCTAGTGGGTGCAGGTCAATACTTAGAGCATCACCAGCACAATGAAGGGTCTCAGGTTTGATTTTCTGTCAAGGGCACATACCTGGGTTGCAGGTGGATCTCCGGCCCTGGTCGGACATGTGCATGAGGCAACCAATTGATGTCTCTCTCTCTCTCTCACATCAATGTTTATCTCTCTCCCATCCCTCTCTCCTTTATCCTCTCTAAAAAATCAATGAAAAAAATATTATCAAGTGAGGATTAACAACAAAAACAATAAAAAAAGAAAAAGAATGTTCCTAGCAGCATGGATTGTAATGATTAAGAATAGAAGTAACTGAAATGTCTATCAATAGGAGAATGTCTAAATAAAATGATACCTTCATAAATCTCACAAACAGAATTAGAATGGAAAAAGGAAGTTGATTAGAATACCTACAGTATGAGAGCACTTATTTATATTTTAAATTGTGTACCATAATTCTATTTACTGTTCAGTGATAAATATATATGAAGTAAAACAACAAATCCAGGAGAACTAGAACTACCAAGTCCCGGGTAGTATCTACTCCTTGGTGGAAAGGGAGGGAGGGAGGGCACAATATCTTAGGAAAACAGACTTACTTCTATTCATTATGGTTCATTTTTAAGCTGAGTATTGGATGTACCGGTGTATGTTATCTTAATCTTTATACCAGTTTTTATGTTTAAAATATTTAAAACATACTTGTTTGGATTTTAAAAATTTTACTGAAGTGAAATTCATATAACATACAATTAGCCATTTTCACCTGAACAATTCAATGGTATTTAGTACATTTATGACACTGAGCTCTCGCCATCTTTATCAAACTCAAAAACATTTCCATCACTCCAAATAAAATTCTATGTCCATTAAGCACTTTATCCCCATTCACCATTGAAGAGTGTTTGGGGTGTTTTTAGGAGGAATTTTTTTTTGATAGAACTTTTTAAAACATAGGCTTTATTGGTTTTAGAGCAGTTTTAGGGTCCAGCAGAACTGAAGAAAGTTCAGAGACCCCTGTACCCCTTCTGTCCTCATACATGCACAGCCTCTCCCATCAGCATCCCTCACCAGGTGGTACCCTTGTTACAACTGATGAACCTACATTGGCACACCCTTATCATCCAGAGTGCAAAGTTTCCCTTAGCGTTCACTCTTCTTGATGCTCAGTCTATGGGCTTGGACAAATGTATAATGACACGTAGTCACCATTTTAGTATCACACAAGGTCATTTCACTGGGGAAGTGAAATATGCAAAATGGCCCAGAAAGTCTAGTTACAGCTCTAGCCAGTAAAAGTCCTCTGTGCTTCCCCTGTGCATCCCTCTCCATAATCCCTTATTAAGGAGTGTGCTAAAATAAAACCACTCAAAGTAAACCAACTCATAAGGAAGGAGAATAGACACATATTATGATAACTCTCTTCACTAACCTAATAGAATTACTGTGGGAAATAATTTAAATGAGGTATATAGATAGTAGCATAGTGAATAACACAGAAGTACTTGCATAATTATTAAATAAATATTAAAAATAAAGGAAACCCTAGCTGGTTTGGCTCAGTGGATAGAGCATCATATTGTGGACTGAAAGGTCCTGGGTTTGATACCAGTCAAGAGCACATGCCTGGGTAGTGGGCTCAATCCCCACTAGGGGACATTCGGGAGGCAGGCAATCAATAATTCTCTCTCATCATTGATGTTTCTATTTCTCTCACCTTCTTCCTTCTTCTCTGAAATCAATAAAAATATATTTAAAACAAATAAAGGAAGAACTGAATAGGTATAATGACTGTGTTATAAGATAGACCATAGAGACAGTTTGGTCAGATTGTGCTTGGGTATGCGGTACATTTAGAAAACGAGAAAGGATCTGTGCTGGATCAGACTCAGTTCTGTATGAGGTGGCCCATCAGTTACTTGCCTAGTTACACACACATCATCCTCCATGGGATCAATTGATTTGTGCTGTATGTTGCTAAGGCTGTCTACCCACCAATCCGTGTGTGTCCAGCTTGGGGCCACAGATCACTGGCCCTCTGGTGAGAAGGCAGAAAAGAATCGGAGAGTGAGGGGCTGAGGTGAAAGCCCCTGGGTGGTGACCCCAGCAGCAGGGAGCCTCCCTTCAGAATGTCCCTGCATCTCATCTCATGCGAGCAGGGGTATGTTTTTTTTCTAAAGAAATGTTTGTAAAGTGGCACAGAAACTCTAGTTACAGCTCTAGATTGCCCCCAACTAGATACCATTATTATTTTCTACTTCCTATCTTTCTACATCACTATTCCATTGTAATCTCCAGCAGCGGGGCAGAGTGTCAGAGTCTATATATCTCACTTTGAACTGGGTCTAGAGAAGCTTCCAATTAATGCATAGCAGGTGCATGGGGAGCTGACAGCATGGTGGCTGTGACTATCTTAGTCATGCAGCCTCAGTTGGAAGGAACCTTCCGTGAAATCCTCCTATTCGAGGCTAGGAAATCAGGACTAAGTTGGCAGGCTATTTCAGATTCTTCATGGTTTGATGCCTCTGGGTTTTGGGTAAGAGTAAATCAAGGAGACTTTTAAGCCTCTGGAAGATGAGAGTCCTATTCAGGAAATGGACAGAGTAGCTTGGAGTCCAGGCCAAACAGCCTTGACATTTTCCCCTCCAGCCAGCCCGCAGTGTGTTCTCTTGGGAGAGCTAGAATTTGCTTCTTGTGAGTGTCTCAATCTATGACCAAAACCTGAGCAGGTGACTTTTTCTTGGATGTCGGTGAGTCAGCACTAACGTGCCTATGAGTCAGGCCAGTGTGGGTGAGCCATGCTTTCACCCAACACCTTGGAATAGAGGGGAAGCACGAGTCACCAACACCTTCCTAGAATACCTTAGAGTTCTTCCAGGCCTGCACTCGGACCTGGAGGCTTTATCATGGCACAGGAGAATGTGCTTTAGAAAGAGGAGCAGGAGTTGTCCCTCAGCTCTTCTTCTGACACCTGTAAGGACTTTACTGATCTAAATACATGATATTCTCTCCCCCTGAAGATGCTCTAAGGGATGGAGTGGGGAACCCCTCCCCTGGGCCAGGCACTGTGTGAGGTTCCCTCCAAAATGTTGTCTTTTTTATCCTACTGTGTACTCTCCTGTGTGGCTCCTTTAAACCTGTAGCACTTAGCATGATGCTTAACCCATCCTAAGAATTCAACAGTAGTTGCTTCATTAATAAGAGTTAAATTTACACATGGAGGAGGATGGAGCACTGGCTTGAGAATCAAGAGACCTATGTTCTAGTCCTGCTTCTGATGACCTCTCAGGCTCCAGTTCTTTTAAAAAAATATATATTTTATTGATTTTTTTTATGGAGAGGAAGGGAAAAGGATAGAGAGTTAGAAACACTGATGAGAGAGAAACATCAATCAGCTGCCTCCTGCACACCCACTACTAGGGATGTGTCCACAACCAAGGTACATGCCCTTGACCAGAAACGAACCTGGGAACCTTCAGTCTATAGGCCGATGCTCATCCACTGAGCCAAACTGATTAGGACTCAGGCTCTGATTCTTTATCTATAAAACAAGAAGGTTGAATAATCTGACCCCTAAGGACTAACTCTTAACTCCCAATGGTTTTATGATTTGACAAGCATGGGAATGGGGGAACCCAGGATTTCACAATGGAGAAAAGTAGCCAATACAAAGAGATGGATCTGCTCACAGACTCAGCCTCCCAAGATGTGGACATGCTCAAGGTGAAGGCTGGAGGTGGGCCTCGGCAGGGCCACGCCCACAGCCTGAGCCATCACACAATGCACAGCTCTCAGCAAGCATAGTTCAGCTTGAGGTGGCACAAATAACTAGTTATGGTAGGAATAATTACCATATTGCCTGAAATAATTAAAATTTCAAAAAAAAACCCAAAAACTATGCTGTCAATTCCCTGAAACATAGACATATAATTTCAAGAGATCTTTGCCTAAACTCTGATGAGCACCAGCCTCAAAATTTGTGCCTTTTTGTTAATCCCGCAGGATACACACAAGCATGTACTTGTGTGTGCAGGCACACTCCCAGAGTTTATAGACGGGCACCGTCTGCTGAATGGAGACTATAGCACTGAGACCTCTGTGCTGGGCCTGCAGCTTTAGGCAGAGCTCTGACTCCCCACCCTGCTGAGAGAGGACAAAAGCTAAGGCAGAATGAACATATGCAGGAGCAGGGCTTTGAAGAGTCTTGAAGATGCTGAGTCTCTGGATGTTTGACCAGAGAGACCATGTGCCCATTTCTAGCCATAGAGTTCGAGAAGGGAGGAGGCCTCTCCTGGCATCCTCACCTGGTATCCTCCACCAGCACTCAGCTCACTGACATGGTTCACTCTGTGGGATACCACATTTCTTCTGCTCACAGAACCGCAGTATTTCCACAAATGCATTTTAGATCATGTTTATTTCAGAAATGGGTCACTATTCTTGAGTGTGTGTGTGTGCACATGAAGTGTGTATGTGTGCACGAATGTGTACTGTGTGTGTGCATGAGTGGGTATGTGTGCACGAATGTGTAGTGTGTGTGTGCGTATGAGCATGTATGGGCATGTATGTGTGCATAAGGTTATGTTTGCACTAAGATGCTAAAATTAAAATAGTCAAGTGAGCTAACAGAGTTATTTTTAGCTCCACTTTATGTTATTGTTGTACTTTCTGTACTCTCTGAGTTGAAAATGCTGCAAAATTGAGGAGCTGCTCTCGTCTTAATTACCGCAAAAATATTGCTAATTAGAAACCAGGGAAGGAGTGTTAGGGATTTGCCTCAGAATCAAAGGCAGCATTATTTTCCAATGGTTATTAAAAGACTTGCAAAGAGGCTGAGATGATTTGATAGAGTTGTGAAGTATGTTTTCGGCCCCAGCGGTAAAACAGCTGGAAGGGGAAATTAAATATCTGGGAGGAAAGTGTTCTCAGATGTTGGAATTATGCCTGCAGCTGTAACACTGGGTGCTGTGATCCTATCTGCCTCAAACACGGCATGGGATTAAGGGATCTCTGAGAAACGTGAGTGTGGAAAAAGTGTTGGTGGCTGAAGCCAGAGCCTCGCTTACTCGGCAGACATGAGCAGTGGACACTATGGCCAATATTTTGAATGCAGCCTCTTCTTTCTCCCTCGGCCACTGCTCTCATCTCATTTCCCCCCCACACACTCCACTATATTCTTAGCCTCAAACTGAGCATGTGCTTGAGGAATAGATCAAAAGATTGAAAGACCAACAGGAGCCCATCTCTTGAGGCCATTTCACATGGCAAGCCCCCTGTGTTTGTGGAAGATTAAACTTCCAGATGAGCAGGGAGCTGAGGAGATAACAGGCAATGGGCTGGGCGCCTCCTGGTATTGAGCATGTGGTTGTCGGGTCTAATTCAGACTCCCAGGGATGGGACAAGCTACAGGGGTGAGGGTAAACCACAAAACCAGCACCGCGATCATGCTTTATCTGCCGATCCTCAGTGTTTCTAATGTTTTAGTTCCTAAAGCTGAGGATTAAGTTTGGAGGCATGAGGAGTGGGGCGGGGATGAGATCCGAGCAGTCACAGGAGCAGGTCAGGCATGGGAAGGAACGAGGAGGGAATGGTGGAGGGGACCTGGCATGGTGGAAAGACAAAACACAGAATGACTCACTGTTCCCAAATGAGGAGTCCCTAAATAGACAATGTATCAGAGATAGATAAGTGACTCCAAATGTATGCTGTATTTCCCCCTGCTTTCGATTGATGGTTTTGGTAGGTCCAAAGAGCAGCAGCAGGTTTGAAGTCTAGGCTATGTGACTATGGATAAGTCACCCAGCCTCTCTGAATTCCAGTTCCCTTGTTTGTCTGTTATTTTCTGCTGTGACTATCTCACAAGGTTGCTGCAAGGATCAAACAAGGTAATGGGTAGGCAATGGCTTTGCACATTGGACAGCACTATGCAAGGTAGACAAGATTGTACTGTGTCTCTGCACCATAGAGGTGGACTTTGTCATCCAGGACTCTGGGTTAGTGGAGAGAACCAGGAAGATATGCCCACATACAAAACATGACTTTCAAGACATATTAAAGTTATCAGAAATGATCCTTTTCCACTTCACACCTCCACCATGAGGTAAGAGGGGAGCATTTTTGTTGTTAAGGTACTACGTAAATTAAAGATAGATTTCTACAGCCTCTTGATTGCTAACACAGAGTTTAAAAAGCCAAATAATACTTTTAAGGCTCATCATGAAAAAAAAAGCAATTTTCTGGATCATCCCTCGCAACACTGAGGGCTGTTCTTTAGGGACAACTACTTTTAACAACTATTTTAGTATTTGCCTAAATATATTTAGGTAATATATTTAGACTACTATTTATTGCTGTTATTTTTTTTTCGTTCAAGTTTTAGAAATTATATGTTGATTTACTCCTGCTCAAAGTATAGATATAACTCTCTTATACCCCTGGTTTCACATGCACCTACCTCACACACACACACAAACACACAATGTAGTCCATCTCAATCATTGTTTAAATCAACATTTAGTATTTACATTGTTTTGCCCATGTAAATATTATCCGCAGTAAAGTTATGTGGGGTACAATGATCACGATTAATCTTGTGAATAACTTCTTCATTGTCCCTAGAGCTCAACTTTTCATCTGCTATTTTTCTTTGTGACTGATTACAATTCTCAGCAAACTCTTTGGCAGATCCATAAAACATAAAACAGCCAAGCATATCAAGCAGCATGTCATTCCTTCATTTTCCTGGGAGACACTCCTCCCAGAGACTTCAGTCTTCCTGCACCGTCAACTGGCAGCCTCCCAGTGAGCAGCTCACTCGTCCTCATGCAGGCTCCCCCCCAGTTTTCCTGCTGGGGGTGCCACCTGCACCCCAGTCTTCAGGGGCACCTGTATCTCTAGTTTCATGAATTTCAGATCAGAGCACTACCTTTCGGCCTCCCCTTCTGCAGGTGTTTTTCTGCTCTTCTAAGCTGTTGACCTATGTCCACCGGCTTACCATCTTTGCAAATGTTGTTGCCACTCCTCTGCTGTAAGTGCTTCCTTTATAGATTTATATCTTTATTGCTTTAGGAGAGTGTATTGGTTTTCTGTTGCTTCATAACAAATTACCACAAATGTAGCAGCTTAAAACAACACACATGTATTATCTCACAGCTTTTGTGGGTCAGGAATCCAGCACATTTTGGCTGGTTCTTGGCTCAGGATCCCCTAAGACTGAAAGAGTGATGTTGGCCATCAGCATCCTCACCTGGAAGCTTGATTAGGGAAGGATGCACTTTTACATGACTTCAGGTTGCTGGTAGAATTCATCTTCGTGCCATTGTTAGGCGGAAGTTCCCCAATGTCTTGCTGGCTGTTGACCAGTCTTGGTTCCTTGATGTGTAGACTCTTCATGGAGACTCTCACTTGCATTAAATTCCTCTTATGCTTCAAATCTTCCCAACTTCTCTTTCTGCAATCAGACAAAACGAACAAATCACAAAACCCCACAAAAATAACAACAACAAAACACCTTAAAACAAGGGCTCATGCATTTTAGGATAGGCTTGCCTGGATAATTTTCCTCCCTTAAGGTTGGCTGTGCCATATAGTTACACGAGTCAAATCTCACATTCACAGGCCCAGGGATTATGCAGAGCGTGTATAACAGTGGGTGGGAAATCTTGGGGGCCATCTTGGAATGCTGCCTCCAATGGTGAGATTTTTAGGAGGGAGCAGAAATAACTATGCATGTTTAACCAGGAGTCTCTCATGTTCTCATTAGCACATCATCACTGTTATAGGGCATCTTAGTTAACATCAGTGTTCTAGACATAACAGCAAACTTGACACCCAACTTCTCACATGTGAGTGGCACTTTCTTTAGCTAATGCTCAGAAAGAATGAGCCTCTCTCCTCTCTCATCCAAGTAAGTGAGCCTCATGTGCATAAGAACCCAAAGCCAACCCGTAGTGGATTCCCACATTCCCCTGCATAGCGCAAGCCTATAGGGATCCAGGGGCCAGTCTGGAGAGAGGTCCTGCTCTATTTTCAGTGGTCCAGACACAGCCAGGTGAGGTCGTTGTTCCGGGCGTGGGCACAGATGTTGTGCACCAGCACTATGCAGCTGCATGAGGTTATTACCAACGAGAGACAGCACCTTGGCACAGGGACGTGGTGATTTTTTCTGGCTTGGCAGTTCCCAAAGGTAGTTGTTGTATTCAGTGATGAATTACTAATTTCTATAAACCTTGACTGGAACTTGAAGGCGGGAGATAAATGGGAGTGGGGGGAGTGTTGCTCTGAGCCTTCCAGCAGATAAATGGCCAGTCATGGCTAAAAGATGGTTCTACATTTTCTGAGTGTAATCAAGTGAGATGTAACCCATATTGTGTAGCTCATTAGCCTCATGTCTCTGAACCTTCACTGTCAGGTGCTCCCTTGTGCAGAGGCTCCCTGTCCACCTCAGTTTTATTATTATTATTATTATTATTTAATCCTTACCCAAAGATATGTTTTTATTAATTTGAGAGAGAGGAGAAGAAAGGGAAAGGGAAACATCATTGATGTGAAAGAAGCATTAATCAGTTGCCTCCCACGCCCACCCGGAGACTGAACCTGCAATCTGGGTATTGCCCTGACCTAGAATCAAACCCACAATCTGCAACCCCTCCGTATACAGGATGACACTTCAATCAGCTGAGCCACACTAGCCAGGGCTCCACCTCACTTTAATTTAGCTTAGAGCAAAGCTGGCGAGAGAGCCCATAACAGGTAACCAGCAGAAAGAGGCACCCTTCAGGAACATAAAGGTCACATGCATTTTGGTCTTAGACTGAAAAGGGGAAGAGAGAAAGCACAGAGGCAGGGATAGGGAGAAAGATTGACAAGGGGATAATAGCCTGATTGCAGTATCTTTCTAATATGGGTGAATTTTTTATTACAGCCAATTGGACATCAACAAACCAAAAAGATGTGCACAATATTTGGAAGAAATTCATAGAATTTATTGCAGTTACTAGATGGGGTGGCAGCAGGATGTATCCTACTCTATACATTCAGCCTTCATTCTTTGCAAGGGTCTCCTGGCTTACTTTTTAGAAAATCTACTCTATTCATTTTCCTGTGAAAGGAGGGGTAGAGAGACAGTTTCTGAGACTATAACCAGGGACAATAGGAGATTCCTCCATGCAGAAGGGCCTAGGGCCCCTGCGCAAAAGCTGCCATGACTGTGCCTGCTTCATGGTCCACCTGGTCCACCATGAAGGTCAATGCCGAGAGCTTTGCTGTGGTCTTACCTGGGTGGGATTTCAGTGACTTCCCTTCAGGTCTGCCTCAGGTCTTTGCCCACCTTTCATGCAGTCTAAGTCTCAAATCTTATCAAGTTAAAGTTCCTACTTAAAGACCCTTGGTGGACCTCAGTTCTATGCAGAGCCAAGCCCAAGGTCCAGTTTCATAGCAGGATGTTCAATGCTCTTTACAACAGTGTCATGGGTAGCTGCCATGCTTCCTACATAGGTGTGTGTGTGTGTTTTAACCCCACTGAATTGCACCTTTCACTAGATTCACTCTGTCCTGGCCACTTTGTACATGCTGTTCCTTATGCCTGGAGCACTCTTCCTTTCCTTGTCCATGTATCAGAAGACTACTCATCAAGTACCAGCCCACATTTCTCTTTCTCTGAAGTTCTTTCCTCACCACTGATCTCACTTCATCTTTTCCACTTCAAGGCCCACTAGGATCAGGGGAGGTGGCTAGTGGTTAATTAAGAAGTAAAGACTAGCTGAAACCAGTTTGGCTCAGTGGATAGAGAGTCGGCCTCCAGACTGAAGGGTCCCAGGTTCGATTCCAGTCAAGGGCATGTACCTTGGTTGCAGGCACGTCCCTGGTGGGAGGTGTGCAGGAGGTAGCTAATCGATGATTCTCTCTCATCGATGTTTCTAACTCTCTATCCCTCTCTCTTCCTCTCTGTAAAAAAAATCAATAAAATATATTTAAAAATAAAAGAAGAAGTAAAGACTAGCTGAAACTGGTTTGGCTCAGTGGATAGAGAGTCGGCCTGAAGACTGAAGGGTCCTGGGTTCGATTCCGGTCAAGGGCATCTACCTTGGTTGCGGGCAATCTCCAGTGGGGGGTGTGCAAGAGGCAGCTGATCGATGATTCTCTCTCATCAATGTTTCTAACTCTCTATTCATCTCTCTTCCTCTCTGTAAAAAAATCAATAAAATATATTTTTTTAAAAAGAAGTAAAGACTATATAGGTTCAAGGTTGAAGGGAAGGTGGCCGAGCTGTGGACTCTCTCAAAGAGGATGGTTACAGTCTGATACAGAATAAATTCAGGAACATGTGACTTCAACCTGACTCAGATGGGAAGTGTCCGTGTGATTTGAAGGGCACTGGCATAGGAGATGCCGATATCAGAGATGCTCAAATGAGCTCTGAGGTCAGGACTCGGATAAGCAGGTTTGTAGGAGGCAAGCCAGCCTACCTGGGCAAAAAAGGTCCCCTGCCACTCATGTTGCTCTTCAACAGAGTCAGGACTGAGCTAGAAAAACAAAGTAAATCACAAAGGAAGGAAGGGAGAGAGGGTGAGAGAAGCCCTTTTCAGGGCAATGCCAATGGTTTACATCACTCTGCTCAGCAACATACCTTATCTGGGACACAATAAGCTCCGGCCAGCTTGAGGCGAGCCTTGGCCCATGTGCCTACACTGTCACATCAGACTTCACTGCTTCCCTGGGTATTCATATCTTTCCCTACAGCAGAGGGAAGTCTGCAGACTTCCCAAGAGTTCATAGACATCCTCTCCAGTTCAGAGCATCCGCCACACACTGAGATGACATGGGTGACCCGACAACTCACAACACATCCTGCAGACTGCAGCGTGAACAAAGGCCACTCACACTTTGAAATGCCTCCAGAAAAGCACTTAGATGTGTCGCATCATTTAAAATTTTTCCAACTTTGAACGCTGAAAAGCAACCTGCCCTCATGGCCTGGCTGCCTTTAGTCCAGGCTGGAGGGGAGTTCCACGTGCCATGAGCCACGTCCCGATCTTCACATAGAGGCAGGGCAAGGAGGAGGCATCCTTAAGATATCAGATTGCTGGAGTTCAGCTGCTCACTGGATGGCACCTGTGCTGGCAGATTCTGTCCCCAAGTGGTCCGTGTTTCCTTGATATTTTGTAGGCATCACACTTAACCTCACCCCAAAGTCACAGTGGCCTCTTATGTCTGTCCTCCCATTAGCCTGGGGTGGCTCTCCCCCCTCATGAACCCCCAGCCCAGCACAGAGCTTGGCTCATAGTGAGTGATAAGTGCACCTCAAAACTGAGCTTGGTTTCCTCCCGTCCTTGTCCTTTGGTTCTTGGACCTTTCCTCCTCTGCCTTTTCATCTTTTCTCACCTCCCAATCCCAGGCTGACTAACAGAGGCTGGGGGAAGACTGTAGAAAACCAGGTTGGTACCCCAATAAAAGGCTCAGTGCTCTGAATGTTCCAATTCCACTTTCCAAGAACCCACAATTTCCTCTGGGTACTCCCTCTGTACTGCTGTGCCACATCCCTCCTTCATAAAGCACGTGACCTTCTCAGGCCCATCGTCTTCCTATGCAGTGCCTATAGCTCAAGATCTTTCTGTATCTCCATGAGGCACAGTGTGGTACGATGGTTAAGGTCCTGCTCTCTAGACCTGGATGGCCTTAGTTTGAATCCTGGCTCTGCCATTAATTAGCTGTGTGAACCTGGATGAGTTCATCAAACCCGCTAAGCCTCAGTTTACTTATTTATGTAATGGAAGAGATAATAACATAAAATAATTCATACAAAGCCATCAAGCTCTGTGCGAACTTAGTGAGCACTAGTATTTTTGCTATTACGATTTTTAATATTGTGAGAAAATCAGAGATACAAATATCTTCAGGCATGCAGGCTCAGTATTTGGATCTTCAGTGTCCCTATTTTCTCCAAAGCTTCCTCCTTAGTCTGCAAACAGTTTCCAATCTCTCCTAAATAAAACTTGCCTCCTACGCTCTCTCTACCTTAAGCTGTTTCTCTCTCTCTCTCTCCCCTTCTTTTCTGTCAACATCATTAAATGAGTAATCTCCACTTACAATCTCCACCTCCTCACCTCCCATTCATGCCTCAATCCACAGCAATCCGGCTCAGCTCCCACCGTGCCACTAAAATGCTTCTCACTAAAGATCACCAACAACCTCCCTATTGCTGCATCTAATTGCCTCTCGGTCACTTCTGACCTTATTGACCACTCACTTTTTCTTGAAGTGTTTCCTTCATTTCTGAGATACTGTTCTTTTTTGGTTATAACAGGCAACTTTTGTTATATTACACTAAAGTGTTAATCTCCAAATCTCAGTGGCTTATAATGAAGGTTTTCCATTATGCTTACATTTTTAGTCTGAAGATTAAAAGTATCTCTGTTCCTCATATGTTCTTCTTCTGGGGACCCAGGTGGATGAAACAGAGGACCTTGTGGCCCCTCTTAAGACTTCTGCTTGTGTGTTCATCACCTTTACTCATGTTTGATTGGGCAAAGCAAGTCACATGACCCAAACCTGACATCAAAAGATCAAAGTCACACCTTCCACTTTCAATGAGCAGGGACATGGACATGCAGTGATCTTTCAGGAAAGACAGCAGATATTAGGAAACAATAATACAATCTGGTTTTCTTTCCAATAGCTTGCTGTCAGCCTCTCACTGGATCATCCACTCACTTCCTAAGGGTCGGTGCTCTCTTAAGGTCTCTCTGCAGGTAACTCGATCCATGCTCTTACCTTCAGCAAGTGCCTGTGTCCTTGTGACTTTCACATTTCTGGCACAGACCACCACTGGACATATTTAGTGGTCCCTTGAACTTAAAATGTCCAAAATTCAACTCTTTTTCTTACCTTACTGTTCCTTCATTCTCCATCATTGCTAACGACAATGTTGTTGATCCAAATGTCTAAATCAGAAATGTGAAAGGCTTCATAGTTTCTCCCTCCTCTTCTCATCCAATGAATCAACTACCCTCCATCTGACACTTACGATAAATCTGTTCCCTTGCCCACTCTCTGTTTACTCTGTGGTTACCTGAATTGGAGCCCCTCCTATTTCTTGCTTAAATATAGCAGTGCTTCTGTAATTGGCCTGCCTGCTCTGTCGCTCTTCACTTGAATCCATCTTTGCATTGTACCAAAAGGTATCTGGCCCACTCTGATCTTTTCCTCTCTGATCTCCAAAGTGAGATCCACTCCACCCTGATCGTCTCTACTTAAGAAACATCAAAGGCTCTCCCATCCACTTGCAGTAAAATTCATGCTCCAAAGTAGGCAATCAGGCTGCTCACAGCCAGAATCCTGCTGGTCTCTTCAGCACCCTGTTCTGCTACTCAGCGCCTTGCACACTCCTCCTTGGCTGGACTGAACCTGTCAGCAATGTCAAAATGTTCTCATTTCCAGGTATTTACTCAATCTATTCCCTCTGTCCAAATGCTCTTATTAATTTGGTTTGCTGAACTGCCATTGACGCTGGCAGATCCAGTCTTCACACTTTTCATAAGACCTTCCTCAGCCTTGCCCCACATTCCCTTGCCCCACTCCGCAACAGGTAACAGCATCCTTTGTTGTAACATCAGTCCCATCACATTGCCATTCATGTCTTCCTCTTCTGTGTAGATTGGGAGTTCCCAGAGCAGGGCCTGAATTCTTGTCACCTTTGAAATCGCTCAGGAACTAACTCAGTATATGCACATTTGATAGATGCTCAGTAAATGTTTGTTGAGGGAATGAATAAGCAAACGAATGTCATGTCCAGCCAGTGTCACATTAATACAATGGTCAACTTCTCCCACTTATTTTGGTTTTACTCTGGCTGCTTGCTTGCCCTAGGACCGTGGTCAGCAAACTGCGGCTTGCGAGCCACATGTGGCTCTTTGACCCCTTGAATGTGTCTCTTACACAAAATACCACGGCCTGGGTGAGTCTATTTTGAACAAGTGGCATTAGAAGAAGTTTAAGTTTAAAAAAATTCGGCTCTCAAAAGAAATTTTAATCGTTGTACTGTTGATATTTGGCTCTGTTGACTAATTAGTTTGCTGACCACTGCCCTAGGACATGCAGTCTTCTTAAGTTGGAGGACTCATTCCTTGCCTTCGTGTTAAAAGGGGGGGCCCTCTCGCAGCCCCCCTGATCAGGAATCTGAAAGTTCTAGGCATGTAGGATTCCTTAGCAAACTTCCCTTTCCCAGAGCCTATCTCTTCGCTGTAGCTGCATTCCTGCTTTTAAAAATATATATTTTTTCATTAATTTCAGAAAGGAAGGGAGAGGAAGAGAGAAAAGCATCAATGATGGGAGAGAATCATTGATCACCTGTGTACACACACCTCCCCCGCCCCCCACTATAGGATCAAGCCTGCAACCCAGACATGTGCCCTGACCTGGACTCAAACCATGACCTCCTGGTTCATAGGTTAATGCACAACCACTGAGCATGCCGACCAGGCTGCCCTCCAGCTATTATAACAGGCCCCCACTGGCCAGCTTAGTTACTCCTTAGACTCTCCCCTGGCCTCCTCTATACCTGGATAACATCATCACTCTTGCTTCTTCCACTTTGCTCACTGTTTCCTTTTCTTTCCACCTCTGCCAGAACTGGCATACTTTGCAGGGGGCCCCGTGCAAAAGGAAAATGTGTGGCCCTTTCTGCAAACATTTTTAAGAATTTCAAGATGGCAACTGCAAAGCAGGAAGCCAAGCACAAGCAAGGGTTCCTTCTGAGCACAAGGACCTGTGTGACTGAGCACCTTGTCATACCCATGCAGGTGGCCCTCAGCTCTGCCACCCAGTTCCAGGCTGAAACCACATGCAGAAGGTCAAACTGGGAATATATCAACTCTTTAGCATAATGAGCTTAGCAAGAGTGAAGAGAGGCACGTTTTTGCCTGCATGAGGGCAAAAAAGCATTGGAGTGAATTTGGTAGAATAAGTTAAATTTGAATAAGTTCTTTAATTAATGCAGATAGAAAAACGAAATTTAAGAAACTGTGTGTGTGTGTATGTATTATATATAGGATTAATATGTATAATTGTTTGGTAAGTAGAGGGTTTGGACCAATGCCATAGAGAAATTATTTTAAAAGTAAGAATAAGCTTTCTCATTACACGTATTTTGTAAGTATGCAGAACTTGCTTGCCATTGTTTGCATCAAATGAGGAGATGTAGGGTGATGGTAATTCCGTGGCCCGGGGGGTATGGGAGCAGAATGCCTTTCTCCTCCATTAGCACCCTGCCAGATGGCAGAAGGGCAGGCGACTGGCCTAGCCATCAGAATTTGAGAGCTTATTCATCGATTCATTCATTTATTCAACTAAGCATTTATATATTAACCCATTTCATACCAGTGACTCAGATTCAGATGTGTCCTCAGAGCAAGGGCAGTGAGAGATCAGATTGGGGGGCTGACCCCCAGAGCTGGAGATGATCTAAGTGTATCTAATCCCACACAGTGCCCCTTCCCAGCCCACTGCAAACTGACAGTGAGATGCCAGCAGGGATGGGGCAAGGGCCCTGGTGAAGAGGCAGGGGTGAGAAAGGGAGGACCTGGGTTGGGTGTTGAAGGAATTCTTGACCTCTTTTTTGTCTTTCCATTTCCCCTTCCTCCAGCCTAACATTGATTCGTGCAGTTGAGGGAGGCTCTTGACTTCTGAGATTTGCCCCAAGCTGAGTACCACCAGGATGCTGCCAGTTGTCACAGTCTTGCTCTAATGCTGGGAGATATTTGGCAGCAAGCCTTGCATTTCTACTGTACCTCCCAATGTACAACCATCATCTCATTTTGAGCCCCACAATAGTCTTTTTTGCTAAATATTGAGTAGAACCATATGAAATTGCCACTTATGTGGGTCAAATATAGTCAAATGTTGGCAATTTGTAATATTTCAATCTAATACTGAGAATCCCCATTATTATTTTCTCAGTGTCAGAGAAGAGAGTTTAGAGAGGCTTTAGAAATCTCACAGAGCCAGGCATGGGACGTGGACCCCAAGCTGTACTTGAACTCAGGTTTCATGCTATTTCTGACATGTGGTGTCCCTTTGACGTAAATGGTAAGTCAGCCTCATGCAGACACACTCAGGTCGGGGGTCTCATGTTAATGTGCTTTAACTCTCCCTTTCCCCCCAGCCCTAGATTCAGTAATGGCTCTTTGTACAAACTCATTCATTTTTAATCAGTTGACTGTAATGATTTGTTACAAATGATCTTTAATTCTCAGCTGCGGTTAATCAGAACTGAAAGGCACTTTTCCCGTTATTTTATTTGGATAGGACTCTTAGTGAAATACTCGCCTGCCATTCCTTAATCACTTGTTTGTTTTCCCTCTGCACACAATTGCCAGCAGCATGCAGCACTACTTAATGTGTGCGTTTTTCCTTTACCAAGTAGACTCCAAGCCTAGCCTTAGGTACAGGGAGCTGAGGGCCTGAGCCGTGGACTTCGCTGCGGTGTGATGCTGACACTTCTATTGGCAGCACAAAGTAGGGGGCTGAGGATATGCCAACCTATATACAGGCAATTGCAACACAACTTGGCAAGATTATTATGGGAGCATGGTGGAAGGGAGACGGGGTAGGGGTAAGGCACCTAACCCTCCCTGGAGAGCCAGGAAGTCTTCCTGGAGGAGGTGACTCCTTGGAGGATAAATCTCAATCAGATAGATGTTTCTAGGCAGATACAATAGCAGATAGTGAGAGTGTGGGGGTTGGAAATATGCAAGGAGTTGGCCTGCAGAGATGAGGCAGGGGAGGATGAGAGAGAGCGGGGATCAGGGAGAGAGGGGGAACCAGATGGTAGAGGTCCTTGGACACATCTTAAACCTTGAGAGGCTTAAGAAGGGAAATAAGCTGAGCAGATTTAGTTTACAAAAAATCTTCTGGGAGGAGCATGGAGAATGGATCAGAAGAGGGCTGAGAATGGAGGCAGGGCGCCCCAGGGGAGGAGAAGGTGAAATAGGCAGGGTATGATGCTAGGGCCCCTGTGAGGGGCCCACTGGTGGGACAAGTGGGCAGATCAGAAGTGAAGGTGGGGCTGGGCAGAAGGCTGGGAAAGAGGAAAGGTGCCGAAGGTGAAGTTCTAATTTCCCTCTTTCAGGGCTGGGCTGGGCTGGGGCTCCTGTTTGCTGTCCAAGAGACCAAATCCTTGAGCTGCAGGCCAAGGTACCTGTAGGCAGGAGGGGCTGCCACTGCAGACACCGCAGGAGGGGCTCCTTCCTGAGGCAGCTGGAGTCTGCTTAGTGTGATCTCCCAGTGATCCTGACCCATGAAAGGAAATTGAAAGTCTTTCCTTACCCCTCAGCACCCCTGTTTGGGATTTCTGGTGCTGCTGGGAGTCAGGCCCTGGAACTGAGTGACTCTGGATGGTTACCTTCCAGATTCATGTTGTCTGGAAATGTGGTCCGTGATGCCTCAGAGAGAAACACTGTGTTTGGCTGCGGGAGAGGGGAAGCCCACCTGAGATTTCCCCCACAGCCCGTCTGTGGCAGGACCCACAGCTTCAGAATGCAGGGAGGTCACGTGGAGCCTCGGTTTTTAGGGTGGCGCTTGTCAGTGTGGTGAGAGGAAGGAATAGATGATGAGGGAATTACCATGGCAATAATGTGGTCTGACTATAAAAGCCAAAAACAAAAACCAAATCCTGTACCAGCTCCCTTCCACTCTATATTCCAGACCCACTTACCAGCTCAAGCCTCCTTTGCTGACTTCCTGTCAAAGCACACAGAGCGTGATGTATGTTAATTTGTCTGCTTTATCTCTGTGTGCTTTTTTTTAATTAAAAAAAGATTTTTATGGCTTTACCATAATCCCTTTATCCTTTTATGTCCTCCGTGGCTCTCCTTAAATTCTCTTCTCCCTCGGTGGCCTATACCAATAGCCGATGACACTAGTTTATGCTAGAGTGTGAGTAACTTGTGGGTTGGCTTAAAATGCAAGTGTCTCTGGGAAGGGCAAATAGTAAGACCAAGGTATGAATCTGTTGGTAGAAACGTGAGTTTCAGAAACAGGGACTTGTCAGGTTTTGTGAAGACCTTCCAGTCATGGCGCATAAGCACCTGCCTGGCCTAAGGATGGGCTGCCTCGGTTCTGGCACATCCCCAGGAGGAGCTGGGAGGTTTCTGTAAAACTTCAGTAAGGCAAAAGGGTCTGTGCTCCTCTTGGCTCTCACTCTGAGGTTCAGGAGCTACCAGGCCTCTGCACAGTGGATTCTCTGTTTCTGGAAAAGGAGGCTCTTTCTCATTTCTGAGCTTTGCTGCTTCCGTCTTCCCCGGATTCCTCTCCCCGTGAGCCTTCTTGGACTCCATGCTCGGGCTTCCAGGATGCTTTGCTCACCCTTCCATACACTCTTGGCACAGGGGCCACATGGAACTCTCTACATACACATGACTGAGTCTTCCCTGTGGACTGTGAGCTTCTTCTCAGGTGCAGGAGCCATTTCTTGCTCAGTGACTTTTAGTTCCAGCAGATAATAAGTGATCAGTAAATACTTTTTCTTTCCCTCCCTCCCTTTGCCTTTCTTTGCCTTTGTTTTCTTTTCCTGGCTGGTGGTGAAATCAGATGACTGCAGCGTGGGAGGCTGAGTGGGTTTGTTTGGGAGCATCCCTCCAGCATTTCTCAAGGATACAATGCCCTCTTCATCAGGCTCTCCCGGGGAGACTGATGACAAAGTCACTATTTGTATCTCTAAGAATCTCAGTGCCGGCTCAAATATAGATGTAAGGGGGAGATGTTGATAGCATGGTTTCCTCTTAGCCCAGGTCTGGCTTTGTAGTGAAAATCCACCACTGGGGGGACTGGCCAGCTTTGACAGGGTGAAATCTGTGGGTTTGAGGAGGCTCCCAAGACTCTGCATCAGGTTCTTGAGTATAAACCCAACATCTAAGATCTTTTTTGCCTCAATTCTGGCTTTTTTTTTCCACTAAGGAGAGCACATGTCTTAGGACAGGAAATTACCCCGATGATTGATGTCTAGCAAATGCAATTAGGGCCCAGCTAAGTGCTCTTCGAGGGGTGCCCTTCCAGCGCGGTGGTCCAAGTTTGGTGGTTGCTTAACAACCGTGCACGTGAGACCTCCTGGTAATGAAGCATTTGTCTCTGTCAGCCTTTGGCCAGCAGAACTTTCTACTCCCTTTAGATGCAGACAGACTGTGGGCCAAGAGGTAGGAATGGCAAGTGGAGCAGGGAAGAGGCAGAGGCTGGGGAGGGCTTCTCGAGAATAAGAAAAGCCAGGTGGGCCAAGGACACGCCATGGCCCCCACAGTGAGGCTACAATAGGAGTTAGGAGTGGAATGACGGGGTAGGGGGTGTTTTCTATGACTGAAAAATATTAAGTGTTTGGAATATCAAGTGTTTAGGGGCTTTGGACAGACAATAAAAATGGCCCGGATAGTGCTCTTGAGGTATTTGTTCTGTACTTGGGCAGGTCAAGAACGTCCTATCAACTTCCAGACCACAAACTCCCATCTGGCTCAGCCACCCACAAACACGTGAGGTAGCACATTCAATACTGACTCCTCTGTGGAGATACGGGGAGGCCAAGGGAGGCCAGCCATCTGCATCCTGCCTGCCTGAGCTCTTAATCAGCTCTGCCACTTAGGAGCAGAATGACCTTGAGCATATTACTAACATCTTGATGTCTCAATTTCCTGACTGTAGAATGGGGGCAGTAACAGTACTTTCCTCTCAGGCTTTTAAGGGGCTCCAACAGAGCAACGTACAGAAAGCCCAGGGCCTGGATCACTGCAGTGTCAACACAGGTCTGTTCCTTCCTCCCCCATCCTAAGCCAGGGCTAATTCACCCTTTTAATGCCTTGGACACCCCCACACACACACACACCCCTTTGGGATCCTAGTGATGCATATAAGACCCTTCTCAGAATATGGTGATGGTTTAAATGTGTAAGATAAAATATATAGGATTGCAGAGAAAACTGCATTTTTATTGGAATGCAGTTATCAAAATACTAAAAAAACCCCACACATTTTCTATATGATAATATATAGGCTTCTTTATTAACGCAGTAAATAACAAGATCTGCTGGCGGGTCTAATAACTACCGTAATTTTGAAATAGTAATAAGCTTAAACAATATTTCAACATATCTGCACCAACTATAATGAGATATAAAAATATATGTGATTTCTATTGGTGACAAAATTACAGTTATAGCTAATGCTACTGTGACTTGTTGCCCATGTTCAAAATGAGAGAAATTGCTAAATCTTGGTTAGAGCTTGGGGAAAATAAAGATGGAGGGTTCTTTTTCCCCATCTAAGTGCATGGGCTCTCTGTGGACCCCCAGGCTAAGGACCACGGCAATAAGGCTTTGTAACATAAGTGATACCATACTTCCTAAATTGTTAAAATAACATTTATTCTCTCATTAGTAAAGCAAAATACAATCATAACAGAAAAGTTAAGAAATATAGACGAAGTGGAAAAAGACAAAGGGAATAAAAACATGCCCCCAGAGAAAACCACTGCCAACACTTAGTGTAGCAGTCTTTGCCTCTTAAGATGTGGAGCACATTGCTAATCGTTATTCATGCACTGAGTCGGCTCCACGTAGGGCTGTAGATTGTGGTTTGGCCCACAAGGTTGTCAAGGCACAGGGGATGCTTAGTAAGGAACCAACTCAAAGCACCAGGAATGTAGGCTGCACACTACACAGAGCCCAGAGGTGGAAAGGGTGCTCCTGCCCTTGACAGCACAGCCACCGATGGCAGGGTGAAGGAAGCATCAGATCAAGGCAGTATTTCATCTTTTCTTACGGCTCAGTAGTGTTCCACTGTGTATATGTACCACCTCTTCTTTATCTAGTCCTCTATCAAGGGACACTTCAGTTGTCTCCATGTGTTGGCCACCATGAATAATATGCTTCAATGAATATAAGGGTGCATATCTCTGTTTGTGAATAAATATTGTCAAATTGTTCGGGTAGGTACCCAGAAGCGGGGTTGCTGGGTCATGTGGGTACTCTAGACTTAATTTTTTTGAGGCACCTGCATACGGTTTACTCTAGTGGGTGTACCAGTTTACATTCCCACCCACTTGTGGCAACATGGATGGTTCTTGAGGATATCATGCTAAGTGAAACAAGTCAGACAGAAAAAGTTAAGAGCTGTATGATTTCACTCATATGTGGCATATAAAACTAAAGGCAACAAATGAACAGACAAGAAAAACAAACAGAAACTCATACACACAGACAACAGTATGGTGTTTACTAGAGGGCATGGGGATAGTAAAGGGTAAGGGGTTCAAATATATGGGGATGGCAGAAGATTTGACTTTGGGTGGAGGGCACACAATGCAATATACAGATGATGTATCCTAGTAATGTATACTTGAAATCTATATATTCTTATTAAACAATGTTACCCCGGTGCATTTAATTTTTAAAAAGCTATTAAGGCAAGAAAAAAGAAACAGAGCTAGGGTACCAACAGTACAGCAGACATACCGGAATCTTCAGCCCCACCACTAACCTCAGGTCTCTTGTTAGACCTGATGAATTATCTCTAGTTAAAATTATGAGTTGTGAGTAATAAAAGTTATTCAGTTGATGAGGGATACCAACTGACTCTACTCCAAATCTACCAGGTGTTCAGATCAGATCCCTAACACTTATAGGCACATAACCCATCCTATATAATAAAAGCCCAAGATGCTAAGTGTCTGGTTGTCCGTTCACCCAATCAAAGCATAATATGCTAATGATATGCTAAGGCTGCTCAACTGCTCATTATGATGTTCACTGACCACCAGGGGACAGATGCTCTAACTGGTAGTTTAGCTTGCTGCTGGGGTCCGGCCAATCGGGATTGAGAAGATAGGCTGGATATGCTTTGGAGCCCTCCTGTGGTCCCTTCCCAGCTGGCCAACTTCCCATGTTCCTCCCTAGCCCTAATAGTGCACTGGTGGGGTCCCTCGACCTGGCCTGCACCCTCTTGAAATTCAGGACCCCTTGGGGGATGTTGGGGAGCTGGTTTCAGCTTGATCCTGCAGGCCAGGCCTAGGGACCCCACTGGTGCATTAATTCATGCACCAGGCCTCTAGTTTAGAAATAATGATGATGCCGTAGCACTGAATCTAGTAGGTATTATCCAATTTATAGAAACACACATGTCTGGCCAGAGCAGAAACCTTATGCTGCCCACATAATCCCCTGTGGGGACACTGTCTCTGGCATGAAAGGGTGGTCTGACATTTGTTCACCTGTGCCCAGTTAGCCCTAGAAGAATGGCTTGTCTAGTCTCTGTTAAATGATGCCTGTGGAGAATCCACTCTGTGTGACTTCAGAACACAATGGAGGCCAGGCCTTAGCTTACTTTGCCTAAGACTAACCCTTTCCCCTTCCCCCCGGAGAACTCAGTCCCATGAGCCCTTCAAGCAGTGGCCAGTTTCTGGGCCCCCTACTTGCCATCCCTCCTGTGTGCACATGAGGTTGTGAAGCCACCATCACCAAGTTGGGGTCCTGCTGCAGCTCCTGGTGAGAACTTCTGGGATATGGAGCCTACAGCACTGGAGCATTGTCCGAAAGCACCTCCCTCCGTCCTCCAGCTCAGACCTTAGAGCACAGTTCTCTTCTGGCCTTCACACATGGCCTTCCTTAATGGTGAGAAGGGTGTTAATGAAATGCTGCCCGCCTTGTTGGCATAGTTGTCAACTCTGATTGTGTGGCTTTCTGGAGGGACCCCCACTTCTTCTGAGCCTGAAGATCAGAGCACAAGGTAACAGGCCAGCTGGGTGCCTGAGTGCAAGGCGTCACCAGGTTTCCAAGTGCTTTTAATAAAACAGTGTGGAAAGGGTGCATGCCCATTTTGGTTCCCCAATGGGTCACTCAGTTAAACCTGGGAAAACTTGCTCCACTCTGACCATATTTTCCATTTGTAATAATGATGAAAGATAATTAGTGAGCCTGTCAGACACCTGCACCTACACTTAATTAATTGCTAATTAAGATATGAGAGAACCGCAGTGTCTCTCACATGTCCTGGCTTTATTAACCATCAGCAAATCTTTCACAGGGGGAAAAAGACACAAAACATAAATTGCCAAGGCTGAGCCCCTCATTTGGCTTGGAAACCAGGGGAGAAAGACTGACTCTTGGTTAGCGTCCTTAAACCACGCCACTCAGGAGGTGGAATTAGGAGGAAAGTTTTGAGTTCCTACCTTCTCCCATGCACTGGGTTAAAGCCTTTTACATCTATTTTCTAAGTTAATCCTCATAGCACTCCTATAAGGAAACGTTATTGTTCCCATTTTACAGATTAGAAAATGAATTAAGTACATATCTTTTCCAAATTTATAGACAATACTTCAGTATATTGGGTAGTTTGTATAGAGAGCTGATCAGCATCCTTGCATGCTATTACTGGAACATGGCTATTACTGGAACATGGCCAGCGATTTGCAGAAAACAAACCTAAACCAACCAAGTACCAAAGTGTAAGCAGACTAACAAAATGAACTTCTCCGTGAAGTTGGAAACCTCTGCAGGTTTCGGTGGCTGTGTCTCACCTAGCTCACCAGAGTCTTTCTTCTGCCTATGATGCGCTAAGGCCAAAGGGGAAGAAACAATGGGCCTCGGAGAAAATCTGTGCTTGGAGTCGGCAGGGCCTCCAGAGCTGCGCTCTGGGATGCCCAGATCCCCAGATCCTGCCTGAGCCATCAGGGGCAGGGACCCCATGTGAAAAAAGTCCAAGCCCCACCCCTTGGGGTCCTGAACACACAAACAGTAAAAGAGGGATCAACCTTGGATGAGGAAAGAAAATATGCTCATTTTTTGGGGCACATTTCATAGGGAAACTTTTTTCCCCAGTGATGAGCTATTACAAGTTGACCCCAGAAAATGGAATGAAAAAAAGGTTGGGCACTTAGCGGGAAAGTGCAGGTGAGTGAGTGGGTAGAGAGAATGGACAGAGAGAGCTTGTCAGTTTGCTGAGGTTGCCAGGGAGCCAGGTCAGCATGCACCTTAGTCCTGCGTATGTGTATACATCTCCTGTGGTTCTGTGTCCCCTCTCCCTCCTTCCACCCCCGGAAGTGTGTAGGTTAAAAGGATTTGGGAGCATCCGTTCTGCGTTTAATATTTATCTCTGCTGCTGATCCTGGAACTTGGTGCCACAGACATACTTGCCCACATTGTGACTCAGCCGCATCAATTTTTGTTATAATAATTCTTCCCCTTGTCACTGTTTATATGAAAATCTACTGCAAGAAAAGGCCTTTGTGTGGTGTCTGTTCAAGGCTGTGTGGCTTGTTGCCCGGGTGAAATGGATCTGTTAGTGAGGTGCCGCAGGTTGCATCACAAGGACCAGCATGTGAGGTGCATGACCTCAGGAAGCCCGGCACACACTAGCTTGAATTCAATGTGGCCATTGTGCAGCCCACAGTGTGAATCCTGATTTTTAAAGCTGATGAAATGGAAAAGCACCGAGGACTGGGACACAGGAGCCCTGCACTCTAATTATCTAAGTGACTGTGTTTGGTGCATGCTGCCCTCAGTGACTTCATTCTGTTACGGCTGCCACTCCCTCGTCCCCCTCCCTTGTAGGCAGTGCTCCTTGAAGGTGGAGGCTGAGTCTTCCTTTTGTATGCCCAGTGTCTGGCGCAGGCCTGGGCACCCAGAAGGCTCTTAATAAATGGTTGCTCCCAATGAGTGGTTGCACCACTCATACACACATAGGTATGCATGTGGTTGTGTGAGTGTGAGGGAAAGTACAAAAGTCTCCATTCCTTCTGATGTGGACAGGGAAGGAGGGAGAAGAGGTAGAGAGAGGTAAGTAATAGAGAAGAAAATAAGGAGACTGCACTAAAAAAGGCTGGATGCATAATTTGGTCTTTGTTTAAATAAAGTACGGGTGTGCGTGCATAAATAAATGAGGGGAAAATGATGATGTACATATGTTAAGTCAAAACAAGTTACAGAGTATTTCAGTTAAAAACTATAATTAAAACATCCCATATATCTGTATATCTGTGCATAATTAGGTTTAAATGAGCAGAAGGGAAGGTGGATGTGCGGGTGCTGTGGGGCACCCTCTAACTGAGACTTTCAACCCACAGCTACTGGGAGTGTTGGCCTCCGTCAGCTCACAGCCAAGTTCCTGTTCAGGAGTTGCTCTCAGCCAAAGGGAGCTACTTTGCAGGAGGTTGTGCCTGGCCCCTCTTCTGGGGGTTGCTCAGATCCAAAGACTGGTGGGGGTCAAAGGCCTTTTCCTTTTCAATGCAGAACAGTTCCTGAGCTCTTCTGGTCAGTTCCACTCCATATGCCCCATTCTTCTCCCCCCCCCCCCCCCGGAGAGGATGCAATGTGTGGAAGTAAACCTTTCATGCACATACACTGTCCTGGTCTCTCTCTTGGGAACTTGACTTATGACTGTGGCAGGATATGTACTTGTCTATGAGTATGTTACCTCATGGGCTAAGATTGGAAGGAAAGGATTAATTTTTCCTCTATCCATCTACATATGAATTCACTTATTACAATGAGCACTTGTTGATTTTATAATCTTAAGAACATCATAGAAAGAAATTTAAAGTGCAGTAATATATGCAACTTGATGAATGAATGGCCATGCTTATATGTAGTTGGAGAAATAAGGATAAAATAGAGTGTCAAAGGTATCAATGTTTGATGAACAAAAATAAAGGGGACTTTGCCAATGCTTTTGATGACTTTTGACGTAGTTGTTTCAAAAGTGATAGAACCAGCTTTCTAAGAGTGAGGGTACCACCTCACAGATAAAATGAGAAGAAAAGGGATCAGTGGCTGGAAGCAAGAAAGGAGAAAGAGTTGTGATTTCATAGGAAAAGAGACTTTGTAATATCAGAGCTATCTGCCTGGGGAAAAAGAGGCTGCAAATGACACTGTCCAAAGGACCTGTAACTTTTCCATTTCATGAGCAGCCAGATTAGAATTGGAGAGGGAAAATACCTGGCATTTTCCTGCAGCACCTCCCTGCTCTGGGACCTGGCACAGCATTGATGACCAGTCTCCCTCCTGGCAGCAAAGCAGCCTTGGGATCTCACCCAGCCCCGCTCTCTAGGCAGCCACTGTGGATGTGCTGGAGGATTCACCAGCGATAAAATCTATTCACTCCTCCAGAACTAAGTGATTTTTCCGCTTCCTCTAATTCCAAGGTTCCATCAGGTCCTCTGGGGAAGATTGATTTATTCAGGAATAACTTAGATCAGCAAGCCTCTACCTTAGCCAAAGGCTTATGCCTTCAACCATTCAGTGCTACTTGATTTTTGCAAATACATCCTCTTTAGGCACTTCTAAATGAGATTCCTGAGGCTCATTGTGTTCTTTGGAGAGGGCTCAGAGGATTTATGGGAAGCATGCCCTCGGCAGCAGAATCATCCTGCTGGGGTCTGTGTCAATGGTCCCTGGGGATCGTGTAGGGGTACCTGGTCTACGTTCTGCATAGGAACCCTGCTTAAAGAGATGAACACGTTGCTGGCATGGAAACTATCCCCTATAATCAATGTCACTGCTTCTTTGAGCTGTTGTGTGCTGGCACTGTGCTTGGGACAAGAGCTGAGAAGCAGCGAGCAGGACAGAGAGTCTGCCCTTGAGGGGTTAAGAGTCCAGAGTGAGAACAGCTCCAATGAAGAGCTGTAAAGTAAGTGGTGACTTTCTTAACATTGGAAGCCTCGGAGGTTAAGAACTTAAGAGGGCCCCAGGGATGAGTGGCTTCCCAGAGGAAGTGTCAAGCATTGGTCATAATTAGATCATGTAGGCAGGTGACTGTGGCCACCTTCAAAGATCTCAGAATCGATTTGCTCCATACAACACATTTCTGCATTTAGAATCATTCTGCAGAATTTTTGTCTTAAATATTTACCACTTTATTGCAAAGCTATTAGGATTCATAAAAGATAATTGAAACAAATAGAACTCTCTGGTGAGGGGAAAGTAACTTAATAAATAATGGTTTGCTTTGCTTTAGAAATCCGCATGCTGTACCTCCCAGTGTTTTGAAAAGAAGACGTGGCATTGGGATGGGAAGGGAAACCGAGGTTCCTTGTTTTGAAACCATAATATATTTCTTCCTATTCCTGTTTCAGGTGGCCGTGTCATCGCAGCTGCACAGAAGCAGGTTTTCCAGGTGTTAGGGTTGAAGACCTGCGGGAAGAAAGAGCATCGAAGACACCATCACTAAAGGTACCCTTTCCTGTGCCTTTTTTTTACTACCCGTTATTGCAATAGCCAGTGTGAGACTTTCACTAGGGCCTGCACATTCCCAGGGATCTGGGCCTGTGTCTGCAACAACGGCCTGGGGACAGTCCCTGCAAGGAGGGGGTCAGGAGCATTAGCTCCCCCGGCTTCAGGCCATCATAGAAAAAACTAGAGAAAACCACGGTTTGGGCTTCTCATAAAATATTTCTGAAATGCGTTTCATGATGTGGTTGGTAATAAAAGTGTGTTACTGTGCTCACCCAAGCACAGTAGGAGGCTAAACCTGATTCCCACCCAACCGCGCCCGCCTGGGCCGCATGAATCAGTCACTAAATTATTCACCAGCCTGGCTCGAACATTTCTGGAGTTCCAAACCTCTTATAAACCATTATGAAAAAATATCCATCCCGTTATCTCTATCCATAACTATTTATATGGCCAGGGGAAAAGCCTGTCGTTTTATTTCTTTTAATTTAAAGGCTTTCCTAATTCCTTTTTCACACCACATATATATGTCTAAAGAATTTTCAGGTTGAAATAATAGCCTCTAAAAAATGGTCCGTGGGAGAAGGCTCTCAGATTCACAGGGCTGACAGGCACGGTGAATATTTTGCTCCCTTAATAACTCTCCCTGGCACTGAAACCTGATATGCTGAATTGGGAACTTTTCAAACTGGCAAGGCACTTTTTTTTTTATTGTACAGAACAATGATAATATACCCACAGCCTTCTCTCTCAATTTGTTGATGTGGTGGCTAAAGTTTGTTCTTGAAAAAAAAAACACATTTCCTGTCTCAGATGTACCATGAGCTCATTATCCATAAGAAAACCCATGTTAAAATCAACACAGATTATCCTAGTGATACCTTGCCTCACTTGGGGACACTTGACTACAGAGGACCCCAGGCCATTTAAAACACCTTTGAATGTACAAACTCACCAGAGAAATCATTGCATTAAGCTGACTATCAGTCATTCATACTTGAGAGTGAATTGCTTACTTTGGTGCTTCTAGGCTAAGAGCTGGTTGAAATTTAAGTTCTCTGCAACCAAGCAGAGCTGCCAGGGGGTGGACCCCATGACAACTAGGGGTGTCACAAGAGCATCATTGGAAATGCATTAAGATGGAGACCTTGTTACTTATCAGCACTCTGCTCAGAGTACTTGTGTAGCTGAAAGAATATTTGACAAACCACTTGCATTGAAAGATTAAAGTACTCTCCCTCCTACCCCCAAGAGAAACTTGGTCAAGTGAAAATAGTGCTCTCTTACCTGACTTCCAAATAAGGTGGGTTCAGTGGGAGTACCAGATCTAGGGTGCTATCATCCTCCTCTTCATCGATACTGAATAAATATTTCAAGAATTTTGGTGTAAAGGTGAGATAAGTTATTAGCTTGGAGCACCCACATATTTTCATTCAGCCCTAGTATCTGAAGGTTTGGATGGAGGGGTTGGAAGGATAAAGGAGGGAGCCCGGACCCCACCAGAGGATCTGAGAAGCTGGTGTGCAGGGGGCAGGGAGTAGGAAGAGAACCACCGTATCCTTTCTGGAGCAAGCCTTACTTGCCCAGTCCTTCCCAGGGCACCAATCCGCAGGCTGGATCAGAGAATGTTCTCAAAAGGCAAGGATGAGTCTGATATTTAAAGAAGGGCCTATGACATTGTGATGCATAATAAGAAATATATATATATTTGTCTTCATCCCATTTCTGGCACAGAGCTCCTAAAACCTTGGCATTTCCTAAGTGTGATAAGAAAGATAAAGGTGTCTTGATATTTCAGCAAATACCTTTCACTATCAGGGATGGGGAATGTTTTTTTCTCTCACAGGCCACTTGGGTATTTATAATATCATTCGTAGGCCATATAAAATAATAACTTAAAAATTAGCCTGCTATACTTAGTCAAATATTTAATTAGCTCACCCCTTATTGCCTTGGTAGGGCCAAACCAAATGATTTACAAGCCTTAAATGGCCCTCAGGCCCCACATTCCCCACCCCTGCCTTATGTTAATGAGATGATTTGGGGAAATTCCCTAAAGATGGGGGCTGGTTGCCAAGGGATCCAAACATGTGATTGAAGGATTGACATTTTTCAGTTCCACCCCTGATCTATGGGGAGGGGAGAGGGGCTGGAGATTGAGTTGAATCACCAGTGGCCAATGATTTAATACTTATGCAATAAAGCCTCCATAAAACCCGAAAGATTGGGGTGCAAAGAATTTCCATGAGAACAGAGAGGCTCCTTTGATTGGGACCTCACCTTATGGGTCTCTTCATCTGGCTGTTGATTTGTATCCTTCAATATCCTTTGTAATAAACCAGTAATCTAGTGAGCAAATGGGTTTACTGAATTCTTTGAGCTGCTCTAGATAATTAATGGAAACCAGGGAGAGAGTTGTGGGAACCTCCAATCCGTATCCAATGGGTCAGAAGCAATGGTGACAACCCAGACTTGTGATTGGCATCTACAGTGGAAGACAGTCTGGTGGGTCTGAGCCCTCGACCTGTGGAATCTGATGTTGTCTCTGGGTAGATGGTATCAGAATTGAATGTTGCAGAGAATCGCTTAGTGTGGGGGGAAACCCACCTCAGAATTTGTGTCAGAATCAGATTGGTCATCCCAAAGCACATCAGAGCCATAAACACCCCAGAGTTAAGTTCCATTTCAGTTTAGGACTAACAGTAGTCTTTTCAGACTCCCACCAAATGTGCGGGGCCTCCCTTGAAGCCAATTTACAACTGCCAATGAGTCCAGGCATGGGTCCTGCCGGCCTCCTA
The DNA here is from genome assembly GCA_963924515.1 of Vespertilio murinus. Classification (NCBI taxonomy): domain Eukaryota; kingdom Metazoa; phylum Chordata; class Mammalia; order Chiroptera; family Vespertilionidae; genus Vespertilio; species Vespertilio murinus. The sequence goes on along the minus strand of OZ004719.1, from coordinate 17,986,918 downwards.
AGGGTGAGACTTCTCAGAAATCCACAGAAGGCAGTGTTAGAGGTCCTTCTCAGAAGCACCAGCTGCTCTGTTGAAATCTCAAAGCCACCTCGTGGCATGGAGGTCAGTTATCTTTCTCTGCTAACCCTTGTTATGTGTGTACACTGGACATTACAGGAGAGCATGGATTGTCCAGAGGAGCCCTCTCCCCCTGTACTCACAGATGGCTGTTCACCAGCTTGGTCTGGTGTTGGAATAGCAGAGGTCATCCAGTAAGAAAGTGTTGGTTGCTTGCCGATTCTTTAACAATTCAAACCAAGATGCACTTCCCAGGCTGCCTCCCTCAGCCTACTGCTCCCCTACCTTCACTCCCCATGCATTTGAAAGCAGCTTACTTTAAAAGCTGATTAGATGAGCCCTTAATAACATTAGAATTTAAATGGCCCCAGATAGGCTTTTAGCTTCTTGCCAAATTGAGATAAATGTGATATTTGGGGAGCTGAGCTCCCAGCTTCAAGGCTGCTCTGGACCGCAGATGGGTTTTGAAGCAGTGTGTGTTACGTGCCCTTGAGTCAGCTCTGACTCCTGGTGACCCTACGAATGACTGATGTCCATAATGTACCATGCTCAACAGCCCTGCTTACCTCCTGTAGATTCATGCCTATGGTTTCTTTTATGGAGTCAATCTATCTCATGTTTGGTCTTCCTTTTACTGCTGCCTTCTGTTTTTCCCAGGATTATTGTCTTTTCCAAAGAACCTTGCCTTCTCCTGATGTGCCCAAAGTAGGACAGCTTCAGTTCTGTCATTTTTTGCCTCCAGCAATGTTTCTGGCTTAATTTCCTCTAGAACCCCTTGTTTTTCTATCTGGCAGGCCAGGGTATCCATTGAACTCTCTTCCAACACTATATTTTAGATGAATCAAGTTTTTTCCTTATCAACCTTCTTCACTGTCTAACTTTCACATCCGTACATAGTAACTGGGAATATGAGGATATGAATTATCTTAGCCCTGGTATCTGTTGACACATCTTTGCCATTGGGGATCGTTCCTAATTCTTCCATTGCTGCCCTTCTGAATCTCAGCTTTCTCTTGATTTTTGGCTGCAAGTCTTGATTTGAATTGATGATTGAACTGAAGTAAGAAAAACCTTAACAATTTCATTGTCTTTGTTGTTTGTGCTAAAGTTGTATATTTTGTTTGAAGTCATAGTTTTGTCTTCTTGCTGTTCAAATTCTTGCTTTGGCACTTATTTCACTTTCATGAGAAGTCATTTCAAATCATGACTACTCTCTGCCAATAAGATGGGGTCATATGCATATCTTAAGTTGTTGATGTTTCTTCCAACAATTTTCAGTACTCCTTCCTTTGTGTCTAGCCCAGTTTTCATAGGCTGCAGTCTGCATACAGACTGAGCAACCAGGAAGATAAAGTGAACTCTTGTCTGACCCTGCTGTCTGTAGGAAACTACCTTTTCCCATAGAGAAAGGTGGTTCTGTAGCCTGAAATTGAGGGGGTACGCATCTACAAGGTGTCTTTCATCTCTAAAGGTCTGGGATTCTGTGTGTAGATGTATCTCCATGATAGAAATTTTTAAGAAAAGGTAAGTTGAGGCCAAGGGACACAGGCCAGCATTAAAATTTGGGAAACAATCTATGAGAAAACTTTTCTCTGTACTCCCACACTCTCTGATAACATTTTAGTTCTGGGCAATAAATCTTTATTGAGCAACTACTATTTAGTCATTGAATTCAATATTAATGTTGTGATTACCTGATCATTATATAGAATGATCAGAAGTATGAGTGTTTCATCTTGGTGAATATACTTAGTCCCTCTGTAACTCTTACAGGTAGATTCAGTGCTGGGAGGGAAACGCACTCATCAAGCCATTGAGCTATGACTGCCTTCCAATTTAATACTCTTCTGGAAGTTTTAGTAAAAGTAAAAAACAGAATGGAAAGAGGTACTGTGAGAAAGGGACCAAAAGTGAACATAAATGGATTGTTAAATGCTGAGATGAATGGATTCTTCAAAATAAGTAAACAAAAACTCAGTTGTCTTTTCTTTCCCATCATTTCCCAACCAAACCAAGCAACTGGTGTTTTCAGATAGAAATCTTGAGGTTATTTTAAAAAAACATGGCTTGTCAAAACCGGTTTGGCTCAGTGGATAGAGCATCAGCCTACGGACTAAAAGGTCCCAGGTTCAATTCCGGTCAAGGGCATGTACCTTGGTTGCAGGCACATCCCCAATAGGGGGTGTGCAGGAGGCAGCTGATCAATGATTCTCTCTCATCGATGTTTCTGGCTCTCTATCCCTCTCCCTTCCTCTTTGTAAGAAATCAGTAATATATAAACTAAAAAAAAAACATGGCTTGCCCTTTTGATGGGTAGGTCATTGCAGAAATGCCCCTGAATTTAAGCTTCCTTTTAGAAGGTTCACCAAATAATTACCCCTTTTAGAGCCTTTCAGAAGCGGCCAACCTTGAGCTTCAACCTTGCATTTGCATTCTGGTGAGAAAAACCCATCTGCCATGTTTCCCTGAAGTAACACTGAGTTCTTTTTCTTTTTTTTTCCTTTCTTACTTTTTTATTAAACTCATTGGGATGACATTGGTTAATAAGGTCATATAAGTTTCAGTATACAGTTCTACAGTACATCATCTGTATATTGCATTGTGTGCCCACGACCCACAGTCAAATAATCTTTCGTCACCATAGATTTAGCCCCACTTACCCTTTCCTCTGGTAACCATCGTACTGTTGTCTGTGTCTGAGTTTCAATTTTATATCCCACATATGAGTGAAATCATATGGTTCTTAGGTCTTTCTGACTGACTTATTTCACTTAGCATAATATCCTCAAGGTCTACCCATGTTGTTGCAAATGGCCATATTTCATCTTTTCTTATGGCTGAGTGTATTTCATCTTTCCTTTGGGCTAAGAATTATAAGGTGCCACACAGGAGAGGAGGGAGGAACCTGGGTCTGGGTTAACCTGTTCCTCCTGCTCTGGTCCTAAGAGTCTAAGACTCAGTAGCCTTCAGGGACCCTTGAAGAGGAAAATACTTGTATTCATTTAGACCATGGCTCCAGTGGATTCAAAGAGAAACTGTAGTTTGAATGTGAATAGTCATGGGAAAGGGCATCACATTTAAGAGGGTGTTGTGGGACCGGTTTGGCTCAGTGGATAGAGCGTCATCGGCCTATGGACTGAAAGGTCCCAGGTTCGATTCCAGTCAAGGGCATGTACCTTGGTTGCGGTCACATCCCCAGTAGGGAGTGTGCAAGAGGCAGCTGATCAATGATTTTCTCTCATCAATGTTTCTAACTCTCTATCCCTCTCTCTTCCTCTCTGTAAAAAATCAATAAAATATATATATTTTTAAAAGAGGGTGTTGCTCTGAAAGTTAAAGTACTTTTGAATATCCACTTGTATTTTCTCTCAACATCTGGCAGTTCCATGGGGAAAATGTACGGATGTTGGGTGTGTGGGATGGCAGGTTACAGGTAGGGTCATCGCTCCCTTTGCTCAGCATGGGGCCATACAGAAAGGGATCTATTTAGTCCTGCTCCTCTCCTCAGGATGTCTCTGCATGCTGCTGCTCCTGGCTTTGTCCTGTCTGTCTAGGGACAACGTGTCCCTGCTTCTTGCAAGGCAAACTCTCCCACTGAGTTAATTCTCAGCCTCTTTTCTGCCACCTGCTGTGGAGCCTTTCTCCATTCAGTGGTTCCACTCATATCCTCTCACTTCCTGTACGTTCTTCTCCTTCTGCTGATAAACAAGCCTTGGTCGGCAAACAAACAGCTTTTTCATGATTGTGTGACTCTCTAACGCCTTCTTTTACCCAAATTCTATGAAAGAATACTCTACACTCATTCCCCATCATGTATTTAACCCTTAATCCCATGGAAAATGCTGTATCTACCTATCCACATAGCCAATTAGATTTAATTTGGCAAAAGGCAGAGATCACCTGCTCTGTGCTGTGCCCAGTCTGGGCTCTGACCACAAGGAGAACACACTGTTATAAGGTAGCTGAGCATGCCAACCCCCCTCAGCAAATTATAAGGTATGTGGTAAGTGGGATGAAGGGGTCATGTACTATAAAGAGGCAGGGACAATCAGCCCTGTCTTGGGGCAGAGGACCATGAGGAATGTGCCATAGGAGCTCCACAGACAAATGGGAAACCCAGGAAGGGAGAAAAGGAGAGAAGGAGATGGCAAGTCCAGGTAGAAGGAGCAGCGTGGGCAAGGTCATTGAAGCCACTTAGGCAGCAAGACATGTAGCGGGCACTGTGTACTCTGTGAGGAGAAAAGGGTGTTAAGACGTCAATGTCAGAGAATGACAGACTGTTTATCTTCAAGTGTGAGAGCCTGAGAGACTTGAACGCTTTCTTGAAGACATTGAGGACAATGGAGGTTCAAAGCTGAGCCGGGACACAACCAGATTGCCTTTTTTTTAAATGGCTCAGGAAGCAGCACTTAGAAGGGGATATCAGGTAGGAAGCTGCTCTAATCATCCAGATAAGAGGTGATAGGACCTGAACCAAGAGTGGATCCAGGGCTGGGAAAGAAAGTCTTCTTCATCCTCCATGAATCCCCTTTGGACCAGCCAATCAGATGTTTGCTCTTCCTGAACTATTGCCTCTATTGTGCTCTTCTTATTGTACATACTCAGCTGATATTACAGTCATTTGTGTATTTCTCTGATTTCCTTTAGCAGATTATATCTTTGTCTCCCTTTCCTCAAATTACAATACTTTGTTGATAACAAACGCTGAAGAAAAGGTTATTTTTCTTGAATTTTCAGGCACTTCACACCATGAATAATTGAGGAATCGGCCATGTATAAGTGCTCATCATTTACATAATTGTGTAAACAAGCTGATAAATTTATTTTTAATTTTTCCTGTTATTTTCATGATCCCAGGATGCCTTGCTCTCTTCTCAGTGCTCCAGATTTTAGGGGTCTAGGAACCAGTGGCAGAGGCTCTGTGTGGCTCTCGCCTCCCCCTCCAAGGGAGGCAGTTGGAAGGAGGGAACAGATGATTGCGTTGATTGAATATGAAAGCCATGTGCAAATATTGAGAAATATGCTGTCTGAAGAGACAGCATCGCACTGCATGCTGGGACCCGTGCAGAGTCCCGAAGGTCAGTGAGCAGATACAGATTGATTAAGCTAAGTACTTACTGAAATTGCTTTACAACATACTGATGAGAATTGATCACAAGCAGGACCCGTATTTGTCGTGAACATGCTTATGTAAACGCGCCCTTTAGTATGCTGTCAGAGCAAATTAACCGTCTAGACTTTTCCCCAAATAAACGTAGCCACGGTACCTCTAATAGGTGGTAGGAAGTTAACCAGCACTTACGTTTCGTGATTGGCTTTTTCTACCCGTGGACCCGATTGGCCCAAAACAGCTTTTATTGTGGCAACTTGCCATAACCCTGAGGTTAGCCCCTCTCTCTTTCCAGTGCCAAGCCAAGGGATTCTAATTGGCCAGAACTCACTCCTGTTCAGGGTGATACTCAACTTTCTCTTAAGCCCCATCCCTAGCTCCTAGGAAACGAGGAGCCAGCATTCTCCTCACCCTGGACTACATCCAACAGGCGGAAGCAGGGGCTGTGAGTGCACCAGCCTGGGGCACTTCAGCAGAGAAGACACGGGCAAGTGGAATGGGGCAGATAAAAGGCAGGGCAAGGCAGATAAAGGTAAAATAGGAGAGAGAAGCAGAAGGCCTAGTGGCAGGTCTTTCTTCAGTAATTTTCATGTGCCAAATACAAGAGGATAAGCCACGGGCCACACTGAAGAAGGACATATCATAGAACCTGCTCTGAAGGAGCATAGGGTTTAGTTCAAGGCAATTCTAAATCCAGAACACAAATAAAATACTAACACACAACCATATAATGAAGTGCTGCACCCTGGCACTGGCTGTGTCTATTGCCGAAATAAAATGGAAATTAAATGTACATAAGAAATATACAGTGCGATTGAAACTTTGCCAAAATGTAATGGAAATGAATAGAAATAGAATGGAGTGACATAAGGGCTCAGGAGAGTGGAGATGACCATGGAAGACCTCATGGGAGAGGGCATAGGCATCGAGCTGAGCCTTGATGGAGAGGTGGCACAAAGCCAGGAAGGCAAAAGGACACCCGGGGCTAGGGAAGAGGAAGACTTAAGGGAGAGGAAGAAAGAGAAAAAGAAAGGAAAAAGTTGCCAATGACCGTGATGGTCGAGCAGTCCCCACAGCTGCCTCGCACCCTCGGGTTTCTGTACCAACCCTTAGATTGCCTTGGCCAGAGACCAGCAATCTAGAGACAGAAAATATGTCAGCGGTCTCCGTGGTCTCTGCAGGGTTGGCCTAGTGCCAGCCAATTTCTGTTGTCTCTGTAATCACAAAGTGAAGCATCTTTTTCTTGTGTTTGCTTGAGTAGAATGCTGTTTACACAGAAAGACTCACACTTCGGACTGCTCTTTGACAACTGAGTTCTCATATTAGTAACAATGGGGTGTGGAGAACTCACAGAAACTTCATGCAGATGAGGCAGCTGAGACGTCTTCAGGCTTCATTAGCTGACAGCCCCATAGCCTCTGAGCAATGGAGAGGCTGGTAAACTAAGGATAATTTATTAGGTATACTTCAAGTGGGTTTTATAGAAAGAGCAGGACATTGCCTGCGAAGTATACTTTGGTTGGCACTGTGAAATCTGTCTGCCCTAAAGATTATTCCCCCACCCCACCCTTACCTCCTCTCAAATGTTAAGAAAATAAAATAAAAATAAAAATCACTTGATTCTGCCATTTGTCTCAAATCATTCCATTTAAGAGGAATTCTTGGGAAGGCCTGGCCCCTCTCAGATGTCCTTTCTGAAAGGCAGGTATTCCCAGAGAGACACATTTATCCAACCTAGAATGCTCATTATTTTATTAGATCATTAATTTTTTTGTCTAAAGGCTACTGGGGGAGGAGAATGAAGAGAAGAGGGTGAGAAATGATGGAGGGAGGAGAGGGGGAATTTATTATTTTTTTAAAATAAATCTTTATTGTCCATATTATTACAAATGTTCCTCATTCCTCATTTTGAAGAATTGGCATTAGAACACTCAAGGGGCCAAAGGGCCACAAGTGGCTCGTGAGCCGCAGTTTGCCGACCACTGGCTTAAGAGAACAAAAAGGTGGAGGAACAGGACAGGCCTAGCAGAAGAGGGCCATTTGTCAGCCCCACATTTTTCCAGGGCAGGCTGAATGGGCATGTACACAGCTAAGTCAGGTTCAACCACAGCAAAACCACACGAGTCTTTCCTTAGGCGCAGAGAAGAAAATGCCCAGCAATCACACACAGGGAAGCACAGTTGTGTCAGTGGGCCAGCGGACTACCAGGATTCCCAGCTGAGTCCGCAGGGTACAGAGAAGCTGGGAAATGATTTAAGAACTACGATGATGAAACTCGGTGAGAACTCTGATAGTCCACTACCAGAAACACAGATCCTGTGAATGTTTAATCTGAGAGATTATTCATGTCCAACTCTCATCTTCTAGCTAAAGGGAAATGGAGCCCTGGGGGAGTTAAGACTTGCTAAGTGCTGTTTTGATCACTTTCTTTGTATTAACCCATTCACTCCTCCAAGTAACCAATAATAATAGGTATTATTATTATGGTACAGAAAGGCTAAATAATTTACCCAAGATCAAACTCAGTCAGTGGCAGAGTAGGGATTTGAACTGAGATAGTTGTAGTCCAGAGCTCCTCCACATAAGCCCACCCTAAAAGATCCATTTGAGATCACACAGCCAGACACCAGGAAGAAAAGGCCGTCTTAGTCATTTGGACCCTGGCACGTGCAGGTTAGCCTGTAACCATCACTCATGCAATGGTGAATGCCTGTTGGGAGAGACCACGACAGGTCTGGTAATTCCTCATGGGTCTGAAAGGGAAGCTGAGTGTCATGGTGGAATCGGCCATCCCTCCACACTCAAGGAGAGGTGAAGGGGGTGTCGTTGAGCCACTACCATCAAACCTGTGACTATTATTGAGAATGGTCTAGAAATGAAAGAGGGGATAGATCTCTTGGTAAAGAGGAGGACCTTGAGATAACACAATCATAAAGTTTACATTGATGAAGTTTTAATAGTGACTGATGCCACAGCCATGGAAGCAGAGTGTGAGGACAAAGAGGGCGAGGCATTGAGTCACTCAGGGAACCACGCTTTCTGGATGCTCACTTTGTCCAGCTGCTAAGTGCTCTGGAAAGGAAACGAGGTTGGTCTGGTCCACCATGAGCTTACAACCTGATGGATCAAACAGAGCAGTGCGGAACTCTTTTCTCCCCGTGCACACACACTGGAGTATCAGAGATGCAGGGGTGCACCCCCATTATGTTGACATGGACTGCCTTGAAGAAGAAATTGGTAGCTGGGATTCGTGGGGTCAGAAAGGCAACCATAACAGAGGGCTGGCAGATGGGATTCTGGTGTTTTTAGATGAGGATTACCATGATTTGGCTGCGATGGGAAGAGAAATGAGCAGTGAGCTGTAAATCAGAATGACAGTGACAATAGTGAAATTGCCATGGACAGTGGCGGATCTTTTGTGGTTAACCTTGTCGTGGCTGATTCAATGAAGGAAAAGAAGGGGCTTCTAACAGTAATGGGGAGTGTAGAGCACCTGTCTAGTGTGTAATAGGAATGGCTGTAGCTTTATCAAAGGTGGCCAGGGTCTGGTAGTGTAGAGGGGTGGATAGACATTGAAACTGTTATGGGAACAATTATGATTGTAACCAAGGTAATAATAAAGATAATGGAGTTGTAATTGAAAAACTGGTGGCTGGAAAGAAGAAGGTGAGGGCAGCCGAAATGGAGAGGGGGCGATAAGGGAGGTAATGGTGGTGTCGGGAAGGTAATGGAGTTCTAATGTGATGATGACTCCAAGGGGTGGGGAATGATCATCTTAATGGAAGCAGGAGGGAGTGCGATGCAGGTGAGAACTGTATGCAGAGCATCCATCAGAACAGCCACGTTATGAACAGCGACACCCAAAGTTCTCATTACAGCGGGAGTCCTAATGGACCCTGGACAAAGATAATGCCGTTAATGGAAAAGATGATGACCACCATGAAAGTCAGGAGCCTGGTGATGGTATTTAGAACCAGCTACGGGGGTGGGGAGAGAGACGAGGGGAGGAATGGCTGTGGCTCTGAGGGGGACCGGTGTGGACATACCTGTAGGTTCTAGGGCGGAGGTTCCTGAGCACTGTCACTAGGCCCGTCCTGGGGGTTACTGGACTCTGATGCAGCTGCTCCTGCTTGTGCAAGGCATTCATGGTATGTGAGGGAGACGGGATCAACAGACGTGGCTGCAGCAACAATTTGAGCTTACGGTCTACATTTTGGTTTTAAATTAGGCCTGATGACACCCTAGCTCAGAGATATTATTTCTGTGAGCAGATGAGTAAACAAAATGTCTGGGCAATACACAACTTTGCAGCAGAAGTGACTGTGCACCGAGGATGATTGTTTTTGATACATTAATTGAACCATGAGAGAGAAGTGGGAACCATCCTCCTGCACTCCCTTTTAACTTCGGAGGCTTGAGCTGGGGAGAGGCGGTGGCGGCTGGTGCTGGTGGTCTGGCTGGAGGCTCTGATGTGGGCTCTGCAAAGGAACCCGGGGAATGGCTTCCACAGGCCCCCAGTGCTACTGGGATTTCTGCATCGAGCAGCCTAGAGATGTACACAGAGTGGAGGCCATCTGCCTGAACACAAGCAGATGGTCCCAGACCCACACCAGGCATCCAGGAGACGCGGGCACGATGGAGAACCTGTGCGGGGAGCAGAGACAGCACATCGGCTCGTCACCTGCACAAGGAGGCCTTCAGGGAGACCAGGTGTCCTCTGGCTCTGCTCCCTAAATACCACCTCTCAGACCAACTGCTCCCAATGCACTGGGAAACCTTGTACAAATGACAGATTCCCGGTCCCACCTCATGGAGAGTCTGATTCTGTTGGTGGGGGTGGGGTCTGTGAATTCATATTTTACAAACTCCCCTGGAAATTTTCTCTTATAGTCTAGTGTGGGAACCACTGTCCAAGTGTTTGCCTGGGGTCCTTGTAGGGATAACGTTGGGCAAGAAGTGGCGAGAGCAGATTTCACAAGTGTTGGCCAAACTCACCTTTAGAGTAGATTTGCCCTAATAATAGGACTTAAGAAGCACTCAGTAGTCTCTGCTACTCAACCAGCCTGCCCCTCCACCTGTGCCTGCGGCAGGCTTTTCCCTCAATGAAGAGCCACACAATTGACATAAGCAGGTTGCCAGTCGGTAACTCCTAGAATGGCTGAGAAGGAGGCAGTGTGGGGCTACAGGCTATTTCAGCTAGAAGAGAAGGGGGGAAGTGATACAAGGACTGCAGTGTGTGGGCAGACAGAGGAAATGTCCAGAAAAATGTTTCAAGGACACCCCCCCACCCCGTTGGGGGAGTGATCATGGGTATAAAGATGAGGGAGGTACCGCCATGTGTCCTTGAAAGGTTTCCCCACCCACTCTCAGATGTATTATTTTGTTTGTCAGGATTCTCAGAGATTAAAAGGGGTCAATATCATAAAAATATTCAACTTACTGTTTGGGAAGTACAAGTTATTTCTGTCCTTATATGGCATATAAATTGTGTGCCTATACATACAATTTATACATATAAATTGTGTGTTTACACCTAAATCAACAAAAATGAGGAAACGGGTATAATAACTAAACAATGCATTATAAAGAAAATGTATTCTTTTTCAGTTGCTGAACAAAATGATAGACTGTTTCTCCATAGCCCGAGTTCCATATTTTCCTGTTCCCTTTGATGTGAACGTTTATAGAGCCCCGGAAATTACTGGAAGAGTCCAGTAAAGAGCCATTATCACTTCAGATGGGAAACCCAGTTCCTGTTGGGACCACTTGCCCAGACCTGTCCCAGAGAAACAGGAACTCAGAGTATTATTCCACGATCCCTTGCCGGGTAGAGGAGCTCACCCCTGCTTCATCTGCTTGGGAATCGTTCAGGCGATCAGATGGAGGCTGTGGTGGAGAGCAAGTTCAAGAGCACAGTGTGGGCCAGCTCCTCAGTGGGGGTCTCTCTCTCTCTCTCTCTCTCTCTCTCTCTCTCTCTCTCTCTCTCTCTCTCTCTTTCTCTTGGCACCACGCTTATCAGGACTCAGATTAGAACAGTGTGTCACTTTCCCTGGGATGGTGACCCACCCCTCAGAAGTGCCGCCTTCCTCCAGAGCCACGTTGTCATTTGTCAGCTGCTAATCATTCGTTAACCTCCCAGGCACCCCGTGGAAGCCAGGGCCTCGCCTTCAATTATGAAGGTAGTTCACTGGGTCCCCCTTGAATAAAATTACAACTTCAGGAAACAAATCATTTAGATCAAATACAACGTGGTGGCTTCCTCATACAGTAATCATTTCGGGCAGGTGCTATTAGGTAATTCAGTCACCGGGATACAGAAATCCGCCACGGAATTAATGAGGAATGAACTCAAATTCTGAATATGAGAGTTTCAGAATAAATGGCTTTGAATGAAAAACCAGGAGCCAAGGCTGTAATCACAGCAGATGACAACAATGCACAATGGCATATTAAGCACAGTCCTCGCTTCCGTCTATTCTCAGCCTACAGCCTCGTGTGGAACCAAAAGAACTTGTGCCCACCAATAGCCTTCCACATCTCTCAGTTTCCTAACATTGCCTTCACTCTTTCTCAGGGGAACTGAATAAATTCTTAAACTCTCATTCAGCTTTAAAATAAGCCCTCGTTAATCCCCAAGGCTTTTTTTTTCTCCTTAGAAAGACCACCTCTGGGCATTCAGACTCAACCTGGTCCACCTGCATCTAACCTCCTTCCCCTCCAGCATACTTGCCTCACAGTGACCAGGGTGATCTTCCCAAAACTCACATCCCACACACCGCAGCCCTGCTAACCCCTCCCTTCCTTGCCTCTATCACTGTCATTTGAGCATCCAGGACCTGCTTGTCTTCCCAGCCTCTCCCCTCTTGTTCCCCTATAAGAACTCATCCTAAACTCCAGCCACACCCGGTTCTCGACTTTTCTGAATGTTCTGTGCTCTTTCATAGTACCACACTGTTTTTCCCCCCAAGAGTGTCTGCTCCAACCTTATTCTCATATTTTAAAATTCACCTTGAACAGTGCCTCTTCCTCCAACCTTCTCTGATCCCCTCTTACCTCCATTCCTAGCCTGTGTTGGATGCCCTTCCTCCATGCCCCGGGAGGCAGAGCTCAGCTATTGGACATAGTGCCCAACACTGTCCTGGTTGGAGCAGTCTTTCTCTGTACCTAGACTGGCATCTCTGTGAGAGAAATACTGCATAGCGTTTAGCCCTGTCTCTTCAGTGCTGGGCCTATGCTTGCTACATAACAAATATTTGATGAGTGAATGAACCAGTGATAGAATAAATGGAATTGTGGTTGCAGAAACGACTGAACCCAATGGCATGAGTTATGCCAATTCTAGCAGCCACGCTCCCATTCCCAACTCTGCACAGAAGCATTTGAAAGATTACTTTTATAACTTGAAATTCAGTCCATGAGGACTTGGCCCAGAATGAGGGTGTTTCCCTGCAGCTGATGGTGTCATCGCAACATCACCTTCTACTCTGTAGCAAGTACCTGAGAAACTAGGCTCTGAGACAGGGGGAGGTTGCTTCCCTGGGGCGGGAAACCTTAGTCCGAACCACATGGGGACCCGAGTTGCCTTCTCTGGGCCCAGGCAGCCAGCCCCACAGGAAGTCTCCCTACGCTGGTTTCCTCAGAACCTGGTCGGCTGGCATGTTTCATGCTGTGCTCCATCAGGGAGTTAATCAGGCCCGAGTTTTTAACACCGTGTTTGTCATGCTCACTTACCTTAAGATCAAGTCTGTTCAGGCATTAGTGGGTTCTTCTCACTCTGTCTGGTAGTTTTGGTGTTTAAAATTTCAGGATTTTTCTTAGAGGAACACTAGACATTTTCTACCAAGCATGCCTTATGCATAAGCCTCTCAGGCTGCTTCCCTGGGTGAACTACTCCAGCCTCTGAGATTGAGCTGCTATGAAGAAAGTGTCTGTGTATTCATTTCCTGGTGATGCCACAGAAAGTGCCACAAACTTAGAAGCTAAGAACAACCTACACTTATTAATTTACAGAACAACCAACATTTATTTATTTATGGTTCTGTAAGTCTAGCATGCATCTCACCGGGCTAAAATCAAAGTGTCTAAAGGCATTAGGAGAGAACCCATTTTCTTGCCTCTCCCACCATAGAGGGTGCCCACACTCCCTGGTTTGTCCCCTTCCTCCATCTTCAGAGCCAGTGATGGCTGGTGGGGTCCTGCCCATATCATATCACTCAAGCTTCCTCTTCTGCCTCCCTCTTTCAGTATTAAGGACCTTTGTGATGACTTTGGGCCCAGTTTGTTAATCCACAATAATCTCCCAATTTTAAGGTCAGCTGATTAGCAGCCTTAATTATATCTGCTACCTTGATTTTCCTTTGACACATAAAGTGACATAATCAAAGGCTCCACGGATTAAAACATGGTCATCTTTGGGGAGGCCATTTGACCACACCTGTATGGCTCTGGAGCTCTGGAAGGTGTCCTTTGTATAACCTTGTAGGTGCAGTGTAGACTTGTGGTGTCACCTACAAGCTCATTAGAAATGCAGACTCGCAGGCCCCACCCCAGACCTTCAGAATCGAACTCTACATTTTCACCCACTGCCAGGGCATTCGGTGTGTGCACAGTGAGTTTGAGAAGCACCCCTCCAGGGCTTCCCCGAGGGGCAATGGAGGACATTAAACTTGGCGTTGGACAGGGAATGGTCTTACCTGGAAATGTATCTGTAATAATAAGGGGGTCTTGAGGAACCTAATGAAGGGCCTCCTTCCTCCCTGTCAGAACAATCAGAGATATAAGACAAAGAAGTGGGCCAGGTAGAACCAACGTCTCTCCTTTGCAAGCTGAGATCTGGTAATGTAGCTTTACCTGCAGGTATAACCCTGAACCTCGCCATGAGAACTTGCCACTCTGTCACACTTCACCAGGCTGGGACGGTCTCCCCCACCATAGCCCCGCCAGCAGAGGTGGGGCCTGGGTAGGAGGATCTCCAGCAGGAGTGGTGGGTCTGAGAGCACACGCTCTCTGCAGGCAGACCAGCTCCCAAGAGGGAGGAAGAGGCTGGGCTACATGCCTGGTTTTTCCTTCCAAACTCAGAAACCAGACAGATGACTGATGAGTGAGGGGACAAAGACAGAGGGTTACAGCTAGTAGAGCTGCTTCTGCATGGAAGGAAACATCTGGAGGGAGATCCGAATTTCCCCTGATAAGTAACGTCTCCATCACAGAGTCACTGTGAGGATAGCGACAGAGCAGGTATGCCAGCCCTTGGTCCATCATAGTTCAGTTACAAGGATTATAGCATTATCCAGCGGTTCTAAAACCTGCAACCCCACAGGAATATCCTAATGACTAGTTATAAAATGTGGGTCACCCCCCCACACACACACATTTTGAACTCAAATTCATATGGTTAAAGGTAGGGCTTGGGAATCATCTGATGTCATGGGCCCTTCAGCCATTTAGGCAGGACTTTACCTAACTAGAGAGGTGGAGCATTAGACAAGACTCTTGGTTGCAAGTTACAGAGCCAACTTGAGCTGACTTACCCAAAGAGGAAATGTGTGCTGGACCCAGGGGTGTCCTACAGAACATGGACAAAGAGTCCACGTTGGCCAGGGACTAGCCCAGGAACTAGACGCTTTCCAGACTCTCTCTCTCTCCATCTTCATTTCTGCTTCTCCTTGTGGCCAGTGCCATGGTCTCTGTATTTTCATGTATGTGATGAGCAGAAGACGAACTCCACACAGCTCCCAGAAGTGCATTGTCCTTGGACATTGGTAGACAGAATAGCCTCTTTTAGTCCCAATTCTCATTTCCCAGGCCAGAGAACTGATGGACCCGGGTCAGGTCAGCTGTGCCCCTAGGTTCAGGAACTTGGGGTTCTAGGACATGTCCTTCCGTCTTTGTGAGGAGACATTGGATGAGGGCAATTTTCAGAAAAAAAAAAAAGGAGTCTTTTCAAGTTTGATGGATACCCAAAAGAAGCTACCAAAAGCTTGTATCTATCTGATGCTTATATTTTTTAAAATTGCTTTCCCTCAATAGCCAAAAAAAAAGGAGAAAAAAAAAAAGAAAAAAAGGAAAACCTGTGACTTAGGATGTCTAATAAAAAAAAATCTTAAAACATTTCCAATTTATATTTAGAATCCGCCTCATGGAAATATCAGATCGAGCGGAACCCCCAAGGTTGTGCCTCCCCTGCAGCCTTGGAATGTCAGAGATTTCATCTCCTGTGGCCAGGAGGCTTCTGTTTCTATTTGGAAGTGAGTTCATTTCCCTGGGTAATTCGGGGCTCTCCCGCATGCTTTCTTCAGGTAGAAAGAGTTCTTTTTCAAGGAGACATTTTCTTGGCATGGCTTCCAAATCCACTTGTGTCATAATTAGTTTTTACAAATGTGCCCACCCACCAGACCCCGGGTTCTTCAGAGTACAGGTTCCGCCTCGCTCCCCTATGCCTGCAGCACCTGCGACGGTGCCTGGCTCAGAGCGGCTACTCGGCACGTTTTTCACCCTGTGAATGAGTGCGAGTCATTGTTCCTCAAAAGTGACACAATCCTGTGCTCAGTGAGACACCAGTGTGTGAGGAAAGAGGGCCAGGTCTGCTGTGCCTTTCTGGGAGACGAGACCGTGGTCACCTGGCCGGGGTCTGTGAGAAGAAAGGGGGACTCTGAGACCTGCAGAGAGAAAAAGGCGCAGGCTCAGGTGCGGTGGCCCCACAACTCATAAATTAAATTCTCCTCCAGGCCTCCCTTTTCCCTTGGGAACAGGGAAAGCACCCTTTTTCTCCTTAAAGACACATACCCCAGCCTCTATGTCAATCTGTCCAAATCCCTACACCTCTCTGAGGGAGATGTGAGAGTTGTGGGAACTACTTACAGGTGCCAACTGGCAGCTGTCATAGCGTCCTCCTAGGGAGAGGGGGTGGAGAGACCCTGTATGAATATTTAATTGCAGTAAAAAAAAAACATTTTAGACTTCATAATCCATCATTCCCCTACAAAATCAATGTGCTAGGGCTCGAATATCTTTATTATATCAGTCATTTATTTTAAAAATGTATTTTCTTCTACAAATGTGCATTCTAACCTCTGAAGTAAAAAAAAAAATAGCTTTGGCATGATAGCTGCCTGACATAAATGAAAACACAATTTAATGAAATGGCATTTTAGGAATTTAAACTGAAGCAAATATTTGACATGCTTTATTTAAATCAATTTGCTGTGCCCGCTGTGCTGTTTCAGCCACAGGCATGTTGATGTGTCCCACATGTGATGCTCTGGGCTCTGAGACTCGCTGGGGAAGAAGCAGAGGATGGGGTGTCCAAAGGGGCCAATTCTGTGGGTCCCACAGGCCCAGCCTCTGGTTCCATTGCCAGTAAAAATTGGCTGGATTTGCAGGAAGTTGTTAACAAAATAACTACCCCCACTCTTGCTAAGCAAGAGGGAAGTATTCAGCTCCATGTTGGTGGCTTTTTTTTTTTGCCATTTAAACATTAAGTTGCTTTTAGGAATCTTAAACCAGTCCTAATGTGTAGCCTATATAAGTTCTAAGCTAAACAGTGAGTGTGTGTGTGTGTGTGTGTGTGTGTGTGTGTGCTCGCGGGCATGCGTATGCATGTGTGCATTGCAAATACCATCTCTTTCTAAACTCTCTAGAAAAACAATCCACCAGGTCCAGGATGTTAATACTATCACTCCTGTGGGGACTCTGGGGCACGGGTATGCTCATTCAGTGACCACATGGCCCTTTAAGAAAAAGTGTGCCATCCATAGAGTAAACTTAATTTGGAACAACCAAGTAAGTAATGCTGGTTTGGATTTATAATCCCAGATACTAATTAATTCCCTCTTTGTGAAGCTTCCTGGATCAATACTTTGTAGATCTGGGAAGGGGGTTCTGAAATCACATGGATGGTGCAGGTGTCCACAATCATCACAGGATAGAGTTGTGAGCTGGCAATGGGTCATGGTCTAAAATAATGTGTAACTTTCACACATATTGGTGGGAACTTGTGGTGTCATGTTTGCTTTTGGGCAAAGGTCTTTCAGCTCTTGGGATCAAATATACTTTGAAGATGAGGACATAACTTATAGACTAAATTAAAAAACCTGGATGTGGGGGTATCTCAATACATTTTAAAGGGAGATTTCACACGCAGGCGCGCAGGCACACACACACACACACACACACACACACACACACACACCATAGAGCTTATCTCCACCGTTCATGAAACTTCATTTCCACTTACAGATTAGGTCACAGACACACACAGAAAAGGAAGACATTTTTTTAAATGCAGGGTCAGCTGGCCCTATATCCAGAGACCACAGCATTTTACAAAGTGTCTGTGCCTTATTCGTCAGGAGTTTAGACACAGCCCTTTGAAGCCAACATCCGGTAGGGTAAATTCTGAGCTCTGTAGGATCACTGTTAGATCGCCATTGGATTGATGGAAAGGATCTCTTTCTGAAAGCCTGTGCTCTGTGCCCACACTGCCTCTCTCCCAGAGGCAGTCACCAGAGGTGAGACAGCTTGGAGGTGCCATGAGCAAACCCTTGCAACCAGAGTTAAGAGGGAAGAAATTCCTTAGAGTGCAGGCAACTGTGAAATAATGAAATGCAGATAAGAGCCAGCAGAAGCAAGAGGCAGGAGGAAACTGGAAGCCAAAGAATACAGTGGGTTATGTTTTTCTCAAAGATAACCTGGGAACAGGCCCTATCTCCCCAAGACCATGTTATCTCCAATCTAGAAATTAAAATAAAAAGGGTGAAAAAGATCAGATTTTTTTTTACTGTTAGAACCCGCATTAGTCAGCTGGGCTAGTGGAACACAACAGCATGGGCTGGGTGACGGAAACAACAGAGATTTATGTTCTCGTCGTTCTGGACATCTGAGATCAAGATGTCAGCAGGGTGATTTCTTTGAGGCCTGTGAAGGGAGGGTCTGGTCCAGGCCTCTTTCCTTGTTTACAGATGGGCATCTTCTCCCTTCATTTCTCCACATGGTCTTCCCTCTGCGCGTGCCTGTGACCTAATCTCCATTCTCATAAGGACACCTGGCACGCTGGGTTAGGGCCTTCCCAGTGGCCTCATTTAATTCCATCAACTCTTAAAAGACCTTATCTCCCAGTACAGTCACGTTCTGAGGAATTCAACACATGAATTCCTGGGGGTGGGGGGGGAGACACAGTTCAGGCCATCCAATGCTGATCCCACGTCTCTGAAGCCTGCAAACCTTTCCTGACAAAACCTCCTTTCTCAGGGCCGGGGCCCCATTGCTTGGCGTGGGAACAGCACAGCTCACTGCCTGGGTGTGAGGAGGTGGACTGACCCCTCAGGAACTGGGGTTTCAGCTACTGGGGCAGGATGTACATTCCAGACATTGAACAGAGAGGAGCCCAGCCGCCCAGGCGGGTCCCCTGCTCAGACTCCAGAATGAGGGTGACCGAGAAGCTGCGTGGTGGCAGAGGCAGGTCAGCAGGACAGAGGGTGCCTGGCAGTGGCCGCCACACAAAGTGCCCATTCCCGGGGCTGTTTCCACTTCTGACCTGCCTCCTCCCTCGCATGGTCGAGTTATCCACCCTCTTGAAGCCTCAGTGTCTCCGTCTATAAAACAGATGGCAGTAGTACCTCCCTCGTAGAAGCGTGAGGATAGAGAGGTAATGCATATAAAATGCCTCGCACCAGGCTTGTAAAAGGCAGCCATCCTTCAGCGCTGGTTGAACAAAAAGTGACAACCATAATCACAACAGCATGAAATATTAAAGACGCCAGCTGAACCACCCAACCCAAGGGAGATTTTTCACCCTGGGAAATGAAACTCCTTTCAAAAACCCAGTTTCCTCTGAGACCAGCTTCACCAGGGCTGAAGCAAGTGTGAGTGTTTGAAGAGTTCCTGGGCACCAGCCCTCCGAGCATGCCCCACCATCTAGCTCATCCCAGCAGCTGCTTTTAGGGCTACACCTAGGATCTGCTACATGAGACAAGAATTCTTGTCAGCACGGAACCCTGGCATCTCATCCAGAAAGCCATTCCGTGTGGGCACTTCTGCCTCTTTTGGATGCCCAGACTGACGATTTCTAACCACTGAAAATTTCTGCCTGCCTCCTTCTCCTCCTCTTCTCCTCCTGTCCTCATCTCCTCCCACCTCTCAAGATCTGTTACAGGATTTTATCCCCCTAATTTACTCTGCAAACTGATCAGCTTGATTGCTGTTGTTCCACGGCTCCGTGAATGGAGGCCGTGAGGTTTCAGCCCACTCGGTCGGCATGCAGAGCTCTGTCTACCGGGAGAGCAGAATGGAAGCAGGACCGGCCTCCCCCGGGGCCCAAGGTACCGTGGGAAGTGCCTAATCACACAGCTTCTCATTTGTACAGGGATTTATAGTCTCCAGGACACAGTCTTCCCCATCAGCTCATTTACATAAAGACCGTAAAAGACATAATACCTTTCATCTGTGCAGCTCTTTTGCCATTTCCCAAGTACTCTCATATATTTAACCTAATTTAAAGATAATATATGATCACATGATACTCCAAAAATATGTTTATTCCTTCCGTATGAATAGGGCTATTACAATCCATTACTGGAAAAGAACACGGGTCCGCCAGTTCCCTGGACGCTGAATGCAGAGGCATAAGTCTTGAGCTTGGTTGTGATCCATCCTCGAGACTTATACTGTCAGAACACAGCCTTCCAGATGCCTCCTGCACTCCGCCTCTTAGAGAAACTTCCATTCCTTCAGCCATGGGCCCAGCGTTCTTTCCAGGGCTGGGTCTCCCATTCATCCTGAGCAATGCCACAGAGCCTGCTCATAAGGACCCGTGTCCACTCATGCACAGCTGTGCCGGGGCACCCTGCTCCCCCTAATTCTCCCATGTGGCCACCTGGGGGGAGATGGAGTGGGATGTCCATATGCTGGCTATATTTCAAGAGTCTGTGACTGGTGTTTAAGCCATGGTCTAAGATTTAGGAAATATTTGTAGAACTCTTCAAAAACCTCAGGTGTATATCCTTGATTCACCCAGGAGGTCCCCCCCATCCTGTAGCCGTGGCCATCTTTAAAGGACATATGTGATCATGGCCCCCATGTCCATCTTTTACTCTGTGCCATCCTGAAGGCAGCGACTTCACCAGCACCTGCTGTCTCATCTGTGTGATAAGGTGGCATCTCATTGTGGTTTTGATTTGCGTTTCCCTGATGATTAGTGATGATGAGCGCTGCTCTCGCTAACTCGGGTTCATCGCTTTAGACTGGTTTTCCTAGAAACAGACTCTGAGCTACAGTTGCATGCAGAGGGTTTCCTGGGGGGTGGGGGGGAAGACTCTTGAAGATAGTTCTGGAAGGAAGTGAGGAAGGCAGGACTGAGCAGAGGGAGGAGGTGACTCGCAATGTGGTTTTGCCTGAGGCCTCAGTCCACCCTGCAGCAGCTCTAGAGCTGAGAAGAGCCATCAGAGTTGTCCCAATTTGAGGCAAGGGGCCAGGCCTTTGTATCCATCCCTACAACAGCCTGGGGAAGGGAACCTTGGATGGGGAGGGGCCCTGTGTCCCAGGGCAATGCTCAGTGAGGGACACGGCTGTGAGCCTTCAGCCGCCAATATTCCCAGCAAGGGGCTTCAATGTGTCTGCCCAGTGACAGGGTCGGAACAGAGCACCCCCAGCATTCACTATCCCAGTAGTTCCCAAACTTCACTGCGCCAGGGCAGGAATGTTGGAGGCCCTCTTGGAACTCTGCCGAGCACTGGAACACAAGCCTGTTGCCATTCCGCCCTGCCCTGCTTTCTTCCTCACCCTTCAGCACTGGGGGACTGTATCTTTGCCAGGACCTCATTTAGGTGGAAGCACAGTTGCTAGAAGGGAGAAGTCAGGCGAAGGCTTTGCCAGCCTTCTGCTCCAGCCCTGCCCATGCAGCCCCTTTGCCCGGGGTCTGGGCCGTGGTCTCAATCCGGCTTTTCTAGGGCGTGCTGCCTTCCTTGCCCTGCTGCCTCCCTGCATGGGGCCCTTCTTTTCTAATTTATTTTCAGCCCCGAAGCTGATCTCAGAGGCAGCATCTGGTTCTGCTTCTAAAACGAAGCTCTGGCCGACTCCGGCTGAGAAGCACAGAAGTCAGAGGCAATGCTTGTCCCCAAGGTCGCCTAGAAACAACACAGCCTCATCCTTCCCTGCCAGCACCGCCTCCTCCCAGCATCCTTTCTCGTCAACACACAACTTCTACTCACCTGGGCCCATCACAGACAGGGTCCTGGGTTACAGAGTCTGCAGCGAGGTTAGAGCACCAGACATCAGAGCCCTCCCAAGCCCACATCCACTCAGAAATGCCACATCCACACAAGCCAAGGAGAAAATGAGGGGAATGTGACTTGTGAGACCCAAGTTCCGCACTTTAGCTTTTCCTGTAGCAGACAGCCCACCTGCCACTCTCTGGGCTCCACATTCAATATTCAAAACCCAGGTGACAGGTGTGTCACAGAAGCTAACTTATCCCTGAAATCCTACTTCCAGAGGAGGAGAAGGCAGCCTTTGAGCTCCACCGGGGCTGTGGCTCTGACTTTGCTCCTATTTCCATTTTGGTTCTGTGCTAGGCACGTGTCCCTTTTGGTTGTCTCTGGCCCTCTTTCCTCTGACTTTGCTCCTATTCTCATTTACAAGCCTGGTGCTAGGCATTTTATATACATCTGAGTCTCGGTAAGGTTGAGGCTCTCATGGAACCCCCATCCTCAACCTGTTGGGGGCGGGAGGGATACGCACAAGTCTTCTGTGCGATTGAAACTCTCTTTAGGAGGTATTTTGGCATATGCATGCTGACCGTAACCATAGATATGCATATACTGGGGTGCTTTTACTTCCAACTACTCTGTCATATGGCACCATAATTTGTGTTTGTCAAACCAGCTCAAACTTAGTTCTAAAAATATGGTCATAGTAGCTATGTAGCCAATTAACTGGGAGTAGGAGAGGGAGGGAAGTAAGAGGTGGGCAGGCCAAGATGACAGGTGTACTTCCTACTAAGAGACACCACAATAAATGTAGATTCTTTCTTCAATCCAAGCCCGCATCTATCTGACCCCATCCAAAAGGACTTTGGGAGCACATTGACCAGGACACTGGGGGCATCTGATGGCTGTAAGGGGGGACCCTTGATTAACTAATGTGGGAGGTAATTTATTTGGTAAGCTCACCCCCCTAACAAAGAGGAAGACCCTGAGAGCATGGGCGCAGGGATGTGAATGAAGACTGTCTGCCCTGCTGGGACTATGGCATTGGGCACAAAGTCCAGGGGCTCCCAGAAAAGAGGGTGTGAAGGCAGAAGAACATGGGCAGCAAATAAAAATCATTCCCAAGTCTGAACTTCAGCTGAGGGTCCAGGGGAAAGGAGGACATCAGGCCAAGGATTAGGGAGAAGTTAGGTCAGCGTTACCTCTCAGCTCTTGCTCCCTGTGGGGAGAGCCTGGCTCTACCTCTTGGCAACTGTAGCACTTGGAGATATGCCAGCCCCATATTAAATACTCCAAAATGTCAGTTATTGTTCCCATAATTATTATTAGCCATGAAGCATCCTTTCCCTTGTTATTTTTAATTGGGGTGGGGGGAGGATAGTGCCATTCCTAAGTTCTACTCTGAGGAAATACTAATATTTTTCTGCCTCTTCTGTAAATATTTGGAAGGGGGAAAACCACCAACACAAACCCAGAAACTAAACTTGTGACTGGAGGGATCCTATACAGCTTCCACCTCAAAGGAGCCAGAATCTGAGGAGCAGTGCCTGGTGGAATGGTGGCTTTTGTAGGTTTTGCTTCTGGTTTACATTTCCTCTGTTGTTGTTTTTCTTTTTAATTATGATCAAATGACCTTGTTACACAAAGTGTGGCTTGATATGAACAGCAGGAGGTTGATCAATAGAGTTTAATGCTATTATGAGGTGTGACCTATGACCATGTTCTTAAGCACCTGTTATTGATAGATGATGGTACTGTAGTCCTCTGTGCAGCATGGCAGTTGGCCACACCAGGTAGGCAATGCACTGCAGTGTCCATGTGGAGTGCAGTGGCTTTTCTGTTATCTCCTCCCCGCACTCTGCCAGCTCACCAGCACCTGTACTCACCCTCTGACACCACTTCTGGTCTCTGCTTAGTCAGGCAAGGGTTTCGAGGTTCCCTGCCTAGAGAAAAACACACGAATGAAAGGATTGAAGAGTTGGGGTGACTCGAGGTGCTAAAACAAGTAGACACCCCCCAACAGAAGCCTATCTTGCACACTCATAGCGTCCCTGTGGGGGGTATTCTTCATCAGCCCCACAGTTTTTCTCCTCTTGGTGAATAAGAGTCTCTGGCTCCCCCATCCTTTGCTCCCCCACCCCTGGTCCTTGTACTGCACCCAGGTGGCAGATGGAGGCAAGAGGAGGAAAGATACACCTCTATCCCGTCCTGGGCCCATCACTCAGGCTCACATTCCACCAATGACAACTTACCCCAGACACAAGGGAAATGGAAAACATAGCCCCATTGAGGCAGACATTTCTCAGTTGCATAGTATGGCTGGGGTGGCTCAAGTTTCGCTGGGTGGTCAGCCATCTCTGCCACAGGCATTTTGCAGGATCTATCTGGTTTAAAAACTAGTGATTGTCACCTAACAAGCCCTGAGGATTCCCGGGGACCAGTTAATGGTACTGTTGAGGGGCTAGGGCAGAGAACATGCGTGAGCCACAGGAGTGCAGTAGCGTGGATTCCTACCCAAGCAGAATCCTGTTTCTCCCACAGGACCCCCGCCAGCAGCTGCCTCAGGCATCGGGATTCAGGCTGGGAACCTCCGAGATACACAGATGTCTGTGTGATCACTCTTTACAGCCAAACCTTGTTAAGCAGATATTGGCTTATCCAAAGGATGCGATTGTTGTCCCCCAGCTAACTGGATACCTCGTCATGCTCCAGTAAAAATATCAGATTGTCTGAACTAGTTAATTCAAAATCCATTCTTCCTGGTCCCTTGCCTTTCAAATTAATGTTATTTGCTGACAGTGGCACTGAGAGAGAGGGTGAGGGGGCCAGTGGAGCAGCACGTGAGTTGTGGGAGTTTGTGCCTTCTGCTCCCACGGGCCTGAAACCAAGGCCAAGTGGAGGCAAGAAGGGGGTCCAAAGTGTGTGCACTGTACATTAGATTTAAAATACGATTTTCCCCTGAAGGACTCTTAAAAGGAACCACGAAGGAAGAGAAGAATGCCTAGGCAGCTGTATAATTAGGGTCGCAATGAAGAAGTTTAGAGAAGGGCAGGAGGGGGCGCCTTCTAATGGGCTTTGTTCTTTTGGCATCGCCCCCAAAACCCCTTGTCCTGGGTGAGCAGGACTGGAAGTCCCGGGGCCCTGACAGGTGACTCAGGGCTGTGCCTCCACCACCCACCAGCTGAGTAATTGCGCAAATTATGTAACTCCTCTGTGCCTCAGTTTCCTTATCTACCTTGAAGTGTGGCTGTAAGAATTAATTGTGTTAATATTTGTAAATGTGTAGGGTGGCGCAGAGACCACAGTCAACCCTATACAGACGTGCATAAAATTGTAAAAGCTGGTTTAAAACTCCCGTTTCCCCTTAATCCAGCTCATTTAAACTCTGAGCCTCAGTTTCTTGTTTGTAAAATGAGGCTCACAGGTGGTGAGATTAGCTGAGCCTTGAACACGGGCGTGCTTGCCCGGTGCCTGGCACAGAACTGGAAGTTAATAAATGCTAAGTGCTACCTCGAGCCGAATATTTAAAGTATTCCCAGAGCCCAGCAAGACAGAAAACGAGAGACGTCTGTAGACGGTGCCAGGGAAGCTTCTGCGTATGGCAGCCCCAGTCGCCGCGAGGAGGATGCGCCAGCTCGCTCTTGAGTTTTTACGGATTTCACAGAACGAGCAGCCATGTGTGTGCGCGGCGCTCCCACCCAGGTTATTAGAGAGGCATATGGAGCACATCCACACAGATTGGCAGGGTGGGGAAACAAGGAGGAGTTGGGGAATACCTGCTGAAAGGTACTTAAATAAGTGAGATGGATTTGGCTCCCACAGGCTTCGGTGGTGTGTATGCTGGAGTATGAAAACAGCACAGAGATACAAGCATCCCTGGGAATCGGGCGCTCAAAAAATAAGAGCGGTGAGCCTTCCTATTTTAATAACAGGGAACCATATGAGGACACAAACTTCTCTGTATAGGTGGGCAGTGCAAAGACTTCCTGAAGTCCATTCCAAAATGCCTTGAGGGAAGGAGGGTGGTCAGCATCAGCCAGCAGGGTTCAGCCCCGGGAAGAATAATCCAGTGTCTCTGTGGCACGGTGACAGGATACAGAGAATGGCAAAAGGTAACGCTCAGGGACTGGAGCAAGATGTCTTAATTCTCTTCTTCCTGGATGAGTTAAAAAAAAAAAAAAAGGCACAGTTTGGGTATGAGGATTAATGTGAATGCTTGTGTACCCGACAGCATAAATGGCACCTATAATGTCATGATTATTGTGTGGTACCTGTATATGACTTCTGTCAGCTATCAGTGATCTTAACAATATTTTGTTCCCCAATACACTCAAGCTCCTGGAGGGCACGGTCATATTTTATATCTCTGTGTCCTGAGAGCCCCTTCATTCATTCACTCAGTAAACATTCAGTCAGCACTTACTCCGTATGACCAAGCAGAGGGCAGGCACTAGAGTTAAAGATGGAGGTGCAACGGGATCCTTGCCTTTGAGAGGCTCTCATCTAGCCAGACATGCAGATGATAAACATTTAGCAATGTTTTGTGGGTGCTGAGACATTTCTGATGGGGTGCAGTGGGGGAGGGTATATGGAAGCTCAGACAATCTCAGCGAGGAGGTTACCTTGACCTGCATGAAAAATGATGAGTGGATGTTTGCCTGTATGGTTATTTACTTAAATATGTTTACATGTGTGAAAAAGAGGAAGAGAGGGAAAGGAGGAAGAAGAGGAGGATGAAGAGGAGAAAGACTGGGTAAGTTGGCAAGTCTCAGGCCATTTAGGACCTTGCTTGCCTTTGCTTCATCAAGCTAGAGCTTTCCTTTAACTGAGGAGGCAGGTAATGGGCCTCGGTCCTCTAGGGATATTATGGATAAATGTTTGCTCCCCCCCCCCCCAAATTCATATGTTGAAGCCCTCACCCCCAATGTAATGGTTTTGCAGGCAGGGTCTTTGCCTGCCTAACTAGGGTTAGATGAGGTCATGAGGGTGGGGTCCTCATGGTGAGATTAGTCCTCTCATAAGAAGAAATAGCAGAGATGACTCATCTGCCCCCTGGCCTGTCCCAGGGTGGGTCATGACCAGGCAATTTGTAAATGGTCATTGAATAAATGAATGAGCATGTGCAGGGATGAGGAAGGGAGGAATGGATGTTTGCTATGTTTGCAGAATTGAATGCTGAAAACAGTGTGTGAGCTAAGGGGTCAAGGAGATTTCACCTAAGGCACCATGGTTTACAGGTTTTCAGCTCCTCTGAAGTGTGAGGGGTTCGATTCACTGTAGGCAAGAACTTCCTGATGCCTGAAATGTTTTAGACTCTGAGATCAGCATGTCTCCTTCCTCCATCCATCTATCCTTAGAAAGGAGCTAGATGTTGCTCTGTCAGATATCACGGAGGCTCTGTCCAGGCGCCATCAGGATTCCTAGATTCCAGTGGCAAAGTTGCAACAGATACATGGCATGTAATCCTTAACAACAGAGAGCAAATGGATCACCAGCAGGGCTTTAAAGAGCCACAGGACTTTTTAGCATTCAGTACATAGCTGGACGCCTAAGTACAAAGGTGATAAACAGGCTGCCAGGAGTCCAGCATCAGATACCTGCTTGTTCTACAGGTCAGCTCGGGCCCAGCAGCCAGCGGATGCCCTACATAAACCATCCTCCCCGGCAGACAGGTAGTCTCTGTGGCCGGAAAGCTCCACGTGTCTTCCCCCCACAAAGCAAATGCGAAATCAATGCTTTTCCACTCAGGCTGACCTTTCCTGGGCACTCTACTACGGAAGTTGCAGCAGCGCTGCCTCCGCCAGGGCTGGGGAATCAGCTCCCAGCCAGATTAGCATTCAGGCAGAGGCCCTGATGATGAATCTTTCAATATCATGTTTATTGTTTACCCACACGAATGGAGAGAACTTGCATCTGCCAGTGCCACCTGTGCCCATAGAACTACAGCCC
Source organism: Vespertilio murinus (assembly GCA_963924515.1). NCBI lineage: Eukaryota > Metazoa > Chordata > Mammalia > Chiroptera > Vespertilionidae > Vespertilio > Vespertilio murinus. The sequence continues at coordinate 17,959,600 of OZ004719.1, read as the reverse complement.
GGATAGCGGCATCCCCAGAGAGCCCAGCTGTGCACAGGAGCCTGGAGAGGAGGGGTTGGGGAGGCCCCGGAGAAATTGGGGAGGGCAGGTGTAGACCCAGATGTGGGAAGGGACACAAGACAGAATGGGAAGGAGGGAGGAAGAAGCAGGGAGAGCAGTTGATAACAATGCAAAACTGAGGTTAGCAGGGCGAGCCTTGGAGAAGAGACTATAGGGCCCCTGCACTGGGAGTGCCTTTGACTCCAGCACACTCAGCTGGGTTCAGGGGACTGGGTGTGTCCTTCAGGTTGGTGTGGCTCTTTGTGGCCACACAGACCACACAGACATATGGACTCCCTGGAGGACAGTGAGGGCGCCCTCCTCCTGCCCAGGCACTGGCTCCTGTGGCCTGACTCAGTGCGACCTCCTACACTAAGGCTTCAAGCCCAAGCATATCTTCTCAAATAGGAAAGGAGGTGGGGAGCTGTGCGACTGACTGGGAGCTAGGAATGGAGAAGCTCATTCACAAGCTTAGTTCAGAGTCTTCATGGTTTTAGAAGGGCCCAGGAGGGGGCCTGGCAGAGGCTGGCCTGGCTGGAAGGTTGACATCACTTCTACCATTAAGGCTGTAAAAAATGCTGTGATGGCCTTTGCCTAGTGGGTGAGGGCACAGACAGCTGCTCCCGGGGGTCATCTGCCAGAGAGGGCCATGCCTCTTCTGATGGCCTGCGTCACCAGGCTCACCTCTTCTGGGCACCTGCCAGCTCTGTGAGCATGTCGCGGCCCAAGGAAGTCTCTTTCCTGAAGGATGCATCTTCTGAAATGGCCTTAGTTTTGTGTTTGCTTTGCCCCCTTTCTGTTCCCTTTCCTCTTGCTCTCTTTCCTGGGTTACACCTTAGATTAGGGTTTCATGCACACTTGATTTCTCCCAGCTCCTTCTCCAGTCAGTTCTTTAGGCTACATGGGAGGAACCCCAAGGTCCCTTTCTTGGAGAGATTGCTAAGTGTTTTGGGGAGAGGAAGGGGGAGAAAGAGGCACCTGCTTTCTCATGGATATGGCAGAGAATCATGTGTCATAGGCACTGTGCCAAGTCCATTCTCTTTCCCTTCTCTTTTCCTTCTCTCACTCTCGAGCTGCAGGGTGGCCATCACTGTCAGCCATTCCTGCCTAGACAGCCATCCACTACCCAGAATCAATAATAAGTTTAATAATATTCATTGTACTTCTGGGAGCCCATATGTAGGAACAGATTTTGTTCTTTAACTTTTCATAACAGAAATTTTTTTTTAATTCATAAAAAGAGAGTTGTCAATGAATGCCATGTACCAACCACTTGGCTATAAAAGTCATCAGCTCCGCAACTCTCTTGTCCCATCCATCACCCTCATTCTCCACACCCCCTATGCCCACATGAAGCAGTCTGATTGACGTGCTAACCCTCCCCACTATCTCAAGCCCCAGAAGCCAGCTCAGGCCTTGGAACCCACCTCCCTGGGAGGATGGAAATGCATTGACCCCTCATTGTTTGAGCCTGTGCATCTCATCATTTTGTCCAAACTGTCCATCTCAAAAACCCATCGATCGAAACAATCAGTGCCACAGCTCACGGACCACTATCACCGAGGGCCTTAGGCTATTTCTCCTCTTTGTCCCCAAAAGAAATCATTCTGTGAGCAGTTGGCCTGTCACGAATCACACCTGCATGCCAGATGTGCGCAGCTGTATGCACATCTGCCTATCCATCTGCAGAGCTGTCTCAACAAGCGAAATATGTAGCTTGATGGTCAGATGACTCCTGTAACTGATGGCAGTCTATGCAGTATTCCAAAGCAGCAGACCAAACAAACTTAGGCTTCCTCCCAAGAGATAAACCAAGAAATAAATGCTCTTCCCACTCCCAAATTTGATGAAATCTGTTCATTGACCAGGGAAACAAATTTGTTCTAAAAATGGTCATTAGGAGGCCTGAGTTTGGGCCCCTCCTCTGATTGCTATCAATGGCCCTTGGCCACAGTGAGTGACCTTCCTTTATACAACTTTTAAATAGTTAAAGGAACTAACTATCAAAAAGTTTATAGCTTAAAAATATGGGCCAGAGTTATGCTGGTGCTTATGCTATTTTAGAAAGTGCACTGTTTAAACTCAGGAGGTTGGGAACATGTGCTAACTTCTGAGATACTGAAGCAATTACTTCACTCCTCTGGGATTCTATTTCCTCATCTGGGAAAGGGTTAAATCACCATAGTTTCATCACCCTCTTTAGAAAGTTGATAAAGTAATCAGGAGATGAAATGCTCTAAGAATTCTGTGAAAAGAATCTACCTAATAAAAAAAATAAAATGCTAATTGACCATACCTTCGTGACGCCTACCTGCCAATCAGGAATTTGTATGCAAATTAACCCAACAAAGATGGCAGGTTAATTTGCATATGCAGGTGTCAAGTGGCGGGGGACAGGACGCATGCATTCTGTACCACCCCAGCCACTCAGGGCCTCTGGGCAGCATGTGAAGGCAGAAGGTGGCTCTGGGCTGAAGCAGAAAGTCTGCTCTGGCCAGAGTGAAGGCAGTGCCAGCAGCCAGGGGAAGGAAGGCCCATTCTTGCACAAGTCTTCGTTCGTGCACCGGGCCACTAGTAGGAAATAATATTTGAATTCATTATGTTTGTGAGAAACCCACATATCATGAATTGAAAATGTATAGTTCTTTTGGTTAACAATAGAAAAAAAAGTATACATAACATTTCAACCTTTTGAAAACCACAAGTGACAATAGAAAGTTCTTAGAAAAATATTAGTCTGAATGGCGAATGTTATTAAAAATTAAACATGTTTAGCACAAAGGGCACTCAGCCACAGTCAGCACTTTCTTAATGTTTTCAAAAATCAAATAATTAATAAGTATTCCTTGAGCTTCTGTGATTCTGGTGTTCCAGGGTGATGAGCCTACAGGGAGTGAGGTCATAGGGTCTCCAGATAGGATACCATGGTCCTATTAACCCTGAAATCACCTGGTTTCCAGATTCCTATTCCTTTACACCAATTTCCCCATCTTTTTTTGACTTTACTCAAATGCAGCAGCTTTCCTTCCCACATCCCCTGATCCTTTCCCGATCAACCCTTTGGGAGACTAGCAAACTTTCCTTTTTCATTCTCCATCCCTCATGTAACCTGCCAGCTTTTTGTGGTGGCAAGGGATTCTGGGAGTTTGATCTTCTTGCATTTTTTTTTTTTGAGTGGCATGTGCACTGGCCCATGCTAGAACGTTTGTAGTGGCTGGGGATTAATAATCAGGGCCCTGACCCAAGTGAGTTTCTCAGAGAGAGATGCCTGGCAAACATTTGAAGTTGCCCAACTTGCCACCAAGGACCATGCAGGGTCTCTGAGGACCCCCTGTTCAGATCCCCCTAAATCAATTTCCCAGCCCAGCAGAGAAACTGGGCAGGGTTGTATTGAATCTCTTCCCCTTCATTGCCCCTCACTGCATTCCCAAATCACATCTGGCTTCTAGCGCTTTCTTCCAACCAGCATTTAATCCTCAGTGGTGATCCTCTTAAATTTCATTTCATTTTCCTCCCTTCTTTCCCCACCCATAAAAAAATTCTGACATCATCTGAAAACTTCTTTGTTCTACAAAGTACTTATTCTCAATGCCTAATGTATCACCCAGCACCAGTCACAGTGATGCACTGCGTGTTGCCGAGGTTTATAGATCTCTTATTTGCTGGCTGCTTCCTTACAACAACCAGGAAGTTCAGCCTTAGAGAAGTTTTGGTGAGTTTGGCTCCTATAATTGATGATCTTACTTTTTATCTGTAGCATTATTCATTCATATGTTCAACAAAAAAGTAAAAAGCACCAGGCTAAATACTCGCCTTCTTCGTGTGTCCTCCTGGTATAGATTTATTTTGTTATGCCTTCAGGTACAGAGTCCTACTGTTCTTTTCTGAGTAAACTTTAATCAGCCTTTTCCTCATTAGCCTAGGTGCATATCAGCTTATGGTTCATGCAATTCATTCTATCTTTTAAAATTTAATAAGACATGAGTTGGATGGTCATTAAGGGTCTCCTGTTATGCGTGAAGAACCGAAAATAAACACGGATGAAATTAACTCTGGCTCATTATGTTTAGCAAGAAAAGTTTTATTCCTCCCAGTCATCATAGCAAGGGCCACAGAGGCAACCAGGGAAGAGCTGTTGCCACTTCCTCTGATTTCCTGAATCCACGTGACGTAAGTAGCACACCATTTAAATAGTAGGTCCAGTTAGTTTGGTCATCTTGTAGCTGATTGAGTCATCCCAGTGCAGCCTAGAGGCCTTCAATCACTCATTTCATCTAAAAATGAGAGAAAAGGAAAACTATCTCTGCCCTTGAAGAATTGCTAGTGACATACCCAGAAAATGGCACACTGACCACTTAATGGTGGCAATTTGTAATGTGACACCTGGGGCAGAGCATAGCTGTGGAGTCACAGTGCATCAGGGAGGCCTCACAGAGGAGGTGCCCAGCCCCTAGACACTATTCAGGTAGTTCTGTTACAGAGGAATGCCAACCAAAACAGACAGGACACACTGAGACAGTTCTTTGTGGGCCAGAGAGTATGCTTATTTTGTGACTCAAAGATTCCTGTCTGGGTCACCAAAGTAAAGAGTGGAACTGTGGCAATATCTGGAAAACTGCCTTCTGGTAGTACTCAAAATAAAAATAAAAATACCAAAGAGTAGAGGTCCACCTCAGCCACCACCCTCTTCCCCAGAGCAGCCCTCAGGGGCAGTGTTTGATAGGGCAGGTTTGGCTCTGATAATTCTATGGGGGCCGTGCCTCAGGTGGATGCCCCACAGGCCATTCCAGTCCTGCAGAGGGGTCCTGCCTTCTCTCCAAGCAGCAGAGAACAACTCCTTGTCTGTACCTGGCCAGCCTCCCCCAGGAAGAGCTCAGTGCAGAAAGGGAGCACATTGAAATTGATCTCAGAAACTTATCCCCAGAATTAACCTTTAGGATAACAGAATTTCCATGCCCCGGGCTCTCCCTTCACCGATTAGCTCCAGCATAGATGTTGAAAAATGTTAACAGTGGCCTCTACTGTCCAGACAGAGTATTACTGTGTACTTAAATCTTGTCTAGATATTTTCATATTCATGCATTTGTTAGTTCATGCATTCATTCAGTCATTTTTCATTAAACATTTATTGGGCATTTTATATATGTCAAGCTAGGAAGATAATGTGATTCAAAGGGAACACAGATGAAAGCCTCACTGTCTTTTCTTTAACCTAAATTTTTTTCTCTCTCTGTCTGGACATAAAACCTGAGATTAACAAATTTCTTTATCCTTAAGGCATAGTAGTCCACTGTGACAATGTAGAGAGTTTTCAGTTCAAAACAACATATTACTTCTTGGTAGTTATTAGCACTTTAGCAGAAATTAGTTTGTTCTATCAGAAAGCAGCCTTGGGGTGAATAAATAGAGAGCCAGGTTAAGTGTGGATTAATAAAAGGATTAGAAGTGATCCACACTAGTATGTCCCTAGAAAGGGTAGTGCAATGAGACTGTAAGGGCTAGAAAAGAGAATTGAGGACATTAGGCACCTGGAGAAAACAGAAAGATTAGAGACAAGGCAATAGAGCTCGTGGCTTTGGAGGATGTGCTCTGAGTTCAAATTTGGCCTCTTATATTCTAGCCTTTGATCCTACACTTTCCTCCAAATTCCTCATATAGCTCCTTGGGAATGAAGTTATATAATGTTGTGTGAAGTACTCAGCACAGTGCCAAGCGTGGTGTAAGCCCTGAGTCAGTATGAGTCATTAGACTAGAGGGGAGGAGAAGGAGGCTGTGGAGCAGCGGGGATAACCTGCTCATAGTGTGACCCAGTCCAGCCTTTCCCCTGCCCATCGCCTCCTCTGGGCCAGCGGCCAGTGCTGCTGTCTCACTTTCTCAGTGTTAGGCAGATCTCCTTGAATGAGCACAGCCTTGGGGCCCCCCAGAGCTCCTATGAAATGGAGCCCAGGAGGGGTCCTGGAGTCACTATCAACCTGGGGCTGCTCTGAGGAGGCCGAGGGAAGGCCTTCAGGGAGACTCCACCAGAATCTCACACCTGTGCGCAGACAGGCCCTTGTGGCTATTCCTGGCCTTCCCTCCCTCTGCTCCTGCCCCGCTAGTGTCACCATCTGTCCTTGATCCTTTTGAGGAGCATGAGGAGAGAAGCTACTTCCTGAGGCTCTAAAATGCCTTCGTATTTATCTAGAATCTCACTCGAATCCTATTCCTGGAGATTTGAAGTAGATTTGTCAATGGTTATATGTCTTCCAAAATTAGCATGGCTCATTAGCTTGGAAAATGTAGCTCCCTGTAGCAGCTTGGGAGGGTTTTCAAAGGAGCCATGCAGCCACAAAGCATCTCAGAGGGAAGCTCTGAGCTCCTTAGAACCGCTCCTCTCAGTCCAGGCCCAGAGCTCAGGGAGACGGTCATCAGTGCACAGCCACACTATATTGCTATTTTAGCTTGGCAGTGAGAAGGGTACATGCGGCTGCCAGGTTGAGTCTGGAGACTTGTTTGAGTGGAGCTGACAGGCCCGTGGAGAGCTGAGTTTGAGGTACCAGGTCATCAGGATTGCAATTCTTAGGAAGAAGAAGATAGAGACTGGTGTAGCCACTTTGAAGGTCCCCATGTGAGAATCCTAATGGTCTAACATAGAAGAGGTTGAAGCAAGATGGCTCCACCTCAGATACTAACTTGGGAGGTACCTTTTCAAGGGGTGTCCCTGGGAGAGTCTTCTAATTGTAGTCCAATCCAATGCTAGAAAAATAGTCATCCCAAATTCCTCAAGGAAACTGAGAGCTATACCATTAGCAGAGAGAATGTCGTTTCTCCAGCAAAGAGGGGCAGTTGGAAACCTCCCAGGAAATCAGGCTGTCAACATGGGGTGAAATCTTGTCAGTGGTTGATAACACACTGTCTAGACTTTGAGTCTCAGCTCTATTTTGTACACAATCTTATTTTTTTTTGTATGTAATCTTAAACAAGTGGTTTAACTCTTCTAAACCTTAATATTTTCAGTGGAGAATAATAGTGTCAAGTGGAGATAATAGTGTCAAGCTACTGAAATAATGTACATAAAGGACTTGGCACAAAATAAATGCTCCAAGGACACAGGCTAATACAACCCAAGTGTCCCAAGATTGACTACAGGGCAATCCTATCTAATAAAGAGAGAACATGCTACTTGGCCCTCACACCATTACAAAGATAGTGGCACCCACAGCCAATAAGGAGGGAATATGCTAATTGATGTCACGCCCTTAAAGAGGCGGTGCTCACAGCCACAAGATGAGGGCGCCTAGGCCCCTTAGCCCCGCCAAAGTGGCAGGTACAAGGCAAGGCTGGGCCCTTCCCCAGGCAAGCCCAGCCTCTATGCATGCCTGTCTCCAGAGTCCCCCAATCCTCTCAGGCCCCCATCACCCATGACTACCCGAGACTCAGGTAACCAGGGCTGGCCAAGGCTTTCACTGCTGGCAGTGGCAGCAGCAGAGGTGTGATAGGCATTGCTTTCCCCTGATCGCCGGGTCGCCTCCTGTCCCTGAGGACTCCTGTACTGTGAGAGGGAGCAGGTGAGGCTGAGGGACATGAATTTTTATGAATTTTTCAGTGCATGAATTTTTATGGACCGGGCCTCTAGTCATAATATAAAATCCTGCTTCCTTTTAATGTCTGCATTTGTACAGTATGCACCCCAGTGGCCCAATGGCTAATGTTCATAAGTGGAATTTAACAATAGCATGCTGAAGGCTCTATCCCAAGTACTGGAGCAACAAGAGCAGGGCCTACAAGGGAAGCAGCCCCATAGCCTTGTACCATCAAGGACCTTGCTGATTCTGCTCTGTGCCCCTCCTTTCTCTTCCCTTCCACTCAGACTGGCGTCCCTCTGTGTGGACAGTGTATGCACACGTATTAAAAGTTGGTGCAAGTTTTCTCACCCGCATTTGTGCAGGGTTGTGTATAAATTAAATGGGGACTTTTCTAATTATCCACTCGGAAGAGAATTGCCAGTGAAGTAAAAAATTGAAGAGAGCAATTGCACATAACCCTGAATGGTTTATTTTTAACGTGAGACTGGAATAGGTGCCCTCCGTTGGCAGCACACTTAATTTCTCTATTATGCCTGCGATCACTAATACTCTATTGCATTTGCATTCTTTGAGCATCCAGCAAGTGACAGCTTAGGCAGCCAGCCCCCCCAGAAGCATACTGGGTGGCAGAGGAAGCCACTGGAGATGAAACAGGAGCTCTGCGATGATCGCATTTGAATGCCACATCCTCCCATTGAAGAGGAACAAGGCTGGGGACCTTGCAGTAGGAGGGGGAGGAGCACCCGGGCAGATGGAGGGAACAGATAGCTTCCAAAGGGTCCTTCCAACCCTGTGTTTGCATAAGAACTGACAGGCGTCACCTAATTTTCCTCCGAACACTTCCTTCTCTTTCCTCAGATCCTCCGTGTGCTAACTGGCCTTCCCCGATTCCCACGCCAGCAGCATCTTCCCGGGTCTGGTATATGTATGGTTTCCCGAGTGCAGGCTTGTCTTATTTTCATTCGCTGGTGCTCTCCACGGGCAGGGAGCCGCGTCCCCGTTAACCGGCCGAGCGCTGTGGATGTCCAGCGTTGTATAAACAATACAGACAAGAAATTGGCTAACGCCTGAGATAAGCAGTTGACACAGAGAGCCATACGTAGATGCCATTGCAATGAGAGGTAAAAGCACAGCCCTCCAGGTGGGGTTACAGGAAGCAGGCTATTCAAAGAAATAACAGTTACAACCCAGAAAACCTCACCCGCAAAAATATTCCAAGCAGGTTCCTCGGAGTATGTGTGGAACATGCGAAAACAGCCTATCTCCTTTCACACCGCAGCTAGAAGAGAAAATGTTATTAGTGGGAATGACATATGTGAGCTTCGCTGTGAATAAATACACAGTGTCTATGTATATAGAGAATATGCATAATAACAACACCTCAAGTCTATATGGTGCTTTCTTCCCAGGAACTAAAACTGATCCATCGTTATTACTATCTCAGCTCTCCTTGCAGACTTTTTTTCACTGATATTTTGCTAGTGCGTTACCAAAATAGGGAGGCATTTAAGAGCCATTCTTTTGGTGTTTCCTCCAGTGCGGTCCTGCCTTTCCATTATGCTCTCCTTAGCATGTAGTTAGGGGAAAGAGCCCTATTATAGGGCCCTGCTGGGGAGTCATAGGCCTGGGTCCCAGATGACTGGGTGCTGTCATGGGTCCTTATGGTCCTGATTGGTTCCCCAACCCCCATTCTGAGCTTCCATGAAGAATGTCACCATTTAGGGTTCGAGTCTTATGTCAGATAATATGTCTCTGTTACTTTCAGAAGAGGGGGCATGCCCGAAGCCCCATTACCTGCTAATGCTTTTTCAAAAGTCAGTTAGTAGGTGAATTAATCTACTTTCCAGCACATTAGGAAGGGACGTTTGAGTAGAGACTAGTGGTTTTGGGTGGGGAAGTGTGCTTTGGGAGGCTGGGAGGGAGTGTGGGATGTGGATTGTTTCTTTCAGAGGCCTCCAAGGAGGGCATGATTCAGAGGCAGGTCCCAGGAGGTCACTAACAAACAGCATGAGTACACCAGGGACTGTGGTCAGAGGAGTCAAAGCAGGGAAGTAGCACAAAGAAGACTGAAGCCACAGGCAGAGCATTTAATCCCTGAAGCAAAACCTCATCTGTTCAGTGATCTGAGTTAGAGAAGCACCTTTGCCATTTACAGCTACTTAGTCCTCTGGGCAGTCTTATAAATCAGACCATTTTTCAGACGTGTAAACCGAAGCTTGGAGACATTGTGGTTTTCCTGAGATCTTCTGGTGCCTCAATCATGGCACATACTCGATTGCTTCTAGACTCAGGGAGACAGTTATATCGTCACCCAGTGCTCTCACCCATTGTCCTGAACTAAAGACAGAATGGAGTGAGAACAAGACAGCAGGCTCCAAGCACAGGTGCATTGATGGATGTGTGGCCCTTGGGCTGACAAGCAACATGACATTGCTCTGATTCTCCCACTTGGGCTGCATGTGGTCTTCTTGTCCAGGTCTCACTTCCTAGCACCAAGCTTCACTCCATTGACCTTAATGTTCCTCTCTGGCTGCAGAGCTAGCTTGGCTCCTTAGATATACTTTTATTGCAGGGCTGTTGAATTTTGGAAGGGCAACCAGATACCCTGAGGGAAAATCCAGTTGTAGTCCTTAGATGGTTTCAGATTCCCAATTATACCTTGGACTCTTCTTCTTGTATGTATTTGATTGGACTCTTCCTCATGTATGTATTGATTGCTAGTAAACAAGGCAGCGGGATGGGAACAAGCTTCCCTTCCTCATCCAGGGTAGGAGCTGGATGATTTGGGAGCTCTGAGTTATACTGAGACATACTCAGGGAGACTTCCCAAGAGAGGACATCTGGACTTTAGGAGATGAGCATAAACTCACCAGATTAAAAAAGAGAAGGAAAAGATTATTCCTGGGCCCAGAGTACACACATGGGGATGAGCAAAGGCACAGAGGCATCTACCCAGAACCACATATTCGTAGAACAGGAAATAAAGCCAGAGAAGTATCTAAGGATCAGATTATAAAAGACTCTTTTTTTGTGCCAAACAGCTTGATTTGTCCCTTTCAACCCCGCAAAGCTAGTATATCCACAACACTTAGCATGTCATTTCATGCAATCCTTAACCAACTCACTGACACCCCCACACCTCCTTTCCACACCCTTAGGAAATGGAGATAATATGCAGAAATGTGCCATAAGTTTAACATTTTTGCTTTGGCAGGATGGGGGAAGAGAAGTCAGGGGAGAAGATACAAGGATGATGTCCTGGAACATACAAGATGTTGGGGGGGGGGGGTCTAGATGAGAGTCAGTGAGGACCAAGAGGAAAGTAGTGCAGGGAACAGAGGAGAGAGGAGCTGGGGTCATGGAGGCATAGATAGGATTGGGTGACTGGGATGGTAAGAGCTCGCTGCCCCTGGGGCATCCTGTTCTGTTATTGCAGGAGACTTCACCTTAAGCTGAGCCTTTACTCACTCAACAAGCACAGCCTACTCTCCATGTGCCGACATTGCTCTAAGCACGTAAGAAATAGTAACTAGTTTAGTCCCCACAGCAGCCCATGCAGTAGGAACTAGTGCTCCTCTCCCTCCTCCTACAACTTCACAGATGGAGAACTGGAGCTTGGCGAGGTCACACAGCCAGTAGATGGTGGAGCGGGCTCTGAGCTCTAACAGCTGTACTGTGCTGCTCCAGTGTGTTCCCAGCACTCGGCCAACATGGACTGAGCACCTGTCTACCTACTGCCCATGAAAACTCTTCACCTATTCTTATAAGCACAGTCCCCTCATGCAGTGTGCTTTCTAACCAGGGGCAGCATTTCAGGCATTCAAAGACAGAGATGGCCACTGCCGCCAACACCCAGATGTTCCCCTGGACCTCCTTTCAGGAAATAACGTGGCTATGGATTTGGATTGGATCACTTTGTCCCAAAGCCCACTACTCCAATCTCAAGCTCTGGGTCTTGTATGAGTTTGCTAGGGACATCATAACAAACTATACCACAGGCAGGAGGCTTAAACAAGAGAGTCCTATGCCCTGGAGGCTGGATGCCCAAGGTCTAGGTGCTGGCAGGTAGGTTACCTGAGTTGTCTCTCCCTGGCCAGCAGGTGGTCACCCTCTGGCTGCTGCCTCTCCTCATGGTCTTTTCTCTGTGCCCTCAGTGCAGGCACCAGGCATCTCTCTGTGTGTCCCGAACTTGTAAGGACACCGACAACTTGTATTTGGACTCAAGATAACAGGCTCATTTCAGTGTAATCACCTCATTGAAGAGCTTCTCTGAGTGTGGTCACATTCTGAAGTGCTCGGGGTTAGGACTTTAATATATGATTTCTGGGGGACCCAGTTCAGTCCCTAACTGGACTCTTCTCCCCTCTCTCCACCTTTCTGGCTCAAAGTTCAGCTTTCTCCAAAAGACACATCATATTATGGCAATAGAGGGAATTAAATTGAAATGTGCACCAGTAATGTGGATCTTTCCAGAAATGTAGAACTTTTACTCATGTGATCCCTAAAATGATACCCCCCTGCCTCCCTCCCACAGAGTGGCTTGTGCTCTGACAGCTCCAGGGGAGGCACTCTGATAAAAGCGCACAGGCTGGCCACAAATCTCCCCATTTTAATGCCCTTCATTAAAACAAGTGTTTTTATTACAAAGACCTGCCAACGTGAATATTAGACAGAAATGTGTGTTAAGCTGCCATTGATCTCTCCGGGTGGATTGTACATTAAAGAGGGCACTTTCTCGCTCTGTTGGCCACTCACACATAAAAGGAAAGCAGGAATCAAAGGTAAAGAGCCTCAGCCTCATCCCTCCTACCTCAGCCTTGTCCTTTCCCCCATTACCATGGCAACCAGGCCTGGGGTAGGAACCACCCAAATCTCAAAGCTTCTTAGACATCCGGGCCTAGGCCTTCTTCTCTAGTCCACCCAGCAGGCCTGGGAGGTCAAGGCCAGCAAGAGGTCAAGGCCAGTTTACCAGGTTGCTCTTTCCAATATGGAGCTTCCATTCCCCGGAAAGGGTCTGCATTGTCCCACTTCTGAGTGACTCCAGTTCAGATAGAAGCATGTGCAGGATAATGTTCTCCCACAGCATTTCTTCATCCAGGGGGCAGTGCTAATCTGAGACAAGGGCCAGAGCCATCTCTGAGGGGCTTGCTGGGGAGTAACTGGTGCATGTATGACAAGGACAGAATCCAGACATTTAATGGAAAGAGGAGGAAAACTCATTTTGCAGGGAAAGGAGTTCAATGAAAAAAAATCACTCACACACACACACAAAAAAAAAAAAGAAAGAAAGAAAGAAAAGAAAAAGAAGTCACGTATCTGGGGTTCACTAGAGCCCGAGAGCGAGTCAGGGCTTGTCGCTAGGATTCCTGTCTGCTAAGATAGAACAAGTCAGGAGGAGAGAATGGAGCCTAAACTCGAAGGGCTGGTGTTGCTGGAATCCTTTCTTCCAGGGCCACCACCTACTTTAAAACAGTCACCTCTGCCATCACTGTCGTATTCTCCGCTGCTGCTCAGATCTCCTGTCCTTTTACCCCATCCTCGTGTACAACTCAGTGTAACCTTCAGAGCCAGCCGCCCTCCTCTCAGTGGGGCTGACGTGGGCCCCAGCAGTGGCCCCTCTGTGCTGGTTTGGAGCAGAGGAGAGGCCTGGAGCAGTGAATAAGTCTCCTGCAATAACAGAACAGGATGCCCCAGGGGCAGCGAGCTCTTACCATCCCAGTCACCCAATCCTATCTATGCCTGCATGTTCCCAGCTCCTCCCTCCTCTGTTCCCTGGCACTACTTTCCTCTTGGTCCTCACTGACTCTCATGTTAGAAATCAGAGATTCTAATACCCAGAAGGGATCCAGACAACCAGATTCCTATTCCTTTAAGATTTCATCCCTTCCCCGCTGAATGCTACCACCCCCATCATTGCAAGTCAACATACGGCACAGATTATTAATATTGCCACAGGTACAAATAGACATGACCACGGGTTGTGTCAAGGAACCCAAATAAAGACATTCCCAAGCTCAGACGCAGCGAGTGCGGAGGCTGGAAGGGAAGGACATAAGTGAGTTTATTACTCAGAGCGATGTACTAACTTCAATCTTGTCATGACTCATGAGGCCGTTCCTCTGTTTTCCTTACTAATCACAGTGTGTGTGTTGCTTTTCTCGCCTGCCTGTCCAGTTCCGCTGTGTCAGACAGGAACAGTGAGCGTCTTGTTCTCAACAGTGCTAGCTGGCTCCTTCCTTCCACCCCAGGGGTCCACACCCCACCCCCCACCAGCAGCACAATGAAACTGCTGATGTTATCTCTGTTTCTTCATTTTACCAGAGTTTCTGCAGCATTGAGCTCTTACTTTATATGGGGAACGTTCATTGTGCCCAGCCCTGTGCCATGCTGTCAGTGAACTGTGATGCAGGACTGGGCCACTGAGTCTCAGAGTCCAGAGGCTGCTGGAAAAGCAAGTGATCAGACAAAGCACAGAGCTGCCCCTGTGTTACAGGGGTCCTGGGGGCCCAAGGGAGTGCAGCCAAGGCTCACTGCTGCTCCCTGAGTGTCCACCACTGGGTCTGCTCTTTCTACAAATGGTCCTCTGCAGCCCTTTGCTTGCTGACATTCCCTGCCTTGTCTTCTGCCTGCCCTTTCGTCATGCTGTACATTTTCTCTAATGCTCTAACCCATTCGCAAGGATTCTCTATCCCCTTTCTCCTGGGAACCCTCAGATCTGAACCTCTTTCCAGACCCACACACCCGCTGCTCATTTGTTTCCTCTGTAGGTGCCTGCAGTGCAACCCCAAACCTGGACTCATTCTCTGAACCCCACCTCTTCCCAATTCACTCTTCTTCACTGTTGCTCATACCACACATCATCCGAGTGAGAAACCTCCTGCCCCGGGCCTTCTTTATTAGACTGGCGGTGGCAAGCTCTCCCAGCCTCGGAAGGTCTCCAGGAAGAAGGTGGCCCAGTGTCCCCGAGATCAAGCCTCCCTGTCCCACCATGGTCACTCCCTACCCTGCCACCCTCCTCCTCCAGCTCTGCCCGTCTGCAGGCATGAGCTGAGCAGAGCTTTCTCTGCTGCCATATCATATTGCAAACTTCTATCTAATTTGCCATTGCCTCGCTCCCTGAGGGCACATTTACGTTAGTACTTTAAAGGCAAGCGTCTCTCCGTGAAGCAGGCACGAATCCATTTTTCACCGGCATTCACATTATGGGCAGTGCAGTGCTTTATATATTAACGAGTAATTTTCTTTGCCCAATGCAGTTCAAAATTCAATAAATGTCGTTTAAGCCCCATTTTCCCACTTGTAGGTCAGAGAGCAGCCGCGTGAGGTGGGGAGAAAATTCCCACGTATTTCCTATCCTCCTCTCTGCCCTCACCCCAACTGCCCACGCAGATGTCAGTGTGCCCAGTGTGACTGTCACTAACTCTCAGGGTGGGGAGGGTTAGGTCCCAGCACCCAGGGCCCTGGAGACTCGCCCATGTCTGTCTGAGGGGAAGTCCCTTGAGTCGCCCCAGTGGGCTGAAATCTACCATTAGAAAGGCCATTGCTCTGAGTTGAGCTCAGCCTAATTCCTGTCTTTTCTTAGAATGGAAATGCTCCATTAAGTCCACTTACATCTAACTTCATTGTGTTCATTGTATCACTTTCGGGAACCAGCTCAACTTGTGGCTTGAACTTGAGTTTGAAGGGTTAAGGAAAATGATGGTGCAGAAGGCAAACTGCCCTGCCTTGTGGTTATTCCAAGATTGCCCCTTGCTGGCAAGGAGGGGCTGCCTCACCCCTCAGATGAAGAGAATAGCATCGCCCCTGGGTAGACCACAGTCACCCAGCTCAGCACAAGCATGGGACACTCAGGAATATGGGCCCAGTTCTGCTCTCTGCATTGAATAATAATAAAGTAAAAATCTCAATTAAAACTAAGTCATAAATCACATTTAATGTTGCCCTGATGGGTCGAACCTAATATGCCAGGACTATTAATCATCTGGCAGGTCATAGAATCCCAACCTCCCTCTTCTGAGGACTCGGGGGTGAAGGGCTATATCTCCCGCCTCTGCCACCATTTAATCAGACCGCAGAGAGCAGGGGCCAGGGAGGTGTGGGACTGTCACAGCCCGAAAGTGAGGCTGGGCAGCGGCATACAGCAGGGGAGTGCAGTAGGAAGGGGAGCCCAGGGTCCTAAACAGCCTGTGTGTCTGCTGGGAGTGGGCTGGGTGCTGCAGTGACATGTAGATGCAGTTGCCGGAGCCAGACCTACAATCTGTCAGGTGGAGGAGCTCCCCAAAGACCAGACAGGGCCTGGTGAGCATCAGGTACTGGGGGGAAAACAGGGTTTCCTGACATAAACCCATCAGTGATGGAGGCGGAGACCCAAAGAGAGAGGTGAGGAAGGAGAGAAAATGTAAAAGAACGGACAGAAATAAGGGAATTTCTGAATTAAGAATTCATGGCGGTAGAAGGAAAAGGTCTCATTTGAAAAGAAAACTGAACGTTGACAGAAAAGATAATCTGAGCAGAGGCAGCAAACACTTGAAAATAAGGGGTAAGATTTCCCCAGAGAGGCCGCAGGAAGAAGTCAAAGTAAAGGATGGAATAAGAGGGGTGTGGGAGGAAGATACTAGAGGTAGGGAATTTGTTTCCGTTATTTCACAGAAAGTTCCTTGTAGATTACTGGAGTGGAGAGTGCAGAGTACAACCTTTGAGAAAAAAAACACGAGTCAGGTCTGACATCAACGTCATCTACTAGTAATCTTTGGGGAAGTGGGTGTAATATTTAAAATTTTTAGACACTCTCTCACCTCTCAGAACGAGTCTTTAAATCTAAAGGTGAGCAGGGGAGGGAAAACATTTTCTTGGGAGTAAGAGTTGTCCCTCCTGTGAGGTAAATTACATCTTTCCGGACACTGAGTGCTATCAATCTTAGTCCCTGCAAATTGTCGCCACCGACGGCTCTGAACCCCAGCTGGAGGCCAGTGGCTAAAAGATGCCATGGATCATGATTCTCCAGAGTCTCAGACCCCTGCAGGGTGAAAATAATTTCCTGGGGCTTCCAGGGGCTCCACCCATCCATCTGGGGCCAGGCGGAGTGATTCTTGATGCTCTTGAGTGATTTTCCTCTGAAGTGAAGGGAAACAAACTGAATAGGCCAAATCATGCCCCACTGGGAATGCTTCTGTGGCTTTAGTTATGCAAGTATAAGTGCATGGGGGCATGTGCACCTGCATGTGTGTATGTGTGTACTTACATATGTGTCCACCTGCGTATGTGTGAATACATCCATGTGAGCATATGTGCAGATACAGGTGCTGTTGTGTATGTGTACCTGCATGCATGTGCACTTACTTCCAAGTGTATTGCGCACCTGCATATATGTACATGCATCCAGGTTTCCACATGTGTTGGTGTATATGTGGATGTGCATATGTGTATCTCTGTGTCCTGTGCATGTGTGCATGAATTCATGTGTGTGTCTATTGTGTGCATGAGTATGTGCACACTTGTGAATATATGCACCCACGTGTGCACACAGACACAGACACAAATCAACAAAGTCTCTTCAGAAGTGTCTCTAGAGAGGTAGCTTAGTGTGGTAAAAGCACTGAACTGAGTGTCATAAAACCTAAGTTGGAGCATATTTTGAATGAATTCTCTCCCTTACTTGCTTTGCCACCATAGACAAGTTATTGACCCTTTCCTGACCTCAGTTTCCTTGTCTATAAATGGAGGTAACAATCCCTGCCTCGTTGTAGTGAGGCTCAAATGAGATAAGGTGTGAGGACAGTTTCTAAGTCAAAATACATTGTAAAAGCACTTGAGTTTCCTCTTGATTAGGGACAAAATGGAAGGTGATATATGATGATCAAATTACTCATTTTTCAACTTGCATCCACTTTTCAACTGGTTTGTCTCCTTGAAATCCCAAGGCTGGCAGAATCAGGAAGGTTTGCCAAAATGCTGGTGCTGCTTCTTTCTTGGTAGGAGTGAGGGGCCTTCCACTGGCCTCTGGGGAAGCCCCGGGAAGGCTGGGGTAGTGTGGCTGCCCTCTTTGAGCCCGGTGGGACTCTTAGACTTGCGTCGGCGCTAAGGGAGAAGAAGCTAGCAGAAGAAGGCAGCAGAGCCAGACTCTCAAGACAGTCTCCCCACTGCCGTCTCTCATCTCTCCAACTTGGTGGCATGTGCCAGTTTCTTGCCACCCATTCCTAGCAGCAGAGAGGACAACAAATCCTCCATCTGTCTCCTTCCTTCTGCCCTACATCTCCACTGAAAGAAAGGCACGGGTGCCCTGCCCCCAGCTTGGGAGAAAAGCCAGATTAACCTTTCTGACACAACAGCAAGTGTTAATAGTCTGCCTCGCCTTTCACAATGCCATACAGACACCAGTCCTTCACCGTCTGTTAGAAACACAGAGAGTATATGTCAGAGCTCACCCGCACATGCTGAATTGGAAAAGAGCAGTTATTACTGCAAACTCTATATACATTATTTATCAAACGAACTCTGCAGTAGGAATACAATTCATTTCCACTTTCTCCCTTGTTCTTTCATTTCGATAGGAGATGAAAGAAACCATTTATAGGATCTTTCTGGGCATTACTCATGCAACAGTACCCCTGGCTAGGGTGTAAAGTCAGAACTGTCTATTGACTGGAGGGAGTGGGCTGATTGAATGGTACAGAAACAGCCCCTGTCTGCCAGGTTTTCTCAGGCTTCTCTCTCCCTAGCTGCCACCTCTCTCCCTCTAATCCCCCTACCTCCACCCCCAGGTCTGTAAGCCACTGGATATCTCTTCAGCTCTCTAGCCATACTTGAAAGGGGTGGGGTCCTTGACTTGCAAGGCGAGTAACTTATAAGTGTATTTTCTGTGCAACATCAGATTCATCAAACTATCGTAAGGTGAGAAAGATGTTCCCAGTCAAGACTAGCTCCCAGTTGACCTCCCAATAGAGAACAGAAGAAATAAAGCACTTACACGGTTTAAACTGGGATAGCCCTTAAAGTGAAGTACACTCATTTTCTTAATTACTTTGGCTCAAAGTCAGGAGTATTTCCTGGTGGGGATGGTGGTGGTAGTAGTAACGTCAGAGGCAATGATGATGGTGTGGAGGTGGTGGTTGTAATGCTGGTGGTGTTGCTGGTAAAGTAGAGGTGATAGTGGTTGTAGTGATGGGAACATGGGGATGGTGGTGAGGTTATGATTAAGAAAGGTAATGATGGGGGTGATGATGATGATGATGATGGTGAGATGGGTTGGTACTGTCATTGAAGTGGTGGTGATAGTGTTGGAGGTGACGATGGTGGTGCTGCTGGTGGTAGTAGAGATAATGATAGAGAGGAGATAGTGATGGGGTGATGATTTTGATGTTGCTGATTATGGTGGTGGTAGTGGTCTGTGTATTATGGTAGAGTGTGACAATAGAATCTTTGTAATTCAGGACAAATTTCCATTAAGGAATGGAACACTTCTTTGGAAAGAAGACACTTTGCTCCTTTTTCAAATTAGATCTTCATAAAACTTCTCTGAATCCTGTCCAATTTTGTGTTTCTCAGAGTAGCGGTTGAAGAATCAAAGTTCCATTTCTAAAGACTAGCGCTCAAAACACTTTCTCATCTCTGTGGTTGACCATCTTCTCTCTTAAAAGTCAGAACCTGGTCATCGTAGAGCCCAGCTCATGCTCAGCTTCACACTTCTGGCCCATGGTGACTCCCCTCCACACACCTGACTTACCTGGCTCAGCACATGTGTCGCCTTTATTATTTTATCTCATGCATATGCTTATCCATCTCTACCAGACTGCACTTTTTTTGAAGATGGTGTGCATTTCTTGTCTTCCTTAAATCTCTTACCCTTAAAATAAATATATCTTGAACAAATGAATGAAAGAGTTGATAAATGAATCTGTGGTTATCATTTTCTCCCACAACTACAAGCGTAATGGCGCATGCAATAGTCAAAAATTAATTTGAGCATAAAGGTCTCCTTTGCATTGTAAGAAAGAGGGAATTGAATAAATAATATTGCAGTAGTGCTTGACATTTATTAGGCTCTGTGCTGAGCACTTCACACACACCGACTTCCACCTTCACTATGAGTTTATGACATGAGGTCTGTTTCCCCATCTTACAGGCAGAAAACTGAAAATCAGGGAGTTTCAAGAATTGGCATTAAAGTCTCATGGTTAAAAGTTCTAGCTTAGGACTCAGGTGGATGTGGTTTCAAATAACTCTGTCGTTTATCAGTTGCCTGGCTTTTATTAAGTCAATTTTATTTTTGGACTTTGATTTCTTCATCCGAAAAGTGGGGAAATACCACTTCATTGTACAAGAGAGAATGGAAGGAGAAGAATTATACATTTATAAATACATAAATAGATAATATAACATTGTTGTGTATATATATATATATATATATATATATCCCTTCCCCCTCCCTTATTCTCCCTTTCTCTCCCTCTCTCTCTCTCTCTCTCACAAGTGCCCCCCTAAAGTGTTCAAGTGTTCCCTAATATCTGCACTTTCTTTTCCTTCTCTGTTTTTCTGCTTAAGATCACAGCCTTCAAGTGCTGAAAATAGAGCTTCAACTATATTTCTGGTTGTCAAGCCCATGCTCTCAAACACCAGGTGTTTGCCTGAAAAATGAGCTACCTCTCTGGACACTGAGGGTGGGTCACAGGGCATCTCCAGGAGTGATGATGCCACGTGACCAAATGGGTGAAAACCCAGGCAGGTTGTTTTGTGTGACTGGCTCAGTGGTCTACATGAGTCTATAAAGTCAAGTCCTGCTTAGCAATTTGCCTGCACCTGGCCACCCACATAGCCTGGGGTCCTCTCCACGTGCGGTTGTTGCCAGGAGGCATTGCCCATGGAGATGGAGCCCCTCCTACTTGTGCCAGGGGCACTGTGGGGCAGCTTCTTGTAGAGAGCAGCTGGTACAGTCCCCCTCCCCCTGAGTCACATCAGCCCAGGTAGGGCAGCTCTGGGGGCACACTTCTCTTCTGCTTCTCTCAAATGTTAAAAATTAATTTAACTCTGATCGCACTGACAGGGGAAAAGTTAACAGAAGTTTTATTTTTAATATATGAGGAACCTTAACAGGATTTAGTAAACCTAATGCCTCAGAAATGGGTAGGACTGCTGACAATTTATCTCCCAGAACCTGCAGAGTTCAGTGGGGAGCTAAGGAAATGGAAGAAGTATTATTTCAGCAGCTGGAGGCAGGACTGAAATTCCCCCCACAGCCACTGGGAGAAATCCCAATCGCCTGCCTACCCGAGAAAATTGACTCATAAATTGCCCAAATCCTCAGTTTCCCCTTATTATCCTGACCTCCAGTTTTCTTTCCTATCCCCCCAAAATATAGGTCATTTTAAAATTTTAAAGATATAGTAGAGCTTTTCACTTAGTAGAACCATAGAATTTTAGAGCTGATTTCTTCCAGCTATAATAATTTATGGTGCTGAGAGGTGTGGAGGGGAAGTTTATGAGAAAATTGTGCTGAACATGGGCCATACATTTTGTTGCAGACATGGCTCTTGGCTATTTTCAAAAGCTACTAACTTTAAAAAAATCTTTCATGCAAAACATTGCTCCGTCCCTTATACCGAACTATATTTCATGAAGGAGACCAGTCAACGACTTTTGCTTAGGAGTTCTTTCACTGAGTGTTTATTGTGTGGCTACCAAGTGTCAGGGAGTTCTAGATAGTCAAGGGTGCATTGGCAAAAGAAACAGACAAAAATCCAAAAATGTTAACAGGAGGAATAGTAAGACAGATAGTATATAAGAAATGACAAGTGCTACAAAGAAAAACAAATGGAGTCAAGGCTGTTGAGAGGATCCCTTTTAAATAGAGTAGGCAGGAAGGGCCTTGCAAAGAATGACATCTGAGGAAAGAACTTGAAGGAAGTGAGGAAACTAGCTGTGTGACCATCCAGGGAAAGAGCTTCATAGACAGAGGCCAGGAGGTGCCAGGAACATCAGGAAAGGTGGCGTGACCAGCCTGGGGTAAGCAAGGGTGCCGGAGAAGGAGGAGGTGAGCTCAGGGGCTGCAGGTAGTATATGGGGACAGGCCTTAGGAAGCCTATAAGTGTGGTGACCCATGCCTTCCAGTTGCCTAGAGCAATCTTGAAGTAACAGCTGTTGTCCTGACAGAATTATTAATAGTGGCCCCGTTCGTTCCCACAATGCCTCAGTTTGGATGGTCAGCTTTTGTTACAGGAGGTCATTGAGAGGATGTGGCCGCTGGTTTACCCTCAAGCTAGATCTGGGCAATAGGAGGCTCTTTACCCTTTCCCTGTCCTTGGAATGTCGTTTTCCCCACTGTTCCCATACTAGGAATCACTTCAAGGATGAAGCCTTGAGAGAGAAGTGTGTTTCTTAGACCATCTGATCACATGCTAGTACATGACTGAACCCTGGTAAAGCGTCTCTAGAAAGTCTAAGATGCTGGTGGGCAGATGCAGAGATCTGCCTGTCTTGCCATCATCCTAGACAAGCCTCGTATATAAGTTTCCTTGCTTATCACACCTGCCACCTGCCCATCTGGGATGATCTGCCTCCTTCTTTGGTCTCTCCTCCCACCATGTGTGGTGGACCTGTTTCAAACGTCACCCAGGGAACTCCCGAGGATGCAAACCAACAATTACATAGTCATTCCACTCGTGGGCTCCCCTTTGAACATGTCTTCTACAATGAGCTGAACAGATGCCAGGGGATTGGAACGGTGACTGGACCTGGCTTACACTGTCAGGGACCCACTCGCTGCTCTGTTTAGAGGGGCCTGATGGGGCGAAGATGGGCGATGGGAAACAACCTCAGGGGCCTTTGCTCAACTCAGTGATCAGACATTGTGTGACTTACTAAGTGATCCCCGGTAAATCTAGTGCCAATCTGACACCATACATAGTGATCAGCATATTATTGACTATGCTGTACTTTACATCATTGTCACTATTCTGTAACTACCAGTTTGTACTTCTTTTTTTAAAATATATTTTATTGATATTTTACAGAGAGGAAAGGAGAGAGATGGAGACCTAGAAACGTCGATGAGAGAGAAACATCGACCAGCTGCCTCGTGCACACCCCCTACCAGGGATGTGCCCAAAACCAACGTACATGCCCTTGACCGGAATCGAACCCGGGACCTTTCAGTCCGCAGACCGACTCTCTACCACTGAGCCAAACCGGTTTCGGCTAGTTGGTACTTCTTAACCCTTTCATCCTCCCCCAACCCCTTCCCATCTGGCAGCCATCAGTCTGTTCTCTGTATCCATGAGTGTTTCTCTTCAACTTATGTGTTGTTGTTGTTTTAGATTCAAATGTTGATAGATTTCTCTCTTTTCCTCACAACTGAAATATGCATAATACAAAATTTACCATTTCAACCATTTTTAAGGTACAATTCACTACACTAAGTACATTCACATTGTTGTGCAACCACCACCATCCTCCAAAGTCAGAACTTTTTCATCGTCTCAAACTATAACTCTGACCCACTGAAGTCAGTACTCCCCATACCTCCCTCATCCCCCCACCCCTGGCAGCCACCATCCTGCTTTCTGTGTCTATGAATTTGAGCTCCTGGAAACAGAGATTCCTCTCTCTAGAGATCTCGTATAAGTGGGACCATACAGCAGTTGTCCTTTCTGGTTGGCTTACTTCCCTCCGTACAATGTCTTCTAGGTTTATCCAATCTGTAGCATGTGTCAGAATGTCCTTCCTTTTAATACTGAGTAAGATTCTCTTGTATGCCTAAACCATAATTTGTTTCTTCATTCATCATTGGGTTATTGTGAATAATGCTGCCATGAACATCGTTGTACTGGGCCATCTTTTTAAAAATACAAGTCGGTCCTTGTCATTCTCCACTCTCTTTAAGCTCTCCCAAGCATCAGGCTGAGAATAAACTTCAGACTCCCTTCCCTGGTCCCTTAGTCCCTCCAGGTTTCCTCTCTGTGTCTTCCCTCTCTCCTGAATTTACCAGACTCCAGCCATGTCAGCCTTCTGTCTGTTTCTCACACACACTAAGCACGACCTCATCAGGGCCTTTGCCCATGCTGTTCCCCCTGTCTGCAGTGCTCTTCCTCCAGATGCAGGAGTGGCCAGCCCCGCCTCTTCATTCAGATGTGCTCAAATGCATCCTCCTTAGAGAGGCTTTCTCCATGCTCCTGAGCTGCAGGGGCCCTGGCACCCATCTGGCCACAGGTTCTATCCCAGCTGTGGGCAAACTACGGCCCTCGGGCCGCATCCAACCCATTTGGCTGTTCTATCTGGCCCATGGAGCTGAAAAAGCGGAGGGTTCTCTTGCTCTCCCCTCCGCTCCTTCACCAGCAGCCCAAGATGAGAGTGCCAGCATGGTCAGGTTGCTTTTGTTCCGGCCCTCCGGTCCAGTTTAAGAACCCATTGTGGCCCTCGAGTCAAAAAGTTTGCCCACCCCTATTCAATCCCCAGGTTTGTTTGCTCCATAACAGCTGCATGTGACATTAGCATCACTATTGGGTGCTATCTTCCTCTTCCACTAGACTGCGGAGCAGGCTGCCTGGTGCATTGCTGAGTCCCAGAGTCCAGACAGTGCCCGGCTCACAGGGGCACTGTGTCTGTGGAATGAACGAAGCCCGTGTGCAGCTGGATAGGGGAGTCACACAGCCCCAGAAGGAGTTGACAGAGGGAAATGCAGGGCACACAAGTTGGTTCCCATTATAGCCTGGCCCGTGCTGCTCTGGCCTCCTCCGCGAGGGAGCCTGGGGCAGACAGATGGATGGCAGGTCAGGGGACACTCGGTACAGTAATAACCAAGACACGTGTCCACTCCAAGCAGGCCAGGCTTCGTGTTTCCAGGCTGAGGTCTGGCCAGAGCAATTCTTTATAGACGAGCCCCTAAGTCACTGCACCACAGAATATATATCAGCAGAGAGCCCATTAGTCCACATTCCTCCAACATTCAAAATGCTAAGTCATTTTTCAGGCTTGGCTTGATTTCTCATTTATCAATAAGAGCTACAGCCCAGTCCAGCTGGGACCTGCCTCACCGGCCT
Source organism: Vespertilio murinus (assembly GCA_963924515.1). Taxonomy (NCBI): domain Eukaryota; kingdom Metazoa; phylum Chordata; class Mammalia; order Chiroptera; family Vespertilionidae; genus Vespertilio; species Vespertilio murinus. The sequence goes on along the minus strand of OZ004719.1, from coordinate 17,934,966 downwards.
CCACGTGGGACAGCTCCGTAACGGGACAGGCGTGTCGGCTCTGACCTGTGCTTGGTGGCAGAGTCCACACGTCAGCTCTCAGGGTCTATTAGAGACTCTCGTCTGTGGGGTTGGGGGTGTAGCCAGTGGCATGTCCAGCCACAGTGGTGGAGTCCCCACTGGAGGGACACAGCTGAGATTCCAGTGCTGGAAGTAACGTGGCACATGGACACAGGAGCAGACTGGGGTCTGCAGGCCTGGCTCCCAGAGGCAGCCTTACTAACTAGCTGGCACTGAGAAGTCTGTTAACTCTGAACCTAACTTTCCTCGCATGTGGATGCAAGGAACTGGGCCGCTGCTCCATAAGACCCATTTGAGCCTGGACAGTGTTTGATGCAGCAGGAGGGTCCGGAGAGAGAGGTGAGAGGAGCGAGGAGCCCACCCTGCCCCGGTCCCCTGCCCCCTCTGCCGGCCCAGCTGTGCTCAGTGGTGCTCTTCAGAGCGCTAAGCCAACGTGAATTTATCTTTATGGGGGAAGAAAATGGAAGAGGAAGTTTCTCTTCCTTTCCCCAGAATGAGCAGTTAACACTGCGAATGCCGGATGGAAACCCTTTCTCACTGTGCCCTGCATGCGTGCCGGGCTCTGTGTGGGAGAGGGAGGGGCAGAGCTCCTGGGGAATGGAGGATGTGCCGGCGGGCCGTTTCTGTTGTGGTGGGCAGATATCATTCCATCAGGCTGCTGGGGGCAGGCAGCAGTTTCCACAGTGTTCTACGGCTCAGATCTCTTACTGCTTCAGATAAAAACCAGCCCAGGGTCTTTGCAGAAGTTCCCATGCTCTGCTTTCACTTCAGTGTGTCCTCAGGTGGCCATACCAGCAGGCTGGTCACTGAGTCAGATGACAGGACCCAACAGAAAAGTGATCCTCATAGGTTGGGGCCAGCCCCAAGGAAAGGGCTAAAGTGTACCCAAGCAGGGCTAACATCCTCTGGGCCCCACCCCCATCTGCCAGGTGCAGTGACCACCCAAGCCACTCCTGGCCTGGAGGAGAGCAGGGCAGACCGCGTCCCGGCTCCCCTGCCTGCCGTAGGGGCAGAAACAGCTCCCAGATCAGTCCTGGACTTCTAAGGGTCACCAAAGTGACCATGGAACCTTGAACCTGGAAGTGCCCGCTTACCCCCGTGGAGGGCATGTGGCTTCTCAGCCTCCCACAGTGGCCTCTGCTGAGCCCGCGTGTACCATGTGACCATCCACCTTGGCCTAGTCAGAGGTGGGCAAAGGGACCCCAGAGGGCCACCAGACTAAGAAGCCAGCAAAGCCCCCGATACCTCCTGATAGCAGACGTAGACGGCAGAGCCTGAGTTACGGCGTCAGGGCTCAGGAGACCTCCTGAGGGGGGGGGGGTGCCAGCTATGGGACAGTGGCACCCATGCCTGTCACCAGGGCTCTGCTATAGCTTTAAACCACCCATTCGCTCCTGGGGGAAGTAAACCAGGTGCCTGATGTCTTTCCCATGGAAAGCAAAGAGCAGCAGGTACTGACAGTAGTGACAATAGGAAACATTTATTGAGCCCTTATTATGTGAACAGCCAGCATGTTAGCAGTTTGCATGGATTAGCTCATTAAATCGTCAGGATAGCCGTAAGAGGTGTGTACATAATTGGTCTCACCTCACATGTGGCAGCATAAAATTTGTATTTTCCCTCCATACACCTGCTTCCCCACGCGGAGCCATGCCCGTCATGGCCTCAGAAGCCGCGCCTTGCCCACAAGCGGAGTGGATACAAAATTAAGAACAAAAGTCAACCAGCAACGCCACTGAAAAATATCTTTAAAAACCAGAGAAAACACAGAAACTGTGTCTTCAAATAGGCATTATAAAGTCACAGCAGAGACTGCAGTCATAAATATATATAATTGGTTTCAGAGAGGAAGGGAGAAGGGGAGAGAGAGAAACATCAATGAGGAGAATCATTGATTAGCTGCTTCCTGCATGCCTCCCATTGGGGACTGAGCCTGCAGCCCTGGCATGTGCCCTGACCAGGAATCAAACTGTGACCTCCTGGTTCATAGGTCAATTTCCGACCACTGAGCCTCACCGACTGGGCAAGACTGCAGTCTTGAAGTAGGTACAAAGCCTTCTTGCTAGTGCCCGGAGTTGGGAACCCTTCTCTGGGGATCTGAGGAGCAGGAGGGCACACTGGTGGGTAGAACAGTGAGAGCCCGTCGGCCTGGCATCTGCCTCTCCAGCCACAGGCTGAGAGACGCGTATGAAAAGACTGAAAAAGCCAGACACGCAGGAACCGTGCGCTTCCCATAATGGTGCAGATGAGATTATATTGTCCAGAACATTTTAAAAGCAGGAGCTTATTTCAAACAGGGGCATGCAGAGGCTGCGCCGTGAAAACTCAATAAAGGAGAACATCTAATGAAAACAGATATGACGTACAGCCACAATCACAGGTCCTGCATGAATTATTAACCCCGAGCAGTTTTCTGCCAGTTCTGGGGGCTGTGGATGGCACCTGGGGTATACAATTTGGGAGATATTGGTTCTCCGTCTCATAACAGAGAGCCTGAAGCAGGAGATGCAGTTATTTCTTCTTTAAATATATACTTCAATTACCAGTCAGCAGTGACTAAATGTTATTACCCACCCGCATCTCCATCCTGGCTCTGGGGGACCCGGAATGAGTAAACCTGAGCAGGTTCATACCGTTTTCTGTGGCATAGTGGCTGGCCCGAGTGCACACCTGTAAAATTTGGGGAATTTGTTATTGGAAATTTTTATAGACAAGAGACCAAGCAATGAAAAAAAGTCATTGAATGCTTTTATAACTTCCACTCAAAACCTTTTGCCGAATTCTCATTGCAATCAGAATACAATCTAAACTCCTTTGTCTCATTTATGAGGCCTTCCATGGGCTTGTCCAGCTCACCTCCGACTCTGCATCATGACTCGGTATCAGTCACCTTGGCCTGGATGGTTTTCAAAGGGGCCAAGTTCTCTCCCCAACTCAGGGCCTTTGCACACGCTTCTCCCTCTCCCTGAGTCATTCCTGTCTGCCCCCACATGCTCTGCTTGATTCTCTTCCTCATTCTTCATGCCCCCACTTAAATAATCACCTCCTCACAGAGGTCTGCTCTGAACACCTTTTCTTAGGGACCTGCTCCCCGTGGGGCACTGTGGGGCACAGCGCGGCTTCCTGTCAGTTGCCTCCGAGTCACTGATCGCAATTTGTAGTTGTTTAGTTGTGGTTTCACGTGGGAGGCCTGCCTCTCCCAGGGGATAGGATGGCAGAATCCGTGTCTGTATTATTTACCTCTGTCTTTCTAGCAATAAGATTGCTACCTGCTACTTCTTGAATGAATAAATGGAGGAACCACGCTGTTTGTTGTTTCTTATCTGTGGCGTGTGAAGAACAGATCTGAGTCAGAATGCATGACACGTGCACAGGGATGGGGGCCCAGGATGCTCCACCCATGCACCAGTGGTGGGCCAGCCCGTTTCGGGTACCCCACAGTGTACCTGCATGTGCCTCTCTTTCAGCATGCTGCCAAATTTTCCTCGGCCGGTCCAGATCCTTGGATCTCCTCAGACCCTCATTAAGTCTCACTTCCTCTTTCAAAAAGGTCTTAGATTACTTGGTCAGAAAGGGCTTTAAAACTCTTCCTTACCTTACAGGGCTTCTGCCTCCCCCTCTGGCCAATCATAGCCCTAACTCCCAATTCTCCATTTAATTACACGCTCTCTACCGGACACTTGGGTTTCATGTGCTGATTATGATTTTTCTATCAGGCTATACATGTTTTGATTAAGGTCTCTGATTCATGTGCCTCCTTATTCCTGATAGGTCTAGATTTAAGGATGCAGACCCATAAGTCCATGGCCACATGAAGCCAAAAGCTCCCCTGTGGTCTTTAGGTCTCATGAACCCCTCTGCCTCAAGCTCATGTCAACTAGAAATTCAGTTCTCTGTTAGGTTGCTTTCAGGAGTCCCCTCTCCCCCAACCCAACCCCCAAACAGAACACTTGTAGGGACAGTAAAACTTCCTGAAGGTTTTGGAAGCTGCAGAGAAGGAAATTGCATCTCGAGTCATGGAGAAGTCAACCTCAGAGTCCACCATTTCACCTTCCTCTCTCCCCAAGTCTTTCCCAGCTCCATCCAGACTCTAGCATCCTTTCTCATGGTCTTTCTGGATTTTTGTTTCCCCTTCTCCTTTTCCCCTTTTTCTAGAGGCCAGTTATCCTTGGTTCTGAGAGAGATGTAATGATCATGTAGGGGAAGCTGAAAGGTCCTGGGTGTATCTCACCCTCCATCCCAAGTTCAATGTGGCAAAGCATTGTTTAAGTTTCTTACTCCAGGTTGTTGTCTTGCTTCAATACCCCTCACAGTCCCTACCACAGAGCCAGGCACATAGTAGGTGATCAGTTAACACTTGCTAAGCATTGACTGAAGGACCTGGTTGACCCAGGGGTGTAGTTTAGTATCATGAACACTGGGTAGGGATAGGACATTCGTGTCCCCAGTCTTCCTGATATATGAAATTTGAGTCGCATTTTCCAGCACCATAGGAAACATTGCCATCAGAGAAAGGAACTCCATAGTTCAAATTGAAATTAGGTGGCAATAAAGTGATATGCAAATATCTACTTGTAAACGCCGAAGGGACTTAATCAACAAGCAAAGGGCACAGCTTTTGTATTGCAGCATAATGTACAAGCATTTTATTACTTTAGCAATTGGCAAAAAAGTCAAATGACTTTATAGGGCTTTTTCTAAATTACCTTTATTAATGCACGTAATATTGTTGAAAAATTACACCACAGAATAAATGTTTTATTGAGCTACAAGTTGCCTGCAAGGCTGTGTTGTAAATATACATGGGCGACTATGTTACTATCTTTACAACTCACTCTGCACTTATTACAGCCTTCCGAAATGCGACAAGCACTGAGTAATTGGAGAGGAATAGATATTTTACAACAAAGCATACACCAGGGGTAAGTGTGCAGCGAGCGCCTAGAAATACACCAGTTGTCACCGAGTATGGTAACCTATCTGGGAGATGTTTCAAAGTTTCCTTTCCCAGATGCTTCGCATCTTTCTGATATGTTGACACGTTTAGAAACCTGTTCTTTCTGATTTGAATAAACACAGTTTGAGGCTTATGACAGGACTTTTCATATTCATTGTATTTTGATGCCTGGAAACAGAAGGGCTAATGGCTGAGGATGGCCAGGAAGGAGGGTAAAAGCTTTCGCTGTTCCCTCCGGTCATTTTGTCTGCATCTGTCTTGAGAGACAATGCATCTAGTTCCAGTTCAGGGACTGTAAATGCAACGCCTCTCTCCTGTCTTGTCGGCTCTCCGACCACCCTCTCACTCTCAATGCTCTAATAATCCAGCAGATACCATTTCAGAGCCCCGGATTCAACATCAATGTTTCAATCCATCCTTCTCCCCGCTGCAGCCTCTCCTCAAGCGTGACCCCAGGGCCACTCTGTCTTCATTCACATCCTTCTTGTTTCTGCTTAAATCTCCTATCACTTTCTGGGCTCTAAGTCAAACTGATAGGCGGCGTCTTGTCCTAATTTAGGAGGCTCGTTTACATGTCCTGCTGCCTGCAGAGAATTCCAGGGATTGGTTGAAGAAGGAGAAGGGGTGGAGAAACCCAAGAGAAAAATAAAATATAAAAACAGGGAGGTCAGAGAGGCAAACTAAAATGTATTGCACTGCTCACCTCATAGAGCCCCCACTTCGGAGGACCAGCGGGCCCTCTGCGGACGGAAGCCATAGCAGTCCCCAAGAACGCACCACGCAATCAGCAACAGATGCCAGGCTCTGCCTCCTTGTTCCCACGGCAGCTAGTTCCAGGCTGGGAAGACGTCCAAGTGCAAAACATGTCACACTTACACATAGCTTTTACATCCTCATTTTTAGTAATTCACATTCTTTGCTTTTCTAACCTCCATCTCCTTGGTTTTAAAAAAATTTATTTTGAAGCCCATCTTCATGTTTTTCTCTCAGGAACATGACAGAATATTGAGAATATTTGGGCCATGTCACTGGGAAGTGGCTGGAATCAGCAGTTAGGAAGGGAGAGCTGGCTGGGTCATACCCAGGCCAGTGTCAGGACCAGGTGGATGGCATGTGGTGATGTCCCTAATGTAGCTCAAGGGGCTACTAGAAGCCCCACCACAGCCCCTCCTTTGGCCTCCATTCGCCCGACTTCCCACAGTCATGTGAACGTATTTCTCCAGCTGGCAGAATGTTGTCCATGTCTACAGCAGCCAAGATTAATGATCTAAGATGGGCTTATCTAATAGTGATTGTTAACATCTGTTTAAATTGGTTTAATATTTTTATGTATATGTAATGTGTGTGTATAAACATATAAACTTAGATATAGTGTAGAAATATGCACACAGTTTTCATCCAAAAGCATTCTGTTTCCATTATGGTATCCCGTCTCCTCTGTACAAGTCCAGCAAGTGCTCTGAATACACAAACAGCACAAAGCCAGACAATCAGACGATACCAAGTCATGGGGTGAAGCTTCGGTGCACCCACCATCCATTAATGCCATGCGGCAGGCACCTTGCTAATTTCTGGGGACATAGCAATGAATAAGACTTGGGCCCTCACCTTCATTCCCAGCCTGACTTCTTCTCTAAGTCATGGAAGCAATCAGAGGAGAAAGTCTACCTACGCATACAGTCTCGTCTATCTACCCACTTGCCCTTATTCTGACTTCCCTCCAGTGACTAGGCTCTTAGCTAAAGTCAACTCTCTCCACTTGAAGTCTGCTCTCTCCATTCCTTCTTGCCTACTCAAGGGCATCATACCACCAAGTATTCTCTCTAATCAGTGTTCTACATCACCTATTTCCCTCTGCTCTGAAATCACTTATGATTTCCATGTGGCCCAACCCAGTGGTCACATCTCAGTCCTCATTTTACTGGATTTTCTCATAACTGTGAAACCCTGTTGTCACTTGGTATTGAGGAGTCCAGTCTCTCTGGGTCCCCTCCTGCCTCGGGAGGTGCTCTTTCTCATTCACCTGTGCTGGTTCCCCGCCATCAATGGAATCGCCTCATGTTGGCATGCCCTCGGGATGAGTCCTCGGGATTTTTCTCTGTTCAACTCCTACACTCACTCCATTCACTTTGAATATTCACTGACACTTTTCCAACTTATATCTCTAGTTCAAGTTCCTTCTTGAATTTCAGACCCATATATCAAATTTTCTTCTCAATAGGACCTCTTAGAGTTCTAACATCAAACTTTATACATCCCCAATCAAATCTCTAATATTGCGTGCTCTGATCTTTACTGTTTGGTTTGCACAGACCAAAAATCTTGGTGCCATCCTTCATTTCTTTCTCTCACCCAATCAGTTCCTCCTCCAAAATGTCACATAACCCTCATCATGTCACTTCTCTGTTCCAATGTTTTCCCATCAATTCATATAAAAATCCAAGTATTTCCCATGGCTTCCAAGGCCATATAGATAGCCAACACCGCTCTCAGACACCTCTCTGACTATCTCCCCCTTATTTACTTGCCTTCCTACCATTCTTGGGATATCTGAAAGGTAATCCATCTCAGGGCCTTTACACTGGCTTGTCCCTCTGACAGAAAGCTTCTCCTCCAGATGTCAGCATGGCTTGCTCCCTCATTTCTTCAAGTCACTGCTGAATATTTTCTCACCCAGTACTGCTTTTCTATCCCTTTTTACTCTATTTGCACTTTTAAAATAACACTTATCACTACTTGACATATTGTAGTTATATGACACTTTTCTCTCCACCACTATAGTGTGCATTTCTTAGGAGCTATTTTGTTCATTGCAGGGCCTCGAGTATGCCCCAAACATACTAGATACTCAATAAATATGTATTGTGAACAGAAGTAACAGCTCAGTTCTTGCCCTAAGGAGCTCATAGTCAAGAAGAGAAGACAGAAATAGAAAACTATATCCACAAGGCAGTGTAGAAAGTTTAATGACAGAAGGATGTGGGGGTGAAAGAGAGATACAGCTATCTATCCAACATGGAGAGATCACAGAAAGCTTCCTGGAAGTGGAGATCAATTAAGTAGGAGTTAACTTGCTAAGGTGCATTGGGGGGGTGAGGGGGAGAGGGGGAGAGAGGTAGGGAAGTAAGGGATAGGGAAGACTTGTCTAGAGCATTTTAGGTGAAGGGACAGCAGGAATAAATGTAGAGAATTCGGGAAGCCCATGCTGCACCCTAGAACATGGCAGGGACCAGCATAAGTGGAAATTTTTTCTAAGCGCAAACCAAGGGCCAGAAGTGGTAAGAGATGAAGCTGGAGACCTAAATAGTCATGTCCTAGAGCACCTTCAACACCAAGATAATGAGCTTGGAGTGTAGATGCAGGGAGACATTTCAAGGTTGTACGCAGAGGTATGATTCACTCAGAAACTCCTTTGACTTTATAGAAGCAATGGGCCAACTGTTGGCCAAAACGCCCTGCCGTCATAGCGTTACAGTCCAGCAGGGGATGCAGTGAGCAGCTGCAATGCAGGAAGGGGTGGAGCATGGTCCTGACCAGGTCACCTCTCTGGCTGTGTGGAGACACACAGGAAGCAGAGATAGGTCAGATGGAGGATTCATAGTCCAATTCAAGCAAGAGCTGAGAAGTTGTCAGTCCCAGGGAAGGAATGGTGTTCCCAGAGACAGTCAACACACCATATGTTAATATGGTAAAAGGTAGAGCTTCTCTGTGGTCTTCACCCCCCTTCCAGTGCTCCATCTCACATCTGCTCCCTCCCAGGCTGCTGGGACCTTCCTGGGAAACCTGCATGTGGATGAAGCTGGAAAGTGCAATCTGGCTGCATCCTGAGAGTGTCACATGCTGGTTGTCTGGGACCACACACTGAGACACTTTGCAAGAAAATTTAACAGAAAGCAGATGGCAAGTGTCGGGGGGCCTCTCACAACTGAGAAGGCAAAGGAGTAAACCAAAAAAAACAGTGTTATGACCAGAGTTCTGTGAGCAGCAGAGAAGTAGTCCTCCCCGCCACCCTCCCCCTGTCTCTGCCCCTGGACTGGGAGGGCAGGAGGGGAACTGACCTCTTGCAGGAGCCACTCTGGTCTCTGTGGCCCAGTGGATGGGGCGTAGTGCTTAGATTGATGGTAGATGGTCCCACCTCTCTTCATTCCGTTCCTTCACTTTGAATATTCTTTAAGCTTATTACAGCAGCTCAGAATGAGCACTCTAAATTTAGATCCAAAATATGTCATGTTTCCAAGGGAACTGTAAATTATTTTGTGAATGTACATACAACACAGCTAGCAAACTCTGCTTGATGAAGCCCTCTTATACTCGGTGTCTGAAGGCACCACATAAATTGTTGCCTAGTCCAAACCCCAGGACAGTGACAGCCTCGGCTACATTGCCATTGCTCCCCTTCTGTAGGAGACTCTGCTATGGTACAAGGGACTCAAGCCTTCAGCTGCTAAAGCTCCAAAATCCCCAAAGCCCCATATATGGTTTGTTGGATAAAGAAGAGAGTCAAGATGGTCTATGTCTTATGATGAGCCACCCAACAAGAGAGTGACCAGGCTACTCCTCCAAGCATCTAGGTCCTACCTGATAGTGAAGCCAGAAGAGTCACTGACCCAGGAGGAAAGGTGGAACGTGGGAAGCAGTTTTTGTTATTGTTGTTTTTATCCTCACCAAAGGAGTGAGGATATTTTGCCATTGATTTTTAGAGAGAGTGGAAGGGAGAGGGGAGAGAGAGAAATTGGGAAAGGGAGAGGGAGAGAAAAGCATTGATGTGACAGAGACACATTGATTGGTTGCCTCCCACATGTACCTGACCTGAGGGTGAGGATTGTACCTGCAACCAAGGTATGTGCCCTTGACCAAGAAGTGAATCTGAGACCCTCCAGTGTGGCAAGCCAATGCTAACCACTGAGCACACTGGCCAGCGCAGGAAACAGTTTTTGATGAGGGAAGGGAATCACTTAGGACTGACTTCAATTGCAGTAACAGAGTCTGGAAATAACAATGGTTGGCACAACATAGAAATTTATTTCTCTCCCACGAATAAGAAGTCCAGAGACATCCAGTCCCGGGCTAGTAGAGTAGATACGTGATGTCACCATAAACCCAGACACATTCCTTCTTCTCTCTACCCTTCCTGCTGTGCAGTTTTCATCCTTGAGTTCACACCATGGTCCAGGACAGCTCCCGGTGCTCCATCATCATGTCCATGCCCCGGGAGCAGGGAGGAGGTGGTGGACGGGCAACAGTCTGCAGTTCATCTGGTCAGCTTCCTACATGCAGCTTTCCCGGGCCCCACATAATACCGCTTATATTTAATTAGCCCAACCTTGATTACCTGGCCACCAAGGCTTTTTTTTTAATTAAATTTATTGGGGTGACATTGGTTATTAAAATTACATAGGTTTCAAGTGTATAATTCCATGATACATCATCTGTATATTTCAATGTTTATAAATCCGTAGTCAAATATATTTATTTCAATATAAATCCATAGTCAAATCTGCTCCTGTCGCCATATATTTGGCCCTCTTTGCCCTTTGCTATCTCCTAACCCCCCTTCCCTCTGATAACATCCCCTCTGTAACACTGTGTCTATGAGTTTTGTTTGTTTGTTTTTTCTTGTTTATTCATTCATTGCTTTCAGTGTTATATCTCCCATATAAGTGAATCATATGGTTCTTGACTTTTTCTGTCTGACTTATTTCACTTAGATGATATTCTTCAGATCCATCCATATTGTCACATATGGCAGTATTTTGTCTTTTCTTATGGCTGAGAAATGCTCCATTGTATGTATGTATGTATTACATCTTCTTTATCCAATTAAAGGACACTGGTTGTTTCCACATGTTGGCCACCATGAATAATGATGTAATGAACATAGGGGTGCATATATCTTTGCGAGTAAATGTTTTCAAAATTTTCAGGTAGATACCCAGAAGAGGGGTTGCTGGGTCATATGGTAACCGGATTCTTAATTTTTTGAGGAACCTCCTTACTGTTTTCCATAGTGGCTGTACCAGTTTACATTCCCACCAGCAGGGAATGAGGGTTTCTTTTTCTCTACGATCTCTCCAGCATTTATTATTACCTGTCTTGTTGATAATAGCCTTTCAGGTGTGAGGTGGTATCGAGTTGTAGTTTTGATTTGCATTTCCATAATAGCTATTGAAGTTGAACATCTTTTCATATATCTGTTGGCCATTTGTATGTCTTGAGAGAAGGGTCTATTTGGGTTCTTTGCCCATTTTTTCATTGGCTTATTTGTTTGGTATTGAGTTCTATGAGTTCTTTATATATTTTGGATATTAACCCCTTGTCAGAGCGGTTCTTTGCAAGTATCTTCTTCCATTTGGTTGATTGCCTTTTTTGTTTTGTTGGCGGTTTCCTTTTGCTGTGCAGAAGCTGCGTACGTTGCTATCCGAAGACCCTGTTTATAGCTAATCAGGACACTGCCTCAGGAACAAACATCAGAGGTTTGGATAACAACCACTTCTACTCCATGTTCCTGAATTACTCAGGATACTTATTTCACAATGCCTCAAACCCGACACAGCACGTCCGGAAACACTACCAGCTGGGCTGGCGTGGTTTTTAGAGCACTTGCTTTAAATGTTTAATATATATGCTCGGTGCCAGGGCAGCGGGAAAACACAGGAACTGCTCCCCTGTTGGGGCCTGCCCAGCCTCCTCCCCTGGCAGGCCAGGCCTGGCACGGGCCTCTTCTGTGCAACCCTGAGGCCTGGCCTGTGACGTGGACCCAGGTCGGCCTGAGACCCGCCCTCAGGCCTGCCTGAGAGCGGGCTGGGCCACTGGGCGGTACTTCCCAAAGACAGCAAACCCAAGGAATTTGTGGGTTTAACGTGTCTATTCCAAATAGTGTGCACTCTTGACATTGTAAATAACACAGGAAAAAACCCCACCAAAATCACTAGTGATTTTTGCTGTATCAGGATATTAAAAATATAACCTTTCTGTATGTTCTAATTAGCGTATAATGAATCTTGTTTTTCTAAGCAGAAAACAAAACAAAAAATATATAGACATACTGGTTTAGCTTTTGGTGTGGATATTCTAACTCCGGAGGCACACACACCTCTGCATCCCGGGGACACATGGGCTGGCATCCTCATTCTGCTGATGTGTCTCCTCTCCTTTGGTTCTGAGCCTAGTGGCTTGAATCCAGCTCTGTGGCTCAGTTGACTCTGGCTGCATCCTGCATACAACACAGTGTCCACCTCAGTCTTTCCCAGCTTCATGCTCCAGCCGAGCTCAGGACAGCTGCAGCCTGGCCTCGGGCCCCAAGCTGGTCTCCTCCGCCTCACATCCAGCTGCTGTAGGTGAATAGCTTTGACCCCTGGTGCCCCTCTGGATTCTCAGAGTCAAGTTTTAAGGAGCAAACACATCCCAAAACAACCAAAGAAATAATAACAATTATTTATTAATTATTAATTAATTAATTATAATTAATTATAATTTATTAATTATTGTTAATAATAACAATAATAACAATTGCTGATAACAATGTAATCAGCACACTCTGGAATCAGCAGACTGTCCCCTGAGCATTATTGATCCTCTGCATGAAGTGATGGCTCCTCTCTATACTGTGGGTCAAGAAGATGCACCACAGATGCTGTCATGGACTGCACCATTGCCACCTGGGCATCCTCAGTCCTGCTGAATTCAACTTAGTGCCCAGCGGTGCCTCGGCAGCCTGCTTTGCTGCTCTAAACATCAGGCTGAGGGGAGATGGAGAAGGAAGGATTCCCATAACAGACCTCTGACCCATGCAGAGATAGAGACCATGCGCTGCTTTATTCTTCATGTTAACCACCCAATACCTTCCCATTGAGCACAGACGGCTTCATAATTTATCCAGTATTTCCACAGAGGCTTGCTTCTCACAATAAATAATTCCCATTTCCCAGAGAAGCCCACTGAGAAAGCAGTCACCTGACTTGTTCCAGCTCATGGAACCAGGAAATGCAAGTGACAGGAAACTCAAGGCAGGTGCCTGGCCCCACCAAAATTTCTCTGAGGTGGCCCCTGCAGGGGACCATCTGTGACCAGCACGCAGCCAGCAACCTCCATCAAGCCCAAGGGCAAAGAAGGGCACAGAGCATCCTTCATTTCGGAGAAGAATCAAGTAAATCCTTGAGAGGCTGTCAAGGTCCAAGTAAACAGAGAAGCCAGCTTTTCAGTGAAGATGGACGTATGGCAGGTGAAGACAATTGGGGGGTGTGAACGGTCTGACAGGTACCACGGTCAATAATAAAAAAAAGTGTGACAGCAGCAGTAATCAAAGGAAAAGTGAGGGGGGACCTAGAGTCCTGACACTCTCGGTGAGAGAGCCTGGGGGGGGGGGCAGGAAGGACATTCATAGCCCGACAATACATGTGCTGATGGCCAGCTGGCCAACGTGTCCCAGTCCCCTCAGGGTCATTGCACACATGCCCAGCAGCCATCTTCCTGGTCAGCTGCAGAGAGGAGCACTTGAGAAACGTTGGAAGCAGGAAAAACCAATGTATGTGACTATGTAGACACTTGAGTAGGTAAGGCAGGCTAGGCTCACGGCACATGCATGCATACATGTGTGCATGTATGTAGAGAGAACCGATGAGACTTCAGGATCTGTGCTCTATGCTGGACCACAGACCTGCCCTCCAGGGACCTTCCACTGGAGGGGGCACCTCTGTAGATAACGTCTCTGATAAGTGTAGTAACAAGTTCTGCTTGAGCTCAGAGAGGGAGCTGAGTGTCACAAATTCCTTCTCCAATGAAGCCTCACATCCCTTAGCATCAAAAAAGACGTTGGGGCCAGGCTGCTGAAGTCTAAATCCCGGCCCCTCCTTTGTGATTTTAGACAAGTCATGTAACCTCTCTGTGGCGTAATATCCCCGACTGTAAAACAGGCAGGATCATGGCAGCTGGTTTGGTTGCTGTGAGGATTAAATAAGTCAATGTGTAAAGCCTTCAGCGTGTGCCTGGAATGCGTAGGCGTGGGTCCTGGTCTTCCTGGTGCAATCCTGCCTGCGCATCGCGGTGGCCAGACCGCACGCCCTGGGCTTGGTGGTTCTGTCTGGCCGGCTTCGCTGAGAGTGATGGGAATTTCCTTCCTAATTAAGCACAGCTGGTTTGGACAAACCCGCCACCGTCCCACCTCTGCAGTCTTCTAGGGAAGGCCCAGAGACCTTTGGAGAAAGGCGATACCTAATCATTGTGGATTAATACTGTGGACCCTGCTGGCAGATCAAACATTTGAATCATTCCTGACACATTCATGGGCCTAGACCAGTGGTCGGCAAACTCATTTGTCAATAGAGCCAAATATCAACAGTACAACGATTGAAATTTCTTTTGAGAGCCAAATTTTTTAAACTTAAATTGTATAGGTAGCTAAATTGTTATTAACTAACTTGGGTACTCCTAAGCTGGCCTTTGCTAAAAACTCAAGGGGCTAAAGAGCCACATGTGGCTCTTGAGCCGCAGTTTGTACACCACTGGTCTAGATAAATGAAGGTGGAATATTCCACCACCGTAGAAGAACATGCTGCCTGCCTCATAATTGCCTTCCAAAGCAGCCCCTGAGAGAGAAGGCATGAAAACGTCTCAGAGAAGTTCCTCTCCTTGGGCTTCCCAAGAATCTGCCGGTGTCTTCTCAGCCAAGGGATGCTTTTACCATGAGTTCCCTGCTTGATAACAAACTAGGATCACAGGGATGCATTTTCTTCTCCCAAACTCCAAAGAAAGGATTCCATTTTGAGTGACTGCTAGAGAAAGCTGATAGTCTCAGAGTGTCTTCCTCCAGCCCTGCAGGAGGGCAGTTGTTAATTCCATGGAGAGAAGCAGAAAGTCTCCTCTGCCCTGTCCTGCTTAGGCTCCTCCTCCCCCTCGGCTGACCCCCTCACCACCACCACCTCCAGCCCTGCAGCTCAGAGTCAGGGTGGTGGGCAGGGGGGCGGAGCTATGGAGTGAAAAAAGGAGAAGGCTGAAACTTTATGGCTTGGTATTTGCAAGAATGAACCTCAGTTTACTCATCTATGGTTTGGTATTTGCAAGAATGAACCTCAGTTTACTCATCTATGGTTTGGTATTTGCAAGAATGAACCTCAGTTTACACATCTGTAGAGTGGGGCAACAAACCCGCCCTCCATACTTTACAAAACTTGGAGAAGTCTCAACTGAAACTGTGTTCAGGAAAACACCCCATACACTGTAATAAGTCTGCAAATGTCAGGCGTCTGTCACTCCACCTCATTTTAGTGCTTTTCAAAAGGGGAAAGGTAGAAAGATCAATGCAGGAGAAAAACTGCTGAATCCTCTCAAGGCCATGAATCTTTCTCCTGCTCCGCGTGAAGTCGCGCTGAACCATGTCCACCGTTAGGTTAGTTGAAGGCTGCTGTTAAAATGAAAATGTCACTGTTATTTATGGTTTAAGGCCTACCTGTTTCCAAATAGGTTTTCAGAAGGTGTTAATTTATTGCCAATACTGTATCTTGTGTTGCTTTGGCATTTGACTGCTGAGGCAATGAGGCACAGGAGACAGGGCAGTTTTAAGCAGAGCTGGGGACAGAAGAAAGGTCTGGAGAAACGGCACTTCCCAGGAAGCTAGTTCCCTAACTGACTACAGGGACCAGCCCTGGACAGTCACAGCCCTTCAGTGAGCACACTGGACCAGCCCAGCAGAGCTCTTAGTTTTCCCACACCCAGAGGTGGTGAGGGGAGTGGCAGAAAGGCTACTGGAACCCCCAGAGTCAGGCAGAGAAGGTCACCTTGAGGGAAGCAGTGTCATTTTATTGGGGACACAGCCAGCATGGGGCTCCCAGAAGGAAGCCGGGACTCGCTGGCCTGCAGGCAGAGCCACAGCTCCTCTGCTGAGCTCCACGTGGCTAAGTGGGAAGCTCCAGGGTAAGAGAGCCTCTAGGGAAAGAGATCCCGGAGGAGAAGGGTCTGGGGGCAGAAGGAAGAACTCCAGGAGTGTGTGTGCAGAGAGGGGAGGCTGGCGGAACAGTGCACAGGAGGTTGGGGAGGAAGATTGCGCTGGGGGAGGACTTCCATCAGAGACCAGGGCGCTGCATACAGGGAATCAGGTATAAACCCTAGCCCACCCGAGGCATTCTGCATCCTCCTGTGGGCTGATTCGTATCCCCTGTGAACCACACCGGGACTTTGGGGATTCTCATAGCATGCTTGGCTTCCCAAAGCCTCAGGAACCAGCTACACTGAGAGCCTGTATTCTCAATTTGTCAGAAAGGCAGCTGCTTGTAGCTAGATAGTCAATTCTTGTCTTTATTCAGATTGAAAACATTTAAAGGTCCAATATTTTACAATATATCTTCTGGATGCAGCAGTTAATAAAACCACATTTGAATTTCACTGGAGCCCCCTTTAAACAATAATGAACAAAGATGATACTGTATAACTTAATGGAGAGCAAAATGCATTTTGTCAAGACAGAGAGGGAGAGGGGAGGAATTTAAGGAATTGTGTGCCCTGGAAAAATCACTCTCTAAAGTCATGAAGAAGACGAATCTGGGCCTTAGCAACCGCATCGCTGCAAAATAAGATAAATGACAAGCAAAACAAACGTTTACATTTTTCAGATTAGGATTCATCTTTAGGGCCAGTTGCAACCACAGATGCCAAAGGGTTTCTTAATCATGATGTCATGCTTTGCTTACAAAACACTGGTGGCACAACACGCCCATGGGATCCAGAGCCTGTTTCTGGAGATGCCAGTCAAGGCTCTCTGGCACCTTAGCACTTTCCATCTCTGAACACACAGACTCCCCACCCCCACCCCCCAGGCCACCACCCAGAAGCCGGGCCCTTCCTCTGGCATGATTTTCACTTTGCTCCTCTCACTTCTGCTGCCTTTTCCTTGCTTTGTCCTTTCACAGTCTTCCTGATTCTCCATGACAGAAGGCAAACGCCACCTTTCCCATTGAGCTTTCTCCAAAGAGTCTTCTGGTAGAAATGCTTCCATCTGCCAGGCTCCCAGAATTTCCCCACTCCTCTGACAGGGCGCTAATCCCAGTCGGCTATTAATCCTAGTTAGGCAGTTAGCTTCCTCCAGGTGACAGCGGGAGTTACCTGAGAGTTCTCCATAAAATCTAGCTCAATCTCTCGCATGCAATCAGTGTGGAACTGGATTTAATTAAGCAAGTTGTGCTCTATACCCCAGTGCTCGCAGAGGATCCTCAGATTTCAGTTATAAAATAATTATGGTGTTTCAGGCACTAGAAAATATAATTCACCCGTGTGTAGTCTTTGGGCCAGGGCAGTGCTATTTTATGCTCTAAAAGTCATAATTCACCCAATGAAGTCAATGACTCCCTTAGAGCTCCTTTAGAGCCGAGTGTTCATAAGCTGTCACCTCCAACATACAAGCCATCCGAATGAATTAATGGATAGCCAATACGAAAGCAATTATTCTGTTCCTGCTGGAAATATCAGCTCCAATAGAGTTATGTCATATAATTGAAAACAGCATGTATTTGATATTTGAATCTCTCATTAGGTATTTTTAGAGCAGATGAATTATCTAGTGTTCTGAATGTGGATAAGTATAATTTTTAAGGTGACTAGTTCTAAGATATGTTTGTTTCTAAAGGGTTTCAATGCCCTAGAAATCCAGCAATTTCTAGATTTACAAGCATAATCAATTAGATGTTCGGAGCCCATCTTTATAAATTGGATTTCCCCGAGTTGTCCTCCAGGCCCCTATTGGTCCATGGACATCAAGCCCTAGGAACACAGCTAATACATGAGTACCTCCCTTGCCTCTCAGGCATACACCAACCAGCATGCATTATTTTCATAATCTAGTTTTCATTGATAAGCCTTTGTGAAGATGGGAGACGCTCCCTTCAGAGGCAGAACTTCCTTGCACTTGTCCTTGGGGTTCCAACTAACTCTGCTCATGTTGTGCCCTTTGCCTGCACTCCCCACCTGCACCCCACAACTCCATCTACTTTTCTGACACCACCCCTTCGTCTGGCCTGAGTCTCTCCCTCTTCAGGAGCCACTCAGGTCACTTCTCACTCTCATCTCTGCTCACTGCTAGGAGTGCCTCTTAAACTTAAATTGGGTGATCTTCAGTTTAATAATAAAAATGGACTGCTTTGCTTTCTCAAACTTCACTTTTATGTGCAGGAGTCTAGTCTTCTCAACCAGATGATAAGGCCCAGGAGGGCAGAGACCGCATTTTATATTGTGAACTAATTTCTCCATCTGTTCTAAGGAGTATCTCGGGCAGGAGATAAGAGCCATTGATCCAGGCTATAGTCTTATTGGCCATCTTTCATCCCGTTTTATTAAATGTAAAGAACAGAAAGATGAAGAGTAATATGACGCTTCAAGAATAATTGAACAGCAAATGGGGATGTGCTATTCCCTCATCTCAGGAAACACAGACAAAACACACACACACACACACACACACACACACACACACACACACACACATCAATGACAGCAAAAGTCAGACTCTTGGAAGAATTCTTGACCAAAATGGTGGAGACGAATTAGGAATCCATTATTTATATCCTACCTACTTCCAAAGGATGGAAACCGCTGCTGAAGGGAGGCTATGGCGACCGAGACAGAACTGAGTCTGGAAATATGGCTCAGGAGTCAGCTTGGCTCTAACTATGTGCAACTGGGCCAATCACTCCCATGCATTGAGCCTCATCTGTAAAATGGGAGTAATCCATTGATGGTTCTCAGCATTCAATGTTATATACTTTTAAATTATATATATTCTAATGCTCTACCTATGTTAAGAATTCTCTTGGGTCTATAAAAAGCGGATAAATTCTCACCTAAATGGGATCTCTATTGACCAGAAATCCTGAGGCAACCTGGAAGGCAGACCATCATCCTCCACTGCCCAACAGGAAATGGTTCCCCCAGTGGGCAGAGCTGCCAGCCTCACCAGTTGTCTTGCAAAGTAGGAATTCAAACCTGGCTGACCTCATGCTCTCTCCCAGGCATGACAGTGTCCTTCTGTTGATGTTTTCCCTGGGTCCATATCCAAGACCCTGCTTTTCAGATGAAGAAGAACTTGTCCTGAGAGATCAGGACGATTAGCGTTCTCACAAGACAGGGAGAACACAAGACATTAGAGCACACAAGACAGGGCCATTGGAGGAGTCTAGAGCCGGATCTCCCCCGCCCAGCCCCGTGGTTTCTCTAACCCACTCAGATGCAAAGCCTCAAACGTCCTGGGCTGAGCACTTGCGTGCGCCCCACCTGGTTCTGCACCCAAGGCCCTCCCTGCAGATCCGTTGGGGTGCATCAGGTGACGACGGTTCGGGAGCGTGGGGCAGCCGTCCTCCCACGCCACCGCGGGCCACTGACAGCTCCGGGCCAGCCGTGGGGTCCAGTCTGCAGGGAGCTTTCTGCCCTCGGGTTCTTTTCAGAAACCTGACAGGCCCAATAAAGGCCCAGTGCTGATGGAGAGAGCGAACCGCGTCCTCCCAGCAGCCCGCTGCCTCCGCTGACACAATGGGGCCGCAGTAATCCCATTACACCCTCGTCTTTCATAATTACTCTCTTTCTGCAAGTGACAGAGCATCCCAACGGTAGGGAAGCGAACTATTTTTAAACTATTTCTACCTAAAAAAAAGACTCGTTTTTTCATAGATACAGTTCTGCTCTATAAATCACACTAGGGACAGAGTGGGTACTAAGGTTGTTGGAAGCGAGAAATCCCGAACACTGGCCGCCACCCTCACCTCCCCCTCTCCCCCCCAAGAGCTCGCCTCTCCTCCTTTTGGTTTCTGGGGTCCTACTGCCAGTGTTTGTCACCTCCAGCCCCTCCCTGACTCTAGGGGTGGGAGGAAGAGAAAGAATTACAAAGGCAAAGCTTCCTGTGAGGGACTTGCAGCCTTCCTCTTCCCCCTCCCACCACCCCACTCCTACCTTCTTGAGACCAGCTCTCCTCGCCCTTCTCCTCCGGTCTGGGAAAATTCGTCTGCAGGTGTATTTCTAGAACAGCAGCATCTCAATGAGAGGACATGAAGCCGGGGGAGGGCAGAGGAGAGGAAAAGCAAAATAAAGCCACTGAGGAGCCACGTTAGCTGGGCCAGGGTGACCTCCCAGAGGGGACGGCACCTTCAGAAACTGGGCATCACCCCAGTCCCCGAGACCATCCTGCCATCTGTCTGCCTCATACAAATTCCTCAAAGACACCCCAGTGCTGCCACATTAGTCATATCGATAAGGAAGCTGGAGCGCTGGAAATGAATCAATGGCACCACTAGGATTTCTGGAGTATCAATCTATCGCGTTACTGCACCTCCCTTGCACTCACATTTCTGGGGTCAATAGCTATCGGTCTCACTCACCACGGTTAGTGTATCAGTGAAGCCTGCGTAGATTATCCGTCCCTCAGGGTTGTATTTTCTCGCTCTACCCACAGAACTCTCAGTGCTCCTCTGGCCAGCCTGGCGCTCTGCCATTCCCCCCTCCATCTTTCCCTTTTTTATTTCCTTTCCCCTTCTTCCAGTCTCTGATGGGCCCAGCTTGCTTCTAGGCCTGGAGTTTCCCTAACTGTGGTCGGGGTAGAGGGAAGGCAGTTTACACCTGAGAGATGGGAAGACAGTGAGAGAGGAGGAGCTGGCTCTGCGGGTCCCCCTCCAGTCTCCCAAGCGGTTTTTGGTAACAGATTTATTTGCATTTAACTTGGAGATGCAGAACCCCCCCCCTCACACACACACTCACACACACACACACACACACACACACACAACACACCCCAAAGCCGGATCATGGGTCTCAGAGCAGGTGGGACCCCTCTAAAGGAGACAGTGGAGCAAATGCAGCATGAGGGTAAGCCGTGGGATTAGACCAGGCCCTCAGAAGGGACGTTGCAAAGACCTGCCACAGCATTGCTGAAAAGCGCCACAGAAAGGCCTGCAGAACACTGAGCATCCTTAGCCACACAAGGAACAGGAGGCAGAGGCAGGGGAGGAAGCCAGGGACACAAGAAAGAAAAGCCACTTTGAAACAATTACTAGGTGGCATGAGCTTGGCAGAACCGAGGGCACGTTTATTACGGGCATGAATAAGCATTGGTTTCATTCCACCTTCAGCAGGCGTCAGTAGTAGCAAGGGAAATGAGGCCCCTCATCCCATTCATCCCACCTTCTCTGTCTGTGCAGAAAAGCAACCTAAACGAAATGTGGAGACACTGGAGAGAAACAGAGGGTCTGTGGCGTGATTAACAGTGGCCACTGGCTGGGCCTGGTGGGAGCACGCCAGCAGGAGCTCAGAGAAGTAAATGAAGCCGGAGGTTGCTGGTGCCGCCCCGGCCCGGGTTTCTGGGTTTTCTGTAACTGCTGGCTCAGTGGGGAAGGGCACGTTTAAAGAACATCTCCCAACTCCTAGAGGATCAAGGTTTGCTGGGGTGGAATTGCTTTTGGCTCCCAGGACACAGGAGGCCAGGCACCTTGGACCAGCCTTCCCGCCAGGAGATGGAGACAGGATCGGTAGAGAAAGCATTAAGCTAAAAGTCATCCCTGTCAGAAAGTCCTAGATCTGATCCCGAGAGAGGAGCGTGTTGATTTGTAAGCATGTTCATTTGTAAGTCTTTTCATGAGAATGGCATGTGGCCACGAAGGCTGGTGGGGAAACGGCAGTGAAGAGCACAGGCTACACGCAGGTGCACGGGCCTTGGTCTTGGCTCCTCTGCTTCGGTAGCTGCCAGTCTCGGTCCAATACCGTGGTTTTCCTGAAGCTCATTTTCCTCCTCTCAAACAATGGAAAGTAAAAGAGGAGATACCATCATAGTGACATCACCTCAGAGCCCTGCTGGTTGTTTACAGCCAGTCTGATTAGTGGATGCCTCTTCCGATTGGGTGTTGCCTGAGCCACACCAGTTACTAAACCTCTTGACTCCTGAATATCACTCCTCTCCCTCTTACAAGTTGGTTGACAGGAATGAATGAAATTATAAGGGAAATGCTTAGCTCAGTGTCTGGTAAAAATGCCCAGTGGTATTCGTTATGGATTGAATCATCTCCCACAAAGAAGATATACTGACAGTCTAACCCGTGGCACCTCAGAAAGTAACCTAATTTGGAAATAGGGTCATTGCAGATGTGATCAGTTACGGTGAGGTCATACTGAGTGATGGGCCCCTAATTTAGTGTGACTGATGTCCTTGAAAGAAGACGGCCACGTGGTGACGTGGAGACACGGGGAGGGGCCATTCGGAAATGAAGGCACAGATGGGAGTGATGCATCTCCAGGCCCAGGAGCGCCTCGGGGTCTCGCCCATCACCAGAAGCCAGGAGACAGGCATGGGACAGACCTTCCCTCAGAGCCCTCAGCAGGAACTAACCCTGAGAACATCTCGGCTTCCAACTTGTAGTGCCCAGAACCGTCCCTATGTGAGAAAGCTGTGTTGTTTTAAGCTACCCAGTTTGTGGTAACTTGTTATGGCGGCCCTTGAACACAGTATTATACTGGGCACACTCCTCGAAGGCATGAACTTAAAAAGTATGTGGGAGAAGACCTTAACACTCTCGTTAGTCCAGTCTCTCATGTGGTGCTGAAAGGCCATCTTCAGCATTCTCAAGAAGTAGTGCAGCTGCTGGTGCTTGGATACTCCAGTGACTGGAACCCATGGCAGTCTTGTAGCTCTGATGATTAGAAAAACTACTCTATATGGAGCCGAAAAATATGTTTTCCCATAGATTCCCCTTATTTGGTGGAAACTACTTCCCTTGAACCTTTTGTCATAGAAATGTCTGATCCCTTAGCACTTAACATTTGCATTCATTGAACAAATCATATTATGTTGCTATGTTACGTTATCTTATGTTCTAGCACATAACAGAAGTTACCACATGCAATTTCTTTGTGTGTATAATGAACTCTGTCTTCTCAATCTATTAAAATCCAGTTCTATATTTTACATCTCCTAGTAGAGACTAAGATATGCTGTGGGAAACACCAAAACAAAACCTGTGCTTCAGAAACCAGAGGATTACTTCTCTCTCACGCACTGTCGCCTGCTGTGGCCCAGCAGGGGCTCTCAGTTTGTTGTAGTAGCTCCAGGACCCAGACTGAGAAAGCAGCCAGCTTCTTGAACACTCTGCTGTGGCAGGAATAAAGCTTCGGAGCGTCACCCATCGGCAATAATGCCCAGCCCAGAAGTGACACTCCTCACTTCCTCTCACAACTCATTGGCCAGTGCTAGTCGCATGGCCTCACCCAATCAGCAGGAGGCCTAAAGATACAATCCTAGACAATATAGTCCTTCCGTGCCTCTGGAAGCCAGGCCCAGGAGCACTGGGCCCGCAGCACTGGGGTCACCATCTCCTGAGTGGATTTCCTGCTGTTCCACCCTCCTGCCTTTTGGTCAAGGTCATGAGCACATTACATTGTCATTACACTACTTGTGTTTCCATCTCCTCCGTGAGACAGAGTTTCTCAAGGGCAGGGATACATGGTGTGCAGATGTATTTGTGACCAGTGACCGTGCATCCACAGTGAGAGCCAAAGTGAGGTGCCCAGGTCATATCTGATCCGGATAGGGCAAGAACAAGACAGCTATTCTGTCTGTTCACAAACCATACCTATTCATTTCACTGAATGCCAGGAGCTAGTTAAGTATTATATGGATACTAACTCGATCATCATTACAATTCTATAAGGAGGATTCTCTTATGATCTCTACCTTATAGGTGGGAAAACTGAGGCATGAAGAGCCATATGATCTATCACTCACAGGTAGAAAGCAAAGCAAAGGAGTGGGGTTTGAACCCAGGTAGTCTGACTCCAGAGCCAGCTCTTAACCTTTGCTCTCCAGTCTTGACCTCTCTGGGCAGAATCTCCTCTATCCTAAGATGGGAATAATCCTGATAACCAGTCCATAGGGATGTTCCGAGGGTCAAGTAGGTCCGGTGGGAGGTGCCCAGCACACATTCAGCGCATGTTTCCTTTGCCGCCTAGTCCTTGGACTCACAGTTACTCTCCCTTCCTCAGCCCTTAGTCCTTAATCTTCTTAGTAGCTTTAAGAACCCAACTTTGTGGGCCTCTTTTCTCCTCTATGTGGGGAATAAAAAAGCAATATAACTTCCCTAAACCTGATTTGCATGACAGTAAGTATATTGTTCTGCGTGGTTCTTTGTGACTGAGTAACCAGCAGAGGAGCTAATTTATTAGTTTAGCAATTTAAGCAGGACCTCGGCAGAAAGGAGCCCCGATCACGCAGCGCTGGGACTGTGCTAATGAGAAGATTAGAGGCGTGTTCAGCCCGCACGGTCCCAGATAATCACACGTGTACCCGAGGATTATTAACAACCACAATTACCGGGAACTGTATTATCTGCCTGGCTGGTTATTCTCAAGTCAACTTGTGTTGAAGAGACGAGCTTGGAGGAGTTAATAAGTTATTCTGAAGTGGCTGGTGGGGGCCCTTCATAATAACGATCTGTTGAAATGCGAGGGTGCACCTGAGGCTCCACGGCGCCTCCACCCTAATTCTTCCTCAGGAGTGGAAGGAAGCGCTGAATTTTCTTTGGAGAAGGAGGCTCTCCCCAGAACCTGGGCCCAGCCTCTCAGGCCCTCTTTGCTGGAACCACTTGTCACCCAGGGGCCGATCTCCTGGGTTCCAGATAATCTTTGGAAGCAGCGTCCATTTCAGAGGACCAAGCTCCGGGCTTTTATGACCCTGGTAGTTCCCGTCTCTTCCCAGCCTTCCTCCCCCTTGAAAGTCTCCTGCTGCCTGTCTCTGGGCTTTGCGGGACTCTGCACAGCATGGCACCTAGCGCAGGTCTCAGAAATAACTTCAGTCCCACTTTCTCCTGCAGATTCTGACCACTCCGTGCTGGGAGCTGCGGGCTGGTCTTGAACCCAGAGCTCTGCACGGAGGATGGGGGCAGACGGGGACACTGTGGTCCTGAAGAACGTGCTCCTTGGCGTCAACCTGCTCCTTCTGGGCTCCATGCTCCAGCCCACAGAGGGTCAGCTGGAGGTACCCACGGAGAGGGGCCAGAGGCCGGCGGTGGAGGAGGAGGGGGGCGTTGCCAGGTACAACACGTCCGACAAAGAGCCGCCCGTGGTCTTCAACCACGTGTACAACATCAACGTGCCCCTGGACAGCCTCTGCTCCTCCTCGGGGCTGGAGGCCTCGGCCGAGCAGGAGGTGAGCGCGGAAGACGAGGCGCCGGCCGAGTATCTGAGCCAGACCTCCGACCCGGAGAGCCAGGTCACCGTCACGCACAGGATCAACCTCCCCAGGAAGGCCTGCCCGTGCGCCGCCGGCTCGGCCCAGGTGCTGCGGGAGCTGCTGAGCCGCATCGAGATGCTCGAGAGGGAGGTGTCGGTGCTTCGGGACCAGTGCGGCAGCAGCTGCTGCCAAGAAGGCATGGCCACAGGTAGGGCTGGGCCCCTCCCTGCAGGGGCCTCAGGTGGGAGGAGGAGGGGAATCCGGCCCCTCTTCACGCGGAAGGAAAGGAGCCCCAGTCTGTGGCTCTGTAATGAAGCAGCTCTGAGATCCGCATGCAGTCCTCCCCGGAGGACTCGGCACCGCATTCTCCACACCCACACACTCACCTCGCCCGTGTGAAAGACATGACTTGCTTCTGGGGGGATGAGTCAGGGAGCAGGGAGTTTGGTGTCTGTCTTCATTCATCTTGGGTTTTTACAGGCTGCTGAATTGATACCTCTCCGTGTTAACCTGAGGGACTAGAGAATGCAGGCGCGTGTTCACTCAGTCGCAGCCTTTCTCCCATCTGAGTACATGATAGTCCTCAAGGTCTCCCAGGACCCATCCCCGTCTTCTCCGGCAAGATGGGAGTTTTGGCCCCTGCCCCCTCCGCCAGCATGCACGTGTGCACACACCTGCTCACACGTGCACACACACACATGAATTGCTTATTCTGCACCCCTTCCGAAGGCTGAACGTCCGGGAGAGGTACCTCCAGCCTCACCCACCCCTGCAAGTAACACTTAGGAGTTGCTGTCTGTGTCTCTCGGACAGGTCATTAGGTTTTCAGAGCCTGCCCCCCTGAGTTCTAATCCGGACTCTGCTAGTGACTAACTTAATCCTTCAGCAAGTCCCATGGCCTTTCTTTCCCCGTCCACAAATGGGGACAGAGCAGAATGGCAGGGAATCTTTAAGATACCAGCATCCGCTCAGGTGAAAGCCTGGCTCCTCGGAAGCCCGCGGGAGCATGAGCTACTACCCGCTGACCCGCCCAGGCAGAAGCGGCCTGAGCCTGTGCGCACATCTCTCACCCACAGCCCCAGAGTCCCGCCGCCCTGCCATTCACCCTTTGGTGAGAACAGGAGTCTGTCTCACTAGCTTCAGTTCCAGCTTTCACTTCAAATATCTCCAGGTTCTCATGGGGATGAAGGCTGGGAGGGCCCGGATGGCCTGCGTGTCTTGAGACACATGGACATGAATGTGGGCAGTCGAGTAGTGAAGTGTCATGGTTTTCTCCCCTCTCTCCCCAACCAAAACCGCAAATAAAACAGTCTGGAGAAGAGAAGAAAGTCCAGTTACCCAGTCTCCCATTCCTCAGTGAGAACTGTCAGGTCGGCTATCCACGGAGCCAGAACACGGGGAGATCATAGGTGTCCATGAACACAACAAGGGCTCCTAGCTGCCCGGGCAGCTGGGTGGCTTTCTGAGGGGCTTTTCCCCAGCCTCCCACCAGCTCCCTGGCAGAGGAGGGAAGTCCGCAAGCAAGCGCTGTGTTCAGCAATGGCAGTGTACGAACCGTGCGGGCCGTGGGGGTGACTGACGTGACGGGATTAAACAGGATATAACTTACTGCACTTCAGATCCCCAAGGCCAAGTGCAGAGAAGGATGCCACGCAAGTGCTGGGCCTGTGTTTGTTTAATACGTTGGTGTGATTCATGTTGGCCAGATAAATCAGCCGCTGTGCTCATAGCGCGGTAAGGGCTGGGACAGAGACGCGCACAGAATCCTAAAAGGATCAGAGCAAACAGAGACTGCAGGAGGCTGAGGTTGAGGGGGGCCTTTGAACTGACCTTGGGGCTGAGGGCTGAGGCCTGAGCAGAGTGAGTGTGAGGGCAGGAAGCAGGGGGAATAGGGCAAGTCTGTGGCAAGCCCAGTGCTCAGCCTCCATGCCCAGAGCACCTCTTCAGTCCTCAGAGCACATGGGCATCTTTGTCAGGGGCTGCCCTTGGGCTGTGGAGCCCTCCTGGGCCTGCCCAGAGAGGGAACGGAGGAGCCCGAGGCGTAAACACCCCGAGGGACAGCCCTTAGCCCATGGTAGGAGTGGCCTGAGCACCCTGCAAGACCAAACCCCAGTTACCTTCCCTGGACTTAGCCCACGATGTACCTGGCCGGGGCTCCTCCCCTCCCCAACCTTCCCCTTTCCCCAACCAGATTTTTGGGGACCACTTTCTAATAAGTTACCTCCACTTGACTCTTCATCTAAGTCCTCTTCCTCAGGAATGGAAGCTGAGACACCTCAAAACCGAGCTCCTACTGTGCAGGGACCAGATCTTACTCATCCTTGTCCCAGCACCATGCTAGGCACAGACAACCCACTGGGGAATACACTTATGAAATTGATGAGATGGGTTGAAATGAACTCTCAGTGACGTACATTGGTCAGAGAGGGAGAAGAGGTCTCTGCCCCCCCCCCCACCTCCCCAGCCAGGCACCATTTTCAGGAGGTGCCACTGCCCCCTTTGACCTTCTCCTTGACCTTTCCAGGACAGCCTGACTACCTCCCTCTATGCAGCGGCCACGGCAACTTCAGCCTCGAGTCGTGCGGCTGCATCTGCAATGAAGGCTGGTTTGGCAAGAACTGCTCGGAGCCCGCCTGCCCGCTGGGCTGCTCCAGCCGGGGCGTGTGCGTGGACGGCCAGTGCGTCTGTGACAGCGAATACAGCGGCGAGGACTGCTCCGAGCTCCGGTGCCGCACCGACTGCAGCTCCCGCGGGCTCTGCGTGGACGGGGAGTGTGTCTGTGAGGAGCCCTACGCCGGCGAGGACTGCAGCGAGCTGAGGTGCCCCGGGGACTGCTCCGGGAAGGGGAGCTGTGCCAACGGGACCTGTGTGTGCCAGGAGGGCTACGTGGGCGAGGACTGCAGCCAGCAGCACTGTCTGAACTCCTGCAGCGGGCGAGGACACTGCCGGGAGGGACTCTGCTTCTGCGAAGAGGGCTACCGGGGCCCCGACTGCTCGGCAGGTAGGAAGGGGCGCTCCTGGCGCATTGGCGTGGGCGGCCCCGCAGACTCACTGGAGGGGGGAAGAGAGATGGGAGGGAAGGTGGGTTTTAGGCAAAATAATTCCCCATTGGGTTGTGCTCGTTTGCTTTCCGAGAGAGCTGGTTTCTTTGACAATCGCAATGGATGGGGCAGACTTAAGGGGGGAAAGGGGAAACCTGAAAAGTGATTAGCCTGTGATTTTGGAGCCTACATATTACAAAGTGTTAATTTATGAAATGGTCTAGTTGTCCACATGGGAAAAAAGGCATTTGTAAGTAAGGAATGAAATACAAATAGGAATAAAGCTATCAAGGCATCAAGCAGCGGCTCACATTCGGATGATCAGTACAGACTGTTAGAAGGCGGTGACTCAGGTTGTTCCAGATGACATGTGGCAAGTTGAAACGGAGCTCATCGGGGGTCTATGGTGTGGACCCCATACAGAGGCGGTATCCTAACGCCAGGAAGGAAATCCTGCGGTGGGGAAAATGCCAGCATCTCACCGGAGACGACTCTTTAGTCTTAAAATCAGATTAATTTTACCATCTCACTATTATTGCTCATCTGCTGACTAGATGCGTGTGCCTAAATAGTACAGATTAAAGGATTGACCTTGATCCGTTTCATCTGTACTTCCATTTGAACAGTGGGCTGAGAGTGCCTATGAGGGGATTTAAAATGCAATTTAAAAACAACAAACAAACATTTCTAACCCTCTGAGGGGTTGATTCAGGGAATTTTCTGATCAGCCCTCTGGGGAAGGAATGCTGGATGCCTTTACTTCTTCAGCATCTTCAGTGACTCCCTGAGAGCAGGCCGGCCACACCAGGCTCCCGCACTGTGACTTCAACTTAAATTCTATCAGAGTTCATTGGCAATAACAACAACAACAACAACAATAACAAAACCACGAATGAGCAAATAATAATGTGCTGCTCAGGAAAAAAATATTTTCATGTTCCTTCACTTTTTTGCATATTCAATTTCATTTAGCCCCCCTGGTTTATTTTCTGAATTGAAATATCTTTTTAAAAGTATACTTAGTTGTCACACCAGCTGTTGTGAAAGAAAATTTAAGCAGAAGTTAAGCCTCGATGTTTCCAGATCTGAAATCACCAGGTGGTTGCTGGGGCGGGGAGGCTGACGCGTGGGCCCCATCCCCCCCCCCCCCCCCACACACACACACACACTCCCTGGGCCCCGTCTGAGGAGCGAAAGGCCAGCTGGGGCCACTGCTCCGTATGGCTGCCCTCTAGTCTACGTGCTTCTGGACGGAATGGCTCCGTGTTGGGCTGTACACCCTGTCATGTTCTGCAGCAGTGATTCTCAACCTTTCTCATGCCGCGAGCCTTTAATAACAGTCCCTCATGTTGTGGTGACCCCCCAACCATAAAATTATTTTCGTTGCTACTTCATAACTGTAATTTTGCCGCTGTTATGAATCATAATGTAAATATCTGAGTTTTCCTATGGTCTCGGGCTCTACAGCAGCGGTTCTCAGCATGGGGGTCGCCACCACACGAGGGACTGTATTAAGGGTTCCCGGCCTTAGAAAGGTTGAGAACCACTGGTCCACAGGGACAGGTCCCCTCGCAGACAGAACCGTAAACCTGAGCCAGGGTCCGGACCGAACTGGAGATGAGCCCTTCCAGCCATTCAGGGAAGGAGCCACAGCTGTTAGCAGAGCTCAACGGGGTAGAGTCCAAACCCTGAGCCCGTGTGACCTCCAACATGTCCCCTCTGCGCTGTTGGAGGATCGTTTCTGAAGGCCCAGCTACATTACTTCACAGGTTCCCAAAGCGTGTGAGGAGGGACAGCTACATCATCTCCATCTGTTTCTATAGCAACCCGAGCCATCGCTCGCTGTAGGAAGGGACTGCTCTCGATGCCTTTTAAACCAAACGTCTGTCCGGGTCTCTGCCAGAGACCATGAAGGGCATTGTCTGAAGAGCTGCTTTGTTTGCTCATGCATGAGAGTGGGTAGTTGTCCTCTGTTGGTCATCTCTGGCCAGGTGCACACCCTACAGCTTCACTGCCACCCTCGCCACAGGCAAAAGGAGGTGAAAACGTGGAGAGCCATGAAACCGACGTCCTCGCAGGCCCCTCTTCCCTCTCTGCCCACCTGCCTGCTGTGTGAGTTTCATTCTGAGGCCCAGGCTGCCAGAGGCTGAATGCAATGGAGTGTTGGCGAGGACACCGTACTGGACTCCCAGCTTTGGTCTTTGCTCGTAGCGGGCCATGGAGCGAAATCACAACCGTCCTGCCTGTTCTCCGGCCACGTGAAAATAATGGCACAATAAATTCATGAAGAGGAGCTCTTCAAACAGGCCGCAGAAAGAAGCTGCCCCGGGCTCCTCATTCCCCAGATTTAGAAAGCAGCAGTTCAGAGGGACACATTCTTCCGGGGCCTGACAGCTAATGGATGGCAGGGCGAGAAAGAGCACCCTGGTTGCCGGCCACCTTCTCGCACTCTTTAATCCTCTCCAGGATGCCGAGCAGAGAGGAATTGAAAAATAAAAATGTGAAAAGCCACATACACAAAGAAATAGTTTCTTGATATGAAAGCCAAGCTCTGTCAAATGATAAAAAGAAATCAGATGGTGGAACCAATTATTCATGCCTCCCCCAGTGCAGCAGGTTAATGCGGGAGCTGGCCAATGAGTGAACAGGATGAAAGAACCAGCAGAGCAGGGTCCCCGGACTTCGTCAGACCCGTGGGGATCCATCAACCTCTGCCTCCGCCAGCACCCCAGCCAGCCCTGCCTTTGGCACCTGAAACCATTCATTTGTTGGAGCAAAACATTTCACGCAACTAATCTAGGTGCAACACTGATGCAGATCTACAAGGGAAACAGCATGGCATCTTTGCAGATAAGCAACTCCATTCCTCAAACCAGTTTTTCCCCTTTTTTTGCTATTGTTAATCCTCACCCAGGGATATTTTCCCATTGATATTTAGAGAGAGTAGAAGGGAGGGGAAGAGACAGGAAAACATCGATGTGAGAGAGACACAGAATGGAACCCTGGGCCCTTCAGTCCACGGGCTGACACTCTATCCACTGAGCCAAACCAGCCAGGGCCCAATTTATTCCCTTTTAATCACCCTCTCTTCCCCAGGTTTCAAGGTTGGAACCCCAGAAAGTAAGACTCACACTGTTTTGCACCCACCCTAAATTCACAGCATCAAGGCACATGGCTCCTGTATAGTTTGCTTTGTAGCTCAGTACCATTTCATTTCATAGGAATTACTGACACCTGGGGCACACAGCTCCTGCCAGTTTCAAGGCAAGTGGGGACCATCTCATCAGAAGGAGAAGCAGTGCCTACCACCAGCCTCGGGTCCCAAGATAAAAACTTGCCAGGTTCAGTTGTCAAGATAAAAAATCCTTCTGCACCTCCTTTTTACTTTAAAATCCCCAAATGCTCTTCTGGGACCATCCTCTGTTGGCATCCTCTGTAGCTTTCTTTTCGGGAAGAAGGAACCGAAAAGGAATACCGACTTGTCCCAAAGGCCCCAAGAGCTGCTGGTGCCGGGAAATTGGGAAGGGCCATTCCTGTCACTGTGGCAGGGGATGTCCGGCAGAGGAAGCCTGAAATCGGTGCGAGTCACGGGATGCAGGCACTAGACCAGGGGTGGGCAAACTTTTTGACTGGAGGGCCACAATGGGTTCTTAAACTGGACCGGAGGTCCGGAACAAAAGCATGGATGGAGTGTTTGTGTGAACTAATATAAATTCAAAGTAAACATCATTACATAAAAGGGTACGGTTTTTTTATTATTATTATTATTTCAGTAGTTTTATTCATTTCAAACATTTTAACAAGAAGAATGTAAACACTAATTATTATAATTTGAAACTTCAAAAAATGGAGGAATCATAGCACAATAACATACCTTATATTGAAGATGGCAAAGGCAAAATAAAATTGCCTAACAAAGGAAAGGTACAAAAGCCTTTCAAATTAAACTTAAATATAATAAAATAATTTAAAACTACAACAAATAGAAAAGAACAAAATGCGTAAACAGTAAATTAAACATTTTCTTTAGTGCAGCTTCCAAATTATGCCATGTTAACACTGCTGCTGGTGAAGGAGCAGAAGGGAGAGCAAGAGAACCCTCCGCTCTTTCGGCTCCATGGGCCGGATAGAACAGCCGAACAGGCCGGATCCGGCCCGTGGGCCATAGTTTGCCCAAGGCTGCACTAGACCCATTTTTAAAAGAAGTTTCTACGATAAGCGCAGTCTGGAATTCACTCGTTAAAGGACAGTCTGAATTATTCTCCAACCTGATTTTTCTTTGGAGGGCTGTGTATATATAAAAGAAGACATCCGACACCACCGTGACCCAGTCTACAAACTGGCGGGGAAAGAAACCTCGGTGTAGACGATCTGGATTTGAGAATCAATTCTGCTGTAACCCACCTCCTGGGCTTTTGGCAATTCCCTTAACCTGGGCCTTATTTCTCTGTCTGCTGGGACCATTATAGCTGCACGATCTACACCACTTGGTCTGCTATGGACAGATTTTTTAAAATTCTAGTTAGTAGAATGTGTGTCTGAACATATTTTATAGAGTCAGAAAGGTTTCCTTAAACCAGCGGTTGCCAACCTTTCGGGCCTCACAGTTGGCGAGCGCTGTCATAGACTGTGAAATGCTATGCCGCTGCAAAAGGGTGGTCTTGACTGTCTGAGAGCTTAGACCCATTCTGCCTGGTTCAAACCATAGCTTCTGTGTCTGCTGGCAGTTTCATTTCTCATCTATAAAATAGGGTAATAATGATACATGTCACACAGTGTTGATGAGAGGATTTAGCATTGTTCTTGGTGCATAATAAATGCTTACTATAGTGATGCAAACTACTCAAAGGTTCTATAGATCAATTCTTTTATATTCCCCCTTGGTCCAAGCGTTATTCTGTATGCACTGTACACAATGTGCTTAGTACAGTTTAAACGTCAATAATGTCAGAATTAGAAATATGAGCTTATTATCAATTATCATTTGAAAGTCTATTTAAATTTCATTTACACTTAGTTTTATACATTTAAAAAATACATTTTTAATGTTTTGTTTTGGTCAACATTTAGCATCTTCAACTGGAGGGAGCTCTGTTGCTTAGACTGTTTCACACAATGAGCAGTTTGTTTGCAAAAGCAATCAAAGCAAATACTCAACATTGCAAATATATGGTCCTAATGTCCATCCTAAGAGTCTGGGCTCCTCTGGGCCACTACCGAGGATTTGAGGGTGCACATGTGAGCACAACAGAGGGGGGGGGGAGCAGGCATGTTCCATATACAGTCCTGTGAACAACAGCCAGCTCAGTCCTACACTCTTGTAAAAAAGAATTCTTGAGGGAGAAATTCAAAACCAATGGCAACTTTTGCACTAACTGAAGCTTCCATTACATATAAATTTGTAAGTTAATTATGACTATTTAAATATTGGCCCGATCTTTGATTTCATCTATGAGCACCAACTGCAGGCACCCTAGAATTAGCCTCTTAATTAGCCTTAAAAGTTCAATTATTTAATACCATATTCCTGGTGAATCTTTACTTCCCAAGAGAACAATACTTGAAAGGCTATTTCTAGGAGGTTTCATCTTTGGTGATTCTTTGATTAGCATTTGAACAAGAGAGTAAAGCAAAACGCTCAAGAATGCTTCTTTATCATCATCCCCAAGATCAAGGCTAATAAAAATTAGCTTAATTTATATTTCTTTCAAAACTTAAAGTCTCTTTTTGGCAGAGAAAATAATACAATAAAGCATTACTGCATGTCTTTAGCTGTCCATGGTATCCAGAATTTACTGTGTGGGCTTCTTATTGTCTACAAAACAATCAGGAATAAGCCTTTATTCCCACTTGCAAAATCAAACATTGTCTTCCAGGGTAATTTGATGACAACTTATTAAACTACCAAAAATTTTAGCCACTGGTATGCTGTTAAGTATCTAATAACTAAAGGGAAAAATGAAAATTCTTGCTTTATAGCATTTGCCAATTTCTTTGGTGTAAATACTACCTCTGTGGCCAATTTCAAACTACCAGCATGACATCACTACACATGGAGTTGGCAATAGCTGTGCAGAACACAGTTATATAGCATTGCCACCAGAGAGACACAAGACATATGCATTACCTCAAGGGCATCGAAAATAGTAAAATGTAGCAAAATAATTTGAAACTGATGAATTTTGAGTACTTATTACCTCTGCTTGTAATATAGATTACTTAACCCTGAGTTTATATTTAATCATTCACAATGGCTCTATTTAACAACTGTCTTGGAGTCAGTAGGAGCTGATTCTAACACACCACTGACTCGGGGCCCCATGGAGGTGGGAAAGCTAAGCACAGAAAGAAAAAACCTGCCCCAAAGGGCATTAGTAATCACCCAGCCATTGAGCTGAGCAGAACATTTGAAAAGGGCACCTGGGGTGAGATGTGAGGGAGAAAGGTGAGTCGAGGATGGGGAAGGCAGTCCTCTGAGCTCATGCTATCTGTGTATTGCCTCCCGGTAGCTGCCCCTCCAGAGGACTTGCGAGTGGCTGGTATCAGCGACAGGTCCATTGAGCTGGAATGGGACGGGCCGATGGCAGTGACGGAATATGTGATCTCTTACCAGCCGACGGCCCTGGGGGGCCTCCAGCTCCAGCAGCGGGTGCCTGGAGATTGGCGTGGTGTCACCATCACCGAGCTGGAGCCAGGTCTCACCTACAACATCAGCGTCTATGCTGTCATTAGCAACATCCTCAGCCTTCCCATCACTGCCAAGGTGGCCACCCGTACGTACCATTTCCCCGTCCTGCTTCATTTTTCTTTTCTCCTCCATGAGATCATGGGCATTCATGATAGTACGCGGTGTCTTTTCTTAGTTCTTCGGGGATGCCTGCAATAGTCATTGCTCTTGAGGGGACAGGCTTCCAACATGACCCTCTTGGGAAAGGGTATGCCATTACAAAGGGTTTCCAAACTCGGGCAGCTTCCGTCAAAGGACAAAAAGTACTTCATTGAGCTCTGTCTTGTTCTAAGCTAGATCTGAATAGAGAAGCAAGGGAAATTGGGAGA
Organism: Vespertilio murinus; assembly: GCA_963924515.1. Taxonomy (NCBI): domain Eukaryota; kingdom Metazoa; phylum Chordata; class Mammalia; order Chiroptera; family Vespertilionidae; genus Vespertilio; species Vespertilio murinus. Next base: position 17,899,670 of record OZ004719.1, on the reverse strand, counting down.
ATTCTACAGGCTTTAATTCTAGTTAGAAATTAAAACCAAGAGATCTGAAATGGAAAATATGATAAGCACTGCTAAATGGTGTGTTACAGGTGGTAAGTATATAACATAGTGGCGGAAAATCTTTAAAACTACATCTGGTAACACCCACCTCTCATAGAGAGGTGGCATAATTTCCTGGTGGTCTTTTATTTAACAAAATATCTTGATAGTCCTTTTTTATTATAAAAGTTGAGGCTCTAGAACAGGGGTGGGAACGTCTAGACCAAGGACTGTATAAGACCTGCAAAATCATTTGGTTTGGCCCTGCCAAGGCATTAGGGGTGAGTTAATTAAACATTTGACTAAATGCAGCAGGCTAATTTTAGGTTGATAATTTTATATGGTCTGCACATGATGTTATAAATATCCAAATGGCTCTTGGAAGAAAAAAGATTCCCCATCCCTGCTCTAGAACATAGTTTAGAAAATTTCTATAGGGAAATTGGGAGAAGAGAGAGAGAGTGAGTGAGAGCAAATAAACTGCTCTCCATAAAAAAAATGGATGTTTTCCTTTTTATTTATTTTTTATTTTAAAAAAATATATTTTATTGATTTTTTACAGAGAGGAAGGAAGAGGTATAGAGAGTTAGAAACATCAATGAGAGAGAATCATCAATCAGCTGCCTCTTGCACACCCCCTACTGGGGATATGCCCGCAACCACGGTACATGCCCTTGACCGGAATCAAACCTGGGACCTTTCAGTCCACAGGCGGAAGCTCTATCCATTGAGCCAAACCGGTTTCGGCAATGTTTTCCTTTTTAATTTATAACAAGGGAGAACTCCTATATGTGTGTCTCTATATTTTGTATGTTTAATTAAACATGGACTAATTTTAGAAGATTGCATACCAACTATTAACATAGACTGTATTAAGGAGGAGATTGGGAAGGAATTAGGAAGTCACTGTTATTTTTTTCTCTTTATACACCTCTGACTTCTTAAATCATCATTTCTAATGCCACTTCCCAACTCTTGGACACCAGCTCAGTTCTGACACCATCTGGAGTTAGTGTCCGATCCCACAGGGTTAGGTCAGACACAGGAGATGGCCCCCACTTCAGGTCCCAGCTTGTCATCAGTACTTCTGACCCCCTGGCTATAAACTCGGGGGGTTCCTACAGACCCTCCTTATATTTGATAATTAATTATGACAACTCACAGAACTCAGGAAAGTGCTTCACTTACCAACTTATTATAAAGGATACAACTCAGGAACAGCCAGATGAAAAGATACATAAGGCAAGTTATATAGGGGAGGGGCGTGGAGCTTCCATGCCCCCTCGATCACCTCACCCTTCCAGCACCTCCATGTGTGTACCCTCTGGAAGCTCTCTGAGCCCCCCCCCATATTTGGGGTTTCTTATGGAGGGTTGATATGGAGGCATGATTGATTAAGGCATGGAGGTTGGGCGTGTGGCTGAAGGTTCCGACCTTCCCATCATGCCTTGATTTTTCCAGAGATGGGCTAGCTGGGGGCCCAGCCACCAGTTATCTCATAATCACACAAAAGATCTTATTAGTCCAGAGATCCCAAGTGTTTTAGAAGCAGTGTGCCAGGAACCAGCGACAAAGACCAAATATTTATGTATTTTTAATTTTTATTGTGGAAACTATAAGAGAGATTGGCATGATGTCACCATCACTGCCCCCAACCCTAGGCCCTCACCACCCCATTGTCTGTGTCCATGGGTTATGCATATTTGCATACAAGTTTGTTGGTGGATCTCTTCCCACCCACCTACCCTTCCCTGCCTGCCCTCTGAGGTTCAACAGTCTGTTCCATGCTTCTTTCTATGTCTCTCAGTCTATTTTTGTTCATGATGTCACAGAGAATTTTAGCAGTAGCACAGAATCAGAACAAGGAGTGACCATGAACCATAAGCCCTTGGGTTGTAAAGGACACTTACCACCAAATATGAGCTAAGAGATCGAGGTCCATTTTATGTTCGTCTCAAATGACAAGGTGGTACCTGGGTAACAAATACTATGAACGTTCAGAAAATGGGGAGGTCAAAGGAGGAAGTTGGCTTGGAGGTTTCCCGGAGTTCTCAGGATTTGGACTGAGCTTTGAAGGATAGAGACAGGCAGAGGGGACAGGATTTAAGAAGTCCTCTTGTCCCTTACGTTTCAGTTGACAAATATACTATTATATTGGACTCTTCTTGTGAATGATGACTGTTAATGTGCCTATAATTAGCTCTGTTTCTCTGTTTATATCTGACCTCCCCCTCCGCAATTCCTCTGGTGCCTGAGAACGATTCTTAAATATCCGCAGCGATGGTGGAGAGGCAGGTCCTCATCTGCGCTGTCCCCACCTTGCTCCGGGATGAGTCACCACAGCGAGCGCCTGGCCCGAGTCCCACGCACGTGCCTCTGGTCCTCGTGCGCGTGCAGTGATGAGCTTTCCATTTCCTGTGGCGTTTCTCACGCGAAGTCAGGGCATCCCCTCAGGCAAGCTCCCAGGTGACAAGGACAAAATCATGTCAAGGCACCTGACGTGCCTTCAAGTGGACTCAGAATCAGCCCCGCCTTTTAGCCAAGAGACCTGAGGGAGCTTCTACCCAGGAAGGAGGAGAATATCCCGGGAGGGGCAAAGCTGAAAGGGAAGCAGGCTCCCGGCAGAACTGAGAAAAGGCACGCGGGCATATTCCAGGGCTGGTGATGGGAACTGCACCAGGGCGAGCATGCTGCCACCTCACTGACCTGTCCATGTGTGTGTCCATGTGTGTGTGCGTGTGCATAGGAAAAAAGGGAGAGAAAGAGAAGGAAATAACGAGGTAAGGGAGGCCACGGTGATGAGAGAAAGAAGAAATGATAAAGGAACCATTAGAGAAAAGGAGCAGAGAGTCAAATACCCCAGGATCTGCTCTTCTCCCTTGTGCATGACTTTGCTTTGCTTATGAAATGGACAGTTCAGGCCATCCTGCACTTGGTGGTTTGAGCTAACAAAATATTCTTCCTGCCCATCAGAGGGTCAGGGAAAGCATCCTTGTCTTCATTCTGCAGTGGGCATGGTCCACGCCTCTAGTCAACTCACTGTGCCGCCCTCTTCCTGGGTGTGAAATGGGAGCACTCAGCCTCTCTGGAATCCTTAAAGCCGCCAAAGATAGTGTTCAGGTTCTCCAAAAAGGGCATTATGTTAAATGCCAATCAATATTTACCACATTAGTAAGGGAAGGAAAATGTGACTTTTGTACTTCAATAACATATTATGACTAGAAATCATAAACAAGTATTTAGTAGATTGGGTTTGTTACGTTTTCATGTATTCCACCAAGACTTGGCACCAGCCCAACCCTGCACCTGGGACCTACCGTGTGTGTGTGTGTGTGTGTGATAAGATTGGCATGGGGGAAGCACACCCAGCAAAAGCCCCCGGAGATGCTCTGTGTCCCTGCCCAGGACCCTATGACACGGTCCCCACGTTGTTGTGTTCCAGATCTCTCCACTCCTCAAGGGCTGCGGTTCAAGACCATCACAGAGACCACTGTGGAGGTGCAGTGGGAGCCCTTCTCCTTCTCCTTCGACGGGTGGGAGATCAGCTTCATTCCCAAGGTAACCCCACCTGTCAGCCTGCGACATGGCCTTCTGTCCACACCCTTCATGTGAGATCTGGGACAGCAAGGAGAAGGCATTGGCCCATAGCTCTCTATACCACTGAGGACACAAAGGGATGTTCTGTGGGTGTCTAGGCTGTATGTGTGGTGAGGGAACAACCAGCAAAAATGACCCTGAGCCCAACATGCTGGCTTGAGGTGACAGAGGATGGGTGAGGGAAGCAGCCACCAGCCCCAGCTTTCTACTCAGAAAGCTCAGGGGTTTCGAAGACTGTGATTAGTGAGTCTGCACACCACACCTTCTGAGAGCTGGGGTTTCTCTTTAGGACTTAAAAAAGCCACCTGAGCCAGTCACATGGTCAGCCCTGCTTTATTCTGTGCACACAGATGCACCTGAATCCGCTTACAAGGCTTCTGTCTCTCACGGTTAGAGGTGCAACATAAAAACACCTTTCACAACCTATTAATTGAGCAAAAGTACCCTTAAACAAATTACAGCATTCGTCTTTGAGTTAAAAGTATCCCAAGATGCATTTCTGTTCGATAAAGTAATATTTTATTTTCTTAATCCTAAAATGAACGTTTTTCACGTTGCCAGTGGTGCCTAACTAGTTGTGGTTTTCCAGGGTTTGTTGACCCTACTGATGTTCTTCCTACTGTATCACTCATGAGGGCATAATGTTTAATCAGACTCCTTCCCTCTGGCTTCATCTTTCAATGTCAAAGAGCAGTTTTTCTGTCATTCATCAGACTTAATGATACATGACACATTGTTGGCTAATAAGACTGTGATTTCACCATTCTTAGAGGCATGAGCTGTTGGAGCTACAAAAGATCTTCAAGTTCACAGAGTAGACCCTTCATTTTATATCCAGTTCCCATAGTTTATAGAGATGGAGACTCTGTGAACTTATACTTACACAGCTAGTTGGTGGCAGGCTTAATCCAGGAGCCCAGGTGTCCACGGCTCTGTCCACTAATCCAGGAGGCCCCCCTCTGTCATGTGGATGTAGTCATCATAGCAACCTAAATACAGCCAAACAGACATTCTGTACAAATATTTTATTATATGTCTTATCTGTGTTCAAATGACCAGTAAAGTATGAAGGGTAGATGAGTATATAATATACAGAGAAAATCATGCCACCCTACTACTCAGGCAAGAAAAAAACTGTGCCAGGCTTGCCTGTTTTATATCCAACATGTGACAAGAGGGGCTGGCTAGGGCATGCCAAGGTCAAACACATGGCCACATAGAATAAGTGTTATCTGTGGGTTGGGGCCACTGAGTGACATGTGTCACACTGATTTCCAAGAGTTTGGTTCTGAGGAACATACAGGGCACTCTGGGTAGCATGAAAAGAGACCAAAGAATAGGAGAGAGGGGCAGTGCCACAGAAAAGTCCTCTTGTTCCCTCAATTTCCAGGGACATACATAGAAAATGTATGATAGACGGACAGGTAGGTAGGTAGGTAATCAATCTGGGATCCAACGTCATCATGTTGATATTCCTTTCTACCATTTTGTCTCCTTCCTTTCTCCTTTCTATTGTTCTTTGTTCCACACTTCCTTTTTCTCTTCTCTGTACTTATAATTGGTTGTGTCACTGACTTCTAACACATCTGGGTGAAGAGGAAAATAAGACATTGACGAATTTGCACCCTGAGTAACACCATGAGAAACTCTAGATACAGCAAAATAAAAAAGACACTGCCTCATTAAAAAAAATCTGCAAACATCTTAGTTTGGAGAGTGTGTATGTGTGTGTGTGTGTGTGTGTGTGTGTGTACACACAGAGCTGTTTACACGCATACGCAACTCTTCTAAATAGCCAAGGACATGCTCATCAAGATGAATGCTAACTGTAACCATCAACCTTCTCCTCTTTGGCAAAAGCCAAGCTACATCGCCTCATGGCTAATTTGTATTGGCAAATTCAATAGACTCAGGAAAGGCCAAAGAAATGTTCTTGAAAATTTGCCAGAGCCTCCTAGAGTGGTAGCCTTCTCCCTGAGCCTGGTGAGACTCATCCCTGGCCCCAGACATTTGCTGTCCCCTCATGGAGGGGAGAGAAGGAGTCCCCATTTTTAAATCACAATTCACAAACAATGGGACACTTTTCTCTCCCGGTGACTTTTGTTTTCTCTGCATCTCCCTTCCCCGACCCAGAACAATGAAGGAGGGGTCATTGCCCAGCTCCCCAGCGATGTCATATCCTTCAACCAGACAGGACTAAAGCCTGGGGAGGAGTACATTGTCAACGTGGTGGCCCTGAAGGAGCAAGCCCGGAGCCCCCCCACCTCGGCCAGCGTGGCCACTGGTGAGTGCTTCCTGTCTTTCTCTCCCGACGCTACCCCTGGGTCACTCACAAGGAAGAACCACAGACTTGTCCGGAGACGTAGAGACAAAGGGAACAAGGACATCTCCCAGAGCTGAGGACAGCATTGGTCCTGGAAATGGATGCTAAGCAGAATCTTTCCTTATTGCAAGCATAAGAATTGGAGAGTTTTCTGTGGGGAAATTCTTTAAGATGTCCAGTGTGTTTCTCCCAGTCTTACTCATCAAGATATCTCATTGGTCAGCTCCAGGATCTGAGCTTTGGAGCCTACATGAGATTTAGAGAAAGGCATCCAACCCTTCTTAATTCACTTTACAAGGATGAATAATAAGAGCTCCGTCATTGACTTGACATGAGGATTGAATCAGATAACGCATGGAAAGTGATCCGCACTGTGTTGGTGAGAGTGGGTTCTCAATACCTGGTATTTACACATGTACTCAGAGCACACACTTAGACGTGAGAGTGTAGAAAGCCTCATTAAAGACCAGGAGTGTAGGTTGGGTCACTGTTCAAGGTGAACTTAAGTTTATTATTTTCTCCCCACAATCCATCTCGTGCAAGATCATTATTTCTAGGTTTGATTCATTCACTGCATCGTGTTTTGCCTTATCGTTTCCTTGGCTAACAAAGGCCATAAATTAGCAATTATAATGCATATGTGTGTGCCCTCACCAAGAACTTTTCAAACGTTATAAATAGCATCTGGTATCATTTTTGTTCTGATTTCAGGGATGGGAGAATTGAGACTGGAAGGTTAAGAAACTTCCCCTGTGAGTAAATGAGATAGGCGAATGTTGGAACAGCTTTATTTTTCATAAACAGAAATTGACACTGAAGAAAGCCAGTCAGGAGTCCAGGGCAAAGGCCGAGTTGGCCAGAACAGGGGGCCACAGGGCTATGTAATGAGACATGTTGCATTAGTGATGCATGCTTTGCTCATTGGATCCACACTGAGCGGTATCAGGTGGCGAGGCTTATGCTCGATAGAGAAAACACTGGTGGGAAATGTTGAGGAATAGGTTATGTTCCATCAGAGCACTGGGGGTCCATGGCAGCATCCTGAGGCCAGGACCAGGGGACAATCTAGGCCTCTGACCACTCTCTCTCTAGGCACCCCCTACCCGCCCACCACGGCAGCTTCACTGTCATCTCTTGTACATTTTGTATGGCCATTTAAGAGTTTGTGCTTTAAGAAGAGCATTTCCCCTCCCAAAGAGTGGCTTTTAAACCAGAGTTCTAGTCCAATATGTGTTAGAAGAAACTGCACAGCCATGAAGCCTGCAGGTGCTCTGCAGGAACCTCTCCAGATGCCGGGAGGGTTCCACATCTTTGTTCCCCAAGGTTAGCTGGATCCTGAAGTTGACCTTTCCATCACGGTGTGTGTAGATTCTCCTTTCTGGTGTGGAATGCTCCTTCCTGTGATTGGAGAGTAAGAAAGTGTTAGTAGGAAGCAAGCGACTATGAGGAGGCGATGGTTCATCAGAGGGTCCAGGACATACAGTTGCAGAATGTTTTTGTTCCAAGGTATAGGGTGTCCCCCAAAAGTGTATACCCACACTTTGAATAATGATAAAGGCAGCATTTATTAAAATACATTTTATTTTCAACATTGGGCTATCAGCTGTTATAGTGTGTATACATTTTTGGGGAAACCCTGTATTGACAGCACTTACAGAAGGTAGTCCAACCCCACCTTAATCTTCTCCTTAAGCCTAACATTTTAATACTGGCAGGATTTTTTGGTTTGAAAGTTTCTTAAGAGGAAAATGCAGAGTTCTAGACCTAAAACTGTGTGGTAAAGCTAGGGAGAATTTTTTTCCCCAAAGGAAAACATCCTAGTTAGTATTTTGGCATTGTGTTCAGTCGTAAAGAACTGGAAAGGAGACTAATTTTTCCAGTTTACTTTCTGAGGAGGACCTGTGTTTGTTTAGAATTGAGGGCCCAAGTTGAAAGCAAGCTGACCCCTCCCGGCTGGGATGGAATAGTTCAAGGAAGTGGCCAAGGAAGGGTAGAATCCAAGAGCAGAGCGGGTGAGGAAAGTAAGGTTGCTCCCAACCCTGTCTGCTATTTTTAGAAAATGATTGTTTAATTATTTCCTTCTGCTAAGGTCTGACCTACACTCACCCCCTCCTGTGAGGCTCCAAGGCCTCATCAGGCTCTCGGACTGGCTTCTCGCAGGCAGGTCATTTTGGGAATGCAAATTACAAGACCTCCTGCAGCTGGAGCACTCAACTACACGGTCACACTCCCACAGGGACAATGCAGTAAGCCTAGAGTTTGGGGGATGGAAAGAGTTGGAGGACAAAAGCCTTACATGGTTATTTGAGTTTCTGTGACACCTTTCTTCCCCAAGAAGTTCCAGTTCATTGAAACACTTCCCCTTCCTTCTTCTACATACAGGGGATCACCCATCCATTCATCCAACGCCCATTTATTTCCTCAGTGACTTATGTTTCAGGTATTATGCCTATACAGCAGCTAGGAGACCATTTTTAAATGGCCCATCTTATCTAAAACATCTAGATGTGTTCTGTTCAATCACATTGTTACCCCAGATATGAAAAACAAAACTGCATTTTAACTCCAAACAAGGTGGCACCAAAATGGTCTGCCGGTTTTTATTTGGGCTGTTTGTTGTTAGACCCCAAATCCCAAGCTGCGTAATAGAGGACAGGACCAGGCTAGACCCAGAGAGCGGGTGGGGTGACCAGGGAAAGGCCCAGCTTGGCAAGACTGGGAGGCTCTGATCGGACTGAGACCGGGCCAAGGGGGACACTCCATCCTGGAGGCAGCAGGAGGTGGTCCGGTGTGGGCAGATGACAAACCAGTCTCAGGGCTCTCTGGTAACCAGGAGAAAAACTTCCTTAACTAACTGAGGCAGGAAAGAGAACTTACCAGAAGGACAGTGTCTCATGGAACTCCCAGGGACAGAAATGCATGGGGGTGGGGGGGCTCATGAAAGACTTGAACCGGGAAATGGAAAATTGGGAATGGAGTTACTGTCTCTATCTAGTTGCTCCTCTGAGTCCCTCATTTCTGCTTCTCTCTGTACTTCTGCTCCTAAATCTCTGCCCCCAGTTCCCATGGGGATTCTCTGCAACACCAGGGGGGTGTCCGGTGTCCTGCAACTGAGCCCCATCCTCTCTGCCCAGGGTGAGTGTCGGCTGCCACAGGGCGAGGGCTCAGTCTGCAAGGCTGGCCTCCACTTTAGATGCCAATCGCTCTCATGGCAACACTCAGCTAAGCAGAGTCTCTGGTTCTAATTCCAAACCCTTGAACAGTATCAACAGCAATCAGCTCCAGGCACTGAGTAATGCAAAGCAGGCCTGGTGGCCATGCAGACATACCATGGGGAGTAAAAACCATCTTCCGTTCTCCCCACCAGTCCTTTCTCTCTCAATTTTCCTCCTATTCTCTCTCACCTTCCCCCGAACCCATTGTCTAATTCAGTGTGAACAGGATGAATGGTGGGCGCCCCCTAGGAAAGCTGGCAGGTTTTCTAGGGTACCACCACCCCCTCAGCTGCTCGGTGCCAGGGTCCAGGGCTCATGAGGGGCTACATGTGACTGCAGTGTCCTTCTGGCCAGGAATGTGCAAGAGCAGGAGGGGAAATAGCCCACAGAGACTGGTCCAAAACCCAGGTCCTCTTTTGTCTGAAGAACACGTTTCCCCAGAAGGCACGTTCCATGTCAACAACGCAAATGCCTGTTGGCTGTCGGCAGCGTCTCAGCAGCTGTGTTGATTGTGTTGCTCGCATGGCTGAGCAGGGACATCCTTTGGATACTCGCGATGCTCCGTTTGGCAACCGTGTTGGAAATCTCAGGTGTTCAGAGGAGGCTGATAATTTCATAGATCTTTCTTCAGAGCGGGGCGCTGGGGCTCACGCCAGAAGCTCCGTTCTCTGTCAGACAGAAGCAGCCCTCTCAAGCCAGCCAGGATGGAAAAAAACTCAGCCTGGTGACAGTAGATTCAGGAGAAATGAATTCAGGTGCCAGTTACCCTGTTTCCAAACTGCATCCTCTGAAAAGAGGTGTCTCCTTCTGTGCCTCCTTCTCCCCATCTGTGAAATAGGATCACGACACCCATCCCTTCCCTGACCGACCAGGCTGGTGTAAGGAGAAGGGAGAGAGCTCGTTTCTCAAACGTCCTTCTGTTCGGTCCTTCTCCTGCAGTCATCGACGGGCCCACGCAGATCCTGGTGCGAGATGTCTCCGACACCGTGGCCTTCGTGGAGTGGACCCCCCCTCGGGCCAAAGTCGACTTCATCCTCCTGAAGTACGGCCTGGTGGGCGGGGAAGGCGGGAAGACCACCTTCCGGCTGCAGCCACCCCTGAGCCAGTACTCGGTGCAGGCCCTGCGGCCCGGCTCCCGCTACCAGCTGAGCGTCAGCGCCGTCCGCGGGACCAACGAGAGCAGAGCCTCCACCACCCAGTTCACCACCGGTAAGGCTGCGGCGGGCGAAGGTGGGGACGGGATGGTGGGCCAGGGGTGGTACTCTCATGGCAAGAGCGGTATTCGGGGGTGAGAGGTCGTGTGCTGTGGCACCCAGGTCACCATGGTCATTGCAAGAAGGAGTGTGGTGTCTCGGGGCCCCTGGCGACACTGCATCACAGTGGAGGGCCACGCGGTGCACCTGTTGTGGGAGCGCGTGTTCTCGTCCCGCCCGTTACCAGCCAGAGCTGGGACCTGCTCTAAGTCTGGTCCCATGGCCTCAGCTTTCTCGTTTGTACAACGTAAACTTTGTCTTAAAGACGGTTACTCATCCATATTACGAGCCCAAATGGCAGTTCGGGGAGAGCTTGGGGAAGGCGCCCTTCATGGCTGCTTGCAGAGATTGTTGCAATTCTTCTGTAAGTCCATCGTGGCTGCACGGCACGATGGCACCCCCTGGGCTTGGGAGAAGCCCCACTGTCCCACTGGAAGGGCCCTTGCCTGCGATCCTGTGTCTGCCATTCCTTTGTCAGCGTGACCTCGAAGGCTAGGGGCAGGCTGGCTCCCTCCCACGGCCAGCAGACGGAGTGAAGCGGGTCAGTGTCCCCATCTTGTGATGACTCCATCCCCTCTACCCCAAAACTGTAGGGACTCTTAAAGAGCTTCACCAACAGTCGGGAAAGGCCAGGCCTCTAGGGGACCTGCTCCCCGACTCTCTCAGGGCCCATGACTGGACTCCACCCCACCCAGGTGCCGATCAGATTGTTACTGGACACACCGCGGCAACCCAAAATCACTCAGGGCCTCACGTGCAGAGCAACCTCCAAGTGCCCTTCGGGTGAATTCAAGGTCAGCCCTTCCTGCCCACCCCCCAACACACACACACAACACCGCCTGCTCAGGTGCTGGGGCTCCCATGAGCCTCAGTACTGCATTCCTTTTACAATTTAGACCAGGTTTTATTTGAAATGTGGTTTATTTGTGCTTTGCTCGGATAAGGAGTTCAAAGAGGCAGAAAAGGGGATGAGAGCCCTTGAGCAGCAGATGAAAAGCGAATGCTTGATGTTTAGGTTGACAAGATGGAGGCAGCATTGGCTGGTGGCCCAGAAAAATTCCAATCAAGATGATTACATTCTGCTTCCGGGAAGCGGCCCTGGGTCTCAGTTCATTGCTGCGTGGTTCTCTGTGCGGGTTGCCTGGCAGATTGGCAGATGTTAGGAGGCTGCCCGCACAATGTGGCCTCAGCCCGCACCTCCAACTTGCCCCTCTCCGCTCCGGGGTGCAGGGGCGTGGGGAGCATGGGGGTGGGGAGAGTGAGCAGCTTTGCCCATAAGACCTCAGGGCCGGGGTTGGCAGGTGCCAGCGGCATGATGAGAGTGCCTGGCCCCTCGCGGTAGGGCCCTCCGTCATTTCAGAACTCCGCTTAAATTCACATTAGCCAAAGTGCTTTTCCAGGTGACGGCTTCGACACCAGGCGAGCACTAATTGCACAGACAATTAAAACAGAGATTTGCTTCCTGCGTGGTGAGTGGGATATTAGAGCTGCTCAGAAAAGGCAAAGCGCTCAGATGGAACCTCGCCGAGGCCCCTTTCTGCCTAGGACCCCTCCCTCTGAGCACATCCCGAAAGGCACTGAACACAGCCACCACGGCGTTTGGCCGACCAGCAGCTACTGCTTTAACTGAACGCACAAACCCCTGTTGAACGCTGTTGTGAGTTGAACTGTGTCCCCTACAAAGATGCGGAAGCCCTGAGACTCAGTACTTGTGTGTGTGACCTAATTTGGTTGATGGAATCAGAGGAGGTCATTAGGATGGGCCTTATGCCAATGTGACTGTGTCCTTGGGAAAGGGGGAATTTGGACCCAGCCACGCATGTACAGAGAATGCCATGTGAAGATGGAGGCAGGGAACAAGCTAAAGGTTGCAGGCAAACCAGCAGAGAGAGGCCCGGGACAGATTCTCCCCCTCAGCCCTCTAGTCCATGGGACAAGACACTTCCATCGTTTCAGCCCCAGGAAACTAATGCAAAAGCCAAGCCCCCACGTGGGAGCCACAGCCTGCTCAGCAGTGCGAGCACCTGCCACACTTCCCCACCCCCAGGACCAGCTGCCTTTGGGCAAAGCTGTCCGTGTCTCCAGAGCTCCGCAGCTGGAAGACTTAACAAGGCTTTTCTAGTGGCTTTAAGGGAACACACAAGCCAGAGAACTGCCAGTATTCATCCAGGCACCTCAGTGAACACCTACTGGGTGCCAGGCACTGCCCCACGCACCGAGGCGACAGCACAGGCAAGCTAGACAAGGCCCAGGTTCTAGAGTTACATTCCACCGGGGACACCGGACAAGAAAGAAGAGAAGAAACACGTGGGCTGTTTCAGCCATGAGTATTATGCCGAGAATGAAATGGACGACCGAGAGAAGTTCAGAAACATCTGTCAGAGGAGATAAAAGATTTAATCAAGACCTATAAGCCAAGTGAGGCTCCAGGAAGAGCATTCTAGGAAAAAGCAGCAGCTGGTGCAAAGGCCCTGCGGCGGGAAGAGTGTGATGTGGCTTCAGGGTGACTAGTGTTCCATTTCGTGTCAGATGTGATATTGCTCTAGTCCAGTGGTCGGCAAACTGCAGCTCATGAGCCACACGTGGCTCTCGAGCCGCGGTTTGCCACTCTGTTGACTGAGTTTGCTGACCACTGCTAGACTAAATGTTACCGTGTAGTTGGAAGCTGTAAGGATTAGACAATTGTGGCATATTGTGTGCAAAGAGGCAAAGGGTAGTATATGACAGTGGTCAGCAAACGCAGTCAACAGAGTGGCAAACCGCAATTCAAGAGCCACAGTTTGCCGAACACTGCTCTAGTCTCGTCCATCTCCTCACCTGCACACAGTTTCTCCTACCAGCATTGTGACAGGTGTCTCTGGTTTTGTCTTGTCAGGGTTTTCCTCGCTTCATTTCAAACTTATGATGCAAACTGGTTCAGTTTAAATGTCTAGAGTGCCGCTGGAAATTCCCAGTGGAAATGGGGGAAGAGTAAAGTGTGCTGATATCTAACTCCTGAGTAAACCCTCCAAACTCCCCCGAATGTGAGGCGGCCGCAGGGCAGCCTGGGGTCACACACAAGAGGCAGGGGCAGGAGGCGTGGGCTGTCACTGCAGAGCCTGTTCACGTGCAAGATGCTTGACAAATGCACATTATCCTGTGTGACCTGGGTCATGTCTGGCTCTCTTTTAGAGATTGACGCCCCCAAGAACCTGCGGGTTGGCTCCCGCACAGCCACCAGCCTGGACCTCGAGTGGGACAACAGTGAGGCGGAGGTTCGGGAGTACAAGGTTGTGTACAGCACCCTGGCGGGCGAGCAGTACCACGAGCTGCTGGTCCCCAAGAGCGTTGGGCCAACCAGCAGAGCCACCCTCACCGGTGAGTGAGCTCCTGTCCACACTCGCGCCCGTCTACACCACAGCCCAATGCCATTGACTGAGTCTCTCACATCCCTGGCATATTGCATATGACTCCTGCTCGTCATTGCATGCTGTCGCCTGTCACATCCTGTCTTACATTTCAGGGATGTCCATTGCTCAAACACCAGACCTTAGTTGAGCCCACACTGCCTGCCTGGTGTTCCTGCCATCTTCTCCGGTCTCCCCTTCTGCCCTGGGCTCCAGGCCCACAGGTGTGCTTCTTCCAGTCCCTCGAGCACCTTTCCCCTCCACGGGAGCCCGCCTGGCCCCAGGCAGGTCAGGTCCCCTGTCTGCAGCCTCATCGCCCTGGTTGCCACTCCCCTCCCAGCACCCTGTTGGTCCTGTGCACCGTGCTGGGTGATGTTGTTGTCAGTGTCCATCTCCACCTATGAGTCCCAATGTCCAGCACCTACTGAGTTCTAAATGGGCGGATGGGTGGAACTGTACATGTTCACTGTGACTGAGCAACAGACAAGAGGCCAGTGATACGGTGAGAGTATGGTGGGCTTTATACACCCTGTACAGAGTGGGAGCCACAGAGGGTTTTAAATAAGGTGATGTAAGGCCCAGGTCTGTGCAGCTGCGGCGTGGAAAAGGAGCGAGGAGGGCAAGGGCAGAGGCAGACATTGGTCACGAGGCCGCGCTGGAGCCAATGGCGGGGCTGATGGTAGTGTGGACTAGGACGACGCCCAGGGTCACCATGATGCCTGGCTGGGAGCACTCCCGGTCCCCATGGAGACGGGGGCCCAGCCAGCGCTCCTCCGGGGCTTCAGACACACCCACCCAGAGGAGCCGCCTGGTGGACTCCTCTGACAGGTACTGTATTTGTGGGCGTATAAGACGATTTTTTGGCCCTGAAAAATATGCCTCCACGTGGGGGGTAGTCTTATACGGCGAGTATATAACAAACTCTGTATTTTTAGTGGAAATGTTAGGGGGTCGTCTTATACGCCGGCAAATACGGTATTTTTCAGGGCCAAAAAATCGTCTTATACGCCGGCAAATACGGTAGGTGACAGGCGTGTGGGGCGCGTTTCCATGCGCTGTGCACAGCAGCCCCTGTGGGTAGGCCTTGGCTTCCTACCGGAGCGCCGGCCACCTCCGCAGCCGGGAGGCACAGGAAAGTACGCACAGTAAACAAGGGCAGTGGAAGCAAAGCTGTTTCCTCCTGAGCTGAAATCGCAGCCGCCCTGCCCAACGAGGCTGGTTAAAGCAAACATAATAAATGCTCTTTCCAGGCAGACGCGCTTCTGAAAACACAGCCAGGAGATGCAAGGATACGCTGACCAAGCAGGTTAATGGGGGTGAATTAGATGTAGCGGGAAACAGACCAGCTGGCGGGAGGGCTTTTACCGAGAGCTGGAGACATTCACAAAAACTGAGCTAAACCCAAAAGCCGAAATGATGCAGCAGGGAGCAGAGTCTACGCGCAGCCCACCCCCGCCGACGCCTCGGGCTGACTTGGCAATTAGCAACTTCCCAGGATGGCGGCTAGCTGTTAGGATGGCAGATACACCACAGAATCATGGGCAATGGAGAGGAGAGCCCAGGCACATCCAGTCATCATTTCCCTCTGCCAGGGGAGAAAAGACTCCGCCTTCATTGACCATCAGTGTCATTCCAGTCACCTTCACATAGTACAGCTCGTTTCATCTTCAGAACACCTCCTGAGGGATGTTAGCATGCCCATTTTATGGAGGTGGAAACTGAGACTCGGAGCACTTGGACACTTGCCCAGGTTCACAAAGCCAGCAAGGGGCACAGCCGTGACTCCAAGGCAGTTCCAGGTCCTCATCAAAAGCCGCCTTGCTGCTCCTACGAAAGTAGGATGGGGGTGGGGGGGTGACGGTCAGCACAGCAGTGCTGCAGATTTATAAGGAAAGGAAAAATTATTAACTAGGAGAGGGCTCGCATAGTCGATGTTTTTATTAGAGTTGGGCTGATGAAATTAACCTACAAATATATATTACTCATAATTATCCCAGGGAGTTTGCAGCTGGGGAGATTTATAAAGGCAAATGGCTTTGTGTGACTTAAAGAAGGGTTTATGGGGACATAAGGAAACTTGTGTCTGTGCTGAGAGGCAAGTCGCAAGGACTGTTGGCTCTCTAACTGCCTTCTGGGGGAGAAGTAAGGACCTTGGTGGAGGGGAGGCAAAACGAGGGAGAAGCTCCGCCCCCTTTTTCTGGTTCTAAATACAGTCATTTGCATTTATAAAAACAAGACCCTGGCCAGGGTGGGAAGGGCCCTCCAGGTCACCTGCAACAATCCCTCCCTGGGAACTTCAATCCTTCCCATTCACACCCTCCCTATCCCCTCATGAAAAATAATCAGGGCTGCAGGCAGGAGAACCCACCCCTCTGAGTGCTGTGCTCAGCAGCAGTGCCCTCCCCGCAGAGCTGTGGGGAATTCAAGGAGATGCCGCGTGCGACTCCCTAACAAACCAGTTCATAATAGTGCTCTTGACCATTAGACACTGCAAAACTCCCCTTCAGTGTTTATCCCTCCTTCCATCCCTCCCTTTCGCCTTCCTTATTTTTCTACATCACCTATTGCTTGCAGCCCAGTGCTTGGCATAGTATATGTGCTCAAGAAATCATGGGTTTCCTTGCTCGCCAGATTTTTAAAACCTCCTGAAGGGCAAGGGTGGTGCGCATTCGGCTCACCCAGGTGCCCATTCATGGCCGTGTGCCTGGCACACAGGAGCTTCTCAGGAACACCTGGGGAGTGAGGGCACCATGTGCTGCCAGAGTTCAGAGCTGGTTCGGGTTCGGAGGAGAGCTGAGAACAGCTTTACCCTCCACGCTGAACAAAGGAGGCGCTGAAAGAGGTGGAGGCTGGCGGTTTCCTACGGGGCGCATTTTCTGAGCTATTGGTAAGAAAGGGAAGAGAGCCATTGCTACGCTGCCACTTTCAGGAGTCGGATGGAGAGAGAAAGGGACCATTGATAGAGAGCCATGGGCTCCCTAAGATATGAGGAACCCCTCGGAGCCCCCGGCGTGCAGATGTATAAATGCACTGGATGCGCCGCAGATACATTTCCTTCTCGGGCGGAACTGCGCTTTACCTGCTGGCAGAGCAGCGCCCACTTCCACGCAGGAAGAAAGCCGGCGAAAATGAAAGGAAAGCAGCAGGTTGGAAACCTACCAAGCCAGCCCCTCTTCCCCGCTCCCCAGACGGGAGGCCGGGAAAGAGAGCCCTTGAAATTCCGCTCCACGGTGTTCTGGAAGAAGACGATTCCATTGTAAATTATTGAGCATTTCGTTTAAGCTTCATAAATAAGAAAGTCGGATGAAAACATTGCATGTTAGATCCGCTTGGCAGCATGTAATTTCTGTCTTACTTCCTCGACCTGTCACCCTTCATCTGCGTCGGAGAATTTCTACTTCATTATAGGCAATTGAAGGTCTCAATCAGCTGCCTGGGAAAAGCAGTTTATGTCCCAAAGGTAATCCAATTTCTCCAACCAAGGTTGTGCCCGGTACGCGTGACAGAGATAAATGTGTGCTTCGAAGAGGTCTGGGGCTTTGCGATCGCCCCATCAATCTAGCCAGGGCCTCCCTGCCGCCTGGGCTCCCCGAATCTCTGGTTTCATCAGCAAGCCAACCACAGGTGTGCTGAGGACCAGCCTGTACCTGCTGGGGAACACACTGAAGGAAGAAAGGACCCAGAATCCGGGAATAGTTCTCCAAGCAAGGTAACAAGAATGTCGGCTGCTGTTACGATGAGCCACGCACTGCGCTGCATCCACATCGGCTCACTTCATCCCCGCAGTGACCCTCTGAGACAGACACTGTTATCCGTCCGCTTCTACAGAAACTGGCGTCCAAAGACATAAAATTAAGGAGTCAAAATACCCAGGTGGAGAGTGGCAGACCTCAGACTCTGTCAGTGAGGGTGAGTTTGATGGCTCCCAAAGATGTCTAAATTCTAATTCCTGGCACCTGTGACTATGTCACCTTACATGACAGGAGAGCATGTGTGGATGTGAAGCATTTGCAAGAAACTTCTGGCAGCTGGAAAAGGCAAAGCCACAGACGCTCCCCTAGAGCCTCAGGTGGAAGGAATGCTGACCAATGGAAGCATTTTAGACTGCAGACCTCAAAACAATGACTTGTTTTGTTCTGGCCATTGGGCTGTGGTAATCTGTTAGAGTAACCGTAGGAAATTAATATACCAGTCAAACCAGTTAGTCTGGAAATCAATGTGGGAGAGAATAGAGATCCCAGATGATTCCAGGTGTCCTGGGAGACTCCCCTGTGATCCTTTGAATTGAACCCCCAAAGGATTTCCCCGGGAGAGGTATACACCCTTTAGTTGGGCAGTTTTTGTAATTTTTTTTTAGTATATTTTATTGATATTTTACAGAAAGGAAAGGAGAGAGATAGAGAGCCAGAAACATCAACCAGCCGCCTCTTGCACACCCCCTACTGGGGATGTGCCCGCAACCAATGTACATGCCCTTGACCGGAATGGAACCTGGGACCCTTCAGTCCGCAGACCGACGCTCTACCACTGAGCCAAACCGGTTTCGGCAGTTTTTGTAATTTTTTTCTATCTTCCCAGGTCCCCAGATATCATCCTAGAATTGGACCCATATTCTGGGGCTGGAATTATCAACCTTGGGAGGGGATCCACAGCAGCAGGACTCCTGTGTGCCCCTGCATTAGAGGCCTGACAGCCCTGTGCTCAGAGAGAAAGATCCCCCATTGTCACTCTTTAGAACAGACCAGGAGCCCCTGTGGCCTCAGTCACTATGCAAACCTCATGTACAACAGCCAAGAAAAACTTTAAAGGACTATGTCCACACAGTCCCTCCAGAGTACACACTCCCCCATTCCACAGCTTAAACAAGAAAGCCCTTCACCAGTTGTCCTCAACCTGAGACTCTAACTACCACGGAGAGACCGTCCACAGGAGCGCACACCCCGATGCTCACTGACAAGGGGAGCCTGCCTCCCAAGGAGACCAACAGCAAGAAGGAAGCTCTTCACTGACCAGTTAGTCCATCCTGTTGACTTGGCTTGGCTCTCCCAAGTGGTGCAATTGGGGTTTCCTGAGAGGTAAAATTAGGGTGGGTTCAGGAACGACTAAGCACAAGATCTGAACAGGAGTCTAAGATGATTGGCTTCCCTCTTTTTCATCCTTCCTCCCCACCCTTGACACACACACACAGACTAACATTTGTTTCTACATTTACTAATAGATCTGGTACCTGGCACGGAGTACGGATTTGGAATATCTGCTGTCATGGACACACTGCAAAGCATACCAGCCACCATGAATGCCAGGACGGGTGAGTAGGAATTGGTACAGAATAAGACTAGGCCCCTGTAATCTGAGGGGCCATGAGGTTTGTCTTGGCAAAGATTTGTGAGAGGCAATGCTCCCCCATGAGCAGATCCCTGGGCAACAGCTGTCAGCCTAAAATCAACCACCTCCTGAAACCCTTTGATTCCCTGTGCCTCCTCCTGACATCTGACATGCAGGATGGAGGACAGGTCTGTGCATGGCCCTCTGTAGTCTAAGGAGCGGTCCAGAGCAGAGGTGGAAAATTCCTAATAAGTCGGCACCACAGCAAGTCATATTTCTTCTGGACCACAGCAGACAGTTTGGGGTATCCCTTAATGTACTACAGGAGACCTCAGACCCGAGGGGTGAAGGTCTAGAGACTTTGAAATAACCCATGAAATCTAAGGGCAATGGAAAAGTCCACACGAGATCCTTACTACTCTCGATTCAGCACCTTTACTTCCAAGTTCCAGGTAAATTTCAGAGTCCTTCTAGTACCTTAGGTACAAACCATGGGCTGAGCATAGACAAACTCTCTAGAGAGCCACATGGTCACCAGGAGGCCTTGGATCTAATTGTCGGCAAACCCATGGCCATGTCAGTCAAAATGGCCTCAAGAACGGAGATGGCCACTGTTGCCAGGAATGGCACAGCCCTACCTGTGGCTCTTGTTTTGCCTTGATCAGCTTACTAAAAAAGACTGAGAGACAATGAATTTGTGGAGCTTGAAAATCAGCAGCCAGCTGATAATGCCCTTGTTCAATCTGTTTGCCAAGCCCCCAGCCATCTTTCAAAGGGAAGGTATCTAACAAAATGTGAGCTAAGTGTCAGCAAGGAAAAGCTATCCTCATGGTCAGCAGGCCTGCTGATAGTGTAGAGTCCACAGCGGGGTCGGGATGATTAAAACAAATAATGGCCCTCCATTGTGAAATCGGCTCCTAATATTTATCCTCAGAACTTGACAGTCCGCGAGACCTCATGGTGACGGCCTCCTCTGAGACCTCCATCTCCCTCATCTGGACCAAGGCCAGTGGTCCCATTGACCACTACCGAATTACCTTTACCCCATCCTCCGGGATCGCCTCAGAAGTCACTGTGCCCAAGGACAGGACCTGGTACACACTGACTGATCTAGAGCCCGGGGCAGAGTACATCATTTCCATCACTGCTGAGAGGGGTCGACAGCAGAGCTTGGAGTCCACTGTGGATGCCTTCACAGGTACCAGAGCTGCACTCTGGGATCCACGGGCCTTAGTGTGGGCAGGTCACCCAGGCAACTCACTCTTCCAGAGCCCCATTTCATATAGAGGAAGGCAGAATGTGGGTAAAGAACAGAGAGAGGAGACACTAACAAATCGCCAAGATGGAATGGTTTGAAGTAAAGGGAAGAGGTGAGCAAAGCCACCTGCATGTCAAAAAAAATTTGTGTCTGATTTCATAGCCCAGACAGAGTGGCTGATTCTGTCTCTTTCCTTACCTGCAGTAAATCAGTGGGTGATCAGAAGAGCCATGGGATCATGTTAAATCCCTTCCAGGCTCGAGGTTTTAAATCCTGGATCTTATTTTGAATAACTCACAGATGTAATGCTGGTCTACCCCTCATTTTTCAGTATAGGCTTGGAGAAAGGAGCGTGGACAGGCCTGGAGCATGGGGAGGTGGGACCTCTGGCACATCGGGGAAAGGCATGGTCCTTATTAGCAAGGAAAGCAGATCCCTTTGGTCAGATAGCTCCTCTAGCCAGTTGCCCCCTCTACCTCACCTGTGTTTCAGAACCGCCCCTCTCTCTGCTTTGCAGGCTTCCGCCCCATCTCGCATTTGCACTTCTCTCACGTGACCTCCTCTAGCGTGAACATCACCTGGAGTGACCCATCCCCTCCAGCAGACAGACTCATCCTGAACTACAGCCCCCGTGAGGAAGAGAAAAAGATGAAGGAGGTCTCCCTGGATGCCACCAAGAAGTACAACGTCCTGACGGGCCTGCAGCCGGCCACTGAGTACATCGTGAACATGGTGGCCGTCCACGGCGCGGTGACCTCTGAGCCCATCGTGGGCTCCATCACCACAGGTGAGGCTGCAGGACTTGACAGAGGAGGTGACAGTAGCTTTTGACAAGTTAACAAAATTTACCAAATGAAACACCTAGGCGACTGCCTCATTCAGCTAAAGAGGATCTGTGATGCCGAAACCAGTTTGGCTCAGTGGATAGGGTGTCGGCCTGTGGACTGAAAGGTCCCAGGTTCGATTCCGGTCAAGGGCATGTACCTTTGTTGCAGGCACATCCCCAGTGGGAGGTGTGCAAGAGGCAGCTGATTGATGTCTCTCTCTCATCGATGTTTCTAACTCTCTATCTCTCTCTCTTCCTCTCTGTGAAAAATCAATAAAATATATATTTTTAAAAAGAACATTCTCCCATTTAGAAGGTAGGATGGGCCCAATGTCCATCCTACCTTCTAAATGGGATTGGTCCAGAGGTCCTCCCGCTAGCAGCCTAGGAGAAAGCCTAGAGCAGGGGTAGGCAAACTTTTTGACTCGAGGGCCACAATGGGTTCTTAAACTGGTCCGGAGGGCCGGAACAAAAGCAACCTGACCATGCTGGCACTCTCATGGTGGGCTGTTGGTGAAGGAGTGGAGGGGAGAGCAAGAGAACCCTCCGCTCTTTCGGCTCCGCAGGCCGGATAGAATAGCCGAATGGGCCGAATCCTCCTGCCCACGGGCCGTAGTTTGCCCATGGCTGGCCTAGAGAGAGCTTGTCTGCAAGAAGAAAACCTTCTGCAGTAAGGAGATGCCTGTTTCTATTCTGGAGAGCCATCTCTTAACTGCTCATTGATGCAAATGATGCTTCTTCATAATCAGATGGGACTCGCATTCAAACATGTAGGGCCCTGGTACTCAGAGAATGGGGTTGATTTACATGTTGTTTTGGAAAACACGGGCACTCTGAGATGGATTGGATCATTTTCATCTCATCCTTCCCAAATATGAGTGTGAACATGGGTGAGGACATGTGTGTTGGGTAGTTTGCTACATGCTGACAAAAGCTCACAACTGGGCTAAGTGGATTCAACACACCTGGCTTCCATCTAGCAGTTAAAACATTGAGGTGGACAATAAAAATGAAATAGAGTTTAGGAAAGTGGATTTTCTCTGAAATCCCTCTCCAGTCAATAGGCATTTTTTTCCAAATTGAATCAAAATTGGCTACTAAAAAAAAAACAAAAATAAGGGATAGAGACTGACAGAGCTGGGTATGCCCAAGAGAAAATAGCTATGTTACTTCTAGTTTAAAACAAAACACACAAACTTAAAGGAAGCGTCCCAGTTGGCCTTCAAGTAGGTAATAGTTGCCACACAGGCACAAACCTTGCCAGCTTGACTTTATGTTATTAAAACACCCTCCACGAATGTGGCCTTGGCCACGCCCATGCGGCTGCAGGTGACACTTCAGCCCAACCATGGTGTTAAGGGTGCCCAGCACTCGGTACATTTGGGACACCATTAGCTCTTGGTCCACATAAAACCAGGGAGAGGAACTCCTTTTTCACACTGTGCTTTCTGTCTTTTTTCCACAACCACCGACTTCCTTGTAGGAATTGATCCCCCAAAAGACATCACAATTAGCAACGTGACCAAGGACTCACTTGTGGTCTCCTGGAGCCCTCCTGTCGCATCTTTTGATTACTACCGAGTATCGTATCGGCCAATCAAAGGTAATAAAGCCATTCCATTTCTCAGAGACAAGTGGGATTTGGTCACCCGGCTTGTATTGTCCTCCTCTCTGTGGCATCAGAACCAAGAGTGGGTGGGTGAGGAGCAGCCCCAGACCCTGCACTCTCCAGCTCCTTTCCTGCATTCGTCCAGAAAGCAGGCCCTTCGCCAGCAGAGCAACTGCTCCCTCTTCCCCGGGCAGTGCAGTGAGGCACAAAGAGCCCTGAGAGAATCTGCCAGGAGCCGGGTCATGTCCTGAGAGCGTGAAGTCTAAGACTAGAGCCCCGGGGGACGCGTGAAGACCCAGCAGAACCAGATGGGGGCTCGGAGGGAACCACAGTGACAGTGGCCCTATTTCTGCTACTCTGGCCAAGCTATGAGTCAGAGGAAGTTGGCCCAGACCTCGCTTGTATCCTGCCAGTTCTCGCTGGTGCATGGGGCATTGGCGGAGGACACACTCACGTCCCAGGAGGGGATGGGGTTGTGTTCCAGGTCTGCAGGAACCACCCTTTGCGGCCAGTCCCTCTGTATTGCCTTTACAAAGACCAGCATGCTAGAATAACACCTAATAGTTCTTTTTCCTTTGCTCCCAGGAGCCTATAAAGTGAGGGGTTGGAGCCAGCATGCAGGGTCTCTAAGCTCCAACATTCCCAGTCCATGAACCTTGTCTCCCACTGAGTGCTGAGCCTTGCACCCATCGGTGCTTCCTGACCAAGTGCTGTCAGGAGCTCCTATGTAGACTGTACCGTGAACTGTGTTGATAAGTGTCTTTTGCTCTTTCTTAGTGGGGCGGCTGGACAGCTCAGTGGTACCCAACACTGTGACAGAATTCACCATCACCAAGTTGAACCCAGCTACCGAATATGAAATCAGCCTTACCAGCGTGCGGGGCAGGGAGGAGAGTGAGCGTGTCTGCATTGCCAAGTACACAGGTAGGTGTGTCTGCACTCCTGTATACATAAGCAGGCGTGTCTCCCTGGTGTGGGCCAAGTCAGAACCTGAGGCAAAGCGTGAAGGTGTTCTGGCCGATTCAGAGGTTCCATTCCTGGGCGCCCCTCTGACTTTTGTGTCACACAAAGCAATTTGCAACTTCTCTCTCCCCTGAGAGTCATCTCTCCTCCTGACCCCCTGGGGGTCATGCAGGTCTAGGTCAGGAACTTCCTATTTGAAATGTGACCTCTCAAAGAGCCTCAATGGAAGTGAATTTCAGAATAGTTTTAAATGTCATCTAATTTTTTAAACAACTCAAAAAAATTGCACCTCAGAGAAGGAAGGGGTTGTTATTCCAGTAACAACCCGTGGGTCATGGAACCCCTCATCAAATATGGCCACAACCACCAAGGAGCTGCCGTCTGCTCCAGGGATGGAGGAAGAAGGTGGTGACCTCCTCTGCCCCTCAGCCAGCCCACCTTCCAGACAGGACAAACTTGCTGTAGAAGTCACCAGTGGGGAGAGCTAAAGCTTTCTGTCCCTAAGCCCAGATAACCTGACCCCCCACCCAGCCCATAGGAAAGCATCCTTAGGGAAATACCTGGATTTCCCTCAGAGAATGGTATTTTCTGAGCGAGGGAATGTAACTTTAGTTCCTCACTGCTCCTATAGATACTCGAGCAAGTACAGAAACAGCACCTCTAAGGCCATGGCCAAAGTAGCATCCCTTTGGAAACTCAGAATCATTCTTCTAAAGACACCCCACAATATCCTAATCTCCCCTGGTCTCCTTCCAGGCCTGTGACTGCAGAAAACCCAGCCATGTTTTGGGTTCAGTCTTACCCCTTCCACTAAATTATCTGTGACAATATGCCTTTATCGCCAATAAAATATCAAGAAATATTGACCCGAAGTGATACCCAATGGGTCAATAGAAGCCCCCTTCACACCTTCCTGAAAGTCTTAGAAACTCATGATATAGAAAGTAGGCTCCTTCTCACTGAGGACAACTAAATGAATTTCAAGAGTCTTCAACCCCCAACGTAAAAGAGAGCAGAAACTTAAGTAGAAAACCCATTCATTCCTCAGCAAGTATTTCTAAACAGTGCACCTACCCAAACCACCCTCCTTCAAGTTCAGGCAGCACTATTTGAAAACTTGCAATACCCAGATTGCTCACAGAAATGTCTTCTTTTGTTGTCATTTGTTGTTTTAACATGAGATCTATGATTTTACAAGTTTTGGAAATAAGTATTCCTTCAGGGTCTGTTAAGCTCAGAGAGATCAAACTGATCAGAGTCATAAGACTTTTCTTTTATTCACAAAGTTCCATTTGAAGCAGCCACTGAAGGCCCAGATTAGGGCTACAATTCAGATGTTAAAATTATAAAAATATTTTCTTGCTATTGCTTTAAACAAGGGACATAGGCAAGCAATAAAAGCCTTCGATTAGAGAACAAACAGGACATCATGGTCCTCAAAAGGAAATTACATGACATTCATTTTGAGTTGATACCTAAACTACTAGTATTGTAATAACATCCATTTCTAAAATATATCCCAAGTTTGGGGAAAGGAGACGCAGAGTATGGACAAGTCAGAATAGGAGCGTGGTCCTATAACAGAGACCTCAGGTGTTCCCCTGACAGGCACTCTTGGAAGAATCTCCTTGTCACTCTGTCACAAAAAGGATAGCAGGACTGAGTACAGAGTGAGTCTTGTGAGTAGAAAAGCAAGAATACCATAGTTAGGTAGGACTTTAGATACTTCTGTCCCACTCCCACTCAGTCGCTGCACAGTATTTATTGAGACCCTACCAAGTTTAGGAGCTACATCACTCGACAGGGATTACATCACAAGCCAAGCCCTTACATCTATGAAAGTACAAATAGCCTGAGAAGCATGTTCTCCCCTTCACTAAAGAGGCAGAACAATTTCTGTATGCTCTCAGTTTCGCCATCTAGCTTGAAATGCCTAAGACACACAGCTATACATTGGGACCCCCCACAGCACCCTGCACATGAGTCAGTTAATTATTTCAGAGGAAGACCTGGGGGAAATTGGGTACTTGGGAAAAAGGAAAATGGAGAGAAGAGGAAGGGGCTGATGGAATGAACCAGGAAGGGAGAAAGGAGCCCAGTCTCCACTCACTTCACTGTTTTGTAAGGCACAGCAGCAGAGGTGCATTGTGGGTGACAATACGGGAGACCCTGTGGGCGGGACTACAGGGGACCATTCACGGGACCAGCCTGCGGTTGCTCCTACTTTCCCTGCTGTTCTATTCTGTTGCAGCCATGGAACACCCTGTGGACCTGATTGCTACCAACATCACTCCAACGGGAGCCCTGCTGCAGTGGAAGGCGCGTGGGGGCAAAGTGGAGAACTACGTCATTGTCCTCACACGCTTTGAAGGTGGGTGTGTGCAGGTCTGCACCTCAGACAGGTGGGCATGGCAGGGATTGGGGCAGAATATAGTATGAAAGTTTTTAAAAGAGGCATATTGTCAATCTGAGGGACAAATTAGAGATTTTCCTGCCCCCAAACTCTATAAACTATGGTAATTGAGAGAGCGGGATCTGAAAGGCATAAGGAGGACACATAACCAAGGGCAAAGACAAAATTGGAGAAATCGCATTAGGAAGATAAACTCAGAATTTAGCTAAGACTTGTCTCAAAATGCTATGAGCAAGAAAGCAGACTTTTCTAGATATTTAAAGAGCAAGAAAAACACTAGTTTTATAGGACCATACTCAGAGCAGGCAATACATAACAGTGACAACGGACCAAGAACTAATAAACTCTTCTGTTGCTTTGGCCTTCTCTACCCATGAGCAGCCCAAAATCAGAGTTTCAGTGTCTTCTTCACCATGCTTATTCACCTTATGCTATTTTTGCTATTTGAATAGTGAAGCCCAAACCAAAATAGCATTGAGTAATCCAGGTCTCTAGGCCTACAGAAGCTATTTCCCTGCCTATATTACATATGCGATTACAGAATTGTTGTGGGTTATCTTCAGGAATCCAGAGAACAAAGATATCAAAAGACAGAAGTCAGGCAGATGTCTTAATTTTCAAAATTAAAAGAAATTAAAAATTAAAAAAAAAGAACAGACACAGACAACAGTATGAGGATTGCCAGAAGGAAAGGAATGTTAGAGATAAATGGTCATAGAAGACTTGACTTTGGGGGGTGAACACATGATGCAATATACAGATGACGTATTATAGAGTTGTACACTTGAAACCTGTATTATTTTATTAACCAATAAATGCAAGTGAAAATAAATAAATTTTAAGGAAATTATGAGAAAGCCAACTCTGTAGGCTATAAAGAAATACTGGTAAACTGATTGTCAAAACTTGGGAAAGTAAAAACCAAAACAGACTATTAAACAAAAGGGAAAAATAATTAATGATAACTTCCATACCAACACAGGTTCCATAAGGATATGTTTCTCCAAAACTACTTTATGTCCTTGTTTTTTTATTGGCAAATCTTCTGGAACATTCAGCAAAGCATTAGAAAAACCCACTTATCACTAAAATGGACAATACACGATGGGTCATATATAGAATAGCATAGAACTGTAGCTGATCGAATGCCCCTCCTCAGAGAATGAACAGCTTTCCTGTGGCTACATATAACCCCTTTTCACGCACAGTCCATTTCAAGTCCTCCCATGCCTCCTTGCCCTTCACGATCCTGCATTTCTTACCTCTCACCATGCCTTCTCAAGCCACCGCGCATTTGTACATGCTGCTTCCTCCACCAGGAAATCCTCTCCCCATTTGTTTGCCCAGTAAACCCATCCTTTACTACCATCCCTTTGTCAAAGCTTCCATTATTCCCCTAAGAGAGTCAGATGCACTGACTCGCAGGTACAAACGTACAACTCCATCGCAACAGTTATCATTCTTTCATGCAACAAACCCTTTTGATGCCGTCCCAAGTGCCATCCCCCTACTAGGCTATAAGGATTGAGATAAAACACACAGATCCACAGAACCCACACCTAGTGATGGCGCAGACAGGTGAGCAGTGTCACAACACAGGCAAGCACAAAACACCTTGGGCCGCATCCATGGCCACTGTCTGGGATCCTATTGTTGAGGGGAAGAAAGGAGGCAGATCGTAGATAAAAAACAATAGGAGGAAAGAGGGAACTCCAAGAACAAGAGCAGCCTGTGCATTGAAGGAGATAGGAGAGACCACAGAGCATCTGTGCTGCCAGTGTGTGGGGCTGGGGCACTGACCGATGGCAGGTGTTGCATTTGTATGCTCTTCCAAAGAGTTCGTTTAGATGTTAAGCTGTTTGCATGCCTTTAGACCACGGGAAACTTGCCACCGCAGGTCCCACTTATCTAGTGTGAACAAGTGTCTAGTGAACTTGGTTCCATGCTGAAACCACTCAGGAGTATTCTAAAGGCCTAGGAGGAGGCCTGGCCCTGGTCTAATGAACAGTTTAATCAACAGCTTGAATGGATACAGAGAAGGTATGCTCACTAAATTTGCATATAAAACAAAACTGGAATGGGTAGAATCCAAACTCAGATATATTTTAATGAACTGAAACAGTGGTCCAAAACTCACGTAACAAGGCAAATGGCAATAGAAATCAATACACAGAATCCACCACCCAAGGCTGTGTTGGAGGCTTTATAAGTAAAGACTTTGATTAGTAATACTCTTTGCTTGTGACCGCCTTACGAGACTGTGTCAAAACCTAATGGATTCCCAGAATTGGCACAAATAAAAGCTAACATTGATCCTATTGGTTAGTACAACTCAATCACTTCTCTCCTGAGTTTTGCATTCTAGCAGGGACACTGGTAAACTGATACCTGTCTAGAGAAAGGAAGCCAGCACTGTGGCAGTTTCAGAATTCAGGTGAGGGCGGGGAAGATGGGGTCATATAGATAAAGAGTTCGGCTTATTCTTTGTAACTCCAGAGTCCTGAGTAGCAGTTACAAAAAAAGACAATTCAGCTTCCAAACAAAGAATATTTTTCTTAATTAAGATGTAAAACAACATCAGAGGGGATACTTATATGGAATAAAATGTCAAACTAAATAACCTCTGAATGATTTTTTTCCCCAAAAAAAAATCTTCCAATATGGAATCCTGACAAAATGCCTATAGACATGGGAAGTCTTTCTTTATTCAATCCCTGTCCCTGTCCATCTGGTTTCAGTTGCTGGAGAGACCATCCTGGTTGATGGAGACAGTGAGGAGTTCCAGCTCACCAACCTGCTCCCGAGCACCCACTACACCATCAGCATGCACGCTATCAGTGGGTCTCTCACCAGTGGCACCATCAGCACCAACTTCTCTACTCGTGAGTGCATGGTCAGCCACATGGCCAGCGTCCCAGAAGCTGCTGTGGGTGCTGAGGATGCTTAGTCTCCATGTGGTGGGCTGGATTAGTCTAGACCAGGGGTGGGCAAACTTTTTGACTCGAGGGCCACAATGGGTTCTTAAACTGGACCGGAGGGCTGGAACAAAACCAACCTGACCATGCTGGCACTCTCATCTTGGGCTGCTGGTGAAGGAGCGGAGGGGAGAGCAAGAGAACCCTCTGCTCTTTCAGTTCCGTGGGCCAGTTAGAACAGCCATATGGACCCGATCCTGCCCGCAGGCCGTAGTTTGCCCTCGGCTGGTCTAGACTCTAGAGCTTTTAAAGCAGCAATGAGCTGTCTTTATTTTAGTTGACTGCAGTCCAAATGCCAGTGAAAGTCAGTGGAGTCAGCAGACACATGTCTACTTTCTGCTCTGACTTGGATCTGGTGACAGCAGTAAAACCAGGCCCAGAGGGGCCTGTTCTGGAAACGCATCTGGCCAGAGAGTCTGCGGGACATTAAGTGGCTTGATGTTGGGGAGAGAGTTGCTGGATATAGTCGTGGCCAGGGGAACAGTAGACAAAGGTATAGATGTGAGAGTGTTATAAGTTCAAGAGTAAACCACAGACATGCAGGGGCAGCATGGTCATCAATTCAGACAGAGGGTCAGATTGGAAGATGTCCCCCTGGGCCCAGAGGCCTGGTGAGGGGAGTGGGGAATGGCTGTCAGATGCTCATGACCCTAAAGGGTCACCTGCGACCGGTGGGCCCTTCCTGCTCCTGTCCAAGCGAGAACTGGGGTCAGCATGTGAGCAGCCCAGAGACCACACAGGGGGGGGCAAACAGATACATGTGCCTGGAATCAAATGGGCAGGCGCTCCCGGCATTTTCTCCTCTTTGCAGTGCTGGACCCTCCCGCAAACCTGACCGCCAGCGAGGTCACCAGACAGAGTGCCCTGATCTCCTGGCAGCCGCCCAGAGCCGAGGTCGAGAAGTACGTCCTGACCTACAAATCCACTGACGGGAGCCGCAAGGTGAGCGTCGACTGAGGGGAAAGGACCATTTCTGTGTGGCAGTCCACAGGAGCAAACTGGGTTTTCCCTGATGGACACCCAGCCTGCTGCTGAGAAAGGAGCCGCAGTCTGCAAGCCAGAGACCGGGGCGCTAGTCCTGGCTCTGTACAAAGGCAAAACACTAACCCTCCCTGAGTGCCTGCCTCTCCCCTAGACAGCGGGGCTGTCTGCCTCTGCAACTTCACTGGGCTGTGCTTCCACCATGGTGAAGCAAAGCGCACTGGAAACTTCCAAACCACCATCAGTACGTGGAGCTGGAAGGACCCGTCACTAGCAGGACTGAGCTCACATGAGCTGGATGCCAAACTCAACAGCCTCTTAGGCCTCCTGATCAGCACTAGAAAGGCTACATGGCCTACTGCAAAGAGATGACAATGTCATCGGTTGAAACCATCCATCTAAAGCGCAGGCTGTCAGACGTGGTTAGCAGTGAAGGGCTTTTTTAGAGTAAAATCCTATCGGGAAGCTTGAACATGCAGAACAGACTGAGCAGTGCTTGCCTGTTTGCATGTGGAGCAGGGAGTCCCTAGGGTTCCTCAGTCCAAGAGGAGGCCCCGTGCAATCCAAAAAGCACCGATTCAACCATCCAGGCGCCTACATTTACCCCAGCATGCCCCTGGGAGGCAGGAGCTGTCCTCTCTGCTTATTGGCTGTTTTCTGCTTATTGTGGGGATGGAGAGGATGACAGTGGCCACTGCAATACTGACCTAGCTGGCCATGGAATCCCGACTTCCCTACCCCACACTCCTCGTTGCGAGCTGGTCCCTCCCTCTCATCGCCCTTCCTCCGGCTCATTCTGCAGGAGCTGATCGTGGACGCGGAGGACACGTGGATCCGGTTGGAGGGCCTGTCTGAGAGCACAGACTACACGGTGCTCCTGCAGGCGGCCCAGGATACCGAGAGGAGCAGCCTCACCTCCACCACCTTCACCACAGGTGAGCGACCGGCTGCCACTTTCCTGCCTTCTCCCCTGTGTGACCTCAGGCAGCCTCTGCCGAGGAGACTGGGCTAAGGAGGGGGCCACCCAAGAAACTCAATTGCCTCCTCCCTTGAAGGACAGTATTTATTGCTTCCATTCCTGCCTTTCCCCCCTGATTCCTGCCAGGAAACCTCTCACTATCAATGCAACCAGAGGGACCACAGTGCATCTCCCTGGTCCACCCGGACCTACTAAATTCACCGAGTAAACACATCAGGTTCTTGTTCAGATTTTGCGTAGGTGTTTTTCCAGCAGAGTTTGTTCTTCCCCTTTGTCTATAATCAGAGATCCACCCATAAAGGAAGTAGTAGTGAACCTTCACTATTAAACCTGTGGTTCTTCTCCACACACAAAGCACTTTGCATTCTTATGGTCACAACGTAGTCCTTACAACAACTGGGGAGGAGGGCCTTCTCGGCCCCATTTCACATGTGCATGGACAACAGGTGAGGAGAAGGAGAAACAAAGAGCAGGACATTGCGCTTACTGGGAAGACTGGAGCGCTGCCAGTCTGAGCCCCATGAATTGCTCCTGCTGAGGAACCCAGAGCTTCCTCTATCATGGCAACCAGGACTGGTGGACTCAGAGGCTAATTTCAGTCTAGCGACCAGCATTCATTCTGACTTCATTGACAGTACCTGAGCTTTCCACTTAGCATCACCCAATTCTTAGGACACTGGCCTCGGCCGATCATTCTAAGCACTTCCTATGCCTTGTTTTATGGAATAAAAGAGCTTCAACATGGGTCCCTAAGTGACCTCCATCCACTGACAAACCCCACATCTTGTCCTGGGTGGGCCAAGAAAAGAGACTCATTTCAAACAGATGACTCCTTACTGGGCTGGAAAAGAGTTGAGATGTTAAAAATATAAAATAGAAATAGAAAAAAGATTGGCTTCTGCAAAGCCTCCTTTGACCAAATGTCTTCCCTGGTTGCATGCCTGTCTTAGGACATAAGCCCATCTCATTCTAACAGTCACATTAATAGCTTCCTGTCCTCTTGTCCCTGGTGTTTGCACAAAACTCCAAGGAGAATTTAATAGAAGTTGAACAGAAGAGGAAAAATATAGATGCATTATTTATAATTTACTGTCGCCTGAAATTTCATCCAAGGTCTACTTGTCTTTTGGAGACACGAATATAAATGAGAAAACAAAGACTCCCCACAGAGCAACAAGGACCGGGCAACGTGATCTCCTGAGAGGCAGATCTCATTGTCTCTTTTAATCCTATAAGCCGCAAACAAGGCGCTCCCTGAAGCTGTCCTCACAGGCAGTGAACACCATAAAATAGGCTGTCCTAACCTTGAGGTTAAGCGAAGACAATGATTTGCGGAGGTTCCCGGGGATGGGGAATGAGAAGTTTTCTTTATTGCCTTTGCTCCAGTCCCTGGGATCCCACATCCAGGCCGAGCTGATCTCTGGGGCTTTTTAGGGCAACTCTGAGAGTCTATTCTAATACAAGCTTCCTTTTGGGAAGTTGAGGAAATTAATGAAGATTGGCCAACCCTGGGTTCTGGGACAGCAGATGGTGGGCCATGCAAATCCACAGAGTTATCAGTTAATAGTGCCCCTGAGGTTGTCTGTTTCATCTTGGGTGACTCTTAGTAGGTGATGATTTTCAAGGAATTGGTCCATGTCACTGAATGTATTCAGCTAGAGTTGTCTGTACTACTCTGCTGGACAGGGATGTGTGGTCCTTCAGTAGGGAGAGCAGTGAATTTTGTCAAGCAGTAATGCCACCTGTCCTAGGGCCTTGAATGTCACTATATACAGAATGCCTTGAATGTCACTATATACAGAATTTGATCGGACCATTTTTAGCCAAGCTGTCCCAAATGTTCTCAGAAAATGTAATTTCTATTTCCCTTTTCATAATCATAGGAAGGAAAATAGGGTCCACATGGTATCTTACATTTAACAAATATTGAATGAACCTTCACAGTGGGTTACACACTATACTAAACACTCCGAGGGCATGAGGCAGTGGGGACAGACAAAAGGAGGAAATGGGGTAATTTCAAGTACGTAGTGGCGAGACCATAAAAAATAAACAGAGTAACGGATGAGGGACTGAGGTGGAGAGCTAATTTCCAGGACGGCTCCTGTACTAGAAAGGCTTTCCTGATGGTCACTTGTCCTTCCTTCCCCCGGCCCCTGCCCTCAGCTAGGAGGTCAGGCCATTTGAGCCAGGACATGAACGGTGAGAGTGAATCAGACAAGGCGGAGCATGCAGGCTGACTACAGCGATGACTACACCCAGTGGGAGGAATGAGTTTGGTGTGTTCTGAAGCTTCAAAGAAAGCCCGTGGTACAGGGAAGGGAGTACCAGGCAGGGCCGGAGCCTGCAGGTCCTTGTGGGTCATGGTGAGGACCTGGGGTTGTATTCTAATTGCAAGACTAATTGCAAGAAGCCACCCCGTTGGAGAAATCATTGGGAGGTTGTTGGCACGTGAGAGACAGAGATCACGTTTATACTGTAGAAAAGTCACTCTGACTCAGATATGGAGAATGGATGCAAGTAGGGACGGGAAGAGAGCAGGGAGATGGCATTCCCATGACCCAACCCTCCCCTTGCCATGCTGAAGCAAGGACACAGAGACAAGTCTGGCAGCTGCCAGTCTGTGATCAACTCATCTGCCATAGAATAAGTCTCCTGATTGAGGTCTCGACCCACACAAGGTTGAGAACCGCTGCTGTAGAGCCTAAGTCCATCAGAAAACACAGATATTTACATTATGATGCATTAACAGTAGCAAAATTACAGTTATGAAGTGGCCATGAAAATAATTTTCATGTTGTGGGGTCACCACAACATGAGGAACTGTATTAAAGGGTCAAGGCATTAGGAAGGTTGAGAACCACTGAGTTAGAAGATGCTCTCAAGGTGGCTAAGGTGGCAGGTTTGATGGCCTGTATGGGCTGACCAGATAACTTTGCTCTTCCCACAAACCTGCCAACCACAAACCCACTTCTGGGGGAAAGACACCTACTAGTAAGTTCCGGTGGCCATAGGCGGTCCCTGCTCTGCTGGGTCTGTCCTCAGAAACACCGACATCTCACTTTGGTCTTGATGCTAAGGCCGTAAGGACAGGCAGTGGACAGCCACTCTCCAAAGCCACTAGCTCAGACCATTTTAGAGACTGTATCCAGGAACCCCCACAAGGAAGGGACGGGGCAGGGACCGGAAAGGTCTCTTCTTTTACTCCCAGCTGCTGGAGCTGTCTGATTGCTCCGCGCATCACGTAGCTCACCTCACTCCACTCGCAGTCAGCCTTCCGATGCCCAACACAAACCAATTTCTGAGCAATTCTTCCGGAAAGTGCCTGTCCTATCGATCTCACAATTACATCTAGAAACACTTAACTATGAGCCATTTCAGTGTCCCGATCACTTGGCATTGCGTTCCTCTTAACTTGGCAATCAACACAGCCTGTGCCTTAAGGACAGACAAAGCCTCTCCGTCAGGCGGGCCAGCTTCTGCGCCGGAGGGAAGGAAGCCTCTCGTGCTGCTCGGGGTCCTAAATGTCTGCCTTGAGAAAAATTGCTGATGATCTGTGTGAGGTTAAAGGTGTGTTTCTGCTGACAGTAGATGGCAGGACACCGAGAGTGTCTAGGATGCATAAAATCTGTCCCAACAATTCCCTAAAAATGTCCGAATCAGCACACACGCAATGAACACGGCGGAACAGTAATCAGTGTGGTCTTCATTATCAGCTAAGCCGAAGTCCAGTAACCCCAAAGCACGCCTAATGGTAACAACTGGAACCAAGGCTTAAACTCAAGGACAAATAGACTCTCTTCTTTCTTCTTCCCCATCCCCACCCCCCATCTAAATCTTGGGACCTGCCCACTCAAGACACACCCATGGGAAAGAGAGAGGGAAGGAAATGGAGAAAAGGAAATCAGGAGAGAGACTCTGAATCTATGCAGGCAGCTTTATGGATTGAGGCAGAGAAAGCCGACCGTTGGGGACATAGTCCAACTGACCAATTCCACTTCTTTGCCTCTCAGAGAAGAGGAGAGTGTACCGGAGGAAGAGCGGGGTCCCCAGCCTGCTGGGCACCTGACTCCTCTGAGGAGCTCTGGTAAAACAGGATCCCCTGGGGAGTTCCCCTCCCCCTCACTCCCCGGACACGCTAGGTCAGCAGACAGGAAGCTGAACTTGAATCAAGGCCCTTCATCCCACTTGTGACACCACTGAGATCACATTTCATCCCAAGTTGACTATATTCCCATTTCTTTCACTTTAAAAAAAAATGAATTCTTTTATATGACAGTCTTTCTGGTATTTCAAAACGTCTCCAGGGCAAGTCATATCAGTTTATTACCTTAGTTTTTGGTACATCGACCTTTAAAGCAACTAGTATGTTTGAGCCTTTTAAAAGTATCCATAACACACTAGTAACTATTAAACAATCTACGTGGTCAGTGTGAAGTAGCCTGTGTAAGATTACTCACTAATTCTGAGGCCTGGTTTAGTGTTATATGCATGTTGGCCAGAGGCTGTCATTTTAAGGTCTGGGAGGAGATGACTGGGGACACACATGTTGGGGACTCGGTGGAAATGTGGGGTTCTGGCTCCTTTAAGAAGCTGAGTTGATTCAGAAGATGGGGCTGTTAGAGCACAAGACAGGAGTGCACTGGAGACCAAGAACATTCTGTGCTGATCTTTCAGAGTGAGAAATCCAGGCCGTGAGGGAAGGCTGGCTGCTCCTGGGACCAGGTGGAGAAGGCCTGGGAGCTGGGAAACAATCGAGGGGTTCCCACAGCGACAGGGAATGGGGAGGAGCCCACTGGCAGCTGTCCCCCACTTCCAGGCACAGGGGGGATGGGGAGCACTCATGAGCCCCAGGACGAGCTGCCGATGAGAGAGAGCAAAGAGCAATCCTGCAGCTGGTCAGGACATGGGTTTCAGGTGCCGGTGAAGGCTGCTCCTTTGAACATGGGGCCTTTCTCCAGGTCACTGTAGCCTTCTCGGCTTTGTGTGTTCACGAGATAGACACAGACATTAATTCATCCTTTGCCCGTGTGGAGTGGGTCCCGGAGCTGGTCTTGTGTTTTAGTTCGTTTAGCAGAGAGCACAGAGCACCTGACTGAGGTTGAAAACCTGAGTTCCGGTGATGGGGGAAGTCGTGCAATCTCTCCAAGTGCAGTCTCCTCTGTGAAACGAGTTTTTTTGATTCACAATGATCTGCCTTCCTCTCAAATTTCTTGCAAGAACTAAGTGAAAATGAAAACTCACTTGGTAAAGCACAAGTTCTGTAGAAATCCGCTGTCGTTCCCTGAAGTAGGTGGCGCGTTGTTCCAAACTGCCTGCGAAGGGAGCCACCCTCGCCGGGGGTGTGGCAGAGCGAAGGGCAGCCTGTGCTGGGGGTTAACTCATCTCCAGAGGGGCTTGGTGTAAAGTCTGTGGAACCCCCACGACCTCTCCCCAACGCAGGATGCTTCCCTGATGATCTGTGACAGGTGTCTCCGATGACCTGGGCCTTCAACGAGGCTCTATGTCTCCTTCCTTGTGTGGCATGAGGCTGTTACTTGCTCTGACCCTCCACAGCAGGCTTTCCAAGTGGCCTGGGGTCATACCCTGCAGTGCACAAGCACTGCCACCAGGGGGCACTGTGGTGACTGGCCCATGAGGTCCTTACCCAGCCCCTTCATGACTGCTGCACAGTTCAAGGCTGCAGGATCACCTCTATCGCACCTTGTGTTATCCGGGCCCCATGCTTTCTCAGCTCCTGCGGCCCAGAGAGCCCTCCGCTGGTCCCTCCTCCTCAGCTTGCCTGCTAAGCACTAAAATGTGCCCTAAAGCTAAACTCTCCAAGACACATGATTTAAGCTTCTCTTTCAGCTAATTAGATATTGTTCTACAAATTGGGCTGCTCTCTCTGAAAGATGAGAGGCAGGGTGTTCCCCTGCCGCCTCGGAGCTTACACTGAACTGCGGAGCACAGCCACTGGGTCAGGTCCAATGGGGAGATTATTCTGCACTGGGAATAGATGCCGTCTTCTTGCTAACACTGAGCCTGTCGGGCGATCCTGAGTGTCTGTTGTGAGGATGGCAGAAGGCGTTGCTGATCAGCGGTCGCCAATCCGTGGTCTGCAGACCGCCGGTGCTCCCTGAGGTTGGAAAGGCTGGCGACTGCTGGCTTCCATGCCTCTCATCCTGTGACAGGAGGCCCTCCGGGGATGCACGGTGGCCAGAGCACCTGGTAGCCATCGCCTGAGTAACCACTCACACCTTCACCTTCTGGGGAGGGGTATTTTTATCATCCCCATTTCACTGATGAGAAAACTGATACCCGGGGAAATCAGGCCATTTGCTTAAGCTAAACAGGTAAGTGGAGGAGCCAGACGGTGAGCCCAGCTCTTTGGTCTACTGTCTGATTGCCCCATCGATTAAGCAGGATGCAGGGCGAGGCAGAGTTCCCACACTGGGCGAGGCCAGAGTGGATGTCCCACACTCTTGATGAGGTCACACGGACCCTCTGAACCCTTCTCCGATTCGACTCAAGGGGCTCTCACAGAGAGGGGGGAAGGACGCTTTCTGGAGGTCGCCTCTTTTCCTGTGCAGGGGGCCGGGTGTTCCCTCACCCTCAAGACTGCGCCCAGCACCTGATGAACGGCGACACTCTGAGTGGGCTCTACACCGTCTTCCTCCACGGAGAGCCCGGCCAGAAGCTCCAGGTGTTCTGCGACATGACCACGGACGGCGGTGGCTGGATCGTAAGTGTGCATGCTGCTCCCCTCGCATGCAGACAGCCGGTGACCTCGTCCCCCGGGCGCAGCACTCACGGACCCACCCCTCACATCCTCTGCCCGTCCCTCCAGCTACCCGCCTCCTGTCCCTCTGGGGGGCTCTTCGCTGTCCTTAGGGCCCTCTCTCAGCAGCCCGCCATAGGCTTGGCCAGACCGAGAGAGGAACAGCGTCTGGAGGCTGCGGTGGCCTGGCCCAGCGAGGGGTTCCTTCTGCAATGGCAGTGCAGGCCGGGTGCTGCCCGCTGGGGTCTGTGGCTGTAGGAGGGGTAGCAGATGTGAGCCTCTGTGGGGAGCCCACTAGGACCTTTCTGTGGGACAACGGCATATGAGGGAGCAGAGGAGGGCAGAGCATGGACAGCAGCCGCCTCTGGTTACCAAGGCCACCGTGTCTCCATCCTTCCTCGGCATCCCCGGTTCATCCCCAGAGCTGTCCCTAGGAAAAGACACAGCTTTTCCTGTGACTGCCCTCCTCCACGTCTGATGGCTCAGGACAGAGAGAAGGGAAGGGTGGCCTCACTACCGTCCCTGCCCATCAGGCAGCCCCGCTGCAGACGGGAGGGTGCCCGCAGCCCGGCCCGCCCGCAGCAGCCCGGCGCTAGCTGGTGGGTGCGCGTGGCGAGGAGTATTTAAATGGCGTGAAATGGGGACTGTGCTCGTAATAGCTACACTTGGGAGGCATTTCCTTTTCTCTTTCTGACATATTTGTGCCTCCTTCGTAAAGCATAATTGGAAATTGAAGCCGAGGCTGATGTATTGGAGGTTAGATGAAATGAGCACTTAAACAGCTCGCAAAGTGAATGATATGCAATTGCCTTGCCTGCGATGGGATGACGACAGTTACTGCTGATGTGCGGTTGAGCCTGTGCTCTCGGTGAGAAATGCCCTCTCTCTCTCTCTCTGCTGCACTCCCTGGTGCAAAGGACGGGTCTGAGAGCCACCCACTCCCCCCGCTTGGGGGCTCGCTGTGCCCCCTGAGTCCTTTGTACACTGCAGGGTGCAAATTAGCATCAACATCACGGCCCTCTGCACTTGGAGAGAAGGCACTGTGTTCTTCCAGGGATCCGATGGCCATGCCAACACCAGCCCTGCCCCTCAGCGCTCCTTGTCCGAGCTTGTCCTGGCAGAGAACACGCACTCACAGCCACTGTGCTCCCCTCTCCCCCAGGTGTTCCAGAGGCGGCAGAACGGCCAGACTGACTTTTTCCGGAAGTGGGCGGAGTACCGCGCTGGCTTTGGGAACCTGGAGGATGAGTTCTGGCTGGGTAAGGCCCCGCTCTGCTTTCCTCGGAGCTGCTCTGGCTCTGGCTCTGCTCCGTGTCCAGCACGCTCCTTTGTGGGCCCATCTGGGGTTTCCGGCACCCCCGTGTCTGATGAGAAGCTGACAGCTCGTGAATTGCTTTCAGTTCCTCTGGCTCTGTTTGGCTGCTCTATTGATCTGTTTGTATCTCATGGTGGTGTTTTCCTCTCTGCCCCGTCTCTTCCCATCCTCATTAATAGTCTCTTATGCTGATGGGTCTTGACAGGAAGCAACTACAAAGCGTGGATCGGCCTGGTGTGCGAGGGGGCAGGAGGGCCTCAGGGCGGCGGGTCACCTCACCAGAACGAGGCAGGTGCTCCGTTCCTTGGGGAGGAGGTTACTCCCTGACCTGGCCAGTGAGAGAGGGAAGTGAGAATGGCATGGAGGTGACCGTCAGTGTCCCCGAGGGCTGACAGGAGCGGAGGTGGAGATTGAGAACTGAGCAGGTGTGAGAAGGGAAGCACACAGCTGGCCCAGCAGATGGCGGGCCATCCTGATGTTCTGCCGTTGGTGCAGGGAGGCGGGGAGAGGAGATGAGCATGTTTCCAATTGGTGGCCTCCTACATCTCCATCATGATCTTATCCGGGCCACACTAGCTTTCCCCTCACTGGCCTCCCTGCCTCCAGGGCCACTGGGGTGATCTTCCTCACACCCAAAACCTGCACAGCGGCCAACCCCACGTGCAAACCGCCTCCAGGACTCCGCCTCGCCGCCAGGTGGCAGCCAAGCCCCTGAGCTGCTGGCCGGGCCTCTGTCCCCGCCTTGGAGCCTGCGCCCACCCCTGAGCACCTCTGCCCTCCCACACCAGCTGCGAGCATTCGGAATCACTGATGCTCCCTCTGCAAGGAGCGCCGGTCCCTCCCTGCACACCAGGGTGTCCACCCACGTCCACTCACAGACCAGAGAGCCCGTCCTTCCCATCGGTCTCACCCTTTCCTGCGGGAGAATTGGCCCCTCCCTTCTTTGTGGCCAACTTCCTGTCTCAAATCAGTGTCCGTTTCCTGGTCCCCCTGGACTATACTACGTCAACTTGTGGGGCGTGGACCACATCACATTCATCGCTTAACCCCGTTGCCCATTGCAGCACCTGGGGATAGAATGTAAAGCATGGCTATATGACAGTCCGTGGTAAGAATTTATGGAGTGTCTATTAGGTAACCAGCTCTGTGTTTGCTGATGTAGGTAATAAACATAAGGTAAACGTCACGTAAGAACACTGAGAGAGAAGTCAGTGACTAGGAAACACCGGGCGCTCTATGGGTTTGCAAACTGCTCGGGAGACAGTGGTGCCCTGAGCCGTGCCCCCACCGCAGGCAGGGCTCCGCGCCCCGGACCTTCCCCCGCCCCCACGACCTGCGTCCCATCTGAGAGACACCCGAGCTAGGAGCACTTACATTTTCTCCACATCACTGTGTAGTTCATAAATCTGGTGTTTGGGGAAAGAAACGTGGAAGCATCGCCCCAAGTGGAGAGCTGGTTAGGTACAGCCCTAAAAGGCGGCCTCAGAAATCCATGCAGGAAAGCCACACGCACGTCACTCAAAGGCCGTTAGACCGGCCTCCCGGCCTGCGGCAGCTGGCAGTGACGGTGCCGGTGTTAAGCCCAGAAGTACTAGCACCAAACCCTGATGCGAGTTAAGGTTGGCATCAGGCTTAAGGCTGCTCCTTCATCTATTAGGAAAAGGACGGGATTTGGAAATACCTCTCCCCCTGATGTTCAATGTTCTGTAGCCCTAAGGCCCCAGATATCTGTCCTCGTCAGAGATGCCGCCCCACACCGGGAAACGCCATCCTAACCCGTGAGCTCCTGGCAAGGAGGACGCAGATCCTGAGACACGGCAGGGCAGGGGTGTGTGATCCTGACCCCCTCCCATCTCCCGGTAGCCTGTGACCACTGTTCCAGCCTCACAGGGACAGGGGACACGGGAGGAAAGGGGACCCAGAGGAGAGGGAAGACGGGGATCCTTCTGATGTGGCCGGGGGGGGGGGGGGGCAGGAAGGAAATCGGAGGAGAGGCACAGGGGGAGGAGAAAGGCCGGGCGGGTAGAATGAGGCCGTAGGATCTAGAGTGGGGAGGTGACATCTGGACTTAATGTGCGTAGCAGGGAGCCAGTGAGGGCTCCTGAGCCAGGCCTGGCCCGGGAGGTGCCGTATGGCAGCAGTCCTCAGGTTGGGGTGACACTGTGACAAGGATTCTTATTAGGGGGGTACATCTGGGGTGCTCTCAGGAGAGGGGGAGCAGGGTAGGCAGGATAAAGCAGGGGAAAGTGCAGACATGTGGTCTTGGTTGGGGACTAGCCTCAGGCTGATCCCTAGGGAAGCTCTGAGCATAAACTGCTCCTCGGGGCTGGGGTGAGGGGCTCTCCCACATCGGGCCCTGATGGTGTGGGGGTGAGAGTGCAGCTTCTGGGCGCAGTGACTCCCGTTCAGGCAATTATCCAAGAGTTATGTGGCAGCTGGAGGGGGGGTAGGAGGGGATTAGGGAGGGCATGGAATGAATGGCAAACAGACCCCACCGCAGGCTGCTGGGAGGTGGATGTCGGGACATCCTGGCTCGGGGTCTGCCCTCAATTCCTGTGACCACATTCCTGCCTCTTGCCCCCATCACTCACGCCGGAGCACTAGGCCCTGTGCTGCTCCTGCCGCGGTCACCGGCCCA
The DNA here is from genome assembly GCA_963924515.1 of Vespertilio murinus. NCBI lineage: Eukaryota > Metazoa > Chordata > Mammalia > Chiroptera > Vespertilionidae > Vespertilio > Vespertilio murinus. The sequence goes on along the minus strand of OZ004719.1, from coordinate 17,857,815 downwards.
GGTTGGAGGGAGGCGGCGGGGGCGGGTGCTGAGGCTCAGGGCTCCTCAGACCCCAGGCCAGGCCAGACCCCGAGCGGACCTGTGCTGGGAGCGCCCCCGCAGACCTGGCTGGCCCTCCGCAGGCGCCGATTCCGAGTCCGGGAGGGTCTGTCTGACAACAGACCATCTGTCTGAGGTTGCAGTCCCCGGTACCCCTCCTCCTCCCCGGACATATCTTAGAGGCCACAGTCCCATGTCCGCTCCCGTCTCCGCAGGGCTGGACAACATACACAGGATCACGTCCCAGGGCCGCTACGAGCTGCGTGTGGACATGCGCGATGGCCAGGAGGCCGCCTTCGCCCACTACGACAAGTTCTCGGTCGAGGACGGCGGGAGCCTGTACAAGCTCCGCGTAGGCGGCTACAACGGCACTGCAGGTACCGGGCTTCCCCCCGAGCAGGCCGGGTCTGAGCTGCCCGCCTTCCCTCCGGCCAGCGAGCTGGGCCCGGGCTGCCCCTCACCGCTCAGCAACCTGAGAGCGGTTCCCGGGGCTTCCGTCTCCTCGTCTGGAGCACGGTCATAGGGTCCCTGCCCTGCTTCATAGAGCAGCCGGGAGCACACAGTTCCACGCAGGGGACGTGCTTTAAGATTGAAACACCTAATTCAAGGGGAGGGTCAAGGATGAGTCTTCTTGTCTCGACTATTCAATGTGGGCTCCTCCAGAGAGAGCAGAACCCGGTGCTGTCTGAGCAGAAACCTCCGCCTCAGTGACATGAGGAAACCACCGCTGAGCTAGGAAACGAAACCAGATCCGCATGTTCTGAAATGTTCTCCCTCCACACACACACGCCATCGTCACAGCCATCGGGGAGCAAGCCACAGCACTTGATGTGCCCACATTTCCCCTCATTCGTCCGCAAGAACCACATACGTCACCAGGTTGTCTGTGTAGACGCCTGTGACATTTACACTCAGAAGAACGCCCGTTGCCTTAACAGTTTTATCAGAACCTAACGCTGGGCCGTCCAGAGGCACCCTGGGGTCCACTACGTAAAGCCTGTGTTTGCCAAACGTTCTTTGTGTGGTACAGGGAGTGATTGGCCCCGCGTTAGCTCAGAGTTAGGGCTAAAGGCTGGAGTATAATTTTAGCGGCGTTTTTATGCTCTTGGCACTGAAAGGACCACCGAGGTGTTGCCCTTCCAATTCCGGCCTCTGCCCAGTTATTTCTCCTCAGCCGGGTGGTTACTCCAAAGAGAAGGCCCCCTGTCCTTGGTTACCTGCGAATTTCAGGCCATTCCCCGTGGCCATGAGCCCCGCCTGGGCGCCCCACGGCAGGTCCAGCTTGCCACGCTTGGGGCAGAAAATAGCCATTGAAATGCACTCTAGTAAACACAGTATCGGACGGGATCATTCTCAGAGAAGGAGGCTGCACGGCGGTGACCCAGACTGTCCCCCCGGAGACAAGGGGAGTCGTGTCTGTCTGTGTCCCGTGTGGGCCTGGCGGAAACAGAGATCGGGGAAGGAGATGAGCTGGAGAGAGCAGCGTGGGAGCAGCTGGCCCTGGGGAGGGGAGGAGTTCAGTTCAGACTAACAGGTGGAAGGAAATGGGGGGCTCCAGAAGGTCCCATAGGGGAGGCCAGGTTGGTTGGGAGCAGGTCAAACGTCCAGAAAATCCTGATGAGGGAGGGATGAACTGAACGCCTCATGCGTGTTCCTTTTCCGCAGGGGACTCCCTCAGCTACCACCAGGGGCGCCCCTTCTCCACCAAGGACAGAGACAATGACATCGCCGTTACCAACTGCGCCCTGTCCTACAAGGGGGCCTGGTGGTATAAGAACTGCCACCGAACCAACCTCAACGGGAAGTACGGGGAGTCCAGGCACAGCCAGGTGGGTGAGGGGAGCGGTGGGTCCCTCAGCGCGTGAGTTCGTTGCACGGGGGGGGGGGGCCATGCAGACGCCGCCGGGGGCGGGCAGGACGGGGAGAAGCAGTGGAAGAAGAGGAAGTGTCCCAGGAACAGAGAATGAGGAATACCGGTATTTACCGGCCTGTCTGTCCCCACGAGAGACCACATGCCCATGGGCTGATCGAGATGACAGGTGGCCCGGGGGGGACGCGCCCAGCATTAGGGGAAACCTAATGAAAGCCAGCAGCCAGGGAACCCCGTGGTCCCAGCAAACCCAGGGTGGGTCCCCGCAGGCGGAAACCACCTGGCCTCCCGCCAGGAGTGAGCAGGCACTTGGTGACCCTCCAGAAGGCTTCTGGGCTGAGGGGTTTTGCACCCAAACCCTGAAGGCCAGACACAGAGCCGGCCACGGAGCGGCTCAAAGGAAGAGGCTGGGGAGGCTGTGCCGTGGCCTCCCCCCTCGGGGGTCTGACAAGCTCGGCCTTCTCCTTCCCAGGGCATCAACTGGTACCACTGGAAAGGCCACGAGTTCTCCATCCCCTTCGTGGAAATGAAGACGCGCCCCTACAACCACCGGCCCCTGGCGGGCAGGAAGCGGCGGGCCTCGCCCTTCTGAGCCGAGGGCGGCCGCCGGCCGTGACCTTCCTGCCATTTGTTTGTATTTATAACACCGAGCCCGGGCCGGGGGTCATAGCCCTGCGCGTTGCAATGGGTCCTGAGCGTCCGAAGGAAGCAGGGGGTGGCAGGAATCGGTTGGGAATTAGCTGCTTACGGCTTCTGCTGCCCTCGGGCCTGACCCTAGTCCTTCTCCCTCCTCCCAGCCACCTCAGCCCGCCCCTGTTCCCACCCAGGGGGAGAAGGGAGGTGTTTCCTTGAAAGACCAAATCAAAGGCCAGTGGTGGAGTCAGGTTGCTATGGTGACAGGCACGTGCCCTTCCCCGGAGACGCCCTCCTCCTTCCCGGAATGTGTCCCTGCCACTGCCTCCCACGGAAGAAGCCTCCACAGAGAGTCTTGCAGACAACGCCCCTGAGAGGCAGCTCAACCTTGCCCACCTGCCAGCCCACGCCTCGCTCACAGGCCAGAGGGCCTCACCTTCCGCCGAGCGGCCCTGTGACCTCGAGAGTAGTGGCCTCCCTTCCAGCCCCCGCGGAGCCTGTGCCTGCCCCCTGCCCTGAGGCCCACAAGCCCCCCACTGCTTCCGACAATAGTCCCCATGGCGTTCGGTGCCATGGCCGGCCCAGAGCTGCCCGTGGCCACGTCCCTGTGGGTCTCTGTGGTAGGGGCACAGGCAGAGGTGGCGGGTTTTAGCGCTTTGGGGTCCAGCCTGGAGGAAAGGAAGGAGGAGGAGGAAAATTCAGGGCCCCCATCACTGAGATTCGAGGTCCCATGGAACATGGGTCTCTATTTCTGGTCCTCTGTGTCACGAACAGTTTTTTGCAAATGGATTGCTACCCTTAGCCAGGCTCTCCTTCGCGTAGGAGGCTCAGTAAGAGTCAGAGGAAATTACTACGTGACCAGCCAGGCACTCTCCTAACTGGTAACCCCAGAAGAGGTGGGGTTTGGGGGTCTTATTCTTGTTCCCCCACCCCCTCTTTTTGGGCCTACGGAGACAGCAGTGGCCTCCTCAACGAGGTGAGCTCCTGAGAAGGCTTCTCCACCTTCTCTTCTTCCTCTGCCTTTGAGAGGAGAAACGAAAGGACATCTAGAAACCCGAGGTGAACAGGGAGGGCTGTGTGCCACCTCCCCTCTGATGAGATGTTCTCTCTCCACGGGCTGGGCTGGGGTTTAAGCCTGAGGGAGCTGGAGGCCCTAGAAGCCAGGACCCCTCAGCTTCTCCAGATCAGACGTTAGCCGCCAGCGTGCCCCGGCGCCGGCCGAACCCAGGCTGTTTCCCCAGCTCCTCCCCGTCCTCTCCTCCTCCTCAGGCCCCGGTTCCCTCTGCTGGGGCACCAGGTACCCGCTCCCCTCGGTCAGGCCAGGTCTGCCAAGCAGGAGCCCCTCCCCTGGGCCGGCGACCACGCCGGTGGTCACTTGCCGGGGGCCCCGTCCCTTCAGCGGGCCGCCAAGGCCTTGTCATGACGTGACCGACACGCCCGGAACCGAAAAACAGAGGTGGCATTTCCATTTCTCAGTTCGCCGCGCGCCTCAGAAAAACGAGGAGAAGCAAGAAAAAGCAAACAGTCCTTTCTAGGAACCTGGAAGTTAAATGAGACTTAGTGGAGTGGCCGCCAGTGAGCAGCGGGGAGCACGCTGAAGAGCTGGCGATAGGCTCTCTGCTGGCCCTGCAACATCAGGGAGGCCGCCTCGCCTCTCTGGGCCTCCACGTCCTCACCCGTTACGTGCAGGGTCACCTCCCTCTCAGCTCTGACAGTCAGTGACGCCCATCTCTGACCTGGAAATCTGCGTAGCCATTGGCATTGGGGGGAGCACAATCGAGCCATGAAAATGCACCAGAAACTCTGCTTTATTTAGGGAAGGAGGAGGGAGGGAAGCAAGGATGGAGGGAGAAGTCATCCGTGAAACACACACACACACTTTGCGGGAGGGATTATGCCCCATCGGAGGCTGCACTCATTTCGTCCGCGAGAGCAGAGCCCAGGGCCCTGGGTGGCAGCGATACTGCCCGTCCCCTCAAGGGACTGACACAGAGAAACGCTCTGAATCCTCCTGTCGCCACTCAGGCTAAAGCCAGGAAACACTGCGGAAACCCAAATCTGCCTTTTATTGGCAGCGCTGCGCCCTGTGGAAGGCTTCTATAAATAGTCTCCAGCTCTGCCCTGATCCGTTTTAAAGAATCTTAAAGCAAGCAAGGGCCTCCAGAGATGAGCTCACCCGACCTGCAGTCTAAGGATTTATAGGTTCCTTTTATTAAGTAGAGTCATTTTGTCATGAATTTTTATCATTTGTAAGGACACTGTGCCCATTCTTTCCCCAAGGCCCATGTACAACTTGACTCAGAGCTTCTGCCGCCCTCACTGATTCCTGCTAGTCCTACCCTCCTCCCCCCTCCCCCAAGCACCTGCTCTTCCCGAGGGGGGATTCCTGAGCAGCGCCCACAGAGCACCAGCCTTTCCCTCCAGGGACAGGAAATGTGCGCCCTGCCCAGGGGATTTTAGCCGGAGACACCCCAGGATGCGTCCTCACAAACGCACAACCCGCCGAGGACGGTTACAGACTCGCTGCCTAAACCCAAGATCCAGACAGTTTCTCCTTTTTGCATTTCCTCATCAGAGAAAGATCGTTTCCAGCTCAGTAAACTCACATTCTCCAGAGCTATTTCTGGAAGGTGAAAGGGGGAATGAGGAAGACAAATCTGTGGGAAACTCCTGCTGGTCTTTAGACCAGATCTAACTGGAGGAGGGAGCTTGCTAAGTGTCCCCACCAGGGGGCGATCACAACCCCAGTCCCTGCTGTCTCCCCGTGTGAGTCATCTGGAGGTGAGGATAGCAAGTGCCTCCAGGTTACCAAAGGAAAACTGGCCAACAAATTAACAGGAGATTTGTTTAAAAAATTTTTTTTTTAAATGTAAAAGACAGCAAGGAAATGCAGAGCAAACTTACACCAACAGCTCAATGCCTTACCCTTCACAGCCCCACTCCTCATGAAGACTAAGAGACTCACACCTGAGAGCTGGCCTTCCCAAGACAGACCTGGAGAGCCACGGCTGCCAGTGAGCTCAGTGGCAAACCAAGCAACCCATCCTCACTCAGACTTTACAAGTCAGTCCCAGAACAGAGCTGTAGATTCGGGGGCAAAAGGTCATTGGGGAACCTTTCAAAGAGCTCTTGTCAAAGCACCGGTGAGAAAGGGTTAGAGTTCCTCTGTCCCCTCCGCTGGGGGGAACAGATGCTGTGGGAACAGCAGGTGCACAAAGCAGAGGGCGCTGACGCCCACTAGCTGGTGGCCGGGAATTGCAAATACTCCTGGGGCCTGGAAATACTGCTTTTTTTTTTTTAACCTCCACCCAGAATTTCAGGAAAGGCGGAGCTGCTGGCCCAGGACATGTGCTCTTCTGTGGCTTCTTTCTGTCACAGACTCCCACCCAGTGCAATTCCCATTTCTTTGCTCCAAAGGGCGCATTCGTCTTGCATCTCACTGTCTGCTCTCAGACCCCTTAAAAGAACCTCTGGGAGATTCCAGCTTGAGTTTCATCCCCTGACCTCATGGGGCAGTTTGTGTTCTCTTGCCAAAGCTGCGAGAGGGGCCTCGGACCTCAGAGGCTGAGGCACCACCTGGAGGTGGGAGTCGGCCTCGTGCCCACAGCTCCGGTCCCGGGAGCTGCTGGCTCTGCCACCAAGTCACAACAGAAAAGCAGCTGGTGGGTCGGTAGAGGCTAAAGCAAGCCTTCTCCAGAGGGGCCCACAGTAAAAACGCAGAGACCGGCATGAGGGCCCTGGCTGAGGGGCCGGCATTAGTTCCCTGCTCTCTGTGCCCTCCACCTCCCCCAGCACCCCTGAGTGCTCCCCCACTTCACCCGAGAAGGAGGAGGCCCCAGGGGCCTGTCACTGCACAGAAGCCCACTCGCTCCGCCCACCCTGCCTGGACACAAGCAGTCACAGCCCGATCTGTCACCCCCGGCATCTCTGATTCATTTTCCGAGGTCACCCTTTGCCTGAAGCATGACTTCATTGCACCTGCAGCACTTCATTGTCCAAATGTCCTTGGCCAGCCTCTCAGTCTTTGGACAGTGTTGCCTTTTCTCCAAACCGGAAATCCTCCCTCCTGTGCCAAGCTTACTCAGGCCCTCGCAGGACGTCCCCACAGCACAGCTCTCGTTCCTCAGAGGAACGCTGCCCCTCTGCTCACTAGGAAAGCAGCTCCTCCTCGTCGGCCGTCAGGCCGGGCTGACGCTGAATTTCCAGGTCAGAAGCGCTGAACGCTTTCTTTCCATCTCCCCATCGGCTCTCCCTCCCGGGGCTGGCATGGGCTCTCGGCCCCCTGGGTTCACAGAAGGCCGTGCAAACGTCCCTGGGGGCCGGGAACCCCCAAGCCCCAGAGAGAGTCGGGGTTCAGAGACATGGCCAGGAGGCAGATGCATGGATGAGAACTATTGGTTTCTTCCCCTCGGTGGTCCACAGCCCCAGGGAGACCCTGGGCTGCTTCTGAACATCCCACCATTGAACAGGACCATGCTCGACACTGCCCCCAACAGGCCACGCTGGGAACACCTTCAGCCTGGAGGGGACTCAGATCTCTAACCCTCTCTCATGAGGCCCAGAAAGGTTAGGTCACATGGCTGGCTAGTAACAGAGCTGCGATCAGACCTGGCATACGCTTTTTCACGTCCTCTCCCCAAACGAGGGCTAAGAGAATGGGCATTAGCGCACACCTGCGGTTTTCCAGACCCGGGGTTAGCGGCTGGACACGTGTTACTTTGTTCAATCCTCACCAGAACCCTGGCTCAAGTTTCACCATTTTCCAGAGGAGAGCATGGAGGCACAGAGAGGTTAGGTACCTTGCCCAAGGTCACACAGGCAGGAGGCACACCCACTTGCTCACTGGTTTTTCTATCTCTGGCCCCACCTGTGCCCACCGCCCCAGAGGGCCAGGAGGGGGCGCAGGCGAGGACTGTCAGCTACCATCTCCCCTCTCCCTGCCACTTCAGGGAATTGATGAGGAAACCAGTCCTTGGAAACTTGTGGTTTTAGCTGCTGGGCCCAAACCCCAGCAACGAACCCGTTCCCCTTGACTGACTGACTTTTCTGTGCACAGGAGCAGGCAGCTCTCCCCGAGAGCGCCCCGAACGCCACGGTCCCTGTGAGAGGCACCGGACGCCATGGTCAACGCCACCATGGCGGCCCAGAAAGCGCTCCCTACCCCTCCCACCCCACCCCCAGGTCCCCTCTGAGGCCTGGACTCACTTATGGCCCCACAGGCTCAAGGTTCAGACGTTAACACACGTGGCCTCCTTCCTGTCAATCACCCCTTTCCCCCTCCCTCCTCCGACCCCCCATTGCTCCAACCTGCAGTACGCTCTGGCCCAGAGGACTGCTGTGGCTGGGGCGGAGGCGGCCAGGGCTCGGCCAGCGGAATCCCACCCAGACGTCACCAACGGAAGTCCCCCGTCCCCCCGAGCTTGTGTTTGCCAGCTTAACCTTTAACAGCCTTTTCAGGTAAAATAACGAAGGCCCACTTACTGACTTTGTGGCTACCACGCACTCGGAAGAACGTCCGCGGGAAAGAAGGAAAAGCGGCGAACGCGGCGACGAGCTGAAACAGAACGAACTCGGGCCGGGGGGCAGCGGGCCGTGGCTTGTTAACCATTGTTAACTAGTGCTTCTAGTCCTGGTAGCTCCTAGCCTCTGTATAGTTCCTTTTTTAAACACATTTTCTATACGTTAATAAAAGACCTGAAGGACCATGCCACCTTCCTGGTGCCGGGCCTGGGGGAGGCCTCGCTCAGACCTCCTCCACGCGTCTGCCCGTGGGCCACCCTGCCGCCATCTTCCAGGCCACCCTGCCAGGGACGCTGGTCTCACTCCTGCTGTGCCCTGCCCCCTCCCCCCCCCCAACCCCCCATCCATGTCCCTCACCTCCCCGATCCTCCTCTCATATCCCCTGGTCTCCGCCCGGCCCCCTCCCTCACTCCCTTCCTGCCCATCTCCCTTTCATTTCACCCCCAGGAAAGGTGAGTGGGTGGCGCCTCTGCTGGTGCCCGCCCCGGCATCACCCGCACGGTCTGGTCTGCGGTTTCGAGCCCCTGGTCAGCCACTGCAACCGCCTCAGGGTCGGTCCAGCTCCCTCACCCCTGGAGGCCCGGTGGCAGCCAGATCTCCGAGGCTCTGGTGCCACCTACGGGCCCTGGCGGGGAACACCCAGCAGGCCGCTGCCTCCCGGGGCTCCGGCCTCCACTGCCCACCGCCTCTCAGACGTGGGTCACCGGGGAACCATTTTCCCCTTTTCTCCCTTGAAGGCGGGCCCAGGGCACCTGGTAACACAGCCGGAACCTACAGCCCCTCAGGAGGGCATGGGGCCACCGCCCCCGTCAGCGCCACCGGCACGCGGTCCACGGGCTGAGGTGGCAGGAACAGGCGGTACCACCAGACCGCTGCCCCCGCCAGCCTGGGAGGGCGTGTTCGGAGCCTCGGGGGCCGGCCCGCTGGGTCTGATGGCAAGGGGAACAATCCCGCAGGACAGGGGAGGGGGAACAGGGTGACTGGAGTCCGAGGCAGAGGACACACCCTGTGGGAGCAGGGCCGGGCCAGTGGCCGTCCCCCCGGGGACCCGTGAGGGCTCTAATGACAGAGCCCCCTGGCGGCTAGGGACAGACTGAACACAGGACACCCCGGCCAAGAGGGGGCGACCCTTCTCCACGTCCCCATGGGAGAGGATTTTGGAAAGGGACAGAACCCCAAGCTTGGAAATAATTTTTAAAACACACAAAATGATCCACTCCTCCCAGAGCTCTGTAGGCACCAGCAGGCCTCTTCCCGACCCTGGAAATGGGCAAAGTCCCGGCTCCCCCACAGCGAGCCTCCCCAGAGCGCTGCCCGCCGTCCCGGGGTGCATTTCCCAGCGCCCGGGTCTCCAAACCCTCGGGTGAGAGGCCTTTGAAACCGGCCACCTTCCCGTCCTGGTCCTCGGGGCTGTTCCTTGGGGAATGAACACTGTCCCTACAGGTAAGCCACCCAGCCTGTCACCGGGGGAGGGCACTGGGAGGAGGAAGGAGAGCCAGGGCGTGTGGGAACTGGGCTTACTCCCGTGGCTGGATGCTCGCCTCGCTTCTGACTTAAATGAGTGTCATCCACCCTTTACCGAAGGCCTCGGGCGCGTTGACAACCATCTGAGCACAGGCTGAACCCTGCGTGCGGTGAGGTGGGAACGAGGAGCGCCCAGGGAGAGTGAAGGAGCAATTACCAGAGCCCGGCCTGCCGCCGCCACGTCCTCCCCGCCGGGACGCCCCGTCCCGGACCCGGGCCCCGCAGGGAAGGCTGCTCACGGGAGTAAGGGCGCTGGAGCCCTGTGTTCCCTCTCCTGTGTTCCCTCTCCTGTGGCGTGTGACATACTCCACTGCCATGCTCCCAAGGAAGTTTAAGAGAGCATGCGCGTATACACGCGCACACACCATGCCTCTCTCGTCCCTCCTCCCTCCTGCCCCGTAGGCGCCCAGTGAGCACTCTGGACCCGGTGCTGCCTCCGGGTGTGCGGGGATGAAAGGCCTGGTCCCCCCTGAAGAGATTGCACCTCCGTTTGCCTCCTGCCATTTCCATCCACTTGCACCCAGCTCCCCGCTCCCCAGCCTGGACGTCCCCACACCTGCCAGTCAAGGCCCTCGCTTCAGGGGTCCTGAGAGAAGAAGAGTGAAGTCTCCCCATCGGTGTGTGTGTGCACGAGGAAATGGCATGGGATACAGAATTCTGGCAGTGACAGAATTCAGTTAATGAGGATGAGGGCTGTCATTTCAATATTGACAATGTGTTTCTAACTCAGGCACATTTCAAACACTTCACACGCTAAGAAAAGTGGCAATCAAAGGAGACTCTCGAATCCAAAACGCTAACAGAACCTCCTCAGAGGCTGAAGCGCCACAGAATCTTCCTTGGGGGGGAGGATGGGGCATCAGAGGAGACACGTCCTGGCATTTGTAGGTGCTGTTGCCCTCAAAGAGGAACCGCCGTGGTCGCCATCTCTCCTGTGAAAAGTCCTGGGCCCGCTCTCCGCGACAAACAATACGCCCTTTGGAGGTTTCTGGGAAGCGAGCATAAATTACAAGGAATGCAGTAGCAATTATGAAAATTCAATGTGCCGGCTGTGCAGGAAATTTAAAGAGCCAAGAGCAGCAGCGAGGGCCGGGCGGGAAGGTGTGAATTATGCCTGTGTGCACGCATTACCTGGCGTGATTTGTGGGCGAGGCTCACTTCTTTATGACTTCTCTTCCCCACATAAAACCCGCAGAGCAATCACCGAAACGTGTATTTACAGCCGAAGCGACACTGGAACAACTGTCGGTGGTGACAGCCCGGGGCTCTGGGAGCGCACCCCTCGGGGCGCCGCCTGCCTCCCCCTGCCCCCCCCCACCCCCCGTCCTCCCCCCCCTCCGCCCCCCATCGCGTCACGAGCCACGCACATACTTTGAGGGACATTCCTGGAAATCTAGCATTCACACCTACCCCCTCCCCTTTAGTTTTCCCAAAGAATCACGCCGAGTTGTAGCTCGGTTTGAAACGCCACGCTTGCCGAGGGCAGGGCTACAATACACCGGCACCGCTGGCATTTCGGGCAGATCCTTCTTCGCGGCAGGAAACTGTCCTGGGCACCGGGGAATACTCGGCAGCTTCCCTGGCCTCTGCCCACCAGGTTCCAGCAGGACCCCCCTCCCCCCGTGGCCACAACCCCAAGTGCCCGACAGACAAACGCAATGTGCCCGAGCCAGCAGGTGGCCCCCAGCTGGGAGCAGCTGGTCTAAGGTCCGCCCCAGAAGACGGCGGCTCCAACTGGGACATCTTAAAATGCTATCCAGCCCGTGTCAGTCAGAAGACAAAGCAGCCCCCCAAGCGGGCACGGCAATAGCTTTCCTATGGAGTTTCTTTAAGCTGTGCATCAACGTCTGGAGAGCGGCCTGTGTTCCCGGTTTCATTTCATTAGGCTCCCCCATCAGATGCCAGTGTGAGCGCGCTCTCTCTCTCTCTCTCTCTCTCTCTCTCTCTCTCTCTCACACACACACACACAACACACACAACACACACAACACACACAACACAGGCACAGTTATGACAACCAAAATGTCCAGGGGGGGAGGGGGGTACCCTGCTCCCAGGACAGAGCACAGCGGCTCGGTCCTATTCCCGCCTGGGTTATGGGTTCGGGGTGAGCAAAGTCCCAGCTCGGGCCCAGAAGAGGAGAGCCCACGCTGTTTGGTGGCTCCCGACATGGCGCACTCTGCCTCCGCACTGCGTGGTGCGTGCATAAAACTCCCGGATCGTGCTCCCCTTTTCTCTCCGTGCAAAGGCCAGGCTCAGAACGCAGCCGACACCACTGGGGGCCAAGCACAGACACGGAAAGAAACTGGTTCTGGTCCTTTAAGCTGCCGAGTCCAGTCCGACCTGCACTGAGGAATCCTCTCCTCTTCTGTTGCAGACAGAGTGCGTTTGTTTGTTTGTTACTTGATACTAAAAGAAACTTAACCAATAAAATATGGTAAGTGGGTTCATAACATTTAGACCCCAGGAAACTTTTGATCCAGTCTGAAAAATAACCTACTATTAACGTCCATTTCTAGGGGCCGGGGGGGGGGGGGGGGGGAGATTAAGAAAGGTTGAAGTGACCTCTTTTCATCTTTGACATCAACACTTCCACCCCCAAATTCACGCCCTTCCTGAAGTCACAAGGAGAATGTCAAAGGAGTTCCCTCCTGTCCCCATCAGCACGTCCGCGGTCTCAGCCCAGCCGGAGGGCCTGAGGGGGCCCCAGAGGACACAGATCCCACCTGGACTCCAGGGGTGTCGAAGCCTGCCTTGCTGTCGCCATTGGGGGAACCCATCTAGGACCCACAGGTCCCCAGGGGTCCACCAGCCCTTTCCGGGGGCCCACAAACGCCAGGCTCTCTCATGAGCCTTTAGCTTCGTGGTGCGCAAACACTCGCACTAATAGCCAAGCTGTGGGTGCCGAGCCCAGGCCAAGTCGGTAGCAGCAAACTGGACACACAGTCGTCCTTTTTTACTGGCGGTAAAAAAAATTATATATATATGCCAGCCTCACTTGACAAAAAAGTAGAAATTAATTTCCATGTGTCTTGACCGCGAGTGCTGGCCTGTCGATGTAATTCACTGTGACGGACCAACCCGGAGAACGCGCCCTCGAGCTCCGTCATGGCCCGGAGGGAAGGACTGTGTGGCGAGTCTCCAGCTGACCTGTGGCTTCTGTCCATGTGTCCTTGGAAGCACCGTGACGGACAGCTATGGCTCCTCAACAGCAAGCCAGGCGAGCCCGGTGCTCCAAGGACAACAGTCGCCAGTGCTCGCAGCTGGTGATAACGCTGGAGCTCTCCAAAGAAAACCAGAACTTTTAAAACCTCGTGTCCGCCACGCCACGCCTGACAGCTTCCCACACGCCAGGAGGGGGTGGGTGCGGTCGGTGGCGATGGTAAAAGATGTGAACTTAAAATTCTGTATGAGAAGCTCTGTCAGATTTGGAAGAGCTGTACAATCCTCGAGTGGTTTTTCTACTGGTTTGCCTGTCATTTTCTCATTGAGTTAGGAGTTATTGTTATCTACTCTAGCTGGGACGCAGTTACCAGTTCTGTGGTTTAAAATGCCTCACCGCGCCCTGTTGCTGGTCCGCACTCTCTCGACGGTGTCTTTGATGAAGAGGGCTTCTGGTGTCTGTGTAATCAAATCACCCATCTCCCTCTATGGTCTGTGTCTGCCGGTGGTTTTCTGATCCTCTGACTTAAAATGCTCCCCTGTGTTATCTGTGGTTTTATTTTTTACATTTAGGTCTTCAATCCGCCTGGATTTTTTTTTTTTTACTCGATAAAATTATATGTAGCTGCCTACAACTGACTGTTTTTAAACTACAAAATGACAGCTCTAGCTGAAACCGGTTTGGCACAGTGGATAGAGCGTGGGCCTGTGGACTGAAAGGTCCCGGGTTTGATTCCGGTCAAGGGCATGTACCTTGGTTGCGGGCACATCCCTGGTATGGGGTGTGCAGGAGGCAGCTGATCGATGATTCTCTCTCATTGATGTTTCTAACTATCCCTCTCTCTTCCTCTCTGTAAAAAAAATCAATAAAATATATTAGGAGAAAAAAATGACAGCTCTATATGGTTCCATCTACGGTGTGAGGCAGGGGCATGTTTATAGTTTTCCCATCGGAGCAATAACCTTCCCCGGCACTGTTTAATAAAAGTCTGTCCTTGCCAAAACCGGTTTGGCTCAGTGGTAGAGCATCGGTCTGTGGACTGAAAGGTCCCGGGTTCGATTCCGGTCAAGGGCATGTACATTGGTTGCGGGCACATCCTCAGTAGGGGGTGTGCAAGAGGCAGCTGGTCGGTGTTTCTCTCTCATCGGCGTTTCTAGCTCTCTATCTCTTTCCCTTCCTCTCTGTAAAATATCAATAAAATATATTTATAAAAAATAAAATAAAAATAAAAATAATAAAAGTCCGTCCTTCCTCCCTGCAAGGCCACCTTCCTCCTGTGTCCTTCAGCCACGCCCCGTCTCAGTCCCACATCATCTCCGCTGCTGTGGCTTTAAGAGATACTCTTGGTATCTGTAGGGGAAGACTCTGACACTGCCCTTTTTCTTCAACTCTCCTGAGAGAGTTTGGCTATGCTTGGCTCTTTACACTTCGAAATAAATGTTACTATCAGCTTGCCAAGTGCTGCCGAGTAAAATGGATTTTTTTTTATTGGAATGCCGTTGACTCTAATCATTTGGAAGAATGGGCCTCTCCGCGGTCTCGAATCCTTTAGTCAATAAACACCGAGTATCTCTGAACTTATTATATGGTCTGCAATGTCTCTCAACAAAGGATGCTCATCGTCTCCTGAGGGGTTTACGCACCTTCCCTTAGATTCACTGCCGGGCACTTACGGGGTCTGTGATGTGATTTACCCGCCCGCCCGCGCATCGATTCGCTGCTGCTGTGAGGATGCTGGGAAGGCGGGGGGCTTGATGGTCTGGGGGCCACCCAGGTCACATAAATTTGACTTTTACTTCCACACAAAGGTCAGCTTCAGATGTTCATCAGCAGGAAGAGCTGATTTGGGGTTTTGGGTTTTGGTTTGGGGTTGGGGTTTTTTATTAACTTTGGTGTGGCTGGTATTTAGGCAACTTGTCTTGGAATTTCCATTTGTGTGTGGAAGGTGCAGTTGGGTTTAGTTTGGAATTGTATGTACACATGGTCTGGCACCCCTGCGGGTCCAGGATTTGGGAACAGGCACTGAACTTCTCTCTCTCTCTCTCTCTCTCTCTCTCTCTCTCACACACACATACACACACACACACACACACACACACACACACACACACATACACACACACAGCTTGTCCTAAAAAAAACTATGAAAATGGAAGTTCAGGTTCATCGGATTCAGCACCAGCCCAGCCCTCGGGGTAAAAACTGTGCTTTCTCCTCTTGCTTCCTGCTCTCCCTTAGCTGTTGGGCTGATAAACCCCTGCTTCTGTCTTTTACCCGTTTCTTCAACGCTTTAAGGAGATTCTATAAAACACACATTCGCTTGCATTTTTTTATTGTTATTAGCAGACAGTCCGCTTCAGAGACCCAGACAATGTATCACCAGAAGCGGAGCTGTGCGTTCTCTGAGCGTGCAAGTTTGCAGCCAGGAGACAATGCAGAGCGAATCCCCGCTAACCGGGGCAACGCAGAGATCTGGGGCTGACGGATCCCCAAAGGGCGCGTGGAGGAACACGATGGGAACCGCCTCCAGACACAGCTACACACCAACTGGGAAGGGCAGGCTGCCGGGGACCCGGGGCTCAGCCTCTGTCAGCGAGGCCCGGCCCAGCTCTCTCTAAGGGGCCAGGTATTATTAAATCTATAACATTGATGGTGCCACTATTCCTCATTCCCCACACAGCGGGGAAAACGCCAACAAGCCCCCGTCCCCACTGGATAGAAGTCCAAATGGAGATGCACGGCGGCGCCTTTCTGGGCCCCGAGGGGAAGCAGCTCCGAGCCAGCGTCCGATTTCCTGGGGCCCACTCAGCCGTCACCCGAGCCCCACAGAAGAGCCAATACTTTTCCTTCCTCTGAGTTAAGTCTCCTTCGGTCTCTGCTCTTCCCACGCCGGGCATAACTGGGAGCACGGCGGGCACACTACGTCCATTTGTATGCCAAGCCTGTCTGAGGTCATTCCCCGGCCAACCCAGCGGGAGAGGCGTTCGGAGGGCCGGGGGCCACAGGGCACACCCGGAGCGGCCCCGGTGGGCAGACATCTGCCCAGCCAGGGGCAGAGAGAAGGGGGCAGAGCTGCCGCCCAGGCTCCGGCTACAGCCTCCAGAACTGCTGGCCCCACATACGCTCCCCAGGGAGAACCCGGGAGACTGAGGGGACGTGTGAGACGCACAAACGATCTGCCCAAAGAGAGCCCAAAACTATTTGGAAGGGAAACTCTGGAAGCAAGAGGACTCCTGCCTGTGGAGGGTGGGTGGCCCTGCGCCCTGAGATCTGGGGCGTCCCTGCAAACCTGATTGGATTTCATAGCACCGATCTGGCCCTGCCACAGGAAGGTCCGGACTTCCAAGCACAGGGGCTGCGAGTCCCCGTTCACATTTTAGTGCCCGCTTTGGGCACGCAGCAGGCCAGAGTATCATTTCACTCCCACAGCCACATCCGTGATCCCTCTACGGGGGAGGGCGACCACCATGAACGCCAAGCACGAGCTTCGATGGAACCTCTGCACCCTCCCCTCGCCCGGGCCGAAGCAGCCCCAGAGGGTGACCGTTAGCAGCCCACGGAGACTGAGGGCACGCTCAGGGCACGCTCAGGGCACACGGGGCGCCATGGCGGGCAGAACAGGGACCCGCCTCCTCCCTGCGCCCAGGCACGGCGGACTCAGAGAGAAGACTTCACGGAGAAGTTTCCTTCGTGCTTTTACCTGCTGCTGGTGCTGTTTGGACACACAGACACCCCGTTGCTTCTCTTGTAAGCTTCTTGAGAGCACATTCCTCATCGGCCCCTTGTTTTTCTAAAACACTTTTTAATTGGTTTTTAGAGGGAAACATATCAGTCGGCTGCTTCCTACACACCCCCTACTGGGGACTGAGCTTGCAACCCAGGTGTGTGCCCTGACAGGGAATCAAACCGGGACCTCTCAGTGCCTGGGACGGCGCTCACCCAGCCCGGGCCCTGCTCCCTGTAACGCCTGTGACCGTGGTGACTACGTGAATGAATGAATGAGTGAATGGTGGGTATGGCTGTGATGACTATAAGAATGAATGAATGAATGGTGGATATGGCCGTGGTGACTATGAGAATGAATGAGTGAATGGTGGGTATGGCCGTGGTGACTATGTGGATGAATGAATGAATGAATGAATGGTGGGTATTTGGCGCAGCACTGCTGTGCCTCCAGAGGTCCCGGTGACAAGCCGGCAGCGCCCTTTCGCTGTCCAGGGAGGCTTTTACCTTTCCAGGTGGGAAGTTCTCCGCTCACTCGGAGAAGCTGCTAGAAGGACAGGGTCATTGAACACCCACTTTCCTGGCCGGTCTCAGCACTTCATCCCACTGAATGTTTCACATTAAAAAAACATAAAAATAACCAACCAGAGAGCGCGGTAATGGGGCTGGCCAGGGCCCATGAATCCCTAGAAATGGTCGCACACAGGCGTGGCGGAAACCCAATGTGGTGTGTCTAAGTGGTCTCCTGGGTGGAAACCGCTGCCTCCCAGGAGATGGGCTTGGAGCCTGAATGGAGTCCGCCCGGAGGTGGAGAGGTGGAGAGATGGGCATTAAGAAATAACGGGGTTCACCGGCGGGGTGGCTCAGTGGTTGCGCATCAACCCATGAATTGGGAGGTCACGGGGCTGGGGTGGGGGGGGGCAATCTCTGATTTGAATGATCTAAATTCTTTTTATTTTGGTTCTTGATGAAGAGCTTGACATTAAAATTATGATTGCTTCAGAATATGAATTAGGGAGTTTGAGGATTAATTTTCACATTTACAGATCTCCTCCGTAAAGAATTTGGTAGGAGACACTTTATGGCTCATCTATATGTTGAACATTTTTTTTTACAAGATTATACCATTTGAAAGATCCTAACTACGTAAAATCAAAAGCAGAACAATGTTTTCTTAGACAAAATATGCTGCCTGCTTGCAGCGCTGAGGAAGGGAGGGTGCAGACGGGGTGTGTCCTTCAGACTCCCACTTGGTCCCCCGGCGCCCTTCCAAAATGCACAATCCCCCGCGCCTATGACGCCGACCACCTGCCCACTGCCTCTGCCCAGGACCCCTCCACTGGCACCTTCCAGCTCCTGCTTGGTGCCCGGCAGCCAAGGACACCGGGCCTGGGAGCCCAGGACCCCAGGGCAGTGCGGCTGTGGGTTTTTCCGTTCCCGTGCCCTGGCGGCAGGGAATGCCCGCTCGGCAGCTGCTAGTCACATCGGCCATCTGACCGGGCGTGTGTCAGCAGCACCGCGGCCACCGCGTGGCCCTGCGGCCTCCTGGCCTGGAAGATGTGGTCATGAGTCACGTTCCTGCAGCAGGTGGCAAGAGGAGGAACAGAGCCTGCCACTGACTGACCAGCAAGTGCCCCTGCTGTCCCCCCTGCCCCCACGCAGGGCACTTCCCACTGGAGTTGTCTCTCAACCTCAGCAACACGCCTGGGCCACAAAGAAACACCTGCACTTTTATCACCATCACCCCCTCTCCCACCGCTGGCTTGGAGAAATCCTGGAGATTAAAAGAAGCCGAGGAATGTGAAGGAAGGTGGAAGAATCTTAAGCCTTACTGTGCAAAGACAGACGTGTGCCCAGCATGGCTAACAGGCCACGCAGGCAATGGCTTCTGCGCTGTGGTCTGAAGGCATTAGCCAGCAAAACGCCTGCCTGCCTCTCCCCGAGATCCTGCCACTAATTCGCTGGCGGAAGGGCCCTCCTCAGCTCTCGGTTGCAGGGCCAGAGGGGGCAGGAAACAATGCGTCCAAATTCACGCGCTCCACAGTGTGCCCAGGACTCACCTCGCTCTGGGATTGTCACCGGTTCAGGACGGGAGAGGGCATCCCAGGTGGGTGTTAGGGGTGATGGGGAGGGACATGAGGGGGGCGAGAGGGCGAGTCACAGAGATAAAAGCATTTCTAAACTGGAAAAGACTCCCAGCCCAATGCCATTCTCCGTAAAATCCAGCAAGAAGCCACTTTTGCAGGGTCTCTGCCTCCTCCAGGTCTAAGAAGGTCCTTCTCTTGAGGAGAGATCACGTCTCATCCAGCGATGGAGTGGGAGCATGGGAGGCCCTAGGAGACAAGCTCAGCAAGCAACATCCGCTCCGGCAGCCTGGAAACGACCCTACCGGCGTGTTTATGTCCGTGGTAATTGTATGCAAGTGATCCCAGGATCGCAAGTTGCTTTTACTGTTTCCTGCGTGCAGATCCCTTGAGAAATTCTCTTATTATTCTAACGCTAGAGGGGTAACAGAACAATCAGAGAATTTCGACAGGAAGGGAAGTGTGGGAGCCGTGACGAGGGGCCGAGGAGGGATCGGTGCAGTTGTTAGTTCATTCTTCAAGGTCGGAGTGGAGGCTGCAGGGGCCCCCATCCACACAGATGGAACTCCCCTTTCCGACCTCCCAGACCACCGGTTGGCAGCCACTGCCCTAGAGGATATTCATTCATTCAACAGATATTAAGGAATCTGCACTATGGCCCAGAGGGCTGGTCTCTGGCAGCCCAGATATCAATCACACTGCGCTGCTGGACACTCAGAAAACAGAAAATGACACAGCAATGTGGCCAACTGTAGAGGTAAAAGGGCAGAGTCTTGCAGGAGAATTATGAAATGGCATTCAACTTAGAGTTAGCTAGGCAACATGTGTGTGTAGAGAGAGAGAGAGAGAGAAAGAGAGAGAGAGAGAGAGAGATAACATGGCATGCATAGGGAACAAAATAAACTTTTTATTGCTCAAGAATAAAATATGGGGGCAAATGCCAGGAGATAAGCCTGGAGGAACCAGCAGGGGGCGCTCATGAAGAACTTTGCCTGTCAGGTTAAGGAATGTGCACTCCAAGTACAGGCTGGGGAGCCACGCACCGAATTCAATCACAAGCACATCACAGTCAAACTTAATTATGAAGATGCAATTCTCTGAGCGGGTTGAAGGAGGTAAACAATGAAGGTATGGAAAGCAATTTAGGAGGTCCTTCTTGTAGGTAGGAGAGAGGTGATAGAGGCCCAGGGGTGTGGCTGTGGGGATGAAGAGGCAGGAATAATGTTGAGAGCTACGTGGGAGGCAAAGCCAACCATAGTAGGTGACAGATTGAATGAGGAGAAGGAAGAAAGGATGAAATTCAGGATGGCCCTCGAGTGTCTTACTTAAGTGATTAGTGATTGGAGGGGCCACCAGTGCAGCTAGAGAACACAGGAGGGAGGGGGTTTGGCAGGCCACAGGGGGCTGAGTGGCATCCTGGTAAAGATTTCTAGCAAGTCTTTCAACAGGAGGATCTGGAGGTCAGCCCAGAGGCCTGACAAAGGAACGAAGTGCTCAGATGTGGGTTAGACTAATTCTGATTCATCCACGGGGCTCAGCAAGAGCCCAGTCTCCCTGAGAGCACGGCCACCGAGTACCTCGACCAAATCTGGGCCCCGTTGTCAAGAAAGAATGGGTGGGCATGGCTGTTGGGCAGGTGAGCACAGTGTCTGCCACTGTGGGGACATATGTGGACAAGTTTGTACCCAGCAGTAGACGTGATACTTAATTTCCTTGATTGTCTGCTGGGAGTGAAGGAACGTGGGTAGACTAGGAGGCTTGAAGAAACATAAGATTTGGAAGTCAGTGAAGGAAATGAGAGGAAGGGTTGACTAAAGGCAAGAGATCGAGAGGCAGTGCTAAGGGACAAGCTGAGCTGGGAGATCATGAATTTTCCCACATGCCAACCTATGTGTGACTATTTTTCCAGGCTATTCCCCTACTCTGGTGCAAGAGCAAAGGAAGTAGAAAGTAATCATACCATTTGTTCCAGGTTGGGGTTTTATGGGCAATATGATAGAAGGATAAAGGATGGGAAGGAATCAAAGAGGCTTGTGAAAGCATCGTTCCGATTGCTCTATAACCCCTGGGATCAAGAAAAAGCAGATACCTGTGAGAAAATGAGGTGACCCAGGGACAGGAAGTTCCTGGGAGAGACATTTGGGGACAGATCAGTGTGGCCAAAGAGGGAGGACGCTGGAGTACTGCGCAAGCAAGGTTATTTGGAGAGGAAACGAATGAAGGACATTGGAATTAATGATGTCTAGAAGTTTGGAACCTGGATTGCTGAATGGGTTGTCCTACAAATGGTAAAATACCCTCGGACTGTGTCTAAAATAAATGGGAGTAATGGCTGACAGCCATCTCGCAATGGCCAGTGAAGAAAGGGAACTCACTGGGAAATAGGCAGATGTCCAGTGGCCAGGAGGAAAAGAACATGACCTTCAAGGAAAAGGAGTGTCTCCTTGAAGGCTGAAGGTCTGGAGGTAGAGTGAGAGTCAGAACAGCAACCTTTTCCCCAGGAGGATGCTGCAGGGATGCAGAACAAAGGACTAAGGTGTGGAGTGCAGAAGTCAAGACTTTGGGGGGATCCAGGTGTGTTAAGAAAGAAGATTGAAGGTTTTCTGAAGCAGCTTTGAGCATAGAGGAGTGTATGTTAACCATGGAAGGGTCCCAATTGTCACCAACACCTCCAAAGAATGTTCAGGTCCTTGGAAGAGATGACAGTCTAACTCAGTGGTCAGCAAGCTCAGTCAACAGAGTGGCAAACTACAGTTTGCCGACCAGTGGTCTAACTCAAACTCGGTATATCTATATATATTATAAAAGCCTAACCAACTGTCCAGTCAGCTGATGTGACTTGTGCCCTCTCACAATCCGGGACCCCTTGGGGGATGGTCAGAGAGCCGGTTTCAGCCTGATTCCCACAGGCCAGGCTGAGGGGCCCCACCACCAGTGCACAAATTCATGTACTGGGCCTCTAGTGTCTCAGTAAGCCTAGGAGCCCTCCATCAATGGAGGGAGGAGTTCCAAGCTCTATAAAACATGAACGGCATCATTACTAATGCAGGGAGCCTTCCTGTGCCAGAGCAAATAAAAAAATAAAGGTGTGAGTGTAGCCATAAGACACTGTGTCTCTGAGCAGGAATTTATACGTTTCTGCTAAGCTGGTTCCTGCCTCACTCTTTTTGTTTTCCTTCATTTGCATTTCTGGTTCCTTTTCTCATTACAGCCACTATTTACCTGACAGATGATAGAAGGCCGGCTGAGGGTGGAGTACGATTAGCATATAAACAAGATTTTAAAATAGCTGGGACAGGGAAGGACTGTAGAGCCTTCGAATCCCCGGAGGCTTGGCCTCAAAAATAACCAAGAGAAAACGCACTCGGGCAGTCCTCCGCCAGCCCCAAGAATGCCCTGCTGGCCCGGGTGACCTGGGGTGAGGCACTGTTTGACTTGGCAGCGAGCTGCCACTCAGTTTTTCACTTAGCTAAAATATTCTAAAAAGACTTAGTAGCAAATGCACAGCACGGGAAGGAAGTATAGAATGGTTTAAGAAGGGAAAGACTTTCGACTCACAACCACCCTGGCTCTGAATGCCAGTTGCCAAGCTTTACTTCCCTTAGCAACTTACTTGAGCTGTGAGTAAGAGAAGTGACCATTTAAGGTAAGTCAGCTATCGATCAAGATCTTTATGTCCGTCCCCAGAAAACCCCACCTCCCCCAGCCTCCCGGGTCGGCCTCGCCCAGTGAAACATCCAAGTCAGAGAAGCCTAAGAGCTCCTCGAGGATTTCCAAGGTGGACAGACGCAAATGCTCTTCCAACTGCTGCTGTTGAGGCAGGCCAGCGGGCCAGGACACGCAGAATGGGGAAACTGAGGCAGATGTTCAGCAGCAGCTTGCAGCCACCTAGTAAACCCTATCTTCCCCAAACCAAAGACACCTAGAGTCAATGGCTACCCCTTCTCCCCAGCTGGAGGGTAAATAGCTTAGATCCCCTGCTCGGGGATACAGACAGCGGAAGTCCAATTAGAGCCACTTGCCAGCCACACCCACGGACAGATGAAATTAAGAGAATAAACCTCATTTAGATACATCAGCACAAAGCTGAATGTTCTATTGAGACCTTCCCCTAAGACCTCCCCTAAACTTGCAGACTTGAAACCCCTCAAAACAAAATCCCAACACACGCGCTCTCTCTCCCGGGAGCACACCCACACACACCTACCTCTCTCCCCCAAACCCTGCCTCCCTATCCCTCCGCAGGCATGCATCTCCCAAACTCTAAGGGGCCCCACCAGGCTTGCAACCCAGGAGCAATGGGCAACGGCAGCTCATGCCAGGCTAACCCCCTGACCCTGCCCCCAAGCCCCCCTTTTCTCTGACTTCTTAGAGAGCCAAAGCAGCCCAGTGAGGCTCATTTCCCACAGGGGTCCCTCTCCTGTTGCTCCTTCAGTTCTAGGCCCTCCCTCGCTTCCCGGTCCCTGGCCTTAATACACATTCTCCGAAATTCACCTGGGCTCCTGCTGTGACATTCTTTTCTGCAGGAAGTAAAAAACCCACATACCAGCAGCAGGCCCTAGGTCTTGGGGAACAACGCTTGAGATGGAATGGAGCTCAGAGAGCTGGGACCTTGCAGCCCACGCGCAGGCTTCCTCGGCAGCAGTGAGGAGTCCAGGCCTGTGAAGACCTCGGTGTTGACAAACAGTTTTCAACGGTGGCGCCACGTGGCAGCAAAGGGGAACCATGCCAGGGGCCCAACCAGGCCTGGCCGTGTCACCCCTGGTGTTGGAGAGCAGTTCTGGCTCCCTTTGGGCTGAGTGAGCCACCCTGGTGTTCGAGGACGACGAAAGAGGGAAGGGGCTCAAGGACAGACGAGGACCCCCGTGACCGAGGAAAGGAACAGCGCCGTGGACGGAGTGGGCGCTGGGGGGTGACTGTTTTGAGTCTGCAAAGCAGTTTCTTTTTGTGCTGTTATTTACTAACTACTGCAGGGTTCATTTGTATTACAACGGCAAGCCTGCTTTCCCGCCCCTGATCTGATCTGGTAATGACTGTTTACCTTACACACACACACACACACACACACACACACACACACGGTAAGGACATACCGCCTCACAGCATGAAAACTTGGCATTGGCTCTCTTTACTGGTAGGACAATGGGTGTACATATACTAGAGGCCTGGTGCATAAATCCGTGGACGGGTGGGGTCCCTCTGGGTGGCCTGCAGGGATCGAGCCCAAATAAGCAGTCCAATGCCACTTGCAGCTCCTACCTGCTGCTCCCGCTCATTCCGGCCCCACTGTGCCTGCCACGGGCTTGTGCCCAATCAGTCCCTATTGGGAAAGGCTCACACTGCCACGGCACCCTCCCCAGGGGAGTGGCCTGCGGGATCAGGCTGAAACCAGCTCTCCGACATTCCCAGAGGGGTCTGGGATTGCGAGAGGGCACAGGCCTGGCTGAGGGACCCCACCAGTGCACGACTGGGCCAGAGAGGGACCCCAGGAGGGCTCTGGGGCGTCCCCACCTCACTCAGTCCTGATCAGCAGGATCCTGGCAGCAAGCTCACCTACCAGTTGGAGTGTCTGACCCTGGTGGTCAGCGAGCGCACATCATAGTGAGCGGTTGAGCAGCCTTAGCATATCATTAGCATATTACGCTCTGATTGGTTGTTCGGCTGTTCTGCCGTTCAGTCTATTTGCATATTACCCTTTTATTAGAAAGGATTTTATTTGTATTTATTTTCCAAATTTCCACAACAAGCATGTATGACTTTTTCCAAATAAAGGGGTGGTGGCAAATCAAATATAAAGAAGAGAATATTTAATCCATGTTTTTCACCCTGCCGGGAGAGTTCCTCTGGGTGACCCAGAGACCTATAACCAGTGATGACCTCCAGTGGTGACTCCCCGGCCCCTGGCTCGCCAGGATGACCACCTGCTCAGCAGGAGTCCCAGCAGCCTGGCTTCTCGTTGAGG
The DNA here is from genome assembly GCA_963924515.1 of Vespertilio murinus. Taxonomy (NCBI): domain Eukaryota; kingdom Metazoa; phylum Chordata; class Mammalia; order Chiroptera; family Vespertilionidae; genus Vespertilio; species Vespertilio murinus. Next base: position 17,833,297 of record OZ004719.1, on the reverse strand, counting down.
GAGCGGGTCCAGCCCGGGACAGGACCCTCCCCACCCCCTGCGGCTGACCGGGGCTCCCTCAGCAGTTCAGGTGGCCCAGGAGGCGACCGCTCAGGGATGTCGGTGGGGCTTTCCCACACAGGCTCCCAGCCCCACCTAGTTTCACTTCAGGTGCCAGGTGCCCACAGGGCCACCCACAGACCCTCCCTCCTGCGATTTGCATGCTACCGCCTGGCCCCCTGGGGTCCTTGGTTGTCACACACATTTATGGGCTTTGCCTCCAGCTGGCCAGAGCTCCGAGCTCAAGGCTGAGGGGACACAAAGGTGAGAGCCCAGTTCTCTGCCGTTGATGAGCCTCCATTGGGGGTGAGCAGAAGTTGGGGGGGGGGGGTGGAGACACGCTGTTAAAACAGGTAAACTCGCCATGGCCTCCCCCAACAGCCAGAACAGCTTCTGCAGGATCAGGTGCTGCCTTCAACGCCTCGGTGCATCTCACAGATGAGTCCCCTCACTCCCCTCCGCCCTCCCCCGCTCTCCCCCAGAAGCACACACCTGCCTCAGACCACCTTTTAACCCGGGTTCACACCCTGCCAGAGGCTTTCTCACAAGTCCGCGTCCCCGCCCTCCTTAAAGAGGCCCATCACCCCCGAAGGCGGGCTATGTGAGGCCTCCCAGGTGGTCAGGGCCTTTCCCATCACTGACCTTTCCAGATCACGCTTCCTCTTTCGCTTTCCCTCCGGCCCTCCGGCCCCAGCCAACTGCTCCAGCCATCGCCCCTCCTCTCTGCCTCCCCTCCTCACACACACACACACACACCCACACACCCACACACACACCCAGAACACTCCAGCCAGACCCGGCTCATCAGCATTCCTCAGACACAGGGCAGCCTGGGAGAGCCCCTCCCTGCACCTCTGTCTGTCAGAGCGTTAGCCACCTCCAAGGTCCGCTCCGCTGACTCTTCCAAAGAGCTTTCCTCACCCTCCCGACGGAATCAGTGCTACCTCAGACCACAATGCACTTCGCTTATCTCTTCTTTAAAATATATATATATATATATATATATATATATATATATATATATATATATATATATATATTTCAGAGAGAAGAGAGAGATAGAAACATCAATGATGAGAGAGGATCATGGACCGGCTGCCTCCTGCACACCTCCTACTGGGGATTGAGCCCACAACCCAGTCATGTGCCCTTGACCTAAACTGAACCTGGGACCCTTCTTGTTTTTTGGAAGAGAATAACTAATAATATATATATAACCGCAGAGCCAAACCAGCGAGGGCTTATACTCCCCACATATACTTCACCGTACTCCCCGCATCACGCACGGACACCCTCCACTGAGCCTTGTGCTCCCAGAAGCCAAACATCACGTGTCCCCCACCCCACGGGACCCAGCACGGAGCAGATGCTCGCTCCTTTTTGGACCGAGAAGCAAGACATTCGTATCTATTTTTAATATTAAAAAAAACTCAGAAGCCCCGTGGGCCAGGCAGTGGGCCACAGGCCCTAAGTGGCCCAAGGATCAATGTCCTGACGTAAATCCCTCTCATTAGCGACACACTCAGTTCTCACCGGCAAGAGAAGGCCGAGAACTTCCCGCCCCACGTGCTGCACCAGGCTTTCCTCCCGAGGCAGAAGCGTCCATGCCCAAGGTCTGGTGGCGTTCACACCAATTCTTTCCACTTCCTCTGGCAGCTCCCTCCCTCCCTGCAGCAGGTAGAGCCCGGCTGAGACAGAGGCACGGGACCATCTGACCTCACTCATCACGCCGCCCCTCAGAAGCCTAGGGCCTGGGACCGGGCCAAGATTTCGGGGCTCAGTTCCTGCTTCCACAGCACCAGGGATCTTGGGGGGGCCCCCCAAGTCTCTGGCCAGGTCACTGACCCACTTGCCCAAGATGCCCAGACCCGCCTGAGCAGCGTCGGCGATCACAGCAGCGCCGGTGTCAGCGGCAGTGAGCAGCCTCGGGCCCCCGGAGGCAGGCACAGGGCAGCTCAACAGAGAGGCCCCCAGTCTCACCCCCACTTCCAGCCCTGACTCTGGGGACGCCCTCTCCACCACCGCCGGCTCCAGGGACAGTGCTCGGCACAGTCTCACCCTGCCACCAGCTGAGGCAGCTGCTTTCCTTCCTGCGGGCCATTCGCTGGGGGTTCGGGGAGGAGAAGGTAGCTTAGAACATGGAAAGGACCAGGAAGGGTTTTGTTATTCTCTTCCAAAAAAACAAAACAAAACAAAAAAAGGACTGAGCCCGCAGAGCCTGGGAATTCCCCTTCCCAGCCGGAGCCCCGGTGCTGGGGACACAGCCGGATGCTGACCCGGGGCGCCAGCTGCCCTCCCCGGACCACAGAGGCCCTGATGCCGCCGCCCTGGCCCCGCTCTCTCTCTCTCTCAGAGCCCGAGGGCTCGTCAGGGACAAGCCTGGGGGCGAGCTAACCCTCCCTCTGGGTGGGGCAAGCTGAAGCCAGGAGACGAGAGTTGGGGGGGCACAGTCTGAGGGGACAAGAAAGCGCCCGAGAGAGTCCAAGGGGCCACTGAGGTGAGGCACCTGCACTGGGGTGCGTTCGGTGCTAGAATTCCCCACTCCCTCCCCCGCTGTCTCCCCCACTTTGACAAAAACAAAATACCGAGTATGAATCCACGGACTTGGTGGCGTGCGAAATGTCACGTCGCTGTATTGACTGGAATCTTACTCTGACTCAGAGTCCCTGCCCCTCGTCAATGGGAAATCCAATCCAGTCATTACAGACGCTCAATAAATACTTGTTCAGTGAACAGCCAGCCAGACCCCATCCCATTGGCCTCTCGGGGCCGTGCCAAGGGCCTGGGGCTGCTGCTGCTGCTGCCCAAAATGTTTGTGAGGCCTCTTAGCCCACGCTGGCGGCTGCACCAGACCCTCCGCATGGCCCCTGGAAATGTACCCTCCCCTCGGTTTCCATGCACTCGCAGAGGGGACCTGGGGCCTGCACCCCTCCATCCCAAACCAGGCCAGCTCCCCAGACACCCTCAGGGAGGGAAGCAGCAGTGCCCACCCTTTGCACCACCCCCCCAGATGCCTCTGCCACCACCCCCTCCTCTCCTCTCTGGCACCTCCTTCCCCCCCAGGTCTGCGCCTGCCCCTCTCCTCCCTCCAGCAAACCCAGCACAGAGGCTGCGGGAGCTGGGGGCAGCGGCGCGGACTGAAGTCAATCCCGCAGGTGGGGCTTATGTGACTCCCGCGCTGGGAGACGACACTGCAAAGGCGGCCCCTGGCTCTTCTTGGAAAACCAGGAGAGATGGGAAATGAGGCCCATGTGAGGGGTCCGGTGTCCTTTCACTGAACCAATCTTTCCTGAGCACCTGACCCGTTCCAGCTGATGATCTTCTCGCTCTGGCGCTAAAACAGTGACCCCGACCAACCGACCGCTGAGATTCCAGTGGGTGGGGCTGGCGTTCTCTCTGATGGGGGGAGAAAGGGACAGGCATCTGGGGGAGGGAAGGGGGAGTACCCACATGGAAGCCAGCCATTAACAAGGGCCTTCAGCAGCGGAGAGGATGCAAGAAGACATGGGGGCTAGAGGGAGAGCGATGGAGGGCGAGTGAGGGAGGGAGAGTGAGGGACCAGCTAGACTGAGAGGCCAGGAGGTCCGGAGCTTCTCCCTGGAGGTCAGGGAGTGGGATCTGAATGATGAGGCGGAGCCGGCGGGCAGACCCAGGCGGGGGCACACACACAGGCTGCCCTCATTATGAGGCTAAGCCCTGGGATGATGCCTACTCGTCCACGTGGCAGCCTCCCCTCTCCCACCTCCATCCCTCCAGCCCTGTCACCACCAGAGGACGTGTCCTCACCCACCTCAGGGAGATGCCGCGTCTCCAGAGACCACATCATAAACCATGGGCACAGGCTAGGGGGCAAGAGAGACCCCTGGGGCCTGCAGCCCTGGCCTCCACGCAGCCTGCCCCCCACTGACCCCTCGAATTCCTGTGCGGAGGGGGGCATGCACCGCCACACTGAGGAGCAGGAAAGGTGAGGCCTGGCTCTAAAGGACCGAGCCCTGCCCCTCCTCACATCCCCAAAGGCCAGGGGGCGGGACATAGAGGTCAGGTCACGTGTTCGCAAGAGCCCTCTCCCCCAGAAAAGGGCAGAGTGACACCTGGGGCCCCTGGCTGTCCCTCGTGGGAATAAGATAGACTGAGCCCGAAGCCTTGTAATGAAGCTTTGCGCATGCTTCCCAAACCATCAGGCCCCACGGGATTCTCCCTGCGTCCCAGTGATGACTGCCCTCCCTCTGTCACCCCGTCACCCCTCCCTCTGTCACCCCATCACCCCTCCCTCAGCAGCCCCGTGTCACAAGACTCAGCCAGCCTTGCAAGCACCCCCAAGCTCGGGGCCTGAACTCAGAAGAGAAGAAGCAGTGGAGAAGAGAAGGAACAGGCACTTAGGCAGGCGTTAGTGAGGGGTCAGCCGGGACCACCGCGCTCCTTAAAATAGAAGCCTGTTGGCTCCTTCCCCTCCGCGTCCTGGGGAAATCCAAGGCCTGTCTGGGGATTTCTGCAGATCGCAGGGGACCCTACATCCTCCCGCCCCCTCCGGCTCTGATTTCCGGCCTCGCCGGGTTTCCATTCTCTGCTCCCCCTGCCCCTGCACCTTCCCCACCACCGCCCCTCGCCTGAATGCAGTCCCGGCCCCGGCCTTGCTCGCCGGCAGAATGGCGATGGGCGGTTTGTAGGTCAGGAGGGATGGGTTACATTTTCTCACCGCACAGCGAACAATCCAACATCTGATATCAGATGTCCCACTTCTCCAACATTCTCTAGGGATTTCTCACTGGCCGTGCCTTCCTACAAAGCTCCGGGCTCTCTCCCCCACGAGAGTTCTGGCCCTGCCCCTCAGGGCCTGCAACTCCCCCACCCCCACCCCCGCCCCAGTATCCCCGCCTGGAATACCCCGAGCCCAGCCGGGGAGCCCCGGAGCCAAACTCTTGGGCTCCTTTAGAAGGACCAGTTTTCGAAGATAAGAACTTTAAATGGCATTTCTTTTCCTTTGTCTCTTGAATAAAAGGATGACTTTCATTCGAATTCATTAGAGAGCAAAGGAAAAGTGTCCGTCTCACTCGCCTGGGACCCAGCCCCACACGCAGCAGCGGCCTCAGACAGCTCCGCGTGGCCACACCGTGACCGCTGTGTGTGCCTCTGCCACTGCGTGTCCAAACCCGGGGCTCACCCCGGGGCTAGGAGCCCTTAGGACCCTACGCCCCACGGCAGAACGTCCCTGAAGCCCCTAACGCGCTGCTATGGGAGTTAGAGCAAAAACAACCAACATCACAAATCCTTGTTTTTCATGGAGAGTTGTTAAAAATGTGATGCAGCCCGGCTGGTGTGGCTCAGTGGTTGAGCACTGACCTATGACCCAGGAGGTCAGGGTTCGAATCCTAGTTAGGGCACACGCCTGCGTTTCAGGATCGCTCCCAGTGTGGGGGCGGACAGGAGGCAGCCAGTCGATGACTCTGTCTCATCAATGATGTTTCGATGTCTCTCTCCCTCTCCCTTCCTCTCTGAAATCAATAATTTTTTTTACAATGTGATTCAATAAGCCACTGCCTGTCCACAGACATGAACAGAGTGATTCCGTCTTTCACATTCCGGAGAGCTGAGTGCTATCTCAAAATATTTAACCACAAAAACCAAGATGAATCGCACACGCAGACTGACGGCGTTCCTTACAGAACAACTTAGCTCCGATAAGACGGTGTGACAAACGAACCCCAAGCTCAGGAGGGCGAGGCCACCAGCCAATTAGAACCGAACGGGGAGAGATCTAGTCTGAGAGCGGGAGATAAGGGTTGCAATTACGCTGCCATCCAGCCAAGCGCGCAGCGGCTCCCACTCTGGGCGGCTTGATGTAGTTTTAATTATCATATCAAGCATTTGACTCTAGAAAAAAAAATGAAATTGGCCGTAAAAACAGGCCTCTCCCCGACAATTCAGAGAAATGTCCCTTCCCGCCCACACCGGTCTCCCCACAGGCACGGTGCACGTGCCATGAAAGCCGGGTCCTAAATCACAGACTAGATGCTCACCATCTCCTGATCTGTGTTTACCTCGTGTTAATCCTCCGTCGAACGTGGAAATGCTTTGTTCTGGCTCATTTACATTGTTAACAGCCTTACGCTGGACTGTGAGAAAACAGATACGAAAGGCCCTCAGCAAGAGGCAAAACGGCTTCCAAGTCTTCCCCGAACTTGCCGAAGAGAAGACCACGAAGGTAACCCTAGGTTCTACCAGGCAACAGAGGCCCAGGCCCGGACCTGTGGGAGGGGCTCACACACCTCACAGCACACATGTGCGTGCACACGTGCATACACGCATATGCACCGCACACGCACCGCACGCAGTCACTGAATCCGGAGCACACCTCCCGGGCTCTGGTGCCCATTAAAGTGGTGGCCAGAGCAGCCCGCACCCGCACATCCTCGCTTGCCCCCAGCACCCGCCAGGCCCCCAGGAACTACTTGACGTCCCTTGCCCAGGTCCTCACCACAGAAGGCAGCTGGGTCTGCATGCCATGAAGGGCTGGGGGTTTGTCCTGCAGACACGGAGCCCTGGGGAACCGGAGCACCAGAGCACTTAGCGGAAGAGCAGAGACAAATTAACTTGTCAGATCCTTCCTCTGGGCGAAAGCACGACGCGCCTTGCATACGAATGCTGGCAGGCCCTTCCTTCCCCGGCAGCACCAGGTGTCTGTTTCCTTCCCTCCCTCCCTCCATCTTCTGATGGAAGGCGCACAGGATTTGCAACAGATGCAGGTAGCAGCTGAGGGACAGTTTGCAAAATTAAACAAGTCACGTCACCCTTAAATTCGTGTATGTGGAGGAAGCATGATGCCAATCTATTTACTGGTAACTGGAAGGCTATTGACTGCTAAAACTGCAAGTGCTTTTGTTTCTGTAAAAATACTTCAATTACAAAGACATCTAATTAAAATTCAGCTTTCTTTAAAACATTGCCATAGGATACTTCTTCAGGGAAGAGAGAATAGATATACTTAGATATACCTATCATTAAGTACAATTTCAAAACCCTGAGCAAAAACCCTAACTCTCCATATTAATATCCTGGTTGTAAAACTGTACAATCTTCTACACTAATAAAAGAGTAAGATGCAAATTGACCATATCTTCATAACACCCACCAGCCAATCAGGAGTGAGTATGCAAATTAACCCAACAAAGATGACGGGTTAATTTGCATGCACAAGCACCAAGTGGTCAGAGCATTCCGCCCAGTCTCAGCCCCTCCAGGCCTCTGGACAGCATGGGAAGGTGGAAAGGCAGCTCCAGTTGGAGCGAAGGAGGCGCCAGCATCAAGGGGAAGGAAGGCCCATTCTTGCACAAATCTTCGTGCATCAGGCCTCTAGTAGTTTTATAAGAGGGAACTAGGTAAGGGTACATGAGACTTTTCTTATAACTGTAAAAATGTAGTAAAAAATTATTTAAACTTATAATTTTAATTTTAAACTTATAATTTTTTAAAATTTTAATATATAATTATAAGTGTTTTTAATCTTTTTTCAGTAACTTCATGAAAAATAATGTTAAAATTTTCACATTTTAACATTTACACTTGACCCTTGAACAATGAGGGGGTTAGGGGCACCAACCCCTGTGCAGTTGAAAATCCAAATATAGCTTTTGACTCCCCAAAAGTTAGTTCTAGTTATCCCTCGGTCTCCACAGGGGATTGGTTCCAGGAAACACCCACCCACCCACCCACCCCCCATCACCAAAATCCACAGCGGTTCAAGTCCCTTATGTACAATGGTGTAGAACACACGGTATTTCCATTAATCACTGGTGAACATATACTCAAAAGCCATTCTGACGCTACCATTCCCCGACTTAAACATCTTCTGTGGCTTCCAAGGCCGACAGGACACAGACTCTTAGCTCAGCATTCGGGTCACACCCTTCACCGCTGCCCACACACACACCCCTCTCTCCAGCTCTGACGACTCCGGGCTCCTTAACGCGCCTTGCGGTCTGTCTCATGCTCTCTGCGTGCCCCCTTGGCCCCTCAACACTTTTGTAGCTTTCAGAGCATCAAAGCAGCTTCATGTCTTTCAAGATTCAGCCAAACCCACCTCCTATGGGAGTTCTCGCCTCTTTCTCCCCCAGAGGGCCCAGATCAGAGAGAGTTCACCACCCTCTCTTGCTGCATCCCCCTCTACCACGCACATCTCTCCTGAACCCGAAACTCGGGTGCTCACGGTCTTTCCCCCTCTCCGAGTCTGAGAGTGCCTTGTGGATAGCGACTGTGTAAAGCTTACACGGTCGTTGGTGTTTTCAGTGTCTCCAATAGTGCCGGGCACATAGGAGGTGGCCAAGGAAATGTCTGAAGGATGGCTGCATACCCATCTCCCCTCACTCCTCCGTCCCGCAGGCTTCTGTTCTCGCCTTCCCTCATCCTTGCGCCAATACAATTCATTTCTTACTCTCCCAAAGCCCCTTACACTTGGCTCCGGGACCAATGGAGCCAATGCGTTGTCCTGCGCAGGCTGGGTGCAGGCTTGCCCGAGTTCCTTAAGGAGGCGCCGTGGGCATTTCTGAGATACACCTCAGACCATCGAAGAGCTCAAACCTGACGGATAAACAAACCGCACCGCTGGCTGTGTGACCAAATGAATGCGTGACTTTGCCATGCCTTTGTGTAAATTACACAAGGTGGGTTTGTTGCTGTTGTTTCTCTTTGCTCCAGGACATTGTATGGAGAGAACGAACAGACACGGAGAAGCCATTGGACTCGCAGGGAGAGCCTGTGTAGCAGGAGCGCAGACATACAAGGTGAGCTCAAGGCTGGGATCGGGACGGCCGCTGCTTGGCGTCAGGGCGGGGGTTGGGTCCTGGGGCTTGGTCGTTGGGGCTGACGGGAGGCAGGGTGTGGGACACTCGGTGAGGACGCCCAGAGTGAGAGTCCTGTTGGTCACGTGCAGACACACAGAGATGTGCCCAAATCGCCAAGTGGCACATTTTAGTTTAACGCCCGGTCCCAGCCTCGAGGGGTTGACAACCTACTTCCCGTTGTGATCACTCCAAACGTTTGCCTGTGGGGTGGTCTGATGTAACCAGAAAATGCACGGGAGCCAAAACCGGTTTGGCTCAGTGGGTAGAGCGTCGGCCTGCCGACTGAATGGTCCTGGGTTCGATTCGGGTCAAGGGCCTGTACCTCGGTTGCGGGCACATCCCCGGTGGGGGGTGTGCAAGAGGCAGCTGGTCGATGTTTCTCTCTCATCGATGTTTCTGACTCTCTGTCCCTCTCTCTTCCTCTCTGTAAAAAAAAATCAATAAAATATAAAAATAGAAACAAAGAAAGAAAATGCTCGGAAGAGTGTGAGCTTTAGGTTCAGATGGAACTGGTTCAAGTCCTGGTGTGACCCTTTGCTCCTTACACAGTCCGGCGTCTCTGAATCTGCTTCCTGAGCCGCAGAACTCCACTGCCACTCGGGACAGGGACGGGAGCCAAGGTAACCATGTGCCTGGGAGCGTGCTGCCCGGCCAGCAAATTCTGCCTGTCCCCGCCAAAGCCTCCAGCCTCTGGATTATGAACTCCAAAACACCTTCCAGGGAAATATTTCTCTCATTCAAACCGTATTAGAAACCGAAGTTATCACACACCAGGAGAGTACGTAAGAAAAGCATGTGTGTTAAAAATGTTCGCTACCCTGCAGGGCTCTCAGTAAATACTTCTTGACTGACAAGTGCATTGTCAGAGCAGAAAAATCACAGAGACAGAAAAGAGATAACAGCATCAAAACAGCATTAAAAAAAAAAAAAACCCAACTGTGGCATCAGCCCAGGATAATGGTTACACGTCAATAATTGTCTCATTCTTTAGTAAAAGCCACTGGAAATCATTTGAAAGAAAAATCAGATTTTTTTATAGCTACAAGTTTATAGGAACACCTAGATGCGCAGTACCCAAAATGCTGGCGTCTTACTGGTAAAAATTGCTAAAAACAAACAAAAGTGGTTCATGTATTCATGATGTTGGTATCGCTTCCTGTCACGTGACCCAGGGAGCAGGTGATCTGGCACCCGTGACAGAGGCACCTGCCTGAACACTCAGAGCGTCACTGCCCGAGGGTGCGGCTCCCCTAGCTACGCTCACAGAGCTCCTCGTGTTTGGTGCGTGCTGGGCTCGGGGACAAGATGGACGGACGTCATTCCTGCGCTCAGGGGAAGAGGAAGACCCATCACTAAATGACTGGCTGACCCTGAGGTCCGTACAGGACATAAGTAGCACAAAGAAAGATGTGGCCCATTGAACTTGAGGATTCAGGGGATATTTCTCAGAGGAAGTAACACCAGAGCTGACCCTTCAAACATAAAGCACTTGCCTCACCCCTAGCGGGTGGGGGCTCACCCGGCAGCAGACCCCCTGGGACAAAGGCCCAACAACCAAACAGAGGGGCGAAACCAGGGAACGGTGGGTAGTTCCTAAGAACCGGGGCTCTTATCAGTCACACATAATGCATGCATACACACACATACGTGTATAAGGTACACGATGCATAATGTATACATAGCTTACTATCTTTGTGAAACTGGCAGCAAACAATTATTTCCAATCACATTCCCTATTGCACAAACTCATTGGGTTCACCGAATATTTTTAGATTAAGCACCTAAAGTTTTTACTGGTGATGGGCCATTAAATGGCCCTCAATCACCCATGCTTGCTCCCATAGGTTCTTGACTTTGAGACAAATCACCCCCGTGATCAAGGTCCCGAGGTGGATGGGAAGGAAGGCGGCTGAAGGACAGAGACGCAACTTCCCAGCGTGGGCGGCTCAGTGGCCCGGCAAAATAACGCCGCATCCCGGAGACGTAAATATTGTGGAATTGTCATAAATCGGCATCCCACAATATGGAACTAGAAAACTCCCATCAGGATGAAAGACAAAGACCAGACAGAGACGCGCACAGGCCAGGGCGCTGCGCCTGCAGGTGACCCTGTGTGTCACAGGCGGAGCCCACGTGTTGCACAGCCGCCTCCCCTGCAGGCGTCACGCAACGTCAGTGCGCCTTCCACTGACCCCGAGATAGGGGGCAGGCGAGGTCAGCGAACAGCCAAGCCTCCCGTGAGCTGTTGGAAACAGGGCTTTTCCATATCACCCAAATGGCCCTGTGGTTGCATTAAAACTGCCACTGCAAGGTGATATGGGCCCAATGTCATGTGCCATGCCCGACCCCAAATGGTCGTGTGGCCTTCCCCCAGGTCACGTCATTCGTCCGGCCTGCTCATTCCTCTCTGGTAGAAGGAAGCCCCGACCAGGTCGCCTCCAAAGCCAGCTCCCCTGGCAGTTCAGCCTTCTGACTGCGCTTCCCGCCCACAGCGGTTATCTCAGCCTCCATCTGCGCTAACAACCAATGTGTGCCGAATGCAGAGCCACGAGACAATGGCTGCGGCCCGCAGAGCCGTGGCTTGAAAAAGCAGCCCGGCCTTGCCCTGTGGTTTCATTTCCTGCCCGGAAGCCGCGCTCGGCGCTGCAGATGGGCCCGCGGAGGCAGGTGCTGCTGCGTGCAGCGCGGCTTCCTCTGCCGTGGGCGCTGGGAACCACGCCGCAGCCCCTTCTTCCTGCGGGTCAGGCCTTCGCCTTGATTCCCTGCTTCGGGGTGAAACGGGTGTGGAGCGTGCCCTGGAGTTTTGGGGTTCGGTCCAGCCACTGGGGTAGGAAAAGAAGAGTCCCCTCCCCAAGAGTCCCAGCCAGGAGGCACCAGGTGTGAGGAGTGCAGCTTCAATGAGCACCCCTCCACTGTGCACCCCTCCACTGTGCACCCCTCCACTGCGCACCCCTCCCGGAGGACCTCAGCAGCGCCCAGGGGAGCCCACGCCTGGCCCAGCAACACCCCAGCTGCTGGGCAGTGAGCGCCTTCTGTGCATTGTGAGGGCACTTAGGCCATGTTGGAAAGCAAGACCTATCCGCCCAGAGACCGGGGCTCAAGTTCCACCCCGGCCCCTTCCCACCTCCGTGTCTCCTGCTCTCCAGACCTCAGCCTCCTCGTCCACAATCGTGGAGTCGAGTCCTAAGGGGCAGAGTGAGGCTTAACGACCGCGGACCTGAAGCAATGAGGTGTGCGGCCGGCGTGCGGAGCTGTGCTGAGCCACGCCTGAAGGGGAGACAGAAGGGAAAATCGATAGTACAGAGCCTGTGTTTAATTAAAATCTTGAGATTTTTGGGCACCGTGAAGATTTTAGTTTTTTAAGAAGCATTGCCCTACAGCGTGACTTCCCTTGAATTCTGGGGTTCTAGGCGGCAACCCTAAAATCTTGCGCACTCCCCTAAGAACGCAGTAGGCGTTGGTTGCCATGATTTTGCCATCATCGCACAGTGACCTCACACCACCACGTGTCACGTCATGATCTGATGCCTCGTACTAGTCACTGCTCCCCGTTCCCAGGAAGGTCATTCCAGAGATTGCCGAGAGCCCACTGCACACAGGTCACCACTGTCACTGCCTGAAGGTTTGGTCCCATGTCCTTGATGGGGAGCACCCCTGGCATTTATCCTCGGCCATGCCATGGAACAGAGCTGTGAGAGCAGCATCCAAGACCTGGCATGGACCTTTGGATTCACCGAATCCCACCTGCTTACATTACAAATAACTTATGTGAGGCCCAGAGAGGCTGCATGACACAGCCGAACCAGTAGTAAGAATTCTGGGACGAGAATGGAGCCTCCTGGCTCTTTCCCCCTCCCGGACTTTTCCATTTTCTCTTCTCTCTCCGTCCCTTACGGCGGCAAAGACAGTGTTCCATGTGTAGAAAAAAGTTTACATGATGCCGATGATTAGTCTCTGAAACACGAGTAATCTTTGCTTAAAGGGGAGGGGGAAGTTGTGGCCTAGGAAGGCGTGCGTGTTAGCAAGCTGGCCCGGCGCTGCCGGCGGCTCCCGGACCCCGGTTCTGGAGTTAGATGCTCTGACTAGAGTCCCAGCCCCGCCGCTTCCTGGCTGGGTGGCCTTGGGTGGCATTAAGCTTGTTCATTTTCCTCAACCAAGACACAAGCATGCTCATGGTACTTACACATAGAATTGGGGAAAATTGCACAAAATATTTCAAGAGTGTGGCAGACTTCCTAACACGTAGCAAACGCTCCACAAACATCAGCAGTTGTCGCCGTTCTAAAAGGAAGCCCCAAGGAAAAAGATAAATAAAATCAATAAAGGCCCCAAGAGTTAGATGGGCCGTAAGGGCAGATGGGCAGTTAGACGCATGGTCGTGTAACATACGCACATCTTTATGTCATGGTGGGTAAAGGTGGGGGGTAGGGAGCTAAATGACCCATCAAGCGTTTATGGTGCTGTTATATCTAGTCCATGAAGCCTCATAAATAACTCTAACAGCCAAGGCATTCTGGGGGAATCGCAGTTCCATAGAACCAGGGCAGGGGACACACACACACACACACACACACACACACACACACATGCCAGCTGAGATTGTACAGATTCCGGAAAGCACCAGGCAGGACTGTAAAAGGAGGCCCGTCATAGAGTCAAGGTGCCTAACCATAATTTCATTTTCGGTTCCATTTCAAGAGAAAACAGACTGTATCGGCAAGGCTGCCCAGTAGATGGGCAGAAGCCCAGACAAATATGAGAAGGCGCTCTGAGGCTCGGAGTGCTGCCAGCACAAGTCCGGTGCTGTGACCAATGCAGGGAGTCGCCCAGGGAATCTGTGTCCCCTGACGCTCACTCCGGCCATCCGCACAAAGGAAGACCGAGGCCAAACTGACGGCTCCGCGGGAGAGGGGACGGAGAATTCTTGTGAAAGGGGTACTGCTTGTTAGTACGTATAACCTGTGGGAAAGACACAGACTTGGGGATCCCAAGTTCCCAAAGACCCCCATTTGGGAACATTTTTGCAGCATCCTTAGACCAAAGTTCTCGAACCTTGCCAGCTTGTCTGCACGAGCCTCCCAGAGAAGCAGCTAAGAGTTCATTGAGGCCACCAGGCTTTCAAGAGCACCTAATAATCAATGCATTCTGGTAAGAAAAAATGAGGGGAAATACAAATAAAGCCACTTTTTCATCCTGGGTGAAACCCTCCACTGGCCATCTGAAAGTTCTCTTACAATTCAAGGTTTCCCCAAAGCCACATGGTACCCTAAACTGGATCCTAACACAGAGGAGGGGGGGAAAGGCCATTAGTGGTAAACTGATAAAATCCAAACAGCCCCTAGTTCAGCGAATAGTGCAACACCAATGCTAATTTCTTAGTTTTGACATGTGCCCGGAGTTACATGAGATGCCAGCATTCAGGGAGACAGAGTGGAGAACAGACTGCATCCCTGTATTTACTTTTGTAACTTTTCCATCAACCTAAAATTATTTTTGAGAGTTTATTTTAAAACAGAAACAAAACATGTCAAGACTTATGTGCCAAAGACCCTTTGTTTGGGGGGTGGGAAGGGTGGAGATCATTTTTCTCTCTCTGCAGTGAAAAGCATATTAAAAGGGACAAAAACGGCCAGCCTTTGATTGGCGATCAACCAAAAGGTGGTGGCTGCTCTTCCCCTCAAGGCGACATGCCGGGCGGGGGGGTCGAGAGAAGCTGGAGCTCCCGGAGGGGGGCTCTCAGCTGTGGAGTGGAGACCGTGACCCCTCACGGCATCCCCGGGGCGAAAGCGCTCATAGAGGCAGCATGGCCGGAGCTGGCATGTGGCACCTCCTCCCTCCCTCCCTCCCTCCCTCTCAGAGGGCCTGGCCAGCAGCTCCGTCAGCCTCGGGGAAGCTGGCCGGTGCTCCCTGCGCTTTGAGGGTCGCTCCTCCGTCCTGGCAGGCAGGGCCCTGCGCTCCGGGCCCCTGTGCACCTGCTGGGCCGCTCAGCCCCGGAACAGCCGCCCTGGCCTGCCAGCCCCACTTCTACGGAGCGGCTGGCGGCCCGTGGGCTCGGCCAAGCCTTCTGGCAGCTGCTGTGTCCTCGCTCCGTCGCTCAGAGGGGACGGGCAGACAGAGAGACCACGGCCTTCACCAGCGGCCCCGTGTGTATTTCTAGAGCAACGCCGGGTCCCTTGGCTCGGCCCAGCTATTATGTCCCCGATCGATGTCTTTTTCTTTAAGAAAACCCTTCAGCAGTTAACTACACTGTGTGGCGGGGTGAGGGCACCCATTCTTCCGGGCATTGTCTGGTCTTGCAGATTGAGGATAGCTGGCGAAAGTCCCAAGTTTTTATGTCCCACTTCCGTAGGTTGGGAGTTTTCTTGCATGACCCTCTAGTCCAAATAGTCTGCCCTTCTGACCCAAGAAACCATCCGAGTGTCCCAGAAATGGAAAACGTTTTCATTTGCTGCATTCTCTCCCAGCCTCGTCTCCCTGGACGTGGCCACATGTTCTTGCCAGCTCGTGGGCTTTCTTCAAATGTGGTCAGGGTGCCCACGGGGTATGTGGGTACAGCTAAGGACTTGCCTCGTGCCTCCTGGCCACCTGGCATCTGAACCTCCTTCCTATGTTTGGGGAGCCCCTCCCCCTGGGAGCACAATGACAGGCTTGCTGACTCCCCACCCTCGCAGCTGCGGGGCTGGCCAGGACCTGAGGCGGCTGCCAGGCACCTGGTCCAGCCTTGAGACCGGAAGCCAGAGAGTGACACGGAATCCGTCCTGGCAGTGGGCACAGCTCCATCCAGCCCAGTGACATGCCCGCGGTGACAGCCTCGGGGCAGTTCCCGGCACACAGGCAGTGTTGGTGTGGTGGGGGAACGGCCTGGGATGTCGCCAGCACAACTAGCAGAAGGTCAACACCAGGCCCCCTGACCTTTCCGGAACTCCTCGGAGCCGGGCCCACCGCACCTGGGGCCACACGGGGCTCCGGGCTCGGCGTAATGCGCTTCTGTCCACCTTCCAATTCTTCGCGTTTTTTGACCGAGAGGCCTCACGGTTCCGTTTCGCACCGGGCCCCGCGGATGTGCTGCAGGTCAAGGAGCTCCTCGCCTCTGCGCGCCACGAAGCCCTGGGCGGCGGCCGAAAGCTCGGACGCATGCAAGGAATGCTTTCAAGTGCACAGAATGAAACGCACAGGAAGCCAATTATACTGAGACTCAGTTCAACCGTATTTTAAAAACACACGCTAGCATAATGTTTGCTTTTTTATTATCGCGTTAAATAAACCCACTGGCAGGCCTAATACCGCTGTCACCCGCGGCCCTGCGCGTAGACAACGTTTCGGAAGGTCTGCCGCGGCTGAAACGCGAGCTGAAAACGCCTGTGACTTCTACGGGTGACCAAGGCCCAGCTCCTCGGTTTGTTGCCTACGTTGTTGACGTAAGCAAATGCTAAATTCAGTGAGGCTTGTGGGGTTTTTTTAAGTGATCCTTCCAAAAAAAATTAAAATTAAAAAGTGATCCATTCCGGCCACAGAACCCCTAAATTTTAATTAAATTTTAGTTTACCCTTAAAACGTAATGAATCAGGGTTTACGTACATCCCTTTTCTGTTTCCATCAGCCGGAGCTGTCGTTTTGTCGATGACTCGGAGCCGCCCTCGGACACAGGGACCCACGGTGACGCAGGCTCCGGGACGGCCCGGGCTCGCCGGCGCTCTCCCCGGAAGGCACGCCAGCACAACAGGCCCCGTGGCCCCGGGTGAGCCCAGATGTATACCACCCTCAGCTCTGCCCTCAGCTGGGAGCATCTCAGATGAGAAAGTGTCCACGGCGACACTCCAGGACGCCGAGTGGAGAGCCTGAGACAAGCCCTATGTGTGTGGCATAAGGCAAGTGATCTAGGTGGCCGGGCAGGGGGAGGTCTATTCTAGCCGGACCAGGAACCACTAACGATGGCTCTGCCTCCTGAAAAGGGGGTAAGGTAAGGACACAGCAGCGTGACCCTGGCCCCGAAGCCTACAGCGAGCCAGGGGTGTCCAAGGGTCCCCCTTGTCTGGTTCCCAAATCCCAATCCGCGATGCTCTGCTCCAGCCCAGACCGCCGCTCCTTTGGACCAAAGGAGCCACGACCCAAAGGTACTGCCCTGTACTATTTTCTTACCCACCTCCACACCTCCTTCTGGGAGGCAGGGGGGGTCTCAAAAGGCCGGTAGGCTGAAGGAATGTCTGTCTTTTAGGCATGCTTGGGCCTGGGCTTGCGTAGCCAAAGAAAGAAAGAAACAATCTCTTGCAGCTATCTTGAACTTTTCAGAGCTGACTCGTGTCGATGATCCCACTTGGAATTCGGGGGATATGGCGTTATCCCTGCTTTCTAGATGAGGAAACCGAGGTCAGAGAGACCGTGACCCCCAGAGCGAGGGAGAACATTCCAGGTTTCTTGCCTCCGGGCCCAGCATCCTTTCCCCTGGCCACGCCTCTCCTCCCCGCAGATCTCCGAAAGGGAAGGACGTTCGTTCATGCAGGTCCCCTGAACGCAAGACGCCCACGGCCCCGGGTCAGGAGAGCCCGCGTCAGCGGAGAGAGGAGAGAGAGGCTCCGAACACGGCACAGGTCCCCGGGCCTCGGGCCCCCAGCTCAGGGGAGAAGGCGCTTGGCCCGTGACCAGCCCAGAGCCCAACCGGGCCGGCTCGTAACAACGGCAACAGCAGGAAACGGGCTCCGTGACCATGAAAACAAACAAACGTGCTATTTTTAGCCGGGCTGCAGCTGGGAGAGCCGCGTTATTTGGCTTTTAGCTGCAGCACGCTGAGGCGGGAGGGCCCGGGGGGAGGGGTGGGGCCCGGACGGCTCGGGGCAGTGGCCGGACAAGCCAAACTTTCCACTGCCGACGCCGCCGCTGTCCCTGCAGGTCTGGAACAACTGGGGCACGCCAACCAGGAAGCCGGCTGAGATTGGGCTGCCGTCTGGCCATATATAGGAGCAGAGGCTCTCTTCCCCACTCCCTGAGAACCGTGGGGCTCCGTGGGAGGAGGGAGAGCCGCTCCCCGGCGGACACGGCTCTGCTCTGCACCGAACTCGGACTCTGGGGGGGAACCTGTGTGGTGGCTCCGGCACTCGGTCCTCCCGGGTGTCACCGGGCTGGGAGTCCTCCCTGAGCTGGCCGGCTTCCTCCCCCGGCCCCTGGCCACTCCAGGAGCCTGACAGAGGCCAGGAGTCCTGGGGCCCTCCCTCCCTTTGTCCGGAGCAGCGTTGGACACTGTGAGCATCTCAGGGAGCACCACGGCCGCCGCCAGGGGCCGGAGGGGCGGGAAGGCCCTCTCCTGACCCTTGTCACGGTGTCTTGGGAGCCGTGTGCCCTGCCCTGCGTCAGAAGGGCCCCCTTCGCCGTGTTCCTGCCACATACCCCGGCCCCGAGTCACCTTTGATCCTGTCCTTGTCCCCTCTAATGCCCTTTGCACGCGCAGCCCCTAGTCGCCGGGGCTTTGGGGGGACGGGATGGCAGAGCCCAGGGCGGCGTGGGGAAGGAGGAACCAGTGCCGGGGCGCTCGCAGCGGGCAGCTCCCCAGGACGCCGGCCGGGCCCTCCTGGTCCTCCTCACAGGCCTCTGTCGAAGGCCACCGGCCTCTCCCTCGCCGTCCCTGCCCACACGGAGCCGCAGCCCAGCGTGGGAGCACATCAGCAGGCTCTCGGACCCGGGAGAGTCCCGTGGGGACACAGAGGCCTGGCTCCACCTCCCCCTCTGGGAGGAGACAGCGGCTGGCTGGATCCGGGCAGGAGAGATGGGATCGGCTGCTCCCCATCGGCAGGGCTGGTGCCCAGAGAACATGACAGAGAACATGGCGACGCTGAGCTACGTAGGCACTCGACCCAGCACCTCCGGGATGGTGGAGTTCCACCTCCCAACGGCATTTACCAAGTTACCCAACAACCTGTACCGGACAAACCACCCGCCGTCGGATTGTAAGAAAAGACACAGGACCCCGATCCACTGGGACGTGACTGTCCTAACAGCACAAGCCCTGGGGTCTTGGGGTTGGAAGGGATCATGAGGGTTACATGGCCTCCCCCCCAGGTAGAGCACCCCCACACACACACACAGAGCCCCCGAATTGCTCCCTGACGGGGATGGAGCGCTCCCCACCCATGAGGCAGTTAGCTAGCTGGCTGACCGGCTTTAAAGGCAGGAGCTGGAGGAGGCAGTGACCTCGGAGCAGGCTGGAATTTCTAAGCCCCGTGTCCCAGTCTCTCCATACTTGAGTGAATCCTGCAGAAGTCCGCCCGACCGACGCTCCCCGAGAGTGGTCAGGCTGTGGTTCAACCTGCGGGGACCCCAGCGAGCGACGTACAAATTACTCTCATCTCCGGCTAAGGGACTAGCGCGGCCCGTATCAAAATGCAGCCCTGGCCCGCTTTAGTCACCAGGTGATGGGTGGCATTTTGCGTTTCTCCTGCATAGTTTTAGTCTTTCCCTAGTTTTCTAGAAGAGAGAGAGAGAGAGAGAGAGAGAGAGAGAGAGAGAGAGAGAAAGAGAGAGAAAGAGAGAGAGAGAGAATGAATCATCAAATAATTAATGTTATTTCCAAAAAAGTCCTACCACGTGTATGCCTCCTTCCCCCTTTGTTTGTACTGTACCCAACCTCAAATGTGTCTCCCCTGCCTGTGAGTCCCTCTGCACCTTCCGATTCCGGCCCGCCCGCCGCTTAAGGAAGGATTCCGAGTGTGCTTCAGGCCTCACTGTCCCTACAGGCAAATTACTGCACAGAGCACTTCGTTACGAGCAGTTCTCTTCTGGGCTAATCACTGCGAGGGTCAGTTCCCCGTTAGACTGTAAATTCCGCAAGGGCCGTGTCCCGGGGCCTCCAGCGCAGCGCAGAGGCCGCCGTAGACGCTCCGTAGACAGCGGTTCCGTGGGCTGGGGCACAGTCTGACTGTGGTTTCATATGCCACTGGTCCTGTGCTTCCCAAGCTCGTGTGCCCACGTCCCTGGAGGGGCAGGGAAACGCGTGTCAAGTGCGTGCGAAGCCACTGATGTGAAGTGACGCCTGCCTAAAGCAGCGGTCCCCTGCTCCTCGGGGTTACGTGGGTGGGAGGGTGTGCGGGGCGCTTTTGTCGCCCATACTTTCCCTAAGGGCAGGAGTTCCCACCAGACTGATACCCAGACGCTGCTCGAGCCCATCTCTTTGGACTTTGCTTCTGGACTCTTCCAGGCGGCCAGAAGGTCTGTCCCCTCCACCAGATGCTCCACGGTAGGATGGAGGGACCCCGGTGTGGGAGCCAGAGCCCCTGTGTTATGCAGCTCCTATGGCCCCCCAGCCTCTCCGCCCCCCACCCTCCCGGCGAAGGCCGGGGTAAGGTGGCTGACCCATGTGAAACGCTCTGTGACCAGAAATGACGGGGAAGCTCCAGGCATTCTTGTCAGTTCCTTCGGTGGGGCCTCAGGGGCACAGGCTGCTTCCCAGACCCGGCCGGTTGAGTGAGGCAGAGCCCCGAGCAGCAGTGGAGTCTGGGTTCGGAAAGTTCTAGAAGCCTGATCCAGTGTGAGCTCCCCCCCCCCCCCGAACCGGACTCTCAGCCCACGTGACGCATGGTGCTGGGAACACATGCATGCTACGTGAGGGCGTTTCTAACAGGCTGCTGAACGCCGCCTTCCGCGGAGCAGGTCTCTGACACGTTTGAGAATTCCCAAGACCTCAGTCTCCCCATCTGAGCCTCAGTCTCCAAATGGGTCCAGCAGCAGCTCACAGGGCGTCCGAAAGGCCAAGGCGGCACTATGGCCGCAGGCTGCCTGGCCAGCGCCGGCCTCTCAGACACGGTCAGCGGAGGCTGAGGACAGGGGGGGAGGGGGCGGGAGGGAGGCTGTCCTCTTCGGTGCCGCCAGCCTCCGTTCCCGCTGTGGGTGAGCCAGCACAGGAGGGGAGCCTGCTTGCAGGGCGTCCGGTCCGGGATCTGAGTCACTGAACTCGTTAAGGAAGCCGATTTCCAAGGCCCGCCACTCTGCGGGCCCTCGGGCAGGAGGAATAAACAATTTCAGACTTCCAGAACTGCCTCCGATGACTGCGCCGGGTGAGCGGGCTTTCCGAGGCGGCGCTCAGACAAAGTGACCGCGATGTGAGTGCCAGAGGAAGCTCCCACGAGGGGGCTCTCTCCATCTATCAATAGATGAATCAATAAGTAACCAACCCAAGCGAACTGCAGAAAGGAAAGCAAGGCGGACCACAGACAGGCCAAATGAGGACTCTTCGGGGCCCTCCCGCCTCAGGCCTCAAACCCCTGCGGACCACGGCCCCGGGCCTCTGTTTACCCTCCGCAGGGGGGCCAGCCCCGCCCGCCTGTTCGCAGGGCAGTGACGGGGCAGTGAAACTAGCTTCCTTCTGGGACACAACTCTGGGGGGCTGCGCGCCAGAAACAGAAAACGGAAACTGAGCCCCTTCGTGCCCAAGGGTCTAAGCTGAAGGTCTACCAAGCCAGCGCCCGACTCACAGGCCCGCCGCACTCCTGGAAGGTGGAAGGGATGCTCCATCCAGAGAACCTTTCCTTATTAGAGGCACTGAGGTTAGTGTGACAGTCCAGGGGGGAACATCGGAACGGAAATGGAATTGCGGGAGATAAATAAAGCAGCTGGCACAAGAACACGCTCCCAGAATCTGTTTAGATGCCCAAAGCCAAAAGGAAAGAGCGATGCATTTTTAAAGGGCTGTAAGGGGTGGGCTGGAGGGGGGACGGTGTCACAGAGGAAATACTTTCTTAGAATGACTGTAATGAAGCTGGAAAACACACTGTTGTTTTTTTTTAATAAGCCGCTAAAGCTGAACACGCATGAGACTCCGACAAAGAGCAGAAAGCACTTGGCTAGGGTAAAAAGAGAAGCTTTGCTGCCTTCCTGAGCAAAGGCCGCCGAGACAGTAGCTTCGGGGAGGTCGTGCCGGGGTTGCCAGCTGGCTCAAGTTCAAGTTCTAAGGCAGCCAGGTCTCTGCGCCACACAGGCCCCCCGCGCCACGCACGCACGCGCAGCGTAAGGGGCTGCGGGGCCGCCCTGACCCCCTGGCCCACGCGGCAGGCCTCGGCTTCCGGCAGCTTCCCCGTAGCTCAGCCACTGACACGTCCATCCAGACCTTTGGGGAACCCCTCTGTGTTGCCAAATTGAGCCACCTCAGGGAGATCACCCATCCCCGAGATTCGTTTCCTGCCTCGGGTGCAGTATTTCCGCCTGAACTTGCCTCCACTGCCACGTCAGGACCCGGTGGACAAGTCTGATCTCATCCACGCCGTGGATCCGCTGATCAGCGCCTGACAGCCGGGCCTTGCCCCCGCCCTTCCCAGTCCAGGCCCTCCGGGGAGCACCAGGGCTTTCTGCGGCCCGTTCATGCTCCTAGACCTGGGGCGGGCAAACTTTTTGACTCGAGGGCACAATGGGTTCTTTTTTTTAAAATATATTTTATTGATTTTACACAGAGAGGAAGGGAGAGAGATAGAGAGCTAGAAACGTCAATGAGAGAGCAACATCGACCAGCTGCCTCTTGCACATCCCCTACTGGGGACATGCCTGCAACCCATGTACATGCCCTTGGCCGGAATCGAACCCGGGACCTTTCAGTCTGCCACAGACCGACGCTCTACCACTGAGCCAAACCGGTTTCGGCCACAGTGGGTTCTTAAACCGGACCGGAGGGCCGGAACAAAAGCAACCTGGCCGTGCTGGCACTCTCATGTTGGGCTGCTGGTGAAGGAGCGGAGGGGAGAGCAAGAGCACCCTCCGCTCTTTCGGCTCCGGGGGGCCGGATAGAACAGCCGAACGGGCCGGATCCGGCCCTCGGCCGTAGTTTG
Organism: Vespertilio murinus; assembly: GCA_963924515.1. Classification (NCBI taxonomy): domain Eukaryota; kingdom Metazoa; phylum Chordata; class Mammalia; order Chiroptera; family Vespertilionidae; genus Vespertilio; species Vespertilio murinus. The sequence goes on along the minus strand of OZ004719.1, from coordinate 17,810,619 downwards.
CCCACGGCTGTCCTAGACTCTCACCCACGTGTCGCAGGCGCGAGCACACCCCCATTTCCAGGCGAGGGGACAGGACGTCCTGTTTAATATCTGCCACACCTGAAGCATGTGGCCCCTGGGGGGCAGCCCTGTCCTGGGTGCAAAGGCGGGGAGTTGGCAAACCGACAGGAGAGAGTCTGCAGGTGGCACAGGGCGGATGGGTGCTGACCCACAGAGCTCGCCGCCTGCTGACACAGGGCACGGCCAGGGCGGAGGCAGGTGCGGTGGGTCCCGGCCTCTGGCAGGCCGGCTTCCCCAGCACTCGGGGAGGGAGGCCACACCTCCTGTCCCCAGCACACTGCGACCCGGGCTCCGCAGGTGTTACCCTTAGCAGCGGTGGTCACTCCCAAGCTCCAGTCTCAGAACAAAAACCTGCTTATTTGGGCTTTTTTTTTGTAATTAGATATTAATGCTCTGTTTTACTGCATGTACAGCCTGCTAGCGTCTTGACCACCTGCAAACATCTTTAGTGAAAACATGAATAATAATAAGGGTTTCGCAAAATGCCGCAGCCCCGCGGTTTCCCGGGGCCAGCCATGAGCTCATCAGGGCTGGGATCTCACAGCCAAGAGAGCGAAATCGCAGGCGGGTGCTCCAACCTGCTCCTCTGTGAGGGACGCATCATCCGGAGTGAGCGCATCCTGGCGGTTCTCCCACTCCTCCCCTCCTGCCGGAGGATCTCTCCCCTCGCTTGCTCTGGTGTCAGACCCTCCGCAGGGAGCAGCCTGGGCCATCACCCTGGGCAGGTCCGCCGTCCGGCCCAGCTGGGAGTCACCGTCTCTCTTTCCCGCCCGGAGACATCACAGGGCGACCACCGTGGAGGGAGGCCTCTGGCTTTCTTCCCACCGCTGGCAGTCACGCCCAGGAAGCCCGAGTTCAAGCCAGTTGCCTTGGCCTCTCTCATTCCGTTCCCTCCCGTTTTCTCTTAAAAAGCAGCCCCAGATAACGGTCCCTTAGGCCGCAGCCAATCGGGAACAACGTTGTTCTAGGTTTCCGGGGGAGCCTTTTCTGTAGCGTTTCCTCCATGGGCCGCCGCCCAGGCCTGAACCTTGCCCCTGCTCCAGTGTGGGTTCCTTCGCAGACGTGCGTTCCTCCTCTGCTGGGTGGTATGGCGGTGAAAGGGTGGGCTGGGCGTGGGAAACGTTGGGAGGATACACTTCATGTAAGGCTCCTGGCCCGCCGTCTAGTGTCCTTTCTGACCATGCAAGGACACGCCCCTTCCCACGTCTGTAGGCCTCACTGCCGGCCCCCCCACCTGTCCTCAACTGCGCAGTAGCCGGCCCAGCCGGTGTGGCTCAGTGGTTGAGCGTGGACCTATGAACCAGAAGGTCACGGTCTAATTCCAGGTCGGGGCACACGCCCGGGTTGCTGGCTGGATCCCCAGGAGGGGAGTGCAGGAGGCAGCCAGTCCACGATTCTCTCTCATTGACGTTTCCATCGCTCTCCCTTCCTCTGGGAAATCAATAAAAATATATATTTTTAAAACTGTCTAGCGGGCCACCACACTCTGCCTGTAAGCTGCAGAGTGAGAGGAGCCAGGTTAGGCTCCGCGTGTGGCCACAGATGGCGCGTTTCCCAGCGTGGGAAACACGTGGACCGAGGGATACCCTCGGGCTGGGACCTCCAACTGGGACCCCCCGACCTGCCATCCCTGCTGGTCCTGCAAGTGCCTGTCAGCCCCCCTGCACTGGGACACCCCTTCCCCTTCTCCCCGTTCAAACCCAGACTGCGTGTACGCCACCCGGATTTCCCGGAAGAGAATCTCATCCTCTCTCCTTCCAGTGAGGGGGAAAAACACATCTTTTTCCTTAATCATTCTTGGCACTTCTGCCTGGAAGGCTGGGTGCTCTCTGGCCTTTCAACTCAGAGCCATTCAGTTTCTGCTGCATGAACCGGGGTGTCTGCTGTCCCTCTGTCCCTCCGTGGCAGCAGCTGGCTGCACATTCACCCCCACGCTGGCCTGCCCAGGCCAGGAGCCACCAGCCTAGTGGCTCCTGACCCGGCTCAGCACCTGGTACCTGGTAACCTGGCGAAAACAGCCAGAGGGCAGCATCTCATGTCCCTGTCCTGGCAGATGACGCCGAGGCACCACCACCAGACCAGGGCCTGGCATTACCCGCTCCCGACAGCTCCCGTGGGTGCAGTGCCCCCTCCTGCCTTCAGGGATGGCGTCTGTTTCAGAGGCGCTGCGCGCACCCAGCGGTGGCCACGGGGAGCGGGCCATCTCTGCCCGGAGGAGGCCGGGCCTGCACCCCGCGGCCCGGGCGGCCCTCTCCACGCCTCCCACCCACGCCCTTCCCGGGAAGTCCTTCCTCTCCATTGGCGCCCCGGCCCGGTTCCCTTGGAGTTTCCCGGCCCAGGTCTCGGCTCCCGGGAACGCCCCCGGTGAGCGGGCGGTCCGCAGGGGGCGTGCCCGGGGCGCAGGGGCGCGGACTGCCCGGGGGCGGGGCGGGCGGGGCGGGGGCGGCCGGCGGGCGGGCGGGGGCGGCCGGCGGGCGGGCGGGAAGGCGGAGGGCGCGGCCGGCGCGTGTGCCCGAGTCTGTCCGAGTCCGAGGCCCCGCGGAGGTGAGCGGCCCGGGGGTGGGACGCCCTGAGCCCAGCTGGTTCAGGAGGCTCAGCCGAGACCTCGGGGCCGGAGGAGCCGGAGCGAAACCTCCAAAATGCGCGGCGCCGGCCGGCCGGCGGGCGGGGCAGACGGAGGGCGCCTTGGCCGGCGCAGGTAGGCTGGGCGCCCCGGACCCCGCGCCCCGCCGGCCCCGCCCCGCGCCCAGCGGATCCAGGTCCTGCGACGGCAGCACCTCGGACCCAGGACCCAGGACGCGCCCGGAGCCTTCCCGTCGGCGGACGGAGCGGTGAGTGTGTGCGCGCTCCCCGTGGGCGCCGGGAGTTAACGCCGCAGCAGCCGCCGTCTGTTGGGAGGGAACCTGGGCTCGGTGCTTACTGCAGGGGGAGACCGGCGCCCAGGGGTGGCGTCCAGGGCCGCCTGCCCCCGGCCCTTCGGGACGTGGGCTCGGGCCCTGCCGGGAGGTGTGGATGGGGGTTCCCCGCGGTCCGGGGCTGCGCGCGCGCCTGGCGGTTGGGCGGGGCGGGCGGGCGGGCGGGGCGCCCTGACTGCCCGGGACGTGGGAAAGGGACCGGCATTCCGCGGGCGACTGAAGAGGCCGAGGCCCGAGACCCTCCAAAAAGTTCTCTTCCTCCTCGGGACTAGCCCAGGTGGAGCCCGGGCTCCCGGCTAAGAGAGTGGCCCGAATGAAAACCCGGCCTGGAGCCGGGGTGGAAGGGGGCCGGCCCGCCTGCCTGGCTCCCCGCTAAGGCCGGGGCAGACTGCTTCCCCACTTCTTTCCTCTCCAGAAGGTCCCTCCGCCAGCCCTCACCCCACCCAGGAAGGCAGCTGGAGGGACACAAGGAGCCCGGATTCCCCGGTGGTTCTGCAGAGCTTCAAGGACACTCAGTTTTGTAATAAGAGAGTTAAGTAAACGGTAGCTCCTAGCTCCTGGGGAATGCCAGTCCTGCTGACCCGAAGGGAAGCAGCCCAGCAGGCTGTCCCCGGGTCCTGCTGAATGAGGACAGGGATCCAGAGTGCGCTGGAGCATCGCTGAAGCTACTTCCTCCCAGAGCTGCTGCCTGAAGCTAGTTTTAAGGACCCCTCATTCTCCCCCCCCCCCCAACTATATGTTTATTGATTTGAGAGAGGAAGGGACAGGAAGAGAGAAAAACATCAGTGATGAGAGAGAATCATGGATGGGCTGCCGCCTGCAAGCCTCCCGCTGAGGATCCAGCTGGCAACCTCCCCCCCCCCCCGCCCCCCGCATGTGCCCTGACCTGGAATCGAACTGTGGCCTCCTGCTTGAAAGGTCGGCACTCAACCACTGAGCCATGCTGGCGAGGCAGGCCCCCTCATTTTGAAGTCCCATTGGCCACTGAGAGATTCTGGAGTCATACGACTTAGAAGTAGCATCGACCTGTCTTGTTCCTACAAATGGTTTGCAAGCAGCACCTAAAGGCTTGGGACAGGCCTTGCTAAGCGGTCTATGACGCCTCCCCCGGGCCCAGGGCTGGGAAGTCTGACCAAGTTCCCTCCGAAACCCCGGTCCCCCTCTCCAGCACAGACTCAGTTTTAGGAGAGGAACGCATTACCAAAAACCAATATTTAGTGGCCAATACTTCTGCCCTTTTCCCCAAAGATGAAACCCCGGAGAATAACGCGCTCCGCAAGCTCAGTGACTGCTTTCACCAGTCACACCCATCCCACCTGACCATTCACTCAACACAGACTGGACCTACTGTGCGCCGCGCAGTCTGTCCGGACCGTGGAGTCCCCAAAGAATGAGGCAGTTTCTGCTTGTGAGGACCCACAGTCTGATCAATAAGACCTACCGATACCAACACAAACCGTAGTTCAGAATAATTGGAATAATCCACATCCTAATGACAGCGGCCCTGGGACACTGAGCAGTCCCGGGGGGGAGTGATAAGCTGCCCAGCAGTTATCTGCGGAGTCTGCGCTGCTGGAGGGCTGGGTGGGCCGGGTGGCGGTTGGGTGTCTGAGCCAAAGGAAGACTGTGTGCCAAGTCAGGGGCAGGCTGGGGAAATGCAGGTCATGGGGAGAACAGGAGCGGACTAAGAGCGGGGAGGCGTTTGGGGTGAAGCAGGGAAAGGCCATGGTCAGATTTGTGTTTGAGGCGACAGCTAACGGCCAGAGGGAAGCTGGCTTAGAGAGATGCGATGCAGGGACGGGAAGGACCTCAACTAAGGTGGTGGCAGGGGACACTGAGGGGAGAGAGAGCGCCAGTGTCGTTTCTGAAAGGAGATTCAAAGTACCTGCTGCCCAACTGAAGGTGGTGACGGAGGAGTGGGCGGGAGAGAGGATGCTCATCGGGTTGGGCTGGGGGCGGGGGAGGGCAGTGTCTGTGGAGGACACCATAGAACTACAGGAGGAGTGGGCCTGGGACGTGGGCTGGGGGAGGAGAAGGCATTGACATTTCAGACACCTGTAAGTTGGATATCGCAGGGAAGGTGCCGGGGGACTCAGGTGGTCGGCAGTGCGTGCTCGGGGTGGGAGCTCAGAGAGAGGGAGGCTCTCCAGAGGTTGTGGGAAAAGCCGCGCTGGAGGCGGCTGAGGCCTCCGTGAGACCATGCGGGTGCCCGGAGCCTTGAGAGATTCTTGAGTCAGAAGACTTAAAGGTAGCACGGACACCACTGACTTCCACTGACTGACTCCCAGGGCTTTGCCCAGATGCCTGGCAGGCGATATCCGAGCTATCGGGAGAATCCTTGGCTAACGGCACACAGGTGACTACATGCCGATCCCCAGGCACCACTGCCCAGTGTGAGGAATGAATGCTCTCTAACACGTGCGGCTCTTTGGCCCCTGGAGGGTGGCTCTTCCACAAAATACCACGGCCTGGGCGAGTCTGTTTTGAAGAAGCGGCGTTAGAAGTTTAAGTTTAAAAAGTTTGGCTCTCAAAAGACATTTCAATCGTTGTAGTGTTGGTATTTGGCTCTGTTGACTAATGAGCTTGCCGACCACTGCGCTAGAAGATCAACTGTAAGATCTGCCAAGACCTCTACAAGTCTAGCAATTGCACCTGTGAGGGAGGGTTCCGCCATCATCCAAGAGGAGGCTTTCTCAGACTAATTCTAAGCCCCTATAGGATTGCCCTTCAGGTCTGGCTGCCCCTGCCCAGGTTAGGATCTTATGGAAGAAAAGAAACCTTGAACTTGGAACTAGACAGACATGGGTTCGCTTCTTGCCCTGACCACTGACCGGCCGCCCTCGAACAAATCTTTAATCACTCCCCTTGTATTTAAAATGGTGCTGACGGATTGTTACTCAGCAGGGCAGTGTTGAAATCAGAACCAAAATGGAAAAGCATGTAGATTTACCGTGCTTCACACCTCGTAAGGCTTAGAAAGAGGTGAGGGCTTCATTGTCGTGGCTCCTCTCGGAGCTAGGAGGTGGGACTGGGAGGGGTAGGATCCGAGCGGCATCTTGGGCCCAGGACCTGCAGCTCTTTCACGGCAAGAAATGTTTTTAGGCAGCAATTGCGTCTCCTGTCCTGTCCACACGTCTGCTCTGGCTCCTTCTTTTTACTCCTCGCCTACAGCGGTCAGAGCCCAGAGAAGTGGGCGCTTTACTGCACGAGGGCTCCTGGGGGCCCCCGGGGCTGAGCCGCCAGTCCTCCCCGCGCTCGGCCCCGGCCACCCAGAGGGACCGCTCTTCTCTGATCCCCACCAGCAGTGGCCCCGAACCCCAGCATCGGCTCCCGCCCTGGGCGTGCCTGTGATTCTCCCTCTGTCCCAGGCAGGGAGGCCTGGCATATTCCAACCAAGTGCAGCTTGCAAGTTATGCCAACATCAAAACGTTCAAGTCAACAGGCTTCCGACAGGGCTGGCTGTTGATGCAAAAGAGGAAGTAACCGCACACTCAAAGACTTCAAGTGGAAAAACACCCACCCCCTCGCTTCACAGGTGAGCAAACCAAGGCTCAGGGAGGCAAAGTGTGTGCCCGGGTCAACAGCTGGTTAAGGGAGGGGCGGAAGCTCGGTCTCTCCGCTCAGGAATAGACGACGCCCTGGGATTGTCACCTGGAGCTTCTGCCCCTCACACACCGGACCTCACACACAGGCACCGGAATGCTGGCCGAGGCCAGACACACACACTGCCCTGGGAGCCGGCCCTTCCCCCCGAAACTCCCGGGGAAACTGGGGGCAGATCTTCGAGAATCCCCGAAGACCCCAGGGTAAGGGGGACAGCGTTGGATGCTCGGTGAAATGTGCCGTGAAGACTGTACCGAGGCCGGTGGACAGGCCAGCATGCCACACACACGGGTCCACGGTGGCCACTCGTGAGCACGGCTCCAGGCACATCACAGAGAGCTCACGGGACGCGGCACAGGCACCGGGAGAGAGAAATGGGCCACAGCCTCTTCCCTCTCCGAGCAGCAAAAGGAAAAGCTACGCAAGTTCTTGGAAGGGCAGCCCCCAGGGCCACGGAGCTCCACATGGGCTGAGCAGCCCGTCAGGTCACCCGGGGGCCGGGAGCCAGGAGCCGGGAGCCAGGAGCCGGCCTTTGGTGGAGGCTGGACCAGGGAAGCCGAGAATGAACATCACCGGAACCGAGATTCCTCTCTCGGGGTGGCTCCCGGCTTTAGAGGGGGGTGTGGGGCAGGGACAGAGGAGGGACAGAGGAGTCCAGCAGCTGGGCATCATGGGAACCGACCCGCAGGCAGTGAACGTGCCGCGTCTTCACCTGAGTGACACGGGACCGTGGCCACGCCAACGAGAGGTACGGCCCTTCCCACCAGCCTGGGAGCTCCACCGGGGACGGTGCCAGCCTCCCAGCGCGCCTCGCTGCCCGAGCATGGCCGTGACCCCCCGACTCCGGGCGCCACTCAGGGCAGTGGCCTGAGACCACCCAGGAATAATGCTGGGGCCATAGGGACCTGCCCAGAGGGACCGGGAGTCAAATTCCACCAACGTCCGCGGCCCCCACGAGTTTTCAGTGCAGGCTGGGCTGTTGGAGCTAAGAATTCCAAGCACACATGGTCCCCCACCCGCCTGGTGGCTTTCGGAGCCCATCACCGCTGGATATGCCCCCGTATGCCCGGGAGGAGCCAGCCCTGCAGGCCTGCCCCCTCCATCAGGCCCGTTTCTGGGGAGGGACTGATGGCCTCCAGCCTCCTCTGTCACCTGCCGTCCACGCCTGACCGGAAACGCTCCCGCTGCCCAGCGTCCACAGCCTGCTGAGCCGCAGTGGCCGCGGTGAAACAGTCACCCCCAGCTACTGAGACGGCGCCCCCTCGCCCCATCGTGAGGCCGCCGCACCTGCGGCCTGGACGCCGCCTGCCGGAGCTCTCCTGGTTTCGGGTTAGAAACGCAGGTCCCGCCCGCGGGCAGCTGCCCAGGGCCGCCTCTGGTTCCGGGGAAAGGCAAGGTGGGCTCAGACTCGCCGACGCCCGGCCACGGTGCTCGTCGGAGCTTTGAGAGAGGACACTGTGGGCCCTCGGAGGACAGAGCCGACGTCAGCTGTTCTCAGGACAGACGGCAGGACTCCCAGCCGCCACGGAAAGAACACCTCAGGCCCACGCGGACCTGCCCGCCCTGTCTGTTCAGGGGAAGGACACCGTCACAGAGCATGTGCCATGGGGGAAGGAGGTCCCAGCTCCTTCCTGACGGACATTTTCCAGGAACAAGTGATTAGTGGTTTTAAAAAAAAGTGTTCCTTCAGTAGGAACATTTAAACCCCTGAGGTGTGTGGTCATTCAACATTTGCTTTTGGAGTGAATGAAGAAATTCACACCAAAAAAAACACACACACAAAAAAAACCCAGCTATGACATTTTCTATTTCTTAAGCAATTAACAATGGAAACTGGACCATTCTTTTCCACTTACCCGCTATAGATTTCAAGCCACTTTGCATTATATCTTTCCACGTTATTTTTACCTGGGAGAAATCCACATCACATAAAATTAACCATTTTAAAGTGAACAATCCAGTGGCATTTAGCACGTTCACGATGCTGTGTAACCTCCACTTCAATTTTCATCACCCCAAAATAAACTCCTGTTCCCACTGAGCAAGCACCCCTAATGCTCCCCCTCCCCCGCCCCCGGCAGCCGCCGGCCTGCTGGCTGTCTCTGTGGAGTTATCTCCTCTGTTGTCCTATGTAAGTGGAACCATACAACGCATGACCTTAGTGTCTGGCTTCTTCATCTGGCATAATGTTCTCAGGGTCCACCGTGGCCGAGCTTGGTGCTTTTTCGTGACTGAGTGACAGCCCATTGCCTGTATTTAGCACCATGTTTACCTATTCCTCTGTTGATAGGCTTTGAGGCTGTTTCCACTTTCTGACTATTGCGAATATGGGTGTACAGGGTTTGTTTCTGAGTACTTACTTCCCGTTGCTTTGGGCACATACCTAGGAGTGGAATTGCTGGATCATTTGGCAATTTTTAGTTTAAGTTTTTGAGGAACTGCCAGGCTATTTTCCCTTCCCTCATTTTTTCTTTTTTCTTTTTTTTAATATAGAGATAACAGGATGTATAGTAAGCTACTTTATGTTTATTTTATTTTATTGAGGGTTTTTTTTTTACAGAGAGGAAGAGAGAGAGGGATAGAGAGCTAGAAACATTGATGAGAGAGAAACATCGACCAGCTGCTTCTTGCACACCCCCCACTGGGGATGTGCCCGCAACCAAGGTACATGCCCTTGACTGGAATCGAACCTGGGACCCTTCAGACCGCAGGCCGACGCTCTGTCCACTGAGCCAAACTGGTTTCAGCTCCCCCACTTTCTTATCAACATACTTGTCAATTCCCTTTCCTTTCCAGAAGATAATACGTATATTACCTGGCGCACTTTTCTATGCCGAGTCCCTTATTTGTTGCCTTTGGTCTCACAAATTCACGAGAGATATTGCCTCTTGTCCAGAAACAGAGTTATTTGAATGCTTAAAGAAAATACTAACTCGGTAGGCAGCAACAGCTAACAACAGCAGCATCCACGGAGTGTTGTGTGTGTGTGCCGGGCACTGTAGTAGCCGCTCCACCTCCTTCCTCTCATTCAGCCCTCATGACGGCTCAGCTGCCGTCCCTATGGTGCAGATGAGGAAACCGAGGTCTCTACCAAGAGCTGAGTGTTCTTCCCCGGCTCCGGCATTATTTATCTGTGACCTTTGTGACCCTCGGTAAGATCAGGCGCCCCCCGGTGTCCTCTGGTGCCCCCGCTCTGTTGAGCTCCCAGAGCACAGTCTCTGGTCCATAGGAGCTGCTCCTTAAACACGGGCTCATCAACATGTGCTTGTGCAGATGGCTCTCCCGGCCCCTGTCAACTGGCACGTGACCTCAACGCCTGGGACCTCAATCTCAACTCAGACTTCTCAAAACAGACGTGGCCCAGGGACCAGGGGAAGGAGATGGTCAGACAGATAGTGAATGAGGTGTGTGTGTGGGGGGGGGGGTATCTCTCACCCAGGCCTTGGCCCAGGCTGCGGGTGGAAACACAGTGAGCATGTGCTAAGAATCCAGAAAGCTGTAGAAGAAACAAAACCCCTTCATGGTCACGTCGGCCTCACGGGCTTCCAATTTGCAACCTGTGATCGAGGCTTGCCCCTCCTGGGAGAATAATCTCGTGTTTTCCAGCAACCTGCGCTAAGTGCTAGCGGTATTGCTGCCTGGGTAGCTAACTGAGTATGCGCAGGAGCGGGGTGGCCGCTGGGAGGTGGGGGAGGGAGAGAAAGAGAAAGAACTAGAGCCGACTAGAACCAGCTTGGTTGCCTTTGTGACCCCAGATTTGAAATCAGGATCATCACCAACTTTAAGAACATACAGAGGGATCAAATGTGCTTCAAGTTGGAGGAGGAGGAGGCTGACTGCTCCCTTTCCACTGAGGTTTCTTACATAACTGCTTTAATGGCCAAACACGTACAGCGTCCCATCGGCCACCCAGCTCTGTCCCGGGGCCCGGGAAGGGAGTGCGGGGGGGAGAACGTGTCCCAGCCGCCCTTCTCCGGGCCACCAAGGAGGATCCTCCGGCCTGCGGCCAGGCTGCTCGGATCCACGGGCCAGAACCGGTGGCTGGAGGGAGTTGAGGAAGTGTTGCCGTGGTAACGGAGGGAGTTTGGAAACCTCCAGATCTGACACCCCCGATGGACTCCTCAGAGGCAGCTCTGCTTTCTTGGACAACCTGGAACCCGCCATCCCCTCCGCCGGCACCAGGTCACCCAGCTCAGGCCACAGCCCCGAGCCCAGCCCGTGCCCCGGCGGAGTGCCCGCTGCCTCCTTGCTGCTCCCGCCACCACCTGTCCCGTTTCCCTGGGGATGCTCCACTAGTCTGCTTCCTCCTCCGCTCCCTGTGCTCGTCCGTCTCCCACAAGAACAGGCTGTGTCTGTGGTTCACTAGGCATCCGGCCAGGTAGCGGCAGGAGAGCAGGCCTGGGAGAGCCTTAGACAACGGAGGTCCCCGTCCTCGTGCGCACAGTGGGTGCTCGACACCTGCAGCCGGACTGCGGGTGGCGGGCATGGCAGCTCCTGGCCCCTCCGGCCTCAGTGGCACCAACAACCCAGGCTCAGGAAAGGAGGGAATCGCCAGCAGAGCATGCCTGCCTTAGGGGAGACCACGGAAGAGCCTTTTGCAGGAACTGAGGCAGCGAGATGCTGAGCGCCCACACACGTGGGCTCTACCCACTGACTCAGCAATGGGGCATTACCACGTGGGATTCCGGCTCCTAACTCGGAAATGTCAGAACACAGCCAGCTCGGGGCTCTCCAACAACACGGAGCCCCGCTTTCAAGCGGCGTCGTGTGTGTGTGTGTGTGTGTGTGTGTGTGTGTGTGTGTGTCCGGCACGGGGCCCGTGAGGCTGAGGCCCCTCTCCATCGAGGCCAGCCATCTTGGGATGTCCGGTCTCGCCTCCGTCACCTCTGACCTTGGCACCCACAGCCTCACCCGAGAGTCAGAAGTAGCAAGAGGCCGGCAGGGTGCACCTTCGCTCCAGCGATCGCCCAAGACTCTGGCACCTGCGCCCAGGCGGCAGGAGTCCGCCCCAGACGGTGAACCGCACTGCGATGCGTTTCCCCAGGGCGCCGTCTGGCCGGTGCTGGCGTGAGCCCAGGACGCTGCCCACACCGCCAAGTGACCTCGGGTGTTTGCGGGGAGAATGGTCACATGGTCCCGACTGTGAGACCTGGGCTACTTCCCTTCAGGGAGCCTCAGTTTCCTCCTCTGTAAAACGTTCATTAATTCTGCAGATACCTCCCAAGAGCAAACACGCCCCCAGTGGTGGGGTGCCGTAAAGGGAACAGATCCTGTGAGAGGATTAGATTAACCAGGAGCCCAAGGCAGGGGGGCGGGGGGGGGGGGGCTGTTGCCCGGGACCCTGGGGCACAGGGCGGGGCTCTCCCCTCCACGAGGCCAGGGAAGGTTTCCCAGGGGGAGCGCTAGTTCAGCGAGGCCAGGGCAGTGGTCGGGTGGGACTGGGGAGCACTGGGGGTTCCAGATAAGGAAGCCTGTGTGGGCCCCAAACCGGGGAGGACCGCAGATCCCAGGGAGCCTGAGAAACGGAGGCCCGTGGCCGCAGAGGTGCCGGCCCAGTTCCCGGGCTCCTGTCCATTTTTAGGACGTGGGGCAGTGAGGGAGCATCCCGCTGGGACAGCCAGCGCTGCTGCTGTCAACTGACACTGACCACTGCTCTCTAGCTTATCCAGCCCCTGCCCACAGGCCGTGGGCCCGGCAGGAGTGCTTGCAGAGCCTTTGAAAAGTTAAGCTGAGTTACAAGTGCAGGGTCCCCGATGGACCTTCCCCCCTCACCAGTGAACCAGGCCAGCCACCCGGTGTCCGCGGGCCGGGGAGCCATTACTGGGGAGTTTTTAATCTCCGCCCGCCCCCCCCTTCCCAAGGGAGCGGGAGATAAATAGCCGTTTCTTCCTGATTGCTTGGGTGATATTTCATTTCAGCTCCTAATCAGATTTTGCCCGAGGGAGAAAGTGGGCTATTAATAGAAGGGTTTTTTTAAATTGTAATATTTGTGATTAACCCTGCACTGCCCCCAGCTCCGGCCAAGGCGTCCTTTGGTTGACCAGAGAGATCAGGTCTGAAACACGGGCCCTACTGTGTCCCCTGCCCCCCAACTTCCGGGGCCTCCCTGGGGCCCATCACAGCAAACCCACGTGTGGCGTCTGTCTCTCGCCGGCCTTCCTGAACCCCTCACCCCCCGCTCTGCCTCGGAGGGTTTCTGCCCCGCCACCCAGGCCCGCGCCCTGCTCCTGGCACCCCAACTTCCTTCTCCCTCCCAGTGTCCAGCCCTCCGGGGGACGACATTGGCACAGGGTCCAGCACAGCCTCCACCTCCTCCACGCCCCTCCCCCCAAACCCAAGCAACATTGGCCTCTCCTTCCTCATGTGTGTGCGCTTTGGGTTTTCTGATACTCACGTTTGGCCTCGAATCGCTGTGGTGCTTTTTGGAAATGAAAAGGGCGTGTCAGTTTGGAAAGGGCTCAGGATGCTCTCATGTTGCTTTCACAACAACACGGGGGCGGGGGGGGCCGCTGGCCCCTGGCCCCTGGCCCAATGCTCTGAGCTTCGGTAAGAAACACCCCTTGGAAGAGCCAGCTTCCCCACCCCTGTCCTCCCTCCGCACCACGTTGGTCACAGTAGATTTGTAACTAGCGCTTCTTGAAATAACCCATGTGCAACTTCAGGAAGAGTAACTCAGATGGCACATTCTATTGATGCAAATAATGGTGGTTTGCACTACTAGCTTCTTCGTATACAGAGACTGTGCTTGCAGCATGAGCTTTATGTGTGCGGAGGGAGACTGGCACCCACTCTACACAACCCTCCCGCCGCGGGGCATGGGGTTAACCACCAGCAGCACCGGCCAGGCCTCGGGGCGGAGGGTGGCATGTGCTTCTCCGAACCGGCTCAGCAGGGGACATGCTCCGTGCTGGGCCAGCCCTGGGGAAGCCTGGGCCCCCGGACAGCCCGGCGAAAGCCGCCCGGTGGGGGTGGGGGTGGGGTGGCCATCCCTCTGCCCGCCTGGACTCACGCGGGAGCTAACTTCCCAGGATCTGCAGGCCCCTTGGCACCTGCTCAGCTGAGGTGTGGTTTTGCCACGCCCCCGGGATTCCTGTGAGGACTCCAGATAGCAGTCCAGCCCTGCCCCTGAGGGCGCACTCGCAGGCCCGGAGCTTCCACAGCGTCCATGCTGGATTACTTAGAACTTGGTGCACGTGACCCGACCTTCAAACCACAGCCCTGCCCCGGTGTCCTTCCATCCAGGCCACACTGCGATCACTTTCCTCATTTTGGGGTGGAGAAACTGAGGCCCAAGGCAACATGGGAGCTTACAGGGCAGAATTTGAGCCTCCCCTGCCCGTGGTCATCAGGCCGCCTTCCCGCCAAGCACCCTCCTGTGGCCTGCAGGCGCCGTACACACAGCCAGGTGAGGCAGAGGCAGAGCGGCCTGCGGGCTCTCCCGGAGCGACCTGCTCCCCCTCAGGCCCCGAAGGACACCTGTCCCTGATGTGACGGCCCAGCTAACGCCCATCCCAGACCTCCCCTGCGCTGACCTTCGAGGCAGGTCACACTGAGCCTCAGGTTCAGACCGTTATTCTATCAAAATGTGCCCACCCGCGTCCCAGTTCTTCCAGCCCTGATGCTGGGAGGGTTAGTCTGATAAAGACACGCATTCTGTGCTGCCGGCGGGAGATAAAGCTTAGAGGCCGTGAGGCCGCCCTGCGGGGCCACCAGACAAGGTCTACGTTTCCCGCCTCATGCCCCACTCCCCATGGTCCACGAGCTTTCCAGAAAGTCTTCACAAAGCTCTGGGGTCTCCAGGCTAGGATGGAGGAGAGATTGGGGGGCGGGGTGAGGGACTGAGGCCGAGGAGAAGGTGTGTGCTGTGTACTGGTACGCATGTGTGTACACGTCAGCATCTGTGGGGCACCCCGGCCCCCGCGGTTTCTTCTGTCCATTCTCCCCAATGCTTATGTGCACACGTTACAGGTAAGCCTTCAGGGTGCTCACATGGGTGCTCTGCGTTCCAGTTACTCACCACCCTGTCACCCTGTGCAAAGCCTGCAGGGACAGGAGGGGGCAGGGGAGCAGACAGGAAGTGACGCCCCAGCCACACCAGCTCCTCTGCACAGGCCCTGCTGGGGGGTCAGAGAGGGACAAGGGGGGTGGGGGAGGGAGGGAGGGGCAGCTGGCGCTGAGGGTCTGGGCGCCCCACACTGTGTCTGAGCCACACTGGACCGGACAGCTCTGCCGCCTCCGCTGTGGTCTGGCCTTTACATTTTGAGCCTTAATACTGCAGCAAAGCAGCTCTGGGCTTTTAATTGTCCCGAACTTCTGTTAACGTTCAATGAAGGAGGAAATGGGAAGGAAGATAAACCCGTATCTGCATTGCTGTTGAGTTGCATAATTGTATATTTTCGCCACCCCATTAGTTTCGAGTATCCCAGCCTACCGATCTCTCCCTGGCCACCACGGGAGAAATGAATCAGCCACGCGGTTATTGCTGCAAGGTGTGCAGAACTCCGAGCTCCCTCCTGCAATGTGAAGGGGAATTACACAACTTCTGACTGAAGGCCTGTGCTTTAATCACCACCTGAGCGGGAGACCCGGCATCACACAAGTGCCTGGTTGTCTCCTTGCTTTTTCAAAACACACTTTCCCTCCCAGAGGGTGTGACGCGGGAAGACTTGGCCCTCCGTTGCCTGTGGAGCGGAGGAGGCCCGCCCTCCCGCCCACTGCACTCGGCGGTGACCTCAGAGCCTCCGCTCACCGGCTCCAAAAATAAACCCACCTAGGCACCTACCACACCCACAGGCACTGGCTCCACGCTCTCAAACGAGTGGGTCTGAGAAGTAAAAATGAGAGCTGTGTGTCCAAGGTATGTCATCACTGTAACCATGGCTACGGCTTGATTAGCCCAAACACCAGGATGTGGTCGGATCAGCTAGACGCATACGGCCAAGACGTGTGAGTGGTGACACGGCGTGCGCCCGCAAATTCTCCAAATTGGACACAGGGCCGACAATGATGCCGATTCATAAAGGACCAGGGGGGACGGGCGGGGCGGGCTGCGCCCCTAAGAGCCGCCCAGGGTTCTCACTCGGGCTTTAATTCAGCTTTTTGCTGTCCTCCTCCACCAGGCCACGGCCATGCATTTCCACGGCACTTTTCCCTCCCCGGCGTCCTTCTCACACACAGTCTGCGTGGTCCTCACAACAATCTCGAGAAGTTCCTGGGCGGGCGGATGCTTCGTAGCTCAGATGGGGGAAAGGCTCAGGGAGCCGGACCGGCCGGCCACGGTCAGGCGCTTGGAGGAAAGTGACCGGAGACTGAGCGGGGCCCTCCGCCTCCCGCTGACGCCCCTCTCCACCCTCTGTCCCGTCCGGGGCGTCTGACAGCTAATCCTTCCTCTCGCCACCGTCCCTGCTCCTCGTCTGTTCGTCAGGCACCCAACTGGGGGTGACAGCCGGGGAGTGAGGCCGCCTCTGCCTTTTCCTGTTTCTCTGTGCCAAGCCCCCCGGGGGGGGGGGCCTGTCCCCTACACAGATGACAGCACCCAGAAGAGGCGATGTGGTCCCCACTCCAGCCGGAGTGGACAGGGCGGGAGCACCAGCTTGAGCGGCCCGCAGGGCCCGGGGGAAGCAGGCAGGGGACAGGGGTGTGCGACCGGGGGACACAGGCCCTTCGGAAGCTCTGGCCGCCCTTGGCCGTGTGGCAGGTTAGCGTGGCCAAATTCCAGGACTAGCTAAAGGTTGAGAACTTCACATGCAATCAGAAGAGGGAAAAAATTAAAACAAAGGTGCCCGTGAGGTGGCTATCATCCCCGGTACCCACTGTCATGGGTGATATTCTTCTGAACTTCTCACGTGTTTGCTCCTATGAAATGTGAGCTGCTGGAAGGCTCCGAGGTGTCTTAATTAACCCAGAGTCTATCCATCAGGTGCAGGCTTTAGACTGCTGGATGGAGGGGCAGTGGGTGAACACCCCCACATCCTGAGGATAGAGGTTACAGCAGGATCTGGGGGTTCAGATGGGACTGTAATCAAACCTCTTCTGAACTTCAGCAGCCAAGTAGCCCTGGCAAAGCACTTAGTCTCCGGTAGCCTCGGTTTTCCCATCTGTGTAATGGGACCACAAAGGCCCCCTCTGGAGTTGCTGAATGAGCCCCTCCTGTCTGACCTGGGTCACACACCCCGCGTTGCGCTCTTAGTAAGAACACAGCAAATGGCAGCCATTTGACTCAACAGATCTCCCTCTGTTCCTGGGGAAAGTGATAAGCCCTCTTGCCAGCCCTCTGTTCCGAGGCTCTGGCCTCCTGAGGTATCTGTGTCAGCAGAGGCCGGCCAAAGGAAAACAAGCGCGCATTCTCGCAGAAACGAGAGGAGAAAGGCGATAGTGATGGGCGAACAAGGCCCCTCAGAAACCGGGTCCTGGAGGGCAGAGGGGCAGAAAAGGGTGGAGCAACGGCCAGTCGTCTGCCCTGATTCCCGGGAGGTGGCTGACTCCCTCTTCACACCAGCTCAGTGAGAACGGATCAACTCTGGTCACAACGAAGCAATTTCTTAAATGGATAGAGCAGTGTAATAGCAAAGATAGTGACTGTCATTCTCAAGGCAATTTTAAGGCACCCACTGTGTGAGGTTGTACTTAAGATGCATCTTCCCACACATGACTTAATTTATTCTTCCCAGTAAGGCATTCATACCCTCATTCATCTAACCACCCATTCATTCATTCATTCACCCATCTATCCACTCAACAAATATCTATTACCAACCTACCAAGCACTGAGCTAGGTATTGAAGCTAAAATGATGCAGCACAGAGTGGCTCGTTTGGAATGTCACCCCATACACCAAATAGGTTGCGGGTTCGATTCCTAGTCAGGGCACATACTAGGGTTTGATCCCTGGTTGGGGTGCATCCTGAAGCAACCAGTCTATCTCTCTCTCTCTCCCCCTTCCTCTCTCTTTAAAGACTTACCTTGGGTAAGTCTTTAAAGAACTGATGTAGTCCAGTGGGTGAAACACTAACCCTCTGAGAAATGTGCTAATATCTATTTACAGGAGAGAAAACTTTAGAAAGTGCTTAAGTGAATGTTGCCCAGACTCCACACTCCATTGGGGGAGGAGGCCACATTCTTGACCGTTAAGTTTTCTGTTTGGGAGAAGAAACATCAGAAAATGTCCTTGATCATCTCAGGGACGGAAATCTGGGGAAGGTTGTCACCTTGCTGGTGGGCTGGAGACAGGGACTGTATTGGACTGAAGGTAGCAGAGCTGGGATTCTCAGAGACTCAGAAGTGACTCCTAGTGTCCGATCCTAAGGGTGCCTGACAAAGACTGTTCACAGGGACCCTGCGGAGACCATGTAATTAGGGGTGAGAAGAGAGAAGAGGGTGTGAAGAGGCATGGGGATAAAGTGGCTATAGATTGTAGGTCTTCCCTAACCAGAAGTCAGAGGAAGCCCAGGTAAAAACCGTAAACTTTTCAGGGTTCTTAAATCGTTCTCTATTTCCCTGGTATCATCTTTGCGTAGAGAGAAGGTGTCTTTTACCTCCCCTGTACTTCCTAGCACAATTTAATTAATCCTTGATTGATTGAAAGACTGACTCATGTGAACCTGGAGTGAAATGAATGGAGCATTTTCATTTTCCTTTCTGCTGCTGAACCCGAAACAGCACATACGTAGTAATTAGGACAGGATCCCTTGTTATCAGAAAGTCCCAGCTACAATGAGCCCTTTGTGGCCGAGCAAAAGGAAGATAGGCAATTATTTGGGCGCTGATAAAGGCGCCCCCCCCACCTCCACACTCCCTGCTGCCTCAGCGATATGGCATTTTCTTGATTATTTCCTCCTGAAAAGAGTTGCTTGGCTGGAGGGCCTGGCTGGCCTGCGGGCTAAATGGTGAGTGACTATCATCGATGTCTAGTCAGAGACAGGGCTGGTGGTCACTGTTCTATGCCCTTCGCTGCCCCGGCTCTCTCCCCCTTGACCGGTGAACAATTTTTCCAGATCTCTATTCTTGGAGGCCCTTTCCCTGGCATGACGTCATTCATTCGCTCAGACTCTGGGCATCCAAACAGAATGAGCCAGGCCGGCGCCCTGTCCTGTCCTCACTGAGCTCACATTCTGGCACAGGAAGGCGGGCAGTGGTGTGCAGCTGGCAGTGACGAGACACGACACGCGAGCGAGAAGTTCCTGCCACGGGGGCCGCAGGACAGGCCTGGCCCGCTGACTGGAGGTGGGGCTTGATGGGGTATCAGCTGAGCTCACATTTCGGCAGAAATGCATTTGGTCACACCTGCAAAGCTCTGAGAGCCAGTGTACCAGAACGGACAAGGTCCTGGTGGACGGCTGGAAGTGGGTGTGTCCAGGTGCAGGAGGGGAGAAGGGCAGGTGAGAATGGAGGAGGAGGCGGCAGAGCCAGATGGTGGAGGCATTTGGGGGGTAGAGCAGGGAGTTCAGGTTTCACTCTACAGGCCACTCTACAGGCGTTGGGAAGCCAGGGGGATGGGGGTAAGTGGAGGGGCAGGGCGTGGGGAGTGACGTGATCTAGCCCTCGGGGGAGGGGCTGGGGGGTGGAGAGGCAGGCTTTAGAGGGACCAGGGGAGCCAGCGCCTTGTTGGGAAGGTGTCGCAGCCATCGGAGGAGAGACGATGGTGGCCTGGCCAGCTGGGTGGATTTTGGAGGTGGGGCCGCAGGGTCCGGCCGAGGGGGTGGAGTGGGGGAAAGGGGGGTGTCGCTACTTCCCTGGGGCTGCCCTGACAGCGCCACACGCTGGGGGCTTCAACAACAGAAACAGTGTCTCCGGTTCTGGGGGCCAGAAATACGAACCCCCGGTGTAGGTAGGGCAGGCTCCTAGTGAAGCTCGGGGCCCTTCTCCTTGTAAGGGCCCATTGTCCGGGTCTCTTCCCACCGCCTCCCTCGGTGCACGCCCGTCTGTGCCCAAATCCCCTTCTCAGAGGACACCGCGACCCCAGCACCTCTTCCTCCCCAAGTGCCTCTGCAAGGACCTGCAGTGTCCTCACGACGAAGCATCACTTCATTCTAATGATCATGGTGTTCTGACGAGTCTACATCGAGGAGCTTGTGCTTTTGTTCAAAATCAACCGTAACGACCACATTGACTTGGAGGGAACTACCACCCACTTCCCCCGCACACACGTCTGTCACACACCGCGGCTCCCGGGGGTTACGTAAATCGGGGAGAATACAGGCATCTCTGTCATCACGCCAGGCCCGGGTCTCAGTTATAAACCTGATCATCAACACACAGGTCACCTGCGGGGGTGCGACCATGTCTATAACAGACAGCACACCCTCTGTGAGAGCGCCCCTGAGCAGGTCAGGAGAGCCAGGCGAGAGCCATCGAGAACACAGACTCAGAGCAGCAGCGTTAACCGCTGGCGGGGGTTCCCCTCGGGTGGCGATGGCATGTGTGATGCCACCATCACCCTGGGGTCTTGCCAAGCCTGCATGGCGGTTTGGCGCTGGGGCACGGTGTGAGCAGGCAGGCAGAGACACCTGGGCTGGTCAAGATGATGTCGACCCCAAGGACAGATGTGGGGAGATGGCACAGGCTGCTAGATGAGATTCCCAACCGAGAGGAAATAAGTGCACCGCCTCGACGATCAGCCAGAGCACAACCAGGGACACCGCCCCACGTCCCTCCCCACGTCCTCCAGAGAGCACCCATGTGGGGCCGAGACGCCCCTGCACCCGCCCTCCCCGTCCCAGCGCCACTGGGACCATCTCCCCCCCCTCCCCCCCGAGTGTTCTTTACACAGACCGTGGATCAGTCCCCTCCTGTTTCCTCAGCGGCTGATGGCCCACAGCCACACGGCTTCGAGGCCCCTGGGCGGGGCGGGGCGCCTACCTGCGGGCCTGCGTCACCACTCGGCCACCCGCTCGCTGCCGCTGCTGCTGGGCTCACCACGCCGTCCTTTTGGGAGAAGCCAGGGGTCCGATTGTTCGTCTGGAAGAAAGCACAGCAAACGCATCGTCACCCTGTGTTTCCAGACATTTGGGGACTAAACATCTGGAAACACAGGACGACAATCCCCACACTCACTCCCCACAATCGCAACCAAACAAGGCTGGGGGCACCGCTTTGGGTTTCCCGGAGAGGAACCGGCTCAGCGGCAGCGACACTAGGAGGCACCGGAGGTCGGCCCCTGGAGAGCACGTCAGAGGCCAGAGAGTGAACCCGGGCCCGGGCGTGACGACAAAGCATGCTCCTTTTGCACAACTGTCTAGACCAGGGGCCGGCAAACTCATCAGTCCACACAGCCAAATGTCAACAGGACAACGATTGAAATTTCTTTGGAGAGCCACAGTTTTTAAACTCAAACGTCTTCTAACGCCACTTCTTCAAAACAGACTCGCCCAGGCCGTGGTATTTTGTGGAAGAGCCACACTCAAGGGGCCAAAGAGCCGCACGTGGCTCTCGAGCCGGGGTTTGCCGTCCACTAGGGAAGCGCTGACTTAGCTCACCACCAAGGACACCTCTGATCGGTTCGGGAATGCTAGTGGTGTGAGGCTCATAAATGCTCGTCAGACCCTGCAGACAGCGAGCCAGGAGCTCGGGGCCTAGAGAAGAGTCTCAGGGTAGAAGGTAGGAAGAACGCCGCCTTTAGTGGCATTCCCCGGCCCGGGTCCCAGGCGTTAATGACGGCTCTCCGTGGAGAACCGACACAAATCAGCACCTTTAGGGATCCAGACGGGAATTATGACTTCGCTTGAAGCCTGAAGAGAAATCTGTTTATTCAGAGGCTATTTCAGGTGCCATGGGCTGGATGCGTTTGAGACAAAGGTTGGGAGGGGCGGGAGGGCCTGGGACATTGGGATAAACACATAATTCAAACACGTGCTTCTAGGTTAGCCAGCCAGGCAGCCCGGGTTGGAATTTGCTGGTTCTGTGTGGCCTGTGTGGCACGATCCCTCCGTGATCCGCTCTACGAGGCGCCGTGAGAGCAGACACCGCCATCTCTGTCCTTCACTGCGGGACGCCCGATGCACCGTGGGGCATACACTGGGCGCTCACTGACTGACTGTTGAGTGCACAGAGAACTCTCAGACATTTCCCAGAGCTTTTCCTGTCCCGTCTTCTTCTCCTGAGGGGCAGCTCCCAGCACAACACCCGCCTCGTTACAAAGCCCCCAAAGTAACACGCACCCTAAGGCCCTGGGACCCTGGCCACAGCCCACCGCCCTCCTCTCTGCCCACAGGCATCAGGCGGCCCCCGCGCTCCGGTCCAGCTCCACGTACCCGGCCGGAACCTCTGAGCATCCTTCTCTCCCGGGCTTCTCCGCCAGGAGCCTGCCCCCCACGAGGGCCTCGCCGAGTGCTCTGCCTTCATGAGAACTGAACACGGGGAGGCGGCGACTACTCTGAATCGCAGGAACGCAGTGGGAAGAGCGTGTGGTCGCAGGAAAGCTCTCGTGGAAGGTCAAAGCAGAGAAAGGCATCCAAGGTCCTCCCACCGCAGAGCAGACGGCTACTGGCCCATCCACGGCTGAGGTCACGGCCAAGGGATAGGTGAGGGGTGCGAGGAGTGAGCAGTGGGCGGCCGGGAGGTTTCCCTCCGCCAAGACCCTGGGGGGGGGGCCTGTGGGGCATTCCCAGGCCCCCGAGGGGCTGTGCCGTCTCAGAACACTTCCCTTTGTTGCCTGTGGCCTTTGTCTGGGCAGCCGTGTGCTTTCTATAAACCTTCTCTTGGGCAGGGCCTGGTTTTTGCTGTAAGTCTCTCAAGCATTTGTAAAGGATCTAACGGCAGGAAGTCCCTCTCTTTGCCTCTGTGGAGGACAGACCAATATAAATGTTTACGTCAGTCTGAGGAGTAGCCAAGTAGCGTAAGATTCTGAACATCCCGGGCTACTTGCCAAAAACGGGTGAAGACAAAGGACAGGAGGCAGAGCACCCGTGAAGGGCTCGCCCCGGGGCATCAGGGCACCGACTTCCCAGGACCAGCCGGGCCAGCGCCGCCCCACTCACTGCGGGACCCTCCGCGCTCTGGGCCCGGGGTCGGAGGCCTGGGGAATGGCCATGCCCGCTGGGTGGGGCAGCAGTGACGACTAGACTAAATGCCCCGCAGGTGTAAAGGGACACATGCCAACCTACAGTCTCGCTTCCTCCCAGGGGCCGATGGCACAGTGCCGGGGGCAGCTTACACGGCTGCATAAGACCTACCATGGGGGCGGGGCCACCGGCCAGCACACCGGGACTGAGGTCATGCGGGCTTCGAGGACACGGGAGTCCTGGGTACATGGGACACGTGCAGAGCGTGTGACCCCGGAACGCAGACCCCAGGGACAACCCGGGGCACCGTCGTGACACACTGTGGCCCAGGAGCCCACAGGGCCCCGCTCCGGAGCACAGACAACGAAACCGATTCTGGGCCACGTTCCCCTGCGCGTCCCCCGTTGACATGCGCCGTCCTGTTGCTCAATTAGAGGCTATAATTCACATGAAGGCGATAAAGAGATTATCAGACGAAAAGCAAACACTAAGTAACATTCTCCTCCTCCTTCCCCGTTCTTTCCTGGCCCCGCCGCCTTAACGATGCAGGTTCTCCATGGTTAAGTGAGTGGGCTGGCTGGGTCTTCAGTCTGAAAACCAATGGCCTCGAGTTTGGGTCCCATCACCTCCCGGCCTCTGGGCTAAGAGCAGGTGTGGCCTCTGGTCCCGGGAAATGTCTTGCACCCAGAAGCCTCTTGCATTTCCTTGAATCATGCCAGTCCTCCAAGTCTCCCCTGGACACAGGGCCCGGGGATTCTGGAGCTGAAGGAGCATCCAAGACCTTACAGCTGAGCGCTGAAGGCCAAGAGGCATGAGGAGAGGTGGTAGGGTACAGAGGAAGAGGGGCCCCCCAGACAAGCAACCGTCAAGACCCCTTTCCCACTGGAAAGGGGGGGGGGCAGGCTGGGAAGGAGATGAGGGCATACTTGGCGGAGGGCCAGGGGCAGACAGGGCGATGGGGGGGGGGGGAGAGAACCAGCAGGTGGGACCCAACATGGCGAGTGCCGTCAGACAGGGGAGTGGGATGCGAGGACAGGGCTGGGGGCTCGGAGCAGGGCGGGGGCAGGAAGAAGGCTGGAGCGGGGCGGGAGGGGACCCAGGAGCTCGCAGCCTGGGGACGCCCAGGTCCCCTCTGACAGGCGGCAGGACATCAGCGTTGCCTCTTGCACCTCAGCTTTCGTGTGTGCTGGGAGTGGCAAGCTGTGCTCGCGGGAGGTCCCAGTGTGCGCTGCGGGAGGAGAGACTGGGAGCCGCTCGGGGCCGGGAGTCAGCCCTCAGCGCTTGCCGTGCACACGATCCCCTTGTCCAGCAGTCGCTTTGCATCCGCCGGGTGCCAGGCTGATAGCCTATCGACTTTCACATCCTGCGCCCAGAGCAGCGTGCAACTGCCCGTTGGCTAACTGCGTGCATGCGTCTTGTTTACTGGGCCTCACCAGGATTCCAGTGAACCTGGAAATGTGCAGCTCCTCCCCTCTCCTGAGCCCAAGGTTGACGGTGTTATCAGGAACACTAGGGCGTTTCACTGCCCCTTTCTTGAGCGGTCTGCTTCTCTCTCTCCCTCCAGGTGCTCTCCGTGGCATGCCCAGACCCTCGGCCCGAGGGGGGATCGGTCACCAGTGGGCGAGGCGGTGCCCCCGGGAGCCCGGGACGCGGTGGCGAGCTGAGCGCCATGGAGAAGCTCAGCTCCTTCTTCCGTGACATCTGGGACACCATCCTGACCAAGCACCGCGAGGGCGTCTTCAACAGCGTCTGCCTGGGCGTGGTGCTGGCGCTGCCGCTGCTGGTGCTGCTCGCCCTGGTCTTCGTCTGCTGCTACTGCTGCTGGAGCCGGCCCGGCACGGCCCGGCAGCCGGAGCGCGGCCCGGGGAAGAGGAGGAGGAGGAGGAGGAAGAAGGGCGAGGAAGACCTCTGGATCTCCGCCCAGCCCAAGCTCCTGCAGATGGAGAAGAGGCCGTCGCTGCCCGTCTAGTCGGGTGGGCAGCAGAGGGTGTGCCTTCCAAGGACAGACACACGGGGCCTGGAGCATCACGCGCGTGTCCACGGAGGACCTTCTCGGCCACGGAGCAAACCTCGGACCCAGTGTCCCCAGGGAGGGGACAATGCGTGGGCACTGGCTGGGCAGCTTGTGTCCAATAGCAATGCTCTTGGCTCTAGATACAGGCGCCCGCCTACTTCCGGCACGGTCCCTACGCAGAAGCACAAGGAACGCGTATCCATGACCCTCTGGGCTCACCATGCACACCACACACACGCAGCACATATCTGCTCTTGCAAGAACATCTCGTAGGAGGGCCTGGCCAGATTGGGGCGCGTGCGCACAATTACCCAGGGTGTGAACTCCATACCCATCCCATGTGCTACTCAGGTCACAGACGTGCGCTGCCCTGCTCCGATCCCTGCAAACCCTTTGGCTGGAAACGCTCATCTTTGGACGTGTCAGCACCAGGTACAGTGCCCTTCGCTGTGTTATCAGTGCAGACCCTCCAGTTCCTGTGCCCCTGACCCCGCACCGAGGGGGGCCAGTTTAAAGTGCAATGGATCCGAATTCATCGGAAGCTGAGGTCTCGCAGGGTCCTCATTTCCCCCGGTTGGTGTTGAATGTGGTTCAAGACCCCTCGCTGAGACACGCCGCGCAGAGCCCCTCGGGAAGGCTCCTCCTCCACACGGGACACGGGACACGGCTCTGGCCGGGCTCCTAGGGAGCCATGGGGGCCAGCAGGCTGTTCCGCCCTCTCCACCGGGTGCCCGTGTCCTGGGCAGCGAGAGGTGGGAGGAGATGCCCACCATCGCCGGAATGGCCTTGCAGAAGGCACGGGGAGCAGCGGGCGGCAAGCTGCAGTGGGAGGCGGAAGACTCGGACCGAAGTGAAAGCAGGATGAAGCTAGAGAGAGGTTTATGCATATTTATCTTGAGGCTCAGGCAAGTGCCCTGCGCACAGAGGGTACTCGTAACCGTCTCTGACGCTGCAGGGTATGTGATGACGTCAGGGTGGGCTGTGATACCTCGCCAGTTCCCCCGGGTGGCCTCCTGAGCGAGCCGCCTGGCTGCGAGGGTGGAGGTGGGTGAGGGAGTCCGCAGAACCAGGGGGAGGGTTGGCGCGTGGGCCCCGAGGTCAGGGAGGACGTGCAGACCAGGTCCGCGATGAGCTGAGGGCGCGTCTCCCCGCCAGGCTGGAGCCGGGGGGCCGAGGTAGCCCACTCGTCTGGTGAGCTGGTTGGTGTTCGGATTGGGTTGGGACCGTGCTGCAATGGTGGGCGGTTCCTGGAGCAGGCTGCGCTGCCCAAACTCATTTGCAGCCCTCGGGGGCTGTTCCAAATGGCGTGCAATTGCCAGTTAATTAACGACGTAGCTAAACTATGGTACTTCCGGTAGCAGAAAAGAACCCTGTGAGACTGAGCTGAGGGGGAAATGTGCTCCATCTACTCACGTGGGCCACCTGGCTCCCCCCTGCCCCCGGTGTGCTCCGGGCCTGCGCAGAGCAGACGCTGGGCGGCGCCTGCCGGACAGATCTCCTCACGGTGACCCAGGCTGCGGGGTTCAGTAGCGAACACTGCCATCCCTTCCCCCTACCGGGCCCCAAGTCTCCCAGCACTCAGGCCCTGACTCCTAAACCCCCGTGACCAGAGAAGCTACACCCCGATTCCCTGGCCCCGTGTCACAGGGAGAGCGTGTCACAGAGCGGCCGACCGTCCCGGGACATCACAGGAAGGACAGTCACCCCCCCCCCCCCCACACACACACACACACCCGTCTCCCACTGCCCGGGACCAGGGCCCTCCCCTCTGCACCCGCGGTCCCCGGAGCGGACGAGTTGGGCAGACGTGGGGGCTGACGCCTGAGGCTGGTGTTAGATATGATCCAAGAAAGCAGATCACCAGGAACATGGTTGCCGTGGCAACTGGCTGCTCATTTGAATTAAGAGAGCCGTGTGTCACCTCCACGACAGGCCTCCATCTCCGGGTGCCGGCCCCGCTGTCTCCTAGCCCGCTGCACCTGCTCCAGCTCCAGCTCCACCGCGGAGCACCGGCAGCGCCTCTCAGCTGCTTCCAGGCCTCAGACCCAGGAGGCCCGAGCCCTAGTGAGGCCCCTCAATTCCCACCCAGCCTCCCCCAGGGCCCTCCCTGAGGTCCCTAGAACAGTTTCCAGCCAGGAGAGGCCTCACATGCCTGTGGAGTGAAGGGGCCCAAGCACCATTTCTTTCTCTCTCTCTCTCTTTCTCTCTCTCTCTCTCTCTCTCTCATTTCCTTCTCTATCCCCTCTTGTCCTGGCTCCATCTCTTCCTTCATCTCCATTTTCTCTCCTTCCTTCCCAGTCTGTCCCCGGCCTGCCTCTGGCAGGAGGGTGCCTCAGAGGGGAGCCTGCCTGGCCCACCTGGGGTGGGGGGGGGGTAGGCTAAGGAAGGACAATGAGGGTCGTGAGGAGGGGCTTCCTCCCCCAGCACAGGCCTGGGAGCCCCTCGATGTGTACCCAGCTCCAGCCAGCCCCGGCCCGGCCCGAGCAGGTCCTCCCCCCCCTGCTGCTGCTGCTGCTGCTCCCAGGACTTGCTCTCCGTTTCTGGCGGGGAGGGGAGGGGAAGGAGAAAGGGCAGTCACCCTTTCAAGAAGGAGATAAGTGGCCCAGATCGTACGGTATTCGTATTTTTTTTCTGAAAAAATTCAAACACATCAACAGAAAAACTGATTTAAATAAAATACTTTAAAAAATAAAACCCCGCCTGGCCTCCTTCCTTGCTGGAGCCAGACGGTTCCTTCCCTGACATTCGAGTGATGGACGGATGGAATGGCGGACGCAGGGATCCCTCTGGCGCTGCCTGCCCCTCAGCCCGCCTGGCAGAGCCGGTCCGGCCTGCAGCCGGCGGAACCGCACCCAGCGAGGGCTCCCTACAGGCCGCCAGGCCGTGTCTTCCTCCCGGAAAGGGGGAAACAGCACAAGCCACATGATCACAGACTCATGAGGCCACTCAGGTCCTGGGGAGGGGAGAAATCAAAATCCTCTAGAGAGACATGTGTGTGCACTTACAAATGCTCTAGGTCGGCCGTAGCACTGCCGCCTATGACATGCAGGGCTTAGGTGCTCCTGACCCTCCCTGGTGACGCCATGCTGGCCATCGCACCGGCTAGCACAGGGCTTGTCCCACGTCTGCACTGCCCGCCAGAGCGCTAGCCGCACGCAGCTCTCAGTGAAGGGGGGGCGCCGAGGTGCACCAGCCAGGCCCCCGGCACTCAGCAGCCTCCACCCTGGAGAGCAGGGTCCGGAAGCTCGTGGGGGTCGGGTCGGGGTCAACGTACTTGCCGTCAGCAAGGGCTGAGGAGGGAAGCCCCTGCCTGCCCCCATGGAAGGGAGCGTCTGGAGTTCTGGTGGTTCCTGCCTGCCCAGCCCAGGGATGCTGGGACTTCCTGAGGACTCCCCCCTGACACCCTTCCAGCTGCCGACACCAAGGGGAGGCCATCAGCTCCGCCTGCCCAGCCTTGGCCCTGTCCTGGGGGGGACACGGGTTTGGACAATGCCACAACTCTCAACCCACAGGAACCCTCTGTGCTGGCTCCTGGACCTTTGACCCCAGTATTATTCCCAATTTCAAAGTCGCAGATTACAGGACTGAAATGGTCACTTCAGCAAGCCTGTGGTCTCTGTCTTAGGTTCAGAGAGATGTTTTCAAACACCCAGGCCACGTCACTCGGGACGGCCATGTTTCTTCCATGAGCATTTTTTATTTTATTTTATTTTTTTTACCACGTGCCAGACACACCAGACCACCACTGCTGGTTGGCTGCTGTCATTTTTTTTATTTGCCAATCTATGGGGAAAAGGTCAGTGCTCCTGACTAGTCAGGCACTGCATGTGTTTAAAATCGCTGCAGCACACCAGTTGAAAATCACCGCTCTGGGTAAATGCTAGTGGTCTCTGAATTACATTTGATTGTCTAGATCAAGTGGTCTCTGAGTTACATTTGATTATCTAGATCAGTGGTCGGCAAACTCATTAGTCAACAGAGCCAAATATCAACAGTAACAACGATTGAAATTTCTTCTGAGAGCCAACTTCTTTAAACTTAAACTTTTTCTAACGCCACTTCTTCAAAACAGACTCACCCAGGCCGTGGTATTTTGTGGAAGAGCCACACTCCAGGGGCCAAAGAGCCGCATGTGGCTCGTGAGCCACAGTTTGCCGACCACAGATCTAGACTCTGAAAACAAACCAATGCTACCATCAGATATGTTTGCGGAACACTGCCTGCTGCGGCTGTCCACTGCTTGAGACACGCGGCACGTGGCCCCGTCAGGGTGTACCAGGGGCTGTGACAGAAGCAGGTGCCGCTGCTGCACTCAGTGCTCCCGAGCCGGTGGGACCATGAAATCTCAGCACACCTGGAGGAGCAGGGGTTCCAGGGAACACTGTTTGGAAAGTGCTGTCCTGGCAGGCATCCCCATGCCTCCTCTGTCCCTGTCTTCCGTTGCTTCAGCCCAATTCCTGCATTCCCCAAGGAAACCCCTTCCGAAATGCACAGATTCTGCTTCACCTTTCCTAGCCTCTGTTTCTCACGCTGCTCTCTCTCTGTCTTCCATTCGTGGACCACAATAATCCCATTGGTGAGGTCTCATGGCCCGGAGACCTCAGGGCCGGCTAGAGAGACACCCCCATCGAGGAAAATCCAAACGTTTTGAACGAAGTTACGGAGACGGAAGCTCCGGGCTCTCTCCCTCCCACTGTGTAACCCACAGAGCATCTCGGGATCCCATGTGATCCCTGCAGGGACCGATGCAGGGTGTAAACCAGGGGTGGTGACCTTTGGCAAACGAGGAAATGAGGCCCAGAGAAGGTACGCAGCTCCCCACACCTGGACCACACAGAGCCTCGAACGGTTCCCTCGAACAACGGGGCCCTGCCATGCATGGCATCGAGGTCAGCCCTGGGCTGGCCTGGGCTCCTTCCTATTCACCTGCCGGGGGCCCTGGGGGCAACAAAGGGCTCTCGAGTCCCCAGATGCCTCCCTCACGGCTCCACATGGAGCCGCGTCTTTCCCGTTGGTGCTCTCTAATTAAAGTTAATTGTCTTCACCTACCAACACGAAGAAGCATTTTCATTTCGTTCCGTTACCCTCTTTTATTTAAATCACAATACCCAAAACCTTTGTTTTCTAGTCCTTTCCTCCTCAGTGCCCCTCGATCTGCCGTAATATGGGATAAACAGGCTTCTGTGGGCTGGCCTGGGACCCTAACTTCCCCACCGAACACTGGAGTCGGAGCAGCCTTCTCACTCCCCCACAGAAAGTTGGAGCAGGCAGGGGAACCTTGGGAAGTGGAGTTACTTGTATATTAGGAACTGCCTGGAACCCCTTTAAGGGGTGCCCCCTTGCCTTTCACCAGCCAAGCGGAGAGCCCCGGCTCACCTCCAGCCCAGGAGGCCAGGTCCGGGATGGAGTCGGGGCTCACCAGGCAATCTCTTCCCCAGGGGCCATTAGTGCAGCAGCCACGCTGCCTCCACAACCACCAAGCACAGGCTGGACCCACAGGCGGCTCTCCAGACCACGCTGTCCAGGGAGGAGGGAAAGGGGGGGGGGGGGACTCACCTTCACAGAGGCGCTGGCGCGGGGCGACACTGCCACCTGCTGGCCGGGATGGCCGCCGCGGCCCTGCTGGGCGCGGGCCCGGGGCCTGCTGACCGCGCTCCTCCGGCTCCTCCGGCTCCTCTCCGGCGCCGGGTCGGCTTGAGGGGCGGCCTGGACGTTTTTCCCCCGCAGGCCTTCAGCAGACGATTAAGTTCCGCCGGGAGCTTGTCATCATTTACACCTGTGTTGCCTCCTGCCACGCTGCGTGTCCATTTGCGTCTCCCCTGTCGGAGGCCTCTCTCCGCACACAACACCTGGTCCCTTTCCTTCGCGGCCGCCCCTCATTCTCGTCCTCCTCCGGCCCCGGCAGCAGTTCCCGGCTTTGATGACCCTGGAGCCCCCGAGAGCTCTCCGGGTAAAAGCTGAGCTCTCTCTCATCCAGCGGCACCACTGCCACAGCCGGCTCCGAGCCGCCCGCCGGGAAGGCCGCCCTGCCTTCGCCCCCGCGGCCCGCACAGCCTCTCACCTCCCTCCCCACCAGCTCTGGGGCCTGAGCTCCCCTTCCCCACGCCGCCTGGCACAGGCCTGTCCGTGGCCCTCTGCCCCGTCTCCAACCCCCCCTGCCCGCCTCCCGGCGCTTTAAATGCGCAGGCGCCACGGGCCCAGCTGACCGGGAACAGCAGCTCCAGCTGATGCTGATGGAGGGCCGGAGCCAGACCACCTGCCACGTGGCCCAGGCCAGTCCCTACCCACCTCTCCCGCTGGGCCCCGCGCTGAGCACCCGTCCCCTCACCCAGAGAGCACTCCCTCCCTCAAACTCACCACCCTCCACCGTCTCGTCTTTGCCACCAGACTTCCCTTCCCCGGGTGCCCTGCCTCCTCCCAGGCCTCCCCTGTCTCCCAGCAAACGCAGGTGCATCCCCGCCGACCCTCCCCCATCACTCCGTGACGCTTTCCTTCCCCCTCCGCCCCCTGCCTCCCACCCCCAGCATCCTGTCCATATCCCTGTCGACTTGCTCTCCCCGCCTCACTGCCACTGCCATGGTGTGTCCCAGGCTGTCCCACCGAGCTGTGGGCAGGGGCTGTGTGTCCCGGCTTTGCAGCGTCCTACGTGAGGTAGGCAATGGTTTGGAGACTCTATCAAATGTGTGAGACGTGGAGACTCTATCAAAAGGCTTCTGCTGCTCGCCGAAACTGGTTTGGCTCAGTGCATCAGCCTGCAGACTGAAAGGTCCCAGGTTTGATTCTGGTCAAGGGCTTGTACCTTGGTTGCGGGCACATCCCCGGTGGGGGGTGTGCGGGAGGCAGCTGGTCGATGTTTCTCTCTTCATCGATGTTTCTAGCTCTCTATCTCTCTCCCTTCCTCTCTATAAAATATCAATAAAATATATATATTTTTAAAAAGGCTTCTGCTGGGGCCTGGCTGGCAGCCTGTCCTTCCCAGGAAGCTGTGGCTTTCTCTGGCTCCTCCCCAGTGGCTAGGACCTGACGCCAAGGGAAGAGTGTGACCCTCTGAAGAGGGTGACCCAGAAGCCCACTCCTGAGGCCCATTCCAGCCACCAGAGAGGGGGCTGCCAGAGCTGTCGCGGGAAGGTCAGCGGTGCCTAGAGGAGGGCTGGCACACGCTGGGGCTTACTCGGAATGTGTTGGACGAATAGATGAATGAATGAATGAATGAATGAATGACAGTATGCACTCCATCAGTGCAAGGACCATGTCTAGCTTGCTCACCTCCTCTGCCCCCCCCCGCCCCCCCCCCCCCGTAAGAAGCAGGCAGACACTTGAATCAGAATTCTTGAATCAAAGAACAACGTGGGCATTTTTTCACGATCAGCCCCGGCTCTGGAACTGTCTGTCACTCAGACCACCCACCGGGAGATCCGGCGTGACTATGGCATTGCTCAAGGTGTGTGTGTGAGGGGGTAGAGGGACCTGGGGGGGAGGGGAGTAAATTTTAAAGGCTGATTTTTTTAAAAGTCCCAAAAGTAGAGGTTAAACCCGGGAGAAGCTGAGGCAGTAAAGGAGATACAGGACACCCTTGTCCTGGAGGGAGACTGTAGCTTTTAGGGGACACTTGTCCTCCTTCCCACTCTCTCCTCCGGCTTCCAAATTCCATTATTTGCCATCGTGCGAGCAAGAGACCACAGCAAACCTGTCCCATTAAAGTGCACAGACTGTGCCCTCGCTCACACTTGGGTTAAATCTAGAATTCAAGTGCACTCGCGTGGGGAAAAGAACACAAGGCAAATCTTTTAAATCGGGTGGTTTATTAGTGTTTTCTTCTCGAAGAGGAATTTGTCTCACTTCGACGGTCATTGATTTCCCTACAGAAAAGCCTTCCAGAGAGACAGGAAAACAAGCTGAAAGGGTCTGGCCGCGCGTCTGTTCCAACAACACGCCTCGGGCGCGGAGCCCTTTGAGATGAACCCCGACCTGAGCCACACGTGGGCACAGCCTTACCTACATTTCCCCGGGGCTGGGAGAGGAAGGGAGGGGGCTGCGCCTTGAGCAGGAGTCGCAGGCAAGAGACGTTGGGAACACCCAGTTATCAGGAGGCAAATGACTTAAAGTTGAAACGAGTGAGAATTTATTCAGAACGTATGCGGGCCTGTGAACGGGATTATGCAGAGGGCGGGGAAGAGGACTCTGGAAACCGCAGAAACCTGGAAGGCGTGGTGGTTCCACGGGCTGGGCAGGTCGGGGCTCAGCTCCGTGCGCCTCCGTCTCGTCCCCTGGGCTCCCGGCACTCTTCCTCGCCACGCCAGCGAGTTCTGGGAAGGGGAAGGTGTTCCCCCTTTTCCTCAAACCCAGTGTCACGGGAGGGAGGTCAAGCATCAGGCGACCTCAGCCCTGGGTCAGGGACACCTCGGTGCTTCGTTCTAGAGAGAAGGTTTGTATTAGCAGAGCTTCGTAGTCACACACTGGCTTCCAGAGTTTTCCAGGCGGTAAAGTGCTGGATTCTGTTTTTGGGTTTTGTGTGTGTTTTTCCTGCCCTAATCCTATATATTTGTTACTGAAGAAAGATTGAAAGAAAAGACCTTGTAGTTCTCTCCCCTACGCACTGGGCACCCAGACTGAGCTGGCCTTCAGGTCCCCGTGTGGAAGGGAAAGAATGCAGGCGGCCCGGCCTGGTGAGAGGCTGTGTCTGCTGGTGACCAGCCACCTCAGCAACCAGGGGCTGACTTCCCTCCCGCTTCCACTAACCAGCCACCAGCACCCCCCCCCCCCCCACCCCAAGCTCACACAGCCCCGACCCCGCCGGCCTTGCCTCATGCGATGATTGCTCAGATGGGTCATCAGAACGTTCTAGAATTTTCTCCCAGTGTCCTCCTCTTCCTGCCCAGGACGTGCTCCCCGCTGTAGCCCTGAGGACGGATCTTCAGCTCCACATAAGGAATGGAGAATTCGTGTCCTTTCCACGGCTCCCAGTTCACTCCCTGCATCAAAAAGCCAACATCAAGAAGAGGAATGTGTGTGTGTGTGTGTGTGTGTGTGTGTGTGTGTGTGTGGAGGTGGGGGTGGGGAGTGGGGGTAAAGGAGTCGTTGCCTGGGAAACCACAACCTCCAGGAAGTTACCCTCAGCAAAGTGAGGGTTGATCTAGGAACATGTGCCCTCTGCTGGTCAGCTGGGGTTAGACAGGCTGGGAGCCCCTTGGTGGTGGTGGTGGTGGTGGTGGTGGTGGTGTTTGGGTGTGTGGGTGTGTGGGTGTGTGGGTGTGTGGTGTGGGTGAGCCGGAGGTGTGTGTGTGTGTGGGGGGGTGAGCCCAGGAGGCACAGGGGCTCCGATAACAGGGTCGGCCTGGCCAGCAATGATCACATTGTCTTTGCCTCACTCTTCTCCTTTCCAAAAAAAAAAAAATTAAAGGCAAAAATAAACATATTAATTGGCCAATTGTGTGGAATCATTTTCAATTTAGGCTGTTTAGATATTAGCTCTGGGGTAACGAACAGCCTGCTGAAAACTAAATTTCATTTTATGTCTTCTGACTGGAGAGCACAATATTTAATTCACTTAATAACCTCACAACCTGGCCAATAAAGAGCCCAAGTGACCAATTCCGTGTATTTTAATTTGTGAGGTAAATAATAAACAGGAAATAAACGCCCTGCCGACTGTGAGCAGCACATTAACCAGATGAATGTCCTTTATTAGCAGACACGGGCCTGGCTGGGGCCCGCCGGCTGCTCGTTGCAAACAGCCGGTCTCTGATCACGGGCGTCCCTGGGGGGGGCCACAGCCTGCCACCCTGGTGCTGGGGCCGCCCGCCCTGGTTCCCAGGGGCACCTTTCTTCTTCCCGGTGGAAAACCGCCCGGGTCAGCCCTGCCGCTGCCGGGCCAGGGCCAAAGCAGTCCCACGTCCAGGCCTCAGGTGCCCCTGGCGAGGGGCCTGCGGGGCAGGGCCTCCTTGAGGCCAGGAGGGGACTGGGGTGGGGCAGATGCCAGGACGGGCACTCAGGGAGGGCACAGGGCACGGATTAACGCTGAGAAGGAACAAAGGTGCAAGGATCAAGAAGCTGCGAGGAAGCAGCAGGAGAAGCCCAAAGCAGTGAAGAGTCAAGGCGACGTTCACGGGTCACGGGAGCTGGAGACGCCGCTGAGGGGGGTGTCAGAGCCTGGAGGGGAGGGGACGGGCGGCGAGGCGCGCCTCTGCACACTGAACCGGAGAGGCGCTCAGCACGGAGCTCTGGGCAGACCGGCTGGTCCTGGATGAAACGGGCCCAGGGGTGGGTCTGAGCTCAGGCAGAAAGGACTTGAGAGAAAGAGCTCTGGGTTACCGGGGAGAATGAATAGCTGAAGCCCTCCCTCCCCCCCCATGTGACGGTGCTGGGGGCAGGTAGGTTACATGAGGCCATGAGGTGGGTCCCCCGGTGGGACTCTGCCCTTATAGGAAGAGGAAGAGAAGCGGGGCTCTCTGCTCCGTGACAACAAGGACAGGGCTCTCACCAGGACCTGAGCCTGCCGCACCTGATCTTGGACTCCCAGCCTCCAGAAGAGTGAGAAGTAAATGTCTGCTCAAGCCCCACACCCTACAGTGTTTGGTGACAGCAGACCAAGCCGGGTGAGACCATGTCCATGTGAACTGGTCGGGTGAGATGGAGCGGGACCCACACTGTGTGTGAATGTTCTGAGGGGCAGCCTGGGCTCTCACCACCTGAGAAAGTGTGGGACCCGGGGGAGGGGTGGGCAGAAAGTGTGGCACCCGGGGGAGGGTGGGCAGGGGGGCAGGAGGGCCCTGAGCCCAGGGCCGTGGAGCCTGCAAACCGACCTCACTGTGCTTGGTCTCCCCGTATCTGCCGTTGGGGTTGGCCAGGTGGCAGTTCTTGTACCACCAGCCGCCGTGGTGCGTCAGGGCACAGTTGCTGAGGGCGATGTCGTTGTCTCGGTCAAAAGTTGTGAACTTCCACCCGTTGTGGTAACTGAGAGCATCGCCTGCAGGAGAGGAGACCGAGAGGTGAGAGGCCACGTTCCACCGGGGGGCCGAGGGCTTCGGGGGAACAACTCTGGCACGAAAACGCCAGGGACCCGGTCCCTCAGGCCACAGGCCCTCTTTCCGGGGCTGCCACCCGAACTCCAGGCCTCGTCCGCCAACAGCCTTCGCAGCACGCTCTTTAGAAGCGGCCCAGTCCCGTGAAATAGCCAGATCCCCAAACTCCTGACTCTCCCATAGCATTGACCACCTGTCCTGTCCTCCCGGTCTCTGTCCGGAAGCCCCTGAGCCACGTCTGACAATCCCTGTACCCTCATCAGCTCTTCCTCCCGCAGCTCACTCAGGCGCCCTCCCCACAGGGCCACCGGGCCTGCTCCCCTCTCTGGCCTGGTCCACACCGCAGCCTTCCCAGCCCTCCTGGGGGTAGGCACCCATCCTCTCAGGCCTCGCAGACGTGAACTTCGCCCCCGGCTTTGCAGACCTGTGACTTGGCTGTTCCGGATGCACGTCAGCCCACTGTTCCACAGGCAGCTTCCGGCTATGGAGGGCTGTCCAGCCTCGTGCCTCTCTCACCGCTTTCTCCCGGCTCTCCACTGGTTAAATCCTAACCAATCCTGAGCAAGTCTCCTCCCTCACCCTCCCTCACCCTCCCTCACCCTCCCTCACACCTCCCGCCACACACCTGAACTCCTGGAGCTCTCTGCACATGCTCCCTGCCATCGTGTCTGGAGACCTGTGATTACTTGACTCGCCTTTCTCCTCGTTCCCCATCACATGTGTGGTCCTTTTCTAAGTTTACCTTTTAACTCAGCTCACAAAAGGCAGTAAGGGCCAATATCGACCCCAAGTAGATAATTAAGTGCTGGTTTTCATGATGATAAACATCTTTATATCTGGTCTCGGAGTTTACCGATCACCTTCACAAACAAGTCCCGTGAGGAAGCAAACTCGCAGACGTTAGAGTCCACGGCTTGTCCAGGGGCCCACCCCCCAGCTCGTCTCCTCCGGGTCACCGTGTCACCAGACTCCCCCTCCACCCGCCCGCGTGGAGCTCTCTGGGACTCGGGAGCTGTTCTTTACAACAGAGAACACCCTAGGATTAGACGGAAAGGTCCTGCCGGCAGTATCTCCAGGGAAGCTCACCTGCCGCGCTCCGTGCTAAGCACTGGGAAAGAAGAGCAAAGGCAAAATTCATGTGGCTTTTTTAAACACCGAGTCCCGAAACCTGAGAGGAATTTTGCACCAGCGGTTGGCCACTTCAGATCACAGTGTGTGCTCAGTCTTCTGCCATCAGGGGTCACTGAGCAGACCATGTTGAGAAGGCCTGCGGTTTTAAGAGGACTCCCCAATTTCCCTGCCTCGGCTCAGTCCTTCCTCAGTCCCGGCCTCCCCCTCCTCCCTCCCAGCCACGTTCCTCCCTCTCAGACCCCGCTCCAGCTCGCCGGCCTGCAGGGGCCCCCACGTACCACCGTCTCCGCGCTCCCCGAGCTCTCTCCTCTCCCGACCCCTTCTTAGACTCTTAGCCCAAGTCACCTTCCCTTCTCACGGCTCTGTTTCCATGCGGGTCTCGGGGAGAGACCATGTCTCATACAGTCTGTCCATCTGGCTGGCCACGCATTCCTACCTAGTTACCCCAAAGTCAAAACATGCAGACGCAAACCGCAGACCTACTTGTTAGGATTTTAAAAACTAGAAACACAGGCTTAATTCTAGCATTAAAACATTAACGACGCCTCCCTCTTAAATAAAATAGCCCAACGGCACCACCCCAGGATTCATTTTGTTATTTTCCTTCACAAATGGACACCAGGGCCCCATCTCCACTGAACAGCTGTCCCTGAGCTCTACCGGCCTAGCGCTGGCTCCGCACTTGGACCTTTCTGCCTCTACGTAATCACACACCCAGGCTGTGCGTGGAGGCAGCCGAGTGGGAAGTGGGTAGCACCTGGGGGTGGCGGCTCGGAGTGTGGTTCCTCAGCGAGGGGGCAGCATCCTGAACTGGGGTATGAGAGGAGGGTTTTTACTGGCTGGGGTGCGCTGGGGGAGGTGAGGGAGAGAAGGGTCTACGTATAATGCTCTGTCTTACAATGGCCGAGGATTGCTTTAAGAACCTTTGTACCCTGACCCCCAGCTGGGGGCAGGCCTCAGGTGTCCACAAGAACCGTGCCCTTCTCAGGACAGTCTTCCACCCCCTGATCCCCGGCACACGGCAGCCCGAGGCCTGGACGCAGGGCCAGCGGCCTCGGGCCGGTGGGGAACCCTCGCGCACCTGCCGTGCCTCTGTACTTCCCCACCGTGAGCCGGTACCGCTCCTTGCTGGAGGCCACCTGGAAGAAGTCATACACGGCGTAGGCCGACTCGTTGGCGGTCTGCAAGTCCACTCGCACCTCGTACCGGGTGGGGGTGCCCGTGGTGAGGTTGTGCAGCTTGTCGAGTCCTAGAAACAAGGAATTCCAATCACCGAACATCACCTCGGCCCGCACCTCCTCTGCTAATGGGGGCCTCCCCCGGCTTCTCTTTAGGGGGCGCATTTTCTCTTTAGGGGGCCCAATGAACATCATTTTCTCTTTAGGGGGCCCAATGAACATCAGCTGGAGCGCGGAGCAGAAGGAAGAGAGAAAGCGCAGGGCCCCTGGTGGCTGGCAGAGCGCGCAGCATTGCTGGGGCCAGGCTGGCCTCCTAGCAGAACCCTCATCGGTGGGTATTTTCTACTCCTTTGGTTCTCAGGGGAATGTCCCCTGCACCGCCCAGCCTTCCGGATTCCCGGAGCCCGTACCGAACCAGAACTCCTTGGCGGGGTCCCCGAAGCCCTCCACGTAGGTCCGCCAGCGCTTGAAGAAGTCCAGCTGGCCGGTGTTCCGCCGCTGGAAGACCTAGAAAGGGAGGTGGCGGGCCCTCTGACGCACCCAGCAGCGTGACGGGGGGAGAGGGGCGGGAGCTGGGGTCGGGGCTGCCCCGAGGACAGACAGAAGGCAGAGTGGGCAGATGCGGTGACAGAGAGAGGAAGTCGGAGCGGTTCTTGTGGTTCTGGGGAGGCTACACGGAGAGAAGACGGGCTGTGTGCGGGCACCCCGGGCCCATGGGGACACAGTGGGTGGGAGCCACTTCTGAGGTCTCCTGCTGGATGAGGAGGCCATAGGCACAGCTGGTGTGAGCGCAGAGTCCTACAGAGAGCCCCAGGCCAGATGGGAAGGTGAGCGGTCTGAGATGGTGCGGGCCCACCTCGCCCTCCGCACTTCCTCTCCCCAGGCTCAGGGAGACTTCCTGTGGGCCTCTCCCGCTCTCCCTCACACATAGCTGGGAGCACAGGAGTGGGGGGGGGGGAGGCTTCCCTCCATGCTCGCCCTTCCATGGCCACGGCCCTCTGCCTCCGGGAAGGCCACATGGGACAGGGCAGGGCCACAAGTCAGAATCGGCTGAATCCCTAATCCCTGCGTGGACAGGGCGGGCAAACAATGACACCAGTTAGCTCCGCTGTTCTCGTGCCCCTTCCCACCAGTCCTTCTTCGGAGATGCCCCATTCCCTCATTCCCTCGTTGATTCACTGACGTAGCAATCGTTTACTGAGCTCTTGCTAAGTGCTCATTCCGGGGCAAGTATATAAGATGCCACGTTACCGATGTGAAAGTTCACACCGCTAAGTGTTTGGGGGCTGATGCCAGGAGAAAACACCGATACCCTCACCCTTCCGTTGGAAAGTTTGAGTCTTTTCTCCAACAAGCACACCAGCTCTACTGAGTCTATTCTCCAAAAAGCATTTCTTAACACTCTGAGGCTCATGGTCAGTTTCCTAGCATGGAGACTGTTCCAGTCCCTTCCCCGGGACCATCCCTGCACCACAGACAGTGGAACCCTAAGGTGAAGTGGCACTGATGTTAGTTCCACAAACATCACATCAAAATGCACGCCCAAGAAC
Source organism: Vespertilio murinus (assembly GCA_963924515.1). Lineage (NCBI taxonomy): Eukaryota > Metazoa > Chordata > Mammalia > Chiroptera > Vespertilionidae > Vespertilio > Vespertilio murinus. Next base: position 17,771,149 of record OZ004719.1, on the reverse strand, counting down.
AAGGTCAGGCTCCAATCCGATCCCGCCCCCAGGACAGATGCATTCCGAAGGCATTTGGTCCCTGCCGCCAATCAATGAACCTAAGTGGGATGGGAGCGTTCCTGCTCATTTCTTTTCCTTGTTAGAAAACTCTCCAGCTTGGCCAGGGAAACTCCGGGCAATGGTTCCATGCTCTCCGCATCACTACTCAGACGAGACCCAGCACTCTGCTCACCAGCTGTGTCCTTGAGCAAGTGAGTTAACCTTGACAAAGCCCCACTTCTCTAAACCATCAGGCAAAGATGGCCCATTTGTCATGCTCTTAAATGAGGCTTCAGCAAGGTCATGAATCATAATAAGGTATACAGTATTGTTGGTTGGCATGACTCAGTGGTTGAGCAGCGATCTATGAACCAGAAGGTCACAGTTTGATTCTGGTCAGGGTAACATGCCCAGGTTGTGGGTTTGATCCCCAGTGTGGGGTGTTGAATGGGTCTCTTTCATCATTGATGCTTCTATCTCTCTCTTTCTTCCTCTCTGAAATCAATAAAAATATATTTAAAAAATAAATCATAAAGTATTGAGGCCAGAGCCTGGCATATAGGGATATAAGTTACTATATCTCAGTAAGTTTTGGTTTCCATTTTATTACATCAGATTCCCAATGAACTAACCCACGTGTCACCTTAGGAGTCAGCCAGAGCACACAGCCTGGGCGGGGAGGGCCTGGGGTTAGTGAGGCCTCAGAGCCATTTTCTCCGGGTCCTCTGCATGAGCAGGATGTAGGAGGCAAGCTCCTGCATCTGTGTGGTTCTCTTGTGGTTCTTGAGTTGGTACAGTATTGCTTGACACAGAGTAGGCACTCAAATATTTGTGGGAAATTCATGGGTATTCCCAGGCAGACACACTGGCAGATCTCTCTCTCTCTCTCTCTCTCTCTCTCTCTCTCTCTCTCTCTCTCTCTCTGAAGGCTGCCCGGGCTTTCAGAAAAGGCCCACCAGGCAGCACACACCTCCTGCCGAGGTCAATTACAGGCTCCGGTGCAGGGACCGGGCCTCCAGCTTCCAGGGCAGGATGCTCCGAGCTCAGCGCTGCTGAGCAAAAGCAGCAGTGCAGCCCGTGGGGCTGGTCAGGTGGAAGACCTCCCAGGATACCTTCTGCTCCCGTATTTGTAAAGATCGCCCGGGAATTTGCCCTTCCAATCCAATTACTGCCTTTCAGCCACCGAAGGCAGCTGTGCGGATAATAAGTTTCCTCCGTTGCTGCTTATCAGATGGTATTATTTTATCCATGGCTGCTCAGGTGTCTTGGGTTTCCCGGGCCCCTGAGCGGGCGTAGGAATGAATGCATTTGAGTGGGATGGGTTCAGCTTTCTGCTTCCTTGAGCGGCGGATGCATAGTGGGCAGGCGCGTGCTGGCCTGGGGCAGTGACGCCTCTCTCTGCTCGGGGTCAGGGAGCAGGGGCTGGGGAGATGAGAGGATCGAACCACAACCCTCCAAGGCAGCGCCTCGGATCCCTGGATCAGGCTGCCACCGTCAGAGATGAGGCCAAGGGAATAAAGCCTCACGCAGACAGGGCGCGATCGGAACCTTGCCACGTGTCCTTCTCTCAGGCCTTGTCCTCTCAAATCAAAGTCCAACGGCCTTGCTTCTGTCCTGAGGAGCCAGGATGGGGAACCCGGACAACGGGCTCCAGGTCAGAGGGCAGAGCCCCCAAAGAGTCATGTGATTCAAGTGACCTGACATGACCCCCAAGAAGACCAGTGATGGAGGAGGAGGCTGCAGTCCTGAAATCTGCTTCCCGCCTTGTCACTAACTCGTGTGACTTAGCCAAGGCCCATCCCCTGGTGGGCCTCACTGTACTTACTGTAAAATCAGAATAATAATCTCGGTTATTCTAAAGATTTTGTGTAAGGGTCATACTTGTGGGAGGGTCATGTTTTTTGTTTTTTGAATAATGTATTTTTATTGATTTCAGAGAGGAAGGTAGAGGGAGAGGGAGAGGGAGAGGGAGATAGAAACATCAATGATGAGAGAGAATCATTGATCAGCTGCCTCCTGCACACCCCCTACTAGGGATCGAGTCCGAAACCTAGGCATGTGCCCTTGACGGGAATCAAACCTGGGACCCTTCAGTCCGCAGGCTGAGGCTCTAACCACTGAACAAACCAGCTAGGGCATGGGCCACGTTTTATGTATGAGGGTCATACTATGTGAGGCTCAGAGTTGTGTGAAGGTCATGCTTTGTGAGGGTCATGTTTGGCATCACTCACGATCCAGCCGCCGCCGTCCGTGTCCATGTCGCAGTACACCTGCAGGGGCTGGCCGGCGTCCCCGTGCAGGTAGATGGTGTACAGGCCGCTGGCGACGTTGCTGTTCTGCTGGACCTGACTGCAGTCCGAAGGGTGTGGGAAACGGGCACCCACTAGGGGCCGAGCAGAGGCAGCCTCATTAGAAGGGCAGCGGGCCAGCCCCTATTTTAAGTGAATTCGCTTTGCATGGGAATGAGTCATAACCTCCTACCACTGTGCTCCTTCCAACTCTTCCCTCACATTTCACTTCTCACTCACTCTGCTCTCAGCAAACCCTCCAGGTGTACTAGAAACAAGGTCAAGTTCACAGCTCTTCCCCCCCAACCCAACTGCACCCACAGTAACACTCCGCTTCGCTCCTCTCTTTCCTCTCTCCGCCAGGGGAGGGGCTTCTCCTGAACCCGGACCCTGCCCATTCCCGTCCTAGAGAACCCACAACTCTGGCCGCCGCTGCTGCAGACCCCCCTCCCTCGGACACCCCTCCCGCGGACACCTCTCCCGGGACACTCTCCTGGCCTCTCCCAGCCTCGGCCTCTCCGATGTCTCGTTCAGAGTGCAGGCGGCCACGTACCTGTGGAAAGGGTGGTGGACACACTCCTGCTCCGGCGATCACCCTTGAATGCCACCAAGGAGACAAGGTAGGTGACGCCCTGCTCAAGGCCTTGCAACTCAAACCTCTGGTCCCCACGCCGGAGCTGCACCTCCTACCACACAAAGGAGACAGGAAGCGACATTCAGTGTATGGCCCCCAGCAGCCTGGCACCGCCACATCCCCCGGGGCCGATGCCAGCAGTGCTTGTCTCTGAGGGCCCAGGGGCAGCCCAGGACCCCAGTGCCTCCCCGCGGCTTCTCCCGAATGGCCTCCCGCTGGTGCTGGAGCTGGGAGCCAGCATGAGGCACAGCAATGGGGGGAGAACGGGACCCGCCAGTCTCCTGAGACCTCTGCCCTCTGATCCACACTGGGGCACTCAACGCCAGGCTGAGAGTGAGGAGGGGAGGTGAAACCATCCCCATATCTGCGAGGCAGGGAGATGGTTGGCTTCTCAAGAGGCCTCCTGTTGAACCTGTATTTCTGCCTCCAGCAGGGCTGTCTAAGGAGTCGTTGAAACAATGATTAAATCAATGTGCCTTTCCTTTTGCCCTCCCCCCACTTCCTCTTCAAGGAAAGAGGACAACAATTTTCCAAATTAACTGGCCTTCAGATTCCGTGTGGGCAGTATCATCTTTGAAATAAGGGTCAATAATTCATCCAATAAATCGTTATTGAGCAGCTACATATGTGGTAGGCGCTCAACAAAACAGACAACAAGTCCCTGTCCTCATGGGGCTAACACATATTGGGGAAGATACACAAATAACATGGGCCCTGTATGTCAGCAAACATGCGATGGTCAGCTGGGAGCAGGCATAGGTCAATCCTACAAAATGAGACCCCATGTTCACAGGACTGTGTCTCGCACTGACCCTTGCTCACGGCAGGTGGTCAACAAGGACCTCCTCACTTCTCAGCAGGCTGTCCTGGGACCAGCAATCAGGCAGACCCCAGTTAGTTGTTTCCTGTGGGGCTGGGCATGGGCCCCATGAGAAGAGGCAGGAGAATGCAGTACCTTAGTGGTGCCATCTGGGAACTGATAGGTCAGGATATAGCCATCGATCTGAGCCAGGGGGCGTGCCCAGGTCAGTACCCCCTGAGACTGGGTCACAGCAGATGGACGAAGGTTTCTGGGAGGGTCGATGTCTGTATATCAAAAGTCAGGCAATTATTATCACTGACGGAATGGAAGTAATTTTTGAAGTATTCCATTCTCTGCCCACATACCCTCCCACGTCTTTCCCTGCCTTCACGCAGGCTCTAGTCTTCCTTGCCACCAGCCCATTATGACCTTTGTTCCCAAAGGCATAGGAAGGACAAGGATTAAGGAACTGGTACTGGGGTGAGTCCCCTCCCAGGTGGAGTGACCCTGGGGCCCACTTCCCAGCAGACCCCAGGGAATGATGGGTAGGAGCACTCTAGACCAGCGGTGAGATACAGAGCTGGAAGGATGACGGGCGTTCAGGGTGCCCCCCAGAGTAGGGTGCCCCCCAGAGTGGGCTGCCCAGATGGATATCTGGAAACCACACAAGGCTTTACATCAGCCCTGGGGAAGCATCATGACCCTACATTCACTGAGATCCATGTCCAACAAGCAGCGTAGGGCTTGTGATGGACATTAAGTTGACAGAGGAATATAACGCTCTATTTCTTACACGTCTAAGTGTGCGGCCTGAGATGCCTGCTCTGCACAAAAAGAAGCAGGGATGGAAGGGGTGTTTGTGCAAAGGGGAAGAAAAAGAGGGAGAGTGGGGGGGAGGGGGAGGAGGAAACAAGAGAAAAGGGCAAAAGCAGAGCTCTCCCTCTCGTCCCCATGCCCTCTCGCACACACGCGCCAGCAGGAACATGGGATGTATCCATGGTGGACCAGAAAAACAAAAGCACGGTAATTGGTCAGAAGACTATTTTTTCCCCCCAACCAGATGAGATATGAATGGAAATTCCCATCTTGAAAAGTCATTAAAGAAGGTGATTTCAATTCCAAAGTTCCCAAAAAAGATGTCTCCAGACTATGTTATACCCAGTAGCATTTCGGCTGAGAACGGAATTGCGGTATTTTAATAGAAATCAGGCAGCCGTTGTTTTAGGGTGTTTTGACAAATGCAGAATTTCTGCAATGTCAGCTTGGTTTGACTTTCGAAAGCATAACATCTGGTATGGGTTTTAGAGTCCTCATCCCATGGAAAAACTGAATTTCCTGCTATGAAGTCAAAGCAAAACCTGAGCGATTTATTTATTTATTTCCAGGGAGGAAGGGAGAAGGAGAGACAGAAACACCAATGATGACAGACGGTTATTGATCGGCGGCCTCCTACAAGCCCCGCGCTGGGGACTGAGCCCACGGCTGAGCCACACTGGCCAGGAAAACCTAGTGACTTAAATACCTTAGACTGGCTCTGCCACCTCTGTGCCGGCCACCACCCAGGTGATGGACTGAGGGGTCTATCTTACTCACGTGTCCATGAAGCAGAAACATGGTAATATTGCTGCCTTTATTTACTTTTTTAAAAAATCATGTTTTATTTTTTTTAAATATATATATATATATATATATTATTGATTTCTTACAGAGAGGAAGAGAGAGGGACAGAGAGTCAGAAACATCGATGAGAGAGAATCATCGATCAGCTGCTTCCTGCACACCTCCACTGGGGATGTGCCCGCAACCAAGGTACATGCCCCTGACCGGAATCGAACCCAGGACCTTTCAGTCCCACGCTCTATCCATTGAGCCAAACCGGTTTCGGCATATTGCTGCCTTTAAAAATGGGCAAAGAGAAGGTAAAGGGAGAGAGGAAGGAAGGAACAAAGAGGGGGGGAGACAGAGAGGGAGGGAGGGGAGAAGGAAATGGGAGAGGGAGGAAAGAAGAAGTACTGGTTGCCTCTAGGTTAGGAGCACTTTTTATTTTTATTTTTAATCCTCACCTGAGGGTATGTTTTTATTTATTTTAGAGAGGGGGAGAGAGAAACATGGATGTGAGAGAGAAACATCGATTGATTGTCTCCTATATGTCCCCCGATTCAGGATCGAACTGGGGATCAAACCTGCAACCTGGGTATGTGCTTTAGCCAGGAATCGAACCCATGACCTTTTGGTGTACTAGTGAACAGGACAACACTCCAACCAGCTGAGCCCCACCAGCCAGGGCTGGAGAGCAGCACTCTTCTTTTTTAAATCCATTTGTTTTGTTCTGTTTTTAAATAGATTTTTATTGATTTCAGAGAGGAAGGAAGAGGGAGAGAGATAGAAACATCAATGATGAGAGAGAATCATTGATTGGCTGCCTCCTACAAGCCCCCAACTTGGGGTGAAGCCCATGACCTGGGCATGTGCCCTTGACCAGAATCGAACCTGGGACCTTTCGGTTCGCAGCCCGACTCTCTATCCACTGAGCCAAACCAGCGAGAGTTGCACTCTTATTAGGGAGCCTGGGATGTGGATAATAGTTTTTCTACAGAAACTCAGTTCGTTTTATATAAGCATATGTCACCTTTTTGGTTAAAAACTCCTGTTAATTGTAACTACTGATAAAGAAACTCAAGTCCCCTCTAACTCCAGTGGCCACGGGTGTGTATGAGGCCAGAGGAGACGGCCAGGCCCTGCCCAGACTAAGGAGACCCGCGGACCTCGGGTGGGCTCAGCGCTCTTCGCGGGACCCCCAAAGCCTGATCGCATGAGGCTCAGTGAGACCAGAGGCATCAGGCCCCCGGATCACCAACTGGAGGGACAGTGAGGGAAGATGCTCCACCGCAACCCCCTCTGGAGGAGAGAAACAGCAAGATGCCTGGCCTCCGTGCTCTGAGCTGGAGCATGGGAGCTGGGAGCATGGGAGCACGAGGGAGCTGGCGGGGCAGAGGCGGCCTTTGCACGGCCATCTTGGACAGTCACGCAGTCTTATTTTGACACTCTTCCTCTACACTCTTTCATTTTCACTTGAACCATCACGTCAACATATGACCTTAAAAAGGTAAAAAGGAAAACCCTTTGAAGAAGGTCCTCAGTGACACGGTCTCCCCTGCTCCCCTCCCCACACCTGGCACATGTGCAGGGTTCGCTGCCTGGGTCCCTCGCAGTACCTGTCAGGGCCGTGGTGTCGGCCTTCTTGCTCTCCCGGTCCCCCTTCTGGGCCCACACGTGGACCGTGTACTCCACGCCCGGCCTCAGGCCCGTCAGCACGGTGCTGCTCTGCTCCTTCCCCACCGGGACCTCCCTGGCGTCTCCGTCGGCGGAGGTGTAGCGCACCAGGTACCTGTCGATGGCGGCCTGCACTGGCTCCCAGGAGATGGTGGCCGTGGTCTCCGTCACCCGGTCGGTCACCAGGTTTTGGGGGCTGTCAATGTCTTTTTAAAAAGAAAAGGCCGACTTTTAGAGCTAGGGGAGAACCCCCAGCACCCCAGCACCCCAGCACCCCAGCACCAGGAACTCTCCATTCAACTTCTTTCACACAAACAATTCCATCGAAAGAGTGAGAAGCTCTAACTTCCATTTTCCAGAGAAACAAACCCCTGGATATTAAAACTGGGAGGAACTAGATCTTAATCGAGTTTACCAATATGGAACTTTTCTTCTGGTTCCCACAGGAATTACAATGGGAGTCACCTGAGCAGCAAGAGGCGGTCGACCCCAAATCCTATTGAAACAACTCCCTTTACCATCCTCATGGTTTGTAGTTAACCAGTTCCTCAGCGTTTAAGAGCTGAGAAGTCCTATCTTCCAACTTTCTTTGTCTGATAAGAGGGGAGGAGAATGGAGGCCCAAAGAAATGAAAGGCTTGTCCAAGGGCCTACTGTTTTCTTGTGTTAAAACCGAGACAAGAGTTTTTTCTTGTGCAAAAGCCCTGTTCGCTCTGAACTGGGAGCCCACCACCTTCTCAAGGACTTTGCTCCTGTTCATGTACCCTCTCTCCTGCACCAGCAGTCTCTCCTCTGCTCTGACTGAGCAACAATAGGGAAGGAGCCTGGGTCCTTTGTCATAGCAGCCCTGGCCTACTTGTACTCTGACCATTCCTCAAGAGAGGGATGAACTTCTTCCTTATTTAAGCAACTGCTATTTGGGAATTTCTGTCAACATGTATCTTAACTATTACTCAATCCATACCAACTAAGAAACATCCCTACACTGTCATTCTCTATACCTACACCATGTTCATGTCCTTCACTGAACTTATAATTAACAATTAGAAATTTGTTTGTGTGCTGATGGTCCATCTTTCCCACCGGACTTCAAGATAATTAGAATCATATATAGGAATCATATTTGTTTTGCTCACCACTATATCCCAGACCTGGCACTTAGAAAAGTTAGCTGATGTAGAAATGAATACAGAGCTCCAGCTGTCAAGGACAACACTTGTTCTTTCAAACTACGCACCATCTATTAAGCCAAACCTACATAAAATAGCTTTCCACAGAACACTTCTTTCATCCAGTGGTGTAGGAATTTTATATTCGTTTGACTTGTTCTCTATAATTGCCTATAACTGAGTAGCACGGTGGTAACAGCACAGGCTTTGGGAAAGAGTTTAAAGACAGTCATGAGCTTGCTCTGTTTTTTTCCTTAGGTGAATGAAGTTTTTTACAGTAAACTCTCCTAAAACACACCAGAATCCCTCCTTACAGGGATTCGCTCATTACAGATCCCAACAGATCAATCCATAGTGATGACCCTGGTTTGCTTTCCTCCTCTCTGCTGTTACCTGTCGGGGCCTTGGTGTCGGCCTTCTTGCTCTCCCGGTCCCCCTTCTGGGCCCACACGTGGACCGTGTACTCCACGCCCGGCCTCAGGCCCGTCAGCACGGTGCTGCTCTGCTCCTTCCCCACCGGGACCTCCCTGGTGTCTCCGTCGGCGGAGGTGTAGCGCACCAGGTACCTGTCGATGGCGGCCTGCACCGGCTCCCAGGAGATGGTGGCCGTGGTCTCTGTCACCCGGTCGGTCACCAGGTTTTGGGGGCTGTCAATGTCTAGAAATTAAAAAATCATGATCAATATGCACTGTTAATGGATCAAGGAGTGCAAAAACGAGTGGCTATGTTGCTTAGGGCAAAACATGTTTGTATTTTGTGGTTTTCCCATTTCATATGCTCCCACTCCTTCCTGGACATATATCTTCTCTCCCCAGATAGATTTTGGCTCCTCAAGGAGACAGCACAGTAGACCAAAATCTGAAAATATATGTTGTTATCTCTACTAAGAGTTTAGCAAAACAAAGCTCTTTACTTATTTAGTAATCACACCCTGACCCTGTACACTCAGGGTGCTAGTTAGAGCATCAGTTCCAATGAAGACACAGGCTTTGCTCACAAGCAGCTGATAATATCCTTTCTAGCATCCTAACAACGAAGACTTCCCATTTCATACAAGAAGATTCTAATCGCAAGGCTCAGACAGAAGCTCCTCGAGTGAGAGGGATGCGTCCTAAACCCTCAGAGCTCTTGCTACCTAGTAGTGGACAGGGCAAATGGAAAGTGCTCAATCTACCGTATTTGCCGGCGTATAAGACGACTTTTTGGCCCTGAAAAATATGCCTCAAGTGGGGGGTAGTCTTATACGGCGAGTATATAACAAACTGTATTTTTTAGTGGAAATGTTAGGGGGTCGTCTTATACGCCCAGTCTCTTATACGCCGGCAAATATGTATTTTTCAGGGCCAAAAAATCGTCTTATACGCCAGCAAATACGGTATATTGCTAAACGAATTGGCAAAAATTAAAACCTAGTTTAAATATTCTTTATAATATCACAGATTCACTCAGAACACTAGCTTGCTAATTAAATCTCTATACAGAAATCTGGTCATTCATTTCTTTCACAATAGGATAGGAATATAGCATAGAAGTTATCCTTATTCTCAAAATCAGAATCATCATATTGTTTATCCACTGTAAAGCAAACCACAGACATCAACTTACTCTGCTAGATATAAAGTCTACTTTTTTAAAGTTAAATTTTCAACATATTAATATAAACAACATTGAGTTTTCCTTTTCTGTTCCCACTGGCAAAATCAGTAGGGGACCCTCAACACTGTCCACAACAAAAGATTAATGTGGCTCAATGTGCCCATCACGGCAAATCACTGCTTGTAGGCAGCCATGAGGCACTGACTTGTAAAGAAAGCAGGTAAAAGGGAGTGTGGCATGATGGGTACAGTCCATTATAATGGGACACCATTCTTCTCTCCATAAACCATGGATTCTACCAATGTCAGGGATGAAAACAAAAATTGACCACCCATACACTTAGTGTGACAGGTCTTACGTTCCCCAAGAACAACTCTCCATTACCTGTCGGGGCCGTGGTGTGGGCCTTCTTGCTCTCCCGGTCCCCCTTCTGGGCCCACACGTGGACCATGTACTCCACGCCCGGCCTCAGGCCCGTCAGCACGGTGCTGCTCTGCTCCTTCCCCACCGGGACCTCCCTGGCGTCTCCGTCGGCGGAGGTGTAGCGCACCAGGTACCCGTCGATGGCGGCCTGCACCGGCTCCCAGGAGATGGTGGCCGTGGTCTCTGTCACCCGGTCGGTCACCAGGTTTTGGGGGCTGTCAATGTCTGAAAGGAAAATGCCGATCAATAAACACTATTAGCAGACTGAGATCTCATGGCCATGTTGCTTGGGGTGAGACAGCTTCCTGTTCTACAGGTTCCCCGCCCCATACTCGGGTTTTCAGTTATGTCATGGACAGAGACCTCCTGTCCATGGCTGAACTCTAGGATCTTCAAGGAGGAAGCACAGTAGAATGAGGCCCAGACACAGAGTCAAAGGAGCTGGCTTCTAGCTCCAGCCCAGAGACAGAGCAGAGGGGCAGGCAGAGCCCAGCTCTGCCATCGGCCAGCTTGGCCCCAAACCACTCTGCTGCCTCTGGCTGGGCCTCACTTTCCTCATTTGTAAAATGTAGGCCTTGCTAAATAGAGTTTAAGGTAGCATCATATTTCATGAATAGCCCACAAATCTGACTCCATGAAACATCAGCTCTCTTTGTGCCTTACAGAAGTCACGCACAGGTATTGAGTTTTCTCATCTGTAAAATGGGGATATTGATCCCTGCTCTGCCCATCCCAGCCAATTCCACTGAGGACCAAGTAAGTAAGAAATATAATCCTCGTGCACTGCTGGTGGGAAAATAAATGACTGCCACCACTCTAAATGACTTGGCAGATCCTCAAAAAGCTAAACACGAGTTACCATATGACCCAGTAATTCCACTCCTAGGCATATACTGAAAAGAACTAAAAATATTCCCACATAAAAATGTATGCACAGCCGAAACCAGTTTGGCTCAGTGGTAGAGTGTTGGTCTGCGGACTGAAAGGTCCCAGGTTCGATTTCAGTCAAGGGCATGTACCTTGGTTGCAGGCACATCCCCAGTTGGGAGTGTGCAGGAGGCAGCTGGTCGATGTTTCTCTCTCATCGATGTTTCTAGCTCTCGATTACTCTCCCTTCCTCCCTGTGGAAAATCAATAATATATATATATACACACAGATGCTCTTAGAAGCATTCTCCATAATATCCAGAAAGTGGAAATGGCTGAAATGCCCTCAGCTGACAATAAATAAGACGTGTTACATCTATACCATGGAATAGTATTTGACAATAAAATGAAGTACCAATTCATGTGACAACATGGGTGAGCCTTGAAAATGTCATGCTTAGTGAACAAAGCCAGTTAAGAAGGCCACATATTGTATGAATCCATCCTCATGAAATGTCCAGAATAAGGAAATCTATAGAGACAGGAAGTAGTATTTTCCTAGAGTTGGAGAAAGTGGGGATGGGGAGTGACTGGTGGTGATATGGGTTTCTTTCGGGATTGATGAAAATGTTCGGAATTAGATTGAGCTGATGGGTGCACACCTCTGTGAACATACAAAAAAACCACTGAATTGTATACTTTTAAAGGGTGAATTTTATAGTATATAAGTTATATCTTCATATGTCTGTTCTTCAAAAATGAAGAAACAGATGAAAATATTTAAAAATTATGAACTCTTCTTGTATATTACTGTAACTGTAGGATCCTCAGAACAAGGCACAAAGTGCTCAGGAGGATTTATTCACCAAGAAAACAATAACCTTTCTTGTTCCAAAGAGACCACAGCAAAAGCCATTGCCCAAAAGTGCTTAGCTCACAGATCCTAACATATAAGACCTCTTTATATTTTTCCCTTTCAAGAAGAAATAATTTAGTGATTGGTCACAAAGGAAATACAATGGGAGGAACAGTGGGTGGAAGGGACTGATCACCATTTATCTTTACAAGAACAAAGTATGAAGCCAAAGAACAACTCTCTATTACCTGTTGGAGCCTTGGTGTCGGCCTTCTTGCTCTCCCGGTCCCCCTTCTGGGCCCACACGTGGACCGTGTACTCCACGCCCGGCCTCAGGCCCGTCAGCACGGTGCTGCTCTGCTCCTTCCCCACCGGGACCTCCCTGGTGTCTCCGTCGGCGGAGGTGTAGCGCACCAGGTACCTGTCGATGGTGGCCTGCACCGGCTCCCAGGAGATGCTGGCCGTGGTCTCCGTCACCCGGTCCGTCACCAGGTTTGTTGGGCTGTCAATGTCTTAAGAAAATATTTAGGAAAGTGTAAGCTTTGAAGTCACGATAGAGATACCCAGCAGCCCATCTCCACGACTGCATCCTCTGGAACTTGGTTGGCACAAGGAGAGATATTCCCATCCCAAGTCTCTCCCTGAGAGGCAGTCAAGGGCAAAGGTCACTCCTGGTTCTCAATTCCGGAGGACCACTCATTATAAACGTGGCATACGTTCTTGGCTCTCAGCTCTCAACAATGATGTCTTCTTGGCAACATTATGGCACAATCAAAACAATCCATCGTACATCTGCCATGACATTCAGGGTACCTAGTTGACATGTCACCAAGGGCGACTGCCCAGGTGATCATCCTCAAAGTATTGCCAGCCCTGCAATGGCCACATCCTCTGAAAGTCTCTGCTGAGTGGACTAAAAACACTGCTACTGCACACCTTTATGTTTCTCTTCTAGCGGGCAGAGGGCCTTCTGGGTGGCTCAAAGCTGCAGGAGGAGCAGCATGCGGGGATGAGCTAGCTCTAGGTGCGTTGTCCTGTTGGAGCATTAGGACTTGCTCTGCCAAGTCTCTCAACTAGGGCCAAGTATTTTGTTACCACGTGCTCAAAATTCAATTCCAACTGACCCCCTCTCTCTTGTTACCTGTCGGGGCCTTGGTGTCGGCCTTCTTGCTCTCCCGGTCCCCCTTCTGGGCCCACACGTGGACCGTGTACTCCACGCCCGGCCTCAGGCCCGTCAGCACGGTGCTGCTCTGCTCCTTCCCCACCGGGACCTCCCTGGCGTCTCCGTCGGCGGAGGTGTAGCGCACCAGGTACCTGTCGATGGCGGCCTGCACCGGCTCCCAGGAGATGGTGACTGTGGTCTCCGTCACCCGGTCGGTCACCAGGTTTTGGGGGCTGTCAATGTCTTTAAGAGAAAGAAAAGAGTGCAGCATTTAGCAACTCTCTGGCTTGTGAAAGGCCAGGTTGCCCAAATGATGACCTCGATAAATTTCAGAGTCTGTTAAATGCAAATGATTGACATAACTTGAGGGTTTAATTGAACAAGTGGTCTGAAATTTCAAGGATGGTCTAATTGCATTTCATGAGAAGTAGAGTGTCCAGACAAAGCCACCCTAAAGTCTCAACTTCGTAAACTTTTTCCCACAAGTTGCTTTTGGATATAAAGAATTGGGTTTTTTCCTCCTTTCCACTGAATTTATAGAAAGCGCTCTTTCAGTTTCCAACTCCTTGTACCTGAAAGAAATTCTACTTCAATAAATCTCAACATCTGCTCTAATATTGTTTGGGGGAAGAAAATTATCCTGGAAATAGAAGCTTCCAGTTCTTTCCACTTAAAACATTAGGCTGCCCGGCCAAAGTGACTCAATGGTTGAGCATCAACCTATGAACCAAGAGTTCAAGGTTTGATTCCCAGTCAGGGCACATGCCCAGGTTGCAAGCTTGATTCCCAGTGTGGGGCATGCAGGAGGTAGCAGATCAATGATTTTCTCTCTTCATTAATGTTTCTATCTTTCTCTCCCTCTTCTTTCCTTTCTAAAAACCAATACAAAAAAACCCCCACAACATTAAAAAACAAACAAAAACATTATGTCTGTGGTCAAGAAAACAAGATTCTAACTGATGGCATTTGAGGTGTAGGCTGATAGAAATAGCCCTACTTGTAGAATCTGTTGGGCGGATATGTGATTAACCTGGGTTAGACCCTCTCTCCATTATTTCCTGTCAGTGTTAGAAGCCTCAAGTGTTCTCCAGGATCCGGCTCCTATAGACTCACGGGCAGTGGCGAGGAGGGTGTAAGTGGGAAGAATGTTCTGGGTATGCCAGTCTCGGGACACCTGTCAGAGCTGAGCGGGGCGCTAGGAGGAGTACGGGGACCTTATGGCTTCTGAGAGCCCCAGGGAGGAGTCGGTAGTTTGGTGAGTGCTGAGTCAGGACACAAACCATTCCCACACCTGACGGAGCCCCAGATCACATGCCAAGTGCCTGTACTTTCACTGCAAACAGTGATGAACATTCAACTTCCAAATGTTTTGAGTTTTCACAACCAAAAAAATGAAAATGAGGAAGTAAGTTACCCTACTCTGAGGGAGCTGCAAATGGAATTCCAACACAAATAAGTGTGACCTTTCGTATCTAATAAAAAGACTGGTCTCTTTCGTATGAGGTTTAAAAATAAAAAAGTTCATAATTATGCAATTTGAAATTTATTTCGCAAGCCCCTGCCCAACCCTTACAAAGTAAAGAGCTGCAGCCAATCAGGAAGCTTCCTGATTCAAAAGTCAGCCTCCTCCGTACCTGTCAGAGCCGTGGTGTCGGCCTTCTTGCTCTCCTGGCCGCCCCGCTCGGCCCACACGTGGACCGTGTACGCCTCCCCGGGCGCCAGGCCCGTGAGGACGGCGCTGCTCCGCTCCCGGGGCACCGCCGTGTCCCTGGCCTGCCCGTCGGCGGCGGTGTAGCGCACCACGTACTTGTCGATGACGGCCTGGACGGGCTCCCAGGACACCACCGCCGTGTCCTCAGTCACTCGATCGGTGGCCACATTGGTTGGGCCATCAATTTCTTCATAAAAATACGTGAAAAAGAAAAACCAGAAAAGTCATTGGCTGGTCAAGATCAGGAATGCTCGGATCCAGCTCCTCCGGGTGACCTCGTTCCACAGTTTACACACGCAAGAGGTTGTGTCCACCACCCGAGACAGGTGGACACTGGCCTCTGCTTGAACCCTACGCTGAGAGAGTGCTTCAAGAGGGGCAAGTAAGCCCTTTCATACAACGATGATAATGATGATGATGATGATAGTAATAATAGTGAATTTTAAAAATGTGATCTGAAAGGTTTCTGTGATCTGAATCCAGCAGCCCTGTGCCCCCAAAACAGACTGTAGGACACAAAGACAGACTATCTCTACCACCAAATCCCGGAGTTTGCCCAGATGGGAGTGAGCTGAGGAAAAGAGCAGAAGGCAGACGTGAGAAATTGAGAAACGCTCTGTGCCTCCAGGCAGCTCTCACCTGTCCTGCCATTCAGGAAGATGGGCCGGCCCTCCAGGTCTCCTCGCATGGGGACGATTGTGATCTTATAGTCCATCCCGGGCTGCAGGCCTGCAAACAAGCAGCAGTGCTGGGCCTGAGGACCGGCTCCTGAGCCCTGCGCCCCCCTCTCCCCCAGGATTTCCCACCTACAGACTAACCCGTGTAAGGCAGGTAAAGAGCTGCAGGACCAGTGGGGCCCCAGCACCAGCACCAATGGGGGGGCTTATCCTTCATCGGGGGCAGGCAGAGGATGAGAGGGAGCTCCCCTTCACTCCTTCCCTCTTCCTCTCCCTCTTCCTCTCTCTCTCTCTCTCTCTCTCTCTCTCTCTCTCTCTCACACACACACACACACACACACACACCGTGCACCACCGAGCACTGACTTCCCAGTGTATTCACAGCCCAAACAATCCTTTTCTGCCCCCAACAATCCTTTTCCTCAAATGTTTCTTTCCTTCTCACTGTAATAATTAACCTAATTTCCTCCCCCGACCTTTTTATAAATTTTTAAATTTTCTCTGCCTTTTGTTGTTATTTCTCTGTAGCACCGACTTGAATGATTGTTCCTCGTGGCACAAACACTCAGACTCTGGTGGCCAGTGCAGGCAGATAGCAGCGTGAGGGAGACTCTGGTTTTCCCTGCACAGTGGGGACCCCAAGACGGCCCCTCAACAGGGAACTCGGAGCGAAGGAGGAACAGACCCCAGCTGGAGCCATGTGACGAGTTGGGCATTCATGGTTGCCATGCTGCTTTTCTTAAAGACAGCCCTGGAAACTGTACAAGCTGCAGGTGTCACAACTCATAGCCCGGCCCTGCGTGGCCCGTTTCCCTCGCAGCCTGATTTCCTGTTCTCACCGCGCTGGTTTGGGCATCTGGGCCAGGACCTCCGAGCCCAGCCACCCAGCAACACCTTCCATGGATTATGCTGAAAAAATTATCTCCATCCATCAAGTTCCCTCTCCTTCTCTCCCTCCCTTCTTCCCTCCCCTCTTTATCTCTCTCTCTCTCTCTCTCTCTCTCTCTCTCTCTCTCACACACACACACACACACACACACACACACACACACACATTCTTCCAAAGGGAAGTCTCTGTGCCCTCACATCCCTCTGAGACAGACAGGGTGAGGACACGGGAGAGTGTCAGGTGAGTCATCTGCTAAGCAGGGGCTCTGGGGTTCTGGATTCACTCTGAGATTCTGGAGTCGCTCTGGGATGCTGGCGCGGAGTCCTCGGGCTTGCAGAGTGGGCTCACGTCTGGGAGTTTCCAGGGTCAGGGTTCAAGCAATTCCCAAGGCCCCCGGACGCGCTGTGCACATGCTGCCCCGGCCTCAGCATCCCCCGCCAGCACCTCCCACCCCGCGCTGGCGCTTACCCGTGATGTCATATCGGCTCTTGGGGTGGCTGCTCTTGGGCACCGTGACCTCGGCCACCTCCTGCCCGGTCAGCGGGCTGTACAGCAGCTTGTAGTAGTCCACCTCGGTCGGGGGGTTCTCCCACTCCACGTCCAGAGAGCTCTCCGTCTCGTCTGTCACCCACGCGGTGCCAAGCACAGCAAGATCTAGGGCGGGGCGGGGGCAGGGGAAGGCAGTGAAGAGGAGGGCCGGCAGCTCCGTGCCAGGCCCTGGCTACCAGCTCGGGTTCCTTTCTGGACACAGAGCAGCGGCAGCCCTGCGCGCTGTCCTCGACAGGTGTCCTAGGACCACCCAGGCCCAAAGGAACTGCTGGTGTGCACATGGCGGAGGACGGACTCTGTTCAGGGAAATCCCATCCCATCCCATCCCATCCCATCCCATCCCATCATCCCATCCCATCGGGACCACGCAGCCCTCTCATCCATTCGGCCCAGGGCTCAGACTGCTCTGAACTGACCCCTCGGCCTCCAGCTGCAGAGCCCCTGCCCCCACAACTCGCCCCAGATGAGAGGCCCAGACACCCCCCCTCCCCCCTGCCCCATGTAAGTTGGGGACGCATTCCGGATGTTCTGGAGTGTAACTCTGATACTACAACCCCCTCCTTCCTCAGCCTCCCAAATGCTCCTGGAAGATTAATCAGAGGCAAAACTATAAAGTAGGTGAACTTTAACCTGGCCCTTCGGAGTACCCTTCCCGAACCTCTGACCTTTGACCTGGCACCTCCACCAGGCCCCTGGTGTGCTTGGCTGCCTGCCCCGTCCATCCTGTGACGGGCGGGGGGAGGAGGGAGAGGAGGGGGAAGCACTGTACACATTCATTCATAGGAAAGTGTGAATAGCTAAATCTTCACCCCTCCACTCAGAAAAGAAAAGAATGTAATGATCAACACAAAAGAATGGATCGCAACATGGCTCTAAGGGAAGAACTGTGGGTAGTGGTGAGAGAGGTTGGGGTCTCAGGGGCACTCTGAACTCCAATCGCCAGACCCCCAGCTGATGAGCCTGCCCGGGAGACAAGTCCCCAGACTCAGCCTCGCCCCTTCCTCAGTCCCAGCCCCACCTTCCCTGCCCTGGCGGTGCGCCCAGCTCAGCTGGCCGGCCCCTTGTGGAGGGCAAGGGAAAGAGAGTCTGTGCGCGGGCAGTGAGCTCAGTGGGCTCAAGGCCCCTCGGCTCTGAACACTTCCGGTTCACTGTGTTACAGACAAAGAGCCTCCCCTCGGAGGCCTCCCTCCTGCAGCCTCGCTTGCAGGCTCCCCTCCCTGCAGCAGGCCCTTGGCGGCAGGGCAGGAGGTGAGGAGGGAAGAAACGAAAAAGCAGGGACTTAATTAAATGTCCACGATTCTGATGGGGGTACGCATCTCTCTGGCCGGGGCCCCCCTGGGGAGCAAATGAGCACGGGTTCCACTTGAATCGATTAGACAGAAAGACAAGCTTCCCGCCACGTTTTACAAGTCCCCAGAGCAAGGAGCCGAGCGGGGCTGCTCAGACTTTCAGAACAGACGTCTGTCTGTCCTCGGGGCTTTGGGCACGTCTGTCTGAGGCAGAGGCAGTGACAGAGGGGAGGGGGAGAGAGAGGAGGGGGAGAGAGGGGGGGAGAGAGGGGAGGGGGAGAGAGCGGCGGGGAGCTGGGAGCCCGCCTGGCTCGCACACGCAGGCCTCGTGTTCTCCCATTGAACTTGACGTCAGTGTCGAACACGGCACTCTGCAGCCATGACAGACCAAGACCAAAACAAGACCATTCGTGATCATGTCTGAACACATTCGTGGACAATGTCCAAACCACAAAAAGGCCGAACAAGCTCTCTCCTAACGAAGTGACTGCTGCTTCTGTGGCAATCACAGCGTTGGCCTCCCCCTGGGAGACTGCTTTCTAGGTAAGAACCCCCAAGATGCCAGTCAGAGAAGCACCCTACCTCCTGACGGCATGCCTCCCCGAGTCCTTCCAAACCCTGGACACAGCCCGCACCCTACACCAGTCTCTCTGACCCTCTCCACCTAAGACACCCCCGGGTGCCCCGTGTGTGTGTCCTCCCCCTCCTGCAACGTTTGATAAAAGCAACTTATTCAACTACAGGGATGTTCCCAGGGGGGGGAGGTCACTGGCTGGAGGGTGCTGACAAAGGCATTCATGCATTGTGCTCCAGGAAGACAAGTCCCTCACGGCCCTTGGCAACACCGAGCCACCCCTGCTCCACCACCCAAAGCACACAGCCGGATGTTCCTGCAGACGCCGCGTGCCCAAGGCCCACCCTCCTGGGTCTCCCTGGATCTTTCCCCAGGAGTTTAGGGAAGGCTGAAGGCAGCTCATTTTTATCAGCATCTACAACAGTGCCTGGTACATACCTGTGTTCCCCCGAAAATAAGACATCCTCCGAAAATAAGACCTACTTCATGGAAACATAATACATCCCCTGAAAATAAGACCTAGTGCATCTTTGGGAGCAAAAATTAATATAAGACACTGTCTTATTTTCAGGGAAACAGGGTAGTAAGTGCTCAATAAAATATGTGGAGTGAAGGAATGAATCATAACCACTCACACAACAAGGTTTCTCCAAGCCCTTGCGATGCTGGTCCTTGCAAACATTTTGGTAGCATTTGCTGGTGCCCTGGTGACTCTTTGTCCCTCCAGACCACCCCCCATCCTGCTCTGTATACCACATTATGACCTCTATGACCTGCGTTAGCCAGGTTCCCCGCCCTCTGGCTCCTGGCTGGGTTCCCCCAGTGAGAGTCACCTGAAGACCGGAGGGCAGGAGAGGCCTCCTTCACTCCCTTCCATGGGATACGGGACCTGCCTGCCTCCCTTCGCCTAAAGCAACTCACTGGGCAGCCTCTGTCGGTTCTCTCTGTCCCAGTACCAACTCCCCTTCCGGCCCCTGCAGCCTGGGGTGGGTCCCCACCGATGCTGGCCCTAGGGTGTTAGACCACCCAACCCCGCCCACACCTCTGTAAACAACCTTCATTACACTTCCATCAATGGCCTATTTCTCCCCCTTCCTTCCCACTGAGGGAAATCTAGCAGGAGCTCCAGAGATCCTCACTTGTCCCAGCTTGAACCTGCTATGTGGCCTCAGAGGCGCAGTGAGGACCCGGGGGTGGAGGTGTGTGGCTGCTTGTGTGGGGGTGCCGGGCAATCAAGGGGAGAAGACCCCTTAGGTGCCACAGTCCAGCAGGCTCTGTCACCAGCCAGGAGGACCCAATACTTGGTGAGCAGAAAGCAGGGAGCCAGAACTGAGACTTCCTCCGTTCAGAACCTAGGACTGCAGCAGCTGTGTTTCAGCCCCAAACCCGGGGCACAGTGTGGAAGGGGACTGGCGGGAACCAATGCAGGAAAACGTTCGAAACGGCGCCTCTCCTGGGCAGCCTGGGCCCCGGGCCGCCCCCTCACCTGTGGTGGCCAGCAGGTGCTGGGGGCTGCTGAGAACCCCTTTCTTCACGTTGTGCAGGGTGACTATGTACTTGGTCCCGGGCAGCAAGCCAAGGATGTCATAGCTGTTCTGCTCCTTGGGCACCTGTATCTGCTTCCCGGAGGGCTCCCTGCCCAGGGGGTGGTAGCTGAGGAGGTAGTGGTCCACCTCGCTGGAGGGCTCCCAGCTCACCAGCAGCGACTCCTCCGTGCTCTTGAGCAGCTGCAGGCCCTGGGGGGCGACCACTGCACGGGGAGCGGGAACAGGACGGAGACGGTGAGGAGAGGGGTAGACACAGTGAGCACCGGCTGCACATCTGTCAGACTGGTTATGATAATATGATGCTTCCCACTATCATGACAGGTGTGGGTGTGGAACATACATCTGATGGACCACACACACACACACACACACACACACACACACGGCCATTAGATCACCTAAGACCAATGGTCCTCAAACTAGCATCAGCAGTGACATCACCTGGGACATTGTTAATCCTCAGGTTCAGTGGTTGAGCATCTACCTATGAACCAGGAGGTCACGGTTACGTAATTTTCAGTTCAAGAGCACATGCCTGGATTATAGGCTCCATCCCCAGTAGGGGGCGTGCAGAAGTAGCCGATCAATGATTCTCTCTCATCATTGATGTTTCTCTCTTTCTCTCTCTCTCTCTCTCTCTCTCTCTCTCTCTCTCTCTCTCTCCTTCTCCCTTCTTCCCTTAAACCAATAAAAACATATTTTTTTTAAAAACGCAAATTCTCAGACCCAACCATCTGCGCTTGAACAAGCCCTCCAGGCGAATCTGAGGTGGGCTAGAGGCTGAGCCCCTGCAGGGGAGAAAGAGATCAACCAAAGGACTTGTGTGCATGGCTATCAGCATAACCATGGGCACAAGACACTGGGGGGAGGAGGGAGGGAGAGAGAAGGCGGGGAAGCCGGGGAGGTCAATGGGGGGAAAAGGAGACATATGTACTAATATTTGTAATACTTTAAATAATAAAATAAATTTTTTTAAAAAGAAACAAACAAAAAGAAGGTAGTTTTTAAAAACGGTTAACTGTCAGCGCGGCGGTGCCCTCACCCTGCGAGCAGTCCAGGCCGGCGAAGCCCTCCTCGCAGTAGCACTCGCCCGTGTCGCAGAAGCCGTGGCCGCTGCAGTCGCCGGGGCAGCGCCGCTCGCTGCAGTCCTCCGACGTGAAGTCCGCGTGGCACTGGCACCGGCCCCCCACGCACACGCCGCGCCCGCTGCAGTTCCCGGGGCAGGCGGGGTGGGCGCAGTCCGGCCCCACGTAGGGCTCGGCGCACACGCAGCGGCCGCCCTCGCAGCGCCCGTGGCCGCTGCAGGCGCCGGGGCAGGCGGGCACCTCGCAGGCGGCGCCCTCCCAGCCCTGCTCGCAGCGGCAGCCGCACGTCTCCTGCGAGAAGGTGCCATGGCCGCTGCACTGGGGGCCCTGACCTGCCAGGGAGAGGAAAGGGGGGGGGGTGAGGACCTCCTTCCCTGGGGGCCCTGACGCTCTGAGAATGGCAGGCCCTCTCCACTCCACTGCATTCCCCGGAGAAGAGATCGGCCCACTGGAGAAACAGCACCCAGCGGCCTCCTCACCGGGAAGCCTTAGCCAGGAGTTCAGACTCACCCACGCCCCTCTCTGCTCTGCTGGCAGAGGCCCCCGGAGCTAGTGCCAGCGATGAGGCCCCCCCGGGGAACCCCAGAGTGAGGGCAGAGATGAACCAGACTTGGGAGTGCTCGTGAGGCTGGGGGACGCCTGGTGCCGAGAAGGTGCTCGCTAGGGGTTTGTTGAATGACTGCCAGGAGGGGGCTCACCGGCAGCTCCCCGGCAGCATCGCTGGGCGTCACACCGCTCCTTCACCTCCGCCATCTCGCCCTCCAGCCTCTGCACCCGCGCCAGGAGGTCCTGGACCAGGCCCGCCAGCTCGCAGTCCCTCTGCGGCGTCTGCAGGCGGATGTTGTGTCTGAAGATGATGTTCTGCTCCTCGGCCTCTCCCAGCGCCAGCAGCGGGGCCCCGTCGTCGCCGAGGGGCTGGGGGTCAGCCTCCAGCTGGACCAGCGCGGACCTGGGCACGTCGATCTTGTAGGTGTGGCTGACGGTCAGCTGCTGCTCCTGGTCGCTGCAGCTCTGAGGCTCGGGAGGGGCCGGGGCCGAGGCCACCAGGAGCACAGAGCCCAACAGGAGCCCCAGGGGGAAGCAGACGGTCCCCATCCTCGGAGAGATGAGGCGCAGACCCTCCAGCAGGCCTGTAAGCGGAGAACAGGAAGACAGCCGTGGAGATGTGCTGGTGGAAACTGGCCTTTTAAGATGGATCCCGAGAGTCCCCGGGCAGCTGAGAAACCAGCAGAAAGCTTCTGTCCGGCAGCTACTGAGGTTCTGGCTACATTACCTTTTGTTCCATCCTCACACCCTGCACATGCCTGCCTGCCGTCTTTGCTTCCCTTGCACCGTCCCCGCTACTGGGAGGCCCTTCTCCACATGTCTAATTCTGTACTCACCTGCATTTTAAAAAATATATATTTTATTGACTTTTTACAGAGAGGAAGGGAGAGGGATAGAGAGTGAGAAACATCGATGAGAGAGAAACATCGACCGGCTGCCTCCTGCACACTGGGGATGTGCCCAGAACCAATGTACATGCCCTTGACTGGAATCGAACCCGGGACCTTTCAGTCCGCAGGCCGACGCTCTATCCACTGAGCCAAACCAGTTTCGGCTCACCTGCATTTTAATAATGACAAGGAGAAGAACTGTCTTGTGTTGAGGGCCTACTGTGTGCCGGGCTTTGATCCCCTGGTCCCTAATCTTTACAACAGCCCCAATGTTGTCCTCCCCAAGGACAATGCCAATCTCATGGCGGCCCAGAGAGCAGGTGCTGAGTGCCAGGCACCGTTTTAAGTGTTCCCGCACTTACCACTTCATCTTCACAACAACCCTTCGTGGAATTTACTATTACCACCCCCATTTCACAGAGAGGGAAACTGGGGCACCGTTAGCTACCTCACACCATCTGCCCACAGGCCAACAGCCAAGAGGGGCAGAGTTTGAGGCCAGGCGGTCTGGCTCGAGGCCACGCTCATCCACACTCTGTCCTGCGCAGAGGAGGGAGCGCAGACGGAGCGACGGAGCACGCTGTCCCGGGTACGAGGGCCGGCGAGGGCCACGCCTGGGCTACGGTTCCAGGCCGGGGGCCTGTTCACCACCTTCTGCCTACAAACCGGCGAAAGTTCACAATTTCCAACAAAAATACCTCTCCCTAGCCGAAACCGGTTTGGCTCAGTGGACAGAGCGGACTGGAAGGTCCCGGGTTCGATTCCGGTCAAGGACATGTACGGTACCTTGGTTGCAGGCACATCCCCAGTCGGGGTGGGGGGGGGGGGGGATGCAAGAGGCAGCTGATCTATATTTCTCTGTCATCGATGTTTCTAACTCTCTATCCCTCTCTCTTCCTCTCTGTTAAAACTCAATAAAATATATATTTTTTAAAAACACCTTCTCCCTGAAGTCTTCCACATCCCAGCTGGAATGAGCCCGCCCTCTGCTCAGCATTCAGAGATGCTGCTGTCCCTCGGTGGGTCCCCTGATGGGTCCCCTTGTGCACAGTTCCTCTTGCCGCATCCCGCCTGCCCATGGGCACCGAGGGGTTCAGTCCTCCTCAGAGCCATCAGTGCCACCGGGGCAGGGCAATCACTGGCTACGATGGTGAGAGACCTACACCCCACAAGAATAAGTTTTGGGGGACAAGAATAAGTAAGTCCTGCCACAGGAAGAAGGCAAATGGAGCCAGAGCTGAGCGCGGTCCGCAGCTCGGCCAGAGTGGGCTACCCCTGTGGGCAAAGCGCAGGAGGGGGTGCCCAGTGGGCGGGGCAGCCGGGGCTGCGGAAACCACAGGAGCCCCCGCAGGTGGGGCCAGCAGGGGCGCAGCTGTCATAACCAGGGCATCTGATGGCCACAGGGACCACACCAGCCCAGTCACATACAAACCCCTTCTCCCTTCGCTCCTGCCCCCACCTCTCTGCCTCGTCAGCCACCGGGGTAGCCGGCAGCAGCTGCGGGTGTGGGAGGGGAGGAAGGAAAGCCCAGGACCGCCGCTGTCCCTGGTCCCTCCCGCTCACCTCCAATGCCAGCGTCAGGGGGGTGCAGAGAAAGGCACGGCCCGGGTGGACGCTGAGGCTCTGATATCGGGATGGGCCTGCCTTTCTAAAGCCTTCTCTTCCGACACCTCAAGGCGCCAGAAAAGCCCTGGAATCCCTGGAGATTTTTGTCAGAGGTTTGGGGGGGGGGGGGTGAAGAGAGCCAGCAGAGGGGGCTGCTGGACGGGTGCAGGGTGACAAGATGCTATTTCACAGCAGCCCGCACACCTTCTCCACCTACGCCTGAGACAGGACGGAGCTCAGAGGCATGGAGCAGTGCACCAGATCATGCCAGGTCCGTGGTACCAGACCGAAGCGATGACCCAGGCGCACAGGGTCCCCTCTCCAAGCCCTTACCCCCTATGCACGTCTGCCAGCCCCCAAGCCACAGAATGATCTCAGAGGGCCTTCATGGTCCCGGGCAGCAACAGAGTGAAATGCAATCTCAGCTCTCTGCACTCTCCAGCGGGCTCGCTGCTCTCGGGGCCACAGACGGCCTGCAGATGGCTTTCCAGAGCCACAGGCTCCTGCCATAACCGCAACGCTGGGCAAAGCCCGGCTCGGGGTTTGTTTTCGGAGCGGGGAACGTGAGAAGCCCAGAAGCCCTGTAGGAGCCGCGGGTGTCCCTGTCCTGAGTGGTAACAAGATGTCCTCAGTAATTACAGCCTTGTCGATTCCACGCCTGAGCTCAGATTTTCCTGGGCAGAGTCATTGCTCGAAAGAAGACGGGGGGGGGGGGGGGATCCCCGGCCAGCATCCTGCCGGGGTCGGAGCACGGGGAGCCTCCTGGCTCTCCCTCCTCCCTCCCTCCCTCCCGAGTGGCAGGGCCGGCCTGGTCACCGCGTAAGGAAGGGGTGAGCTCACCAACTCTCGCGGGCACAGCCGACCACAGACAGAGCTCCGAGGCGGACGGGGCGGGCAGGGCTGCGCACCTCATCAAAAACAGGCCGGGTAGTGAGGCTCCGGATGGAATGAAGCCTCTATTGAGGAGGTTTCTCGCGGAAAGGGGGGTGAATGCTGTGGGATGTCTGAGGCAAAGGGGTTCACACCCAGGGGATGTGCATGCAGGAGACCACGGGACATCAGGTGTCCCCGGGAATCATCCCCTCCTCAGATCACAGCCTCTATGGGCGGGGGGCGGGGGGGACAGTGGGGCAGAGGCAGGCTGAGGCTCAGGAGGAATGCCGCCCGGCGTGGCTTTTAGGAGAAAGGCTCCTGGCGGCGTGTGCTGCTGGCGGTGGGACCACGGCGCCCTGGTTGTCTGAGAGGCCCACCGACCTCGCAGGCTCTAAGCCTGGGCTCCACTGATTCTGCCGTGGTGGCCGCATCTGCCCCGTGGCTTTAATTTCTAGCCAGACACTGGCGGCTCCCAAACCTGCATGTGTGTGCCAGGACTGTGGGTCCCCGCTGCACCCCCAGCCTCACAGCGCAGTCCTGGCCTACGTATCTGTGTGTGAAGCTGTAACAGCTTTCTCCATGTTTGTCAGAGGACGGGCACTGTGCCCAGTACTTTATGGACACTATTCTCATTTAATCTGCAGAATTCCGGGCATCCACTCTTTGTTACGGATGCTCTGAGAGGTTCGGTGACCTGCCCAAGGCCACACAGCTAAGAAGCAGCAGAGCTGGGGTAAAACACAACTGTCCACTCCCCACGTCCATGCCTCCCTCCTCTGCTGCGCGGCCTGCCCCAAATGGGGAGGTCCAGAGAGAAGACTGCCACTTGTGAGGAAAAGACCCAAAGTCCTCTTTCCCATCACGCTTAAGAGAGGGGTTCTCCCGCCGAA
Source organism: Vespertilio murinus (assembly GCA_963924515.1). Taxonomy (NCBI): domain Eukaryota; kingdom Metazoa; phylum Chordata; class Mammalia; order Chiroptera; family Vespertilionidae; genus Vespertilio; species Vespertilio murinus. Next base: position 17,744,934 of record OZ004719.1, on the reverse strand, counting down.
ACCGGTCTGGCTCAGTGGATAGAGCGTCGGCCTGTGGACTGAAAGGTCCCAGGTTCGATTCCGGTCAAGGGCATGTACCTTGGTTGCGGGCACATCCCCGGCAGGGGGTGTGCAGGAGGCAGCTGATCAATGATTCTCTCTCATCTATGTTTCTAACTCTCTATCCCTCTCTCTTCCTCTCTCTAAAAAATCAATTAAAAATATTTTTTTTTTAAAAAGAGAGAGGGGGGCTCTCCTGAAATAAAGGAAACCGAGGCAGGGCAGGCGCTGGTCACAGGCTAATCGTCCGATGACTAAATGCCACGCTGACTCCCTCCGGGCGGTGCGAGCCGGCCCCGGGGAAGACAGCCGGGGTTTCTCCCGGAGGTGGGATCCTGCCGCACCCGAGAGGCTGGGCGCCCCCTTCCCGGGAACAGTGTGGACCGGGCCCCTGGGCAGCGGCAGGCGGCCCCCAGCCTTGGCCAGCGAGGGACAGACCCTGCGCCCCACACGGCCCCCTCAGTCACGGGGCCATCGCCTCGTGTCACCTCATTCCCCCAAGCAGGGCACACACCCTGGTGGGGACCGAACACACCACGTGCACCAAAGAGAGAGGCCGCGGCTTCTGAGCCGCCGTCGCAGACCTTCCCGCTCAGGCCCGGGCGTTCCCCGGCTCCCATGACCTCATCCCGTCTACTAACCACAGGCCTGTGGAGCGCTGCCTGGGGCTTTAGGAAAACTGGTTATCGTGGGTTTCCAGTGAAGTCATTAGAAAGGTGCTCAAATGACAGGGTGGCCGTCCCTGACACGGAGGCTGACCGACCCAGGACGGAGGGGAGCGTTCCCGTTTTTAGTCTCACACTCTGCACGGGCAGCCAGGCGTGCGTGAGAGCACAAATGTGGTCTCGTGTGAAAAGGCTCAGGGTGGTCACGCTCCAAGCATCACGCTGCCCCCTCACTCTCCTGGTTGGTTCAGTGGCATACACCCAGTGAGCACCCCTAATATCCTTGCAGATGACTCCCATCCCACCGGGCCGGACCCCTCTTCCTGGCCCGGCCTCAGCACTCAGTCCCTTTCCCAGGGGTGGCCAGAGGCCGGTGTGACTGTGTTGTCAACCGAACCTTAATCCGCACCGCAAAGGCTCAACCGGGTGATGGGGACGGCGGCACCATTTCCTAAGCACCTACTGTGTGCTCAGGGGCCAACCGTCTTCCTGAGCACCAGGCGAAGATGCCCATCTCTCACAGGAGGGAACCCCTTTCTCACAAAAGACCGTCCTTTCGCTTTCTTGGAAACCCATGGGTTCCAGCACAAAGGCAAGATCACAGGGCACGAGGGCATGAATTCAGGGCCTGGAGCCAGCCGAGGCGCACGCCCAGCCTCCGATGCACCAGGACGGCTGTGTCTGACCGAGACCTGGCCGGCCTCCTCCCCGCGGCGGGCCCTGGTGCCAAACTGCTCCGCTGAAGGACGAGAACAGGACCACGCAGAGACGCTGCGATTCCTTCTCTTAGCTCCATGCTGCCTTTCCACACACAGAAGTAGCGTTCAAGTCTCAGCCTCTTCCGAGGAGACAGGCTTTTCCTAAAAGCTCAAGGGCCTGCCCGGTCCCAGCCACACTCTCCGGGTCTGTCTTTAAGACCAACAGCCACGCTGAGAGGGGCTGGGGCTCTGGCAGTGAGTCTCCTATCCATCGGGCATCGGCCCGAGACCTCAGCATCGCCAGCCCGCGGACTAGTGGCTCCAGGCGCTGCTGCAAAACCGAGACCGCGATCGCATGTCTGGTCCAGACCCACAGGAGCCAAGGCTCCGAATGAGCCCTGGATGGACAAGAGTTTCCACTGGGCCCGGGCAGTTTCCTCCGGCGTCTTCTCAGGAACAGACCTCTGTCTACCCTACATTTCAAACCACAGAACCAGCTGGGACAGACCCCAGAAGCCAGAGATGGTCTGAAGTCGGCCGTCCTGTCTCCCTCTTGCAAGAGGCCACAAACCTGGGGACACGGCAGGAGTTAAAATTGCGTGAAACAGCAATTTTCAACTGGCATGCCACAATTTTTACAACATGCCATACCTGACTATTTTGTAAGGGGCACTGACCTCTTTTCCCAGACCAAAAGGTGACAACAGCCAACATAGTAACAACCGTCCAGCGTGAATGAATCAAAAGTGCAGCTATTGCCGAAACCTGTTTGGCTCAGTGGATAGAGCGTCAGTCTGCAGACTGAAAGGTCCCGGGTTCGATTCCGGTCAAGGGCATGTACCTTGGCTGCGGGCACATCCCCAGTTGGGGGTGTGCAAGAGGCAGCTGGTCGATGTTTCTCTCTCATAGACGTTTCTAGCTCTCTATCTCTCTCCCTTCCTCTGTAAAATATCAATAAAAATATTTTTTTAAAAAGTGCAGCTATTCTTTATATTTTTTGTCAGATCAGCAAAAAGATATGACTTTTTTTTTTTTTTTGGTAATTAGTTTATGTGCCATGAGATGAAAAAGGCTGGCCATCGCCGGAATCAAACAATGTCAAGTGGATTTTCTCGGCCTCTCTGGGCTGATGTTGCAACAAATGCTCAAGTGGCAAAAATCACGAGTCTTTCCGCTCACATCTGTGCTCTGCCAGCCACGCTCCGGGGTGTCACCTGATGCCGGCGATGCTCTGGCTCCCGCGTGAGCCAGGAGGCCCCGGGCACCGTGGTAACCTCTGTCCAGATGGAGGCAGCTTGCTATTTTGATGTTAGGACTTGCTCTTTTTTTAATGCTTATAGAAGCATCTTGGGTTTTTTGCTTTGAAGTGACTGCTCTCACTCATTCTTCCCTCTCCTCCCCGCACCGCTCTCCCAACCGCAAAAATAAACAGGTAAGTAAAAAGACCTCCAAAAAACGAGTCCACATCCCGTCTTGAAAGGTTTCAAAATGTCTTCTTTGAGGCATTGTGAGGGGATAGCATGAGGATTCGGGGAAAAGACGTTGTCATCATACAAACAGAATCAAAACCTACAAAGTTAAATGTTTGAATAAACTTCAAAAGCTCACCAGGCTCCCTTGAAAACCTCATCGTAATTGGTATTTACAGCAGCCAGAGACGGGGATGCCATCACAGGGTTCTGATCACAACCAGAACAAAGGTTCTATTTGGGGATATATTTTTTTTTAAGTGAGACATGGATGGAGGGATTGAGGGGGAAAAAGAAAGAGAAAGAACTCACTGACCTGGCCAACAGTGTGGTGATGGTAGGGAGGGGGGTGGGTGGAGGTGGAGGAGGGCACAGGGGAAGTCAATGGTGATAGAAGAAGAAAAAAAGCTGTCACAAGTTCTATAAAAAAATAAAACAAGTGTGAGCACCTTTCACAAACCAAAAAAAGTTAAAAAAACAAAAAAATGAGCCATATATATTAGATTTACTGGGGGATCACTTTGTAAGGTATATAAATGTCTAATCAGTATGTTGTACACCTGAAACTAATAAAATATTGTATGCAACTATAACTAAAATTTAAAATATATATATATTTAAAAACAGTGACACAAATGAATTTTTTAAAAGGGGGGGTTGGGGGGAGCCTTTGACATTGGGAAGAAGCCAGCCAAGAAATAAAGATGCTAGACTTACATGCAGGAAACATTTTCTATGACTCTCGTTCTTGGTACTGCGGTGCCTGTGGCTCAGGCTGTCCCCACCTGGCACCTTCCCAGTCCCTCAGGAAACCCCCGGAGACCGACGCTCTTACCTGGGAAGCTGCGGGGCACCATGTCCGACTCTCCTGCCACCCGGACCTCAGTGCTGGCCGTCCCTGGTCCTTGCTCTCTCCCGGCTTCCCTCCTCGGGTTTAAACACTGGTCGGCCAGGGGAGGAGCTGGCAACGGTCCTCCTGGGTGTTTCCTCTCCCTGGCAGGAGCTCAGTGAGTGCAGCTCGCTCTAACAAAGGGGTGGAAATGCTTACCCACACACCAAAAATGCTGTTTCCAGTTAAGCAAAAAGTGTGTCCGCGTGTATAACACATATACAGACAACAGTGTGGTGACAGCCAGAGGGAAAGAGGGGGGAGTGGAGGTGGGCAAAGGGGAGGGATGGGGACGAAAGGAGACCTTGCTTGGGGTGATGTGCACGATGCAGTGTGCAGATGTTTTGTGGATTGTACACTAGAAGCCTGTATGGTTTTTGCCAACCAATGTCACCCCAACACATTCAATAAAAAAGAATACATAGCTCCAGGATACAGTTGTTAAATGAAGAATTTGCATGTCTCCTGGCTGGGAGTGGGCCTCAGGGTTTGGAAGCGTATCTCTAAAGTTTCTTTCCCTTCCCCGGGTCCTTATTTGAGCAGAGACCCCCAGGGACAGAACTTCCTGTGGACCATCCCCCGCCTCTCCCCCCCCCACACACACACACACACACACCTCCTCCGCCCATCAGCGCACAGTGATGAGTGGCAGGGCTCTGAGGACAAGAGAGCAAGTATGAACCCAACACCTTCAATTCCTCAGCCCAGTCAGACCCCCAGGAATGCAAGGGACCCCTTACACCCCCTTCCTCTTTTGCCATCAGATGGACAGACCTTGATCTTCCTATGAAGCAGAGCTGCTCTCTACCCCCAACCCACCCTGAGGACAGATCTAGCACACAATGGAAGGAGCCTGTGAGGCCTCCCTTCACTTATGTGGACGTGAGTGTTGATGGAGGGAGAGGAGGAGGACAGGGGAAGTGGGGGTGATCAAGGAGTTATCCCAGCATCTGTGTGAGGGTGCGGCCAGAGCCAGACTGCCTGTACCTGAAGCCTGTGTCTGCTACTTGCAAACGACCTTTGACTTAACCTCTTTGTGCCTCAGTTTACTCATCTTTAAAGACCAATAAAACAGTTATGGTGAGGATAAATGAGGTGATACAGGTAAAGAACTTTGACTAGTCCCAGGACACATGAGGGGTCAATAAATGATAGCTGCTGCAACTGCTGTCATTATCATTATTACCATTTGTCACTCTTGCATACCCCACAGTCGTCTTTGATGATCTGCACCCCGGTCTGGATGTGTTCACAGCTGTCTGCCCTTCCTTCCTTACGTCCTCAAATAGTCCTGCCATCTGCCCCAGAATCAGGCCAGCTACACACAGAGGGGACACTGTGGTGTGAACCAGGGCTCACCAGAATGTCCCCCAGGCCCCAGACATTTCTCTTCTCCTTCGAACCTTTCTTCTCTGCTTCTTGAATAGAAAAGTTTCCCCTGGAGGCTCCTAGCACCCCACTGCCCCCTCAAGTTGCTCCACTTCATTCCTCACTATTTCTCCCCGAGTTATTGGACTTGCCAAACTCTCCCCATTATCCACCTTCCTGCCCTCACTGGGTATATAACTTCACCAACACAATGGGCTCCTCAGAGGCCACCTTCCTCCAGCCTGGATTGGGTAGGGGCAGCCATGCCACTCTCACAAAGAGCCCTCCCCCTGCAGTAGCTCAACAGACAGAGGTGATGCTCTCACACAGCAGCAGACGAAGGCTGTCCGGGCTGCGAGGGCAGTGCCCCATCCACGGCTCCCCGTCCACCGGGCCGTCTCTCAGCCAGCGAGAGGCACAGCGAAGGAATTGCCCATTCCTTAAAAACACAGAAACAAAACCTTTTTTTATTTTACAGTCATTCCAGAGTTGCAGGGAAACCACATAAATATTACAAAGAATCCCCATGTAACCTTGGCCCACCTCCTCCAAACGCTACCAAAGGGGCGGTAGCATTCCCTTCCCCCTCTCTTTTTTCCTAACACATGCAGGAGTGACTTAGAGACAGGTTAACCTCTAAATCAAGTCAGTGTGTAATGTTTCCCCCAAATAAGGACACATATAATAACCTCGATTCAGCGATCAAAATGAGGACATTCTACAAAATAACTGATCTTCACCCTTAAAAAAATGTCTAAAGACATTGACAGCCCCCAAAACCTGGTGACCGACCGGGTGACGGAGACCATGGCCACCATCTCCTGGGAGCCGGTGCAGGCCGCCATCGACGGGTACCTGGTGCGAAGGCCGACACCAAGGCCCCGACAGGTAACGGAGGGCTGTTCTTCAGCCTCATACTTTGTTCTTGGAAAGAGAAGTGGTGATTGGTCCCCTCCACCCACTGAGCTGCGGCCACCAATGGCCTGGCAGCATTTGCTCTCACCCTCTTGGAAGACAAGTGAGGGCCTTCCGGAGTACGAGCAGCCCAAGGAGAGAGAGGCCTGGCCGTGCTCGCTGAATGCCCCAGACACATGAATCAGCCGAACCAATGCGATGTGAGCCGCCCCAGCCCAAACTGCCACCCCACAGAATTAGGAGCACATGACTGTTGATGGTCACTGTATTTTGGAGAGGTTTATTATGCAACAATGGAAAAGTGATACAGAGCCTGTACCCACACTAGGGGAATAACTTAACTTGAAACTAATTTCAATCCGTTATTTCATCAAAATAGCGTAACCCATTCCAGAACACCTGGAAAAAAAAACCCACAAAGTTGCTGGTTTAAATGATGGTTCAAGCAGCATGTTATTACAGCGTCTTCTTCTTCTTCTTCTTCTTTTTAAGATTTTATTTTTTACAGAGAGGAAGAGAGAGGGATAGAGAGTTAGAAACATCAATGAGAGAGAATCATCAATCAGCTGCCTCCTGCACACCCCCTACCAGGGATGTGCCCACAACCAAGGTACATGCCCTCGCCCATAGAATCGAACCCAGGACCTTTCAGTCCACAGGCTGACGCTCTATCCACTGAGCCAAACCGGTTTCAGCTACAGCGTCTTCTTTAATTTGAGAAAAATGTAGAAAAAAGTATTCCAACTGCAGTCATCTCCGATTTTATTTGTCCTATGAAATCACCCAGAGCCCAGCAGACCCATGTGCTGGCTCTGAGGGAGCCCGAATCCACTGTGTCCAGTGGCTTGGAGACCTGCACCTGGCCTGAGCTGGCTTGGGTCTGTTGAGCTGGTTGGAGGATATGTCTTAGCATCGTTACTTAGGATTCTACTGAGTTTAAAGGAACTGGAACCAAACTTAAACAGACCCCCACTCTCAAGATCTTGTCCCAGCTCACTCACTCATGCTGCCATAAATATATATATTTTATACCCACAGGGTCACCTTCCCCTTGTGGCAGATTCTGAAGTCAAACCTCTAACCGTTTTCAGGATGTGCCATCCTCACCTCTAAATGTGCGTGTGCCTGCAAACATAGACCCCAGAGCACAGCCTGCAGCAAAGCGGAGTGTTTATGACTCCCTTCGAGGCAATGATTCTTCTCCCGTCAATATTTTCTTCTCTCGGCTCAATACTTTCTGATACCCATCTCAGTATTAGTCAATATCTTCTTATTAATATTTTCTGACAATAAGAGCTGCTGTGAGCCTGAGAGTGTGGGAGCGGAGGGCTGGACTTGCAACCAGGGGCCTGGACCCTTGGAGGGGATGGCAGTTTGGTTTTTAGGAGAGTCTTCATGCATCACTGGCCCAGAGATGGCTGTGTTGTAGATACCATTCATTATTATTTTTATTATGAAAGTAACATTATGGAGCCTAAAATATACAGAAAAATATAAAGAAGAAAATTAACGTTTCCTGTAATTCGTACAACCAGAGGTAAACACTAATTTTTCTCCTACAAATGTATACATATAGGGAAAGATGTATATGTCTGTGCACATGTATTTAAAAAGTTAAACAATTAAGATTCTATTACATAGAGATTTTTTTTCTGTGCTTTGTTCTAAACTTACATAGCATTTCCCTCCTCATCTATATAATAAAAAAGCTTAAGCAGCCATTATGGCAGAATGACCAGAATGACTGGTCGCTCTGATGTGCACTGACCACCAGGGGGCAGACATTCAATGCAGGAGCTGTCCCCTGGTGGTCAGGGCGCTCCCACAGGGGCAGTGCTGCTTGACTAAAAGCCGGGCTCATGGCTGGCAAGCACAGCAGCAGTGGCGGAAGTCTCTCCACCTCCGTGGCAGCACTAAGGAGCAGTGAGCTGAGTGGTAAAGAGCAGGGAGCAGTCAGGTAGTAAGAAGCAAGCAGTCTTGGACTGAGAGAAGGATGTCCTCTGTTGGGAGCGGGCCTAGGCCGGCAGTCAGACATCCCCTGAGGAGTCCCAGACTGTAAGAGGGCACAGTCTGGGCAAAGGGACTCCCCCTCCGCTGCCCCCAATGCACAATTTTTTGTGCACCGGGCCTCTAGTTTTCTTTTATGTGTCTTCAAAGGCATATGTTTTAATGTTGCATAGTGTCCTATATGTGCATCTAATTCATGGGGGGGAGGATGGATTGCAAAGGAATTTGGAGGCATTTGGGGCAGTAATAGAAATAAAAGTTCTAGTCTGGCTTGACTATGGTGGCTGCCATTGGGACTACACACATTTCTCAAAATTCATTGAGCTGAATACATAGAAAGGGTAAATTTTATTGTATATAAATGATACCTCATAAACCTGACTTAAAAGATGTCGCTGAGGGACCACCTCATATATGACCCAGTGCTGCCCAGATCGTGTCTACCCTAACTCATCAGTCTTGACGGCACGTGAGAATCGCCTGGGAGTGCTTAATAAAATAAGATTCCAAGCTTTGGGGAAACGGGAGCCAGAGACTGATTTAATTGGCCGCGGGTCAGGCCAAGGCATCGTATTTTCTGAAAGCTCCCATGGTGGTTCTAAAACGTGCAGCGGGGCTGAGAAGCACAGTAAGTCATTGGACCACGGAAGCAGGAGATCAAACGGGACTTGTAAATTTCAGAATCATAAGAGTTTTATGAATTTTGCCAACTAAGCCTTTATTAGTCCACTGATTTTTTTTGTCTTATTTCTTCCAAAGTCCTGAGATAGTCATAAAAATATTTTTATTGCAATATAACTCATATGCCATAGAACTCATCCTTTTAAACTATATAATTTAGGCCCTGGCCAGGTGGCTCAGTTAGTTGGAGCATTGTCCTGTACACCAAAAGGTTGTGGGTTCAATTGTAGGTCAAGGCACACACCTAGGTTGTGGGTTCGAACCCTGGTCAGGGCATATATGGATCAATGTTTTTCTCTCTCTCTCATAAACATATCCTCTGGTGAAAATTAAAAATAAATAAAGAGTATAATTCAGTGGATCTTAGTATATTCACAAGGTTATTCAGCCATTGCCATTATTTACTTTGAGAACATTTTCTTCAACTCAAGAACAAACCCCACGCTCATTAATAGTCACTTACCATCTCCCACTCCTGTGACAACCACTAATCTTTGTGCAGCCTCCGCGGATTTCCCTGTTCTGGATATTTCACGTGAATGGAATCATACAATATATGACCTTTTGTGACTGGCTTATTTCACTTAATATAGCATTTTAAAGGTTCATGCATGCTATAGTATATATCAGTACTTTGTTCCTTTTCATGTCCAAATAATATTCCATCATATGGATATAGCATCGTTTGTTAATCCGTTCATCCACTGGTGGAAACGTGGGTTGTTTCCACTTGTTGCCTATTATATTGTTGCTAAGAACATTTGTGTACACGTTTTTACCTGGATACCTGTTTTCATCTCTTGGTATTTAACTAGGAGTGGAATTGATTGCTCAGCCATATGGAATAACTTTATGTTTAACTTTTTGAGGAACTACCAAATGGCTTTCCCAAGTGGTTACATCATTTTGCATTCTCACCACAATGTATAAGGATTCCAATTTATTCATGTCCTCTCCAATACTTGTTTTAGTATGTCTTTTTTATTATTATTATATTAACCTAGTGGGTGTGAAGTAACAGCTTGATTTTTTTATTTGTCTTTCATTAAAAGTTAATGATATTGCCAGGCCAGCGTGTCTCAATAGTTGAGCATCGACCTATGAACCAGGAGGTCATGGTTCAATTCCCAGTCAAGGCACATGCCTGGGTTGCAGGCTCAATCCCCAGTGTGGGGTGTACAGGAGGCAGACCACCAATGATTCTCTCATCACTGATGTTTCTATCTCTCTCTCCCTCTCCCTGATTCTCTGAAATCAACAAAAAATATATATTTTTAAAAAGTTAATGAACATCATTTCATGTGCTTATGGGCCATTTGTATATATTCTTTGGGGAAATGTTTATTGAAATCCTTTGGCCATTTTAGTTGAATTTTCTATATTTTTATTGCTGAGTTATAAAAGTTCTTTATATATCCAAGATACTAGACTCTTAATAAATACGTATGTGATTTGCAAACATGTTCTCCCATTCTTTGGACTGTCTTTTTACTTTCTTAACATTATCCTTTAAAACGTAAACATTTTAATTTTGATGAAGTCCAATTTATTTTTCTCTCATTGCTTGTGTGTTAGGTGTCAGATATAAGAAAACATTAATTAATCCAAAGCCATGAAGATTTACAAATTTTCCTCTTATGTTTTTTTTTTAATAATTTTAGCTCTTACATTTAGGTCACTGATGCATTTTGAGTTAATCTTGGAATATGGTGTGAGAAAGGGTCCAACTCCATTCTTTTGCATGTGACTATCCAGTTGTCCCAGAGCCTTTTGTTGGCAAGACTATTCTTTCCCCATTGAATTATCTTGGCACCCTTGTGGAAAATCATAGTCATGTATTTTTTAAGTATCTACGTCTGCTCACCGGGAATAAATTTTTACTTATTCTGTGTGTTGGAAGCCGCCCATTGTCTTCACTAGCAGAGAGGTGTGGACAAGGAACCCAGAGGGCTGGAGACCTTGAGCTCTGAAAGGTCAGAGCTCTGCACCCACTGTTTAGCTGAGTCAATGGTAGCTGAAGCAATTTCCACCTTTTAGTTTTATGTAAATCCTTGCTGATTGGCTATTATTGGAATTGCCTAAGGGCTATGGGTATTTCCCAAAACCTGAATAAAAGGGATCACATGGCCCCAGTAAAGTGGAGTCCCTTCTCTTGAGCTGGACTTCCACCTGGCTCCCAATTCCCAAATTCATATTTTCTTGTCTAGTCTCTTTCATTGGTGTGCGGCCTCCTCCTGAACTTGAACCCTGAACCACGCGGGACGTGGGGGGGGGGACACTCACATTGTTAGCTGATTAGGAACTCCTAAGTCCAATTGTCTATGTCCACACATCAGAGGATCCAGCATCTAATAGTTCTGACTTTCAATGCCAAGTTCTCAGTAGGTCCTTAAGAAATACTTGGTTGATACATTGATCTTGAGGCTAATGAATTTTGTAAACAGCATAATTTGTTTCTGATCATGGTGGTCTGATTCAAGTAGATCTCTCTAATCAGCCAAAGGGACCAAACTTATCTGTACAAGTCAACAGTCTTAGGATCGGAACAGTGGAAGGGTCCTTGGGACCACAGATGCCCACAAGCAGGACCACAATTTTGTCTGGGTGTCTACCTCTCCCCCATGTGACTCATGGATAAACCCTGACTTATCCTAAATGAATCAGAGTAATTGCAGGCTCTCGGACATGATTTGATTTAGGAAAGGATACCTAACCCATTTCTGTCTAATGGGGCTTCTGTAAACATAACATCTCCCAAATGTCATGACTGTGAATCAAAGAGAAGAACCCTGCTGTCCCTCCCAGAAGATGACTAACCTCTGGAAACATGATAGGAAAATCCCATCATTTTCTTTACAAACTGAGTCACAGCCTCCCATCTCAAATGTTCCTCCTAAGACCAGGCTGTCCAGGCGTTTGTGGGGTTTTTTGTCGTTGTTGCTATTGTTGTTTTAAACTACTTCCATTCTCCCTAATAGCCTAACTATCAACATTTCTGGTTTGGGTTGTTATTTTTTAGTTGCTCTTTTCTAAGAGCGTAGGATTACAGCAAGGCGGCTATGTGGTAACTGTTCCATGGCCTGTGAGGGCGGAGCCACGGATAATGATGAGGTTCGATTGTGGAACTGCTGAGGGCGCCCATTTGTGGCCAACTGTGGTCTCTGGGAGATGAGTGTCTGGGTGGCTCCCTGAGCGATGGAGGATCCCCTGCAGAATGCCGTCCCTCAGGACTCTGTCCTCCATCTCTACTATCCCATACCCGGGCCAGCTGGTGTTACAGGCTCTTCTTCCTCTACCCCCTCTTGCCAGCGACAGGTTTGAGAAATGTCAAGGGGGCAAAATTCATTACCAACTCCACGTCATCCCCACTGGAGCCCAAAGCTGAAGACAGACTTTTGTGTGAGTGTTGGGATATTTCAGATACTCAAAAAGGTTTAGAGAAAAGTATTTGAAACACTTTTATATCTCTACAAACTTGGGAAATAAATTACTATAAATACTGTTAAAATCCCCTCATATGCTTCTGATCATATCTCCCTCCCTCCGAGAGAGAAACGTTCTCCTGGGCCTGGGACTAGTGTCGCAGTGGGTGTCTTTACACTTTTATTACATACGTGTACATGTAAGCTTAAACGCTGCCCTTCAGTTATTTCATGGATCTTTACATTTCTTTTCTTTTTCCTTAAAATCTCAAAATACAGTATGGTAAATGGTACTCTATCCCCTATAAGTTCTGCCCTGCAGCCTGGCACAATACCATCTAGTTTATTTGTAAAAGTTCGCCCAACCATTTACTACTCTCCTCGCCTTTTTCCTAGAACTTAGGGGTGGCTGCCGCAGCTCCCAGCCAGCCTTTCACAGTGAGTGACGTGCTGGGAGCGAAGCAAGCAACCTGAAAGGATCGAGCTGAACCCGACCACAGGGATGCTGGGATGCTGCCCCATCTCTGAGTCTCGTGTTTTGCCAGGGGCTCAGTGGGCTTGGTGAGTCTGATGACAACCATGCCAGAGGCACAGGGAGTGGGTGGGAAAGGAACAGGGAAAGGCACAGGGAAAGGAACGACTGGCCTCATTCCTTTCCAGGAGCACCCATCAAGCATGAGATTGTTACTAGCAGATTACAGGTGGGAGGACAGAGCTGCCACTGGGTTCAACGTGTAATTCCAACACCTAGGACCATGCCTGGTACATAGTAGGCACTTAGCAGATAGACATGAGTTTATTTTAATTGTCCCCGCATCCAACCCCAGTAAGGCCTAACGCAAGCTCTGGACACAATGGATGGTTAATAAACATGGGTGCACCCTCTGAGCAGTGACTGGTAGAATCGGTGTTAGCCTCTGTGAGCTGAGTCGCTACTGTGAATGAAAAGAGCCACATGCTGACCTGATAAGCTCAGGGAAGGCCTGCGTGGCAGCCTTGCAAACTCAGAGACCTAAAGTAACCACAAAGATGGTTTGAAAATTAAATATCTCACTACAAACAGGTTATAGTGGGCAGTCATTTTCTAGGCCAATATTTTCGCAGACAAAGATCAACTTTGATCTTTACTGAACCCATTTGCCTTTTTACCTCTAAGATAACATATCTATGATATGTCTGGGTAACTTGTAACTTCCCTTTTTCTGGAGCCCCTGGGGCACAATCTAATGTGGTGGGTGCCAGGACAGATGCCTCAGATTCTTTCATTATCATGTTAATTGTTCCTGAACTCACCTAAGTAAGTGTCCATCATTTTACTTTTTATCCAATCCCAGGGGTTTCCCACCAGCTTGCTTTCTCCCGCCTCCTAACTCCATCACCAATGAATTTCATGTAACCCACCTATGTCCCTCCTTTGATTGCAATGTATAAAAACAGAAATGTAACTGGCCATTCTCCGGAGCATTATCTCAATCCTTTGAGGTTCTGTTTCCCGGCAATTGTCGACAGTTTAGCTCAAATAAAGTCACAAAAATTCTTTACAGGTTTCAATGTTTGTTTGTTTTTCGTTAACACTACCAACTGTTCTCCTGTCTTGAAATACCCTTGTGATATCTGTGGAAGTGCCTTTGGGATTAGTGGTGCTGACCAATGTGTATGTGCGGCTGAGCCTCCCACCCCTGCAGAGGACTGAGAAACTCTGTGGGTCAGGGGTCCAAAATCTTGATTCACACAGTCAAGATCTGGAGATAAGAAGTAGTGAGTGGCCTGTTAAGAATATATTTCTCACCCTAATCAGTTTGGCTCAGTCTTCCTGAGCGTCTGCCTGAGGACTCAATGGTCTCAGGTTCAATTCTGGTCAAGGGCATATACTTTGGTTGTGGGCACATCCCCAGTAGAGAGTGTGCAGAAGGCAGCTGATCGATGTTTCTAACTCTCTATCCCTTTCCCTTATCTCTGTGAAAAAATAAAATTATATATATATAAAAACATATATATATATATATGTATATATATATATAAACATATATATATATTTTTTTTTTAAGAATATATTTCTCATCAACAAATATGTCCTCTAACCCAAGTCACCACTGACTTGAAGGAGCTGGATTTCAAACCCAGAATTTCAGAGGCCATCATTATTTTTGGTTGGTTCTTATAGCCATCCCCTCAGCAATGATAAAGGATGAAAGAGCATCCCCCAGGAATCCTGTCGGGCCAGCCAACTCCAAAACCAACCGCAGCGCATCCCACGGCCTCTATGATGAGCCTCGGCGCCCCAAGAACCACGTGCTGGCTTACGTTCCAGAAGGAGCCACCAGACAAGTGCAGAAGCATGTCTGTCCCTTCCCACCACAATGTTCCAGGAGAAGAACAGGCCTGAGGCAAGGGGACACCAGGCACCATGACTGTTAAACCCTGCTGACTTCACCTCCTACCATGCCATTATGGTTTGGGGAGAGGCTTCAAGCTGAGCCTCAGAAATAATTACGAATGAACATCTGGCTAAACATAACCACCGAGGAAGATGAAGAGGAGTTGGGGTACACAGTGAGTATGTGAACTGAGTGTACAGGGGGCACCTTGATGCCTCGGTGGGCGGTGTGTACTGGGGAGTGTGCATGTCACAGCAGGAGGTGTCTGTCTGTTGGGGCTGGAAAGATAAGTGACAATTCGGACTGATGGAAAGCATTCCAAAGGTGTTTGCGAGGGTCTGCCTGAGACTGCACTCGGCATAAACACTCTGCAGGCACACACTGTGTGGTTGCTTTCAGAAAGCCCTAAGGGTCCAGCCACCGACAGCTGGAGGCTCAGCTGGGAGAAGAGTGGACAGGTCTGCCGCCCTTGGCGGATGGGCTGGCCCTGATGCATTCACCAAATAACCTCAGCGACAAAGGTGAGCTGGTGCCCATCCTCTCCAATTCTCCCCTGGTGTTGAGGTCAACATGAGCCAAACCCAACCCTCACTGCAGATGGAGGAGCATTATGAAACGAAGCAAAAGGGAGACAGGGAACCCTTAAAAGCCTCGGTGGGGGCTGTGGGCACCCATGCAGTCCAACGCCTTCTGGAACAGAGCACCACGGGTGTGGGCCTGTTGTCATCTCCACTGCATCTGCTTTCCTTCCCTTCATCACCGCACCGTCCCTCCTCTTCCAGAGGCAGTCCCCGTGGCTGCTAAAGGTACGAGGCTGAGGTTCTGGAATACCAGACCAAATCAGAGCGGAGGCACGGCCTGACATCAGACCTCAAGGACAGACTTCCCATGTACCAGAGGACAATCTAATCTCCGCTTTGCTGATGAGCATCACCCGTCAGGTGTCTCCCCACATGACTGAACCCCATCCACTCAAGTGTTCACTGAATGCTTATCATGTGCTAGGGACTGTTCCATCAGATGAGGGTGTAGACTTAAAATAGGCTATCACTGCCATCCTCATCATCGTCACTGCCCTCGCAGGGTCTACGTTCCTAGATATAAAGACAGACCAGCATTCCCTTCACCTACAGGGTGAAGGGAATCACTACTAACCAGGCACGGCCCTGGGGTTCTATGTAATGGCAGTTTGCATTCCTCATGTATCTTTTAGGGAACAGACATCAGAGTTCTCAGCTGTACAGATACCAATGACCCTACAGCTTGCATCCTATGGACATGAGGTGGCTAAGTAGTTACCGCTGTCCTTTTTCCTCTCCTCTCTTCCCTGAGAGAGAAGATGAGGGCTCTTGTTCACTATGAATTACATGCTAGGAAGAAAAAACACCCACACGGAACCCTGAAAGCAGACGTCCAGCAAGTCTAACTCAATCCAGCAGCTTACTAGTAATTACCTGATGAGAGGGCATTTCCTGAGAACGGAATGCCTACTATGAGCTGTGCATCTGAGAAATCCAAGAAACTGTTGAGACATGAATCCTACCTTCAGAAAGACAAGACAGGAAACAATTAGTGAATAATACAAAAGAGAACATTAGCAATTTATGCAGCAAAGAGCAGATGATGAAAAAAAACATCCAGAAACACAATTTTAACTTTTTTTTTCTTTCTAAAATTAATCAGGAGAAAATCCAAGTCCGCCTGGTTTGATGGACAGCTGGTAAGTTCAGCAGGAGACGAGGTGCATCCAAGAACATTTTTCTTGTTCTAACATAAGTCAGCACAGGGGCAGGAAAGGGGATAGAACTTCCGGAACTTGGGGTTTCTGGGAGAAAGCCCCAGAGACGGCTTTGGAGAGACATGGGATAGAAAGTGAGTGTGCCTTCCTCGTGAGCTTTCCCGGGACCAGACGAAGGTCACCCACTGACACACTCTGTTGCCCCGGGGCTGCTGAGCGAGCTGGAGGGCCACCTGGTCAGCTGGTCATGCAGCGCCTCTGGCCTGGCTGGCATCCCCAGGGCTCACCCTGCGGCTCTGCAGAGGTTTGTACCCTTGCCTTCCATTAACTCACGGGGCTGGTATTTCTGTCCCCACAGCTACCAAAAGCAACGCACCTTAGCTAAGCTGCTCACATTTTGCCTTTTCATCAGAGTCTAGAATTTAGAAAAACTAGGAAGTGGATAAAGAAAGAAAAAGGAGGAAATCGTGTAAAAGAAAGAAGCTGCTTTCCTATCAACTCTTTATTCCCACAAATGAAAATCTATTGAGGATCCTGCAAAAGAAATGGGTGAGCTCATCCCTCGGACCACAGGACAGGCACTGAGTCACCAACCTCAGAGCAAGTACAGGCTTCCCTCTGGTTAGAGGAGAGGAAGGCACCCTCACAGCGGCAGAGGCAGAGAGAACAACGGGACCAACTTGACAATCAGGAGGGCCTGGCCTTGGGCACGGAGGCCGCTGGGAAGGAGACACTCTGCTGAGGCGGGACGCCTGGAACCCAGGAAGCCCGGGTAGTCCTGGGCCCCCAGGCTCTCCGGGGAGCTGGCCAGGCTCTCCTGAGCGTTCAGGGGCCAACAGCGTGACCTCGTGCGCTTGAGTTTCAGCTAAATGCATCAGCATTGTCTCCATCGCCTAGGACTTGTTGGTCTGGCTCATCCACGCAGGGCAGCAGGCTTGATCCTAAAAGTACAGAGGCCACGCCTCCCCTCTGTCCTCATGGGCATCACTTTCTTACCAAGGGGACATTGCAGTCTTGATCAATTCAAGTAGATGAGTAGTGCATTAAAAAGTGTCCCCCCCAAATTCTCAATCACTCATAACCTCAGAACATGACTTTATTTGAAAATAGGATGTTAGCACAGGTAAGGGTTGAGATGAGATCATACTGGATTCGAACGGCCTAAATGCAAAGAGAGGGTTATTATAAGAGGCAGAAAAGAACATGAAGATACACACAGGGCAGAAGGCCAGTGAGGACCGGAGCAGAGATTGGAGTGATGATGCCACCAGCCAAGGAATGCCAGGAGCCACCACTCGCTGGGACGGGCAAGGAAGAGCCTCTCCTAGAAACTCTGGAGGGACTGGCACTGCAGACACCTTGCTTTTGGACTTCTGGCCTCCAGAGCTGTGGGAAGATACATTCTTTTGTTTAAAACACTAGGTTTGTGGCAATTTGTTATGGCAGCCATAGGAAATGAATACAATGAGGAAAAGTACAAAGTAAATCGGGTCCTTAGAAGTGGGAATGAGCCGGAGAGGAAGAAGGCGGGTCCTAAGCCTGAAAGAGTCTCTTCTGCACACAGATACCAGGGCAGGACTGAAACCACAGCCCTGGGAGCTGGGGGAGGGTTGAGAGTTACCAGCTGGGCTGTGCCTCACTGGTTAAATAGCATCATTCTAAACCTTTCTTTCTTTCTTTTTTTCCTTTTTTAAAAAAAATATATTTTATTGATATTTTACAGAGAGGACGGGAGAGAGATAGAGAGCTAGAAACGTCGATGAGAGAGAAACATCGACCAGCTGCCTCTTGCACACCCCACTACCGGGGAATGTGCCCACAACCAAGGTACATGCCCTTGACCGGAATCGAACTTGGGACCTCTCAGTCCGCAGACCGACGCTCTACCACTGAGCCAAACCGGTTTCGGCCATTCTAAACCTTTCTATCGTAAGCACCCACTTATGTGACACCTCTAAGTCACAGCAGAAAGAAAGAAGAGCAGTGCCGCTGTGAGCCAAGCAGCCAGGCCTGGCTGCACATCGGGCCCACCGCCCCGTTGGCTGGTGCCAGCCTGCACACTGTCTCCAGGGCCCGCGGCAGAGCGAGGGAGGTGGAAAATCAGCCTTCCCACGTCCCCTGGTCAGGAAGAGACTGAATATGTGGATGGAAAATGAGGCTCACAAAAGAAGAGCCTCTTTCACGCATATTATCTGCAACAAAGCAAAACAAGTATGCAAGCATCTCCCTAAAACGACTGGAAAGAAAATAGAACGCTTTTTTTTTTTTTTTTTTGTGAGTCACATACCCGCTCCTACTAATTTAAAATTTGCAAAATGCCAATTGTGTTGCCTTTTTACAGACATCAGTTTTAGGATTAATGTAATAATAATAAAAAAAAGCTTTTCGTATATTTTCCCCCCTCAGAATCTTATTTTTCCACAAGACCTCACTCTGCAAAAGCAAATTTTCCTGTCTCCCGACCAAAACCATTTCGGCCTGGTGAAAAGTATTTCCAGGCTCCTCAGCTGGGGTGGATGAGCTAACATCCTTGCCTTACATGGGATTCTGTGGACATGCAGCACTTTCTGCACCGCTAGCCGCTGTCATGTAGTATCTCTCACCCACCCGTCTGCTCCTCGGCCCCCTGACGGCAGAAACGGCTATGTTCCTGGTGTTCAACTAAAGCATTTGATGAACCAAACCAAACTGAACGGAAAGGTTGCCTGAAACAAAGGCTTCCCGAGGCAGGAGGACCGAGAGGAGCCGTGGAGGAGAGCGATCCAGTAGGGCTGGGGGGTTGGGGATGGGCAATGGTCCTGCAGAGCTCTCTCTACTGCAGGCAGTGGGGAGCTGCCCCACATGAGTAGCTGTTATGGCTTGGAGGGTTCACTCTGGAAGCAGAAAAAGGTGGGCGTGTTTGGGGGGGAGGTGAGAAGTTCAAACAAAAAAGGAGACAAAAAAGGCAATAAGGAACCCAGTTAGTACTAATTCAGGCAAGAGATGAAGAGGGTGGGAGCAAGAGGAGCAGGAGTAGGACGGAGAAAGTGAAAGGGACGATCAGCAGCAGAACCGTGCGGATGGTGCTGGATGGGTCTGTTTGTCTGAGCCTGGGTTCCTCCCCAGCCGCCCACCGCCTGCCAAGGCAGACCCCGAGACAGGGGTCTGTGTGAGTCTGTGTGTGAGCAGGAGGCTTGGGCAAGGGCTCTGGGGACGGGGGGAGAAGTCAGAACAGTGGAGAAAGAAACAGCAAAGCGAAACCAGGACGAGGAACTTGATTAGTGACTCCACATCTCCAGGACCTTTGAGCAGCCATTCCCTCCCACCCTGGCTCAGGGGGTTCCCGTGGGTGTCCACGGCCCCGCTGACCCCTGGTTCCTCAGGCGACCCATGTCACCTCAGAGAAATGAGAGGTGCTGAGCTCAGCTCTATGTCTTACTCTTTTTAACAGAAACTTTTTTCTGATTTCTGAATAAGGGGCCCTTAATTGTCATTTTGCACAAATTATGTAATCTGTCCTGATTCCTGCAAGGGAGGCAAACTCAAACACAGGTTCTACCAAGTCATGATCTTACTTAGATGATGGGTGGTGTGTGTGTGTGTGTGTGTGTGTGTGTGTGTGTGTGTGTGTTTCCAGTTTGCATTAGACCCTGTTTGTGGGAACAGGCCGAGGGCCCAGGGTTTGATGCTCAGGTGTGCTATTACTGCCATCTTGTGTTCAACTCACGCACAGCACAGAGCTCCGGGAGGAGACTCCCCGGCAGGGCTACTGGGGCTGCTGGCAGAAGTAGGTGCAAATAAGATATTGTGCACATGTTCATAGTAGCATTATTCACAATAGCCAAAAGGAAGAAACAAAGCAAGTGTCCCTCTACAGATGAATGGATAAACAAAACGTGGTATATCCATAAAATGGAGTATTTATTATTCAATCATAAGGTAGAGTGAAGTATTAACACATGCTGTAGCATGAATGAATCTCAAAGACATGTTAAGTGAAAGAAGCCAGTTACCAAAGGACAAGTGTATGATTCTACTTCTTTAAGCTACATAGAGGAGTCCAATTCATAGAGACAGAAAGCCAAGGTTAGTAGTGCAGGGGAATGGGAAGATACTGTTTAATGGGTACATAGCTTTGTAATATGAAAAGTTCGGGATATGGATGGTGGTTATGATTGCACAACCATGTGAATGTAGTTAATGCCACTGAATTGTACACTTAAAAATGAATGGGATGACCAGAAACCTCCCGTACTACAGACTGAAATCAGCAGTTTTTAAATGGCAAAGTTCCCCTTCCAATACAGAGTATGTATGTGTATGTATACATATAGTAACTATATCATCGCTATCATCAACACGATCATTCTCACCATTATAATGGAAAGAGATTTACTACATCTACAGGAGGGGTAACAGAGGAGTTGGCAATAATTGTAGGTTCCTGGCGAATAGGCCCCTAAGCTGAATGGAGGCTGTAAGAGCAGGAGCAGGTCAGACGGAGGACTGATGGGAAGAGACTTTGGTGCTAATGAGTGGAAGGTGGGGGGCAGGAACTAAAGGAAAGGACTTTGGTAGGAATGAAGGCCGCTTAAGAGAACTGGTAAAGCAGGAGGAAAGGGAGCACCAGGCTGCCCAATCAAAGCTGCGTTCTCGGGTTTGCAATTTGCCCAAGTACAGCTCATTACCACCCAAAAGCACGTTCAGTAACTAACCCCTCCATCTCACTGGGCGCAGACCGCCGCCGCCACGCCCCCTTCCAGCCCCGGCGGCCTAGGCCACGCCCCCTACGGCCCAGGCCACGCCCCCGCGGGTGTCAATAAAGTTGCAGCGGTTCGACTTTGCAGCGAACAACATGGCGGCCTCCATGCTGGGCTCGCTGCTGCGGACCGTCCGGCAGGTTAGGCCCGGGTCCTAATCCCCGCCCTTCCCCCTTCCTCCGGAACCCCCAAACCCGCGGGCCCCCCACCACTCTGCCACCTGCAGAGCTCGGCGCGGACCCGTCCCCGGGGTTCCCCTCCTCGGGCTGGATTCCGGGGCCCGGGCCGCCGGTGTAAACTCGGTGTCCGTCACCGGAAACCGACCAGCACGGAACGCTGCCTGCAGCCTGACTTGATTTCTAAGTGAGAGCAGATGGAGCAGAGCGGGGGTCTGCGGTGGGGCCCAGGGACCCGGGGATAGGAGATGAGAGCCGAGCAAAGGAGACTTGAAGGGAGCTCAGCGAGGGAGGAGAGCTGGGAGTGGGTGCCCTGGAAGCGGGGTGACAGTTCAAAGGCGCAGGGAGAAGCCACCTCCGCTCAAAGCTGGCGGGCCAGTTAAAGGCTGGGACCGCCGGCGTCGCCCAGTGGCTGAGCGGCCACCTATGAACCCGGAGATCACGGTTCGATTCCCGGGCAGGGCGCGGGTCACGGCACATGCCCGGGTTGCATGTTTGGTGCCTAGTGTGGTGTGTGCAGGATCAGTGGTTCTCTCTCATTAATATTTCTCTCTCCCTTCCTTTCTGGAATAAAAATACATTTTAAAAAACGAAGAAGGGCTGAGAACTGGCTACCGCGGTTTAGCATGGTGGAGGCTGTTGGGGTGAAAGCCTTCAAGAGACAATGGGGAAGAAAGCGGACACGAAGAAGAGACGAGTCTCTGAAGACGTTTTGCTGCAAAATGGGGCAGAAAAATGGGTCCGGAGCTAGAGTGATGCGTTAAGAGGGGGTGTTTTGTGCGTGTTTTTAACATGACAGAAGTAAAAGCTGTTTTGTGGTAAAGGAAGAAATCCTGTAGAGTGAGGAGAAAAGATGGAGGAGGAAATTGCTGGAGCTGTATGTACCCTTGTGTAGGCAAGAGATGATGGGCCTCATGAGGTACCACTGGTGTAAGGAACATGGACAGTTCATCCTTAGTATCTTTGCTTAGGAGAAATATAATGCCAACCACATACGTAATTTAAAATTTTCTTGTAGCAGCACATTAAAAGTCTTTTTTAAATATTAAGTTAATTTTTCTCCCCCAGTCGTGGGAGAATAAAAGAGCTACAGGGGCAGCTATCAGAAGGAGGCAAGCTTCAGCTAGAGCAAAAATCTGAAGGGGTTGTTAAAAGAAGAAACCAAGGAGTTAGATTTTGATGGCTGTAAGTGGAAGAGTTCTTGGAGATGAAGAGGAATTTTAGGAGGTGAGGAGACAGAGGGGCAGGGTAGGATGTGTACAAAACTGAAAGAAGGGTATATAAAGCCCTGGTATAAAATAAGAACAATATAATAGAAATATGGGCAAAGAATATAAAACATTCACAGAAGAAATAGTATAGGCCAATACATTTTTAAAGTGTGTAGTTTTAAAAGTGTATTACTTTTGTAATCAGAAAAAAAAGTTAAATAAAGTTCTTTAAAAAATAAATATAGGGTGTCCCAAAAATATATAAACACACTTTGTATAATCACAAAGGCAGTATTTATTAAAATACATTTCAATCAAAATTGAGCTGTTAAAGTATTTTTTTGTGATACCCTGTAGAAATCTGTTAGAAAATGGTAGAAAGTTGATTGTAAAGGATTTAAGGGGAAAATGTTTCACCTTCCCAGACACATTTTTGGCACTGTATTAATTGCCACCATTTTGGATTAATGTACATCCACAAAAGGTATTTATTCTGAATTAAGAAGTCTATTTAAAATTACTAAAAAAAAAATAGTTGATCATAAGCAGTGACTAAAAGGACTGCAGGATGGGGGCATGGCAGAGCCTGTATCTGACTATCCCTCACTTATTCTTTTTTTTTTTTTTAGATGGTTCCTTCATCAGCTTCAGGCCAAGTTCGAGGCTACTATGTAGACTGGAGAATGTTGCGTGATGTGAAGAGAAGGAAAATGGCCTATGAATATGCAGATGAGAGGCTACGGATTAATTCCATCAGGAAGAATACCATTTTGCCAAAATACCTTCAGGTTAGCTAATTAAGATGAGTCCCTGCCCACCCAAGATCATTAACTCAAATCAGACCACTTTTGAAACTGTCTGTTGTGACTTAACTGTCAAAATAATTTCTGGAGAATATGATCAAATGTTCTCAGTCAACACAAATGAACACCCTCAAAACTGATTTTGGTGAGTTTCAGATTGAAGAGAATTATTCGTTCCAAGCCTTTAACCTTTTCATTGGGGGATGCTTAGAAAGTCCTGGGGCATGCTAACCACACCAGAAACTGGGCAGCTATTTGACCTCGGGACTCCCCCTCCCATGCCCCCACCTCATTCAGTGTCCTGAGCGTTGCTGATGCATGGGGCTGTGATCTTCACCCAGGGCTGTGCCTAGCCTGCCTGTCTGAACTCCTTTACCACCTCTGTGTGCTGAGGTGGCCTTCCACTAGGTTTACTTTCCTATCAGACTCCTTAACTTTCCTAAGAGGGTGACAATACTGTTTTGCGTCCTGAGGCAGAAGGTCCTGCATCTACCTGGTGACAGATAGAATACCTGCATTCAAGAGTAGCATCCGGGGGTATAACTCAAACTCAAGGTCACTCAACTTATCAAAGGCTCAGAGTAAAAATAAAATGCATTTGTAGAAGTTGGCAGAATATATAGGCCATTAATTACTACGGATTCTTTTAAATCTTAAGTCTAGATTAAGCCATATGAACAGAAAACTGAGTATGCTGGACCACTCATTACGGCTTTTACTGTAATGGCTTGTAGGTACTTGCCTATATTTAGGGAGTAACAAGAAGTGCCCCTCTCGCCTCAGGATGTTGTGGAGGGCGTTATTTATTAAGACTCCCTGGAGAAATGTGTCTGGTATAAGCAGCAATAATAGTTGTGCCGCGATTCTCTGAATTGTGAGACCTGATTTGGCCTTGTGCCTAGTAGCTTCCAAGTCAGTATTTACATCCTAGTTCTAACCAACTTACAGGCTTTCAGAGCACATAGCTTTGTCTCATGTTCCCTTTGCCCCAATTTTCTCACTGTAAACTGCCTTACATGTCTTACATGTGTTTGGGAACAAGGAGAGGTAGGGGAGTGTATGTGTGTGTGTATACATATTATGTACATACATAAATAAATAATTTGCAGCTGTTCTTCAATTTCTGCCCTATGAAACGTCATTCTCCCAATCTGGTCATTTCTCTCTTCTCCAGTTCTTCCTATAACACTAACTGTCTGTCATTTATTGACCTAATTGTGTTATTTTATATAATTCTAGCAACACATGTATATGCTTTTGGAGATCGGGAACTATTAATGCTTAATAATTTGTTAATTTAGTGGCTTTCATGTGAATTTCCTCATTTATGTTCTTTTAATACATTGGAATAATTATTTTGCTTCCACCACAGTCTAGCATAGGGTCAGTCATACTTGCTACTGTAGTGATCTCTGTTTTTCTCCTCTCAACCACTTTTGCCCTAATCAGACTCACTCTCTGCCTTGCAAGTGATCTTTTAAATATGTAAATCTCATCTGACCACTCACTTTTGCTTTTCTATCTGTCAGGATCTTTACCACAGATGTCAAGACTCTGGGGACCCCACCCTTCCTCCCTCTCCAGCCTCCTCTCAACCACATTTGTTCCTATTTCAACTTTAGCCCAGAAGTTTCGTACCTTCATGACTTAAACATTGGGAAATAACCCAACTTTAAACCCCAAGGAACTAGAAAAAGAAGAGCAAATTAAGCCCAAAATTAGCAGAAGAAAGAACATAACAATGATAAAAAGCAGAAATAATGAAATGGAGACTAAACAAACACTAAAGATCAGAGCAACTACGAGCTGGTGATTTTTCTGGTCTGTTTGTTTCTACTTTGAGGTTAATGGCTCCCTACTGTGTTCAGGGTTCAGGGTTCTTTGGCCAAACGCTGGCCATATTAATGAATCATTCTAGCCTGTTGTTTGCTTCCTCTAAGCATTGACTTCAACATGTCTGTGTAACAATGCTGTGACTTCCCTTAGGAAGTGGCTGATGAAGAAATTGCTGCCCTTCCCCGGGATAGCTGTCCTGTTAGAATCAGAAACCGGTGTGTGATGACGTCCCGTCCACGCGGTGTGAAGCGGCGTTGGAGGCTTAGTCGGATCGTCTTCCGTCACTTAGCTGACCATGGGCAGATGTCTGGGGTCCAGCGAGCAATATGGTAAACTGCCTTAGCTCCAGAACCTGCTGAGCCTGCAGGGAACCAGCTCTGACAACACTCTTCTAACAGACAAAAACCTAGTTTTAATAGGCGTCCAGTAGAGGAGTCGTCTACCTGATGTCTAGTTAAATTGCGTTTATCTTTTCAATGAAGAAACCTAGAGATGTTTCATTCTGTCAGTGAGTTATCTTTCCTGTTGGACTAAATGAATCGTAAGTGTTCCCAAGATGATGCAGAGTAATACAAATATTTTCTGTGAAAATATGCTGTGTATGATTGTCTTTTCCTTCCAATTTAATCTTCTAGCAACAACAACAAAAAAAGGGTTCTTGTATTTGAGGGCATTATCTCAGAAAACAGGATTTATCTTCTAGTTCATCCAAATCATGGACATGGAGCTAGCTCACCTTCTGGCAGGCGATCTGTAACACTGGTCTGGCTTCCCTGGACTGCACAATTCACTGTTGGAAGTATATAGTCTCTGTGTTCATGGTTACTTCACCTGTGGCAAAAATGAGTAAAAGTAGCAGTAACAGTGTGATCAGCCCTGTGATAACCACGTGCAGAGCAGTACGGCAGCACCGACTTGATGTCGGGACAGTATTCCTGGAGCCGACTCCTGCACTTACACCAGGAGGCCGGGCATGTGAGTATGATTCTCTGCAGACAGACCAGTGGAAGCAAAGGCACAGAGACATGAAACAGTGAAACTAGTCACTTCAGTGTATCAGACGTGGCGCAAAACAAAGGCCATCCCACGGAAAATGCCATACATGGCAAAGAGTTAAGACTCCATTTAAATACCAGTTATTCGAGTTTTAAGCAAAGGAATGACATCATCACCTTGCTCTACTGCTGTGTGGTAGAGATCGCCATGAGAGGAAAAGGCTCCACACAAAATAACTGGTCAGGACAATGTCTTAATGGTTCAGGTATACAAGTGCCTGAACTGAAGTAGTGATATTAACAAAGGAGATGATAGGACAAATCTAAGTAGTATTTAGAAAAGAAATTTGGGCAAGACTTAGAGACTGCTTATAATTAAGAAGTAAAAGGGCTCTCGGGGTTCCTGTAAGGGTGGCTAGATAGATGGTAGAAGGCCATTCCCAGATAGAAGACCTGGGGAAAGAATGGGTTTAGGGGAAACAAGATCTCTAAGTTCAGGTTTCAGCCATGTGCTGTGTAAGAGGCTGTACCATCCTGAAGAAGTCTGTGCAGGTGGATAGCAGAGTCAGGAATTTGGTGGAGATGGAGTTATGAGAGGGAATTGTCAGTATATCTTAGATTCATATATTTTAGTTTACAAACTGGAATGCTCTAGCAAACCCCAGCTAGTCAAATTCTAACTAGAACATCACATTTGCTGATCTCTGGCCTTTACTGGTAAGACGTGCCCCGACTCTTTGTTTGGCTCAGGATTCAAGTGCAATCCAAATCTGGTTGCGTTGTCTCCTTCTTCTCAGTGTCTTTGATTTGCTGAGGAGCCAGGTCATTTGTACTGTAGAGTGTCTACCATTGGGCTGTTTGTATCTTCACGTGTCCTTCACTAAGAATGGCAGTGGTGCTATTTTAATTCCCATCATTTTTTCTGCATTAGCTGCAATTTGTAGGAACTTTCCCTTATCAACAGTTTATTATTCTAAAATACTTTTCTTACACTCAAGACCAGATAAATGCATGATTTTCTATCAATTTTCAGAGTAAATGAATTGATGCTCTAGCAACTTCCAAAGGTAACAATCTTTCACTATCCCAAAATTGTAGATTTTGTTTCAATCCACTCCTGACATTATTTTGAGACTCAAATTAATCCTTCCACTGCCCCTTATACTCTGATTGGGTCCTTAATCCTGTTGACTTGATACAGGATATATGATCTTCCCTCACTTTTTCGCATAAGATAACCCAGGTTTACCTTTTATTTCCTGCCTCAGACATTAAAAAAAAAATGTTTTTATTAATTTCGGAGAGAGGAAGGGAGAAGGGGTGAGAGAGATAAACATCAATGATGAAAGAGAATCATTGATTGGCTGCTGCCAGCACGCACATTGGGGAACGAGCCCACAACACAGGCATGTGCCCTGACCGGTAATCAAACCATGACCTCCTGGTTCATGGGTTGAAGCTCAATCACTGAGCAACACCAGCCAGGCACAGACTTTTTTTTTTTGGTTTTTTTTTTGCGTCCTGGGTCCTGTTAGTAGGAAATGGTGTGTAGAGACCACATCTGAGTACTTGGGGTGCTGCTCCTTACTACTGAATTCTGAATTGTCATTGCTCTAAGCTTTTAGGCTCTTTTGGTGGGGCTTGCAAAGAAATGGATTTTTCAAGATAAAAGATTTTTGATTTTATACTTATAAAAATCTTAGCTCCTCATGATATCAGTCTAGTTTCACTACCTCACTAGTGATGGACAGTCTTAATATCATGTTCGAAAGTCATTTGAAAGTAACATGCATTTATAACTTGACATGCATTAGGTGTTTTTTTTTCCCCAAAAATGTTAGGGTTATTTTTTATTTAGCTTTTAAATTAAATTTTAGATGGTTCTAAAGCCAAAACTAAAGAAAATGGTACATTCACAGAAATACTGCTTCCATCTTGTCTCTCCTTTCTCATTGCTTACCGTTTTCATTACTTTGGCTTACTCTTCCAGTTTCTTTTTGAAATACAAGCAAATACATGTGTGTGTGTGCATTCACATATCCACCCATTTTAACACTAAGGCAGGTAAGAACTAGTACACACCACAAACGGCGTTCTGCACTTTGCCTTTCCACTTACTGTATGCTGGTAATTATTCAATACCAGTGTACAGAAATAATCTTCATTTCTTCTTGTAACCCTAAGTACTCCGCGTGTGAATGTACCATTGTTTATTTAGCTAGACATCTATTAGTTGACATATGGGTGTTTCCAATCTTTTGCACCTATCATTCCAAATTCTGGCCAGTTGCCTTGGGGAAAGAGCCTAGAATTCTGAGCCAGGTGATAAATGCAATATCCTTCTACACGTTTAACCTTCTCTTCGTTTTTATTCCATTCCCATTTATGAATTTCCCCATACCCTCAACAATCAGTATGCTCAACTTTGGGTTTTCCCAATAAAATGTAAAAGTGTTTTTAAATTTCTCTTCTAAACAAGGTGGGCATCTCTTTATGTTAAAGTTCACTTACACTTCTTTTTTTTGGTGAATATCTTAATTTTGGAATCTTCTTGACACATCATGTATTTTTTATTATGGGATTTTTTCTTGGTTATGTAAACATTTATTATGTAGTTAAAATTAACCAATATTTAGCCGAAACCGGTTTGGCTCAGTGGTAGAGTCGGTCTGCGGACTGAGAGGTCCCGGGTTCGATTCCAGTCAAGGGCATGTACATTGGTTGCGGGCACATCCCCGGTAGAGGGTGTGCAGGAGGCAGCTGGTCGATGTTTCTCTCTCATCGACATTTCTAGCTCTCTCTCTCTCTCCCTTCCTCTCTGTAAAATATCAATAAAATATATTTTTAAATTAACCAATATTTAGCCTTATTTCCCTCGCTCTTGGGTAATAATGGAGTTCTATCCACGTCTTCTAGTACTCACATGGCTTCACTTATATATTAGCTTTCATCTGTTTGCAATGTATACATATCATTATCTCAATAAAAGCCCATCTCTGCCCCTTGTTGAAATGCTATTAGAGGCATACCTTGGAAATATTGCAGGTGCAGTTCCAGACCACAAATAAATTATCGCAATAAAGCGAGTTGTAATCTTTTTTGCTGGTGGAGGGTCTTGCCTTCAATTTGTAAATAATGCAACACCTGTGAAGCGCAATAAAGTGAAGCTCAATATAACTTCTGCCTTGGGTCTTTTTCTATTCTGTTCCATTGGTCTGTTTATTCATGTGTCAACATCACAGCTTTATATTTTTAAATATATTTTTATTGATTCTTTTACAGAGAGGAAGAGAGAGGGAGAGTTAGAAACATTGATGAGAGAGAATCATCGATCAGCTGCCTCTTGCATACAGCCTACTGGGGATGTGCCTGCAACCGAGGTTCATGCCCTTGACCGGAATCGAACCTGGGACCTTTCAGTCCGCAGGCTGACGCTCTATCCACTGAGCCAAACCGGTTTCGGCCACAGCTTTAATTATAGTTTTTCAAAGTGTTCAGTAGTAACAACTAGCCTATATATAGGCTGTTTATTCATTTTAAATGCTACTTAACAAACTTTATTTTACCATTGGTACCAAATTTTCTCATTATAGTAGTCTTGGCTAATCTCCTCTTGGATTCCTCCTCTGTGTGTTTGTTTTCTCTTATTCCTCAGTTGCACTGGCAAATACCTCCAATATAACATAGTTATGGAGATCACAGGTTTTTTGTTCTTCCTCTTGTTTTTAGGAGCAGCAATTCCCTCTAAAATAAACAATTTCTCTCCCAAAGCCTAACTTTTCCTGGATAAACAGACAGTAAAGATATTCCACTG
The DNA here is from genome assembly GCA_963924515.1 of Vespertilio murinus. Lineage (NCBI taxonomy): Eukaryota > Metazoa > Chordata > Mammalia > Chiroptera > Vespertilionidae > Vespertilio > Vespertilio murinus. The sequence continues at coordinate 17,715,091 of OZ004719.1, read as the reverse complement.
AATAAAAAAACCTAACTTCACTGAAAATAGAATTGGTAATATACAAAGATATTTGTCTATTCTTGTCAAAATCAGATTTAGTTTCAATTTATTCATAAACTATATCTAAACCCAGAGAAAAACATTTGTTATTGGATCATTATGACATTGTAATGCATGGTTTATGAATAAAGCTGCTAACAGAAAAGAAATATCTCTATAGCAACCTTGAAGCACGGATATGAATTTGTATTTTCTGAAAAAATTCAAGTTTTATTTACTTATTCTTACATTGGTGAGAACTGATGTCAAGAACTTAACAAGCAGTAACATTTTTTCCCTACCTCTTAGCTGAACAAAAATACACACAATATGGCATTTTCATTAGGCAAGACTTGCTTTTTTACATTTTACACGAGAATGCAAATATTAAAATGACCAGTTTACTAAGGAAACCATCTTTAGAGGAACTGTTGAATAAGCATATTTTACTTAAATAAATCCTCCAGTAGGAGAATTCACTGCCTTTACTTAGAAGGCTCTGTAAAATTATCTGTTAAAATTATCTGCAGCTCACCAACATGTCCTTATTGGAAACATCACAAATCCCGAAAGAACTTTAAAGTCTCAAAATTCTGTCTCTCCTTTGGCTTGCTTCTCTCTTGATTGTACCCAGGCTTTATTAATGGTTCGCTTCATATCATCATCTCCATCTTCATAAATTTTCTTTAGAACATTCATCAGTCCCTCACTAGGATCTGTTTCAGTGTCATAGGAGGGCTTTCTGTTAAAAAGAAAACATAATAATTAAGAAATATGTATATATATACATCTAAAAACTATGTGTGTGAATACACAAATGATCCCATTTACAGACAAATTTTATAAGCATGATTGATTACTAAGTATAGGAAAACACAAATCAGGTTAACATTTATATCAAATGGAGGAGTGGAAGAAAGGAGATGATAGAGTATCTTTAATACAGCATATAACAAATTCATCTTAATTAAAACAATATACACCCATACACTATGTTTCTAGTTGTAGCAAAGAAAGGTCATCAAAATGCCTAGGGGTTTTCTTGGGACAGTGGGATTTTAGTTAATTTTTAGCAGAAGTAGTAAGTAAATAAGCATTTACTTTTCTGAACTGTCTTAATTTTTTTTAAAAGCATGTTTCTTCATATTATTTAAAAAAATATTTTGAGAGGAAAACACAAACATACATTACATATGGACACACACTGAATTTTATATATTTAATTAGAAAAGCCCTCCTCGTAAGCCTGAGATATATGGGTGGGCCTGTGCCCAGCAGTAAAAACAATCCTTAATATAGGCAATACCCTTCCTGCAATCAATGTTCAACCTAGGCCCGTGGTCGGCAAACTGCGGCTTGTGAGCCACATGTGGCTCTTTGGCCCTGTGAGTGTGGCTCTTCCACAAAACACCACAGCCTGGGCGAGTCTATTTTGAAGAAGTGGAGTTAGAATAAGTTTAAGTTTAAAAAATTTGGCTCTCAAAAGAAATTTCAATCATCGTACTGTTGATATTCGGCTCTGTTGACTAATGAATTTGCCAACCACTGACCTAGGTCAATTAACTTCATATTTAATTCTTTAAGTGCCAGGTTATATACTGGACACTGGAGATAAACAGTAAGACAGGGTTCTGTACTCAGGTAATTCACTCTAGATTTAAAAATCAGTTCCATAGAGTGCCCAACTCTAGTCAACCACATAGCAAATGCAGGCTATCAGAGTGAAACAGAGGTGGATGGCTAACGGACTCCATGTAGTACATTACCAACACAGAGTAATGTGTGACCTAAAATGGAAGTGTTAAATATTCTATCTTTTCCACCCTACATCAGTGACAATGAAACTCCATAACTACATTATCAGAAACTTCTATGGAACTCAAAAACCACAGGCTATCTGGGTCTCTCTGGAACTAAAATGAAACCTCTGGGAATGGGCACCGAATCTAGAGAAGCACTATTGGTCCAGGGTTAAGAACCAGCACAAAAGAGCCAACCAAATGCCACATGCTGGACACTTCCAGTAGGTTCTGATAGTTGGAGCATATGGTAAGATAATTGGGTTAGTTAGTGGACACTGAGAAATAAGTGGTCAAATCACAGACTATACAACTATTATTTATAAAGACAAACTATTAAAAATCTATAATCCCAGCAAAGAATACATTAAAATTCTTAAGAAAATGAAAATGAACTCACTCTTTCTCTTTGCATTCTTTTTCAACCTGAGTCAGGTAGTCCCACCGCGTGTTTTCCGCTTTCTTTCTACATAAGATTATAACTGTATCTGTCTTGACCTAGAATACACGGAGATAAGCATGAATGTTTAGAAGACAATTATTTATTCACTAATCATTACTTCAATGTGTAGGACCTGTTTTAGGAACTAGTAATACCTTTATGAATAGAGGTCAGAGTCTGAACTATCATGGAAGAGAAAGACCACAACAGGGAAAATTAAAGTATTGTCAAATACTAAGTGCTCTCAAGACAGAGAGGGTGTTAATGGGAGCTGGGGAAGGACCTTCATCAGGAAGTGTTCTCCAAGATCCAAGAGAAAGAGTCTTCAAGGCAATTGGCACAGCAAGATGGGATGATTTTGGTATGTTTGAATAAAAAGAAAAAAGGAGTGGCTGGACTGTAACATAGTAGTAAGAGGGGTCAGAGACAGGCATAAAATCCAATCATATAAGGCAGTATCACTGAGTCTGGAAGGTAGTAAGAAAACAGGACGAGTTAGAGTATTCAACTCTTTCAACAATGATCCATGTAACTCCTAGGACAGGAGTCCTTTGAGTATCCTTCAACTATGGAATTAGGTGATGAAAAGTTAGCAGTGAGACACAAACTAATCAATTAATTAAATTCCAGTATTACCTTTAAGCTGCTACATAATTCTATGTATAGATGGCAGAATGACACATCTATATACCAGATGCATTAAACCTCATTTATTTAAATCAGGTAGACAGGAGGGATTATCTGAATTAGTGAATAACAGTTTTTAACAAGACAGTTTATTTTTTAAAATGCATATTTAATTGAGAGGAAGGAAGAGGGAGAGAGAGATGAAAACATCAATGATAAGAAAGGAATCATTGATTAACTGCCTCCTGTCTCACATTAGGGATCAAGCCCACAACCACAGCATGTGCCCTGACCAGGAATCAAACTGAGATATCCTGGTACATAAGTTTACGCTCAACCACTGAGTAAGATTGGCTAGACAAGACAGTTTATTTGTATAGCTTCTAACTCCAACTAGGTTAAGTATTTAGGTCCTTTTATGTATCAAAACCCATAAAGCTTCTAATAATAACTACTATTAAACACTTTATGTATATTTCATTTCATATATAATTTCAGCGTTGTAAAATAAATTATTCCTATAGTGCAATTGCGGAAACTGGGACAAAGTTATTACATGACCTTCCACAAAAAATAAGTGGCAAGACTGGCATTAAAACTCAAGTCCCACTCTTACCCATTTTAAAAGCATAGTCCTCTCCAGAATCCAATGCAATATTCCTATAATAATCTTTTTTTTCCTTTTTTTTTTTTTCTAGAGCAGGGCTTGGCAAACTTTTTCTATAAAGGGCCAGAGAGTAAATGTTTTAGGCTTTGTGGGCCACACGATCTGCTGAAGCTACTTAATTCTGTCATAGCATAAAAGCAGTCCCACATACAATACACAAATAAGTGTGGCTGCATTCAAACAAAACTGTACTTACAAAATAAGCAACATGCTGTAGTTTGCTGATTTCTGTTATATAGGATTAATTCTACTTCTCAATTCTAAATTGGCCAGGAACAATTTAATGAAATTTCACAATATGACAAAAAAAGACTTACTTTTTTTGAACTACCTTCCACAGAGATGGGTTTCAAAAGGTTGTTCACAATCATGGAGTAATTCTTCCCATTTAGATTCTTTACCATAAGATCAAATGACCTACAACATAATAACAAACACGTTATCTTTCTGGTTGTATGAAAGGTGCTGTCTAGCTCTTGTGGAAACAAGAAATAAGTCACAGTTGAGCATCTGGCCATCCCAGAGAAGATTCACCCCTTCAAAACAGGTCTGTAGGACTATTAATTCTAAATTTAAGCAAAATTTTAGATACTGTAAAAAAAAAAAAAAAGAGGCCATAATTAAGTAATCGCTGACTTACAGCTCACTTCTTCCCCATGATGGGAACTCACCTCTCTGTGAAGTGCACCTGCACATTCTCCATGGGGACTTGCTGGACGCCAGTTAAGGTAATATAGATTTTCACAAACTTATCTGACTGATCCCATCCTAGTAGCAAAAATAACAAAAAAAAGACATGAGTGAAGTCTGACACTATCTTTAAAACAGTAAGTGCATATGGCTTATAATAAAACGAAGTAAAATGGAAATCTAGTAATAAAAACATGAAAAAGTTAAATAAATATTTTTCTAGATGGAGAAGACCTTCAAAGCAGTTAAGTAATCTAACCAAAATTAGGCATTTAGCCAGTGGTAGAACTTGGATTCAAATCCATGTTTATTGAACACAAAACCCGTGTTCTTTTTATTCCTCAATATAAAGTATCCTCACCATTGATTTTTAGAAAGTGAAAGAGAGAGGAAAATACAGAAAGAAATATCATTGTGAGAGAAACATATCGATTGGCTGCCTCTTGCACGAGCCCTGACCAGGGCCAGGCTAAGGAGGAGCTTGCAACCAAGGTACGTGCCCTTGACCAGAAATGAACCTGGGACCCTTCAGTCTGCAGGCCGGCAGTCTATCCACTGAGCAAAACAGGTTAGGGACTTAAATATATTATTTAATAGTAGTTCATTTCCCCTATTTATGGAAATAATTTTGTCCTATCCCTAAATATTAGTATTCTCCACTAAACTGGATTACCAAACATCAATACTAATTCCATAATCATTTCTACTTATCTAAGCAGTTCAACAAACACAACCAATCATAGCTTCCTCAATTCCCTCTCTGACAAAGTAAAATAGTATCTGTTTCACCCAAATCTGCTAATTTGACTAACCTAACATTTACTAAATGCCATCTCAGTATACACTGTCAAACTACTGGCATTATAATCTAGATGATTTGTCCACACAAAAAATATACAAACATCACATAAAAGCATATTAAGTATGTCTATTGTATACAATATATAACATATATATCCCTTACACTTCCTCAGTTTGTCCTATAGGATGAAATATAGTGTCAATTTTTTTAAGAGCCCTATAGAACTTCACATAATCTCTTATCATTCATTCAATCCATCCTTCACATTAAGATTCTCCCTAAACACAAATCTAGGTTCTTCCTTAATGTCCCATAATCCTACCACCTTCAGACTATTTTCCTCTATCAATCAACTAAATACATAACACAACTCTTATAGTACATCTCTTAAACACGACACACATTGCTTCTCACTACGACAATGCTCAAAATACATGGTTTGAGCCCGACCAATGTGGTTCAGTGATTGTCTGCCTATGAACCAAGAAGTCATGGTTTGATTCTTGGTCAGGGCACATGCCTGGGTTGTAATCTCAATACCCAGTGTGGGGCCCAAATGCCCTCCCCTCCTGGCCTGATGGCCTCTAACTGCCTCTGCCTCGGCCCCGCCACCATAGCTTTGTCCAGAAGGATGTCTGGAAGGATGTCGGGAAGGTCTCCTGGTCTATTTAGCATATTACCCTTTTATCAGTATGGATAAGAAAGGAATAAAGGGAAGGCCAGACATTATTAGCATAGTCATTTGGGGGCAGCTTTACCAGGAAGCTGCACTTTCACATTCCCTGCAAAACACTGGAAGAAGGGGTCTAACAAAGGGAAGAGGTGCAGAAAAGTTGGGGGTGAATTTGGGAAGGTACTTGCCTGCTAATCTAACCTGGGAACCATGGATTGGCTACAGGGGGCAGGGCCTATGCAAGCTCATGAAAATGTGGGAATGCATAATCCCCCAAAGGAGCTTGCCCCCAAGCAAAGGAGCTTCTCTTTCGGTGCGCTTGGCTCACTGGGCTCTCTTGAAATCCATGTTCCCTCATAGCCACGTGGTCCTACAGACCCACACACTACAGACTGATGGACTGCAACTGGAAACACAAGCCAACCTAGCTCGATGGACTGGACACTGTTCCAACAGGAAACGAAAACTCTAGGCAACACCTCTGATCCAAGTTCTGCTGAGGCCACAGCTAAACTGCTACGGCAGGACAAAGAGAAATGGGACCTTGGAAACTCAGGGGTATAAAATTCCACAGAAATAAAGCTTTCTATAGTCTCTTACCCTCCAGTGCAAGTATCAGAAAATTCTTTTTCTCAGGACATCGCAAGCCTACTCCCACCAACAACCCACCAATAACATGTCCACAAGTCCAAGCACAACAATGGCACATAGGTGCTCAAAAATGTTTCTTAAACTTAACTAGATTTCTTTCCTCAATTAATATTGGTGGTTGTTTGTCAAAATGAAATGCAAAACAGGATGAAAATCAAAACAAAAAGCTTTGTCCCATATATACAGATTAGGTTCTTTCTTGTTACTATTCGTCATTGTATTAAATCAGCTTGCTCTGGTAATAGCTTCTAGAATGTATTCTTATCCTATCCTTTCTCATCTCTTAAAAAGCATCTTATTAAATAAGTGATGTATTCAAACCACTACAACAGACACTCAAAACTGTTTTTTTAATTAAGTTGTTATGTTAGCTGGTCACTACTGAGGATGACCTGCTCACAGGCAGGAAGAGCAGGAAGAGGGGAGCGTCATACCATAATTGCTGATTTTCACTGTATACCCCGTTGTAATGGGAGCAACCACTGCCGCTGGCTTTTCATTGTCAAGAAGTTCTGCTTTCCTTGGTGACTTCTGCTGTGTCTTGTTCTTGACTTCGGTCTCAATCTTGGATTTTTCAGCGGAAAGAGCATCACGTACTCTCTTCCTAGTGGCCTTTTCTAGCAGCACCTTCACCTCTTCAAGATCTTTCTGTAGCTGTGTTAAAGTAAAAGGTAAGTTAGCTATGATAAGATAAAAGCTTGACATTATGCCTATTGGTCATTTCAGTTTACTGATATAAGAACTAAGAATTAAGGAGGTTCATTTAAATTTTATCAGGTTAGGTAGTAACTTGAATTCTTTCCTCCAGCCTATTTTAAATAAAAAATGAAAACTTAAGAATCTTGTAATAACAATAGAAAATAAGCCTAAATTTTCCAGTGTGGCAGACTGTTATCTGCCTTTGTTGAACATTTTCTTAAAATATCTTTTTATTGATTTCAGAGAGGAAGAGAGACACAGAAACATCAATGATGAGAAAGATTCATTAATTGGCTGCCTCCTGCACACCCCCCACTGGAGACTGAGTTCACAACCCAGGCATGGGCCCTTGACCAGAACTGAACCAGGACCCTCATTCGGCACACCTATGCTCCATTCCCTGACCAAACAGGCTAGGGCTGCTGTAGAACATCATGTTTACAAGATACTTCTATAATTTAAATTGAGATGAAGAAATCATTTTTTTTTAAAGAAAAGACGTTCATAGATTCCCTTATAACATGCAGTCCTAGTCATCAGGAATTTTAAATTTTGGAATTTTAAAAATATTAAAGTAAAAGGATGAGGGAATACATGATGTGTGGTGAAATGTTCCAGTAACTTCACTGAGGTCATCTAACTCTATTGGGGATTGCTCTTCACTGATATTCCTTCACTAAGTGCCTAAATATTACACATAAAAAAGTTTGAATTTTTAAGACAAAAGATAAAGAAAATGAAAAAAAGAAAAGAAAAGAAAATGTATCTCTGCTTTTAAGAAAAAGTCTTGTTCTGAAGCTCCAGGCTTGTACTCATGATTGAAAGTCTGGGACTTGGTTGTACAATAGCGAGAAAAAGCCTGAACGAACAATCCAGCATACTCCTGATCATTACAAAAACCACCTGCTGTTCCTTCCTCACCTTCAGTAAGTGAGGTGCTTCCTGCCAGCACCTCACTTACTGAAGTCTACTTTCTAGAGGTAGAGCCAACAGTTTAAGTTTGAGAGTTAAGACACTGTTAGAAAATTAATGGGCTTAAGAAATATTTTCCCAGTTATCCTCTGACACATTACAAATAAGAAATTTCTTTTTCTTTTCATATATATATATTTAATTGATTTTTTACAGAGAAGAAGGGAGATGGATAGAGCTAGAAACATGGATGAGAGAGAAACATTGACCAGAAACATTGTACATGCCCTTGACCAGAATCGAACCTGGGACCCTTCAGTCTGCAGACCAAGCTCCATCCACTGAGCCAAACCGGTTTCGGCTGGAATTTCTTTTTCTTAAAATAAATTTACATTCTAGCTGATACTAGCAATATGATAGGAGAGGATACTTACATTTATATTCTGAGAACATATAAAAAGCTCAATATAAACATCTTTAAATAACTCAATATAATACCTGAAGTAGAGTTTAGGAGTCCTAATGTTTCTCAAGTCTTATAAAAATGCAGTGACAGAAAAATGCTTTCTTTTATCCAATTCTTTTATTATCTCATTTAACTCAGATGCCCTTGCTTCACCTTCTGTAACTGATAATGGCATAAAAAGTCCAACTGTGCCATCTCCTGTCCAGCTCACGACCCCAAAACTCATATTACTAGAACAAAAAATTGGAAGCTTATCTTGGGAGCATAAGACCAAGATGTTTTAGTTCAAAGCAGAGCAATCATTTTTTTTATTATAATGGTTTAAATTTTTCATATGATTCTAATACCAATATTATAAAAATGTTGAAATTAAAATTAGTTTATGTCCCTAGAGTAAGAATTTAGTTTTTAAAATGTACCAAACAAGAAGTTTTAATTCTTGATTAGAATAGGTATCCTTTTTTGAGCAGACCCTGAAAAGATCTCTGAGAATTAACGGATTTCCAGGCCCTATACGGCCAGTTTTGGCTCTCAAGCGCTACAAACTACAAACAGGGTATATCCACTGTAAGCGGCCTTTACAGTATTCCTCAGTTGTTCTGTTCCCTGCAGTCCTGAGACCAGTAAAAGCCTCTCCTGCACTCACACTTTAAGGTGCCCTAGATGGAGCAGCTTCTCATCTAACTCACCTTCACTTGTTTTCCTTATGCAAAAACCACATAGTATCCCTTTTATTCCCGCCCACAAACACATTCAAATTTACCTTCTAATCCAGTTCCAAATTCTACACTAAAAGGCATTAAAATCAAAGTGCCTCAAAGGGGAAAGGACTGAAAAAACATTTCTTTAAAAATACACAAATGGCATAACCACTAAGCACATGAGAAGATGCTCAGCCTCATTCATTAGTCCGTAAGGAAATGCACATCAGAACCGCAATGAAATACCACTTCATACCCACCCAGATGGCTAATGTCAACAACAAAAACACCCGGGAAATAGCAAGGGAATCTTCAGACATTGTTTGTGGGGATGTGAAATGGGACAGCCACTTTGGGACGGAGTTTTGCCGTTTCTCAGAGTTAATTACCATATGATGCTGCAATTCCACTCCTAGGTGTACGTACACCTAAGAAAACTGAAAACCTGAGCCCGCATAAAAAGTAGTTCACAAGTATTCATAGCAGCGTTGTTACGAACAATCAAAAAGTAAGAATAATTCAAATGTCCATCAATTGATTAATGATAAACAAAATGTGGTATATCCATATGATAGAATATTATAAGTCATAAAAGGGAATACAAGCTCCACCATGGATGAACTTGCGAACATGATGCTTCGTGAAAAGGAACTAAAAGGCAAAAGGCCACATACTGTAAGCTTCTATTTATATGCAATGCCCAGAACAGGCAGATCCATAAAGACAGAACTCACTGGATGGATTGGTGGTTGCTGGCGGAGGAAGAATGGGGAGTGACTTTTTAATGGGCCCCTAGGCTTCTTTGGGGTGTGATGAAAATGTTCTGGAATTGGCAGTGATGGCTTCACAACACTGTGAATATACTAAAATGAACTGATTTGTATTCTTTTTTAGAAAAAATATATTTTATTGATATTTTACAGAGAGGAAGGGAGAGGGATAGAGAGCTAGAAAGGTCGATGAGAGAGAAACATCGACCAGCTGCCTCTTGCATACCCCCTACCGGGGATGTGCCCGCAACCAATGTACATGCCCTTGATCGGAATCGAACCCGGGACCTTTCAGTCCGCAGACCGACGCTCTACCCACTGAGCCAAACCGGTTTCGGCTGATTTGCATTCTTAATATGGTTAAAAACAGTGCATTTTATCTCGGACAAAACACCCTCCCCCAAACATCCCTGAACGTTTAGGTACCTCCACTGAGAAAGCCCCTTGGTCCTGGCTGGGTAGCTCAGTTGGTAGAGCATCGGCAGATGTGCCGAGGTTTCAAGTTCCATCCGGGGTCAGGGCACACACTCAAGAATCAACCAATGAGTGCAATAAATAAGTGGAACAACAAACTGATGTTTCTCTCTCCCTCCCTAAAAAAATCAATTAATTTATTTTATTATTATTATTTTTAAGAGCCCTGGCCAGGTAGCTCAGTTGACTAGAGCATCATCCTAACAGCCCACGTTTCCATTTAGATCCGGGGTCGGGGCACATACAGGCATCAGCCAATGAATGTACAGGTCAGTGGGACAACAAAATGCTGTTTCTCTCCCTCTCTCCCTTTTTCTCCACCTCACCCCCAAAAAACAAACAAACAAACAAACAAACAAACAAGTTCCTTACTTTGAAGAGGATGCATCCTGAGCTATCCTTACATTCTGACTGTAAAGCCACTTCAGAGATTACTTCACACAGAACCCCAGGGCCTATCTTTCACCCATAACGTAAACTTGTGGCAAGTTATCCAGACTACTACTTAAAATACACACACTTTTTCTTCACTTAAACCAGAGTATGGGACTTAAAAAAAAAAAAAAAGTCCAATCCGAGATTTCCCCAGACCTGTTCCTACTGAGGAGAAGATTTCCGGGAAACCAGACACCCAGCCCTTCCCTGCGATTGACATTCTAATTAGGCCAGGAGAGGGGCAACCCAAATACTGTCGCTCCCAGTGGGTCACGGCCAAACCAAGTCTCCAAAAAGAGGCCGAAGCTTCGGTGCAGCAGAGTCTGCAGGACGGGGGAGAGAGAAAGGGGCCATTCCCCGCTGGGAGGGACACCCCCTGCCCTCCCACACAGCCGATGGCGATGGCATGGCCATGGCTGGCCGCCCCGCACCGTTGAAACAGAGCCCCTCCTCGGTCCCCATGACCCTGACGGCAGCGCCAGCCGCGACGGCTCCGGTGGAGCACACGGCGTGCCCCCCACACGGGGGGAAAACGCGCCTGAGAACTCGGGGGCTGGGACCAGGGACTCCCCCGCCCACCACCTCCCACGCCGCCGGTGACACTGGGCGCGCGCGATCGGCCCCAATGGAAGGAAGCGTCACGGCGCCGGGGCTTCCACAGCGGGCGCCGCCGAACGGGCCCGGGGCAGCCGGAAGGTGACCGGCCTCGCGTTCCACCCCCGCCCCCTTCCCCCGCCCCTACCTGAGGCCGAGGAGCCCGGCACGCGCCGCCGCTCACCCGCACCGCGCGCGGGAGAGACCCGGCCCGGCCCGGCCCGCCCCGACCCGGCCCGGCCCGGCCCTCCGCGACTTGCCCGCAGGGGCAGCTCGGCACCCGGGGCCGCTGCAGGGATGAGGCCGGGGGAGCGCGGGGACCCGACGGCGCAGGAAGCTGCTCAGGGGGGGCGGCCGCACGGGGAACAGGACGGTGGAGCGAGCGGCCGGGCGACTGAGGACGATGAGGCGGGACCCTTACCTCCTCCACAGCTGACGCCATGGCCGGGCTGGGTGGGCAAGGCACGAGCTTGCAGCCCCGCGGGGGGATAAGAACGGGAAACGCCGCACCCACGCGACTCGCAGCGCCCGCAGCCCGGCGACGACCCGGACTGACCCTGCACCTCACGGCGGCCCGCCTACCGCACGCGGCGCCTCTGGAACCTTCGCGAGCCCGGCGTCGTCACAGCCCCCGGCGCCGCCCTCCTCCCTCAGCCCCGCCCCGCCCCGCCGGGCCTGGCTCCGCCCCCCGTGCCTCCCGGCGGCGTTGAACTCTCGCGAGACGTGCAACGCCACTTCCTCTCCGCGAGAACGCCTAGACGTGAGGACGTCAGCCTGGTGTGCCCCGGCCACGCAGTCGCGACTCGGAACCTTACCCCAACCCGGAAGGAACCTGTCAGTGTTTTGAGATTCAAGCGGGAAGTTGACGAGAGAGGCGGCTGCTTCCGTCCGTCCGTCCGCTCTAGGGCCGCGGAGCAACCAGGCAGCCATCTTGTCTGAGGCTAACCTGGGAGCCTTTGCGAGAAGCGGACACGAAAGGGAAAAGGGGCAGCCTATTTATGTTGTTAAAACGGGGGAGAACGAGGAGCTAAGCGTGGAGAACCCTGAAGAGAACAGTTATTTTCAGTGGGTTCTGGCGTCAGCGACTGGGTTGCGTCATCGGGGACCAAGTGGCGTTTTTGTTGGGCACCAGACGGCGCCGCCAGGGTTCAGGCCACTAATACAAGGCGTGCCACACCCTGTGATCTCAAGAAGGCTCTCTGCTTTCCCTGTGGTTTGTGGAAGCACTTCCAGGTGCCCGCGCCCCTTTGCCCCCGCCACTGACCATCCTGCAAATCGCCAGTTCTCACCCGGGTGTGTTTTCTGGGACTGTATTCCGCTCTGCTGGCTCCAGCCTCTCATTAAAAGCCCATAAGAAACCAGCCTCTGACAGCCTCAAAGCATCTGCAGCACGTTTGAGAGCGTCACCACTAACCACTGGGAAGTCCGATAGACCGCAGTCACTCAGCTTTAAGGGTCGCCCGAGGTAGTGATTAGAGTCAGCAACTCAGAGAAGAAGAAAAAAAGCTTTTAGTAAGACGCAGGTTGATCCATATCCTAGCAAACAAACGGGAGTGCAATTCAAAAGCAAGTGCATGAATTTCACAAGTGTGAAATTAAGTCTTAAAAACAACAAAACTAGCCTAAGGTGTTTATAAAAATCAGGACAGTCTTACATGCATAGCCCATGGACAGGGACAATAAATAGCGTGGTGAAGGGCTGGGGCGGGGCAGGGTGGAGGGGGGTAGAGGGCGGGGGTGAGGAACATCTGTGATACTATCAACAGTAAGTCTCTTGTGCCAATGCCTCTTCAGGCCCCGTTTGGCCTTTGGTATCTAAAATACAGTAAAATAAGTCCCTATTTCCTTTGTATTGTCTTCTTATTAAGCTAGCTTGAGAGTTTCTGTTACTTGCAACCAAGGAATCTCTAGAGAGAGGAAAATAGGACCCTTGGCAGTTAGTTCTGCTGTACAGGACATCCTGCAGGTAGAGCCTGGCATAAGCTCCTGTGTATTTTTTTCTTTCTACGTAAGCTGACTGGAGTCCATTGTCAAGAAGTGCTACATAAACACTAGGTTCCGACGATTCAGAATAAAATCAACTAGAAGAAAACAGAAAAGACAGTTATGGACTAGGGAACAAATGTTTATTACTGCTTAATGGGGCCAAGGGGGCAACACAAAGCATTGAAAACATCACTGGCTCACAGAAACGGTCACCTGTGTTACCTTCTGGGTTGCATTTGTTTATTTCACAAGGCTCCATTCACACATGAAAACAAGCTACTAATCCAATTCAAGTTCATAACGATTATAAAAGTAAACATTTTGGGGACAATGTACAATAAATTGCACTTTTCTTAACAAGCATTACATTTACATTAACGGAGTGTACTATGCATAATACATGGAATTATGGAAAGATCTAATTGGTCAGTGTTTATAGAGGAGAGAGGCTGCTCACTAATATTTCTTTTGTGATCAATTAGCACTGTTGGGGCCAATCGATTCCTTTATCCCAGAACCTGTTTTCATTAGAGAAACCACGGACAAAAATTATACTATTCCTGAAAATAGATGTTACATAATTTCTACTGCCTCCTCAGCAAGGGAAAAGTAGGAGTTGAAAGAAAGGAAGTGGGGCTGACTGAGAAACTCTTCTTCGTTCATTTGAATTAAGGATCCATATATTATGCAAAATACCAAAAATAGAGAAACGGATGTAAAAGGCTATTGGGACATCTTGGATCCTGGGACCATCTCCAGCTTTATTCTTGTGCTTTCATGATACCAGAGTCTTGATGCATGTATAGCCTTATAATTCAGTTTCCTATATTTTATTCCATATATAATATATACTTATGTTACAATGGAAAAGATTTTACATGTTAACTTACTGCCAATGAAAACAAAAGGAACTTAAAATGTTCATTTTTCTACTCAGTGATTCTTTTTTCTTAAGTTTTTCAGAATACCACTGACGGCAAACCTGGGATGGAGGTGGGGAGAACGGGACACGTTGATACTGATGTTTGTACAGCAGGCAACAAATTCATTCAGAGATAAGCTGGACATGTAGTCGTTTAGATGCAAGTTGAGAAGGGGACTCCTGACCGCTGACTGGAGTCACTCCCTACTTGTAAACATCCACTTTCTCATTATAACTCAAGACCACCTCCTATGGAGGTGCAGCTCCCACCGAAGTATTCATTTTGGTAGCTTTTTGAAAGACAAGGAATTCCTAGGGTAAAGGGCTTTGCCTTTATTGTACAGAAGCCACTATGAGAGAGGAAGGATGTCTTGGAGCAGTTCTAGTTCAGTGTGACCTGGCAACTCCAACTCGAGGGCCGGATCTTTATACCCGGTAGTTAACAGGTCACTGAGCCGTTACCAGCCCTTCTGTATCCAACTGCCATGTATGAATTCAGGTGCACGGTACCTGGGTATACAAGAGTCAGGGACACTCTATAAAATTTCACACACACAAGTCTAACTGTTCAAGTCAAACAACAATTTTTCCACTTTCATTTATTTATAATGGAAGCAAGAGAATCAGAGTATTTATAAGTATTGTTTTTAAAAGTTATACAATAGAATCATCTTATTAAGTGTCCTTTTCAAGAGAGATAAAACAAACAAGGTATTTAATTTTTTTAAAAGCTCTTTCGTCCCTTCAAGGGGTCCTAAAATCAGACACCCACCTTAGCAGAACAGTAGAGTGATTTCAGCTAAAGAAAAATAAAACAGCCCCTTACCTCAGTTATGTGTGATTCTCATCTGCAGTACCTAATCAACCCTTTTAAGGATTCCTCATCTCTTATGTATTCTCTTGTTTTACTCACTTTGGCTGGGAAATGAAGCCACTAGTTATTAACTAGAAAGTAGTTTAAGAAAACAGAGTAGGAGATTGAGAAAAATAAATAATATATAGTATGAAAGAATGAAAACGTTGAATAAATGAACCAAGATAAATACGATTAAATATCCCAACATCAGTACAAAAACTATGGAAGTTTAAGAAAGCCAATGAAGAAGAAACTGCCAACTTATAGCCAGGAAAGGAGAATACAGGTATTGGCTGTATGTTAATATAGGCCATAGGCCTGTATGGTATGCCTGTTAGTGTTTCTGAAAGGCTCTCATATACAGAACATTAGGTAACAGAGTTTGTGTGTGTGTGTGTGTGTGTGTGTGTGTTTCATTTAATTATATGTAACTAAATATAACCAAACTGTGCCATGGCTCAGAATGTGGGTAGCTAGCAAATTATGCACTGCAAAATTCAACTTAGTTTCTTTCAGCTTTAAAATACGTGTTAAATAAGATTTTCAAGATCTAAAAGCTACTGAATTGAATAATCAAGTTGAAGTTCATTCCCTTCATTTATTTTGCAGAATTTAATGAAAAGAGAAGTAATCTCTTTTCGGAATGTTGCAAATGTTAGATTCTGGAGGAATGTTTTAGATAATGTGTTCTAGGAAAAGATGAAGAACACACTATAATATCTGAAAATGTCCTGGATATTTAGGCTAATTTTTTTTAAAGGAATCAAGAGAAGAATAGCAATTCTCAAATATACTTCAAAATAAGTGAAATTAAAACTAGCAGTGAATCCTAGGATGCATGAGTTTTAAACAACAGACGGTGAAGGAAATGTGGTTTGGGATAATGCTGCTATAACATATTGTTTGAATAATCATATCATATGCCATATTTTGAATTTTCTTTCTATCTTTACTATTGCTTCTGACCCAAAGGCATTGCAGTGAAAAAGTTTAAATTTATGGTACCAAAACATACTCAAATATGATATGGAACTGGAAAAGAAAAAAAAATCTGTAGATTACCATTATAATCTTTAAAAAGAAAATGCAAAAGATTAATTTATTAAAATTTGGAATGTATATACCGTATTTGCTGGCGTATAAGACGATTTTTTGGCCATGAAAAATACCGTATTTGCCGGCGTATAAGAGACTGGGCGTATAAGACGACCCCCTAACATTTCCACTCAAAATACAGAGTTTGTTATATACTCGCCGTATAAGACTACCCCCCACTTGGAGGCATATTTTTCAGGGCCAAAAAATCGTATTATATGCCGGCAAATACGGTACCTGGTGATTTTGTTTAAAGAAAAAAATGAAATTTGACCAGGTTTACAGAAAAAGACTGGATCTAGAAATATTTTATTTCTCCCTCAACTACTATTTAAGGAAAATTATGCAATTTAGTCATTCTGTGGAATGTGTCAATTTTTGGAAGTTAAAAAAGCTCTGTATAATAGATCTACAAGATTCACAAAACAGAAAAGAACATCTTTAATTTAGCTGGCCATTTGATAAGGCAACTTGTACAAGGCTTCTTGGTATCAAAGCATAAAGTATCAATAAAACTAACAAATTATATTAAATGATTTACAGAAACAAGAACCAATATGCAATTCTCTAGCCATTATATTTTACAAAAATAAAAATATTAGGTTTTCTAAACCACCATATAGGGAATGTTAAAGTCAACACAGACACTGGAATGCTGGCTTATTTTCATTTTTGGTAAAAGGAAATGAATATAGCGATGAAAGATATCAGGACCCAAAAAAGAAATGCTGTAAGAAAGTATTATTTCATGAGTGTAACAAGCCTATGAACACTGATGAAGGGACTTCACTTTTTAGAGTTTAATGACCATTTTAGAGGGAAGCAAATTGTAGTGTGTGCTCCTGGTCAAGATGACTGTTACTTGATCTTTATCTCCAGGAGTGTGTTATTTTTAATTGCACCATATGGCACAGATGAGAATCACTCTGGCGATATAGAGGTTAAGATCATTTGCAAAGAATATGTTCAACAAGGAAGCCAAGGATGAGTGTCAGTAAATGCTACTGACAGTAGTTGGGTTGGTGGAAAAGACCAAAAGCCGCCAAAAAAGCTTAGGAAATGGTAACATTTGTTTTGCCCTTACCAAAGGATTTCCTGCGAGGACTATTGATATATACATGTTAAATATAATAGAAAAAATATTTCCATCAACTTTTAAACAATAGTTTTCTTTACCTTTCCATGAGTTAAGTATTTCTATTAAGGTTTCCTATTCAATCAAAAATGTTACAAATGCATTTGCAGCCTCATCTAGGAGTACCAAGGGCACATTTTTGGGCAGCTATAGGAGAAAAAAAAAACCTGCTTAAGATTAAACTAAGATGATATGAAGCTGACCTCCATTTCCCCATTTCATAACTTGGACAAAGTTATAGTATGTTAGTGTTTCCTTAGCAAGCATATGTCAACATTAAATGACTTCTCTGTCCCTGCTTCTGAACACAGTGGCTAAACCCAGATCTTTCTAGGCTTCTCTGGTGAAGGTTTCCTAAGGCTACAACTTGCAACGTCCACTTCGACTTGACGTTTGCCAGCACGCACAACTGTGTTCATATTTAGGGCCCTGCAATTCCTGTGTGGAGTTCTTAAGAGGACCTGTTAGAACACCAGGGTCAAAGTGATTTATTTCTTCCTGTGTTTATCGAAATCTCAGTTCCTTTTCTCTAGTGTGACTTCTCAACAGTCCAACTTATCCTATGGTTCTTGGCACTTCCTTTCCAGATGCGCCCAACATAAAATGAAATAAACTAACTAGCTTTAGGGACTGTTCGATCCCAGGCCTGTCCTTCCCTCCGACTGGGCACTGCCCTCCAGGACATCGCTCTCAGGAGGAAGCCTGGCAGTGGTCCTGACCAGCCCCACAGTGCGCTTTACCTGAATAAATCCTGGAAAGCTAAGAGTTTTGGATTTCAATTTCTTTTTGTGTGGCAAATACCGTCTTATCACTTCAACCTTGGCATAAAAGACATCTCCATTTTTATGTAAGATAAACAATATGAACAGTTAGTTCTCAATAAAAAAGCATGTAGTTCTGAATTACTGATTTCCAACTAAATAGCAGGCATGTAAAATAGTGGGTAATACTAGGATGGATCTGAACATGGCCTTCCAAGAAGAAGCTCGAAATCAGGTATTCAACATAAACCAGGTCAGTTTCAATAACATCCCTTTGAAAGTGGCAAACAAGAAAGAGTGAGAGCCACTGAGAGAGCGGGCTTGCTTCCTGGCCTCCTTTGCTTTCTTTCTTCAGAGGGGCCCCTGGGAGAGTCCGCAGGGTCTCCGTCCTTTGATCGCTGTGCTCTTGTGCTGGGCCGAGGCAGGAACTATGTGCTCTCCTTGGGTGGCTGGGTGCTCTGTGGCGGCTGCAGCGGCTGGGTGCCCGTGGCCGTTTTGATAGAGTTCAGGGTTTTGCTAAACCAAGAGTTTTTCGCAGCTTGGATTTCATTCATGAGGGCCCCTCTCTGATGTTCCAGTTCCTAATTAAAATAGAAACAAAACAATCTGAATTTTATAAATGTTTTCTCTTTGCCTAAAAATCCATTAGAGTTTCTTGGCATCCCCAGGACTACAGAGTCATAGTTTTCCTCCCAGAAAACACAGGAGAAATTTAACTGGCTTCTTGATGCAAAAAATAAAATAAAATAAAATGAAAATTTATAGCTAGGCTGAAACCGGTTTGGCTCAGTGGTAGAGCGTTGGTCTGCAGACTGAGGGGCCCCGGTTTGATTCCGGTCAAGGGCATGTACATTGGTTGCGGGCACATCCCCAGTGGGGGCTGTGCAAGAGGCAGCTGGTCGATGTTTCTCTCTCATCAACGTTTCTGGCTCTCTGGCTCTCTCCCTTTCTCTCTGTAAAATATCAATAAAATATATATTTTTTAAAATTTATAGCTAGAAGAGGTACCAATAAAAACCAGAATCTGTGCCTTTTCTGAACAGTTAAATGAAACTTCATGTTATCTTTTTATTCACCCTGCAATTTAGGTTACAGTCTGATATAACCTGTTTCAAACCACAAATAAACATAAACATATGGATGGGTTGAATTTTTACTGATGGAGTAAAGCATGAGTGAGTTCTAGTTCCAAACACATGGCCCTGAGAACATACGAGGTCAGACAGGGACAGCTAGCCACACCAGTGTGTGTGGGTTGGAGCAACGGCAGGACATGGTGGGTACGATTCACTGCTAGAGAGGAAATGGGGAATGGGGGGCAGTTCATGAGAAGCCAGGACTGCTTTCTAATTATGTTATCCTTCAATATGGAAAGAGAGAATGGAGAAAGGAATTTGGCCAAATCAGGTAAAGATGAAAAGAAGCTTTAAAAAAAGGTGGGGGGGGGGGGGGAGTGTCAAAAAATGTTCAACCATCAGGGGAAAAATAAACAGGTTTGGACTTTCATTTTCCAAAGTGACCAAGTTCAATGAGAATGGACCTTGGCAAAAAAATTGCAGGGGAAACTAAAAAAGTGTATGCTTAAGTTCTCACAAGATATAATTTTAATTATTAATATTCATTTAAATCTGTGTGTGTGTTTTTTTATCAGTGTTTAAAAATAATGACAAACACCTAACTATACAGGACACATTCTTGGGCAGAAAAATGTATTTATCATAATCCCTCTGATTCTGAGCTAAATATGTCTATTCTAAAGTCCTAAAATATCCCAAAAACTTTTATTGAGTCACCAACCTGGATTTTACACTTGGCCTCCACCAGCTGCAGTTTGGTTTGTGCCAATTCCAGCTCCATCTCCCTCAGCTGCTTCTTCAGCGAGTCCTTCTCGTCATCCGATTCAATCCCCTGGTCCTCTCCGCTTACGGCTGCCGGCTTCAGAGCGCCCTCCTTGCTGAAAATGTCGCTGCAGTGCTTGCAGGCCATCATTTTCCCCTGGAATATCCAAGGGAGACAACCAACATCAGGCTGTGTTCCATAGAGTAAATCACTTCCTGAAACAACATGCGGCTTGATTTTTATTTAGACGCTGTTTGTTGCCATCAAATGCAGGCCTATTTCTGAAGGTTATTATTTCCCCTTTGCTACAATCAGCATGGTTCCAGTCAGCACAAAACCCAACTATCCAAGACAGATGCCCCTTTTCTTCAAAGTATCTCTAGGGAGTCTGGGACTAGACAGTATTGCAGCCCCTCTTTGGCATCCGTTGTGGAAATGTTGTACTGCCATTACTCTTACTAGATGTCAAGCCTCATCCATTATATCTCATTTTATCGTAGGGCTACTGTATGATTAGGTACCATTTTCACCCCCTTTTTATAAATGAAGAAACTCAGCATGTAAGTAATAACTTGCTTAGACTGGTCATTATGACTCACCTGAATCTACCCTTACAACAAATAAAGTGTAAGTCCTTTTGTTGAGCATTAAGCAAAGATGATCACTACTGTTCCAGGTAATAAAAGTAACTCTCACCGGGACTGCCAATGACAGCATAACCACCACCAGACAACTGCAACTCTCTTTGAGAAAAGAGTGCTGCTATTTGCTTAAAATATCTCCAAAAATAGTTCAGAGAGAAAAGATGTCACATAATCTTTCTATTTCAATGTCCTACTGTTATAGCAAGCTCAATGTCCATATCCCTAATCACCCCCTCTTCACACACACGCAGCAGCCCTCCCACTTTGTGTCATTGAGCGCATCGCCACCACTGAGGCCTGAAGACTTGGGTGCCTTTGCATTAGCTTCTCCTTCATTCCATTTCCAGCTGCTCATTAAATTCTCCCTCTGACATGACCAGGCTCTCCCTATCCCAGGTCTGAATCCCTAAAATCACCTTCTCAGCTCTCACTGGTTTCTTTTTTACCCCATCCATACTGTGTTCTTCCAATTCCTGCCTGATTAATGTTCATTAGAGACTTAAAAGATATCTCACAGCTCTCCTAAGAACCCTGTGCTGGCTCAGACAGGCACACAGCAAGTGTTTGGTATCTGTTTATTGTTGACTAAATATTTGTTGGTTAAGTAAAATGTTAAAGTGGTGGCTTTGATCTGGGTTTTAAGAGATTAAAAGTTTACCATGCTGGGTAAGCAGTGTCATTAGGCTGAACCTTATAAAGGAAGAAGCGATTGATCTCACAAGAGGGAGGA
Organism: Vespertilio murinus; assembly: GCA_963924515.1. Taxonomy (NCBI): domain Eukaryota; kingdom Metazoa; phylum Chordata; class Mammalia; order Chiroptera; family Vespertilionidae; genus Vespertilio; species Vespertilio murinus. Next base: position 17,693,700 of record OZ004719.1, on the reverse strand, counting down.
GGACAGTTCAGCAGAAGGAGACTGTGTGCAGCCTCAGAGACCTGCAGGGAGCGAGACGCTCAAGCAGAGGGGAAGTGATGCGCTAGTAAGAGGTACTCAGTGAGTCAAGTACTCCACAGCCACGTGAGAAAGTCCTAAAACAGAATGCTCATGAATCCTGGTTTTATCCTGAAGAAAATTCATGCATTCACTTCACCAAAGCCTGTGCTCCATGTTGGAGTAGGGCAATTAGCCTCAAGGAGCACCTTGAAATTAGGTGTAGTCATAGAATTAAGTTCTGACATGTATGGCTACTTAGAGAAACTCACCCAATTGGAGGTAGGCCCTTGTATCCTTGCATCTTCTTTGGTCTAGTTCTTATGATTTTGCTTCTTCTATAACTGATTGTCAGGGTCATCTAATTCAGCACCTACTTACTAGTATATGCTTTTGAATTATTTCCTCAATGTTTCACATACATCTGTATAATTTGTTCCTTTAGGAAAATTCTGCTTTGTCATGTATAATTTATGTTAAAAAAAAATCTAATAGCTGTGCACATAGAAGATGCTCAATATAAATTCTTGTTTATTTTTATTTCCACAAAGATTTTTAGTTCAGGATAGTTAATCCTTTTAGGCCAAGAACTTCATCAACTGAGTCTTGGTTATTGTTTCTATAAGGTACAAAGAGTGATAAAAGTTAAGTGGAGGGTGGAAGGGGTCAAGGAAGAGCAGAAAGGGAAGAATATGAACCCCAATTTTAGAGGTTTGGGGAGGGAGACCACTAACTCTATGTTCACTAATAATCTCAGACTGGTGTTTTATAACATGAAATAAGAGAAGTACACTTTTAGAATACAAAGTCAGAATAAAGTTCGTATTTTCATTTCTCATGTCTCAGATTTTTAGGTTATAACTTACTAAAATGTGCATTTATTGTGTGCCAAATACTAAGTTAAGCACTTTATATACATTATCTTATTTAATCTTCAAAATGACCCTATGAGGCAGGTACTGTTCTCTCTCTTACAAAATAATAAAGTTTAGAGAGGTTAAATAACTTGCCCAAGTTGTTAAACTACATGCTGAAGTCCCTAAAATGCATAGAAATTATTAGTATTAAACCTGAATATATTCAAATAGAATTACACCAGGTTTCTAGAGCACTGGTCCCAACATTACTTCTTAAGAACACCAATCCATTTATTTGGTTTACTGTTGTTTCTTCAGAATAAGCAACTCCTCCCCTCCCCGCTCTCAAATAATCAATACCACTAGGGGGCAGCATATAAATAAATGCTGCACGTTATCTTTAAAAACAAACCTCTAAAAAATTGGTGTTTGAACCCAACATGTGTTTTCCAGTCAAGCTGTAGATTAGCCATGCTGCTTGCTGTCAGAGAGTGATGGGATAGAACTGCGGGGCCATACACTGAGGCACTGCATCCGCTCAGGCACAGCTGGGAGGCAGCTGCTGAGGGTGCCCAGGTTTCCACCACCTGCGAAAGCTCAGGGCCTCCTGTCATGATGGATGCTGACATCCACTACTTGCCTCTGACAACCCGTAAGACTTATGGGGACATAACTCTCAGCTGCAGGGAAGAGAGATACTATTCTCCATGATTCCTAAGTCCTCTACTACAGGGGGCGGTGGAGGGGGAGGGGGTGGTGATGTGCAGAAGCCATCCGCCTGTGGGGCAGCATCACATGCTGGGATGGGTCCTCCATCGGGCACTCCCTTAGGCCGGTGAATGTGGAAGGAATTCTATCACTGAACTACTCCACTCTCCTCACCTTTACCACCTCCAGCTCCTCCTTGCTGGCTGCTTGCTGCTTCTCCAGTCTGGTGCTCAACTGGGAACAGATCTAAAGGGAGAAAAAAGAAAAAGAGCCTTCATACTGGACAATAGAATAATTCTTACAGCGCGTGCACATAACTTGACCAGCTCCTGTGTTATCGCATCTCTGCTGCTGGAAGAAATGGTGCCGGTGTGGTCATTTCTGCAGTGAGCAGCCGGAGGCCTGGGAGTGTCCTGTGTGGAGCACTATCTTAATTAGTAGAAGGAAACACATGGGGAAGATGTGAGTTCTTTCTGTCTCTAGCCTCAGGACTGCTGCAGTGAATCCCTGTCCTGCTTCTGGAATCACTCTATAGAATCTTTGCTGAGCATATACTTTGTGCAAGACACTATTTGTGCTGGGAAATGGATGAAAAGCAGTTTGAACCAGAACTGTCTCCTATCTACAGCCATGAAAAGAGTCTGTTTTCAATGACAAAAATTTTCTTAGGAAGTGGCAGAGTGAATAAAAATATTTTTTTAAAAAGGTTAAATGAACAGAAAATAATACAGACTAAAACTCTCATCAAGTGGTTTGGCAACACAGCATAAAACGTAAAGCCTGGGTGTCCAGTTCTACTACCTTCTAGGATTATGCCCTTCGGAAACTCATAAGCTCTCGAAGCTTCAGTTCCGTCCTGGCCAGAAAGTGTTGTGCTGTGAAAATCAGTGGAAATATGTACGCAAAGAGTTGAGTATAGCACCTGGCTGATAAGTGCTCATTAAATAAAATCTCATTATTACTGATTCTGAAATAAGCTACTAACAAGTACTACAACAGGTAGAAATAAATGCTTTAAAGCCAAAAAGAAAAGTTGCTTTAAAAAAATACTGAAAGTTCAACTCCTATTGAACTTGAGTGAAATTTGAATCTTCAATTTTTTGAGTAATGAAATAAGAGAGTTAGGGAATGTCAAATTTTCAAGTGCAATTTGGACTGGCAACAAAAGGTCTACCTCTATTATCAAAACAGGCACTAAAAAGAAACCCCATTTTACTCAAAAACAGTCCTAGAGACCAGGTTAGGGCCTGCTTGTGAAGTTCGGTCTTGGATTTTCCAGGTCCACGCCTGGAGATAACAAATAGGTCTGCATTAGCCAACACTAAAGAGAAACGATCACCCTAGTAATTTTAAGCCACATACCCTTTTAAATAAACCAAAACATTCTGAAATATAGCCAATGATAACCTATTCCAACTATAGAATGCATTTGATCATGTTTTATGTCCTAATTATCTTCAAACAGATGGGCCTGTTGCCTTTAGCATGACTTGAAGTGCTTGCCAGATAATATTCAAGAACAGTCCCAAGGACTGCTATTTGCAGAGTGCGGCATATGGCCTACCGAGGTGACAAAAACTGCATCTGCAGCGATGGCGGGTTCCACCGCACGTGCCTGTAATGTTCCTTGTACTGGTTAATGGCTAACCATGCCCTCTCCCACTCACCCAAATTCAAAATCTTATGATCACTTTCAGTGTTTCCCCTCATTCTAGCAAAACGTGGCTACCTTTTTGTGGCTCCCTCTCCTTCACTTTCGTCACTACTGATTTTAGTCGGGGTCCCATTTTTTCTCACCCGGACTCCATGCTTTGCCTCTTACTGGTCTGTGTCTCTCCTGTGGATCCCTACTTGGTTCCGCATTTCTCACTGGGACACAGTAGTACCACGAATAAGTCCCGGATCATGCCACTTTCCTGCTCATATGTTCCTACTACACACAATTAAGTCCAAACTAGGACCTAAGATCTTCCTTAAACTGGGACCCCACCTTCTGTATTTGATACTCTTGCCAAACTAAACTATTTCTGTCCACTCATCTACCTCCGTGCCTTTGCACATGCCATTGCCCCATGGCCATTCTCTCCTCTCCTCTCCCTCTCCACACACCCACATCTCACCTGGCTGCTGAAGCCCAGCTCACATCGGCCTTTCTCCAGGGAGAGTCCCCATGCCCCATATGCAATAAATCCCCCTTCCTCTTTTTTATACACAGATACTGTCTCCCTTTACAAGGCCACATAGCCAAGTGGGAAAACGAGTTCCCACATTCTATACTGTGACAGCAAAGGACACACTGATCCCCTAGCTACTGCCATTTGATACAATCACTAAACTTTAGTCCTTGGCAAAGAGGCAAATGTCACTAGTGTGTTCTATCGGAAATTGGCTTCTGAGCAGGGCAGAGACAGGATCCCCGTGGTAATAATAAGGTTTCTTGTTCCTCTAAAATCTATCAAATATTGTGAACAAACAACAGATTGTTTTGCTCAAATAAACCTCCATGTTATCAGCAAGCGTGTCCAACCTCTGCCAGTTCCAGAGGAGAAAATACGCCAACAAATTTAATGAATGCAGTGCAGTCATTGTTCTGGAAACTCTAAAAACAAAATATATTTCCCTGAAGAACAACAACAATTGCTTTCATAGCGGCAAAAACCACAGCGGTACGTTACCTGCTTGTACTCGGCAATGATAGCCGTAGTCTTCTTGATTTCATATTCTGCCTTCTCTAGCTGCTTCCTGAAGACTTCTTTTAGCTGGAAAGAGTGAGAATGAAGAACATCAAGACTCAGTCATGATCTTTAAATAATTCCCACAAACACCTAGATTCAGGACTGCCTGAACCAGAGCCAATGGCAAGATAAACACTAGAACTAGTATATAAATTTTCCTCGATGAAGCTGTATCTTGATCATTTGAAAATCCTCATCATCTCATAAGATACAGAAATCTTACTTTCTTTCCTGTAATGTATAAGACACAGGAGGAACCCGATTATAAAACTGCTTATGCTTACTACTTACTTCTAATAAATCTATTGTTAATTGTCGATTCAGAAAGCTACATTTATCCTTATGAGAGTCTAAAACAAAACCTCAAGGCCACATTGCCTGTACCCTGGATGCTTTTGATCAATTACTGAAAAAAAACAGTTTAAGCCTTCCTCTTCACATCCCCAACCGTCACTGCTGTCAGCTCCCTGACGGCAAGAACAAGGGGCTCTGGGAGCGGAGTCAGAAAAAGATGGAGAAAGATGACAGCCCCGGAGGCCAGGAGATGCAGGGACTAAAGAAACAGTGACTTCAGAAGGAGCTAAGGTGATGCATACAGGAGGTGCTTGTTACAGTCACAGAAATAGTGACTTATGAGAGCTAAGTTTAAAACCAGCTGTTTTTGTAACCCGGCAGCTCTAGAATTCTAGGTATGGGGAAGGTGAGGATGATGAAAAGGCTCAGGTGCCACCAGATAGAGGGGGAAGAAACCAGGACTGCCAAGTTGTTGACTAAACAAGCAAACAAAAGCTTTGGGATGCTGTGATGCAGAATTCATTTTTTTAAATTTTGATCATCTATTTAATAGTTAATCTGTACATGAAATTCATTAGTGTAATTAATAATTGGGCTTATATCATTAGGAGATTTCAGAATTTCTTCATATTTGCTACATTATAAAATTCTAAAAGCATTTTGTACGTTATTTTGATTCAAACTTGATTATTAAATTAGTCTCTATTCTCTATTTCACATAATGTAAGGACATGTGCCATTGCCTTTCCCCCTCTTATCACAGGGCCCATGGACCTCAGGACAGACTTAGATGGCTGTGAGGTTTTGACACTTAATTCTCTGAGCCATAGTTTCCATTAACAAATCTCATGAGGGTACAATAATTATTAAAACAGGGAAGAAGCATAGGTTAAGTTCACTTGCCAATAGCTTCACCTTTACCTGAGGTACTAACGTGAGCCCCCAAAAGGAAGGAAAAACAATACCCATCAAAAGGCCTACATCAAACTGGATAATCAGGCCCTAAAAATTTTCAAGTACATAAAAAAAGGTCAAAAATAGGCCAAAATCATTTTTTAATTTCCCAATATAATAATAAATGAATGCAATAAAAATCATAGAATGCTTTTTATAAACCCTAAAAGGTGCTAAATGATACAATCCTTCACTAGTAACTTCCCTGGAACTTTCTCTGCTTGGATGTAGGTCTTTGAAAGGCTTTGTGTCCTACTTGATATTTAGTATTTTTGATGTCTCAGAATGAAACATTAGAATGAATGAGTTAATCAGCCTGGCTGGACGGAGAGAGGGAAGCAGCCTGCTCTTCCAGGGAAGCTGTGAGTGTCGTCCACTCCTGGGTGGAGAGTGTTGGAGAGTGAGAATTTTTGAGCATGCTTCCAGAGAGGCCGTGGGCTATGCCCCAGATAGAGTTATCAGTGCTGACACCAGGCCAGGCCTTGAGATATGGTCTCATGGCCCCTTCCCAGCACATAGGCCTTCTTTCAAGGGCAGAGCAGGACTGATTCCATTTTATACTGTGTCCTCCATCTTGTGTAACTATGTCCCTGACATGACCCTTTCCGAAAAAAACAACAACAGAGAATGTGTCAGTTACCCAACCCACTCTTAAATCAGCCAATAGAAATGCAGAGGGAAGTAACTCAGCGTAACTGGACCCTGGCCCTCACCCCACCAATCGGAACCAGCCAACTCAGTGGTCCAAGCATCACCCCACCACCCAACCCTAAGCCCTATAAAAAGGCTGTACTTTCAGAGCTCGGGGCTCTTTGCATCCTGCCGCTGCATCAGTAGAGGCAGAGAGACTGGGCTTGAGCTTGAATAAAGGCTCTTTGCCTTTACATCAGACTCGGCTCCCTGGTGGTCCTTGGGGATCTTGAAATCTGGGCATAACATTTGGGGGCTCATCCAGGATCCCCAAGACCTCCGAGGGACCCCCGACCCAGAGAGCCTGACTGGCCACGGTAGGTGTCTGTTTGTTCTCTGTCTCTTTTGTGTGAGCTCATTTCTGAAATTCTGGTAGTGCCCAGCATGGTCTAGGTCAGGGATGGGCAAACTTTTTGACTCGAGGGCCACAATAGGTTCTTAAACTGGACCGGAGGGCCAGAACAAAAGCATGGATGGAGTGTTTGTGTGAACTAATATAAATTCAAAGTAAACATCATTACATAAAAAGGTACGGTCTTTTTGGTTTTTTTTTAATTCAATAGTTTTATTCACCAGATCCAGCCCGCAGGCCGTAGTTTGCCCAGCCCTGGTCTAGGTGGATGCACTGGAGGATCATGGGCCGGAGGATTCAGAAGATGTTCTGATCCTCCCAGGAGGGACGTGGAATCCCCTCCCAGGATTCTGTGGGCTTTGAGCTTTACAGCCCTCATAAATTACTCCAGTGAAGTCAATCCCACATGAAATTTGCAGATTTGTCAAAGCTCTTGGATCATAATCCCAAGTACTAAAATTAGAAAGAGTGAACACGCTGGCTAGACAGCTCAGGAAAGGCAAGTTCCTAAAGGTTGCTCGAGGGGAAAAACGCTGCCTCCTCTTCTAACACCTGCAAAAGGAATGTCGAGGCTCGATGCCACTCACAGGGACTGCTTCGACGTCACCCTTGATTTAGAATGATTTAGAAGATGATTTCTTGTGTGAAGGATGAAGCAGCTCCGCACACCTGGGTAACGTACCTGCGTAAAGGAAAGCCCGCCTGCGCCTGTTACCTGAGCAGTCTCTTCCTCCTGCTTCCTCTTCTCCTCCTCGGTCTCCACCAGCCTCTGTTTGGTCAGCAGGAGCTCCTTATTCAGCACGTCTGCCTTGTCTTCCGCCTGCAAATCAGAGCGCGTCACAGTCATAAAAACAGAGACGGTGGAGGGAGTGTATCTACTTCTCCAACTCTAGCACTTCCTGTTCCAACATCACCACAAGCCATTCTTTTTGTTCCTCCGTAACCCTGGGATGGCTGCTTTCACTGAATGCCAGTGACATACCAGGCCCTTGGCACTCATGATCTCCAACCCTCACAACAATGATTATTTTACAGGTAATGGCAGTGAGGTTTGCAGAGATCAAACAACCTGACTGGGGCACACATCAGCGGTCAGAGCCGTGATACAAATTCAGGCTGGACTGGCATCGGAGCCCATGCTCTTTCTAAACGCTCCTTACACATTTCGGATATCACAACAGCCCTCACTCTGACCCTGTGGAAATGGTTGGATGAAGGGGGTGGAGCCTTAAGGGAGGATTCTAACCAGTAGTTCCTATGGGTGGGTTCAGAGAGGGTGAGCAAGAGAGAGGCTGGTCCATGGACCAAAAATAGGTGAGAAATTCAAAGATTGGTTAAGCCCCACCAGGGTATTCACATAAGACAGTGAGTATAGCAGGGAGAAATTAAGACCTAAAACCTATGATAGAACACTGACCGGGTATCTGTTAGAGCAGCGTTTCCCAAACTTTTGACATATGTGTAATCCTTCTATAATTTTCGTAATGCTGAGTACCCCTCGTCAAAAAAAAAAAAAAAAAGGGATGTATTTTAATAACAATCAAAATATATTTATTTTTTCTATTTTTGGTACATACACAAAATAATAAAACAAAAAATAAAATTATTCATAATAAAATATAAATAAAAGTTATATTATAAATAACATTTATTTGGATTAATGAGAAGAATGAAATTGACCTGACTCATGAGAACGTAGAATTAGGCGCAGCTAAGCATGGCGCAGTGCATATCTCCACCAAACTCTGGTGCAACGTGTACCCCCACCAAACTCTTCCCATAATCCTGGGAAGGATACGCGTACCACACTTTGGGAAACACCGTGTTAGAGCATCATCCTGATATGCCAAGGTTGCAAGTTTGATCTCCAATCAGAGCACATACAAGAATCAACTAGTGAATATATTAATAAATGGAACAGCAAACCTCTCTCTCAAAATAAAATCAACGAATCAATAAATGATAGATCCATGAGGAAAAGTGCAGTAATCTAAACAGAAAAGACCCTATTTCTAGGATGGCCAAGAAAAGCTCAGAAAAATACTCTGGTCTTAACTCAGAGACAGGGCCCAAATGAACCGAGAAAGCACTGTGTGTTAGTTTCACTCAGTCAAAAATGTGCCTATTTTCCACTCTAAGGCTCTCACCCCTTAGATCTTCAGCTTCAAGTTCACATGTGCAGGGAAGCATGTCTGAGCCATGCCCTACGACCCCCATCTAAATTAGCTCCTGATTGTTTAACTCTGTCATACTTCCTTTGACAGCACTTAGCACAGTCTGCAATGATAAATTCCATGTGTCACTTACTTGTCTTGTCCACTAGACTTTAAGCTGTGGGAGGCAGGAACCACGTCTCTCTGTGCATCACCTTAGCCCCGGAAGCAAGCCCGGCACAGGGAGAGTAGGTGCCCTGTATTTGGCGAATCAGTGGATGTGGCTCTGAGCGTCGCTACAGCAGCAGACTGTGTGGAGTGGAGGTGGCAGAGAGCCACAGGACGCGTTCGGCAGAGAAAACCACTGACGCAGAGGATGAAAGCTATTTGAAAAAGCTGTCCCTGGCAGACAGCAGCAGAATGGTATCCAAGTATCTGCGAACACTGGCCAGGTGGCCTCCCGTCTGTCCAGATGGCCAAGCCAGCACAGTCTGCTGGGTGCTGGCAGGGAGACCACATCCAGCTTCTCTGTTCTCCCTGTCTGACGTTCGCCATGACCCAAACCTCAGAGGTCATAGCTCTGTTTTCAGGTAATTTGAAAGTGTCAGGTGCTTAAGGTGGAAAAGTCCATTTTAAGGACACTCATACATTAGATTTTAGGGGGGAAATCTACGTAGCAAGAGCATCTTAAAATTAGAGGTAGACCTCAAAAATGCAGTTTTGGAAATGTCTATAATAAAAGAAAAAGAAAGCCACTTTCCAGAGGAAATTGTTAATAAACAACTAAATATTTATGATGAGGGCATACTATTTTTATTTCACATTTTATTTTAAGGATAAATCATTTGTCCTGGGGGTGGGGGGAGAAAGAAAGAAATCTGCACATTCTTCACTAGGCCGAGGTAAAGTAAGCTCGCTGGATTTCTGCTGCTTTCAGACCTGACATCTGCAGAAATTTCTGTGGGCCCAGGTGGGAGGAGCCAGGTTCCCAGGAGGCTTCCTTCATCTGAAGTTTCTCCTCTATGTTGGGCTTCTGTGACTTGAATGTGAGAGAAACACTGCAACTTGTGATTTAATCACAAATCCTCCCATCACCTGATCAAAAGGCTCTACCATCGGGATGAGGAGCTTTCAGAGATGGTTTCTCAAAGAACCAGCCAGTTGTTTCAAATAAAACAAAAGAATCTGCCACTTAGTACATGTTTCTGGCCTAACAGGAAACATGATGCGGTTAGGAGGGCCTTGAGAGCCGGGGCAGCAGAAACAGAACCGGAGAGGTATCTGTCACGTTTCCAACCTTTCTGATCGCTGGGAGGCCCTTACTGAAGGAGTTGAGGGAGAGCGAGTTCTCAAAAGAGAAGCTGTGTCAGAGAGACACTGAGAACCTTCGTACCCAAGACGCCTGAAGCCCATGCGAACATGACAAGGGTGAGGAGTAATTTATTTTTTTAAAGTTCCTAATTACATAACTAGTGTTTGTTTGCTTTGTGTATTATTTCTAATACAATCTTCTTTTATGTTTATTTAATGTTTTTGCTGTTTCAATGCAGAGATCTGATCTTGACCTACTGGGAATGGAAAAGTACTGGGCGACTGGGGGAGGCAGAGCGGCAGGTGAGGGCCCTTCCCTGGAGCCCGGGGGGCCACCTGTCCTGGGGGACGGCTCTTTGGCAGGCGAATGGGCCCTGCTCCGCAGAAACTGCAACATCAGGAGGAGATATCCATGAAATAGCAAATTTTACTCTTTCATCCAGAGAGCAAGCTTCAAAAGGCAGGGGCCAGCTCGTATTCTTTTAAAAGAAAGAGGTATGAAGGGAGGAAATAAGAGTGAGAAGGAAAAGACGAGGGAGTGAAGTTTCTTCAGGGGCTGCATCAGCATTTACACAAGCTCCTCAATTATTCCTGGAGTACCCATGGAGCACCCTTCCAGACTGATCTTCACATTGGATTTTCTTGAAAAAAAACTTTTACATAATTAATTTTATGATGATTTTCATTTGTAGATAATATATTTTTCTTTAAACAATATATTTTTAAATACTATATTTTTGTATTTAAAACATTTTAAAGTAAAAATTTAAATATCTTTTTTCTGGTTATTAAAAAGTTATAATGTATATTATTATCTAACTAAGGGTGGTTAAATAATTTAAGGTCTTCTTATAAAAGATTAGTAATTAAAAAATAAAGGTATAAAGAAGAGTATAAAAATTAGATTTACTCTTATCACCTAGAGATATCTAGTAGTAACATTTTAATGTGGGCTTTTTTCCTCTCCAGGAATATTGTGGGCTTTTTTCCTCTCTAGGAATATTCTAGCCTCCCCTTAAGGATGGCCCTATACCAGCCTTATCCTTACAATTTAGATAGATACAAACATTATACAGAAATTAATGTACTGCCCTGGCCGGTTTGGTTCAATGGATAGAGCCTCAGCCTGTGGACTGAAGGGTCCCAGGCTCGATTCCGGTCAAGGGCACATGCCTGGGTTGCGGAGTAGATCCCCAGTGGGAGGTGTGCAGGAGGCAGCTGATCAATGATTCTCTCTCATCACTGATGTTTCTCTCGTCTTCCCCTTCCTTTCTGAAATCAACAACATTTATATATGTATTTTAAAAGATTATCCTTTAAAAAAATAAATTTACTTTAAAAATACATATACTATATCACTATCTTCCCATTGTTTAAAAATCTATTTCAAAAAGACATTTGATAAATATACTTATGTTCTCCCCTTCTATTGGACATACACATAACTTCTATTTTTTATTCTTATAAGTAACACTGCAGTAAATAACCTTGTGTTTTTTTTTTTTTACCAAATCTCTGATACATATATAGGGTGTCCCCTCAAAAATGTGTACACACATACACTTTAAATAATTATAAAGGCAGTGCTTATTAAAATACATCTCATTTTCAAAATTGTTCTGTCAGCTGTTAAAACGTGTATATATTTTGGGGGGACACCTGTATAAATGTCAGTTTCTTCATTTATAAAATGGAAGATTAAAATAATAAAGCCATTAGGAACATTAAATGAGATAATGCTTAGAAATCACTAATATAGTGCTTGCTACATAGTAGGTAGTCAGTAAGTATTTCACTTCCTTATTTTTTAAAACTCCTCAAGGCCTACCAAATATACTACCCACACAGCTTTCAATTTACAGCTCTAGCTTACTTCACGGAACGCCCACTGAGGCCAACTGCTTAAAACATTTTTCATCTAGCTCACCATCTCAAGAAAACTATTATTGGATAAAAGATTCAGAATGACAGAATCGGTTATGAGTTAGGGCCATTTGGAAAGCTAAGAGGGAACCAAGAATTTCACCACAGAACTAACTCACCACTCGTCTTATTAATGCAAAACTGTAACCGCTGCGTACGGTGGGGGGTGGCCCTCAGCCACTGGAGACGCCTCTTCCTCCTTTGGTTCTGGCTCTCTTAGTCACATGCTTTTCATACCAACACCTTACAAACAGGCTAGCTGCGTGAGGTTTGCGGTTAAAAGGGCCCTCTCTCTCCCACCCCGTCTGGGCTGCTTTTGTATCCGGCGTTCTGAGCAACACAGTCTTTGTTTTATCTCCTATCTCTGTTGGTGCTGACTCCTTCAGCTTCCACCTCTCCCCGTCAGTACTGTTTCCTTCCCAGGAGCACTGTTTCCTTTCCTTTCCTTTTTGTTTTTCTCCCACCTTACTGTGGTTGAGACTTGTGAGCTGCAAAGTCAACTGTGTACGTGGGAAAATGAAGTTGTGGCAGACACCATTTTTTAAACATTAAAATTCTTTCGACCTTAACTCCATCAGATTTATATTATTCATGGATTTGTATTTTAAACAGTGCCAATGCATAGTTAGAGCACAATAATGCGTCTTCTGAGTCTCAGTTTTTCTGATCCCACACTATTTGATGGGAATGTTCATTTAAAAAAATTTTTTAATTGATTTGAGAGAGAGAAAGGAGGGAGGAAGGGAGGGAGGGAGAGAGGGAAGGAGGAAGTAAAAGAAAGGGAGAGAAACATCAATTTGTTGTTCCACTTACTTATGCCTGCATTGGTTGCTTCTTGTATGTGCCCTGCCTGGGGATCGAACCCACAGTCTTGGCGTATTGGAACACACTCTAACCAATTGAGCTACCTGGCCAGGGCTGGGAATGTTGACTTTTTTAAAGTCAGAAAATAGAGTGATCACTTTAAATCTACAAAAGACTCCTTCCACGTTGCCAACTGTTTTTTGAAAACTCCAGCAATAGAAAACAGAAGTCCTAAAGCTGTCAGTACTGTTGGAAAGAACAAAGGAAGTTAAACCATTTCATGTCTTCCTAGCAACAGCTGAAGTTTATTCAAATCACACTACTAAACTGCTTTCCCTTGCTTTATTCTCACCCCATCCCACGAGGCAGCCTTTTTATACCTATACACCGGGTAAGAACTGCCTGCGTCACAGGGTTAGGAATGGCAATGCTAGGATTCACACACACTCAGGCAGTGTGGGCGCTTAGCCACTAAGATGCTCATTGACCCGACAATATGTGTATCTTAATGTGCATATGTCACATAAATCCTTTACATTTACTGTACATGAGCATTCCCGGTGGCGGAGGCTATGCTGGCAGGCCTTGCCTCAGGGAATTAAGGTGCAGAGAAGAGACACGGGAGGGCCAAGTTACAAAAGAGCGGGTCACACATGCTGCTTAGAAGTGACCCAAACCCTTCTCCAAGGCTGGCGCTTCCCGCCTGCTCCGATCAGCACACGCAGTCCCCTCCCGCCTACACCCGCCCATGCACCCATCCATCAAGCGGCTGACTCCCGGCCAAGCACAGAGGGAGCCCCGGCGGGACTGTGGTGAGAGCCACTGGGTCCTTGGCCTTGAGGAGGCAGTCACAGTCTTATTGCTTCCCAGGGAGTGACGGGTGTACCTGATCCAAGTCGTTCCGCAGAGCAATCTTGCTGGTCACAAGTTCGTGGGCGAGGTCATCATTCTCTTGCTCCAGCCTCATGCTGGCCTCCTGTAATCTCCGGTTCTCCCTCTGCAGAAGAAAAGCAACAGCCAGAGGCGGGAGTTAGTGCCCGAGGTACTAGCAGCAAACAGATGGGGGGTGAGGAAAAACAAGCAGCAACGGCTAGTGAACTTGAAGGTGAAGAGGAGAGGGCGCGGTGGCACAGGAGGGCAGGACAGCTGTCTGGGAAACAAACGGTGAGTTAAGCGAGCGGTGCGGAGGCGGCACTCTACCCCGTGAACTCACCCCCCTCCCCCCACAAACCCCCAGCCAGGATTTCATTATTAAAAATGTGCCACAAAAAAAGCAAAACTTCCACACGTACCCCCACTCCGTGAGGCCTCCACAGGCCTAGAAGGCAGACACAGGCAGTTCTTGGTTAGAAACATGCATAATCACCCCGCCCTGGCCTCGGTGGGGCTGGAATAGGGGGAAACCGCTAGAAAGGGCTTCAAGTTGTTTCTCCAAGATCAGGGGCCAGGAGGCCTGGGTTCGTGACGTTGCTATATGACCTTTTCACTCTTTGGGCAAAAATATGTTTACTTCTCTGAACACCAGTTTTTGTGTTATAAGAACAACTGTCCTTACGTTTGCTTTGTTGTTGCTTTTTAAATTTCAGATGAAAAGATTCTGGATAAAATACATTCCTGAGCTATTTTTCCCCCTTGAATTCCCTGAGGGGGAAAAAAATCTGAATCAAAGTTATATTATGAGAGAACCAAGTCACATTGTTAGGAAGCGAGGTCTCCCCTACCTCAGCCATTATGAATTGTGTGCGCTCCCATCAGCACAGCAATGTGGTGCCTTCCATCCCAAAGTATCAAAAGTGCTTTTTGTCTGCCATTGTTAGCAATCACAGGAGACTCCAGAGAGCTGACAGGAAAGACTTCAATGTGATGACACCTTCCTGTTTTTCACAGTTACGCTCCTAGCTGTGCCTTCTGCAGGGGTGGCAAAAACCCAAAGCAGTGTTGCACAACCAGGAGACAAATCTATATGTCCTGAACGAGATTTCGTCATGGCATGCTCTGTGTACGTGTGAGTGTGTGTTTGTGGCGAATTTTGTCTTCTGTAGGACAACCTAGGGTTTGTTATATGGAAAGAAGAAACCATAATTTCTTTTCCCTTTTAGTTTTTCAAAGAAGGGCTAAGAAACATGGTACAGGCAATGCCTGCGGCTGTCCTGGGGGCAGTGGATTCAGAAACGGGCCGGCAGAGAGGCTCAAGACAAAACTAGACTCGAACCAGCCAACAGGGTTCCTCCCTGTCCTCTCTTCTGGGGAAGGTAGACTGGGGTAATCGGGGAATATTAAAACATTTTTTTAAAAGATGCCTACTGAAAAAGATTTTAGAATCCCAAATCACTTAGCTATTCCTAAATAATTTCCTGAATTCCATGCAGTATTAAAGAAGAGCTAAGTAAATGGAAAAATCCCATTTTTACAACAGCATAAAAGATATCAAACTGTGGATAGTGGATTATTTTTACTATTGTCTTTGTGATATTTAAAGTTTTCTAAGTTTTCCACAATGGATATAGAATATGTATTTTAAAAGTTGTTTAAAAATAAAAAGCAATTTAGAATTTCAGTTCACTGGAAATGATAAAAATGTCAAAAGAAGAAAAAAAAATTTTTAAGTCCACTCTTGCTAGATACTCATGTTCTGCATGAAACCGCACTGGATCTTCCTTTGGGACTGAAATTCAATGTAACCCTCAAAAGTGCTGTCTGGCCAGAAGCCCTGTGCCACGGTGTCTATTCCTGAAGAGACAGCGTGCATATGTATAGGGGTAAGCTGTCCTCATCCACGTCTACCTGACCCCTCCATCCACAGCCACTCTGCCCTCTCACAGAAGCATTAATTACATGGAGACTGAAATAACGGAAAAGCCAGTCTCTGGGGAAACTATCCAAATTCCAGCAGCGCCTGGAGCGTGCATCTTTCACCAATATATCTAACCACTGCCCCTATTTGAGGAAACAACTTACATACTTGTCAAAAACTCAGATTTAAAAAGAGAGATTCAGAAACTTCTCTCATAAATGCCTTCCTTGCCAGGAACAGGCTAGCAAATACCAGCACAGTTTCCTCAACATATTTCGCAATGCAGAAGGCATTTTTCTCATTTCTTGATAAATTCCTTCCAAAGGGGCCCTGATAAGACTCCTCCTACGCCATCTATCCCTGAGTTAAAGTCCTGTTTCTACCGAAATTGTACTTGCAGGACTCCGAGGTACAAAAATCTCCCCTAATTGTTTGCATCACACTCATCTAGCATGAGAGAAAATGTAGCAGCTACCAGTTTTTCAGGTTACATTACATGCATAGAATCGAGTTAAAACAATCTCCAGGTAAAGTCACACGGTGTGAGTGGAAAAGGACTTTGTTCAACGTATCTAAGAAGCACCGGTCGCTACACTCTTCCTATGGACCAGAGCTGAGTCTGAGGGTTATATTACATGCGAAAGGGGTAGGAGCTCAGCTGAAATTCTGACTGGTTAAGTTCTCATTCCAAGACCGATGTAATTCGAACCCTTCTTCGCAGACACACATCTGAGGGGTGGGAGGCTACCGGGGAGAAATTATGTGTCTGAGGGTCCCTAAAAAGCACTACAGCCTACGGCACACCTGGCGTTTGCTTTGGCAGGAAGCTCAGTCCAGTGTCTGCGAAGCAAGCAGCAGAGCGGGGAGTGTGCTCTCCAGCTCTGCACTCACAGACGTGGGGAAAGCAAGCCAGAGGGAAAATGCAGTATCCTCCTCCACGGCATGACTCTCCCGGCCACTGAGATGGGCATTTCCCACGAGGAGGCGCTTGCCCGCACTCACCAAGGGTTAAAGAGGTGGCATCACTTAGCTGTCTTTTCCAGCCTTTCCCGAGGAGCCAGACTCGCTTTGGAACTGGCTGATTCAAGACAGAGTTCACCTTCACGCCAGAACGGAGAAGAAAGTTTCCTTTCAATGGGCTTGGGAAAGGTAGTCATCTTGCTTGGCTCATTTGGAAACATTAGCAAGGGCTGCCCACCTGAGAGAGAGCTGAACTCAGCCCCAGGCACCCCAGTCAGTCGGGAGTCAGTCACGTGACCTACGTTTGCACAAGCAGATGTGCCGAATGCTCACAGCCTGCTTCCCTGGCCTCACAGCACAGACTCCGGGAGGCACTGCCTCCACCGCCCCTCGCTCGCTCATCACGCTGTCCGGAACATGCCCCACCTCGCACGACTGGACACCAAGCAGACGGTAGCTATCCCATCCGTCCCCTCCCCTCCTGCACAGGGACGCACAGCTGGGAGAGTGCGGTAAGCAACTTCTGGGAGGAGGATACTGCATTTTTTCAGAGAGACAGACGCAGCTATTACAAACATACATAAATTGTAAAAACTTACCTCCTCAAAAGCCATAGACCAACTACCGTTTTCAATCATAGGTACAAAGACAATTGAAGAAAAAAAAAAAGAAGATCCAATGAAATTGCACACCTACTAATACACTTAGGGAGTGGCAGTAACAGGAACGGACACTTGTCAATGCTATTTGGCTCAGATTGGCTGCTTTTCCTTAAGAGTGTCATGGACTCTTAAGTTCTCTCTGGGACGGCGAGCATTCAATGGAAGAAAGTGCACTTGAGGCAGCCAGAGGGCAAGTCTCAACTCAGGAAGACCAAGACTGAGTCACGAAACTCCTCCCTCTCCAGGAACTATTTGCAGTCTGCATGACAGGATGAAAACGCTGTGTGTAACTATTACCAACTACGGTATGAGTTGTTTATGCTGTGTTATCAGGGCCGGGTGGAGGGAACTTCCTTAGGCGACAAGGTTGGAAATCTTGCAAAATACTTCATCTTCAGGCAATAAATAGAATGACATCGCTGGGCAGGGAAATGCAAAAGAACACTGGGTTCCAGCCCTCCTCCGAGCCTGAGGACTGAAGTTTGGGTGGAACGGTACAAGGGATGGTGAACATTCATTTTTTCCAAGATGAAGAAACAGAAAAATGCGAGCTGGCAATCAGAAGAAAATAAACTGAGCCTTAAAGGAAAAAATGACGGGGAAGGAGGCAGCTTCATGAGCTCCAGCTGTGTTTTGGGTGTGTTGTCCGCTGCTGTAATGAATTCTTGGCATGTTTTTGAAGACATTTAAGGGCCAGGAGAAAATGTTTTCCTAAAAGATCGAGTGCGATTTTATGAGCAACAACACGCTCGGCTCTCACTTATTTTGTTATGGATACCTCTATCAAAAGAGGTGATAATCATCACATTCAAATTTTGTAGGTTTTTTTTTTTTGACATTCAAAGACAAGTGCTTATACAGAAAATGCTAAAATGTCTACGTTGTCTGTAAATGAAGATTTTTAAAAAGAAAACCTTGATATTTAGAATTGTTTTAGGCTCTTCCGTCACCCAACATATCCAATTTTATCTGGCTGGTAGAAATTTAAAAATTTTAAATGTCAAACTAAAAACAAGATTTGTCAGTAATAAGTAATGGCAGTTGGCAAACCAGACTGCATTTCTTTTGGCATTAAAAAAAAAATCTTAAAGTATAGCACAGGGGGACAGCAAACTTAATGTAAATGACCAGGTAGTAAATATTTTCGGCTTTGCAGGCCATATGGTCTTTGACATTACTCAACTCTGTCATCACATGCAAAAGAAACAATAACTAAACAAATGGATGTGGCTGTGTTCCAATAAAACTTTATTTACAAACACAGGCAGTGGGTCATATCTGGCCCACAGGCCATGGTTTGCAAATCTCTGCTCTATTCTAGCTTACAAATCAAATTTTAAAAAAGCAAATGGTCCGGGCCATCTTGGTTCAGTGGTTGAGCAACGACATATGAACCAGGAGGTTGGGGTACAGTTCCCAATCAGGGCACATGCCTGGGTGCCTCAATCTTCAGTGGGGGGCATGCAGGATGCAGCCAATCAATGATTCTCTCTTATAATTGATGTTTCTATCACTCTCTCCCTTCCTCTCCAAAGTCAATAAAAAATACATACATATTTAAAAAACAACAACAAATGAGTTGCAAAGGATGTAGAAATATATGAGTGTGACACGTAACTTTCTCAGTAATACCACGTCAACAGAAAATAGAACTTACTGAAAACTGGAGAAAGTTTTGGAGAATTCATTCTGAAGACCATCAATAAACATACTTAGAAATTCTTAATACGCATACTGTATACCTCCCCCAATGTTAAGTATAACCAATCAGCAGACGGCATCATCAGAAGCCACCTGCTCTTTCTCAGCTAACCTGCTCAGGAAGCCCCAGGAGCCAAGGGCTTGCCTTCTCCACCATCCAACAATGGCAAGTTTTCCAAGCTCAGAAAGACTGAGTGGCAGTCTTCTGAAGTTTATCATTAAGTTTCATAGTTATCATAAAAACCACCCTCTTGACTATAACTATTCATGAAAAGCACATTATTTCATGACATAAATATTTCCAAAAGCCAACCACAGTCTCTGTGGTATGGAAAAATAAAATGTACCGTTCTTTCCATTTGTAGAAAAACACTTTTCAAAAATGAAATCACTTATCTTGACTTCTCTGAATGAGGGGTCCCAACAGACTAAGAAGAGAGGAACCTTTTTTAAATTTTTTGTGAGGTAAGGAGTTTAGCATAATTTAAATTCTTCATTAGTCAAATTAAAAACAAAATGTGATATAGCCCTGACTCGTTTGGCTCAGTGGATAGAGCGTCGCCCTGCAGACTGAGGGGTCCCAGGTTTGATTCCAGTCGGGACATGTATCTTGGTTGCGGGCACATCCCCAGTAGGGGGTGTGCAGGAGGCAGCTGATCAATGTTTCTCTCTCAATTATGTTTCCAACTCTCTATCCCTCTCTCTTCCTCTCTGTAAAAAATCAATATATCAAAGTTTTTTAAAAAGTTAAAAATGTGATATGATATTATATGTGAGTATGGCAAATAATACAAATACAGTTAAGCTTTAATTAAAATGTTTTGTTTGCATTGTTTTTATCAGATACAATTAAATAGCTTAATTTAAAATCATATGCAGAGCAATTGCTCTATAAGCATTAGAAGGCAGGTGAAGGCTGCAATTCTCTAAAAAGTGCTGTTGACTGATTACATTATCAAAAAAACGAACTTTCCCTAGATGGGAACAATTTATCTCATTAAAAGAGAAAATATTTTATTTTCTGAAATTGGTAACTGTTATTAGTGGCCTGGCAACTTATTTTTAAAATGTACCAAAACAGCTACCCATATCCACAAATGTTTGTTTTCTGGGGACTTGTCTAAAAATGAAAACATACATGATGTACTTCTATGGGCAAACCTCCCTCCTGCACGTCACTTCATCTGAAATCAATAAATATCAGAGTAGATAAAAGCTGCTACACACATTTGGCCAAGCCAAACTTAAGAAGGACAACAAGACACTTAGAATGCATATCCTATATTCTTCCAATAAAATTTTCTTTTCTGTCTTGAAATCTAGTCATAAAGATAAATAGAAAAAGTACACCCAAGGCTATAAGCAATCAGTATAGAGCTCACGGAGTTTCAAATACAAATTGTTGCCAAGACCAAGTTGCATAGGCAGTGTGTATACATTTATTACCCATTTCATATATATATATATATATATATATATATATATATATATATATATTTGTGTGTATATTCATACATTTTCATTTATATGTTTACACACACACATATAAATGAAAATGAATATGCCACCCACTTACATTGTCCTTTCTCCCATAAATACGGGTACACAGAGTCTATAGTCATTAATTACCTCCATTCTAAGGTCTCCCCTCACACAGCATGGCTTCTGCACAGGTACCTCTGTGTGACTCAGGGTTTATGAAAGGAAGATGGTAGGCCAGGCACCCATTCTCCTGGAACACTTTGAATTTTCTTGATATGTAATTCACATAAAATTAATAAAAAATTATATAATTCACCTTTTAAAATACACTCTTCAGTGGTTTCAGTGTATTCACAATGTCGTGCCACCATCACCACTAATTCCAAACCATTTTCATTGTGCGTAGGGCTCTACAATTCAAATTTATACCAACACCATTTTGTCCCTTTCATGTGGTTGAGATTTCAGTGTTAGATATTAGATACCGGTGAGTATAGTGACATAACCTGAGAGTGCAGATATTTGTGTATAAAAGTAACCCCCAACAGCCCAGCTGGCATGGCTCAGTGGTTGAGTGTTGACCTATATACCAGGAGGTCACGGTTCGATTCCCAGTCAGGGAACATGCTGGGGTCGTGAGTTTGATCCCCAGTAGTGGGCATGCAGGAGGCAGCCAATCAGTATTTTCTCTCATTGATGTTTTATCTCTTTCCCTTCCTCTCTGAAATCAATTAAAAAATATATTAGCCGAAACCGATTTGGCTCAGTGGATAGAGCATTGGCCTGCAGACGAAGGGTCCAAGTTCGGGTCCAGTCAAGGGCATGTACCTTGGTTGCGGGCACATCCCCAATGGGGGGTGTGCAGGAGGCAGCTGATAGATGTTTCTCTCTCATTGGTATTTCTAACTCTCTATTCTTCTCCCTTCATCTCTGTAAAAAAAAAATCAATAAAATATATATAATATATATGTATATATATGTATATATACATATATATTATACATATATTATACACACACACACACACACACACACACACATATATACTGTATTTGCCGGCGTATAAGACGATTTTTTGGCCCTGAAAAATACCGTATTTGCCGGCGTATAAGAGACTGGGCGTATAAGACGACCCCCTAACATTTCCACTCAAAATACAGAGTTTGTTATATACTCGCCGTATAAGACTACCCCCCACTTGGAGGCATATTTTTCAGGGCCAAAAAATCGTCTTATACGCCGGCAAATACGGTGTGTATATATTTATATATATTTATATATATAAATAAAATAAACCCAAGCACACATTTAGACTAATAGAGCAAGAATGGGACTGCTGAGAGCTATGTCTGTTTTGTTAAGTCTCTAATCCATTCTGACTAATTGCAATAGTTCTCCTGTCTACCACCATGCTCAAGAGAAATAGCTTCAAACTGAAACATCTCTTAGAATATCTTACTGCATTACATTTCTGAGCCTTTTTTCTTTTAAAATTGATACAACAGTCCTAACTCTCTTGCCATGTGGCAAACTAGAGGTAAATACGGCATTATAAGCAGTATGGATCCTAATGGTGGAGAAGGGGTTATTAGTTCGTTGGTATAAATTTTGACTTGAAGCCTCAAACGTCTCCCGAAATTATTCTTAGGAATTTACATAACTAGGTTCCCAGTTTAAGATATATGACTTATGAAGTTTCCAGGATCTAGATATTATTCTTGATAGGATTAAATTTAGAAGATGCTAAAGGTATTTTCTAAGAGTATACTAGTATAATTAAATAATAATTAGATTCTTAAATTAGAAATTGAATATGTGAGACAAATCTATTGATTGAAAACTATGTTGTTAATTGTCACCTCAAAAATATAATGTAATTTGAGGAATCTCATTTTGCCAAGTATATCTATTGCCAATACAAAGGTCTAGACTATTAAAGGTGGAGCGATTCGTCAGGTGAAGTACTGACCAGATATTCCAATGATACAAATCAAAGTTCTAAAAGGGGCCTGGTGTGCACACAGGAGGTCACAACACTCAAGCTAAAGAACAATATCTGTTTTCAAAACAAAAACAAAAGATTTAATTCTATTTTGATCCCACAATAAAAATTATTCACATTGATAGTGCTATATGGTAAGCATTTCTTAAATAATATTGTGCATTGTACTATTTATTTGTATGTATCTGCTTGGACACAAAAAGACTTTAAAACTAATAACAAATTCAGTCCCAGGCAGATTTTAAATACACAATTTTAGTCCTCCATTTCCCTATCTTCTATTTTAAAGCACTCTTCCCAGATTTTATTTATAACGATGGCAGCAATAAGAAAACTAGATTGACGCAAGCAGTAGGAGGGTTTCAGGTTGGATCCTCAGAAATGTTTCCTAATTACTGCTTCAAGCCTTTCTAAAGCAGTGTGCTCCATGAGCTCATTACTGAGGGCTGGTGGCTAGCTTCGCACCTCCCTCCAGGAGCACCTTGTGTGTTACAGTCCTCTACCAGAGCAGCATGTGGGGCTCCACCATCAGTTCTGCAGCCAGTTCTATGAACCAGAGGGAAGACATGCTGGTATTAGATTATTGGCTAGCAATGCCTGGGAGAAATATGAGGAAGATCTGCAAGAGACTGATGCATAAAAGGTGGTGCTACTCTAGTAATACTTGGGTAAGTGGAAGTAGTAGGCCTACTAAGGCTAACACAACCATTTATTGCACACCAACCATGTGCTGGGGGCTTAAAACATGCCATCCCCCATCTTCTCAGCAGTCCTTCCAGGCAATGTGTACACTGCACGTTTTGCAGAGAGGAAGAGCCTCAATAGTTAGTCCAACACAATGAACAATGGCATAGAGATTAAAAACTCCCAATTTGCATTCCTGGCCCTTTGATTTTGGAAAGCCGGGATTCAAACTCACGTCTAACTACAAAATCTAGATACTCCTTCTACAGTGGCCCCTCCTGGCAAGCCGCATAGTATTCAATTTAGCAACAGAAACAAAATGTACCATGTGATTGTAACCGCCCGTGCCCGGCTCTCTGACCACATAAAGGCAACCTTAGTTCCAAAAGTGGAAGCCATGCCACCCTGGGTGATTTAATTCATAATGCCACCTAGTGCTTTTTTTTTTTTTTTAATTTTGGTCAGGATATTGTAACATTGCTCACTGTACAAATACAATATTCTCTGACCCTGATGTACTGATGTGGAGAGAAAGGGAAGAACACATCTGTTATATTATTTCAGTTGGAAAACATAAGTTCGAAATTAGTCATCTCACATCATGGGAAGAGTGTTGCTAATTACCAATGAAGAAATCTATCTTTTGTGAATAGCCTGATTTACAAAAAAATACTATCACTTATTTAACTAAGATGTTCAGATGAAATCATTTTGATTGTGAAACTGAATACTGTAGTGAAATGTTACTGGGACTCATAAATTTATTTGAGGAAATAAACGTTGCAACAAACACCATGACTGTGCTCAATACAACCTTTGTGGCTTTTATTTGTCCTTCCAAATGAGCTTGTATTTTTCACATTTGCTACAGACACAGGTGAGTCTGAAACATTTTCGTGCCAGTCTTGGAACAGATCACTTTCTAA
Organism: Vespertilio murinus; assembly: GCA_963924515.1. Lineage (NCBI taxonomy): Eukaryota > Metazoa > Chordata > Mammalia > Chiroptera > Vespertilionidae > Vespertilio > Vespertilio murinus. The sequence continues at coordinate 17,669,672 of OZ004719.1, read as the reverse complement.
AAGTCTTTGTGGATGTGACCGTGTACAGCTAAAACAGTACTTGGCCATTTTCCTTTTTTCTCTCATTTCTGAAAGTAGTCGAGAGCCACTTTCTTTCCTTTTCCCTCTCTTTCTCTCAGCTTCTTAGGCAGATTCCCAGTATAAATGCAACAGATGGCGTTACCTATAAATATACAAACTGAAAGAAAAGAAATATTACGGTGGGCCACTCAGGAAGTGTGCTGAAATGAAAACAGCCCTGGCCATTGAACTGGGCCAGGGGTCTAACTCAAGCAGGAAGGAGCAGAGGGACTGGAACTTGCCACAACTGCTGCTAAGGGCGTTGCTCTGGCAGGTGCCGCGTCTCCCATACCTTGTATCTGTCCATGGGGTCCTCCTGCTGCAGCTGGCTCTCGCGCATTGCCTGATATTCCTTCTCATATTTCTTCAGCTTCTTGGTGGGTACCTGCGAGGGGAAGGGGAATCAGAGGAACAGCGTGTGAGACGAGATGATTTAGGTAAACATTCTCTGAGGTGTTCCAATCAAGTCTCTGGCATTCTGATGGCACTCATCCAACTCAAAGTTAGAGGGAAGCAATCGAGGTTTGCACTCTCTCTCTGAAAGTCCATATGGTGGATGCTGTAGGCTTTGTGGGTCCTGCTGTCTAGGTCACACCTACTACACTCTGCTGTTACCGCACAAAAGCTGCCATAGGTGTTGCATAAACAAATGAGTTTGGCTCTGTTTTAATGAACTCTTTCTTTTTTCTTTTTTACAAAACGGGCTGTAGTTTGTCTATTTCTGTTCTACAATATTGCTGATATGCTATACCATTTTCTTGTTAAACTATTTAACAGTGTTATTAATTCTAACTACTTTCATTTAAGTAAAATCCACTCATGGCTTCTATCATGTTGAAAATGATTTATAACAACAACAACAACAACAACAACAACAAAGTCAGTTTTGAAATGGAGTTACTAATTTACCAGACAGAAAGAAGACTGTAAAGCTCATCATTGAAAGTGCAGAGGAATATGGAATCACTGTGCTGAATGAGATAATAGAAAATCATCTAAACAGCTCATCTATTTCTTGCTAGAATTATGTCATCTTTAAAAGACATAAAGTAGTCTAATCTTCTTTGGGAAAAGACTAAAATCTCACAGAATTTAAAATTTTAGAATTTTAAAAATAAATAAGTAAGCATTTGGCACCGGACAGACCAGGGTCTGAATGCCTACTATACTTTTCTTAACCCCTTGGCAAACAGGTATTTAACCTCGCTTAGCTTGACTTCCTTCATCTATAAAATGACAGGCAAAAAAATTTCTAGTTCACAATGGTTATCAGGAGGATTAAGTGATATAGGTAAATTATCTAAAGTAATGCCTGGTTCATAGAAATTTTTAAAATTGTTTTTTAATGTATCCCCTCAAAATTAATCAATCTCTTTTGCTCCATAGAACAGAGACCATCTACTTTTAGGCTTTCCTTGGACAATCAAAATGATGTAATCCCTTTAGAAATAAAAATCTTAATGTTTAGGTCCTAAAGGAAGTGACTTAAAATGAAGAGAAACAGTTTACATTTTTTAAAGATTACAAATGTGTTAGTTTGCTAAAGTCTCGGTAACGTGGTAAAGGCGCGGGTGATGCGTTGATGCCTCTCAGTATCTATCAGGATGTCTACCAAAAGTGACCCCCGGGAGGCTCTCAACAGACTATTTCTTGTCCAGTTCAAAACTTGGTATTTAGAACACGTGTGTATGTATGTGTGAGAGAGAGCAAGAAAGAATGGACAGCACCCAGACTGGATATAGAATTATCATGTAGCTTTCTGGGATGAAGATGATTTAATTCTCTGGAATCTGGCCAGAGAGTTTTCTTTTAAAAAAAGCAAAGACACCCATCTTATTGTAATTGCTTTGTCCTTTCCACCCAGGAACACGCTGAAGTGTGGAATGATCTGCTTCTCACCATAATTGGGCAGTTCCCCAAACTCAAACCAAACCTGGCAGGGAGTGCAAGTCACTGAACAACAACATGATGACAATCTTCATCAGACAAGAAGTCAGACATGCCCCAGAGTGTAACTGATTTACAAAATCTCTGTTGAAGATTGTCGTGAGAAATGCTAATCCCTATTACACCATCTCCAGGCACCTCCAACCAGTCACTGAGACTGACTAGAGAGCAAGAGGATGGAAAGCACCACCAGCCAACCCTGCGGCCTCAAGATCATCAGATGAACAAAGAGAATCTACATGATCATGTGATAAAACATTATTTTTCTTGATCTTGATAAGGGCCTCAAATTTTTCTTTTCTTTTCTCTGTATGTATTAATCATACACTTAGAAAACCAAGTAAAAAAAGACTCTCCAGATGAAGTGGCAATCACTAGCACTGAAGGAAAAGAGGGTTTAAGCAGTGACGGGTGTTTCATGTGTACCCCAGGGGCAGGGGCAAGGAGAGAAGAGAACGGTACTATGAGGAGGGTCCCTACCCCAGCAGCCATTCTCCCACAGATCAGAAGTATTTCAATATTTTTTTGCTACTGAATATGAGTACCAAGAGTTCCAGGCTGCACATCAGGCCTGAGAGGAAGTATTTTCTATACAGTTCTGAAATGGATCCACTTACCGATGATGCAAGTACATGTGGCAAGCTTGCTCCTCGAGAATTTCTCTTAAAACTACCTATTTTTATATTCAAACTATTACTGAGATTATCTTTATATGTAAAGGAGTGTCCTTTTAAAAATCAACCTTGCTATTTATGTTAAGAGGTTCATTTCAAAGTGAAATTTAAAAAAAAAATGCATTAAACACCCTCAATAAGCTAATTCTTTCCCATCTGGCGGAGATTCCAGCATGTTTGGCTTCAGCTTGCTCAGGGAAACAGCACAAGTTCCCAGAACAATATGTTGCTAGGAAACTGTCCAAGCTTATTTATCTTGTGCTGTGGGGTGATACTGAGCATCCACCTGTGATTGGCACAAAGTGAAAGTGGCGAAAGGGCAGAAGAGGAAGAGACAGAGGAGCTGACAGGAAACTCCTGTTATGTATGACACAAAGAAAATGGACAGTTACAGTTTCTAAAACTATAATCCAGGATAAAATTAATTCTATTTTAGTGACTGTCATACTGAGTTTGAAAATTTTCTCATTAGAGAAAGAAATTTAAAAAATGCCTTTAGTATGTAGGCGTAATTGAAGGAACACAAAGTCATCAAGAATTATTACAATGGAAACAACCTATTGCCCAGAGAGCAGTGTAGGTATCTTTCTCCTTAAGTTAAATAAATTTAATGCAAGTGTGCACTTGAGGAGTACGTTGAGTAGATGTCTTACCTAATTTGGAGTCCTGTTCCACCAACTACCCATGCTCTGCCTGTCCAGTAACTCCAATTTGGCTAAATTCAGAAAATGTCCTTAAAGAATATCCACAATTGTTTCTAAGTGCAACTGATAATGAGAACTTACAACTTCAAAATGGTTATATGTAGGGCTTAGGGGTTAAACAGGCTTGCATTGGAAACCATGTTCTGTCAGATACTAGCTATGTAATTTTATAAGCATATCATTTAAACCTCCTACTGGGAGCTTCAATTCCTTTTTTAAAAACGGAGGGAACACATATGACCTACTATGACCATCTTTTTTCAATGAGCACATAATGCACCACAACACTAAAACAAGCACTTAATCCATTTCATGTTGCCTTTGCCTCACAAAGTTGGGCTGCCTTTACCATACCCATTCCGTAACATGAGCACTTTGAGAAAGGCGAAGTAAGGTGCACAGGGACCACAGTCATGACTAGCCCAACAGGCCTTTCTGACACCAAAGGTAAAGCCTTAACTGCAATGCTCCCTGCCAGTCTCCTCCACTGCCGGTCACCCAGCCAGCACACGGATTCAACCCGGGGACCCTTGCTAAGCCTCATCAGTAGCTGACTGAAACCAATGAACTAGTCAACAACAAGGTGATGGAGATGCTATTTTAACACCTGACTGGGAGATAATACACCTAAGATATGTCATATTACCCAGCATAAAGTATGAGTTCAGAAAAATACAAGCACCCTCCCCCTGAACTTTCTGGGCAAGCTAGAAAAAGGAGAAGGTCACACAGACCGTGGGGTGGCTGCACCGAGAATTTAACTCTGGGAGAAGCCTGCTTAAAATTCCATACAGTATTAAGAGAGGGCAGATTGAAATGATATATTTTCCTCCTCTTCCAGCCTTGTGAAAACAAGTATTGAGGCCTAAAGCACCCAGGAGATTTACAGCTTAAAGCAAATCACCTTACTCGGTTATGGACTCGGTCCTGCTTAGAAGGAACAGGTTTTGAGGCCAATGCCCTTTCTTCTCTCTGGTATTGTTTCTCATGCTTCTTTAGGATTTCTCTCTGTCCCCACTGCTTCATGTTCTGTGAGTACAGATAATCTGGGTTCTCTCTTCCCCCACATGCAACAGTTGCAGCGGGATCACAAGCATTCCTCCTATGGTTTTCAAATCTGTTTTTTCTCAGATTCTTTGCACAAGACAGAGCAAAGAGTCTTTGGTTAGAAATGTAGGACTTGCAATTTTTATTACAGTCTTCAAAAAGTAGAATGACTACTAAGTACTAAAAATTAAGATTGTAAGATAGTAAATAATACACTAAATCTGGTTACATGTTGAATTGTGTTGGTCTGATTCCAGGGAGTAGATTAACCAGATGTAGTCCCAAAACTGGGCCACAGAAAGCTGATACAGCTATGCATTCAGAGTGAGCTAATCAAGCTTATTTAAAACTAGACAATGAGACAGGACAGAAAAGGGATGGGGAGCCAAGTAGGACTCTGTTCTTTATCACCATCAAGTGCTCCGTTCATTATAGTGGTGCTAGCTTTCCACCACGGGATGCTAAGAAACTTGAAGTAATACTTTACCCTAATTGTCACTAGCAATTAGATCAAAAGTAAATACATATCTCATGCTCATGGTAGAAGGCTACAGACATTTATGTAATAGGAAATTTCATTTAAGACTAATATGCTAAGCAATAGCTGTATAAAACAATCTGAGTCTTTAGAGAGATTCAACTTTATACTACAGAAGTCTGAGAAGTATAAATGGTAGGAAAGAAAGAGGAGGAGGGTCCTTTACTGTGCTCTCTTCATCTACCTACGTTTAAAGGCTGTAGTGGAACTGGTTAGAAGAAGTCAGCAGAAGCATGAGCCCACATGTGACTGCACTGCATTTTATACACCAACTTTTTTTTAACATGGAAAGAGAAATATCCCTACATTGCATTTTAAAAATCAAAACGCCCATGAAACAAATATGTTTTTATCATCTTCCATGTAGCAGGCATGGCCATCCAGGAACAAATGCAGTCTTTTTCATTTTTTCTCTCTGGCCTTGTGCTGCAATTTTAACCCTCTTTATCTACTCACTAAGCTATATATACTGCCTTGATTTGGCTGAAAGATTTTTTTAAAGTAGATATCAGTAGCCTCCAAGGACTGCAGGCAGGTGAGGTCTTAGGTTTCTTCCCATCACCTTTCTAGGAGGTGGGGAGCTTCACTTGGCCCGGGTGCTCTCAGGGGCCATTCTGCAGGTGTCAAACTGCCTGGCTTGTCAGAATCTTACTTGCAATCTATGCAAGGCTAGAGGGGCCTGGTAGATATTTCTAGCCAATCCAATTTAAAATTACAATATCCTTTATGCTATGCTGATTGGAAAACCCTCTGGTATAGACTTAAGTATAAGTAGATTAAATTTAAAGTAGTTCTCTCCTGATTATGGCCTTTCCAATGGCAACCAATACCCCTGGACTGTGTATTTCCATATCAGGGTACTGCAAATATCAATCAAGTCCAAGGTATAGGTTAAAACAAACACACGTTAGATCACACAGTGTAGGTTGGACACTCTTAATGTAAATTGCGGAGAGTATAACAGTAGGATAGGCCTGTAAAAGGTACAGAGAGGGGCAAGATATGGAGGAACAGCTCATTATTGCTTACTTCTTTTCTTATTCCATAAAGGAAGCAGAGGAAACTGCGGTGAGCAAAGGCATGAAGCTAAAAATCATGGGCCTCCCAACTACCTAAGCAGCTATATTTGTCTGGATGAGGACCTGGGTGCCCTGGTGTGAGGCACCTGCAGAGCAGGCTGGGAAGGATATACTGGAGTCAGATGGTGGAAGATTTAGATCTCCGCCAATTGAAAGTGTGAACCTATTTTGGTAGTTGCTAGTTCATTGGCCATATTTTCTGAAACTACAATCAGGCACATGGTCTTAACAGATGTTTGCACCCATTCTGGATATGAGAAGCAATATGGAATAGAAAAGAACATAAAACTCTTAAAAAATCTTTACTGTTTCAATAGCTTATAGGGCTTATAAGGCAGAATATTTGACATTAGAATTATTTTTTTAAAGGTCTTGTCCCAGTATTGATAAGAAGTCACCGATGTTTTAAAATCGGGCAAAACAAAGATCAAAAGTGTGCTGGTAAGGATTTTCATTTGGCCTGGTGGGTGTGGCTCAGTGGTTGATATTGACTTATGAACCAGGAGGTCAAAATTCAATCCCCTCAGGCTCAATCCCCAGTAGGGGGCATGCAGGGGGAAGCTGATCAATGATTCTCTCTCATCATTGATGTTTCTGTCTCTCCTTTCCTCTCTGAAATCAATAAAAATATACTTAAGGGGGAAAAATGTTCCTCTGAAAATGATGCATATGTTAAACTAAATGGGAGGACAAAGAAAATGAGAAAGGTGGCTAATAAAACTATTTAGGAAGTTAAGTAAATAATACAGGAAAAAAAACGCCTTTGTGAAGAAGATAACAATAGAAATGGAAAGAAAGAACCATTAAAACCAATAAAAGAGGTATTGTTAAAGCAAGTCTTTCCTGGTGACTTAAGTCAAGTGATCCCTCCCCTCCTTAAACTTCTTTAGAATTAGTTATACAGCATTTAATAATCATATATGGCTGTTAAAATTTTGCCTGGAGTGTGAAGTTTCCTAACCTAAATAAGATGCCTTAAAGCAAACAAAACTAAACCTGGTATCTCCAGCTTTGTCCTAAAACAAAGCTGAATACTTCATAGATGCCTAAAGCAGGTTGGTTCAGTTAGGTATATTCTTAATATCTCAGGACTTAAGTGGATTTTGTTAATTAGTTAAAAAACTGAAATCTTAAAAAAAAAAAAAGGCAGATGAGGGCCTTGCACGTATATTTTCCTTGAGTATGGGTATTAAATGAGATATGTGATGACATAGAGCTGAAAAGTGGAAAGACACCAACATCCACTTAGCAAAGGATATTTTTGTTACCTGAATGAGAAGATTGTGATCACCAATTAAAAATGGCAGTTTTCCTTGACATGTTTGACAGAGCCAATAATTACCTCTGTTCTGTGGGGCAATTTCTAAAACAGTGCATAAGAATGAGACGATTTGAGAAGATATTTTATGCTGTGCAGTTGATGCTGCTCCCTATAGTTTCAAAACATTCAGCATACTAAATGCTTAACACACGAAGAATATATATATGACAATCAATAAGAATAAGTAGAAGAGAATTCTCATTTTGGAAAAAAAAGTAATATCAAACTGGCTTTCTAGAATTGACTGAATCACTTTTATATGCGGAGCAGATCAAAGGAGAGTGTACTTGATATTAGGGTTGGCCACACAGGTAAAGGAAAGGCCAGAAGATGAACTTCCTCTGTGCCTGATTAAGTCCGTGTACAGTTGCTTACATGTAAAAGATTGCTCCCCAAAGCTTGGTGTGGAGTGGCATTTATGTTCCCATTCCCACAGAAACTGTGAGAAGGCCAGAAAAAGAAGGTAACGGGGAGATGTATATTTCAACCCTCACTTCTACCACCGGGCCTCTCATTTCCATGGGAACAGGCACTGAAAGACTTCCAGCAGCTGAAAGAGAAACTCACTCAGATTGCAGCTGTGCCAATGTCAGCTGAGAGCTGCAAGTGATGGTTTATAGCTACCGCTAACATTTTTAAATGATGTTTTCCTTAATAAAGTTACCTCAGTAATACATTACAAGCAAAAAATTTACTATATAACTATATATAACTGACTATAAAACTGACTGTATAACTAGTATATAACCTCCAAAGGGGTCTTTGGAAGATTAGTCTGTTGTTGTCTTTCATCATTCCAATGATCATGTATCATTTTAAAACAAATGACTGTGACAAAAAATGCAGTGAAGTGAAGAGGGTGCTCACCAAATCACTCTGATGTACAGACTTCCTCCAAATGGCAGACGTGGAAAAGGAATAGAGGAACTAATTAAACTGGAGTGGGAGGAGGGAACAGAGATCTAGTATAAAAACTATATTTTATTACAAGAAACAATGTAAAGATTGTCAGCTACACCTAGACTTGGAACACCAGGCCGAATGAACTTGTTGAGGGATCTAGACTGAAGCATTTGTATAGAATTCTATAAACCTACAGAATGACTATCCAAACCTCATTGCTTCCCAAGTTCAATTAGAGAGCGCATACCTGTACTTCTCTAGCAAAACATAACTAAAAAAGGACAGGCCAGAACTTGCTAACGACTATTCATTTCCCCTCTACACCCAAGGACTTTAGAATACATATGTAAAATAATTTATGCATGGAAAATGTGTTATATAAGCTTTTAGCTCAAAGGGAAATAGCCTCATCAATAACCTGGAATGAATTATATCTTTTTAAAGCATGTAAAAATTGAAAAAAGGGAAAATAATTATTTTGTCTTACTCAGTTTTTCTCTGAGATTCTTTTTTCACTCTTTTTGGAGAGGTCATCATTCCAAATTGTTCACCATAACTCGGCTTCTATTCACACATGCTTCAGGCAAATACAAAACCTGAACATTATTGAAGACAACTCAACAGAATGATGTCAAGAGCACTAGCCAGTCAGACAAGGAGGAATATTAGAACAGACCTTTGCTGCTTCTTATTGTTAACACCACCTGCATATCCAAGGTGATATTTCCAAGACAAGAATATGAGGATAAACTACAGAGGATACTCAGTTTTCCCTGTTGACCAAGTCTAATTCTGTTCATGTTTCTGTGTCAAGACATACTGAGCACCTTCTTATCGGTTAGCACCAGGTACAGGTAATACCAACATGGGTGAGTAAGAGTTCCTGGTAGATACCTATTTTTTTAATGAAGTATTGCTACTTTTAAATCATTCTTATATAAAAAATACAGGGTAGCTCTCCTATCCCATCCTTCACTACTATAGACCTGGCTGTCCATGAGCACTGCACTGAGATTTTATAAATGTCACTTGTGATGTAACATAGAATTTAATAAATGCAGATTATAGTTGAAAAAAATGGGATTGACTTCTTAGGACCCAGTGTACATCTATAAATATGAGACCAAAGTAAATGATAAATTCTGGCACTTTCTAATTCTACGTAAATATCTTTCCTTTCTTTGTTCATAAACAAATTTTTACTGGCTAACAATTTCCTGAGATACATTTTCATTTTCAAGAGATTATTTATAAATGCAAATTATTTATATGTGGGGACTAGATAAAAGTAATCCAAAGTCCCTATTAAGTTATTTACTTTATCTCTTAGGATTTGTAAATTTGAGTGTGTACAAATTTATGTACTTGTTGCTTCTAGACCAGAAAATGTCAGTTATTACTCCTAAATACTCTCAAAACTATTATTTATATGAACTCAGAACAAAGGCATATACAAGAATTTTGTGGAAAAAAATAATAAAAGCCTTCTTTGAGGAAAAAAAAAAGAAGGAAGGAAAAAGAACACAGAATCCATTGAAGAAATTACCAATAGCAAAAAGGGAATAATTTGAGTATTAAAATAAATATTTGAACAAAACAGAATCAACAAAACAGAAGATCCTCAGTCTAGATATGTACTAGTATGAATATATATGTATATATATGAAAAAAATTAAATATGAAATTAATTTAAAGTCTGATTCTGAATGAGATATTTACAAAATTTCAAAGCACCTCACCACAAAATTCTCATAGTTAAGAAGAGGAATAAAGCAATTTATATGAAGAACCTGGCAGAAACCACCCTTAGTCAAATGATCAAAGTGAGTGTCTCCAGTGATGGGACAATTTGAAATCTGGCTCCATCTGACAGGAGGGACGCAGTGAGAAACACACAGCATCATCTCTATAATGTCTGGTCAAAGTGTCCACCCTAAACCACCCTAAATTATGAGGAACCATGGACAAGTTCAAATTGAGAGACATCCTAATGACTAAAGAGCTTGTAATCTTCAAATGTATCAAGGTTATGAAGCTCAAAGAAAGACTGATAGATGTTTCAAACCCAAGTACCTGGCTTAGAAGTTTAGAAACGGTCTCAAAATCCAATTTTTTTCACTTTAATTTCTTCATTGATTGAGGTATTATATATTTGTCCTCATGCCCCCATTACCTTCCCAAACTCCCCCTCCCACTCATGCCCTCACCCCCCTGTCGTCTGTGATTTTTTCTTTTAAATAAGAGAATAAACTCTCCTTTGAAATGTTAAAGAAAAGGACTGACTTTCTGGAGTGGTTTTGATATGACCCAACACAAAGAAAGGAGAAATACCAGACGATTTCTCTGGGTCCTTTCTAACGTACCGATTCCACCCTGTGTACCACAGACCTGCTTATCTATCACTCAGAGAGCAATGGACAGCAGTTTGAACACATAGAGCTCAGGATCTCACTGGATAGGCAAATAAACAACCACATGCCAAAGAAAAAAGCATGATCGGTCTAAGGAATGCTGTTTTATGACTTAATTCTTATTGTAATAGTAAGACAGCAAGTCTCAAAAATCTACACCTGGACTCAATGTGAGAGGCAGACCGTATCTTCAACAAGAGGCCAGCATGTGCAGTCCTTCCAGTGGCATATCTGCTCCTTGATTCAGGAAGTAATGGAAACAATACAATGTTTGTTTTTAAGTTAAATATTAATGAAGCCTTCTGGCAAAAAAAAAGAAAAAAAAGAAAAAAGAAATTGGATTCACCTTTCTGCTTCCTACAGCACCTCGGAGACTAATGGCAAGTAGTAAATGTACCTCCATAGCATGGTTAGTTTATTTCATAACCACTTCAGATGGCTACAGTTTATCAATCAGTTTTTCACACCTTTATGCAAAGAACAGAACAGAGCTATATATGTTATATAAATACAAAAACTCCCTGTCTTCTTCTGCCTGTCATAAATTCACCCGTTGGCTGCGACAACTGATTCTGGCTCAGTGTAACTGAGCAAAGCACACAATAGCTGTCTCCTAATCTCTTTTTTTAAAACATGTAAGTCTTGCCAGGGCTGAAGCAAACTCTGATTTGGCTCAGAGAACCAGCTTCTATTAAGTTTGAAAAGCCTCACAGAAAAAAATCCTGAAAGAGGATCACAGAAAAAAGACATTCTGTTAGCAGCTCTGAGAAATGACTTCCCTTGTTCAAAAAATTCAAAGTGAGACTTAGAACTAGGGTATTAGAATACCAATCTCACCATTAGCACTAAGGAGTCTGAATTTTATTCTTGAAATATAATGCAAAAGACATCCCATCAGCTTTCTCTTTAAAAAAAAAAAAAAAGGAAATTTCATCACATAAGAAAACACTGAGTTTCACTGCACACATTGATTCCCACCCCCAGAGCCTGGAGGAGGTAGAAGTATATTGTGAGCACCTGAGAATAATCAAAACTATGCATTAAGAGCATCATACTGCTTACTTGTCACTCTATTTTAAAAGAGGGGACAATGATGGGATGATCTTTAAATGTTTCTGGTTAAAATTAAGAAAAACAAACAAAAAACCCACGCACACGCATTAAACTTGAGGGTTAAAAAATTCCAAACTCTTCCCCACTTGGTGAGTTGGAGCCTGATAAATTCCTTTACTTGGACTTTCATATTCATTTGAATTTAAAAACTGCAGCCATTATAAGATTACTAATGGCCTAGTGCACGAAATTCACGCACATTAAAAGGGAGACCCAGAGTCAAGTCCCCACCCACCCACATGAGCCTTAAAATTGTGTGAGACCCAGTCCTGGACGCCCCCCACCCATTGGCTAGATCCAGAGCTGGCCAGTCCCACCCTTGTCAAGCCCCGCTGGGCAGGGGGCTAACCTCAGGTACCCTATCCCGGCTCCAGGATGGGGTGGGGGGTGGCCTGAGGTCCCCCAGATAGGGCAGGGAGTGTGCCTTGAGGTCCCCCATCAAGCCCCACCAGGTGGGGGACATGGCCTGAGAGCCCCTGTCAAGCCCCGCTGGGAGGAGGGCATGGCCTCAGGTCCCCCATCAAGCCCTGCTGGAAGGGGGCACAGCCTCAGGTCCCCCATGAAGCCCAGCTGGGCGAGAGGCACAGAGTTCCCCCGACCCAGCACTGGGGGTATATCTTGAGGACCCCAACCAGCCCCACTGGATGGGGAGCACGGCCTGAGGTCCCCTGTCAAGCCCCGCCAGGCAGGGGGGTTGCAGCCTGAGTCCCTCGGCCTGGCGCTGGGGTGGGGGGAGCAGCCTGAGGTCTCCTAGCCCAGCACCAGGAAAGGAAGCACACTTTTAGGTCACCCGTCAAGCCCTGCCGGGTGGGGGTATGACCTCAGGTCCCCTGGCCTGGCACCAGGGTGGGGGTCACGACCTGAGATCCTCCAGCCAGGTGCTGGGGCAGGGGCGAGGCCTGAGGTCCTCTGTCAAGCCCCATGGGGGTGCGGTTATCTCTGCTTTTGCGTGTGTTTGATAATTTCTAGTATAAAGGGATTGTTAATGCAACCAAACCTTGAGGGTATTATGCTAAGTGAAATAAGTCAGATGGGACCCTGGTCTGGTAGGTCAGTTGGTTAGAGCATCATCGTAATATACCAAAGTTTTGGGGTTAGAACTCTGGTCAGGGCACATACAATTAATGCATAAATAAGTGGAACAATAAATTAATCTCTCTCTTTCTCTCTCTCTCAAAATAAATTTTTACAAATGTCAGTTGGAAAAGGGAAAAAAATATGACTTCACTCATATGTGGAATATGAACAAACAAAAAAGAAACAAACCCAAAGATACAGGTAACAGACTGGTTACCTGTAGCAGAGGGGAAGAGAAGAGGGGGAGGGAAAATGGATAAAGGGAGTCAAATGTTTGGGAACTAGACCTTTGGTGGTGAGTACATTAAGTACAATACAGTGTATACAGATATCAAGTTATAATGGTGTACACCTGAATATTACATAATGATATTAACCAATGTTATCTCAATTAAGGAAAAAAAGAACCTTATCTCCAAATACAGCCACATCCTATGGTATGGGGTGTGTGTGTGTAGAAATTCAACATGTGAATTGAGGCATGGGGGTGCAGTGACAGTGACACATACCAATTGGCCCCAAATGATCGTTAAATCACAAACTTTGGAGTTAGATGTGTTTTGAGCCAGAGTTCAGCATATGACCTGGACATGTTGCTTTATCTCTCTAAGCATATGATTGTTGTGATGCATAAATAAGATAATCTGCAAAAGGACTTATAGAACAATGCCCAGTTCATAGCATGCACTCAAATGACAGTTGTAATGTTCTGGTAAGCCTCAACAAACTTTTATAACTTGACTTAGGTGATGCTTAATAACTTTTCTTTTTTTTTTGTCTTTATCTTTTTTTTTTTTTTAATTAAGGTATTATATGTGTACATAGCTTACCATTGCCCCCCACCCACCTCCCATTCATGCCTTCCTTCCCCAGAGTTCTGTGTTCGTTGGTTGTACTTATATTCATGCATACCAGTCCTTCGGTTGTTCTCTTATCTCCCCCCTTTAATAACTTTTCATGTGGGTGGTTTTAAAAACAATTCTTACAATTTTATTCCAGCCATATTTTTCAATCATCTCATAAGATAAAACCTTTCTCTTGGAAAACAGTCGCTCCTGGAGCCATGGGCTGCCATGTAAGACAGTCACCGTGCTATGAGGAAGCCCCCATCATACAGAGAAGCCAAAAAAGGTGTTTCTTTGAGCAAGCCTGGCTGAGCACTATCCTTGAGTTATCCCATTCAGCACCTGACCCAAGAGAGAGGCACCTCCAGATGATTCTGGCCTCTAGTCTTCAACTCACTTCCCTTTGTTCGAGTCTCTCCATAAAGGCCCCAGACGTTCTGGAGCAGAGAAAGCCACACCCAGTACACCCTGTCTGAATGCCCAACACACTGAATCTGTGAGCACAATGGTCCTTGTTTTAAGATACTGTTTCAGTTGTGGGGTGATTTGCAATAGATATACTAGAACTATAGACTATAGATAATCAAGACTATTGGATCATAGACTTGCAGACTACAGATAAAATATGTAACAATATAGTGCAAATATAATACATAGTATAGATATTAAGAGCTGCAGAAACAAAGGGGACCATAGAAAGTATATAATTAACCCCCTCATTTTAAAGATGAAAGAAACTGAGGTCAGCCCACAGGTGCCTGATGAGTGGCAGACCCAGGACATGTACTTAAATCCCTCTACTGCCAGTACCAGGCTCTTTCAAAAACACCATTACTTCACAATACAGTTCCATGCAATAAAAGCCTTTTACTGTCTCTATTATTCAAACAGCAACATTCAGGATATTCCACAAGCTCTCTGTCCAAGGCCAAACATAATTATATTTCTGGATGCAGACGATTTCCTGCCTACTATCCCTGGCACATGACAGGCCTCAATAAATGTTTTTTAAAGTGAAGGATTACTAAAATAGGGCAGCTAAAAAAAAAATCTGTAAACGGTACGGCATGGATCTTCAAAGCTTGTATTTGAAAAACAGAGTGGCATTTTCAGGTTTGAAATAAATGTTTAAGTCATAAAACTATGATTGCCCTTCCCCACCAATTACTAAATTCTGGAAATCGCACTGAAAGTAGTCTCAAATGATCGCTCAATGACTCCTGATCTATAGATAAATATATGTTTATAAGTACAACTATACTTAATATAAAATTGGAGGTATCTCTGCTAATTGCCTCTAAGCATGCATTCTCCCTTTGTTTTTAGTAATATATTTTCAGCTGGGCAGATGGCCTTCTGCTAAAGATTGTGCTTCCAAGCCTTCTTTGCACCCAGGGATGGCCGGTGAAATGAGTAGAACTGTTACATGAAAACTTTCTCCCAAGGCAGAGATGGGTTCTCCCTTTCCCATGTCCACACCCGCCCCCTACCCCTGCCACCTCCAAATGGACTGTGGACACAGGAAATGTACTGGTGAGTTATCAGATCATGAAAATGAGGGAAACATCCCTGAAGGTGGCACACCAACAAGATAGCCAACACGGGTTACTAGTGACTGAGTCTGCGGGTGGGATGGGGATCAGATGGAAATAAGGAGGAGGGAACTTCTGGGTGACATAAATGTTCAACAACTGGATGACTAGTGGCGATGGACATAGAACTCTATATTATCGTTCCTGAATTTCAACTGGGCTCATGGGTACCCATCTAAACATGATCTTTCCCAGCCTTCCCTATAGCTTGATGAGACCATATGATTGAGCAAAGGTAATGTGTGCCATTTTGTACCAGTGCTCTTAAAAGAGTGGGTTTTGTTCCCCCCCCCCTTTTCTGCTACTGGCAGTGATTTGGCAAGAGCCCTAACAACTCCTTGAACCCATACATCAAAGCCGCTGTGAGGATAGCAGAGCTTTCCCACTAGCCTTGCACTCATAACTCTAAACTGTGTGAGAAAACCACTGAATTTTAAAATAATGCAATTACATTACAGAAAATGAAGACTAGAGTTCGCCACTCAACATTTGTCAACTGTAAAGTATCTCAGGCAGCAGCTATCTTTATGAACTGTTTGCAGACCAGCAAGAAGAATGTTCTTATATAATTACAGAAAATTTTATGCAACAACTTCTGTTAGTTTTCAATATTTAAGTTCTGTTGTAGATAAATATACTGGCGAAATCTATCGTGGACATTGAAGTGTATGTATTGAAAATTTGTTCAAGGAATGTTATTGGAGCCTGGTAACTTTTAGGTATCAAGATTTATTTTCAGAAACAATGAATTGGCAGGTTTCTTTTTTCATTTTATACAACTGCTGATATTAAAATAGTTCTAAGTTTAAAATCTGTCCTTTTCTTTTTCTTATATCACTCCAATTAAAGCTTAAGATAGGTAAATCATGCAAAAACTTTTTGTGGACAGTTCATTCATATGAAGAAGCTAGGTATTTACTTACCTGTCACCTGACTTAAAATAGAGCTGTGGCAGATAATCAACCAGGAGAGAGCTGAAAGTTGGAAGGTGGGGAACTGTTCTCCACACTGAAGTTACAGGGTTAAGCCTCATACAATTTCCACAAAATGAGAGTTTGGTAAACATCTCTTTCTTATCAGGAAGATTTTATCTCAAAAGGAAGGTATGCTGTTCTTCAGGAAAGACAAGAGAAATTGCCTGTTCTAAATGTCAGTCCACAGGACTGACCTTTCTGTCTCTAGGTAGGGCTGCTATCTACCATGGTAATGGTGAGTGTACAAGTCAAATCTTCTGGCGGAACTATCAAAACCCTTAGAGTCACATGTTTTTATCACATGGCTTTTGCAAATCAGCATGTATAGAGTGGACTCAGAATGATACAATCTGTATCACAGATGAGAGACATACACTTTCACATAGTGCCAGGAATACTTAAACTCTGAATAACTGAGCTGCTTGATGTGTATACCAGATGACAATGGAAATTATAGCATTTAAACTGATGCCATTAAAATGGCATGCATGCCAATTGTTTTTACTATTTTTCTAGTTAAAACCTACAGGTTATAAACATCTGGAATAAATTTTTTAACCAAAATACCAGCTTTCTAGTCAATGAAGCCAAAACAGAGAGCAAGTCTGACTTGTTCTCCAATAGGTGGAATACATTTTATTGTTAAATGAATCCTTTTCTGAAAATCTAAAAGAGACCAGAATTCACAGCTCATTTCAACTCGTTTCATCTCATCTCTTGGATCAATATACATTTTCCACATGAAATAAATTTATCTGATTAGACACAGCTGGCACTATGCCAAACAGATTCAGTTTGTGCCCTATTCAAGGGTGCTTGTTTGTACCTTACTTTTAAGTCATGAGGCATTTCTAGATGTGGGCGTGTTCTTTTCTGAGAATACCAAAACTTACTGAGATCAAAGAGCATGTATTTGGCTTTTTAAAATGCCTCTTGTAATAAGGCATAGTACGCCTTTGCCACTTAATAAATGCACAGTCCCAACTTATGCAAGGATGAAACAAATATGCAATCCTCTGGACATATGTTTGCTTTAGTTAGTTTTCCAGAACAATGGATGCAAGCTGCTCTGTCCATATTCTCTTGCCTGAGAGATCCCTTTGGTGAGAAATGTTTAAGAGGCTATTGGCAGTAAAACCTGCAGAACAGACCGCAGTCATTTGTCTCATGTAGATGTGGAGCACAGGGCTAGTATCTTATTAACACCCATCGGCCATGGACAATACTATTGACCTGACTTGCATGTTTCTTATATAAACAATGACTTCACAAAAGCATAAATGATTTCCCAACTCAATTTATACTTTAAGTTTTCAAAGGCAAAAAAAGCACATCTTATCTGTTTACTCATTTGACCTATAAAGCAAAAGCAGGGTGTCAAGGGTAGGAGCTACTGGAATAGCAACATCAGAAACACATCAAAAAGAGGAAGTTCATAAACAGAGTGAGGCTTTTGGTACTACTCTGAGCTAGTCCACACATCATAGAAGTTCGAGGGAGAAAACAGATATCTAAAATAAAACAAGTCCTAGTTCTAGGAGTAGTTTAAAAATCATTGTCTCCAGAGTCTATAGGATAGAGCTGTAGATGACTCTGGAGACAGTGATTTTTCACTGCTCAGCCATGTGTGTCTATGTTCAGCAGCTTAGGAGAATCCTACCAATAGCAAGGGAGCTTTGATTTTATAACAATAAATGATGATTCAATTACATAATAGAAGTATTTGAATAGCCTAATTTCAACATCTTGAAATCTACACAATGTAATTACCAAGTAAATAGTACACTCACAAAATTTACTGCCAGTCTTATAAGCACATTCTCAGGTCCTATCAGCATTAGCTAAAAATCTCAAAATATCCTTTCTATGGACCCTTTTACACAGAAAGATAGAGCTTAACAAAAGCAGCATAACTACTCAAATCACGCATATTTGCACTCAACTCAGCTATTATTCTGCTTGTATCCAACCAAACAGTTTGAATTCATTAAATAACAAAAGTTTGCTCTCTTAGGTATTTTATGAATATTATGATGTTTTATGTCAAGTAAAAATATCTTTGACTCAGCAACAAAATGGGACTTCATCAAAATTAAAAACTATTTTTTTTCATTATCAAGAAAGTCAAGAGACAATCTACAGAATGGAAGGAAAATTTTGCAAATCATATATCTGATAAGGGTTTGAAATTCAGAAAATAAAAAGAACTCTTACAACTCAAGAACAAGACAAATAACCCAATTTAAAAAATGGGAATAGGAGTTGAATTGACATTTCTCCAAGGCGGATATATAAATGGTTAAAAAGTACACAAGAAGATGCTAAAAATCCTTGTTTCATGGTCCTAAAGTTTATTTTATTAACTCCACTGGCACATATGATAGAATCCAGTGACCATTCACCTAGTTCTTACACACATACCCTATATTCTATAATTTGCCTATCTTATAAATTTTTGTATCTTCATTAATATCTGATCATTTTGCTTGGTGGGAGCAGATCAATACTTTCAAACGTTCCAACTACTCTTTCTTTTGGTCCATTCATCCAGAATCTCCTCCCCCTCCCCCACTCCCACCCCAGCTCTTTCTGTCCAGCTCTATTTGTAATACAGTAGACTGTTTAATCAATGCATTATTTTGGTAAAATTGCCTCAGTAATATCCCTAAGTGATTACGCACTGCTTACACATATGGAGGAATTTACTGGAGCATCTACAGTGTTCAAAGGAATTCACTAACTTTCTGATGAGAAGTTTTAATTGTTAGCCTCTTTCCCCGGACCCTGAGTTTAAATCTATATCTTTAGCAGCCTCTACTCATTAACCATGGGTCTGGCTTCTAGTCCGACTTCCACACAGTCGTCCTTAGGAATCTGAAGACTATTACTAACCCTCATGTTCCTCTCCCAGCAAGCACTAGTTCCCTTGAGATAGGGTTTCAGGTCAGTTTTACCAGCTAAATCCTAAGTGTTTTATATCATGGTTCCCATGATTATGATTTCTTCTCATTCACTTAGACATTTAAAAACCTGTCCATAATACATCCATATTTCCTTAAGGATGACAAAGTAACCTAAAGAAACATTGCATCATGAGTCATATAAGTACTTTCTCTAAAATACTAATACTATGATGCTTCATGATAAAATCTGTATTCCAGTCTGAAAGGAAAAAGAAAACAGAAGAGAATCAGAGCAAAACAGATGAAACATGCTGTTATTTCTTTCTAGAATGCAGCTTTCAGGATTCTTCATCCCATTAGAGATCTTCGATCTGAAAGGGCTATCACCACATCTCCCTTAGAAAATGAGAAAATTTAGAACTAGAAAGGTCAAATGAATTGCCAACTTTAAATCACTAGCCTAATGTTTTGACAGCTCCATAAAATTAATGTCTCCTCTGCTTACAACTTTGAGACAGCTTTCCATCACCCTTTGCATCAAGTCCGATTTTCTCAGTGCGACTGCGAAGGCTCTTCAGGACCTGGCTCCCGCCACCTTCTGCACCCAATTTCAGGCCCTTCCCTGCTCCTGCTCCCTGCACTCCATGCTCCATTCGTTTCATCTCTTTAAGTTCTTCTTTTGCTCACCTCTGAGACCTAACGTATGCTTGCTCCTCTTCCCTTTGCCCTTACTCTCTTCACCTGACTAATCCTACCCAACTTTCAGGTCTTCCCTGTTCCCTAACTTGGATCATTCCGCTCTATTTGTTCCCATAAACCCAGGAGATCTAATCTAGACATTAGGTCTCCCCATATATCTCTAAGGACCCAGGACTCCCTCTTTTCACAAAATCCATACCATTTTTTCCTGGTGATTATTTGTTTAATATGGACAATGCCTGCTAGATTGTATACTCTCTGAAAGTAGGGATCACATTCACCCTTCTCTTTTCAGTGGTCTTATTGAGAACCCATTACTGGGCACAAAGTGCATGCTTAATAAATAATGAATTTCATGAAGGCTTAAATTAGCTAATAATTGCTAAAATATCTCCCAAAAGGCTGTTATCATGCTATACCACACCAAATCTTTTGAATTTGAGCCTCATATATTACCTTGAGCTCTGTTATGTTTCACGAACAAACTGTTCCAACCTGATCCTTCTGGACCCTAATTCTGTCAACCAAAATGCTAGGTCTTCTATAAATTTGATGAGCATGCTACAAAAAATACTGCCTTTCCACCACTTAAGTGTCTTTCCTTTAAGGAGCTATCCAAGGATAACTTCTAACATAAGCCACCTCTGTATCTGTGTCTGATCTTCTAAACTGCCGCTTTCTGGATTATTAAGATTTTTCTCCATTACACCAATAAGTACTCTTAGCTTTTCTCACAGACATACTTGAATAAATGAGTTGAAAAACGAAATTCCAATCAGATGGTGGCAGACCTACGTTCAAACAATAATGCTCTCATTGGCCTTTACGCAGTGGGAAAAATTCAAAGCAGACAGACATGTTTGTTTACTTAGTCGCGGTAAGTATGCTGGCCCCAGAACAGGCTCCCTGTCCATGGATAGGGCTCAAAGGCAAATCTGGAACTTTGGGAATTTAGAGGAGCATATACACCTTAATACCCAAATAACTGAAACAAAGTAAGAATCTGACAACAACAGTGCCAATCATCGTTAGAACAATCGCTCTCCTTCAAGACTCGTGCTTCAAAAATTAAGGAAATCCCAATTATAGCAGCCAGACATCCCTCTCGCAGTCTGGGGCTTCTGCAGTCCGGTACCCTTTGCTCCTTACCACCCACCTGCAGCGGAGGCAGGAGAGGCTCCCGCCACCGCTGCTGCTCTCACCAGCCATGCGCCTGGCTTCTGGCTGAGGGCGCCCCCTGTAGGAACGCACTGACCACCAGGGGCAGCCCCTGCATTGAGCATCTTTCCCCTGATGGTCAGTGTGCATCATAGCGACCCGTCATTCTGGCTTTTATTATACAGGATTATGTCACTTCTCTTTCATCTCAATTTGTGATGATTTTCATTTCCTATTCTTGCTCCAAATCTAATATGAAGTCAGTGCTGAATCAAAAAAGGAAATTAGCCAGCTGGCATAGCTCAGTGATTGAGCATCTACCTATGAACCAAGAGGTCACGGTGAGGGCACATGCCCAGTTTCAGGCTTGATTCCCAGTAGGGAGCAAGCAGGAGGTAAGCTGATCTCTCTCATCCTTAATGTTTCTATCTCTCTTTCCCTCTCCCTTCCTCTCTGAAATCAATAAAAAAAATTTTTTAAAGGAAATTAAATATTTCCCTTTGTAGGGTACCAAACACACCAAAGCAAGAACATTTTACTGTTACATGGGAACGTCCTAAAAGCTGAAGAAGACTGATAGTCTGCACAAGGAGATGGGCCGTAGGGACACCTGGACCGGGGTGGGTCAGGACTATGCCAGCAAGCTGTCATCACAGCCGTTATCCTGCCACAGCTGGGCCACGCTCCTGAGGCCAGAAGCAGGCCGAGTCCTACAGGATTGGTCTTAATAGGTCACAGGAGAGTGAAATTTTTCAGCATGAATTCATAATGACTTTAAACAATGTTCAAATATGTTCAACATACAAAAAGCAACTACATATTTAAAAACTGAGTAGGCTGAATGCTTTCATTTCACCCTGGAATTAGCACTTTTATTTTATACTAGAGGTCCTCTGCACGAATTTGCGCAGCAGTGGGGTCCCTCGGCATGACCTGTGGGGGTCAGTGCACCTCCGTGCTGTCGCAGCCCAGCCTTACTCGCGAGCTCCTGGGGCTCCAAGTGGCTGTCTGCATGGATCCCCTACAGCACGACGTAGTGTGTGAAGTGGCAGGGAGCCAGGGAAGAGCCTAAACACGGGCTGGGCACGGCATCACTATCACTCCCACTTATCCCGGCCATTGTGCCTACCACCACCTCCCATCCCAGCTCAGCGCACAGGGGGAGTGTCTGCAGGAGAGGCCATGTCCCGGTGCCTGGTGCCTGTCAGCTGAGCAACACTCCCACTGTGGGAGTGCACTGACCGCCAGGGGGCAGAAGCTCAACGCAGGAGCTGCTCCCTGGTGGTCGGTGCTGCTCCCGTCTGGTCATATGGTTGCTCAGGCTTTTATATATATAGATGATAGATAGATAGATAGATAGATAGATAGATGATAGATATATAGATGATAGATAGATAGATAGATAGATAGATAGTCTTTATTTCTTTTTCCCCTTGAAGATTAAGGGAGGTGAAATGTGTTTTACTGTGGAATACCAGTATCAATTCAAATTTGTTTAGCAATTAAAATATTCTCAATATTTTACTCTCAGGTCTTTAGAGAATACATACAACAGTTTCTATTATTCCCAACTAACAGAAATTAATAACTTTCATTCAGTTATTCCATTTACTTAGCTGACCACTTTCGGTAGAATAGCTATCATGTTTTGACCTGATAAAGGTTGAGAAAATCCTTGTCTCTGGCAAGTATGTAACAAATTACCTCTTCTCTCCCCTTGAGGCCAGTCTCAACAACCTCCTGCACCAAACACAGTGCGCTAAATGCCCTTCCATCAAGGATTATAAAAAGTGCTCACTTCTGATATAATAGATTAAAGTCCTTCTTTGGAGAAAAAAATGAACTTGTGAGCTCAGCCAGCTCAATCATGCCATTCTTTTTTTTTTAATTTTTTTAATACATTTTATTGATTTTTTTACAGAGAGGAAGAGAGAGGGATAGAGAGTTAGAAACATCAATGAGAGAGAATCATCGATCACTGCCTCTTGCACACCCCCCACCGGGGATGTGGCCGCAACCAAGGTACATGCCCTTGACTGGAATCGAACCTGGGACCTTTCAGTCCGCAGGCCAATGCTTTATCCACTGAGCCAAACCGGTTTCGGCTATCATGCCATTCTTACTTAGAAAAAATATATTCAAATCCATTCCAGATTCTCTTATCCCCAGTGAGAAGGCTGGTGACCAAAGAACTTCAATGTGTAACAGTCTTGAGTGCTAAGTGACACCTTGTTTTTTAAATCTTTGAAGAGTTCAAGTCGATGACAAATTATACTACACATTTACAGATGGCATTGAATACTTTAAATGGAAGTTATTATTCCTGTCTCTTTAATAAGAATGAAGCTGTTCAGTCAACACCTAAGAGAAAGTAATTTGCACCTCTCAGGCCAGAGAAATAAAAATGACTGTTTTACATGAAAGAATGAAATTAACTTAAGTGAGACTGTTAGGTTGGAGGGCACTGCAGAGCTTTTGGCCTTCTAACCAAAGGTCATATTTTAATTATTAAGAGAAATTTTGCTGATTCCAGTATTTATCATAGGCATGGTTTTAGCACCACCTTGGATATGCTGAATCCTAAATCATCATAATGATTGTCACAATCAGAATCTGTGCTCATCATTGCTCCGCTCGACACCATGTCTCCGCACCTCACATGCAGTCAGATTCTCTCCAAGGAATCTGACTTGTGATTCAGAGGCAGCAAACTACTGCTCTGCAGAGGACAGAGCTGAAATTCTGAACGCTGTGCATTCACACTCTGCCCTGGGAATGAAGAAGCAGCGATCTCGGGGAATAGAAGATAAATTAGAGACGCAAAGAGAGAGAAGTTAATCAGATGGCAAGAGACCAGTTGGATGCTGGCCGGTAACAGCCAGCTCTGCTGCCTAGCTGAACTCCAGCCCTTGTATTTAAAGGGACACACCTTCATGTCCATATCATAAACTGCCTTTCTAGTTTAAGATAGCTAAAGATTTTAGTACTTAAACCATAAGAACCTTAACTCATATCAGAACTGAGGGGTGAGTTGGATCCTTGTACTGAACTGAAACTGGTTAAATACTGCCAAATATGTACATACATACTAAATAACAGAGAATAAAATTGTTCAGATAACATTTTTAAAAATATGAATGAATCTTAATTGATTTAATAATGTTTTCTTCTAATCAATATTTGAAATGTATACCCAGTGAAGAAGTAACCGTATTGATTTCATTGTTCTCGTCTCTGGCACATGGAATTGCTCTGGATTTATTTTTTAATTTGACATGCTAGGTGAAATCCCTGTACCAACCCAATAAGGAGGAAGAAATTTCACAATGCTCAACCCTCGTCTCCCATTTATAGAATGGAGAAACAGTAGTTCCCTTCCTCTGCTGGCACAGTGCTGCTATTTTGGTATCTGTCAGTTACCAAAGCTGTCTAGATATGGTAGTCTGGGTAAACAGCTTTTGTTAAGGGACAATGTTCTAACCACTGAACACCAAGTGTCTTACAGGGACACTGAGGAAACATTTCTTAATGCGGAACATGGTAAAGCCAGAATGGGCCATCTTTTCTTGATTCCATTCTTGACATCCAACTTTCCAGTTCAAGTTGGCACAACAACAATCTTTCCAATTTTATAGGTGGGGAGCTTACAGTAAGTTTCAATTTCTCTCCATCATGTTCTTGTCTCATGTAGATCAGCGGTTGCTTATTTCTAAGTAATACTATTGTATGTATCCACCAACAGAACCAGCATGTGTGGACTAATTTCTTAACTCACACTGTCACTGCCTGCGTCTAGATACTTGTCAACTCTTTTCTCCTGTATTGTGGTAATGCCCTTTAAATTTTTTTCCATCGGCAATGTGGCCGCTGTCTGTCTGTCACTGCCAGATTATCGCTGCAGTAAAGGATACATATACTCAGCTGATAGTTTGGCCCGTATAAATCCCTCCTACTGCTTTACACTGCCTCCCCATCACCTGAGGCTCACCCTAAGACCCACTGTACCATCTTCTGGGCAGAAGGCTTCCAGTTTCCTGTGGGACTGATATCCTGATAGTGATTGCCTAGTGAAAGTACTATGTCAGGGTAACCCAGCCAGTCCGTGCTCTCCTTTTGTCCGCCCCCTCCTCTTCCATCCATGTGGTGCCTAATCTGCTCAGCCCACTCCTTCCTTTAGGCCTTGCCCGAACAGTTTGAATAGTCCTTCCCTTGTCAGAAGGGGAGACAATTGGTAAACTCTTTCTCTGTGCTGTTTACTGACATATGTGGCTCAGACTCACTGAATCCTTACAGTGACCCAGTAAGAGTCCCTCACTTTTCAGAGGAGGAAAGTGAACCTTAGAGAAATTAAGTTAATTTACCAGATGTAAAATGTGAGCTGAGGACTGTGTAATGTTAAAAAAAACACAAAAACACAAAACACAAAAAAACAAATAATAACCTCTCAGCCTTTGCACAAGCTGTTCCCCTGCTCAGAAAGGACCTGCTCCCTTCTACGGGCATCAAGCATCTGGGCAGCCTTCAAAGCCTCACTTACATGCTAAGGTTCCAGTGCAGGTGCAAGAAAAAGGGTCCTTGCACTTTCTGCCTGTCTGTCTGTAGCAGCCAAGACTCAGTTGGGGAATATAGTGAAAACAAAATAAAATTTAAAAAAACAACCAAAACCTCACATGCTTCCATCACCACCTTTTGAAGACTTCTTCCACAGTGTTCAATCAGCAATAATTACTCTCCACTTCATTCTATCCTATGATAGCAAACATCACTCCCATAAACATTTCTTTTGCTTCTCTCTCTTACTTGACAGCACATTGTAATAACCCCAAAGTGTTTGTAATATTACACACTGGCCTCTCCTAATATACATGAGAAAGCAATGTTCCCCTCCTAACCACCTTAGTGATGAAAAAGTTAATTCAGAATATAAAGTACAGTAACATTTAATCTGAAATATTAGAGCTTGACCAAGTATGCATTGGTTATTAAGCTTGTTCACTGTTCAAACAGTAAATCATACATTTTGAATTTAAATACATATTCAAAGTTTCCTTTGGAATGCATAGTAATAACTATCTTCTTCCTTTATTTATACTGGTCAGGTATGAAAATAACTGGAAATGGTGGAGGTGACAGAGAAGAATGCTGGCCATCCACACAGAGACAGTCAGAAGGAAAACTTCAGGGACTCTCTCCTTCAGCTGCTGTTACTCCTGTGTGAGAGGCTCCCGCTGCATTTAAAGGTCCTTGTGGTGCAGGGGGGATGGGGGTGGAGGAGGTGAGAATGGAGGGGGAAAGGGGAGAATAGTGGGGGAAGGGATAGGAGGAAGGATAGAGGGAGGAGGCCACAATTTTTTTCTCAAAATGCAAGCCAGATAATTTCAGCTAGCGAACAACCAAAGGAAAGCAATCTGTTGGACTTAAGGGGAGGCAGGAATACTAACCAATGAGGCACCTTTCTAACATGTCCCCGGAGTCATTCTGACTATACCGGATTTTCCTCTTACATACCAACTAATTCATGCTGGAATTCTAAAGCTCTTAAATTCTGCAAGTGGTGAGTCTAGTTCAGTTTATCTTAGTAAATACAATACTGGTCTGGGCAATTTCTCATGTTGTGTGAGTGTGCATGATCTGGAAGACGAGATAAGTTCTGCTTGGCTTCCTTATCCTTTTTCTTATCGGCGACTTGTCTACAGGGACCTGCATAAAGGGAACTGTGAATTTCTTGCACTGTCATTTCTTTTTTAAAAAAATCAATAGTATGATATAGCCACATTTAAAAAAAAAAGTGTGGGTCAAGATATTTCTCAAATCAATTTAGTGGCTCAGAACTAGCCTTTAAACAATTAAATACAATAGAAGGAACCTGAATACATCACATGCAGTAACAAAAAGTACTGTCAATTTTT
The DNA here is from genome assembly GCA_963924515.1 of Vespertilio murinus. Taxonomy (NCBI): domain Eukaryota; kingdom Metazoa; phylum Chordata; class Mammalia; order Chiroptera; family Vespertilionidae; genus Vespertilio; species Vespertilio murinus. The sequence continues at coordinate 17,642,718 of OZ004719.1, read as the reverse complement.
CTTTCAGTCTTCTTTGTATATGACTTGAAATGTACTTTTTACTATGAGTCTCCATCAAAAATGTCAAAAAGCCACAAGGCTATTTAAGAACAAAAGATTCAGCTCTAACCAGTTTGGCTCAGTGGGTTAGAGGGTTGGCCTGTGGACTCAAGGGTCCCAGGTTCAATTCTGATCAAAAGCATGTACCTTGGTTGCCGGCACATCCCCAGGAGAGGGTGTGCAAGAGGCAGCTGATTGATGACTCTTTCTCATCGATGTTTCTAACTCTCCCTCTCACTTCCTCTCTGTAAAAAAAATCAATAAAATATATATTTAAAAAAAAAGATTCAGTTTCCCTACCAAAACCACTACACCTAAGGGGATTTTTACCATTTAAGGAATCAAGATACCTCACATTACAAAATATAGTGCAAATGCAGAAAGATATTTAATTAATCCTGCACTAAATAAACTTCTAAATAGCTCTAAAACTTCTTTGTGATAGTCAAACTAAACCCAGAAGATTGAATTTTAGCAAGAATGTGATTTGCTTCACAATGCAGTAAAACATCACAAAGAGAAGCACTTTTATTTTATACTCTAGAAAATGTGAATATATATCTTTTTCATACAATTTAAAAAGTTCATCTCAGACAAAACAAAACAAAAATCAACATAAAATCAAAGGCAAATCTTAGAATAATTTTAGTAATATCTTTCCAGATGAACCTAAACCAAGTATCACCTTCAAAGGCTGTGCGCCTCAACTCTTTTAAATTTTAAATCTGGTTTAAAAAAATTAACTGTCTCCAGAAAGTTGCGTAATTAAATTCAACATCCCAACATCTAGATTATTTAAAGGTTTGGTATATAGGGGAATTATTTTATGTGTGTAACATGCCTCTGAGGCATTCCATATTAGTGGCCGAATTCCATATCAAATACACTCCAGGTTTAGGAGTAGGAGTAGAAATCCCCTTTGGGGGAGCATATATATATATATATACATTATATATATATAATATATATCATCTACAAATGGAAGAGTGTTTCCTGCTAACCACATTAATATTCATTCATTTTCTCTCTCTTCCTGTCTCCTGCAGGCACGTGTGCACACACCACACAAGGCCCTATACTTAACTGAACATAGGATGCTCCCTGTAACTCAGTCACTTTCTACCTCTTCAGCCTCTTCAGTCCTCTCCACTGTGTCACTGTACTCTCCCTGTTTTCATTTCATCTCCCCTTTGGCCTGGAAAATTCCTACACATTTTTGAAGACTCATCTCAGACCCCATAAGAGGATCTTGACAAGACCATCAGAACAACATAAAATAGAATTCAGAATTCTCTGGGTAAGTATTAATGGTGGAATATTGTAAAATCAATGGACAAAATGAAGTTTTAAAGATTATCCACAACCATGGACTCCCCTAATCCTGACTTGGTATTTCTGTTGTGGTTGTTGGTAACAATCTCCACATATTGCATCTTATCTAATAAAAAGGGAATATGCTAATTGACCCTTACGTCATCGCAAAGATGGCAATGCTCACGCCTACCTCCAAAGTCCCCCAGTCCCCTCAGCCCCCCAGCCGCCCAGGGCCACCCGAGGCTCAGGTAACCAGGGCTGGCTGAGGCTTGCACTGCTGGCAGTAGCAGCAGCAGAGGTGTGATGGGGCATTGCCATCCCCTTATCGCCGGGTCACCTCTCATCCCTGAGGGCTCCCAGACTGTGAGAGGGGGCAGGCCAGGCTGTATTTTTATGCACCAGGCCTCTAATATAATTATAAAAATAGATCATGTATCTTAAATAGGAAAAAAATACAAAGTAGGCTAGATGTTTGAATACAATGAACACTTTCAGAAATATATTATGGTTTTGTAGTTGTTTTGCTATTATTTTTGGCCAGCTGATTCTTTTAAACCACATCTATAAAATAGCTATGAAAGTGAAAAGTAGAGAGAATCCCCATGTACTCATCTCCCAGTTTCAACAAAGTCACCTAGTTTTATCCACATTTTTAACATAATCATATAATTATTGCACCAGCCAAAACCAGTTTGGCTCAGTGGATAGAGCATCAGCCTGTGGACTGAAAGGTCCCAGGTTGGATTCCAGGCAAGGGCACGTTACCTTGGCACATCCCCAGTAGGGGGTGTGCAGGTGGCAGCTGATTGATGTTTCTCTCTCATCTATGTTTCTAACTCTCTCCCTCTCTGTAAAAAATAAATAAATAAATAAATAAATAAAATATATTTAATTTTTAAAAAAATTATTATACCATAAAAACACAAATTCTTTTCTTATTTTCTTAATATCACTAAATAGCTAATTAGTGGTCAAATTTTCCCCAATTACCTTAAAGATGTTTAATATAGTTCAAATCAGTAACTAAACAAGGTCAGTAACTGCATAACCCTTAAGTCTTTTTTTTAAATATATATATTTTTATTGATTTTTTTTTACAGAGAGGAAGGGAGAGGGATAGAGAGTTAGAAACATCGATGAGAGAGAAACATTGATCAGCTGCCTCCTACACACCCCACACTGGGGATGTGCCCGCAACCAAGGTACATGCCCTTGACCGGAATCGAACGATCTATCCACTGAGCCAAACCAGTTTCAGCAAGTCTTTTTTTTTTTTTTAATATATATTTCTTTATTGATTTCAGAGAGGAAGAGAGAAGGAGAGCGCGATGGAAACATCAATGAGAGAATCATTGATCAGCTGCCTCCTGCACAACCGCCACTGGGGATTAAGACCACAACCCAAGCATGTGCCCTTGGCCGGAATCGAACCTAAGATCCTTCAGTCTGCAGGCTGACACTCTACCCACTGAGCCAAGCCTGCTAAGGTCCTTTCAAAACCAACCTATGAGTGTCCCCTTTAATTTTTCATTGCAATCTATTGTTTTAAGAAATTGCCATATTATATGTTTAATGCTCATATGCCTTAAAACAGAAAGTCAGGATTTTAAACTAGTAAGATAGCTGTTATACTCTTTCATTCTGTTGCTTGTAAAGATTACTACTAAAAAATGAATAAGAAGTTATGATAACAATAGTAAGGAAAGCTTGTTTAAAAAGTATGGATCACAGATATCTTAAACTCAGTAGCCATTATAAGAATGATATCTACAGAGAAGAAACAACAAACATTTATTTGCAAGAACTTCACTTTTCTATTTTGCTGTGACAGGTGCACTAATAAGACCCTTGGACAACGGTAAAAACAACAACAAAATATTAAGTTCAATCTAAGGTTATACTAGACGTCATTTACATAATAGTTCTTAGTAATACTATAAAGATTCTGAAAGTTATTTGATTTTTAAATACTAGTTCAATTTTCAGTGTCAATGCTATGGCTCATGGTAAAAATATTCCACTTCAAAAAGACTGAACTATTTGTGTGCAAATGAAGTTAGCTCTAATAATCATATGCATTCATAGAAGGCAAATGCTGTATATGTGGGGCAAAGTGGCGGCATTAACCTCACTGAGTATAAAAGCATTAACCTAAGTTTTACTCCTCAGACACTTGAAATGTACTGCTAAGGTATAACAGGGCTCAGTTAAATAAATCAATCTTAGAAAACCTGTAGCCTTTGCCGTGGCCTGTAACCCAAAGCCAAGAGCAATACTTTAATTTTAATCCCCAGGAAGCTATGCCCCAATTGCTGTAGGATTATAACTATCATATCAGAAAAGAAAAAGCCAGCCCCAGAGCCGTGTGCGAGGCACCACCTACCATAGACCGGGGCTTGCTGATGGCCACCAGACTAGTGAGGAAGTCTTCATCGTGCAGCTGGCTGAAAACGTGGGCGTCATAGGCTACCATAATGGAGATTTCTTCCATCATCTTGCCCGCTGACCTTTCCACGGCAGCAGCTGCTGCTCAACTCCAGACCACGCTGTCCAAGGCAAAATCCTAAGGCAGCTAGCTCAGTGCCACTGCACACACCCACCTGAGTAGCAGGGGGTGGTGTCAACAGCCCAGAAGGAGTGAAAGGGGGGAAAACAGCAGCTGCTCTCACAGGCTTGTCTAGCAATTCACCCCCAGCAGAAAACCAAGGGAGGTCTCTTATCTACGGAGGAAGTATACGCGGTAAACACCTTCTGCATTCAGAAGGCAGACGCAGAAAAATTCACTTTTCGGAAATCTTCTTTAAACTTGAAAAAAAGAGAAATTAAGGTGTTTCCTAACTGAAAATATCCTAAAGGGGAAATTTTTTTTTAGTGGATTTATATTGTGTTCTTGGTAATTAGAACTTTTAAAAAGTTTATCTTCTTCAGTGTTGTTTATGTCAAGATTCTTCTTCTTGGAGGAGAAGTGGATTTTCTTCCTGCTTATTTCTTCACACTTATAGGAAATAAATAGATGGTGACCTTTAGTGTTTCAGAATGGCTTGCATTCTTGATGTAGTTAATTATCTTCCTAAGTATGAAAAAAAAAAGAGATCCTTTTTGCCCTCTGAGTATTCTATTTTTCAAAAAGTACCAAAACATAAAAATGAAATAAGGAATACAATAGCAATTAATAATCATATTCCCTTCTACCATAATGACAACACAAACATTTTAAACAGAATTCTTGATTTGGGGAACTCCGTTTCCTGTTGTTATTCAGAAAGCAGCACAAGGATCTTATTTCTAAACTGACTGCTTTTCTCCCACAAGAAAAAGTTCTCTTCATCTTTTATGTTTAACCTCAGAACTTTCTCTTAATTATCCAAATCTGCAGATAGCCAGAACTGTTGGTGCCTTCGCCACCTGAAGTGTTGTTTTAAGTACAGCTGGCAACTGTAAATGTACCTCAATGTGCCCAGAAGAAAATCCGAACGCTGCCTGTGACTATCACTTACAAGGCTGCCTAAATTACCAGGAAGTATAATAATATATGCTAATTTCATGGAAAAAGCACTAAGTAAATAAAGGGGGAGGACAAAGCTCCTTCAAATTTTTCCAATATTTATAATTAAGCTATTATCATCTCTGCTGTTTATAGATTATGACACTGCAAGGCAATGAGAAACATTATTTGCTAGATTTAGAAATCAATTTGGCAATGCTTGTCTACAATCAAATACAAACTCTGGTTGCAATTTTTGTCTTAATTACTGATAGCAGTGTTATGTTGTGTAAGTTTATTTGCTTTTCAGAAAACAAAACTTAGAATAAAATTTATAGTATTTTATTTTCTCCGGTTTTCCTGAAGTATCTTCACCTAGATTAGCATGATTACTTCAATAGTACCGTGTTCCATTTAAATACGATTAGGAGAGTTTTGCAACTGCTATAGCATTCGAGATTAAATGTACACCAATGAAAGGGGCGGGGGGGGGGGAGTGGGAGAGGGAGAGGGGGAGCAACTTATTGCTAGGAAACAGAAGCAAGTCTAATAGGCTTATTTAAACAGAAAATGCAATACTTTACATAAATCCTCAAGATGGAAACAACTTCCAACTGCGTTTGACACTAGTTGGAACCGGTAAAGCGTTTTTTACTTCCTATTTTTTTCCTACAATGCAGCTTTGTCTTTTAAGCATTATTTTCGCTACAAATCTTTCCAGCACATTTATCTTAACGCTGACTAACCAGGTAAAAATTAAATGATAGTCAGGAGACAAGATGTTCTAAGGCATCTCGGCAGCTCATACCTTTTGAATTCCTTTTTATCTTTTCAGAAGCACGTTAAAATATTCTGCAAATCTCTTCCTGCATCAGAAGATTTCCCATTATCTTGCAGACCATTTTCCAGATGGGAAAGCAATCCATCCCTCTTGCTCTCCTACTTTTCTTTGCTACAGTAGCTCAGTGCTTCCACTCTGGTATCCGAATAAGGTGCACTGACAAAGACACCTGTTGTCGAAGGTAAAGAAACTACTTCCCACAATGCCCTACTCCCTGCTGGCAACCGCCCAGGGGCAAACAAGAATTATAACCTCACCTAGCAGTTGTCAGCGTGCCCTGGGGAGCGCATTAGTGTAACAGTAGGTGATCCTGCTTAACAGCACTCATAATCCAAGAAGAAGAAAAAAGGGGCCAGGAAAACAATATCAAATAGTCTGGGTGTGGTGTATTAAGCGTAAGACATTGAGGGAATCAGGACTGTAAGAGTGCAAAATATTTTTTAAAACATAATCAAAGGTTGTAAAGACAGTTTTTAAATTACATAAACAGAAATTAACAATTACAAATAATTCAGTCCTTTTAGAATTCCACAAAGCTTTTAGGGAAATAATTAGGCATTTTTCAAAAGGAGGATTTTTAAAAATTATCCACAGGACTTTCATTCCTAAATCCCAGAGGCCCTCCATCACAGCCACAGTGCACACATTTTCTAGAGCAAGGGCTCCTTAGGATTGACTTGCATCCTTTATTGTTCCACCATACTCCACTTTCAGAATATGCAAAGGAAATTCAAATGCTTCCTTTCTTATGCAATGAAATGTCTATTGTGGTCCCCTTCTGAAAACTGATTATCTATTTTAAAAACTGTCTTTGTACAGCCCGTTTTCCGTTCCTAAAACATTTCTGCGGTCTCAGAAATACCAGCTGCAATCCCCTCCCAAACTTCGGTGGTCTTCATACAGTCATGTTCACACACCGTCCCGAGCTCCCTGGCAAGACACTTTTGTTACTCTTTCCTTCCCCGGGAGAACCTTGGCCCACTGGTCTCCCTGTTGTTTCTGTAGCCATCTACTTCACACCAAGTGACTCCACTAAAAAGGGCTGGGGGGAGTGGGCGGGGGCGAGCAGTTATCTGAGATCCAGGGTGCAGTGCCCACAACACCATTTGCTGCTAAAATTTACCTGGAGAGGATTGTATATCAAAGGGGCAGCAGACAAACACTGGCATCAGTGCTAACCAATATATGGTCCCCAGTTCAAGCAAGAGCTAGGCTGGCTGTCTGTCCCCCGGCAAGTCGTTTAACCTCCGTAGGTTTCAGTTTCCCGTGGTCATGCAACTGCGTGGGGTGGAAGAGATCGGAGGTTTTCACCCTGCTTAGAAAGAGTCAAGAGCAATGGCCCTAATTTCCCTCCACTAAATAGGCTTCTTAGGCAATTTGGAGGTGGGAATATCTTTTCAGTCTCTATCAGAATAAAATCAAAGGGTAACATTAATCCAAGATGTTAAAAGAGACTCCCCAGAGATGCTATAATATGTCTCAACAAATGCAATCTTCTGATAATACTCTTTTCCCTATAAAAGAGGACTCAATTGCAGTTGTTACACTTTTTATTAGTTAATCTTTACAGTCTTTCTATTCAGAGGCCAAACCAGCTATAAAATAATTCTCAAAAGCCTCTGGATCTCATTAAGTTAAAATGTTAACGAAGGAAACCTCTAGTGCTTTTGAAGTGCTGTTTTAAGATTTTCACATGGAAAGAGTTTACTCAGGTAGCTGATTGTGTTCCAACCATCATTTTTCTAGGATTATTTTTAACAGAACCATACCTGGGTCATACTGGATGAGTATGAGTCTGATCAACCACCTCTGGCCTTCAGAGAAAACCTATTTATCCTCAAGCGTCAGATTTGGAAACAACCAAAACAAGAAAGACCTGAATAAGATGAGCATATTTTTCTATATTTAGTCTCACCAAATGCAGCAAAGCAAAGCAAAGCAAAGCAGTTTCAAAGTAGTATTTTGTTATCCACCAGTCAAAGTAGCAAATTCATTAAAAAACAACAAAAAAAAAACCCACGCAAATTAAAAAATTATCTCACCTTGCAAGAGTGGCTGTAAAGGAACTTTTTCCCATGCCTCAAGTTCTATTTGTAGAACAAAACAACCATAAAATCAGATGAGAAGCCAAAGAAGACAGAGCTGCTGGACAGAAATATGGTCTAGAGGGCAGGAAAGTCTTCCGAGTCCCCCACCGGGACAGGGGGAGCCCTGTAGAGACTGATCATTCTTCCCCGGTGGCCCTTTTCCAATCGAGGCAGGACAGGAAGAAGCCAGAAAAATTCCTTGGCAAGTGGAATGGGGAAACTGAGACAGGTGGCTGATTCAAACTGGCCTCACCCAAGCACCTGACTCACCTGCCTCCTTTATTACACTACATTCCCTTAAGCATTAAGCCTCAGGACAATGAAGTTGTGATCAGCATCTAGTAACTTTAGGGGACTGTTATCACAGAGACAGAGATTTGGTCAACTAGAGATAACATGTGGGCCTCAGTTGTGTTTCAGCTCAGGCCCAGGAAAGCAGCAAAACCAGATGAAGCTATGCCATGCAGGCTTCAGGACCAGATGCAATGATCAATGACTCCCTACTCTTGCACCAATTAATCCTGACCCCATATGCTCATTTTGACATATTAAAGGGCACACCTAGAAACTAGATGAATACTCCATTGGGATCCTCCCCTGAGACAGCCCCTAAAATTCCTGCCTTTAGAAAACAGATTTTAAAACCTTAAGACTAAGGACCCAGTATATGCACTCTCTCTCTCTAGAACAGCGGTTGCCAACCTTTTGAACCTCGTGGACCACCAATTGGTGACCACTGTTCTGGAGCACACCCCAACACCCCACTCTTCTTTCTTCAGGTGTGTATCTTTGCTTTCCTTCTCCTACGCTCTAAGGGAATACAAGGAACTCACAACCAGGGGAGCTTTGGACAGCAGTTACACATCCTGGGCTACCCCCCTGAACCTGCTTGCAACGGCTCTTCTTTGCCTCCCTAGATTGTTTCCTGAGTCAACACAGCCCAGCTGGCTCACTTCTTCTGCTGTAGGACCCCAAGATTGAGGAATTGACTTTCCCCACTGCCTGTTCCAGGATGTGACCTTTACGGTTAAAGATTAGACAGGGAGGAGGTCAGTTCTTTACAGCTGAAGATTAGGCAAGAATGAAATCAGTCCCCAGAAACTCCCTACCTTGAGGACTTACCCAAGGGGACTGTTGATTAAGCATAGACCCTGTCATAAAACATGTAATTAACTAGCCCAGCCCCCCTTCTTGGGATTTCCTTGTTCTCTTCTTCCCCCTCCATGTGTAACCCCACCTGCGTGTGGTGTTTATTTCCTTGTTCCCTTCTTCCCCCTCCATGTGTAACCCCACCTGCGTGTGGTCTTTGCCTTTATAAACTCATGTTCTGCAGTTACTCGGGGCTCCCAGTCAGCCAGCAATGTTGCTGTCTGCCTGAGAAGCCCCTGCGCTGCGCTTGTACTAATAAAACCTCATGCTTTTTGCATCAAGTTTCGGTCTCGGCGTTTGACTTGGGGTCGTCGCCCCCTCCGTCGGACTCATCGGGGGTCTTGGGACCTTACACTGCCTCTGTGACTTTCTAAAAGGCCAAGACAGCTCTCTGAGTAGCCCACTTGAATCTTTCCTTTGAGTATACTTTTGTTTTGCATACTAAATAATCTTCTTGTGCTAGAGTTCTTGAATCTGAATTCTTTCTTTGCCGAACTCAAGAACCGAGAGCCAACATCATCACGCATTGCCATCTTTACACATTTTCCTAACTATTTCAATCTAAACATTCACGAAGTATAAATGACTCCATATTAAGAGATCAGGGACAAAATGTTCATGGCATCAACAGAGAGATAAAGAACAGTAAGAAAAGCAAAACTCTACAAGTACCTTGTTAATCACAGAAAACCAATTATTTCAAGTAGGTTTCTATTTACACTTAGAAGTGCACAATATAAAACCCAAAGATAAAAAAAATGAGAATAAGAAACCATAGAAGTAAGTATCAATAGAAGAAAGCTTTTTATATTTTGAATTTCAGAATAGTCCAGCAACACACACTGAGTTTATACAAAGGGGGGGGGGGGGGGGGGAGGCAACAGTAAAAGATAAGTGAAATCTTAGTTCTCTTTAAAATCATGCAAAGGTAAGTAAAGAAAACCATTATTCTGATGTCAAGTTCCAGCCATTCAGCTCATTATCTTTTCTATCTTTCCTAGCAATTGCTAGGCAAATTCAAAACCTCAGAAAAAACAAATTCTTAAAAAAAAAAAAATTCCCTGAGGTTAAACTAAGAAAAACCAGCGGAACATAAATACTTTACAGTTATACAAGGTATCTTACTTCCTCATTTGCATGTCACTACAAAGAATGAGGGTGAGGTAGATTCCAGACCCTGAAAGAGTAACTGCACCTCTTTCACAGTTCAAGTTTTCCCTCATTTGTAACTCTAAATCCATAGTAACTGTTAAAAACAAGACAACTGGGCCCAAAATGGAGGCACTTAAACTAAGCCTCACCCCCATGTCACCAAACAGATACTTCATTAAAATTTCATTCCTCCCAGTAATGGGAATTAAACTAGTCAATCAAGAATCACCTGATCAGCACTAGTTAGGTTATCTACCTAAAAGACCTCTAAGGAAAGTGACTTTGGCAATAACCAATCTGCTTTTTTGCCTAGTATATCCTCCTTGTCCTGCTCCCTTCAATCTGCCGGGCTGGATGCTGTCCGATTCATGAATCCTTCAATAAAGCCAATGAGATCTTTAAAATTCACTCAGTTGAATTTTATTTTTAAACACAACATATCTGCTTAAACTTTACCTAATTAAACATAAGAGTTTCAAGAGCTGCTACACACTCTCTGATATTTGCTATCATCCAAAATGAGGATGGTTTTCAACACATCTAAAAATGCAAGTATGCCACGGCTGGTTTGGCTCAGTGGATAGAGCGTCAGCCTGTAGACTGAAGGGTCCCAGGTTCATTCCGGTCAAGGGTATGTACCTTGGTTGCGGGCACATCCCCAGTGGGGGGTGTGCAGGAGGCAGCTGATCAATGATTCTCTCTCATCAATGTTTCTGACTCTCTACCCCTCTCTTCCTCTCTGTGGAAAATCAATAAAATATATTTTTAATAAATAAATAAAAATACAAGTAATGTCTCAGTGTGAACACAATACACAGCTGAATTGTAATTACAAATAACTTTACCTAATTTCTAAAGCATTTAATCATTTTTTAAAAAGTTTTAGTAACAACCAAATCAAACCACATGGATGATATTTTAGAATCATTTTTTTCACAAGATCAGAAGGCAGGTTTAGGGAAGAGCAAAACAATGTGAACTAGTTTTTATTCAAGCGTTCATTCATCTCAAGTTCTCTCTGCAGGGCTGGTAAGCCCAGCTGGAACACTGCCCTTTGCAGGGGGCCCTCAGGTCCCTGCAGCAGGTCATCGATGGCAGCTTGCAGTGGTTGACTCAAAGAAAACCCTGCAGTGAAAACTTGATGAGTTCCATGGTATGTGAATTATATCTCAATTTAAAAAAAACACACAATAGATTTTACTATGAATGCCTTTTATGTACATAAGGGGTACCTTTGTAATATTTGTAATATAGTAACATAATGACTAATATATACTAAAAATTCTTTTATAATGACAATAACCTTTAGTAAGAATTCTTCTAGCTCTCTATCTCTCTCCCTTCCTCTCAGTAAAATATCAATAAAATATATATTAAAAAAAAAAAAGAATTCACTGTCCTAGACATAGAATCTCATTTAATCATCACAAGTCAATGAGCTAGGCACTATAATTATCCATTTTATGCACGTGGTAAAACTAAAGTGTAGAGGAGCTAAGTGATTTGATTCAATTCTTACAGCTAGAAATGGAGCTGACAGAATTAAAAAACAGGTATGTCTGGCTCCAAAGCACATACCCCCCATCACTGATGGATGAGAAAGGAAGTAAGCAAACATATACTGAGAATCAGCATGTGCCAGACACCACAGCTTCTGAAATACTGGTTTCTCCTCCACATACACACAGCTCACACAATACAATACACCAGGTCTGCCAAGGAACACAATAAGCAGTGATCGGAGGGCTGTAACAGAATGAAGACTCTGCAGACAGATGGAAAAGATGGATTGGGTTTAAACAGGCAAAGTGAAATAAAATTTTTTTAAATCTTCAGGTTTTGCAGATGACATGATTCTTTTCTGTAAAATATATTTTTATTGATTTCAGAAAGGAAGGGAGAGGGAGAGAGAGAGAGAGAAATATCAATGATGAGAGAGAATCACCGATCGGTTGCCTCTTGCACGCCTCCCACTAGGGATTGAGCCCACAACTTGGGCACGTGCCCTTGACCAGAATTGAACCTGGGACCCTTCAGTCCACAGGCTGTCGCTCTACCCACTGAGTCAAACCAGCTAGGGCTGAAATAACTTTTTTTATAGGGAAAACTAACTTAGTCGGGCCAAAATGATGAACTGATGTTGGGTACAATAAGGAAATAAGGTTTCAAAGGAAGATTTGGATCAAACTGTGGTAGGGTTCAAATATCAGGTCAGCAAATTTGGAATATACTGTCTGTAGCCCAAAGGCAGTCATTAAAGTCTACAAGGTCTCTACCTTTCAAGCCACCGTCTATGTCTTAGAGGAAGGACACATGGTATAACCGTCATCGCAGGGCTCCAGGGTTCAGAATAACCTGGTGGGACACCTGACTCTGCCACATACCAGCTGTGTGACATGAGCAAATTACTTAAGCTGTCTCACCCTTGGTTTTCTCATCCATAAAATGAGAAAATAAAAGCGTTTTTGATATTATGAGGACTAATAAAATAATACATATAAAAGCCCCCCGTAAGCTGCCTGGTTCTAGAAAGTGTCTGACTGATGTTAGCTGCTGTTATTATCAATGTTAATGAAAATGATGTCTGGAGGGGTAGGATCATCTGCCAAACGGCTGCCTTTAGAAATGAGACGGGGTGTTCTCGGTGTGCAAGAACACAGTCAAGGCCTCCATTCCCCATTGCCTGGTTCAATTCATAAACATCCAGGGGGGTGGGATGAAATGTATCACAACCCCAAACCTCCACCAGTGTTCTCTGAGCAATGAAATCTTCCTAGGTCTGGTTTCATTTGGGAGCAATTTGGTCATTTCCACGAGGCCTTCTGTCAAAAATCATTGAGACAGGTTAGAGGAGGTGAAAGGGCGGCAATGCGGGTGTATGGCCCGGGGGTGAGGGGATCTCCTTCGGTTTAGCTGCCCTCTCCAGTTTCCTGACGACACTGCAAACAGTTTAATCAATGACCTCTTATTAAACTGAGCTACTGTGACAAGAACAGGGAACAAAGAGAGCATTTGTTGTATCAACGATATTCATCTGTTGTAACCTGATCAACAAAACATGGTTTACTCTGGGCTATCATATGGAATAATACATGGTCCTTCTTTATAATTGTATTATAATAAAATTTTCCACTTTTCATTTGTATCTTAGAGTCAAAAGAACTATCCCACGCAATGGTTAACAGTAGCAGCTTATCTGGAAGCTTAGCCCTGACCAGTAAAACTAATCTGCTACAGTTCAGAGATAGCTGAGCTTAATTAGGGGTGAAAGGGAAGGAGGACAGAAATAACACATATTTCACATCTACTGGGCTGGGTGGAGCTTTAACTACATTATATCTTTTGGTCTTAACAATACTGTGAAGCTGGTCTTATCATCCCCATTTTACAACCCAGAAAACCAATGCCCTAAGAGATTCAGTAATTTAAGGTCAGAGCCATGATTAAAACTGAAATGTGTGATTACAGAGGGTCTGGGTTTTCCCCCACCTACAACAGGGTCGTTATAAGATGAATGAAAGAGAGAAGAGAGTAAATTAAATTTGGAAATCCTGAAATAAAAGCTTTTATATTTCTCAAGCTGAACTCTGTATTTCTCTTATTATATCACTTCAATATTATATCCTCGTATATTGAAAATATGAACTAAAAACTCATACTGCATCGAACAGTATTATTAACAAGGCATTTGCAAACATAAAGAAAAAGAAAAGCCTGGAGGTGAAGTGCAATGCACATATTAACAGTCTGCTACAGTGGAAAGTATCTTGTGGACTGAGGAGGCAGCATTCCTCAAATGATCTGTCAGGGTGGCTTCCATGATGTTAAAAACTGACTTTTTGTTTGCTTTACGAGCAATAGTAAGTTGCTTAATTGGCTAACAGTCAAATAATAAAAAAGTTTTAATATTTTAAACAGAGGTTCTAGTAGCAGTGGTGACGATGCTCAAAGCATTCTAGTTTCATTCATTTCAATGCGAGTTTATTTTTTACTAGAGGCCTGGTGCATGAAACTCATAAACAGGGGTGTGTGTCCTTCAGCCCAGCCTGCACCCTCTCCAGTCTGGGACCTCTACCAGAATTTGGCCTAAATGGGCAGTCGGACATCCCTCTCACAATCCAGGACTGCTGGCTCCCAACTGCTTGCCTGCCTACCTTCCTGGTTGCCTCAACCACTTCTGCCTGCCAGCCTGATCATCCCTTAACCACTCCCCTGCCAGCCTGATTGATGCCAAAATGCTTTCCTGCCAGACTGATTGCCCCTAACTACCCTCCCCTATAGGCCTGGTCACCCCTAACTGCCCTTCCCTGTAAGCCTGGTCACCCCTAACTGCCCTTCCCTGTAAGCCTGGTCACACCTAACTGCTCTTCCCTGCAGGCTTGATTGCTTCCAACTGCCCTCCCTTGCAGGTCTAGTACCACTCAACTGCCTTCCCCTGCTGGCCTGATAAGCCACAACTTCCCTCCCTTGCAGGCCTGGTCCCTCCCAACTGCCCTCCGCTGCTGGCCATCTTGTGGTGGCCATATTGTGTCCACATGGGGGCAGCCATCTTATGTGTTGGAGTGATGGTTAATTTTCATATTACTTTTTTATTAACAGGATGTTCAGTTTAAAATATCTCTTAAAGTGGTCATTTCAGGTTTAAACATGGTCATAAAGTCTCATCACAGGGAATAACTCAAATATCATGAAGATCAGAAAAACAGCTAAGATCCTTATGCTTTAATTACTCTTCAAATTAAGCATAAACTTTAAAAAATATTTTTAAAACATATTTTTATTGGTTTCAGAGCAGAAGGGAGAAGGAGAAAGATATAGAAATATCAATGATGAGAGACAATCATTGATCGGCTGCCTCCAGCATGCCCCACACTAGGGATTGAGCCCACAACCCAGGCATGTGCCCTTGACTAGAATCTAAACTGGGACTCTTCAGTTCGCAGGCCGACACTTTATCCACTGAGCCAAACCAACTAGGGCAAGCACAAGAGATAATATTAGTGCCTAATGTGTTTAGTTTTAGTAGCAAATTCTAATAAGATGGCTATCTTAAGACTTAAGGACATACATATTCAATAATACATTTTTTAAATTTAAAATGTCCATTTGGGATCTAAGAAAACCTTCAAATGTTTAGGTGAAAAAGGCCTGTTTACCAGTTAACCAAAGATACATAAAGAATGAAAGGCAGCTCTGGCAAGTGGCTCAGTTTTTTGAGTGATAGATAGCCCATGCACCAAGAGGTTGCTGGTTCTATTCCTAGTCAGGTCACATGTCTGGGTTGCAGGCTGAATCCCCAGTAAGGGGTGTGCAGGAGGCAGTAAATTGATCACATTGATGTTTCTCTCTCTCTTTATCTCACTTCCTCTCTTTCTAAAAATCAATAAAAACATTTATTTTTTTAAAAAGAACAAAAAGCAAAACAAGCAGCTATCTTCAATTTCTAAAATTGCTAGCTATTCATTCTTTATTGTCTTGTCTTAATGATCCTATATTATAATCTCCAAATAGTTCTTAAATATAAGTTTTAAATGTTCAAAACTGCTGTACAAGTATTGTTTTTCATTCAAGTTAGCATGCATTTGTGGAGAATTGTAAGCATGCAATATAATATGAGATTATGATTTGCAAGACTAAAATGACCAACATTTACCTATTATTAAAATGAAAGTATAGGAACTTATTCCTACACTTAGGCTGGTCTAATAATTAAATTGACATAGAACAGGTTAAAAGGAGAAAAACAAACTTAATTATGTACATACAGAGGCCCCATAGATAAGAGATTGAAGGGCAAGTTGGGCAGTTGAGGCTTATATGCCATCCTGAGCGAAGAAACGGGGTAACAGACCAGGGAGAAGGGTAATTCACAGGATGGTAAGAAGAGCAGGCGGTTAGGCAATTAGATGTTTGTCCTATCATACACACAGGTCACTCAGACAAAATGTAATTTCTGTTGATAGCTGTCTTTCTGGGCAGGTCCCTTCTTTAAATTCCTTTAGGTAGTTAAAGAAGAAATATTTCTTGAATCTGATGCATCTTGATTGCTTTCAGCTCAAATTGTCCACATACCAAAGTGGTATATTTTGGAAAGGTTTGTTTGAAACCTTTCAGTGGTAAGACAAAAAGTTGAGAGTAGGGTAATATTTTTATATATTAGCAAATATGTATAAATAATTAGATAGTAAAACTGAATAAAGATACATGTTAAATATTAATAAAAATTTGCGGATAATTTTAGTATTTGTGAATGACAATTTCTTTTGCTTCTCCTAACGGCCAAGTAGTTCTTTGATATATCATTACTTACCCAAAATAGAAGCACATGAAGAAAATAGGTCTGAGATAGGGTAAAAATGAAGCTTTGAAAGTCATAGCAGGAAGACTGAAACCTCTGACAAATGAGTATGCCAGGACTAAGTGACAGCACATGGCAGCTGGGCAGAACCACTTCCCACCCCAAAGCCCTTAGCTCAGATACTCCTCTCAGATACTTCTGGGTCAATAACCAAAAACTAAAGTCTTTATAGGTATGTATCAACCATTTCCATTTAATCTCCAAGTATTTCCCTCTCCTAAAACTTTAATCTATTTCCTCTAAAGAAAATAGTTTTGTGGCATTAAAAACATAATATTGTAGAATTCTGTATTCATGAATTAGAAACCATTACTTTACTCAGCGTATGTCATTGTTAGGGTATTCTGTTGAAAACAAAATAACTAAAGCAAATGATGAGTACAGAGCAATGTTAGTACGAGGGTGATGGGAGAAAAGAGACATTCACATTAAATATACTGTATTTTTTGTTTTGTTTTTGTTACAAACAACACATATATATTATTAATGCAGAAATTAGAATAAATTCCAAGCGAAACAACTCCTCCCTTGTCCCCCAAACACCACATTGTCGTCCATGTCCATGAGGTCTCTCTTTTTTTTCTTTTAATGGTCAATAAAGAAACATATAAATTTAAAGTAAATAAGTCCTTCAAGCCTTTACTGGATATGGGCTTATTAGTTATTTTGGTGGTTGCTAAGCAACGTTCTCTTCTGTAGGCCTAAAGCTCATGAAATTATAAGGTTTTCAGAAAAAGATAAATTGAATGTAAAATTAGGGAATGGCATTTAAAAAGCAAAAAGGGAAAAGCATTAACTTGCTAATCAGGCTGACAGAGAGAGTTAGTGACTTGCAACAGTGGTTAAACATTTTGTTTTCCACAGCACCGAATGGAGTGGCCCTTTCATAGACTAATATTGTAATAGTGATCATTATATTCACCTCTACACTCAACAGCCTAACTATTTTGAATATTGCAAATTAAATCCGATCAGAATACTCCAATTACTGCTACTAACAGTGATCTTTATGGATCGCTTTCTCTAATAGTTATTTTCCTCAAATCCCAAGTTTCAGGATATGCCACAACCCTGGTTTAAAGTAACATGAAATAAGTAAAGCCACAGCTTCATGATGCTGCTTAAACTACTACATCCCTGAAAAGTTTGTTCTTTAATACAACATTGTGGAATAATTCATAATTCTTCTTACAGGAACTACTTATGTCAACTCATTGAGTAAAAAGGAGTGCTATTTAATCTATTAGGTATAATTATGGAAACGTTTTTAAAAAGGAAAAAGGCAGATAACTGAAAGGAAAATTACTGTAGAATTTCAACTGTTGTGGAAGAAAAGATAGGAAGTCAAATACAGTTCTATCATTTTGAGGATTCAGGGAAAATTTCCCACTCAACCTAGTATTTCTCTTTTTCCTCATTTATTTTTACAGAGAGAAGGGAGAGAAGAGAGGGATAGAGAGCTAGAAACATCAATGAGAGAGAGACATCGACCAGCTGCCTCCTGCACACCCCATACCAGGGATGTGCCTGCAACCAACGTACATGCCCTTGACCGGAATCGAACCTGGGACCTTTCAGTCCCCAGACCGAAGCTCTACCACTGAGCCAAATAGGTTTTGGCTTCCTCATTTTGTAAAAACAGTTCTTTTTTTTCCTTTTTCCTTTTTTTAAAATACACTTTATTGATTTTTTTAAGAGAGGAAGGGAGGATAGAGAGTTAGAAATATCAATGAGAGAATCATCGATCAGCTGCCTCTTGCACACCCCCTACTGGGGATGTGCTGGCAACCCAGGTATATTCCCTTGACCAGAATTGAACCTGGGACCTTTCAGTTTGCAGGCTGACGCTCTACCCACTGAGCCAAACCGGTTTCAGCTCCTTTCTCATTTTTAAAATCATGTTGAGAGCTGTGTAAATGGCGTAGGATTTCAAGTGCCAACCCCTTATACACACAGTCTGTTCCTCCCTGAGTTTTCTTAAAGCCAAAATGAACAAAGCTTAATACAGAGGTGATGAGGGTCAGCTTTAATAAACAGTCAATGAAAAGAACCTAGAAGTGCGAGGAATATTTTATCTTCACGAAGGAGAAGAAAAATGTATGTGTCTGGGTTGTAACTATTCCTTGTGTTAGTTCTGCAACCAAAACACTGTGATCTTCTTATTTTAAAACAACAGCACTGGACTTAATGATTGGTTCAATTTTGGCTTAGCAGTCATTGACTACACTTTGAAGCATTATGTGAGAATTGTTATCTATGAAAGAATCACACAATCTTTAAACCTGCTCAGGTCAGACACATATCAGCTAGTAGGAACTTTTAGTTCTTCCCCTGTTTTCCCATAGTAATAACAGTGCCTCAGACCAAACTCAAAAATCCATTGTGGCCGAAACCGGTTTGGCTCAGTGGTGGAGCGTCGGTCTGCGGACTGAAGGGTCCCGGGTTTGATTCCGGTCAAGGGCATGTGCCTTGGTTGCGGGCACATCCCCAGTAGGGGGTGTGCAGGAGGCAGCTGGTTGATGGTTCTCTCTCATCGACATTTCTAGCTCTCTATCTCTCTCCCTTCCTCTCTGTAAAATATCAATAAAATATATTAGAAAAAAAATCCATTGTGAAAATCTAATTGTCTAAAGAGGGGCAAAAGGCTAGGAACAAGCAAGGAGTTTGTAATGACATGTGTGGTTAAGATGTGAGTTTAAATGGCCTTCATTTTGTTTTCAACACCTATCAGAATTAAACATGAAGTAGACACTCCAAATTCTAGAACACTTATACTGAGTCACAAATACAAAAGTTTCTCAACTTGGCACCGTAACTTCTGGGAAGAGTAATTGTATTGCTGTAGGGAGCTGTCCTATGCCCCTTAAGGTGTTTTGTACCATCCCCGGTCTCTGCACATTGGATACCAGTAGTACCCATCCCCCAAGGTTGTGACAGCCCCAAAATTTCTAGACATTTCCAAATGTACCCTGGGGACAAAACTGCCCTGAGTTGAGAACCATAGATATATAGTATATTAAAATTATGGGGAGGTGTCTTATTTTTTTAAAAATCTGAAATTGACCTGGAACCATTACACTTTCAAAAATAATTTCTAGGTTTTCAGATCCTGCTGATGTTGCCGCAGGCCCTATGAAAATTATCAATAAGTGAGTCACTGATTAACATCTGTGAACTTAATTTTACTTTGACAAGATCTTTGCTTCATAGATTACAACCAAAATATTTAAATATTCTTTTCATTTTTTAGCTTTATTGTTGTATAACTGACAAAAATTGCATATATTTAAGGGCCCTAATGAAAGCAAGAGCTTTTCTAACCTTTGGCCTCTGTATAGGACACGGGGATCCCATCTTCCACAGAGCGCAGGAAACTCCCAGGTCTAAGTAGGGTGGAAACAAGCTTCCTCCAGCATCTTTTAGACTGGAGAAGTTGCAGGCTTGAATGGGGCCATTGGAACGGTCCATGGTTCAGACTTGCTATAGACTCCCAAAATAGAAATGGACTGTCTCTAATACTAAAACATATGACCTAAACACAATGATAATATGACAGCCCACACATAATGAAAAATCAAGCTTTCCTCCAAATGTGATTTTAGGTAATGTGTTCTCTTTATTGAGAATATCAGACTTTCAAGAGGGTTGGGATAGGAGAGAAAAAGAGAACACTGAAAAAAGCATTTAAAAAAAAAAAAGAACATTTACATTGAGTATTACAGTCAATTCTTAATACGCAAGAAGTTTTATTTCAAATTCACTGGTGGAATCTATAAATATATCACTCATTTCCTGGTTGCTTAGGCCATTAAGGGTCTAATCTATTTCCTGAGCTGAAACTAGCTAATGGAAAAATATTTAGAATAGTAATCATCTAGAGAGATGGGCACTTGGCAGCTGTTCACCCAAAACATATTCTTGGTCATAATTCCCTTCTGTAATTGACATGGTTTCTACAGGAATAATCTATTTTTTTTTTTAACAATGAAAGGCCTTTGCTAATAAAACATGGTAAGGTTCCCTTTCTCTATCCCTAATGTTTTATGAAAAACTGAATTTACTTCCTATCTTCCCTTAAGAGGAGTCATAGCATGACAAATAGACTGATAAATAAATAATTAGAAAACAATGTAAGAGTATGTCTAACTGGCTAATCCATTGGCCAAAGATTTAGAAGGGGTTGTTCTGGTTAGAAGAAAATATTCTGACATATTTTCTATCTCTCCCAAGTGTTTACCATGAGAAACCCTATGACATCTATTATTGGATGTCTAAAGGGAGAAAAGATATTTCTCAGTGTTGATTTGATTACTATTTTAATATACAGTATGTAAATTTAATTATAAGTGATTGTTAACTAGGCAAGGAAGGGAGAGGTGTTTGAGGTCTCCAACAACTCTGCTTTGCAAGGAGGGTGCTATTAGCAGGTGAGAATAAATAGCTGCAGGAGTAAAATCTTTAGTGGGCCAAACATAAGGAAAGGGAGAGTTATTTTACATAGAGAAAAGGAAGCAATTAATCCTTCAACACTTCCTCATGCCTCAAGCATATCAAATTCCCTCACTCCCTGTAAAAACCTCCTAACATCCTAATCTACATAAATTGCCTAGTCACATATGACAGCAAATGTATACAGAAGAAAGATGAGAAAAGAAAGGAATGAGAATAAAATTAGGTCCTTGGTGTCATCTTGAAAGAAAATTAACATCTTTTAACATGATGCTGGCTGCTGAAATAGTAACTCGCAGAATATTGGTGATTTAGAATAACAGCTTATTTTGTTCATGGGAAGTTCAGCTGGCAAGAGGGTGGGGTTGGGGGTTGCATTCAGAACTCTCACTGATGGAGATTCTATCATCTTCAACGTGTGGTTTCCAAGTCAATTTGGATGCCAATATCCAAAGGGCACAAGAGGTAGAGCACATGGAAGCAATATGGGAACTTAAAAAAAAACCCCAACACAGCCAAACAACAACACAGGAAGAAATGCACATCACTTTTACTCTCATTTCCCTGCCAGGACTGTCATATGATTACATCTGACTGCAAAGGAGGCTGGGAAATGTAGTGTAGCTGTATTAGCAGGAATAAAGAAAAATAGGTTTGGTGTCATTAGCCAATCTCTGCAGTGTCTTTCCCAGACTATTATACCTTATCTGCAAATACACTCAGATCTTATTCTCAGGGATGTAAATTTAAATGGTATATTTATTCCAATAAAATTCTACTACTTAACATATTTCCCTTCCAATAAAAATTACTATAAAATGAATATAGCCTACAAAAGATACATTTTCATCACCATTACACACTGGCTTATTTAAAGATGAGCTTAACTACATAAAATATGTTTATATCTCTTTAATTTTATTATCTTTACTTCTGCCTTTAAAGTGGCTCTCTATTTTTACATTTTCTCAATATTATTTTTCATAGAAGTCAGATAATCTCTTGAAACCTTTTTAAGAGATTTATATTGTACTTAGGATGAAATAAAAAATCTTAAACAAGACCTGTGAGCTTCTGCAAGAATCTGGTCTCTGTCTTCTTCTCCAAACTCATTTAGCAGCACTGATTTTGCTCACTCTGTACCAGTCTATCAGTTCCCTGAAAAGATGAACGGCCTTTCTGCCTACGGGCCTTCTCACATAGCATTTCCTTGGTCAGAGGGGTTTTATATTTTCTCTTTACCATGGGGAATGGAACTGATTCACTCCCGCACCGAGGCCAAGGCAAGCAATGAACCGCTCTGCAGAGGACGGGCTTCCCCCAGTTCCCCTGGAGACAGAGAAGCCCACTGGAGGCCATGCTGTGTCTTTGCGTCCTGCATGAGTTCTGGTAAAACTCAAGATCTAGGCCACCAGGAACTGGCAAATACCCAAATAACAAACATGGTTTTAGAATTCACTTATACCTCAAGATTCAGCTTTTCACAGGATTTGTGGCTTCTAAATTTTTTCCTTACTTTCCCACTAACTCAGCCATACATTTAAAACTATTCTATAATTATTTTATCCAGGACTTTTAGAGGTTCTGTACGGAGGGTAGACTGACATCTAGTCTACTCTTTTGCCAGAAACCAGAGATCTCCGTCAGCATACTTTGCCCACCTCTTCAGCAGGCTAGCTCCTGTGAATCGTGGGCACCGCCTCAAACAAGTAGTCCTCCACCCTCTTCCCCAATCTAAATGAGCTTCTTTACTACTCTCTCTCTTGCAGCACACTTCCCTTTTCCTTTGTAACCCTGATCACAAGGACAGGAATCTTGTCTGTGGTGATTATTACTAAATAAAGCACCTGGCACAGTGCTAGGACACAGGAGCTGTACAAGAAATCTTAACTACTCATTAAGCAAAAGAATGACTGGAGGAAATTTAATATAACCATAGGGAATCAGAGTAGTTTTAAATCATGTAAGTGACCTATAGATATTGGCAATATAGATATTGGCAACATTTAAATATTGACTGCCTTTAAAAACTATGCAGTAAACTAAAAGGTTAATAAAAAAATATATAGTGAGGAGAGGAGAGGTAGTAAAATACAGACTCTGAAACCAACTGCCTGGATTCAAACTTCAGCTCCATGCCTTATCAGCCAAGGGGCCTTTGGTAGAAACTTAAACACGCTGTGCCTGTTTTCTGATCTGTAAAATCGGGACACTATGAGTACTTCATGATAAGGTGGCAAATCAATGATAACCATCTAGGCTTCCAAGGAAGTAGGGTATCAAGTAGTTGTGGCTGTTATTGCAAAGACAATGCTAACCAAAGGTACAGTCAAACAAAAATGGCAACTTGCATAGAACCACAAGGGAAAACATGTAGGAATGGCAAACTGTAGAAGGCGGTGTGTGTTACAGATGTGCCAGCAAGAGGCAGGAGCACACACCTGGGGGAGGCAGGGAGGAGCTGGCTCAAGGGCGTCCACGGCCAGCCTGTAGACATGACAGACTGGTGGTCAGGGGAGGAGGGGCTGCTGGAGAGAGCCTGGATGGCCTGCCTTCTTCTACAAATGCTCAGAGCATGCTGCTCACTCGATCCATCACCCACTCTCTGAGGGAACGACATCTTTGGATCTGATTTCAGGCTCAGCTCATTGAAACTAGTTGGGAGCACCTGCCAAGGAGCATGATTAAGTTGTGTGCCTTCTGACAGCAGCAAGTTTCTCCAGGCATTAAAGGCAGTTTGCCTAGTACAGCAGTTTTCCTGAGATGCAGTACTCTATTCATGGACCCTATTTTTCAAAAGACAAAACACTAGATCTTTCCCATTTTCTTTGTTCCTTTTAAACAGCATTTGTCTTCAGATATTGAGAATAATACATTACACAGCCTCCTCTCATGTGCTCATTCCCCACCCCCAGATCCTGGGTCCATCTGCGATGAAGTCAATAGAGTTGGGATTTTGTGATACTACACTGAAGACAGGTCTGATTATTTTTATAACGAATAATGTTCTACCCTCTTTCAGAAGGTGTAAATCTAGTGTATTTTTCAGTCGCTCTGAGACCACATGCCCAGGGCCCTCATGAAAAATTTACATCAAGACGAGTTTAACTACATCACCTATATTAAGATTCTAAAGTTACATCTGCAGGGATAAAATGACTAAAGCTGAGCGGTGAGATGAACTAGGTGAGGATTGGTAAGACGAGCCTGCTTTGCCAGGCAGATAACTCCGGTGAAAGTGTGCAGAGGAAACTGGAGAAGATAAGAACTGAAGCCAGAGAGCCTGGTTGGTCTGAGGTGGCTTTAAAGTCCCATCCAGGTTAGGGGCCTGAAACCATGACTTCTAAGGCTCCGAGAGATTCCACTTTGTCAGACAATTCTCTTGATACTTTTCCCTTATAGGGGTAATGTCTATGATTTGACTTATACAATGGCCATCCTAAAGTTTGGTGAAATATTTTAGAATAAAAGGTTTCATGTAAACAAATGAAGTCCTTATGTTCCATGTAGTATTCAAATTATGTTATTGCCTAAGATACTTCTTCTATTATCATAAAATATAGATATTCTCCTATCAATGGGCATCCTAATAAGATATAACTTATTTACTTACACAACTCACTTTCTCTTTCAGGAAAGGAGGGGACTTAGGGAGGTCGTGGCTTATATAAGATGTGATACAGTATAAAGGCAGGACTCTAAAGAAGTTAATGCAATATGAACATATGAGAACAAGGTATATAAGATAAATTAGAACTTTCAATAAGCGAATATACATGCCAGAGAAACTTCCCTGCCAACCAAGCAGGCTGATGGAAGTGGAGGGCAAAGTCGTGAAGAAGAATACGATCTTTTTATATAATCTCAGAGTTTAGGAGACAATGGGAGGAATTAGGCAGGCAGACAAACACAGGACACTGTCATGTGTTAGCAGATCTTGGAGATACAACTCTGGTTTGCCTAGTAACATTATTTTCAGAAGAATCTGTTGACTATGATGAGAAAGGCATTGTCAAGAGCTAGGAGGAAGTACAGCGATGCTAGGGTGAGAGATAACAGAGGGAGATGCAGTACCTGAAAAAGAAGGAAACACCACATAGAAAACATTGATAAATGTGTAGAATCTGTGCCAAAGTCAAGAATGCAAGCATCCCCTAGCCTAAACAACATAACAAAACACTGGGTTTTACCACCTCTTCAAGAGATATGTACTTCAAGATTAATAATAATAATAATAATAATAATAATAGCAACTACAAGAAGTATTTGAAAGACACTATGTGAACTACATATTATAGTGTTTGGGGCAGAAAGTTGTACAGGCAGGGAAAAGGCAAAATTCTAGACATTCTAAATGAAAGAAATAGCTCTCTCTCACAGGCAGCAGCAATAGAAAGACCCCAAGCCAGACAAATCGACAGTGGGAAAAGATTGCCCATTTAATCACAACTTTCAACTACAGCAAGAAATATAATTTTCCACTCAGCAGTTTGTTTGCCTTTAAGTGGAGCTTTGGAAAAATGGGACAAACAGCAGTTGGAGATAGGTGAATGACATTAAAAATTTTCACTATCTTTTTTAGGTTGAAATTCTCACTTATATGTTTTTTCATCATTTCAAAAAATAAAAATTTTTTCTCAGGGTGGAAGAGAGGAGAAGAGAAAAAGGCATAATAACAAAATAAGTAGATTCTCCAGAGAATTAATGAGATTCAGTTAGTTGACAGCTATATGCTAAATGGGTCCATAAGTTGGAGAAACAGGAATATGAAAAGCTAAGTATAATGGAATTATACTCTACAGTGCTCCTGGAGTGGAGGGTCTATGGAAGTGTTTGGAATACTAACCCCCAGCATCTGATGGCCCAGCCTTCTTAACCTATTCTAAACCCCGAAGACATCTACATTTTTTTATCACCACCTAAATTAGTTCCACTGAAGGGAAACAAGGGAAGAGAGAAACATCTCTGTTTTCTTGTCCAAATAGAAACCCAAACACAATTTATGAAACATATTTTAACTTTAATCTTTAATATGAATTCAAGTAGTAAAAAAAAAATCGAAGAACTGTGAATTTCATAAATAGTTGAGGGAAAATATTTATTACCACTATCTCCAAACAGTGAAGATGAGTTTGAATTTTATTCTCCAACACAGATACACATGAATCATAGTAACTGGATAAAAGGTAACTGGCAAAACACTGCAGAAAGGTCTATGAAATATGAACAATCCCGTTTAAGAGCACAATCATTAGTCTTACTAAGACCTTAGAAAACTGCTGAGCATGAAACTGTTGCACAGAAAATACTTAATAGTTTGAAGGGAGAGAAACTACCAGCTAGAACAACGGTCCTGAAGTGTTATTTTGCTGTTAATTCTATGTGGTAAGCTCTGACACAGTAACAAGCATGAATGCATATAAGGGCATAATGCTTTATTTCTATGGTTTATTCTTTCTTTTTCGAGAGAGAGAGAGAGAGAGAGAGAGAGAGAGAGAGAGAGAGAGAGAGAAAGAGAGAGAGAGAGAAAGAGAGAGAGAGAGAGAAAGAGAGAGAGAGATTCCCATATAAAAAATTATGTCTATTTTACTTTTCTTTGGGGTATATGGATTAGCATATTTTAATGAGATATATGGATTAGCTCATGAGACAATAGCCAGGGTCACCCATCATTTTAAAATGTCTACATGGCTTTCTCAGTAAACCGAAAGAAAATAACATGCAGAAGTGGGTGTGATGGTAGAATAAAATGACAGAAGTAAATAAAGGAGATCAATGCATTCCAGCTGAGTCAGAACAGCTGGAGAGGCTGAGCTTTCTGCATGCGGAGGGGACCTGGGCCTGGGCATCTGGCGCTCTGGCCTGTTTTCTCCACATGTTAGTAATGGTTTGAGAGCCTGTCCAGCTGTAACATGTTCCCCGCTCATTCCCACGATGCATGACTTACAAGAGGCGAGATCAAACTGTATGAATGCCCGTTTGGGGGAAAAACAAAACCAGTGTCCCAAATCTGAGGCGCACTGAGGATCATGAATGTTAATAAAAGTCTCCAAAGAAAAAAGAGGCAAATGTTTTGATATAGAAACTTCTCCATTATCAATTTGTTTGTTATCATGTCTCTGTATCCTATAACATAATAAACATTTCTCCAGCAGATTATGAAGCTTTAAACCAAATATTCCCAACTTTGGTTGTCAATGTAGAGCCTTTACAGGAACTGAACACAATTGAAAATGAGCCTCTTCATGGTGCACAGAACGGCACACATTTTAGTTGCATGGAGTCCACAAAAGCTTCTGTGTGGCCTCACTGCTAATTCTAAGTAAGCCTCCATTTGAGAGATTACATTTTTGTTTACACACAGCAACAATAGCCAGAAATAAATAGAAAGCAGCATGAAGAAACTAGAGGAAAATTGCTTTTAATACAAATATTCTTTATAGTGTTGCTCTAGTGTGAAAGTTACTTCCAACTAGTCAAGTTCAAATCTATGGTTGCAAATATGAAAGTGTTAAGAGGAAAACATAGTAATTTATAGCCCCAGCCGGTTTGGCTCAGTGGATAGAGTGTTGGCCTGCAGACTGAAAGGTTTCAGGTTCGATTTTGGTCAAGGGCACATGCCCGGGTTGTGGGCTTGATCCCAAGTAGGGGCATGCAAGAGGCAGCCAATCAATGATTCTCTCATCATTGGGGTTTCTCTCTCTCTCTCCTTCTCCCTTCCTCTCTGAAATCAATAAAAAATATATTATTAAAAAATAGTAATTTATAGGTAAACAAATTTACCATCTCACATTAAAAACATGATTTGTGAGAGGCAATATCAAATTGTATTAATCCACTGTTGGAGATGGCATTGCTGTCCACCACAATATCTAGCTAGGAAACTGAGCTGGAAGCAGAGCTTAGAAATTTCGGAGGCAAGTAGCTACCATGGCAACATTTTGTCACTGATGGCTACCTCTCCAGCACAGGGTAGGAAGGCATTTCTGGTATGCAGAAGGAAGATGCCCAGGCAGGACTTTGTTTTAGCCACTAGGGGCCCTTCTCGTTTCCCTGGCTCTTACTAGTATTGCCTCTGCCATCTTTGGTTTTTCTGTCTCCAATTCATCTCAATGCATTAACCTCAGTTAACAACAGAAAAACTTAAGCACAGGTCAGTATTATATTCCAGTATCCCTAAACTGTTTTTAAAATGTAAGAATTTTAGAGAAAGATGCTCTTTTTTTTTAGGTGAACACCATCTTGGATCCAATGTTCTCTGTCACCATTCTCTCTGTTCACGGGGTTCAACTGTTCTTTGTACTTCTTCCCCACCTCCTTTCCTTGTGGTCTCTCAGTTCCCACCTGTCTTCATGTGCTTTTCTACAGTCAGGCTCAATGACCCGTCATTCAACCACTCTCTGGCTACCAGCCTCATCTCCTTGACCCTGTGGTGTGCTGGGTAATCAACAACCAGTTCCTGACCCAGTTCCTCAGAAGTGACTGTTAATATTCAAAACCTGTGTGAGCCAGTTAAGTCATTGGCACCTTGAGATTGGCCACTGTAGGAGAATTCATATATAGAAATTGGCAAAAGTTACCAATCAGGGATTTTCCTTTTGCTCATCCCTCTCGTTCCCCCAAGATGTGGGGAAACATTGTCCTGGCCCCATTGCCCTTGCTTTGCCTCAACTCTGAGTAAAAATAACTGTCTGCTTCTCTCATGCATACATGCGGGAGTATTTCAAGAGAAACTCACAAGCATTGCAGATTTTTGCCACTATGAATTTATTATCTCCAACAATTCTTTTGCATTTTCCAGTTAGTTCTTCTATTCTCTACCATGTCTATCTAAAAGCTTTTCCATGTTCTTTAAACTTTTCACTCTATATTCCTTTCAATCTAGAATCTGCTTAGCTGAACTAACAGAAACCTTTAAATGGAATATTTTCAACTTGGTCTTTACCAAACTGCACATTCTCTTTATCCCCATCTATTCCTTGCTCAGTCCTTCTTGCTGTAATGGAAGAAAGGCCCATTCTTCTTCTTCTTCTTTTTAATGTTTGCTTTTAATTGATTTCAGAGAAGAAGGAAAAGGGAGAGAAAGAAATATCAATGATGAGAGGGAATCATTGATCGGCTGTCTCCTGCATGCCCCCTACTGGGGATCAAGCCCGCAACCTGAGCATGTGCCCTGACTGGGAATGGAACCCGGGACCCTTCAGTCCACAGGCCGACGCTCTATCCACTGAGCCAAACCAGCTAGGGCAAGGCCCATTCTTTTGGGTCTAATCCTGTACCTTCTCAGAAGCCTGTCTCTGCTATCTTCCCCTTTCTTAATTGAACCTTCAATTTTTCTCTTTCTATGGGCCTTTCCTTCTTATTTGAAGATGGAGTGCTCTGGTCCTTAGATATCAGCCCTCATCATTCTCTAAGCTAAGGTCACACTGGGCTACTCTTGGTTTCATACACATCCCTCCCTTCTTCCCTCTCACCTCACAGGGTTTACATTTGCTGTTCCTTCAGTCGGGGATGCTTTGTAATCTCAGTTTAGGAAAGTGTTCCCTAAGTCACAGAGTCAAAGACAGGTCCCTTTGCTCTTTGCTCTCCTGTATTCTTATATCTCTTTTGAACATTTATCTCACTTTGTAACTGTACATTTATTAAGGTGATTATCTAATTGTCATTTTCTGCACAACAGTATAAACTCCATGAGGCCAGAGAGCATATCTGCTTTTTTCAATCTTGTATTCCCTGGGTTTAGCACTGCCTGGAATATATTAAGTGCTCAATGAAGAAATTGATTCATTTAGCCTTTTTTTTTTTTTTTAACATTTAAAGACTCATCCTTCCTATCCTCCAAAAATCCATCTCAAGCTGATGTCTACTTATATTGCCTCTTGTACTCTATTTTGCAGGCTGTCTCTTCCATCCTCCATGTTCTTCCCATAAGAACCTTCTTAGAAGAGCTGTTTCATTCTCCTTTTTCCATTTACTCATCCTCCATATATTGCTTGAATCACTGGCTTTTATAATTCATCATCCACTGAAATCATTCTCAATAAGGCCATTAAGGACATCTTTATCATTAACTATTGCACAATGACCACTTTCCAATCCTGGGTATCTTATATGACCTCTAAGCACTTTGCAATATCTTCCTAAGTGAAAACAGATACAATTCCCCTTAGTGTTCACACTTCATACTCTTCTGGGTTTTCTCTGCCTTCCTACTCTTACTGGCTTCTATTACTCAGCCCATCTTTTATGTATAAATGCACCTACTCTCAACCCTTCTCTGGGTTCCTCTATGAGAATTCATCCATGGTTTCAATACTGATGACATATAAGTATCTACTTTTTCACTCAGATCTCACTTCAATATCCTCCTGCCTACAGGACATTTCTATGTACTTGGACATAAATTTGTGGATATACACCACAAACTTAACATGTTTAAACACAACTCATTAGCTTTCATCCTAGTAATTTGGTCTCCTTTGTTTATCCCGTTTGCAGTGATTACTACCAAGTTGACTAAGAATCCTGGATGTCATCAGTGTCTGTTGATTCTCTCTGTGGAATACCTTTGGAATTGGTCTACATTTCTCCAGCCCATAACAAATGCCTGGGTCATTTCTCACCTGGATGGTCTGTCACCAATATAGAACCTTATCACTTTCTATCCATCCTCCACATAGCAGCCAGAATGTCCCTACTCAAATAAAAATATGATTACTTCTGTCTCCTACTTAAAACCTCTCAAGGCTTCCCACCGCCCCTAGGATAAAATCCAAATTGCTTACCATGGCCTTCATGGCTCTGCCCAGCTGTCTGGCTGCTGTTTACTTCTCTAGTCTTCTGTTCACTCCCCTCATTCCCTATTCTCCAGGCATGACCTCTAGCTTGGGTCTTGGACTGCTCCCTCTGTTCTTACCTCTGGGCCTCTGCATATCCTTTGCAGGGAACATCCTACCCCCTGCCTCTACCCACAACTTAAGTCCTGACAATACTTGAGGTTTCACCTTAACTCTACTTCCTCTGAGAAGTCCCCTTGCACACAACAGGCATTCAATAAATTACCTTTCTTTCCTAATTGCCGTGTTTTAATTTAATGTCAGATTTTGTGGTTTTGATTTTACTCAAGCTATTTTATAAAACACAAACAAAATAGACTTTATAATGACCTACCAACAGAATATTTTGAGTAATGTGATAAATCTTGCTATTAAAGAAGCCCATCATAATATGTCCAAGGACACATCACCCAAGGACATTTTCCCATTGATGTTTTTTAGAGAGAGTGGATGAGAGGGAAAAACAGAGAGAAACATCAATTTGAGAGAAACACATCAATTGGTTGTCTTCTGCATACACCCCAACCAGGGCCAGGCCTGGAGAGGAGCCTGCAACCAAGGTACATGCCCTTGCCTGGAATTGACTGGACCATTTGGTCTGAAGGTCGATGCTTTATCCACTGAGCCAGAGTTTTTAACTATAAAGTAATATTTGAATGATGATGTTAAACAAAAGCTGACTTCCCAGTAAAGTGCAAGATATTCATATATTAAGTATTAAGTAACCAAATGACTTTTTCAAAAAGGCTGACAAGTCAGCATATTTCTGATGTTAGCCTG
Organism: Vespertilio murinus; assembly: GCA_963924515.1. Classification (NCBI taxonomy): domain Eukaryota; kingdom Metazoa; phylum Chordata; class Mammalia; order Chiroptera; family Vespertilionidae; genus Vespertilio; species Vespertilio murinus. The sequence continues at coordinate 17,611,229 of OZ004719.1, read as the reverse complement.
GCTGAAACCATAGGAGCTGAGGGAGATAGAATACTTTGAAATCATGTTAGTTAAATAAGAAAAAATAAACACCAAAAGATATTCCTGATATTTATCTAATCCACCATGGTTCAACAATACATCCTGTTGATACAATCAGAAATGAGCCACAAACAGAGGTAATGAGTTAATTTTTACTTTCAACTGTTACACATATTTTAAAATCAGTCCATTCACTGAAATCTCTGATCACCTAGAACCTTAAAGTTAGAGGAAGTGATTAATTTTGTTGGGAAATTTAATGAGAACACTAAGAAAATACAACTGTTTGTAAATACTAACTTTGAAAAGAATTAAAATACAGAAAAGATTTTTTATGACTTTGATAAAATGTTATCTGTAGATAAGAATTGTGCATTCAATATTTTTGCCTGTCCCACGCCTGCCGTCACCTGTGTCTGTGAACGCTTTGTCTAACACGTTTCCTAAAATCTCCAGTAGACAGCATGCACTGCTTCAGTGAGGGCCTCGTGACCCACGTCCTTAGCACATTCCCATTTCCATTATTCAGTGTGGCACCTCATCCTCCACACACTCTCACAGGCTGCATGGGTTTGGAATGGGACAGGGGGAGGAGGTACAAACAGTGGGATAGGCGTTAGCTTTTTTTTCAAAACTATAAATCATTGTGAAAATAATTTAGTAGATTGTAATTAGTTTTTTTTTATTTGGAAATTTTTCTTGGGGGAAGGGGAGAAGTTTAAAATGAAGTAGAATACAACACAGTGAAAGAGAAAACATCAGAGTGCATCATGTATTGTAAGAGTAGTCTCTTTTCGGGTATGTGTGTGTGTGTGTATGTATGTAATGGGTAAATCATGGTGACAAGTGTTAATAATACTGTATTGCATATTTGAAAGTAGCTATGATAGTGGATCTTGAAAGGTTTTACCACAAGAAAAAAATTGTAATTATGTAAATATTTAATCATTATGTTATACACATGAAATTAATGTTTTGTCAATTACACCTTAACTAGAGGCCTGGTGCACAAATTCATGCATGGGTGAGGACTAATCGGGTTGGCTGGGGGGAGGGGCCATGTGTGGTTGGTCGGCTGGCCCCGGGCTCTGGTCAAACTCCGGTCAAACCCCCTATAGAGGGGACAATTTGCATATTAGCCTTTTATTATATAGGATATTTTAAAATGGTGTCCTGTGAGACTGTTTTAAATATCAAATAAAATCACTCTCCTTAGATAATGTAAAACAAAACAAAACAAAATAGCAACCTATTATTACTTCAAAAATAGTTACTTTATATCTATCCATTCATGGGCAAATAAATCACTCTGGTTGTACCTAGCCCTTTCATTCCAGGAATGGTCCATTCAGATAATATTTTGGACTTGTTTTCTAACAGTCTATTTCTGCATCTCTCAGGTTCCATATTTCTGGCTTGACAATTGCTAGTTATCTCCATCTTTTGAGGAACTTCATAAAATACAGTGGGAAAGTCTTTCCCTGTGAGTTTCATATTTTTGGATGGTTTTTCTGAATTTTTCACTCTAAATGATTTTCCAATGCTATGAGATTTCTCTTGAAAACATTTAACTTTCCACCTTACTTGTACCTCTTAACTCTCTACTCTTTTATTCTTAGAAATGGATGTTTTATTTTAATAGATTCCTACAGCATTGCCCCAGTTTCTAACACTTTTCTATGACAGCTCTGGAATAATCAGCTGGCTGAAGAATACACATCAAACTTACCACCCACAAAAATCAATCAAAGCCACTATGACCACTGGAATGCATTTGCAAGGTCTACAGATACAGGTGGCTCACACTCAGTCATTGGCCCAGCCTAACAAAATAATCAGCCAGACGCTTTAAAGGTTGGCAGTTCATGATGAAGACTTCAAAGGTCTACCTTTCTTAGTATCTTTAGGAAATTATTTCTTTGAATATAGAGTTCATTTGAAAGACAATATATATTTTAATCAGTTATTTACTTTCAATATTGATTTGTACATTTTAACATTTAGAATTTATTTTAAGTTAAAATTCAGGAAAAAAAAGTGTTACAGTGAGTTTGGTGCTCAAGTGAAATCTATGTCAAAGTACATTTTAAGTAATGAGCTTAACAAGTCGATGGCAACTCTACCTTCTAATTGCTCAGTCCAAAATCAGTGGAATCCTCTTGACTCCTCTCTTCCTCTGACACCCACATTTAATATATCATGAATCACTGGTTCTCTTTAAAAAGATACCCAGGTTCCAACCACCTCCATCTCTGCCCTGTCTCCATCCCCACGGTTATCACCCTTATTTAATCTACCATAATTTCTCTGCAGTATCACCGAAAAACTCTGTCTGAGCTTCCTATTTCTATTCCTACCTTCCTGTAGTCTGTTCTCAACACAGTGGACATTGTGATCCTCTGAAACCTCAGACGGAGCATACCACTCTTCCACTCAAATCTCTGCCAGAGCTTCCCACTTCATTCAAAGTAAAGCCTACATCCTCACAATGGTTGACATTTCCTGGCTCCCTTCGAGCTCTCTAACGTCCTCTCCTATCACTCTCATTTTCATTCACTTCGCTCCAGCTGCACTGGCCTTTTTGCTGTTCCTCAAACCCACCAGGCATGAGCCAACCTCAGGGCCTTTGAACTGTTGAAATGGTCCTTTCCAGACATCTCCATGATTAACCCACTCCTTCACCTTCTCAGTGAATTCCACTCTAACTAAAACAACGGTAACTTTCTCCTTCTTTACCGATCCCAACTTGCTTATTTTCCCCGACTTTTTATTTCTTCATAGCTATTTATCAATTTCTAACATATTAAATATATTCTTTAGTTATTATGTTGTTCACTCTCTATTTCCTTATGCAAGAAAGTAAGGTCCATAAGACCTGGGATCCTTGCCTGTTTGTCCAGAAAATAAATGTATATTAATATCATGGTGAGGTAAGAAAATTCCCTACTATATACCTAGTATAGTCCCAAGGTAAATTAGTGCCAAGTTAAAAAAAAAAAAAAAGTGTGACCTTTCACCTTGATACTAAAACTTTCTGGAGAGATTTCTGTTTCAAATTATTTTATATAAGGCGTTTAGTTTTATCAGACATATGATAAGAAGCAATCTATCCACAGTATTTGGCAAGTGTGGGATGTGAATGGACAGATAAAGACTCAAAGCTTTCCAAGTCTTTAAAGCAGACTTTAAAGAAAAGCAGACTTTTCTTGCTTTGTCCTAAATAATCTTAAAACAAATGGCAAAAGCTAAATACTAGGTCTTCTGCCATGGAAACCACTATCACAGAAGCCCATTCTAGAGTCTTACCTATAAAATAAATATTTGTCTCCCTATTGTTACCATCTGAACCTGCCAATTTTCACTCTAAATCATACTAGAAGGTACGGCTACTATACACTTATCAGCCTGACAAAAAAGTCCGGGAGAGACTATTTCACACACACATCACCTTAAACACAGTCAAAATCCAGCAACATACACCGAGACCGGGTTTACATAATTATGCATTCAAGTTCCACCTTTATGACATATAAACTTGTGTATCTTACCTTAATATTACAAGCCTGCTCCATCAATCTTCTTGCATTTTCCTCTGCCCTGTATCTCTTTGGAAGCTGAACTCTGAAGAACTTTAAAGCCCCTTCAAAATCAGCCTGCAGAAGATCTTCCTTTGAGGTCTGCAAAATAATCAGGCAGATCATCACGACATCTTAGCCTGCATTCATGACACACGAGTTGAAAAAAGAATTTCTATTTTCTAGAATGCACTTTTTACAGCTAATATCTAGGTTAGTTATAAAACATTTTAGAAAGATTTCCAACCTCTTGACTCAAATAAGTCACCATAAATCCTAGAAGCAATATAAGAATTAACAGGCTAACATATTTAATTTATATTGCCTAAAGATTTCAATGGTGATCGTGGCAATGTTAACCAAGTTACAGATGTGAGAGAAAAGTAAATGCCAGGGGGGAAAAACTGAAACCCTGGGTCTAATCTGTGACTCTACGGGCAATTTAAGGATACTATTACAAAGCTTGCTGAAGACACAGACAATGCAACCAGAGCCCATCTGAGCTATATAATAAACACCTAATTGGAGCATGGCTTTTCAGCAACTAATGATGGAAATAAGAAATTGATCGAACACCTTAAAGAATGCTATGGTTACCAGAGGGAAGGGGGGTTACCGGTACTAAAGTGTAAAGGGGACCAAATATATGGTGGTGAAAGAATATTTGATTTTGGCCACACAATGCAATACAGATCATGTGGCATAGAAATGTACATTTGAAACCAATAATAATCTCATTAACCAATATCATCCCAATACATTTAACTTTAAAAAATGAAATAAAAAAAGAATGCTATGAAAAGTAAATGAAATAAGCCATTTAATTACTGAACTTCTTATGAAAACTACTATTTGCGAATTTTACTTCCTTAAGAAATAACAACCGCTTAAAAATAAGTGCATGTATACACAGAAAAAAGACTAAAAGGAAACGAAATAAAATTTTTCTCTGGATAGCATCATGCTTGGATAGCATTTTTTAAAAATATATATTTTGTTGTATTTTTTTCAGGAAAAATTTTGTAATAAGAAAGACACTAAGTATTTTAATAAATAACTATAAGTGATTTATGGAAAATACCTGATACAAATTATAGATTCAGGCAGACTCAGTAATATAGAAGTAAACCAAAAAGAAATTAGAGTTTTTAAGAGTCAGTACTTAATTACCCAAGACTTTAACAAAAACATGGAGACTAGGAATCATAGAACTAAGCACTAGTTCAAAATATTACTTTATTTAAATTCAGAAGTACAATCGATTAACTATTAAAACTGCACTGAAAGAGTATAAGGAAGTCAGAGAAATTCCTGCTCATAATAGGGTGTGAGTTGCTGTCATCACCTCTGTGGTCCAGGCCATTGTTATTTCTCAGGTGAGCCACCACAGTAACTTCCTAACAGGCCTCCCTGTTTCTACTCCTGCTCCCCATAATCTACTCTCCCTATTATATCCCTTCAAGTCATGTCACTCTTCCATGTAAAGCCCTCCAAGGGTTCCTACTGTGCTCAGAATAAAAACCCAAATTTTCAGCATTTCCCACAGAAACCTTCATAATCCGCCCCCATTCCCCTCCATCCTCATCTTGAACCACAACCCTCTCAGGCACACTGGCTTTCTTTCTGGTTTCTGTACATACCATCCATAACTGAAGGCTACTGACCTAACTGTTCTCTCTGCCCAGAACATTCTTCTCCTAGCTCTTCATAACACTCACCTTTTGCTTTCCAAATTTTCTGTCATAAAATGATGATAGGAAATGTGTTTATTAACTATATCTTCCAAGGCAACACTACTTTCATTTGAATAGGTTATATCAAAAGATTACCTAGATAGTTAAAAATACTTAAACAATTCCAATTTCTATTTTCTTCCAAGTAGGTAGAAAGAAACAGCCAGAGCTCAAAGGTCAGTGGGATGTTAATGTATCATCCTTCCCACTCTCCTAGTAAGATGAATTAGATAAATTGCTATGTACATGGTAGACACCACATTCATATATTCCATGGATTCAAAAAGGCTCCACTTTATGCCAACCTATTATTTTTTAATCAAAATTTATACAATGCAGATTATAAAATGGGTTTAGGACTTATTTTGATATAAAATTGATTTTTATATTTGGCCAGCATCAGAAGACTACACAGCAATCTCCCTATCTGCGACAGCAATCTCTCTATCTGCGACTCTAACTTCTTTTTCCCCCCCAAATATATTTTATTGATTTTCTTACAGAGAGGAAGCGACAGGGATAGAGAGCTAGAAACATCGATGAGAGAGAAACATCAGCCAGCTGCCTCCTGCACACCTCCTACCAAGGATGTGCCCAAAACCAAGGTACATGCCCTTGATAGGAATCGAACCTGGGACCTTTCAGCCCGCAGAAGATTCTGGTCAAGGGCATGTACATTGGCTCAATCCACTGAGCCAAACTGGTTTCTGCTCTAACTTCTTTTAAGAGTTATTATCTCTTTCAATGAGCCATCCTTTATCCCCTACTCTCTAATTCTCTGCTTAGAAGTAATGTTTTTAAAAGTCTACAAGTTAAAACAACAACTAGCATGTAATTTAGACAGCATAAGAAATTTAATCAAAATTGAACCTTGACATGGCTACTGAAGGGATGGCTAAGCATTTGCTTGTATTCATCCACCCTCCTTGGCCTGAGAGTCATTTGGATTCACTTTGCACAGTTCCTGGAGTATCATATGGGAAGTATAGCCAACACTGAGATTAATATATCACGATCTGACAATGACTTCCCATGTCATATAAGATCCAAAGGTGGAAACATCTAGAGGGGAAAGATTTTGAACATAAGTAGAGTAAAAGTTTTTCCTCTTTCTCCAAATTTCACACACTTACAAGAATGTGGACTCTGGTTATGTGCCTCAGCTGATACCATTTTGAGTGTGTTCTCGCACTGAAAAATTCAATGCTACAGCTTCACATTTTAAAGCAATTTTTAAAAGGAGGCAGAGTGAGTGGAAAGGAATAATTCTGATATTTCAGTGTCAACTCTCAGTGCTTCTATCCCAAACCTTTAACTGTTCCTGGATGACAAATCTTTCTTTAAGGGCCTCTGATAAGCAGCAAATTCCAGGTTAGATTATTTTAGGGAATTATTTGAAAAACATCTAGATATGATTCTTTTTCTCACCTTTGCTGTTTTCACCACAAATTGGCTTTTCCCCCCTTTAGTTATATAGAGTGTCTAACAAGATTTCTATTCAGTTGAGCAATATTTTTGGAGGTCTGAGACATTTGGAAGCACAGGCTTTAGAAGATGAAACCATTACTTAGCTGGTATCAAAGACACCTATGTCTCTTGTTTGTTTTTTTAATTTTAACAAAGAAACATTTATTTGGTGAGTCTACCTATAGAATGTACACCTTTCAGTAATATTATAATAATAAAAGTATAATATGCTAATTAGACCAGTTGTCCTTCAGAAGTCCTTCTGGATGACCTTCCAGACGAAGCCAATACTACAAGGGAAGCCCAGCTCCCAGGTACCAGAGGGAAGCCAGTGCCGGCAGCTGGGGGAAGGAAGGACTACTCTTGCACGAATTTCATGCATCGGGCCTCTAGTCTACAATAAAGTTCATGGCACCTGATTTGTTAAGGGGAGTTGTTCTTGACTAGGATTGCCTTTGACAAGCAATGATGTGCTTGGTATCCCAGCAGGCTGAGGTCCCTCTGTGAACCAGGGAGCAATAACTAAAGCTCAAAGTCCAAATCTACAACACTGTCTAGATTAATCTCCTTTTATTTGAACAACTAAAAGTTAAGTTGTATTGCACACAAAAAACTACTGGGATCTTTAAAGCAAAATTGGGTATGTGAATGTATTTAACTCACACATGTTCATGTTTAAAACATGACAAAAGATCTAAACTCCAGTGCTGGCCCTCTTGACTGGTACCAGAAAGATGGCAATATTGCATGTGGCAGGATTCCTCATAGGCCCATCCTGGGCAGATCAGCCATTGATCCCATATCATTAGCCAGTCCAATCAGACAGGTCGGAGCAACTGTACTTCCCCCAGTACACGTGCTAAAATTTGAGCAGTAACCCAGTGGATAGCTGATCCCAATTCACAGCCATATTGCTAATGAAAGGACATGTGATTTGCCAAGACGTAAAGTATCCCATTCTATGAACAAACTTTCAGTACAACACTGTATAACAACATCAGAGATTCACAAATGGCCTCTGGACAACTCGGCATATACTTCTCACAGGTAATGTATGTGACACTATGACCTCCTAGACTCTGAATTTTAGAACCTAAAACAACCCCAGGGATGTACTTCCTCAGATGGGCAAGCAGGCTGACTGCACAGTTGCAACATACAGATACATGTGACCTTCCTAACACCTGGAGCTTGGGAACCTAACTCCCTGTGGATTTTATCATTAATAGTGTGTTTTAAACTAGAGGCCATTTAAATTAATCTCTAATGAAGATTTGAGTGTGAGAGACATTCTTAGTTATCAGTTTATTTTTCCTTTAAAGCACTGAAAATGTAAATGCCAAAAGGAGGCGGCCCCAGATTATAGAAAGTTACCAGTTCAAGTCCTGGTGACACAAAGTTGAGTAGTCTTTAAGAATATGGAAATGTATTCAGCCAAAACTGATTCTTCAGAGATTCGGAGAATTTGTAGAATATATATTTTAGCACTTGTTAGTGTCAAAGCTCCTGAAATACTACACTTTTTATTTCACTTAAATTTTTATTTCCCTTAAAAAAAAAACAAAACAAAAAAAACACACCTTTCTAACAGAATCATGAACCTTCAGTTTTCTCTTGTATTCAGAAAAAAAATGTGATTCAGGAAAACAAAATCCAAATAAGCATTGATGACCTCACCTGGGCATTAAAACACATATTGAGTTCTTTTTCTTTCTTTTTTAAATGTCAAAGTATTTATATTTCTCAAAAGTACAGCCCTCCTTCCTATAATTGTATGCCATCCTTGTCCTTGCATCTATCTTAATCTTGGAATGATAAACAGACTGTCTTCAGGGTGAGAAATTCCTTATGGACGTGGCTGCCTAACATGTCTGTTATGATTATGCAGGAGATTACATTTGTATGCAAATAAGTATGTGAAGACTAAATTAATAATGGTAAAGATAAGTATAAACAAAGATGAGCTATCCTGGAGGGAAATATGTGAGAGAAAAGAGTTAAATTCAGTCGAGTCAATATTATACTTCTGAAAAGACTCAAATGTGAGAGAGCCATAATGAGGGAACAAGCAGAATGGTATTAAACTCCATTGTATAAAACAGACAAAGCTAAATTAGTCTTGTTCAAATACCAAATAATAGTTTAGGACTACTGCAGCCCAATTACATTAGAGAACAGTTGCTAGGTGTAGTTCTCAAGCCACTAAAAAGAAACCTTGCGCCAGTGATTGTGGGTATTAATTTTAACCCTTGGTAGGAAGTGAGGAAAGGTGATTTTTCTCTTGTTCAGGAAATAAAAAAACAAGCAAGCCAGACTTCCCAGAACCACTGCACAGACTCAACAGTTTTAAGCTCTTTCATAGATACACAGTTTGAACATTCTGGGAGAGAAATGTACAATTTCCGACACAAAATTTTTATGGGGTAAAATTCCCTATCCCCTTCCTGTCCTCCCCCCCCCACCCCAAATCAAATTGGTAATCAAATGGAGAGGTTAGAAAGCAAACCACATATAGTCCAGATAAGTAGCAATAACGTCTGTGATACAATTTAATCCTTTGGAGACATAAGCACAGGATGTCTACATCAAGCTCTTGAGTATTCTGCTTTACTGCTGAGCCCAGCCAGCCAGAAAACCTTTTTTTTTTTTTTTTTTTTTTGCTGCCACAGAGATAATGCCACTACTGTGCCCTGGGCTCTGAGAAAAGAACTGTCTCCTCTAGCCAATTAAGGACCAGGCTGGGTAGAGCCCCTGGCCACAGCTACTCGGCACTTCCTTCTCGGTTGAGTGAGAAAGGAGGGGGAAAGAAAAGACTGCAAGCTCCTCCAGGACACTAGGAATCCTCACGGAGGGTGGCAGATTCCCCCCAAATGAAGTTCAATGAAAAACAGTCTCACCGCCAGAAGCCGAGGCACAAACAGGCGATGCCCCATCCCCAGAAGTTCCAGCACGCGACACGCATACTCATTCACCAGCTTGGTCCTCTCGTCGTGCATGTCCTGGGACTTTTTGACAGGAGGTGTGAGCTTAGCAGCTGGGGCTGGGCAGGGCACCCCTTGTTCCATGAGCAGTAAGTAGGTATCCAGAATGAGCAAGCTGGAACTCTCATCCACAATTTTAGGAGGTGTCGTGGGAGGGGAGCCTGGCTTTGGTCTCCCCAAGAGCAAGCACAATCCAGTCCGTTCTGGGAATTGTCAGCTAACGTCTCCACAAGAAAAACATTTTGGCTAAATTAGCCACGGTGCAAGAGCCCCGAAGTAGACCAGAAAACGAAATCAAATACAGCAATGGAATGCAAGAAAATGGCCAAGAATGATGTAGGAGAGTTTAGATACATGTGTCAAAATGTACAAGCTGCTTAGAAGGGTCTAGTGTGTGTGTGTGTGTGTGTGTGTGTGTGTGTGTGTGTGTGTGAGAGAGAGAGAGAGAGAGAGAGAGAGAGAGAGAGAGAGAGACTGTGCCTGAGTGCTGTGCGTGTGTGTCTGTGTCTGTGTGTGAGCAGGCAGCAGCAGCAGTAGCCAGGAAGCCAGGGCAGTTGTGAAGCTGCAAGGAGAAAAAGGATGAGCTCATTGCAATCCTTGATTCGTGACAAGCAGCGCTGCTGCTGTTCTGCTGCTGCTGCCGCCACTGCCTCCGCTGCCGCTGCCTCTCGCTGTGAATCAGTAATGAAGGGGGAGGCAGGCGGGGAGGGAAGAGGAGGAGGCAGGTGAATGAGCATGCAGAGCGCGTCTCTGGGGAAAATGCTGTAATAAGAAGCCAATGGCGATCGCTGGACAGATGTGCTTCCCCTCCCTGTCCACCGTCAATCAGTGTTTGTCTGACAGCTTATGCTGTTGAATCCTAAACCCACAGACAGATGAACTAGCTTCTGCTAACGTGATGGTCACACAAAAATCAGAGAGCCTGCCAGCTAAGATGCTGACCTTTATTTACTCTTGCTTTCTAATGACGAATACAGGAAAAAAGTCTGATTTTATATTGTGTATTCAAAATGGGAAGCTCCAATCCTTGTTAGATTACTGAAATCTCTACTGAAGAGAGGTTTAGAGCAAAATGATAGAATATGGATAGAAGAGCAAGGATCCAGCACCCAAGAAATGACACACCCTCCACTTGACGTGTTTGTGCAATAATAATGACTCTGCAATGCTAGCATGTGCAGCAGTGTTTCAGCATTATGGGAAGGCTAGCCACAATTAGAAGGAATTTTTTTTTTTTACAAATACACAATGTGATAAAACATAAAAACCTACAATATAATAATGAGAGTATACATTTAAAGAATTACTGATGTTGAGATTCTCAAAGCAAAAATAACTTTCTTAAGTCATAAATCTTGACACTCAGTTAATGGTCCAAAACACTGTTTTGATAGACTGGTCTAGTCATATTATAACTGGGAACTGCCCCTAGTTTAAAAAGTTTACAATCTCAGAATTATAAAATCAACATAAATTATATTAATTTACTTGCTAAAAATAATCAATTGTAGCCAGATAAAGACAAAAAGGATCGCCTTAGGGACAGTTTCTTAACTTCAGCCCAACAATGAACCAATATGGATTAGAACACTGGGGCGGCAGCTCTGCAGCTGGTGTCAGGGTAGCGGCAGCATGGCACAAAGTGGCAGGGCTGAGAGCAGAGCAACTTCCTCCGGAGCCTTACTTCCTACTCTAACAAAAACATTCCAGATCTCTGCAGGTAACAAAACAGAAACACATTTATCATTATATCTCTGTGATCTTGATTAGAAAATTAGATTAATTATGGAATTGGGTTAAAGGGAAATTGCTTTCCTTAACAGAATATTGTTTGGCTTCCTTTTCTAAAACCTCAGAAAAATCAGTTTGCTTCATTAAGCATTAAAAATATTAATTAACAAAATATTTTAAATAAGATAGTTATATGTGGCAGTCAAACCTTTATTTCATCCCAAAACAATTTCTTTAAAAACTGTACAAAGTGAAGATTTTAGTGCAAAATGATCAACTGCAAGAGAATATTATATATACTAGATGCCCGATGCACAAAGAATGGGCCTTCCTTACTCTGGCTGCCAGAAGAGCCTTTTCTCTTGCCCAGAGCTGCCTTTCTGCCTTCCCACGCTGCCCAGAGGCCTGGAGTGGTTGGGGTGGTGCGAAACACCTGCGCTGTTGCCATGGTGATGATGCAAGTATCCTGACCTTGGCTGCTGGGTGCCTGTGTATGCAAATTAGCCCACCATCTTTGTGGGGGTTAATTTGCATACTCACTCCTGATTGGCTGTGGGCATTGCAAAGGTACAGTTAATTTGCATCTTTCTCTTTTATTAGTGTAGATAGCTATGATAGCAGAATCCTAAGTAATGTGACGTCCTTAGACCCTAGAAAACATGTTTATCCTACTGATGAAAGAAAGGACTAAGACAGCAGAAAGTGAAGTGCTCACCAATCATAAAACTTGTCTGAGGCAGAGCCAGGAAGCCAAGATCACAGAGCCCCGCTTACACAAAGAGGAGCCCGGCGTCCCCTGCATTGTAACCTGCTATGCTTCAGTGAATGGAGCCATTTAAAAAACCTATCTTGTTAGGAAGACTGTGCTCAATCACTTCACTCCACATGGAATTTGTCTGGAGCCTGTGCCTGCCATATGGTGAGAAAGAATTGAAGGTTCATAGATTTGAGTTGAGAGGGGGATCCCAAAAGCCTGCCTGAAAATAGTCCCTGCTAAACACACACTGTGTAACAGAGCACAGAGGCCACATCCTTGGCAGCTCAGCCAACTGTCTACAGAAGAGCAGCCTTCTCCAAGCCATGTCTGCGGTGCAGGCTGCACAGTGGAATGCTCCCCTTCTTCCCCCGTCCCTTTCCCTGGGCGGGGTGCGCAGGGCTCCTCTTTGTTTCCAGGCTCACGCAGAAGGCAGGCAAAAATGTGAGAGCGCCTGTGCTTTAATTTTCATTGATCGAGTTGAAATTACAACAGATAGACTCTAAACAATTCCTTGATCTTCTCAAACTAAACCAGCATTTTACTTTTTATTTTTATGTGTATGTATTGTTATTGCTGTTAAAAATAATGAGGTGCTGCGTTCATCTTGAGAAGTTGTGAATTGCCTCTGCTTCCTTCCTCAGGCCCATCACCAGTTCTCTGTTAAATGTGCTATCTCTGGCATCTCTGTGTCACGAGGAATGCTAGGTGCAGTTTAAAGGCTGTTTCTGTGAAAAATAGTATTTTCAGTGGAGCTATATGGGTCAGCCCGTGAATTTGTTTCCACAAAATGCATATGTCAAGATGGGGGCGTTGTCTTTTTGTGAACAGCCAAGTCCATGTTCTGAAATAAGATGGTAAGACACTTGCCCAGCCCAAGTGGCTCAATTGTTGAGCCTCAACCTATGAGCCAGGTCACAGTTCAATTCCCAGTCAGGGCACATGCCCGGGTTGCCGGCTCAGTCCCAGTGTGGGGCATATAGGAGGCAGCTGAGCAATGATTCTCTCTCATCATTGATGTTTCTATCTCTCTCTCTACCTCTTTCTTCTTCTCTAAAATCAATAAAAAAATATATATTTTTTAAAAGATGGTAAGACACTGTACAGCCATACCATTTCCTCCTCTGCCTATCCCCAAGCCATTCACTCTTGGTTTCAAATGGGGTCAGTAGAATTTCAGAAGTAACAAAATAGTGAGATTTGGGGGGATTCTTCCTCTGCATTCACTGGTGGGGATCAGCTACCTCTGCACCTCCCTTATGAGTTCAGCACTTATGTACCTTAGTATTGCCACGGGCTGTCCTGCAGGCCGACAGGAACACGTGCATACAGTCTTCCTGCCTGGTGGGCTCCTTACCTAGCTCATACTCATGTTTCCCGAGCAGGGCTTAACAAAGCAACTTATACACCACAGATTCTTGCTAAATATTTAAGTGACAAAGTATCAATAATAATAGTTATCATTTATTCAGTGTTTATAAGGCCCACAAACTATGCTAAGCCCTCCTGTGTTCCTCTGGTGTGTCAGACATTACGCCATCCTCTTCCATGCATGATCATATGTATTATAGTAAAATTATTATAAATGACTTGCTCATGTTTTTCAAAACCAGTTTGCACAATCTCTCCATGATCCTTGATTTCTCACTTCCCCCAGCCTTTCAAATTCAATTTATCTACAAGTCCTGTCAGCCCTATCTACAAAAGTATCTTGATTTTGCCTTCTTTTTCCATTTTTCCTGTCACCACCTTGGTCTAAGTTACCATCATTTCCTGCTTATCCTACTGAAATAAGATCCTGACTGGTCTCCATGCTTCTACACTCACCTTTTTACAATGCACATTCCACATTCCCAAATTCCTCAATCAATGTCTTATTACCATAATCAGATCAAAAAGTTATGCTGGCTTCCCATCATTCTCAAATACCAATGCTTTACTACTGTTTCTATATCTCTGCTGATCTGCCTACGTTTCTGACCACCTCTCCTTCCTTTTCACATCTTGTTCACTATGCTCCAGTCACACTGGCCTCCGTTAATATTGTTTTAACATTAAAGGCTTTTCTGCCTCAGGGCCTTTGCACTTGCTGTTGCAGCTAATCTTCATTTGGCTGGCTCCACTGTATCTCCCGACTCAAATGTTACTTTGCTCATAGAGGCTTTCTCTCACTAATTTACCTAATGAAGGGCAGTAACACGTTAGCTTCCCTTGTATTATTTCTTTCATGACAATTATCATACTTTACATGCCTACTCTTTCCTGAGTATTTATCTCTCTTTCCAATTAGAAAATATCAGGGCAAGGCTTACAGGAAGAGGAGAGAGAGCTTTATTAACAAGTTATTAAAGAAAATATAAACATAAAATAGGATTCTTGTCTCAGCTTCCTCCATTCATTTATTTAATTTTAATTTAAAATATTATTATTTTACAGGGCCTTTTTAATATTTCCTTTCTTTAGCAACTGGAAGTCAACTAAAGTAACCTGTTAACATTTAAAGATTTAATACCTATTCCTTCAGCTCTCCCAGAGAGATCCCACAAGGTCACAACATAGCAACTTATAGGTTTGCAGAGGAATGAATTAGTACTTACATCCATGTGGTAGACAGTGAGTAAGCTTAGATTGTAATCTTTGTCTTCTGTTATTATATGTTCTGATGGCAAGGTGGGTATCTTCTCTCAATTTTATAAATAAAATGAGTTAAAAATCATAGTAGTATTAAAAAAATAGGAAATTCAAGAACATCTTGGAATATATCCTTCATGGATGTCGAGTTGTTTTTCTCCCTCTGAACCTATGTCTAGACACATTAAGGAAATGAACCATGCTCCAACTAAATTGGTCTACCTGGTTACCTGCAGTAGTGCCATGACTAATACCAAATGTTATGCTTCTAAAAGACTACAATTAATCTATGACCATTGGAATGACTGGCCACAGAAAAAATGCAGAACCCATTTTAGACATGCAAGTAGCTGCATCATTGTGGTTTTTGCTAAAGAAGAAAGAGGCTTCTATATTTAAAAGCAAAGATATGATAATTTTGGTTTTTTAAATGTCCTGCAAGCTTTGGATAATATGTGCTATATAACCATCAACTACTTTAGGAAGGAAAAAAAATTAACACACAACAACCAGAAACAGCCCTCAGTCCTAGTGGGGATAGGGAGGAATAAATAAACGCAGGGACAAAGAGCAAAAGAGGAGATATTTGCCTCTCGATGTGCACACCATGAGCCCGGAGTTGTGCTTGCTGCTGGGTGGAATACAACATGTGATGGGATCTGTGTTCTCAAAGATATTAGGTTTTGTGGAGAAACAAGATGCATGATCAGGACAATTAAGTGGCCTACATGACAGTATGTAATAATGTGC
Organism: Vespertilio murinus; assembly: GCA_963924515.1. Taxonomy (NCBI): domain Eukaryota; kingdom Metazoa; phylum Chordata; class Mammalia; order Chiroptera; family Vespertilionidae; genus Vespertilio; species Vespertilio murinus. The sequence goes on along the minus strand of OZ004719.1, from coordinate 17,595,586 downwards.
CCAGTAGGTATATTTGAGGCCAGATTACGATGAAAATGGAATGCCAGATAGGCAAATACAATAAAGATGGTTCTTTAAAAATATTAATCTGGCAGCAGAGGAGAGGGCCAGGGAGGTTAAGAGAGGAAGAGACTGAAGGTAGACAAGCCATAAAACTCTTCAATAAGTCAAATGTGAGAAAACAAGAACCTGGACAATGTGGTTGCCATAGAAACAGAGCTATGCTGAATCTGAGAAGCATCATGAAGGAGAAAACAGTTCTTTGTTATCTTTGTGCAACCTTCCAAGAACCTATGGCTTATTATGCCATCCTTTATGTAACTCATTGGAACAAAACTGCCAGAGATAATATCCCTTATCATGTCAGGGAAGGGCACATCTTGGAGGAAACAGAACACCCCCTATATATGAACACCTCCTATATATGAACAACCCTATATATGAATACAGTGACTCTCTTAGACTTGCTGACTTGAAGCATAAAGTTTGGTTATAAGATCAATTGGTTTGATTACTTTCTCAGAAAGACTATTAATAGACTTCAAACCACAATACATTAAGCTGAACCAAGCAGTAGCTGACCCAAGCAGTAGCTGATCTAGTAGCCTGCTTGATTTTCTAGGGTCACCCCGGCTTAAGAGGATAAGAAAGAGAAAGAGAGAAGTGGAGACAGCAATGACCCTTAGTGCACATCGTCCGGTGCATCTAACTCTCCCCAAGCCCCCTGGTGGCACCTGAGAAATGCTGCTCAGCTGGCCCTCCCTCGCACCTCTGTTTGCAGCCTTAGTTAAAGAAGCCTCCATTATTTCTCCTCTGGGCTATTCTCCCACCAGTCTCCATATTCATTACCAATCTTCACATGTCAGTCTCTCTCTCACTATCGCCAAAACCGTCTTCCTAAACACACCGGACCTGACTGTGTAACTGTTTGAAGGTACCCTCTGGCTCACAGGTTCAAAGATTAGCACACAACCATAACCATAAGACACCCTTTGACAATTTAGACCTCACAAACCTTTCCAACTACACTGTCATCTCAAACACACTGTTTTGTGATGCTTCTGCTCCTCACATATGCTGTTCTCATCACCCAAAATATCATTCCTTGTCTTTTTCTTGCTAGTCTTTCAAATGCAAATGTCATTATCTCTTTCAGACCATCCCTGCCAATACCTCCCTCCACTGACCCTGCATCCTGTGCCTGTTCATGACCATGCAGTAACAATTCTACAGCAAATACCTGCATCTCTGTCTGTCTCCATCTCTCTGTGAGCCCCTCATATGAACTACAACATACTCATCTTTGCACCTTCACTACTAACAATTCCTAGTCACTATGGTCACAGACCATTTAAATAAATATTGAGTAAATTAATAAATGACTGATGTTCAAATGAAGAAGTGAGTTATGAGTAGAATTAAAGTGTGGACTTAATTATTATATGTTTTATTGATTTTTGAGGGAGAAGGGTAGAGAGATAGAAACATCAATGAGAAACATCAGCAAGTGGCTGCCTCCTACACACACACACACACACACACACACACACACACACACCAACTGGGGATCGAATCCACAATCCAGGCATGTGCTCTAATTGGGAATCGAACTTGTTCATGGGTCAACTCTCAACCACTGAGTCACACCAGCCAGGTGAGGCTTAATTTTTTTTTAATATTTTATTGATATTTCACAGAGAGGAAGGGAGAGAGATAGAGAGCCAGAAATGTCGATGAGAGAGAAACATCAACCAGCTGCCTCCCGCACACCCCCCACCGGGGATGTGCCCGCAACCAATGCACGTGCCCTTGACCGGAATCGAACCCGGGACCCTTCGGTCCGCAGACCGACGCTCCACCACTGAGCCAAACCGGTTTCGGCCAATAAATATTGTTTTTTTTTTGTTTTTTGTGTGTTTTTTTTTAATTTTTAAAAAGGCATGCATTAAAGTAGGGGGTGGTAAGTGTATTTCTTTTTAATTTACCATCTAAATTATTAAGAAAAAATGTAAAAAAAAGCAAATACAACATTTAGAGATTTCTAAAAGAAGAGAGGAAAAATACTGACACATAATAAAACAATGTCAAAGCCAAGAGAAAATAAATGAAACTCAATGTTATTCAGCACTATGCTCAATATCAGGTGGTAGTTGCTTCAGAAATAAGTATATGATTTGGGGAGTACAGGCTAGTGTACTCCCCAAGTATATGATTTGGGGAGTACAGACCCCTTGTGATGGGTCAATGGACAGACCCAAGGACTTTGCACAAAGAGAAGTCCAGAGTTATTGCTTTAGTTTGAGTTTTAATGTGAAAAATATACTGGGAAGGGGAGTGCTATATAAAACTTTCCTATTTTACATGGAAACCAAGTACATGTTCATGGAAATAGTAATGTGTTTTCCTATAAATAGTGAGTATTACAAATTCAAATTATTAAAGTTCTCAAAGATTTCTAAACAATGCCAATTAGTATTAACATAAAATACACCTTTAAGAAAACATCTGATTGACAAGTTTATTTGCCCAAGAGGGCAGATGCTCAGAATCTATAATAATAAAAGCATAATATGCTAATTAGACCAGACATCCTTCCAGATGACCTTCTGGACAAAGCTGGGTCTGTGAGGACCGAGCCCCTTGCACCAATTTCATGCATCAGGCCTCTAGTTTACTATAATAGGATTAAAGTCAAACTCAAGAAAATGATATGGAAATCACTGTGGTAAGCAGAAGACACTTCTGTATGTCTCCCCTGCAAGCTATTACATTTAGAGAAGATAAAAACTATAAATAAATGGGTAAGATGTTTGAAATGGGATTATCCAGGCTAAATTAAGAATTAAGTTCTGCCGAAACCGGTTTGGCTCAGTGGATAGAGCGTCGGTCTACGGACTGAAAGGTCCCGGGTTCGATTCCGGTCAAGGGCATGTACATTGGTTGCGGGCACATCCCCGGTGGGGGGTGTGCAAGAGGCGGCTGGTCGATGTTACTCTCTCATTGACGTTTCTAGCTCTCTATCTCTCTCCCTTCCTCTCTGTAAAATATCAATAAAATATATATATTTAAAAAAAAAAAAAAAAAAAAAAAAAAAAGAATTAAGTTCCAATTTCCATTTGTTTTACATTTACAGCTGACCCTCAAACAACACAGGTTTGAACTGCACATGTCCACTTACATGTGAATTTTTCAATAAATTTGTAAATGTATTTTCTCTTCCTTATGATTTTCTTTAAAAAGATATTTTTATTGATTTCATAGAGGAAGGAAGAGGGAAAGATAGGAACATCAATGATGAGAGAGAATTTATTGGCTCCTCCTGCACTGCCCCGACTGGAGATCAACTCTGCAACCCAGGCAATGTGACCTGACCAGACATCCAACCTGACCTCCTGTTTCATAGGTCTATGCTCAATCACTGAGGCATGCTGGCCGGGCCCTTATGATTTTCTTAATAACATTTTATTTTCTCTAGCTTACTTTATTTTAAGAATATTGTATATAATATATATAAGATACAAAGTATGTGTTAATCTACTGTTATGTTATCATTAAGGCTTCCAGTCAACAGTAGGCTATTAGTAGTTAAGTTTTGGGGGAGTCAAAAGTTATATGCAGATTTTAAGCTGGACTTGAAAAATGTGTAGATTTTTAGAGAGGCTGAAAGACAATTCCCAGAGAGAAAGCAGATAGTACAAGGCATGTGTGCAGCAGGCACTCGTTTCTGGCAGAAAGAGTCAAGAACCATCCTTGAAAGGAGAGCACAGGGGCTAGGAAGGCTCTGTGTAAACAGAGAAAAGGGACGTGATCTGTGCTATAAGATGCTTTCAGGACACAGTGCTAGAGTTTAGCTCAAAGACTTCTTGAGCTAAAGGAGAATGAAAAGATGAATAAAGTATAATAATCAAGGACATGATGTACAGACATGCAGATCATTGTCATTGTATATGGAACCCCCTCTAGGTGTACTGTACAAAGGATACCTTATCCACATAAAAATAATGATAACAAAAAAAAAAACTATTGAAGGCCTCTGAAGGTTTTCCATAGGGTGGCTAAAGATACATTGGAATTTGAGCTAGGACAAAATTTAGGAATTATTTTCTTTGGAATGTGAATTTATGCAATGCAAAAATGCAGAAGGTCCACCAACCAGTGGGGCTCAGTGGTTTAAGCATTGACCTATGAATGAGAAGGTCAAGGTTCAATTCCTGGTTAGGGCGCATGCCAGGGTTTCTGGCTCAATCCCCAATAGGGGGCATGCAGGAGGCAGCTAATCAAAGATTCTCTCTCATTGATGTTACCTTCACTCCCTCTTTCTCTCTCTTTCCCTCTGAAATCAATAAAAAACCTACTTCAAAATTCAGTTTTGGCCCTATTTTATATCTTACATTTTTTAACTTAACTTTTGAACATATGGAATAAAGTTATAATTACTATTTTAATGGCATTGCTAATTATGACATCTGGCCCATTTTGATTGTTTGTTGTTTTTTCCTCTTCACCGTGGATTAATATCTGCTTTGATCGCATAAATAAAGACGATTCTAAGACATTCTAAGCAATATTTCACAACATTGTATGATTTTACCCACCAGGGGGCATAGAGTAATGCCTGGGGACACTTTTGTTTGTCTTAACTAGTGAAGTTACTGACAGCTAGCAGGCAGAAGTCAGGAATACTGCTGAACACCCTGTACTGCACAGGACAGTCACCTACAACAAATGTTTAGCTGACCCAAATATCAATAGCACTGAGTTAGGAAAGCCCTGCTGAAGCAACCTGGGTTCCTCATGGAGCTGAGCTGCATACAGGCCTGGAGCACAGGCCTATCTCTACAGTCTGTCACATAAAACAAAACAAAACAAAACAAAACAAAAAACCACCTTCCTTTTTATTTAAGCCACTGTGTTTTGGGTTGATGTGACAGTTTAGCCTATCCTCTAATACAGAAATTGATACCCAGATATTATTGCTAAATTAAAATTTAAAATTAGTTTCTTGGCTTTGTGGTTGAGTAAAAGACAAGGCAAGAAAACAAATACTGCAGACGGGAAAACTGGTGATCCCTTTTATGTTGTGTCATGATGTTGGGAAAACTGTTACCTGTGGTAACTTCAAAAGTAGACCATGTATGTGTCTGTGATACCTGTCGCTCAAGAGAAAGTGCCTGGAAAGTAGTCTATAATCTAAACTGATCAGGTATAATGATTGGAGGCCTCGGGATTTAAAAATCTAGCTTATCTCCAAAACAGAAGGATAAATAGCTTCTACATTTTTTCATAAGTTATCTCTAAAACATCTCGGTCAAAATAGAGTCAGCCAAGAGGCAAAGATCAAATTAAGTGTCACCTTCCCACCCAGGCTGTGGCTGGCCTCAGGATAACCACTGTTAAAAAGGGGGGATGCCCTAGATGGCTTGGCTCAGCAAATGAGTGTCGGCTTGCAGACTGAAAGGTCACAGGTTCAATTCCGGTCAAGGGCACATACCCGGGCTGCAGGTTTGATCCCCCTTGGGGGCATGGAGGAAGCAGCCGATCAATGATTCTCTCTCATCATTGATGTTTCAATCTCTGTCTCCCTCTCCTTTCCTCTCTGAAACCAATAAAAAAATATATTAAAAATAAAATGGGGGATGAAGGGAATGGGCCACTGAAAACAGACAAACAAATAGAACAAGAAGACTTAAGAATTTTGTTTAGAAGAAATCTTTGGATTTGTTTACTCACAATGAATTAACTAGAAGCTAAAAAACCAAAGCCTACAAAAATATGGGGGGGGGGGGATTAATTCTCCACCACCACCACCACCACCAAAATCAAAAGGCTTGCCTAAAAAATAACATATTTAATTTGAGCACTAAAACAACTCTCCACAAATAGGAAGTAGCTTTGAAAACCATACAGCTTCCAAGGAGGGCATACACTTTAGCTCTAACTTTAGATGCCACCACGAAGGGCAATGGGTAGCAGTGTGGCTTCTAGAGCTTAGACCCTAAGGGCAGCCAGGTGGGCTAACCAAAAAACCTTCTCTACTGCTAGAGCCGGAGTCTTGTAAATTCCCATGGACCACTGAGGATGGGGTGTTTCCCATTCTTCCCTTTTCCAAAGGAGGGCTTTTATTCCAGTTATACATTTCCCTACCACTTCTTTGAAATGAGCAGAACCTTGTCACTGGACTCTGAGGAACCATCCCAGACCCGAGACACAGGACTGTGCATCATTCAGAGACCCTGAACTGTTAGCAGAGGAGGTAATTGAATGAGGCCTCTGAACATCCCCCTTGGGAAGGATGAAGTGTTTATGTGCCAGAATAAAGGTGATCACAGATGCTGAAAGGCCAGAGGGGCCAATTATGATGACTGCTAATTGTTCTCTAAAAAAGTGTCCCCTTCTTCCATAGACATATTCATTTTAACTAGTTTCCTTACAGGTTAAGTGTGGCCATGGGCAACATTTTTTGTCAATAGAATGTGAAAAAAAGCAAGGTAGCCAACTTCCTCATTGTTTAAAAGGAAATTGTTTGCCTTCTACTTTTGCTTAAAATTTCCCTCTTCCTCTGACTTAGAACTTAATGTGGCATTGGTCTAGTTTTAACCATGCACATGAGGATAACATACTAGGACACGGTGAAGCAAAAACACATGGAACCGAGGTCCCTGAGTGATGTCATGGAGCTGAGCTGCCTGCCTTTTGGGGCCAGCTCTCCTTTTTGTGGACAGGTAGGTGAAAGAGAAATAAACTATCCAATTTAAACCACTTTGTTTTTATGATTTCTCTTTCATGAGCTATTTCTCTTTTTAAATAGCAGCTTAGCCTGTACCCTAATTAATCAAGGTTATAAATGTTACAAATAAAACATTTTATTCTAAATTCATTTGTCTTTGCACAAACCAAATAGCCTTAGTCACAGGAAGGAAACAAAGGACAAAAAAGAAAAAAAAAGAAAAAAGAGTAAGGCTATGAGGTTTGGGATTATTGTATTTCCAGTAAAAGGAGCATATTTCACCTTTTCTCAACCTGCATAAACCAAGTATCAAATAAATTTTAATATGCTTCAGTTGAATTTCCTCTGACTGGTTATATTATTGTGATAATATCAGTCAATTCCCACAGGGAATCATCAACCCTGTCAGCACTTTAATGAACAAAATTAGTCTACTTCATGCTGAAAAGCAATACTGGCAAGTCTTGCAGATAAAAAGGGTCATAAAAACTTACTGGGCAGTGACATCCTCTGACAAAAATCTCCTGATAACATCGCCCTATGCTCAGCTCATACATAGTGATTGGTCAGAGTGAAATAAAGTTTGAATAGGGTATTAAACAGGATGCAGGGATGACTTCATATATCTTACAGGCTGTGAAAGAAGAAATGGATAAGCAGAACTCAAGAATCAAGTATTTTTCTAGTTAGACAAAAGCAAAGAATATTTACATTTCACCATCATTCTTGATTGTGAGCTTGTTTTCATTAACCTAAATTCAATTATTTTTATATAACAATGGCTCCAGAGTTGCTCTGGCTCTGCTTCTGTTCTATTCAACAGTGACATTTTGAAATTGCAACAACTATCTTTAAATGTGAAGTTGATGGGGTTCAGAAGACACTATACCAAAACATGGTGCCTGGGCATATTGAATGTTTTAAACTGAAGAAGAAAATGAGAGATGGGGGAAGGTTTCTCTGGCCTTCCTCTGTCCTTCTGCCCTGAAGCAGGTCATCAGACCCTCATGTGAGAGGTGTCATCCCTGTACTTGAAGGACAGAAACATCCTTATCTCCAAGGCAGGGGACTATGGAGAAGAATATAAACAAACAAGCCTTGCAAAATTTCTCCTAGTTTATTATATTTAGTTTCTATCCCCTTTGTCCTATCATATTTCTGCACAACTATCCACTTTTCATCCAACCTAACATCAAAACACTCAAGTTTAATCAGTTCTTCAGGTCTTCCTTTCCTTTTGAAAGCTCCCATGTCACGTGAAATACGTTATTTAAATTTGTATGCATTTCCCTTGTTAATCTGTTTTTGTCACCTGACTTATAGATCTAACCAGGAATCTTAAAAGGGTTAAAGAAAACGTTTCCTCCCCTACACAATCTTCCAAAAACTTGGATATAAAACTTTCTTTTTATTCATAGTACCTTGGCAACATGAATTTGTGAAATTGAAGCTGATCAAACTACAATTAAATGTGAAAAAGAATGGGCTTTTGAGTGAGAACTACTGAAACTAAGTATCAAGTGGGAATAATTATCTCTTCACAGGGTGATTGTAAGGTTTAAAACACACACACACACACACACGCACGCGCACACACACACCCTAGTTTAGTGATTAAGGACATGGGTTCTAGAGCAAGACAGGCGCAGTACTACATCTGGTGTATCACTGACACTGAATGACTGTAGCCAAGTTACTTAACTTCTGAAGCCTTAGTTTCCTCATTTGTAAAATGAGTATACTGACTTATCATACCTTCAAAGGATTACTGTTAAAATTCAAGGTCATACACTATGCTAAGCAAAATAAACAGTTACTGGTAGGAGCTGGAAGCAGGGAGAAATGGGGAGTAACTGCTTCAGGGGCTCAGAGTTACAATTAGGGAAGATAAAAAGCTCTAGAGTAAGATGTTAGTGATGACTGCACAACAATGTAAATGCACTTCATGTCACTGAACTATATGCTTAGAAATGGTTAAAATGGCAATAAAAGCAAAAGCAAAAAAAAACCCAAAAAACACAACAAAAAAAAAAAACCCACCCAAAAACAAAAGGTCATGAAGATTACTTTAAAAGTGCTTAGCACAGCACCAGGCATATTTTAAGTGCTAAAAAAGTGGATAGTTGTACTACCATTAATTTGATTTATTAACTATTCTTGAAACATATTTGAGAGCTCATCACAGGTGGTAAATGCTACACAATTATCTAATTAGTGATTACAGCCATCAGATTTTTTTTTACATGGATACAACATATTACTTGAGCATCTGGAAATATCTAGTAAGAATAAGGGTAGTACAGTGGTGTATGCCCTCTACACACACACACACACACACACACACACACACACACACACACACACACACACGTCACAGCAACATTTCACTAATTTAGAACAAATTGGTTGTTCACATACAAGGATGGTGCTAAAAGGCTTTTAAAATGGGATTGAGAATAATTTACTGGTATTATTTTTAACTATAATGGACTGGATATTCTTTTGTGCCTAATATTATTATATTTCTCTGCAAACTCTTTAAGAGACAAAGACAAACTTCAGCTAAGCATTTAAATAATCAATATGTTAATTACAGGGTGATTCTTATCTATCCATTAAAGGACTGAGATGGTTGTATGTAGCATATACAGTGTGTGTCTGGGTGTGTGCCTGGGTGTGTGTGTGTGCACATAACACATACACATACACACATCTAGCATAGATTGATAGTTAGCAAGACAAAAATTAAGAGCCTTGGAGACCATATGTTCCTGACTCCTTATTTTACAAATAAATAAATTAGGTGTGGAAAGGTTAGGCGAATTGATTAAAATCCCACAGTAAACTGGCGGCAGATATGTGATTAAAGCCCTCTGAACCTCGCCCAGGAATCACCCTCAAATGCACCAGAACAAAGCATCTGCCCTGGCCACCCTTCTCGTGCCTCTTCTTCATGGTGCTCACTCTGCGCAAAAGGCCCTCCTCAAAGTTTAGTTGTCACCCTTGGAAATTCTTTCTTGGTTCTCCCAGAATAAACTTGGCACCCTGACCTTGGGCTCCTGAGACTCCCTCTTGGAAGCCCAGGACAATCACACAAACTTGTGACTGTCCACTGGGCTGCTTCCTTCACTGGACTTAGGACAACCTGAGTCCGCAGACTCCTCTCCGCATGCCCCCCACCTGACCCAGGCCTGTCGGGCAGCATTCACTGCATGTCTGTCTGTTGGGTAAGTGAACTAACCAACCATCACAGGCTTCTCCAAAGAGAGGAGGAAAATTGGGATCAAGGATACAAGTGGAAAGTTAGCCTTGGAATGAAAGCAGACCATAGTTTCATTAAAGATAGGAGCAGATCAGAGGAGGATAAAGATGGAGAGAGATTTTTAAGAAAAAGGGAAAGAAACACTTGAATAAGTTTATGCTAAGTACTGTGATTTCTCATTAAAAAAGAACAATGAGGAGATTGGATTTTATTTTTTTTTCTCTGTCTAGTGACCTCATATTACTTAGGGTACATTAAGTTTAAATTAGTTACTGACAACTTGGAACAATGCATGTTTAGTCAACTATCCTCCCATCCTGGCATTTTGGACTGGTTAATGAGAAACAAATAATAAGAAATCCCTTCCAGAATTACAAGGTCTGTATACACTGCATGGTAGTATGAGGATATGCACTCTTTCCAGTATTGATCTTTAATCCATAAAATGCATTATTTCTGAAACTTTAAATGTCCACATTTATGTTTGTTGGCTGTTTTAGCATTTACAAGATAGCATACTAAAACTATACCCATCATCAAACCGAAGCTACACTAGAGAAAAGTTAAAACAAACTAAACATTTAAATTATGTTGGAAGGGGAAACCAATATAAAGGAATTCCAATGTCATAGAACCAGAAGTGCTGGATTAATAGCTTCTATTTTTAAAGAAGTGGTGTTCTGCTGCCACCAACAGGACAACAGGCATTCCTTCATGGAAGTTAAAAAACTAGCTGAATACGTAATAAATTCAGAAGGCTCTAAGAATCCTTAAACTCAACAATAGAAAGTACCAAATAACCCGCCGAAACCAGTTTGGCTCAATGGATAGAGCGTCGGCCTTCGGACTAAAAGGTCCCCGGTTTGATTCCAGTCAAGGGCATGTACCTTGCCTGCAGGCACATTCCCAGTGGGGATGTGCAGAAGGCAGCAGGTCGGTGTTTCTCTCTCATCGATGTTTCTACTCTATCTCTCTCTTCTCCTCTCTGTAAAAAATCAATAAAATTTTTTTAAAGTACCAAATAACCCAATTAAAAATTGGACAAAATATCTGAATAGATATTTCTAAGAAGCAAAAAATATATACAAATAGCAATGAGCTAATGAAAGGATGCTCATCATTAGCCATCAGTGAAATACAAATTAAACCAGGAGGAGATTCTGCTTGCTGCCCCCTAGAATGGCTATAATTAAAAAGGTGATAATAAAGGTTAGCAAAGGTATAGAAAAATATCAGAACTCTCATTGTTTTAATTGCCTCTTATTTATCCTGCTGGTATGGGAGGGATTCCTGCCCTAGGATTTTGGAGATGGTTGATTATTATGACTTGATTGAGAGAGTGCAATGAGAAGGAGGAAAGGGGGAGATGAGGAGAGGGCTACACTTGGCCAGACCGTGACCTTGTGGGTTCCATTACAAACTGAAGTTTACCCAAGAGCAGAGGGAGGCCATTGAAAGGTTTTTAACCAGGAGGTCAGTCACTTCTCTGACCTTCCTCCCATAGTCCTTCTCAGAGCACAAAGCCTGGGCAGGGCTGTCCCCCTACCAGGAATGCTCCTGTGCACATGAGCACCGCTCCCTCCCTCACTGCCTCAAGCCTTTGCCCAACCCGCTCCGGTCCAGCCCCTTACTTGGCAGAACCAGACTCCCTATTTAACATGGTAAAACCGACCACAACTGCCCTCTACCCTGCTGAACTTTTCCTTTTTCCACAGCACTGCTGCTTCTCATATACATGATTTACATACTTGTTATGTTTCTTGTTTATTAGCTGTGTGTTACAACACAGGCGTCATCGAGGCAAGTATTTTCACTGATCTAGTCAAGCATATAAAATAGTGTCTGTCTCCGAGTAGGTGTTTAGTGAATATTTGCTGAATAGTGAATAACAAAATTTGTTTTAAAAGGACACGACATATTAATCCATAGACACATTAATCTGACTCACGTGGGAATGGGCTGGACAATGGCCACAAGTGTTTGGAAAAGGAGCAGTGTCCGCTTCTCTTAGCTCCACTGCTAAAACCAAAGCCAAGCCACCAACTTCTCTTACCCATCGCACTCCAGACAAAGGCATTCTTTCTTTTTTAAGCATAGAAAACCTTCCTTAAGACCTTTATACTTGTTTCTTCTGTCAGAAGGCTCATTCTCCAGATTTTTGGCAGAGCTGGCTACTTCTTTTCATTCAGTGTTCAGCTCAAATATCACCCTTTAGAGCATTTTTATTGACAAGCTGATTCAAAGAAAGAGGACTCTTCCCCCTCTGCACCAACATCTCTCTCCCTGATAAACCTAAACAAACACAACGCTGAAGTCATTACATTTGTGCAGTTACTATCTTTCATTCATCAGAACACAGGATCCATGAATACGGGGTCTGTCCTCATCAATACTTTACTGCCAATACCTAGAGAAGTGCCTTCCACTCGATAGGTGTCCGATATTTCTTACTGAAAGAGTTTACGAGGCAAGTATTTTCATGAAAGGATGCTCAACGTCAGCCTAGGTCAGAGAGTTCAGAGTCCCACATTCTCATCTAAGTGGGTCCACTTAGATGCCAGAGATTTAAAAAAGAGAAGACAGGAGAGAGGATAGCTTCCAGGTTTCTACTTTGAGCAGCTGGGCAGTGAATGCCTTTACTGAGAGAAAGGTGACAGAGGAGGCTGAACAGGTCTGGAGGGCATATTGATTAGGTTTTGATGTGCCTCTGAAACATCTAAGCAGACTTATTAAATCCACTGCCAAACATTTGAATGTAGGCTAAGTATAAAAAGAAGAATGAACAGCCTATCTAATAAAGAGGGAATATGCTAATTGACCATCATGCCCTCACAAAGATGGCAGCACCCAAAGCCAATAAGGAGGGAATATGCTAATTGACTGTCACACCCTCAAAGATGGCAGCACCCACAGCCACAAGATGGTGGCACCCAGTCCCTTCAGCCCCACTGAAGCACCTGCCTCCAGAGTCCCTCAGTTCCCTCAGTCCCCCAGCTGTCCTGGGCTGGCCCGAGGCACAGGCAAGCCTCAGATGGTGGCTGCCTAACCACCCAGGGCCCCCTGAGGTTCAGATAACCAGGGCCAGCTGAGGCTTGCACTGCTGGCAATGGCAGCAGCAGAGGTGTGATGGGGGCGTCACCTTCCCCTGATCGCTGAGTCACTTACAGCCCTCAGGGCTCCCAGACTGTGAGAGGAACAGGATTTTGGATAAGGCTAGAGGTCAGGCTCAGGTTAGAGTTAGGACTGAGGCGAGGTTTAGGTTTAGGGTTAGGGTTCAGGTATGGGTTATGTTGGATTAATATTTGGAATTCAAAATGAATGAGCTTCATTTAATGGACAAAATTGAGAGAGCTGGGCTGAGGGACCCCCTCTAAGTGCATGAATTTTCATGCACCGGGCCTCTAGTTTATAGATAAAATCCAGGGGAATGAACATGATCAGCAAGGGAGAAGCTGTTTAAAAATACTACAAATCCAGCTTTGCAATTATTAAGCCAAAAGACTTTAGGTACCCTGGGGCCTGGGTTCTCTTAGGACTCAACTAAGGGAGAGAATTTGATGGTTTTCTCTGGACATTCATTATGTGCTAATGAGAAACCTATGCTAACACTTAGCACAGGGTAAGTGCTCAGAAATGGTACTTTCCTTTCTGATTCCCCTCATCCCAACAAACACTTCTAATTTAGAGGAACCAGAAGCCTCTCTGCCACTGGGTTCATAAGCATAAGCACTTTGAACTATCCCTACTTTTATTTTTATATAAATAAATATAGTATTTTATCTGGCATATTAGCTTAGAAGCTAAAAGTCACTGTCACATGTGTTTGAAATAGTCTTTTTACAGATAGGGGCAATCAGCTCAGTCAAGTCTAACTTCAATTCTCCGATCTGCACTGTCTCTATGTGGGGTCAGCTCCAGGATTCACATAAGAAAGTGATATAAATATAGGCCAGTAGCAGTGAGAAAGCTCTCCTTTTTTATCTTCTCTATCTGGTCAAATTCTCCAAGGCGATAACGGATGAGTAGCCATGTATTAGTAGAGAAGGTACAAAAGCCCTTCTGCCTAGTGGCCAGAGAGTATCCTCTGCATAGGTCATGTAGAAGTTAACATGGCCAAAAATACCTGTTAATCAGAAGATAACTTACCAGATGGGTACATATTGGCTGACACAGAGTACAGGCTGATATCCAGGGGGAAAGGCCTGGGTTAGCCACAAACGATAGACTAACCATATGTTAAGTGCACCAGTAAAGAAAGGTCACCACAAAAATGAGAAAAGATATCATGGGAAAGAGGGGATATCTGATATTTTTTTAAATTAGATATGATAGGAAAAATCAGAACTTTGTTAGATTTCTTACACTTATGGTTTAATATTGTGTTCAACCTATAGTACATAATACTGCCACCAAGGCATTCTAAAAGTTTTATTCCAGCCATGTTCAGAAAGCATCTGAAAAGGTGTTGTTATTTTTTAATGACAAGAAATAAAAAGTTAGAAGTAGAGAGATCCATAATTCATTAAAAGATGCATACAAATATATTTGTTAATTTACTAAAGGTATTGTATATAGTTTCCTAACTTCTAAAATAACTTTGGCATAAGAATGTTCATATCTAAACTCAAAATTATTAAATAGACCATTTAAAGTACATTTAATGAACTTCACAAAAACAAATGAATACTAGGTGAAAAGCAGCAACCTGCATCTTGAGTTGGACAGACCCCATATGATGCCACACCTTTGGTCTAGAATCTAGATCAAGGCCTTCCATGGCTAAGCATGGAAGCTCTCCTAAAACATTAAGGGGCTCTCTAACGGTATCAAGTCATTATCTTTTGGGAAATTTGGAATCATGATGGGGAACCTAGAAAAAGATTCTGAGTTATCTTGTGACTACAAGAGTAATCACAGTAACAACAGCTAACATTTATTAGGCAATACAATTTTCTAGACACTATGTTAGAAACTTTTAGGTATCATCTTGTTTAATTCTTATCATAATCCCATATGTTAGCTTCTATTAGTATCTCAAAACTCAGGGTCTGAGCACTTAATTTGCCCAACGTCACTGGAGGTGAAATAAGAACCAAATCTGAGTCCAGTGGCTGTGATTTTAACCGTTATGCTTTACTGGGGAAAAGGTGAACCTGCATCTTTTAATATACCAGGCAATTATCACTTTCAATAACGGAATGTCATATTTGACTGAAGGACAAAAACCAACTGGGTTATTTTCACCAACTCTGCAGCGAATGTCTTTCTGTTACCACACTATTAAAGCAGCATTGATATGTTGATATAAAATCCAACAAGGTAATTATAACTGTATTCTACTGGTAAAGTGTCTTATAAATTTCTAGCTATCAAAGAAAGAACTGCAAATTGAAATGTAGCAGTTTCCTTTTTAGTCTATATGTTACAGAAGCTTTCTAATAATTCAATGACATGTTTAGTTATCTCTAAGGATGTTATTATGGTAAGACGTATTTTAAGAAAAAAAAAGCAGGCATCATTTTGACAGAAACAGGTTTTAACTTTTTCTTTTATATCATTTAACTCACATGAATGAAAACCTTTTTTAAAAAATTATTGGAATAAGAGCTATCACAGAAAGATTAAATAGATTATAATAAAACCAAAGAAACTCTAAATAAACAACAACAAAAGAGGATGGGAAGAGGGAGCAGGATCAGAGTTCCTCAATGAAACCTTTTCTGTGTATTTAAGAATCTACAATGAGTTAGAGATTATAAATTGATTTATGCCTAGTTCCCAGGGCAGAGAGGTCAGAGAGTTTGGTAACTTAAAAAGAAAAACTTCTAAAGACTTACCTTTAGAAGAGCCAAGGCTACATGAAAGATTATATTCAAATGCTGAAATTAAAAAAAAAAAAAGATTCAAATTCAACATTGCCACATATAACACAATTTTATTAAGTATTTTTCTAAGACTTCTACACATCATTTCACATCCTATATAACAAAAGCCTAATATGCAAATCAACCAAATGCCAGAATGACCAGTGGACGACCAGCGCTATGATGTGCACTGACCACCAGGGGGCAGATGCTCAACTCAGGAGCTGCCCCCTAGTGGTCAGTGTGTTCCCACCGGGGGAGTGCCGCTCAGCCAGAAGCCAGGCTCATGGCTGGCAAGCGCAGTGGCGGTGGCAGAAGCCTCTCCCAGCTCCACAGTAGTGCTAAGGAGCAGCAAGCTGAGCAGTCAGGAGCAGTGAGCGGGTGGGCGATAACAAGCTAGGGATCCTGGACTGCGAGAAGGCACAGGCCAGGCTGAGGGACACTCCTCTCCAGTGCATGAATTTTGTGCACCAGGCCTCTAGAACAATAAACATTAAGCAAACCATGAGATTTTTTTTTAAAAAGGGTATTTTCTTTCTCTGAGAGGCTTATTGCAAACTTGAGGTGCTATTTAATGAATGTTCACATAAGTCATTGTTTTTTTTTTACCATAAATCATTTTCCTTCTATTTCTGGATTATGTGCATGGCCTAAGGCTTGCAAAAGTCGAGTGCCTGGGTCAAGATGGCAGTAATGCAGAAATCTAAAATTATTAACTGAAATTATGTCTGGGTGATGTGGTTAAACTATCAGTGTCAGGCAAAACAAAACAAATAGTGTTGCTGATAACTGGGACAGATTGTACGGGGGCAGTTGTAAGCTTCACACAGGATTTCCACTACTGCTTATTATTTCATTGTTTGTTTCAGTTCTTGTTTTCAAGTAGTATTTGTACAACTAGAGATGGTAATTAGGCCTATCTCTAGACTTGCTTTTTTTCTTTTCGTTTTTTCCTTCTCAAAACCAGAGTAGTATTTCTTCAGAAATAAATTAAATAGCTTGTTAAGAAGCCATATTGGAGCCGAACTGTGAACTCTGAACTCACAATTCATTCTGAAGAGATGTTAAATTCAAGAAGAGGGAATTTGAAATGCTCAAGATGACAGAATCAGAAATGAGGTTGCCACAGAACATCCTGTTTCCTTGCCATGCAAGTCATCACACATGAGAAGAGTCTTTCAAGTAGGAGGTGACTATGAGTTGATATCTCCCATAATCCCAGGGTCTATCTGATGCACCCTCATCATATTGGTCACAAATGTAACCTGTCAGCTCTTATGACATGGACTGTATCAAATGTATTATGCAAAGAACTTCTAATAAACCATTCTTTTTTTTCCTATCTACAAAATCAGAAGTGAACATTAGGACTAGGTACTTAAGAGTGCATTCCTATTATAATTTGCTAACGTAATCTTTCATAGTCAGCCACCAAAAATATGGTGTGATGGTGAAAGGAAAAATGATAAACAGTAAATATTTGGTTGGAGGTTATGAGTTTTCTCAGTTAATTCCTTAAGAAACTAAAAGCAGTAGAAGTGTAATCAGGCCAGGAGACAAATACCTAATTACCTAGATCACGACCATGCAAGCAATGACCATAGACTATTTACCGATTAGAAAAAGGAAAAAAAAATACAGAAGATCTAAATTTTGGGTGACAATTAAGCAGATTTTGCTTTCCTAAAGTTGCATCCTCACCCACTAACTGCTGCCCACTGCAGCCAAAACTTGCAGACCGAGAGACAAAGACCTGCTGTCTCAACCCACACTCTCTCCATCCCACATCACTACTGCTGGGCGGTGGTGAATTTTCACAACCTGAGTGCTTATGCACCTGCCATCAGGACCAAGCCCACCTGGCTCTGTTCTTGTTTTTCTAGTCACCGCTCAAAATGTAAGCCTGTCTTTTCTCCATTTCTCTATCCTAAGCTTTCTCCTGCCTGTCTTCCTTCCCTATCACTTCAGTGCACTCAATGGAAACGCCACTCCAATTTCAGCCAACTCTGCTATATTCTTCACTTCCCTCTCAGACATTCCCCTCCCCCACCCCTGCATTCACAGGAATAGTGAAATCTCATTGATGTTCACAACGTGTATTATAATTCATATGAACTCGACTAGCCTAAGGGTATAGATGTATTTAGCAGCAGGCTAGGATCAATCCTGTCCCCAAGCCTCCTAACATCTAGTAATGGTATTTTCATCACATAGTGCTGGTAGAACATGCATAGTAGGTGCTTATTTGATGACTGAATGATTGAACTATATTAGCTCTCCCAAACTTTCTGGGATTTATTCTCTTCTCCATGGACCTAGCTAAACCAATTATAGAATCATCACCAAATATATCTCTAAACAACCAAAATAGCTCTCACTAACACCAAAAGAAAAATTTATTCAAATTAGTTTGGTGATATGATATTACAGTCTATAGATATCAGAAGTTGCAAACTAAAACCAAAGTGTGAAGCAGATAGGATTAGGCCATATAGCCCGTAAGGTCAGCTGTCCAAATTAAAATATTAGATCTGAGAGAAATAAAAGATAGACTTTTTTAAAAAAAAAACCCTATAAAATGTATAGCAACCTTGGCCCATCTAGTGGGTCCCATAACCAGAAAAAAATATATCAATGTAAACACTTTTAAAAAGTTCAGGATAGCCCTAACTGGTTTGGCTCAATGGATAGAAAATTGGCCTGTGGACTGAAGGGTCCCACGTTTGGTTCCAGTCAAGGGCATGTACCTTGGTTGCGGGCACATCCCCAGTGGGAGGTGTGCAGGAGGCAGCTGATTGATGTTTCTCCCTCATCAATATTCTGTCTCTCCTATTCTTCTCCCCTCCTCTCTTCAAAATATCAATAAAGTATATTTTTTTAAAAGTTCAGGATAATCAAGTATTACAGTATCTGCTTACATGAAGCTCTAGACATTATCCATTAACACCCCCCCACACACACACACACAAAAGTAAAGACTTGACAGTCTTAAACTAAAGTAGAACAGTGTAGTCAGACTATAGAAACAAAGATGCTTTTAGACCTCTGGTTTTTTAAAAATCAGGAAAATCTTGCTAATCTATCAGGATCTTCATTTCACTATAAAGTGTATCCTCATTTTCTAAGAGGAGAATAAGAAAGGCAGCCTCAGGTTGGATATTTTAAAATCTATTTTTTCTTTTAAATAAGACATTCTCACAGGAATATAATTAGAGGTATCATTAAATTGCAGAAACTGTCCGTGGGTTAGCACTTCGGTCAGTTTAAAAGCTGCAAATAGGTTGGATTTACGATGTGACGAAGTCAGTGCAAGGTGCGGTCTCAGCATCCCTCCCAACAATCAAATGAACGAAGTGGACCACCGTTCACTCCTCTAACAGCAGGAACTGAATATGAATCCCCTGCTCTCCACCTACTCCTACACGATCCAGCGTCTGCCTAGCTGTGCTGGCATTTATTTTTTGAAATATATTTTTAAAAGACAAAGATGTTATGCATTTTCCAGGTGCCTCCTTTTTTCAGGAATGTGTCATCTGCTGCAATCTGTTTGCTATTGAGGGGGAAATAAGGTTTCCAAAGAGGACTCAAAGGGTAAAATATCTGGAGAGTTATTAAGAGCAAAAATAACAATTAATATGTTATGGTCACTTATTAATTACCAGAGGCCCACACGGATTCGTGCACTGGTGGGGTCCCTCAGCCTGGCCTGCGCCCTCTTGCAATCCAGGACCCCATGGGATGGATATGCCAAACCAGCAGTCCAACACTGCATGCTGCTCCTGCTGCTGCCTGTGGCTCCCACTCACCCCTGCCCCGCTGCACCCCCTGTGGGCTCACACCATCAGTCCTGATTGGGGGAGGCTTGCACCACCCACCACAGCAGCACTTGCCAGCCATGAGCCCTGCATTGCTCCCACTGTGGGAGCACACTGACCACTAGGGCCATCTCCTGCATTGAGTGTCTTCCCCCTGGTGGTCCGTGTGCGTCATAGTGACCAGTTGTTCGGTTGTTTGGTCACTTAGGCTTTTATATGTAAAGATAGTAAAAGATCTACCTCCAAGAGTAAGAAAATAAATAAGAACCAACATCCACTGAGTATTTTCTATGTGCCAAGATCTGAATTAATTATATTGAAAACGTGTCCTTATTTAATGCCATGAAAACCCTAAATTCCATTTTTCACACAGGAAGTTAAGACCTAGATAAATTAAAGTCAAATTCTCAAGGTCACACACCTAGTAAGTAAGTTTTAATCTACCTAAGGAGTGCCATTCCACATGTCACTCTCTTAACCACTAAGTTAGAGATGATGGCTCAATGGTGAATGAATGAATAAATTAATTGGGTATTACTTAACGTGTCCTCTAATTCCTAAAGGATTAAAGTGATTTGTTCCATTTAAAGGGAAGTAACTTTTTCGAAAAGAGAGTGACAATACCAAATAGGTGACATCTACCAAGACCAAGTTTTATTATTTTTCCCCATATTGAAAATACAAAAGTAGTTGACCATTTACAGGATGTGAGGCAATAACCCCACTTGTGGTGGAAAGAAAGGGTCCCCACCTTCCTCCAGTGACAACAGATTGAGATCAGACTGGGAATCTGCTGTTTCAAAATTCAGTCACAGCCTGGGAAAAGAACACCTACACGTAATTGCCCCAAATGAAATAATTGCTCTAAAGTGCAGATCGCTGTGTTCCTGGGGAGGCCGACAACGAAGCACCCACAATCCTGCACAAAGGAAGGCTGAGTGCAGAGCACCCACAGAAACAGCACACCCTCGGGTTCTGATGAGCAAGTAATCGTGGGCTCAGGGAGCTGACAGATTACATGAGATGCTGTCAGAGCTGACATTGACAGCGCCGAGAACAAATGCTGAAAAGGTGGTGTCAAAAGTGCCAAGTGTGCCTCAGCACCCGGGTCCTCAGGGATCAAAAGGGGAAATCAACAGCATGTGAACATGAAGTCCTAACAAGAAGGCCGAGGGAAATTATCAAAGCAGAAGTGGCTAAGGTAAGTGGAGCAGATGCACAGATAAATACGGCTAACGCCAGAGGAGATGGGTGCTGCCTTTCTGATCCATCCCACACGGAACATCCATCCCGGGAAGGAGAATGACTAAGTGAGACCGCACATAAAAAGCATATTAATGTATTGAGCACTTGCTAAGTACCCAGTGAAAGCTAGCAATTATTAAGTTCATGTATTTGTTGACAACCAGATCTTATTTTTATATATACTTTTCACTTAATTCTCTCAACAACTCTAGCATATGTGTTACTGCTACCACTTTAGGAATGAGAAAACAAAGGCTCAGAAACATCATACTGGTAAATCTAGAATTAGAATTTATGTCTGTCAGACCAAAAAAAGAAAAAAAAGAAAGAAAGAAAGAAATCCATGTTTTTCCCTTTTAATTCCACCTCTACTGCAAATTCAACATTGGTTAGATATCTGTGATGAATTTAAAGATGGTCACAATTTTCTGACACTTCTCTTTTTTAGAATCTGGGCAGACTATGCTACCTCTTTGACCAATAGAATGTGGTGAAAGTGAAGCTATGCCTACGTTCTGGGCCCTGACCTTCATGACCGACAGCCTCCAGGCCCCATCTCCTACAGCACTGGTCTTGGAAGCCAGTCACCATGTAAGAAGTGCGGTTACAGACACTCCCCCCCCCCCATTCTCTAAGAAATCAAAGACAAAGGGTCACCCAGGTGCCAGACCTGTGAGTGAAAAGTCACCCTGAAAGGGACCCCGCCAGACCCAGATGCCCCGACAGAAGCCACATGAATCAGAGAAGAATCACACAGCTGAATCCTTTCCAAATTCCTGACGTAGGAAATTGTGAACAAAATAAATGGCTGCTTATAATTTTTGAAAGCTTCTTATTTGAAATTATTTCAGATTTAGAAAAAAATTGCCAAAATAGCACCAAGGGTTTCTGCCTATCCTTTGCCTGGTTTCATCAAATGTAACCACAGAGTAACTATCAAAAACCAAGAAAGTTCCCAGCTGGTGTGGCTCAGTGGTTGAGTGTCAGCCTATGAACTAGGAAATCAAGGTTCGATTTCTGGTGAGACACATGCCCAGGGTGTGTGCTTGATCCCCAGTAAGGGGATGGTGGGAGTGCAGGAGGCAGCTAATCATGGATTTCTCTCATCATTCATGTTTCTATCTCTTTCCCTCTCCCTTCCTCGCTGGAAAAAAAAAGTTAATTGTCAAATCTCTTTGGCCTTCTTTCATCTGAGACAGTTTTCAATCTTTGTCTTTCATGAACTTCATACTTTTGAAAAGAGTACCAGCCAGTTATTTTATAGAATGTCCCTCAATTTGATTTGTCTGATGTTTCCTTATGAATAAATTTAGATGATGTGTTCTTTTTTTTGTTTTGTTAATTCTCACCTGAGGATATATATATTTTTTGCATTGATTTACAGAGAGAATAGAAGGGAGCAGAATATACATCAATATGAGAGACACATTGATCGCAGGTGCCCTGACCAGGGCCAGGGATGGAGCCTGCAACCCAGGTATGTGCCCTTGACCAGAATTGAACCAACACTCTAACCACTGAATAAAACCAGCTAGGGCGCTATGATGTGTTGTTGACACAAATGCCAGAGAAGCAATGCTATGTCTGTGCATCTTATCAGGAGGCTCTGCAGTGTCAGTATGTCTCACTCCAAAATCATTGTTTCAAAGCTACTTGGGTCTGATGTAGCATGTTATCAGGTAAGCAGAACAGAATCTTCTCTTTTGTCTTCTCTTTGATATATATCTTACTTCCATGATCTATAAAGTAATGCATTCCTCCACAGAAAAAAAGTCAGAGAATTATCATGCAAATATAAAGAAGTAAATACTGGCTGGATTTAAATATAGTTCCTATGGCAAGAATATCATGTTAGCCAAGAAGTATTTTGCCTTAGTCTGCTCCTCATATTGTAAGTAGGCTCTTTAAAAGTTCAACCTTTTATAACAGAGTTTGATGGAGTAGCCATTATTAGTAAAATGATAGGACCTTTTGGTTTTTGTTTCTGGATGACCACTAGAGGTCAGGATTGTAGCACTGAAAACGAAGCAGCAGCTGAAACAAAAAAAGATTGCAGGGATCTTCACAGCAGCCTCTGTACAAATTTAAGTCCTGATGTTTTAAAATCCTCATGGCTAAGCCCTCCCTTGTGCCTACTATTCATTCACTAATGGGATACAAAATATAACAAAGTCTGGATGATTCCCACGTTTCCTTTCCCCAGTTTTATTATATATTTTCCATTTTTATTATCGAGTCATTTGTTAGTTTTTTCCTAGAGTGAAGCAGAGAGCTCAAGAATGGGGAGGGATGAGAACTAAATATAACATATGAATGCCACAGTCTAACTGTGGGTAACTATTTTTACCTTTGTTTGACTTGCATTTGTTTTTATAAATAAACTACTGAATAGACATATCTACAAAGGCTGTGTCCTACAAAGTCTGGGAAGAATTCTTAGAGGTTAGTGACATCTGAATTAAATAAACCTTTCAGAAACAAGGCAGGTAAAGTGAGAGAAATAAATCAAGTTAGAGGTTTTGACAGGTATTCTGAGGACTACTTAGCAGTCCTAATCTCCATCCTCTCCTTTCAAACTCCTGCTAGTTCCCGTTGAACCAATGCACCCAGAAGCCAGAAGGCACCGGGGCTCTGTGGTCCGGAGAGAGTTGGAGAGGGAGAGAGGTGCCCCACACTACTCACTGGCTCTCCTTGCCCCTTGCAACTGCCCAGACCTTGGTCCACGTAATTATCAGTTCTAATGACAGTTGGCAACATAAAGAACTTTCATTTCCCTTAAAGTCTGATCTCCTTCCTGCCTTTATCTCTTTTTGGAGAGTCAGTAGAGTGCAGGGGCTTATGTGCTGTCCTCTGGAGCCAGCCTTCCCAGGTCTCGATCGACCTTTCACCCCCTCCTGTCTGACTTAGAGCAGTTATATAAACTCTCTGTCTTGGTTTCCTCAAAAAGAGCACCTATTTCAAAGAATCTGGTTGTGAGGACTAAATGAGTTACTAAGTGGAAAGCACTTAGAACAGTGCCTGACACACAGGTAAGCAGTACACGCCTGAACATGTTATTATAGAAAAGTCCTCAAAACTGAACGTGCTAGGATTGTATAAGGAATTTCAGTTTTTTTTAAGATCTCACGGAGTTTGCTACATATTCTGGTAACAACTGACCTATACATTTCTTGCATAGTTTCTTGAAAGACATTTTCTCCTTTCTCCCAACCAAGTTGATCAGATCAAAGACTCACTTTTAAGAGGATGAAAAATGGTCACAAGGAAATGGAGACAGCTAGCAATTCAGGAGAAACAGATCAAAGGATTAAGGAGAGATGTTCATAGGTTTTGCTTCTTAGAAAATTATGGAAGCTGACTAATTACAGCTTTGGCATTTATTCCTTAATTGCTAGTTGGACTTTAATTTTTTTAATTTCAATGAAACAGAGCTGAGAGGCACTGAGAATGCAGGCAGCTTGTCCTGGGAAGACTGCTACGTCCCTCTAACATCACTGGTGGATAGACTTGCAAGATCTCTGAGTTGGACAGGATCTCTGGGGGTACATCTACTTGGGCCTTGAGATGTCACATCCCAAGCACATGTGATAAGAAACAGTGATAAGGACCAGAGGGCAGTGAGCGTCTGTAAAAGCAGGACCTCCCCAGGGCTGCTTCAGGGGAGGCGGGAGGAGGGGCAATGCTGTTCTACTTGAGACTGAATTTGGAAAAATGGTCTTGCCCATTAAATTCTTCTCTAGGCCATAATTTTTACTTTTTAATCAAATTCATATGTTCCCAAGCAGAATTTCGCTTATGCCTGTTTTAATTTCCTTTAGGACCCTGAAATTGTGTGACTGGGCTGGATGGCTCCTCAGGTTTGAGCAACTACACCTGGGGAAACTCAAAGGCATGCCTGCTTGGGGAAGACGTGGACAGACACATTACCCTGGTGACCCCACCATGGTGCGCTGGAAAGGTGATTTGTGTTCACAAACAATTAGTGTGTTTGGGGGGGGGGGGGGGGAAGGAGCCAAACCTTAAGAGCACTTTATGGTAAACTCACCAAAAAGAAGTCTCGAGTCAAGTAATTACTCTAGAATTTACATTGGGCTACTGGAACTAATTTGTTTAGCTTTTCATTTTTAATGTGGCAAAATTTTAAAGACAATATAAATAGAAATAAACGAGTAAGATATTGCAAATAAAAGTTGCAGTTGAATTTTGAATTGGTTCCAACAGAGTATTTGGAGATTGCAGTGTGCGGAGACGGCACTGCTTGGGCAATAAATGAATGGGTCTTGAATATATTCGCTACACAATGTTATTACAGGAGGGGATAATAGAAGTCAGTCTGTGACGTTTTCTAGACAGAGGCTCAGGATTGCTTTTCTCCTCTACAAAGAAATGCAGTTCTGGTGATTGGTACACAAGATTACCTGTGTGAAGAGGAAAACCAGAATCTTTCCGAGTTGTTTTTGTTTGCTGTTTTCTAGAGGCTTGCTCCAGAAAGTATGCTCTGTGAAGGCAGCGTGCCGGCATTGCTAACAGGGAGTTCCAGGAGCAGACGATCAGGTTCCATGTCCCGGAACCACCAACCCCATTTAAATAAGATCGCCACCTGACTGAAGTGCATATTAAAACCTGAGGTCCACTTTTTCTTTCTGACAATATATATCTATTCTGTGTAGTGATTCAAAATGTAATCTACTTCCCACAAACAGCAGATGGCTCCATGTAGCAGTGAAAGAATGATAAAAGTCCCAAAGATCAAGCTGTCAAGATTGATATCTTTCCAAAAATAACTCTAATTTTCTAATTAACCTTATAAAAGTGACAGATCATTGAAAATACTTATTTGAAAATTCACTTCAGATGAAGAAGTTTCTTTTAAGCCAGCCTTGCTGACCAGAAATTGTGTGAGAAAATAAAAGAGGAAAAGGTGTTTTAATTTATAAAAAGTCTGATGCAAATCAACTTACAAATAGGGCCACTAATAGAGGTATAAGTCTTTATGTATTTTCCGATGGTCTTAGGTAACCCTGCTAGCGGTTCTCGACCTGTGGGTTGAGACCTGCTGTAGAGCCTAAGACCATCGGAAAACACAGATATTTACATTACGATTCACTTATAGATATTCACATTCAGTCTAAACACTGTCAGAGGATAGGTGAGCCCTGTCCTTCTCTGACCAGTAAGCCAACCAATAGACATTACCACTGTGGCCATTTCACCTTTGGAAACGTAAAGTACCTGGACTACCTTTTATAATAGACAGAAGAGATGCCATAGACACAATTTCTATGCAATTATAGAAGGAAGGTGAAAGGTTAAAAGACAAAGATATAAAGTAAAGTGACATAAAAGGTTATACATTATTGATGCTTCCTATTTGTACGTCTAAATTCTACTAACTCTCTTTTTCCAAACCAAGAACTTGAGGGGGAGAAAACAGATCGTGTTCTCAGAAGGTAAAACAAACCAGCAACAAATCATAAAAAATGTCCTGCAGTATATTCCTCTTCCTCAACCTTTAAACCATCTATGTAGAGCTTGGGAAAAGGGTAATTATTTTCCTATTCCAAACAGGTATTTTACCTGGGTAAGATACAGCAATAATATTTCTTAAGAGTTTAACTCACAGTTACCTTTGACTTTCAATGGCACAAGTTCAGTTTAGGAACAAACAATAAATAAAGGACAATGAATATCCATTTAACAAAATGCTCTTGGCCATAGGTAAGCTCTCTTTTTCGATTCAATTCAATCTCTGCCTGACCTCATCTTTCCTCATCGAGCAGTCAGAATCCATCAAAGAACTTGCCAATCCTTAACCATGCCTTAACAACAATCATAGCCTCTATTTCTGAAATACAAAATTCATCTCCTACCCTTCATCTCCTCAGCTGACACTTTTGATGACCAACCATCAGTTCTTACATGGACATAGTCCCTAACTGGTGTCCCTGATCTCCTTACCTGCCTTCAGTGCATTCACAACAGCCATAGTCATCTCTGAAATGTTTAAATTACACCATGCCATTCCATGCTTAAAGATCTCCAATGGCTTCTCATTACACTTGGGATGGAATCCTATGTCCTCCTCAATGTGATGGATAATGTGAATCCTATGTCCTCCCCGGCTCTGGTTCCACTGGGTCACCTACCTCTTGACCAACTGCTCTCTGTGTTCCAGAAGTTCAGCTTTCTTTTAGTTCCTCTCCCTCCTCCCCCATCCGAAGCCTCACACACATTTCCCCCACTATCGGTGGGAATTCTCCTACTCATCTCTCAGATCTCAGCTTTAAATGTCACTTACTCAGAGAGACCATTCTTGAAACCCTGATCTAAAATAGGCTTATTTATTACAAAATTTGAGGCAGCTTGTACTTTCCCTTCATAGCATTCACTATAATATATAATCAGATTAATGTCTGTTAAGTCCATCTGATCTAATGTGACATTTGAAACCACCATTTCCTTATTTCTTTCTGGAAATCTGTCCATTGATGTTAGCGGGGTATTAAACTTCCCATTATTATTGTATTGCTATCATTTTCTCCCTTTATATCCACTGATATTTGCTTTATATATTTAGGGGATGCTGTGTAAGGTGTGTAGATTATACTCATGTATGTTTTTGTATTTATCAATTACGTGTCTTCCCATTAGCTTGTTAGCTCCATGGATGCAAAGACAATGTTCTACTGACCATGGCATCTATTAGGTCTAGCACAGTGCCAGCACACGTAAGGTGCACACTATTTATTAAATAACTGAATGATGGATGAATAAATAAGACATTCTTTTTAGTGAGAATCACTGGTCCCTGCATGTTGAATTGATGAGCTATTAGTTATTAATTTCCTAGAGACAAAAGACAAAGCCTCACTTTTAGACAATTTGGAAGCATATGCTGCTCCATTTTTTGCTTTCTTGGCATCCTTCTAACTGCTTTAAGTACTGAAATTAGAGTCATCCACTTTTCACACCTTTTTAATGCTTTTGAAATTACTCATGAGTCCCTTTAGACTCTCATATAAGCCTTTAATAACCCAACTATTAAAACTAGTTATACTCCTGACTTAATGCAATACACTAATGAATGTATTCTATGAATCCCTTCTCTCCAAATATAAGAAACCACATAAAAAAGGCTATAAAAAGAAATCTAATCTAAAATTTTTGCTCATATTTATAATTTGTTCCTTCTCATATAATTTCACAAAAATGTAGTACTGTTAGACAATTTGGCATCCTACCACGTACTCTTTCAGATACTTACTGCAAATGGTAAAAGGCACAATTGCTAGAGGATAGATTCATAAAAGCCACAATCCATGGTATCAGCATTCCTCTTTTTTATTTGTTTATGGTATAGTTAACATTTTATATAAGTTTCAGATGTATCACATAATGATTCAATATCTTTATACACTGCTAAATGATCACCACAATTAGTTACCATACATAGTTACATTTTTGTGTGTGTGATGAGAACGTCAACATTTACTCTCTTAGGTTTCAAATATGCTTATTAACTCTAGTCACCAGGTTGTATGTCAGAATTCCAGAACTTGTTTATTTTATAATTAGAAGTTTGTACCTTTTAACTCCCATCATGCATTTCATCCACCTCCCACAGCCCTCTATTCTGGCAACCACTGATATCTTCTCTATGTAAGAAACTCGACTACTATCTTACACAAGACACACATGAATTGTAAGACCTGAAACCATAAAAATCATAGAAGAAAACATGGTAAGCTCCTTGACATTGGTCTTGGCAATGATTTCTTGGATCTGACTTCAAAATCAGAGGCAATGAAAACAAAAATAAATGGGACTAAATCAGACTACAAAGTTTCTGCACAGTGAAGTAGGTCAGCATTTATTCTTAATGTTTTTGTTCCCACTGAATATATGTCGGTTCAGAACTATTTTGGCTCCCCCAGAAATATTTTTTTTAAACATGTATGTATCATGGCATTACCCTAATATAAACTTCCAGTGGTTTTGAATTTTTATAACTGTGCTTCCTGAATCTGAGGCACAGAATTAGACTTAAAAAAAAGGGGGGGGGGGGAATCTAGTCACATTCATGTTTCCATACCCTAATTGAACAAAATTTTGTCCTATAGCATACTATTGAGCTTATAATATAACAAAATTATTATAATAAACCATTAATATAAATGTAGAATCTTTTAAAATTGATCATGTGTTTTTACTGTCAAAGAAAGAAATAGGCTTAAAATAAGAGTGCCTGATATCAACCATACAGATTTTATGGAATACCAAGGCACATATCTCTATTATTTTTAAAATAAAAAGCATTTGTGAATATGATTTTTAAAAAGCTTTGATACTTTGAGGAAAAAATAAGTTTTAGATTTTCTAAAGAGACTTTTAAGCTTACTATATGTGTATATATATAATATGTATAAGCTTAATATATATGTATATATACAGTATATGTATATATATATATATATATATATATATATATATATATATTAGTGATCACATATATATACACAGATTAGTGCTCACATATCATCTTCTGACCTAGTGAAAGTAAAAATCTAAATAATCTGCCCTCCTCCCCCAAATAGTCTGTATTGGAAGAATGCAAATTCATCTTCATTCCCTATCTGGCAACTACTAACCCTAAAAGGTTCTGTCTTATTCTTCACCTAAATCTCCATGAAATGAAATATCTGCATTTTTTCATCATAATTTATCCTGCTGTAGCACTGTTGTAAAAACAAACCTGATCCAGACACTAGTGCTGAGGAAGTTGAGCTGTTAAAACACTCATCTGTTCTCTGTTAACTTGGCGTTGTTGATAAACTCATGGTAACATCTGAGCAAAATAGCTTTGCAAAAATCAGCAGACCTGGTTTACTCCCAGGGTCACCACTGCCAGTACAGCAACCACGGAAACAGAGTTGGATATTTCCCTTAAATTTTGTGTTTCTCTAAATTAATTACCTTGAACTATTGTTTTATTTTCTAGAATTTGTCAATATAATAAATTTTAAGAGATGAAAATGTGCACTATCTCACGCCTCTCCATCTCCCTCTTCTTACTCCTTCAGAGAAAGGTCTCTGGCCTGTATAACTCAATAACTATGAGAGGGGCCAGAAAGTAGTTCCCCAATCACTCTTTGTACTGCTGATGCTGCTAATTAAAATGATCAAAAAGCATATATCCTTTTAACCCAAACACATTTCTGTATATAAATACAAAAAAAAAAAAAAAACCTGTTAGATCAGCATTCCCTAAACTTGGAAAATTAAAAAACTCGGGATATCTGTTAAACATGCAGATTACTAGGGCCAAGAATCGTAACTCCAAGATGGGCCTATGAGGTTTGTATATTTAACAAGCACTTCCCAATCTCCCCAAGTTATTTTTAGTATATTTTTATTTATTTCAGAAAGGAAGGTAGAGGGAGAGATAGAAACATCAATGATGAGAGAATCATTGCTTGACTGCTTCCTGCACACCCCATACCAGGAATCGAGCCCACAACCCGGGCATGTGCCCCAACTGGGAATCAAACTGTGACCTTCTGGTTCATCGGTCTATACTCAACCACCGAGCCAAACCAGCCAGGCCAAGTTATTTTTTAAACAGAGACATAATTATAATTCAAATAGCACAAAATCCACCCTTTAACAGTACACAATTCAGTGATTTTTAGTATATTTACAAGATTGTATAATCAACCCCATTATCTAATTCCAGAACATTTCATTACCTGAAAAGCAGTGAAGCCCCAAGAATAAGAAATAGATTATATTTCTATATGTGTGAATAGGCAAGTAATATCTGCCTGCTAAAGGTGATCTGTTTTTCAGAACCCTGAAAATTTCATATAGTTCAAGGTTGACTCATGGTATTTGAATATTCACTTCAACCCACAGTCCCTTATTTTAAGCTGTTTACTTTTCAAGTAGAAAGCTTATTAATTATAAGATAAAATGTGCTTTGATTCTAAAAGAGCATTTAAAGTATAGGCTATATCAGTTCTATCAGATATCTATCTTTTATCCTTCTGCAAAGGGAGGGAAAGAAAAATTCTGAATATTAAGAATATACTAATTTTTCTCTGTATTAAGGAGTCTTGTGGACAAAATGTATTCTTGCCTATCTGTTGGTTTGCATAAACAAGAGATCTAGTCAGAAGTAGCATACACATATTTCACCGGGATGTTGGAGAACAACTAGACCATGACCACTAAATGCCATAAGTAAGAAACAACCACCGGACTGTGATGCAGCCCAAAATGAAATCTAATAGGTCAATGCGCTACTGAAACACTCAGGAAATTGGTCTTTTCAATGGAAAGTTTTCTGGCATTATTCGTCAGCAAAAAAAAGAGCAAAATGGGCTGTTTACTAGGCCATGGACAAGAATCAAAATGTCAAGTGGACTTCTAAAAACAAGATAAAACTTCTGAAAACCATGATAAAACAATCCAAAAAGCAGGACCAGAAAGTCCTATTATGCTGCTTTTTAACTATTGCAATCCGTAATTCTAGTGATGGTCTCTGGACATTTATTGTACATCTAGATATAATGTAGAGGCCCTGGATAATGATGAAAAGGTCAAACCATTGTTTGATTAAAATGCCAAACAATGGATGCTGATGGTAAAGTACCTGTAAAAGGAAGCTAGAAAAGAATGCCAGAGAAAACCATTTCATGGTGAAATTCTGCTGGACCATAGAAGGAGCATCTGGAACATAAGGTCAAAAATCTTGGACAGAGAGACCCCAACTGATGTTATGAATTGATATGACTTTGGCCTTTAAAAGACAGTAGGTAATGGGGGCTTGTTCAGAGAAGCAAAGCCCATGGGTCTATTTGCTGTGGAGATGGACAAGAATAATCAGGCTATCTGCCCATGTAAATTTAAAAACAAAAACAAAATCTATTTCTAAGTTGGCTAATTTAGAAGCTGAGAAAGATGAAGGACAGCCGTCTGTTTGGAGAAGATAAGAACAAGTGGGGGGAGGTACGTAAGGCTTTAGTACAATGTATGGCCCAGAAATACTCCCCAGAAAAGCCTTCTAGTTTGCTGCCCTTAAAGCTTTGAGACTTAAAAAAAAAGGAAGCTTGAGAGTTTATCAGCAAAAATTGGCTCTCATAAAACTAGATGGTGAAGCCAAGTAACTACTCTCCAAAACAAGTTCTCATTTTCAATTACTTCTAACTGATACTGTGTACTAGATTTCCTTCTCTATTGTGCAATCTAAATAGTTTATAAATTGGGGGTCCATTTTTACTAATAATTGCAGTGAAGATCTTTAAACAAGTATTTGTTAGATGCTTTCACAATCCAATTTCTAGACAATGGAAAGCATTGAAATATTTTATATCACTTTGTGGATAATCATTATACTGCCATAATTTAAAACCCCAACAGCAAAAACTATACCATGAAAATAATTTGGGACACTGCTACCACTTTAACCCTTAGGGCCATAATTTTCAAGATTATAAAAATATTCTGCTTGCATTCTAATTAAATAGATATTTATGGCTGGATAATATGTAGCTTGTTTTCAAGATGCATTTAAGTTTTATTTAATAAATATTTTATTTATCAACTGCCAAATTTCAAAGCAAGTAACACTAAGAATTTTAGTCTATGAGGTATATGCACACTAGAAATGTTTGTGCCAGATCCACCAATGACCCTTATCAGAAAAATCAACAGCTCCTGTGTAATGACTCATCCCAAGATGACACCTTACCACAGCATACTGGACAAGAAATGGACAACTAGTCCAAGTCACAAGTAAGGTGACCCATACTTGTGACTTGGACTATTGAGACTTATTTTAAAGTATGAGCAATCCTATTTGGCAAGAGCTGTTGATACTAGAGTTGAATGGTCATAGCAGGTCTTTCTGAAATATTTTAGGCCCTGTGCAAAACAAACTATAAAGAAGTAGGTCAAGAGGTAAGGGAGAACACCTAATTCATAGAGGAAAACAGAGAGCAATATAGATGAGTCTCTTTGGCACCACATAAGTCTCCCCCCCCCATTCATAAACACATTTAAATGCAAACAATAAAAATAATTTAATCCATTAATTCTTTGTTCCTTTTTTCTTCAACAGATTATTTCTTGTGTATCTACAAGCTGAATAGGTACATGGCAATTTACAAAAGAAACATGGTTTCTCTTTTTGGAAATTTGTAATCTAGGGGAAGAAATAGAAATCAGAAAAATAATACACATGGTGCTATCAGAGAGAGTAAAAGGAAGGACCCATTTAGAGATGGGTGGTCAGGGAAAGCTTCTTAGAAGAAGTAACATTTAACCTTAGATTTGAAGGAGTTAGCCAGGTAAAGAGTGATGAATACACTGTAGGCAGAAGGGAAAGAAGTACAAATGGTTTCAGCCTGAGCAGATCTTAAGTGTTCCAGAAAGTAAAAGAGGGCCAGTGTTGAAGAGGAAGAGGAAGATTGACCCTAGGACACCACTGGCAGGAAGAAGAAGCAAGAATACAGGCGAAATGAGATGATGTGAGGTTTATTCAGTGGGAAACCACTGAAAGGTTCTAAGCAGAGGCTGATACAATCTATATGTGTTTTATGAAAATCTTTCTGGATGCAGTGGAGAATAATAGAATAAAATATATAGGGTGTCAAGTGGAAAAAACATTTGGGAGGTTACTGAATAGGATATAATACTGGCTTGGAGACAGAAGAAGATTTCAAGATCTATTTTGGAATTAAGAATAGAATTAACATATGACCCAACAATCCCTCTCCTGGGTATATACTTGAAAAACTCAAAAACATATATATACCCCTATGTTCACTGTGCATTATCCACAGTGGCCAAAACATGAAGACAACCAATATGTCCTGCAATGGAGGATAAATAAAGAAGATATGGCACACACACATAATGAAATATTATCCAGCCATAAGAAAAGATGAAATACTGCCATTTGTGACAACAGGGATGGACCTTGAGAATATCTAAATAAAGCAAGTCAGTCCAAAAAAGCTAAGAACCATATGATTTCACTCATGTTGGATATAAAACTGAAACTCATGGACACAAACAGCAGCGTGGTGGTTGCCAGAGGGAAGGGAGTGGTGGGGGTCAAGGGTGAAGGGAGCCTAATATTTGGTGATGGGTGATGATCTGACTTTGGGTAGTAGGCACACAGTGCAATATATAGACCTTGTATCATAAAAATGTACACTAGCAACCTATATGACCCTATTTACCAATGTCACGCCAATAAATTTAATTTTAAAAAAAGATCTATTTTGGAAGTAGACTGAATAAACTAGTACTTCCAAATATGTTCAATTATAAAGTGCTGAGAGATACATACATATGTAGTAAAATGTATGCAAGGGAATGATAAACATTGAATTCTGTATAATGGTTCCTCTGAGGAAAGCCAAGGAGGGTATGGTCAGGAAGATGTAGTAATACACACAGCTAATCTTGTTGTTACTGTTTTATTTCTTAACCAGAGAGGTAGAGATACACACAGAAGCTCACTATATGTCTTAATGCTTCTTTTGTGTGTTTTAAATATTCAATTCTAAAAATAAGAGACTATGTTTAGTTATTTTATTCAATCCATAATACAGTTTACCTGCCATGAGTTTTTCTGCAGTAACAAATATTAAAAATAACTTTAGATATTCCAAATCATGATGAACTGTAAGATTTTTTCCTAGAAAAAAAAAATCAGTCACCCTCTAACTTTAAGTCAGTGATCTTTGTATTGATGAAGTTGTTGTGCATCTAGTCTTTGTGAGTCTTCAGAGTCATGTGGGTCTGATTTTATTGTAATAAAGTACCTCTCCTTTTTATAGCAGCAAACATGTACTTTTATTTTAAAGTACTAGGTTTGACATGCTTACTTCCCCATCAGTTTTTTTAAAATAATTATTCCACCCTCTATATGCCTTAAATGTCCCCTAAAGGTACCAAAACCTACATCTAGAATAAACATTGCAGAGAAATGGTTATGTAAGCATTGTCTGAATAAAGCACATAACAGAAATATTCCCAGTCACTCCACAACATCATGTCTCCAAGATGCTCTGTGAAGTGTAGAAGCTGCACAACCAGCCATACTTCCCTCTAACGATTACATTAAATGAAAACATTACCTGAGATGATCCATCAGCACTTCCTATACAGAATTCAATCACCTCTCATCACCACCAGTGCCAATAAAGTGGTCCAAGCAGCCCAGATTACTATAATTGCCTCCTAATGGTCTCCGACTCCTCCCACAACAGTGAGACTTGTACGTCACTCATACTCAAAACTCTCCAGTGGTTCCCCATCTCAGTCTAATACAACCTAAATTCTCTGCACTGGTCAAAAGGCTCTATTAAAATCTGCCACATTTCTCTTCCGTCTTTTGTTTCTCTTCATAGTACTTATCACCTTTGATCTACTACACAGTCTACTTAGTCATTTGTTTGTCATCTGACTCTTCTACAAGGATAAAACCTTAACGAGACAAGAGTTCTATCTGCTTTTTCTTTACTGCTGTATCCCCAAACGTTGAATGATGTCAGCATTTAATATATTTTTGTTGCATGAAAAAATAAGTAAATATTCCTCTAAAAGTCACCATAAGCACAAGCACAATGGCTCTGTCATTGTAACCATTTTAATGATTCTGCCTCTTGTGTAATGACAAAATTAATGAAGACCCAAGAAAGAGCTGTAATACACCTGATGTGAGAACCACAAAGAGCTTGTAAGTAGGATAGAAGTTAGGGTCCAGAAATAAGATTTTAGAGTTTTTTTCTATTCCTGAAGATTTTTATTGCTAAGTGAAAATTTAAAGTAGCCTATACAGTATTTATTAGTTAGTCAAAAATCTCTTCCCTATTCTTGTGGCCAATTACTACTCTTAAAGTTTTCAGAAGTTTTATATTTATGTTAGAATTCTTAATCTTCCTTAATCCTTAATCAGCCCATTCTGATGCTTTTTATATTTAATGTATTACTTGATAAAGATGTTAATTAATGCTACTATAGTCAGCATATTGCAATATATAACCAACATATATCAAACCAACAGGTTATATGCCTCAATCTTATAAAATTTTATATCAATTATATCTCAATTTTTAAAAATTGAACATATTACTGTTTGAGGGAGGAAAATGGGACAAAGAGTAAGAATATTACATAATAAATCTATTTTTCAGATAACAGCTTCAAAAAATTGCCTTGAAAGGGGATTATACCTGGTAGTATTTAATAAGATATTTTTAACTTTTTTGCCATTATCCTAAGAAGAAAGGAGAGGTAAGAAGTAAACTTGAATTTGAAATATCAATGATTTCCTTTAATTTCATGAAATACCAAGTTACTATATAAAGCTGAATATATTTGATACTCTAAAAATTGAACTATCTTGGAAGAGTCAACTTCAAACCCCAGCTGTCAGTTATCATGTCAAGATTAAAAGAAATACTGTTTTCCTTACATCTTTTGAAAGAAGCTGGAAAAAATACTTTTGGAGGACTACTTAAATCACCAGTCAAATAAAAAATAAAAATAGAATGGCCTAGCCAGTTTGGCTCAGTGGATAGAGTGTCAGCCCTCAAACTGAAGGGTCCTGGGTTCAATTCCAATCAAGGGCATGTATCTTGGTTGCAGATTCAGGTTCCCCGGCCCTGGTCAGGGTGCATGCAGGAGGCAACCAACCGATGTCTCTCTCTCACATCAATGTTTTTCTCTGTCTCTCCTTCTTCCTTCCACTCTCTTTGAACATCAATGAGAAAATATCCTCAGGAGAGGGGAGTGGGAAAAGAAGGAAATAGAATGAAACTTGCATTAAGGTCAATGGCTAAAATTTTGATTTTAGCAAAGATGCATCTCTACTGGGAGTGTGGGGGCTGGGTGGACAAAGGTTGTTAGATAATAAAGAATCAATAGCTACTTGACCCTTTCTTAAGAATCTCTGTAGTCAGCTAGTTAATTGAAGAAATTTAGAGCAACTAAAAATCTACACAGGTAGAACTGAGGATAATATTAACTGAATATTTACTGTAGAACAGTCACAGTGCTAAGTACCTTATTATTCATAATTTCATATAATCATTTACATAAACCTGGGAGATATTGTTAGCTTCGTTTAACACATGAAGAAACTGAGACACATATAGGTCAAGTAACATGAAGGTGATATAGGCAGGGTTAACTAAAAAGCCAAATATCTTAACTCCCAATATTAAATGATCTCTATGTTGTTTCTGCTATAACTGAGTGCATTGCTAGATTTTTTCCATCAGGCTGACTTCTCTCATAAAAGCACAAAAGCGATTCTGCTCTTAGATCCACTCTTAGTCCCATCCAAATACAACTTCAGAGACCAAGTAAATGACTTCAATTACCAAATGAATTGTATTTTGTTTCATATTCATGAACTCTAATCTGCTCCAGGATCTGCTCTCTTAAAAAATAAAACAGCCAAAACAAGTTTGGCTCAGTGGATAGAACATCGACCTGCGGACTGAAAGGTCCCAGGTTCGATTCCAGTCAAGGGCATGTACCTTGGTTGCAGGCACATCCCCAGTAGGGAGTGTTCAGGAGGCAGCAGATCAATGATTCTCTCTCATCGATGTTTCTAACTCTCTATTCCTCTCTGTAAAAAAAAAAAAATTAATAAAATATATATTTTAAAAATAAATAAAAATAAAACAAAAACCTGCCCTTGACCATAAGGAAGACTTTCAGTGAATAAAAACAACACAAATTGAAATGTACAAAACATTTTGGAAAACTGCTATCTATAAACTATACTGGCATCTATAAACTTCAGTGCATGAGTGCCCTAACCTAGCAATTCCAAAAACATGGTATGTGTGCTTACCAAAAGACTAGTCCAAGAATGTTCACAGCAACACTATTCTTAATAGCCCTAATCTAGAAATGACCCAAATGCCCTTCAACAATAGCATGAAGAATGAGGAAATAGTGGTATATTCACAATGAAACCAACAAACCATGGCCACATGCAACTATCTAGATAAAACTCATAAACATAATGATAAATGAAAAAGCTAGACAAGAAAGAATTCATATTGTGTGATTCCATTTATATACAGTTCAAAAACAATCAAAATTAATCTGTGGCATTAAAAGTCAGGATAGCAATGACTCTTCAGAGGGGTAATAATTGAAGAGGCAATAAAGGGGAAAAGTTTTTGAAAAATTGACACTTTTCCATCTGAGAATTTCCTAGCCTTCCATTTGTAACTAACCATTAATTCATAACTATCAAGATTTAAATTATTTCCTTAACAAATAGAGAATGTGACAAAAAATATATACATGGTGATTCTACTAGTATTTAAGACTATGATACCATAGTCTTAAATAGAATAAAATATTTAGACTATTTTATTACATGTTGAAAAAATAGCTTTAGTATAAATATTTTATTAACTACAAGAAGGAAATGGGCAAAGAGAAAACACAGACAGGCAGGAAATAAAAGTTTATCTAAAAATTTCCTTTGCAAAATAATACTCTGACAAAGATGAGTTAGTGGAAAGAATAAATATCCTGAAGCATACTCCAATATTGTTCCCAACAAGGTTTGTTTTACAAAGCTACTTTGCTCTGTTAAGATTTGTTATTTACTTCCCTGGTTAACATAATGTTTTGATTACAACCTACTCCGTGTTTTGGAGGGCTAAACTATGCAACTTCCTACAACAGCTACAGAGCATCAGTTTAAGAGATGGGAAAGTGACATGTATCTACGATGCTCTTATTAATTTTCATGAGCATTAAGATCTTTCAAACACTGTGATTATGAATCACAGTTGACAAGTGATAAGAAGTCTTATAAATTTTCTTTTCTTTTCTTTGCTGTCAATGTTGCTAATTTTTCCTAGCAACTGACATTGAAAATTCAAGTGTTTTCAAGATGAAATTTCCTGAAAAACTATATATCTGGGTTCCAGAAGACCCATGGACAGTCTCCAATATCGGGTAAAGATGACTTTAGACAGTCACCATTCCAGTGATCACACTGTTTTGACTTTGAATAAGACTTTAGCTCCTAATTCTGCATTCTTCCTTTAAGGTTAAATTTAGATAGGCATTTTAGAATCTAATTTGTAAGTAAAACAAGTAGAATTAATGTGTTATCAACCAGGTTCTCTAGCTGCTGTGCATTCAGAATTTGGGAACTTGTTCTGTGACCCTCAGCAAGATGCTTGACCCTTCTTTATCAAAATATGTTGCAAATCTTTAAAAATCTTATGTGCCTACAAAATGCTCTGCACCTTCAAGCATTGTAAACCGCCAACTAGCACCTTTGAACCCAGCTATACTTACACAAAATAGTCCCTGCCATAGTAGACTGAGATATAATAATCATGCTTTGTACAGCTGATTCATTTTATCTTTTTAATTCTTACTTTTATAATTAAATTTCTAGTGTCTAGGATGATTAAAATAGACTTTTCTTTTAAGAAAGAGGGAACCTTATATAAGAAAAATAATATAGTAATACAAAACTGCCTAGATTTTATTAGGTTATTCTTTTGACTACTCCAACTTTCAAAGTTAAGACAGCTATATTTTTATACACATTTATATTCCCAATTAAAAGATTCTTCTCTCCAGCAACTTTCTATCACTGCTAAGACTCAAACATTTTGATGGTTAGTATATGAGGAATGTATATGTAATATTGGTTATTTCTTTAAGAGAACAAAGGAAATAAATGTAGTCATCTAAGAAATTAAAAACAATAAAAGAAATAAATACTAGAGATAGCTAAGAAATTATGCAAACTACTTTTTTTGAAATATTTTACTGTCTGAAAATATGCCTATATAATGCAGAAACTTTGCTACTTCTTTATTATCTGGATGGAGTCTCAAACATCATATACAAAGAGATATCTTATGAGTTGAGGATTTAATTATTACCAAATTTTCACTCTTGGTGTATAATTGCATTATTACTAAAAACACCTGATTGTAAATTATTTATTTAATTTAAAAATTTATATTAGTAGCCCATTATTATACATATGGACTTATTACTAATTTAACTATGCAAATTTAGTTGCCTTATTTTACTTTGTAGAAATTATATATGCTTTAATTTTCTCATTTCTCACAAATAACAAAATTTCAATTAAAATAGTCTTTCCTAAAAATTCAAATAGAACTTTTTGGTCAGTACGTATAGCTTATGTCACAGGAAAGAAGAAAATGAAGACAACTTAAACCACTGTGAGCAGAAACAATGCTCTTTCTCTTTGGGCTTAGGTATAAGAGAGGGATCACTCTACCTCACAGAGCAGTAAGTCAATGATGTGGAAGACCATGCAGAGCGGGAACTTGGCGGTGAAAAGAGTGAGAAACCACTGGGAAGCATACATATGGGCCTCCAGGTTCAGGTCACAAAAATGGCTGTGCAGGTCCGGTAGCTGCTCCTAAAGGTCAAAGGGGAAGATTTAGTGGGCGGAACGTGGAAGAAGCTTTATTTCCTGCCACAACTGCCATTTATGACAAGCTTCTTATGAACACTTTTCATTTTACTGAAGCAATCCATGAATTGCATAACTTCACTGAAGTGAGGACAGGAGGTGAGGATTAGGAACAGACTTGTTAGAACAAGTAACAAAGACCATCTCCTGCTCACTCCACTGGTCGTGTTTCTGGGGAAATGTTCGCCTGCCTTCTGAAGAACATCGTGACTCCAGGGTCAAGTGACAGCACCCCCTTTCAGGGGTCACCATTTATGTCTCCTTTACATCTTTTACCTTCCTCACCCCCATATTCCTCTTGTTATAGCTAGAAAAGAGATGTACTTGTTGTCAACATCATCTGGTTTTTATGCTATGACTTCAGAATATTTTTTGAAACTTAGAAAAGGCCAAAACATAAGCAATATTTTTAAAAACTATCTTTGAGATCTTAAAATGATGGCAAAGTACAGAAACTGCAAGTGTATTATGTATGAAATTGAATGTCCCCTTAAAATGTCTTTATGCTAGTTTTATCTTTTTGCCCAAGCTATACCAGCAAATGCATTTCAAAAGCGTGAAAGGCCAAGTACACAGCATTAGTACAGAATTCCCACAACTGAAAGACAAAGGCAAGCATAAAAGCCCACTTTCATTTTGTTTTCATAAGCAGACCACAAAACAAAGAGCCCACTTCTTGTACAAGATGCTCCTTGAAAAACACCCAAATGTGCCCCTCTAGTACTTTAACTGGGGTGTTCAATGGTCATCCAATTAACAGACAGAAGGTGTTAACAGAAAAATGTGCTTGGGTTTCTGTTTTGTTTCTTCTTGTTAATCCTCACCCGAGGATATTTTCCATGTTTTAGAGAGAGAATGAAAGAGACAAATAATCATAGATGTGAGAAAGATACACCAATTGGTTGTCTCTGGCACATGCCCCAACCACGGCCAGGGATCAAACCTACACCCCAAGTATGTCCCCTTGATCAGAAATTGAACCTGTGACCTTTCAGTGCACAGGCCGGAGCTCTAACCATTGAGAACTCTGGCCTGGGTGTGCTTGGGTTTCTTCACAGTGCCATGAACTTGCTATTCAATTATCAGGTATAATTATTTGACCCTCAAAGTGCTTAAGGATAGTGACCTTTAAAAATATATAAGCTTTTGTAATAAGATGAAAAGCAAATAATGCCAAACTAATCTTTTCTTGGAAGAATTAAGTCTCTAAAAGAGAGCCTATAGCCTTTAATGCTCTTAGTTACCAGATAGATCCTCTTCTTTCTTTCTTCCTCACAAGGCCCATTTGCCATTGTACTAACAGGTTATTTGACATCCTTCCACTCTTTTATTTCTTCGTCACATTTGAGGACTCCCACCCTCCTCATTCCCTTCTTCCAGGAAAGCCGTCCCTTATCTCACTGCAAACTCTCCATCTTCCACTCCCTGCTCCCGCAGTCTCTTACTGGCTTCACTTCCCTTTCCAAACACCGTGGCTCTCCAGACAGGTCATGCCAATTCCTGCCAGGATCTTCTTCTGCCACATCCCACTAACCTTCCTCCCCGAACATTTCACTTTTCCCATATGGAATAAATCCTTTCATGAATTTTTTTTCACATTTCTCTTGCGTTTTCAATACCTCATAAAGAGAATACATAGATCCATTATAAAGGTATGATTTCTAATTTCAGTGGAATTTCAAAGCTACTCACTTTTTTTGTCAGCATTAATTTTTCCCTTTCAATCTTTTTTATTATGTAATATTTGATATAAATATGTTCCTATGTTTAAATTTATACATACATATTATAAAATAGAAACAACTCTAAGATCAGGAAATTATGCAGAATTTTTTTTAAAATTTTTATTGCATTTATTGGGGTGACTGGTTAATAAAATTATATAGGTTTCAGATGAACAACTATATAATACATCATCTGTATATTGTATTGTGTACTCACTATCCAATGTCAAGCCTCCTTCTGTCACAATTTAACTCTCTTTTCCCTCTTCTACTTCCCCTACCTTCCCATTCCTTCTTATAATCATCATATTGTTGTCTGTGTGTAGGAGGTGTTTTTCTCTTAATCCCTTCACCTTATGTGGGAAGATTTTTAAAGTATGTCTCCACATTACAATATTTTAGGTGTTTTTTACTCTCCTATCAATATCTTTCTGTCTTTTTAAAGTGTTCTCTATTTGTAGACCTACCGTATTTTTCGGACCATAAGACGCACCTTTTCTTCACCAAATAGTGGGAGGAAAAGTGCCTGCGTCTTATGGTCCGAATAGAAGTAGTGCCTGCGTCTTATGGTCCGAGTTGCAGAGTGGCAGCAGGTCCCCCGGGACCTTCCGTGTCCCTGGGGACTGCATATTTGGTGAAGAAAAAGTGCGTCTTATGGTCCGAAAAATACGGTAAATATGTATGGGTACCAGTGATAATTAATACAGAGAAAACTCTCAAATATTTCAATTTTTACTCTGTAAATGTCTCTATTTCTTCACAAATAATATTCAACAATCTTTTCATTGACTTAACTCATTATATTCTCATCCAAAGTGTATTAAAGTTGACTATTTAAAAAGGACAATAATTTTTCAAGTGGTCAAATGGTTAAAACAAATATTTTATAATAACAACATCAATGTAGATAATGGTCAGAAACCAAATCATATGCATTTTCTGTAGAATTCCATTAAATTTTCATAAATCATGATTGTTCATCAATCTTATTAGATTTTTTCTGTAACACAACCAATCCCTGAAAGATAAAAGCCCCAAACTTTTATTTACCTGCATTAGTCTCTCCAACTGATAAAATTTGCAGTGAAGATCTTCAAAGTTGTTTTTGTAGAGATTTCGTAAACCATAGTCATACATGATTTTCACCAAAACACAGAATGCTTGTTCTTCTGGCATCTACAGAAAAACATATATACAGAGCATGACTGAGTGGCATTTGGCCAGAGTGTCAGAAATTCCCTTCACATTGTTAGTCTTCTACATTAACAGCCGAAGGCCTGTAGTGAATGAAGTTCTTCAGAGGCAGCCTTCCGCATTGTTACAGGTAAAATCTGTTTACACAGTTAGTAGCTTCTTCACTTGAGATGACCTTCCCTCTTTTGTTAACTTAATCATCCTTCATTTATTCATTCACTACATCACCTTAAAAATAGGTGATATAGTCACGTGATTTAAAAATAAAAACTATAAAAGGCAGAAGTCTCACTCCTCTCTATGCCCAGGACACTAACCCTTGTGTCTGACCCCATAATTGCATAATTTCATAACTACTCTTAATAATGTCTTGTGTATCCTGCAAGTGTTTCTCTATGGAAGTAAAATAACTGTATTTCTTATTTTATTTTTTGCCTTTTCTACATAAAAGATAGCTGGCTTTTTTCCTCAGTAATATTCCCAAAGAGGGATTGCTTGATCAAAGGATAAACACATTTTTAGTTTGGATAAATAGTGCAATACTGTCCTCCCAGAATCTTCTTAGTGTTGCTATTTTTCTTCCTATAAAAAAACAATTTCCAGAAAGAATCTTGTGTGCTTCTACCATTAAGATTCAAAT
This sequence comes from Vespertilio murinus, assembly GCA_963924515.1. NCBI lineage: Eukaryota > Metazoa > Chordata > Mammalia > Chiroptera > Vespertilionidae > Vespertilio > Vespertilio murinus. The sequence continues at coordinate 17,551,599 of OZ004719.1, read as the reverse complement.
GACCAATAAAATCTAATATACCCTCCCAGAAGTATTTTCTATGAACAAAGAATAAAGTCTGAAATCAAAGAAACAATCTCTAAATTGTGGTGGGATTGAAAAGTACAGATTGGTAGTTACAAAATACGCCTAGGGAATATAGTCAATAATATTGAAATAACTATGCATGGTGCCAAGTGGTCACTGGAAATAACGGGGGAATACTTTGTAAAGTATACAATTGTCTAACCACTATGCTAATACAGAATGATATTTAATGTAAACTGTAATTGAAAATATAAAAAGTTTTCAATTAAATAAAAAGAAACAAAAAGTGCAGATGCCCCATGGGGCACTTATAAGAACCTAAGAGGGCTGTGACTTCCAAGTTTTAGGCTGTAGAAATGAAAAACTACAATGTGATTAACAAAAAGAATAAGATTTGACTATGTTTCAACCACCCCCATTGGGTTTACCTAAGTGACTTCCTGAGACTCTTTCTTCCTGACCTTATAAGCCCACTCATGCCTCACCACTGGGGCTCCCTGTAATCTGGTCCCAAAGAAGCACAAAGAAGCTCTCCTGCAAAAGTGGACACGAGAAGAGATCTGCAATTTGTAGCCCTTATTTGCTTCAGTTGTCTTTGGAGCAAAAGCCTGGCCAGTGCCTTGTTCTCAAGAACGTTATAGCCAGTGAAAGACCGATGTCCCCCTGGCTGGTGTTATACAATTGCAGCACAAGGAATATAGAGATTTTCATTGTCTGTTGCCTGTTTGCTGAAAAAGTTGAGTAGATTTGGTAACCAGAAAACAGTGCTCTCATACAAAACATACACACAAAACAGTACTCTCATACAAAACACACACACACATACACAAACACACATACAAAACAGTGCTCTCATACAAAACACACACATACAAACAGTGCTCTCTCTGTATTTCAAATCACTACTAATTTAATTAAATTAAGGCATTTTGAACAAAGGAATAAATCTTAGTGTAGACTATTACTAAAGAATGCAACTTCATTATTTTTAAAGAGTTTAAATCAAATTAGTGGATCTCAACGGCTTGCTTTAATGAATAGGTAACAATTTGTTATTAGTAAATTAGATAATAAGCGTTTCTGAAACTTTTGAGATATGTGAAAATGGTTCATACTTTAAGTAATTTTAGGTATTCTTCCCAAAATCTTGTCAATGATACCTATACTAATAGAAGGATAATATACTAATTAGACCTGAAAACCTTCCGAACATCTTTCCGGACAAAGCATGGTGGTGGGGCCAAGGCAGAGATGATTAGGCCAGGAAGGGAGGGCAGTTGGGGATGATCAGGCCAGCAGCGGGGGCAGTTGGGGGCAAGCAGGCAGGCAGGCAGGTGAGTGATTAGGAGCCAGCAGTCCCAGATTGTGAGAGGGATGTCGGACATCCCCCGAGAGGTCCCAGGTTGGAGAGGGTGCAGGCTGGGCTGAGGGACAACCCTTCATGCATGAATTTCATGCACTGGGCCACTAGTTGTATCATAATGTAGAAGTGGGCTTATTTGAGAAAAGGAAAACCAGAGCTTAGACTCTGCTTAAACACAGCATTAAAAATTCTGAATTAGGAAAGTAAAAAAATAAATATTAGGGTGTTTTTTGCCACAGTTTATAAAAATTTAAAAACAAACAAATTGGCTGAAACCGGTTTGGCTCAAAGGTCCCAGGTTCGATTTTGGTCAAGGGCACGTACTTTGGTTACGGGCACATCCCCAGTAGGGGGTGGGCAGGAGGCAACTGATCGATGTTTCTCTCATTGATGTTTCTAACTCTCTATCCCTCTCTCTTTCTCTCTGTAAAAAATCAATAAAATATAAAAAAATAAAAATAAACAAATTGAGGTCTCAATAAGCTGAAAGAATTCAGAGAGACATATATGCAATATTGTAGTTTCTGTTCTTCACGTTAACTTTTGCTTTCTCTGACTCCCAAAGCTCTTGTGGCATGTAGTGAAGTTATTTTTATGCTCTTACTAACCTGGGAGTGTGCTTTAACTTTGCATCCCCTAAAGATCTTAGCATACAGACTTAAATAAATATCAAGCATTAAATATTTGTTTAGGATAACTTTAGCAAAACTGAATACATCTGCCTTCATTTATGAAGGCATATAGACAAGTAGGGCAATTTGTGACAACTGCAAAGGCAAGAGCCAGCAAAAATGTAGAGGGAAAGGATGGATGTGAAAGAGGAAGCAAGAGGCAGCCAAAGGTAACTGTATTAGTTCTTGATCTCTTTTAATATTACAAATGCTAAATATAAAAATATTTTGTGTTATCTGTAATTTGTATTGGCTATTAAGCTTGCCCCTCAATTAGCATAAAGAAAATTAATCAAGATCTGAGAATCAACACCTAACTATACTGTCAACCTCACCTTACTATAAGAGTGGGTTCCCCACTACACAGTATTGTGGCACTGCCAGCTTTTTTTTTTAAGCATTAAAATAACTATTTAATTTATAAAAACAATGTTTCATTGAATTAGACATGCCAATCTTATCATTGGTGTGTAATTGGTCTGAAATACAATAAAAATAAGTTTTTGAACAATACCTTTTTAAATTAAATATGAGATGTTATAACATGATGGGTCTCTAATACTACATATCGTTATTGGCTGTGTGCAGAGCTTTGTCATGGATTTGGAGTTGTTTTATTGAGGAAAGGAGGAGATAAGCATTTAAATATTTTAATTTAAGATAACACAATGTCATCCATGGCTCTAGAAATACAAAGTTAAATACCTGCCTCACATGTACAATATGAGAATCAAGTATGATGAAATCACTGTTTGGTAACAAATATTGACAATGATCTGCCATCTGTACTAACAAAGATAATCACTGAACAGAGACAATCTCCAAGCTTCGTTGCTTTTCTCTGCTGCGAACCACAAAACAAAGCAGCCTTACGTACTTCAAAAGTTTTAAGACTCAGCTGAAGTCACACAAATCAAGACATTTTTTGAAGCAAAATTATCTGTTGATAATATAAAATAATACTCTTATTTAGGATAAAACTAAATGTTCTGTTCTGCATGGCTGTTTCATATCTTTTTGTAAGCAATCTACCTTTGTCCTTGAAGGCACTGAACATTCTACCAATTTTCTGGATTTCTTCAACAAAGGTGGATGCTAGTGACTGTTTTGAAACTCATGAGTTTTTATTTTCTATTCTCCCATTGAACAGCAAATAGAATGAAAACTTCCAGCTGATTGTTCCCCTTTTAAAGTAAATATATGCTAAAACACATATAAATTAAATGTGTATTTATAAGCTGTAAAACATGCTATACAACATAGTCTATTAATGTGTGGTCAATTTAAGCTAATGGGACCAGGGTCCAAAGAAAACTGACTGGGCAAATAATGACTAATTTTAGAAGGAATAGCAGTAGCTCCCATTATTAGAGGCATTCATTCATGATCCCATTTGATCCTCACCACATTCTGTAATGTAGGCATTATTTTTACATTTTAAATACTAGATGAGTGAAGTTCAATGAAGTTAAGTGATTTGCCAATAACTATACATCTATTAAGTAAAGCCTGGATTTAATCCCACAGCTTCACTCTTTTTGTGTCAGATACAAAATAGGACCCTTCATGCTCATGATATAAGGTATCCCATATTCATAAGAATACTAGAAATATAATAATATTGTTTCCATTTTATAAATGAAAAAAACAACAACAACACTGAACCTCAGAGAGTTTATGAAACTTGCCCAAGATAATATAAATTGAAAGGTATGAAACCATACTTCAAATTTATAGTTGTGGTTTTTACTATCCTTTGAATGAGTTCAGCTTTGAAAGGGCAGAGAAATTTAAGTTATCTATAACGGAAGGATCAACAGAAGATTTTTAAAAATATATATTTTATTGATTTTTCACAGAGGAAGAGAGAGGGATAGAGAGTTAGAAACATCGATGAGAGAAAATCATTGACCTGCTGCCTCCTGCACACCCCCTACTGGGGATGTGCCCCCAACCAAGGTACATGCCCTTGACCGGAATCGAACCGGGGACCTTCCAGTCTGCAGTCCAATGCTCTATTCACTGAGCCAAACCAAACCGGTTTCGGCAGAGGATTTTTTTTTTTAAATACAAAAAACAAAAAAACAAAAACAAAAAAAAAGACATGTCTTGAATATATTTACAGGACACAGGAAGAGGATGTTGAGAAATGGCCCAAAAGGCACTGATGCAAGAATGAATTTAGAACAGGAAAATCTCTTGGGTTTATAAGAAAGAAGTTATTTGGGAGCATAAAAGGGCTTATTAAAAATGCACTAAAACTCCTGTAGTAAGGACATCACTATAAGATGATGCGCTGTGTCTGTCTAGCATCCTATGTCCCTATCATCTGGTATCAAAACCCCTTTCCTCTAGAGAACCCCTCCACTGCTCAGGAGGAGTTGATCAGCTCACTGTCAGCGATTGAGGGAGACTCAAGGCCTGGACAGGGCTAATCAGAACGTCCTACCTTCCTGCCTTAGCAACTGATTCAGGGACAGTAGGTTCCCAAGGCCAACCAGAATCCTCCAAGAATTCTCCCCTCTCCTCCCTTCCTCCCTCCCCCTCTCACTCTCTCCCTCCCTCATGCTTCTCCTCCTCCTCTTCCTCTTCTTAATGCAGGAGCTATAGCAAAAAAACTGGTCCCTTTTAAATGAAGTTATAAAACTGAAAGGATATGAGCCAGGCCAGTCTGCAGACATGTTGCACATTTGTGGCCAATTCATATAATTAAAGCAAGAAAATTTAAACAAAACAGAGATACAGAGACACAGATTCCTGATTCGGCAATTCTGGAATCCAGCCATGTCAAAGTCACCCCTGCCCTGGACTTCCAGTTAGGTGAGCCAATCAACTTCCTTCTTAAATTAAGCTGCTTTGAGCGAAGACTATGTCAAATAGCAGAGTCCTCAGTAGCATAGACACACGAATACTCTTACTTATAGAAACCTCTACCTTGTTACCTTAGATTTCGTGGAATCTTTATTTTAAAAAAACTAGTAGCTCTGCTTCCCATTTCTTAAGTCTATTGGTTAAATCTTATCCTAAACCTGTCTTTTTGAGGGGTGCATTAAAGGTTTCATAATTTTTAAAACTTATTTTATTTGTAAATAAATGTTTGTAAATGTTAGTAAAAATATATTGGGTTAAAATCATCTAAAATATGTTATATGATTTTTAGAATTATTGAAGTATATAAAAGGAAATTATCATATTTTCATTAAGCAAAGACTAACACCATAATGATCATATTGCTAATTATTATTGCATATTTAACTTCAAAGGCAAGTGAACGTATAATGGTTATAAGTAATCCATGCTATACCATTCTTCTTCAACTCTAAATGATCAGTTTCCTGTAATCTCATCAATAGATATAATACTTCTTTCATTGTTTAAACTATAACAAGTTATAAAGCTATTATCAAAGCCTTTGGAAATTTTCAAGCAGGAAGGTATTTCCTAAAATTACTTCGAAGTGGAAAAACACAAAAATTCTAAACTTTTGTTGTTGAACATACTTTCACTTTTGGTCTTTCTCTCCTCTCAGGCAGTGCATGTGAAATATAAATGACCATGGGGGAGGAAGAGACAGCATCCCCAAAGAAGCAGGTTCTGACAATGATTAATGCAGAGCTGCCAAAGAATGTCTGGCAGCAAAAAGAAGCAATAGCTTATGTAACTGATAAAAAATTAGTAGGTCCCTAATAACATATCTTCCTGGAACCTGAGATAGTGTACTTGATGAATTGTTTAAACTAGACTGTATTCTTGAACTTATTTAAACCATGGAGGCAAAAAATGTGTAAGAAAAAAATAATTAACTTTTCTTATTCAAATTGGTTAAATTGTTGGGTTGGTCACTTAATGGAATATACTGATTAACAGAAATATTATACATGTTGTCCCATTAAAAATTACAGTATATTTTTCATTACCACTGTGCTGAATATCAGTTCATCTTTCCTCAAATATGCTGAAGGCATTTCTGTATTTCAAGTTATTTATAAGTCATGGCAACAATTGCATAATTCTACTAATGGACAAAGTGTAAATTCGGCCTGGACTGAATTTCTATCCACCTTGTGACATACTTTAAAAGCAATTTTTTTGAATAAGTTTACAATAGCTGACTGACCATATGACCCTTATAATAGGAGAGGACATAATATAGAAAACAATTCTGGGTATTTGAATTTTCTGATTATTTGATTTTCTGATTATTATAATTTTTTGATTATTATATAATTTTCTGATTATCTCTCTCTCTCTTTCTCTCTCTCTCTTTTTCTTCAGGGCAAAGTGTTTCCAAATAAATATAAACTTACAGGTTTCTAAAACTATTAAATCTCAGAACAGATTTCTCAGCAAGATATTCTTCTTATTGAATTTCAATCAATACATTACGATGTGTTTCACTGGGCTCCAGTTAAATGCTAACTGCTAGATTGTGACATACTCAGTGACAACTCTAGGAATACAAAGCATCACCATGTACAGCTTGAACATCAGCTTTCATCAGAGCCACTACAAAGGCTCCTTGTAGAGGAACAATGGCACTGAGCCCTGGTAAATACATCACGTCATTGCTTACAGTCTCCAGCCCTTGTGGTAGGGACCAGACAATTCTAGATACTAGGTGGGTTTAGTAATAGAGAATTTGTGGCCATAAAGTACTTGATTATCACAGGGAATCCCAAGCAGGTCAGCTATGGAGATATCAAAGAAGGAGGGATGATAAGGACAAGACAAAGACCAACAAATGGTGATAATGCAACAGACAAAGAAAACAAACTCAAATTTAAAGAAGGTAAATAATCACAATATCATTTATTATCATTCAAATCAAGTTATCAAAAACTAGGACCATACTCTACTATAATTGCTCTACATTTCCAAAATGCAAACCTTCAAGGAACATTTTTGTTTTTAACTTGCTGGACTTCTCTGCTGCACTGACATTATACATTGCTTCCTCTCAGTTGAAAATCCAGAAATCCTGCAAGGATTCTTCGTCCTCATTAGCCCTTTAAATATCTGGCTTCTCTGAGCTCTATCCTGTTCTTCTTACTCTTATTTATTTTTCTTTGATGATGAACCACTTACATAATCCCGGCTTTTGTTTTTTCACCAGCATCAGTCTTCAGTATCCAATTGGTTATATCCCAAACTCAAGGAATTCAAATGAAATTCATCAGCCCCTCCTAATCCTTTTTCCTCATTCAATTTCAATGGATGCATTTGTTTCTCAGGTCAAAATAACATAATTCACCCAGTCACCAAAGCTAGAAAACTAGACATGCTACCTTAGATCCTTCTTTGTCAGTGCATCCATTAAACCTACCAATTTGGCCTCCTGCATGTTTCTTAATTCTGTTTCTCTTTCTCTGGGTCTCAACATCTCTCATTTAGATTGATATTTCCTTTCCTCTCTACTGCTGCTCATTCCCTTCAGTTCTGCCCAATAAAGGGAGTAATAAAGAAAATATCTGAAATGAACTTCTGACTGCCATTCCCTCACTTGACACTAATCAATGGTTCCCCTTTTGCTTTATTCTAAAGCCCACATTTGTTGACATGATTACGAAGTCTTCGTAATTTGGTGCCTTCCTATATGACCATTTTTGCCTCATACCTAAAGGAACTGGTAATTTCATATTGTTCACTTTATATGCTGTGCCCTTCTGTGTTTTCATACATTCGTTCATGTTGTTCCTTTTGTCTCACAATCTCTACTCCCTCCCTTTCTCCTCTTTCCTCCCCCAACCTCAATTATTTATGTCTTGGCAAAGCTACTGCCTCCTCCAGAAAGTCTTTCTGAAAGTTCTGGGTTGGATAATTCTTCTATTATTCTCTGACTTTGTGTATTGCTTTCACTAAGCACACTATAAGTCCTTTAATAAACATAAGGAAAATCAGTAAAGGCATAAGAATAAAAATAATAAGCATGTGCCTGCATTCTCTGTGCCTCACCCTGGACCATGAGGCCTTTGAGAGCACAAATCATAAATCATTCATATTTGTAATCCCACCTCCTAGCCCAGGACTGACAACAGATGCTCAAGGAATATTCTGTTAAATAAAAGTGACTAAGAAGAAAGAGGGTATACAAAAATAAATCACGGAAAAGACAAAAGGCCTCCTTGTCACATTCTTTCATAATGGTCCTGAACCTGCTCATTTCTGGGGGGCAGCTACATGGACTTTCTAAATTTTAGAGGGTTCTAGTTAAAAATAACTTCAAATAACCACTTATTCCCTTTGAGCCAACAAAATTAATGCTAATGAGGAACCGTCCTATTCTTGACTTAAAAAAAAAGACTTCAGATCTCTTACTTTATCACCAAAGGTTCGTTTCTAAAAAGATATGCCATGTGTAATCTCCATCAGGTAAATGGAAAATAAGGAGGGAGGACAAAACCACGTAGAAAATAAACTAAACTTGGCAGCACCATACCATTTATCAAATGGAAAATTACTTACATGCAGAAGCAATACAGCAGCAAGAAAAGACTGTCCTTGGCAGTACCCAATGTCTTCGTCGTAGACAGAGTAGGCCTGAAGAAAAGAGAGAGAAGTCCCATAAACATTCACAGACTTTCACTTAGGGGTTAGCTCACATCAGGCTGCTGCTTATTCTTGCCCATGCACCGTCACCACAGTTCCTCTGGTCCTTCACCTTGAATGTGTGGACTATGAGCCCAGAGGCGTCCCCAAAGAGGCAGCACCTTTCCTAAAGCAATTTTAGATGTCCCATTATCCCCAGGTTCATCGACAGTATTTGGCATAAAGAGATGCTCAGAGCACCTAACTTAATTTTAAAAGACCCACAGTGGTGTGTCATGAGGCAAATAAGATCATGGGAGGCAGGAGCTAGGGACAGGAGAAGGTGGGAAGTTCTTGAGTTGATGTGGGTTCTAGTGCACTCTGTGGGGGAAATCTTAATGTTGCTGAATCTGTAGTGAGGATCCTCTAATCTAATAGACAAGATATTCACCTTTTATAACCTTCTCAAATATCTTCTAAACTACTCTCCCACTTTCCAAAAGGCTAAAGGGTAAAAATGACTCCTCCCATTTGTTCCACTGGGGCGAAGCAGAAACATTTAACTGGCATGTTTTGCAGAATGGCCGAGAGAGTCTCGCAGATGTTCTGGATTCACAATCTTTAACATCATTCTAACCAGGATGGCAGGTAAGAGCCAAAGAGGCCCATTCATAGCAAATCCAGAGAAACAGCTGTCATACCATTTAATTCAGGGTTCATCTTTATCTTCAAAGGAAAGGAAACAAGGTTGTATGCATAATATATACCACTTAGCACTTCAAACTGCTGGAGTATAGCTTTTAAAGAAGATACTCATTAGAAGTTTTTAAGAAATTGTCTCAGTTACCATAGGCATGGTGTGCTGATCAAAGAGTAAAGAAAAGGAATTAGTAAGCTTTTTCTGTAAAAGTCCAAAGAGTAAATATTTTCAGCTTTGAGGGACACATATATCTTTGGCATGTTGTGTGTTTTTTTAAAAATATTTTTATTGATTTCAGAGAGGACAGAAGAGGGGGGAAGAGACAGAAACATCAATATGAGAGAGAATCATTGATCGGCTGCCTCCTGCATGCCCCACACTGGGGATCGAGCCCACAACCCAGGCATGTGCCCTGACTGGGAATAGAACCAGTAATCTCCTGGTTCATAGATAGATGCTCAACCATTGAGCCATACTGGCTGGGCTGTTTTTGTTTTTTAAACATCCCCTTAAAATATAAATATTAAAAAAAAACATTTGTAGCTCAAAGGAAGTACAAAAGCAAGCAGCATGGGCTACAGTTTGCTGACCCATTCAGGTGCTCCCATATTTATTTCTACGAGACGAACATAAAAGATGAACAGCCCAGTTATGCTGTTTGAGTCCTAGGCACGTATCCCACCCATGTGCGGGGCTTTATCTTAGTGAGAGGATTTCCATTTAACGTCCAGGGCAGTGATTATTAAAGATAATCAGGAAGAGTTTCTATAGGGAGGTTAAGTGTGCTATCTCCCACATGCCAAAGAAATCAGAGTACAGGGTCTGGTGCTCTTTTTTTTTTTTTTTAAACAATATATCAATATTATTAGGTTGGCATTAAAAAAAAAAGTCATTTAATGGAATTATATAATGTATACTCTTTTGTGCCTGGCTTCTTTTACTCAGCATAATGTTGCTGAAATTCTGTCATATTACTGCATGTATCAGTAGCCCACTTATTTTCATTGCTGAGTAGTATTCCACTGCATGAATATACCACAATTTGTTTATCCACTCTCCCATTGATTGAACTTTTGTTGTTGTTTTTTCCTATGTTTTACTAGTATGAATAAAGTTGTTATGTATACACAAGGCTTTTTGGTGGTAAATACAGTTTCACTAGGTAAATACCTAGAGTGGAGGCTCAGGGTTCAAATAATAAGTGAATGCACAGTTTGATAAGAAATGCCAAACTGTTTTTCCAAAGCAGTGGCACAATGATTATAGCAATGCCAGCTAAGTATGAGTACTCAGTGCTTCACACCCTGTCCTTACTTGGTATTGCCATTCTCCTTCCTTTTATTAATTCCTGTGCTTCTGACTTGCACTTTCTTGATGATTAATGATGTGGAGCATATCAAGTGCTTTTAGGCAATTAATACATAGACGTTTGTGACTGTCTTTATTGATTCCTAAGATTTCGTCCAGTTTACAAACCCATTGTTGGACTGCATTGCCAGTATTTTCTCCCAGCATGTGCCCTGCCTTTTCCTTTTCTTAATGGCATCTTTTAGAGTACTACTGTTCTCTTTTAACCTTCTTCTGCTAATGATGATATTATCACACACTCTTCTAATGAGAGAAAAACTAGATCATGAAATCATTATCTAATGAGTCTGAAAAGAGCTTTTCTTTATTATCATCAGTTGCCAGGGCTCTGCCGAATTTTAAAAATTAAAAGATAAATTAACATTCTTTTAGTTTTTAAATTTTCTTTGCCTTATACAGTTATATTTCTGATTGCTTCATTTGTACTTTTACCCAGAGCTCATGGGTGTGTGTGTGGGGGGGGGGGGTGTATTGGGTATGTATTAGGAGTTGAAAGAAGGATTGCAAACAGAGAGAACAGAGAAAGAGAACAAAGCTGAAGAAGAGGGAGAAGGTCCTAATACTATCCTTAGTTGCAGCATTTCTGGTGGTGCTCTGTCACTGCCTTTTTCATAAACACAGAGACCTGGGATTTGTTGATGACAGAGCATGTTGCATGAGTGATAAATAGATATTCAATGCTTCCACTTCCCCATGAAAGATATCTAGGTGGAGGATTCCTTAGAAGTCTGGATCTCCAAAAATCAATCATTTTTCATCAACCCTGATGTCACTTTGATAAATGTTGGATCCATCATTTAACATTTACTGAGAACTGTGCTATTTATATTCTTGTTTGTGTTACCAGAGAAGTTTAATAAAAAAATCAAGGTTGGCATGGCCAGTGTTTCACAATGGTTAGAACATAAACCCTACACTAAATGGTTGCTGGTCTAATTCCCAGTCAAGGGCACATTCCTGGATTACAGTTTCAATCTCCAGCCCCCGTTCGGTGCATGTTGGAGGCAACCAATTGATGTGTCTCTCTCATGTTAATGTTTCTCTCTCTGCCTTCCTTACACTCTATCTGAAAATCAATGTAAAGAATATTCTACCCGAAACTGGTTTGGCTCAGTGGATAGAACGTCGGTCTGCAGACTGAAAGGTCCCAGGTTTGATTCCGGTCAAGGGCATGTACATTGGTTGCGGGTACATCCCCAGTAGCAGGTGTGCAGGAGGCAGCTGGTGGATGTTTCTCTCTCATTGACGTTTCTAGCTCTCTATCCCTCTCCCTTCCTCTCTGTGTAAAATTAATAAAATATATTTTTTTAAAAATATTCTAGGATGAGGATTAACAAAACAATAACAAAAAGAATGAAATCAAGATCTACCACTCATGAGAGATGGTATGAATTCAGCGAGTCCACAGACTGTTTTCTCACCAGAGAGCTGAGAATAACAATGCAAATCAGCCTGTACTCATCTTACTTTCCACTTGTTTTATAGTTTTGGGTAGGTTAGTAGGAAAAATGACTTTTTCAGAGGCCACTTACTAAACTGATTTTATGATTCACAGTTTGAAACACAGTGTTCTAGCAAGTTCTTTTGCTTGGAGTTCTTCCAAGCACTGGTAGTCTAAGCTTCTCCAAGTGAACTAAAGTGAATCCTTTCCCTCTACTCAAAACTTGCCACTTTGCACCAAACCTCTCCCCACTCCTCAGTTTACTTGCTTCTCTGACCAGACGTCTGTTCAGTCTGACTTTTAGATGACACTTGCAGATGATAAATAAATGCTAAGTCTGGTGAGAAATGGGATGTTTACATGGTTACAAATAACCTTACATAAAATACTTATTAATTACAAAGAGAAACAAGTAACTTTATAGTGCAGAAGGCTGATAAATAACATCTTATTTATGTGATCAAAGTGAGCATCAGCAATAACCGCAACAGTGTGCTCCCTGCCAGGAACAGGTCATCTCTTCTTCTGTTAGTCCTGCCAAAGACATATAATCCAAATCCAACACGACGAAACATCAGACAAACCCAAACGAGGGCCAGTCTAGAAAATGACTGGCCTGTAGTCTTTCAAAGCACCAAGGGCAAGAAAGTGAAGGGAGGAGTGAGATGCCGTTTCAGACAGAAGGAAATCAAGGAGACAGGACAACTAAAGGAAATGTGCGATTCTGAAAATAGCTCCTTTTCTGTAAAGAACATCGTTTGGACAACAGGTCTAAAGCTTAGGCAGAAGCAATATATCAATGCTTCGTGCATGATTTCTATGTTCCATGACAGTCATGTGGGAGAATATTCTTGCTTGTTAGAAAACACCCTCAAGTACTGAGGGCAGTGTGGCGCCATAATGGCAAATCACTCTCAAATAGTGGAAAACACCAAACTCCAGTACTTACAACTTTCCTGTAAGTTTGAGATTGCTTAAAAAACATATAGATATGGAAATATACATATGTACATAGATTTGACAGAATCAGTTTGTCTGTTGATTGTAATAATAAGATATCGGGCTTTAAAAATGGTTATTAAGTTTGTCCTATATGCTGGTAAAAGCAGAGTATCTACATAAGCTGCAAAAAATAGGTTCACTGACATGAAATAATCTAAATACTGGTGACGATAAACATAGAGGCTAAATGTACTCACTGATACTCACTCACAAAGCAATTTTCTTATCTAACATAGCTGGCAAACTTCCTAGATGTAACTTTCCTTTTATATAACACTTCAAAAAAAAAAAAAAAAGGCCCTTGGCAACAATTTAAAACTGAACTGATATACTTGTGTGGTTTGTTTTTTTTTTTAAAGAAGGAAATGTAAAATAAGTAGACTACCATAACCTTAAAAAAAATTGCCTCTATTATAAGTAAACTACTGTGTGGTAATGGTAAAATTACTCAGAGTATTTCTTTTACATTCTTGAACTTTTAATTTAAAAAATAATAATATGTAAAGGCTATCCTAAACAAAGTCTCTAAAATTAAGCAACAGCTCTGATCTTAGGAAATTATCCTGAATAAACTGTGTGAATAAAATTACTTTAGCCGAAACCAGTTTGGCTCAGTGGATAGAGCTTTGGCCTGCGGACTGAAAGGTCCCAGGTTTGATTCCGGTCAAGGGCATGTACTTTGGTTGTGGGCACATCCCCAGTGGGGGATGTGCAAGAGGCAGCTGATGATGATTCTCTCTCATCGATGTTTCTAACTCTCTATCCCTCTCTCTTCCTCTCTGTAAAAAAAAAAAAAATCAATAATATATATATATTTTTTAAAGAGGGACTTGTGTAGACCCTTTTTAAAAAATTACTTTACAGAAGAAGAAAGTGATAGAAATAAAAAAGCTCTTTTAGAGTTTCTATACATTCAACGTTATCTAAAAGATCAGTATGATGACCATGAAAATATGCCTCCCAAACTCCACCTGGAGACGTAATTAGCAGACAGTCTCACTGCCGTGCTCTGGAACCCATCCTGCATTTGCACCTGAGCCACACTTCCCATGGGTCGCTCCCAGCCAATGACTGAGCGCAGCATCAACACATAGGTAGGCCAGCTTCCGGCAGACATGGGACCTCACAGGCAACTGTGGCTGAGGACTCCCCACTGGCCTTGCCAAACTTTCCTTCGAGGGACCCTTCAGTCTCAAACACTTCCATCAACTCTCCTTCCTCTCTTCTTCCCTTTGGGTCAAACTAGAACTCTCCCAGCTCTCCTCCGTCCCTCCCTTCCGCCTCCCCTTTTTCTTTTATAGGCATTTCCCCTGATGTATTTCTTACATCTTTAATCCTGTCTTGGTAACAAGTTTCTTAGGAAACCTAGACTAACAATGCCAGTGTCATGAGTCAAGACCTCCGAGTTAATTATATTGACACAGTGTGACTAGTACTGCGCTCTGTTCTCTGAGACAAAGAAAAAAGTCAGAGGTAGCCTCTTCCCTCAAAGACTGAAAAGAAAATAATCAGATGATGTTCACAACATAACCCATAATAATGGTCTAAATTTCAGGGAAAGTATTTTTAATCTGTAAATCACTGTGGGTAGAAGTGGGAAGGACAGGCTTCACAAGGGAAGTGGGCAACCAAGATCTGGACAGATGGGGAGGAGGAGGAAAGCAAGTCAGATTCACACCCTTCCCAGGTCTCTAAAAGATGCAGGAAGAGGTCTGGTTAAGGAGGAGGCTTTAGAGTTATAAAGATATTGCCAACTGCATAATAATTAGTAAACAGGAAACAAGTGCCCATAATTCCGTAACTAACTCACTCAGAAATAACTCCGGGTTTATTGTTTAGGATATTGAAGGCATTTGAAGCTGGAATAGAAATAGATCTCTGTGTTGTAAAAACCATAAATGTAGGAAGCGCCATGAGCAGCATTTTACTGGAAGGCTCCTTGAGCTATTACTTTACGGGTTCATTTTGTTCTTCCTTTCTCTCTGTTTTAAAAAGTAATCTAACTTCTTATCTTCCTCAAAGAGTAATGTTGTTGTTTTTTTTCAAAAGTTGCTGTAATCAAGCCCTTAGGGGAAACACAAATCCCTGTGTACTCTGATTTTTATCATCCTTAGGTTCCCACCACTTCCTTCTATATTCTGTCATGGTGTGATGGCTTCAATTAGCCTTTCAGTTGAAAGACCACAGGATCCAGAGAAACTACAAAGCTATTTCAAGGAAAGCTTTATAGGTCCAAGCACACAAAGGAAATTTTAAATTCTCCTCAGACACTCTCAAAAGCATTACAGATCGGTCATTCTCTTTCCAGGACTCCAGCTTCACAGACCTGACCTTTTCACGGTTACAGTTTCAGAAGAAAAATCCATTATTTAAAATAACATCCTATCTTCTTAGTTGAGCTCTGACTCAGAAAGTCTATCCTATTAATATGTATATTAAGAGGACCACAAAATTTAAACCCAAAGCTAATCGGTCATGAAAGACTTTAGTGATACTAACAAATATAAAATATTTTTGAGATACTGTAAGCAAAAGCTAAGCATGAACACACACACACACACACACTCACACACGAAGCTTATGTATATGTATATGTATATGTATATGTATATGTATATGTATATGTATATATGTGTGAGTATGCATTTGCTGTTTTGAAATACCTATAAACATTGTTCTCAGCAATGAAGCAGAATTAGACAATTCTTCTAAAATGGAAAATGTGAAATGGATAATTTAAAGGAAGGAATAGAACTAAGTAAAACTCTGACTCTGAGATTAAGATTTATCAGTATGCTAATCTGGTACCCCTCCCTCTCCACCCCACCCCCACCCTGCTTATCCCAAATGTAAACAAAAGGATGACTGAAAATTTCCCCACTCCCCTAGAAAAATCTGAAATTATTAACCAATTACTTGCGTACCAAAATGTTTGAGGGGAAACATTGTGAAAACTTGATCACTCCTATTTCTTCATGGGAGCTAAATAATGTCTCAAAAAAAGTGGAAATTTTGGAGAAAGTGGCCTGCAAGAATACTGAGAATATAAATGAGCAGAGATTTCAGTATTTTCCTAATGTCAAGGACCCGGCTGAAGGAGGATGCACCAAAGAAGAGTGTCTCTAGTAAATGCCTCAGGATTTTAGTTGAGATCCAGAAGGGTCTCAATACAAAAAAAAAGGTCAAACCTGAATCAAAGAGTTCCGCCTCCACCTCCAAATACTCCATCTTCCTACCAGAGGAACAGTGAATCTACTCTGGAATAAACATCACCCAAAGCTTGATAATTCTCATATAATCCAGAATTTTATTAAAAACAATCAAGCATGAAAAAAACATGAGCAAGTAAATAAAAATCAAAAGATAAGAAACAAGAATATATTCATAGGACATCAGGTACTACACTTTAAATAAAATAATAAAAATAAGAACAGCCTGACCAGCATGGCTCAGTGCTGAGCATTGATCTATGAATCTGGAGGTCACAGTTCGATTCCTGGTCAGGGCACATACCTGGGTTGTGGACTCGAACCCTAGTGTTTGCAGGAGGCAGCGGATCAATGATTCTCTCTAATCATTGATGTTTCTATCTCTCTTCCTCTCCCTTCCTCTCTGGAATCAATGAAAACATATTTTTTTAAAAAAATAAGAGCATATAGCAATGAAATAGAAAGCAACCATTTAATAAATAAAATCAACAAAGCCCAAGTTGACTCTTTGAAAAACTAATAAAATTAGCATACTGTAATACCAACTCAATGCAACACTAATCAAAATCTTCAAAGGTGTTTTGTTCCATCTCAAAACTTCCAAGCTGATTTTAAAATATGAAACTACAAAGGACCAGATAGTAAAAACAATTTTGAGGAAAAACAAAGTTGTAGACCCAACAATACAAGATAATAAGACATTATAAAGCCACTATTATTATAATAGTGTGGAACAGCTGCAAAGATAGATAAATAGATCAATGGAATGTAATGGTTCATCAAAACAACAACAACAACAACAAAAAACACCCAGAATTTTTACGAAATATATATACACTCCCATGTTTATTGCACTATTATTCACAGTAGCCAAGATATAGAAACAATCTAAGTGCCCATCAATGGATTAATGGATAACAAAATATGGTGTATATACACAATTATTCTGCCATTGAGACAACACCAAAGGAGCTTGAGAACATTATGCTAAGTGAAATAAGTCAGACAGAGAAATGACAAATACTATATGATATCACCTAAATGTGGCATCTTAAAAAAAAAAAAGTCAAACTTGTAGAAAACCAATTGTGAAATGGTATTTACCAGGAAGTGGGGGTGGGGAGAATAAGATTGATATTCATGAAGGGTACAAATTTGCAATGAGTACACATTAGCCATAGAGAGCTAATGCACAACATAATGAATATAGATAATAATATAGTATCACAATCATGACACTTGCTAATAAGACACAAAGACTTAATTATCCCAAGCACTAAAAAGATAGGATAATTATGTAATGTGACAGAGATGCTAAATATTGCTACAATGGTAATCCTATTAAAATATATAAATGTATTAAATTAAAACACTGTATACTTTAAATATACAGTGAGCATAATTATGTCAAACATATTCAGTAAAAAAATAAAATAAAATAACAACTCTTGCCCCCACCCCAAAAAAAGAAATAATGGCCCAGATACAAAACCACATATACATGGATCTGACTTATAAAAAAGATGCTACAGCAATACAGAAGGGGAAAGAATCGTTTTTTAAAAGTAACGATGGATCAATTAGAAATACAGGGGGTAATGAGCCTTGACTTCTACTTCATCCAAAAACCAACTATAGATAGATCATAATCCCAATGTAAAAAGCAAAAGAATAAAATGTGTAGATTACATCAGAGAATATTTTCATCACTTTGGGTTAGACAAATACTTCTTAAACAGGACACCAAAACACTAACCATAAAATAAATGATTAATAAAGTGGGCATCATTTTTTTAATAGGCTATTAAACAAAATATAGCATTAATAGAGTGAAAAAGGAAGCCATAGAGAATTCTCATCAAAAGAAGTTATCTAAAAGTAAGTCACTAAATGTATTTCATTTCAGGTGTTCCTGAAACACACACCCAAACACAACAGCAGTAAGCCAAGTAAATATTCAAAGTTAAATCACACTCCCTTGGAGCTTCAATATTGAGAGAGAATACCTGACACAGGAATTCATCTGTTATGTTTTAGGAAATTTTTGAAAACAACATTAAGAATCATAGCAAATTGGAAGTAGAATAATCTTATCAGACCCCATACTCTTCTGAGGAGCAAATCCAAAAAGTGATTTCCTCCAAATCTTGGATCTTCTTAGGGGAAGAATTGAGACCAGAACCAGATCTCCTGATGCTCACTCCTTTAAACTTCACCAGCCTGTCCCTCAACAGAAAACAGATTTTACATCATATGTAAATTAGAAAAGTGCTAAAGACACCTGGGATGGCATCACATTTTTCTTCCTTTGAAGGACACTATTTTAAAACATCTTATTCAAAGACAGGAAGGAGGAAGGGTGGGGGGAAGGGGAGCCCAAACCTTTATATTTTCAGAATCCTATGAATTCTACTATTGTACCTCCAGTTCAACTCCACACATAAATTTATGACAACATAAGAATCTTTGAACCATTTTGATTTCCTCCTACTGTGAAAATGATACTAAAAGGCAAAAGCTGAAATTGACAGGGCCATTAAAACATGACAGCAGGTTTTCAACTGTGTTCCCACTAACCTGACAGTTCAGGTCATTTCTCATCTCACCAGAGCCACAGAAAACTTCAACTACAAAGTCAGACTCTTGTATCCTTGAAACCAAAGTTGGTTTCAATACTTATTATAATTAAAATTCTCTTAATTTCTGTCTCAATTTAAGAGCAGAGCATACTGTAACTCTCATATAGGCCTTACAGGTGAGGAGTTGTCAGAAATAAATGAGGTAGTAAGTGTGAAAGCACTCTGTAAATGTGAAATTCTTATAAGGCACATGGAGGCACTGTATTTTTTTTTAAAATAAAAGGTCTATACTGTGTGTTGCTTATGTGAATAAGATGCACATTTTAATAAGATGCACCATTTTTTGTGACAAATTATTAGATGCTGGTCCTTTATAATCAGAAGTAAGACATGTATTAATTTTAACACTATAATAGAGGTTCTGTCCAGTGTGGTAAGACAGAAAAAAAGAATAAGAACAAAAATTGGTAAGAAGAAGCAAAACTGTCATTATTTACAGATTATATAACAAAATGGCTGATTTTTATCAATGTATTATGAATGTTTATTTGGTTTTGTGCAAGGTATCCAGAATGTAACTCAAAAGTATACTGCTGAGTATGTGAAGTATAATGTTGGACATTATTCTAGAAATTAAAATGATAGAACAGGTAGGTCACACTCTGTGGCTTTAAAGTCACACACAATAGCTTTTGGGGACATGAGGCAGTCATAAAATGAAAGGCTATGGTTCAAACTGAATGCAAGAAGCAAAGGAAAGAGGATGTACAAACCTGAGAATAATACTCAATCCTAAATTATCCATAAGTATGCTGTGCAATTTGTGAGTTATCACCACCACCTGAGTTTCCCTTTATGAGCACTTGACTGCTAATTCATGGTAGATCAAGAGGAGGAGGAGTCGTGTCAATGACAAACCAAGTGGTCCATATGGTAGGACTCCAGTGAATTTTGGTTTCTAAAACATTTTCTGATATGTTCATCTCTGCTCGCCTCCATTATCTTTTTTAAAAAAATATTTTATTGATATTTTACAGAGAGGAAGGGAGAGAGATAGAGAGCTAGAAACGTTGATGAGAGAGAAACATCAACCAGCTGCCTCTTGCACACCCCCTACCGGGGATGTGCCCGCAACCAATGTACATGCCCTTGACCGGAATCGAACCTGGGACCTTTCAGTCCGCAGACCGACGCTCTACCACTGAGCCAAACTGGTTTCGGCTCCTCCATTATCTTTTTAAAAAATAAATCTTTATTGTTCATATTATTACAAATGTTCCTCATTTTTCCCCCTCTATTGTTCCCCTCAACCAGGTTCCCATCCCACCCTCTTCCCTTTCCCCACCCCCCATTGTCCTCATCCATAGGTGCACAGTTTATGTTCAGTCTCTTCCCCCATCTCCCACTCCCCTTTTCCCTGAGAATCATCAGTTCACTCCTCTTCCATAACTCTGATTCTATGATATTTATCAGTTAATATTGTTCATCAGATTTTTTAAATTCCCTTGATTTTTAGATTCACTTGTTGATAGTTACGTATTTGTTGTTTATAATTTTCAACAATAAACATAAATTTTTAAAACTGTGTTTCAAAATTTACATTGATAATCTAAAATGGCTACATGAATAAGTTATTAATGAATACTTTTTAATGAATTCAAGGTTAAATTATTAGCCTGCAATACCAAAGCAAGTGTTAGCAAAAACTTAAATTTACTGTTTAACTTTTATCTTTGTGTTCAGTAATGTTTCAGATGTTTCCTTCTAAATATCACATAATGAGGCAAATACTGTTTTTACTACAATAGAACAAAACTAAGTCAGAGGCTGCAAGCACATGGAGCCATCTGTTTAGTTATGTAAAAAAAAATATTGAGCCTCAATCAGAGAAAAATTGAGGGAAAAGTCACTGATTGATTGAAAACATACTCAACACTAACAAGGGGAAAATGTTGTTCTACATCCCATAAGCCAGGCCCTTCTAAATAAACTTAGAAACTACATACATTTTGATATCTGCCTTACACAAGCCATAAGCTAATTAGCCTGTAGAATTTCAAAACAGGTCAAAAATACTTTTAATGATTACCTTTTCCTGTTACAAGTATATAATAAATACATTATACATTTTTTGTGGTGTTGGATGGTTTTGACATTTTTAAAACTAAAAGATGTATCACTTTCTAGAAATCAGTACATTCTCAGATTCTCAGTTATTTATGCACTTCTGATCAGTGTATATATATTTACAATTCAAAAAATGAGGCCATCAGGCGACACACAAAAAACGACAATATAGACTAAACAAGACAGGAGTGAGCAGAGGGCTAACCCACAAACATGCAAGGATGACTTTCTGAAAGCTGAGCCCTTTGCACAATTAAATATCAATCCTGCTTGGTTAGCATATACAGGCAAGTTTTTTTTATAAGCGCCGTTTAAAAAAAAAACAGTAAATATACAATAATGTCGATATGTGAGTATACTTCTGATTACTTACTGGCTCATCTATGATGCTCAAAAGGCTAAATTTGATTATTCAGGAACTGATTATCTAACTTACAAATTAGTCATAGTGTTTGCTTTTTCTCCATATTTTTACAAGATTTTCGGATAGTTCACTGTTGGTTCATCTCTATTGCAATGGTAGATGAGAACAACGCTAAGTAAACCCATTGCACATCGTAGGGCAACTTAAGTGTGAGGAAAGGGGCAACTTTGTTTAATGCTTTCATAATTTTGAGTCTTTGGCCTCGTTTAGCATTGGCAATTTGAGGAATTAACTTCATTCTGCATTTCTGATATGACCCAGAGAAATGAATAATATTCTAATGAGTATTCTCCACTAACAGAGACAGAATATTTCGTACCCACGCATATTTACTGAATGCTAGGAAAACAGTTTTCTTCCAGGCCTACCACCCATGAGGGAGAAGAAAGATTTCAAAATGGGACATATACAAACTGCACGAAGACGAACGCTGTGACAACACAGGGTATATCAGTAGCAGGTGCCACAGTACTTCTTAATCCTGCTTACTGTCAAAAAATTGAGGCAACTGTCACATTATCTTGTCAGAAGGGCAGAGTGATGGGCACGCCACTGAGCATTTATTGCAGTGGCCTGAAGTGGACCTTCTGTTCCCTTCTGTTCACAGCAGAGCCAAACTGAGACTATAATGTGCCTCTTCCTCACAGTTGGCACTGAACATGCAGCCAAAAAGATACCTTCAGGACCTAGGACTGAAGTTTCCATGTAAAGCAGAGAACATGCACAGTGCACATAAGAAAGGAAGACGGAAAGAAATCTCAAAGTCTTTCAGATGGGTTCCTGAAGATAGTCTGTAAAATCATTTAGAAAAGCTGAGGCCGAGGGCCCTACCTTGCAGATCTTGTAGAGCGATTCCTGGCCATCTCCTCCTGTGTCCTTGAAGTAATCGTGTGCGGGGAACGTCCGATGAATGTCTCGAGTGATAACACTCTCCTGGGCGGAGTCCTTAAAGAAAAAATGGAAATTTCTTTTTAATTATGAAAGCTAACATATATACATGGTAAAAGAAGATTCAAACAGGACATAAAAAGTATGCCCTTCCCTGCAATGCCTTCCACCCAAGAACAGAGTCTCTCTGCTCTGGAATATTCCTTGTCAGTACATGCAAATGTATTTCATTCTAAGAGCAGCTACTTAAAAGGATGAGGTACATCTGGATATGGATATATCTTGATTGATTAATTAACTGATTGATTGATTTTTTGAGAAAGAAAGGAAGAGAGAGAGAGAGAGAGAGAGAGAGAGAGAGAGAGAGAGAGAAATCAATTGGTTGCCTCCCACATGCGCACCCCGACCAGGGATCGAACCCGCAACCTGAGCATGTGCCCTGACTGGGAATCGAACCCACAACCTTCCAATGTATGAGATGATGCTCCAACCAATTGAGCCCCACCAGCTAGGGCTATCATAACTTACTTAATATTCTCCTAATAATGATATTTTTGCATTTTTTCTATTTATATTACAAATAATATCACTAGAAACATTTTTATCCATATATGTTCAAGAACAGGTTCCTAAAGGTGAAATTGCTAGGTCACGGCCATATATATTTCCTTTTAAAAATATATATATTCCCATTGATTTCAGAGAGGAAGGGAGAGGGAGTGAGAGAGAGATACATCAATGATGAGAGAGAATCATTGATCAGCCGCCTCCTGCACACCCGCAACTGAGGACTATGCCCACAACACTGGGAATGTGCCCTTGACTGGAATTGAACCCAAGACCCTTCAGTCTGCAGGCCAGTGCTCTATCCACTAAGCCAAACCAGCTAGGTAGGGCATGCATTTCCATTTTTTTATAGAGTGTTTCTCCACAGCCCCAATACCATGTGGTATCTTCCTTTGTAATTTTGGACAATATAATAACTGAAAACTAGAACCACAGTAATTTTAAAAAGTAAAATATTATCAATCTTTCGCCCCTGTGATGTTAATCCCCCAATTTATTCCAGAAAATAAAAAGCCCCCAAAACTACTATATTAAGATGGCAAATGCTTTTTAAAAGATCTATGTAGTGTTATTCCCTCCCCACCCAAAATTTAGGATTCAAAAGCTCCAAATTGAGTAAAATTCTAAGCCTTATGAAAAAATGATTAATGGTGATTTTATTTCATTTCTGTAAAGATTGTTGGTTTTATCTGTTTAAATGTCAAGGAACTATGTTGGGACAATAACAACCCTGATGATGGAAATATTTCACATAATTTAAGGATACCTTAATGCAAGTGTTTCCCAAACTTTTGACATATGTGTACACATAGAGGTAAACATACCTCTTCTATTATTTTCGTAATGCTGAGTACCCCTCGTAAAAAAAAAAATGGGTGTATTTTAATGACAATCAAAATATATTTATTTTTTGGTACATATACAAAACATAATAATAAATGGAAAATAAAATTATTCATAATAAAATATAAATAAAAGTTATATTATAAATAACATTTATTTGCACACCGGACCATCTCACACCTCACAAGACTGTCTTGACTTGACTCATGAGAACGTAGAATTAGGCGAAGTTAAGCACGGTGCAGTGCATAGCCCCACCAAACTCTGGTGCAATGCATACCCCCACCAAACTCTTCCCATACCCCTGGGGGTACGCGTACCACACTTTGGGAAACACTGCCTTAATGAATACTACAGAAAATTAAAAATATTTGTTTAATGTCTTGCTTCCATAAAGATTTGATCAAATCCCCTTTGTTTAAATCTAGAGAGGAAAAGAATGTTTAATATATGAGTTACTTTAATGAATGGTATTTCCCTTTGCTCTCTAGCTGAGACATGCATAAAGCTGTTTGGCTCCGAGTGAAGCTAGTGCCTTGTCTTGCTGCCTTTTTCATTTCAGCTGCTCTTTCATGCTGGGTGGTAATTAGATCTTCCATCACATAGAGAAAGGACACGGACTGAAAAGTTCCACATTTGCTAGCAAACACCAAACATATTGCAAATCAGTCCAGAGAAAATTCTGATGGTTTACAGGAATGGAATGTAGAGTTGAATAAAAATGAAATTTTAAAAAATAGCTAACTTAAGTAAAAGCACACATAGAAAGTTTATATTCATCAAGGTAAATACAGTTTCTACTGATAAAGAATAGTTTAGGTTGAAATGGGCATTGAACAAGGTGAATGAATATGAAAGTAATGTATAAAGAGAGTCACTATGAAATAAGTTTCACTTTGTCTGATCTAGAGAAGAGTCTGGTACCAAGTGAAAGAAAGTTTTCACTGCCCAGGTGTCCTCCAAAAGAAGGGTTCTCTTTCCATACAGTAATAGTTTCCACTTACAAACTATTTGAAAAAATAACCAATGAAAATGTTATCACTACCATTGCTGGACTATTTCAAGAGCAAACATATGCCGAGTGGATAACTCTTTTTGCAGTTTTCAAGATGTTAAAGAGAGAAATCATTGAACTATAAGTAACTGCCTACTCATTTGGCATCATTCTGTGTTTAAATGGTACCAACAGTCTGATTAAGTAAAAGGGAAACTGATCAGCAATTTCAAGAAAGTAATTTTGCATAAGATTGAGTAATTTCTTTCTATGCATATGTGAATCTTCCTTGTTGTTTTTTTTAAAAAGGCAAAAATCAAATGAAATTACAAATCATAAGCTTTTCCTTACCTAATAAACTTTCCCTTTCTAGGGTCATCTTTAAATACTTTCTATACTTACATGCTTCTATAGTTTTCTTCCTACATAATCTCAGTTTCTAAGGGAATAATTTCTGGACCTTCACTTTATAGACTAAATAACTATCGTTACATTGTTCACTTAAAGATTAAGATACAGGAGACTTTTCTAAATACACTAAAATGAATGAAATTATGTATTAGACTAGAAAAATAATCATTTTTTAAGTTAAAACTAATTACCCATATTATTGAAAGCAGGAACAGTATATATATTTTAGGAATCCACACCTAATTCCCCAAATTCATTCACTCCCTCACCCATTCAACAAATATTAGATACAGGGAGTTACCAAACCTAACTCTGTGAAAGAAGGATAAAACAACTATTCTCTTTGATATTTATTACTTTCTTTTTAGTCTTATTCAAATTTTGTCATTTCTACAAAAAGTAAAATGTATAGAGAGGACAAAAAAGAGGCCAAATAATTCAACATTCTATATAATAAAAGGGTAATATGTAAATTGATCAAACAGCAGAGTGACCAGTCACTATGACGTGCACTGACCACCAGGGGGCAGATGCTCAATGCAGGAGCTGTCCCTTGGTAGTCAGTGTGCTCCGACAGGGGTAGCACTGCTCAGCCAGAAGCTGGCTCATGGCTGACAAGCACAGTGGCGGTGGCAGGAACCTCTCCCACCTCCGCAGCAGCACTAAGGCCTGGTGCACAAAATTTGTGCACTCATGGCAGGTCTCTCAGCCAGACCTACACCCTCTTGCAGTCTGGGAGTCCTCAGGAGATGTCTATAAACTCCAGCCTCCACCGCTGCACTCACCAGCCATGAGCCCAGCTTTATGCGTTGAGCATCTGCCCCCTGGTGGTCAGTACACATCATAGTGACCAGTCATTCTGCTGTTCTTTCAATCTGCATATTAGCCTTTTATGCCCGTGGGATCAGGCCAAAACCAGCTCTCCAACATCCCCTGAGAGGACCTGGATTGCAAGAGGGCACAGGCCAGGCCAAGGGACCCCACCTGTGCATGATTGGGACTGGGAAGGGATTACGGAAGGGCTCCAGGGCATTTCCAGCCCATCTTACTCAGTCCCAATCTTTCGGATCCCAGCAGCAACCTAACCTACCAGTTGGAGTGTCTGCCCCTTGGTAGTCAGTGCACATCATAGTGAGCAGTTGAGTGGCCTTGGCATATCACTAGCATATTATGCTTTGATTAGCTAAACAGATGACCACATGACTGGACACTTAGCATATTAGACTTTTATTATATAGGAGTAGAGGCCTGATACACAAAGATTCATGCAGGAATGGGCTTTCCTTCCCCTGGCTGCCAGCACCACCTTCGCTCTGTCCGGAGCAGCCTTTCTGTTCTGGCCTGGAGCCGCCTTTCTGCTCCAGCCCGGAGCTGCCTTTCTGCCTTTCCTCACTGCCCAGAGGCCCAAAGTGGCTGGGGTTGTGTGGAATATCCCCAGCCGCTCAGCACCTGCATATGCAAATTAACCCACCATCTTTGTTGGGTTAATCTGCATACTCACTTCTGATTGGCTGGTGGGCGTCATGAATGTACAGTCAATTAGCATGTTACTCTTTTATTAGGTATATGGCTAAAAACATTGTAAAGCTCAACCCAAACTGATAAGAGGTCATTTTCTTGGAGGGATCCCATAAGAAGAGTCTCCTTAAGTCCTACCAACCACATTCAGAATGTAAAGAGGAAAGTCACTCCTTCATGAGCAGCTACTTCCCCAGTATCCAGTGGCTGGCTACTTGACCCAGCATTTATTTTCCAGTAGATGCACCTCACATTCTGATCCTCAGGCCACGATGGTGGATTACGGGCTTTTGGAGCCAGACAAGCTCATTGGTTCTATTTCTGGCTACTCTACTTGATAACTACGAGATCTCAGACAATTTATTTAATCTCACTTAGCATTAGTGTCCTCATCTGTAAAATGGGATAACACCAAATTCATGTCGTTTAGAATAATGTATATACAGTGCTTAGCACACTGCTTACTATAAACTGAGTATTAGAGAAAGAAAAAAATGAAAATAATTATTATTCCTCTTTTCCTTAAGAATCGCATTTAAATGTTTAAATATTTTGGTGAACATACATTTTAGCATCTTTCTGTATTTGTACACACTAAATAATAAAATAAATAACTGTTTTTCTTTGGATGTCATGAACATTATGATTATGAAACTAATTTCCTTAGAATTTTGAGCATGATGATATAATGAATACATGCCCTGTTCTGAATTTCCTGTCCTGTATGTTATGTGTCCTAAATTATCCTTGTTTCTATTAATCCATGGATAAAAGCAAAAGTGAACAATTATTTGAATAAAGTGATGTTTTTATCAACTGACAGGCACTCTGGCTCCAGTCTTGCATATGTTGATGCAATAAAGAAAGATGTACACAAGCTCAGAAGGCGGATGGAAAGGATAGTGTTAAGTGGAAGCTAAATTTGCCAGAGCAGCTACCACTTTAGGATCATGACTTTAAAGTTTAGCTTCAGAGGTTCAAGCAAAGGATAAAGTCATTCTTATGGAGAGGACAAATGCCATTGTCAAGATTGCTTGCTTCCCTTTAGGACTGTCACCACCAGGAATGTAACATAGATGATAAACAAAGTTCTTGAGATCATCCTCTATTGTGCCAAAGGAGTGGTCAGGTTAGGTCACAGACAAAAGATGAGTCAGATCAGAAATTAGGAGTAGTGGGGAAAGATTTGGAAGAAAGTCTTAAAAGTTGAGTTTTACTCCCTCCATCCCCACCCCTGACACTACCACCAGATACATTTATACTTAATTAACCTTTTACGGATTTTCTTAAATTTCCAAACAACTAGGTCATAATACTAAAAAGCTTCAAAAAAGATGATCTCCAGGGTGAAAAAAAAAATCCATGGTCCAACAGAGGACATAATTCAGCTGGCTGAAGATCAGCCTAAAACCATTTCTAAGAGGTATGATGAGAGCAGCTCGATTAACTTTTGATCGTTGTAAGTAGGTTCAATTTGAAACTGCTATCAAGGATATTATATGAGTTGTTCTTCCAATACCATGTATATACCCACACAGTCTGTGATCCTCTTAATTCCTATTTGATGAGAATCATCATTTACATGTTTGCTGTGAGCAAGAAATGAACACAGCATTCAAGTGTCAAGTATTAGGAAGACAAGTATGGATGGCCATAGCCTAGTATTTTTTATGAAACCATTTCTGGGCTGCGAACATTGGGAAAGGTGTTTTAGTGAGGATGGCAGTTTTCCCAGGTGACTTCAGTGCCGGGTGAAGTGTAGAAGTAATGTCCTGATAAATGAACACCTTGACTGGACCTTGATTTGCTACATTACTACAACGATGGCAGCATCTTTTTTTATCAATCCCTATTATCAAATCCATAGAAGCACTGCATTTTCACTTTCATCTACGACAAAATCATCTCAGCTTTAGAAATCCCATGCCATCCTGTCCATGTCACTAAAAAATGCCGATGTAGAGCATGCCTTGCCATCGCCAGTCAGCAGATAAATGATTCAGAGCTTAAAACATTTGACCTTAGAACGTGCCTTCTATCTATCCTTCCTCCACAGGGATCCTCCTTTAGTTCTGTGTGGGAGCTAGACCTAGGGTAAACATCACAACACTGGTCTGCCTGCATGTCCCTGAAAGCAGATGGGTGTGCAGTGGTGGGTCTGATTGATTTGCCTTGATGTTTACCGAAAACCCAAAGAGGCAGAGATGAAAGGAGAAAATGTAAAAGTGTATCCAGTTTCAAATGCGCTACTAAAATCAGGATCTGGAAATAGGAACACAGAAAGGTTGGATCACTGCCAGTCTTCCTTCCTTGAATATCGGTTAGGGGGAAGTGGGAGTCGTAGCATAAGTGGGGTAATATGAAAGCAATAAAATTAATGTCAACTATCTCATATTGTGAGCAAGCTGTTCTGAGGGTATTGCACACAGATGCTTCCAACTGTCTGAGAATCAAAGCCTGATAGGAAGGTCAAAAACACAAGCTATATTCTGGTCTCGCCTTCTAGGAAATCTCTTCAGGTAGAGTAACAACAGTGAGGCCTAAGGGCAGGGAAAAGGGAGGGGAGAGAAGGAGGTACACTTACAAGACCAGCCAATATTCATGATAGATACCTTGATCCTGAAAGAAGTACAGGACTGGAGTGGAAAAGGTTTGAATAGAACAGAGGATTCCTTTCGGACTTGGAGATTAAGAAGCACTGAAGCCCAGTCTGAGTATCATTGAGCTCCTAAGAAATCTAGGTCAGAGCTAGAGATGGCTGTCTACGATGACTATCCGGGGTTACCTTTAGAGTCCAAATATACCTACCAGATGCATCTATGGCCATATTTAAACATGACCTCCTTCCCAGGGTTGCTGATTACTCATTATCCCCAAATAAAGGTTCATTTGGGACACTTGACAGTCTTGGAAATTCCTATCAATGGACAATGATTGATAAACCCTGCCAACTACTGTTGGAATGAGCACAATAACTGTACTCTGCACTGTTACTGTCCAAAGTGAGATGCATTTATGCTTTAATTATGATTTTTGTTAAAGCAGCCCTTTACACCCTTTTGAAATAAACATTTTAACAACTCCATATTTACTACCCATTGTGTAAAAGGAACAAAACATTGTGTAAAAGTCCACAAAACTTTAAAGAATATCTCTGATAACCAGCATTTGAAAAAGATGCCTATTTTTACCTCATTATTACATTTTATAATTTTAACTTTGACCATGTATATACCTCATTATTATTTTTACAGGTTGGATAATTTTTAATCATTTTAGAAAGCATTCTAACTCTCCCATCACTTTAGATCAGTGGTTCCTAACCTTTCTAATGCAGCGACCCTTTAATACAGTTCTTCATGTTGTGGTGACCCCCAACCATAAAATTATTTTCATTGCTATTTCATAACTATAATTTCGCTACTGTTAATGAATCATAATGTAAATATCTGTGTTTCCTGATGGTCTTAAGCTCTATAGCAACGGTTCTAAGGTTGAGACCCACAGGTTTTGAAAAAGCATAGGATATAGACAATAATGTCCCTAAATTGCAAGAGGCCATGATCTATTTTTAAAGGCAAAATATAGTTGCAAATACCAATAGAAGGAAACATGCTAACAGCCAAATAAATAATAGAAACAATGGCAGCAATAGGAATTCTGGAGAGAAAGTGATTACAGAGGGCTGAAGAGTTGAAAATGGCTTCCACAGGAGCTGGGGACTGCGCTGAGCACTGCAGACAGCATGGGCTCACAAAATTGAAAGATCTCAAGAGAATCCCTTGACAGCAAGTGTGGTGTGACCAGAGTCCCCAAAGCAGGAGAGCATTTGGTGTGCCTAGGAGACAGACTCTGACCACAGGAGGGAATTTATAATGGGGTAAGTTGAGTGGGATCTTGAATGTGCAAAGATAATTTTGAATGAAAATGTTTTAATTTAATCCTGTAGACAGGAAGGAGCTGTTTCTTTGCCATGGTCTTTTTGATCATAAGTTTGGGAAAGAGTTTGTACACAGTGAGGAATTAACTTTATCCAGAAAGAGGTCTGGCCTTTTTCACTGGCCACTAGAAGGCGATCTCGAGGTCCTTGAAATTTCATGCCTGAAAGAAGGTTTGTGCATGTGGGCCTCGGCCACCCCACAGTCCAATGATCTAGGGTAAACATCACATTATGATGGGGTTTGGGGCCATGCAGTATTAGTCCCATCTGTGAGAAGCTGGCATCTAAAGGTCAGGCACATGGACAGTAATGTCAATAATGTGTATATTTTTAAAATCCTATAGGATCAATAAAGTTACTCTGTACTAGAATGTGGGTTTTGAAAAAGGCAATTAATTTTTATATGAAGTCAGGTTATATAACTGCCATTTTGTTCTTTTTATAACAGTACATGTTTCCATTAACATCAGTTTTCACTCACCTACAAGTTGAGAATGCACTAATCACCACAACAATAAGAACAACAGAAAAGTAGGAAGCGCTAAGAACAGAAGGATTTCTTCCTGAATGACTATAATAGTTCTAGTTCTCAATTGTAAGGGTCATTTTGATAAATTGAATGTTCTAATTCACCTAGAAAGTGTACAATATGACTTGTTTGTTTGTTTGTTTGTTTGTTTTACAAACCCAGGCTAATATTAGAACTTTCTTTTCTGATATTCTACTTTGTTCATTTTTCTATATGCAGGATGATTGTCCATCTGTGTTTCTCCAACAGATTTCTCTGGAAGTAGAAGGAACCTTTTGCATTGGGTATATTTGAAACACGATTAATCCTTTTTGGAATAAAGCGAAAGCATGAGTAGAAACATAAAGATTTTTATTCTATACCTTTTTTCTCTGTTATGGATTCAGAAATGAGATTACTATTCTAAGACTTGGGAGATTTAAGTAGATATAGCTTCCAGCTCCTGACACTGTATATTCCTTTTTAGTTTCTTTGCTGATTCTTCCTCTACCTACTCCTCATGGGATGGTGTTACATCCACAGCCTTGTTCTTTGTGCACCCTCCTTGCTGTCCCTGGGAAATCAAACCCATTCCTATGACTTCAGCTACCATCTGTCTTCTCTCTCCTATCTTTACTAATGTATATTCTAAACTTCACTAATGATTGGAATCATCTGAGAAGCTATTGCAAATATCATATTGCTAGGAAAAGTTGACAAATTGTTACTTGGGAACTACTAGTCTTAGAGAGCTATCATTCCACATCTAAATTTAATAAATCAAAAACTCAATTAAGAATTTTCCATATAGCCGAGACCGGTTTGGCTCAGTGGTATAGCGTTGGTCTGCGGACTGAGGGGTCCCAGGTTCAATTCCGGTCAAGGGCATGTGCATTGGTTGCGGGCACATCCCCGGTGGGGGTTGTGCAGGAGGCAGCTGGTCGATGTTTCTCTCTTGTCGACGTTTCTAGCTCTCTATCTCTCTCTCTTCCTCTCTGTAAAATAT
Organism: Vespertilio murinus; assembly: GCA_963924515.1. Taxonomy (NCBI): domain Eukaryota; kingdom Metazoa; phylum Chordata; class Mammalia; order Chiroptera; family Vespertilionidae; genus Vespertilio; species Vespertilio murinus. Next base: position 17,519,488 of record OZ004719.1, on the reverse strand, counting down.
CAATAAAATATATTTTTTTAAAAAGAATTTTCCATATAATCAGGTGTCCTTTTATATTCTTACTCTCAATGGCATGAACTTCCACTTCCACCTCTTCTCTTTTAATTAAATGGTACCCATATCTGAATATCCTCACTTAATTGCTTACTCTAAATGTATCATGATCAGTATATTTATCTTTGTTTCCCTGGTGCCTGAGCCTTTACTAGGTGCTTAGTAAATGATGCTCAATAAATCAGAATAAGAGAAGCAGGGATGGTAAGCCTATACTTCCTATGATGAAGAGACTCAAAGTTTATCATTTTTTGCTTTGAGTTTTAAATGCTTTTCAGACCTCGTTTAGTCAAGAATGATAGCGAAAGGAAATAATTTGCAACAAAATCTAAGATGATGGCAAAGACTCAGAGATTTCTAAATCAATTTTCACAGTAAAATGTATACCATGGTGTTATATAAACTACAGGAAAAAAAATGAAATGGGTTTCCATCTTAAAATAGAAATCAGAAATTCTACTGCTATTGGAATTGCCAAAAGTTATCACTACAGAAAGCTGGGGTTTTCTCACTGAGTTTTACTTCATTTTATATAAAAAGAAAAAAAGATAAGGATATATTCAAATTCCATATTACTTTAAAATCAGTATTTTAAAAGTGAGATAAATCAGACAATGTGTCCAAAACCCTGCTAGAAGGAAATTACTTCAGTTTAAATGTTAACTCTTTCTCAGTGAAATAGCGTGAAGTAGTAGATTGAGGTCAAGGTTAGGCGAGAATCAGGAAATTCTTTCCTCTTTATTGTACCTCTGGATTATGGCATTTAATAGGCTCAGAGGCTTTAATGTCATATTAAATCAGAGAGAAAAAACAAATCCTCCTCTTTTTTTACATTAAGACACTCTGGGAGTAATAAATTAAAAAAAGACTAAAATCTTATTTTCTACCTCATAAGACTAAAAGATACTCATGAAAAAAGTATATTTTTCTATATTTTGAACAGTTATTTAGGTTCTATAACACAAGCTCTAGAAAAATACAGAAATAGGAACAGTTCATGGTTGTGGTCTTCCTCACTTCTAAAATACCACCCCAACCGTTTAATCAATATATGAATTTAAATGTTATGAGGGCCACAGATTTTTATGAAAATTTTTCCCAACACACCCTAGTTGCGAAGAGGGGATATTTAAAGTCTGAATTTCGCTGAAACCGGTTTGGCTCAGTGGATACAGCATCGGCCTGTGGGTTTGATTCCGATCAAGGGTATGTAACTTGGTTGCAGGCACATCCCCAGTAGGGGGTGTGCAAGAGGCAGCTGATGGATGATTCTCTCTCATGGATGTTTCTAACTCTCTAACCTTCTCTCGTCCTCTCTGTAAAAAAATCAATAAAATATATTTTTTTAAAATAAAGTCTGAATTTCTTTTTTATTTATCTTTATTGTTAAAACTATTATAAATGTCCTCCTTTTTTGCCCACTAGCATGGCTCAGTGGTTGAGTGTTGACCTATGAACCAGGAAATCATGCTTTGATTCCAGGTCAGGGCATATGCCTGAGTTCTGAGCTTGATCCTGGTGTGGGGTGTGCAGGAGGCAACCAACCAATGATTTTCTCATCATTGATGTTTCTATCTCTCCCTTCTTCTCTGAAATCAATAAAAATATATTTAAAAAAACAAAAACCAAATGTGTCCCTTTTTCCCCCACTGACCTCTCCACCTCACACCCACTCCTTCCAGGCCTTCTCCACACCACTGTCTGTGTCCATGGGCTATGCATATATGCACATAAGTTCCCCAATTAATTTCTGCCCAATATTTAAAGTCTGAATTTCTAATAAAGGGAAAGAAAATACTAAGAAACAGAAGTAACCTCATTTATTTCTCATGTATTAAGTTGCCATCTGTGGAAGGTACTTGGACTTGATTCGGTGGCTATGGGGGCTAGAAGCAGGCTTCCTTCCAGGCATTCGTCTGGCACTGCTTGTTTCTGTAGGCTTGATAAAAGCTCTCCCATTTCTCCAAAGCTTTGAGTGGTTGATGCCAAGTTACATATACATAATGGTTCCTATGTTGCATGGTAATTAGGTATAATGGGTATGTCGTTCACAATATGAAAATAACTAATGTTATTTTCACAGTTCACAACATTTTACCTACAAGAAAAAGATGGTCTCATTGTCACAACACCTCTTGGAGGTAATCTTGGAGCAAGTCAGCACAACTTAGTTCAAAATGCTAACTTCCTGATGCACAGGAAAGAAGAACCAAAGAAGCCTTTACAGTGGATTTATCATAATAAACAGAAAACACTTTGTATCAACCTTTGCTAAATCTACCTTCAACCCAGCATAGGCTAAAACGCTTTATGAAGATGTGTAGTGTTGCAATTAGCCAAGTAGCCACTGACAACAGCACTCCTCCAAGTCAGTATTTCTTGCTATGGCTGTGATAGTGTGGTTAAAATCCTAATGGTAAATGTGGCAGCCCTGAAATACAACGGGGTAGCATGATCCAGAGAACCTACCTCACCTGCAGAAATTCTGAGAGCCACTGGGAGAGGAAAGGAATGTGACTGACTTTAAATCTTGAAACAACTAAACTCAGTTTTATGATCTGAGTATCAGTCAAGACATCTCTGCCTTAACCAAGAGGGGAATAGCGGCAACCTTTGAAAGCCAGGGAGAGATGGAGATGGATGGCATAAATGAGACAGGAAGGGTGGTCTGGCTCTAACCTTGACAGCAGGTACTGAGACACCTGCCCCTGGGAGAATCAAGGAAACGCTGCAAAGTCAGAGTTGAGGGGAAAGAATGACACTGGAGGGTGGAGGTCACAATAATATTTCATGTGTAGAACCCTTGCTAGCTTTTTATTTGTATTTCACCAAAGAATGTAAGTAGGGCATTATATAGAAAATGAATGCAATTCAACATGCTCAACTGGGCTTTAGTTATCTTACCATTTTAATATGATTTTTCAACTTTAAAAGCTACTATGCTTCACCCCAGCTTTATGGTTCTCAGATAACATAAAGGATGCCCAGTTAAATTATTGTTTTGAGAAAGAAAGGAAAAGAAAGAGAGAGAGAGAGAGAGACATATCAATGTGTTTCTGTACATGCCCAACTAGGGACTGAGCCTGAAAACCAGGTATGTGCTCTGATCAGGAATTGAATCCACCAACTTTCTGTGTATGAGATGCCACTCCAACAACTGAGCCATACTTATATTTAAAAATTAGTTTTTGTTCATCTGAAATTCAAATTTAAGTGTGTGTCCTATGGTTTTATTTGCTAAATCTGAAACCCTTATCCAGATTATTAATATCACAGTATTGGGAAAATCAATTTCTGAGTACTCTTCATATCTTCATATGTAATTTTTTTCAGTTGTTATTAAAAAGTTTTGTCTGAAAGGCACCATTTTTATTTATTTTTTATTTTTTAAATATATTTTATTGATATTTTACAGAGAGGAAGGGAGAGAGCTAGAGAGCTAGAAACGTCGATGAGAGAGACACATCGACCAGCTGCCTTCTTGCACACCCCCCACCGGGGATGTGCCTGCAACCAATGTACATGCCCTTAACCGGAATCAAACCCGGGACCTTTCAGTCCGAAGATCGACGCTCTACCACTGAGCCAAACCGGTTTCGGCCATTTTTTATTTAAATTAGTCACATCTTAACTTCTCAAGCAAGTTATGTTAAATTTACTTAAAATGACCAAATGTTAGTTAGAATCCACAGATATTGCTATGAATAGAAGCAGAAAGATCTGTTCTAAACTTAAAAAAAAAAAAGAGAGAGAGAAAAATGAGGACATCTAGATAACAATGGACAGTCACAGTATTTGAGAGGATACCAAGCCTGTGAGGCACAGAAAAATTGAATTGATGACCTGGAAAATAAGATCAAATTAAGATCTAGCAGACCGATCTGAGGTCCCTGAAGACCTGAAGGCAGGGAACAGAGAGATTCCTCCTAGTGAATAAAAGATAAAGATGCTGAAAATGTTTACTTAGTTAACACTGTCTCTCCTTTGTTTGAATGCCAAATAAAGAACAATCACTTAACATATGAAAGAGAAAGAGGTTTAATATTAGCATAACGGCATTAATTTATACCAGAGATTTTAGTACTGGGCCATGTCTTAGGACCTAATGCTTCAAATGACCATTTATTGCTCTGGTATTTACACTGTAAGATATGAAGAAGAATCAGGACACAACTTGAAAGAAATGGTGGGTGTGGTGTCCTGGGGACAAGCAACATTTGCATATAACTGCCAATTCGGGTAAAATATAAATTTATGGGTTGCATATTTTAAACATATTTTTAATTAACATTTCCAAGTAAATAAATGCACCTACATTTAAATATTCTTAGTTATTTTTCTGAAGAGTTTTAAATTTTTCATTGAACTTCATTAACTAAGTAACTAGCAGGCACGGCAGTACCTGATTATAATACAGCACTTGAGAACAAACTGTTAGTCGTTCGTTGATTGCACTGAAAATTACCAGTAATTGAAAAAATATGATTTTTCTTCCCATATTGCACTCTTTAAAACAGAGAATTTTCAATTAAAAACAATTTTTAAAGGATGAAGGGATTAAGAAGTACAAATTGGTAGTTATAAAATAGTCATGGGGATGTAAAGTACAGCATAGGAGATATAGTCATAATATTCTAATAACTATGTATGTGACTATGGTGTCAGATGTGTATGAGATATATAACATTGTATGTCAACTGTAATTAAGAAATAAAAAAAGGATTTAAAAGAAAAAGAAAAAAGGATTTTCAATTTAAAACAATTTAAACAAGCTTCTTTAACACACACACATGCATGCACATGCACACACACACACACACACACACACACAAATTCGAAAGTCCACTTCCTTTGAAATAATTCTTATTAGCTACTTTCATCTTTTCGACAGTAACCACTAACCACAGAGTAGCTTACTTAGTCCCCACCACTCAGGGATTCACAGTCTGTCATCCCACCCATAGGCCTGGACTCACCAAGGGTTTGGTGGTCTCTGAAGATAAGCCACACAGACTGTAACTAGGCAAACCAGGGGCACCGAAAAATAAGGAACATAATTATCTTGGGGAAATTTGATATATCAATCAAAACCAAAATCACTAAAATACTCACAATGGGAAAAATCTAAAACTTGTTTTGGTAAATATCCTCAGCAAATCTATTGCTTCTGGGCCCCACCAACCTAGTGACCCCATTCTATCCAAGACCATCTGTCCTTACCTCCAATTGGGTAAACTTGCTGATTTTCTTCTATGTGCCCTACCTGTCCAGTAAAAATGGAATGCTCATTTCAAGCAGGGTAGTAGAGCAGACAGGATTGGAAGAAAAGGCTGGACAAATTTAGCCCTCTTAGAGGCATTAGATAATGGGCCATAATTCAAAGGCAGGCTGGGTAAGGTGGCTGTACTGTTGGTCTAGAATCAATGCTGTCCAAAAATATATTTAACGCAAGCCACAAATGCAAACCACATTTATAATTTTAAATTTTTTGTACCCACATTAAAGAGTAGGGGAAGTTAATTTTAGTAATATATTTTATTTAACCCAATAAATCCTGTTATAATAATGTAACCCCTACAATGTATGAAATAATTATTGTGTGAAATGTTTGCTGTATGGAAACCCCCCTGTAGGGGGGTTCCACAATACTCTATACCTTCCAAAGTTAATGAACACCCCACTACCCTGATGTAAAAGCTCTGCGCCCTTAAAGTGCAAACACCCTGCCCCTAGCATAAGGCACACTGCCTGACCCACACTGATAAGGACACAAGATGTTCACCATGGTCTATAAAACCCCAAGACCATCTTCAGCTGAAGCCTTCTGCCCGATAAGAGGAGGACTCCACGTCACTCCGAGAGACAAGCCCCTAATTGTTCTGCTGTGTGAGCCTAAACCACTGCTGCTGTCTGCCTGTCTCTTTTCATTGTCTGTCCTTCCATGTGCATCGCCGGGTGGCCTTTGATGGAGCCTAGGACCCACTAGGAATAGATAAATAAACCCTGTGTGATTGCATACTAATTCTGTCTTATGTGTCATGTGTTCCGGTTCTGCTCAGCTGTCTAGACATTAAAGTACCAGGGGATAGGCTATTAATGCTGACTCCTGATCACCTGCGTCTGTCCCACCTAATTCTAGACAGATAATCAATTAATTGGGGCATAATTGAGACAAATCTGAAATATTATCATCTCAATATGTAATCAATATTAAAATTTAACAAGACATTTTACATTCTCTTTTTCATGCTGTTTTTATATCACTTTTTATTTTTCAATTACCATTGACATACAATATTATATTAGTTTCTGGTGTATATCCCAGTGAATAGATATTAAATAACTTACTAAGTAATCATTCCAATACCATATAAAGAACTCCCCAGACAAGCATAAGCCAAAGAAGTTCACCACCAAACCAGTATTACATGAAATGTTAAAGTGTCTTCTTTAAGAAGAGGGGAGAAAAGGATTAAATATATAAATAATAAAATAATAATAAATACATACCTATCAAGAATTGAATCTAAAAAAATACAAAACAAGATAAACAATCAAGCAGAACAGAAACAGACTCAAGTTTCTGAAATCTGGTATGAAATTTTTTATACTTTTCAAGTGCTGATCTGCCACATTTCAAGTGCTTGACAGTACAGGTGGCTAGTGGCTACCATAATAGACAGTGCAGAAATAGATTCTAACTCCAAAGCCACACTTCACTCCCTTCATCACAGACTTTTCTCTTTGTAGCGGGTTAGAAAAAAGATGTCTTTTGAATGGGAGAGTGAAAACAGGGAGGAGGTGAGAAGGCTGGAAATGAAATTCTCAAAACCAGCCTCTGACTGTGTAAGTTGAGTTAAATTCTGGCCCTAGGAACACACTTTACACAGAATGACCACTGATGCTTTTGTCTTGTCCACCAGTCTTCTGAGATGCCAAGGTTTCTCACAAAGTGGCTAAACTCATTACCAAGAATAATATTTCTTAGCCAAGCTTCCATATGGGATATAAATGACAAGGATTTAGCCTACTACCCTGGGCTAAGAGATAAACACCAGTAAAAGGCACAAGCGGAGGCAATGGTCTTCAAAGTCTTTTCTCTAGACGTGGCTTCAAAGTGCTTTACAGAAGGTTGTGCAAATCTCAGAGATAATTTCTGCTCCTGGGACTGACAATAATTAAGGAAGCAAATCTTAATTAATCTTGTATTGAGAGAGCACTGCCTGGGTTCTCCAAGCAGTAAGAATGCTCCCAGGCTAGATTAACAAAATCCAATTTGGGGCTTTTTCCTTTTTCCAGGTCTCTCCTCCTTTAGGCACAATAAAGAAGGTTACACACACACACACACACACACACACACACACACACACACACATCCTTCACATTGGTGTACTCTTTTCCCACACGGTGGGGGAGTGGCGGGGAGATAGGCTTTAAAGCTATCTACAAACTAGGTAATGGACAGGTTACCTCACATCTCTGAACTTTGATTTTGTCATTATAACTACTCTCCCACTGAAATGGTGATTGTGTTAATATAAGGTATTATGTTACCTATGCCAATTGACACACAGGAAGCATACAATTCATGGTGGATAGTATTAAGTCTGAAGTTATTTTTGCCTTTTTATAAAACACAAGATCATTTGGAAGTTGGGCAACTCTTGCTGCCTCCTGATGGCACCAGGCAACCAGATCCTACCCAGAGCTTCTAGCATGAAGTCATGGTGAACAGACTGGGGTAGCAAATATATGGCCATCCTTGGAGCTTCTCTGAGGGAACTTTAAATCTCAATTACTGAACAATTATGACCTAATGCTCACTGTAGTGGGCCATAATCAAAATAAAAAAGAACAAAGAACTAGTAAATCCCACAGTGCATCTCACAGAATCATTTCTGAAAACATCGGCATCTAACAGACAAACATAGATGCCTGTATAGGGATGGTCAAAAAGATTGAACACCACTGAGGGTAGAATTTACTAGAACATACTAGACTTTCAAATAGCCCTGAAACATCTCACTTCCCAGAATATGCAGATGAGCAGGAAAAAGAGAGCATCTGACTCCTTTGGAAAGGAATTTTTAGGGCAACCAAGATGTAGAATTGTGAAAGATGGGCTCTAAAATACAGATACAGGATAATAACATAATGATCCAAATTCTGATCAATAGGCCTGTATTACATCTGACTACCCTCAATGACTACAGTACAAAGTGTAACTGCTGAGCTAAACTATATGAAATCTTCATAGCGTAAGATAGTCACTTTTTAAATGGCATTTCTTTATAAAAGCACTTGGGAAATATAAGAGTTAAGGGTGTGGTAAAAGAAATTTTCTTGACTTTATAAAGGAAAGTTGATATAAATCCTTTTGTGTGTGTGTGTTATAGTTTGCATTGCTGTTTTGGGTTATAAAAAAGAAAAACCGACCTCGATTAAAGCATTTTTAAAAATGAAGCACCAAGCTTAGATTATGCTTAGGTTTAAAGTTTTAGTATTAAGACAGAAAAAGGATTAAAGAAAAAAGTCTGTCCGTCTCACCGTTAAAGGAACCCTCCTTTAAATTCTACCTTCAGCACTCCACCGTAGCTGCTCATTAGGGTTACACTGACCTCTGAATTATCAAGTACAGGGATATTTTTTAGTGCTCATCTTGTGTAAAATAGCATCTGAGAGAGCTAACTGTACCTTCCTTTTTCTTTTCTCTTATGATGATAAAAAATTTTAAGATCTACTCTCTTAGAAACTTTCAAATATGGGCATACCTTAGAGATACTTGTGGGTTCATTCTAGAGTCTAGACCACCACAACAAAGTAAGTTGTAACCTTTTTGCTGGTGGAAGGTATTGTTTTCAATTTGTAAAATAAAACACAACATGAAGGAAGCACAATAAAGCAAGGCAATAAAGCAAAGTATGCCTGTATACAATACGGTATTGTTAACTAAACTGTGTATTACATCCCCAGGACTTAACTATTTTATAACCCACTAGAGGCCCGATGCATGAAATTCGTGCAAGAGGCTCGGCCCTTGCAGCCCCAGCTTCGACCGGAAGGTTGGCCGGAATCTGGAAGTTCATTTGGCTGTCCAGACTAATTAGCATATTATGCTTTTTGTTATTATAGATTCCTTCTTTCTTGAACTTCTTCCCCCATGGGCTCCCACATACCTCTCCTCAGTCTCCCTGGTCATTTACTCTTTTTCTGTAAAATTCTTATATATTCTTGGCCCTTTCTTCTTAATACTCTCCTTGTACATACAAGGCCTCAAATCTAAGTCATTCACTAATGATTCTCAAATTACGTCTCAAGGTTCAGGGACATTTTTATCTGCCTACTGAGCATCTCTTCCTGGTTGCCCCACAGGCACCTCAAACTCAATGCTAAGAAACAAACTCAACACCTTTCTCCTGAAGTCTTAGTTCCCTCCCATACTCCCACCCCACTGTGAAAGCCATTCATAGGGGTAGGGGAGGGCATAGCTCAAGGTCCCTGCTGATTGCTCATTAAGGCTCCTTATGGAAACTTGGTCTCAGCTGTGGGTGCAGCCATCTTTTGTGATGGAGTGATGGTAAATTTGCATATTCCCTCTTTATTATATAGGATAGAATAGACTTATTGACCATCCATGCAAAAAAAATTAACTTCCGTACACAAGTTGTCTCTGTTCATGACCTTTTGTGTGGAAGAAAATAAAATGGTACTTCAAAAGTCATGTTGTAAGTAATTATTATTATACAGATAAAACAACCTATGTTTTTTGTACTTATTTCTTTTTGTTTGTTATTAAAGTGTATTTAATTTAAATTTTCTTTTTTTCCCTTCTTTTAAAATATATTTTATTGATTTTTTTATTTTTTACACAGAAGAAGGGAGAGGGATAGAGAGTTAGAAACATCGATGAGAGAGAATCATTGATCAGCTGCCTCTTGCATACCCCCTACCGGGGATGTGCCCACAACCAAGGTACATGCCCTTGACTGCAATTGAACCTGGGATCCTTTAGTCCGCAGGCCAATGCTCTATCCACTGAGCCAAACAATTACACTTTACATTCTATATTATTTTGTCTTATTCTTATTTCTGATGTTTAGGAACAAATTTCCTTGTAATTTTAAAAAAAGAAGTACAGTGGATAAAAGAAAATATTCAAAAAGGCAAGTATGAACAATGGCTTTCTTTTATTTTCATTTTATGATTATATGTCAGCATATAAAAGAATTGATATACCAACTGTTTAAGTTGTTACCAACTATAGAATGTCTTCATCAGCATTTAACCAAGTGCTGCTGAATGAAAGAAGAGAAGCACAGTGTAATTGGTTAATTAAGATTTCAAAGAACCTGATGCTCCCTAGAGGGAAAGCTAATTTCTCATTTATAAGCCCATTTATAACTCTAGCTCTGAGAAATAGTCTTAATAAAATTCATAGTTAAGGAGGCCTTCAAATGCATACCAGCCATGAACATTGGGGCTGCCTGCTGCTAGCAAAATATTAATATTTGATGCTACAGCATTTTCATTTTTATCAGATTATTTTGCATAAATCTGTTTCCAGTTCTTATGAAATACTTTATTTATGCATTAAATAGATTAAATTTGGGTTGTAATGGTTGGTTTTAAAATGACTCCAAAATAGTTTATAGTCACTAGGAAGCAGCTATATAGTTTGATTAGATTTTTGATTGTGTACCCTCCAATAAATGTGGGCAGATAAACTATTTTTAGAACATTATTATTTCCAAAGTAAAGATTAGAACTAAAGCTTATAAAGGTTATAACCAAAGTCACACAGTAAGTATATGGCAGAGGTCTGCTGGACTCCAAAGCTGTTCATTTAGCCACTGTGTGACACCTGTCTCCCTGTACAAACATGCCATCTGCATTGCAAGTACACACCGGAGTCACCTTGAATTCCTTTCTCTAATCACATCCTGCAGAGCTTCATTAAGGTACAGCTCATATCTGATCTCTTCTACGGGCCCCTCATAACTATATGATAATAAACAGCAAATGGCATTTAAATTATACTGCAATAATGCTACATGGTTCTAAGCACCATACAGGCACTGACTCATTTAATCTTCACCACAAACCTGTGAATTAGACCCTAATTATTCCCATTTTATAATAAGGCAAATATGAAGAGGCAAGCAACTAGCCCCAGTTCACAAAGACAGTAAATTCTGGAGCCAGGATTCTAACCAGCTAGTCTGGATGCAGTTTGTGCTTTTAATCACTAAACAATCTTTCATAATTTACTTCCTCTGACAAAATATATTCTTCCTATATCCCTTATTTAGATAGTAAATCATATACCTTTTATTATATAACAATTTCATATATTAAGATATCAAGCATAAGATAAATAAAATTTGGAATACTCATACAATGGAATAATATTCTGCCATAAAAAAGAATACATTTTTGACATATGGTACAACATGATGAACCTTGAAAAAACATGATGGACCTTGAAAAATAAGCCAGTCATAGAGGCCAAATATTGTACAATTCCACTTATATGAGGTATCTAGAATAGGCAAATTCATAAAGACAGAAAGTAGAATGGAGCTTACTAGAGGTTGGGGGAGAAGGAAAAGGGGAAGTTTCACAAGTATAGAGTTTTTGTTGGGAATGATAAAGACATTTTGGTTATAGATAGTAGCGAGAGCTACACAACACTGTGAATGTATTTAATGGCACTGAATTTTACACTTATGAATGGTTGAAATGATAAATATTATGTTACATTTTACCCAATAAAAAATATCAGGGACAATATACTATAGTTACACTCCATAGACTCTACTGAAGGCAGACAAAACCCTTCTGGGACCAGAAGATGCTAGGAAATGTCCTACTTGGTTGGTTTGTGCTCTTTAAAAACCTTTGGCAGACAGCAAATGAAAACTACCATTTCCATTAAACTCCTAATCAATAAATCCTTAAGCACGTCTTGCTTTGCCAATATGATGATCTTACTACCTTCACGAAAAGGGTTTGTGCATGTATGCGTGCAGACATTTAATGCTCAACAAAATCTTGATCAAACTGAACACCCAATCTCTGCAATTGTGTCACCAGTATTCAAGGACAATTATCTAATTTCCATTGTATAAATGGTTATCATAGGCTCAAAGAGAAATGATGTTGCTTGGATTACTGTGTAAAGTGGACACTGAAAGCTATAGTTCTCAGCCTAGTGTTCGGTAAGTTTCTGGGTCATTCAATCTTGAAAAACACCACCAAACGTCAACACGATACTCCTATCACAAGAGATGAAAGCAGAGCAGGGTGAATCCTGATCACTACCCGCAGCCCTCCTCAAATGTTCCCCCCTACAGCATTCAGTACTCTCCAAATTAAAAGGGGAGCATTTAAAACACTAACTCAGAAGAAGTAACAAAAAAAGGAAAGAAAAAAAAAAAAAAAGAAAGAATGCATGGACACAGACAACAGTGTGATGACTTCCAGGGTTGGGAAGGTGGAAAAGCTGATGTGGGGTATAAATGGTGATGTGGGGAAAAAGAAGAGGTGACCACATTATTACCCACTCGAGTGACCGTGATTGAGAAGTAAACGAAGGTGGCACCTGTCCTTCAATAAACGACCTAACCCCTTTTGATGAGGAGGTTCTAAAACCTTCTTTAGATGAGATTCTGCCAGGTCACTGGCCAGGTTCTTCCCCATTTGTCACTTCTCATGCTCAACCGTCTCCAGTTACTGACAGGCAGCAGAGGGAATTCCTCCCCTTGCTCTCTGCTTGGCTTCTATTGGAGGCACAAATTATAAACAAAAATGGAATTACCAAAAGGTCGAGTATTCAGCAACTGAAAGCTTAATACTAGAAATATCACTGAGATACCTTTGAATTTCTTGGGATAAATTCCAAAGGGACGCAAGACTCCTAATTAGGAATGAGAAGTTGTTAATATAATACCACACCATAGGTCAAAATGTATCTGTCTGAATAACAACTTACGATTTTTCATTTATTAAACAAAGTTACATCTTTAGATATAGGAGAAAAGGGGTCCCACTCAAGAGCACTCAAATCTTCACATTTTTCTTGAGTTGAAGGATTTGATCAGCATCTCCCCCATCATTTTATTTTATTTTATTATTTTTTTTTTAGCTATAGCAACTTCTGGGCCTCACTAAACATTCAGTGCCCACGTTTCCAACACAAAGCAACTGGGACATGGGGAAATAAGGCTTAGGTGGAATTTGTGACTGGTGCTTAAACTATCATGCAGCACAGCTTTGTCTGGTATTAGAAATTTAAATTCAGAAGTACTGGGGAAATTCCAAATTTTGTCAAGTCCAAACAACGAATACCTTATAAATGTTATGACAATCAGTTTAATATTAACATACACAAAGGAGTTCGAGGGAGAACAGAAGGAGAGTGAAAACCAAGAGAAGCTAGAGGGGATTATAATGTTGTATACCTGAAACTTATATAATGTTATAAACCAATGTTACCTCAGTTATATAAATAAAAGGCTCACTACATCTTTAATTACACATTTGGGTTGAATGCCTATAGGCTATCTTGCCAAATGTGACTCTGAACAAGATACTTGTCCATGCTTCTCAGTCCTCACCTGCAAAATGATGATAATAATGGAAGTTATCTCACAGGCTGTTGTGAGGATTATACACATCCACATTTGCACAGCACAGGGTAGAGCGGCTGACTCATCCTAAATGGTCAATAAATGCCAAGTGCCGCTGCCAGGAGAAAGGGGATTCCAGCAGAAAGAGGGAGATGAGGAGACAGATTTTTACATATCTGGTCATATGACCTAGAATGAATAAAGTACAACTTATGTGAGCCTCAGTTTCTTCATCTGGAAAATGGGAATGAGGACAACCACTGCTTAGTTACCCTGGCCAACTATGAGAATCTAAAAAGACTAGATATGTGAAACCACTGTAAAACTACAAATATGTGAATTTTTAAAACATGGAGCTCTGCAGTTTTAATTTTGTAGAAAATCCGTCTGTCTAATGATAAGGACACAGTTCTCCTCTGTGCCATCTTCACTGACATCATGTAATGAGTAGCGCATATGTGCACATTATTTTCAGAATGAAAATTTCTTTTGAAAATAAAAATATTTGATAAATGTTCTGCATAGCAAGTTATTCAGGTAGAAAAGAAAATTATTTTAGAAAAATGTGGTTTTTTTTAAAATAATCTGCACGAATATGATCTCATTTCTCCCAGTCTTTCTGTCTGTCCTTTGTATTTCCACAATGTTTGTTAAAGCAATCACTACTGCCCTGCTTGTCGTATAAAGTAATTGTCTCACCATATTCTAAGTCCCAGAGGGAACATACTACCTTGTTTAGGTTTCTAATTTTTTATACAGTTACTGGAACTCAGAAGGTTGTAATGCTGTGAAATTCAGGACAAATACACTATCATTAATTATGAACCGTTTCTTCTTGGAATATAAACTACTCATTGTCTGTACAGCTCATTTGATAATTTATTATAAAACATCCTGTAGCATCTCTTGGAATACTTTTAGAATATTGTGATATTTTTATATTGCTTTTTAAGCATCTATAAATGTATTATTGTCTCCGCATATAGTCAGCAACCCCTTGAGAGCAAGATCCAGGCCTTTTATTCCTTCCAAATTCTGTATCACTTAGCATCATTCTCACATAGTTCAATAATAAGTTGCCACTTGATCGACCATTGTATATGTGGCAGCCGAACATAACCAATGAGTCCAAGGGGAAAAAACACACAAGGTAATAAAAATTTCATCTTGGTACTTACCAACCTTCTGTTTTTAGTTTTATATCTAGAAAATAAGGAAACTGTGGTGTTTTTCAAGATTGAATGACCCAGAAAATTGTTAAATATTATACAAGAGGCTTAATAAAATCATCTGTAGTCATCTTTGTGGTTCGGGGAAAATGATACTCCATAAATAGAAAATTTTATTAAAATATAGATGTCCGGGAAGCCGGGGAGCCTAGTGCCTAAACTCTGATGGATACAAGCAAAGCTTGGCATGAGCCGGAGTAAACATGCTAGGGAGGTCACCTCCCCCATACACATCAGATTTTAATGCAGGTAACTTCTGGCAATCTCTCTTTTCTTTTATGAAGTACATGTTGTCTATATTTTGTCACTATTTGGTTTTCTAAGGTCTCGTTGAGGGACAATTCAAGTACAAAGGGATGATTCACATCCTGGACTGGACAGAGCCACAGTGCAAGATTCCATCACACTACTCAGAACTGTATGCAACTAAAACTGATAAACTGAGTATTTCTGGAATTTTCCAATTCATATTTTTGAACCTTGGTTAATCATGGGTAACTGAAATCACAGAAAGAGAAACTTCAGATAACCTGCATAACCTGAGAGTTTATTTGGAGTGAAGTCCAGCTACTTCTCCTTTTACCAACAATAGTGCCTCCTTTTCTTAGAAAGATGAGCCAAATCACCTATGGAGGTCAACAGAACAACAGCTATCACAGGCAGAATCTGTTTACTTCTAAGGAAACTCTGAGCAAAGCCTTGAAAGTGAGATAAGGTTAAATGAGGTAAGGAAACAAACTTATTAAGCTATATATTTGATTTGATGGAAATTTTAACTTCGTCCGGCAGTAAAGCAGCATAAGGAGTTCCCTGAGGCTGAGATAAAACATCACAGCCTTTGCAGAAAGCATCAAGGTGGCTGGTCTGCAGCTCCAGGGGGGAGCTTTTGTTTGAAAAAGAGGTCATCACACAACACAACTGAACTGTGGGAAGATTAACAGAGATTTTTAGACATGTCAAGGCCTCAAAGAGCAGCAAGAATGAACTGTCCTTGCTTTGACTTAAAAGTTTTTCTCCAATTTTTGGAGAAAACTTCAAGGGGAGAAGAGAATGTTCCCTTATCCCTTTCCCCTCTCGGTTATGAGAAAGAAGTGGCTGCAAATGGCTACATAATGACTCTCTGAACTGGAACAGTTAAAATGCAGGGATTAAGCTAGAGTGCTTTCTTTTCCTTCTGAAGGGGAGAGCAGCATGGGAGCATTGGGACTGCCTGTTCGGTGACCCCAAATTCTTGTGGTCCATTTGCTTTTCATCGTCCCTCAATCAGAAAGCAGTCAGTCCTCCTGGCAAAGTAATCCTCCTTTCCAATGCGTGTCCTAAAGGACACCAGTCCCTGGCCCTTAAGAGTAGTGCCGTACTTCTACAGGAATCTAGAGAGACAGCTCTGCTTCCAGAGGCTTAGATTCTCAGGCAACAACCAGCTCATCCAAGCTCAGTATAAAGGCTAACGGAACTATAGACCCTGGCTTGGGCAGGCTGTCTTCAAATTTGACCACGGGGGCAACAAGCCAATGCAATTCGGGTACAGCCTCTTACCTGATCTAAATAGGAACCGTTCAGCAGGATGCTAGCGCCTCGTTTCAGAGCAAGGGAAATGACTGCAAGGTCTTTTGCCATATCTACCTTATCACAAACACACCATACAGTGTTTTAAAGTTTGAAGACTGTTACTCAAGAGGGGGTTAAGCAGGGTGGGAAAACAGTTAAATATGAATAGGAAAGATAATCTGTATCTTTATAAAAGGCTCTAAATGTATATTCCACTCATTTACTAGAAATAATTATTTTCAATGCTTAGCTATAAACAAAGGGTTGTCATTTATAGAGAAAGGATAATTGTGGAAGAACACTGGTTAATTTCTCTATTTTCTGTAACCGAGACTGAGGGAAGCCTATCAGTCATACTGCCAGGCCATACGCCAGGCACCCTCTTGCTTATTCTAACTGCTGGAAACCTAATTAAGGAGCAGTAAACAATCCCCTGCGTGCTGGCCTTGGACACTCTGAGGGCAAGCAAAAACACAACATGAAAAATGTTATGCAACTATCACCATTCACTATCAGCTCCAGAGTTATTAAGCACCAAAAAGCATTATGTTGCCCACTAAATCTAAAGAGAACTTTTATTTTCTTCCTTTAAAACAGATGAGATCTATGCTAAGATATGTACTGTCACCACCATCACCCCAGTAAACATTTGATTTCAGAGGATTAGCACTTTCATTGAGAAGGAAAAAGATAAATTTAAACTTCCAGGAAGATACTTTGCTGAGAAAAACTATTTCAAACAAGTACAAGATGTCTTCTAAAGAAAGGAATTACATTGTATAAAACAAGCCAAACACTTCATCCTATGATACATGTTATGGCACATTTTACTTCGAAGTAAACTTACTGCTTTTTAAAAATCTACCATCCCCAAATTCCAAGGAGCTCATTTGCAAATGCCCATGGGATAGATTATTATAACTCTAATTGATTTCAGTTTTATAGCCACCAGGTCAGAAAAAGGAAAATTTCACCTAATAATGAACACATTGCAAGAAACATTTTTAGGTTTTTAGATATCTCCTTTAAAGGCAAGAAGAACTTCAGATTACGCAGGTTCAATGCTCTAAAAATTAGAAAGTTAGGTAAGTGATACATAGACTTTTCTCAGAAGTAAATGCAAGAAAGGCTCGGTTTTTTAAAATAATACCAAGGATTTGGTCCAATCTGCAAAAGTAATTATACTTGAAAAACAGTGGTGTACAAATGAAGAAAGCAAAATGAAACTATAAAAACCTGCTGAATTTGACTATAAATCAATTCATTTTTGAGGGTAGCGGGAATAACTTAAAGCACTGAATTGAGATTTTCATTAAAGTGACAGACTGATTATTAATCTCTAAGAGGAGGAATATTAATTATAATTACTATGTTCTATGATTCCTCTGGGAAATTTCTGCATCTACATACTTAAGCTGTCTATAATTTTCTTTTTCTGCACGCACTGTTTTTCTCTTTTCCAGTTTCTTGAGGGGGAAACTTAAGTTTCTTGAGGAAGTAAATTAGATTATTGATTAGAGATCTTTCCACATGTCTAATATAAGTATTTAATGCTACAAATTTTCCATCAGCACTGGTTTATCTGCTTCTAACAATTTGATGTTTTGATGTTTTATTTTCATTCATTTCTATGTATTTTTTAAAATTTCCTTTGAAACTTCCTCTTTTACTTACAGATCATTTTTTTTCTCCCTGTTTATTTCTGCTATTGATTTCTATTTTAAATTCAGTGTTGTCAGAGAATATTCTCTGTATAATTTCAATTCTTTTAAATTTGTTACGTTTGTCTTATGGCTCAGGCTATTGTTCTATCTTGCTGAATACCCTACCTGTATTCTGCTGCTTTGGGGTAGCATGTCCTATATACACCTATTAGATTCTATTGGTTGATTTTATTGTTTTGCTCTTTTGTATCCCTGCGGATTTTCTGTGTAGTAGTGAAAAGGGGTCCATTTACATTTTGACATAATTTCTTAGTGGCCACATCCAATATATTTTGTTCCTTTGTCCACTTAAATGTTCAGTAACGAACGTTGGGCAGGTAACTGAGCACAGAGCCAGCTGGCTGACTCTCAGAAACCTGGGCTGCCA
This sequence comes from Vespertilio murinus, assembly GCA_963924515.1. NCBI lineage: Eukaryota > Metazoa > Chordata > Mammalia > Chiroptera > Vespertilionidae > Vespertilio > Vespertilio murinus. The sequence goes on along the minus strand of OZ004719.1, from coordinate 17,500,938 downwards.
CTGGCTTGCTAATTAGCAGAAGTGCAGCTTCTGGAGTAAGACTTATTGACTGACCGGCTGATCTTCAGAGGCACGTGTACCTAATGATGGCTACCTATGCATGACTTGGGACTTTGGGCAAAGGATGGTCTTTTCCTTTCTTGAACATAAAAGTTAAGTACTTCTTATTCTCAGTTCCATTCAGAATAACCTGCAGGAGAGACCATAAAGGAACATATACATAATGGAAGTGTAATATGCTAATCAGATCAGATGTCCCACGAAGCCAGGGCTGCAAAGGGAAGCCCGGGCCTCTAGTAGATCTATATTTCTGGAGGTATGATTTTTCAGCTACTGTTGCCATTTAAATTATTTAAGTGCCAATTAAATTAGCTCTAATGGCCAGATTTTTATATACTGTTGAAAACGTTGAATACAAAGTCCATACACAAAAGCATACAATACACGACTACACTAATCATGAGAAAATGTGTGTGTGTGTCTTGATAAAAACTGGACTTCAAATGATATGCATGATTTTTGAATAGGAGAAAGATACAATTAATGTTTTATTTAGGTGGGGGTGCAAGTTGGGGAGTGAGATTCATTTAAATAAAACCATAACCCAGGAAAAATATTAAAAATGAGATCCCTCAATTATTATAAGGGTACTTCCTTAAACTAAGGAGAGGTGAGGATAGAGGAAGGTGCTGTAAACTAAAACAGAGCATGGTGTCTGGCTAGTTTTAGTCTCATTGGTTTCAGACTGGCCTAGAGCTCAATTCCTATTTAATGGCAAAGCTAACTCCCCTACACTATTTATAGGAAAAACCTAAGCTTTTGGAATTATCCTTAGTTTTAGGGATTCAGGAACAAGTTGACTTGGCTTTTTAATAGTTTTATCTCTTCAGCTTTTTCTATTGCTTGAGATCTCAAGAGCTATTACTAAATATCGAAAGCTTTCACTTCATCTCTGCATAATTCTAAACTTTAGTCTAGAATGGTGTCCAGCTCTATACATAGTGGCTTCTCTCTTGGAGGGCATTCTAAGTTGAAATATCTATATCATTTTGCATCATAATAGTTAGAATTAGGTCTCCTCTTTTAATGCATTCTCACTCCATCTTTCAAGTATCTAGCAGTGGTGGACAAACTTTTTGACTCGAGGGCCACAATGGGTTCTTAAACTGAACTGGAGGGCTGGAACAAAAGCAACCTGACCATGCTGGCACTCTCATCTTGGGCTGCTGGGGAAGGAGCGGAGGGGAGAGCAAGAGAAGCCTCCGCTCTTTCGGCTCCACGGGCCGGATAGAACAGCCGAACGGGCCGGATCCGGCCCGCGGGCCGTAGTTTGCCCATGGCTGGAGATGAACCACTTTCCCCATCTTCTGCAAATCAAGAAAACTTTGAGTTTTACTTTCTGTAAGTTTAATTATAAAGAAAATAAAAGTAGTCAAAATAATGCATCTACTGTGGAAAGAAGGCTGTCTTTTCTATCTTCTTTTGAGACTTTCTGGTCTATGAAAAAAATTATATGTTCATGGAGAATGAGATGCAGGATGCCAAGAGATGGTAGCAAAAATTGCCAACAGTGTTAGCCCGTGGCTTCACCACCACTGTGGAGCTGGCCACAACCTAACAGATGGACTTGAGGGCAATGACCTAGGTTTCATTGCTGTCCCGAGTGGACTCAGTAAGAAACTTTGATAGCTGTGGTATACCTTTTTTCAATTTAGGTTAATATTATAATTTTAAATTGTGGGGTTTTTTTTAAAAGCCATTTCTGGTGCTTCTAATTAACTTATAAAATACCAACTGGAGATCCAGGTATACTTTTAGTGTTATTTAAATACAGGCCACTAAAATAACAGCAAGTAGTTACTGAATGTTAACCTTAAAAATCAGAAAAGTGATAAGGAGACAGAAGCTGAAGCTTTAGTAGTGAACTTTCACCAAGATGAATTAGTTAAGAGCAATGAGGGAAATCTAGCCAGGTGCTGCAATATTGCAAGATGGGTGTCATACAGAAGCTCTCTGAAAATTTATGTGGGGATGAAAAAAAGCACATCTCAGAAACAGAGCAAAGTAGAGGTCTTACTCTTCTGAAAAATGCAGAGTTCCATTTGTAAACTGGCCTGAGAAAATCAGGTCAATTATTATTACACAAGAGCCCCATGGATTCATGCACTGGTGGGGTCCCTTGACCTGGCCTGCAATCCAGGATCCCCGGGGGGATGTAGGACTGCTGGTTTCGACCCAATCCCTGCAAACCAGGCCAAGGAACCCACCGATACAAATCAGTGTACCGGGACTCTAGTATGCATATAAGATCTTTGGTTAATCTCTTCATGATCTCCCCCTTCCCCCCTTCCCTCTGAGATTCATCAGTCTGTTCCATGTTTCCATGCCTGTGCATTGAACATCTGCCCCCTGGCAATCATATGGTTATTACATGTCATAGCTACTAGTTGAACGGTTGAGCAGTCAAATGGTTGAATGGTCCCTTAGGCATGAATATATATATATATATATATATATATATATATATATATATATATCATATAATATATCTATAAATAAACAAGTTCAGGGTTTCTTCATTATTTCTATTCATACTCTTAAAAATCCTGGTAGGTGGGATGTTTAAAGTATTATGGAGCACATTAACAACAAAATTATCATTTCACAAGTAGTAAATGAGAAGGCAAACAATTTAATTAACATTAAATATCAGAGTTTAGAATGCTTAGATTGTTTAGCTCCATTTGGTAGATGGTGATTTCTGTTATTTACATTCACTCAGAGAGTAGGAATTAAAACTTAGGTTTATCTGATGCTAAGTTCTTAACCACTGAGCTTAACCTTCAACTAAGACCAGTTTGTATGATTTCCCCATGAAAAAATAATAACAATAACTAACATGTTTAGTATGTATTGGTTTTACCTTACTTATTCTTTCTTTCTTTTTAAAATTGATTTCAGAGAGGAAGAGAGAGGGAGAGAGAAATAGAAACATCAATGATGAGAGAGAATCATTGATCAGCTGTCTCCTGCATGCCCCCTACTGTGAATCAAAGCCCACAACTGGAATTAAATCTGGGACCCTTCAGTCCACAGGCTCTATCCACTGAGCTAAACCAGGTAAGGCACCTTACTTATTCTTGAAAATGATATTCTAAGTTGTAGTTATTATTTTTATTCATAGATGAGGAAACCAAAGCATAAAAATGTTTAATAAATTGCTCTAGGCGGCAGAATCTTAAAAGTGATTGGAACCTAGGCATTCTACCTCCAGAGTCCAGACTCTCAACCACTACACTAAAGTAATGTGTTTTCCTGCAACAATTTCCACCTCGTAAACATTTAGCAGACAAATTCCCTGGTCTGGAATTGGCATCACATTACCAAATGAACTCATAAATATGAAAGATTACACACACATCCACATATGAACTATTATTGGCCCTGTATTTCTAGGTTATTAGATGTTTAAACAAAATTATCTTTAAATTGTGTTCAAATGTTTCAAATTGCAGAGGCATAATCCCATTATTTTTTCATATAAACTTGACCTTTTTCTTCCCAATGAGTTCAAAGTAGTTCTTCAATAAATAACATAATTTTATAACATAGTGAAATATCATTACACCCACCTTAGTAAAAAATAACTAAGTCGTAAAAACATTAAATGTCAGACTGCAATTCAAATAGTAAATGGAAGTACTGGGAATAGAATACAAAAGTCCCTATAGTGGTATATCTGTGAGGTTAGGCCTCACACTTCAGTCCATTTCAGGAGACATTTATGGGACACATACTACATCAGACACATGGCAGACAATTTGGGGTTTGGAAAAATGTAAAAAAATATATCTTTCTAAAGTGGCTTATAATCTGGTAGTAAATAAGATATCCAATTAAGGAATCATAAGAGAAGGAAGTACGTATTAATAAAAACTGTTAACAGGTTTATATGGAAACCAAAAGAGAAAAAAATTATTCTCAGGTTGAAAATAAGAAAGCTTCAAAGGCATTTAACCTGGCTGGACCTTAGGAACAGTTAGAACATTCACACATGAAGGGAGAGAAACGTGCATTCCAGATAGAAGTATCATCAGAAGCAAAGAAATGTTCAGAGATGACTGCACCAGCGCACACATGCAAAGGGCAGTGCCACCTACGAGTGGAAAGGCAGGCTCCAGACAGAGCACTGAGGGCATTCTCAAGCAGGCTAAGGAGTTTGATGTTTTTTTCTAAGCCAAGGAGAACAGGAAAATTACATAACAGAATGTGAGCCGCAGGGAGATTGCTCTGGCAACATTTTTAGAAGATTGACTAGAAAAGGGCATAGCTAACTGGGTGCACACCTGTTGAGTAATAGTGTGTGTGGGGTAATATGAAACCACTGGATACCCATGGAAGGTCTTCCTTCAAATCCAGTTTTATTGGAAGATTTGTAGATTTGAAAACAATAACTTCTTGTGCTCCTTAAAAGGTATTTACAGATGCATCAGAAGACCACTTCCCACATTGATTTAAAAAAAAAAAACCAACGAACTAATACATAAAACTCAACGATGGCACAGCATTGAGGCTGTGCGCTCAGGTAGCACCACTTCTCTCTACTCAGTGACTAGCTCCCCCTTCTTTGCTGGCTGTTCTAAGATGAAAATGTTTGAGAAACACTGTATAAGGCTGGGAAGGTCTAACATAGGGCAATCACATGGGAAAGGAGTTGAAAGGGCTAGATGTTAGGGGTGAGGTAATTGCACTCACCCCTTCCTTATCCTTCTGCCCAGTCACGGCTAGGTGCCCACCCTACAAACTCCCACAGAACTTTGCACACCACTGTTCCAGCACTTAGCAGATTATGTCAAATCGCCTGTTCCCTGTCTGTGTATACCCACTTCAACTTGGACCACACCAGGGACTTTGCACAACTTCTGGCATCTAGATAGTATTCAGTAAATGGCTATTGACTAAATAACTGAAGAAGCAATAGATGAAATGGCATCATGATTATTTCTATTTCCCTCTCCCCGGAGGGGAGGAACTAGTCTACCCATCTGACCTGAGGATCCTGCTCCTTTTTCAAGGTTTTAATCAGGTCAGAGTAATAATGTATTCTCATCCACTGGGAAGTGTGCTATGGTCAGACTAGAAGACACCTCAAAACCCGCCCCCAATGCTGTCCCCACAATTTTCAGAAGAGTGCTCAGTAGTAAGTAATTGGATTATCCTGATATGTCAGCATCTCCAGATAAGATTATAGTGTTTACTATTCCTCCCTAAAATCACAATAGTTATATAAAAGTTTTATTTTCAGTAAAACCTTTTTTAACAACAAAAACAAAACAATAGAAAAATATACAGTTCAAAAATATGTCTCAAACCATCAATAAATTAACAAATGACAAGTGCTGGCAAAGATGTGGAGAAAAAGAACTGTAGTGCACTGCTGGTGGGAATGCAGATGGTGCAACCACTGTGGAGAAGAATATGAAGTTTCCTCAAAAAATTAAAAATGGAACTCCCATTTGACCCAGTAATCCCATTTCTAGGAATATGCCCCAAGAAACCAGAAACACCAATCAAAAGGGATATATGCACCCCTATGTTCATAACAGCACAATTTACAATAGCTAAGATTTGAAAATAACCTAAGTGGCCATCAGCAGATGAGTAGATTAAAAAATGGTGGTACATCTACACAATAGAATACTGCTATAAAAAAAAAAAGAAAAGAAAAGAAAGAACTCTTACTATCTGCAACAGCATGGATGGATCTGGAGAGCATTATGCTAAGTGAAATTAAGCCAGTCGGAGAAAGATAAATATCACACTATCTCACTCATTTGTGGAATATAATGAACAACATAAACTGATGAACAAAAACAGATCCAGAGACATAGAAGCATCGAACAGATAAACCACAGAGGGAAGGTATGGAAGGGTGGGAAGTAGGGTAAGAGATCAACCAAAAGACTTGTATGCATGTATATAAGCATAACCAATGGACACAGACAGTAAGGGGTGAGGGCATGTGCTGGGGGCAGCAGTGGGCTGGGAGAGGTCAATGGGCGGGGAGGGGGGCATGGGAGACATGCAATATTTTTAACAATTAAGAATTTTTTAAAATATGTCTCAACAATAAGGGTCATAAATATTAAAAATAGGAATATTTAAATGGGCTTTAAATAAAATAATAAGTAAGGTTTGAGGTTAGATGTGACTTCAATTTAAATTTTATCATCATAGGTTTTGACAATGAGAAATAATCTTCCTTTCCCTCTCCTTCTCTAATTTCCTGTTTTGAATCATAATTTAAAAAAAAAAGAAAAGGAAAAATCACTGCTGCCTGTGAGGAAGAGAGCCCAAACCCTATCCTTACAGAGCTCAGAGCATCAAAAATGATGGAATCAAACAAGAAGCTGCTGCAGGTGGCAGGATTAGTGATGATGGTACAGCAAATAATCAGAATGACAAGTTACCTTGTAAAAGTAAATAAAGAAGACCAAGTGTCCCATTTAATCCTACAGGCCTTACCAAGAACGGTTAGATGTTTACTAACTGGGTTTCTTAATGTGGGCTCTTGAAACTATTTCCCTAGCATGCAGTACTTATAATGAGGGAAAACAAAAACAAAACTATTTTTTGTATCATTGTAAAAAAGCCTGCATATAGTACTCTAAAAAGTAAAATATGACTCTTTGCACTTCATGGTAGAATATTAAAAATCCTATCAGAAAATGCTCAAGAACAGGAAAATGGTTAAATATATAAAATAAAAGCCTTACTATAAAATATTATGTATTCATTAAGCACTATGTTATGCGGGAATATTTAGTGGCACAGGAAAATATTCACGATGATTTGTCAAGTCTAATTTTAAAAGAGGCAATAAACAGAGCAAAGCAAACACAAAATGCAAATGGTTAGTTAGGTAGGGCGCCCTAATTCCCTTTGAGGATTCCGGAGTTTTTCCTGGAAGTCAGGAAAAACAAACAGATTTTCTGTTTCTGTGTGGAACTGTGGCTTTCTACTCTGGTTGTGCATATTTTCATTCTGAACAATCAATACAGTATCAGCAGAAGAATGAATTTTTTTCATTTCATCTACCCACAGTTCCTTCTAGAAATGGAAAAATAAATTCATTACATATTTTCCTCCAATAGCTGAATTTTTATTACCCAAATTAATTTTATTAGCCACCTTCTCTTAGAAATAAGGCTGCCAGCTTTTTTCTCTTTTGTTCTTTTCTCCTATTTTTAGTTGCCAGTGTTCTGGAAATGAAAATCTTATTTTAAAATAGAGGCCAGTTAAATTAAAATGCTGTTTGTTTTCCTGTCTAATATCTAAGCTTAATGTCCAATGGCATATTAATAATAGAATATTAAAATTTCTTGGTATGTTCCCAGGTACACTTTGCAATACTCTAAAATTCTAATGAGAAATACAGAGTCTAGAAAAATGGCAGAATATGATTTGGAAAATTCTGTAAAGGAAAAAAATAAACCAAATATCCTTTCAGAATCAGAAAATTTAAGAATTGCTGATGATAGGTAACTTTTATTAAGTATCTCTCTGAACACTGGCTGTAGAGAACTGGGGAAACAGCCACACAGGCATGATTGCTTCCCCAAATCTCTTTACCCACATCCGCTGATCCCCCCAGTCCTCTGGGGAAAATCACTAGTCCTGATATAGCTCTTTGTTTCTCAAATCTTATTAAACTTCTTTTGCACTTGGTTCAACCTCATAATATGAACTGTCATAGCAACTCATTCAACTGCCTCCCACATGTAAGTTTATAGTCTATTTTTAATTGAAACTTCATCTAAGTCACAGAAAAACTGGCTAAATACAAAAGCTCAGCTGGAAAGATATTTCTGAAGTTATCTTTATGGTTTGGTGAGGAGAGAAGATAGGCAACTCACTATTTCAAAGCAATCAATAAATGTATTGCTGGCCTTTTATGTCAAAGAACCAACTTCAGAAGCATCAAGATAAAATTTCATCACCTAATTATATTTCATAACTTAAAAATCTCCTTGGTTTTTAATTTATTTCACCCTATCTTACCAAAGAAAATTGCTTTAAAGTGTAAAATAAACATACAATCTCTAAATTTGCTCTTTTCCCTAGTAAAAGAAAAAATAAATCATATAAAAGGTCTAGGGTAAAACAATATCAAGGCAATAATTCAGATACTCCACCTTCTGCTAAAAAAAAAAAAAATCTTGCTAAATGTTAGAAAATTTTTTTAAAGTGACCAAAATATTTTTCTTTTAACATACTATACACCCTTCTCCAAAAGATAGTTTTCCCTCTAGTCAGTGACTTAAACTATTATCTAAAAAAACTATCATGCCGAAACTGGTTAGGCTCAGTGGATAGAGCGTCGGCCTGTGGACTAGAGAGTCCCAGGTTCGATTCTGGTCGGGCACATCCCCAGTGTGGGGTGTGCAAGATGCAATTGATTGATGATTCTCTCTCATTGATGTTTCTAGCTCTCCATCCCTCTCTGTAAAAAAATAAATAAAATATATTTAAAATAAATAAATAAATAAATACTATCAGTTTTATCTAATAGTTACTTATTACTGCTTGTTTTGATAAAAAATAATTTAAAAAAAATAAAACTCTTCCCACATGAAAGGAAAATGCTTATTTTTCTTTCTACTTAATCTGTCATTTTCAGGTATTCTGAAAATGTGTCACAATTTCACATTCTTGTTCTCTTTGTCCTCCCATCCTCCTTTCTTCTATCTCTACTTCACTCTTTACATACACACACACACACACACACACACAGTGGCAGAAAGTTAGAATTATCTTTGCTTTGGAGTTTTTCATTCCCCAGTTGCACTTTAAGGACAGTAATATAAGCACTAAGAAAGAGCCATACATTATATTTCCAGAATGCTTTATACATACTGAAATTATTCAGTTGAATAAATTCTCCAAGTGCAGACCTCATCAATAATTAAAATACTGATGAAAGAATATTTGCAAAGAGGAAAAAACTTATGATAAGGCCTGAGGTGAAACAAGGACAAGATTTCCTACAGAAAGCACACATCCACATTATTTTAGCACTTTTTAATTTATTAACACATAGCTATCAAATTCATTTAACAAATATTCACTGAGTGCTACTATGTGCAGACAATATTCTACAACAAAATAAAGTTAAAGAAAACAAAAATTTTTTCAAGGACAAACCTTTTTGATTCTTATAAAATTATACACATTCAATTTACTTTTTATTATGCTCACTTTTTCTGTAAAGCTCAGGGGGAAACTGATGTTTTCTAATTCAATGAAAACCTGACAAGCAATTCTGAAAGATGAAAGGCTGCTGTCAGAGCATTTTTGTAATTACATGTATTTTTTCCCATACATTTCGCATATGTCTTTAGAGTTAATGTCATTCATTTGCATTAGTTAAATGGTACTTTAAAGTTCAAAAGTTCCAATGAAGAGAAGCAAAATATTTAAGTGCCTAAAAGATCCGATAAGACAAAAGATCTTAGTAAACTATTTGAAAGTAAGCACTTGGTAAACAGTTCCATTGGCCACCTCTCCCTGACTGTGCTCATGTATTATTATGAGGAATTCAAATGTTAATAAAAATAGGTTCATAAAAAATAATTGAGTATTGAAAGTATTCAATAAACCTACAAACCAAGTTCTGTGGTACTCAAAAGGTGAAGAAAATGATATTCAAATGAAAGAAGTGAGGCATCTGAACTGGGTCTTAAAACATACCTAGTATTTTGATAGATGGAGAGAGTCAAGAGAACTTCAAAACTACACACTGGCCTGAGCAAGAGCAGTAAGGCAGAAACACGGGATTTCTGAAACTAACAAGAGTGCAAGAGCAGGGGTCTGGTCTCCAAGGCTTTTCTGAAATGGGCCAGATAATCAATATCTGTCTTTGTCAGCCAGGCTGTGCCTGTTGCAACTACTTACTCTGTTCCTGTATTACAAGGCGGCCTTAAACAATAGTAAGTGAAGAGCTTGGCTGTGCCCCATTAAAATTTTATTTATGGACATTGGAATTTGAATTTCATAAAATATTATTCTTTTGACCTTTCCCCGCCATTTAAAATGTAAGAAACCATTCTGAGTTCTCAGGTTATACAAAATCAGGCAGCAGACCAGACCTGGCCTGCAGGTTTTAGGTTGTCAATCTGTTAGAAATCCCCAATTATCTCTATCTAATCATAACTGTTTCAATTTTCTCAAGTTTCTAAACTTTATTTAATAATATTCAAAGTTTTATTACTTTTTCTTTCTCTATAGCCTAATTTGTCCTAAATAATAAAAGCCTAATATGCTAAGAGTCTGACTGTTCATTTGACCGCTCAACCAGTCACTATGATAGGCACCGACCCCCAGCAGGCAGACACTCCAACAGGCAGGTTAGCTTGCTGCTGGGGTCTGGCCATTCGGGACTGAGGGAGGCAGGCCAGACATGCCTTGGAGCCCTCCTATGATCCCTTCCTGGCCCTGATTGTGCACCAGTGGGGTCCCTTGGCTTGGCCTGTGTCCTCTCACAATCCGGGACCCCTCAGGGGATGTCAGAGAGCCAGTTTCAGCCCGATCCCTGCAGGCCAGCACAAGGGACCCCATTGGTGCACGAATCCATGCACTAGGCCTCTAGTCATATATAAAAAACATCAGGTCAAAAAAGGAACCTCAGGACTTCAACCACTTTTTAACAACCCTTAATCTTACTTCTTATATATCAACTAGAGGCCCAGGGCATACTTTAATCGTGTGCATGTAGGATCCCCTAGGCCTAGCCTGCCTGCCACCCCCCTCCCCTGCCTTCCCAACCACCTCAGAGGCTCTCAGTCTTTTCAGCCATGTTCTAAAGCCCAAACCTCGCAAATAGGTGAGGTGAGGAGAACCACCTGACACTCACCAGGAAACTGAAGTACAAGGCTGAGTGTGACCTGCTCATGGTCTCCCAGAATAAGTTTTCCCTAAGTTAAGCCTGCACTTCATGACCCCCAAGTCTGAGAAAGGTAGGGACTCAGAAGCCTCTTTATATTCTTTTCAGAATCCCCTTAGAAATCTGGAATCGCTTGAGTCTCCCTCTCCTCGAAACCTGGTGAATGTAGCACTGGCATTTCCTTACCTATGCAACCAGCTCTACTTGCAGCTCTGCTCTGCATTCCCTCCCATGGAGCCTGTCCTATTCACTCCACACCAAATGCTCAGGTTCCGCCCCTCCCTGACGTCAAGGGCCTACTCTGCCTTATCATTGGCTGCCTCCTGATGATGGATTGTGATGGCATGAGGGCATCATGGTGTGATGGCATGAGGACTACCAAGGCTTTTATTTATAGGCCTAGAGGTCCAGTGCATTAATTCATGCACAGGTGGGGTCCAGCCAGCCTGGCCCCAATCAGGGCAATCAGGGCCAGGCTGGCTAGGGGAAGGGGCTGTGGGTGGTGGGCTGGCCTGCCCCTCCCCACCCCCAAATGGGGTAGGGGAGCTGATCAAAGGTCAGTGGCCGAGGGAGGGGGCCATGGGAGATTGGCCAGCCAGTCCCACTCCCGATTGGTGGGAGGGGCTTAGCTAAGGTGGGTCCAGGCAGGAGAAGGGGCTGCAGGAGGTTGGCCAGCCAGCCCTGCCCCCTATTGGGATGGGGGCAATCAGGGGCAGGGCTTTCCAGGGGGAGGGGCCTTGGGAGATTCGCTGGCAGGCCCCAACCCCTAATTGGGCCAGTTTGCTGGCCACAATGGACTTCATAGCAACCAGTCATTTTGGTCATTATGGCATTCTGGTCACTGGCTTTTTATATGTATAGATAGGCCTATATTCCCTTGGTGTTAAATTTAACTCAATATAACATATTAAATTTCTTTCCTTAATTCCTCTACTAGATTTCATCAAATTCTGATGAAATTTCACCAAAATCATCTTTCTGAATTTCTTTGTACAGCTTAACTAATTATGGTTACCACTTTTTTCTTCTAGCTAAATATGTTTGTATCTTGTTATTGTCTCTTGAAGTGTTTTTTGTTTTGTTTTTCTCTCTTTACGATTTCTTGATAACAATAATTGAACCCCATTTCACTGTACCTTTCATTTTAAGATACTCCAGTAATTGCCTCCATCTTTTAGATCTGAATATTACAGAATCTTAATAAGACTCTCAAAATAACTGTTGAAAATGTAACGCCCTTATCCTAAATTCATCTTTTTTCAGATCTCCAGCTAGGTTCATCCATATGGGCTCCATAAGGATAAAGCAAAAAAAAAAACTTTATCATATTTAAAAGAGAATATGCACAAGAGTTACTTAAGTAACATAAAAAAAGCTTCTGTTATTAAGTTAATCGAAGATAATCATATTTCTATTAAAAAGAAAAAGAAATGCCCTCTTGGACACAAAACCTTTATACATGTGCCTTATAATGCAATATACCAAACGTAGAAGAAAAATCATTCCAAAAACCCTGATGGATTAAGAAAAGAGAATAAAAGCAAATATATATGCACCCCTATGTTCACTGCAACATTATTCATGGCGGCCAACAAATGTAGACAACCAATGTATCCTTTGATAGAAGACTGGGTAAAGAAGAAGTGGTACATATATACAATGGGATACTACTCAGCCATAAGAAAAAATGCAATCCTGCCATTTGTGACATCATGGATGGACACTGAGAATATTATGCTAAGCAAAATAAGTCAGTCAGAAAAAGCTAAGACCAATATAATTTCACTGATATGTGGGATATAAAACTGAAACTCACAGACACGGACAATAGTATGATGGTTATCAGAGGGAAGGAGTGGGCAGGTAGTAAAGGGTAAAGGAGGCCAAATGTATGGTGACAGATAATTTGACTTTGGGTGGTGGGCACACAATCAATACACAGATCATGTATCATAGAAATGTACACTTGAAACCTATATGGTTTAATTGATCAATGTCACCCCAATAAATTTAATTTAAAAAGAAAAACTAAAAGATAACATGATATACATATCTTGAAACAAATTATAATTTAGAAACCATCACTAAACTTTAAATCTACAAAGCTAATATTCTTATATTTCATTCTTTACCTGTAATTACAGAATCCAATTTTGAGCCCTAGTAATTAGTAATATTTCAAAAGACTAAATATTATCCACAGTTCACCTAAATATTGCTGTTTGAAAAAATAAAATCAGTAAGGAAGTATCTGTTTATGGCAAATGACTGATTTTTAGGAAATAAAAACTTAATGTGATATAAAAATCTTCCCAGGGGAAAGATATTGATGGTGATGTGAATGTTTAATAACAGCTATTAATATTATGTGTTTACCATGAGCCTGACACTGTTTATACTTTACATGTAATAATACTCACATGTAATTATCACAACAACCCTACAAGAAGGTGCCATTATAATTCCCTTTTTTATTGTCTAAAGTTTTACATACGTGTCCTTTTTGCCCAATTAACCACCCCCCCCCTAGTCATTCTCACCCTGAGCAAGCCCCCACGGCCCCAGTGTCTGTGTCCATTGGTTATGCTAATTATGCATGCATACAAGTCCTTTGGTTGCTCTCTAACCCTTCCCCCCCCTTCACCTACCATTTGTTTCTGGATCTATTCTTGTTCACCAAATTATGTTGGTCATTATATCCCACATATAAGTGAGATCACGTGATACATATCTTTCTCCAACTGGCTTATTTCATTTAGCATAATGCTTTCCACTTCCATCCTGCAAATGGTAAGAATTCCATCAAAAAGAAGGAGCTTTTACCATTTGCCACAGCATGGATGGAACTGGAGAGCATTATGCTAAATGAAATAAGCCAGTCAGTGAAAGAAAAATACCACATAATCTCACTCATTTATGAATAATAAAGAATATTATAAACTGATGAACAAAAAGATAGACACAGAGGCAGAGAAGTATCAAACAGACTGTCAAATTACAGCGGGAAGGCTGGGGGTGGGGGAGGTAAGAGATCAACTGAAGGACTTATATGCATGAATATAAGCATAACCAATGGATGCAAGACACTGGGGGGTAAGGGCATATATAGGAGGCGGGAGGGGGGCAATGAGAAGATATGGACATATATAATACCTTAATAAAAAAATGGAAAAATAAGTTCCTTCTTTTTTTTTAGCAGCATAGTATTCCATTGTGTTATGTACCACTGTTTTTTAATCCACTCATCTGTTGATGGGCACTTAGGTTGTTTCCAAATCTTAGCTATTGTAAATTGGATGCTATGAACATAGGAGTGCATATATTCTTTCTGATTGGTGTTTCTGGTTTCTTATAGTCCTAGAAGTGAGGTTACTGGGTCAAATGGGAGTTCCATTTTTAACTTTTTGAGGAAACTGCATACTGTATTCCACAGTGGCTGCACCAGTCTGCATTCCCAGCAGCAATACAATTTCCTTTTTATAGATGTGGGAACTAAAACACAGTGAGGTCAAATAACTTATCCAAACACAAAGATCTAGAAAGAGGCAAAACCATGTCTGAAACTTGGGAAGTCCAGCCTCAGAGCCTGCACTCTTTACCACTGCACTATAGGTTATATTACAAAAAGTCCATTTTTGATGACTTTATAAATAGAATCCAAACCACTTTAGCTTTCAACTGTGGGAGTTTACATACAATTTCAAGTACAGTTGGTTAGCATCTAATCATGCTACAAACATTTTACATTGTCACTTGGTGACAAGGCTAATATTTACTAATCAACAGATGGTTGAAAGCTGTCTTAAAATGCTGCATATTATTTTGAAAATGTGACAATTCAATGTGATGAATACCTTAAACAGTCACGATCTGGTGAGTGACAGACAAAGAAACACTGCTATACTTTAAAATTTAGATCAGTGGTTCTCAAAGTGTGGTTCTACACCCAACAACATCAGCATTGAAGAGTCCAGTTCCTGGTTAAAAACCTATGCGCAATTTTTCAGGCCTGACCAAAGGCAATTATAAAGGCTTTAGCAGGTAAAACTCATAGGGAAAGTTGCATTCCCAACACCAGAGTTGGCACACAGCTAATGCATAAAGCATTGCAGTCTCTAAAAAGAGTTGCAGTCAAAAACTCGGGCCCCCTGCACAATCACCCTCTTCCATTCCTTCCGGGTGCCTTCATCCCTAGGTCTCTTTATCTGAGGATTGTACAGAGGTCTACTTCAGGCTTCTCTGCTATAAGTTTCACAGGGGAATTAGGGGAGCCTAGACACTTTTCTCCACGACTCACTGCTTTTCCTCCTCCTACCCAGATGTCATCTAGAGCCTTTTAGTCCACTCCCTCAATATAAGTAAAACAACTTGCTAAATTGCAATACATCCAATCAAAATATTTTTGATACACACATGACTGTATCAAATTAATTTATTGAAATAAATAAATATCAAATTAATTTATTCAGACTAAAATATACATTATTTTCTGAGTTTTATTAGTCACTATCATTGGCTCAGAGCTATATTTCAGATTATCTGGGCCACCTAAATTCTTTAATAGTTTTTTTTTAGTTTTCAACTAATATTTTTTCTTTTTTTAAATTGATTTTTTACAGAGAGAAAGGGAGAAGGATAGAGAGTCAGAAACATCGATCAGCTGCCTCCTACACACCCCCATCTGGGGATGTGCCGAAACCAAGGTACATGCCCTTGACCGAAATTGAACCTGGGACCTTTCAATCCGCAGGCCAACACTCTATCCACTGAGCCAAACCAGTTTCGGCTCAACTAATATTCTTAACAATAAAATACTTGCTAAATCATATGTCTACAGGATAAGAAAGCCTCACTGCTTAGAAAACTCACTGCTCTTTTAATTTTGAATATAAAATCTATTTCCACATACAACTGATTAATATAAAATTTTTCCAGGGTTTGAACAATCAATTTTAAAAACACACAAATTAATCAAATGTGAAGTAGTTATTTTGTGTGTTTTTTCTGTGGCAGTCAAAAGATGATGAGTAAGAAAATAAAATACTACTCATAGTTTAAATATTATAGTTGATGGTATTTAATAATTAGTTCTTTTCATAACTCTATTTTATTCCTAATAATTAAAATTCACTCTGCACCAGTTGCTATGGCTGCATGACTTCCTTGGACAACAAATTCCTCAAGTTCTGCCATGAAGGATGCTGCTGACCTAAAAATCTTTATTTTGAGAATAGGGAGAAAAATATACAATATTTTACTTCATAACTGTCTAATCAATACTTGGAATTGCTTTCCAATCTTTGGCAAGAGTTTTGCTCTCAGAGTCCTGGGGACTGAGTCTTTTGATTTGGCTTTCATTTTTGTATCCCTTTAATAAATGAAAACATTCTTGATAAAACCAGTTCAGCCAGGCTCACCTCAGGCAAATTGGCTCCAACTATAAATAGTAAAATCTGCCATCTGCCTTTCTATTCTTGTGCTGAATGCAGTGCAGGCATTGTGTTCACACTTCAGTGGTGCCAGGAGAAAATAATAGTGTAAGACAGAGATAATGAGGTGAAGAACAGAAATGGTCCTACTATAATTAACTGCTGTTTTGATATTCGCCACAATAAAGCATACACAATGGTGTTGAGAAAGCCCAAAGCCACAGTTCATCTTAGCCACCTAAAGGGATTTGAAATCAAACTGGTGTTAGATAGAGTCCAGTGATTTTACATCACTGAAGATTAATTAAAATGTAAGGAACCTAAGCACAGTGAGCAATATATGTTTGTCAGGTTAGCAAAAGACTCATAGTGGTACCGCCTATTTTTTATTCTAATGGCATTTAATGAGGCATTTCTTTCTATGATCAGGGCTATTTTCCTATTCTGTTTTAAAGAGATAAACTCTTCCATGATAAAAAGCTGTTTTGCTGTACCCTCCCCTATTCTTCGGTTCTGAAACCCCATGTAAATATTCATTTCATACATATCTCCCATTATTTCTCTTGTGACATTTTCAATATTCAGCTACTGAAAGACACAGACTTCTCAGTCTTGCCATTACATACATCTGACCTATTTTAAATAGGCAATGACTGTCATTTGTGTGTTGGAATTGAAGAGGAATGTTTACAGGGTAACTGCCATATTGTATATTCCTCTATTAGTATCCTTGTTATTCCTATATCAGTAATTACTGAAAAGCCATTTGTTTATTCACATAACCAACAGCCAACTCCAGAAGGCACCATTTCCTCCTGGAGGAAGTGCCATTCACATAGAACACTTTAGGAATGATGCCCCCTAGAGTATTAACGCCATATAATAAAACACGTTTTAATATATATTAAAGTTAGATTGCATCCCCATTATATTCCCCTAATGACAATAGTGTGATGTGTTAGTGAAATATTATTCAGACCTGTATCTAAACCCTTCCCTTTAGTGAAATTGTAGGGACCTTCCAATAGGTTTCTCTTTGAAATAATTAACTCCCAATTTTAAAGGAATTGTAAGCTAAAACTTGAATTATATTTGGTAATATAAATTTTACAGCATCTATAATTTTTTTAAAAATCACTGTTCAAATAAAACCCCAGAGTTCAAATCTCAGTTCTGCCAATTACTAGGACTAGTGATTTAACCTTATTACCTCAGTTTCCTCATCTATCATGGCTACTTCATGGGGTTGTTCTGAGGATAAATGAGGTATGGCATATAACATTTAACACAGCATTTGACACAAATGGGGGAGATCAGGCCAGCAGGCATAGTGGTTAGGGTTATCAGACAGGCAGGCAGGTAAGTGTTTAGGAGCCAGTGGTCCCCGACTACAAGATGAATTTCCAACTGCTAGTTTAGGGATCAGGTCTAAACTGGCAGTTGGACATCCCCCAAGGGGTCCCAGATTGGAGAGGGTGCAGGCTAGGCTGAGGGCCACCCCACCCTGAATTTCATGCACTGGGCCACTAATATATATATATATATATATATATATATATATATATATAGCCAATATGCTAAGTATCTGACCATCTGACTGGTCACTATGACGTACACTGACCACCAGGGGGCAGACACTCAACATAGGAGCTGCCAAACTGCAGTGACTTGGCAGCTGTTCTTGGTGATGCACCCCAAAACCAGAGAGAAAAGAGACTGATTCCTTACAGGACTGCGTGACTCCTCCTTCAACCGTGGGTTATGTTGTTGTTGGGGCACAGGTGGCCCCAAATCTGGTTTACTGCACACTTGTTTGTGTTCCACACCCTGAATAACGGCAACTGGGCAGAGTGCCCTCTTGAACTCTGGGACCCCTTGTGAGATGTCAGAGAGCCAGTATCAGCCTGATCCCGAAGGCCAGGCCAAGGGACCACACCTTCTGGAGGGACCCCACTCACTCAGCAGATGCCAGGGAGGGATCTCAGGAGGTTGGCTCCAGGGCATAGCTTTTTGTGATCGGTGAAGCTTTTTATCTGCCCTTCAATTCTGAATGATAGCTTTGCTGGGTAGAGTAATCTTGGTTATAGGTTCTTGCTATTCATCACTTTGAATATTTCTTACCACTCCCTCCTGGCCTGCATAGTTTCTGTTGAGAGATCAGCTGACAGTTGTATGGGTGCTACCTTATAGGTAACTAACTGTTTTTCTCTTGCTGCTTCTAATATTCTATCTTTATCTTTTGCCCTTGACATTTTAATTATGATGTGTCTTGGTATGGTCCTCTTTGGATTCCTTTTGTTTGGGGTTCTGTGCACTTCCTGGACTTGTAAGTCTATTTCTTTCACCAGGTGGGGGAAGTTTACTGTCATTATTTCTTCAAATAAGTTTTCAATATCTTGCTCTCTCTTTTCTTCTGGCAACCCCATAATTCTGATGTTAGTACACTTGAAGTTGTCCTAGAGGCTCCTTACACTATCTCCATATTTTTGGATTCTTTTCCTTTTTTGCTTTTCCACAGTTGAGTGTTTTTTGCTTCTTTGTATTTCAAATCTTTGACTTGATTCTTATGATCCTCTAGTCTGCTTTTAGATTTAAGTATAATATTTTTTATTTCAGTCATTGTATGCTTAATTTCTGGTTGGTCCTTTTTCATATCCTTGAGGGTCTCTTTAAATTTATTGGCCTTTTCTAGAAAATTCTTGAAAAACCTTATAACCATGGTTTTAAACTCTATATTCAGTCATTTGCTTTCCTCCATTTCTTTCATGTGTGACCTGTTTCTTTGTCTCACATTTTGGCTGCTTTCCTGAGTTGATAGAGTGGCTTTGTGTGGTAAGGTGTCCTATAGGGCTCAGTGGCTCAGCCTCCCCAGTGTCCTGAGAAGGACACGCTTGGTGCACTCTTTTGTGGGCTGTGTGCACAGTCTTGTTGTAGTTAAGCCTTGTTTGTTGTTGGTATCACTGGGAGGAATTGACCTCCAGGCCAATTGGCTGTGAGGATCAGCTGTGTCTATGCTGAGAGAACTTCTGTCCTGGAGACACCCTTATGAGACAAGACTTGCAAAATTGCAAAAGCCTCTGTGCTCAGCTTTGATGGGGCGGAGTCTCAGGGCAGAGCAGACAGCCTGGGATTCCCATCAGCCCTGCCCTATGTGGCCCCTGGGCCTCAGTGTCCCTCGGTAATCACTGCAAACACCTCTGAGAGAAAGCCGCTCTCGAGTTTTCCCGCTGCCAGACAGTCCTATTTCTCCTTGAATGAGTCTGGGTCCCCAGAGTCTCGCCCAGAACTGGGGTTTAGTGCAGTCAGGAGCTTTTGTCTCCCTCCCACTTGAGAAAGCCGGCCACGCACTCCATGCACACGTTTCAGTACCTCTGCCTCTTGCAGCTCCTGTGAGTCTCAATGTGCTTTTCTCTTTCCTTCTAGTTGTAGAATATCCACTCAGCCAGCCTTCCTGTAGTTCTGGATGGTGTCCATTTTGTATTTTAGTTGTAGTTTTGAAATTGTTGTGTGAGGCAGCAGTTTAGGTGTTTACCTATGTCACCATCTTGGTTTCTCAACCTCATCACTTTTCTTAAGGAACTTTCAATTCAATGAAGCATGTATATAAGTACGGTTTCAATAATAACAAACACATGGAAAATATCTACCACAAGGGGAGGCATGAGTGAATGTATGCACTATGTATTTCATAATGTTATGTACTTCAGAATAGTATACACTATGTATTTCATGAGCAAGATTAATTTATTTGAGTGGATATGAACTCAGATGTAACAGGAAAAGAAGGAAGTCACCTGGATGGGGAAGAGGAGGTAACTGGGTAAAATTCTGAAGGAACACAGTGTACCTGTAACCATATAGTTATAGGTGTAATGAGGGATCCAGATGCTTTGGGTAGAGGATGAATGAATTACTGGGAAGGGGTGAACCAGATCTAACTCCTGGTTCTAAGTCCTCACACAACTAGTCCTTTCTATTATACTACAAAATTTAGTAATTACAGTGGGGGATGATTCTCAGACAGTCAATACCTGTAACCTTGTTCACTGGGGCACACATGAGCCAATCTGCAGAGGGAGAACCTCAGAATGTCAGAAGGAAGGAAGAGGGCAGAGGCTGTCTCCAGGAAGCTCACACTGCCTGGAGAAACCTGGAGATTGGCTACTTCTACAAGTGCCTCTAACAACAAAAGCCCTTCTTGGTTAAATTCACAAAGGATCATGAGCAAAGTTTTCTCACATTTCCCTTCTTTTTGTTACTTATATTAATCGTCTTTAACATATTAGACCAAATGCTTATCATTAGCCAGGCTGACTCTACTCCTCCCTTTCTTTAGCTCCTCACAATAACTAAAATCTGGCTTTCTTTCCCAATCTCTACAATACAAATGACTTTGTGTAACACCACAACTCTTTGTTCCTTTTTGCCCATTACTGTTTCACCAACTTCTCAGATTTGAAGTCCTTGCCATATACTTCTACTGACCTATGTCACATGTATAACTCCTAAATAAGTACATTTACAACATCAGGAGATGTGTGCTCAAATATATTGACTGACAGGGCATGCATTCAGAAAATCTGGAGAACAGCATGGCTCCAAGTTGGGAGGGAGTGCCTCTTGTCATTCAGTCCAGGATTTAATTCCTCCAATTTATGGGGTGGACATGGATTTTAGAACACACAGAGAGTGAATGCTGCTTAAGTTGAACTTCCCTTTACAAAGGGAAAAAAGAAAGGACAAGGTTGGGGAGGGGAGGAATCCCACAGGGGTAAACAACTGGAAACTGTAGCCCAGTAATCAGGACTTCCAAGTCCTAAAGGTCACGGTAGGCTGACACACATGCACATGCTAACTAGATGGTGGTCACAAGGGCAAGCGACAGCATCAACACTTCATCTGTGAGGTTTCAAGACCCTTTCAGAGAGTTCTCAAGGGCAAAGCCATTTTCTTGCTAATACTACAATGTTATTTTCCTTCCCAGCTCTCTTTCTTGAGTATACGGCGTTTTCCAGAGGCCACATGACCTGACACTGCAACAAAATGAATGAAAAGCAAATCTGAGATTCCAGTTCTCTTACATTAAGCCAGATATCAGAGAAATTTTCATAAATGTAGAAAACCATCATATAATTGGTTTAATGCTATTTTAAATAAATAAAACTGTTACAAAACTCCTCAGGTTTTTTTTTTTTATTTCCAACATAGTAAATATCAATAGAGGGGGGAAAAACCCACATAAACAAAAACTTTTGGGGAGGGGGGGGTCCTCAGTAATTTTTAAGCATAAAAGCGGTTGGTTCTGAAACTTTTAAAAAAAATTAGTACTGCTGTAATAGACACATAAATTAGATACTCAGCACCTGGGTTGCAAATATAGATCTAATCTAAAACCTGTCAGAAAAATTATGATGAAAAATAATGGGTGTCTTGGGAAAACAAAGATGAAAAATCATATCCTGATCAAGAAGCCAAGATTAGCTAGTCTGAAAGGACCAGAAAAAGCAAAAGATCTCTGAGGGGAAAACTCCACACTGAACTTTGAAGCTCCTGGGCCTATAGGTTCTGCCTTCATCTTCTTACCACAGAGGCTGGCCCCGTATGCGTCTATTTAAATGACAACTGGGTGTGTAATGTTTAAATAAGTGAGTATATTTAATGCATGATAAAAGTCAGCACACCAGATGAGCTGTTACTTATAGCAAATTACCTTTGTCTAGCTCAAGGGTAATTGAGCTAGACAAAGATGAAGCTACTTCGTGGAATGAGTGAGTGGCTGGCTATGTCTGCTGATATCTGGTTTCTACCCTAACACAAAAACTCTACGCTTTTTATTTTTAAAAATATATATATATATATATTTTATTGATATTTTACAGAGAGGAAGGGAGAGATAGAGAGCTAGAAACGTCGATGTAAGAGAAACATCGACCAGCTGCCTCTTGCACACCCCCCACTGGGGATGTGCCCGCAACCAATGTACATGCCCTTGACCTGAATCGAACCCCAGACCTTTCAGTCCGCAGACCGATGCTCTACCACTGAGCCAAACCGGTTTCGGCAACTCTACGCTTTTTAAAACAATATGTTTTATTGATTTTTTACAGAGAGGAAGGGAGTGGGATAGAGAGAAACATTGATGAGAGAGAAACATCGATCAGCTGCCTCCTGCACACGAACCCAGGACCTTTCAGTCTGCAGGCCTACGCTCCATCCTCTGAGCCAAACCGGTCAGGGCAAAACTCTAAGTGCTTTTAAGATAGCAAATGAACCCCACCAACGGTAATCTCCTCCCCCTTTGGGGGCCTAAAATAGAGCACATGCTTCATGGTTTAAAAAATCAAACAGCACAAAACAAACCATTCTTTTTACACATGAGTTCTCTTCCCAGAAGCAACTTTTTTCTTATTCTAATAATAATTAGCACGTTTCCTACATGTCCATGTGCTTATATGGCTACTTCTGATTTCTTCATTTTCGAAATGCCTGTAGGTTTCTGCTCTCAGAACTGAACCTTCATCTTTAAATGAGAAGTAGCATTCATTGTTATCACCTTTTAGTTTTCAAGAATCTCTCTTCCTTTGACTTTCATCACAGTATGCATCATTGCAAAATAAACCACAAGCTCATAAAATGTGTACAGTTAATTGTGATAGTTTTACAATTTTTCATATGAAGTGCTTAAGAGATAGTCTTATTGTTACATATCTAAGTTACCTGTTATACATTCATTTTAAATAAATAATTTTATCTAAATAAAATAATTTTCAATAACTTCAGTACACCATTAGAAAAATTCAACACCAAAATAGACAGACTATCAACAAAGCTTTTAAAATGTTTTTTTTTAAATATATTTTATTGATATTTTACAGAGAAGAAGGGAGAGATATAGAGAGCTAGAAACGTCAATGAGAGAGAAACATCGACCAGCTGCCTCCTGCACACCCCCTACCAGGGATGCACCCGCAACCAATGTACATGCCCTTGCCCGGAATCGAACCTAGGACCTTTCAGTCCGCAGCCCGACGCTCTACCACTGAGCCAAACCGGCTTCGGCTTAAAATGTTTTTTACATTTCATCAAAACATGATATCAATAATATGTCTGAGCCTATAATATAAAGATTTCCTAGAAATGTGGCAACTAACAGACTGTGGGCCTGACCCTTAGCAATGGGCAGTGAGAATGGAGTGGAGAATGGCTGTTACATAAGCAGAAGGGACATGTCTTTTGTTGAATATGTACATTTTTTTAATTATCCAAAGTGACTGAAAGTGCCATGAACTAAAATGGCAATGTCTGTGTGTAGTGAAGGTTGGAGGGTTACAGAAAAGAGAACGATTCTTAGAAGACATTTAGTTTAAGATATCCCAGCACTTCTAGTATAGACATCCAGGCAACACTTAGAAATGCAGTTTTGCAGTCCAAGAAACCTGAAGACCAAAAATATATGTTTGGGAATCAGTGCATAGAAATATATAGAACGTCTAAGGACTGGATTAGAGGGGGTAGTGGGAGAAAAAGACTGAAAACAGCTTATTGAAAGATGCTTATTATTTAAGGTTTGGAAAGGGGGTGTAATAAATTATTCCTTTGAGAATTAATAAGAGCATAACAAATCTGACCGTCTTAACTTAGGTTACCATAATGCATTCTTGTATATTACCTGAGGAAAAGGGAAAAAGGCGGAAGGGGGTGTTAGAAAATTATATTATATATACTAGACAGGGAACGGGAGGGGTCCCTCAGCCCGGCCTGCGCCCTCTTGCAATCCAGGAGCCCTGGGTGATGTCTGATGCGGGGAGCGGGCTAAGCCTGCAGTAGGACTTCCTTAGAGCTACTGTGGAGGCAGGAGAGGCTCCTGCCACTGTGGCTGCACTTGCCAGCCATGAGCCGGCTCAGGGCTTCTGACTGAGCAGTACTCCTACTATGGGAGCACACCAACCACCAGGGGGCAGCTCCTGCATTGAGCATCTGCCCTCTGGTGGTCAGTGCACATCATAGTGACCGGTAGGTCTGCAGTTCAGTTGATTTATTATATAAGATAAATATACATAAAGTTAAAATAAGTTAAAAGAGGCAAGATGAATGTTTTTAATTCATAAGCAGCTAGTATGTTACTAAGTCACATACATTTTCCTTCTTCCTCAGGGTTATATAATAGGGTGTTACACTATCTCATTCAATACAACCTATTAGGCTAGTTTTGATAACATAGAGATTTCTAGGCTAAGGTTCACTATTTTTAATGTAAGGCATTAAACCTAAAATAAAGAGTATCTGAGTAAAAGATTTTCATCGTTATTCTTCAAACCTTAATTACCTTTTCTCCACCACTAGCTAACACTAGCTATTTCTACTCAGAGATCTTCTATCCAAAAGTGCTCTAATTACCTTGTCCCGAATAGACTTGCTCATCCCTATTTATACAGTGCTCTGAACATTTAAAATGCACCAGTAGTTTTTAAACACTGGTATAATATATATCACCCCAATTTAATTAAATGCAAATGTGCTCCTTTTGCATTCCTACAAAAATGAATACAACTGAACAGGACTTGCAGGTTATATAGAAGTAATAAAACGGGCATTGTGTGTATGTCAGAGTAACAGTTCTATCAGACACTGTGTATGATATCATTTGAGAAGAAAATTAAGTTTTCCAATAAAAACATGTGGCATTTGTTTAGAAAAGACAGTCATTTCCATGCGTCATCCTTGGTCTAGATGTATCTTAGAGACACTTTCCCATGAGTAGCCTTTCTGAGGAATGATGCTGTAACAATTTCTCTAGCACTCCCAGGAGGAAACAACCCCCTCAAATAGAGATCTGGGTAGAATGCACAATTGCAAATGACATGTCAATTCATTATGTGTCATCAGATCTTAAATGCTTTTCCTCTGGCCAAGATACCATTTAGCTCAAAAGCAATCAAAATTCTTCCAAAGAGAATACTGCAGAAATGATGAAAAACTATAATAAGAAGAAAATAACCCTAAGATTCAATAACAATGTAAATTGCATAATTGTATTGGTTCAGAGAAAAAAAAACCTGGCAAATAAAAGCATATAGCATATTTCAAAATATATTGAAAGCTCACTACAGAAAACCACATTAAAAGTATGTTCTTTGTCCAACCGGTGTGGCTCAATTGATTGTTGTCCTGTACACCAAAGGATGCTGTTCAATTCCTGGTCAAGGCACATACCTGGGTTGTGGGTTTGATTTCCAGTTAACATATAAAAGGCAACTAATCGATGTTTCTCTCTCTCTCTCTCTCTCTCTCTCTCTCTTTTTTCTCTCTCTCTCCCCCTCCCACTCTCTCTCACTCCATGCCTGGAGCTCAGTTCCTTCCAGTGATACCAACAACAATCAAGACTTAACTACAATAAGGCTGTACACACAGTCCACAAAGGGGTGCACCAAGAGTGTTCACCTCAGGTAACTGGGAGGCTGACCCACTGAACCATATAGAGCACCGTAGCACACAAAGCCACCCTACCAACTCAGGGAAGCAGTGAAAATGCCGAGACAAGGAAACAGATCACAAATGAAAGGAATGGAGGACAACAAGCGACTGGATATAGAGTACAAAACCACGGTTATAAGGCTTTTCAAGAATTTCCTAGAAAAGGCCGATAAAATAAACAAGACCTATGAGGATATGAAAAGAGATCGACTAGAAATAAAAAGGGATCAACTAGAAATAAAGAACACATTGTCTGAAATAAAAAATATTATACAGAGTCCTAAAAACAGAATGGAAGATCGCAAGAATCAAGTCAAAGATTTGGAACATAAAGAGGCAGAAGACAACTCCTCAGCAGAAGCAAGAAGACAAGAGAATCCAGATAGTTGAAGATAATGTAAGAAACCTCTGGGACAACTTCAAACGAACCAACATCAGAATTATGGGGGTCCCAGCAGAAGAGAAAGAGCAAGATACTGAAAACATTGGAAGAAATAGTGACAGAAAACTTCCCCCACCTGGTGAAAGAAATAGACTTACAAGTCCAGGAAGGGCACAAACCCCTAAACAAAAGGAATACAAAGAGGACCACACCAAGACACATCATAATTAAAATTCCAAGAGCTAAAGACAAAGAGAGAATATTAAAAGCAGCAAGACAAAAGCAGGTAGTTACCTATAAAGGAGCACCCATACGATTGTCAGCTGATTTCTCAACAGAAACCATGCAGGCCAGACAGCAATGGCAAGAAATATTCAAAGTGATGAATAGCAAGAATCTACAGCCAAAATTACTCTACCCAGCAAAGCTATCGCTCAGAATCAAAGGCCAGGTAAAGAGCTTCACAAATAAAAAATAATAAAAAAAAAGCTAAAGGAGTTCATCACTGCCAAACCAGAATTATATGAATTGCTGAAGGGGGTTCTTTAGGAAGAGGAAGAAAACAAAGATAAAAATTATGAACAACAAATACATAACTATCAACAAGTGAATCTAAAAATCAAGGGAATTTTAAAAATCTGATAAACAATATTAACTGATGAATATCATAGAACCAGAGGTATGGAAGGGGAGTGAGCTGACGATTCTCAGGGAAAAGGGGTGAGGGATGGGGGAAGAGACTGAACATAAACTGTGCGCCTATGGATGAGGACAATGGGGGTGGGGAAAGGGCAGAGGGTGGGATGGAAACCTGGTGGAGGGGAGCAATGGAGGGGAAAAATGAGGAACATTTGTAATAATATGAACAATAAAGATTTATTTTAAAAATTAAAAAATAATAAAATAATATAAAATATACTTATTCCTCATATAGAAAAGATTCAATAAATCTTACCTACTGATTAGATTTATTAGAGTCAACATGGTCACTTAATGAAAAATCATTAAAAGGAAGATAATAAAACATATTTGATTTTAGCAAGCTCTATCTTTATCAGTTAACACACTTAACCAACAAGTGAATATTGCATATATAATTACATATAATTAATATTTAGGAAACATTTGCATATTTCTATAAATAGATTTACATGTAAACTCCTGTATAAATAATCTTCCTTAGCTGAATCATTATACTCTATTAATATATTTTAATACTAAATAAAAATATAAATCAATTAGTTCAAAGCTCAAAAACCTGAAAAGATTAAATTACTACATCTTTTCCCTGAATCATTCAGAATTTTAGAAATATGGAAAAAATATGGAATAAAAATAAAATACTGTCTTTCTAAGTACAATGAAAGTAATATCCATGAAACTAACAGGATTTTGAAATAAATTAAGCCTGTAAGGTGGTATGTTTTGAGGGATTTTATTTTCCCTTCTGGGAGACACTGCAATAATCACTGTGTAGTTAAGACCTCTGAGATAGAAATCAATTCGTAAAATTAATGTGAAGGCAGTCATGGTCGGAGCTGTTGATACTGTAACATGTAACTCCCTGATGCTAATAGAGATATTCAACCATAGGTGAAATGGCTAATCAGCTTTTCAGTCCAACAAATCAATAGCCAACCTACACAGAATCTTTTGTTCAAATAACAAGGCTGCTCTTTCTGAGCAGAGAGAGAGAGAGAAAATGAGTCTGCAAGAAGCTGCCATTGACAAAAGGTCAAAAGGGAGGGTGGGGGCGGGTGAGGAGTGTAAAGAACAGACTCAGAGAACCAGAAATCAGGATACCAGACAGATTTCAGGTGACAAAAAGAGGAAAATAAAACTCATAAACACAGAAAACCAATGGACAAGGGACTATGGGAAGACAAGGATTTGACACGAAACACAGAAGTATTATGAAATAAGATCTAAAAGCAAAAACACAAGGCAGTGGGGTGCCAAGTAGCTTCCTCGTTAAGAGTATGAACTCCACAGCCTCGGACTCCACATGGAAGCTCCTGCACTTCCTTGTGCCGCTTCCCTCACATAAACCAAGTGATCTTAACAGAACATCAGGTTTGGGCATCGCTCAGTAGGCAGGACTTGGCAAAGATGTATCACACATGACTCACCCAACTCTCCCCCTTGATTTGTATAAACCAACGCCCTCTCCCTTCTCCTGGCTGTGGAAAGGGTGAGGGTCCGGGTATCTCCTAAGGCCCCTAGGTTCCAGGGTAAATGAAAGCCACAGCGAAGGCAGATTGAGAGCAAACATGTAGGAGGATGAGAGAGCAAGAGAGGAAGTCATGTAGAGACGTTCTAAAATAAAAGACCTAAGATTTTGGTTGCCAGGAATTCTTTCTACTGGCCAAATAACTAGCTTTGTTAACTCTAATTTTCCAAACTGGAGGCAAAACAATCTAGTGGTTAAGATTCTGGAACCAAACGTAAATAGGTCCAAATCTCCAGAAATAATTTCACTTCACAGGGAAAGCCATAAAACCCCTTATTAATTATAGGTGCTTGCTAGAAATGATCTCAAAGGAGCTTTTTTCCCTAATAAAACAGCAATGACAATAATTCAACTGAGGATGAGATGAACAGAGTGTCAAGGTCTACCAACCAGGCCTGCAGTGCTTTAAGTAGCAGCAAAACAGAACACATTTCCTTCTCTACCATGTTCTTATCTTATAACAAACAGCACCTATTGCCCAGGGTAAAAACAGTATATCAACACAAAAGTGGCCTGGCTGAAGGTGGTTGTGGCTTTATCCGCAGGAACCCATCAACAGACTTAAGCCCACTTAATTCCACATAAACCCTTCCAAACCTCCAACATAGCACTATTTCCAAAAGGCAAAAAAACAGATCAATGCCATATTTCCCCTAAAAATACTTATACACAATCAATGTTCTAAATATATACTCTCAAAAAATACTAGGCTCCAATAAAATAAAACTATTTCTTGAAAAATAACATGTAAGTGTAAAATGGCAACTTCTAAGAAGTATTTAAATTTCAAAATAAAGGTGAAACAGATTAAGTCTTGAGATGAAATGTCAAGTTGGGCTTTTGGATAAACTTTAATACTTTAAAAACACATAAAGATTTTAATAGAAGAGAGTACAAAGTCTACCTAGATAGTTATTATTATGGATAGGGTTATAAACTTCAACAAATAAGCAAATAAAGAACCTAACAACAATTCTTTCAACCTACTTACGTTCAACATATTATTTTTGACAAATTTAAGACTGCTACTGTATTTCATGAATGTCATTCAATAAATATTTATTAAATACAAATTATGCCAGATTCTGGAGTACAATGGTGAAAAGAAAAAGAAAAAGACAGCCCCTGACTTCATGGAGCTTAAAATCTAGTGAGAAATACAATTAAATGAGGAATAACACTGCGGTGTGTTAAGGCTGAGACCGAAGTATAAGGTGCTGTGGGAACGCAGAGCCGGTGCACCTGACCAGGATGGAAGAGGGGAAAAGAAGTAGTGAATGGTGAGGGAATTTAAAAAACCCTTCATTCCCCCAAATTTACCATTTAAACTAAGACTTTATGGATCACTAGGACTTAACGGGAAGGCAGATGAAGGCTCCGAGTAAAGGAAGCATTGTTTGTATAAGAGAAAAGGGACAGGGTAGGGTGGATAGAGAGAAGAATATAGGGCATCTGAGGAACTAAAAGTAACTCATTTCTTAGGTGAATGAATGAAAATATCTTCCCTTCACTCATCAGTTCTATTTGTTTATTCAATTAATATTTATGGAGCTCTGACAAAGTTAATTTGTATATCAGGGCTGCCCAATGGCTTGGTCCACATCACAAATGTAAACCTAAGTCAACTTGCTTTTATGGGAAACACCTCACTAGCAGGTCAATGAAACCTAACATGTACTAATCTCGGTCCTCTAACTCAGCTTTTATTGTTCAAAGTATTACATGAGTCTCTTTTTTCCCCTATTGACCTATCCCAAGCTACCCCCACCACCCAGCACATGCCCTCACCTCCTTATTGTCTGTGTCCATTGGTTATGTTCATATGTCCTTTAATTGATCTTTTATCCCCTCACCCCCCACCTCCCCCACCCAATCCCCACCTTCCCTGATAGGTTGGACAGTCTGTTCAATGCTTCTATGTCTCTAGATCTATTTTTGTTCATCAGTTTATGTTTTCATTATAGTCCACAAATGAGTGAGATCATGTGATATTTATCTTTCTTATTTCGCTTAGCAAAATGCTCTCCAGTTCCATCCATGCTGTTGCAAATGGAAAGAATTCCTTCTTTTTTATAGCAGCATAGTATTCCATTGTGTAGATGTACCACAGTTTTCTTATCCACTCATCTGCTGATCTGCTAGTCCAGTGGTCGGCAAATTCATTAGTCAACAGAGCCAAATATCAACAGTACGACTGAAATTTCTTTTGAGAGCCGAAAACAGACTTCTGCGCATGGGCCACAAAGTTTCAATCGCAATGTACATGCGTGCCTATACGTGGTATTTTGTGGAAGAGCCACACTCAAGGGGCCAAAGAGCCGCATGTGGCTCATGAGCCGCAGTTTGCCGACCACTGTGCTAGTCTTTTAAAGATATCCCTAACTCCTAGCCAATCATGTCCTGTTTCTGCACTGCCTGGGCTAATGCTCTATAAAAATAGCTCTTGCACAAAATCCCTCTGAACAGTGTTCCCCTGCCCCCAACCCCTCGACTATCTTCCCTTGAGTAAAGGATATCAAGCTCATTATTAAATAATTTTGTTATTTGACAGCTCCTACTATTTGTCACTCCTTTCAACAAGGGAGGTATCTTTATCTTTCTTAAATTATAAAACACAAACAAAAGGAAATCAATCCATGTTATAAAGGCTCTTTCTCATTAGGATAACTTCGTTGCACAGAATTCCTCTGAAAAACAAACCAGAAAGAAAATTGATGTAAAGCTGAATAAATAACTTGTGAAGGAATTAAATCTTGAAAATAATGGTTTGTTTTCCTTCCTTTCTTATCCCATTTCCACAGAGTTCTCAGAATATGTTCATCTTACAGTTCAGTGGGTCAGAAAGCCCGGGTGTCAGCAGGGCCGCACTCCTTCTGCAGCTCCATGAAGAGAACCTGAGAACCTGGCATCTGAGTTTTTCCAGGTTTTCAGGGCTGTGGCCCCTTCCTCCACCTTAAAGCAAGGGCTAATCGCAACCCTGACTCTCCTTCCATTTTAAGGACTCTTGTGATTGTTCTGGGCCCACCTAGATAATCCAGGAAAACCTATCTTTTAAGGTTAGCTGATTATCAACCTTAATTTCACCCGCTACCTTAATTCCCCCTGGCCATATCATTTAACATACTCAGAGGCTCTGGGGATTAGGGCATAGATATCTTTGGGCTGCTATTATTCTGCCTATCACAGTTATATACAATATTGAGGAACCTGCAATCATCTCTCTTCTCCTGTGCTTTATATCTGCTGGGTTAGATAGAAAATGTGTACAAAATCATACTGTCAACGAAAAATGCATCAAAAGTACTTCACGTAGGAACAAAAGGACAGTAGAGATGAGAAAGAACATTTTCAGCTCAAAGGCTTATAGGAAAGACTGCACATGAAGGAAGTCTTCAAGCACAGACGGGATCTGTAACAGGCAGAGATGAGTGTGGGCATTATTTCTGATGGGGGCCTTGTGCAAAATGGGAGAAAGGTAAAAAAGGAAAACATTTAACAAGTCCTGCTGGGTGAAGAGCACTCAATAGCAAGCAGCGGGAACTGAGAATTTCAAGGAGAAAGTAGTAAAAATTTCGACTGTGGCAGAGATGAAGAAACACAATGACAGGAGAGGCCACTGGAGTTTTAATTAGTGGATCATGGGTGATCTTCAGAAAAGCACTCAGTCAGGTGCTGGCAGCAGGAGCCACACTGTGGCTCCCACAGTGGGCTGGCAGCAAGTGTAAATGATTCATTTGATAAATCTGTAGTTAAAAAAGGTAAAATTTTTTTAAAATATTTTATTGATTTTTTACAGAGAGGAAGGGAGAAGGATAGAAACATCGATGAGAGAGATACATCAACCAACTGCCTCCTGCACACCCCCCACCAGGGATGTGCCGGCAACCAATGTACATGCCCTTGACCAGAATCGAACCTGGGACCCTTGAGTACGCAGACCGATGCTCTATCCACTGAGCCAAACCGGTTTCGGCGGTAAAATATTTTTGAAAGAAGTTTGAGAAGACAATGAGATAAAAAGGTTTGATAGTATGCTGATGGGAAAAAGTCAATGATAAAAAAAAATAAAAGTAAAAAATCAGATCAAAGATAAAGGTCACAACTCTCAAGTTAATGCCTAAGGGTAAAAACTTTATAATAAAGCTGTTGACAATATCAATTAAGAATATCTGTTGTAAAACTTTAACTTTTTAAAAGAAGAAAAAAATCCATTGACTGCTTAAATTCTTAAGATGACTTGAAGAGTCTCTCTTAAATTTATGACAACAAAAGCATATTTTGAAGATCACTGGAACAATCTAATGATTTATAGACAAATCGTTAAACAGGAGTAACAGTCCCTTGAAGCTCATATCACCTATCTCTCTTTGATCAGAGGCTGAAATAATATTTCTTAAGGTGCTATTCTTAAAATGTAAGTAATGGTTCTTCTATGCCCATCATTTTTCCCCTCATGATAATGAAGTCTTTTTAATGCCTTTGTTTAAATAACCACTAAGAATATCATTAAATATCTAATTATGTAGCACTGAGGAACTAAACTTGACTTAAACACAGGTCTATTGCATGTTCCAAGACCACACTACATCTCCCACAAGACATGAACTCTAGCACCAAAAAAAATTAATTAATTAAAATGACAATGACAACAGTGATCAAGTTCTGCCGCACAAGAACAGGTGACCGAAAAGCAGAATGGCTGGTTTGTTATTGTTGTTGTTGTTAATCCTCACATGGATATTTTTCCCACTGATTTTTAGTGGAAGGAAGGAAAAGAGGGATGGAGAGAGAGGGGGGGAGAGAAACATTGATGTGAGAGAGACACATCAATTGATTGCCTCCCACATGCTCCCTGACCCAGGGCCAGGGATCGGACCTGCAACTCAGATACATGTCCTTGACGGGGAATCAAGCCCACCTTTGGTGCATGGAATGACACTCTAACCACTGAGCACACCTGTCAGGGCCAGAATGGCTCTTAAATGTGTCCTTTTCACTATGATATTTTCTTACACTCTCTTCTAAACCTCCTGCAATTGCAGATATAACTTAAAAAGTCAATTACAGAAAACACTAGCAATAGTGCAACACAAACAAAAATAAAGAAAATAGCAAATATAAAAATTTGATTCCAACAGAAAAAAAATGTACAAATAATAAAAATGATAAAATTGAAAACAATAGTAGCCAATTTTCATTTTCTAGTCATTTCACTTATTCTTACTTTCATTTATAATACTCTAGAATTATACTATGTATTAATTAACACAGAGAGAATATTATAACACATTACCAGACCCTGAACACTTATAGAGAGAAAGGTACTGCTCTTACAAAGAACATCATGTCTGTGATTAATTTGCTAATTTGATTAATCTCAAAGTATTTTAATTTGGAAGGTTATATATCTGAGCAAAACTCCACACAATTGAAGCATCAACTCCAATAATAATAGGGGAAACTATTGCTTAAAATAGAGAGCTCAGTACTGAGCACTAAGGGCATGGAAAATACACACAACAGAAATTATCCAACTAAATATGTGATTTCTGAATGATCTCTTTGCCTCCGTTAAATTAGGTAATGTTATTTATTCCATTATATGATATTATATGGCTCTCTTATATAATATCTATTGCTCTCTTAGGTTTGAGAACATGCTGAAGAAGAGTTTGATTCCTGGAAAAATTATTAAATTAAATTAATTTCTAAATATTAAACCTGATTTCTCATTGGGTCTTATGAGGAACTTGACAACAACCAGTCCTGTCAAAAGAAAAACATTGCCACCCAGCCTAAAGGTATTTCCCATCGTCGCTTATAGTTAATATTGACCATGTGAAATATAAACTATAAGTCCCAGCCAAAGAAATAGAAGTCCAAGTGCTCTGTAAAATAAAATGGAAAATCATCTTTAAAAAGAGGGAAATGTATTCCCTTTGCCCCAATTTTCTCTGACTGGAATGCAGACTTGATGGCAGGAGCTTGATCAGCCATACTGAAATGCGAGGTAGAAGCTATGTGATGGAAGGGCAGCAATACAATAAGGATGAGTTTAGGTTTTTTATGCACTGAAGCCAACCTCACTAACCTTAAATTGTCTACTTCCAGACTATTTCCATGGAAGGAAAACAAACTTCTACCTTCTTTAAGCCATGTTATTTACAGGATTTCACTTTCTGCTATTGAACCTAATCCTCACAGATACAATGTGCTTATCCTAGCAATTCCACACCTGGCATATGCTCTGGAGTCTAGACCAGTGCTGTCCAACAGAGGGTCCTGTGATGATGGGAATGTTCTGTATTTTTGTTGTCATCGAGAAGCTACCAGTCACATGTGATTACTGCTTTTTAACATTTAAAACATTTTAAATTGGATTTAACTTCAAATAATTTAAATAGCCACATGTGGCTAGTGGCTATTATGTTGGACAGCACAGCTCTAGGCATCAGGGAGCATAAAAACTGTAACTGAGTTAATTTAGGAAGATATCAAATTCCTTGCTAATTGATATGTAACAAGACAATATAATTCTCAACACTATTTTAATTTTCATAAGCAATATGCCTATAATTAAATTTTGCTAGAGTAATTCTGTTACGTTCATCTTGAGCCATACTGTAGGAATTTAGAAAATGTTAGTCACAATGATAAAGACAATGTGACAGTGAACCTGTAACACATTTTCTACTTTAGTACCAAAACCTCTCCTGAATATCTTCTTCATTAGAAATCCACTGCTCTTAAAAAATGTGACAGAATTGAAATACTTTTACATTTCTTTCCCATACAGATGTTCTCTGAACTCAAAGCAGCTGGAATACAAAAAGTAATATCTACAAAGGTGAAATGCCTTTTCAGTTCATTAACAATTGACCTAGAGAATACCAAAGCAAAATTCTTACCTGAATTTCAATACAACTACTTCCTAATACACAATAAAAATGTTTGGTCTGCTTTAAAAACTAGTAGACACTTTTCCTCCCAATGCTAACCATCTTTGTGTTAAGAAGTATGGATCTTATAGATTATGAAGCATGGTCCTTTGGATATGAATAAACTACAAAATTAATAACAGAAAGGTTCTTGGAAAGGTCACCCAGTTTATGTCCTCATCCCAGAGAGGATTATGTAATTGCCCCTAGACAGGTTGGTCTACATTCTCCCCTTTTCCTCAGGCAGAATTAATCTCTCTGTGTGACCATCACATATTTTGTGTGATATATATCCTTCCCACAGAGCACTTACTGTACTAGCTGATAGTGGTTTTCAAAACTGTCTGCGCTAGACCTTGAAATTCTCAAGGGCAAAAGAGACCTCAGAGGGGTACGGTGGCGGTGGAACAAAACCATCCAGGGCAGCCCACATAGGAATCTGCTCTTGAGGGCAGAGGAGCAGAAAAGGAGTAAATACAATCAGTTTGCTAATCCCACGTTTCTGTCCAAGGCTGACCTTGGTCACAATCTGCTTTAATTCAATTCACCCTGTAAATTCATTTTTGGGTAGTCTTCTGTTTGCTTAAAATTTTTGAATTATAAAATCATATGTAAATAAGTCATAAATGAGATAATAAACTTAAGCATATGATGGATTAATCCTAAATAAAGCTTTTAAATCACTTTGGTTAACATTAGATAGTTTGCTAAACAGAGTATATTCTACATGGAATTCACCGTGTCTGATAAAATTGACTAATAACTGCAACCTCTGTACAACCTTTTTGTTTTAAATAATTTGTAGAGAAGCAATTAGGTATTACAGAAATACCACCCACATCCTTGAAACAGAAAGAGACATGAGCAGATGAAGAAACAATTTTAAAGTTATGAAAAGATGTCATTTTCTAAAATTTCACTTTGAATGACACACTTTTAGAATTTAACTGCTGTCTTGAACTAAAATGACAAACTCACTAGTTATCTGAATTCTACTTTTTTTTTTTTTAACTTGAGAACCAACTGTGTATTTTATATGGAACAGGCTAGTCCGGTGACACCAGGTAAATAGTAGAATAGCAGGTACTATGAGAGGTGTAGGTGTATCCCAGAGAAACAGTAAATATCCTGGTCAGAATATCCAAGAGAAGAATCACCATCATTTACCAAAACTACTAAACTTACTCACCTATTACCTCAACCAATGATCCAATTCAGACCCCTTCAAAGTTAATTAGGGAGTAAATGAAACTCTGGTCTTCACCACTGATACAATAACCCTGTGCCTTCTACCTGAGGTAATGGGGCAGAACAGAGAAACATATACCATTAGACCACTGGGTCCTCATTGACCAAATACTGCATCCACATTCAAAACAGTCGCCTTTCAGATAGGCTTTTCATTGTATCTTTCACTTTAAAAAACTGTCATTTCAGAAAGGTCTATGATTTTCCATAGCAATTACAATTTTTACAGAACTATTTGATTTACCTGCACCAAAAAAAAAATAATAATAAATCTATATATATAAGAGCCCAGTGACTGGAATGGTGGAATGACCAGAATGACCAGTGGCTATGATGCGCACTACGGCAGCCAACCAGCCCCCTGGCCTGGCCTCCAATCAGCCCCCAGCACCCCAATTGGGGGCAGGGCCAGCCGGCCAACTGCCCGCAGCCTCCCCTCCACACTGGCCTGGCCCAATGGACCCCCATCAGGAAAGGTTGGCTGGACCACACATGTGCACAATTTTGTGCACAGGGCCTCTAGTAAATAAATAAAACTTTAAAAACAAATTTCTGAGTTTTGAAAATGCAGACTCTTAGGCTCCAAAAGACCCACAAAATGGACACTGAAGATGGGAGCTCAGGCATATATACTTTTTAAAAAATTGTGTTGATTTCAGAGAGGAAGAGAGAGGGACAGAGAGGTCAAAACATCAATGATGAGAGAGAATCACTGATCTGCTTATCTCCTGCATGCCCCCAACTAGGGATTGAGCCCGCAACTCAGTCATGTGCCCTTGACCAGAACTGAATCGGGGACCCTTCAGTCCACAGACCGACACTGTATCTACTGAGCCAAATCAGCGAGGGCAGGCATGTATACTTTTTAGCAAACATTCTTTCATGTGATTCTGGTGCATGTTAGCGTTCAAGAACCACCGCCCCAGAACAAGCTATTACTGTGACACTTGGCATGTGTGTTAAGAAGTACTAGGCTTACAGACAGAAACTCTACTTTGAAGGTATGGCCCTTACATCAGGGACAGTGGCATCACCTAGGAGCTTGTTAGAAATGCAGAATCCTGGGCCCAGCCCTGCTGGAAAAACATCTGCATTTCAACAAGATCCCTGGGTGATTCATGTTTACATTAAAGCCTGAGCTATACTGGTCTTGAGCAGCTATTCCTGGATGCAATGTCCCGGAGCACCTTACATCAGCAAAGTACATTAGGGATATTACGGTAAAACCAGAAATATGCTTTATATTAAAACAGCAATCACAGCCAAGGCTCTATTAGAATGCAGAGGAAAAATTCAATATCTTTTAGTGAATTTTAAAATGTTCATGATATCATTTCCATTCTACTCTACCAAGAATTGTATTATTCACAGAAGACAGAAATAATTCAAAATACAACTGAGAACAGACAAAAGCTGAAAAATAGAGGTTTCATAAGCAGATTTTTTAGTTACTTTGGTCCTGAATTTAGACCCATTTAACACATAAGGAATAACCAAGACCTTATTCATTTCATTTAGCACATTCTAAAAGTTTTCCATGTATGAGCGCACCTGAGGTTGGGCTATAGTTTCTTATTTAATAAAAACACTTGGTAAAAAGAATAAAAAACATAATGTTATAAGACAGTATGCCTTGTTTTTGTTTTTTTCTTTTTCTTTAACAAGGTGGGATACAAATCAGAGATGACTAAAGTCCGAAAAGATTTACTTAAAACTAGACAGGCAAAACTAGAGGTAATGTGCATACTCAAGATAAATATTATGCTGCCTTATAAATTGAAATGACCATGTGTTTTCTTAGTCATGGAAGTATATAAATTAATTGTCAATTTTATTACTAGTTAATGACACTAGTATCACTCAACTATAATAATACTATCTATATATTCAGCTTACTTATGAAATATATTAGTCAGGGTTGATTTAAAAACTTCTTTAATCTGGAGATCTCAAAGCACTTACTGGAAAGCTTATTAATGTGAAAGTATGCTAAATAAATCTTAGGTAAGTCAAGAACAAAATAAGTGTCAATATATTTTGGAAAAATATAATTTTTATTATGTCAGGATCTCTGTTGTATACTATAATAATAACTGATTATATCAGTTTTAAATATTATATATAACACATACATACATTACAGTTTATTACAGTATTTACAGAGAAGAAAATCTGTCCAGATGTCCTGTACCTTTCCCCTCAGTCCCTTGAAAAATGAGTCTGAAAACAATGCCATAGGAAGCAAATGCCAGAAAATCATTTGAAATAGCTATCACTTATTTGTTGACTTTGAACCAACACTAAACTCAAAAGTGACACTACTTCCTTTTTTACTTTCTATACTGGAAATGAAATAAAAATGGAATGTTCAAAAATACAATTGCTCAGAAGTCCTAAATGTTAGACAATGATGCTAATTCTATCACAACAATGACTACGACCAGGAAAAGAATGACTCCAAGGTGCTTAGAAGCGCAGTGGACGTTATTTCCTTATGAACAGTATCATTTTAGCTTGTGATGCTGTTTAAGACCCGGGGAAGTGCTTCTCCAGGTTTCTAGAATGCCCTGTAGGTCTATGGGCTCTGTTGCTGTTGAAGACAGAGATACTGCTTGTAGTTTCCAGAGGATTTGAACAATGAAAGCTAATAAGTAATTGATCCTAGACACAAATCCATGATATTTCAGTTTTATACTGCTTCTCTATCCCCTGGCATGAGAAAAGAGCATTCATAACTGTTATTTATCACTGACAGAATATAGTAAAAGGCTCTAAGAAGGGGGTAAAGCAAAAGTACCATGATCTTTTCTATGGGGTTCTCTTTGGTTAATCAAAGTACTTCCATTATACTGGATTCTGTAGTGAGTAGCGGACACAGAAAGTTTTTAAAAGAGTGACAATCTAGTTGAAGAAACAGAACTAGTTCACATAAGCTAGCAGACAACCATTAAAAATTAAAATTCACTTTACAACTGAATACATATATAATTTCCAAGAAAAGCATGGAATAATTTTTTTCATTTTAGCCTGGCAGGTGTGGTTCAGTGGTTGAGTGTCGATCCATGAACCAAGAGGTCATGGTTTGATTCCCAGTCAGGGCACATGCCTGGGCTGTGGGGTCAAACCCTAGTAGGGGGACGTGCAGAAGACAACCAATCAATGTTTCTCTTTCAACTCATCAATGTTTCTCTCTCTCCCTCTCCCTTCCTCTCTCTGAAATCAATAAAAACATATTTTAAAAGTTACTCATTTTAATGTAGCATGTATTAGCTACCAATTATACATATAAGATTACATTAGGCACTGAAGAGCTCAAATTAATTTTTAAAAAATAGACTCTGAGGTAGGGACTATGAATGACAAAGCATCAATGTTTAAGTATAAAACACGGAAGGCATTACATGAGACATGTACACAAAATCCCACCAGGTGTCACAAAGGGGAAAACCACATTAGTCAAAGAAGTCGAGAAAAAGTTAGGGGAGGCCCTGAAAGAACAGATGGATCTGGGTTAATGCCGTGGACATTTGTTTTTTTCTTCTGTAAGACAAGGAGTTGAGGAGATCAATAATCTCGGAGAACCTGGAACAATATATGCAGAAGCCTAGGGAGATGACTGACTTGCTTCAATAACAGCAACTCATGTACAGTATGTGTGTATATATGTATCTAAAGGAGAGTCTGTTGGCATTGAAAGAAAGCTTGAAAATTTTAACAATCCTAGCATCATGTAATTATATATGCGAAATTAACCTTACTTCAAAGCACATCTAGTCTGCCAGGAAATGATTGCTATTAA
Organism: Vespertilio murinus; assembly: GCA_963924515.1. Lineage (NCBI taxonomy): Eukaryota > Metazoa > Chordata > Mammalia > Chiroptera > Vespertilionidae > Vespertilio > Vespertilio murinus. The sequence goes on along the minus strand of OZ004719.1, from coordinate 17,460,496 downwards.
CTTCTAAGAGGCCTCTGCAGTAAAATATCATCCTAAAGTAGAAAAGGGCAATAAATACCGCAGGAAGGGAAAACAACATTCAGGTATTTTGTCCTCTGGGTGCCCTTGAGACTACAATGTTTCTACCTCCCAATTCTAAATGGGACTTGTCCTAGAGCTCAAGACAGCAGACACTACACTGAAAGTAGGAAAACAAGATATCGCTCAAAAAACCTCTTTGAGACACTTGGAGTTTAAGACAGGAAAGCTTTGGGACCCATGTAGTGCCTGATAATACATCCATTTTGGGGATGGGAAGAGCTGGATGTTTCCTAAGGTACCGCTGAATGCAGCCTGCTTCTGCAGAGCTCCTTAGGAAGCCACAAACACCTGGCACATAAGGACTCTGCATACCAGCAGGGTGCACAGAGGTCCTATCCATCAAGACATGGGCTCTCAGCACAAGCATCAAATAGCAGCCGCCTCCCAGGAGGCAGAGGTGGACATCACCGAACTGCTGTTACTGCACGAACATGAAGACCAGGGAGGAAAACAAAAAGTTAGATAGAACCAACTGGGTTCTTGAGTATATGAGCAATTATATGAAAAGATTCCATCAAGTGAAACAAACAACAATGAATGGTTCTCTCCTAACATCATGACAAAAATCAGAGACGGTGCCAAATCCTTTTTAATGTGATTATTATAATTTTTCTTTCCCCATCATAATTTCTGATTAGATTTACAGCACTTTCATCAGTCAGCTGAAATAGATCTTTCTTTGTGCTTAGTAACATTAGTAACTAAACAGTAAGAGCTTGGACAAACATACAAGACACATTCATGTCACAGAACTCAAGAAATATCAATTTCAAATCTCAACCATATATTTTTCTGGAAATAGTCCTGGATAACACTGCTCTTGATGCTGAGTCTTGCAAAACCACCTAATGGGCTAGCTCATGGCTCATTTCATATGAATAAAGTTAAATGTCCATTTAAATGGGATGTAGATTTTCACAAACACTGAATCACTCACATGGCTTTCCAGGAAATTAAATTAACACAGCCCATTTGATTTTCCATGTTCACATTTTAGTCATGCCCACTTTTTAGCAACCAAGCAAAAACTCAATATCTTGATAAATTATAGAATCCTTCTAGAGATTTAATTTTTTCTTTGAATTCTTTGGAGTAATAATGTCCAATATTACCTAAAAAACTAACCACTATTTGAAATTCATTGTTTGATATTTATACAAAAACATCTGTCCACTCAATAATATGGAACTTGCTTAATATTATATCATCAAAATATTTGTTTAAACTTGAAGTACATAACCCTATTATATGCTATGACACTACAAAATTACAAAACAAATGTAGAGTATAAATCTATCACTGAACAGTTATCGGGATGAGAAATAAAATATACTTTAAACATAGACACAAAAGGTTTGGCTCAGTGCATGCAGCATCAGCCTGCAGATTGAAATGTCCTGGGTTCGATTCTGGTCAAGGGCATATACCTTGGTTGCAAGTTCCAGGCCCTGGTCAGGGGCATGCAGGAGGCAACCAATAGATGTGTTTCTTTCACATGGGTGTTTCTCTCTGTCTCTCCCTCTCTCTAAAAAAAAAAGAAATCAAGAGAGAATTTATCCTCGGGTGAGGATAAAAACAAAACAAAAAAAGTCTATTTGCATTTTAATATTTTAAAATAATTTTTTGTAAATAAGGCTGACAAAAATATGAAATAAACTATTATTAGAAGCTTTGATGACCCACATGAAAACATAAGAATGTCACAGAATTATTTAATACAAAGTCCGCCCACCTGTACTGATTTTTTATGTGTAAAACTCTCTTAAAGAAGTTAGTGTAAGTCATTCAATCCTTCCATGATAAACTATAGCACCGTGGTATTTTTGACATACAGAAGAATTCTTAAACTTTCATTCATTTATTCTTACATATATAAGGTTTATGCAGCCATTAAGTTACCAAAATACAAAAAAAAACTTTAAAACTACAATGTATTGAGGGAGAACCTGCTATTGACAATTTTATTCTCTGTGACTAAGTGAAATACCTAGGCGATTTCCATATTAACTTTCAGCACCCCATAACCATGTCTCATTGCAGACTAGGCTCACAGATAAACCAAAGGCCATTAAAAGATTTGGTATTGCTAAACTTTGCTGACTTGAAAGACAATAGAGGAGGTAAGCTTTTCAAATCTACAAGATTCAAAGGAATCACATAAAAACAAGAAGGAAGGGCTCAGAGGTGAGACTGGATTTTACAGCAAAGACTGTAAATCCCTGCAATTAGGATCAATAAAATGATTTTCCAAGTTCAGAATAAAGAAAGAGCTGGTAAAAAGACTAGTTAAAAACCAATAGACCCGAAGAATACACGATAAAGCTAGGTGACCCTGCTGTTGGACCCACTAAGGACATCTGGGGCTACCCTAATGGAAACACAATGCTTACGTATGGCAACTGTTAGTCCCACTGTACCCGCTATAGATGAGATCACACTGGGTCAGAGAATACTGTCCAAGTTTGACAAGGTCTAAATTTTTGTCTCTTGCTTTTTTAATAGGGGCCTTATAGGTCTAGTAGTCCAAAAGCTCCAATGAACATATAATTAAGAGGTTTCTACCTTCCTCTGTACATAGAGGACATTAGCAGGTCAAAGTCCATCCCACCTGTGTATGAATTTGCACAGTGCCAAAGGCCGTGAGTGTTGTGTGGAGGGCAACCAAGATGATGAGACATTTGGAAACCAAAGTACGTGGAGAAGCAGTAGCCTCCCATCTCCATGCCTCTCTAATCCTGTAGCCCTGTGTTATTTTCTTCATGGCATGTATCATAATCTGAAATTGTCTTCTTTTTTACTTGTCAATGTCTTAATTTGGAACACCTTTGGTTTACCTCTATTTAGAATAAACCCAATTCTTGTTCAACACCATATTCCAAATATTTCAAAACAGTGCCTTGCACCTAAGAGGTGCTCAATAAATATTTGCTAAATGGATGAATAAGCAAAGGGTGGGAAAATAAAGATGTGTAATCTGGGAAGAGAAGGGAGCTATAAGAGCAGTTTTCACCTATCAGAAGTACATTTCCGTTTTTCTCAGGAAGAGCTGACACAGGACCAAATGGTAGGCATTTCAAGAAAGAAAACTTTGGCTCACAACTAGAAAGCATCTTCTAAGCCACAGAGCCCCCTAACAATTAAAGTGGTCACCTTGTTAATTCTGAAAGGGTTCGTAGGAGGAGGAGACTGTGTCCATGGGTTACCAGTTAATCACAGTTCATATGATTCAAAGTACATAAAGAATATAATGAAACTATACATAAAGATTGAAAGGAAAGAAAGTGATCTAAGTGGTAACTCAGAGAAGGTATCTTAGAACACAGGGAAAAAAAATGAATACACATTGAATTCTGAATGAAACGGGGAGAGAAGAAAGTCTTGTAGTCTTTTTCCAACAGGGATGTATTAAATACACAAAGCAGTCAGCTGGAAATGGGCATTTATTACACACACAGAATTGTAAGCTGTAACAAAGCAATTAATAAGAAAACAAAACCAAATGAGACAATCAGTTTAAGGAATAAGAGTTGGCAATAGTAAGTTCCCTATGTAATTGGGTTTCAATTTTTATGAGAAATGCAGAATCTGAACACTAGATACATGTAACTAGAGAAAAGGCACAAGGCCAGATTTAGAGCTTCATTTCAGAGCACCTGGCAAAGGATGGTAGTTCCATCCCTGAGAAAGCATGTGTTCTCTGTGGAAATATTCAAAGGGAACAATAAATGAGGAATGAGGAGAGCATCACAAAATTATAGCTCTTGTAAGGATTATTTTTAAATGTCATCCAATCATTCATTTATCCTTGGGCAGAACTGCAAAAAAGGTCATTATCTTTCATCTTAAAAACTCAACTAAAAAGCATTCTTAAAAATCTCCCTGAAAAATATATTCTAAATGCTAAAGATATTTCTATAGTTTAAATGTAGTTATGAAATAAAAATGGCAAATTTCCTTATAGTAAATAGTATCAAATAATCATATATTGAATTATAGTTAGATTTGCTACATGAATAAGCAAAAGGATTTTAACACTTGCTTCTTGGCCTTTTAAAAATTTATAACTCAGTATAAAGTAAAAGCTTAGAAAATAAAATATTCTCTTCTGACAAGTCCAAAATATCTATTGGTAGTACATTGAATTAAGTACTTCTCAAATGGTTAAAAAAAAAAATTCTGCATTTGTATAAATGCTCTACAACTCTAAAATAAATGGTACCTTTCCTGTAACAATTTAAATAAAAGATAATTCATGAAATTTAAATTATGAAGATTTAGTTGGTTTGTTCCAAATTGTGGGTTTTTTGTTCTTGCTATTCTTAATCTTCCTCTCTTATACAATCATGAACAAGGTTAAAATAAAAATTAGAGAAAAACTAGGTTTTATAAAAGTAAACAATCTTTGCAACTTAGCCATGTGGAAGTCTGGAACCCATGAAATTAGTAACTATTTGGCAACTAGTAATAAGGAGGAAAAATAAGAGGCAAATGTTAAATATTTAACTAAATGTTAAATATTAAACTAAAACTGTAGTTTATAAGAAACAACATTAAGTGGTAAGATAAGGTAAGGTGCATTTCAAACAAAAGGTCTTCTGCTGTAAATATAGCTGGGCTAGCCCGGCGGTGTGGCTTAGTGGTTGAGTGTTGAACTATGAGCCAGGAGGTCACGGTTCGATTCCCAGTCAGAGCATAGGCCCACGTTGTGGGCTCAATCCCCATTGAGAGCATGCAGGAGTCAGCCAACCAATAATTCTCTCTCTCATTATTGATGTTTCCATCTCTCTCTTTCCCCTTCCTCTATGAAATCAATAAAAAAAATATTTTTTTTAATAAATAAGTAAATAAATAAATAAATACAATAGGTTTAATCTCATCAAAAGGGCCTACATTCAAAGTTACTTCTGAACAATTACTACCTTGGTGTATAAATGGGGAATTGTACTGCAACAATCTCAAAACACACTAGACACACTATTGCAGTAAATGTCAACGTGACATCATGTATAGAGAAGAGTTAATATAGCAGGCCTAGGACTGCCTATCCTTAAAACAGCCTCCTTGAAAGGTTAGCCCTTGGCTGACTTGTAAAATCTTGCCTGATAAATAGTTCCCTACAATGATATAAAACTCCTCCTAAATGACAAGGGTGGCTCATTGTGCCTGGATTGTTTATGCAAACAATATGGTTTATATTAAAAATTTGCTTTCCTTCTTGGAGTCTGGGATTTTGGTAGGTATTTGGCCAAGGATGCCTGTGTGACCAACCTCCACTAAAACCCTGGGGTGCTGAGTCTCTAATGAGCTGCATAAAACTGCACGTGCTATCACTACTTGCTGGAGGAATTAAGTGGATACTGTGTGAGAGATACCGCTGGGAGAGAACTCTTAAAAGCTCCCATCTGGGTCCCTTTGCTAATTTTCCTTCCAACAAATCCCCAAACCTAGGGGTGGTCTTAGAGACCCGTGACAAAGATAGCTTGATTTTTAAACATCAGTTATCTGGCCTTATACATTAAATATGTCTATCACATTTGCAGATGGTAAACGTTTAATGAATATATTCAAAGACACAATGATGATTCAAAAATACTGGACTAAATGAACCAGCTATAACACGATGAAATTTAAGGGAGAGAAAGATAAAGTTTTTTAAAAAAATACAAACCATTGTACACATTCTCTACATGTGTACACACAACACATGTAGAGAAAGAACATATAATTAAGAAGGTGTGAAAAATATTTATGGGTTTATTGAAATAAAGTAAATATGTTAAACAGTAAAGTACAACTAACAAAGATATCTAACTTACTTCGGTGCAGAAAAATTAGCAGTATGAAATATAAAGCAAGCAAAAAGGATAACCCCACTTTCCTCTGACAGTGGTCATGTCACATACAGAACATTATATTCAACTCTGAGCACCAGCTGAAGAAAGATATATATTAGAGCATATTCAGAGGAAAGCTGGTGATGAGCTTCAAAACCACATTTTACCAGAAATGCTCCAAGGTGAAGGGAAGGCTAGAGATAGGAACAATACTTCTACTAACATATGCAGAATGTTTGGGGTAATACAGAATTGTAATTTTTCTATATAATCATGATGAAGTCATAAAGACATTCATTTCAGCTGAATGCAAATAAAAATTATCCAAAATCCAAATCTTCCCAAAGTGTATTCATCCTCCTTTAAAACACATTCAAAGCCTACACTATAGGTTTGTGTAGCCTACACTACACAAACAACATAGCTTGGAAGGAAGAATTCACTTAGAGAGAATAGCTATATTAAATGATATCTATATTAAGTAACCTTTCTACTCTCCTAATACACTCATTTTTATGGCTTCCTCATTTAGCCTCTAATATAAAGGCAGAGGGGAAAAGGATTTTGAGATAACCTTCAGTCTAACCACACCCTCAACTGAGTTGGGGAGGAAACTGGGGAAAAACAAAAATACAGTAAATTTGGATAATTAAGTTCAATTGAACTCAAGAAATAAACGACTTAATATATAGAAAGCACTTTATACTCAGCTCAGCAAATACTGAGTAGCCACTATATACAAAGCACCGAGGAGCCAGAGAGATCCGAGTAAAAGACACAATGAGGAGAAAAGATGCAGATGTGTGAGCTTCCCCTGCTCTGTTCACATCCACACCAGGCAGGACTTCTTCAAGGTGGTAAAGCTGCTGAGGGAACTGCACCCACAGTTCTGCAGGTCAGGTTAAATCCTAGAATCAAAACCAGGTCTGGGGTCCTCAGCCCTCAACAGCTGAAGTCTTGATGCCCACATACATTCCAAGGACCCAGGCCCTAAAAGTCTGCTTAGGAGAGGCAAGTGGAGATGTTACTGCTGTAACAGGTGCAGAAGAGCACAACAGAAGACATGTTCTAAGTCTTTCTCAAACTTCAGTACACAGATGGCCTGGGGTACACACAACACACAATGAAACAGGCAGTGCTGAAGATAGCACCAATCACAGGACAAGAGCATTAACAGACTGCAGTGTTCTGAAAATAACATGGTCTTAACAGGCAGCAGCAGAGTAAATGGTGAACTAATAAAGTGAGAAGGCAATCTGGGCTCAAAGACCTTTGAAATAAAGAATTATTTATTTAAATGAGGTTCAACAGACCCATTTTAGTTACATTTGGGGGGGGGGGGGCTGAGTTATGGGGAAGATAGGGTATGCTAGGAAAACAAATACCAGAAAAAAACTGCATTAACAGAACAACCTCTTAAAGGAGCTGGGAGGGGATAAAGTGAAAATCAATTCCCTTAATTTACTTGTTACTGTAGATTTTCTGCTGGCAAGTTTGTGGTGAAACAACATAGCTTGGTAATTATTGGTGTGAAGATACATTGGCTCACTCCTTTTGGAAAGCAATTCGGCAATGTGTATAAATAATCTTAAAATATCTCCATACATTTTAACTAAGTATTTCTTTCTTAAAAGTTGTAAGAATACTAGAGATATTGTTTTATTTATAAAGATGTTCATAATATACAATAACATCAAAAATGCTTATATTACAAATAACTACATTTAAAAATCCTTCTTTTTAAATTAAAAAATATAATCTTACTGATTTCAGAGAAGAGAGAGGGAGAGAGAGATAGAAGCATCAATGATTAATGAGAATCATAGATTGGGTGCCTCCTACGCACCCTCTACTGGGGATCAAGCCTGCAACTCTGGCATATGCCCTGACGGGGAATCAAACTGCGACCACTTGGTTCATAGGTTGATGCTCAACTACTGAGCCCTGCCAGCCAGGCCAACACATCCTTAGCAGCACATAGAAAAAGTGTTAGTCCGCAGAGGAAAAAGAAAAGAAAAACCTGAAGAGTTGTTATATATAACTATATATGGGTAATGGAACAATGGGGGACTTGATTTTATTTTTTATGCTTTTAGACCCCTAAATTTCCTCAAGGGCTAATACTTCTTTAAAAATAAAAAAAACACAAAATGAATCTTGATTGAGGATGCAAAGGGGGAAATTTTTATGTAAAAGGGAGGCAGAATTTGGAAATAAGTTTACAATCTCAAAAATTAGCTATAATTCATTCTTTTATAGAGTTGTCTAAAATTAAAAGGTGCTAACATGAAAGGGCAAGTTGGTGGATATATGAAATAGACACAATATCAATATACAAATAATCTCTATAAGAAATCCTTGAGGTCTTCTCTTAACACCGCCAGTCTACTGAGTACCCTGAAAAGGGCAGGAAGACCTAATGAATCTCTGAGATCTTTGATCTGAACTCAAACTAATGAAAATCTGATAACTTGTTATCTTCTTTTTTTAATCCTCACCCAAGGATATGTTTTTTTATTTATTTGAGAGAGAAACATCGATTAGTTGCCTCCCGTACACGCCGTGACCAGTTTTAGACACATAGTAAGTTTTTTTAGTTGCCGTAGGCTAGTGGAAGTAGGATAATAAACTAATCTTTGGGACATCGGGTTTTTCCTCAAAACCTTTTGAAGAGAGCAGCAATTTGAATGTATATCTATTTGTAATTTATAATTTTAATACAAATTCATTTTAACATTAACCTTTGGCAAGAAAAAACATTTCACAAAACCCTAGATATACATTATACAGTGGTTCTTTCTTTTCAAATAAAGAACTATGCTGTACTTTGAAATTGATAACTTCAAGCATTTCTGAAAAAACAATTTTGAATCATCTTTTCCTTGTCAAAATATAAGAAAATTCCAAATATATTTTAACTTGTTAAAACATTAAAACCAGGATTTTTAGGAATTTTTTATTGGCTTCTTCACAAATTATCTTTTAATCTTCTCTATATCTACCATTTATGATATCAGTTTAACATTTTTATTATAAAATTCCTGAAAAAGTAAATAAAATAACTGTGAGAGGTTATTAGCATATCACGTATGATCCAATAATACCTATTTTAAACATCAAATTCTATTATGAACATAAATGCTTTAAAATTATATTTTAGACTAGTAAGTATATCCATGATCAATGTTTTGTGTCAAGTATAACCTCAGACAAAATACCAGTCACCTCTTGCTATAGTTTGCACTGTGTTCAAATATATATTTTGACATTTTTTTCCTAAAGATACTTTATTGGTTTTGAGAGAGAGAGGAAGAGAGAGAAGCATTAATGTGAGAGAGAACCGTCCATCCACTGCCTCCTGGATGGCTCCTATTGGGGACCAAACCCACAACCTGGGCATGTGCCCTGACTCTGAATCAAACCAGCAACCTTTTGGTGCATGGGGTGATGCCCAAACAACTGAGCCACACTGGCCAGGACTATATTTTGAATTTGAATGAACAGGCTATATACTTTTATACTTGATTTTGTGTTTGTGGGAGCCTCTCAACTAAAATAATGCCACAACTTTTAACTGACATCAATGGTGTTTCCACTTGCTTAAGTAGAAAAAATAAAACTGTTGTCAAATTGCTAAAGTCAAAGATAGAAGTGATTTCTCTTGAATAAAGTAAAATTTGGGAAGGTTTTAGAATTTTAGCAAATACTTCCATTCAATAAATCTCACCCTTATGTGCTATGTTTCTTGATACTTATCATCTACAAATTTTAGAATTTCAAAAATTAAAATGGTGCCATTTACTATGGTGAAGGTACTGATATCTTATATATGTTTCATGTTTAATATCTATCAGACACGCTAGACTCTTGCTAGATTTATTACTGTGATATTTTCACTTTTATGGGGAATATATATATATATATATATATATATATATATATATATATATAAGCCTAAGTGACTTGCAGACTGGCTGACTGGCTGATAGCTATGATGTGCACTGACCACCAGGGGGCACACACGCAATGTCGGAGCAGAAATCACAGGCATGGAAACATGGAACGGACTGATTAATCTCAGAGGGAAAGGGGGAGAGGGAAGGGCGGGAAGAGATTAACCAAAGGTCTTATATGCATACTAAAGGCCCAGTGCACAGATGCAACTGTAGAGTCCCAAGGCCTGGCCTGCCCCCTCTCGCAATTCGGGACCCCATTGGGGATGTCTCACTGCCAGTTTCTGCCTGATCCCCACAGGCCAGGTGGAGGGGCCCCACCTGCCAGAGGGACCCCGCTCACTGGGCAGATGCCCTTCAAGCCCCAGCACATGCCAGGTGCGGCCGGCAGTGGAAAGACCCGCAGGAGGTTGGCTCCAGGGAGTGTCCGGCCTATCTCGCACAGTCCGGCCCCTCCAGCCACCTTCTAATTAATCTATTTTCAATATGCACAAATCTGTGCACTGGGCCTCTAATCATATATAAGATAGAATAAAATAACCATTTAAAAGTTATAGATATGATCTTTTTAAATGGGGAACTGAAAATAGAATCCTGCCGAAACCGGTTTGGCTCAGTGGTAGAGCGTCGGTCTGTGGACTGAAAGGTCCCGGGTTCGATTCCGGTCAAGGGCATGTACATTGGTTGCGGGCACATCCCTGGTGGGGGATGTGCAGGAGGCAGCTGGTCGATGCTTCTCTCTCATCGACGTTTCTAACTCTCTATCTCTCTCCCTTCCTCTCTGTAAAATATCAATAAAATATATATTAAAAAAAAAAAAAAAAAAAAAAGAAAATAGAATCCTGCAAATCTATGAAACGCAGTTATTGCACTCACCAGTCCCCATTTCCTAATACAGGGCCATCCTTTTCTTAAAGATGTGGAGGAAAATTCTAGAAGGTGGCATCAGTGGTGCATTAAAAACCTTACAGTGATTACTATCCATTTCAAGTTCGGCAAATAACACTTCAAACCAGTGTTGAAGCAAAAATAAGAACATCTAATATCATAAGTAGAAGGTCATCAAATTTCTGTGAAAAACTATCTAAAATATCAAATATTATGAAAGTCAGAAAATCATATAAACTATCATCAAAGCAAAATAGTTTTAAAACAAAACCGGATAATGTTACTTATAGGAAGAACAAAAACTGTTTTTGTGAAATGTCAAATATTTTTTAAATAGACAGCATTATTTTTATTAAAACTATTTTCTCTTCCTAATCATTCAAAAAGTAAATGCTCACTGTAAAAATAAATTTAAACTAAAATATTAATAAATACCTAATCACATCACTTAATATTTTAAAAGATGCCCTCTTTTACTATTTTTAAAAAGCTATGAATATTTTAAATTATAGAGCAAACCGAGCACTGGGGAAAACTTTCATTTCCAAGAAACACTGGTCATCTTGTTTTCCCTGATGTCTATGTACTTGGTTGTAGAATATGCCACTTTCTACATAACCTTCTTAATCTTACAATAGTTTTGCTCAGGGAAAAAGGTCAACTGTCGGGACCTAAAACATCCAAATAGAGCATCCACAGCAACATAAGCTCCCGTGCACTGCCGGCGCTTCTACCTGAACACAAGGGAAGCTATGCTCAGCATGTTGCATAGCTTGTTCTTGTTTACTTATCACATCCTTGTATATATAATGATTAGTTTTCAGGGTGCGGAGAGGCAGAGCACAGTCCTTTTAACACAACAACTTCATTTACGTCTACACTCGCATAATAAATTACATATGCTGTCATTTATAACCAAATTGGATAATTACCACAGAACGCTATATAATGATGAGAATAACGGCTCTGCTTCCTGTCCTTAAAATGCATTCTTCTGAAAAAAGACAGAGTCGTTTCAAAATAAGTATTACCTTATTCTATAATTACACACGTATTAAAGTATGTCAAAAGAAATTTAAAAAAAGAAAGTTGAGTGGCTTACCCTAGAGTTACACAGGAAAAACACTACAGTAAAAAAGAGAATCTAAACCTAAAACTTGCCTCATACTGGCTCCCCTTTCAAGGCTGCAATAAAGACTTTCATTTCTACTCTTCTTCAAAAAAAAATTCTCTTTCAATAAGAAATTTATAGAGACTTTTAAAAGCTATTCAAGGAAAACTTAACAAAAATGAACAAAAGTAATGTCAAGGAAATGCTATGCCCTGGGGTTTCACTTTCATTATTTTAAAAAATAGTTTGATTATAGACTACAGATTATAGACTAACCTGTCAAGTTTGGGCTTATTAAGATTGCTTTTTTTTTTCAGCAAAGAGATTTGTAAGATCAAGAAAAAGATATCACTAGAAAAGAAAAAGAAGTGAAGCAAGTGATTTATGTGAGAAAAAAAAGAACTTTTGTAGTGAAAAGAGGTACCAAGGTTTGAAGGCTTTTTTGGGGGAGTGGGGGGAGAGAGGAGGAGGCAGCATGTTTAGTGGTTAAGTGTACAGGCTTTGGCTCCAGGACAACTGGGTGTTACTGAACTTCTGACGCTGACTTTATTGAGTGACCTTGGATAAGTCACTTTTCCCTAGTTTCCTCATCTCTAGAATGGGCATAACAGTAGCTATCTCAAAGAGTCACAGTGGGATTACATGTCATATGTAAAACTTAACACAGTGCCTGGCACATAAATGTTGTTAGAATTACTACGAGGAAAAGCTAGAGGAGGGAAATGCAATAACCATGGCCTCACGATTCCTGTACAGGTCATCTACGGAGTCTTTTCTAACTATACGGTATGTACACTCCAAACTTATGGACTCAAAATGTGTTTGTTCTCAAATAATACGTGTTGAAGGTCCTACTTATGACCCCTGAAAAGTGACAGTATCACGTTTCATTGAACTGATCTAAACTTAAAATGCACGTTTCAACTTTTCTAAGATGCCAATTGCAAACGGGGAACAAGAATTAATATAAACAACCCAAACCACAGAAATATAAACCAGTTAAATTTTGATCCCAAACAAGTAAACTCTTGTTCCAAGTTAAGTATTTTATTAAACTGGAGCAACGTCTGATTTTGGTATGTAGAATACTATTTTATTCTTTATTTTAAACCTTTCTTACATTTTAAAAAATATACAGAACAACCTCAATAGAAGGATGACATTTCCACTCAAGGGCCCTTGAAGTCAAACCACCAGTGTGCAACATGGTTGGCTTCCGTAGGCACATCTCAGTGATGCAGTTCATAAAACAAACAAATCAAAAATGCTGAGAAGAAAAATACTCAGTAATGTGATATAAAATTTAAAATATCTGCCAGGCAGGAAAATTATGGTAAAAAAGTAAGATTTATATGTTTTACCACTCAGACCTGCTTCATACTAACTCCAAAATGTCATTTTGCTGCATCTAAACCCCTGACAATTTATTATACAATTTCATGTAGCACACTAAAAAATAAGCTAATTTAAACTCTGGAATATGAAAACAGATCATTACAAAAGAAAATACTGAAAGCTGTTACCTGTATTTCATAATTAAGTATATTATATTCTCAGCAGCACTAAGAATACAGCTTGGTCTAATATAAATATCTAAATAATAGCTACACAAAAGTATTTTTCCCTTAAAATTCCCCCCCCCCATGTTGGTGACTTAAGCAACAATGATCTATATATTGTGCTAAGAAAACATTAGGCACAGATCACATACTATCATTTACATTTTCTTTGTTGTAAAAAATATACTATGTGCCAACGCATATCACAGAAATGATTGGTGGACAGAACAGTAAGTTTTGTAAACCTAATACAAAAAAAAGTCAGTATTTTACTCTTAAAAATAAAGCACACCAAGTAGCTTTAGGAGCAATGCCTCATTTCCAGGTGAGTACTCAGCATCTGCGTTAGAATTATTTGTGGATTGTCTCAAAGGAAAACAAATCTTTATTATATAGCAAAAGGGACACCATTTTGGGAATATGAAAGAATTTAAAAGGACTCAGAAAAAATGTTTCTAAAAGCCATTAAAAAGATTTAACATAATATCTCATACAGGTTATTGATTGCTTTGTTGGAAGGAATAAGTTATTTAACATTTTGATTGCTCTATATAGTAGATTCTTTCATTAGCTAAGACACTTCTGGATTAAGGTACCAAAGATACAGATGAAGGGAAATACAGAAGAGAGGAGAATCATTTTACCCTGATGAAATAAAAATACTGTTCCTTTTTGCTCGTGGCAGAAAATGTGTGCTGTGGAGATTATAAAAACACAAGCAAAATGGTTGTGTGGCAGGTACTAACATACAATGCTTACTGTACATCCATGAGAGACCACTTACGGGTTTCAGATCAGTGTGTTTAAAAATATACTTTGATGCCAAAGATTATACTTCGCCACATATATAATATGTAGCAATTTTCTTTAGAGGAAAATTGGTGAAAGTAATTTCCACAAACACAATGAGAATGAAAGAGACAAGAATCAGAGACAAAGACAGAAGACAGAGTTCAATCAGAGAGAGAAAAGACACCAAGGGGCTGGGCTCACATCTGTGGAATATCTGACTTACTTTTGTCATCCTCAGGGCTTAATTTTTCCTACTACTGCACATTAATACTCACATGCTATATTTATCTCACGAGATTACTCTCTATATATCCTTTCCTTTAGTTTTTTTCCTCCATGAAAAAAAGAGGGGGAAAAAAATGAAACCTTTAAGTCCCTTCATCTTATATGACTATTCAAGTAAATACTTCTCTAGTGGCAAATTTCCAGAAGAATCAAGACTATGAAAACCACTGTCCGTTCCACTTGATTTACTGGGCCGCTCTCTTCAGATGGAGCAGGAATTGGCCCGCTTCCTGGGCTTGGGGTCTCGTGTGTCCTGCTCCTTCAGACACATACAAGACGTGCACATGGTCTCGGACAGCCTCCGGAGGCCCAGCCGGAAAACACTGTTGGAGAGGCTGTATATTACACAGTTACAGAAACTGTTACTGATGGCAAGCCAGGTGGTTAGGAAGGACAGTGTGGGATTGTCTAAGACCCGGGAGCTTTCCAGAAGGAAGTAAATGATGTAGGGGAGCCACAGCATGTAAAATACGCTGGTTATCCGGAACAGGACCATGGCGTAGCGCCGGTCGGGGCTGTGCCCAGCCTCCCCGGAGGCGTCCACCTCGTGGCTCGGGAACCGGGCCCTCCGGTCGTGGATCTCTTTGGTGTGCTGCCGGCAAATTTTGAAAATGTGGAAGTAAGTGAAGCAGACAACAAAGGCAGCGGGCGCATAGAGTAAACAAACGATGAAGCCAGTAAAATAGGCACTGGTGAGCCAAGAGGTGGCACACCACTCAAAAATGTCACCGTGGTAACCAGGTTTCCCCCAGCCAAAGAAAGAAGGCAAGAAAATCAGGCAGGAGTAGATCCAGATCAAAACGATGCAAATTCTCAGCCGACAAGGGGTGACCAGTTGATTGTAGGAAAGAGGCTTGGTGATTGCAAGATAACGATCCACACTTATGCAAGCAAGACATGCCATAGACACACTTTTGAGAACCGAGATAATATATCCAAAAACCTGGCAAGTCAGTGACTCGTGGATACCTGTGGAGTAGTGGAGCAGTGAGAGGGTAGGAACCAGGCAGCTAACTCCAACGAAAAGGTCAGCATATGCCATCGTCTGGATGAAGTAGCTGGTGGTGTAATGGTGTAAGAGTGGAGCACAGTGAAAGACAAAGATGACTGTTAAGTTCCCAGCGATGATCAGAAATGTCAGCAGGACAATAACAATGGTCTCAAAGATGCAGATGTCCACGGCGCCGTAGTGGCCAAATCCTAGTGGGCAGGAGTGACGCTCAGACACATTCCCTGGGCCACTGCTCAGGTTGAGGATCCTCCATTCAGTCCACCTGGATTCATTCATGGCTTGGAACTGAGGGGACCTGCAGCCTGGGCTACAGCAAGCCGGTGCCCTGCCAGCATCTGCTAAACTCTGCACCTGAGCTTCTGAGAATCAGCTCCGGGAGACGATGGCAGTGCTTCTGTCATAGCTGAGCATCCCAGAAAGGACTCAAGCCTCTTCATCAGCCTCAGTGCAGCACTGACACCCCTCAGCCTTCAGGGGAGAAGGAGGAGAATAAGCTACAAAGGAGGTGGGGAAAGGTCACCCGTTAGCTTCCTCTGGTGGTCTCAAACAGCTTTTTGCAGACACAAGGCACTTCTATGGAGAATGGGCTTGTTACCTTGCACTATAAAAAATTAAAGCTGCAAAAAAGGAAACAAGCAATTGCCAAGAGAAGAAACGCTTCTGTGAGTTGTTTGTCCTCCTCAAAAAGGCTGTTTCTTAAGGATCAACTAGAAAGAATAAGAGAAGAAAAAGTCTGAAATTGTCTCAGGCTTCCTATTTCATCTAGCATAAGAAGTGGATTCATATTTTAGAATTTAAATAATTAAGACCTCAGTTTTGGTTGGGAAGCTAAGAAAAAGTTCTTTGTGACAAAGAGTGTTTTAGGGCTCAGTTGAGGGTTTGATGCTGGTGGGTCAACTTTATGATCCATTTCTCTCTCATTTCTTTAAGAAGCTAAGAACTGCCACCACACCCCCTTTCCGGAAAAGGCTAATTCCGAAAGACTCATCTGTGTTTGGGCACAAAGGAGCAGAAGCAAGGTAACAGACTCCAGATTGCCATATAGCTTTCATGAGAGAAAAAACAAAGCATATTCCCAGTAGGAAGATAATAGGTAATGGGTTAACACCTGACAAAATATGATTAAACTTTTGGCATGCATTTTTTAAGCACTCAGAAAAAGAAAAACAACAGTTTTAGTATATTATAGTTACGGGTGCTACCATCAACAATGTAATTTATACTTCTTCCTTTTCAAAAGAAAAATAAATCATTTTGCTATTAATTTCAGCATCATTAACTTTCACTGTCTGATATGCCACCTTCCTCACAATGAAGCATGACCATAAAATATACATCTCAAAGTTATTGCTCACTTTGCAACCACACCTATGTCTCAAATTTATTGTGAATTTACATGAAATTTAGACAATAATGGAAACTTTCCTATCTATCTGATTAGAAATGCTGCCATTATTTACTACTTAGGTATTTCTAGGAGACGGCATAATCTATACTTCTCTACCCTCTCCATTTCATCATATGATTAACACATTAAATAAACTTCAACTGAATCTTCTGAAAGTAGAAAATTACCTTGTTTGCTATCTTTGCAGTTATGTAGCAGCCATACGTTTTTTAAAATGCCTCTTCTATTTCTGCATTCTATTTTGAGCAAGTGCTCAATTAACATAGGGGCCACTGAGTAGGTTGAAAAATGATTTTGTTTTAAAATACCTCTAACACATCAAGATGAGTTTAAATCCTAGAGTCTGAAATAATGAAAGGAATAATGCAGGAATGAATCCACCCAAAAGGCTTCCAAGGTCATCCTGATACAAGGTTAACATTGTCAAAAAGTCTTTTTTTAAAGTATAGGCATTTCGGGGAGTTGCTTGTCAGCCTTTGTTATCACACCTTTGGAAGAAATGCCAGAGGTTAAAAATGCAGACTTCCTCAGGAACAATGCAGCGGCACTCTTCTGAAAGTTATTTTCTCGTGCATCACCAAGTCATGCAGGGAAGACCTTCTTCTTTGAAAACAGCCACAGGATATTCCTCCTTGCACACTCCCAGCTCCGCTTGTCACAAAACAGTTCTCTTGTTACGGGAATAAGGCAGTGCTCCTCACATACATTCACCGTCATGAGCTGCTCGCTTCAGAAGTCCGACTCACTGTGATGCAGCTCCCAGGATGCTGTCGGGAAATTCTTCACAAAATCGCTCGGCATCACTGCCTCCACCTGAGCGGGAGCCCGGCTCCTCCTCCTCCTCCTCATCCTGAGCTGATGCAGAAGAACTCACCATCAGAAAGGTGACTCGGTCCTCCTGCCCCAATCAACAGCACAGCCAATGGCTACAGCAGCTGAAACTGTCACTAGGTAACAGTTGCCAGGCACATGCAGGCTTATAGACTTTCTCGGCAAGCTCCGATCAAGATTGACAAAAGAAGACAATGGGACTGACCGATCCTTATAACGTATTAATGGCATGTATGGACTTCTAGAAATAGTCTCCTATATCATTTGTAAAGATTATTTCCTCCGGACAGGACAGGAAAAACAAAACAAAACTGGAATATATCTTTAAACCCTGCAGAGAAACGACCACAAGGTACTCTGACACTAAAAAGTCAGCAGTAATTTAATGCTTATTGGCAGAAAAAACTTATTAATTATTAAAAATCAGCTAAGTCTTCATGAACTCAAGTGATATAGTTACTATTTTTATTCTCTAAAATAGTTATGTTTTTGATTAACAGAAGTTAAAAATCACTTAATCTCTCAAATCCCTGCCACACCCACACTAAACTGTTGAATTTGATGTAGTTAACTGTACAAACAAAGCATTGGACCTAACACCTGTATGCTAAAATCAATTTGGGAAAATATTTAAGGTCAAACATGACCTCAGAAGAGTAGATATTAAAAATAAGCAGGATGCTTATTTAGTCCACTTTTCACCCTAACATGAAAAGGAACTTGTCATACAGTACTTGAGTTACCCATTCCCATGTTCAAAGAAAGAAAATTTAGCTCATTTGTTTGATGAAGGTTAAAAACATTTCCATTTATTTTAACTTACTATCAACAAACATTCACTATTTTAAGCATAATTCTTATGGAGTCAGCACTTTTCTTAGAAGTGATTTAGAATTAATTTACCAATTATTTCAGAATTAAATTAGGGAAATTAAGATGAAAATGGAACCTGGACAGCTTTTCAGACCAAAGGATTGCAAGTTCAATTCCCGGGTAATGGCATGTACCTCGGAGCATGTGTGGGAAGCAACCAGTCGATGTTCCTCTCTTCACATCAATATTTTACTCTCCTCCTCTTCCTCTTTTCTCCCTTTCACTCTTTCTAAAAATCAGTGGAGAGGGGAGATCCTTGAGTCATTATTTAAAATAAAAAGATAGGCCAAAACCGGTTTGGCTCAGTGGTAGAGGGTCCGTCTGCAGACTGCAAGGTCCCAGGTTCGATTCCGGTCAAGGGCATGTACATTGGTTGCGGGCACATCCCCAGTGGGGGTTTGCAGGAGGCAGCTGGTCGATGTTTCTCTCTCATCGATGTTTCTAGCTCTCTATCTCTCTCCCTTCCTCTCTGTAAAATATCAATAAAAATATATTAAAAATAAATTAATTAATTAATTAATTAAATAAAAAGATAAAAATGGAAGAGAAATAACATTTGTTGAGTACATTCTATGTGCCAATCATTATGCTATCTACCTAATAAAAGAGTAACGTGCTAATTAACCATACCTTTGTGACGCCCGCCAGCCAATCAAGAGTGAGTATGCAAATTAACCCAACAAAAATGGAGGGTTAATTTGTATATGCAGGTGCCAAATGGGCAGGAGCAGGGCGGGACACTTGTGTCATCGCCTTGGTGACAACGCAGGCGTTCCACACCACCCCAGCCGCTCCAGGCCTCTGGGCAGTGTGGGAAGATGGAAAGGTGGCTCCAGCCATAGAGAAGGTTGTGTCAACAGCCAGGGGAAGGAAGGCCCATTCTTACATGAATCTTGCACTGGGCCTCTAGTGTGCTTATAAAAACTTAACTTTCTATGAAGTACATACCATCATTATTATTTTCTAAAGGAAGAAAAGGGGTTCTAGAGAAGGTATGTATAACTTGCCTCCTATTACAGAGTCATGAATCTAGGATTGAAATGGGTCAAAATTGTCATCATTTTTTAAAATATATTTTATTGATTTTTTACAGAGAGAAAGAGAGAGGGATAGACAGAAACATCAATGAGAGAGAAGCATTGACCAGCTGCCTCTTGCAAACCCCCTACTGGGGATGTGCCCACAACCAAGGTACATGCCGTTGACCAGAATCGAACCTGGGACCCTTCAGTCCAGTCCGCAGGCTGATGCTCTATCCACTGAGCCAAACTGGCTTCAGCAAAATTGTCATTATTAACAGAGTATTTATGAACCCCATCCTTTTTTTCCTCTCCTTTCCACCAATGGCTGCCAGTCAAGTAATGTTTAAGAAGAATTATTTTGGATTTTAAACAAGTTGTAAAGAACAGAATGCCCTATTCTTTCCTTTATGTTGATCTGCCTTTCAGGAAGACCTATTGCTAAAATTTTCAAGTGTTTAGGTGAAAAGAATGGAAGTGCATTTTTCATTACCAGAAAAATTTATAAAACAAGTTAGAATATCAATCTTGGAATGAGAACTATATTGAGGTTTAAAAGTAAGCATTTAAATTTAATATAAAGAGCCTAATGTAAATAATGCTGCAATGAACATAGGGGTGCATCCAAAGAAAATAAAAAGACTAATTCAAAGAGATATAGGTACTGCTATATTCACTGCCACATTATTTACAATAGCCAACATATGGAAGCAACCAAAGTGTCCAGGATAGATGAATGAATAATATGATATATATATATATATATATATATATATATATATATATATAATCACATATTATACACACACGTTTACACACACACACACACACACACACACACACACACAATATTAGAGGCCCGGTGCACAAAATTCGTGCACGGGGGGGGGGGGGGGTGGCGGGGATGTCCCTCAGCCCAGCCTGCACCCTCTCCAATCTGGGACCCCTCAAAGGATGTCCAACTGCCCATTTATCCTAATAGGGCACATTGCATATTGCTCATATTAGATAGGATCCTAATAGAATCGGGCCTAAATGGGCAGTCAGATATCCCTCTGACCACATTGCATATTGCTCATATTAGATAGGATCCTAATAGGATTGGGCCTAAATGGGCAGTCAGATATCCCTCTCACAATCCAGGACTACTTGCTCCCAACTGCTCACCTGTCTGCCTTCCTGACTACCCCTAACTGCTTCTGCCTGTCAGCCTGATCACCCCCTAACCACTCCCCTGCCAGCCTAATTGATGCCTAACTGCTCCCCTGCCAGCTCAATTGCCCATAATTGCCCTCCCCTGCAGGTCTGGTCATCCCTAACTGCCCTCCCCTACAGGTCTGGTCCCTGTAACTGCCCTTCCCTATATGCCAGGTCGCCCCCAACTACCCTCCTCTGCCGACCTGGTCACCCCTAACTGCCCTCCCCTGCAGGCTTGATTGACCCCAACTGCCCTTCCTTGTAGGCCTGGTCCCTCCCCTGCTAGCCTGATCACCCAAAACTGCCTTCCCTTGCAGACCTGGTCCCTCCCCTGCTGGCCATCTTGTGGCAGCCATCTTGTGTCCACATGGGGGCAGATTTTTGACCACATAAGGGCAGCTACCTTATGTGTTGGAGTGATGGTCAATTTGCATATTGCTCATATTAGATAGGATGGAGGCCTTGTGCACTGGTGGGAACCAGCTACTTTGCCCTACTGGGACCGGGCCTAAACGGGCAGTCGGACATCCCTCGAGGGGTCCCAGATTGGAGAGGGTGCAGGCTGGGTTGAGAGACACCTTCCCCCCACCCACCCACCCCCTATGCACAAATTTCATGCACCGAGCCTCTAGTTGAAAAATAAAAAACAGACTCACAACAAGATGGCGGCAGAGGTAAAAGCCTAACTGCAGCCGCCCTCAACAATTTTAAAAAATACAACTAAAATATAGAGTGGACACTATCCAGAACTACAGGAAAGTTGACTGACTGGAAATTCTACAACTAGAAGGAAAGAGAAAACCAGAAGGAAAACCAGAGGAGCTGTAAAAGCCTAAGGTACGGAGACACGGTGCGCGCGCTCAGGGAGAGGACGGAGCTGGAGAGGAGGGGCGGCGGAGTGCCTGGCTGGCGTTCCCCAGCGGGAAGGAGATAAAAGCTCCGGACTATGCTGAACCCCAACTCCGACTGCACTGAACCCCAGTTCTGGGCGAGACCCTGGGGTCCAGGCTCATACAGAGGGAATCTGGGCTGTAAGGCGGAAGCTCAGCGGAGCAGCGAGAAAGGCAGAGCCCCAGAGTCGGGCACTTAGCACGCAGAGGAGGGACTGTTCGCTGAGCTGCTGAATTGCCCCAGCGGGAAGGACTCAAAAGCTCAGGACTGTGCTGAGCCCCAGTCCTGACTGCACTGAACCCCAGTCCTGGGCAAGACCCTCGGGCCCCAGCCTCATACAGGGGGAATCTGGGCTGTAAGGCAGAAACTCAGGGGGGCGGCGAAAAGCAGAGCCCCTGAGTCGCGCACATTGCACGCACAGAGGACAGAGGGTTGTTTGGGCTGCGAGATCGCCCTAGCTGGAAGGAGACATAAGCTCCGGACTGTGCTTAACCCCACTTCCAACTGCTCTGAACCCCAGTTGTGGGCTTGTTGGGGGAGAGACTACACTGTCTGGTAGCGGGCGAAGCTCTAGGGCGCCTTTCTCTCAGAGGTGCTTGCAGTGAGTACCAAAGGACACTGAGGTACACTGAGACTCAGGAACCTCAGAGGGCGGGGCTCACCGGAAGCCAAGGCTGTAGGCTCCACCCTGAAACTCCACCCCATCCAAGCTGAACTCAGAGAGGCTTTTGCAGGTTTCCAAGTCTAGTGGAATAAGGTTGTCTCCTGGCATAGACACAGCTGATCCTCCCAACCTACCAACTCAGGGAAGCAGCGAAAATGTCGAAACGAGGAAACAGATCACAAACGAAAGAAATGGAGGACAAAAAGCGACGGGATATAGAGTTCAAAACCACGCTTATAAGGTTGTTCAACAATCTCCTAGAAAAGGCCGATAAAATAAATGAGACCTATGAGGATATGAAAAAGGATCAACAAGAAATAATAAAGGATCAACAAGAAATAATAAAGGGTCAACAAGAAATAATAAAAGGTCAACTAGAAATAAAGAATACAATCTCTGAAATAAATAATATTATACAGAGTCCTAAAAACAGATTGGAAGATTGCAAGAATCAAGTCCAAGATTTGCAACACAAAGAGCCAGAGGACACTCCTCCACAGAAGCAAGAAGACAAGAGAATCCAGAAAGTTGAAGATAATGTAAGAAACCTCTGGGACAACTTCAAGCGAACCAACATCAGAATTATGGGCATCCCAGAAGATGACAGAGAGCAAAATACCGAAAACATATTGAAAGAAATAGTGACAGAAAACTTCCCCCACCTGGTGAAAGAAATAGACTTACACGTACAGGAAGCACACAGAACCCCAAACAAAAGGAATCCAAAAAGAGCCACACCAAGACACATCATAATTAAAATTCCAAGAGCTAAAGACAAAGAGAGAATATTAAAAGCAGCAAGACAAAAGCAGGTAGTTATCTATAAAGGGGCACCCATACGACTGTCAGCTGATTTCTCATCAGAAACCATGCAGGCCAGACGGGAATGGCAAGAAATATTCAAGGTGATGAATAACAAGAACCTACAGCCAAAAATATTCTACCCAGCAAAGCTATCACTCAGAATCGAAGGCCAGATAAAGAGCTTCACAAATAAATTTAAGCTAAAGGAATTCATCACTGCCAAGCCAGAATTATATGAATTGTTAAAAGGGGTTCTTTAGGAAGAGGAAGAAAATAAAGATAAAAATTATGAAGAAAGACGTAACTATCAACAAGTGAGTCTAAAAACCAAGGGAAGTAAAAATCATGATGAACAATATTAACTGGTGAATATAATAGAATCAGAGGTATGGGAGGGGAGTAGACTGATGATTCTCGGGGAAATGGGGAGTGGAGTGGGGCGGGAAGAGACTGAACATAAATTGCACCTATGGATGAGGACAATGGGGGATGGGGAAAGGGCAGAGAATTGAATGGAAACTTGGTGTAGGGGAGCAATGGGGGGGGGGGATGAGGAACATTTGTAATAATATGAACAATAAAGATTTATTTTTAAAAAAAAGAAAAATAAAAAACATCTAAACAAATTATTTTCAAATATAGATTTTACACATTTTTAAGACAGTTTTTAAAATATATATTTTATTGATTTTTTTGATTTTTTTTTTACAGAGAGGAAGGGAGAGGGATAGGAGTTAGAAACATCAATGAGAGAGAAACATCGATCAGCTGCCTCCTGCACACTCCCTACTGGGGATGTGCCTGCAACCAAGGTACATGCCTTTGACTGGTATCAAACCCAGGACCCTTCAGTTCGCAGACCAATGCTCTATCCATTGAGCCAAACTGGTCAGGGCAAGACAGTTTTGAATTGTAATTTTTCTAAAATCAGGTACAAGGCCCCCCAAAAAAATCTCATTTATGGAAATTCAAATAGTAGACCGCTAAAGCACATTTATTTCCCAAAAATCACAGGCAGGGATCTGAATGTAAGAATGCTGTAGATAACCCATAATTGTGCATGCTTTCAAAGTTATATGAGAAGTAAAGTTCAAGGAGCAGTGCTTTTGACTCACTTAAGCTTCCTTCTTTCCTTCCACCAACTTCCACCCAAGTTTCAGTAGTTCTAACAAGACTATTTTCTTCTTTTTAGAGACTGACTCTTTTTACTAGTCCCTCACTTTTCTTCCTTTCCATCCTTTTCTTTGATTTAATTATATAGGAACTAATTTACAATGTGAAACTCTAATAACATCATATATCTACATAGCTCATTACATAAAGCATTCTTTGTTTTTACATTAGGCATAATTCTCTTCATTTTCAGGGTCATTAGGTGTTTGATTATTGCCACTCTTAATACAGTCATTACCCTTCCTTTCCTTTCAACTGATGGATGCTAGTCAGAAAATCTCTAAGAGGAAACATTATTTGGGATTTCTCCAGAATTACTTCTAACAGCTAAAACTCTGTAACTATATAAGATGATACATCACAGGTATTTAGTTTTTTGTTTATACCTTAAAGATGTTTTATATATTCTTTTATGCATCAATATTTCATTATTAAACATCTAAGCAATTCAAGCAATTACTTAATAGGCTATAGAAAGTAAGCAAAAAGGATGTTAGCTATCAATAGTAAATAAGATAGAAGTAGGCAATGACTATCAAGGAGAACTACACAACTAATAAAATACATTAAAAAGTAAACAAATATAGAATAAAGTAAAAGGTTTTAAAATATATTTATTAAATGTACCAATGATGTATGTATTCAGATTTTAACTATATCTTATAATACTACTCCCATTGATTAACTTTTCTCTGTCATCACTGTCACTACACTAGCATCATCTTGTGTGTGGACTACTAAAGTGGCTTCCTGAATTGTCAGTAGCCTCTTTTCAATCCATTATGCACAAAATAGAAAGAATATTATTTCCAAAATGCAAACAGATTGTACCACTCTCTTGTTTAAAACACTTCAGTGGTTTGACACTGCCCTTAGAAATAAAGTTCTAATAGGCCCTATAAAATCCAGTCGCCATATATCTGTCCAATCTTACTTCTCTCTTCTATATTATTTAGGATTAGCTAAACTGGCTCTACTTGCCCCATCACTGCACCCTCCCACCGTCCCACATATAAGTGCTTTGTTCCTTGCTACCTAGGTTATCTGTACCTGCTGCTTACTACACCATCACACTTCTCTTAGCTAATTCAGATGTACTCTTCGGTTTCAGTTCAAATACCACCTCCTCAGGGAAACCTTCCATGAATTCCCAGACTAAACCAGATTCCACACTTATCATAGTTATATCGATCTCTTTCATCCAAGGGATTCTTCCTGACTAGATTGCCAGCCCCATGACAGAACATTTTGTTCCCCGTTATATCTCAAGTGTCTACACTACAGAGTTGGTTATAGAATAGGAGTTGGACAAATAAATATTCAACATCTTTTTAATATACATCATATAAATAAGCTTAAAGAGTCTATAAGATGACAGGAAAACACTAATTCTGTGAAATTCAGAATACACAAACCCTTATATGACATAAGCTTCACGTGAAAGCTATAAAATTTATAACCAAATTTCAGGGCAAAAATGATTAGTCTTCTAATATATTTAAATTAAAGGTAACATTCATCGATACTACTACCTAAACCTGATTTAATATGAATATTTAACTAGTGCTTTGAAAAAATAATATCTAGCAAGAGATATTATTCATTACTTATTTTTAAAATGACAAATGCTGCAAAATGCAGTGTCAATGTATTTTAAATGTAGTACTATCAAATGTAGTATTAAAAATATCAAGGCACCTGGCCGGTTTGGTTCAATGGATAGAGCATTGGCCTGAGGACTCAAGGGTCCCAGGTTAGATTCTGGTCAAGGGCTCATTCCCAGGTTTCAGGCTCGGTTCCCAGTGAGGAGCATACAGGAGGTAGCCAATCAATGATTCCCTCTCATTATTAATGTTTCTATTTCTCTCTTCCTTTCCCTTCCTCTGAAATAAATGAAAATACATAAAAAAAAAGAATATCAAGGCAATGTGGTTTAAGCATCAAAAAAATAAAGACTGAAGCAGCATGTATTATAATCTACTGATTTAGTGGCCTCTCAAAGGCAAAAAACAAGTTTATATTGTTAATTTCATTTCACTGTGATGCAAGTTATTAACAATTAAAAATATTTAGCAAAGGTTAAGTTAATAGCACCACAAAAGAAAACTTCCTCAACCTGAAAAACCAAAAGAAACACTCCATGGGAAAACCTACAGCTAACATGATATTGAAAGGTGAAAGACTAAATTCTTTCTCCTCTAGATGAGAAACAAGGCAAAGGTGTCTGCTCTCTCACCACCTCTGTCCACACTGTATCAGAGGTCCCAGACAGTATAATAGGCAAGAAAAAAGAAAGAGTTAAATCATACAAGAAAAGGAAGGTATAATTGTATATATAAGAAATACTTTTAAACTACCCAAAATCCATTAGAAATAATAACTTTATCAAAATACAAGGTCAATGATACAAAAATCACTACATTTGTATACATTTGCAACACACAGTTGTAAATAAAATTTTAAAACAATAAACCATTTACAATAGCCCCCAAAAAACAGAAAAATATGGATAAATTTAACAACAGATGTATAAGACTTCTACCTTGCACACTGCAAAATATCATCGAGAATAATTAAAAGGTCCTAAATAAATAGTAATATATAGCATCTTATGGATTAGAAGACTCAATATTGTTTTTCTCAAATTGATTTGCTATTCCAATTAAAATACAAGCAGATATTTTATAGCACTAACAAGTTGTTTCTAAAATTTATATATAAACACAAAGAACCTAGGATAGCTAAAACAATATGGGGAAAGGATAAAGAGTTGGAAGACTAGCAAATTGGTTTCAAGACTTACTCTAAAGCCAAGGTAATCAAGGCTGGCATAAGGAAAAACAGATTACAGAAGAGAATAGAGTCCAAAAATAAACCCACACTTACCAACCAAATTTCAACAAAATCTAAAATGAGTCAAAGGAAAAGAAAATCTTTTCAGTAAATTGCAGTAGGAAAATTGGATATCTGGAGGAAAATGAACTTAGGCCTTTTCCTCATACCATGCATACACAAAAAAACATTGGAGATGAACATAGATCTATACATAAAAATTAAAACTATAAATATATAGCTTCTAGGAAAACGTCCTAGCAAAATACCTACATAATATGAGAGTAAACAAAAATGTCTTAGAATACTAAAAAACAATAACTATAAAATAAAAATTTAATAAATTATACTTAAAATCAAAATTTTTATTTTCTAAAGATATTAAGAAAATCAATAAGCAAGTCAGAAGACTGGGAGAAAATGTTAGCAAAGCACATATCTAACAAAGGACTTATGGTCCAAGTTATACAATTGACTCCTATAATTTATTAATAGAAATACAAATAACACAATTTAAAAATAGGAAAAATTGGTATAGACATTTCACAAAGTAAGGTATACATATGACCATTAAGAATATTTTTAAAAAAAGGTCTCAGCATCAATAGGCCTCAAGAAAAAGCAAATTACAATCACAATAAGATACTATTATACACCAACCAGAATGGCTAATATTAAAACACTAGAGGCCCGACTCATGAAATTTGTGTACTCAGGGCAGGGAGAGGGAGGGGTCCCTCAGCCTGGCCTGTGCCCTCTCACAGACCTGGAGCCCTCAGGAGATGTCTGACTGAGGGCTTAGGCCCACTCCCTCTGGGAAGCACGCCTAAGCTTGCAGTCGGACATCCTTAGTGCTGCCACGGAGACTGGAGAGGCTCCTGCCACCACCGCTGTGCTTGCCAGCCGTGAGCCTGGCTCAGGGCTTCTGGCTGAGCGGCACTCCCCCACGGGAGCACACTGACCACCAGGGGGCAGCTCCTGTGTTGACTGTCTGCCTCCTGGTGGTCAGTGCACATCACAGTGACTGGTCATTCCACCATTCAGTCGATTTGCATATTAGCCTTTTAGTATATAGGATTATTATATAGGATTGACAAATACTAAATGTTGGTAAGGATGCAGAATAAGTGAAACAGTCATCATGTAAAATGGCCCAACTTTAAAACAGTTTGGGAGTATCTAATAACATTAAACAAATCTGCCCTGACCCATCAAATCTACCCACAAGAAACAAAACATATCCATTAAAAAAAACTTGTATAAAAATGTACATAGTTTTATTTTTAACTAGAGGCCCAGTGCATGAATTTGTGCATGGGTGGGGTTTGGCCAGCCCATTGGGGCCAATCGGGTCAGGATGGCCAGCAGGAGGGGCCATGAGGTTGGCCAGCCGGGGGCCCCCCACCACTCCCAGTCAAACGCCTGGTCGAACACCTAATCAAGGGGATAATTTGCATATTAGCCTTTTATTATATAGGATAGCCAAAAACTGGAAACAATCATCCATCCATCTATAAGAGAATGGATAAACAAATTGTGAAATGTACATACAATGAAGTTCTGAAACAGGCAAACTAGTGTGTGTGTTTTTAATTTAAATTCTTTATTGTTTAAAGTTTTTTTAAAACATATTTTATTGATATTTTACAGAGAGGAAGTGAGAGAGACAGAGAGCCAGAAACGTCAATGAGAGAGAAACATCGACCAGATGCCTCCTGTACACCCCCTACCAGGGATGTGCCCGCAACCAAGGTACATGCCCTTGACCGGAATCGAACCTAGGACCTTTCAGTCCGCAGACCGACGCTCTACCACTGAGCCAAACCGGTTTCGGCTATTGTTTAAAGTTTTAATGTAAGGTTCCTTTTTCCCCCCCATTAACCACTCCACAGCCGCACCACCCCTCAGCACACTCCACTCTGGTCTGTGTCCATTGGTTATTCTCTGACGCTTGCATACAAGTCCTTTGGTTGATCTCTTACCCCCTCCCCCTGCCTTCCCTCATAGATTGGACAGTTTGTTCAATGTTTCCATGACTCTGGTTCTATTTTTTTTCCTTCAGTTTATGTTGTTCATTACATTCCACAA
Organism: Vespertilio murinus; assembly: GCA_963924515.1. Lineage (NCBI taxonomy): Eukaryota > Metazoa > Chordata > Mammalia > Chiroptera > Vespertilionidae > Vespertilio > Vespertilio murinus. Next base: position 17,431,201 of record OZ004719.1, on the reverse strand, counting down.
ATGAGTGAGGTCATGTAATCATTTATCTTTCTCTGACTGCCTTATTTCACTTAGCATAATGCTCTCCAGTTCCATCCATGCTGTTACAAAGGGTGAGAATTCCTTCTTTACAGCTGCTGTATTCCATTGTATAGATGTACCACAGTTTTCTAACACACTCATCTGCTAATGGGCACTTAGGTTGTTTCCAAATCTTAACTATTATAAATTGTGCTGCTATGAACATAGGGGTGTATATATGCCATCTCATTGGTGTTCTGTTTTCTTGGAATATATTCCTAGAAGTGGGATTACTGAGTCAAATGGAAGTTCCATTTTTAATTTTTTGAGGAAACACCATACTGTTCTCCACAGTGAATGCGCCAGTCTGCATTCCCACCAACAGTGCAAAAGGGTTCCTTTTTCTCCGAATCCTCTCCAGCTCTTGACATTTGTTGATTTGTTGACAATAGCCATTCTAACAGGTGTGAGATGGTATCTCGTTGTCATTTTGATTTGCATCTATCTCTCAGATGATTAGTGACTTTGTGCATGTTTTCATATGTCTCTCAGCCTCTTTTGAAAAGTGTCTTTTTAGGTCCTGTGCCCATTTTTTTACTGGATTGTTTGATATGATATATGATATGATATGATATGATATGATATGATATGATATGATATGATATGATATATGATAAACAAGGAATATGTTTGATATGATAAACAAGATTGATGAACCTCTAGCCAGGCTCACCAAGAAGCAAAGAGAGAGGACCCAAATAAACAAAATCAGAAATGAAAGAGGCAAAATAATAATAGACCTCATAGAAAAACAAAAGATTGTAAAAAAAAAAAAATACTATGAACAACTCTACTCCAACAAACTAAACAACCTAGAGCAGTGGTTCGCAAACTGCAGCTCGCGAGCCCCATGAGGCTTTTTGGCCCCTTGAGTTTTTAGCAAAGGCCAGCTGAGGAGTACCCTAATTAAGTTAATAACAATGTACCTACCTATATAGTTTAAGTTTAAAAAATTTGGCTCTCAAAGGAAATTTCAATCGTTGTACTGTTGATATTTGGCTCTGTTGACTAATGAGTTTGCCGACCACTGACCTAGAGAAAATGACATATTCCTAGAAAAATACGACCTTCCAAAACTCAATCAAGAAGAATCAAAAAATCTCAACAAGCTGATAACTATGGAAGAAATTGAAGCAGTCATCAAGAAGCTTCTAGCAAACACAAGCCAGGGAACTGATGGCTTCCAGGAGAGTTTTACAACATTCAAAGAAGAACTAAAACCTATCCTTCTCAGACTATTTCAAAAAATTCAAGAGGAGGGCAAACTAGTTTTTTGTTAAAGAAATCAGAACATAGTTGCCTCAGGGTGTGTGTGTGTATGTGTGTGTGTGTGTGTGTGTGTGTGTGTGTGTGTGTGTGTGTGTGTGTTGACTGGCAAGAGGTATAAGGAAATTTTCAGGGATGATGAAAACATTTTGTATTTCGATTGCTGTGTGTTACATTCATGCATACATGTCAAAACTCATCAAAATGTAACATTTAACATCTTTGTATTTCAGCTAGATGTAAGTTATAGCCAAAGAGAATGATAAAACTATGATTGCATTTGCATATTTCAAGTCCTCCATTTCTGTGTAAAACCACTAGCCAAAACCGGTTTGCTCAGTGGATAGAGCATCGGCCTGCGGACTGGAAGGTTCCAGGTTCGATTCCGGTTAAGGGCATGTTCCTTGGTTGCAGGCACATCCCCAGTAGGGAGTGTGCAAGAGGCAGCTAGCTGATCGATGATTCTCTCTCATCAATGTTTCTAACTCTCTATCCCTCTCTCTTCCTCTCTGTGAAAATCAATAAAATATATTTTTAAAAATCAATAAATATATATGTATTTTTAAAAACCACTAAATTATAGCCTTAAATTACCTGAGTGAATCCTAAGGCACTGCCTGGAAATCATATACTAGTGTTGGCAAAAGTGAGTTTATAGTTGTGAGTCTGCGAATCAGAGTTTATTTTTGTACTAGAGTCCCAGTACATGAAATTCACTTCCGTCCTCTTTTTATTTGCTATCTTTAATTTTCTGGAGAATTAAATATCAGAACTACACTTCTAAGATTTTTGTCTCAAAAAGTAAATAGTTGAACTGCTCTCCTTACTAAAGTATCCTAGCACAGGCTTGAGCTGTCAGTTATTTCCAGATAGGAGAGGTGGTGACTATTTCAGTATGGCAATAGATTTGATAAGTGCACTTAAAGACTCACAGGGAAAAGGAAATTCCAAGTTTATTGTATCTTCTATGGAAGAGCTATTCATTAGTCATATTCTCTTAAGAAATAAAAAATCTAGAAAGTAAACTGTTGAAGATTTTTATATCAATGAAATCCCATCAAATATTATCTCACAGAAAGAGTTCAATACAGCTACTATCTTTAACTTTCACATAGTAAAAACATAGACGAAAAAGTTGAACTTTAAAACATCTCCTGCAAAAGTCTGTTAAAAATGTATGAAAACAGCCGAAACCAGTTTGGCTCAGTGGTAGAGTGTCGATCTGCAGACTGAAAGGTCCGGGTTCGATTCTGGTCAAGGGCATGTACATTGGTTGCGGGCACATCCCCGGTAGGGGGTGTGCAAGAGGCAGCTGGTTGATGTTTCTCTCTCATCGACGTTTCTAGCTCTCTATCTCTCTCACTTCCTCTCTGTAAAATATCAATAAAAATATAGTAAAAATTTTGTTTTAAATGTATGAAAACAGAATAGCACAATTACATTTTAAATAATGGTTCACATTATAGGAAAGAAATGTTTATTGAAATTCACTTTTAATTGAAAGAGGTTTTCCCTTATAAAAAAATTGCTATTTTTATAGATATCTTATTGTTATGGCAACGGAAGTACTAAAAATAATAAAGAAATATCAAAGTTGTTATAGCAACTGGAATTTTAAAAAGCCATGAAGTGTAAAGTGATCAAACATTTACTTGGCTTGAAATGCAACACCTATGACTCAGTTCTCAAAATGAAACTTGAAATACTCATGCTCTTGTCTTTGCCAGTTGTCTCTGTAGTCCAAATTTAAAAACAAAACAACAAAAACTTCAGCAGAATAGTTTAACTATTTTTTATATTCCTTGTATCCCTCCATCATTTTATACATAGTCAACAATGGGGCTTTGATAACCACACGAGATACTGAACTCCATGAGTAGCAAGACATGTTATTACTCAATAAATGCACATTTAATTGAACTATTCAGAGTTTATACAAAATCTGGATTTTTCTGGTCTTCTAACTTGCTCCTTACCTCTAATTTTACTGCTCTGATCGAAATAAAATACACTGAAGATGAAAAAGATCTCGCTGTGAATGTGCTTTGGCCAAATTCCTCCAATTAGAGTTAATATTTTTACTGAAGGATTATTATAAGCTAGGTGCTCAGAGATATTCTGGAACCTCTTCTCATAGAAGTCACAGTCTAGTAGAGAATGAACTCAAGTAGGTCAGCATCACTGGGATATAAAGTGCAACGCGGGATATAATGAGACCAGCAGGAGAGAATTTACAAAGGTCCTATAAGCAGTGGTAAGGTCTTTAAAGACTTTAAATCAGAGAATATCATAAATTGATTATTTTCCCACAGGTGGCTGGATGAAACAATTAAAATTTTAGATTTATGTGCTTTACATTAGAAAATCACGGTAGGTCTTTACTTTCATTTGTTCCTTTCTAATATCTAAAAATCAAGATTCGAATAACAAATGTAGCAAATGGTGTGAACATAGCACATTTCTTTAGTATTTATGAACGGAAGAGAATTGACTGACTGGGAATAGACAGACCCCTATGTATGTATCTCCATGCCCTTTTGCTTTATTTGTACTTTACCCATCTCCTTTTTTTAGTACTAAAAAAAAACAACAACTGGCTATTTTTAAGCTAGCAGTGGTTTATTTCTGTGAACTAGTCAAGACAATTTGAGAAGCTCAGACTGGACTGGGGAGATGGGGAGGGAGCCAGAACATATTTCCCTTAGACCCTGAATGGGAGGGCTGCAGTTCTGGTTAGTGAAGCCTTTTGTTATAAAGTTGGACAACTCTGCAGAGGAAGAATGCTTTCAAAGCCCCAATCTCTTCCCTTACCTACCTCACCCGAAGAAGCCTAATGATGACCACTACTATTTTGATCCTGAGCACAATACAATTCTACTGTCTTTTATTACAGTGACTAACTCTTACTGTCCTTTATTTGAATTATTTGCAAAACCTTGCTTTATTCTTAATTCATGCTTATTGGCATCATACAACAAAATCTTATTTTTGTTAATTTTTATAAAAAATAACACAAGCACTCAAAAATAGCAGTGTCTACAAAATAAATTATTCAATAGTTAATCATTTTAACAATGTAGTAGTTTCTATCCCTGTAGTGCCTGTTTGATTGATTTTATAATAGTTGTTGGATCCCTATTTGTTTACACCACATATAGTGTCTAAATATACGTATATATTACACATTTGATATTTCTTCAACTGGAGTCCAAAGAATCTTTGTGAATATATTGTTAGTAGTACTTTAGTACTTTGTAATTTTCTATTTTTATATCCACAACATATATATATATATAGATATAGATATAGATATAGATATAGATATAGATATAGATATAGATATAGATATATAGATATAGATATAGATAGATAGATAGATACATATATATAAAAATAAAGATATATATATAAAAAAGATACATGACCCCCATAAGCATGCCAAGCTCAAAAAAATCTATATTGTAGCTCTCAGGATCACATTCACACTGTTAGCCCCAACTTAATTTCAGGAAAATAACCTCACCTGTAAAATTAAAAGTAATGTGGTAAGTGTACATATGTATTGATTTTATAGTTTATTTCTATTATATTTCTTATGGTAACAAGAGCTAAAAGTATAAAGAATTTATATTTGACTTTATATTGTCACATATTTAGTAATATTGGAATCGTTTTTATAGTCAATACTGGTGGAAGGGGATTGTTGATTATTTTTTATCCCCATGAAATGGAATGGGATATTATTCAAAGTTCAAAACCCTGACACATATTGTAGTTGAGATTCAAAAGATTTCTTTTAATAATGATGACTAAGAACTATGGCAATACAAGTGAAAGGGATGGCAAAGCTAAAGAAAACCATTTAAACTAGGTTGATAAAAAACTATTAATATGTGAGTCTACAGTGCCCATGGGCCTATGGAAAATATTCAATTACAAGTCATCTAAACAGATGGAAAAAGAGTTATGGAATGATATAATTATTGTAAGAGTCTCATTTACACGTAGTAGTACATTTGGTTTTAATGAAAGTACTAGAGAAAGTCTTGATTATTACCCCTGCCCCCACAAACTTCCACCATCTCCCATTTCCACCCCAAACACTGCATTGCCTGCTCCTAGACCTAGACACTCTTCTCATTTACCTTTCTATCTCTCCTGGAGCCTACATGCAATGCTCCGATCATACATGTTCAGTTCATGTTTGTTGAAAGGATAATATTATTGTTGACCCAACACTTTTGCCCAAAGATCTCATAATACTTTATAAATAGATATTATTGACTTTGCAGCATCATACTACAAATATGATGAAAGAGGACATGTCAACAGAAAAGAACAAAAAAAAACCTTTCTAACCCTCAAACCAGGGATGTATTAAACACAAGATCATTAAGCATCTGTTGCAGGGGCCTAAAATAATTTACTTAGCAATTTAATTCACCAACCAACAGAGGTTTGAGTATATTAACCATCTTCTTCACTAATTTATGAGCTCCTCTGAAAATGTCCTCATTACTATTATCCTCAGTAGCAAGCACAGTGCCTGGCAAATAACACAAGGTCATAATATTTGCTAAATAAATCAAATTGACTGATTTGTGTTCCTCCCCTGCTGAATATCTACACAAAAGATTATTTTATAAAGCTGGAATCTAATCTGGAATAAACAGCAGGATTCTCTTAAAACATCAGAAATTAGAGTGGCTTAAACTCACCCAGAATAGAAAGCTTTTTAAAAGAAAGCTAAAAATATTATACTTCCTCATCATCTTTGGGTCATGTTATGGGGGGATGAGGAAAATGAGAAATCAAGCGACTGACCTACATCTGCCAGGACAACTTTGTTTCTCACCAGACAGTTTCAAAGCTAAGTGGCTAAAGTGATTAGGGAGCATAGGGAACATCTCAGAACATGAAACCTTTGACAGAAATCACTTTTAAGAGACAGAAATTGAGAAAGGAAAGAATAAACCAATTATGCTGTTTTCAAGATATGCCTAAAAGAGGAATGAAATGTTGCTAAGCTGTAAAAGCCAACTAAGAAAATGTCTCTATTAAAAAAGATTAAGGATCAAAGAAGAAAATGTGATTAAAAATTGAATTAAAAGAGTGAAATAGGGATCAGCAATCATTTGGTACTTTTTGGCTAAACAGCACCATGTGACAATGTTTACAAACTCCTGAGCTGGAGGCTACAACTTTGAATGTTCACATACACATACACACACCTATATACACATATCCAGAGACTAAATGTTACCCAAACTTGGCATCTCCATGATGGCAGCTTCAACCAGCAATGTTCTAGATGTTTTCCATGATGACCATAACACAGCCAAAGCTGGAAAAGTATAGGTCTGCAACATGAACTCATTACAAATGTTAAAATCCTCTGCTTTTTCCATCCACTCTCTTACCCATCCCAACTTTCAGGTGCTGAAATAGCCTGTTATGTAAGCAGTATAAAAACAAAAAGATAATTTAAAGAAATACAATTATTTTAAAATTTGAAGTTTTTTGGAAAAAGGATAATTTTGTTCAAAGAAAAGTATTCTTTGGGTTCAAAGCAGATTCTTGTAGGACTTAAATGTGCCAAGAGGATGCCAGAATTGGGTACTTAAAAATCAGAACACTAACACCAAGTAATCCATAATCAGCATTTATGTTAGGAAAAAAGTCTCACAAAATTTTATTCAATACTCAATATTCTGAAGTTACTTCTAGGCTACCAATGAAATAAATCATCTTTGGATTCTTTTGTTTCTTTTATAACATATGAAGTATTACCAGAGTTATGCCTTTTGAATAATATCAAATCTTAGAGTGTTAACATTCTAGTCTTCAGCAGTCGTCATAGAAAGAAGGCATGCAGTAAGATGTATTTGTTATAGAAAACTTTTAGATTAAAAAAAAAGTTTTAGAAAATTTGAGAAAACATATATCAAACATCACTTGTGTGTCTATACTTGTATAACCATAGCCATTTAAATACTTACATATATAAATATTATCTGGGGTCCAAAAGAGCTGCAGAAATGTGAGGAATTTTCCTTATAATAATGGGTTAGAATGACATTTTCCCTAATATCTCCTTTTATAAAATGTACCTCCCAAGCTGAATGTCATTATGGGACTATTTATAATTTAGAGCTTTCTGTCAAGATGATTTTATGCCCTGACATGGCACTGAGTAGTCTGGAAACAGCTGTATGCCCCAAAGGGAAATGAAATTCTTGGTGTTGTTCATGAGTGAAGGTATTAAATATGAAGTATTTCTTATAGAACTTCATGAGAATAATGGTTGATTGTAACACAGTAAAATCATGCCACTGAAACAATAACAGTTATAATAATAAATGCTATTCCATTAATAAACTTCCTTCCTTATAAGTACATGAAACAATCCTATCTAATAAAGAGGGAATATGCTAATTGACTGTCATGCCCTCACAAAGATGGTGGTGCCCACAGCCAATAAGGAGGGACTATGCTGACTGCCATGCATGTCAGGGATGCATGAAAGGGATGTCTCAGATTGAAGATGGTGGCTCACACAGCCACAAGATGGTGGCACCCAGTCACAGCCCCACCAGGGTGCCTGCCTCCGGAGTCCTCCAGTCCCCTCAGCCCCTCAGTCCCCCAGGGCCACCCCAAGGGACGACCAAAGGACGAACAAGCAGGCTGCATAGGGCAACCAGTACAGCGAGAGGGTTAGTGAGGGATGACTACGCTAGCGAGGTGGGCAGTTGGGGACGACCAGGCCAATGGGGAGGGCAGAAAGAGGTGACCAGGCCGACCGGGGGGGGGGAGGGGTAGTTGGGGCAACCAGGCTGGCAGAGGGGAGCAGCTGGGGGTGACCAGGCTGGCATGAGGAAAAGTTAGGGGTGACCAGGCTGGCGGGGGAGGGGGACAGTTATGAGTGACTAGGCTGGAAGGGAGGGGGCTGTTGGGGCTACCTGGCCGACAGCGGAGGGCAGTTAGGAGTGACCAGGCTGGAAGGGAGGAGACAGTTGGGGCAGTTGGGGCTACCTGGCCGGCAGCGGGGGTTAGTTAGGGCAATCAGGCCGGAACACAGAGGCAGTGAAGGTCGATCAGGCTGGCAAGCAGGGGGAGAGGGAGAGCAGTTAGGGGTGACAAGGCAGGCAGGCAGGTGAGGAATTAGGAGCCAGAGGTCCAAGATTGTGAAAGGGATGTCTCAGATTGAAGAGGGCACAGGCTAGGCTGAGGGGACCACACACACCACGAATTTCATGCACCAGGCCTCTAGTTATAAATATAACTCTAATCCTTTGAGCTTCCTAATAAAGTAGATGTATAGCACTATTGCAATAAAAAATTTTTGTCTGTGCACAAAATGGATGTTTAAAACATTTTGAAGAATTTCAAACAATGTACCCAATATCCCTGCAACGCCTTTATATTTGTAAACTTTAATTTTGCATAAAGTGGATTTAACCAACGTAAACAGAATCAAGAGAAAACTAGGTAATATGGGGGGGGATACTGCATTTCTCGAAAACACTGGTCTAAATCCCACCATTAATAAAAGACAATGGGCAGGATAATCAGACTAACATGTTTTTGCTTTGTTTTCTTCTGTTTTACTTATTCCAATTTTTTTAATCCTTTAGAATTAAAAATAGTAGGTTATGTCTAATTTTTTCCTTATACTTGAAGGGATTTTCATAAAAATCCAAGTTTGTGAAGAATTCTAAATACAGCTGTTGCAAATACTCTTCATGTCTCAGGCTCATACTACTGGAAATGAGTGAAGAAAGTCTAGTTAACTTATTCACTGGATGACAGGGAGAAAGTTATTTGACTTCTTCCAGTCCCAAATGCCTAAAGTGCCTAATTTATTAAACAAGGTGCTTACCACATTAAGCGTGCACTAGCAACTCTAGATGCTTTATTTTTAAATTCTTGAGAGCCCTGAAATTTTTATGTTCACAAGGATACCTATTAACAATATTATAAATTTGAGTTGAGACACAAAGATTGTAGATATAGGAGTTACAAAAAACTATTAATAAAGAATAACACATTACCGGGTCTGTTGGTTAGATTTATCTATAGCAAATGCCATAACAAATTCCAATGTAAAAAAATCAGCATGACAAAAAGATTCCCAATGCTGTGGCCGATGACCTACACATCTCAAATAACACTCTTCCTTTCCAAGTGAAACAGGGGGAAAGATGGTAGCAAGTTCTCTAGTATTTGCTTCCCCTTAGTAACAAAGAGAGTTAACCTTTCAGTTCCAAATACTAAATGATAATCCTATTGTTGGTTTATTTTAATTTCATAAAAACCTGCATTACAGTTGTAGGCTAAATTTTTTAAACAATAATAATGCCATTAAAATGTTAATCATGGGCACAAATGAGGCAAAAATATGCTGAGAATGATGCTATATATACAGGTAAACAAAATGCATTCAAGGCTGGAAATCATTCCTGTTTTTATTTCATAGTAGCAATAAGACACTTCAGAAAGAGTGTGATTTGAAGATATGAATGTCATTTGAGCCACTTAGCACCTTTTCCCAGCACTGTTTTATTTCCTATGAAGCGTTCAAAAGGCCAACAGCTGCCCAATTTTTATTTAAAATATGGTTATTACTTATTTAAAGTATGGTTGTGTACATACAGCTGAAATGCCTTAAAGTCTGAAAGGTATATGAGAAAACACTTCTAAAAATCAATACAATGTATACTTTTATCATTGTCAAAAAGCACTGAATAACTAAAGAAATACAAAATGGCATGGACTTGAGGGGAGAAATGAAGGTTAAATCTGCATTTTACAAATGTTAAATGCCAAGTTGAGAAGAATTGAAATGCAGCAGTTAAACCATGAGTACCTGGTATCTGTGCTCATCCCACAGACATGAAGTCTGACAGCAAGGCACAAAAAGGTTATTGTTTTTACACAATAGACAGTGTTCTAAGAGTTCTCGTGTTCTAAGCCAACTACTGAACAAGGCAATTTTACAGTCTCCCTGATAGTGGGTCAGAAAAAGAAAAGGTATATCCTATATTCTTTGGAGGCCATAAAACATAGTCACACATTTTCCTTCATTTATCATTCAGTAACTTCTCGAAAGCCAACTGTATTCAATGCTTTCTTTTTGAAACTTTTTGTTTTGATCAAATATATCTTATCAACTAAAGTGACTTTTCCTTTAGGAACAAGTTATTTATTTCACAAATCATTGGCCTTTGGCCTACATATCTCAAAATAAGTTTTTTTTTTCTCTTTCTAAAAAGAAAGTTTAGTTCCAAACAGATGTCATATATAAATCATAAGTAAAATGAACTATCAGTCTACCTTTTATATTAAACTAGAGGCCCGGTGCATGAAATTCATGCATGGGGGGGACAGGTGTCCCTCAGCCCAGCCTGCACTGTCTCCAATCTGGGACTCCTCGAGGGATGTCTGACTGCTCGTTTAGGACTGATCCTGATAGGACATCCCTCTCACAATCCAGGACTGCTGGCTCACAACTGCTCACCTGCCTACCTTCCTGATTGCCCCTAACCACTTCTGCCTGTCAGCCTGATCACCCCCTGACCACTCCCCTGTCAGCCTGATTGATGCCTAACTTCTCCCTTGCCAGCCTGACTGCCCCTAACTGCCCTCTCCTGCAGGCCTGGCTCCTCTCAACTTCCCTCCCCTGCTGGCCTGATCACCCACAACTGCCCTTCCCTGCTGGCCATCTTGTGGCAGCCATCTTGTGTCCACATGGGGGCAGCCATCTTGTGTGTTGGAGTGATGGTCAATTTGCATATTACTCTTTTATTAGATAGTATAGAGGCCCAGTGCACAGGTGGGGGCCAGTTGATTTGCCCTGAAGGGTGTCCAGATCAGGGTGGGTTTTCCCTTGGGGCATGGGGCGGCCTGGGCAAGGGGCCTGTGGTGGTTTGTAGGCCAGCCATGACCCCCGGTGACCCAAGTATAGGCCCTGGTATCTGGGATTTATTTATCTTCTACAATTGAAACTTTGTAACCTTAAGTGGAGGTCTGAGCCAACAAGGGTGTGCAGGAAGCTTAGCTTCCTCCATTGCCGGGCAAACCCAAGCCTCTTGTTCACTCCATGGCCACAGCCATTTTTGTTGGGATTTACTTATCTTCTATAATTGAAACTTTGTAGTCTTGAGCAAAGGTCAGGGCTGGCCAGGGTGTGCAGGAAACTTAGCTTCCTCCATTGCTAGGGAAACCCAAGCCTCCTGCTCGCTCTGTGGCTACAGCCATCTTGGTTGGGTTAATTTGCATACTCACTCCTGATTGGCTGGTAGGCATGGCTTGTGGGTGTAGTGGAGATATGGTCAATTTGCTTATCATTCTTTTATTATATAGGATTACCTGTAGAAGCTGCTTCAAAATTAGATTTGTGGGTTCGGCAGAAGATAAAGTATAGCTTTTATAGAACTGTGTTCTGTACTAGGAAAGAAGTAAGAGAAAGAAGGAGATAAGAGAAAAAGACTAAAAGAAACCTTCAAAAAATCTCCAAAAATGTTATATAGAAAAATTATTACTTTTTTAATATATTTTATTGATTTTTTTTTTACAGAGAGGAAGAGAGAGGGATAGAGAGAAACATTGATGAGAGAGAATCATCGATTAGCTGCCTCTTACACACCCCCTACTGGGGATGTGCCCTTGACTGGAATTGAACCCAGGACCTTTCAGTCTGCAGGCCAATGCTCTATCCACTGAGCCAAACCAGTTTCGGCTAGAAAAATTATTAAATGTGAACATTTATAATTCATTTTCATTCCAAAGTATATTACTTACCATTTAAACAGTCCCTTTGGCCTAAAAGTCTTTTAAATTTTTTTATTAGTTGATTCATAATTCAAAGTACATGGCACTTTAGAAATAGTATGCAGTTCATTTTGAGATAGAGAAAAAGCAGTTTTACTCAGAACATTTTCCAGGAGAGAATATCCCATACAAATAAGGGCTCTCTCTTTGGATTTCTCATATGAAACAAAGGTAATAAACCTAATTGTCTTACTTATTGCAGATAGTTAGTTGGAACATTACAAGAGACAATATTTATGAAAGATTTTGTGAAAAATGATAAAATATGTCACTATTTTTACCGATAATAATTTAAAATATCTTAAAGTAGATTTTAATCAAAGAAAAATGGATATCTGAGCCATATCATATCATCCTATATAATAAAAGGCTAGTGTGCAAATTAACAGAACAGCCAAATGACCGGTGGCTATGACATGCACTGACCACCAGGGGGCAGACACTCAAACAGGCTCATGGCTGGCGAGCATGGTGGCGGTGGTAGGAGGCTCTCACACTTCAGTGGCAGCAGTAAGGATGTCCAACTGATGGCTTACGCCCTCTCGTTGCCTAAGCTGTCAGTCAGACATCCCCTGAGAGCTCCCGGACTCCGAGAGAGTGCAGGCCAGGTTGAGGGACTACACACACACACACACACACACCGGCGTACATGAATTTCTTGTACCATGCCTCTAGTTTCATATAACTTCCATTAGACTTCTATTTCCACATCAATAAAGGGGACACAGAAATTATTACTGACCTAACTCGGTATTATAGGAAGCTTTCATAGTATAAAATTAAGTATATAGAAAAAACCCTTATAAACTATGAAGGGCAATTTCTATGGACTGAATGTTTGTATCCCACCAAAATTCATATATCGAGAAATTCTAGCCCTGAAAAAGATAGTATTAGAAAGTGGAGCCTTTAGAAGGTGATGAATGCCCTTATAAATTCATCTAAAAATGCTCCCATACCCTTCCATCATGTGTAGACAAAGCAAGAAGGCACATTTATGAAAAGTGGGCCTTCATCTGCCAGTGCCATGATCTTGAATTTCCCAGCCTCTAGAACTGATGAAAGTAAATGTCCGATGTTTAAATGCCACCCAAATTATGTTATTTTGTTATAGAAGACCAAATGAACTAAGACAACTATAAAACATAAATGACCATTCTTATAATAAATTTTATTTTCTCTTCTTAAATTTTTTTTAAAAGTTGCTAACCACCCATAGGCAAGACAGAGTTTATAGTTTAAGCAAAATCAAGTTAACCATGTGCTAAAAAAAAAAAAAAAAAAATCAACACTCTCATAACATTCATAATTTCCAAGAGATAATTCCAAAATTATTTGACAAAAAAGTACAGGAAACTGTAATCCATTTACAAAGGAATAAACAATCAACAGAAGTCAATCTTAAGATGATCCAAATGTTAAAGTTATCAGACAAGAATATTTAAGCAGCTATTATGACTATGCTCATTAATGCAAAGAAAATTATACTTGCAGTAAATAAAAGGAGAAAAAATTTCAGGAGGGAAACTGACAATATAAAATAGATCCAGCCCAAACCAGTTTGGCTCAGTGGATAGAGTGTTGGTCTGCGGACTAAAAGGTCCCAGTTTCGATTCCGCTCAAGGGCATGTACATTGGTTGTGGGCACATCCCCAGTAGGGGGTGTGCAGGAGGCAGCTAATCAATGTTTCTCTCTCATCGATGTTTCTAGCTCTCTATCTCTCTCCCTTCCTCTCTGTAAAAAATCAATAAAATATATTTCTTTAAAAAAAATAGATCCAAATGAAAACTGTAGAATACAAACATACAATAAAAATTTACTTTATGGCCATGGCTGGGTGGCTCAGTTAGTTGAAGTGTCATCCTGTACAACAAAAGTTTGCATGTTCTATCCCCAGACAGGGTGCATATGGGAGGCAGCAGATCTATCTCTCTCTCTCTCTCTCTCTCTCTCTCTCTCTCTCTCTCTCTCTCTCTCCTTCTCTCTCTCTCTCTCTCATCTTCTCTCTAAATAATCCTCAGGGGAAGATTTTACAAAATTTTACTGTATAGACTTATAATAGAGACTCAAAAAGAAAAGGTAGCTCTAGCTGATTTGGCTCAGTAGATAGAGCATCAGCCTGCGGACCAAAGGGTCCAGGATTCAATTCCGGTCAAGGTCACATACCTTGGTTGAAGACTCCTTCCTGTCCTAGGCCCTGGTCAGGGTTCATGCAGGAGGGAATAATGGTTCAAATGATACAGGACCAGCTATGTAATTTGTGGGTGTCAGTGACAAATGAAAATATAGACCCATTATTCAAAACTATCAAGAGTTTCAAGGCAGAACACCAGAAAATTTAACCAAGCAGAGAGCCCTTCTAAGTGTGGGGCCTTATGCAACTGTACAGATTACATTTCCATGAACGCAACTCTGGAGTGATCATTTATTTTCATCAGGAATTATGGATACCAAAAGGCAAGGGACCATCATCTTCAAAATGCTGGGGGGGGGGGGGGGAGACACTGTCAACCTAATTGTGTATATCCAGAGAAAATACCATTCAAAAATAAAGGTACAATAAAGACATTTTCAGAGAAAAGAAAATTACGTTGTTACCAATAGACCTGCACCAAAGTAATGCTAAAGGAATTATTTCAGGTGCAAGAGAAATGAAAGCAGATAAAAATTTGGAACTTTAGGAAAGAATGAAGATAAGTGAAAATAGTTATAAATACCTAGATTTGATTCTTTGTCCTAAATGCATCACTGGGAGGGCTTTAACCAAATCAAAAGAAGTATGCACCCCAATATTCATAGCAGTGTTATTTACAATAGCCAAGATCTGGAAAAAGCCCAAGTGCCCATCAGTAGATGAATAGATAAAAAAGCTGTGCTACATTACACAATGGAGTACTGTGCAGCTATAAAAAAGAAAGAAATCTTATCTTTTTCAACAGCATGGATAGACCTGGAGAGTATTATGCTAAGTGAAATAAGCCAGTCAGAGAAAGATAAATATCATATTCCCACTTACAAGTGAAATCTAATGAATAAAATAAACTTATGTAAAAAAGAGAAACAGGCATGGATACATGGAACAGACTGACAGTTGTCAGAGGGACAGTAGATTGGGAGAAGTGGATGAAAGAAGTGAACAGATTAGTCAAAGAGCATATATGTATAATCTACAGACACAGACAACAGTGTGATTAGACCAGAGGGAATAGGGGGCAGGGCCTGGGTGAGGGTGGGTAAAGGGGTGGGAGATGGAGACATCTGTAATAGCATCAACAATAAAAATAAAGTTAAAAATAAAAATAGAGTTCTCTGGCTATAATATGAACAGGCTAGAGAAAAGTGGAAAGCGGGGTGTGTAAGAAAATGGAAATAGAAAAAGCATTTCAAAAGCCACTGTTGTGACCTTGAAAAATCATGCACCTTAGAATCTAACAACAGCAAAGATGGAGAAAGCCCATGTTTGAATCCTAGTTGCAACATACTGGTATAACCATGCTCTTTCCCACCATACTGGATTATATCAACAAGAAAAAAAATGCACAGTATTTTCTCAATGTATGATACTGGCAGAAGATGAAGCTTAGCTTAAGCTTCATTTTGTCCTGGAAGGGTCCCTAGAAATATGTTCACATCATTATATGTTCACATCATTGTAAAATATGCCCCCCAGAAATAATTATTTCCCTTAAGGAGCTCCTCCCCCTCAAAAGTTTGTATTTGTCAGGCCCAACAAAACCTGAATCCATATTGGATACTCAGACCAAACTAAGTAGATTTATAAGAGAGAGATGAAAGGCATATTAGAAATGAAAACAAGTTAGTTAATAAATCCTCTTAAGCTCTCAGAATAATACTAAACATGTCTTGAATGATGAGTGTCATTTAAAAAGCACTCCCACAAATTAATAAATTCAACTTAATATTTTCTAAATCAGCAATCTCGATTAATATATAGTATGTTCAAGTATGTCTACAGCAGTGATCAAATACATCATGAATAATGAAATCACTTCCTGGAAGTGATTTCTAAAAGGTAAGGCAAATCAAGAGGCTCTTTGGATTAATGTAATTAGCATGCGTCACTTCATTTTCACAACAAAGGCACTGGCCAGGTTTTCCTAGAAAACAGTTTGTCACAGTATCTTTCTGGCTACATCTTCACTCATTACCGAAATGGGGGGAAAAATAATAATTGCCCTCCAATAACCTTAACCTCCATGTTAAGCTACTATCTTCATGATAGAATATTTTTAAGTAACTTGGTTTGCTTAGTAAAGGACTCTTCTCTCAATAAAACCTGGCAGAGGAATGTGAACAGGACTTATCTTCCTTAGATTTTAAATGTGCTCAGTGGAGTAATACAGGAATGAAGATTAATGGAAGTCAAATTTAATTCTTGTTCTTTGGCTTCAAATGAAAAACCTAGAGTCTCCATACATTTTCAGAATTAAAGAAGCGTGAATCAAAAATGAAAGTGGACAGCCAAAACCCAGGAGAGAAAAATCGTTCAGAAAAATCATCTTCTACTTCCTTGATTCTCTGACTTCCCTTCCCTCTTTTCCATCAAATAAAAGCCAAATGTCAGGAGATTTAGGTGTTACATAAAGCATAATTTAAGAAAAAACCTTAAGCCTTATAAGGCAACTGTGTTTAACCCATTTTCATAGTTATCATTTCATATTTATTTATATGTATTCTTTTGATAAGAAATTATAACTATTTTAGTTTTTAAACTATATTGTTTTATCTGTATATCTTTTCATAACAATATAATGTTTAGTAGTAAACTCAGTATTACGATGAAGGCCATCCATGATGATATATAATTTTATAGTAACTAATAAGCTACATTGTGACTTTTTAGTAGATGTATCTTTCTTAACTAATATAATTAGCCAGAAATAATTACATACATTCACTGAACTCATAATCATTTTTTTAAAATTTCAGAAACATTATAGAGTTTAAAGTCTAGTTGCTACTCAACTGTGGTTCATGGAACTAGCAGCAATGAGAACTAGTTAAAAAGGAGAATCACAAGGCCACCCCCACCCCGGGATGTACTGAATCCAAATCTGTATTTAACAAGATCTATACCTGTCCCGAATGCACATTAAATTTTGAGGTCTATACTACCTAGTGTTCATAACAAGAAAGGCAATAGTGAAATTAAAACTGAATATAAATAAAGCATAAACAGATTCTCAAGAATCAACTCAGTGCTTAAATGATTGAATCTGAATGATTTAAGAGAGGTATGGAATTGGAACCTTAGATTGTATTCTAAATTTATACTCTACATGGGATCAAAGTAACACAAGGTTGGCATTTAGTTGCACTGCCATATTTTTATGGAGCTAAGGAATCCTTAAAGACTCTTCGGAGTGCTCCTGAAGTATCATAGAATCATTAGAAAATCTTTACCATTACCAAGATGAGATGTGGGTTTCTCAAGGATGCTTCACTGCTGTGGGCATTCTTAGAGAACATCTCTATCTCCACAATGAAAAGACAGTCATGATTTAGTTGAACCCATTCTCTCAAGTGTTCATATGCCACCAAAGACCCCCTCCTCTTCAAAAATTGTCAGTGATTTAAGATACCACTGAGTTTGGTACAAAGTGGATAAAACTGAGCATCAGGAAAACGTTTCTTCTTATATAGTAAGAAAATCATTCCGTGAAGAGGCCCATAAACAGTATCAGTGGAAATAATAACTACTGCCTTGCTGAATCTGAACATGACCTGTTGCCTAAGGAAAGTAGATGATATGAGTGTCTGGTTTAGATCAGTTCAGCATCAGTTTGGAGGGATCCATAGCTTTCATTCGCATCCATATGAGCACTAACGAGGGTAGGTACTGACATCGGTGAGCACCCCAGACAACCAGCACAAGCCCCGCACATGCCTCAGGATTGGAAAGGCCACCTCTAGAGAGTCTTTAAGGTATCCCTTTTGATAAGCCTGCAGTTTCATCACACTACAAAGAAGAAATATTCTGACTTTATGGTCCAAGCAATGTTCAGTGGGAAATATAACAAAGAGAGTTAGAAATCACAGATAAATTACAGGTAACTTCAGTTTCTATATCCAGTTCTGACACACATCTTCCACTGGACCTTGAGCTTTTAGTTTTCTGCATTAACTGTAATACCAGTATTTGAAATCAAATCGATAAGTCACAAAGGAAATTAATGAACATTTCTAAATCAATTGATGCATTAAATAAACAATGATAAAACTGCAAATAAGGTAAACATTTGACTGAGTTATTAACACAAATCCACATACCCAAAGCACAAAGGAAACCCTAACAAAGAGTAAGCCCAGAGACATAAAACCTGATAAAAACAACTGCTCCTGGCTTTCATACTGTCCTTATTTAAGATACCTGGCTCCCATTAGGTACACCACACGTAATACAGGTTAGTAGCATTTTTGGTTTTAATAACTGTTTCTTTCTTTCTTTAAAGGAACTATAAATCTAACAGCAATATCTCTAACTTTAAAAAACAATTACTTCAAATTCACAAGATTATGTTTGCCCTGGCTAAACATGCATTTAAGTTTGTAAACCTTAGACTGTGCTGTACCCGCAATTGTTTGTACAAAATTTACCTTCTTGAGCTATAACTGATTTGAAATAAAGCTCAGAAAAAACTGATCCTAAAGGGCCACAACTGAAACCAGCTACGTATAAACATACTCAGAGTCTACTGTTTGTCAATAGGTGGGAAGGATACAAGGAAGAGTAAGGTGTAATTCTAATCCTTCCTTGGAATAGCTTCCCAGTTTTATCTTCTTTTTTTAAAAAAATTTTTATTGATTTCAGAGAGGAAGAGAGAGGTAAAGAGAGAGGTAAACATCAATGATGAGAGGAAATCACTGATCGGCTGCCTCCTGCATGCCCCCTATTGGGGATCGAGCCTGCAACCCGGGCATGTGCCCATGACCGGAATAGAATCCGGGACCCTTCAGTCCACAGGCCGACGCTCTATCCACTGAGCCAAACCAACTAGGGCAGTTCTTATCTTCTTAAGTTGTCTAACTACTTCCCTATTTTAGAAACTAATAAAATTCTGTAAATGCATTAAGACAAATATCAAAAGATAGAAAGGAAAATTAACAAAAGCAACATTCGGAACAATTAGTAGTTCATAATCAATTACCACTTGGGAAATTAAGAAATATCTGGTATGTTGAACATAATAGTCATCCAAAAAACACAAACAAGCCTGGAAAATAAGACATTTAATACATATACTTTATAATGTACATACCCTCATGAAATTAAAATACTCTTTCTTATATACTAATTCTCTAAACAGACTTCTGTTAAGCTAACAAAAATGACAATATGATTTAAATAGATAAGTTTACTAATAGTTGCTAGATATTTATGTTTATTTAGATCCTACATAACATATGTATATGTTTGTTTATATTGACATTTACCTACATGCATACCCAAAAATTGTCTACTGGGGTTACATCTAAGTAGCATAGCTAGTTTCAGGATTTAAAAAGCATGGTAAGAGTATAAGTTAAAAATCCTCGCAGATCAATAACAATATTGTAACTCCAAAATTACTGCTATTATGTAAATTCACCTGAAAAAAGTCCATGAAATATCAGATTATCACTACAAAAAAGTCTGGTAGAAATCCTTAAGTTACACCCTTTCAACTGGGACATAAGCAGATAAAGAACATTACTGAAAGCTGGACAGCAAGTAGCTATGCCGACAGTTTCTCTCCATTAAATACCGAGCAGGCAGCTGAAAGCGGTTTCCTTTTTAATTAGAGTTGTTTCCTGATTAATTAGTTCCAGAACCCTTAATGCAAGACTACACTGTGCCACTGGGACGAACAACAATTCTCCTTAGGCTCCGTTTCGTCTTTTCCTGAGAATCAGCTCAATCTGCTTTCTAGTCAGAAAGGGTCTTTCCACAGAAGTTGGTTGGAAAACTGTAGGTCAATATCATCATCAACCCCAACAAGAAAAAAGAGTATTTAAATTGACTAGGGAAACTCCTTCAATTCTTAATTTAAGGTTCTGCTATAGTTTTCTACTTGATTTTTAAATATGTTATAGAAATTAATTTTCCTGTTGACTGCATGATCAGTTCTAAAGAACTGAACAGTACAGAAATTTTGTAAATATACCCAAATCACACTTCAGCTTTGAAACCTTCAAAGTAAAGATCTGAGGTCTCTAGAAAGTAAAGTAAAGAAAGCTATAGAGAATTTGATTAAGTAATTTCTATGAAAAGATGGAGAACCTAAATACCAACTAGATAGATGGGTAGAAAAATTAAGATAAGCTTTCAACTAAAAATTGCCATCTATAAAAACCTAAGTGACCATTCAACCTTTCGACCAGTAGCTGTGACGTGCAATGACCACTAGGGGGCAGATGCTCAACAAACAGGCATGGAAACATGGAACAAACTAATGAATCTCAAAAAGAAGAGGGGAGGGGGAAGGGTGGGAAGAGATTAACCAAATATCTTACATGCATACTAGTGGCCCGGTACATGAATTAGTGCACCAGTGGGTCCCTTGGCCTGGCCTGGCCTGCATGGATTGAGCTGAAACCAGCTCTCTGACATCCTCCAAGGGGTCCCAGATTGTGAGAAGTCACAGGCCAGGCTGAGGGACCCCACTGGTGCATGAATCTGTGCACCAGGCCTCTAGTAATAAAATAAAGTAAAATAAAAATTGGCATTATACTTTTCAAAAAAGAACTCAGTATTTAGAGTTGAAAGGAATTGCTCCCTTTTACATAATTTTTGCTGGTATCAAGGTAAAGGTCATCTATTAAAACATTAAGTAGTTTTCATAAACATAACAGAGATCAGCCTTGTAAAGGATGGAAGTGATTGAGTTGTTCTGACAGTAGTAACAAGTAAAGTTCTCTCTTATAGAGAAGTAAGTATGCATAGCCAAAATATTCCAATTCAGGAATAAAAACATTCTGAGCAACTTTTACCTAGTGTATTCATTATTCATTAGAAATAAAAAGTCAGACTCTATTATGCACATAATAGAAGCATTTCGGGGGGGGGGGGGGGGAATGATTGTGAATCTAGAAAAAGTAAAGATTTAACATAAAGAAAAAAGGAACCCAATAAGCATCAAAACTGTTATAGTACAACTATTCCTTTAAAAGTATGACATATCAAATTAATTACAATGCTTAGTTTGAAACACTCTGTGGAATTAATATTAATTAAATCAAAAGGCAGATTATGGAAAAAAGCTTTAATGTCTGGGAAAAAATGCAGCATCAATAATACCCTTTAACATGGTATTTATCTAATATCTTCTTAAAGAAATTCAAGATATTTCACAACGGAACTACATTACTCTATGGCTGACAATACCTTAAATTTACTCATAGATCATCGTTTTGGGTTTTTTCCATTTGCTTATTTTTCTCTACTTAATGGAAAAAGGAAGTAGGAACTTGGATGTATCCAAATTTGTAACAGGAGACATACTACACATATTTTGGGATCTTTAAGTATACACATTAACAATTACATATCTTCTTCAAAAGCTCTAAAGAAATAGTTCTCTTATAATGAAAAAAAAAATAAGCAAATTAAAAAGACAACTTTCAAGAAAAATAAAGAGAAAGAACTCATTGACATGGATAACAGTATGGTGATTGCAGGGTGGAGGAATGGTGGGTGGAGATGGAAAGAGGTATAGGGGGGATAAATGGTGATGAAAAAATTAAAAATACTAAGAAGAATAACCATAACTTTCAATGCCTACTCTTGAAGGGTGGTCCCTAAGAGCTACTCATTAAGTGTAATGAAAATCTTAAGAGTTGGCCCAACCAGTAGCAACATCCAATGCACCAAGAGGTCACATTCCCAATCAGGTCACATGCCTGGGTTGTGAGCTCGATCCCCAGTAGGGGTGTGAAGGAGGCAGCCATTCAATCATGGATGTTTCTCTCTCTCTTTCCCTCTTTAAAAAAGAGGAAAGAAAGAAGAAAGAAAGGAAGGAAGGAAGGAAGGAAGGAAGGAAGGAAGGAAGGAAGGAAGATTAATAAAAACATTTTTAAAGCATTTTAAATCATGGAGCACTGCCCTGTAGAGTTTAATTCATTTAATTATGCAATAGATATTTATTAAGGACTAGTGCCAGGCCCTGGGGATACAAAGTAAAACAAAATGACAGCCTCTCTAAGATGACACAGTCTCTTCTCTTGTCAGTTTAAAAATCAACTAACAGTCATACAACTAAAGGGCAGCCTAATCTGAGAAATTCACAGGGAACATGAAACCAAGCAAATATAACAATCAATGAAAACCACTTTTTAGAGCTCTGTTTAAAAAGGAAGGCAGGTATAAAGGAAGATATGATGAAGAGACAAAGATATACAAACTGTGAAGAGACACAAAACAAGGAAGAGAAGATATTAAGAGATTCATGATGTAATTAAGCAAGAAGCTGCAAAATGGAACTGGTACCAAAACATGAGCAGAACTATGTAACACACTGGTATAGGGTGGACTTTGGGCACCTGCCTCATAGGTATCTGTTATTTCTCCCTTTTTTAACCTTGGCACGAGTTAGTGGTAAACATATCTAAACATAAATTTGTGTGGAAAAGTAAATTAAAGACAAAGCAAAGACCCTGGAGAAAACTCATCAAACCATATTATACAATCTATCTATGTATATAAAAGGCTAAGCGACCATCCAACCGGCCAACCGGCCAGTAGCTATGACACTCACTGACCACCGGGGGGCAGATGCTCAACACAGGAGCTGCCAAACTTGCAGGCACTTGGCAGCAGTGGTTCTAGGGTGATGCACCCAGAACCAAAGAGGAGGGAGCCTGATTCCATCCTCTCGAAATCTGGGACCCCTTGGGGGATGTCAGAGAGCCGGTTTCAGCCAAATTCCCGCAGGCCAGGTCAAGGGTTCTTACCTGCTGGAGGGACCCCACTCACTCCGCAGATGCCCCAGGTATAGCCAGCCTGGGAGAGACCACTGGAGGTTGGCTCCAAGGTGTGTCCAGCCCGTCTCACCCAGTCCTGCCCCACTGGCACCTTCTAATTAATTTCCTTTCAATATATCTGTGCACTGGGGCACTAGAACAATATAAATATGAATGCTCTAGAAATATGTGCTAATATGATCAGTAAAGTTATTATGAAGTTGGGATCCAGGAGTCACACTGTAATCTCAGGCTCCTGAAAATTTCTGAGATTTAAGAAGAATATAACTGCTTTCCTCTTATCCTTGTCTATGGCCATTAATATAGCTTTTAAGCCATCTATGCTCAACAATCACCCAAAAACCTTCTTTCAAAACAGAGTACTCCTACTCTAATCCCATCATATGAAAATGAAGATAACATTAGAAAATCATCATTTCAACTTACCTCAAAACTACTAACTTTGTTTAAAGGATAATGAAACTAACATTTGTTATGAGAAACAGGACATTATCACTTCAGTATATGAAAATAATTAAGGATATATTTTTAAATGTTTGCAGAAATATGTCAGTACTGGGGGGAAACTTTTAGTTCTCAGATTCACATTTAGTTCTAATTTTTACATGCAGGTGTCAGTACAGATATGATAGAAGATGTAAGAGCTCACGGGATAAGGACTGAGAAAATGTGATTAAAATTCTACTGTGAAAATATGCAAAGATATAATTATGTGGTAAGAAACCATCACCCTTGTTACACAAGAAAAGAGAAAATAAAAGGTACATGTTCTTTTAAAATTTCTTTCAATAATTCTCACTTTCCTTTAATAAAGAATTTCTGGTATATCTATATGTTCAAGGTATTTACATTACAACATAGTAAGTGTTCTTTATTCTCCTTGCCTACCCTATTTTTTTAATTAATAAATTTTAAAGAACTCTAAATCTTCTGGAGAAATTTTTGTAAATTTTATGGCTGCAACAGTAGAAGAGTCCATAGATTTTATACATCCCAATGGTACAGACCCAGCTGGAATAACCCCATTCTATCAAAAAGCTCATTTCCTCAACTAGATGAGGTGCTGACAGACTAGAGAAGCGTGTAATTAGGCAATGCCCTGCCTCTCAATGAAATCTAGTGTTGAGCGTTGGTTGATTAACATACTGCAGTGAATTTTTTTAAAAAACAAACCTTGTAAAGAAAAAGAAGACATCTACCTGACTAAATGATGTTCAGAGTTTAACTTGGTTGCAAAAGCTTATCAAATAAAAAATACATAACTGACACCATATTTTCACTTTTCAATTATATATGCATCTAATGTTATTTGATCATAAGAACAGTGCCAATTTAAGCATTTCCTCTTGAGATTGACCATAACTATAATTATAGTACATTCTAACAAAGTAGAGTAAAAATGTTTCTTTAGCTACTTGTTTTATTAAAAGCCATCTGCTACAATAACGCATTGGAAGACAGAGAGAAGACAGGCTTTATTCTGAGCAGTACCAATAATCTGACCAGATAAACACGGGAAGCTTTATCGTCCATACAATGCTCAAGAAAGCAGAGATCTGCAGAATCTTAAGATGGTTGGGATTTCATTTATATTCCAAAAAGACTTTTGCATCAACTGCCAAAGTAATATTGGCAATTATTGCCCTTTTTGCTCTCTGATAGAGGTTCAAGCACATGCCCTCTGCAGGTTATAAACTTGGCCTTCTTCTGTGCAAGTTTATACTGTTTTATATTTAGCCAATAGAGGGTATTTTTCAGTTCACTGATTTTAAAAACTAATATGCGTCACATCCTAGCACAGAACTTAAACAACAAGTACTCAAACATTTGTTGAGTAGACATTATATTACTTGACAAAATTCTATTACATCAATCCTAGGTTATCAATTAAATATTCTCATATGATACCTTTTTGATACAACATATATTCTGCAGTTCTTCATTTCCTATGTTTATTCTAACAAGTATAAACCTGTATTACATTCTTCCCATTTAGCAAGGGGCAAGAATTGATCCATGGACAGTGGATGTAGTTGGATAACTGGGGTGGGAGTGAGGGAAGGAAAGATTTCACTTTCTAAGACTCCCTGGAAAATCCAACCAAGTCACTCACTGACAGGTGATTCATTACATAAACGCCCCCTTACAATGCACTCCCTCTCCTAGGCTGCTCAGACATATGTAATTCCCACCTGGCTCACCCAAGCAGGGCTGTCACTTCTTCATCTATATTCCACACACATGATTAAGATACCTATTGTACCCTATGTCAGAATATACTCGACCTATCTATGTACAGGCTGGGCTTCCCCCAAAGCTACACTCTTCAAGAGTAACAAGAACTCTTTCCATCTACCTAGCCCTAGAAACCATAGAGAGTGCAGTCATAAAAGATGCTCAGTAAAAATTCTGGGGACAGGTTAGAACAGGTTTAGGTGGGGGAAAGGGGACATATGTAATATGTTCAAACAATAAAGATTTAATTTTTCAAAAAGAGTTACTGAATAAATGAGTGCGTTAACAAGTGAATGAAATTAATGACTGCCTTGCAATTTTGATTTTATCAGACAGTCATTAGGAGTGACTTTTAGAGAATATCATTTGACTTTATAATACACTTGAATATGCATGACCACTAAAATAATAACTCATTAAATCACTACAAAGTCAAGTTTTAGAATTCAAATATTACATGATGTATACCAGCCAGAAAAAAAAGACACACAAAAAAAGACAAATCTGACACTTCATGCTTCTATTAAAAAGATTCTTCTCCATTCCATCAGCTGTTATTCAAATCATGAGTTCTTATGAAAATTATGTGACTGGAAGTTGTCACACATATTAAAGTATAAGTATACACTGACATCATAGCCATTGTCACTATTATCATGTCCATGGTGTAATATCATATTAGTAAAACTAGAAGCTAATCTTGAATACTTACTATGTGCCAAGCACTGTCTCATTTTATTTAATTCCCACAACAATCCCATCATTTGCTTTACAAATGAGGAAATTGGGGCTTAGAAAATTGGGATAGCTTCTTAAGATCACAAATTAATATGTGGGAAGAGTGAGACTTAAATCCAGGAGGAAAGGTTGGTGCTCACTTATGGAGGGTGACCGTGGCTTCAAATTCTAAGCTCGGCTCCTTACTTACTACTAGCGTGGGACCTTGGGCACGTTCCTTACGTGGCGCTTGATATATATGGTAAAACTTGTATCACATATATGAACATACACTGTAGTGTCAGGAGTT
The DNA here is from genome assembly GCA_963924515.1 of Vespertilio murinus. NCBI lineage: Eukaryota > Metazoa > Chordata > Mammalia > Chiroptera > Vespertilionidae > Vespertilio > Vespertilio murinus. The sequence goes on along the minus strand of OZ004719.1, from coordinate 17,404,802 downwards.
CATAAATAATATTTTAATTTTCCCCCCAAAGTCTGAAATCTTGAAAGGTATGAATTAACAAAACCTCTAGCTGCTACCCCATAAGCAGCCATTAAATGTAGTTTGTTATTTATATGAAAAAGGGATCTGACATCCAGAATTATCACCTTTGCACATTTTTGCTCAGATAGCCCAATCAATAAAAACTTTTCTAAGCATAAACTTCTAATATATTTCTTTCAGTATTTATTTTTATTACACACCAATACTACTGTATTATATTGTTATTTTTTTAACATTCAATCTCCAAATTCTCTGCAACTATTTGTACAAATTTAACCATATTTGAAATTACTGATTTCAGATTTTTAAGTAAGAAGACATAAAGAGTTTTTATAATAACACACGTGTAGTTTTCAGTGGCAAAATCACAAAGTGGTGTTTAAATTGCCAAATATGTCAAATGCCATTCTCTATAATGAGTTTATTTCCACAGCAAGTACTCTGTCATCCATCATCATAACATTATTTCTTACTTGAAGGGATAGATCAGTGTTTTTTAAACATCTTGCTATTAACACCATGTGACAGCAACTTTTCAAAGCGTTCATCCATCCTATGAGTTAAGGTTAAATTAAAGCTAGACATCTTATAAACCCACATAATCAAGCACATGTAAACTGTAAAAAACTGTAATATTCTGAAAGTGAACATATGAGTGTCAGCACCACTGTTATTCAGCTGCAAGGCGTGGAAACCCCTTCTTCTTTCAGATCACTCCTGAACCACATGGGACAAGTGGACATTGGGCCCAAGAACCTAGTGAGATCTCAGCACCACAGCACAGCAAATATCAGCATAGCAAATACCAATATAGCTTCATATCCTTGTGTGTTTGTATTTTAAAAAATATATAAATGAAACTTTAGACATCATCCTCAGGGATCATGCACATGCCACTGTAGAAAACATTAATCATAAAAGATGGTTTAAAATCTGAATTTAGTGGTGGCTGAATATCCTAGATACTCAAAAATATTTGTGGAAGGGAGGGCGCAAAGAAGAAAGAAAGTGAAAAAGGAATTAGAGGAGTTAAGGGATTATAAAAGTTGATATATCCTGATGAACAATGTCTTAGTTATTAAAAAAAATCACATTTATGAATTTAACATTTTTTAAAGTTGCTATTATTTTAAAATCTATGTTTTAGAGTAGATTAAGAAATTAGGAGCTGAGACCTACCAAGATAGTCCAGGATTGAGAATGACCTTGACCATGTTCTAAAATCAGCCTTTTAGACCTAAGCAAAAGAATCCACATTGAATCCAGGGGCTCTGATGGGGGCAGCTGCCCACATTATCGAAGTGCAAGATCACTGAGGCACAGAAGGCCTTTTAATTTCACTTTAAGTTAATTTGATTTTAAAACTATACTAGAAGCCAAGTATATTGTGAACAAGTATAACTACATAAATCTTAAACAACAACAAAAAAGGGTTACTTTATTTCACTTAAAATATAAATATATTCCAATTTAGTAGATAGTTATTATAAAGTCACTAACAGGAAAAAATGAAAGCCAAGGCATAAAGTGTTCGCCGCTGACTATGGCGTATCCAGCAAGGGTTCCAAACAAAAGACAGAACTGTTCAACGCACCCCACAGATAGCATTTTGAAATAGGTCCAAAGCATTATTGGATTTACGTTCAAATGTTGTCCAGGAGCATAACATGAAAATAGCTCCCTACCTTTGTGATGAGAAGTCGGTATTTATCCAGCATTTCCTGGTTGTCATGGCAGCCTGCTAACAACTGCCATACCTCTGCCCTCAGAGCTTCAGGGACGCCACTCTTCACCAGCATGAACAGTCCTTTCGGGCGTCCACCAAGGTTATTGTGCCTGAGAAAAACAAGAAAATAAAACATTCATATACCCTTCACCACTGCTGAACTGCTGTTGTTATAAAAAGTATGTTAATAAGTTTACATAAAGTATAAGCCTGGGTGAAGAGCATGAAATAATGACAGAGTTTATACTCTATGATGTCTTTGACTATATTCCTTGATCTTATCTTCTTTATTGGTGAGCCATCTAATTCCACCATCAAGGAAAGGTTTTTCTTCCTCTCATTTACTTTTTTATAAATCACTATGAACTTACTCATTATAATGAGTGTATTAACTAAATATTTGTAGGCAGCATTTCAAGGCACGAAAAGAACCATCTGGATCTCCTGCGCTGAATGTATGGCAAATTGGCTAGGTGTGTGCATGGCAGGGAATGGAGGAAGTGACCCTGAAACCGAAAGCGGATCACAGGCTCAGGATCAACATGCCCCCAAACGCCCAAGAAGCCGAGAGGCCAAAGAATAATGCAGACAAGTCCAGCTTGTCAGTTTAGAGTTTTAACAGAGAACTTACCTACAGGAATTCAGTCCCGGGCACCAGCAGGACAAATGGATCCCAGCAGCATTCACCACCCCCCAAACTATCTGTTTTGTGCCCTCTAAGTGATGAACATATGTGTTCCAAAAGGAAAGTAGGGTAATGGGTGGACAGAGAGACCAGATACCAGGGGTCCAGGGGCCAGGGTGAGTTAAATATTGAGAATGCCCCATCCTCCATATTTGATCAAGCTTGATTTCTAATTGGGTTCCTTATCTTCCACACCCCCTCTAATGTCTGAGCATGCTGATCTGTCTTCAGCAAGAAACTTTTTAGGTCAGTTTAGCCAGAAACCCACGTTGCCCCTGAGGTTTCTGCTTAGTAATTTTCCATCCATTCACCTCCACCTTGCTCCCTGGCTGTAAATTCACACTTTTTTTTTCTCTGTATTTGAAGTTGAGCCCAATCTTTGTCCCCCACTGCAAGACCCACTTCAGTGATCCCTATATCTGTATCAAGGTAGCCCCGCCCCCTTTGATGAAGTCTACCTGTCTTTAAGTGCCATGAATAGTTTTATTTTAACACTAACTCAGGGCCATCTAAATTGAAAACTGTTCGTCATAAAATAATAGGGACAACACTAAATAAAATCAGTAAAAACATGTGAAATAAATTTAGGTTGGTAAACAATAAATTAACTTCTGGATATAATATAGGGAAAAACTGAAAAATTTTTATGATGGACTAAAGAGATTGCTGAACATCCTTTCAATGGAATGCTGGAGCTTCCGAGAATTATCTGATGCCATAGAGGTGTATTTATTTGTCTAATAGGCTAATTCACAACTCTCAGCAAACAGAAGATAACATGTAGAAAACTGATAATAATGCAAAAGTTTTTTGTACCTAGCTATTCAAGTGATTCCTGTTCATACAATGCAAATGGATTGTCAGGTGGAAAATACAAATCTCTAAATAAAATCCTCATTTTTATTGGTTCTAATATCTTATTGGTTCCCTATAAATTAGTGAGCTAAACAAATTCTGAGATGTGTTATTTTTATATTTGTACATGTATGATAAATCAAATTTTCTTTGCTTAATAAAGGCGAGGCAGCAGGCCCTCTCTTCCTCTTAGGGTTTCTCCTTACAAACATAATAGGCTCAACACTTCGGTTAGGAATTTGACAAATCTAGTCTCCAGATTTTACAATGAAAGTCATAAACCTTCCAACCCTTGGATCTATAAAGACACATCTTCAAATTAACTCAGGAGTCTCTTGGGATATGTATAGGTGATCATGATAAAAAAACATTCATTTGACTCTTAAAAGTAGTTTAATTGTTCTTATACTTTATTGTACATTTTTTTAAATGTTTCTGTAGTTTCTCCTGGACTACATGTAGGTACACAATCTGATATGTATACTCAATTGAAAAATAGTGTTTTCCATATGTCTACACTGACATGGCAGAATCTTTTCATTGGCAAGATTATTTATTTTATCAGCATATGACATCATGATTATCTTTTTTAAAAACTTAATTATAATAAATATAAACAGAGCGCCTTTTTGATAGTTCCAGATTAAAAAATCCCAAAATGTAAAGCAATATAGTCAGAAAGAATAAAACAGACTGAGTTTTAGTTTATAATCAGTGGTGAAATAAGTATTTCTAAACTCTACAGCCCCTTTTTGTGTTAACTGTCATAGTAGAGAAAGAAAATATAACCCTTTTATAATGCTATTTATGTGTGTTGGCATACAGCATAAAACTGACTGCCCTGAGCAATGTTATGCCTGGAGAAATAATAAGGCAAATATGTCTTTCAAAAGTAAGTTATATAAGACCATACTAGGGGAAGACAAAGAGTATTTCTAAATTTTAACTTTTATGCTTTAAAAAAATTCATTAAAATGTTAAGATATATGAACACATATTTTAATACAATAAATTATATATATATATATATATATATATATATATATATATATATATATATATATATATATATATAAAAGATATAATATGCTAATTGGTCCTAATGGTGTCCACGTGATGACTGGTCAACAAGCTGCCTGCGCACAGGAGCTGGTGGGCGTGGATAGGGGCGGAAGTCTTGCCCAGTGCTATCCTCACACTGTCTTGGAGGCAGAGGCCACTCCCAATGGAGGCACATTCAGGCAGGAGATGGTGGGTGGGGGCACAGATAGAGGCACAAGTTGAGCAGGCCCAGAATGGACTCGGACATTTTTTTCTGGTGAAAGGACTGAAGTCTGTATTCATGAAAACACCTTGGCAGCTGCGGTGGCTGGCAGTAGCAACAGCAGCGGAGTGATGGGGCGGTGCCTTCCCCTGATCAGCCGGATTGCTTCCTACAGAGGGAGGCCAGACTGTGGCTTAGGCCTGGTCCCGTAGGACATCCCCTGAGGACTCCCAGACTGTGAGAGGGGGCAGGTTGGGCTGAAGTACCCTCTCATCCCCAGTGCACGAATTTCATGCACTGGGCCCCTACTACAATATAAAATCTAACTAACTCAACATCAATTATGTAAACATTTTCAATAAGAAAAATAAATGTTTACCATCTTCCTAGCAATTCTCCCCAGGAATACAGGATCTTCTCAGGACAATCCTTAGATACATCACCTGTTCCACTTGAGAGTTCATTATCACTTTCTGCAGGAAAAACACAAAAACAAAAGCAATAAACATTATGAAAAAATGAATTCAGCAATGCAGCAGGATATAAAATTAACACCTAGAAAACAATGGCATTTTTAAAATATATTTTACTGAATTTTTACAGAGAGGAAGAAAGAGAGATAGAGAGTTAGAAACATTGATGAGAAAGAATCATCAATCAGATGCCTCCTGCACACCCTTACTGGGGATGTGCCCACAACCAAGGTATATGCCCTTGACTGGAATCCAACCTGGGACCTTTCAGTCCGCAGGCCAATGCTCTATCTACTGAGCCAAATCGGTTTCGGCAACAATGGCATTTTTATACATCAATAATTAACTCCCAGAAATAGACACAAACAATCCCATATACCATTGCAACCAAAAAATTAAGATATTTAGGGATAAACTTGGAGCAAGGAGGTAAAAGACCTGTATCCTGAAAATTATAGGACGCTGAAATAGAGATAGAGAAAGAAATAAACAAGTAGAAGAATATACTGTGTTCATGGATTGGTAGAATTAACATCATTAAAATATCCATACTACCCAAAGCAATCTACAGATTCAAGGCAAACTCTATTAAAATACCAACAGCATATTTCATAAATCTAGAATAAACACTCCAAAAATTTATCTAGAACCAAAAAAGACCCCCAAAAATAGCCACAGCAATCTTGAGAAAAAACAACAAAGTTGGAGGAATCTCAATACCAGATATCAAGTTATACTACAAAGCTACTGTCCTCAAAACAGCCTGGTACTGGCACACGAACAGGAATGTGGATCAACAGAACAGTGACCCCAGAAATCAACCCAACCCATTATACTCAATTAATATTTGACAAAGGAGCCAAGAGCATACAATGGAGTCAAGACAGTCTCTTCAATAAATGGTGTTGGGGAAACTGGACAGGTGCAAGAAAAAAAAATAAAACTAGACCACCAACTTATACCATACACAAGAGTAAGCTCAAAATGAATAAAAGACTTAAATGTAAGTCGTGAAACCATAAAAATCTTAGAAGAAATCATAGGCAGCAAAATCTCAGACATTTCTCGTAGCAATATGTTTACAGCTACATCTCCTAGGGCCAAGGAAACTGAGAAAATAAATGGAATTACATAAAAAATAAAAAGCTTCTGCATAGCAAAAGAAACAATCAGCAAAATTAAAAGAGAGCCCACTGCATAGGAGAACATATTTTCCCGTGATACATCCGATAAGGGGTTAATTTCTAAAATATACAGGGAACACAAACAACTTAATACAAGGAAGACAAACAATCCAATTTAAAAATGGGCAAAGGATTTAAATAGACACTTTTCTAAAGTGAGCATATAGAAGGTCAAAAGGCATATGGAAAAAGTTCAAAGTCACTAATCATCCAAGAGATGCAAATTAAAATGCCAAGAGATTCACTTCATACCTGTCTGAATGGCTATCATCAACAAATCAACAAATAAGTGCTAATAAGGATGTGGAGAAAAGAGAATCCTAATACACACTGGTAGGAATGCAGACTGGTGCAGCCACTGTGGAAAACAGTATGGAGTTTCCTTAAAAAAAAAAAAATGGAACTCCCATTTGAACCAGTGATCCCACTTCTGGGAATATACACTAAAAAACCTGAAACACCAATAAGTAAGAATGCATGCACCCCTATGTTCACAGCAGCACAATTTACAATAGCTAAGATTTGGAAACAGCCCAAGCGCCCGTTAGCAGATGAGTGGATAAAAAAGCTGTAGTACATCTACACAATAGAACACTACACAGCTGTAAAAAAGAAAGAACTCTTACCATTTGCAACAACATGGATTGACCTGGACAGTATTATGCTAAGTGAAATAAGGCAGTCAGAGAAAAATAATTATCACATGATCTCACTCATGTGGAATCTAATGAACAAAATAAACTGATGAATAAAATAGAACCAGAGACATAGAAGCATGGAACAGACTGACAGTTTTCAGAGGAAAGGAAGGGGTTGGGGGTTTGGGGGAAGTGATTAACTGAAAAATTTATATGCATGTATGCATAACCCATAGACTCAGACAACAGAAAGGTGAAGGCCTGGAAGGGGCAGGTAGAGGGTGGAGGGGTCAATAGAAAAAAAAAACACACACACACACACACACACACACACACACACAAACAAAGGGAACATCTGTAATACTTTCAACACAGAAAGAAAAAGAAAATATGCAGCGGTATCACCACAACCAGAATGGGTACATGACCAGCACAGTGGTCACTGCCATCTTTTAGTCTGAATCCTAATCACTAAGTTGGCAGCGGAGGTGAGTTAGGGGGTCAGCATACAAGTGCTCCTAGACACGAGGGTTCTGAACTTCGCAGACCACCTACCTGTGCCTATGGGAATAAAGTCCAGAGGACGCACTTCGCAACACAGAGAACAGCTACAAAATGTTGATGATAGTCCCAGACGTGTACATGTTCAATAAAAGTTAACCCCAATTATTACTATTAACACGTCACGGCAGCAGTCTCCAAGGACTATCACAAAAATAAGTGCCAAGGTCTGTATACTTTTAGGCACCTTATAAACCTTAACACCACTGACAAAGCGTAGGGTCTCCAGATTTCACTAGAGGTCAGTGTCCAGAATATTTACATTTCTTCAGTCAGATGAAGCATGATTAAGGTGTCTTAATCTAGCATAAGTACATGTGATTCGACTTATGATCATCACGCCAAGAAAAGTAGGTCCTGGTCAAAGAGGAAGCAGGCTTGAGTGGCCCAGTGTGACAGAGAAGGCACCGGTGAACTTCTGGGAGGAGGGGAGAGAATCCTAAGGGAAGGTAAATTCCCTCCCCTCAAATTAGGGTTATTTCTGATGTCCTAGGAGTTTTGATCTGTATATCCATGGTATGCTGGGATCCCAAAACCTTATATACCTCTCAACAGATAAAAATCCAGAAGGTATGGGTCTGAGTGGAAACGAAGAGGGGTTTTTCATGATTCCTCCCCCACACTATAGCAAAAGCAATGCTCACTGTCATCCTGACGCCCCTTTAGACTAGCATGCAGGCAGATGTACAAACCTAATGAGATGTTTAGAATTTAACTGTAGGTCTTATGAAATATTAAATCTCTGATAGGAAGAGCAATATAAATGAGGTTTAACCGTCATATAGACACTTATAAAATTAATATTTGCTACCTAACAAACATATAAAAAATGCTTAACCTCACTTTGTAATCAGGGAAATTAAAATAAAATGAGACACTACTTGTCCCTAATCAGAGTGGTAAAGATTTAAAAGACTGATAATGTCTGCTGTTTGTGAAAGCACAAAGGAGAGAGGGTGTGAGGCGGGCATACATTTGCAGTCTTTCTAGAGAGCAATTTAGTCATCCCATCAACAACCAGATCCGGCACAGCTCAGGAGATCAATCTAGACATCCGTGTGTGTGCATCGGAGTATATGCACAAGGAAGCCTATTCTTTACAATATTTGCTATAGCAAGAAAGAAAAATGGAAATTGCTCTTAAAACCCTCAAAGGAGAAATGTAAATGTAAATTAAGCTATATTCATGCCAAAGAGTACTAGTAGTATATGCAATTAGAAAGAGTGAGAAATCACTTAATGAAGTGTACACAGTAAATTGTTTAATACAAGTTGCCAAACAGGATATACACGATGTTCCTTTTAGAAATGGATACCTATTTCTCCTGAGAATTAGAGTTCATGGACAGTGGGGGTCCATTTCATATCTATTTACATTTATAAACATTAAAATAAAGTAGACTTCATATTTTGTGTGTGTTTGTTCTCTGAGTAATGCAAAGCTGCTTATCTACCCAAATCATAAATCTGTGACTGGCTTTACAGACAGTTTTTCAATAGTTTGGTTAATTTATTTAAATGTCCCAAAGATTTGATTAAATAAATGATTTTCTCAGTCAAAAAACATTTTAGTTGATTTGTGTACTTGGAAAAACTGAAATGACAAACCTATCAACAATATTTTCTAGGGAAAACCAGAACATTATTATTATAAGTTTATCTCAAAGAAAAATTCCCTTGATGTTTTTTATTACATTATGTTCATCATTTGTCAACAACAATAATTATTTTAAGAACTCCAGTCTGTTTCCAATCAATCTCCTCCTTTTATTAGGCTAATATTTAAAATACTATTGATAGCCGAAACCGGTTTGGCTCAGTGGTAGAGCGTCGGTCTGCGGACTGAAAGGTCCCGGGTTCGATTCCGGTCAAGGGCATGTACATTGGCTGCGGGCACATCCCCGGTAGGGGGTGTGCAGGAGGCGGCGGGTCGGTGTTTCTCACTGACGTTTCTAGTTCTCTATCCCTCTCCCTTCCTCTCTGTGAAAAATAAATAAAATAAAATATTTTAAAAATAATAATAAAAAATAAAATAAAATACTATTGATATGTCATTGTTAATAAAGTTTTATCTTCTTCTTAGCATAATGGATCTAGATAATCTTTTCAAACACATGCTTTACTAAACCATTTAGTAAAATATAGTTACACATAAAAACATTAATAGAGAGATAAATAAAATCATGTTGATTCTATATAAAAACTGTATGGTATTTAAACAGTTGCACTGACCTTTCAAGTACAAAGGTTACTTACCCATCATTTAAAGGTCAGCCATACTATCAACAAAGACATTTATAAAATCAAATTAAGCCTTCCAATCTTCAAAAAAGAATCCCTGTATAACTTTATTTATAATACTAGAGATCTAGTGCACAAATTCGTGCATGGGTGGAGTCCCTCGGCCTGGCCAATGATCAGAGCCAATGGGGGCTGCCCGGCAGGGGGAAGGAGTTGGCTGGCGAGGGGAAGGGGCTGTGGGAGGTTGGCTGTGGGAGCGCATTTACCACCAGGGGGCAGCTCCTGTGTTGAGCGTCTGCCCCCTGGAGGTCAGTGCACATCATAGCAACCAGTCATTTGATCATTCAGTCACTTAAGCTTTTATATATATTCTAGTGGCCCAGTGCACAAAATTCGTGCACATTAAAAGAGAATTAATTAGAGGGAATATTTTAATATTACTATTTGCCCTTTCTCTATAAAAGAAGTGTCAGAGATGAAAGGAAATTAGTAAAATGTATATGGAAATAATGTATTAATGTATTAATTAATAACAACAAAATGATATAACAACAAATTCATGATATAAAAACAATAAAAATATATGAAAACAATAAAAACATGATATAAAAACAACAGTGATGCAAACAATGACTGATAACGTGATTAAACTTATTCTAATATCTCCCTGTGTACCACATTAAGAGTAAAAACACTTTCAGCGTGCTTAACTAACTTCCCTTGTGATGAATTATTTACAACTTTAACTGTAACATCACATGCTCTTTCAACTTGAGAGAAAGTAACATAAAACTGACCATGTTCAAAAACGGGTTCAGTAGAAATATTTGTACTCTGTCTAGAGTTTGTCCTTGTTGATTTATTAATAGTCATCACAAATGTTAGCATCACAGGAACCTGTCGTCAAATTAATTTAAATAGAAGGCTAGTGTCAGATGGGGACAAATCAATTCTTGGAATCAGAATAACCTCTCCCTCTGTAGATCCTGTTAATACTTCAGCTTTGATCATGTTAAGTCATAATATTTTTATAATAAATCTAGTACTATTACAAAGACCCCATTTACTATTAAGATTTCTCAGTAGCATGATGATTGCACCCACTTTCAATTTTAATTTATGACACAGCATTCCCAAAGGAGTAATACTGTTAAGAAATTTGATGGGAAATTTTTCCTTTTCAGCATCATCTTGTTGAATCAATGGAATCATCACTCAAACATGTGTAAAAATCTCCACCAAGTATATCCAAAATTTCTTCATTTAATTTTTGAATGTGCTCATTTTTTAGACAAAAAATCACACATTTAGATTTTTTTTTAATGTTATCTATAGACTAGAGGCCTATTGCAGAAAGATTCCTGTATTAGGGCTTTGTGCTTTCCTCCCTTACTCTCCGCCTGCTTCCATCCCTTCTCCGTAGCCCTGCCTGCTTCCCTCCAGTCTCCACAACCCTGCTTGCTTCTCTGCAGCTTCACTCCCTTCTACAGAGCTTGGCTTCCTTCTACATGGTCTTCAGTCTTCGCTCTGCACCTAGATATGCAAATTAACTGCCATCTTGGTTGAGTTAATTTGTTCCTGATTGGCTGGTGGGCATAGCTTGTTGACGTAGCAAAGGTACAGTCAATTTGCATGTTTCTCTCTTATTAGCTAGGATATACTATTTTCAAAGGTAGCTTCAATAATAGACCCATTACAAATCATTTCACAGGGAATTTCAATAATATCCATTCCTAAATGAAAACTGCTATCAAGTTTGTCATCTCCAAGTTTTACTAACCATTCACTATAAGCAGAATCATCTGATCTCATATTTGTTTTAAGACACAACTTTCTGAAACATCCCCAAACGTTACAGTATTTTAAGCTCATGTGTACTATTGCTGATCTCATACATGCGGTACAATACTGAGACATTGTCAAAAATTCCCTCCGAGAAGGAGAACTTTCCCACCAAATGTAACATCCAAATTCATAATTTCTCTTAGTAATCTGCCTATGGCATTTATAGCATGACTGGATGCCATGGTGCATTCATCAATGAGAAGTTGGGCCTTTTTAAGGGTTTTAGCAACTTCACTCTTTATGTCGAGTCTAGAAATTGAAGTTTAATTTAATGGAATTGGTAATTTATATTTGGAATGAACAGTTCTTCCACCAAGAAGTAAATTTGCAGCAATTCCTGTAAACGCTGTGGGTAAAACAGTACCACCATGACCTCTAATATAATGTATTAAAACTCTATAAAGATATGTTTTTCCACTACCACCTGGACCATCCAAGAAAAAGCATTTGGGGTGTACAGTTTGATCTTCGATGGCTGAAGTTATAGTCTGAAAGGCAGCTTCAACTCAGCGCTGGGCGGGGATGCATGCAGACAGCGCCATGTCCCAGGTCAGAAACACAGGCAGGAAGCTTCACCTCAGCGCTGGACAGATACACATGCAGGCAGCGTGATGTTAGCACTGGGCAGGCCTGCATGCACCTCCGCTGGGGGCAGAAGTCCCCACCCCCATCCCCGCCCACCAGCTCTAGTCATGGTAACTAGGACACCTTGACTGGGACACGGATAGGATCAATTAGCATATTAACTCTTTATATATATAGATAGATAGATTTGAGGCCCTGGTGCATGGATTCCTCCCTCAGCCTGGCCTGCAGGGATCAGTGGACCTCTGAGCCACCGCAGCCCAGCCTTACCCACCAGCTCGTCGGACTCCAGCCCACTATCCGCATGGATCATGCACAGCGTGAAGTAGTGCAGGGAGTGGCAGTGGCCAGGAAGGAGCCCAAGCCTGGGCTGGGCCCTGTGCCTCTCTGCTTCTACCTCTGCCTCTACCTCTGCCGCCACTGAGGCATGCAGGGGGAGTGTCGGAGGAGAGGCTTGCACCACTGCAGCTGTGCTCACCAGCCATCCGCCTGGCATCTGGTACCCATCTGTCAGCTGAGCAGCACTCCCGCTGTGGGAGTGTACTGACCACCAGGGGGCAGCTCCTGTGTTGAACATCTGCCCCCTGGTGGTCAGTGCGCATCATAGCTACCAGCTGATCGTCCAGTTGTCTGGTTGTCTGATCACTTAGGCTTTTATATATATATATATAGATGACAGCTTTATATGTAAATATGTAAGATTTCTATACATTTGAAATATAGTTCAATAAGACAAAACAAAAAAGCATCAGGTCATGAGATGATTATTTCCCTTAAAAAAGAAATAAAGGAATTGACAAAACTGGTTTGGCTCAGTGGATAGAGTGTCGGCCTACGGACTGAAAGGTCCCAGGTTCGATTCCAGTCAAGGGCATATACCTTGGTTGCGGGCACATCCATGGTGGGGGTGTGCAGGAGGCAGCTGGTTGATGTCTCTCTTATCGATGTTTCTGACTCTATCCCTCTCCCTTCCTCTCTGTAAAAAAATAATAAAATATATTTTTTTAAAAGAAATGAAAGAATGAAAACTTGTATTATCTCAAAACTTTAGATATCAAAGATTCTTCCCCTTGATTCCCAATTATTCTATGGATTAAATTAAGTTAGGAGAATGGGATTTTACTGAATAGTAAGGAAATTCCATTTCAGTAAAACTTCAAGAATTTCAAATAAAAACTTGGTATATAATGTGAAACTCTGAATATTGATGAGAAACATGAGCTTTCACCCAAACTTAAGGTAGCACCAGCCCCAGGGCTAATCCAAGATTTTGCATAACATATTTTACTTAATCCAACCTCCCTCTTATCTTCTAATATCCTTTCCTATTTAGCCCTTGTTGATAGGGGAATTACAAAGGTAGCCTTTTAATAATGTCTCTAAGATAAATGATACATTAATCTTAATCTCTATTTTTCAAGAAATTTGAAGCATGAAGCCTGGCAAAGAAGCATCACATTAGCTGGCAATCATGAGAATTTGGGGTTGGGAAATGTGATGCATTTAATCACACTGAAGTTAGAAAGATGAGGAAGGACAGCTGCGTGCATACTGGAATGACATGAAAATACCACTAATTAAGAAAGAACTAGGGATAACTTTCTATGGGGTACTAGTTAATTTAAAATTAATTTTCTAACTTCTGAAATGAATATTTTTAACAAATTAGAAAAAATATATAAAGGGAAACATGATCCCTTAATTCTTTTTATATATATTTTTTTATTGAATTTTTTTTTTACAGAGAGGAAGGGAGAGAGATAGAGAGTTAGAAACATCAATCAGCTGACTCCTACTAGGGATATGCCATAACCGAGATACATACCCTTGACCGGAATCGAACCTGGGACCTTTTAGTCCACAAGCCAATATTCTATCCACTGAGCCAAACTGGTCAGGGCAATTCTTGATAATGAATCTTTACATTAATGCTTCAGAAAATATAAATAGTATATCTACAAAGAACTAAATAAACCAAATTTGACACTAGCATAAAAACAAAAATACCAAAATAAGAATAATAATAATGATAAAAGAACAGCAAAAATAACCAAACCTATAAAAGCTTAATAACCAAATAGAAGCATTTTTAAATCAATACTTAACTCTTTTCTAAATGCATGTAATATAAAATTTACAACTCATATTTACTATAGTCACAATCTTATATTTACCATAAAGTTAAAACTTAAACTTTATGTAATATATTTATGTTTCTTAAACTTTTGGATAAATTTGTCAAGGTTGATTTTCTTTCTTTTTTTTCTTTTTTTAAAATATATTTTTATTGATTTTTTACAGAGAGGAAGAAAGAGGGATAGAGAGTTAGAAACATCAATGAGAGAGAATCATCGATCAGCTGCCTCTTGCACACCCCCTACTGGGAATGTGCCCAAAACCAAGGTACATGCCCCTGACCGGAATCGAACCTGTAACCTTTCAGTCTGCTGGCTGACACTCTATCCACTGAGCCAAACCGGTTTCGGCCTCAAGGTTGATTTTCTTACCAAAAATTCTACATCATATTAACACTGAAAATCAATCCTCCCTGAAAAAGCTTATATAACAATATAAAAGCTATATTTATGATAATAAGATGTACTTTTTCTATTGGATCATCCATTTATGATGTTCTGAATTAAGTACACATTTGGGAGTTGTCAAAACAACCAAGAGTACAGTCTTAGCCTGCAAATTACCAAATTGTTTAGGCACACTTAAATACTAAATGAGAAAGATGGATGTCTATCACGAAACTTATCTGAGGAAACACTAACTCTAGCATGCTTCTCTTTTTTTCTTGCTACTTCTCATATTTACTTTCAAACATATTTTCTATGGGGGAAAAAAATCAACTCATGAAACTTGAAATGTTCTAAGATCATTTCAAAAACCAAGAAAAAAAATCCTTTAAAAAAAATAGCATAGCCAAACCAAATACAAAAACAAAAAAATGCAGGATATACTAAACATAAAAGGTACAACCAAGAGTAAAGCTTACCTATTATTACTGTGAATCTGGTATTTTACAATTAAGCATGTATCCTAAAGGAGGTCATACTGTATTCCCCATCTGTTGCCTTCTTGTAACTTACTATCCATGTTACAAGTAACTAAATACAGCAGGTCCTCGAATAACATAGCCTTATCGCTCAACATCATTTTGTTATATGTTGATGAGATGCCATAGGAACTCAACTCTCCTTTATAGCAACTAGCCCATGGTAAATTGGTTTCATTATACATCGTTTCGCTTGAAGTCACAAAACCTATCAATGACATTAAGTGAGGACTTACTGTACTAGTCTCAGGTCAACCAACAGAAAGCCAGTGTAAAATTCAGATGAAGCAACACCAGTATGCCTCAAATTTCAAAAGCAGGAGCCATTCAGAACAAGTGGGAGTATATGAGACTGACAAGGTAATTTAAAAATAATCCCTATAATGGTGCATTGATGAAATTAACTTTCTGATAAGATTCCTTGCATTCAAATTAGTACTCTTTAACACACTTGATTTTTCTGAACAGCATTTGAAAAATATGCAAAGATACCTTAATCCATTTTATTTTATATCTTTCCCCCAAAATTAAGAGCAATTTTAGTTCTTTTAAATGTATCCCTTTTTAGTTAAATTACAAGCTAAGTAAGGCAAGACAATTTAGAGTGACTTGAACTTCCATTTTTGCTTTGACAGGCAAATAGTTGAAAATAATTAAATAAAAGAATATTCCAATCACCCCAGCAGTAAAACATTTCTATGCCACCTCCGGCTCTAACTTTTGATGCTTGTGATGACAGAAATGTCAATTACAGAACTAATAATAAAGTGTATTGAAAATGTACGAAACGCCTGATCTATAAAAGATTAGGAATTATTACTTCCTACTCTGTGATTTTTGTAGTTTTAATATAGGTGATGGCTAATACATATTCAAAAGACAAGGTGATATCTCAAGTGGTGAAAATTTGCTAAGAAAAAAAGTGAAAAGATTTTAGAGAAATCTGGTGACTTGCTTTTATTCAGACCATACAGAAGAAAGAGAAATTGAAAACTTTATATATGTTTTTCATAATTTTAAATTCGATTCCAGAAGTGTTATCTGTGTTTTTTCAGTCTTCCTCACTACTAAATTATTTTGAGGCATTATAAAAGGAAAAATATTCATTATTATAATATTTGTTATAACATATATTGTATTTTTAATTTATTTACTAGAGCCCCAGTACACAAAATTTGTGCACTCGGGGAGTGGGGAGGGAAATCCCTCAGTATGACCTGCAACCTCTCAGGGAAGTTCAAGGAACTTCAAGTCCTGGAGCTCTCGGAAGATGTCTGATTGCGAGGGAGGCGGGAGAGGCTCCAGCCACCACCACTGTACTGTGCTCACCAGCTGTAAGCCCGGCTGATGAGCACACTGACCACCAGCGGCCATTTGGTCAATTTGCATATTAGCCGTTTGTTATTTGTTATAATTAATAGGATTATTTGTTCATTCACTATTGTTCCTGCTATTTTCCGAGCAATCAAGATCTCCTTGAGAAGGTAACATCTGAGAAAAGATTAGAAAGAAGGGGGCAGAGAAATTGGCAATCTAGGAAAACCAGAGTTCCAGCCAAGGGAACAGTAAGAGCAACAGCCCAGAAACCTATGTTTGTCGGCAAAATGGCAAAAGGACAAGTGTGGTATTTGTGAGGCAGAGAGAAGCAGGAAATGAGGTCAGAAAGGAACAAATCAGAGAGCAAGACTGCATATGGCCTTGTAAACCATGATAAAAGAAGTCTGGCTAAAAGAAATGAGAGGCCAACAGAGGGTTTTAAGCAGAGCAATAATGTGATCTGACAAATTTCAAAAGGATGAAATTTGACTGGAATGTGGAACACAGGCACAGGATTGCAGGCAGGAGACCAGTTAGGAGGCACTGCAATAATCCAACACAAGAAATGACAGGCCCAGAGAGAGGCCGGATTCTGGGCTCCGAGAAGTTGCCACTGGCTGACACAGGAAGACTAACGGGTTTCAGCCATCTTCTACACCTAGAGCATGGGTTCTCTCTACAGAATAAAAAAGAAGGAAGCAAAACTATTCAGAAGACAGAATTCTGGAAACACGTATATACTTACTGTAAGGCTTAGCCAGTCCACTCCTACGTTTTTACCCAAAACAAATGAAAGCATATATTCACCAAAGACTTGTACTCACATAGTTATAGCAGCTTTATTCCTAATAGCCAATAGCTAGAAACAACCCCATGGTCATTAACTGGTAACTAGATAGTTAAACAAACCATGGTATATCTTTACAATAGGTTACTGACACAACATAGATAAATCTCAAAAGCACTATGCTGTGTAAAGATATCATATACAAAAGAGTGTACTCCATGATTTCTCCTACATGAAATTGTAGGAATGGAAAACTTAGTGGCAGAAAACAGATCACAGTTGTCAGGGATCACAGGTGAGGGGAAAGAATGGACTCTAAATGGCATAAGGGAAACGTTTGTGATAAAAAAAAAAAAAAAAGTTCACTGCACGGGAGAGGGGGTCCTTTGGGGGGAGTTCCTCAGCCCGGCCTGCACCATCTCCAATCCAGGACCCCTTGGGGGATGTCCAACTACTCTCCCATGCCTGCCTGATCACTCCTAACCACCTTTGCCTGCTTGCCTGGCCGCCCCTAACTGCCTTGCTGCCTGCGTGATCGCCCCTAACCACCTCTACCTGCCGGCCTGATTGCCCCTAACTGCTCTCTATTGCCAGCCTAATCACCCCTAACGGCTCTACCTGCCTGCCTGATTGTCCTTAACTGCCTCTGCCTTGGCCCCCACCACCATGGCTGATGTCTGAAAGGACATCCAGAAGACATCTGGTCTATCCGGTCTAATTAACATATTACCCTTTTATTAGTATAGATCCTGCTGGTGGTTAAAAACCATTTGTAAAAATTCAATGAACTGTATGCACTATAAACAGTTACATTCCATAGTATGTAAATTATATCTTCATAAAGTTTTTTAATGAAACGCTTAGAATTATGTCTAGCATATATAAGCACTCAATAAATATTAGCTAAAAATAACCATATTTTTTTATGGCAATCTAAGAAAGAAATGGTTTCATAGATAAAAAGACTGGAAATTTTAAGATGCTTTTTTCAAAATGAGATAAATTCAGAAATTTATTTTTAATAAATCCTACCCTATTTGCAGATAATATAAGGGCTTAAAGTAAAGATCTGTCATTAAGCTCTAGTTTCTATAAAAAGATTACTTAGCACAGAGTCAAATAGGGATGACTCTCGTGCTGGAGGTTCAGCAGCATCCAGGTAGAAAACAGAGCAGATATCACACTATTTCAAAAAAGCGAGTGGTAAGTGTTATATAAAGCAACAACAAAAAAGTCAGAAGTGAATAATGCCTCATGAGAAGTAGGACATAACATTTCACTGAAATTCTAATAGCACTTGAGAGAATTTGAAACTTCTCATTAAACACTTCAAAACTACTTCAAATAAAATAGGAAGCAAAACAGCAAAGCGGGGCTGTCAAATGTAAGCAGTTGCATAAGTGGCAATGGAGACTATACAACCAAGAAACCCAATGAACCAAATTCTTTTTGCATCTAGCAGAATCTAGCCTGCAAAGGGCAGAGACTAAGACACACACACACACACCACATCTGCGAGGATTTTAAATAAAGCAGCTATATAAAGAAAAGGAACTGAGTAAGTGTCCCTTCTTACCATCTTCTGCTTCATCCTCCTGGGGTGACACTGGGCCCCCTCCACTAGTAGGAGTGACAGGTTCCTCCTTCTCAGACTCTCTATGGAGACTCACCACCTCATAGATTGCATCTCCAGCACTGGTGTGACCTTTTCCCTCGGCCTGAGAAAGAGATAAACGTGTTATATATGAGAAATGTGAAGGAAACACTATGTTTCAATGGTCCATTAAAAAGTGCTGAAATGAGCCCCAGACGGTTTGGCTCAGTGAATAATCGGCCTCCAGACTGAAGGGTCCCGTTCGATTCTGGTCAAGGGCACACGCCTGGGTTGCGGGCTCAATCCCCAGTAGGGGGCGTGCAGGACACAGCCAATCAATGGTTCTCATCATAATTGATGTTTCTATCTCTCTCTCCTTTTCCCTTCCTCTCTGAAATCAATAAAAATATTTTTTTGAAGTGCTGTAATGAAGAGCAGCATATCATGCTTGAAAAAAATGTTGAAGTACTTTGTTCTTCACATGGCATTCTAAATGTACGGTTCTTACAGCATAGCGTTAACCAATACAATGAAATCTGCGGACCATTCTGGAAGAACTCAATCTTTTTTATCATAAAAACCTGAGACACCACAGATTCTAGGGAGTGTACAGAGTCATGTACACTCGTTTATCTGCAACAGAAATTTTCTGTGTGCTACGCTGGCTTTATTATTCCTTGATTATTTAAGAAAACAGTTTCCTCACTTACTATCACATTACCTTCTATATTTAATTTTAAAGGTTTTCATGTCAATTTGATTAAATAGGTAACCAAGTATTCCAAACATATTTCTCAACACACAGAATCCTATTTTAATCCGCTGTCCAAATCTTCTCTGACAACTTTAATATTTTTTCCCCAAAATCGGGTCTTACTATAAAAAATAAAATAAAATAAAATAAAATCTTTAGGATGTCTTTTACCTTAAAACTATCTTTCAATATTCAAGCAAATATTGCTGGATTCTTAGGACTCACTATCTCACATTGAGGTAAAGAGATATCACAACATTCCTCAACTAATTCATGGAAGTAAATAGTTTCTACCTTATAAACGGATTATATTTTTTTAAAATTTTTAAGAAGGAAAAACTAATGCAACTGCCAATTTAATTAACCAAGCATGGCCTACAAAACCCAAGATAAACTGCCTCTAACCTTACTCACACTTGAATGTGTCACTACATTCCAGCCACTTTGGCCTCATTCAGCTCTGGGAATCTTTAAATTCTCTCCCAGCCGAAGGTGTAGGGACATCCTTTTTTCTGTGCCAATAGAGCTTTCCCTCCTGTCTTTGCTGACCTCCATCAAACTTAGATCCTTTCACTTCTACAAAGAATTTAACCTGAGTTCCCTATGCTTTGATTCTCATATCCTGTTCTTCCTTCACTTCACTCAATCACACATTTATCACATTCACTTGTTTAATGGCTATCCTGTCTGCTGGACAGTATGCACCTTAAAGAAAGGGACTATGTTGATTTTCAATCAGAAATAATACGGTGCCTGACACATAGGTACTCAATAAATATCAGTGGAAGGAATGACTGGCAATGGTTACCTTCTTCCTTCACTATAAAACAAAAATTATGTATATTACCTACTAACACTGTCTAATTTAGGAATGTCTTGGAAACCCTACTTTTGTTCATTTAATATTAAAATAACTTTATAACCTTACTAATAAGTCAAATAATATACAGAGTTGGGCAAACATAAGTTTACAGTTGTTCATATGGAAAGCAAAATAATTATTAATAAATAATACAAGAGTAAACTGTGTTTTGCATACTTACAACTATAAACCTACATTTGCCCTATCCTATATTCATATAATCTTATAGATAGAAATAATTATGAAAAGTAATCAGGTATTACTTGAATATTTATTCATTATAACTTTACAAAGGTATAATATTTCTGTGCCCTGTCTTTTTGGTTTTAATTATTATATATAAAATGAAGAAAAGTTGTTTTAAATATAGAATCAATATTTCTATTAAGTATATTGATACTTTACAGATGCACATTACAGGCTTCTAGGGGGGAAAGTACATAATTATTACACTAGCTGTTTTGTTTTTTTAACTCACATTACCTAGGTGTGGATTTTTCAAATACTCTATTGGTTGACTCTAAACATCATTTAATTACAGAAAATGTATGGCTTTTTATTGCTACTTAAGAAACTATCTTGACATTTAAAAAGAATGATAGGGGGAAAAAATGTTATTTCATGAGGAGAACAAAAAGGTCCTACCTGCTTCAACCTCATGAAGAAAGTCTCAGTGAAAGTCTTTCTGCTGAAATACCAGAACCGCTCATTTGCAGGGTATACACGTACTACTGTCTCCAGGAGAAAGCGGACAGGCTCCACCACCTCCGTGACTACCATATCCACTGCCACAGTCATGTACACTCGTTTATCTGCAGCAGAAATTTTCTGGGTGTTATGCTGGCTTTATTATTCCTTGATTATTTAAGAAAACAGTTTCCTCACTATCACATTACCTTCTATATTTAATTTTAAAGGTTTTCATGTCAGTTTGATTAAATAGGTAACCAAGTATTCCAAATATATTTCTCAACATACAGAATCCTATTTTAATCAGCTGTCCAAATCTTCTCTGACAACTTTAATATTTTTCCCCAAAATCAGGTTTTACTATAAAAAATAAAATAAAATAAAACCTTTAGGATGTCTTTTACCTTAAAACTATCTTTCAGCCCTGACCTGTTTGGCTCAGTGGACAGAGTATTGCCCTGCGGACTGAAGGGTCCCAGGTTCCATTCCGGTCAAGGGCATGTATCTTGGCTGCAGGCACATACCCAATAGGGAGTGTGCAGGAGGCAGTTGATGGATGTTTCTCTCTCATCGATGTTTCTGACTCTCTATCCTTCTCCCTTCCTCTCTGTAAAAAAAAATCAATAAAATATATTTTTTTAAAAACTATCTTTCAGATTTCCCAGAAAAATCTCTGGAAAAATCACAGAGGCTTGCTCTTTCATTTCATAAAAAGAGATATTCGAAATCATGTTTGTTTAGTTGCTTGGGAAATAGTCAAGTCAGAAGCGCTGCTCTACCTTCACTCTATTAAATTTGCATACTAAGATGCTATTAAAAAGAACACTTCAACATTATATGCTTTAAGAGAACTCCCTGGATATCTTCCCTCCCTCATTGTCCATAATATATATTGACCCTCAGGAAAATCACTGTGATTTTCATATATATTGTATATATCTGAGTCCTTTTGAGAACAATAGTATAGTGTAACAGTCAACATTTCAGTTACTATTTAAAATGTTTTCTTGGCCACGGCCTTCCTTTAATTTAAATCTAGAATCTTCCAGGCCATTAGCTACTGGTTTTCTACAATTTCATAATGATAGGTTGAAATACGATTTCACTTTATTTCATTTGCCCTACTGGGTTTTTGAGTCTGTGGCGTGGTTACTCCATACCATTTGTCATTTCTTCATTACTTTAAAAACATTTTTCCAATTTACTGTTCCCACCACTTTTAGTTCTGAGTTAGAGGGAGGATCAAATGGCCAAGCCTGCTAAAAGTAACATTCAATTGTGCTTTTAAAAACATTTTACAACATTTATACTCATCAACCACAGGTCTATTAATATCATCAAACTTCAAATCTTGTATTACATTCTTACACACATTATGCTGCCAATTCAAGAGAAAGGAGGATTCTTTAGATATTGTACTTGACCTAGAAAACCTTAAAGTGTAAGGGAATAATGTAGAGGGGTAAGAGAGAATAACACAAAACATAGACTATAATACACAACTTGGTATAGTGAAAATATCCAAGACAATTCCTCTTCCCGGGCTGCAACTTTTTCTGTAAAAATCAAACTGTCATTCATGAATCTCCTCAATAATTTATAATATCAAGGAAACCATATGAAAATTTTAGCAATCAGGTCAACATTTGAGTTTATATATGAGATAATTTTAAATTTAAGATACATTATCTTTTGGATCAGAAGATTATTATAATTCAGTATTACATGAAGTTTATTTTAACAAAACATAAATTTTAAAATATATTGTCTTTTATTTGAGGATTCAATGTGTATTAAAATACAAAATGAAACTGAACTATGTGTTACATTAAAACAGATAAAAACGGCTTTATTTATTTTTTTTAAATTCGGATATTTTATTCTTCAAAATTATTAACTGGCTTATTTTTTATCATTTTTGTGGTTTCTTTATGAATGATAATAAGAAGTTAATATGCTGGTATTTACAAGTTTATCTCCAGAAATAAAAAACTGGGTGTAAAAATTATTTCTTCTTAATATATGAAAAGCTAAATTTTATATAATCATTATTTTTTTCTCCCTTTTTAGCCCTCAATATGAAATAGCTTGCTGTGTGATAAAATGCATGCAATTTATGGAACTGGAAAAGACTCTTTAAAGAAATTTGAGAGTAATTAGCATTTTAATATTCTGCATTAATATATTATATTTTCATATCAGTATTCATTAATGAATGCTTTTGTGCTGAACCAAAAGTCTACTATGGATATAAATGAAATATAAGACAAATATTTTTAAAAATCCATTATCTTCTCAATATAAATTATTGTTTGAATGACAGTAAAGAATTTAGTGTAAGATTATAATTCATGAGGTAATTAATGTGAGTTTGAAAGCAAATAATGGAGGAGGGGGGAAAAAACAGGTAATTGACAGATACCTGGAAAAAGTAGGAATAAAAATAAACACAGTGGGTAAAAATGACCAATATGACTATATGCCATTTATGAATTCTATTCAGCACTAATCATGTTAAACAAAATGAAAAGGTAAACAACAAGGAAAAAAGGGTTTGTCATAAATGATATCCTTGCTATACATTACTAACACTTAAGCTCCCTAAGGTTAAAAGACTGGAACAAAATTATGTTATATTTTTTAAAGTTAAAATGCTTATCAAAAATATGCAGAATTTTAGCAGAAACCGGTTTGGCTCAGTGGATAGAGCATCAGCCTGCAGACTGAAAGGTCCCGGGTTCGATTCCGGTCAACGGCATGTACCTTGGTTGAGGGCACATCTCCAGTAGGGGGTGTGCAAGAGGCAGCTGATCATTGATTCTCTCTCATCGATGTTTCTAACTCTCTATCCCTCTCTCTTCCTCTCTGTAAAAAAATCAATAAAATATTTTTTTTTAAAAAAAAGAACATTTGAAGGACTTACAGGAGATACAAATTTATTTCTCACAAAATTTAGAGCACCATTCTAAATAGTATTATGTAAATAACAATCTCCTTAAAATTCACACTGAATCTGTGTATTATTTTCTATTGACCCTCAGTATAACAGTGTTCAGTGTCAATTAATTATATATGTGTAGTAATCATGTGAAACCACATAAGATTTAGCACGTTTTAATGCATTATATACATTAACTTAGGCTATTATTTTCCCTGCAATACACCATTCTCCTTATGCTAAAGAAATAGTGTTAGACATAGAAATACAAAATAAATAATAAGAAAACTATATCAGATATGTTTATTGTGCATAGCACAAGTCTGGGCTAAATTTTATAGTAAAATCTATTAATGAAAATATACTACATTTTATATGAGCACCAGATTTTTTTTTTAAACATGGCAAAACAACACTGTCCATAATGTAAAATTTTAAGCAAATAATAAGGAATCTGTTAAGAAAATTCACCTTTTGGGGTTTCTTCATTAAGTGCCAGAAATATGGGTGCATTAGGGTTCCACATGCCTGTGATAACATAAGCCCTCCCATCATAGCTTTTTCCCATGGATTCCTGTGAAAGTCCAAACAGAAATACATACATCAAAAAAATCACCATTTCAATTAATAAATGTGTCTTACTTTAAACAATCCAATTTATTAAAATTTGGATTTACAAGCAAAAGGGGGGTTTATTTTCTCTGTAAATTTTTTCACCCTACAAAAACATTTCTTTGAATATTAAATTCTCCCACAGCTTTCTTTCAGAGTTTCTTTTGAAGACACGAACCTTTTGTCTCGGCTGACATGGCTCAGTGGTTGGGTATTGACCTATGAATCAGCAGGTGAAGGTTCAATTCCTGATCAGGGCACATACCCCAGTTACAGGCTCAACCCCCAGTGTGGGCATGCAGGAGACAACCAATCAATGATTCTCTCTCATCTTGATGCTTCTATCTCTTTCTCCCTCTCTCTTCCTCTCCAAAATCAATTTTTAAAAATTAAAATACAAAATAAAGACACAGACCTCTTCAAATAAAAGAGTTCATGCTGGATCACAAAAACATAATATTGCTATGAAGTTATACTGAACTTGATCTTAGGCTTCTATCAAAATCTCATATACTCACACAAGGATGTAAGCAGTTGCTATGAAAACTATAGAATAGATCTCACTGAAAATAGTTAAATTGACTTTATAGCTAATCACAAGTATTTTCCTCCAATGCTCTAATTTTTAATATATTCTTAAAATATTAATTTACTTTGTCACAATCAAAATCTTCAAAATGAATACTTTCCTGCTATATATGTCAGATATTTATACACTTTCTTAAAATCACAAGTCAACAGTAGAAGACCAACATCCTAATATAATAAAAGCCTAATATGCAAATTGACCGAATGGTAGAATGACAGGTCGGCAGGGGGGCAGGGCCAGCGAGTGGGAGACGCCAGGCCAGCCAACACGCCAGGCCAGCCGACACGGGTGTCAGCAGGCAGAGAGAGGGGACGGTGACCAGAGGGTGGCAAGTATTGGCAGCGGGACTGGCCACTCACCAGCCAGTGTCCGGTCAGCCCACTGGTTGCCTCCTAAGCCATCAGTCAGACATTCCCCAAGGGCTCCCAGACTGCAAGAGGGCACAGATGGGGCTGAGGGACCTCCCCCCCCAAGTGCACAAATTTTCATATACCAGGCCTCTAGTTGGTTTATAATCAACATGGAAGCTTACTCTCCCTCCACCCTTACACTCACTCCATCCTTCTTCCCTCTCTCCTCTCCCCTTCCTCTTCATTTCCTCCACTCTTTAAGACTTTTACCTAGCCAGCTCCTGACTCTCACTACAGAAGCCAGCAATTCCCTATACAGAGAGCAAGACCACATACACATAGTTGTGTGTAGGAGGGAGCAGGGGGCAGTAAAGATTGTCCTATGGGAGAACTTCACACAAATACAAACATGTGCATATGCAAAAAGGAATATTATTTACAGTACTTTCAATGTTCTGTACCAATTTCCTATTATGAACAGAGAGGCTTCGAAGGATCAGACTAAAAAAAGAGAAAACTTTTTAACAAAATTATCCCCCTCCCACATATGCTTCTCTAAATCCCTATAAAATAGTTTGTCATTTGGTATATTTTTCTGGTATATTGGTGATATTTCACTAATCAAACTGCTTAGCTTGAGTGCAAAGACCACATTCAATGAAATACACTCAAGGTCATGTAAGGGAAACTCACTCAGTACCTCCAATACTCATATATTCATATTCTCCCTCTCTTTTTCTTCCTCTCCCCCTCTCTATCCTCTTCTCTCTCCTTTATCCTCTCTCTCTCTCTACCCTCTAATTAGACCCTCAAGAATGAGCATCTAACCCAGGAGTGGGCAAACTTTTTTACTTGAGGGCCACAATGGGTTCTTAAACTGGACCGGAGGGCCGGAACAAAAGCATGGATGGAGTGTTTGTGTGTATAAATTCAAAGTAAATATCATTACATAAAAGGGTAAGGCCTGCTCTTTCAGCTCCACGCAGGCTGGATAGAACAACCGAACGGGCCGTAGTTTGCCCACGGCTGATCTAAACCCACTCCCCAAAAAAACACAATCCACCTGTGGACAAGAGTCTAAAAAGAAGAGCTAGTACCAGGGGTGGGCAAACTTTTTGACTCAAGGGCCACAATGGGTTCTTAAACTGGACCGGAGGGCCAGAACAAAAGCAACCTGACCATACTGGCACTCTCATATTGGGCTGCTGGTGAAGGAGCGGAGGGGAGAGCAAGAGAACCCTCCGCTCTTTCGGCTCCGAGGGCGGGATAGAACAGCCAAATGGGCCGGATCCGGCCCGCGGGCCATAGTTTGCCCATGGCTGATGCTAGACCAATAAAATTCTTTATTTTAATTAACAAATACAAAGGAAAATAACAAATACAAATAAAAGTAGAACTATAAAGTTTGGTAAGAAGTCAGGTGATGACAGGTCACATTTACACTAATAAAAAAGAAGCATGCAAATTAACCATCACTCTGCTACACCAAGCCACGTCCACCAGTCATGCCCACCGGCAAGTATGCAAATTAACCCAACCAAGATGGCAGTGGCCACAGAGCTAGAGCAAGCAGGAGACTTGGGTTGCCCCAGCAATGGAGGAAGCCAAGCTTTCCGCCAGCCCTGGCCGGCCCTAGCCTCCACTCAAGGATGCAGAGTTTCAATTATAGAAAATAAGTACATCCTAGATACTTGCTTCCAGCCTGCCCTGGCCTCTGCTCAAGGAGGTGCTGGGGGGAGGAAAGGAGGGGCTGGAACCTTGGGTCACCAGGAGGTGATCAGACCAGGATGGGACGGCAGGGGCCGTTGTGGGTAAGCAGATCAGCAAGGGGGCCAGTTGGTGGTGAGCAGGCCATCAGTGGGGGTCAGTGGAGGTGATCAGGACAGGGGGGGGGGGGGTTGGAGTGAGCAGGCCAGCAGGGGGCGCTATTGGGGGAGATCAGGCTGGCGGGGGGCATTTGGGGGCAAGCAGGCCAGTGGCAGGGGGCAGTTGAGGGCGAGCAGGCCGACAGGCAGAGAATGGTTAGGGGCAATCAGGCAGGTGAGCGGCTGGAGCCAGCAGTCCTGGATTGTGAGAGGGATGTCCAACTGCTGGTTTAGGCCCGATCCCTGTAAACTGGTAGTAAGACATCCTTCGAGGAGTCCCAGATTGGAGAGGGTACAGGCCAGACTGAGGAACACCCCTCTCCCCCGTGCACAAATTTCATGCACTGAGCCACTAGTATAAAATAAAATTAGAGGATGGAAGGAGACTTGCCTTGGGGTAGTGAACACAATATAATATACAGGTGATGCATTATAGAAATGTACCCCTGAAACCTATATAATTTTATTAATCAATGTCATTCCAATGAATTCAATAAAATTTTAAAAGTAAAGTGAAGCTAAATATGTGATGATAACAGAAACTATATAGAAGGTTAAATAAAGAACAGCAGAGTATGAGGAAACTGCTAAATGCTGAGAGAAATGGAGAACATTTTTTAAATACTTTAAAATAGTCACATAGTCAAAAAGCAAAGGCAAATATTGGGAAGTAGGAAGGGAAGGAGGAGGGGAGAGAAAGGCAGAGGAGGGACAGGGAGGAAGACAAGGAGGGAAAAGGGGAGGAAAAAGCAGGAGGAAAGAAGGAAAGAAAGAGGCAAATTTTTCAAAGTTTGTCAGAGTACTATATAAGAAGGTGAAATTTGTTTTCAAAAGTGTTCACATATTTGGACAAGTCATAGAAGACAGAGAAGTATCAAAGTTTTGCTCAAGGGGGAAGAAGTAGTAACACAGATCAGGCCAAGTTACAAGGAATACAATATCAGGTCATCACAAAGAAATAACTTTGGAATAACCAGCACTGTTTCATAATCTTCGTTATAAAGTAACAAGTTCCTTTTTATTAGGCATAGTCTAGTCAAAGCTCAATAACAATGTATTATTAAGATGGTATGAAGCCGAACCGGTTTGGCTCAGTGGATAGAGCGTCGGCCTGCGGACTAAAAAGGTCCCAGGTTCGATTCCGGTCAAGGGCACATCCCCGGTGGGGGTGTGCAGGAGGCAGCTGATCGATGATTCTCTCTCATCGATGTTTCAAACTCTCTATCCCTCTCTCTTCCTCTCTGTAAAAAATCAATAAAATATATATATTTTTAAAAAGATGATATGAAGATTAACAGCACTGGGTAGTAAGTTACAACTGTTGATAACTGCAAATGCTGGCCCTCCCACCTGATCAACGTTTGATTGAATAAGTCAGCCCACTTCTCTTTCCGGGGGCTTTAATACTGACAAGCTCTTTGATTTCAACATGGACTCTTAAAGGTGGAGACTGCCCGACAATGAGATACACAAGGGGCCTCAGGAGTTCATATCAGGCTTGTAATTCTATAATGTGAACATAAATTCATGGAAAAATCTCTGCCGGTGATTCATTTTAATCTCCTAAACTGTGAAAGACCATGACTAGTTAAGACCTAGAAGCATCTAAGTGTTTAATGTCCTTGAACTACCTCCTCATCGAATTTTCAGGGCTTAAAATGCTCTGGATTGCCTTAGGAAAAAGCACTTGCATTACTGCTGTGCTGTAAAGAGGGATGGAGGAGAGATGGATCAATAGCTCATTTGTTTGCACATTCACTGTAACTGGCTGTCCCCACCTGACCTATCCATGGGGTTCCTCCTCTAAATTTATGTGGCTCACCGGACCAACTCAGTGAGAGCACTTAACCCACTGCGATAGATACAGACTCATAAGGTCTGTTCTGTTATAAGACTATGGTGAAAGCTGTGTTCTACCTTATCTACAACCCCAGCACTTCACACAATCCTTGCACATAGTTGGAAGTTCAAAAAGGCTGACTGAAACATCCCAGTACAACTAGAAAACCAGCATGATCGTCACCATGAAATAAAGAAAACACTGACATAATTGGTGACATTTATCTGACATTTGCAAAACACAGCTGAAAAAAACACCACATTTAGTACTTGTTATCACTAAATATAAAAATTGCAATGAAGTAAAAAGCTTTATGCTTACTTTAAGATTACCATTTCCTATAACATTTCTAAATTGCAAAGTAAATGTTTTCATTAACTGCAATATTAGAAAGTGTTTCTGTTTAAAAGTTAGGATGGCTTGCTATTTTTACATCAAATACCAACTCTTAAATATATATTGACCTTTAAGGGCATTCCTGAAATAAATAGCACCCCCACAATACATATACTTTGCGAAGGACAGATAATTAAGGAGGAGATATTCAGAAAGGGAAATGCTTTTAAGAAAATAAAAGCATCCATCACAGGACTCAAATTAATAACAGTGTATTAAAATAAGTAAGAGGTACCATATTCACTCTGGATATGCCTGTGATAATCATGTCCTTGTTATTTTTGGCTCAAAGAAAGGACATCCTCCTAAGAAGCCAAACAGATGAATAGATGGACATTGCCATGACACTGTTCTATTTGCTTTGAACTTGCATATGATTTTTTGGTGGGAATTGTCCCAAATCTCTCCCTCGTAAGTTATTTTAAGTTTAGGTTTTCAAATTTCATTATTACTATTATATAGCTGAAAGTTAGAAACAGATCTCTCAATATGACCATTTTAAAGTAGAATATATTTTTAAAATATAAAATAACTATATCTATACTTGGTTAAAGTGTTTAAGGTTAATATTACCATATCCAGTAAATGCATGTCACTGTTCTTCACGTTTCGACCTGGGCTTAATAACATTCCAAAACATCTGAAAATTTGAGGGGAAAAAGGAGAAATAAGGTATCAAAAATATATAGAAGCCCAGTGAACAAAAAAGTATTTTTATAATAACTATATAATCTGAAGTCTGTAATTACAAATAGCTTTCTTATTATAGAGAAACAGCACAGATAAAAATTCATTAAGATACATAATAAAAATCACATAGAAATAACTTAATTAAATTGCCAAATCTTTATTTCTGCATGTAAAAGATTACCAGTGATCAGAAACTGTGATAAAAATGGCCACAAAAATTATTGAGACAGAATATAGTTGAAGTTATTCCAAACACATAGGTCAAAATCATATAACCCAATTAAATTAAAAAGGGAGATATTTTTTAAATTTCTTTATTGATTTATGGTGTCACATAATTGTCCTCATCCCCCATTCCCATCCCAAACCCCTCCCCATGTATGCCTACCCCCGGTTGTCCATGACTTCTGGTTAGGCTTATAAAAGGAGATTTTTTTTTTTTTTAAGAATAAGAAAAAGACACTGTGCTTTCCTTTTGCATCAAGCTATCTCAACAGAAACAATCATCCTGACCCTCTCCAGTCATGTTTACTGAGTAGCTTATTAAAAATATGTCATTTGAAAAAAAAAGTAATATAAAACACATTACTAAAAGTACTATTATTTAGTGAAAACATTATCCAATGTACAATATACTAGTAACCAATTACTTTATTCCATGCTTCCCGATGCAAGAGAAGTGTTAGCAATCCCATCAACACTACCCCTTTATTTGTAGGTTTTTCACAAGCTGCAAAATTCAGTAAAATCTAACATTTTTTTATATGTTAGGATATAATCGTTAATTCTGCTTTATAGGGAAGAATGGTAAAGCCCAGAAAAGTTCAACACTTTATTCATATTAACATGGCTATTCCATAGGTCTTGTAACTTAAGAAGCAATGTGATCTGTCCACTGTGTCTTTCAGCCAACAACACACATACACATGTACTAGTATTTTTATTTAGCTTTCCAAAATTTAATATGCTATGAAGCACTCTATACAAGTGGTAGAGAATGTAAATCAATTAAATATGATATTTTTCAAACTTTAAAATAGTGGCAGCTAACCAGTCAATATTGAATCTGATCCTTGTTGTTTCCCAAAGGCTTGCTTTTCTATTAGCACTAGCTTTTTCTCTTTTTTCTATGACCAAGGTAAGTGACTGACCCTACCCAAACAAGAGTTCAGTAAGCAGTGAAACAATATATACTTCCTGTGAGTAATTTGAGATACTTTGCTCAGGGCTCCCTTTGGCATCCAAAAATAATTAAGTACATAATGAAGATAAAGTTGAAAATCTCTGAGAATAACTTTCCAAGCATATTATTGTATCACTGAACAAAATATAACATACTAATACGAAAATAATTATACTGTAATAGTCGTAATTGCAATATTACTACTATATACTATTTGATCTCTCCTATGAACTCCTATAATAAACATTATCTGTATAAATTAAATATTAACTAATTATGCAATTCATTGTACTATTTCTCCAACTATTGCCTTAAATTCTTGATAAACAAAAATAAAAGTTAATTTTTTTCAGATATGAAATTTGGTCCCCCAACTAAAAAATCAGGTCAATAAAGACAGAAGATTTGTCTCACGTTCCCTGTATAGCAGTCTCCCCTTATCCACTGTGGATTCATTCGATACCTGAAACCACAGATAGTACCGAACCACTTGTATACTATGTTTATGCTATACATACAGTCCCTTTCACTTAAAGGAAGCTCCTTACAGCTCTTGGGCATATCTGAATTGTTAACATCACTACTCTTGCAACTTGGGGCCATTATTAAGTAAAATAGGGGTGACTTGAATACAAGTACAGAGATATCTCAACAGTAGATCGGAAAACCAAGGTGGTAACTAAGTGACTAACAGGCAGGGAGAGCATATGGCCTGATTTTGTCACCTTACGCAAAACAGCATGTACTCCTAGCCAGTTTGGCTCAGTAGGTAGAGCCAGCCTGTGGACCAAAGGGTCCCAGGTTCAATTCCAGTTAAGGGCACATATCTTGGTTATAGGTCCATCCCCAGCTTGGCCCTGGTTGGGGCTCCTGCAGGAGGCAACCAATCAATGTGTTTCTCTCACATCGATATTTCTCTGTCTTTCCCTCTCTCTTCCACTCTTTCTAAAAATCAATGAAAAAATATCCTCAGGTGAGGATGAACAAAAAGAAAAAGAAAAAAAAACACACCATGTAATTTAAAACTTATATGTTGTTTACTTCTAGAATTTTCCATTTAATCTTTTCGAACCTGGTTGACCACGGATAACTGAAACCACAGAAAGTGAAATTGAGGATAAGAAGAAACTACTATACATTTTGCTTCAGCTTTTATCAATCATGGATTTTTTAAAAGAACAATTCCCTATAAGGTTTTTTAAGTTATAAAACTATTATATGTAGAGAGCTGCCTAAGAAGACACATGGACATTCTTTTAATTCTTATCAAGCTGAGCCCGAGGGCACTGGCAGAATCCTGTTATCAGTACAGATTTCTTATCTTTATCCATGTGCTTGGAATGAGGAATAAAAAGGACCTTGACCCACCCAGGTCTTTTTTTCTTTCTTTTTTTTAATTGATTTTTTACCGAGTGAAAGAGAGGGAGATAGAGTTAGAAATGAAAATGCCCTTGATCGGAATCAAGATCAGAATCGAAACCGGGACCTTTCAGTCGGCAGACCTACGCTCAATCCACTGAGCCAAACCCATTTTGGCCCACCCAGGTCTTGATATGCTAAATCTTGTATCAAAAAATGAGGAGCTTACCCAGATCTTGATGAATAGGATCTGGGCACACCCGAAACTCCTTGTGACCTTAAAATCCCTTTTGGAAACCCATAAATATGCTGTGTTGTCTGAGTTGAGTATGACTGTCTCTCCATCAGAGATGGCACCCACCTAGGCCCAGCTTGAATCTATTTCTGCCTCTTGTCTCTTTCTTTCTCTAATTTCTTAATCCCCAGCTCCTCCCCTCAGGAACCTGTTGTTTTCCATGCGGGACGCAGAAAACAGAGAAAATGTCCACCGCAATTATATACTTATTGTAAAAAGTTAATGGATACCAAAATGTATAGGAAAAAAATTTAATTCCCTCTTCTTCCTCCATCTTAGGCCCATTAGAAACTAATGGCAAAGTTTAGTTGCATCCTCCATACTTTCTTTTGCTGTTTTTGAAAATTCAAACTCTTATTTTGTTCATCTAGGACTTACAAGTAAATGCTATACTTTTATAATGGTGCAATTTTATAATTTTTTAATTCCTATGTTAAGATCTACTGCAAAAGGAGCCTTGGAAGTTTAGGTATTCCTTAAATGGCAATGCATATTACCTTGTTTTGATGATACTTGATGCACTGTTCTTTTTCTGGGTTATTAAAAAAAAATCCTTCCACCAACTAGCAGTGTAACCTTAGAGAAAGCACCCAACCCCCTTGGGCCTCTGTTTCCTCTTTCAGAAAGGGGGATAATAGATACACTCTGAGGGTTCTTCCAGCACTAGATTTGCACAATTTTTTTTCCTATCAAGCTGTATTAGTCATTTCCAAAATTATACTTCATTAAAGCACATCAGGTTTCCTGTGGGACAAGCAGGGTCTATTAGGAATAAGGTGTCAGTAATTAGATAGATATTATTATCACCACTAACACCCAAGGCAAATAGTAAGTGTTTCACTGGGGAGTTCAAAGCATTCAACCTTCCCTTATTAACTCTATAAATAATGTAGAAAGCAAATTGCTAGCACACCTATTTTCTCAAGGATTTCAGAAGCTAGTAGGGGAGGAAAATAAGTAAACAGACAATTACAACCTGAGATGGTGAGTTCTCTGATAGCTGTAAATGCAGAATGTTAACAAGCAGAGCAGACACACCCAGCATTATTTATTATATAATATATAAGCTGACTGCCCAAAATTTGAAATCAAAACTTCTGAGAATGAGATATTATCATATTAATTATGCCAGCTACTATTTATTGAATGCCTTAACTTTAAGTCAGACATTACTATATCGCTACATTTATATTTCAAAAAACAACCTTCTAATAACTTAATAATAAAACTGGTTTTCAATAAGTAGAAGTGATTTGCCCAAACCACAACCTATTAAATTATAACACTGGGATTCAAACTCTTATCTATTACTCTAAAACAACCTGGTTTTTCACACATTATATTCTGCCTCCCTAGACTATTGGTAGAACAGATTATACATTCCCTGAGTGACCCTGGGCAAGTCACGCACTTCAAAGTTTCACCACATTTCTGAAATACCAAAACTACTATTTACATGTTCACTATGTCAATGTAAAGTTGAAATGAAAAAAACTAATGGTGGACTAGCACTGCAAACTACAGAGCAGTGTCAATTATAAATTACTAAAGGCTCGGTGCATGAATTCATGCACAGATGGGGTCCCTTGGCCTAGCCCAGCCCGCGGAGCCGAAAGGGCGGAGGGTTCTCTTGCTCTCCCCTCCGCTCCTTCACCAGCAGCCCAAGATGAGAGTGCCAGCATGGTCAGGTTGCTTTTGTTCTGGCCCTCCGGTCCAGTTTAAGAACCCATTGTGGCCCTCGAGTCAAAAAGTATGCCCACCCCTGGCCTAGCCGGTTATCAAGGCCAATGGCAGGGGGGCTGGGGAGGGGAGGGAGGTCAGCCGGGGAGAGGGACCATGCAAGGTTGGCTGGACGCAGGCGGTTGGCTGAGGGAGTGCACTGAACACCAGGGGGCAGTTCCTGCATTGAAATGTCTGCCCCCTGGTGGTCAGTGTGTGTCACAGCAACCGGTCATTTGGTTGTTCAGTAGCATATATATATATATATATATATATATATATATATATATATATAATTACAAAGAGGAAGTTCAGCCTTCCATAATACCTAGGAGTTTTTACTCAAAACAGTTTTAAACAGCTTTTAACACCAATTTAGTACCCATACCAACACCAAAAGTTCATTATATTTAGCATTGCTTTAGACTTAACAGTGGGAAAATAAGTGAGAAAGATAAAGATGGTATGTTAATGCACTGCAATAGGAAACTAATTATTTTCAACTTTTGCTTTTTGTCCCTCAAATCATTAGGGTTCTATATACCTCCATGGGAATTATGGATAAAAAATAAGAGAAGAAAAAAATAAAAGGAGGCAGGCTAAACTTTTATTATTAAAAATGAGGGGGGAAAAGCCCTAACCAGTTTGGCTCAGTGGATAGAGTGTTGACCTACAGACTGAAGGGTCCCAGGTTCAATTCTGGTCTTGGGCATGTACCTTGATTGCGGGCACATCCCCAGTAGGGGGTGTGCAGGAGGCAGCTGATCGATGTTTCTCTCTCATCAATGTTTCTAACTCTCTCTATACCTCTCCCATCCTCTCTGTAAAAAATCAATAAATTTTTAAATGACAGTATGATAGAAGGGCAAACAACCACAAACAAGAAAAGCTATAACTTAATCATATTTTTAGAACACATAAAACTCCAAACAATTTCATAAAAATTAGAATCCCAGTTCGTTTCAACCTAGAAAATTTAAACCAAAACATAGAAAAGCCTCCGACATAAAATTATTGAACTGTTTTGCCTTAATGAAGGAATTAAGGAGAGAAAGATATACAGGCATTCCTCACTATGCACAGTAGTGTGGAACCACAATAACCTTACAAGCTGGAACTCTGCAAAAGTTATCTTATAATCCACGGAGGGGAAATATGATTGT
Organism: Vespertilio murinus; assembly: GCA_963924515.1. NCBI lineage: Eukaryota > Metazoa > Chordata > Mammalia > Chiroptera > Vespertilionidae > Vespertilio > Vespertilio murinus. The sequence continues at coordinate 17,368,639 of OZ004719.1, read as the reverse complement.
TCTGTGATCTTTAAATTCTGGTAATGACAAATTCTAGAGTATGACCACAGAAGTAGGTGGGTGAGGTAGAGAAAAGGACAAGATCTTAGTACAAGTAGAGATCAAGACTCTAAGAAGCTAGATTATTAGAAAAATGACCTACATAGATGCTAAAACTACCAAAATTTAAATAAGCCTAAAAACTAGAGTGACAGTGAACCAGATTATAAATCATCAAAGAATGATGGGAACCTCAGGGATTTGTAGATAACTACAGCAAGACAGGTGAGCAGACAATAAAGCCTGAGAGCATAAACTCTAAAGCTTGGAGTTTTTAAGGAAGAAGGAGGAACAACAGTGTGGAAAAAGCAAAGGTATACAAGAAAGATGCTTTTACACCTCTGGGCCAGAGGTACAGGCAGAGGGAAAGAGCCATCATTTGAAAGGCAAAAGCCAAGTCCTACAAAGTAAAAGTGACATTCAGAAACAAGGTGGAGGTGGAGGAAAAAAGGAATGTGCTGATGATGGACTATGAGTTCTAGAGTGTAGAATGGAGTGATTTAGAAAGTTGGGCACAGGTCAACACTGGTTTGGCTCAGTGGATAGAGCGTCAGCCTGCGGAATGAAAGGTTCCAGGTTCAATTCCTGTCAAGGGCATGTACTTGGTTTCGGGCACATCCCCAGTAGGGGTTGTGCAAGAGGCAGCTGATCGATGATTCTCTCTCATTGATGTTTCTAACTCTCTATCCTTCTCCCTTCCTCTCTGTAAAAAATCAATAAAATACATTTAAAAATATATATCCTCGGGTGAGGATTAACAATAACAAAAAAAAAAAGAATTATTAAATGTAATAAAAAGATAATTCTGAAGAATACTGTAAGCAACAAACAACAAATGTTGGCGAGGTTGTGGAGAAAAAGGAACCCTCCTGCACTGCTGGTGGGATTGCAGGGTGGTGCAACCACTGTGGAGAACAGTATGGAGCTTCCTCAAAAAACTGAAAATGGAACTCCCATTTGACCCAGTAATCCCACTACTAGGAATATACCCCAAGAAACTAGAAAGACCAATCAGAAAGGATATATGCACCCCTATGTTCATAGCAGCACAATTTACAATAGCTAGGACTTGGAAACAGCCTAGGTGCCCGTCAGCAGATGAATGGATCAGAAAACTATGGTACATCTACACCATGGAATACTATGCTGCCATAAAAAGGAAGGAATTCTCATCATTTGCAGTAACCTGGATGGAATTGGAGAGCATCATGCTGAGTGAAATAAGCCAGTCAATGAAAGAGAAACACTACATGACCTCACTCATTTATGGATATTAAAGAACATTATAAACGAATGAACAGAAAGATAGATATAGTGACAGTAAAACAACAGGCAGACTGCCAAATGACAGCGGGGGGGGGGGGGGGGAGGGAGATCTGGGGGAGATAAGAGATCAACCGAAGGACTGGTATGCTTGCATATAAGAACAACCAATGGACACAAAACTCTGGGGAGGGAGGGCATCTATGGGGGGGGGGGGGGCAATGATAAGCTATGTACACAGATAATACCTTAATAAAAAAATATTTAAAAAAATAAAAAAAAGAATACTGTAAGGCTGGGGAGAGCCCCAAGGAACAGCAAACTCAGAGATTCCTCTCCCTGAAGCTTTATTCAGACCGAACTAGAGAGGGTTTGATTGCAACCTAGTGGAAGACAAAGAAGTTCATTGGACTGCTCAGGCAAAGCTGAGCCACAAGCAAGCAAGAAGCAACCCTCGAGGTGCAGGCAGCCAAGGTGGGCAGGCAACAATGGAAATGAGGACTCCTGGAGCCAGCTTACCGGCAAAGTGGTGCAAGCCCTGGGGCCCACAGTGTTTGTGTCTGGAGGGCCACAAGAAGGTCTTGCTGAGTCAGGACCAGACTGTGGGCTCATAGAGGGTGAGCGTGCACTGGATGCCCAGCTGGATGGAGCACAGCATGGCTGGATGTTCCAGAATCTTGCAGCAAGAAATAATCACACCAGAACCAGGAAGAGAAGTCCCTTCCTCCTACAGTATCCCTCCAACACCCTCTACTGGCACAATTTAATATTGAGCTTGCGTGCAAAGAAGAAACAGGTAAAGCTTCAACTAAAGCAGACAAAAAGGGTAGATTTGGAACCAAAAGACAATAAACTGATTATTACCATAGGATATCATTTAAATATCCCATCTCTTCTAATTATTTAACAGCTATGTTTAAAATCTCAATTTCCTAAGCCAATAAATAAGAAATTATTTTAATATAAATTTTTTAAAATAAATCTTTATTGTTCAGATTATTACAAATGTGTTCCACTCCCCCCACCTCAATTGCTCCCACCCCACCCTCTGCCCTTTCCCCACCCCTCATTGTCCTCATCCATAGGTGCACAGTTTATGTTCAGTCTTTTCCCACATCCCCACTCCCCTTTTCCCTGAGAATCATCAGTTCACTCCCCTTCCATACCTCTGATTCTATTATATTCACCAGTTAATATTGTTCATCAGATTTTTTTAATTCCCTTGGTTTTTAGATTCACTTGTTGATAGTTACATATTTGTTGTTCATAATTTTTATCTTTATTTTCTTCCTCTTCCTAAAGAACCCCCTTCAGCAATTCATATAATTCTGGTTTGGCGGTGATAAACTCCTTTAGCTTTTCTTTATTTGTGAAGCTCTTTATCTGGCTTTCGATTCTGAGTGATAGCTTTGCTGGGTAGAGTATTTTTTGGCTGTAGGTTCTTGCTAGTCATCACCTTGAATATTTCTTGCCATTCCCGTCTGGCCTGCATGGTTTCTGTTGAGAAATCAGCTGACAATCATATGGGTGCTCCTTCATAGGTAACTACCTGCTTTTCTCTTGCTGCTTTTAATATTCTCTCTTTGTCTTTGGCTCTTGGAATTTTAATTATGATGTGTCTTGGTGTGGTCCTCTTTGGATTCCTTTTGTTTGGGGTTCTGTGTGCTTCCTGGACTTGTAAGTCTATTTCTTTCACCAGGTGGGGAAGTTTTCTGTCACTATTTCTTCCAGTATGCTTTCGGTATCTTGCTCTCTCTCTTCTTCTGGGACCCCCATAATTCTGATGTTGGTTTGTTTGAAATTGTCCCAGAGGTTTCTTACACTATCTTCAACTATCTGGGTTCTCTTGTTTTCTTGCTCCTGTGGAGGAGTGTCCTCTGGCTCTTTGTGTTTCAAATCTTTGTCTTGATTCTTGAAATCTTCCATTCTGTTTTTAGGACTCTGTATAATATTTTTTATTTCAGGCAATATTTTCTTTATTTCTAGTTGATCCCTTTTCATATCTTCATAGGTCTCGTTTATTTTATCAGCCTTTTTTTAGGAAACTCTTGAAAAAACTTATAACTGTAGTTTTGAACTCAATGTCCATTCTTTTACTTTCCTCCATCTCCTTCATCTGACCGACCTATCAGCCAGTACATATGATGTGCACTGGCAATTTAAAAATAAACCTGGACTTGTGCATGCATGATACATATAAAGCTCTCGCTGGTGCTGATATAATACTATATTTTAAATACTATTTTGACATGTAATTTTTTGCAGTAACATAATTATCACATGAATCTTCTAATTAATTTCCTTTCAATGTGCACGAATCTATGCACTAGGCCACTAGTATAAAATAATAAAAATTACTTATATTTGAACAACTTGGAACTCTCCTCAGCTAAAGCCCAGAAGCCCCTTTGTCCACAACTGTCTTGATTAGTCACCTTAGGTTAAATAAAGCTAAGTAAAGGTGTCTTGCCACTAGAAAATCAATTAATTAATTATTATTTTATAGAAGTATACTTTGACTTACAAAAGAATTCAAAAAGAGTTCCAATAGCCCAACCAATGTGGCTCAGTGATTGGGCATAGACCTATGAACCAGGAGGTCACATTTCGATTCCCAATCAGGTCACGTGCTCCAGTTTGGAGCTCAACCCCCAGTGGGGGGGGTTGTGCAGGAGGCAGCCAATCAATTATTCTCTCTCAGTATTGGTATTTCCATCTCTCTCTCCCTCTCCCTTCCTCTCTGAAATAAAAAATGCTTTTTTAAAAAGAGCTTCAATAGAAATCTATAAATTGTACCAATGTCAATTTCCTAATTCTCCAATTGTACTAGTGTTATGTAAGATGTTCCCATTTACAGAAGCTGGGAGAGGGTGCATGGAGCCTCTCTATACTATTTTGTAACTTCCTATGAGTCCATAATTATTTCAAATTTAAAAGTTTACTTAAATATGAGGTCCAACATCTGGAATAGATGAACTTATACAAACAGTATTTCTTAGTATCTGATGCTAAAAAGATAGTAGTACCACATACATACATCTATAGTGCTAACTCCATCTACTGGGTGCCAGCAGAAGCCAGCAATAAAAGACATTGAAAATTATGTCCTAATCACAAGTTCCAGTCCAAAGGCTGAAAAACAGAAGCTTCCAATTATTAACACTCAAAGCATCTAAAATAATTATCATAGAACAATGAAATCATTTTTATATAACTATACTTTGTTTTCCTAAGGAAAAAGTTATCTTTCTACTAAATTTTTCTCATTTTCAGGATGTAGAAGAATGATGTCCATTATGTCAAGTTATTAGGATACCTGAGACTCTTGATTTGATTAAAAGATTTCATAGATACACTAACTTACATAAGGGGATAAAAGATGTAAATAAAACTAACATGTAGGCAACTTGAAGTCAGTGACTTGAACTTCTTTCTAAATCAAACGAGAACCACTTGCCTAGGGTAAAGGCAAAAGTATATGCTAGGTAAATTCAGCAAAAGACCCTCAGAATGGACTAACATCCAAATAAATCAGCACAAAAATAACAAGCAGCTCAAACACTACCACCTGTCTACTTTAGTGATATCAAACTATCCTAGAAAATTGTTTGAACTATAAAAGAAAATAGCCCCTGGTGATTTTTATTTTTTCAGTACCTGTTGGCTTGGAAATCTTTTCCTCAAGAAAATAACTAAAAAAAAGGTAACTGGCAGAACAACTTTTACAATCCAGAGGTGTTAAGAATTCTCTTGACAAGACTGCCACCTACTGGATTACCTTAAATTCCAGCATTTAACATTTTGAGATTTAAAAATGTTAAATACCACATATAACCAAAAGACAAGGGTGTTTTTTTAATAATAATAATAATAATAATAATAATAATAATAATTCTAAGCAGTTACAAATTCTCACATCATTGGAAATTCTGCCTTTAAGTTTATGATTAAACTTAAAGGAAGACCATTAGCCTGAAGCAATCTCAGTCAATTTTATTTTTTAAATTTATCTTTATCTACTTAACCAGTTCACTCTATTGTATATTTGTCTTTATTGTTGGAAAGTATTACAGATGTCCCCTTTTTTCTCCATTTACCCCTTCCACCCTGCACCTATCCTTCATCACCAGGCCTATCACACTAGAGTCTATGTTTGCAGAGCTCATCTGACAGATATGTGAAAAAGAAAACAAAGAAACTTAACATGGATTTAGTAGTTATTGCAGTATATATGAACTCACAGTTGTTAGAAATTATCATCAAGATTATTTATATTAAAATAAGAGCAATATAGTAAGTGATTATATAGGAAAATATTTTTAACTACCCTAATATTATGCAAGTATGTATTTGGGACTTAGTTAAAATTTCTAATGATACAGTAATGTGTTCTGATTACAAAAGTACTTTACCTCAACTTAGGCAGAGTTCACATAACGTGCTCTAAAATATGCCTTAAAATTATTCCAAAAGCAGCTGAAGTGATAATGAAAACACTGATTTGAAGATTATTAAAGAGATTCTAACTACAGTTGTCTTATGAATGTAAGAGTGTATGAAAAACAACATTTCTGAGTTATTAATTTGTGTAATATATTTTAAATATATATGCAAATGTTTAAATTAACCAAGAAAATACTATGATTGGGCATTCAATTATTTCACCTTTGTTCATCAAGGTTTCCACATTCAGGGAGTTCAAACTGGGAGCTTCGCATTGTTAAAAGGAAGGCCTGCACCTTATAGATAAGTATAGTATATACCCCTAGAGTAGAGGCATAATAGACCTCTTAATCATAAAACTCCAAGATTTTTAAATAATTACTAAAGATTAAATTACTCAACATGTAATACTTCTTGGCCTGTGTTACCCTGTTTCCCCAAAAATAAGACAGTGTCTTATATTAATTTTTGCTCCCAAAGATGCGCTAGGTCTTATTTTCAGGGGATGTCTCATTTTTCCATGAAGAATACGGTACACATTTATTGTTAAATGAAAATAAAGGAAATTTATTACCTGTATACAGTACAGTAGTACAGTAGTTGTCAACACAAACCAGACAAACCATGAATCCTACAGTATCAAGAATTTATTCATTTATTCAATGACAATCATGTCATCATCTTCTGGAACATCATCATAACAATCCAATTCCTGAATTTCCTGGTGAATTTCTTGTGACTCCATTTCTTTCAGAATCAGTGGACCAAATCTCTCATGTATAGCAATAGCACTGTCTTTAAATGAGTACTTCTTGTCAAGGTAGCCTGCTTTCAGTGAGTGCATTTGCAATGCAACTGTCAGTGATTTTTCTCCCATGAATTCTTCACCCAAGTCACAACTTCTTGCAGTTTAGGTTTCACAAAGTTTCCACGCTGATTTCTCCATTTACACAGCAGTGACGTCAGGACTCCGCGTAACGTCACTGGTTGCTAGACGCCAGTCGGGGTGGCCCTAGTGACCAGTTTCCGGTAAATTAATTTTCATTCTGAGACACAGCCTGGGGGCCTTATTTTCAGGAGGATGCCTTATATTTCACTCAGAAAGAAACATGTAAGTAGGTCTTATTTTCAGAGGATGTCTTATTTTCGGGAAAACATGGTAGCAATAAATAACCTGAGAATCTAATCATGAGGAAATGTCACATTAAGAATAGGGAACCTTTTTCTACCAAGGGCTGTTTAGATATTTATAACATCATTCATGGGCCATACAAAATTATCAACTGAAAAAGTAGCCTGCTGTATTTAGTCAAACATTTAATTAACTCACCCCTAATACCTCGGCAGGGCCAGACTAAATGATTTATCAGGCCTGTAGGGCCCTCTGGCCAGACATTCCCCACCCCTAGTAACCTAATATGAGTGATGTTATATGAAAAAGGGAAAAAGTTTTTTTTTTTTCCAAAAAAGTCCCTGTCGTAAGAGATAGAAAAAGGCTATGAAAATGTTTCCAGATTTTAAAAAGCTGAAAACATACGGCTATTAAATGCAACACCTGCCCCTGGTGTGAATTCTGGACTGGAAGAGGATAGGATGATATGGGGTCAACTAACAAAACTGGAGATAAATGGTGGTCAGATAAAAAGTATTGTCTGAATGCTAAATTTACTGAATTGGTACATATAATCTGGTTATATAAGTGATACTATTTCCTAAGGAAGCACCTATATATTAAAAAGGCTAATATGCAAAGTGTCCCCTCAGGAGTTCGACTGGAGTCCAGGAGCTCGATCACTCGCTATGACGTGCACTGACTACCGGGGGGGGGGCGGTGCGGAACAAAGGAAGGCCCAGCCAGCAGCCAGAAGGCCTGGGTCGGCCCTGATTGCCAGCCAGGATTAGGAACCCTACCTGTGCATGAATTTCGTGCACCAAAACTCTTGTATAAGGATAAAACACCATGAGGTATAGAACTTACTCGTAAATTATTCCAAAAAATGTACATGTGCAGGGTGTGTGGGGGTGTAGAAAAAGAGATTGATATAGAGACAGAAACAGAGAAATAGAAATTAAGAGTTTGAGAGATCAAGAAAGTGGGTGCAAAGCAAGTGGACTAAATATGACCAATAGGCGATTCTGAGTAAAGACTATAAGGTGTGCTCTGTAAAAGTTTTATTTTATCTCTTCTGTGAGCTTAAAATTACTTCTGCAAATAAAAGGCTGAAACAGCCGAAACGGGTTTGGCTCAGTGGTAGAGCGTCGGTCTGCGGACTGAAAGGTCCCGGGTTTGATTCCGGTCAAGGGCATGTACATTGGTTGCAGGCACATCCCCGGTAGGAGGTGTGCAAGAGGCAGCTGGTCAATGTTTCTCTCTCATCAACGTTTCTAGCTATCGCTCTGTAAATTATGAATAAAAATATATGGAATGTTTAATAATAAAAATGACTGAGAAGGAATCTGTCTCATATATATAAATGAGCAAGAAAGATGGATTTGACCAAACAGGGATGAAGAAGTTGTTACTGAAAAAATAAAGTAATTTCATGTTTATTGCTCCCATCAATGAAATTTCAATGAACCAGTTATATCTAACTTCTTTAAGCACAGAAAGTATTGATTCTCATCCTCATCTTCATTTTTAAATGAAGAAATTGAAGTATGGTGGAAAGCCACAGTGACTAATACAGCTGAGATTCAATACTATGTCTCTTGAAACACAATAACAGTGTCAATACAAGTTTGGGGTAGTATTTAGGAACAAGCTGCTTACCTTTCAATAGCTAATTCTTTGTTAGAAAGCTGCTGCACTGTAATCACTACCTTCTTCTCTATTCCTTGCTTCAATTTGAAGTAAAATTTATCTCTGTCCTTAGGCACAGGACTGAAATATGCAAAAAGAACAGGAATTATCAATACAATAAGTAATACAATAATATAAGATAACCTATTCCAACATCAGAATGAGACTACAAGGTATTTAAGCAACAACACCCTTATTCTTAAAATGTACTAAACTCTCATCCTGCCACACAGTAACTAACTACCTATAATAAGAAAAACATAGCATGCTAATCAGGCCAGACGTCCTTCTGGACATCCTTCCGGGTGACCCTCCAGAAGCCAGGGCTGCGAGGGAAGCCTGGTCCCGGGTGAGAGAGGGAAGCCGATGCCAGCAGCAAGGGGAAGGAAGGCCTACTCTTGCACGAGTTTTGTGCATCAGACCTCTAGTAAGTTTATAATCAACAAAATCTAACAGAGATTTAAAAAAAAGATTTTGTAAATGACATTTCAAATTTTAGTTTTAAAATTTAACAAATTTACGAATATGATTTAATAACTTTTTTTAAAATTAATTTTAGAGAGGAAGGGAGAGGGACAGAGATAGAAACATCAATGATGAAAGAGAATAATTGATCAGTTGCCTCCTGCACGCCCCCCACTGGGGATTGAGCCTGAAACAAAGGCAGGTTCCCTTGGCCGGAATCAAAGCTGGGACCCTTCAGTCTATAGGCCAACTCTCTATCCAATGAGCCAAACTGGCTAGGGCAATAACTTGTTTTTAAAGACAGTCCGATGTCTGATTTAGCTGTAAGTGCAGTTCTGAGTTCTTTTAACATAGTGAAACCCTCGGCAAAAGAAAATTAGAAGACGAGCTTACTTTTAAATTTCTAGAATGTGAGATGACTATGATATATCTAGGAAAATATACAGTAAAAAATGGACAAAATTATTTAGATTGCAGCAGACTAGCCTAGGCAAAACTGAATCATAAAAATTATTATTAAAACAATAAATGTCTAAAATATAGGTTGTCTTATCTGAAAAAGAAAAAAACCTTGAGTAACTTATTTGACCTAGGATCAATTTCTATATCTATAATAAACAGATAAAATGCCTACCTAACAATTATTAAAATTGAAAGCACAGTTAAAGCACTTACTAGTAAGCTGTCATTAGAATATGATTGGCCCTACCAGGTTTGGGTCACACAGACCTTGGAATAAAAATCCTTCACTGAGTGTAAGGGCCAATGGGGGTTAGGAATGAATGAAGAAAAAACATGGAGCCTTGCCGTTGGGGCTCAGTAGGCCTGCGGACCAAAGAGTCCCCGGTTGGATTCGGTCAAGGGCACATGCCTGTTACACGCTCCTCCCCAGCCTGGCCCTGGTCAGGGCATGTGCAGGAGGCAACCAATCAATGTGTTTCTCTCACATCAATATTTCTGTCCTCCCCTCTCTCTTCCACTCTCTAAAATCAATAGAAATATATCCTCAGGTGAGGATTAAAGACAAAAGAATATAACTGTGTCCTACTACCTGCCTATTTTTGAAATGGAGAAAACATTCTAAATATACAATAGAATGAACTGGTTAAGTAAATGATTGTCAAGCCACATAATATACTATTGGTAACCATTAAAAATAATTCTGATTAAGAACATTGTAATGATAATTCTTATAAAGTTAAAAGAAAAAATTTATAAATATAGGAATAAATTTAAAAATATCTCCTAGAAATAAACAAAGAAAATAACTAAAATATTGAGTGCTATCTTAACTGACAATCACTATAGCTGTTTTTTGTTCTATCTTTATTATTTTACTGTTTTCTATAATAAATATCAAGACTTTTAAATATTAAGAAAAGCACTTACATAAAATATTTTAAAATCAGAAAAGTGAAACATATTCATTCACCAAATATTTTTTTTTTGCATTTTATAGCTTTAAATGAACATTGTATAGTTTCTAGCATCTTTATATTAGCCAATATCATATTTCAGGCACAATATCAATTTTGATTCTTTCCAAATAACCTCACCTAAAGTTTCCTTTTCCATCATCTTCTTTTACCTCCAAGGAGACACTGAAGGTAAACACATCGTTGTCGGGGGTAGGAACAACTGAGTCTTTAACATCAGACACTTGTCTGGAAGAACGTTTGAATGCTGTACAGAAACTATATAAAATTCTGCTTACCTAAAAAAAATAAAATGGGAGTACCATTAGGCAAGGCTTTAACTGAATTTTTTATATTCTTCTTTCCTAATTCTTGAATCTATAATTTAACATAACACAGTTTTCTTCAGCAGATAGAGTATAAGCATATATGTAGTTTATAATATATGTTATATAGTCTATAACATAGTGTATATATAAACATATATATAGCTACTTCTTTGATCTGGCATTTAAACACAGTAATAAAGATATTTAAGTTCACAAAAGAATCTATTTATTTATAGATGTGGCTAGACCTCAGAATATAGTATGAATCCAAAGATAATTACAAGAATGATGCCAGCATCTAAACCTTCCCAATCAACACACACACACAAGGTTTTAGCCCAAGTCGTCAATTTCTCTTTTCACTTCCCTCAGCTTCAGAGGACTAGACATTTAGGCATAGAATGAAGCAAATACTGGTTTTCGCAATAAACACACACAATAATATGGTTTAGTTCCTGGTGTTGTTATGCACCGTGGTTGTGATATAAACACATTGCAGGATTTCAGATGCATGCTGAAGTGGTCTTATCTATTTTACTAGTATTAAGCCACCCTCATACACTTCCCCTAAAGTTGAGAAATAGCACACACTGTTCCAGAAGTTATTCTTTTCCTCAGTTCCAAAAGAAGCAACATACCATTTCACATCTGTGTAAGCCTAAAGCACAAAAGACCTTCCAGATCTCTTGGGCCACTCATGGGTTGAATGAAGAAAACAAGATAAAATAAGAAGGGTTTAACAAAGGTCATATTTTCAAAACCTGATATTGGGAGGAACGAGTAAAGAGACTTCTCTGAATGTTAAGAAATCCTTCACTTTAAAAAGAGTGGATTCAAATTACTCACTGAATTATATTTGTCTATGACTGTAATATTTTGTAATTTTCTTGAAACAAGAACACTTTCATCAACAGTAGAATTTCTTAAAGTATAGGGTCTTTCCCCATTTTTCTATCTTGTTATATTCATATATTCTACCTTTTCTCATACAGTCAGTCTATCACATTCAAAAACAAGTAATTCTCAAACCTCCATCAGCCATACTTACACATATTAACCTATATTACCCTAAAGTGCCTTGCCAATGCTAAATTCATAGCTTCTTAAATATACATTGTATAAGTACTTCAGCAGTTAACATAGAGCTTACATTCCAGCACATACATGAAAGCTGAATGTGCTTGAGGTAGGTGAGGACTTATTAGGTAAGCCAAAAGCAAAAATGTTTAGTCTCAACTGGATACTTATTTGACTTAGCTCAGTAATTTAAGTGTAATAGAGGAAAACAGAACCACAGAACATGCTAAGAATAAGTCATTAAATATTGTGCCTACAAAGTAAAGTGTAAATAGGAACTTTAAACTACTTTTGGTTCTTTGAGTACTCCCTACTGTCTAACCCCCAATAACATGTAAAGTCTATTGGTTCCTTCTTACACAATCAACTTCAGCATATTTTTAAGAAAACACTATATGTGAAAACAGGGAAATATCTGTTTTCCCTGTGTTACATAATTTTTCATACATTTGTATAGTCAAACCCAACTAAATTTTTCTCCTCTTAAATCTTCTATTTCACTTTCTTTGTGTCAAAGCTATCAGCAAGCCTACCACATCAAAAAAAGTAAAAAAAAAAAAACTTGGCAAATTCTAAAGTAGATGGCAAGGCTCAGGAATTTCTCTTTTAAAAGATTAGGTATATAGCAGAAACCGATTTGGCTCAGTGGATAGAGCGTCGGACTGGGTACCGAAAGGTCCCAGGTTTGATTCCGGTCAAGGGCATGTACCTTGGTTGCAGGCACATCCCCAGTAGGGGGTGTGCAAGAAGCAGCTGATCGATGTATCTCTCTCATCGATGTTTCTAGCTTTCTATCCCTCTCTCTTCCTGTAAAAACTCAATAAAATATATTTTTTTAAAAAAGATTAGGTATATGAGGCTGAGCCAGAGTAGGTAGAGAATAATGGGGGTGTGGGGGTCAGACTACATCTTTCTCTTTTTTTGGAGGAAGGACATCATTAACAGCAATCAAACTGCATTTAGTCCTGAACGTATCTTACAAGTTGCTATTTCCAACAAAAGGTTAAAATCGTTTGTGAATTCTAGTGTGGGTAAATAAGCTGGAATGGTATCCACAGATCAGTAAGGTAGAGAGCTTCAGAAACAATAATGACCAATATCTATAACTACTCGAACAAATTGGGTAACCAATATCATGACAAGAAAATTAACACAAGCCATGGCAAACATTTCTGTATATGTCAATTATTGCACGCGCGCACGCACACACACATACACACATACACAAATGTACTGGAATAGGCCTTTTCTTTACAGAAGGCAAACATTTATTGACATAATACAGTATAATTTTTTCCCCACAATGCAGTACCTATACAAAACACTAATTAAACACAAAACTATATTGGGATTGTTGTTGTTCGGATTGTGTTGTTGTTTCTGAAAAGGTGAAAAGCAGAGTGCATGTAGATACATGGAAAGGGAAAACACCAAAATCTTAATTCTGGTTAAATTTTGAGTAACTTTTTTTTCTGGATTTTCCAAATTCTCAAATATGTACTACATTTTAATAGTTTTTTTAAAAAGTGCTATTTTAGCCCTGACTGGGTAGCTCTGTTGGTTGGAGCATAGTCCTGTACATTTAAAAGCTGTGAGTTCGCCGAAACCGGTTTGGCTCAGTGGTGGAGCGTCGGTCTGCGAACTGGAAGGTCCCGGGTTCGATTCCGGTCAAGGGCATGTGCGTTGGTTGCGGGCACATCCCCGGAAGGGGGTGTGCAAGAGGCATCTGGTCAATGTTTCTCTCTCATTAACATTTCTAGCTCTCTATCTCTCTCCTTTCCTCTCTGTAAAATATCAATAAAATATATTTAAAAAATAAAAATAAAAAAAAATAAATAAAAGCTGTGAGTTCAGTTTCCAGTTAGGGTGCTTACCTAGACTGCAAGTTTGATCCCCAGCCAGGGAGCATAGGGGAGGCTACCTGATTGATATTTCTCTCTCACATTGATGTTTGTTTTTTTTCTCTCTCTCCCTCCTTCTCTTCCCTGATTTCTAAAATATATCATTAGCCCTAGATGATTTGGCTCAGTGAATAGAGCATCGGCCCTCAGACTGAAGGGTCACAGGTTTGATACCATTTAAAGGCATGTACCTCGGGCTTAGGCTCAATTCCTGGCCCTGGTTGAGATTCGTGCAGGAGGCAACCAATTGATGTGTCTCTCTCTCTCTCTATCTCTCTCTCCCTTCCACTCTCTCCAAAAATCAATGGAAAAGTACCCTCAGATGAGGATTAACAAAAAAAATAAATAAGTAAATAAATATATCATTAAAAACATATCCTTAGGTGAGGATTTTTTAAAAATACATTTACTGCCCTGGCCAGTTTGGCTTAGTAGATAGTGCACCTGCTTGCGGACTGAAAGGTCCCAGGTTCGATTCTAGTCAAGGGCATGTACCTTGGTTGCAGGTACATCCCCAGTAGGGGGTGTACAGGAGGCAGCTAATCGATGTTTCTCTCTCATCAATGTTTCTAACTCTCTATCTCTCTCCTTTCCTCCCTGTAAAAAAATCAATAATATATATTTTTTAAATAAAAAGACATTTACTTAAAATAATTAGTTAATTAAATAACATAGCCAATTTTTCAAAAATAAATATTTTTACTAATATTGGTAAAAGAGGATCAACTCTCTTAAAAAGATCATATGTCAGTACCAGGTGGGTACAAGACTTATCAGGGGGAATCACTTGGTAAACTATATAAATGTCTAACCACTACACTGTACATCCGAAATTGATATAATATTAAATGTAAACTGTAAGTAGGAAGTAAGTAAATAAAAACACCATATGTTGAGAAAATTTCACCCAAAAAATAAATGTAGAAAAATCATTCTATAAAAGACACCTGGAAAGATATGTATTAAAATTTTTAAAACCTCTTGCTCAAATTTATTACTCAGTGAAATAAGCTAAAATAAGAGGCATATCATAAAATAAACTTTTTAAAAATGTATAAAAATTATGGAAAATACTAACAGCGTAACTTCTGAATTAATTTCTAATGTAAAGTATTTTGCTAAAATAACATCAATAAAAACCAGACCATTAAGAATTAAGATCTTCCCAATGATACTGTTAATATTTCTCATGAAACACCTCAAAATGCCTAAAACCAGATAACAACTCTGCTTCTAAAATATAACACTGAGAATTGCTGATAAGTATGTTAAAAACATACAAATAACACAAACATCAAAGTCTATTTTGAAGAAAATGATCACACTGACTAGTAGAAACAAATTCTTAAAGAGTCGACTAAGCCTTTTAAAATATCTTTAAGAACAGTTTTGTATAATATATCCATAAGAATGTAACAGGAACAGGTGCCTTCTTGGCTTTTTTCTCGATGCTTTCTGATCTTTCATTTCTTCAGCAGAAGCTTAGCCTGTCGTTCTCCTGTTCAATGATCACCGGCATCAGAATTCTTCAGGCTGGATCCCAACTTTTTCACCACAGATCACTGAGACTCACTCCAACAGAGTCCTGCAGAACATCTAGGGTAGTGAGGCAAATGTGCCCTAAATCTTCTGTGGGGTTAGAACCCCTAATCCTAGTGCCACTGGTCAAAGAGGCCATCACCCTCGCCAGCTTCCTCGGCCACTGCTGGGGCCTGTGCCCGTGGGACTCTGGTGAAATAAGAGCACGACAGTACAGCTGGCAGTGGTAGCCACGTTGCTTATCCTACTTGAAAAGACATCTTCTTGCCTTTAACAAACTTCTACATGTCTCATCCAGGATTCTGAAAACAACGGAAAACAAATTAATTAGCAACCCTGCTACACTGTACATATTTAAGCAATATCACATGTTCCTAAACTATCTTTGCCAATTGTATGTGCTCACCAAGAGAGCCCAAATACTAAAGACTAAAGTTGTCCCTTCATCACAGAACAAGAAAGTTCTGGGAACCAAATAACCAGACAACTGGTAGATGTAAGAAAAAGACTTCAAATTAATTAATGGGTAATTATTTTTTGAGGGGAGAGGAGGATCTTCTATAAAAGCATGGGTAAAAACCAAAGGCAGGTGGGATGTAAACTCCATGACCAATCGATCCCTTTATAAAGTATAACTGAATGACAATAATCCATATTTGCCTGTTACAATATTAAAGCAACAGAAAAGTTATTATTGAAAATTACATGGGGCTTCAGAGTCAGAGACTTCCACTGGAAACCCAGCTCCATCCTCTATTCTCTTAGCCTTCAGATAAGCAAGGGTAACTACATGCGTCAAACAAACCAGAGCACCAGAGCACTTCTGAGAACACAACAGAGTGCCATTAATAATACACCTGGAGAAGACTGCTCCAGGCAGGAGGAGCATAACATCACCAGTTTAAATCAATATTATCTATAACATGGAGATGTGATGAGAATTGAGTGCTCAGCATAAGCTCTCTATTTATACTAGGTTATCTTAGTTTAGAAATAACGTTCTTTCTTCATAAAAATGTTTAAATTTATTTATTTAAGAGAGAGAAAAAGAAAGATCGATTTCTTGTTCCACTTATCTATGGATCTGTTGGTTCATCCTTGTATATACCCTGACCGGGGATCAAACAAGCAACCTTGGAATATCGGGCAAACACTCTAACCAAATGAGCTGCCCAGCCAGGACTAGAAAGGATGTCTTGTAATAAAGTTTAATGACAGTTATATATTCTCCTTCAAGCAATGAATTTTACCACCCATGTCCTATAATGTAACACTTTGAAAAATGGACTCTAAAAATCCACAATAATACTTGAAAATAAAAAAAAATACATGGATATCACTTGCTCACAACCTGCAAAGTACCAAATATCCTCTCTAGAAATACTATTTAATACCATATTCAAAATGGTAAGGATAAGAATTCCCCAGTTTTGTCCATGCTTTCTCACTGTTAAAGATCTAAAAAATGACAAAGATGCCTTGGCAGAGTGGCTCAGTTGTTTGGAGCATCATCCAAAGCACTAAAAGGTTGTGGTTCAATTCCCAGTCAAAGCACATGCCTAAATTGCAAGTTCAATCCCTGGTAGGGGCGCATACAGGAGGCAACTAATTGGTGTATCTCTCTCTCTCTCTCTCTCTCTCTCTCTCTCTCTCTCTCGTCAATGAACATGTCCTTGAATGAGGATAATAAAAAATTAAAATTTTTGAAAACCTCAAAAATGACAAAGATTTCCCCACCCATAACTAAGTGGATGCGATAATCCAAAGAGAGTTTCATACCGTCACAAAAGAAGAATGCTGCAGCCAGTCCCTTTCCACTTCCTTTCGCCGCAGTGTTTCGGCCTCTCCAAGCAGCAGGTTTTGCAACTCTTCAATGTTCACTTCCTTGCTGTTGAGTGCCAATTGTCCAGAAACCACACAGGGATATTAAATGATGACTGCCAACATGAAATGCCAGCACTCTACCATCAGAGTGTGTGTGTGTCCATAAATGTTGGCTGAAATAGATTCAGAACTACTTCTCACACAGGCTTGGATTCTGGTAGAGAACTCTATGGCTATAATATAAATTACATGTGTCTGTGCATGTTCACTTTGGTGTTCAGGGAATAGAGACTGATATGCCCCTCATTCTTAGTATCAAACACACAGAAACCTACATTTCTATGATTTTACATGTTGTGGCCAGAAATAAGCTCTCAGAACTCCTGTTAATACAATAGTTGTTTACACTTCATAGTAAAGAGCAAAGAGAATAACAGCAGCTTTCAGCATTTCCTACTGACAGTTTATATTCCCCAAAGCACACACACTGGCGATCTTGCTCATCCAAACCCATTCATTGGTTAAAGCCTAAGTACTAAAGTTCTAAAAGGGCAATTTCTTTTTAATTTGGGGAGAATTAACAGATGCAAAAATGAAGGAAATTTCCCCATGTATTTATCAGCCATTTGATTCTGAATTATTTCTCTAGTCTTAAAAGAAACCACTCCTAAAGAATGACTAAAAGGAGGTTCCTGGCCCCTTCAAAGGCCTCCAAGTTGACACCCTGCTGTATGTGAGCATTTGTATGTTTAATTAGGCCAGTTCTCTAGAGCCAAAGCCAGCCGCTAAGTGACAGACAATCTCTGGTGAAACCACAGAGCTCTATGAAACCAATATCCAAGTGCAAGCAATATGCAACCATCATTCCTGGCAGAGGAAGAGTTATTGTTAGAACCAGTTTTTCAAATTACATGGATCAATCAACTTGGGCAAAATAATAAAAAGGTACCAAAAAATTCCCTCTTTCTAACTAATCCTGAGCAATGACTACCATGGTGGAGTGGGAGGACAGCTCGTCAAGTGGCCTTTTCCTGTTACACCTATAATACCACTTTCCTGCATCAGTTCTATGCCAGTACAAATATGCTCCTCTTTAGAAATATACTCCAAATTTATATAATATGGTACATTATCATACATATAAATTTATGACAGTGTGATTAGGGCTCAAAATACTACTCTAATTCGTCTCTTTAGCAAATATATTATACTTACTGCCTCTTTAATTTCACAGGTGAAAACGTGTATCTGAAATTCTTCTGAACCATGAGAACTCTCTGTAAATGCAAAGCAATTGCTCTCTGTTGTCCCATCATGTCCACGTGCACAGAAAAGCACCTTATAGATTGGAAAAGATGCTATCTCCACATTGCTGGACTGGTCTATGATTCTGCAGAATAGTGGTGGAAAATGTAATAAAATATTAGCTATCAAAGAACAAAGATAAACAGTTTTACTATGCCAATAACATATAAACGTAACTATTTTAAAAATCACAATATAAACTGATACTTATAATGTGAGAAAATCACTTGTCTTATATTCTTGCTATCCTTTCTAATAAAAGAGTAATATGCAAATCGACCATCACTCTAACACACAAGATGACTGCCCCCATGTGGTCAAAGATGGCATCCCCCATGTGGACACAAGATAGCCACCACAAGATGGCCAACAGGGGAGGGCTATTGGGAGGAACCAGGCCTACAAGGGAGGGCAGTTGGAAGCGATCAAGCCTGCAAGGGAGGGCAGTTAGGGATGACCAGACTGGCAGAGGAGGGAAGTTGGGGGGCAACAGGGCTATAGGAAAGGGCAGTTGGGGGGTATCCAGGCCTACAGGAAAGGGCAGTTAGGGGGACCCAGGCCTGCAAAGAGAGAAGTTGGGGCTGACCAGGCCTACAGAAGAGGGAAGTTGGAGGCAACTGGGCCTGCAGGGAAGGGCAGTTGGGGGAGACCCAGGCCTGCAGGGGAGAGCAATTGTGGGGGACCAGGCCTGCAAGAGAGGGCAGGCAATTGGGGGCGATCAAGCCTGCAAGGGAGGGCATTTAGGGGTGACCAGGCCTGTAGGGGAGGGCAGTTTGGGGGGACCCAGGCCTGCAGGGGAAGGCAGTTGGGTGGGGACCAGACCAGCAGGGGAGAGCAGTTAGGGGTGATCAGGCTGGCAGGGAGAGCAGTTGGGGGAGATCAGGCCGGCTGGGAGGGCAATTAGGGGTGACCAGGCCAGCAGGGGAGGGCAGTTAGGGGCAATCGGGCTGGCAGGGGAGCAGTTAGGCATCGATCAGGCTGGCAGGAGAGTGGTTAGGGGGTGATCAGGCTGGCAGGCAGAAGCAGTTAGGGGCAATCAGGAAGGCAGACAGGCAAGCAGTTGGGAGCCAGCAGTCCTGGATTGTGAGAGGGGTCCCATATTGGAGAGGTTGCAGGCTGGGCTGAGGGACACGCACCCCCATACACAAATTTTGTGCACCAGACCTCTAGGATGTATATAATGTATAAGTACACAAATTTTTCACCTTCTTTTGACAATTACTTCACTTTTATGTTTTCTATATTCTAATTCACTTACTGCCTGATAAAATCCGTCACCTATCCCTAAATGCTAGTCTTGTTCTGTTACAAGAAAAGGAAAAGGAATGCCAGCACAGACTAGCATAGACAATCCAAAGAGAGTTCATTTCTATTGAGAGCAGCACCAGTAAGTTTATCTAAGTCCCAGGTCACTGTTCAACTGAGACCTCTTTTACCCCCAAAAATAGTTAGAGTGGTTTCACAGATCCAATTAATAGTAGAATTTAAAAGGTGTAAGGAGAGATTTAAAAAAAGAAGTATAAGGAGTCTGTGGGATTTAAGAACAAATTATTCTCTGATTTTCCTATACATATCCCAAGCCCTAGATTGATTTAAAAATTCAAGAACACTGCAGGGTCTCAAACTGTGAAACTGAGGGGTATCCACTAAAACAGAGGCACGTCAAAACACTGTTTGTCAAGAAGTATTTGGCACTTTGAAACAGATAACATTAAAAGCCATTTTGACATTTTTAAGAGTTATCATACAAACAATTTATCTACAAAACCCTTTTCTGAAAAATTCAAAGCATTTTTACCAAGACCCTGCAATTTATATTGCTATTTTAGAACTTAGCTAACATTTTTTTCACATTCTAAACTTTAAAGAATGATGAAAATGATGAAGGGTTTGATAAAAGGGTTAAGTCAACTTTCAGGGAATATTATAGGTTCATGAAACATTCAATTTCCTAGACCTGGTACATTTATTTGTTCATTCAGCAAATATTTACTGAAAACCTGGAGCAGATACTACTCTAGACACTGAAGTAACAGCAGGGGAAAGTAGAAATAACCTGCTCCCACAGAGCTTATGTCTAGTGAGGAAGGTAGACAATAAACAAATAAGCAAGGAAATTGTATATAATGTCGAGTCAAGGAAAAGTGCTATGAAGAGGGGAGGGGGAAACCCAGTGAGGAGAAAGTATATAGTCACAGGTGTGGTTGAAGGCTACTATAGGGCTGAATGTTGGATTAACATCTGATTTACATGTAAATAAATTCAAGGTTCGCCCTAGCTGGTTTGGCTTAGTGGATAGAGTGTCAACCTGCATACTTGAAAGGTCATAAATTTGATTCTGGTCAAGGGCAAATGCTGGGGTTGCGGGCTCGATCCCCAGTAGTGGGCATGCAGGAGGCAGCCAATCAATGATTCTCTCTCATCATTGATGTTTCTAACCCTCTCTCCCTCTCCCATCCTCTCTGAAATCAATAAAAATATATTTTAAAAGTAAAGAAATTCAAGGTTCAGATAACATTAAGCATTATTACTAATTAAGCATGGGGGGGGGGTACATTTTGCTTCTTTCCAATCAGATGAAAAGAGCTTAAAAATGAAGGCTCACTCCAAGTTTTTGAACCACCATTACCTGACGAGGTGGATGCATGCTTTTAGGCTCTTCAGAATACAAACACAGAAATACAGATATTTAATAGTTATTTTCCACTTATATTCTAAGCATAATTTTTGCACATGCCCCTTGCAAATAAGGAACACAGTCTAAGCCTAAACATGCTTACTTTGCATTACAGAGTAAAAGTGAATTAACAGTAAGTACTAGGCTGATTTATAGTATAACATCATCACCATCACACAAAATCTGCAATATGTCTAAGAGGAGAAACAGATTACAGCTCACCTCACAGAACCTTCTGGAACATTTGGCACATATAGAGTAACAGGAAAGGGGTACTGACTCGAAGATTTCATAGTTGCCATTGCCCGTAAAGCCTCCACTTCATTACGTGGGGAAGAAACCTTCATACATCCTAAGTAGGTCAGTTTGTTAAATAAGACACTATTTTCTTCTGGCAATCCACTTGGAGAAGATGGCCTGGGTGTAGAAATTTCTAAAAAAAAAAAGAAAGAAACAAAACAGAACAAAACACTCAAAAGTCTATGCAAAATTTCACAGAAACATAAGAAACAAAGTGGGAACTCTCAAACAGCACTGAAAACCTGGTGGCCCTCATCTTAAAAACAAAGTTAATAGAATTTTTAAATTTTCAGTATCACTTCATACAACTTCTCCTATGGTTTCTCTGAGTTTAATACAATACCTGTATTTGATGGATCCAAAATTAACTGAAGAGATGGCTTATTTGTTTGGCTGGCTGAAACACCTCCAAGTGAATGGTCTGAAATCTCACTGGAACTTTGACGATCCACAAGAAGGCTGCCTTGCCCTTTCTCAGAATCTCTCAAAATCTCTTCCATGGCTTTTTCCAATTGTTCATCATTAGAAACTATCTATAGACAAAGCAAGACAATTCTGTTTCAATCATATTATGATTCTGGAGCTGAATGAAACTATTTCACTTCTAGAAGAAATTAAAACGATCTAAATATTTGTTTAAATATAGTTACTTACATCAAGAATTTATACAGTTTTGCCTAATTTTACTAGATAAAATACAGAATCCTGAATTTAAAAAAACAGCCAAACTAAAAGATTATTAGTTTCAGAAAAGGATTTCTAAGAAAACACTTCAGGCAGTTTCCAACTACATCTGATCTGAGAACTTGTTTACAGAGATTTTCTTTTCTTGTTATTTTCTTTTTATTATTTCAGAACGTATTCCAGAACCAAATAATCTTAAATGTATGGGCTTTAAAGGGAAAACTTGATAAGTTTAAATTGGCCACAGTCTACTATGATATCATTTAAAAGGTCATATTTCTTATCATGGCATAAACATATTTCTGATTTCTTTATAAATTATGTTTTCTAGCTGCTAAGAGAAGTGTTGCTAATTCTTTATGTTTATGTTAACTCAAGTTTTTCTTAAAAGCAGAGAAGACACAAAACCTAAGTAATAAATAACACCTTAAATATATTAACACTAAAATACAGATATTTAAAGAAATTTAAATAGTTATTTGTTTAAATAAAAAATTAAATAAATTTAAATAAGGCTACTGGTTATTTTAACAAAATTATAAAACCATATATCTTTAACATAATGTAAAATGGATATTTAATAACCTGATTTTTATATAATTATATTAGATTTGTATACTAATATGCCTTTGATGCCATACATAAATTAAACAAAAATCATTTTTTAAATATGTAAAAGGCAACACAAAAATGAAAAAGAAAAAGGAGCATAACCAAATACAAACACTAAAAATAAAAGACATATATTTTTAAAATATCTAAACAAGTCAGAGTTGTTAAATCACATACAACAATGTTACCAGCAGATTTAAGGTCATAAAGAAAAAAAGTCAAAGTAAATTTAACTATATAATAAATTTAAACCAGTAGTAAGAGAGATAAAACTATTCAGATAAATTACATTTATGTAAGATTTTACCATTAAGTCTAATTCCCAATTATCCTTTTTTTTCTCCTGGTCTAGTCCTTCTTTCTAAATTCCAAATTAAAAGATAACCAAAAGCAAAAAAAATTCAAAAATAATAAGCCTCTAAATACATCAAACACTGCCTCTATTCTCACAGTCAACACTTGAGAAAGACCTTTGGATTTTATACATCTCCTTTCACCTAGTTAAAAAAAGCCATAATTTAAAATAGTATCATTTGTAGGAAAGAAAAACTACCTTCAGTTCAGGTTTTTCTTCATCTTTTGTAGAAGTATCATCTGCATGCTGAGGAACTAAAACAAATTCTTCACTGTTCTGTGTAGCCACATAATCCGACGACCCAGTAACCTTCTGTAATGAAGCTCTGACCTCCATTTCAGTTCTGCAAAAATCTCTTCCCACATCCACCTGGTCAAAGCCACAGGGATTAAAAACAAAAACAAAAATTACTGAATAAAAACATGAACTGATCAATCGTTGGCTTTTAAAAATGGCTCATCTGAAAAAGAATTCTGCTCACTAGATAATTATCTCAAAACTAGGGAAACTACCTTCTTGGACTGGGCCACATAATGGAAACATACACTCTTCACCCTAAGTTTCCAGACTAAAAGAACCATATTGTTCCCTGAAAAACAATACAAACCCGCCCACTACTACTGATTAACTCTATTTTTCTCCTAGATACACTATTTTTGTTATTTTAAATAGAGAAAATAATTAAGCATATTAGAAGTATCTACAAATTCACACACACAAAAAATACATTCACAGAATTATTTTATAATTAAATATGTCTTAAAAATGTATCTCCTCAAGACCATATATAGTACTTTAAAAAATATTTTTTAATTTTTTTTTAAAAACATATTTTATTGATTTTTTACAGAGAGGAAGAGAGAGGAATAGAGACTTAGAAACATCGATGAGAGAGAATCATCGATCAGCTGCCTCTTGCATACCCCCTACTGGGGATGTGCCCGCAACCAAGGTACATGCCCTTGACCGGAATCGAACCTGGGACCTTTCAGTCCGCAAATGACGCTCTATCCACTGAGCCAAACCGGTTTCGGCTAAAAATATTTTATGTTATTAAAATTAACTAATATACAATTCAACACCCTAAGCCATATATCTTTTCTTTTCCAGACACTTATGAGATGGGGGGTGTGGGGGGAATGGTCAAAGCTTTCTCATTGCATTTATGTAGCAATCAATGTTACAGTGATCAAATACAGTGTAATTCTATTTTCTGGACAGATCTCTACATCACAGAAACTCAACAATCTCCAAATATTCACACTTTAACTCAACATGAATACTACATAGCAGACAATGCACTCAGCACTGGAGTTACATGAGTAAATAAGCAGACTAGTTGCCTGCTCTCCTGGAGCTGACATGTAGTGAGAAAACAAGCAATGAAGCAAATAAGGTAATTCCATATCACTCTAAAGGCTATGAAGATAATGAAAGAGATTAATGTGACAAAGAGTAGCTTAGCTGTAAGGAATGTAGGAACAGCTCTAAGTAAGGTGGTGGGAAAAGATTCTCCAAAAGGGAAATATTTTAACTGAACCCTAAAAGACAATAAAAAGGACCTGCTCAGTGACCAAAGAGTATGTGAAAAGGGGTAAAACAAGTAAGCTAAGGTTAAATAAGAGAGACCATAATTCTAAGTCTGAATTCCCCCAGAAATGTTCTTTTTCTCTTTCTTATCTGGTAACTTTGTTCATTGCAGCATATAAATATGGCTGCAATACCTCATTTTGCCATTAGGTGACACTAACACCATTACTCCTGGCCCTTAGGAAAAAATTACTTGCAGCTTCAAGTTAAACTTAAAAATTTAATTACTTCCCAACTTCATAAAAAATCAAAATTCCACTAATATCAAAATAAAAAATAATTATACTCCTAGGCCAGCTCTTGGGCCCCTTAAGTGTGGCTCTTCCACAAAGTACCACGTGCAGGTGCGAATGTACAGTGCAATAGAAATTTCGTGGCCCATGCACAGAAGTCGGTTTTTGACCTGGGCAAGTCTATTTTGAAGAAGTGGCGATAGAACACTCAAGGGGCCAAAGAGCCGCATGTGGCTCGCAAGTCGCGGTTTGCTGACAACCATCCTAGGCTAACAAGATAGCCATCATTTATTTTTTAAACATGTTAATATCCTTTTTTTAAAAATCCTTCAAGTACATTCATCTGTCCTCTCAAAGTTTTTCTCATTTGGCATGTTATGTTTCTAAAAATGCAGTCTATGTTAGCAGCCATGTCTTTACCTTTCCAGATTGCCCCATGAATTCTTGATTGCCAAGACACATCCAGGTATTCTTTGTGTGGCCAATGCTTCTCCAAGCCCTTTCAGCTGCCACTCTTCTACTTAATATCTGCATGTTAGAAATTCCCCAAGTTCAGGTCCTGAGCTTTTTTCTGATTCCTTACCGCACACTATAAGTGATATCTCTCATTGTCATGAATCTAAATACCGTATTTGCCGGCGTATAAGACGATTTTTTGGCCCTGAAAAATATGCCTCCAAGTGGGGGGTAGTCTTATACGGCGAGTATATAACAAACTCTGTATTTTGAGTGGAAATGTTAGGGGGTCGTCTTATACGCCCAGTCTCTTATACGCCGGCAAATACGGTATTTTTCAGGGCCAAAAAATCGTCTTATACGCCGGCAAATACGGTACTATCTATATGCTGACAAGTCCCAAATTTCTATCCCAATCCAAATGACTCCTCTAAATTCCTGATTTGGAACCCATAGGGAATTCTTCTCAGTAAAGCAAATGTGATCAAAATGGAATTTCTAATGTCTTCTCCAAACTTGCTTCTCATTCTGATTTCCCATTTCAGTAAGTAACACCTTCTACCAAGTTACACACACAAAATATCTGGGTTTCATCCTTGACTCATATCTACTGCATTCCTCACATCAACATGTCAGTCCCATCTCTAAAATACACTCCACATCTATCCCATCTTGCTCTATATCCATTTTACCTGTCTAATCCAAGCAGTCTTTTTATCTGCTATAAAAGTCTCTAACCCATCTCCTTCCTCCATTCTACTCCTCCCTAATTCACTCTTCACAGAACTACCAAAGAACACTTTTAGAAAATACACTGAATTACATTAAAACTCCAGATTAAAATCTTTTCACTAAAATTCAAACAAAATCCCAACTCCTTAAGAGCACTTGCAAGGCCCAACACACCCTCGCCTCTGTCACTTTATCATTTCAACTCTTTAATCACAGAAAACCCAGTCCCAACTTACAGTCTTAGCTCTGGCTTCCCACCTTCGTATGACTGACTCCACTGGTATAAGCTTTCATTCACCCATTCAACAAATAGTCTATGAATCCCTACTAGCTAGAAACTGTAATGGGAACTGGAGACTAAATGATGAGTAAAAACAATACAGTCCCAGTCCCGCCAAAGCTAACATTCTTATGGAAGAGATACATAATACAGAAAAAAGTAAGTCAGGATCACATACTTGAGTAAGTATTACAGAAGGCTGGGAGAAGGCAGGAGGCAATACGGATCCAGCTGGTATTTGGGCTTAATAAGAATGAGTAAGCCATGGAAAAAACGAGGGAGAAAGAGCTTCATGTGAGAAACACCTTATTAAGGAATGGAAAGAGGCCATGATATCTAGACCATGAGTATGGGAGAATGTAGAAGTTGAGATATGGAAAGGACCGCAGAGAAGCCTGAGGCTGTTGTGATGCTAAGGCTATCTAAATAAGCACCTCCCCAAACCCAAACTGCTTTGTTCACCAGGGAATATTCCATTCCTGGCATAGTACATAGGAGATATTCAATAAATGTGCGGGACAAATTGTTCTTAAAAGCACCAATCAGTTGAAAGTTCTCACAAAATAGCAAATGTAAAGCCAGGGCTCAAGTCTGGCTGCAGAGTAGTGCTCTGACCTGCACTGTCACACTGCCTTTTAGAGTCTATTCACAGGGTTGGCATGTGCTCAACAGAAGGCCACTGTGCACACCGGGCCTCCCGCACTCCTTTCCACATCAAAACCTACCTGTCTCTTCCCCCAAAGCATTCTTCCTAGATCAGTGGTAAGTAACCTGAGAGTTAACTCTGAATTAGAGTGTTGATACATATGAATGGTTGCTCAATTCAAATTAGATGTGCGGAGATCTTTTAAATATGGAGCTTGCTGTTCTGTAAAATCAAGATTAATAGATCCGTTTCCATTCAGCAAGGAAAACAGAGCAGTGCTCAAAAGCAAAACCACTTTTAAAGGTATTTAGTTAAAGGCTGCCCCATTATAATCTAAAAATTAGAATGTAAAATCTGACAAAGAATGTTTATGTCTCTTCAGATTAAAAAAAAAACAATACTGGGAACTATAGTACAGGCATAAAAAAAATTTAATTTGGGGGGCATTTTAAAGGTATATGAGAATAAAGACAGAAAACTTATCAGTGCTACCAAAAATATGGTATCTTTTTCTTCTATTCATTATCTTCACCCCTGCTCTGAACCCAAAGAAACTCAATAATATTCTTGGTTTAATTAAATCACATAAACATCCACTCACCTGTGACAATTTTAACAAGTGAAATCCCTATTAATTCTTACTCTAATGCCACATCATTTTTGTCAAATGAGCAATATATTTAAATTAGCATCTCACTTGGATGCCTGAAACTACAATTTTCACATATACTAGAAACCGTATAACCACATTCAGCAAAATCTAACTGGCGGCTATCTATCTTCTTCCCAAAATAACCAAACACATTCAAAAGATAAAGTCGTAGCACATGGTCCAATTTCTTTCTGTGCCAAATGCGGTTAGTCTGCTTCTTGCTTTTATATTACGTGTTTGCACGTATTCATTTTCAAGTGGCTCTTAAACTGAAATAGAAAACTGAAAAAAAATGAATATAAGTCCAAATTTGGTAAGCAGGAAGGACTACGAAGGATGAGAATTAGAATGACTATAGTAGACTCATTACAAAAGTGGAAATAAAAATATTCTTAATTTACAATAAGAATACAATTATACTAATATGTATGTGTGTATGCAAATATGTCCTTGGCCCTGAAAAGGGCACAAAAGGGTCTTATTAATTCACATTACCTTACTGGACACCTACTTTTATTAATCCAGCAATCAATCATCTGCAAAACTACTTTACTGAGAATAGGCTTACCTGTATTCAAACTACATTACTTTTATAGGAACCTCAACACTGTGGCCAAACAGATTCAAAGGTAAACACTGAATCCAAACCAGACCAATTAACCTATTTCCTAAGATTTCTGGTCTGATGACCAAAGAGTTCATCATGACAGTGTCCCTCTCCCAGCAGAAACTTTTAAGATGTAAACTGGGAATTGTTGGTGGCCATGTTTTCACCCATCTGAGGAATGCCAGTATGTAGGAGAGAGTGAGAAGTCAATCCTATATAAGACAAGCAAGAGAGTCTTACTTGAGTCCATCACTTTGAGACACTCCTGAAGCCTAGCTCCATCTGTTCCCATCCCCGGCCTTGGTAAATCCACTGTTGCCTTAATTCTATAAAATATCCCTCCCAATAGGTTATTTTTGCATAAGCTAGTTTAAATTGAGTTTCTGTCACCTGAAACCTAATGAGAGCTAATCTAACTATATGCTAGCCAAAAGACATATAAGCTTATATTTTAACAGGCTACAGATGGCCATATGGTTTCATATAGTAGGTATGAGAACAGAAATCTGGGTAAAGGAAGAGGAGGAAATCTGAAAAGTTGACAATAATTTCCCAGATTAACAACAAAGTGGATATGATGAAAAAAAAAGAAAAAAAATAGATAAATGACTGACTTGGTACAGTGGTACTTACAATCAAAGGATGGTTTAAAAAACAATAGAAGAATGTTTTATAACCAAAATAGGAAGCCAGTAGAGGACAAAAAGGAATTTAAAATGGTAGGCATGTTACAATTCATAAAAATAGAATGTAATTCAGGAAAAAATATTTTATTTAAAAATATGTATTAGGATGACATTCATATGTTAACTGGGATAGAATAGATTATTTTTACCAATTTTTTTACTCCCCCTCTATTCCAGAATTGTACATTGTGCCTCTGGCCATATTACTTTGTATTGCCTCCCAAGAGAGTAAGTGAGACAAAATATTTCCCTGCCCAAATCATTTTGGGCTAAGCCACAGAATATCAATAAACAAAACCTGAGCAGACAGTTTAAATTTGCTTGAGTTATTTGCTTTGATCTCTTGAGAAGACCAAGAAAAGAACATGGACCCAAAATGCAACATGTGAAAAAAAACCTGAATTTAATCCCGAGCCAGAAGTATAGTCTCCTTCACAGACCCCCAGAACCATGAGTTAAAAATCAAAATGTTTATTGTTGAAGCCATCAAACATTTCACTATTGTTACACAGAACTACCAAAGCAACAGCTAATTAAGTGATCTACTATTTTTAAATTTCTTCAACATTGTTATACTGTCTTGAGATTTTAAAAAATCAGAAAAAGCTAATAGCAACTAACAAATCAATTTCTCAAGGAGATACTGATATGGCTCTTAACTATTACCTAAAAAAAACTCCAGTGGTTTCTATAATTATTATTGACATTCCACTGAATTAAAATGTACTTTAATAGTCTATCCTTCTATACTAATATTTAACTCTAGATATGTTCAGTTATGTAAAACTTTAACCCATGTCTCATACTGTAGTTCAGAAAAGCCTACTCAGCAATAACTTCTAGGCAATAAATATAAAATATTTTTAAATAAATATACTCAAAAAATTTAATGAGGATTAACTTTAACTATATTTTTCTCTTGGTTTTTCCACTATAATTACGTATGCAATCAATTTAAAGGTAAAGTTGATGTAATTCAGAGTTTCATAAACTTGGCTTGAGACTAATAGTCATCTTTTGTGTGCAATGAGTACAGGTATATGGTCAAGGGAAAAATAATCCATCATATGACAGAATATAGTACAGAGTCCTTCTCTCTTTTCCTCCCTCCCTTCCTCTCTCCCTCCCACACTCTCTAAAAGTTAATGAAAAATTATCCTCGGGTGAGGATTAACCCCCCCCAAAAAAAAAAATTAATGAAAGGATGTTATTCAATAAAGGTGATAAGACAACCAGCTTAGGGAATTATTAGGGGAAAATTAAATTCGATCCCTATCTGAAACCAAAAAGAAAAAGACTGATAGACTTAGCATATCAAGTAATGTGAACAAAATTTAAAGGCAAGAGTTTGAAATAGTATTGTCCTAAATATATAACAAGCTGTTAGAAATAAGAAAAAGATAAATACATCAATAGAAAATGAAATAGAGAACACATAAAGACAAAAGACCATTATTAAACATTATTAAATGTTTTTCAGCATCTATTCTATCTCTTCCCCAATTGTATAGCAGCCCCAAGTCCCTAGCCTAGCGAGGGAGGGGGGGGGGGGGGTAGAGGAAAGGCTGCAGGTTGAGTCTCTAAAATAATTTTACGCCAATTAACTTACTACCTTTTACTTTCACACTTTGTTTCCAGAGGGGCACTAAGTCTTAAGGCAATTAACATGGCATTTTCCTGACAATAGTTCAAGAAAGAATATAAGAACTAAACTCTCTTCAGATTAAACCCACAAGAGAATGTATTGGAGAAGAGAGTCTCTTCTCCCTCTGGACAGTATGGCATATAGATATAAAGCCTATAAAAGATCTCAGGTGTCAGGGAAAAGATAAAGAATGATGCTTAAAAAAAAGTGAACACGTTTTTACTCTACTAGAAGTTAAAGAACCTAAAGAGACATGCTTCTCAGTTAATGAAATAATTACATTTTAGTTTGGGTTGAAAATAACAGTAAACTGGAAAATACCATTTAAAATATTTTTCAGCCTGGCTGGTGTTGCTCAGTGGTTGAGCATCGACCTATGAACCAGAGGTCACGGTTTAAACCCTAGTAGGAGCATGCAGGAGGCAGCAGATTAATGATTCTCTCTCATCATTAGTGTTTCTGCCTCTCACTCCCTCTCCCTTCCTCTCTGAAATCAATAAAAATAATTTGTTTTTCAGAGAACCAACTACTAAGAGATATATTAGGCTGGACAAATAGATAAAGCTACAATTTATATGTATTGTTGATCTTTATCTACTTGTGTATAGAAAGTTACATAAAAACATATTTTCATTGTCCAGGGGAACTAAATGTGTTGAAAAATTTTAATGCCTGTACCAATCTGACCAAAATTGTTCAGATGGAAAGAAAGGTAAAGCTTCTCTATGAATGAAGATGATTATGTAAGAGACCTACAGCAATTCATAAAATGCTTGTGTGACAGTTTTGTAAGTTTCTAAAGAAAATGATCATCCTTAGCAGGTCTATAAAACACAATTTTATATATAACTAATAATAAAATATAACTAACTAATCATGTAAGAAGAAGGAGTGAATAATTAAGTTAACAGACATCTGCTCCACTGTCAAGAACAATATTCATTCAGCCTAATGACAGTCACACAAAATGATACATTTTTCTATCTTCTCTTATTCTGAAATAGAATTAAAATGAGACAGGTTGAGGACTTCTTGAAAATACTCAATAATTTTCCCTCACGAGAAGACCCAGCTATTAGAATTTACTGAGCACCAGTGACTAATATGAAAAAAGACAAAGAGCCGAAACCGGTTTGGCTCAGTGCATAGATGTCAACCTGCGGACTGAAAGGTCCCGGGTTCGATTCCAGTCAAGGGCATGTACCTTGGTTGTGGGCACATCCCCGGTAGGGGGTGTGCAAGAGGCAGCTGTTCGATGTTTCTCTCTCATTGACGTTTCTAGCTCTCTATTTCTCTCCCTTCCTCTCTGTAAAATATCAATAAAATATTTTTTAATTAAATTATCTGTCTCTGTGCCACGTTATTTACAAGAAAGGCAGGTTTTGTGGTGATTTGGGGGTGGGGTGGGGGGGTAGGTTGTTATTGTAATTATTATTTTTAATAAAACTATTTTGAAAGGGGAAAAAATTAAATGATTTGTTCTAGTTAACACAGCAAATTAAATATGGGGTCCAGATTTGAAGCAACCAAATCAATCTCACATTGTAGGGGTCTGTCTGCTAAGACTGCCCATTGGTCAAGTGCCCATCTACAGCCCAGTGGTGGGAGTGGGGAGAAACCAGGTTAAGTGCTTTAAAACATGTCTGCCTAGCTCCTGCCCAAAGTTTCCATCTGAAGGCACTGTGGCTTTGGCAGGTGTCATGACTCATTGCACTGAAAAGAAACCCCTGTTCTTCTGTTCTATTCCTATGTGGGGGCTTTCACTTCTTGCTGAGTGCAATACTAAAACCCTCATCACATTTTCCAATCCACCTGTACTAGTGGTAAAGCTCAGTATTTTATTTTGTCCTACATGTGGCTCCTGCTTCTGTTCTTAATTAGTTAAAAAACCCAGAAAGTTCCAGAAGTGACTTAATAATACCCTCCTAAACTTCCAACTGACATGTGTAGTGAAGTCAGAGAAATAGGCAGGTTTGAGACGAAGCTGCCACTAATGAAACACTAACATCAAGAGAACGAACCACAAGGGCAGTTTCCGGAGTTGGTGGGTTTCTTTGTCCTGTGAAGTTGGGGGGGTGCAGCCGTGGCTAATTTGTAGGGGGTTCGGTCCCACCTCGTCTAAAGGGGCGAGAGCAGGTACCAGAGAGGCCTTGGGCGTGTGAAGTTTGTCTTCAATGGCTGCAGAGAAACAGCAGCCTGGTTTCTAGTGCAGGCATATATCCCCAGGAGGCCCCAGGGCCAGTGCACCCAGTGGACAGCTGCAGACCGCATCAAAACACCCAACCACCTCCACAGCGGCACGCAAGGGGCAGGGCATGGGTACCACAGCCTGCTGTAGTAAATCCTGCTCTGTGGGGAGGTCCCCAGCACAGCTGATCATCCACGGCGGTGGCGATTCCTTGCAGGCAATCCTTAAAGTGGATTGGCTTGAGGAAATCCCAGCCACTGTGCTAACAGCAATCAAGGCTCATCTACAACAAGAGAGTTTGCAGCTCACAGAGGAGGGATCCAGGGTAATCAGGGAGGCTAATCCTATAGGACATCTACTACAATAGGCCGCTCTACCAAGCTCAGGAGACTTAGCAGCTAGCTCTACCTAGTACATAGAAACAAACACAGGGAAGCAACCAAAATGTGGAGACAAAGAAACATGTCACAAATGCAAGAACAGAAGAAATCTCCAGAAATATCTAAATGAAATGGAAGTAAGCAAACTACTTACCCTGTTTCCCCAAAAATAAGACAGTGTCTCATATTAATTTTTGCTCCTAAAGATGCGGTAGGTCTTATTTTCAGGGGATGTATTATGTTTCCATGAAGTAGGTCTTATTTTCGGAGGATGTCTTATTTTGGGGGAAACACGGTAGATAGAGTTCAAAACAACGTTTATAAGGTTGCCCAAGGAACTTAATGAGAGCTTCAAGGGACTTAGTAGAAATAAAAACATTCTCTCTCATCGATGTCCTTCTCTGTGTGTCTCTCCCCCTCCCATCCACTCCCTCTAAAAATCAATGAAGAAATATGCTTGGATGAGGATTAACAAAAAAGAAAAGAAAGGTGAATGCTAAATCTGGTATATAGGTAGTGTCAGCTCTTTTTATTCACCTCAGTTTTCCACAAATAATAAACCAGCAGAGAATGTTTTGTTTTGTTTTTTCTGGTTATAATTAAGATATTTCTACATTTACATAATCAGAATGCAATGAAATAACATTCACATGAATTCTTAAGATAAAACAGAGAATTTAAGAAATTTTCAAGCTGCTTTCAGGTATATCCTGATCTTACAGTGGATATTCTCACTCTCCTCTGCCTTTGAGGTTCTTTACGGGTAGTTTACAAATTTGCAGGTACTTTACACAAATTTGGAAGGGTAAAATGCCAACAGAGGACTTGTCTGAATTAACAAATCTGGAAACCTTCTCCGATCCTTCCAAAAAGAGTCAATCACTCCTCAACAGTGTTTCTATAATGCTTTACATTAATTTATATTCCTAATTTAGTCTTTAAATACAACTAAAATATTTTAATTACCTAAAATAAATAAAAATTTTAATTACCTTTCAACATACTTTAGCTCTATAATTTTCAAAGCAAGCTGCAATTATCTCCATCTCAACTGGGATATTCACTTACTGAACAGTCCTTAACCAGCGCACTCTGAAGTTAGATCTAAAAGGTTATAAGGCATCTCCAGATCTCCCCACATTCCTCAGATCCTGTCGTCAGAAACAGGAGGATGGTAGAGAGCACTGAAAGACACCTCCTTAGATTCCTTTATCCTATGCATCGCATGTCAAGGGAAAGGGTTGCCAGCACACACCACCCCAACCCTGAGTGACAGGTAAGTTCACCTTCCACAGCACTTAGGTTGAACATCTTAAATAAGGAGGACATTCTTGGCACCCAAGTGCCAAAATCAGTAGATGAATGGATAAAAAAGCTGTGGGGGCATTTACACAATGGAATACTACGCAGCTGTAAAAAAGAGATATCTCTTACCCTTTGGGACAACATGGATGGACCTGGAAAAAATTATGCTAAGTGAAATAAGGCAATCTGAGAAAGACCAGTATAACATAATCTCACTTATTTGTGAAATCCAATGAGCACAATGAATTGACCAACAAAATAAGACCTGAAGCATGGAGGCATGGAACAGACTGATATATCTTGATGTGGAGTTAGGGGATGAGAAGAGATAAACCAAAGAACTTATATACTTACAGGCATAGTCCATGGACATGGGCAATAGGGTAGTAAAGACATGGGGGGGGGGGGGGCGATGAGGGGCTGCGAGGATGGGGGAAAGTGGAGGGAAAGAGGTGATATCTATAATACTGTCAAGAACAAAAAGTGTATTTTTTTAAAAGTTAATTACCCCTGGTTGCTACAAGATGAAGGAGTAAGTAAAAAGAAGCGGGTATTAGTCTGGGAATCGGACTTACTAAGAAGTTCTGAGGAGAGTACAGGGGTTAACACTGCAGAATCTCAGGAAACCTCTACTATAAGACTCTGGGCAAAAACACTGCCAAAGGCTTCCAATTAAAAAAATTAATAGGGAACATCTCAGACCAATCTGCTCAGCCTCAACCTACTCTAACAGTTAATAGTAGTTACATCTGGAAAGAAAAGAGGAAGTGGGGGAGAGGGTGCTACATGTAAAAGAACTTTCATTTTTACTACATACATGTAGATATATTTGTGTATTTGCTGAATCTTTTACCAAGAGACTATGCTTGTATGATAAATGATTTTTTAAGTTCAACACAGACTAAAAAATACAAATGCCAACAAAAATAATTTAAAATTTTGTGTGAATAAGTTTAGCAAATGTTTTCTACAGGGAATACAGTAAAGAGCACACAGTGATAATAAATATCTACACTAATAAAAGAGAAATATGCAAACTGACTATAGCGCCAAGATGTCCACCAGCCAATCAGGTATGGGTATTGCAAATTAACCCAACAAAGATGGTGGGTTAATTTGCATACACAGGTGTGGGGTGGCCAGGCAGGGCAGGATGCCTGATATGAGGGGGATAATGGAGGGCAGAGGGAGCTACAGGAATGGTGCTCTGACTGGAACGGAGAAAACTGAAGGCTCCAGCCAGAGCAAAGGCCTGGGTCCTGGGTGCCAGAGGAAAACTAGTGCTGGCAACCAGGAGAAGGAAGGCCTATTGCACGAATATTCATGCATCAGGCCTCTAGTATGAAATAATGGAGTAATAAATACTATGTACTAACATTTATTAAATACTTACTACAAGTCAAGTCCTAGTCTAAGTCCTTTATATGTATCAACTCATTTGACCATCACACATTATTAACCCCCTTTTACCAAGAAGAAACCTGAGGCAAAAGAGCTTACATAACTGTCACAAAGTCACACAGCTATTGGAGACAGCATTCTTACAGTAAATCTGTTTATAAAGAAATCATTTTTAATCACTCTCTCACATTACCTGTAAGAGGAAGAAAGAGCATGAAAATCACAGCATAATGAAAAAATGAACAACATGATATAAAAATGGGCAAAAGACCTGAACAGTTAGTTCACCAAAGAAAACATACAGATAGCAAATAAGTATATGAAAAGATGCTCCACTTCATATGTCATCAAAGAAACACAAATGAAAACAATGACATAACACTATTACAACTAATAAAATGGTCAAAATTCAGAACACTTACAATGTCAAGTTCTGACAAGAATGTGGAGCAGCAAGAATGTAAGGTCAACAATTGTAACAAATGAACCACTCTGATGCCCCATGTTGACAGTGGGGGAGACTGTGAGTATGGTGGCAGGGGTAGAAGGGAACTCACTGTACTTTCTGCTCAATTTTGTTGTAACATAAAACTGCTCTGAAAAATTTGTATTCAAAATTTTAAAATAAATAAAAATAATAGCATCATGGGGTTTTGTAAAAGCAAGAAGATATAAGGAGGTTGTTCACGTGATTTAAAAGCCTAGTTCCACTTTCTTCCTGAGGTTTGCTGACATTTCAAATGTGTGAATTACCATGGCCATTTCTGGGCAAGCATCTTTATGAGTTTGAATCCGGAGAACACCAGGCTGGGAGTGGAGGTGTTTGCTACTCCAGGATCAACAGATTCAAATTCACCAACACAACACTACTAAAGTGATAAACTGTTTTCCACACATTTTTGGTATTCTTACTGCCCCTACCAAACTAATTCCTATGATAGATTTTTCCTTCACCTGCTTCCAGTGTAGCAGGTTTCTACGAATTCCTTCTTTATAAGAATTTCCATTTCAAAAACATTTTATTCTCTTCCTCTTAACACCTTTCCTTTTGGCACTGTACTGGCAATAACAATGAGGAAAGGACCAAACCAAAAAAATAAAATAAAATAGGACAAGGATATATACCACCAATCATTTCAGCCAAGTTCCAACAAGCTGTGACAAGCATAGGTTCCAACAAGCTGTGACAAGCATAGGTTCAGCACATCCCAATGGACTGAACTTAATTATATGGCCACTCCACCTTTCAAGAAAGGTTGGTGAATATAGTCTTTATTATGGACTAGAGACTCAGTGCATAAAATTCGTTCACAGGTAGGGTCCCTAGGGCTGGCAGGCAATCAGGGCTGATCAAGGCCTTCCTTTCCCTGGCTGCCAACTGGGACCTTCCTTCATTCGTGCTGCCCCTGCTGGTCAGTGCACACCATAGCAAGCAGTCGAACTCCCAGTCGAAGGAACTCCCAAGGGGACAATTTGCATATTAATATTAGCCTTTTATTATATAGGATGACCATGAGGCCAGCTGAAAATGCTATGAATTCAGAATAAAGGAAAGAGAGCTACTAAGGGACAATTACCAAGCCCTGCCACACTCATCCTTATATCCTCACCATAATGAATGACACATACAACAGTGGCACTCAATCTATGTTTTACTTCTTAAATCAACTCAATTGGGGAAAAAAAATCAAACATTTACTGAGAGCCTCCTGAATCAAGTTCAAATTCCTCTGTTTTGAGTTAATATTCTTTTTTAAACTAGTACCGTCCTCCTTATATAATTTTATTTGTTAATATTTAAGGAGCACTTAGAATGCTCCATAAAAGCACAGGTCTTATAACCCAACTGCCTGAGTTTAAATTCCAATTCTACAACTTACTTATTGTGTGATCTCAGGTGGGTAACATAATTTCTCTGTGCCTCAGATTTCTGACATGTAAAATAATGATAATGATAATAATACTAATCTTCTGGAGTTATTTGCAGATTAAATGCATGAATACACATAGTACACTTAGATCAGTAACTGACATATAGAAAGCAATTGATGGTTAGCTACATTCTTTCCCAACATTACTGGCCAACAAATTGTCCCAGTATCTTATATTATCCTTGAGACTTTATCAAATCCCAGTTTAAGGTAGTCATTTTTACTTTTGTTCTACCTCTTGAATTCTTAGTAACTGTCCAATCTTTTGATCTTGAGACGTGCAATTTTCCATAACTTGTATTATTTGGCTTCAACTGTAAGGCCTTCCTATTTTCTCCTGTTTGTCTAATGCCTACTAGTCTCACCTCAAATCCCAAAAAGTATTCATTTTTTATCTTATTAATTCCAGTTAAACAGTGTGCACTTGGGGGAGACCTTCAAAGGCCTACATCTCAGCTTCTATCCCAGCCTCAGGTGAGCGATGATTAAAGGTAAAGGTTAATGGCCAGCTGCTCTTCATACACTTCAACTCAAACAACATCCTACAGCAGAGCGAATGCAATAGCACAAATGAAAGTCTGTCTTCTAATAAGGTAAACATTAAGGGGATTTGCCAGATGTATAAAGATGCTATCTTCCCATTAAATTGTTTTGTTTTAGAGATAGTTACTTTTCTTTAAAATGTTATTTGAATTAACATACAATGCCTTTATTACTGTTATTTTTAACTAATAAGCATTTTAAATCTTGAATTTTAATTTCTAATAGAGTAAATAGCCCCATATACGTATCCAACATCCTACCTTTAGGGTTATGTTGTTCCCTTTACCTAAATTATCCTTCCTTTTGGCTCACACAGATCAAAAGTAGCTGTCACTCAAACATGCACTCACAATTGCGCTGCTTTTAAATTGCTTCTTTTGAAGAAAAAAAATAAGCAAGCATCCTTCCACTCTCATCTGGACACATCTAGATGCTATAATCCTTCAATGCTCGGTTCAACAGCAGCCTCTTTCATCATCTACTACAAATGATTTCTTCCTACTTGATTGCCAATGCACTTTATCTAAACTTCTCTCTATTAACATCTCTAAATGATTTATCTTCCTTGAGTGCAGACTATTCATCTCCAGCTCAGCTTCTGGTGGTGCAGGTTAAGAGAGTGCTTGGCAAAGAGGAAAAGTATGCACAAGGAATATACATATGCAGAGGGAAATAAGCAGGGTGTGGATAAAGGGAGAAGGCCCAGGGGGCAAGTGCGTGTGTACAGGATGTATTCAGAGGAATGCACTGCAATACAAAAAGATTTTATAGAGAAGAGAAAGGGAAGGTCTGAGAGAAAAGATTACACAATTCTGAGAAAGCCGAGATCCAAAATAATATTCAAAGGCATTCCCTGAAAATTTTACTTCTAACAAATGATTGGGAAGTTCCCTTTTAATGTCCTTGAAATACCACAGCAATCATAGCAGCCAGCATAGCAGCAGTGAGAGCACTGTGATCACTATATGGTGAACAGTGCTTAGGACTTGGCCTGCTTCTTATCAGCTAATCTTCACAGAAAATCTGTGTCCTCAAATAGTTACTGATTTCCTATAAGAAAGGGGATACTGACCCTGCTTTGAGTCTTATTTTTTAACTTTTTTTTAAATTATTGACTCTTGCAGATGTCTCCATTCCCCTCCAGCTTTGAGTCTTAAAGCTGATTTGCATGACCTCTTTAGCAAGACCATATTTGCAAAAAATAAAAAGTAGTCCTGAAAAAAATGAATTTTTAAAAAATTCATTATTCCATCTTCCAGCATAAACTACTGTAGCTCTGGCCACCATGCATATAAAATATTACATAAGCAGAGAGGAGGTTCCTCCTCCGACTGATAGGATTTGAGGAAAGCGTAAGGCTTTTGGTCCCATGGGATGGTTGGAGAAGGAAGATTCAGGTAGATCTAGGGGGACGGACATGGGAGTTCTGTTTTCAAACCTGCCCAGAAGGATAAACAGGGGCAGGGGTAGAAATAATTAGCTATTTGGGAAAACTGAGAGCTCTGAGGCCTATTGGCACACTCTCGGCCTTCCGTAAAAGCTCCACAGACTTTAACTTTCCTCAAAGGTACAGGGTACTGTGAAGCAGCATCAGTAAAGGCAGCAAAATGGTGGAGCCAGAAACCAATGTGGATTCCTATGTGCTGGGAGTTGTGAGAAAAGGACCCAGAATTGTCTGTGTGACCGGAAAGAAGTGCTGAGAATGCCTGTTGACCAGCTGAAACTGGACAGTTTCAGTGTCAGGGAGATTACTATTGAGATTCACTAGTGAGCATCCTCACACTTTTACTTTATATACTTATTTTATAATTTCTGCAAAACAGATTCCTAAAATTTCTTTTTTTAAAAAGAATACATATTTAGACCACTGGTTTAAAGCTATGTCCATCCAACTTTCTGAGAGCTACTAACAAACTGTGCGCCTGTGTGCAAAGCATGCTGCACAATGCCACTGATTTATGCAAATATCAGTTCCTGGCTCAAATAAAGAAAGAGCTTTCTCATATTAAAAATGTCCATAG
Source organism: Vespertilio murinus (assembly GCA_963924515.1). NCBI lineage: Eukaryota > Metazoa > Chordata > Mammalia > Chiroptera > Vespertilionidae > Vespertilio > Vespertilio murinus. The sequence continues at coordinate 17,328,315 of OZ004719.1, read as the reverse complement.
CAGATCAGACTACCCGAGTCCACAGCAGTATTAAGTGTTTCAGAACAGACTGGACAGTCAGAATGCTGTTGAGGTATTACAACATCAGGTACAAGGTCTAAAGTAAGTTGGATATTCAGATGCAATTGGGAACTCCCAAATGTAGCAAGGCCTCCACAAAGTGGTTCTATTGGCCTGAGTCCTTCCACATGCAGTTTCCCCAGGCAGCCTAAGAGAGCAGCCTGGGAGTCTTCATTTGCTCTCTCAAAGCATTCGGGCCCCTCTTGAGAGTCTCTGCAAAAAGTTACTCCTGGGCTCTTCCTGTCCTCTGCCTCCAATACAGGTACGTCCATCGAGTCCCAAGCTGGTACGGCTCGGGTACCACTGTAAGAATCCTCTGGTGGTCTCAAGAACACCAGCTTTTCCCAGTGTACAAATGCATCTTCTTTTGCATCTGAAGGGGAGCATAATTGTAGGTAAAAGAGCGACCAGTGGCAAGCTTCAAGTGGAGATGTTTTTTCTCATGACTGTAAACAGACAACTTTACAAACTTCAAAGGAAGCAGCCTGGTCAGTTCCAAGGTCTTCGATGACTTGAGTACCCTTCCTTGGGTGTGTTGATCATGTTTGGCATAGACTGCACAGCTGACAGCTGGTCGGTCCAGCAGCATGACGTCAGGTATTGTGAGGTTGGGGCTGATATATGCAATGCCCACAGTAACCACTTGCATACTGTTGTGCACACTGATCACTTCTCCTCTTTAGCTGATCTGGATGAAGTCACTCTCACACATAGGAATGCGCTTGAACATGGTAAATGTGCCCTTGCACAGCTGCCGCTGCAGCTTCCCCATGGAGCCATGGAACATGTGCAGCACATGGCTGCTCTGGGCACTACCCTGTCAGAGCATTGTGCAACTACCCATGTGGGTCCTTCCTTGAGACTGCTGCATGTCCGCTCCCCAACTTCCTCCTGGGACTGAGCCACAGCCCCCTACCCCATGGGCCACCTTTTAGCTTTTGTTATTGATTATGACCTGCAGTCAGCTGTCATACACAGCACTGTGTCCTCATCCCCACAGCTTCCCCTCTGCCCCCAGGAAGGAACAGCATCCTCCTGCAAACAGCTACCCCACAAGGGCACAGAAAGTACCAAGTTCTTATGTGTTTTGTTATCATGACAGAAGTATGCTTCTTCAAAGACACTTGTTTTCATGCAGCTATTAGAGGCAATGATATGTGATTAGCAGTCCCAGGAAAACTGTCTTGTTTTAATCTATAAAGGTGATACTAAAGAGGTGACAAATACTTAAGGCTTTATAAGAACTGGATGTAGCCGAAACTGGTTTGGCTCAGTGGATAGAGCGTCAGCCTGCGGATTGAAAGGTTCCAAGTTAAATTCTGGTCAAGGGCATGTACCTTGGTTGCAGGCACATCCCCAGTAGGGGGTGTGCAAGAGGCAGCTGATCGGTGTTTCTCTCTCATCGATGTTTCTAACTCTCTATCCCTCTAAATTCCTCTCTGTAAAAAAATTAATAAAATATTTTTAAAAGAATACCTTAAAAAAAAAGAACTGGATGGTATTTTGAGCTTTTGCTTAATATTTTCTTTTATAGTTATCATTGAATTTTCTATGAAACATTAACTTCAGTCACAAAGTTTGAATTTAAGAATGTACATAAAGGTTTAATAGGGAAAATGTTCCTAAGAATCTCCTATTCTTCTCAAGTCTGCATTTGGTTGTAACTGTCTATAAACTGCTTTCCCAAAAATTCAATTATTGAGCTGCTTCATTTTTTTCTGGAAAGACTGATATGCTGTTTGTTGCCTACAAGGGAACAAATAACTAAACTGCATGAAGAGTTTATTAAGTTAAACTGGTATTCATATGATACATAAGGTAAATTTTGCTTTTATTTTTCAATAAAAGGTTTTTATCTCAATATTTCATATATCAGGCATATAACAGCCTTGTTCTAGTAGGGTTTCAGCTTGCCTCTCCTAATTTGGCATTGCTGACCCAGTCTTCAAAAAGACATACTAGGATATAAAGCCTTCATGTTTCTGTAGTTTCTATTACCACTAGATTTGAACTTGAGGATGGAAACCTAGAACTTGTGAAGACTGCCATGTGAAATCTGAGCATGAAGGTAACAAACGAAATAGAAATTTGTTTCTAATGCACCCATACCTGAATCAGACCCAAAACTTGGGCTTTTCTATAAAAGAGACACTAAATTCTCTTCTTTCCTTTTTGAGTTGGGTTTCCCACTTATAACAGAAAGTGTTATAAGTAACTCATCACACCTGCAAAGCAAATGCTGCTGGGCCGATGAGAGTATGTGACCAAGGACCTTAACCTGGCTGACCAGTCAAGAAAGAGAAGTTATCTACACGTAGTAATGTCTGAGCCAAGATGTAAAAGTTGTGCAAGAAGCCAGGCCAAAAGGAAGGAGCAGGTGCAGAGAATATGTTTTCCAATAGAGTGAAGAACTAATATGAGGGTTTTTTCAATATTTATAGAACTGATGGAAGGATGAGATGTAAGAAGGAGAGAAGAAATGTGGAAAGGTTGGAAAGGATGATGGAGACTTCAAAGGCCATGTCTGGCATAAGTTATGTGGCCACTTGAAAAAATTTTAATTAAAATTTTAACAAATGCACATGGCCAGAATTCAGACAGTGCAATAGATGCTATTAATTAATAAAGTCTTCAATATGCTTCCATCCCAAAAAAGCAATGAGTATTTCTAAGAGTTGACAGTCGATAAAAAACTACATCTCAAAGAACAAGAAATAAGAATGTAAATATAAGATGACTTTTTTTAAAAATATATTCTTTATTGATTTTTTACAGAGAGGAAGAGGGAAAGAGAGTTAGAAACATCGATGAGAGAGAAACATCGACCAGCTGCCTCCTGCACACACCCCCACCAGGGATGTACCCGCAACCAAGGTACATGCCCTTGACCGAATCGAACCCGGGACTTCTCAGTCCGCAGGCCGATGCTCTATCCACTGAGCCAAACCAGTTTCAGCTAAATATAAGATGACTTTTAAAAACTACGAAGAGGTAGACAAATGTAACTGGAGGTTTAAGGAGGACCCAGAAAGACCATGGGTCCCTTGATCTAAATTATTCCTTCAAAGTGTTTCTCTTGGATTTGTTAGTTTTTAAGAAGAAAAACAAATTATAGCTACCTAAGGAAAAAAAAAAACTATTTTTTTTAAATGTACCTCCAGAACAGCAAGGAACTGGACTTTTAATGGCCACATAGCCAAGAATAAAACTAAGAGTAACTCTCAACCTGTCCAGTGTCTGTACCCAGATGTCATAGCTTGCACAACCCACACAACCAACAGTCTAGACACTGGATGGATGCCACACTTAGAACCACTATTTCTGATGCTTCTAAAACTAAACAAGAATGGCTACTGCTACCACCCATCACCAGAATGGATTTTGTGCAATACCATCTTTTTCAATATGACTAGCTTCTGGTCCAAAATTGGAGGTAGGTATATTATTCTAATGGAACCTATCCATGTCTGACATAAAAAGAGTGTTGGTAATAAAGCATCTAATATTTTTAGCTTTTCTAGTGAAAGGAAGGCACTGACACAAATTGAAGGGTTTGCCAAATGCAGGAAAAGGTTCAAATGTTGAAAGCAAATAAATGACAAATGTTCATGACTCATAACCCCACTGATGGCATTTAGGCAACCACACTACCCTAAATAACAATTATCAAAACCATATGGTACTGCCCAACCAGCGTGGCTCTGTGACTGAGCATCGACCTATGAACTAGGAGGTCACGGTTCAATTCCCAGTCAGGGCAATGCCTGGGCTGTGGGCTCAATCATTCCCCAGTAGGGAGCATGCAGGAAGCAGCCAATCAGTGATTCTCTCTGTCATCATTGATGTTTCTATCTCTCTCCTCCTCTCCCTTTCTCTCTGTGAAATTAATAAAAATATATATTTTTTTTAAATTGTACTTCCCCCCAAAATTCATATGTTGAAGCCCTAAAGCCCAGATAGGTCCTTTTAAAAGGTGATTAAGTTAAAATGAGGCTATTAGGGTGAGCCCTAATCCAATCTAACCGGTATCCTTATAAAAGAAATTTGGATACCCAAAGACAGCAGAGATGTATGTACACAGAGGAAAGACGAAGTGAGGACTCAGGAAAAGTGGCCCTTTACAAACCAAGGAGAGTATCCTCAGGAGAAATAAAACTTGCTAACACCTTTATCTTGGACTTCTAGACTCCAGAACTGTGATAAAATAAATTTCAGTTGTTTAAGTCACCAAGTCTGTGGTATTTTGTTATGGCAGCCATAGTAAACTAATACAAGCATTTTAGGTATAGAGGGCAAATTTAAAGATGGGCTGTTTCTTATTATCTTAAGAAATTGAAAATTTAGTTATTAATTTATAAAATTTAAATTTTTTTAATGGTTATATTTACCCTTCCTTAATAGGCATATTTATGCTATAGGCATTTATCCTATTTATGGTAATATAGTCTTTGTGATTATTTTCATGTTACATAATGGTTCTCAGAATAGATATATCATAACTTAAAGTCTCATATTAATAAAAATTTAAGTCGCTTCTGATATGCTGCTATTACAAATAATATGCTCTGAGTATTCTCCTGCACAGACCTGTTTTTTATCTTTTCCTTTTTTTTTTGTAGTTATTTTTTTAGGGTAGTCTCAGAAGTGAAATTACTAATTCAAAGGTTTGTTAAAAGGTTATGAACAGTCTAACAATTCAAAATATATATGCCAAATTGTAGCTCGCTAGCAATATTTACAAATGCTTGTCTCACTAAAATCTAACCAGTATTATGTATTACTATTTTCAAAACCTATAAAATAGTATTTCATTTTGCTTTAATAACATTTCTTTGAATACTGATAAGATCTAACATTCTTCTATGAGTTGTATTTCCTGTTATCAACTGTCTGCTTATTTCCTTTATCCATTTCAAAAATGTTTTTGTTCATTACAATAATGAAGCTTCCCAAGTAAAGAATGAAAGGACCAACTGTCTAAAATTCAGCCACATGGGCCAAACAAAAAACTATAGTTTATGTCTACAATCCCCGACTGCCTTCCCAAATTACTACAAGCATTACTTTTTATATAAACTCTTATTTTATTTATATGAATATTATTTCAAGTTTTATTTCATCTAAATCATAACACTCATAATTTAAAATAATTTAAAAGTTAATGTAAATCAAATTTGCTGATATTTAGAATAAATGCAAAAAAGGTCAATTCAACCTATTACTGGAATATGCCCAAGAAATTTATCTTAACAGAAATCCAGTTGCAGATCTCTTTAATAATCCAGTTACACCAAGAAATCTGGTTCTGCAATCAGAATTGACTCTCCAATGCTGTTAGTAATTGTGCAAATATAAATATGCACTACTGGTTTCTAGAGAAGACAGAGTAAGAAACGAATTTAGTTGAGCACAAATTCATCACCTCCCTTTGAAAAGAACTCAAAATTCACATCAAGCTAAGAGGCCTTTAAGTGGCAAGGATTTTATATATAAATTAATTCAATCTCTTTCCTCTTCCATCCCCCAACCATTTTGCAGAAGAAGAAAACAAGATATAGTAAAGTGAAATAATTTTCAAGAAAGACTTAAAGCTAGTTAGCAATAATTTCTGCTTCATTCTGTAATCAAAAACATTATGGGTGCTTTATTCGAAGCTGTAGAGGTAACAGAAATGACACAAAGAGTTAAGTTCTTGCTCTCAAAGAGCTTACATGCTACTGGAGGATGGGAAGAAAAAAGAAAGGGAAGGAGTTAGCAGTGTGGCAGAGTAAGCCTAGATAATCAAGGGACCACTTCAGATTGGGTGGCTTGGGAAAGATTCAGAGAATATGAGAAGAGCTGAGATCTGAATAACAAGAAGTCAGCATTCTAATACTGAAATATGCCAAAGATATTCATCTTAATTAACAGAAATCCAGGAGAGATTAAGGAGCAAGCATTCTAATTAGAGATTCTCTGGTATCCAAATATTAGTCAAGCCATAGCTTTTATACTTATTTAAAAGACATTACAAATAAATTTAATAAATATGGCGTTACATTTTTAAGCGGTATGCAAGTTAAAACAAAATACTGTCATAGGAAAATATCTAAATAATGATGATTTAACTTAATGTACTTTGAAATGATGCATAAAATAATTAACCAACTTTTTGTTGTTGCTACTCATCACTGGAGGATATTTTCCCATTGATTTTTAGAGAGAGTGGGAGGGAAGGGGAGAGACAGAGAGAAAGAGAAACTTTGATGTCAGAAAGATACATTTATTGATTGCCTCCCGCACACACACCAGCCAGGGCCAGATTGAGCCTATAACCGAGGTAGGTGCCCTCAATGGGAATCGAACTCGGGAACCTTCAGACCATGGGCTGACACTCTATCCATTGAGCCAAACCGGCTAGGGCAACCAACTATTCAATGGTCACATTGGAAGGTATCAAAGTAAAGACATTTTAATACTTATTGATAATTTTTTAAATCCTTAGAAGCTATCTGTGAAGGAATTAGGAAAAGATAATTACAATATTTTCAAATAAAATGAACGATTAATATTAGTCAAAAATTTCAGTTTCCAACTTTTCTATTAATTTTTCACATCAGCATACACAACAACCTAAGATTTTTTTCCCCAGCGAAACTATTTACCTTTAAACAAATTATACTAGGGATATTGGGCTTAGAGACTAAGCTTGTTTTAATCAATAATTCTGCTCTTTTTAAAAATCAGTTATTATTGCTACACGTATATATAATACTTTCCCTACTACAGTCAAGTTTCTGAAAGACATGGTCCTTATATTTCTTTACATACCTCCACAGCACCTAACACCATGCCTTACTAACAGTAGACATGTAACAAAATAGCAGATCTTACCAGCAGGAGCAGCAGTATAGATCTCAACAGCTGTAGCATTAAAGGGAAAGAAAAGTACTTCACTCCTTGAAATGTCTTAACGCATTATCTCAAAACAATCTGACAGTCCAAAAGCTTTGAATAAATTGGAGTCAGCTCAATGAAGAAGAAAAAATCTCTAATCAAGTACTATATAGCTTAGTATTATAAGCCTTTTAATAATAATTTTTAAAAATCCATCTGGTTTATCAGGTTTTACACCAGAATGTAGTTTGTTATGCCACATCTGATCCAATCTGATTCCACCTGTAAGACTTCACATAAAGCCACAGGCCCGCCCCATCCATGTCTTTCATTTGAGGTCAAGAGCATGATTCTCTGCTATCATTCCCCAGGTCATCCAGTTCTCCCCGACCCTATTTCTTGGTTTGCATGGGACTCGGAGAACAGGGCCCTCTTAGGGCGGGGCTGACGAGAAACCAAAGCTTGTCTGCACCACCCTGAGACTGCCCCATCCAAGCTGAGCACAGAAGCCCTCCTAGCAAGACACTGCTGATCATCACAGCCATTTGGCTTGGAGATCAACTCTCCCCAGTGATAACAACAACAAGCAAGACTTAACTACAACAATACTGCTCATACAGCCCACAAAGGGCTACAGCAAGAGGATCCACCACAGGTAACTGGGGAAACTGAGCTACTGGGCCCTTCTAGGACACCTAGCACACAAAGCCACTCCATCAACTCAGGGAAGCAGCTAAAATACGGAGACAAAGAGGCAGGCCTCAATTGAAGGAAATGGAGGAAAGCAAAAATCCTGAATACAGAGTTCAAAACCACAGTTAAAAGATTTTTCAAGAATTTCCTAAAAAAGGCTGATAAAATAAACAAGACCTATGAGGATATGAAAAGGGATCAACTAGAAATTAAGCATTCACTGACTGAAATAAAAAATATTATAAAGAGATCTAAAAGCAGACCAGAGGATCACAGGAATCAAAGATTTGGAATACCAAGAAGCAAAAAAACACTCCTCTGGAAAAGCAAATAGAATGCAAAAAGTTGAAGATAGTGTAAGAAGCCTCTGGGACAACTTCAAGCGTACCAACATAAGAATTATGGGGTTCCAGAAGAAGAGAGAAAGATACTGAAAACCCATTGGAAGAAATAGTGACAGAAAACTTCCCCCACCTGGTGAAAGAAATAGACTTACAAGTCCAAGAAGCACACAGAACCCCAAACAAAAGGAATCCAAAGAGGACCACACCAAGACACATCATAATTAAAATTCCGAGAGCAAAAGACAAAGAGAGAATTTTAAAAGCAGCAAGAGAAAAGCAGTTAGTTACCTATAAGGGAGCACCCATACGGTTGTCAGCTGATTTCTCAACAGAAACTATGCAGGCCAGACAGGAATGGCAAGAAATATTCAAAGTGATGAACAACAAGAACCTATAACCAAGATCAGCAAAGCTATCATTCAGAATAGAAGGCCAGATAAAGAGTTTCACAAATAAAAAAATAAAAAATAAAAAGCTAAAGGAGTTCATCACCTCCAAACCAGAATTATATGAAATGCTGAAAGGTATTCTTTAAGAGGAAGAAGATAAAGATAAAAATTATGAACAACAAATATGTAACTACCAACAAGTGAATCTAAAAACCAAGGGAATAAAAAATCTGATGAACAGTATTAACTGGTGAATATAATAAAATCAGGGGTATAGAAAGGGAGTGTACTGACGATTCTTAGGGAAAAGGGGAGTGGGGGGTGCGAGAAGAGACTGAACAAAAATCGTACACCTATGGATGAGGACAATGGGGAGAGGGGGTAAGGGCAGAGGGTGGAGTAGGAACCTGGTGGAGGGGAGCTATGGAGGGAAAAAAGAGGAACAACTGTAATAATCTGAACAATAAAGATTTATTAAATTAAAAATAATAAATAAAAACATGTGGTACGTCTACACAATGGAATACTATGCTGTGGTAAAAAAAAAAAAAAAAAGAAGAAGAAGAAGGAATTCTTGCCATTTGCAACAGCATGGGCGGAACTGGAGAGCATTATGTTAAGCCAGTGGTCGGCAAACCGCGGCTCGTGAGCCACATGCGGTTCTTTGGCCCCTTGATTGTGGCTCTTCCACAAAATACTACATGCGGGCGCGCATGTACAGTGCAATTGAAACTTCGTGGTCCATGTGCAGAAGTCGGTTTTCAGCCTGGGCGAGTCTATTTTAAAGAAGTGGTGTTAGAACACTCAAGGGGCCAAAGAGCCACATGTGGCTTGGGAGCCGTGGTTTGCCAACCACTGTGCTAAGCAAAATAAGCCAGTCAGAGAAAGAGAAATATCACATGATCTCACTCATTTATGGAATATAATGAACAACAAACTGATGAACAAAAACAGATCCAGAGACAGAAGCATCAATCAGACCCTCAAACCTAAGAGGGAAGGTAAAGAAGGATGAGGGTAAGGGGAAGAGATCAACCAAAGGACTTGTATGCATGCATATGAGCCTAACCACTGGACACAGACAACAGGGGGGTGAAGGCATGAGTGGAGGGGTAGAGGGCAATGCGGGATAAGGACACATATGTAATACTTTAATCAATAAAGAAAAAATTGAATTTAAAAATCAAAATAAAGGAATAAGAAATCTAATGAACAGAACAAACTGATGAATAAAACAGAATCAGAGGCATGGAAATGGAACAGAGTGATGATTCTCAGAGAAAAGAGGGGTGGGAGGCAGGAAGAGATTAAACGAAGATTTTATATGCATATATGTGTTACCTTTGGACACAGACAATAGGGTGGCAAGGCCTGGGGCAGGGTGGGAACTGGGTGGAGGGAGTAATGGGGGGGAGAAGAAGGACATCTGAAATAATCTGAACAATAAAGATTTTTTTTTATAAAAAGTATGACTGAGCCTAGCCAGTGTGGCTAAATGGTTGAATGTCACCCCATAAACAAGAAGGTCACAGTTCAATTACCGGTTAGGGTACATGCCTGGGTTGATCCCCAGTAGGGTGGGGTACAGGAGGAAGCCGATCAATGTTTCTCTCTCACCATCAGTGTTTCTGTCTCCCCATTTCCTTTTCTCTCTCTGAAATCAATAAAAATATTTTTTAAAGTATGACTGAAAGTACTAATACTAAGTACCAAACACAACAAGAAAGTAAAGGAGAAAACATTTATGAGATTTTATATGCCAAGAACTGTGCTATGTCTCCTCTCTATTTTAACTTATTCAAGATAAACAACCCTATGTAATGAGTACTATTATCCCCATTTTACAAATAACTTCCTGATGCCATACAGAGCCAAGATTCCAATAAACAGCACACCAATTACAGGCCCTAAACTAAAGTTTGTGCTCTTGAAAAGACTATTGTCTAATACAAAAACAGACAAGTTACAAGACAAATGTTATTAGTATCACAACATAGGATGTTCTGAAAGCACACATGAGAGATTTCTAACAGTCTACAGTCTAAGTAAAGGCTTTCAAGATGATGCTATAAGCCATTCACAACATAAAAATGACCTGGTCCACACTCCCTAAAAATAGCTGGTACCCAAATGGTCAAGAACCCTAATTCTCGTATCTTATATAAGCAAATAATCTCTCACTAATGTTATATAGCAAATACTGTGTTGAACTATGTCTAGTATTCCATAAAATCTGCAGGTCAATTTAGATACTCCAGGCAGCCATACCTGAAACCTCAAACCAAGATACATAACCCTCTGAAACTTTCCTGCATGACACATCCTATGCTGCCCCATCCTTGCTACACTCGCCTTTGTTTGTTTGTTTGTTTGTTTGTTTGTTTGTTTCTCCAATATGAATTTTGGCTCCTTAAGTCTCTTATCTCTGCTTCTCTCATACTGAATTCATGCTTTGCCATGTAAATAAAATAATGTCAGAGACTGAAACAAACTATATAAAGAGCCATAGAGCTATTACACTCCATACGATAAGAAAAGGCCTTTCATACTATAGTGATATTAACTTTTACCTGAAAATATACACTCATGAAATCTAAATTTAAGGGACACTCATGAGAAAAGTATTAAGTACAAACATGTGACAACTTATTCTTAAGTCGTTCTAACCACTACATCCTCAAAAACATTTTTTTATTCGGGCAGGGGGAGCAAAAATATATAACTATGCCTCTCCCACATTTGTTTAATCTACGCTCAAAAAAACTGGCATTTAATGAATGGTGCCTGTTGATAATCCCAGCTAAAATTAAAATGTTACCTTGGGGTCTATCTAGCTTCTGAGGTATCAGAATAGAAGAAAAGTCGCCCATTACAAAGATCCACAGATTCTTAATGCTGGAAGGCTCTCCGAGGTCACCTATTGTTATCTACATTCGCTCCTCATCGTAGAGAGGATTCAGGTCACTAGGGATCATCCAACCCACTTTTACTCAATACACCACAACCTTTCTGCCTTCCTTTAGCATTTACTCACTGATCCTCTGGACTCACACAAAACATGTCATCTACTTTGCAGTACAGCCTTTCAAATACTCTTGTTTAACTTATTTTATGCCATTAGTGATTACAAAATAATATATGTAATCTAGCCTAAGTAGTTCAAAGATTTCTTTGGTTTCTCAAAACCTATCCAGTAAAATGAAAACACCAGGCATAGGTGTTATTTTGTAAACCTTACATTTTTCACCCTCATAACCACCCTATAAAACAGGCAAGGCAAGTATCATCATCCCCATATAAAGAACCATCTAGCCAAAACCAGTTTGGCTCAGTGGGTAGAGCGTCGGCCTGCGGACTGACGGTCCCGGGTTCAATTCTGGTCAAGAGCATGTACATTGTTTCGGGCACATCCCCAGTAGGGGGTGTGCAGGAGGCAGCTGATCGATGTCTCTCATTGATATTTCTAACTCTCTATCCCTCTCCCTTCCTCTCTGTAAAAAATCAATAAAGTATATTAAAAAAATAAAATAATACGATTCAAGACAAAAGAGGTTTGTGGAACTAAAACAATAAATGAATGAGATATGATGGCAAATAGCTGCTGAAATAATAAAATTACAGTAAAATAATCTAAGAGTCCAAACTGTTGCCAGTATATGTAAAGGCTCCCTTTAATGGCTGACATTTCACTAACGTATAACCTATTCAAAGTGTCATACCAAGATAAACTTACTACAGATAAACTACTCAAGCAAATACCTAATTACCACTTTAACAACCATTTGCATTTACATAATGCTCTTAGCAGAGGGCTCAAAATGACAACCACATCTTGAAGCACAGAATAAATACTCTACATGGTTTATCAAAACTAGTGTTATTTGTCTCTTGAACCTTAAAAACTAAAAACCACAGGTTTATATTTTTTTTCTAAAAATAGTGTTTGTTATTTGCATCCTCTGTAATGGAAGTCTGATTTTTAAAGTCCTGCAACTTGTATTACTGCTAATAATGAGGGCAGATTACAAGTGTATACTTGGGGTGGAGGACAGGCTGAGAAATCCTTCACTGATACGTAAATGAGTTCTACACTTGCCTTTTAAAATGTGCCCTTTTCTTGGAAATTTGGCATATAAAAAATCCCTTTGGGTATGCATTACTTTCATATTTGTGACTATTTAACATGACAATCTTCAGAGAGCTAGACATTTGTTTTTAGATATTTGCCAGGTAGACTGTATTTTCACCACTAATTCCAACAACTAATGGGGGTGTCTGTGTCTGTGTGTGTGAACACATACACATAGACACATCTATGTGTATGTGTATATCTTTTAAAAATGTTTGCAAAGTTTAAGTTAAGGACATCAACATATTTTGTACCACAAAAAAAAATGATTGTAGAAAATTTAGAAGGATTCTAATAAACTCAATTTGTAAAGCCTAACACATCTTCTTCCCTGCCCAGTCCCCCACTGCCCCCCCCCCAAAAAAAACACACAATTTAAAAAAAAGACTGTGCTGTCATGATTATCTAGTCCACTCAACTGGTGGGAGGTATCAGGAAGCTGCATCTGAACTTTATCATGCTGCTTGAGGTATGCTGTCTTGTGGAGCAGTTCAGATGAAACTGCTGAAATCTCCTAAAATGACAGGACAATATATATACTTTATGTATCAGGAACAAATGAGTATGGACAAGACACTATTCATACCAAAACTCATCCTGACGAGTCTTTGTTGACCATTCAACAAAAAGTCAACTGGCTTTTTTCTTCTTCTTCTTTTTTTTTTTTACAAACCAAATAGCTATTTACTATAGCAACTTCATTACCAAGATTACCAAAATTTTCCACACACTTCCCACAGTCTCTGTATGTGTTGTTACCTGGGCAACAGTCTAAAAGCGCTTTTACCTTTATAGAACTAGTGGGTCAAAGAGAAATAAAGCTTCTTCATATTGACTGTACACCATTTTAATGAGAAGCAATAAGAGTGAAATTGGCATCAGACAGAAAACCATGAGAACTGCCACCAGTGCCTCAATTTGATTAACAGACACAACTTGAGGCCATTTCATCTCCAGGCACCTAATTCTGTGGAACAAGGCAAGGTCCATCTAAGACTTCAAAACATCCTGTCAAACAGGCTGTCACACACATAAATGCTGAAATCCAAGGAACTTCTTTGATTGAAAAAAATCTATCAGTCTCTCCCACAGCTGGCTGTGGTATGAAATACCCTGTCTTGCTGCCCTAAATTCTGAAAGCTAGTCAACTCAGCTGAGCATCTGTATAAACTGCCTTTCTGTCCGAACAGACCTGCCTCCAAAAATTAAGTCCCAGTTATTTAGAAAACACGTTTTAGAGGGTACTTTGAAAAGACTTTCAAAACTGTTTCTTGCTCTGCTACAGCCAATTTGATGCTGTCTATTTGGCAAAAAAAAAAAAAATAATAATAATAATAATAATGGTATGTCCTTACACACAAAAAAATATATATTTCCCCTTTGCAACAATTTTAGGACTATAAACTTAAGGTTGTTTCCCTAACACATACTTTTCCCTTCAGCTTTTAATCTAAGAATAGATACCTAAGTGTTCTCTGGGTCATATTCCAGTCAGGAGCCAGCATATAAAGTTTATTTAATGTGAAGAAATACTGGGTGGTCCTAGCTGGTTTGGCTCAGTGGATAGAGCACCAGCCTGGGGACTGAAGGGTCCCGGGTTCAATTCCAGTCAAGGGCATGTACCAGTTGTGGCTTGATTCCCCAGCCCTGGTCAGGGTGCATGCAGGAGGCAACCAAGCGTCTCTCTCACTTCAATGTTTCTCTCTTCCACTGTCAATGGAAAAAATAGCCTTGGGTAAAGATTAGCAACAACAACAAAAAAAGAAGTCCTGGGTGACTCCAGAAACAAAAGTGAAAGGTAAACTGAAAAGCAGAAAGGGGCACCGGCACTCAAGGCTCTTCACCATCTGGTGCTGACTTTCTTGCCTCGCTCTTTCCCTTTACGCCTTTTGATCACCTGGCCCAGAAAGGCCTTTCTCTCTAGACTATTTATCTTATTTCAACAAGTCCAACTCCTACCCATTCTTCAAAGCATGGTTTAAAAGTCACCATTTCCTTTGTCCTTCAACTAAAAGTAATTTCTCTCTCCTCTCACTGAACTCATGTATTACCTTATCTATATTTCTTTACCACACAATACTTTCTGCCTTACATTATCTTTGCTTCCATATTTAACCCCCGACAAGAGCACAAAGGCCTCAGGGTCCAGGTTCATGACTTGTGCATCTCTATTCAAAGTGCTTAATGCAGTGTCTTGCACACACTAGTATGAGGCCCTCCAACTAAGCTACATGAACAGCTTGGGTTAAGATAGAAGTGAACTCCACTACAACAACTCCACATTAGGAACCCAGAGACCTCGCTTTGCTAACAACTAGCTATATGACCTTCAACTTTAGTCTTTTTACCATGTATACCAGCCAAGTAAAGAGGTGGACTAAACTACCTCTTTAAGCTGTTAAATCAACTGGCTGTAAAACATATTTAAGGATCAAAACCCAGTTTTTTTAAGAAAAATTAAATAGAAAATATCTAAGTGTGTTGTAGGCAGCAGAGTGCTATAAATGTTTAACAGTGGCTATCCAGAGTGGGAAAAGCCTTGAAATATACCATGTGCTGATTCCCCTGGTGTAAATACTGCCACCAAGGCTGATTTCAAGCTACCAGCATGATGTCACTGAACAGGGAAGAGAAATGCATAACTGCCTTGAGGAGACAGCTCTAGCAAGGTCCTAAAAAGGTAAGTATTGTTTTTGCCAAACTTTTCTTTCAACTTTGTGTGCAGGTGTTAAATCAGGATATATGTATTTCTTACTATAAGTCACAATCAAAACAATTTAATATTCAGCTAAACAATCACCTAGTCTCTTCTACATGTACTACACAATGCAATAAATCTTACTCTTGGGTATATATGTAGTCTCTTCACCACAATTTGTCTCTGCAAAAATGAAAGTAACAGAGGCAAATTACAGGGAGTGGAAATTTGGCTTAGGAAGTTTCAGCAAAGGACCAAGATTCTCAGCTTTTGTTCACCCCCACACACCTGAGGGATACAACATATTCCCACAAGTAGCAAAGGCTCATTTAGCAAAGAGTTGAGGGAAGAGGAGGGAAGGAAGAGAAAACTTATAGTTTAAAAACAAAAATCCAAATATTGTGATGCTTGTGTCACGCCCCCACCCCTCTGAGAACCTAGGTACAGAGAATAACAGTATTGTAAAAAAAAAAAAAAAAAAAAAAAGTAAATTTCCATACTTAACATTTCCAAGCCAAATTCCCCAGCATAAGCTTGCATCCCTCGATGAGACTTCCACCACTAAGAATTACCTACTAGAATTAAGTGTTTGCCATGGACTAGAGGCATGTGGCACTTACTGAATTTAGAATAGGCAAGGAGGGCTGAGGCCGGTTTGGCTCAGTGGATAGAGCGTCGGCCTGGGGACTGAAAGGTCTTGGCATGTACATTGGTTGGGGGCACATCCCCAGTGGGGGATGTGCAGAAGGCAGCTGGTCGATGTTTCTCTCTCATCGATGTTTCTAGCTCTCTATCCCTCTCCCTTCCTCTCTGTGGAAAATCAATAAAAAAAATTTTTTTTAATTAAAATAGGCAAGGGGGGAAACACCACAGCAAACAGTTGTTAGGCTTCGTAGTCTGGGAAAACCAGGCTTTTATTCAAAAAATTACTTTCTTATTTTCTTACTTCTTATTTAAGCCTTCTAAACTGGGTAAAGAGAGGAGAAGTTTCTTGAATATATTTCTGGCTGTACTATGTCTATCACAACAAAATCTGTAACCAGATTTTTCATGAGTGTTTATAAATAATTGTGTTTTCTATTTTTAAGACTATTTAGAAAACAAGAAGGTTCAGAATTTCAAATATAGGCTCAGAATTCAAATCTTAGCCCAAATCTAACTCCAAATCAACTGAATATTATGCCTAAAAGTTTCCAAGGAAAATCCCCAAAAATTACACCAAAAAAAATCCCCCCCAAAATGTCAGAAAGGAGTCAGCATGAGCACAAACTTGCTGTACTCAAACAATGACGGCATCCCAGCTGCTGACTGAGTACAATATGGAAAGTAAATGAAGTATGAAAAGGAGAATGTTGAGATACAAGTTCTTCTTAATTCCATTAACTCTTTCTTATTAGGGTCCGTTGACCATAAAGTGAAAATCACTCCCTACTCTAAAAAGCCAAGAGTCAAATCAAGTCTCCATGCTGAGAATATCAATGCTCTCCTTAAAAATTGAGTATGTTGCCCGGCCTTCATGGCTCAGTGGTTGAGCGTCTACCTACGAACCAGGAGGTACGGTTTGATTCCTGGTCAGGGCACATGCCTGGGTTGTGGGCTCAATCCCCAGTGTGGGGCATGCAGGAGGCAGCCAATCAGTGATTCTCTCTCATCACTGATGTTTCTAGCTCTCTCTCCCTCTCCTTTCCTCTCTGAAATCAATAAAAATATCTTCCTTTAAAAAATAAAGACATTTGTGGGACATAGCAAAAAAAAACTCTGATCTTGGGAATCCAATAGGCTACAAACACCTATCCAGCCATAATCATCCCCATACCACTTCAAGACAATGGCAAGCTAGAATGCAGACTCTCGATACCAAAAAAACGTTTGCTACCACTGTCTTCAGGGTCAATCTCTACAAGCCTGGCTCTCTCCCATTCATAATATTTATGCTTAGTCCAACAGAATTCCTTCCTTTGACTACTCCTACAGGATGGCTAAAAATGCTTTCAGCTTTAATGCTGTATCACCTGAGTTCAAATAAATATACAAGAATTCAACAAATTCAGCCGAAACCAATTTGGCTCAGTGGATAGAGTGTCGGCCTGCGGACTGAAAGGTCACGGTTTCAATTACCGGGCAAGGGCATGTACCTTGGTTGCGGGCACATCCCCACTGGGGAGTGAGTGTGCAGGAGGCAGCTGGTCGGTGTTTCTCTCTCATTGATGTTTCTAACTCTCTATCCCTCTCTCTTCCCCTCTGTAAAAAAAAAAAAAAAAAAAAAAAAAAAAAATCAATAAAATATATATTAAAAAAAGAATTCAACAAATTCAGTATGGGTTAAGGCAAAAATATTTTTAAGTACAAATTTTAGAAGTCATAAATTTAGAATCAATGAGCTGATAAATATGCAAACTCCTGCTTCAGTGCCTAATAAAAATCTGTCACTCAAATAAAAAACATCCTAATAACTACTAAAATAAAAAGAAAATATGAATCATGAAACAAGTAGCAAAGGAATAACAATTCTCAGACTATCTCAACTATAATATATACAAACTGGCATCAAATAACTCAGGCCCCAAAAGAGCTTCATACATTTATAGTCACATCTTTTTAGGTCTGTTCACTATATGCCCCAGTAATACTGGGACCTACTTACTACCTGTTTCTAGCTTTCTAGCATACAAAGTAGGCTAAATATATGTTCACATGTAATCACTGTCCAATGACATCCAATTTTCTCCAGATGACTTATTAATACATAATATATGAGCACAGCCCAGCTGGCGTGGCTCAGTGGTTGAGCCTTGACCTAAGAACCTGGAGGTCACAGTTCCTTTCTGGGTCAGAGCACACGCCCAGGTTATGGGCTGGATCCCCTGTATGGTGCGGGCAGGAGGCAGCCCATCAATGATTCTCTCAACATTTATGCTTCTCACTCTCTCCCTCTCCCTTCCTTTCTGAAATAAAAATACTATATTTTTTTTAAAGAGCCCGTTTTGAACTGATTTAATACAGACACCAGTCTAACTCAGAGTCTCAGGTAACTCCCCACGCAGGTGAGCACCGTAGTACAATTTCATGATAACGTATACATGAAATTCATCTTGTCTTTTTCCCCTTTGCAGATTTCATCATCAGTTTCATATGGGACTCTCTGTTGAGATAATGAATCACAGGCCCGTTTTCCAGGGCTACCCGCCTGTGGGCCAATATTTTCCATGGGCAAAATCCACTCCCAATTTGACCGCAAGCCGGCTCCGTGTTTCGCATCTCCTGAGGTCCCCTAGTATTGGATATCCTCGGAAGTACCGCAGACACCAGATATAAAGCATGGGTCTGAGAAAAGTCAGAAAGGCTTCCATGAAATTGCGTTTTCAGAATCGTTAACCAGCAATCAACCTCCCTGCACCACGCATGCATAGGGAAACTGACATGCATGCAACACGCAGGCCTCGACATCAGTTTCCAAACAGCACTGAAATCTGTCAAGCAGGCAAAAGTTCTCCCTCTACGTGTGAGACTGTCGGTTCCCTTCCCTTGCATGAAACCCTCCATGCCGCCGCCGCCGCCGACCACCTAAACTGGGGTGCGTGTTCCTAAGCTAAGCCTGCCCGAGGGGTACGCGGGGGGCACACCCAAGCACCTGGGGCCAGAAGCCCAGAGCCAGCCCGGCCCCCCAGCGCCCGGGGGGGTCCCTGTCCACACGCGGACGCGCCGGGGCCGACCAGCAAACTTCGCCGCCGCCGCCGCCGCCCGCTCCCCGGGCTCAGCACCCGCGGCCTGGACGGGGGCTGCGCGGCCGGGCGGCCGACTCGGCGGCGGCGGCGGCGGCGGCGCGGGGCGTTCCGAGCAGAGCAGGTAGCGATCTGCCCGGGACGCCTCCATCTGCCCATCCCACGCCGCCAAACCACAGGGCTCTCTCTCCGCGGCCGAGCCCGGCGGGTGAGTGCCGGGCGGGGACGGGGGAGTGCGAGGAGGGCGCGACCCGGGGCGCGAACGGAAAGCAACCCGCGCGTGTGGGCAAAGAAAACACCCAGGAAAAGCCCGGAGCTCGCGGGGCTTCTGAGGCGGAGGCAATGTCAGGAGGGCACGGCCGGGGCCGGGCGCCCCGGGGGCCCCCCGCCCCCCAGGTGAGGGGCGCCCGCCCCGGCCGCCCCGGCCGCCCGGGACGCGAGGAGCCGCCACCCCGGGGAACCTCCGAGTCCGGGCGGCGACCGACCCCGTCCCGGACGCGCCCCGCGCCCTCCTCCCGAGGTCCAACTCGCAACGCGGCCCGGCCTCGGCCCCCCGTCCTCGACCCTCTTCCCTCAGCTCAAGCCCGGGCGCCAGCACCCCCGGCCCGGCCCGCTGCCCCCGGCCCGGCCCGCTGCCCCCGGCCGCTCCGGCAGCCGCGGCCGCCTCACCTCCTCACGTCGCCGCGGGCAGGGCCGCCACAACTCCGCCGGGCGCCGCGTCCCCGCCGCCGCCGCCGCCGCCGCCCGCGCTCTGCGGCCGGGCCGGTCCCGTTCACTCCGCGGCAGGCAGGCAGGCAGCCGGAGCCGCGGGAGGGCGGAGGGAGCGAGAGGGAGGGGGAGAGGCCGCTGGCAGGAAGAGGCGAGGAGGGTGCGGACCGCGGGGGAGGCGCGTCGGGGGCGCGCACGTCGGCCCCGTCGGGAGCGGCGCGCGCGCTCCCGAGGGCGGCGGCGGCGGCGGCGGCGCGCGGCGCGCGGGGCGCGGGCCCGGCCAGGCCACGGGGCGGCGGGGCTGGGGCTGCAGGACCCGAGGGACCTGGGCTGTGGGAGTGGGGACCCGGGAAGGGGCGAGAGGGGTTCGCGGCCCTCCGGAACCGCCTCCCGGGGACGGTACTGACTTGTTAGAGAATTCTGAGTTGGGAGCGGTTGTTTTTCTTGCTCGCAAACCCGGGTTTCCATACTTTGGTTAATGCCCAGTCCTCCTCAAAGAAGACGAACTCTTTTCTGGGTGTCTCTTGCACGGTGTCCTGAGCTCAGGAAATGCTCCCTGGTTAGTGAGTGGGTCATGTGGGACTCGAGAGATTGGAGGGAGAAACAGCCCCCGGGATTGAACAGGAGAGCGCCGAGCACTGCCTCGTGTTTATAAGAAAACGCGCCCTCATGTGCACCTCGTTATCCGTTGGGGTAATGAATGGGGGGGAGGGGTGCAAATTAGGTAGAGATTAAAATAACCAGCTCTTTTCCTCTACAAATATTGTACAACAACAACAAAAAAAGCATTGATCCTTGAACTGTGTGGACTTTCTCCTTCCTGGATCTTGCAGCCAGAAGTGACCTGTCAATGTTCCCGATTTCCTCAGCACTTTGTTTCTATGTTTGTGGCGCCTAATATTCAACCTTAACTGGGTGAATCTGTGCAAAAGGTTATCCCCCCTAGGAAATCCTGGAGAACCTGCTTCATCCGTTTTTTGCGTCTCCCACAAAGCCTAACCTAGTTCACAACTCACAGGCAGTACTCCAGCCCCGGCCGGTTTGGTTCAGTGGATGGAGCGTCGTCGGCCTGGGAATTCAAGGGTTCTGGGTTTTATTCCAGGGTTGTAGGGTGTGCAGGAGGCAGCCCATCAATGATTCTCTCTCATCATTGATGTTTCTCTCTCTCTTCTTCTTCTTTTCTGAAATCAATAAAAATATGAAAAAATAATAAAAGTTTTTAAAAAAGTACTCCCTAAATGCTACTGCAGAACGAGTGAATATAGTGCAGCCAGACTTAATTTAGTACATGGGTCTAACGATTTGACTCTACAATTACTCCTTTAATTTGAAAATTGCCCTTCTGTCCCCCATCAATTCCCCTGCACTCATTGGCCCACCTGGATCCAAAAGCTTCTGAGAAATTAGACATTGGTCAACAAACCCTCTCTTCTCAAGTTCTTTTTCTTTTTTCCTAATTTAAATGTTTCTAGGACAAACCCGGTGTGGCAACGGTGTGGTTTCTTCCCCGTGAGGAGCTCCTTCTGGGAGGTCCTTTATGAACCTCTGTAGCCCAAGAGCGCACCTAGCTCCGGGCCTGACTCAAATGCTTGGATTTTTATATTTAATCAAGGTAGGGTTAGAATAACTCAAATCATCCATTGATTTCCTGAGGTCGTACCTACTAATAAATCAGCCAAGAAGTAGATACTGGGCCTCTACTGAATAAAGTACTTGTAAAGGAACACTAGGCACCATGAGAAAGTCACAGATGAAAAAGTTGTAGTTCTTCCAAAACCGGTTTGGCTCAGTGGATAGAGCGTCGGCCTGCGGACTGAAAGGTCCCAGGTTCGATTCTGGTCAAGGGCATGTACCTTGGTTGCAGGCACATCCCCAGTGGGGGGCGTGCAGGAGGCAGCTGATCGATGTTTCTCTCACACATCGATGTTTCTAACTCTCTATTCCTCTCCCTTCCTCTCTGTAAGAAATCAATAAAAAATATTAAAAGGAAAAAAAAGAAAAAGCCGTAGTTCTGCCTCCTGATATCTTCTAAATAGATTTTGACAAAAAAAGGACAACACTGTGGTGATTATCTGCACTCAGTAAGAGAAAAATTAAAATTTTAAGTGATAAGTCCAAAATAAATATAGTGTTCCCCAAATTCAGTTCCATATACTACCTCTGAAAGCAGTAAAAATGGCCGCCAGGGGCTGTTTAATCCCATTAAAGTGAAGCATATCCGGGACCCTTTCCCTCTCCCCATTCTGTGGAACTCTTCCCTCTCCCCATGTGGGATTCTGTACTTGCTCTGCAATAAATCTCCACCTTTGCTATACTAAAAAAATAAAAATTAAAAATAAAGTGAAGCATGTTATCTAAGTCACTAGTATAGGATCAATCCATGTGCCAACTTGTTACAAGAAAAAGAAAAACTCTGTCTCGTGGCCACATGTCACACCTCTAATCACCAGGGGTCACTCTGTAGCACTGGCCTGTTCCTTACAATAGAACCCAGATAAGAGATGTCACACGAGAGCCTAGATAGCAGGCAAGTCACAGGAGAACCTAGATAAGAGACAGTGAAGGTGATTTGGTAGAAACTCGTCCTTACCACATGGAAAACAATTCTTAAGTACACGCCAACGAATTAATAATAAAACATTCCTAATGTGGTGTGTGCTGCTCACTTCTCTCCCCGCTATGGCTTCCTTTACATTAAAATTATCCTAGCAGCCCGAGTCCAGGAAAGGACTGACGTTCTTACTTTTGGAGAAGGTGTTATAAAATATTCTACATGATAGGAACTGGTGGCTTAGGTCCAAATCTAACACGCAAATATATTTTATTTAAGCATCTGAATGATGCTTCAAAAAAAAATTAGCCAAAGCCAAAAGTTAAACGTCAGAAGGTTTCACATGCATTCCTGACTTCTCTTTAAAACGTAGATTTGGTCCTGGCTGGTTTGGCTCAGTGGGTAGAGTATCTGCCTGCGGACGGAAGGGTCTCGGGTTAGATTTCGGACAAGGGCAGGTGCCTTGGTTGCAGGCTTCTCCCTAGTGCAGGAGGCAAGCAATTGAAGTGTTTTCCTCACATCAATATCTCTCTCTCTCTCTCTCTCTCTCTCTCTCTCTCTCTCTCTCTCTTTCTCTCTCTTACTCTCTATAAAATTCAATGGAAAAATATCCTTGGGTAAAGGACTTAAATTATTTTTTAAAATATATTTTATTGATATTTTACAAAGAGGAAGGGAGAGAGATAGAGAGCTAGAAACATCGATGAGAGAGAAACATCGACCAGCTGCCTCTTGCACACCCCCCACCGGGGATGTGCCCGCAACCAAGGTACATGCCCTTGACGGGAATCAAACCCGGGCGGGACCTTTCAGTCCGCAGACCGACGCTCTACCACTGAGACAAACCGGTTTCCGCAGGACTTAAATTATTAATTAATTAACTAATTAATTAAAAAACGTAGAAGATTTGGTAACAGTGGGCTTACATTTTCACCTGGTGACAACCACAGGACATGCATGCTTTCTCCCCACAGTTTCTCCATTCCCCATTGTACCATACACTATCCTATTTCCCTCATCTGGTCTGCAACTCCTGACTTAAAATATCATAATGTAACAAAACTTGGAACAAGCTAAATAATGAACAAAAATGAGAAAGTGAAAATTATGGCATTTAATATTATAATGCTTTTATAGTGGGCATTACTAGGTGGCTTCCCAATATGTCTTTCCACTCCTCTGAATTATGAAGCAGCCATTGATGTAAGAACGTCCAAACCTTGTAAATAATTTGTCTAAGAATTTACTTGAGACAAACTTACAACAATTGACAGGAAGTTCTCAAATGCTCCAGAGGATAACAGTTAGGCAATTTCTTTTGTGCCTTTGAAATTAAGAAGGGAATATAAAGAAGATTCCATGAAAGTGGAAAAAAACAAGGCAGGGAGGGGTTGGAGTACAGGAGAGTCAAGCGAAGGTGCTCTCTTGAGGGTGGTTACCCCTTGGAGGGCTATTACTTCTGACATTTCAAAGGTGTGTTAACCTAAATGCACAAGAACAATGGACGGGGCTTGCTTAAAAACCTGTCACTAAGAAAGGTATAGGCCTGGAGCATGACCACCCAACATGACCTGCCCGGCTGGGAATTTTTTATCAGATCACCCTGTGAGGTTATTTCCCACAGAATCCCCTTTTTTGTTCACACAGCAATGATTCAATGGGAATAGGCCCAGATCCAGGTGTGGGCCCTGATCGATGTACAGAGTCAGCCGAATCTCGTCCTCACCGGACACTGTGAGTATTCACGGGTAGACACTAACGCAAGTCTACATTGGCCCAGTCATAAGGAAGGCCAGACCTTGTGTATGTTGGGAGAAGAAATGTCCTTTCCCTCTTACTCTGGTTGGTGTGATGGGTGGATGTGAATCCTATAGTTACTGCTTCTTTGCTACCTTGAGGGAAGCCAGCCTGAGGATAAAGCTGACATAGATGGAAGAGCTGAAACCCAGGTTGAAGCCCTACCCTTACTTTGGATTGAGTAAGTTCCCCAAGCCAATACATTTTCTTAGCTATTTAAGAAAGTTTGAATTTGACTTTTTATTACTTGCAGCCAAAGCTAAATTTTTCATGCATACTTACAGAAGAAAAAGCTGTAGTTATGTTATCTGACTTTTTTAAGGATATATTTCCAGTGGAATGAATAGGTAAATTTTAGAGCATCCTGAAAGGAATTTGACCACCCTACAAAAATCCTTTCCTGACTAGGTTACCTGAGAGTACATCTTTTTTTTTTTTCTTCTTTTTTTTTCTTTTTTAGTTTTGAATTAAATCTTGTGCTCGATTTAAATAAACTTTTCCTGAAAAATAATACTTCATGACTCTAATCAGTAATCTTGTATAAATGAATTTGTTAGATGGGTGTTGTTGTTATTGTTGTTTATGGTTTTTTGTTAATCCTCTCCTGAAAGTATATTTTTTAAAATATATTTTTTAAATTGATTTCAGAGAGGAAGGAAGAGGGAGAGATAGAAATATAAATGATAAAAGAGAATCATTGATCAGCTGCCTCCTGCATGCCCCACACAACCTGGGCATGTGTCCTGACTGGAATCCAACCGTGACCTCCTGATTCATAGGTTGACACTCAACCACTGAGCCACAACAACAAAGCTGAGGATATTTTTCCACTTATTTTCTATTTTTTTTTAGAGAGAGTAGAAGGGAGGAGGAGGTAACTCTAGGATGGCACCCAGAACTTGTTTTATTTTAACTTTTATTACAAAAGTGGTTAAGCACATAAAAAGAAGAGAAAATAATATGAGTCCTCGTGTATCAGTCACTCAGCTTAAACAATTATCAACATGCTAGAGGCCCGATGCATAAAGATTCATGCAAGAATGTGCCTTCCTTCCCCTAGCTGCCAGCACAGCCTTCAGGCCAGCCAGAGCTGCCTTTCCTCCTTCCCACACTGCCCAGAGGCCTGGAGCTGCTGGGGGTATCCCACCCTATCCGCTCAGTGCCTATGTGCGCAAATTAACCTGACATCTTTATTGGGTTAATTTGCATACCCACTCCTGATTGGCTGGTGGGTGTCATGAAGGTATGGTCAATTTGTGTCTTTCTCTTTTATTAGTGTAGAAGGCCAATCCCCTCTTCCTCACCTGTCAGTCTCAAGCATGTCTCCCGTTCCAGTACCCCCTGGGCTTTAGCATGTCATTCACTTCAGTTCCTTCTAGCGCTTTGTGTTTGTGTGTTCCTTTTTCTAGGACCTGAGGTATTCCCCTTTCTTGCTTTCAAAATATTGAAATTGGCAGCATCTGTTTGTTTTCTTTTGTTTTGTTTTTTAAAAATTTTAGGTTATTATTCAGCACTTTTATATTTTGGGAAAGAGGGAGAGTCTTTCTTCATCAGCCTAGTTCACCATGTTAATATAAACTTAATTTTTTAACAATGTAAAAAAAAAATAAACGCTGTTGAAAGGAACTCCTTTATGACATTATAAAGAAGTAGTTGAAAAGGAATTCTATTTTGTTGCTCTTGTTGTTAAGCCTCACCCAGAGGATATTTCTCCCATTGATTTTTAGAAAGAGTGGATGGGAGTGAAAGAGAAGAGAGAGAGAAACATTGATGTAAGAGAGACACATCAATTAGTTGTCTCCCTGGTGTACCCTGACTAGGCCAGGAGTCAAACCTGCCCCCCAGGTACATGCCCTTGACTGGGAATTGAACCTATGCCCCTTGGGTCACAGACCCATGCTCTAACCATTGAGAAGCACCAGACAGAAGAGGAATTCTATTTTTGAAACATGAAAAGAAACTAGATAGTCAAATAGGGAGCCTCTGTAGATGTGGTGGCAGCCATGTTAGCAGAGTTCTGGCTCCCTACATCATCTACACCAGGGGATACAAACATAGCTTTGGCATGACCCCAAGTTTCCTTGAAGTGCTTTGCCCCAGACCTAGAATTTAGGCTTTGGGCATATAAGAAATATTCCTTAAATACATATGTTTTGCAGAAAAACAGCTTCAAAAAATGACAAATACTTGGATGGTAAAGCCAGGAAAATTACTACTTCCCTCTTCTGAGTCAAGGGAAATTTATGCCCTCTCTACCAATTCCCTTCCCCTCCCACAAGACATTTTTTAGTCCCTTTTCCCCTTGCCACATTAAAAAAAAAAATAAGCTGCAAATTTAAAATTTTTTTAATGATTTATGTCTGAGTTCTATAAGAGTCTAACATAAAGGTGTTAATTGGGGATTATTAAATGACAAATACACTGTTGCTTTAGAATATATTACAAAATTCCTGCCCTGGCCAGTGTGGCTCAATTGGTTGAGTAACATCCCATTCACGAAAGGGTCATGGTTTGATTTATAGTCAGGGCACATACAACCATCTTGGATCAGAGTACAAGAGTGCACTGTAGGTATGGTAGTGATGACCTGGGAAAAGTTTAGGTCCTTGGTGACTTTGTGGAACTTCCAACCCACCTGAAAAACCAACTTCCAAACTTCCTTTACAGAGAATAAAACCTTGTATATTTAGTCTATCATTATTTGCTATGTTTGGTTTTACTCATTGTAGTTGAATCTAATTCTAACCATTGCTCTTACCCTTAAACCTTTTGTTAGGGTCATACTTCTTTTAAGTTCATTCATATGACAGTAGAATAGAGAATTAAAATAGTTTCATAATAATGTAACCTTAAAAAGTGAAATTCTTTATTTGGATCCATCATACCTAAAAGAATAGATGATCCAGGAAAGCTGTAGGAGAATTTCAGTCACTATTTTATCTTAACCACTGTGGCTAAAAAGTATGTTTTGGTTCAATCATCTTTTTACTGAAAGGAAAAAGAACGAATATTCTATATTCACTTATTTATTTCAGGATGCTGCTGTAGTGATTGGTGAATGAACCTAATTCAGGAATTGCTTTTTATTTTATTTTATTTTATTTTATTTTATTTTATTTTATTTTATAAATTTGGGCCTGCAATGCTTATTTCCTTCTAAGACTTAAACCTACAAGTTCTGAAAGGCTTCTACCAACTGTACAGTAGAAAGTCTGTGTGTTCATTACAATGAGCTAGTGTGATTTGTGAGATACAGTCAAAACATAACTGTTCTCGGAAATTAATTCAGAAGGGTGAGTTTTCCCCCTGCCACGGAGATGTAAATTCCAGCAAGTTTCATGACTTTTCTGATCACTTAATTCTTATAACCACGTTCAATCAGAAAGTTCAGCCTCAGTCTGACATTTAGAAAGAAAAGCCGTGGAGAAAAGGCCCGTGGTCAGCTGCCTCTCCCTTTTCCGCTGACTTCCTCTTCCACTCAGTAACTTGTTTTTGGAGTCTCTGGTTGGAGTACAGGGCAAAAGGGAGCAGGAAGGTCTTACTTGGCTGGTGCTGCATGAGAGAGATGACTGTACTTTCTGGGACGTGCAGATGTTTAAAACTGGCTCTTTGTCTTGTGGGAACTTTTGTGAGTTCCTCTGAGGCTCACATGCCAAGCTACAACTGGTCTAACAACTCTTGTGACATGGGCCAGGTATCCTATTCCTCAGGCCACCACTTCTTTCATAGCCTCAGATAGATAGATAGATAGATAGATAGATAGATAGATAGATAGATAGATAGATAGATATCCATGCCATACAGTTCTTTTCTCTTAGAGCTCAATTAATATCTCAAGACGTTCTCCTGGACAGGAATCAAAAAGCTCTTTGGACAGGCTCTTTCTCCCCTTTGTGACCCACATCTGGTCTGTGGGAGGCATGATACATCCTTTGTCCTAATAAAATCTGAGGGAGCTTGCTGGTCCCAGGGCAGCTGGGTATATCCTCTCTAATAACAAAGAGCCTGCCAGGCCTTCTAGCTTTTCCTGGGAGGGGCGTCAGACATCAGCCCTTTACACCCTTCCCATCATAGTGCCCTGAACAATCCTGTAAGAATGCCCTCTCCTTCAGCCACAGGTGAAGAGGCATGCACCCTTCCCTCCCTTCGCTCTAGTGAGTGGGATGTGGGATGCACAGCACAGCTTTCTCTAAAGGACACTCTTCACAAACGCAGCCGCACTTTCCACTTTCTGACCCTTGCCGTGTTTAAGAACCATCTAACCAGCAGACATTTGCCTGCAATTGCTGCTTGGCAGTATGGTGCTTCACTCTCAGAAATCACACCTGTAGCATTGGAGTGCTTCTGTAGAAAATGTCTGTACACTCTCCTGTGACACCTGTTACAGCCTCAGGATGAAAATAGCTAAGGCTTTTTGAGACATGTTTAGCCAAGAGAAAAGAAGCACAGTTTTCCAGTATGTTATGCTTTAACAACTAAAATCCTTATTAGAATAATAGGAATACTAACGGATAATGATAAACGCAAAGGAGCCACTTCTCTAGAATTTTATTCAGATAAAATCACGCACTCTTTTTGCCTGGCATCTGAGCTACCTTTTGGATTAATAGCATGTCTCACAGACTGTCAAGCAAAACCAACATAAATTTTGAATAGCAGAGTTCAGGGAACTCAAACGTACTTAAGTGAGCATATTTCCCCAAAGAAAATATGAAGCATATGGCCTAACATTTGATTTGGCAGCAGGACAGAATATTTGAAATTGGGACTTTCCAGAAAAAAAAGAGAGCATATGGTCACTCGAGGCATCAGGGTGTAGCTTGGGAGAAGGCCGTAAGGTGTGAGAGGAATGCGCCAAAGAAAGGATGACTGAGTGCACTGAGATTAAGCAATTGTCTAATGTCATCAGCACTGACTGCAGAGCGTTAAAAATAGAGCTTAGATAGAGAAGCCAACCAAGATCCCCTGAAGAGTTTCCTGCCCACTCTCCTCTCTCTGGTGTGACTGACACGAGTGCCTCCAGCAGCAGCCCAGCAGGTAGGCTGTAGAAGTGGGTGATGATGGATTCGAGGTTACGGCAGACACGAGGATCAGCAAGAAAACAGCAAAGGAGTTGGGAAACAGGCAGCAAATACTGCTTCAGGAGCACTCATTGACTTCCTCCAAACTCCCAGCTTGAGACGAATTCCAGCATTGTAACTATTTTTACTGAATAGTTTATATGTTCCTCACATAGAAGAGAAACCCAAAAGATGTATTTTCCTTTTAAAAGGGAGAGATTATGTTTAACCCAAAGAGAAAACTGATTAGAATACTTGCATTTTGGTACTCTGTGCTTAACTTCCTCTTATAAAAAGTATAAATTAGCCCTAAATGGTTTGGCTCAGTGGATAGAGCATCGGCCTGCAGACGGAAGGGTGCCAGGTTCAATCCCAGTCAAGGGCATGTACCTTGGTTGTGGGCACATCCCCAGTAGGGGGTGTGCAGGAGGCAGCTGATCGATGTTTCTCTCTCATCGATGTTTCTAACTCTCTATCCCTCTCTCTTCTTCTCTGTAAAAAAAAATCAATAAAATATATATTTTTTTAAGTATAAATTACCAAACATCTATATTTAAAATAAGGAGTATAGGGCCCTCATTGGAGAAGAAACATGGGTTCCCAAAATATGTGATCAATGCCCGGGCCTCCCCAGCAGGTGAGGGGTTCTCGAGGCAGGTGCTGGGTGTAGAGCCCATGGGGGCATAGGCTACCACGGAGACAGAACTAAACCTCACATCACCCTGCTTGGCCCCGGAGGATGGCTGGTTAGCCAGAGACGGGTAAGATTCCTCAGGAATTGCCAAAACCGGTTTGGCTCAGTAGTAGAGCATCTGCAGACTGAAAGGTCCCGGGTTCGATTCCAGTCAAGGACATGTACCTTGGTTGCAGGCACATCCCCGGTAGGGGGTGTGCAAGAGGCAGCTGGTCGATGTTTCTCTCTCATTGATGTTTCTAGCTCTCTATCTCTCCCCCTTCCTCTCTGTAAAAATATCAATAAAATAGATATATTTTTTAAAAAGATTCTTTAGGGAAGAAACAACCTAAGACAGGCACAGTCGCAGAGGGGCCATCAGGAGAGAACTTGGGGGTCAACAGAGGTGGGGCAGAGACCCTTACCACCCTCTGCTGCAACATGGCAGGCACCTGAACCTTCTCCCATTCTGAGGGAGGTCTCCTGCCCCCATGGCTGCTTTGCTTCCCATGCACAGCTCAAATTGGGACCCAGGGACCCAGGTAACAGACAGAGACTTGGCTGACAGCAGCTGCCCTTTCACTGCAACAAGACTTGTTTGAGAGGTCTTGTACCCATGGTGTGGGCAAGTGGGTTTTTAATATCCAAGTCCAGCTTAGTAGCAGAAATGCTCAGGCCCCTCTCAAGAAGCCAAACAATCAATTCCACTAATACACACATGGTAAATAAGACTGTTGCTAGAGTGTTGAGTTTGACAAATGAATAGTAGCCAATTTTACAGAGGAAATTAATGTGGCTAATGGAAATAAATAAATATTTTAGAAAAACTGATTGTATGTACAAAAAGCTGTTCCTAAAGTGTTAACAAAAATTCTTATTGGCAGAGCATCTCATGGTAAAATTGCACAACATGTTATGAACCTAAAGCAGTCATAGTGTAGTGCAAATAATCAAAATGTAAAAGCTATCAAGACTACATTATAAAATTTCCAAAAATCTCCTATTATTTAAAGTAAAAAAGGGGGTGACAGTGGAATAATATCATATAAGGAAAAATATTCTAAGAATAATTTACATCTAAAAAATTTGTACTTTAGAAAATTAACCTTCATTCAAAACACTAACAGCAAGACACCCATGAAAATACATACATGGTGTCAAAACAAGCCAGAGGAAAATTATTGGGGTGCGGGGGGGGGGGGTGAAAAAGAATCCCAAGTCAAATTTAAATAAAATATCCCTTTATTAACTTTTGGTCAAGAATATGTTTGTATATTTTCATAAAACAACTCCGAGACCATCTGGAATCCTGTAACAGAGAGGAATAGACAGAAATTCCAGCCATGAAGACAGAAGAGACACAATTCAGAGATGGAAGATGCTGACGACGCCTCACTATATCAGCAGACAGCAGCTGCGTGTTGCTGAAGGATGCTCAGGACCAAACCAGAGACGGTCGGACCTGGATTACCACCATTTGTCCACCTACCAGATCTGAAATATCTTGGCTGACATGTACGCCAAGGAACTATTTGACATTGAAATTGGGACTCAAAAGAACTGTTGGCCCAGAAAGGAACTCACTGAAGACTGATTCATTTGCCTCTCAGCATAACCATTATGACTTGTCGCAGTTTAGGTTCTTACAAGGGTATTTCTTGGATCACATGATCTCACACATCTACAGGAAATAATGAACAACATAAACTGATGAACAAAACCAGACCCAGAGAAAGAGAAGCAGCGATCAGACTCTAAAACCTCAGAGGGAAAGTAGGGGAGGGTGGGGGTAAGGGAAAGAGATCAATCAAAAGACTTGAGTGCATGTGTATGGACCTAGCCAGTGGCCATGGAAAACAGGAGGGTGGAGGCATATGTAGGGAGGGGTTTGGGATGGGAATGGGGGGATAAGGACAATTATGTGATATCATAATCAATAAAAAAATAAGGAGTATAATATTAATATGGGACTTCATGAGATAAATAAAAGTAAATTTTTAAAAATATATTTTATTGATTTTTTACAGAGAGGAAGGGAGAGAGATAGAGAGCTAGAAACGTCAATGAGAGAGAAACATCGACCAGCCGCCTCCTACACACCCCCCACTGGGGATGTGCCCGCAACCAATGTACATGCCCTTGACCGGAATCGAACCTGGGACCTTCCAGTCCGCAGACCGGCGCTCTACCACTGAGCCAAACTGGTTTCGGCTAAAAGTAAATTTTTAAAGTCAGGGGATTTCTTGAGAAGGGAATAAGAGCTTGAAAATCATTTAGAAACATTTTCAGGGAAGTAGTAATTTGTAAAAAAACAAATACCTAGGTGATGATGATAAAGCAAATAATGACAACTCTTGGAGAGGATGATAATTATCTTTAGAATTCCAGTTTGCCTCTTTGCATTTTAAGGTAGAATTAAGTGGTTATCTCATATATCCACAGTGAAGAAAATGGCCACATGATAGGAGTAAATAATTTTTGTTAAGTACAAAGCTAAAAAAAAACATATTTAAATGTTTGATCTATGTTTATATCCATAAAATAATAAGATATCTCTTTATCAAATTAATAAAGGTCAAAAACAATGATAACACTTAGTGTTGTTGACAGTAGAAGTATACAGTGTCATAGATGACTAGCAGAAAAATAAATGTATAACTTTTCTGGGAAGCAATTTGGCAAAATATGAGAAAAGCCTCAAAAGTAAGAATAGTTTCTGCTGTAAAAATTCTACTTCTAATATTTACTTTTGGGAAATAATCATAAAAATGTCAAGGAGCTCTGGCCAATGTTTCTCAGTGGTTAGAGCATGACCTATGAACCAGGAGGTCATGGTTCTATTCCCAGTCATAGCATATGCCCAGGTTCTGGGCTTGATTCCACAGGCATGCAGGAGACAGCCAATGGATGATTCTCATCCTTGATATTTCTCTCTCCCTATCCCTCTCCCATCCTCTCTCTTAAATAAATAAAAAACAAATTTAAAAGTCCACTGATGATGTGTTATGACTTCTCTGTATACATTGTGAAAGACTGGCTCACTTCATATTATATCTTCTATGCATATACATGGAAAGAAATTTACAATACTAATAAAAAACAACTTCTGAATTATTAGTTATAATATGTGACCTCAAATTTTTTTTAAAATCCTATAGCTATAGATATAAATGCTTACACAAAAGAATGAAATATTAGCAGTGGAGATTATAGATGCTAATTGCTATTTGTATTATTTTATCTTCTATTTTTATTAACAAAGATATACTATTTATATAATAACATTTTAATAAGTATTTTATGAATAGGAGTATCCTCACTGAAGGTTTTCTCTCCAAATGATAAACAATTAAAGTGCAGGAATATAAAGATGCCATGAAGGTGAGGCTGAATGACAGACCCAGGTGTTCAGGAGGGACGTCTAATTATCAGGAGAAGCAACAAAGAACTTTTATATGTGCTCCAAAGATGAATGGGGACAGGGGATAGGTACTATGTCCTTTTATTTATTTGTTTGTTTATTTATTTATTTATTTATTACTTTATAATTCTTCAACCGGAGAAATAAGCATTCATAAATTTTAGGGGTGGGGGGGTGGGAATGAGATGGGATGAGGAAATTCAAAGATTTTTTTTGTTAGCAACTTTACTTTTAAGTGATTTACATTCTGACACTGCTATCTCATCATCGGGGGGAAATAGTTCATTATACTCTCAACCATTAAAATTATATCAGAATTTCAAAAATACAGATAGAATGATCATTAGACGCTTTTGTATCATCTTTCAAAATATTAAAAGGTTTCACCAACATCAATAGGGTCCATAATAACCCCGTGAGCAGAATCAAACCAATATGATTCATAGGGTCATTGTTAAACATAGGTTTCCAAACTGCTTACACACAAAGGTGTCCATTTCAGACAAGATTCTTAGTAGCAGTGGCAATAGAGACCAACTCTTGCTGATGTAAGCAGAAGAGTTTGATTAAAAGGATATTGGGTTTCACTTACACAAAATTTTTAAAGGATATTGGGTGGCTCACAGAAATGCTGGGAGAGCTGGAAAATTTAGGCTTAAACTTAAGTGACGGGGATAAAACACCCATAGAAATGACCTGATATGAAAGTGGCTAGAGTAACTAACCATCCTTGTCTTCAGTTTCCAGACAGCTTTCCATGCTAAAACTGGGAAAGTGCTGGGCAAATTGTGACAAGTTTGTCATCTGACATCTGGTGCCATGGACATCAGCTCTGGCCACTTTTGCATTGGAAACTATAGCTTACAGTAACATCTACTGCTACTAGGAGACAGGAAGGAAGAAAGGCGGAAGGAGGGAGAGTCAGACTATTCCTTGTATCCAGCAAAGAGTCAAAGGTCCAGCATAAATGTCCAAATGGAAAGTCCGGGTTACATGCCTGTACCCTAGCTGCAAGGGAAGCAGAGAATGTATTTGACATCTTTCACTTCCATTAGGGGAAAGACCTTTGCTTACCACCAAGATTTTCAAAGTGAGGAATTCTCTAAATACAGAAAGCCATTCAGGTGGCCCAAATAATAACCAATTTCCACTACAGTATCCAAATTATAGTAGGTCCTTGGATTATATCGGTCCATTCCTATTTGCTATACAACGAGATTTTTGCTGTAAGTCGGAACCCACCTATGTCACTCACATAGAGCACATAAACAGCAGTAATGAAGTGAAACAGTAAAAAAAATTTAAAAGAAAGATAATTCCTGACTTTTACTCGTGGTATATAAATGATAAAAAAACATTAAGCACATATGTATGTACGTCAAAATGATGGAACTTTTTTTATAAATAAATGGGAGATGGCAATGTAACCATGAAATGACAAACATTGAGTCCGACATAACCTAAGGACTGCCTGTATTTTTAATTTTCTAATATTATTTATTTAGTAAAACTAAGGCCATCATTTGTCTGGTATATAATGGTTTCTTTGATTTAAAATTAAGTTTTGAAAATCAGATTAACAGATGGTTACTACAATATTATCTTTACTAGTATTATTTAATCACACAATAGTTTTTGCCTATTATAAACTTTAAAACTGAATGATGAGCATAATCCTACACTTGTAAAAAAAATTTAATCCTTCTAACTTTTGTTCATCATACAACATTGTTCTATTTCTATTATTTACACACATAAAAATCATTTTTATTTTTAATGTTTCTAGGGAAGACAAGTAGTTATGCACAGGTTACAATGTATGCCAAGAAGAAATGGATTTCAATGGAAACCTTTTATCTAGAACAAACCTTAATAACAGTAATAAACAATGTGTTCTACACAATTCTTTAGCATTCACTCTTTCTTACAATCATTGTGGTCAAGTGATTTGATCAAAAGATTTTAAGTCAATGCTTGTGTATTTTTCTTAGCTGTTCATTTCTTTCATTGAATGACTTTGAACAAACCCATTAAGATTTTTTGTTTTGTATTCATATCCTGAACTATAAGATGGGAATGCCTGTAATTAGTCAAAGATATGGTTTCTACTTGTAGATGGTAAAGAACAAAACAATGGAATAAGAATTCTGGTCCTGTCTGGCCATGGTGGCTCAGTGGTTGAGTGTTGACCTAAAAACCAGGAGGTCAAAATTCAATTCCCAGTCAGGGCACATGCTGGGGTTTCAGGCTCGATCCCTGTGTGGGGTGTGCAGGAGGCAACCAATCTATGATTCTCTCTCATCATTGATGTTTCTCTCTCTCCCTCTCCCTTCTTCTCTAAAATCAATAAAAATAGATTTAAAAAAGGAACACTGGTCTTTTCATGATATAATGAGGTCTTGGTCATAGCGCTTAAATTCTTATGTCTCAGTTTCCTCAATCCATAAGTGATAATAATACCAGCATTATCTATCTATCTATCTATCTATCTATCTAAAAATCCCTAAGCAACCAGTCAACCATTTGACCAGTCAACCACTTGACCAGTTGCTATGGCACACACTAACCACAAGAGGGCAGAAGCTGCCCCCTTGTAGTCAGTGCACTCCCACAGTGGGAGCACCTCTTGGCTGACGGGGTTGAGGGGCTGCTCCCACTGCAGGAGCAGCCACTAGCAAGCCCAGAGTGAGGCTGAGTCTCTACACCTATCAAATACCAGAGACAATCCAGACTCTGGCCTGACCCCACCATCTAATGTAGGCCCTTTAAGGTGTGTTCTAGAAAGAGCACAGGGAGCAGGCATAGGCATATGGCAAGAGGGGAAGTGACTGTGGACCCCTCGAAGAGGCTCTTCTGAGAATCCTGGAGCACGGCTGCCCTAAACATCCCTGATGGTGTCACCAAACTGGCATCACACATCAAGGACATTCACCAAGTAGCTTTGGGGTGTAAAGCTCTCCACCAGTTTCCTCCAGGACACAGAACACGCCTTTACCCAAGACATTACCCCAAAATATCAGCTCAGACTAATTTCCTCAGTCAGCAGCCACTCAGAGGATGGGTCCACAGCCGGGATGGGTAGTGCTCCCACAGCAGGCCGATTCCCACAGGCCATGCCCCCCACCAGTGCACAAATCTGTGCATCAGGCCTCTAGTATATATATATATATATATATATATATATATATATATATATATATATATATATATGAGAGCATTTTTAAAAGTATAGAACAGCAAATGCAAAGTGTTATTGTTGAATTACATCTTTCAGCATTTAATATTTGAAAATATAGAGTGCCTCTTTTATCTAGAAAATATGTCTTTGAAATTCTATTTTGAAGCTGATAGATAAGTCCTTTCAAGTTTGTGGTTATTTTATGCATGACAGATTTTTAAGTGGTAATTATTAATGCAGTTTTCTTACACTTATTGTTTCCTAAGCTCCAATTCTTTCAACAGTTTTCTGAATTACATTTATAGTTGCTGAAGTCTTGTGGATACTCTTCTGAGTATTGTTGATCTTTAAACCTAAGCTATCCAAGATTTTATACAGGAGACAACCATTAATACAGCAAATAGAAAGTATTACAATAGTCTACTTAAAATAATTGCCCTCGCCGAAACCGGTGTGGCTCAGTGGATAGAGCGTCGGCCTGCGGACTGAAGGGTCCGGGGTTCGATTCCGGTCAAGGGCATGTACATTGGTTGCGGGCACATCCCCGGTAGGGGGTGTGCAAGAGGCAGCTGGTCGATGTTTCTCTCTCATCGACGTTTCTGGCTCTCTATCTCTCTCCCTTCCTCTCTGTAAAAAATCAATAAAATATATTAAAAATAAAATAATTGCCCTCTATCGGAGGTATAGAATATAAACTCCATTTATAATGAGAGGGGACAAATGAAGGAGAGGCGAATCTGTTGAAACATATTTGTTTGGCAAATATACCATATCTACTTTGTGAAATTACCAAGTGCCTAAGGACTAGAAAAGTACGCACATACCCCTCTGAAGAGGCTTCTTTGTTTTCGCCATCTCTGGCCCTTTAAATAGTGTCTGGATAATCTCTTATTAACTCTCTGGAACTGTGAATTTGTAAAAACTGCTGATGTAGGACAGTCATGTGATTGATCGAAACACCAGGAATACAAGCAAGCAGGCAAGATGCTTATTCTGACAGTTTCATAATTTGGGCTCTTCAGTGGGGAAATATCTCAATCCCTGACTTTCAAAAAAGTTCTTTCTATATCTCAACCTTAATTCCTTTCTATTTTTAATCCCCTTTCAACACAGTGAAAGCTGAATTGACACACCAGTTTTTGTATTTTAGCCATCAACACTTGAGTTGAAGACAAACGACACAGCCTGTTAAACTCAAGTGGGATAAACCCTTCTGACTCTTTTCTCACACCTACTTTGAGTGTCTTTATCACAAAAGTTGGGTGTAGGGCAAATGATCTGATTTAGAAGAGGTGGCGCTGTCTGTTTCTCTGGGTGACTTTGGGCAGTCACTCAAGTTCTTTTCCTAGAGAATATAATGCCATTAATAAAGAACTATGTTATCTGTCTTACCCATAATAAGTACTCAAAAAAATTTTTGTTTCACAGCCAGTGTGGCTCAGTGGTTAAGTGTCAACCCACGAACCAGGAGGTCACAATTCGATTCCGATTCCCCAGAAACACCATATGCATGATTTGTGAACTTGATCCCCATTGGGGGGTGGGGGGAGATAGGAGGAAGCAGATCTCTGATTCTATCACCATTTATGTTTTTATCTCTCCCTCTCCCTTCTTCTGAAATCAATAAAAATATTTTTTAAAATGTATTGTTTGTTGACTTCTTGATTGAGAGGCAGAGCTTAGATTCATAGTACTGAACAAAGCAGATCTCATTTGTAAAGTTAGATATTCAACTCAGGATTATTTATACGTTGATTAAGATATAAAAAATGTGACTTCGTTCTTGATGAGAATTAAACATGCAAAATCCTACACATTAATACAAGTAAAATGTAAATGATATCATGTACCTGGGTGCCAGGTTCTATCCCCAACAGGTTGCATGTGGGAAACAACCAATTGATGTGTCTCTCTCACATTGATATTTCTCTCTCTACTCCTCCTTTCCTCCCTCCCTTCCTTCCTTCCTTCCTTCCTTCCTTCCTTCCTTCCACTCTCTCTAAAAATCAATGGAAAGAATATCCTCAGGTAAGAATAATAAAAAAAATATTGTAAGCCTGGCTGGTGTTGCCCAGTGGTTCAGAGTTGGCCCATGCACTAAGAGGTCACTGGTTCAATTCCCAGTCAATTCCCAGGTTACATGGCCGGATTTTTGGACAGGATAGATGTTCGCCAGCCATGAGTCCAGCTTCTGGCTGAATGGTGCTCTCCCTGTGGAAGCACACTGACCACCATGGGGAAGCTCCTGTGTTGAATGTCTGCCCCCTGGTGGTCAGTGTGCATCATAGAGACAAGTCGTTTTTGTTTTTCGGTCAATTTGCATATTAGCCTTTTATTATATAGGATGTTCAACTAAGAAATAAATCAAAATAAGAGTCCTAGATACAACTTAACAAAAGGAAGGTAAACAACCAATCAAGAAATGGGCAATGGTGGCTCAGTGGATAAAGCATCGGTCTGTGGACTGAAGAGTCCCAGGTTCGATTCCGGTCAAGGGAATATACATTAGGGGGGAAATGGTAAGATATGTACACATATACTACCTTAATTAAAAAATGGGGAAAAAATGGGCAATGGACCTAAATAGATACTTTTCGAAAGAGGACTTAAGGAAGGCCAAGAGACATATGAAAACATGCTCAAAGTCACTAATTATCAGAAAGATACAAATCAAAATGACAATGCAGTGCCATCTCACTCCTGTAAGAATGGCTAGCATCAACAAATCAACAATTGACAAGTGCTGGCCAGGATGTGGAGAAAAATAAACCCTTTGCACTGCTGGTAGGAATGCAGACTGTTGCAGCCATGGCATTTCCTCAAAAAAACGAAAAATGGAACTCCCATTTGACTCAGTGATCCCACTTCTAGGAATATATACCAAGAATCTAGAAACACCAATTAGAAAGGATATATGCACCCCTATGTTCATAGCAGCACAATTTACCATAAGATTTGGAAACAGCCTAAGTGCCCATCATGCAGATGAGTGGATTAAAAACCTGTGGTACATCTACACAGTGGAATACTACGCTGCTGTAAAAAGGAAGGAACACCTACCATTTACAACAGCATGGATGGTGGGCCGAGTGTCCCAGGGGGCCATGTGCCCCGGGTGAGCCGTGTCCCCCAGGGGGGAAGGGTGTCCCGGGTGAGCCGTGTGTCCCAGGGGAAGCAGTGGGACCCAGGGGAAGGGGCAGCGAGAGCCAGAGGAGGAGCGGACTCTATTCCTGAGATAGTCACCATAAAGCAAGCGGACTGCCAAATGAGGAGCGGATTCTGTTCATGTGGTCCTGAGATAGTCACCATAAAACAAGCGGATTGTCAAATGACAGCGGGAAGGGGAAGGAGATCTGGGGGGAGATGGGAGAACAACTGAAGGATTGGTAGGCATGAATATGGGTGCAACCAACGAACACAGAACTCTGGGGAGGGAGGGCATGAATGGGAGGTGGGGGGGGCATTGGTAAGCTATGTACACATATAATACCTTAATAAAATAAAATTTAAAAAAATAAATAAATATGCCAAGACCGGTTTGGCTCAGTGAATAGAGCGTTGGCCTGCGGACTGAAGGGTCCCGGGTTTGATTCCGGTCGGGGGCATGTACCTTGGTTGCGGCACATCCCCAGTAGGGGGTGTGCAGGAGGCAGCTGGTTGATGATTCTCTCTCATCGATGTTTCTGACTCTCTGTCCCTCTCTCTTCCTCTCTGTGAAAAATCAATAAAATATATATATTTAAAAATAAATAAATAAATAAATGAGACACATACAGCCAAAAAAAAAACAGCATGGATGACATAGAGAACATTTTGCTAAGCGAAATAAGCCAGTCAGAGAAAGACAAATATCACATGATCTCACTCATTTGTGGCATTTCATGAACAACATAAACAAATGAACAAAAACAGATCCAGAGACAGAGAAGCATCGATCAGACCATCAAACCTCAGAGGGAATGTAGGGAAGGGTAGGGGTAAGGCAGAGGATCAACCAAAGGACTGTATTGGACATAGACACCAGGGAGGTAAGGGCATGAGTGAGGGGTGTTGGGGAAATGGGGGATAAGGATACATATGTAATACCTTAATCAATAAATAAAATAAAAAGAGTTCTAGATGAGGAAGTTGTGACCTTAAAGCGCATTTATTTATTAATATATTTTATTGATTTTTTTACAGAGAGGAAGAGAGAGGGAGAGTTAGAAACATCGATGAGAGAGAATCATCCATCAGCTGCCTCTTGCACACCCCCTGCTGGGGATGTGCTTGCAACCAAGGTGCATGCCCTTGACCGGAATCAAACCTAGACACTCTATCCACTGAGCCAAACCAGTTTTGGTGAAAGAGTGTTTTAGACAAAGTGAAGAACTCTCATAAGCCTCAGAAGCAAGAGAGGACATTTGAAGAACAGAAATATGTTCACTGTAGCAGGAGCTTAGAGATCGGGCTGGATCAGGTCAGGGGATTGAACCCTGACTGTAAGCCATTCCAAGGGGGTTGGTTTTTAATCCTAAAGGTAGTCAAGGGATATTATGGCAGAGTTTAACAAGAAAGAGATGATCAGATTTGAGCTTTG
The DNA here is from genome assembly GCA_963924515.1 of Vespertilio murinus. NCBI lineage: Eukaryota > Metazoa > Chordata > Mammalia > Chiroptera > Vespertilionidae > Vespertilio > Vespertilio murinus. The sequence goes on along the minus strand of OZ004719.1, from coordinate 17,287,437 downwards.
TTTTTAGAAACACGGAGAAAGATAGTATCTGAGCACGGATCTAGGGTGGGTAGATGTGCCAATGTTAGGAAAATATAACAAAATGTTAAAATTAAGTACAGGAGCCCCGGCCAATGTGGCCCAGTTGGCTGGGAGTCATCCTGTGCACCAAAAGGCTGCTGGTCTGATTCCCAGTCAGGGCACATGCCAGGGGAGCAGGCCTGATCCCTGATGGGGGCATGCGGGAGGCAGCTGATTGCTGTTCTACTCTCTAAAAATCAACAAAAACTGAAATATTAAGAAATAGCAAGTTATTTAGAAATATGAGTCTAAAAACCAGAGCAGCCAGCCAAAAACGTGAAAGCAGTGCCTCCTGAGGAATAAAAAGAGGGGGCAGTTTTAGGGGAGAGAGGAGACCAGAGATGGCCTTTCTCATTATAAGCGTTATAGTACTATTTGGCTTTTTAAGCAATGCACATGCAGTAAGGTGATAAAAATTTCAATTGAATTTTAAAAACCAACAAACTGGTTATTTTTCTTTTGTTAAAATAAAGCAAAAGGAAAATGTGGGCAACTCCTCTATACCAGGATAGCAAACCACACAAAATCTTGTTTGTTCCTATCTTCTTCCAGTTCTGCAATTTCGAAGTTTCTTGTTCTCTGCGCTCTAGGTCCCTCACATTTTATTAAGTGAAGATTATTTACCACTTTCACAAGGAATGAGGAAGAACTAATAAAAATTATCGATAAGTATAAAGAAGCCTGAAAAGATGGGAATCTATGGTAAGTCTTTTGGCTGAAAATTTTTAGAATATGAGATATGAGAAAGAATTATAGAGCCCTAGCCGGTTTGGCTCTGTGGATAGAGCATGGGCCTGCAGACTGAAGGGCCCCAGGTTCAATTCCAGACAAGGGCACATGCCCAGGTGGTGGACTCAGCCCCAGCAGAGGTTGTGCAGGAGGCATCCAATCAATGGTTCTCTCTCATCATTGATGTTTCTATCTCTCTCTCCCTCTCCCTTCCTATCTGAAATCAATAAAAATATTTTTTTAAAAGAATTATAGAATGTGTGGACTTTCTTCAGAAATTTTCTTCCTGGAGATAGATTTTTTTTATTAAACATATCCATCCTGCAAACACTGTTAACTAAAGCAGCAACCAGAGTGGTCTTCTAATGCATCCCCTTTGCCAGTTACTTCAAAATTCAAGACAAAACATGCCTACGCTAGAATATAACATAAATTAATAAAATAATGAAAGCTAATAATAACTGAGCAGTTGCTAAGTGATGAGCATTGTGCTGAGCCCTTTATTTGCATTTTCATCATTTGCATTCTCACAGTGTTCCTATGAGTTAGGTTGACTTTTCCTAATTCTACATATGGGAAGACCTTTTCAGGGATAAGCCATTTGTTGAAGGAAGGGGCAGTCTGAATTTAAACTCTGATCTGTCTTTTTCAATAGCCCAAGCTCTTGTAAACTTCCAGTGAATTTTGAGCAAAACCAAAACTGGCAAGGTGGGGCATGGGAGGGAGGAAGATCAGCAATCACTCTGGCTGCCAAGTCTCAAGGCAGGAGTATAGGAGTGGGAAAGAAAATGACTGAGGACCCATTGAAATAGCAAAAGAGCGATACTTCTTTATAAAAGAATGCCATGGGAAACTGTCACATGAACACTACTAGAATACAGCAGAGTACATGGAAAATAATTCACCAAACATGTGTTGAGTGACCTCTGATATGGTCTCTGACCTAGATACTGACAGCATATATTTTTTTCATTGATGTCAAAAAGTAGGTCTACAGTTGTTTGTATGGAAAATAATACAAAAATTAATACATAATAATACAAGAATAAAATAACAACTGTAAACCTACTTTTGCTCCACCCAGTAGTTGGCAATAAAAATGTGTTAAAAGAATCACTACAAAATCCAAGGCCACTTGCTATCCTGAGAACATTCAATAATGTTTTAAAAGAGATTATTATAATATCATAGCATATCCAGTAGAGGGCACTAGGTGATCAAGATAGTTTTGAACTTCAAGTTCCCAAAATAGTTAATAGGACCATCTTTCAGAATTACATAGTCAGGATTTTAAAAAACATATTAGGTATTCCAAAAATGGAACAAGCCTTAAATAAAAAAATTAAAAGGATTGCTATATTAATATTGAGGAGATCACTAGGGTCAATATTGTAGATGCTTGCCACAAGTACAGATTTTTGTGTGTGTAATTCTATTTATAAAGTAATTTCCATTACTTATTTGCAATTCTCTATTAGGAAATGCACTTATAAAAGAGATAGTTTTAGGGCCGTGGTCAGCAAACTGTAGCTCAAGAGCCACATGCAGCTCTTTGGCCCCTTGAGTGTGGCTCTTCCACAAAATACCACGGCCTGGGCGAGTCTATTTTAAAGAAGTGGCGTTAGAAGGAGTTTAAGTTTAAAAAAAATTTGGCTCTCAAAAGAAATTTCCATCGTTGTCCTGTTGATAGTTGGCTCTGCTGACAAATGAGTTTGCCGACCACTGGTTTAGGGTATTAGAATAAGTCTTGGGCCAAAAGGCAAAGGGCTAGAATTTGAGATCACTTCCCCCTGCCTCCTCCTACTGATTGTCTTTTGCTACCACATCCTCCGAAAATAAGACCTACTTCATGGAATCATAATACATCCCCTGAAAATAAGACCTAGCACGTCTTTGGAGACAAAAATTAATATAAGACACTGTCTTATTTTTAGGGAAACGGGGTAATTATATGCCTGGCAGCAAATTACTTAATCTCCATTTCCATACCTCTAAAATAGTATAATTTCTCCCTTGTTTGTGAATGTGAACATATGTCCCAGAGTGTTGTAAATATGTAAGGTATATTAAAGTGCTGTGTAAAATGTTAAGCCGTTAGAAAAGGTAGCACTGTTTAAGCACTGTTAGTTTTCCCGAAAGCTGAGGTGGCATCCCGGGTCCAGAGCCTCATCTCTAAAGATTGCAGGGCTGCTATTCATCACATGGCATCTTATGAGCTGCACATCAGTGATGCTTCTTTACCTACGGCCTGTGATTACAATGCAGACACCTCTGTTAGAAGCAAAGGGGACATGCCAAACAGTTCCCAAGACCTCTGAGAATGTGGGGGTAAAACCTGCCTTCCAGTGATTGACAGGCCTGATATAAATAACTGGGGAGCTGGCATACAAGCTCTAGAGTCTGCTTTGGTGTTGGAGAACAAGTTAACCCAGCTCCTGTTAGACCTGAAGACTGTGGCTTCTGCCAACAGTGAAACCAATCTCTTACGCTTCCCAGAAAAGTAGCTGCATAAACAGAAGAGGAACACAGGCTGGCTGGAGCTCCAGCTTGTATATCATGGGGGATTAGAAAAGCAGGCCCAGCCGAAACCGGTTTGGCTCAATGGATAGAGCGTCGACCTGTGGACTGAAGGGTCCTGGGTTCAATTCCGGTCAAGAGCTTGTACATTGGTTGCGGGCACATCCCCTCGGTGGGGATTGTGCAAGAGGCAGCTGGTCGATGATTCTCTCCCATCGATGTTTCTAACTCTCTATCCCTCTCTCTTCTTCTCTGTAAAAAAATCAATAAAATAAAAATAAATAAAAATAAATAAAAGAAAAGCAGGCCCAGCAGGACACACATTTTAAAAGCCTGCTGAAGTGTCAGGTCAAGAGACTCAATATCTGAAGGCAACAAAGCAAGTCCACCCATTGTAGTGGATCCCAAATCAACTACTTAAGAATCTCAATGTTCCCCATTTGACAGAAGATTGATTTCCTTCATCCTTGTGTACAAATAAACATTTTTGCATTTAAAAAATAAATCTGATTTTTGCATTACAAAAAAGAAATTTTCAAAATTTAGCACGAGTTCTTTTAACTCTTTCAATGAAAACGCACTTATCAAGCACTTTAATTAATTCACCAAATATTAAACACCCAAGTGTATATTTTGGGAGATGTTGCTCCTCCTCAAAATGCTTACCAGTATGAAAGGTGTGAGAAGGGAGAGAAGGATCAAGAATGGTTCCTGGTTTTTGCCTTAGAGTACCTGGGTGGATGGTGGTATTTTTGAAATAAAAGATACAAAGAAGGAATAGAATTTGAAAGAAATTAAAGAATGAAAATTTGATTTGAGGCATGATAAAATAAAGTGCCTATGTGACATCCAGGCAGAGAAGACAGGTGGCAACTAAGTACAGAGAACAAGAGTTCATAAGAGAGATTTTCCCTGGGGGGAAAAAAGAGAACTATATATATAATTTTGTTATATATATATATATATATATATATATATATATATATATATAATGATAAGGGGCAGGGAGCCAGAGAATCCTTTCCCAGGGACAGATGCTTTGCTAAACCCATTTAGAGAAGCAAGGTTTCAAAACTCTATGGGAAGATTATAAATTAGAGAAGTTACTCTAAGACAGCGGTTCCCATTTGTACACACAATGATGAAGGAAAGCAGCCTTCTGTCAAATGGAGAAGTTACTCTAAATTACTCTAAGACAGCAGGTAAGTTAGAGAAGTTACTCAAAATTACTCTACAGCAGCCGTTCACCTAGGACCATTGGAAAACACAGATATTTACATTACGATTCATTAACAGTAGCAAAATGACAGTTATGAAGTAGCAACAAAAATAATTTTACGGTTGGGGGTCACCACAATATGAGGAACTGTATTAAAGGGTTGCGACATTAGAAAGGTTGAGAACCACTACCCTGAGAGGAGGATATATGAAGGGTTAGAAGAGAATGAGAGACCCTATAGCTGGTAGTATTTTGGGAAGGGTTCAAAAATGTTTCATTAGGAGAGGAGAAACAAAGATGGCGACATAGGTAAACACCTGAACTTGCTGACTCTCACAACCACTTCAAAACTACTAAAGACAAAATGGACATCATCCAGAACCACAGGAAGGCTGGATAAGTGGAAATTCTACAACTAGAAGGAAAGAGAAAAGTACACTGAGACTCAGAGGAGCTGTGGAAGTAAAGTGCAGAGGTACAGAGATGCGCAAGCTCGTGGAAAGGGCTGACAACTGAGGACACTGCTGGCTTTTTCAATCCGCAGGGAAACAAGCTCCTGACTATTCTGAATTCCAGTTCCGGGAGAGACTCTGGGGACCCAGAGTCATACAGGGAGAAACTGAATTGTCTGGCAGCGGGCAGAACTCAAGAGCAGCTTTCTCTCAGAGGTCCTTGCAGTGATTATCAGGGGACACTGAGACCTGAGGGCCTCTTAGGGCAGGGCTGATGGGAAGCCATTGCTGTTTGCTCTACTCTGAGACCCTGCCCCATCCAAGCTGTGTGCAGAGGCTTTTGCATATGAATGGCCTGATCCTTTGAAATCTAAACTTACCTAACAAACTGAAGCTGAGTCAGAAAGACCCAAAACATCCAAAGGAAAGCCCAAGGACCCACAGCAGCTTGCATTGCTTCACAGCTGAGCCTTATCTGGGCATCTCCAAAATCCAAACAAAGAAGAGGAATCTGCAGATCTCTCCATAGCTTCTGCTGGGTGGCCTCAGGCAGAGGCTAAATTAGCCCCTCCTTAGAGATCCAAGAGCCAGTGTACCCAGGGGTCAGAGTAGGACCATTCAGATTACAACTCCTCAGATCCATAGGGACACACTCAGGGAGCAGATTCAGTGAGCACCAAAGCCCCACTGAAGCAAGTCTTGCCTCATAAGGGTGTCTCCAGCACAAAAGTTCTCCCATTGTAGACACAGCTGATCCTCACAGCCAATTGGCCTGGAGGTCAATTCCTCCCACTGATACCAACAACATTCAAGGCTTAGCTACAACAAGACTGTGCACACAGTCTACAAAGGGGTGCACCAAGAGTGTCCACCTAGTTAACTGAGGATGCTGAGCCACTGGGTCCTAGAGGACACCTAGCACACAAAGCCACTCTGTCAACTCAAGGAAGTAGCCAAAATGTGATGACAAAGAAACAGGTCACAAATGAAAGAGATGGAGGAAAGCAAATGACTGGTTATAGAGTTCAAAACCACGGTTATAAGGTTTTTCAAGAATTTCCTAGAAAAGGCCAATAAATTTAGCAAGACCCTCGAGGATATGAAAAAGGAATTAAGCATACACTGACTGAAATAAAAAATTAAGCATACACTGACTGAAATAAAAAATAATATATAGAGGTCCAACAGCAGACTAGAGGATTGCAAGAATCGAGTCAAAGATTTGAAATACAAAGAAGCAAAAAAACACCCAACCAGAAAAGCAAAAATAAAAAAGAATCCAAAAATATGAAGATAGTGTAAGGAGCCTCTGGGACAACTTCAAGCATACCAACATCAGAATTATGGAGGTGCCAGAAGAAGAGAGAGAGCAAGATACTGAAAACTTATTTGAAGAAATAATGACAGAAAACTTCCCCCACCTGGTGAAAGAAATAGACTCACAAATCTAGGAAGCACAGAGAGCCCCAAACAAAATGAATCCAAAGAGGACCACACCAAGAAACAACATAATTAAAAGAGCAAAAGACAAAGAGAGAATATTAAAAGCAGCAAGAGAAAAACAGTTAATTACCTACAAGGGAGCACCCATACAATTGTCAGCTGATTTCTCAACAGAAACTATGCAGGCCAGATAAGAGTGGCAAGAAATATTCAAAGTGATGAATAGCAAGAACCTACAACCAAGATTACTCTACCAACTAATCATTCAGAATTGAAGGCCAGATAAAGAGCTTCACAGATAAGAAAAAGATAAAGGAGTTTATCACCACCAAACAAGTATTATATGAAATACTGAAAGGAATTCTTTAAGAAGAAGAAGAAGAAGAAAAAAGTAAAGTTAAAAATTATGAACAAAGACATATCTATTAACAAGTGAATCTAAAAATTAAGTGAATAAAAAAATCTGATGAACAGAATAATCTGGTGAATATAATAGAATCAGGGGCATAGAAAGGAAGTGGATTGACAATCCTGGGGGGAGGGGCGGGTTCAGGAAGAGACTGGAAAAAAATCGTACACCTATGGATGAAGACAGTGGAAGGGAATGGGTAAGGGCGTGGGGAGGGGTGGGAACTGGGTGGAGGGGAACTATAGAGTATAAAAAAGAGGAACAACTGTAATAATCTGAACAATAAAGATTTTTTTTAAATAAATGGAAAAATACTCTCAGGTGAGGATCAACAACAAAAAAATAATATAAATAGCTTGAAAAAATGTTCAATTAGGAATTTTAAATTATTTGTTGTGTGATATATAATTCTTCTCCTTTTTCATTCCATTAAATCTTTAATAAAAACTGGCTTTCCTTCTCAGTATTTTGTTGTTGTTTTTTTGTTTGTTTGTTTTAAAATATATTTTATTGATTTTTTACAGAGAGGAAGAGAGAGGGATAGAGAATTGGAAACATTGATGAGAGAGAGTCATCGACCAGTTGCCTCCTGCACACCCCCTACTGGGGATGTGCCCACAACCAAGGTACATGCCCTTGACCGGAATCGAACCTGGGACCCTTCAGTCCGCAGGCGGACGCTCTACCACTGAGCCAAACCGGTTTCGGCCCTTCTAAGTATTTTGTGAAGTAGGTTTGCTTTTGGGGGGATGTGACAAAAAATGAGTAATGTCTTAAGGTTTGTATAGGGAGAAGCCAGACACGGTCCATTGAAGGACAATGACATAATTGTCGTAGTCAAAGTACTAGGAGCATTTGCAAATGTCCCTCCCTGGTGAGGGCTAAAACCAAGCAGTACCCAAAAAAGTCACTGTGGTTACACAGGAAGGTCTCTGATCATCTCAATTCTCTTCAAAAAAAATGTTTTGTCGTCGTTTCTCTGTTCCTCCGTTACTGTTTTCTCTGTATTTTTGAAATTGAGATGTAATCGACTTACAACATTACAGTCACGTACTACTTATTGGTGGGGACACGTTCTGACCCAGCAGAGTTTTACTATAAACTCAGAAGGCCAAAATTATTTTCAGTGTTAATATATTGATTCTAAGTGACAGGGGGTGGTGGCAGCAAAAATAGAAAGCAAAGCATAGGTTTTCAAAACCTACACTTTAGAATATCTTAGAAGCAAATGCGCCAGGAACTGGAAACATCGGTCTCTGGAAAGGGAATGAGAGGCTGGAGAACAAGGGAGGGAGGAAGACTTGTGTTTCATGGTATATCCTATAGTACCTTTTGAATTTCATCGCTGTAAGATTTTATGGGCGATGGAGCCCTTGTTGACAGAAAGGCAGGAACCAGATGAGCCCAACTTCCAGTTTCCTGGATGCTGAAGCCATCCCTCCTGCCTTTATTGTGACACAGATAAACCAAATGACTTTGTTCTCGTTTACCACGTGATCACCCTGAATCCAGGCTCTGTTGTTTGCTACTCATGACTCAGCCAGCACTTGTCTTCACAATACATCTTGTCCTGTTGAATCCATTAAGGCACTACCTAACAAAAACTGATTCCCTCCCTCTTTTAAAGTTGTGGGCTAGTTGACTAATGTTCTGCAGTTTCCCAACAATAAGAAAGAGATTTTTAGGCTGTGAAGGTTCCCTCTCTTCCTTTAGCTTCTGTTGTCCACAGATTTGAAGCTTGAGGGAACAGAATTAAAATTTGAAATTATTGTTTCATTTAGCTATTTGTCTTGAATGATTTTGATATATTTTTTGCTTAGAAAATATTGAATTTTGAATTTTAGCAACAATAAAATGAATCAAAAGATGTTATTAAATGTCTCTGCCTTTTCCAATGAGTAATTATTAAAGATAAAATAATACTCATAAACCCTCACAGGGGAGAAGGGAAGAGAGAGAGGCAGTGATGGTAGGGGAGGAAGGCTGGAAATGGAAGTACTTTAGCTAATGTCCTATTTTCCTCAAAATATGTTTAAGAGACAACAACAAAATACAATTTTTAGAGCCTAAAATATAGGTGGTACCATATTTAAGTGCTTTAAATGTTTAAATAATCTATTATATAAAACCCTAATATGCAAATAGAGCAAACGGCAGAACACCCAAACAACTGGTCAGTATGACATGTACTGACAACCAGGGGGACACACACGGAACATGGTGGACATGGCCACAGCAGAAGGTGGAGCAGGTGAGTAGGGGTGCCAGACCAAGTTGGGGCACCAGTCACTGTCATTGGGGCGAGGCCCTAGTGGTTACTAAAAATTCTTTGCTCCCACACTCTGTGGCCCTGCCAGTGCTCACATCCACTGCCGGCACTGGAGCTGTCACTTGAACCCCCTGCCAGCACTCTGCACTGCCAGGGTTTCTCCACCTACCCCTGCTCCTGAGGGGCGATCAGGGCCGGCAGCCACCACTCCCATCCATAACTGGCACCTGAGCTGCCACTCTCACCTGCTAATGGCGCCCAGCACCAGTCCCAATCACTCGGTGCTGCCAGCCGGTGTGAGCAGAGGTTACAGGGCCTGATCACCCCTGAGGGCTTTTCCACACCCCCTGCTCCTGAGGGGCAATCACAGCAGCAGCTGCCACTTGTACCTACTGCTGGTGCCAACCCCAATTGCTCCGCACCATCAGCAGGTGCAAGTGGGGCTGGCACTGTCAGCTCATAGGAGCAGTGGCAGTGGGAGCAGGGCTGCCAGCAGATGGGACCACGGTGGGAGGGGCCATGCAGGGGTGTGGAGGATGGGCAGATACTTGCCTCTGGGCCCATCTCAGCTTCACAGTCCACAGTTTCTTTCAAGGTGCACAAATTCATGCACTGGACCCCAGGTGTAATATATATATATATATATATATATATATATATATATATATATAGAGAGAGAGAGAGAGAGAGAGAGAGAGAGAGAGATGTGCGCTTAAAGATATCTATTTTAGTATGAAGTCACTATTTTCCTTTTCCTCCATAAATAGTGGAAAATGACATTTTTTTTACTATTACTTTTCTATGATGTGTTAACTGAACTTGAAATGCATTCTGAGTGTTTTCTTTCTCCTGAAAGTATTGTCTTTGAACTTTCCCCAGATTTTGTGCCATAAACCTACACATGGCAACTTTGGCCTTATATTTAAAACCAATCATAATTTTTAACCAAAGTAAATATACTCAAATGCACAAGATGCAAAGTGACAGAAATAAAACAGTCAAACCCTGGAGAGGTCATTCCATTATTTTGTCTGTTGGAGGCTATTTATCTGCTTTACGGACTGGACTGATCCTTTATTCCATCTCACTCCAAATATAGTTGCACTTCTGCCATTGAACTTGGAATTTTCTTCTCCCCCTAAGGATCTAGGAGATATGGAAGAAAGAAGCAATATTTCAGCTCTTGAACTTGCCAGGGGCAGTAGATTGTACAGCATATTCGATGCCTTGGTCTGCTACCCCCACTGCTAGGGACATTTTGCATGCTGGCTCCAGCTTCAAAACTCTCTGGGAATTGTTGTCCTCTGATGAGAGCCACTTTGCTGAAGACATGTCCTCAGAATGTCATGCTCCCTTCCTGAGGATAGTTCTCATCCAATAACTGGTTAATGTGAGGTTATGAAAGTCTGGCCTCTTGCCTCAAAGTGGGATAATTTTGAAGGAACCCCAGCTCCAGACTTTTGTTGTGGAACCGCTGAGGCCTCTGGTGTTGCTGCATCAAAGATAAACTTTTCCGGGGGAAGCGGGGGGAAAAGATAAACTTTTCCCACTGCCCCCATGCCCTTACAGGTGCTGTCCCTGGGAGGACTCCTCAATAAAATTTTTTCCACAAGTCACCATCTGAAAGTCTGCCTCGGAGGAAACACCTAACGAGTATGGGTTGAATTCCCCCACCACCACCAGAAGTGAATTGGTTTATAGTGATAAGTCTGTACTCTTTTCTCACCATTTCCCTTTAACTTCCCAGTAGTTTTTGTCCTTTAACTTCCTGGGGCAACGTGTTGCAGCAGGAAAACGAAAGCTGGATTATTTCTTGCCTATTTCATACCTACCCAAAACAACATTCTAGCCTTTCTCCATGAGTTTAGGGGAGAAGATGAAGTCTTTGAAACGAAGTAAGGCTAGCTGACCTTGATGGACATCAAACCCGTGACCTTGCCATTATTTTGCCATGCTCTGCCCAACAGAGCTAATAGTCTCACATAGAAAACTTAAAAGTAAGATTTTAAGACCATTCCTATAAATCTTGTTATTCCTGTTAATGACAATTATCAAATAATCACCAAATTATATTTTTGAGAGATTTTACATTTCTCAATAGATTCTGGTTGAAGACAGCAGATTGATTATATGAATGAATGTATCTCCACTCTTGCCTAAGACCACCTCTTAACTCTCCAAAAACTAAGAGAATGGGAGAAGAAAGAGCAGCAGATATAAGAAATTTCAACAAGCTTTCAAAAACCTGAAATCTGATGAAGTAGTAACTGATTCTGCATAACAGTTAAAAGAGGAGCTAAGGTGATAATTGAGTTAAGTGGTAGATACATAGAGTCTTTATTATATCCTTCTGTCTACTTTTGTATATATTTGAAAATTTCTATACTAAAAAGCTAGGGTAAAAGTAAGCTCCCAATAAAGGAAAAGGTGTTAAATCCATTTTCCTGAGCAAAGAAAGCATTTGTTGGTATAGATCCTCTATTGTTCCCTGAGCCAACTTAGAAAAGGTCCATTTTCTTGTAAATATTATCCATTTAAAAGTCCAGTTTTGTTTTTATGGTAAAGAGCAGCCTACCTGAAAATAACAAAGACTTAATCTTTCTTCAGCAGAATAAAGCTTGACCTATACACCTCGAGGAGAGACCCTCATGAAAATCTAAGCAGGAAGCAAAGTGCTGATGAGTCACCCCGTGGCACATTTTCTCTGCATTGACGCCAAATCGAAACTTCAGTTAATAACTAGGATTGTTTTGCTGCCTAAGCACTTGTTTTAGGAGAGATTGATGGCTATTAATAGGTTTGAACACTTCCTTCTTTTTTTCCTGGGGGTGTTTATTGCAAAAGACCGAGTGTTGTTGGTAGAAACCTAGATCAGTCATTATTTGGATAATATTCTCTTACTGAAACCCCATTGGTGGTTCCAGTTAAACAAAATACGATGTTGCCTTTCCTGCTCTAAACTATTTGACTGGATTGTTTATACATGAAGTTGTGCCAAGCCTACTCTTTCCCACAAAGGCTGTGTTTTACTGGTCTTTCGGGGTGATTCATCTACTATAACACATAAAAATTATAGTGCATAAGGTTGTTGTAAGAATTAATTAGCGTTTGCCGTGTACTTATGATCCTCAGATAAAAGGGACTAAGGAAATACAGTGTATCTACATAATATAATAACATCCGTACACAGTGTAAAAGAATATTGGGATCTTTTTGAATGAAAGGCCCAGTAGTAACTTCAAGTTATTTTTATTAGTGTTTGCAGAAGAATCAAACACTATTTGGAGGAACAGAATGAAACTGAAGAGATTTTTCAGGTGAACATGTAACCAACAAAAGAAGGAAATAGACAGTGTGTTGTAAACTAAGGAAATAGAGCCTTTTGGATACCTAAATATCAAAAAGAAGAAAGAGAGAGAGAGAGGGAGAGAGAGAGAGAAAGAGACAGAGAGACAGAGAGACAGAGAGAGACATCCTAAAAGCAAGAATGAAGATCCTTGATTCTCCACATACTTTTCCCATTGAGATGAATAATTATAAACTTGCCAAGAAGAGCTTATCACAAAAATTTGATCTTATGTTACTCCTCATTAGTTTTACATGTGGTTGGGGGAAGACAGTTCAAAGGAAGAGAAGGGAGGGAAGGAGGAAAAACGGAGTGAACATCAGTGGACACAGGAGAGACGTAAGAATCATTTGAACCCATCCTTCTATGTCACTGCTCCTGAACATGAAGGCCTGACAATATTTCCTCCTAAACATCAGTTCCTCCTATTCATTCTCACCTGCTGCACCCCTGATGGATACCTCAGCTTCTCAGATCTGGATTACTGCAGTCAGTTGCCTCCTGGCTGGCCTTCCTAAACCTTCTCACCCTGTATGCCAAACTCATCTATCTGATCTGTCTTCCTGCTGTGAAAGCCTGTTACTCTCAGGCCCCCCCTTCACCTGTCCTGCAGGACCTGGATTCAGTCATATTGTTCCCCTTGGGAGTGATCCTCTCCCTCCTAATCTTTAACCCACTGGGATGCACTATCCGTCCCCTCTATCAATGTTGATGTAGCCCACTCTTAAAGTTTCTGATAAACTTTAAAGCCTTCCCCGACTACGCCAGCTCACAATCATCTTTCTCTTTCCTGGCCTTTTTAGTATCTGAGCACCTAAAAAGTTTGTACCACGGACTTTCATGTCTGTCACTCTTACCGACATGAGGAGGCTGTGACCTCCGTGAGGGCAAGGACTGCTCGGGATACACATTTTGCACGTCAGAGTGAATGCAGCGCTTCCAAGGAGCACAGGAAGTGTTCCTCTGATTGTCTGATCCTGATCGTGCTCTGCTGCTGTCTCTCTTAAACCAGGATGGTGGGGTCCTGTGAGGCTCACTGGCTTTGGAATCAGAGCTCAAGGAGACTTCCACCTCTGCCACTTATATTCCACCTCTATTGCATGAACGTGGGTAAGATTTTTATTTTCTAACATATAGATAGCCACCAAGGCAAATACCAGGCATGGCCATCTGGCCCCTGACCCATGGAGACAGACATCAGATCTGGAGAGAAGAACCGTCAGGCTGTGTCCTCTGGCATAACAGGAGGAGAATGTTTCATCAGCCACATCCAGAACCTAAAGGAAACTGACCTGCCAAGTGTTTGACTTCCCTTGCTATAATTCTATCCTCACTAGCATACATCCTGGTTTTCCAGACTCCCTGGTATTACTTCATCTGAGGAAACGTTGGCATAGAAGGATTGTCTGCTTGCTCCAGGTGACTTTATAAATAATAGTCATGCTTCAAACTGAGGCAGCCTAGCTCTAAAGTCTATTCTCTTGACCATGGCACTCTATGGCTCCTCTGGCGTAGCCAAAATCAGGGCAGAACAAGCAGAGGTGTGTAACAGTCTGGGGGAGTGAGTCGGGAATGTGGCTTAGGAGCTCTGCTCTGGCAGAAGACTTGGAAGGATCGCCACTGTTCCTCAGCTTTTATTTTTACTTTTTAATTAAATGTATTGGGGTGACATTGGTTAATAGGATCATACTGGTTTCAAGGAGGTTTGTTTCTTTCTTTCTTTCTTTCTTTCTTTCTTTCTTTCTTTCTTTCTTTCTTTCAAGTAAACTAGATTTTCTCAGTTACTTAAAGATAAGGAGCTCTGGCCATTGTGGCTCAGTTGGTTGGAACATCAGCCCATTTACTGAAGGGTCATGGGTTTGATTTCCAGTCTCAGGGCACATACCTGTTTTCTAGGTTCAGTCCCAGTGGGGATGCATATGGGAGGCAACCGATCATTGTTTCTCTCTCACACCAATGTTTTCTCTCTCTCTCTCTCTCTCTCTCTCTCTCTCTCTCTCTCTCTCTCTCTCTCTCTCCCCCCCCCCCCAATCCCCTCTTTTTCTCTCCTAGGGTAAGGATTGAAAAGAAAAAAAATAAGGAGTATCTTGAAGACAATTCACACTGACCAAACTCATTAGACACAAATACACAGCCATAATGTCATGTAATCTATTTATAAATCCTCAATAAATAATTATCAGGTGAAAGGCAAGTTCCAGGTAGGACTATGATAAAATTAGTTTAGCTGCAATCTGCTAACTCATTTTGGTAAAGTATAAAGAATAATTTGAAGAACTTACTGAAAATTTGTGCATATTGCCACTTCCCCATTTTTGTCAGTTTCTTTTGACCACATATTTGTTTTCCATAGCAATTGACAGTCATTCCTTAAAAACAAAAGGGCCCTGGGCTTTTTCCTGAGGTCACTGAAGTTGGTAGTTTCTTCAGCCTTGTAAGGAGAAACATAGATGGTGTGGTGACACCTGTGAAAATGAGAGGAAGACAGGTACTATCCCATAAACCCAAGCAAAGAAAGGTCTCCAGAAATGTCACTGGATCTCAAGAAATGCTTCTTTGGCCCTGGTTGGTTTGGCTTAGTGGTTGGAGCATCGGCCCAAGGACCAAAAGGTCCGGGTTAGATTCCCAGACAAGGTTGCAGGCCCTATCCTGGCCCGGGTTGGGGTATGTACAGGAGGCAACCTATCAATGTGTCTCTCTTACATTGGTGTTTCTCTCTCTGCCCTTACTTTCTCCCTTCCACTCTCTAAAAATCAATGGACCCTAGCTGGTTTGGCTCAGTGGATAGAGCGTTGGCCTGCAGACTAAAGGGTCCCATGTTCTATTCCAATCAAGGCAGCCAATTGATGATTCTCTCTCATCATAGATATTTCTATCTCTCTCTCCTTCTCCCTTCCTCTCTGAAATCAATAAAAATGTATTTTTCTATTGATTTTTATGTTTTTATTTTGTGTATTAAACAAATAAAATAAAAACATAAAAATGAATAGAAAAATGTCCTAGAGTGAGGATTATTTAAAATCAAAAACGGAAAATCCTCCATCGCCTTTTGAACCAGAGTTTCTGACTTAATTAAAGGTTGGTTTGATGCTTGCTCTTAGATGTACAAAGAGACTGTCTTCAATCCTTCAGTGGGTAAAGTTGTTTGTAATATAAGTAAGCTCTTCTTTAATACCCAAGGATATGCAAGATATGCTTTTTCATGGATATTCTCCTTAGGAGGTTGAAATACATTGTTATCTAATATATTCCTTGGATGATTTTGAACACAGATAGAATTCTTTAAAAATTCACTCTAACCTTCACCAAACATTTCTGATTCTTCAACATTTTATGAAAGTTAAAAACCAAATTGATCTTTTGGTTTGATTCCAAATCTTCCACTGAGTGTACTTGAAAATATGTTTTCTCATATCCAAATATATTGGGTGGTTTTTCCCTCTTACTCTTTTGTCAGCCCAGCCTAAGACTCAATTCCCAGCTCTACTACTTTTTTTGATGAGTGACCTCGGGATAAGCAACTTGATTTTTCTCTTTTCTCATTTATATAATGTAGATAATGAAAATAATACCTATTTATAAGTCTGTGTAAGAACTAAATGATTCGCTCTATCCAGTTTGGCTCAGTAGATAGAGCATTAGCCTGTGAACTGAAAGGTCCTGGGTTGGATTCTGGTCAAAGGCTCATACCTTGGTTGCAGGCTTGTTCCCCAGACCTGGTCAGGGCACATGTGAGAGGTGGACAACCAATTGATGTGTCTCTCTCACATTGATGTTTCTCTTGTCTCCCTCTCTTCCACTCTCTCAAAAATCAATAGGAAAATATCCTCAGGGGAAGATTAACAACAACAACAAAATAATTAAATATGTCAGTACATTTAGAGGAATGATAGTAAGCACTCAATTAATATTGATTGCTATTGTTACTTTTTTGTTGTCATTTATTGCATTATCTCAAAATGATTTGTAATACATCTTCTCTAAAAAGCAACGTGGTCAGCATATGTTTCAAAAGGCACTTAGCATAGATTTATCTGTGTAGTTCTCTATTTCTGGTTCCATGTGTTTTTGGTGGAGTTACTAATCAAGGTCCCAATTTTCACAGCCACAAGTGTGGTACACGCCACAGTTTGAGCCAATCCCTTCCTCCCGGACTTTCCTGTGTGTTGTGCTGAGGATGGGGTTGAGAGTGGGGAGTTCCTTGGTTTTGCATTATGAAGTAAAAAAAATGTAGCCCCAGGACTACCAACCATATTCTCCTTACCCTTTCTACTACAGAAAAGAATGATGCCAGCAGACAAAGAATGGCAGACAGTACCAAGAGACACAGAGAGAACAGGTCTCTCCCCATCTGAGTAATCCAACACCACCACATGCACCATAGCAAGAGAATTCATGCCACATACAGTCCTGATCTGAACCCCCCACCCATTATGTTTACATAATACTCTTCAATGGCCATTCGTTATATATATATAAAATAATAAATATAATATAATATAATATAATATAATATAATATAATATAATATAATGTAATAAATATTAAAAAGCCTAATATGCTAAGTGTCCAGTAGGCCAGTTGGCTGTTCAACCAATCAAAGGGTAATATGTTAATAATATACTAAGGCCACGCAACCATTCCCTATGACATGCACTGACTACCTGGGGCAGACACTCCAACTGATAGGTTACCTTGCTGCTGGGGTCCAGCTGATTGGGACTGAGCAAAATGGGATGGACACACCCTGGAACCCTCCACAGTCCCTCCCTGCCCGGCCAACCTCTTGTGTCCCTCCCCAGCCCCAATCATGCATTGGTGGGGTTCCTTGGCCTGGCCTGTACCCTATCAAAGTCTGGGACGCCTTGGGGTCCAGGTAATTGTCAGCGACAAAGCAGTAAATATCAATACAAAACAGAGCTGGTTTTGGTCCAATCCCACAGGCCAGGCCAAGGGACCCCACTGGTCATGAATTCATGCACCGGGCTTCTAGTATATCCTATCTAATAAAGATGGAATATGCAAATTTACTGTCACTCTCCAACAAAATATGATGGTCCCATAGCCAATAAGGAGGAAATATGAAAATTTGACATGATAAAGATGGTGGTGGCTGGGCCAGGACACTTGCGTTGTTGCCATGGCAATGACATAGGCATTCCACCCTGCCCTGGCCACTCCAGGCCTTTGGGCAACATGCTCAGAGCAGCTATGGCAGGGTGGGACACCTGCTATAAGGGGGGGTGTGAGGGATGGAGGGAGCTACAGGAGGGCAGCAGGGCCAGAGCAAAGGTGGAAGCTGGCTCTGCCCAGAGTAAAGGCGGAAGGCAGCAGCCAGAGCGAAGGCCCAGGTCCCAGGTACCAGAGTGAAGCTGGTGCTGGCAGCCAGAGTAAGGAAGGCCTATTCTTGCATGAATCTTCATGCATTGGGCCTCTAATATATATATATGTGTGTGTGTGTGTGTGTGTGTGTGTGTGTGTGTGTGTATCCCAAAGTTCTTTCTACATACTAATCAAATGTGAAAAGCAAAATGATATTTACAGACTTGCAAATCTGCCCATAAATGAAATATATTTATGGGTTAAATTTGTCTGGCTTCTTTTGAGGTCAAATCTGATCCAATTTACAATCTGTAATAGCTACTCAGGGAATCAGACACTTCCTTATTAGTTAATTTCCAAAATATGTGAAGAATGTATACAATTCAACACCAAGAAGACAAAAGCCCAATTTAAAAATGGACAAAGGCCCCACCCTTGTGGCTCAGTGGTTGAGTGATGACCCAGGAACCAAGAGGGCACCAGTTCTATTCCCGGTCAAGGGCCCAAGCCTGGGTTTCAGGCTCAATCTCCAGTAGTGAGTGTGCAGGAAGCAGCCAATTGATAATGTTTCACATGGATGTTTCTCTCTATTCTTCTCTATCTCTAAAAATTAATAAGAACATAAAAATAGATGATTCTCTAGAGGACAAACAAATGGCCAATAGACATATCAAAAATGCTTGTCAACAGTCATCAGAGAGATGCAAATTAAAACCATAATGATATATCACCTCACACCTATCAGAATAGCTATTATTAATAAACCAACAACCAAGTGCTTGTGAGGATATGGAGAAAAGAGAGCCATCCTATACTGTTATTGAGAATGCAGCCTGGTATAGCCACTGTGGAAACAGTATGGAGTTTCCTCAAAAAATTAAAAATGGAATTGCCTTTTGACTCAGCAATCCCACTTCTGGGAAATATCTGAAGAAGCCTGAAACACTAATTCGAAAAAATATATTTACCCCTATGTTCATTGCAATGCTATTTACAACTAGTGGCCCAGTGCATGAATTCATGCACATTGAAAGGAAATTAATTAGAAGAAATGTTTTAATACTGCTGTTTGCCCTTTCTCTATAATAGAAGTGTCAAACCAAATTCACAATCGACCATGACAGATCAAACCACACATGTGGGATTGGCGCCGGCAAGAGCTTTATATGTATTGCACATGCATGAGTTAATATATAAACTTGCTTAATTAGACCTGCTTTCTGATTTAACTAAACTTTTTCCAGCCCAGTGAAGCACCTCAACTTCTCTTTCAGGTAATTGTTAGCAACACAGCAGTAATTATCAATACAAAGCAGATTATTATTGTAGCTCCTATATACCTTCTCCAGGACTTCTGTGAGGATCAACTGAGATGAGGCATGGAAAAATGCTTCACAGATATTTGGTTAAAGTATAAAATGTTTGTACCTGGCTATATTTCACTAAGCATAATGTCCTCACGGTTCATTTATGTCCCAGCATATGATAGGACTTTCTTTTTTTATTATTATTGATTTTTTACAGAGAGGAAGAGAGAGGGATAGAGAGTTAGAAACATCGATGAGAGAGAAACATCGATCAGCTGCCTCCTGCACACCCCCTACTGGGGATGTGCCCGCAATGAAGACTCGAACATGTCCTTGACTGGAATTGAACCTGGGACCTTTCAGTCGGCAGGCCAACGCTCTGTCTCCTGAGCCAAACAGGTTTCGGCAGGACTTCCTTTTTTGATGCTGAATAATAATTCCATTACATGTATATACAACGTTTTCTCTATCCAGTCATCAGTAGATAAACATTTGGGTTATTTCCACCTCATGTCTATTACGAACAATGCTACAATGAACATGGGTGTGCAAGTGTATCTCCACGATCCTGCTTCAATTCTCTGGAATACACACAAGTGGGATGGCTAGCTCATCGATGTTTTGATTTCTTTCCAAAGCATTTCACACTCCCACTAGCATCACATGAGAGAACTAGTTGCTCCATATCCTTGCAAACTTCTCATGCACTTTCGCTTTGGCTCCAATACACAACAACATAGTGACTGGCACGTAACAGGTTATTAAATATTTATTGGGATTATAATAAAGTAGTTGCAAATTAATTTTGTTCTATTGGCTGAGAATATCTATCATCAGTTGAGAACCTCTGAGGCTGGATTAGATGTTGCAGAAATAAGGTTACAAATTTGCAGAAAAGATCTATAAATGAACACTTCAATTATGGTCCTTGAAATACTTCTGCAAATTTTTTTTAAAAATCCCTTTTCTATATAATTTTAGCAAGGAGGGCTTTGATTGCCCCAAATGAAACCCTTGATTGAGAAGATTCGTGTTAGCAAAAAAAAAATTCAAGAAAAGGAAAAAAATAAAAGCACATTGCTTTTGTAATTATTTTTAGCTAAACAGAGATTTGTATGGAACTTTTCCCCTTGAGAAATCTGTGTACTTGTTTTTAATGCAGACACTAAACATTCTTAGCAGAATGAGTAAAACCTTGACAGGAGTGCTTATTATTTGGGTATAATCAATGAACTTAGTTAACAAAAGGAAACTACCTTAGGATACCTTCCCTTCAGTTTAAGTGAAGCGAATACCGATACAGTCTTAAATTTTGAGAATCTAATGACTAGGGTCATAAAAATCAGGGTCCAAAGAAAGAGAAAACATGGATAACTCCAATAAACTGAGTGAAGGGCAACTCTATGAGAAATGGGAAAGTGGATTATTTTTTGCCTTTCCTGGATTTCTGCACCCTTCCCTTTGTACGTTAAACTATCTCAGTGGCTAACTTAAAGGAAATTTTCTGGAAGAACATTGAGTGGCTCACAGTTTCATGGTAAAGGAGGGAACTGAAGGAGGCTTGAACCACAGCTGAAATCTGTCCTGGAATGGCCTGGTAAGGGTGCCACTGCCATTGCCAGTTGTCCCACCAGACTGGATATCACAGGTGCTAGTGGGATGAATTCTAGGTACTCCTGTGTAACTCAGTCCGGATTAAAAGACCCAGGTAAGAACATCCAGTTTACCAAGAAGTTTAGATCAATTCCCCTCACCCTAGGATCACTGTGGGGGCAGGGCAGGAGGTGAGCAGATGGACTTCCTGGCCTCTATAGAAGAGATCCTGCCACCCACAAAAATTCTCGAATGGAAAATTTCCAAACAGTTTAAGGAGGAGAAGCTAAGATACTGGGCAGCCAAAAATATTACAAATATTCATTATGCATGTCCATCTTTCAGGAATATGAGGAGTTACAAGGGAATCTTGCCCTATCCAATAGCAGCTATTGCCCCATTTCTGTAATTGGAGGCAATAGGTTACTGAATTACCAATCACTTGATTTAATCATACCCATACATACACAAGCACATGAACAAATTGACCTACTGACTTTTCTTCTAAGTTTACTACTATTCCTGTTGAGAAAGGGAAACATTTTTCTTTGATGCTGGTTAAATAAAGGAGATGGGTACAGGCGTCACTAAACTGCAACCATAGCCCTGGCAGGTTTGGCTCAGAGCTTCCGCCTGTGGGCTGAAGGGTCCTGGGTTCGATTCCAGTCTGCGGCACATGGCCAGGTTTCCAGCTCAGTCCCCAATGAGGGGTGTGCAGGAGGCAGCCGATCAATGATTCTCTCTCAACATTGGTGTTTGTTTGGTGTGTTGTTTTTTTCTCTCTCTCCCTCACCCTTCCTCTCTGAAACCAATAAAAATATATATTTTTTTAATTGCAACTATAACACAGCCCCTAACTAGCCTCATAGGATAAATCAGACAATAATGTATTTTAACAAAGAAATTACAATTGGGAGGAGCCTTTTGAAAAATGCTCTCATAACGCCTCTTGCTGAAAAGGACTAGCCTGGTGCATTGTTCTCTTTACTTTGGCTCCTGGATGAGCCCTAGTGCTTTTTTTTTTTTTTTTTTTTAAATCTTATCTTATATTTGTAAATCAATAGCATTGGGAAAATCTTCCCACCTCTGATTTCAGTTCCACATTTAGCCTTGTAGAGTCATCTGTTTATATGGCAATTACTCATTCAGGAATACTTATAAATATTATGTCTGTGCTGTTGTTATTTTAGATTACTAATTCCTTGGAAGGCAGGAGACCTGTCTGTTTAATTAATTGTGTTTAATCGTAAACACTGGTCATTACCTGTAAGGCTTTTAATGCTGCTGATGAACATAATAGTAATAAAATACTTTCCCCGGCTATAGCAAATATAATCTCTCTTCCTATAAGACAGAGTTGGCAAATAATAGTCTGGGGGGCCAAATCCAGTCACCATCTCTTTTTGCCTGTTTTTGTAAATAAAGTTTTATTAAAATACAGTTGTGCTCATTTGTTTACATAGTGGCTGCTTTTCTGCTGCAGTGGCAGAGTTGAGTAGTTGTGACAGAGATCTCTTAGCCTGTAAAGTCTAAAATATTTATTACTTGCATTTACCAAAAAAATGCTGACCATTGCCCTGGCCAGGTGGCTTAGCTGGTTGGAGCATCCTCCCATATACCAAAAGGTTCTGGATTCAGTTCCTAGTCAGGGCACACACCTAGGTTGAGGGTTCGTTACCGGTTGGGGCCTATATAGAAGACAATCAATTGATATTGTCTCTCACATTGATGTTGCTCTCTCTCCCTCTCACTTCCTCTCTGAAATCAATAAAAATATATTTTTTAGCCCTAGGTGGTTTGGCTCAGTAGATACTCCGATTTGTGTGTAATCTAAAAAATGGAGGAATAAATTATTCTATCTTATATGTTTAGCCTAATCAGCGAATTTAAAGCATATAAATGACTTGTAGATTAGTTTTTATTGTAAACACTTCAGTGTTTTCTTCAAAGCTGCTCTTCTCCTTTTTCTGCCAAATGTTGAATTATACCACTAAAATGAATTTTGGGGAGTCCCTTCATTTTAAACTTATTTTTTTAACTGAAATATTGGTGAAACACATTTAAGTTAAAAATTCTATTTTTTTAAAGGGAACCTTGAAAGGGCTTTTACCAACCCAGGCACAACTATTAGTAGGTCAGAGAATTAATAGATCGCTTGGTTGTAATGGAAGTTACTGGCTTCCCCTAAACACATTAAGTTGGCATGTTTGCCTAGCAACAGCCGCTCAAACCTTCTGTTGTGGAAGGTTCCCTAGCAGTGAAAAGAAGAGAGGAGGAGGAAAAGCAGGCACAGATTAATGTTTTTCCTAGCAGGGGACTGAGGCCTGGCTGTTTGAGATGGGAGGTAGCCTTTAGGACAGCACACGCTACCCTAATCCCTCTGTGGTAGCTGGAAATTCGTGCTTTGTGGGACCGGGACTACTAATTAGTCGGTTGAAGACAAGGTTACAGATTTAGTTCACTTCAAAGGCAGTCCTTTCCAATCAATAGGGCTTCTAAAAAGAAGCTGAAATCCGAGTAGCAGGAGGGTGGTAGCAGTTCAAAAGAACTCTCCCCGGCTCAGAGTTTAGGAAGGTGTGCGATACACTATTTACAGATAACGTAAAAACACTATCTGCCATAGTGACTGGATTTTATCACGTTAAGGGCAGAAGCGTCTCTAAATATAGTACAGCACTTTCCTTGGTATTGGCGATGCATGCAGTGAAGAAAGGACGGGAAAGCAACATCTCTGCGCTCTCAGCCAACATCTGGGGCAAAAAAACACACCAAACAAACAAAACACAAAAGCAGGGATGATCGTTGAGAGAGAGGACTATTCCCTGGGTGCTTACTGGAGGACGATCTCTCTTCTCTATTCTAATAAGACGATTTATTTTTTTGAAATTAGATCTGCACCGTAAGAAAAGCATTCCATTTCTCTCACTTCTTAAAAGCTAGGGTCTGGCTAAACGGAATTGCTTTGCAGGGGTCTCCCATTACCCCGAAGCAACGTGGCTCCTCCTTCTGCATAAGGGAGAAGAAACTTTCAGCCATCTCGAGGTTAGCTCTTAGCTCTTAGGCCCGGGAGCAATGCCCAGTTCCCGCCCTGTGCCCCTCGCCCCCTCGCCCCCTGCTTCCCCGGAGAGCTCTTCCCTCCCCAGGGGCCTGGGGACACCTTCGGGGGGGGCAGCAAGTGTGCAGGCCTCTGGGCCATGTCGCCCTGTTGGGGGGCTCTTGAGAGGGGTGACTGGGGGCAAAGCTGTTTGTGACAGAGAATCTGGATACAACGAAGAAAGAACAAATCCTTCTGGGGTGGGGGAGGGCGAACCGTGGCAAAGCCACAAGAACGGAGGAGGGACCAGGGCTGCGAAGCAGTGGCGGGGACGGGAGGGCCACGTCGGGAATTTTCCAGTTCGCCGTCACCGTCCGGCCACCTGCAGGCTGGGCGCGGAAGGCGCTGGGGGCCGGGCCGGGCGGGCGGGCGGGCGGGGGACCAGTTCTCCCGCTCCGACGCGTCGCGCTCCGGCTCCGGGCGGTGCGCGTCGCCGGCCTCGCCGTCGGGCGTCGGCGGACGGTGACTCAGAGCGACCCTCCCGCGCCCGCCCCGCCCCGCCCCGCCCTCCGCTGGCCCCGCCCCCTCCCCTGGGTCCGCCCTCGTTGGCTCCGCCCCCTCCGCCGGGTCCGCCCCCCGTTGGTCCCGCCCTCCGTTGGCCCCGCCCCGGAAGGTGGGGCCTCGCCCTGGTCCCCGCCCAGTCTCCGGGGCGGGCGCGGGAGCCCGAGGAAGAGGAAGGGGACGAGGACTAGAGCGACCGGGCGGAGGCGGAGGAGGAGGAGGAGGAGGAGGAGGAGGAGGAAGAAGAGGAGGCCGACCAACAAGATGGCCCCTGCTGCCCCAGCGGCCTCCGCAGCAGCAGGTGGGGGGCCGCAGGCGGCACTGGCGGTGGCGGCGGCCGGGGCCCGGCGGCCTGGGACGGAGTCGGAATCGACGGTGGCAGCGGCGTTGGCGTTGGCGGCGGCGGCGGCGGCGGTGGCTGCCGCGGCGGTGGCGACGGCCGCGGGGACTCGGAGCTGAGAGGAGCTGCTGCTCGGACCAGCGCGGTGAGCGGCGGCGGCGGCGGCGGCGGCGGCCTGGGGAGCTTGCGGGGCGGCCCGGGCTCGGTCGGGAACAATGGGCAGCGGCGGTGAGGAAGGGGTTGTCCCCGCCCGGCCTCTGCTCCTGGGCCGCGTCCGCCCGCCCGGCCTCGGGCCCCGTCGGCGGCCGGGGACTAGTAGTTAGTGGCCGGCGGCCTCTAGGCCTCGGCCGGCCGCCTGGAGCGCCTGTGGGGCGGGTAGGCCGTGGGAGGTGCGGACGCTGCTCGGGACCTGGGGAGGGCGAGCGAGGCGCCGGCCGGCCGGAGGGAGGGAAGGAGGGAGGGAGGGAGGGAGGGAGGGGGCCAGCAGGCTGCTCAGCTGCTCCCAGACTGCGAGGCCTGGCCGGCTGGGAGGGGACAGCGCCCGGGAAACGCCGCTGGACCCCCCAGTCGGCGGGGTGGGGGAGGTGAAGGCGTCTGTAAACAGGCGCCGCCTCTGCCTCGCCGCCCGGAGCTGCTCCCTTCCCCAGCCCCTCGGGCGCTCCCCGTCCCCCGCCCGGCGGCTTTTACGACGTCTCCCTCCCTAGAGATCCATCCTGATAGTCGTCTTTCTTCCTGGTGGCGAGGTAGGGAAATCGTAGGTTGCAGGTATCTTTAAAAAAATAAAATAAATGTAAGTGCAACCACAAAACGTGTGCGCGGTGAAAGGTGACGGTTAGCTGGAAGGATGGACGGGGATGGAGCTCTGAGGCACGTTGCTCCCCTTTAAACCTCGCCGGGTAGCGGTTATCTCTCCAAACATCGGCGACGCCCACGTCCCGGTGAGAGTGGGGCCCTCAGAATATCTAACTCTCGGCATCCCAGAATAGTCCGTGAGACCAGAGACAAAGCCGCTCGCTGGCGACGCGGAGACAAATGGCAGGGTTTGCACAGAAAGAACTTTTCTTCGCACGAACCGAACCGTTCGTTGTGCATTATTCATGCGCCGCCTAAGAAGCAGCAGCAACTGGCATGAAATGGACCCTTCCGGAGGCCGAAGTGGTTCGTCCGCGGGCTGGAACTTCTTGTGTCCTGTCTCATGTTCTAATTTTGTCTTTCAGTAACTCCCTAAAATGATTCAAGATCACACCTTTCCTCTGAGCTTGACATTTGGTTTCTAAAGCCTATTGTAAGATTCCAAACGGTGTTATAATTTTCAAAAACTGGAAACAACGGTTCTGATGTTTTGATGTGTAAGCTTATCAAGAAACAGGTATTCATTCTATTTGTCCTGTGGTGACTGAAACTTCCACAGTTAACTACTGTTTCTTTTCAACTTAATTTTTAAAGGCACCTACCACATCCATTTCCAAGTGGGGGTGGGGGGTGGGGGGATGATTCAGGTTATTTCTATTACATTTTCAGCCTAGGTGTGCAGAAATTTATATTAAAATTGTTTGCATGCGTCTAAGAAGATTGCTTCCCACTCTTTAAGGCTAAATTGTGGCTCATCTAGTTGGTATTTGTAAAAGGAAGATTGATCTTTGCAGCGAACATGCCAGTTAACCTAAGAGGTTTTGGGACCATAGCTCAAGAATCAGATTTGCATTTTCTTGGGAATATGTTTAGGGTAAATTTCTAATTAGAATTGTTGTCCATGGCTATTGTAATTCAAAGCATCTTCAGGTTACTGTATATGAAGTTTAATGAGCTGCCCTCACTAATCCTTAGTTGTTCTTGAAGAGTTGACAGTAAATGGACTAACAATTGGATAAACATGGAGATTGAACTATTGTGTTTGGGATTGAAGAATAGTGGATTCTTACAAATGACTTTCATTTTATATGTAGCATAAATAACTTGTGGATTTTTTTTAACTTTTTAAGTGATTGGGAAAGAACAGTTTTCACATGGCTCTTGCTAATGTGAATTTCCTGAGAATAAGTTTCAGAAAGGACACTTAAGTGCTCAAATCCATGACTTTTTTTTATGCTGAATTTTGGTAGCTCAGTACACGATGCAAGGAAAGTCTGTTTCAGTGATTCTTAAGTTTTTCTGTGATGCTAAACCTATTACAACAATTTTAGTAACTTATGAGTTTGTACATTGTAAGTAGTTATTGTGCTTTGTTATGAAAAAAATCTCAACATATTGTTCAAGGACCAATTTGCCTCGGACCTAATGTCATTTTTCTGAAAACAGAGTTTTTTAAGTGTTAAGGTATTGTGTTTGAAATTGGATGTTGATCCAACAATTAATTTCTGGGTTGAATCTGGGGCTCTATTTCTGTTTAACATTGAAAAATGTCTTTAGAGAATTACATTTTTATTTATGTCAAAACAGTTCTATGTTGTGACCCCTCAGCTGTCAAATCTTCATTTCAATTGAAAATCTTCATTTTCAATCTTCATATTCTGATTATTTCAATTCAGAATTTCTCAAGTAATAAGAATTTTCTTCTAAATAAGAATTTTCTTCTAAAAATACATAGCTTAAGAATCAGATTTGTATTTTCTTGGTAATATTGAAAGTCAATATATGTTCAATTCATTTGAAAAAAATTGAAAACATGTTTGTGTTGTGTGTTTTTGTATAGAAAATATCAGTTTTTCAAAGCATATTTGTTGAATGAATAAAAACCATTCTCATTTAATTCTCTTACTTAGGCTGTAATATTCTCATTTTACATATGAAGAATCTAAGTAACTAGCAAAAAGGCTACATAATTAATAGTTAAAAGGTTACTCAAACCGAGATCCCGTGACACAAATTAGATGCTTTACTATTGCATAGATCTCAAGGTTAAACTTTGAAGAATCTTGTTTTGACCACCAACTATGTCGTGTACTTCTATATTTGCCTTTAGCCCAGATATCCTTTCTGTCATCATTATTTATATCCTGCCAAGTATTTAGTTATAAGTTTGAGAAAGTATATATTCCTGTGAATTACAAAAGGCACATTTACATTTGCTTTTAACAGGTCTAAATGCTTTATGTATAGAAACACACACCACTTCCATAGGACAGATCTGTGGAATTGCTATAACTGTGCCATGGCTTTAATTTGTTATGTAAGCAGTAACTAAGGTGTCCTTCGAAATAGTTAATGAAAATTAAAAAATAACTTTAGTAACCTTCAGTGATGTTTCAAGTTGAGTCAGCCAACATGTGAAATTCTTCATTTTTTAAAAGCCATAGACCATTTATAATTCTGCAGTACTTATTTTTTAAAATCTCTAAATCTTAGGGGTTGAAATGGAGTTTGAGGGGTCTAATCAGTCTACACTTGCGTATATCTTGCAAGTGGTTGGCACCCAACAAAGTGAAGAATGAACTGATAAATGATCCTTGTTTGGTGGACACCTCGGAGCAAGCTGTTCCTTGGCAGGGTATGCTGACCTGGTTTAGCTTTGGCCCGTCGGTGCTCAGGAGTTCAGGTATTTTTTTGGGTTGGATTCCAGTGGATTTAAATTCTCAGACTGGCCCGCATCAAAATAGTCACAGATTTTGAAATCAGCCTGTTCTGCAGGGTCCTCTTTAAAACCTCTTTTGTTTAATCCTGGAGCCTGGTCTGGATTTGGACTAGCTTTAGAGGTTATAATATAAGATTAATTTGTCAGGTATTTGTGCAAAGGGATTTTTCTCCAAAGTTTCTTACATTTTCAAGTGTGAAGTTTACTAATCTGAAGTAATGTTGCCCTGCATTTACATAGGACAGGTAGCTTTAACAGGTGTAAATGCTTTGTTAGCGCTAGCATCTTCATTTATTCCATGTTGAACATGCTTATGCCTGTTTGCTTTTTATATAATATTAGAGACTTCTGATAAGTGCACATGTTTTCCTGATTGGTTGAAGTTCAGGAAAGGAATTATAGTAAACAAACATGTACAGTTAAGCTGACAGAAATTGCATTGTGTCATAGAGGAATAAATGTTCTAAGATTAATTTACATCTTTCTTTGAGATTATTTACAAATATATGTCAGCAATTTTCTTTTGACAGTTGTCAAGCATTTTAGTCCTGATGTCACCCCACTCCTCGATATTTCTGAGCAAATATGGTAATAATGTAACTTGTAATGCATTTTAGCTAAAAATCTCCAAGATCTAAATAGCATTTGAACATGGTAGCAATGTTCTGAAGTAGAGAATTCTAAAGGGTTCAATTTTATATATCTTAACATGAGTGTTTTATTGATTTTTAATTCACGCAACATAAAATTACTCATTTAAAGTAAGAAGTACAGCCCTGCCAATGTGTCTCAGGGGGTTGAGTGTTGACTCCATGCACCCAGAGGTTGCAGGTTCAATTCTAGGTCAGGGCACATGCCCAAGTTGCAGGCTCCCTCCCCAGTAGGAAGCATAGAGGAGGCAGCGGATTGGTGTTTCTCTCTCATCGATGTTTCTATCTCTCCCTCTCTGAAATCAACTAAAAAATTAAACAGTACAGTGGCAGTACATTCACAATGTTTTGCAACTACCACCTCTAATCCCATAACATTTTTATCACCCCAGAAGAAAATGGTATACTTGTTAAGAGGTTATTCTCTATCCCCTTTCTCCCTAGTCTCTGGCTACCACCATTCTAGTTTTTGTCTCTTTGGATATAAAGAAAATTATTTTGAGCCAAAATTGAGGAGGAATACTGTGTATAATTGGAATTGCAGAAAAATTTTTAGAATATGATTGTTAAAAATCAAAACCCACTTATTCTTTTCCTGCTTTTCCAAGTACAGTTAGTAGGCTATTGCCCAGGGACTTTTTAATGGAAGAAAAGATGGAAGTCACAGCAATTTGCAGTTTTAGTTTTGATCATTCTGAAGGAGTTATACCCAAACTCTCAGAATCATTTGTACTTCTTCATTGGGTTGTGAGACAACTAAATTTCAGTGTTACATTACACATGTGAGCGATTTATTGTTCGTTATCTACGAATTGTTTGCCTTTTGGTTTTCTTAATGTATAAAGCAACTTGCAATATTAACAGACTTATTTGAGATTATATTGGGAAATCATTGTTAGATTGATAACCTTTGATCCTATCCTTATGACTCTAACTTTGTGACTATTCAGCCATGTTTTGGTATATTTACCGTATTTGCCGGCGTATAAGACGATTTTTTGGCCCTGAAAAATATGCCTCCAAGTGGGGGGTAGTCTTATACGGCGAGTATATAACAAACTCTGTATTTTGAGTGGAAATGTTAGGGGGTCGTCTTATACGCCGGCAAATACGGTATTTGCAGGGCCAAAAAATCGTCTTATATGCCGGCCAATACGGTAGATTCACCTGAACTCTGCTTTTATCCCTGTAGAATAAATCTTATAAATCTTTACATGTGACTCATTCCAGAAACATAGACACTGTTACAGACGCGATTGATTTTTTAGCTTTTTTGGATTGTTTTAGTTGGTTGATTGAGGGAAAAAACAACTAGGTATTTTTTCTTCCCAGAATAACGTAATAAATTTGGACTTCTGTAAATTTTAAATTGCTACTAAGTTTAAAGTTTTAGTCTTGGGCTTTGAAGATATTCTTTTATCAAAATGATACTTCCCTAGTTTTTTGAAATCTTAAAATGTATGGTGAGAAGTGAAATACAGATTTCATGTATTGTAAAGATTTGTAATAGGTTACAAGAGGTCTAAGTGGAAAAGAAGAATTTAGCCTGACCAGCTGATTCCAGTGGTGAACCAGGAAGGAGGTCACGGGTTTGATTCCCGGTCAGGGCACATAAGTAGTGAATTTTTTCAGGGAAATAGCAATTCTTTAGAAATAATTTGTGGTTTTATATATAACTCATTAATTTTTATTTTTTAAAAATATATTTTATTAATTTTTTTACATAGAGGAAGGGAGAAGGATAGAGAGCTAGAAACGTCGATGAGAGAGAAACATCAATCAGCTGCCTCCTGCACACTCCCCACTGGGGATGTGCCCGCAACCAATGTACATGCCCTTGACCGGAATCAAACCTGGGACCTTTCAGTCCGCAGACCGACACTCTATCCACTGAGCCAAACCGGTTTAGGCTTTATTATTATTTTTAAAAAATATGACTCATTAATTTTTATAATAACATTTATTGAGAAGGTAGTGTACTATATGTAATCATTAAAATAACATCTTTTTACAAGCTTATTTTTTTCAAAAGTATTTCAGATGTTTCCCTTTCCCCCCCAAAAATAACATCATTAAGTGGGTGATGTTTAAAGGTGCTTGAAAATAAGATTTAGTGGATGATTTGTGAATGAAATCGGATTGTTAATATTTTTAACTTTATTGTAGAACAATATTTTATCTATCCAGGTTCCAGTTTAAAATAAGAAATAGATAAAAGACCTTTAATTATCACAAAATTAATTAACTAAATCATCTGAGTAAAGCACTGGCTTACAAAATATCTTGCTTTGTAGGTAATTCTAAGAAGTTTGATTGTCTCTTTTCTAATTCCCATAGCAGATTAAAAGGTGCAAGGAGGGTGACAGGAAAAAACCAGGTTAGCTTGGAGCCATTTGAGAATAGGGATAGTACCTCATTAGACTCTGAGTGTATGGTTAATTATTGTGTTGTGCTCTATAACTTATTCTAAAGCTTTAGAGAAGAATAAGAAAGAAAAAGATGACTCCAGGTTTTTAAGAGTTCCTGATAAATTTATTGTGGGGAAATGTTTGTAATTTTGGGAATCATAAAAATATGTACAGAGTATATTAGAACATAGACTTTGGAGTCAGATCTAACTAGGTTTTCATCTTTTATCATTTAAGCATTATGATTCTTCATCCCTAAAAACAAAGAGTAATACCTTCCCTTGAAGATTGTTTTGAAATTTAAATGAGATAACATACGTCTTTAGTATACTACCTGACATCTAGTACCCAGTCAATAAATGTTATTTTCCTTCTTAAATTTTGTTTGACCAAAAAAAAAAAAAATTTAGGAAGATATCTAGAATATTTGAAAAAAAAGTTCTGCTGTAAAATGTTAATAAAGCTACATATAAACTTTGTACAGTTTAGCATTAACTGAGTGTGTATTTTATCATAAATAAAATCCTATTCTGGTTTTCTTCCCACACCAGTTTTATTAATATGGACCTGTGCTATTCAATATCAGCCACTAGCTACATGAGGCTACTTATTTAAAAAAAAATTTATAGATTTTTTTTGAATAGTTTTAGATTTATCGGAAAATTGTACTGAAACTATACGTTTCCATGTACAGCCAGCTTCCCCCACAGTTTCCTCTGTTAACGTCTTACATTAGTGTGGTGTGTTTATTATAATTGGTGAACTAGTATTGGTAAATTACTTCTAACCAAAGTCCATAGTTTACATTAGGATTCACTCTTTGTGTTGTATATTTCTATGGGTAAGATTGTTTTCTTTCACTTGACAATGTATATTTAAGCTGCTTCCATGTCTTCAAGGCTTGATAGTGCATTTCTTTTTACTGCTAAACAGTACTCCATTGTATGGATACATTTAAGTTTTAATTAATTAAAGTAAATAAAATTTAAAATTTACTCACTTGCAGTAGCCACATTATAAGAGCTCAATGGCCACATGTGGCTTGCGCCTTCTATACTGGAAACATATAGAATATTTCCATCATCTCAGAAAGTTCTGTTGAAGAGTGCTGATGTAAACTATTCCCTAAAGGTCCGGCTCTTCATTTATACTCACTCTCACAGAGAATTTACCTATTTACATGGCCTCAATTTGTCCTCAAGCCGACATTTTCTATGCTTTGTCACTTACACTGCTGGCAACCCTAACCTTGAAATAACTTAAAATCCTTTACTCTCCCAAAGCCCCAGACTTTCCAAATGACAATTTGTAGTGTGGCTTCCTCATTTTCGTATTAAGGCATCAGTTTTTACTCTTCATTGTTCCTAACCTGGAGTCATCCTTTTCTTTCTTATTCTGCTCTAAAACTTTTGAATATTTTCCAAATGTATATAGATCTCAGAGCTAATAAATGCATAACTGAAATTAGAATTTAGATTTTCCTATTCTAGTTCTCTTAAGATCCCCATTAGTTGGAGTTGCTTTTACAATCACTGTTGAAGTTAGAATCACTTTGAAAGCGGTTAGTGAGGACTATTTCATTAAATACTGAGTAATTTAACATATATTACTTACAAATCAAAAGTACAGAGGTTAGCCGAAACCAGTTTGGCTCAGTGGTGGAGCGTCGGTCTGCGGACTGAAAAGTCCCGGGTTCGATTCTGGTCAAGAGCATGTGCATTGGTTGCGGGCACATCCCCAGTGGGGAGTGTGCAAGAGGCAGCTGGTCGATGTTTCTCTCTCATCGACGTTTCTAGCTCTCTATCTCTCTCCCTTCCTCTGTAAAATATCAATAAAATATATTTTTTAAAAAAAACAATAGGGAAGGAGCCTGGGTCCTCTGTCATAGCAGCCCTGGCCTACTT
This sequence comes from Vespertilio murinus, assembly GCA_963924515.1. Taxonomy (NCBI): domain Eukaryota; kingdom Metazoa; phylum Chordata; class Mammalia; order Chiroptera; family Vespertilionidae; genus Vespertilio; species Vespertilio murinus. The sequence continues at coordinate 17,254,303 of OZ004719.1, read as the reverse complement.
GCACTCTGACCATTCCACAAGAGAGGGATGAATTTCTTCCATATTTAAGTACTATACTTAAAAACACACACACCCTGGATTTTAACCTTCATTTTGAAATACTTCCCCTATAGTTACTGCTTTTAAAACCCATATTTTATATGTCAACTTTTACATTACTCCATTAATAGCAGTTTTTGAACTGTTTTGATTAAAACTGTCACTCTTTGCTTGAGTCTAGCCTCTTTAAATTTATTAAAAACTTTTAAAAAGTGAATGTAAGGCTCCCCATTTATGTAGCAAAAATTGAATTATGGGTTCCTTGGATTGACTCATTTGCTCTGAGTCAATTTTTTCAGAAATGTCATTTTATTATGTAGGTCTGCAATGGATGAAAATAAGCTCATAAGGCTACAAAGAAACCTTGAATTTATTTTCTTTCTACCACTGTTTTTTTTTTTTTAAGTTGGCTTTTTGAAATAAAATTCTTAGAATAGGAAATGTTCTGTTTAAATCTCTGAGTAATTTTGACTATCACAGAGCCCAAACAGGTAATATTCTTATGAAAGCATCATTGAATATTGAAATGGCAGCATCTGTTCCCCTAATGACTGTCATTAATTAATTCGTTATACTCAGATGTTAAGGTAAAACTTTAAGAATCTTATTAGTAGGTAGCTGAAACCGGTTTGGCTCAGTGGATAGAGCGTCAGCCTGCGGAGTGAAGGGTCCCAGGTTCAATTCCAATCAAGGGCATGTACTTCGGATATGGGCACATCCCCAGTAGGAGGTGTGCAAGAGGCAGCTGATCATTGTTTCTAGCTCTCTCCCTCTCCCTTCCTCTCTGTAAAAAGTCAATAAAATATATATATATTTTTAAAAAAGGATCTTCTTAGGTACATGACAAAATGGCGAGGCAGAGAGGAAAGATGGGGGTAGCAAATCTGTATATTTGAGAGAGATTTCAGATTCAGTTGTTGATTACTAATTTTGTTATTGTTTGTAAGGCTATTTCTTAAAGCAATTTTAGGTTCACAGCAAAATTGAAAGAAGGTACTGAGATTTCCCATACACAGTACTCCTTGTCTGTACACATGTGTAGCTTTTATCCCATTGTCAACATCCACCATCGGATCGGTACATTAACCTATATTGACAAAGTTCATGGTTTACATTTGGGTTCACTCTTGGTGGTGTACATCCTATGGATTTGAACAAATATGTAATGGTATGTATCGTGCTAATATATATCACACATGGAATATTTTTATTGTCCTAAAAATCCTTTGTCCTTTGCCTGTTCATCCCTCCTCCACCCCAACTCCTAGCAACCACTGATCTTTGTATTGTTTCCATAGTTAGCCTTTTCCAGAATATCCTGTATTTGGGATTGTGAAACAAAAACTTCCATGTGAACGCTTTTCTAAAACAAAGGGTTTATTGAGCCTTTTGCTAGCCGGGGTGCTGGTAATATGTCTATTGGGTATACAGATGTGTGCACTTTGTGATAATTCATTGAGCTGAACCTTCTTGATTTGAGTATCTTTTTGTGTATATGCCATACTTTAATACATTATATATAAAATTGGGAGTCATTTTCTATTTCAGTCCCTTGAGTATTTCTCAGTGTGATCTATTAAAATATTCCTATAGTTTCTTCAAAAGAAATAGTTGCCATAGTCTGTTTTTTGTTTGTTTATTTTTAAAAGAAACTAGTAGGGTTAAACAGTTCTTGGGCTCCTGTACTGGTCTAGCATATGGCCTGTTTTTGAGGCCGTGTACATTTGAAAAAAATTTGCTGTTGTTGAATGTACTATTCTATGGAGGTCCTTTAGGAACAGTTTCGTTATAGTGGTATTCGAGTCTTGTATGTATATCCTTGTTGAGCTGTGCCCTAGCTCTTGACCGGATGCTATTCTGGATGCTAAGGCCTTAAAGGTTTCCATTAGCCTAATTGACGATCTCTTGGAGAAAACAAATACTCCAGTTTGATAGGTTTGCTAATGTATATTGGCTGACTTTTTCTATATTAAAACCATAGAGCAAAAAACAAGAGGGGAGAAACCCCCAATATATTCTCTGATTTTAAGGAATTTACAGTTTAGTTATATAGCCTAGCTTTGCTTGATTGGAGATACTGTTAACATGGATACCAATTAAAAAACTGTCACATGCCCCGACTGGTTTGGCTCAGTGGATAGAGCGTCGGCCTGCAGATTCAAGGGTCCCAGGTTTGATTCTGATCAAGGGCATGTACTTTGGTTGTGAGCACATCCCCAGTGGTGGGTGTGCAGGAGGCAGCTGATTGATGCTTCTCTCTCAGCAATGTTTCTAACTCTCTCCCTCTCCCTTCTTCTCTGTAAAAAAATCAATAAAATATATTTTTAAATAAAAAATAAACTGTCACAGTAACGTAGGTAAGAGAGATTGATAACCTAAACTAAGGTGTTGGGAATGGATGGGAGGATTTCAAGAAACATTGAAGAAATAAAATGAATAGGACATGGTGATTGGTTATTTGAGGAGGCAGATTTGAGGAAAAGGAAGTACTCAAGGATGATTCCCCAATGCTTCTGTCCACACCTAAGTCACTCAGTCAGATTTAGAGAACAAAGGTTTCATTAGGTTGAAATGGTTTGAGACCTAGTTAAACATGAATGACTAGTAGCCAACTGGTTATATGGCCGTGGCACTCAGAAGAGAGGTCTGAACTTGAGAGATAGATTTGGAAGTCATCAGCATCTAGTTGATAGTTGAAAGCTGAAAAATAGATGACATCACTCAAGGAAATTTTGTAGAGAAGTGAGGAAGGAATCTGAGGGAACCACACATATCCCAAGGATGGGCAGAGAAGGAGTGGCCCGCCATACTTTGATAGTGTGCCATTCTAGAAGCCAAAGTGGGGTAGCATTTGCTGTAATAAACTTGTCAACATTAAATTTTTTAAAATTCTCACCCAAGAGTATTTTTCCATTGATTTTTAGAGAGAGTGGAAGAGAGAGAAAGACAGAAATATTGATGTGAGAGAAACACATCAATTGGTTACCTCCTTGTATGAGCCTGGACGAGGGAGGAACCTGCAACCAAGGTGTCAGTGCCTTAGCTCTTGACCACTGGACCCTTTGGTCCGCAGGTCGATGCTCTATTCACTGAGCAGGTCGATGCTCTATTCACTGAGCCAAACCAGTAGGTAACTGGTGAACATTATTAGTGCTCTATAGAAAGAAGAAAGATAAGGACTGAAATGTGACCATTGAACTTCATATGAAAGTTTTTGATATGCCAGTTAAAGTCATTTCAAAATAGTGATTAGGGAAAAGTGTAGTTTGAAAACTGAGAGGTAAGGGATTAGAAAATAGAATCTAGGAGAAGATAGGGACAGGGATTGAATGGTTTTTTAAAATTTTTTTAAAATAAGACAGGTAGGAGATAGAAATGTGTTTTTTAGCTTCTCTAAATGAGGATGTATGTGTGCTGGTGGGGAAAGAAATAGTGAAGTGAGATAAGTTAAAGAAATAATATTAGTGCTATTCCTTAAAATATCTCAATCTCATTGGCTTTCTCAGTCTATAGATTAGTATTTAACAACCTGAAATATAAATTTATGAGGCACAGTTAGATTTTCTTTTCATTGCGAGTTTTTTCCCCTACATTCAAGATTATTGACTACTTGCCAATCAGATTTGTCATTGTGTCTCAAAATAACTTCTGGGTACACAGGGAGCAAACTTCCTCTACAAAAAGGAGCCATTATTGTAGCAGGAGGACCATTTCAGGATGTGATCTGAAAAACTAAAGTCTCATTAAAATATTTGGCCTAGTTTTCAAAATTTATTCATGAATCTTTTGTGTGGGACTGAGTTATCATTATGATTTAGCAAACAACCTTAATTAAGGAGACATCAATTTTTACAAAGGAAACAGCCAGTTTCAGAAGTTTGCATGTAATTTGAAAGCAGTTAACAGAAGACAGATGAACTAAAATGCCTGGTATATTCCGAAATTATCTTTATTTTATTCCCGTTATGTCCTTGATGTTTGGGTTACCACTAAATGATGATGATATATTTATGTACTTGACAATATAGTATATGTACCACTCCACAGGGTATTAATGCAAAAACTGAAAGAAGAAAATAATTCTTTGCTGTTTTGCTATAATGGGTACGGTTTTTCTGCTTAAAGGATCTTAATGATAATGCTTTTGAGTCTGGCCTTGTCATTCTATTACCTCTTAATAACTGCTGATTGTCCTCTTCAGCATAGCACATGTACACAACGTTTGTTACGTAGAATAGAAACCTGGAGCTTCAGACTACTTACACAGAGTTAGACACAGTCATTCACAGGCGGTTTCAGCTTCAGATCAGGCAGCTTCCCCAGGAATAGATTTATCTTTTTTACTTTTTCTTCTAAATTTGTCATTAAGTTGGAGGTAGAAATGCTTCTTTTTGTCCCTCTGCACACTGGGTAAGTAAGCTACCTAATTGAACCCTTTGAAGCTTTCCTAACCCTTCTTTATCAATTTCTATTTTTTCAGGCCCTTCCCCCTCTAAACAAAAGCCCTTCTCATCATACTTGTCCCAAGTATTTCTCCATTAGTGCTAACATTAGCATATGAAATTATTTATATTTAGGATGTTGTGCAATTGGGTCTTCACAGGGTATTATTGCTGGAGAAACCTTGCTCTTAAACATCTCCGACTGCAATTTTATCTGTAAATTAATTTATATTCTTAGAATTATAACACTGAATAGTTATAATAAGTCTTTACTACTTATTTTTTCTTCTTTTTGTTTTATTTCCTGCTTTTAGCTTTATTTTTCAAGATAGTTAATTTTTTTTCTCTGGTGTTGTTGCCCTGCATGTTGGTTGCTATGGAAATGTTCCAGAGAAATGGAAGGTTAAGTTAAGGCCAAGAATAATGAGTTAAACTCATAGGGTAGGGTAGGGTGGGTGGGAATAGATCAAGATTGCCTTCTTACAGACAATAAGTTTTGTTTGATATAATACTTTTCTCAGAGCAATTTAGGCTTCAATTCATATAAGTGCTGAATTTTAGTCTCAGTTCCACAATTTATAGCTTTGGGCAAGTTATTTAATGCTGCAGCAGCTCAGCAGTTTTCTATAAAACTAGTGACCCAGTGCACAAAATTTGTGTATTGGGGGGGACCCTTAGCTCGGCCTGCATCCTCTCCAACCTGAGGCCCCTTGGGGGATGTCCAACTAGCAATCAGACATCCCTCTTGCAATCCAGGATCGCCTGCTCCTAACCATTCGCCCGCTTGCCTGATCGCCCCTAACCACTCTGCCTGCTGGCCTACTTGCCCCCAACTGCACCTTCTTTCCCCCACCACAGGCCTTCTCGCACCCAACTTCCCTCCATTGTTCCCCCTGCTGGCCTGATGACCCCCAACTGCCCTCTCCTCCTTGTCTGATCTCCCCCAACCACCTCTGCCTTGGCCCTGCCACCATGGCTTTGTCCGGAAGGATGTCCAGCAGGTCTCCTGGTTTAATTAGCATATTACCCTTTTATTAGTATAGATGGGCCAATTAATGCCTCAGAAGAGTGACTGGCCCAGATGAGTTTTAATGTCTGTGTTTTGCCCTCTAAATGAGAAGCAGATAAGATGAACCTGTAATAGAGGAGATGGTAATATGTTTTAAAAACAACATTTAAAATGTCAGTTTGTAATATGTGGATGAAATCCTCAAAGCGATATAATTATTTAATACTGGTATTAAGTGCTCATAGAAAAAATCTGAAGTGTCTTTATATTTTCAAGTTATTACATTTAAAAATTTGAAACTGACCTTTTATAAAAAGCCTTTAATGACTATTTTAGCAGTTTCATTGAAGTATAATTTGCATACTATAAAATTAACTTATTTTAAGTGCATGGTTCAACAATTTTTAGTAAATTTATAGAATTGTGCAACCATCACCATAATCCCAATTTTAGAACATTTCCATCACCCCTAAAAGCTCCCTCACTTTAGTGACTATTAACTTTCATCTGTAAGGTGGCACAAATTATAGGATTTAAAAGTACCAGTTTGGGAGTTAGGTCTGTCTGAGTTTGAATCCCAATCCTGCCACTCACTAGTCTTGTGTCTTTGAGTACTATGTACTTTGATTTCTTTTCTTTTTCAGTTTAATCCTCACCTGAGGATATGCTTATTGCTTTTAGAAAGCGGAAGAGAGAGAAAGAAAGAAAAAACAAGACTGTGACCATTCAGTTAATAAGGCATTGTGTATAGAACACTGAAAATGCTAAAATGCCTAACAGGCCGAAACCGGTTTGGCTCAGTGGATAGAGCGTCAGCCTGTGGACTGAAGGGTCCCGGGTTCGATTCCGACCTGGGCTTTGGGCACATCCCCAGTAGGAGGTGTGCAAGAGGCAGCTGGTGGATGATTCTCTCTCATCGATGTTTCTAAATCTCTATCCCTCTCCTTTCCTCTCTGTAAAAAATCAATAAAATATATTTTAAAAAATAAAATACCTAACAGATAATGGTTACTGGTAGAAGTTTATATTTTGATTTAGACTTATGGTAGATCCTATATAATAAAAGCATAGTATACAAATTGTTCCCTCAACAGGGAGTTGTCTGGGAGTTCGGCCAGGGGGCAGGGCTGGCCTGGGGAAGGGAGGCCCTGCCCAGCAGCTGCTAGGGACCCTACCAGTGCATGAATTTTGTGCACTGGGCCTCTAGTATTTAAATAAGAGAAGCATCTGAAAATACCTAAAATAATGCCTGCCACATGGATTGTTTTAAGAAAACTAAGCTCTGTTGTATTATGTTGTCATAAGTTTATAGTAGCTCTTTAGCAGTTACTTTAATCACAGTTAAACCTTTGAGGCTCACAACATATAGTTATTTGTTATTTTGCAGAGGCATACAGCAGCTATGAGAGTTGGAATTGGATATCTGCAGACTAGTTACTGAGCTGGTAGAATGAGTCATTGGTCTTATTGTTTATTGTTCATTGAAATACTTTTCTTACTAGGAGATCTTATTTCCTTGTAAAACAAAAAGCCCTGAAAAAATTATAATATTAATTATTCATTTTATTAATATAAACATTTAGAGATTTATTTATTTATTTATTTTTTATTGCCCAGCCAGCTTGGGTCAATGGTTGAGCATAGACCTCTGAACCAGGAGATCAGGGTTCGATTCCCAATTATGGCACTTGCCCAGGTTACAGGCTGGATCCCCTGTGGGAGGTGTGCAGGAAGCAGTGATCGATGTTTCCCTTTCATCATTGATGTTTCTATCTATCCCTCCCTCTCCCTTCCTCTCTCTCTAAAAAAAATCAATAAAATAAAACATTTTTAAAAAGAATATCTAAAATCCTTAAAAATAAATCTTTAAAAACTACAATTTCTTTTTATCTCATTACCCTTACTGAATTTGATGATAAAGTATTTTAAACTAGTTTTTATTTAGGCCAATTCCCTCTTTATTGAGGGGTAACATACAACAGGAATGTACATATTTTAAGTGTAGAGCTTGATAAAACTTCACAGCTGTTTATAGATTCATGCAACTGGTGTACAGATTAAAAAACAGAATATTATTGACCACCTTAAAAGGGCTAATTTTAAAATATAAAACAATCACCGATTTAGATAAACTTGAGAGACTTAGGTCTTGGATCTTTTAATTTTTATTACCAACTTCATGTGTCACCTTAGGCAAGTTATTCTATCTTTCTGGGGTCTGTACCTCATCTTTAAATTGAGGGGCTGAGATTGGATGTTTTATTATGGTTCTAATTCTGTAAAAGGGCAAAAAGAGGGAATGGTGATACAAATGCACTATAAAAGGTTAGAGGTAGTAGGCTGAGAAGACAGTTTAATTTAAAAAGGGAGATTAATTTTTTTTCTTTTTCTTTGTTTTTCAGGTTATATTTCACACTATGTGCTGACTGTATCTACAGAAACTATTAAAAAAAAAGATAAACTTTTTTCAAAGATTTTGATTCCAGTGGAATCTTTGCTTTAGATATTGTGCGTGTGTGTGTGTGTGTGTGTGTGTGTGTGTGTGTTAGTGAATTGCAACTCCAGAAGCAATGCCTGTACAAGCTCCACAGTGGACGGATTTCCTTTCCTGCCCGATTTGCACTCAGACTTTCGATGAAACAATTCGAAAGCCCATCAGTTTGGGTTGTGGCCATACTGTCTGCAAGATGTGCCTGAATAAACTGCACCGGAAGGCTTGCCCATTTGACCAGACCACTATCAATACCGACATTGAGCTCCTTCCCGTGAACTCCGCGTTGCTTCAGCTAGTGGGTGCTCAGGTATGATGGGTGACCTACTATACTTTTTAATTTCTGAGTGTGTTTTCCTCCCGAGGCAAACTTGTTGAATTAAAACTGGGCAACATTGCCCTCTATTTAAATAGATAAAATTCTGTTCAGTACTGTGCCAATCCTTTATTTCATTCTGTTAGGAGACTCCCAATCAACACATGGTAGCCCAGTGTTTCTCAGTCATATATGGTAACAGTGTTTTAATCTGGTGGTCCAACTTTCTCAACAAATTTAGCAATTCAGTCCTTACTCCTTGAGGATGTGGAGTAATAGAAACTTCTTTATTGCTGGTGGGAATGCAAAAATGGTGCAGCCACTTTGGAAGATATTGTATCATTCTATGTTCTATTTATATGAAATGTCCACCTAAGAAGTGACAAGGACCTCTTATATTGAGGAAAATATTATTCACAAAACCATTGCATTTTACTTAATAAGAAAAGTGAAGCTGCTTCAGACAGTTTTACTTAGTAGATATTAATCAAAATGAAAGAAGAAGAAGGGGACAAGAAACTGTAGCCACAGCGTTTGGGAACCAATTATCTAGGGTAGGAGCAAATATCCCTAGATAACCATAAGTTTAGTGTGGTAATTCTGAAAGTAATACTTGGAAAGTTTTATGTCAGTATTCTTAAATTCAAGATCAGGGGTATCTTCAGCAGGCTTCATAAAGTCATGGGAGGCAGGGTTTTGAAAGCTAGATATGATTCACTTAAATAACCCCTCACTAGATTAATTTACATAATGTCCAAAGTACCCATCTGTTTACCGTAAATTTTCAGAATAAATATACTGAAATTTTGGATTTAACCCCACTCAGACCTTCCTAAAGGCTGCAGAAAGTAGAGAAGGTTAATATGTATGTTGAAGGTAAAAAGAACAGTTCTTATTCAAAAGGAAAACTTAATTACATACTTGTTTCTATGTCATCAACAATACTATAAAATATTTGTCCAAAAGGAAAGTGCAGCTTTTTCTTTTCTTCCTATACTTAATTTTTTTATTTCACAATCATTTTTTTTTTCTTTTGAAAATTCCAGAGTGACATTTTGGGAACATTTTAAAAATAGACTTATTGGCCCTGGCTGGCATGGCTCAGTTGATTGAGTGTCATCCCATGCATGGAGAGATCACTGGTTCCTTTCCTGGTCAGGGCACATGCCCAGATTGCAGGCTCAGTCCCCAATAGAGGGCGTGCAGGAGGCAGATTTCTTTTCATAAAGATATCTAAGGTGAACTGATTTTTTCCCCTACAAAAATGAATAAGTCATTCTCATATCTTAACTGAAACAGCTAATGTTTGTGAAATTTGAGGGTAGCATCATATGCATCTTAATACATAATATCCACTATTTTAACACTAAAAGTTCCATTTAAAAACTGTTAGAGCCTTGCCCGGTGTTTCTCAGTGGTGAGAGTGTTGGCCCTGGCACCAGGAGGTCAGAGGTTTGATTCCTGGTCCAGGGCATGAACCTTGATTGCAGATTCGATCCCTGGCCCTGGTTGGAACATGTGTGGGGGGCAACCAAACGATGTGTCTCTCTCACATCAATGTTGCTCTCGCCCTCTCTCCCTCTTCAGGAGAAGAATAACAACAAAAAAGAAAAGTTAGAGCTAATAAATTAACCAAAGTTGCAGTTAAAACGTCAACATGCAAAAATTAATTGCTTATCTATATTAACAATGAACAAACCAAAAGGAAATTTTAAAAAGCAATTCCAGCCCAGGCTCGTTCTGCTCAGTAACTGAACATAGGCCTGTGAACCACGAGGTCTTCTATTCCCGGTCCAGGCACATGCAGGGCACAGGTTTCGGGCTCAGTCCCCAATAGGTGGTGTGCAGGAGGTAGCCGATAAATGATTCTCTCATCATTGATATTTCTATCCCTTTCTCTCTGAAGTCAATAAAAATATTTTTTCAAAAAACACATGTAAGATAGCGTCAAAAAGAATAAAATAACTAGGAGTAATTTTAGCAAAGGTGGTGAAAAACTTGTACTCTGAAAACTACAAAACTTTGCTGAAATTTAAAAAGATATAAATAAAGGGAAAGATATGTGCTCATGGATAGGCAGACTTTGTATTATTAACATAACAATCTACTTAAAGAAATCTACAGGTTTAGTGTAAGCACTATCAAAATTTCATCCTAAAATTTATATGGAATCACAAGGGCCTCAAATAGCCAAACAATCTTGGGGGGGGGAGACAAAAAAGAAGCACACTTTCTGATTTTGAAACTGCAAAACTAAAGTGATCAAGAGAGTATGGTACTGGCAGAGACATATTTTGGTCCTGGTAATAGAATAGAGTTCAGAAATAAACCCAATGTACAGTCAGATGATTTTTTTTTTTAACAAGGTTGCCAAAGTCATTCAATGGGAAAAGAACAGTTTTTCCGACAAAATCATCTGAAAAAACTTTATATCCAAATGTAAAAGAATGAATTGGACCTCTACCTTACTTCATGTACAAAAATTGACTCAAAGTGGAACAAAGGGTAAATGTAGGAGTTAAAATGACAAAACTTTTAAAAAAATATATCTTATTGATTTTTTACAGAGAGGAAGGGAGAGGGATAGAGAGAGAACCATCTGCCAGCTGCCTCCTGCACACCCCCCACTGGGGATATGCCCGCAACCAAGGTACATGCCCTTGACCAGAATCGAACCCAGGACCCTTCAGTCCACAGACTGACGCTCTATCCACTGAGCCAAACCGGTTTCGGCTAATGACAAAACTCTTAGAAGAAAAATATAGGCCTAGCAATATATATATATATATATATATATATATATATATATATATATATATATATAACCTTGGAGTAGGCAGTGATTTTTTTAAGATATGACACTCAGGAGCACAAGACCAAAAAAAATTAACTAAATTAAAATTTAAAACTTTGTGCTTCAAAGGACATTGTCAAGAGAGTGAGAAAAATAATTGTAACTCATATCTGGTAAGAAACTTGCATCTAGAATATGCAAAGAACTCTTACAGCTTATTAACAGATACTTCATCAAAAAAGATATACAGATGGCATCTGAGCAAATAATAAATGAGCTCAGCAATTTGTCATTTGGAATTACAAATTAAAACACTGAGACACTCTACACACCAATTAGAATGCCTAAAATCCAAAACACAACACCAAATGCTGGTGAGGATGTGGAGTAACAGAAACTCCTTTATTGCTGGTGGGAATGCAAAAATGGTGCAGCCACTTTGGAAGCTATTGTATCATTCTATGTTCTATTTATATGAAATGTCCAAAATAGGCAAATTTATAGAGACAGAGAATAAGTTAGTTTTTTGGACTGGGGTAGGAGTGGAAAGAAATACAAGAGGAATACGAAGTTCTGCCGAAACTGGTTTGGCACAGTGAATAGAGCGTCGGCCTGCAGACTGAAAGATCCCAGGTTCGATTCCGGTCAAGGGCATGTACCTTGGTTGCGGGCACATCCCCAGTAGGGGGTGTGCAAGAGGCAGCTAATGGATGTTTCTCTATTATCGATGTTTCTAACTCTATCCCTCTCTCTTCCTCTCTGTAAAAAAAATCAATAAAATTTAAAAAAATATATGAAGTTCTTTAAGAATTCAGTAAATTTAATGGGAGTTTTGATATTACTGGTGTTAAATGGCAGTGCATAAAACATACTAAAAAAGCACTTGTTTAATTGATTAGTAAGCACTGACGCAGACCTCTTCTGATCTCTAGGTCCCTGAGCAGCAGCCCGTTACATTGTGTAGTGGGGTTGAAGATACAAAGCATTATGACGAAGCCAGGAAATGTGTAGAAGAGTTAGCATTGTACCTGAAACCACTCAGCAGCGCTAGAGGTAAGTCGGGTGCAGTTAGTAATGCTAAGCACATGTTTATTAAAAATACTTTTATTACCTTAAAAATTGTGGGCTGTAAATGAATGTTAATGAAATTTATTTAGTGTGAATCAAACTCACTAGTGCTAAATAATATTATTACAAATCTTATCAAACAAAGTAGTGAATTGAGAGTTTATGTGATGTTGGAAACATTTGAATGAGTTACAGAAATAAGTATAAGTATAAATGCAATAATGGTTTCAGAAGGGCTTGCTATCATTTGGCAAGTCTGAACTGTCCTCCTTCTAGTCAGTTTTATATGTTGTGCTATAGGGAAGTTAATAAAATTGGAAGTTGCCATTACTATCTTGCCATTACAGCTTGTTATTTCACTATGAAATAATATGTCAGAACTGTTATGACCTCCAGATTTGGGTCTTAAACTAATTATTATTGTCCTGCCTTTTCATCTTTATTTCTCCATGATTAAAATGAATAATGGTATATTTAATGTCATTAATTTTGTATTTGCATGAGGTAAAAGCTTTTGTTGTATACTTTTAAAAATGCTTCACTTAAAAATATGCTTCACTTGCATAATTCTATTATTCATTTTAAATATTCTAGTAGAACCCATAAGTCAGTCACCCATCTGAGGACGTTTTTCTGAACTCTCTAGAATTACATTGTAAACCTAGAAATAATTTTTTACTCTATTTGAAGGAGTGGGTCTGAATAGCACTACTCAGAGTGTTCTGAGTCGCCCAATGCAAAGGAAGCTGGTGACTCTGGTCCACTGCCAACTAGTGGAAGAAGAAGGCAGGATTCGTGCCATGCGAGCAGCTCGATCTTTAGGTGAACGAACAGTTACAGAGCTCATTCTCCAGCACCAGAATCCTCAGCAACTCTCTTCTAATCTTTGGGCAGCAGTGAGGGCTCGGGGCTGCCAGTTCCTTGGACCAGGTATAGAATTAAATTCATACATACCACACTAGTAATTCTCAAAGTATGGTCTGGGGACTATAAATATATACAACGGCTAGTTCATTGCAAATTCTGTTGTTATCAAGCAGTATTCTACTTGATAACTATGACTTGGGTGATTCCATGTCAGTTTTTCAGAGCACTTAACTTTTCCCTTAATGCCAAAGGTTTATTCATTTTGGTAGACATTTATCTTGAATGTATTGACTTTTTATTTCTTTTGTAAATAAAATGTAATACAAAAAGCCCAAAAGGTTAAAAAGCGTAACTGTCTATCATTGTGTTGTCTATTTAACTGATACCTGTGAAAATTATTGAGTATTGCCCTTTTAATAAGTGAATTTATCTTATCCCTGCACATGATAAATTTTGATTTTGCCCAACTTTTCCTAGCAATGCAGGAGGAAGCTCTAAAGTTGGTTCTCCTGGCTTTAGAAGATGGTTCTGCTTTGTCAAGAAAAGTATTGGTTCTCTTTGTGGTGCAAAGGTTAGAGCCACGGTTCCCTCAAGCCTCTAAAACTAGCATTGGGCATGTTGTCCAGCTCCTGTATAGAGCCTCCTGTTTCAAGGTATGAACCTCTATTACGTTTCAGCTTAAAGAAAACATTGTCTGTTCCCTAAACAATTAATAAAACTTTTAGTTTAATAAAGTTGCCTGAGTCTTTTCAGAAAATTCAGCAATTTTTCTTTTAGAGAATATAGATGGCATCCTATTAAACTTAAATCTTTTTATATTAAATTTGTTTGTTAGATATTGAACATAGATCAAACCGAGGCTTATAGATTTTTCTATTTGGAGAGACTAGTAAGCTGGGTCAGGTTTCTGCCCAGACTACAAGGAGAATTGGTCTGGATGGAGAGTCGTTGAAGCAGGAAATAAGTTGTACTTGGCTCTTTGTTCTGATATCATTCCAGGGATGTTGACATCTATAAAAGGGAAAATGTTTTATATCGCAGAATGGTGTGCTCCATTTTAACCTTGCTGTTGTTACTATTAGAAATTTGTTTGTTACATTAAAAATTATCTGTTATGCCTAGCCAGTGTGGCTCGGTTGGTTGGCTATTGTCCCTTGCACCAGGAAGTCACTGGTTGATTCCAGGTCAGGGCACATTCCCGGGTTTCAGGCTCGATCTCCAGTAGGGGGTGTGCAGGAGACAGCTGATCGGTGTTTCTCTTTCATCGATGTTTCTATCTATTTCTCCTTCTCCCTTCCTCTCTCTGAAATCACTAAAAACATTTTTTTAAGAAAATTATCTGTTATCCATAGATGCTCTTATAAAGAATAAGCCCATTTTGTTCCTTACCTGACTCACAATGAGATTGTGTGTGTCTTATTAGGTCACCAAACGGGATGAAGACTCCTCTTTGATGCAACTAAAAGAAGAATTCAGGACCTATGAAGCTCTGCGGCGAGAGCATGACTCCCAGATAGTTCAGATTGCTATGGAAGCAGGCTTACGAATCGCACCAGACCAGTGGTCCTCTTTGCTGTATGGAGACCAGTCTCACAAATCTCACATGCAGTCCATTATTGACAAGGTAGACCCTTTTGTTGTTCCTTACTTCTTGCAGTAATCCTGGAATTTTGTTGATTCATTTAAATTGAGGTATAATTGACATTTTTCATATAATATTTGATTAATGTTTTAATGCTTTTTCCAGCATGCATTTGCTGATTCTTTGAGAAGCTGGCATTTCTTTTATATCATTCTCTCTCTACCTACTTTTACTGTTCTCTGAGTTTTGTTCACTGTGTTAGTTAAACCCATTTCCTAAGTGCCTTTATTGTCTGCCTGTAGCAGCCATTTAATGTTCTGGAAGATGTACACACTGAGGCTTCATATCATTCTCAACAGAAAATTTTCACCATCCATTAGAGTTTTATCAACCATTCTAAGTTTTATCAGATTTCCAGTAAACTTATTTTTACTTTCTGTTGTTTGTTATGATGATGAAAAGATCAGTAGAGTTCACATTTCTGACTCTAAGAGCTAATTTTAATTAAAACTGGATATACTAAAAAAAAAAAAAAAAACTTGGAACATACCATAAATGTGTTGTAATTCAATATGAAATATATGAAAGTGCTATAAAAACACCTTGTAAATATATTATTTTCAATAATAGTATTTAATTTAATTTTTACTATTTTACCTTATATACTTATAACCATAGGGATGATATACCTAGAGTTACTAACTGTTAACTGGGAGAAATAAGGTCAAGATGTTGCCCAAATATTTAACACTTAATGGGAGCTTACTATGTGCCTGGTGGTTTAAATAGTTCATTTAGTCTTCAACAGCCCACTGTCATCCCTTTCTACAGAGATAGAGAGGTTAAATACATTTCTCCAGTGACAGATCTAGATTTGAACTAGGTTATTCTGACTCTAGAACCCATGTTCTTAATCACTAGCCTCTTTCTAGGCTACTCTGCTTTTCTCTGTCTCTTTCTTTCTCCTGTTCCCCAAAATAGAATTCTTTGAATGAGTACAATATTGATGTTAAAGGAGAATTGGGAAATGTGTTGTATAAATACAAAATTGGTACAAAATTTCCAATATAATATATATTACTTCTTTTGTCTTACACGTCTTTCCTAGATACCTTTTTTTTTGTTGTTTGCCCTCACATAAGGATATTTTCCCATTGATTTTTAGAGAGAGTGGAAGAGAGGGAGGAGGGAGAGAGGAAGAGGAAAACATCCATGTGAGAGAGACACATGGATTGGTTGCCTCCTGCTTGTGCCCTGACTAGGACTAGGGATCAAACCTGAAGCCAAGATACGTGCCCTTGACCAGAATCAAACCCACAGCTCTTCAGTTCGCAGGCCAGTGCTGTATCCACTGAACCAAACTGGCTAGGGCCCCTAGATATCTTTAGCCAAACTTTACCTGCAACTTTTAGGTCTGAAATGATGTGACTGACTGATTATAGCATATTGAAATTTTCATAATGATAGTTTTTGTTGTTAATTCTCATCTGAGGATATTTTCCCCCCATTGATTTTTAGAGAGAGTCTAAAGATTATAGCCAGTGTCATGAGTTTGAGTTCAGTTTCATGGTTCTGTACTTTGTATAGCATTATTTCTAGACTATCCAAATTTCAATTATTTGGAAGGACCCCAAGAGCCAAACTGTAAGAGCATAAAAGAGTAATTCCAAACTGAGAATTGAGAGAGGTTTCACATGTAAGGAATGTGATAGCAAAGGGAAGCAAGGGCACAGTACATATCTGGCCAAAGCTTGGGATGTGTGGAAGGGTAAAATTAAATTTAATAAATTGCACAAATGATTGTGATATTGTAAATAATCTCCCCACCCCCAAAGGATTTTCTGGCCTTTGGAGAGTTAATATTTTTCTTTTTTTAAGTTGCAGACTCCAGCCTCTTTTGCACAAAGTGTCCAGGAACTAACAATTGCTCTCCAGCGAACTGGAGATCCAGCAAATTTGAACCGACTAAGACCCCATTTGGAGCTATTAGCAAACATTGACCCTAGTCCAGGTAAACCCAAGGAATGTTAATGGACTGTCCAATGTGTGACTCAGTGCTGCTAACTGAATCTTTTAATTATTTTTTGTTACCATTCTGAGAATGGCTATTGCAGATTACTTCTATGGTATTCAAGTTCTACCCCCATTTTTGTCTGTCTTTCTTATTATGCTGTTCATTTCACTGGCACAATAGATTATCTCTGAAATTCTTTGTTTCTTCTTTCTCTCATTGTCAAGTTGTGCTATATGTTACCATTCATCTTTTTTGACTAAAGATTTCTCATTTTTTCTAAATCATATGTCATTAGTTGTGTGTTTTAGATCCCAAGTATCTCTCTTATTTTCACCCCTTTTCCTGTTCTTTCTCGACCTGAAAATCACCCAACCTTCATTTTTTTCACCTAATACTTCATCTGAAATATTTTAGCTTTTATTCTATTGTTGTCCTTATATTTATTCCCACTACTGATATAAAACCCTCTTAACATTGACTAGTAACCTCCCAGTTTCTTATTCCAAAGGCTTCTTCTTAGTCCTTAAATTACTTACTGTCTTCAGCATTTGATAATGTTGACTACTTCCTTGATACAGAAACTCTTATAATAGCTTATAACTGTAGTCTTACGGTTTTCTTCTGACTTGTCTAAATGCTAGTTCTCTATTATTTTTACTGTTCTTCCCTCTCCTGCCCATCAAGGAGTTGGCTGGTTGTATTCTTGGAATTTCGTTTTTCTCTGCACTCTGTTGATGGTGGTCATTCATTCCCAGCATTAGGTATTATCTCTTTAAAGATAATTAGAGGCCCAGTGCATGAATTCGTGCACAGGTGAGGTCCCTCTGGATTGGGCCCTAGTTCATGCCCCAGCCTTGCAGCCCCACAGCCCCACCTGACACCCTGCCATGGCCTGACACCACCCCTTCACCTGTGGGGCAATCGATTGGGGTCAGGCCCCTGCCCCCCACCACCACTGGTTGCCACCTGCAGGGTGATTGGCAGGGCGATCAGGGCCCCCATTTGCACCTGCTATGGCCTGGCACCGCCCAGTCACCTGCTCCTCCATCCTGCCATGGTCCGGCTCTCTTCAGGGCCAGCAGTACCTCCACTGCCACCCAGTGCCAGTGCCACATCACTGATGCCTGCCATGTTCCACTCCACCCCATGGTGGTCAGTGCATGTTATAGCAAGTGGTCGAACTCCTGGTCGAATAATTTACATATTAGGCTTTTATTATATAGAATAGGCTCCCAAATATCTCTATCACTATTTTCTCTTTATTATTCCAGACTCTCTGAGATTCACCATCATCTCCTCATTTTGTTTTCACTCATTACCCTCTCTTCCTCCTATGTTCCCATTTTCTGTAAATGACCTTATTCTTTAGGTATGTGAGCTTAAAACTTGAATCTTTTGTGTTACTTCATATCTTTTTCTTTCACTTGCTCTGTATACCATTCCAGACAATGGGATCTATCTTTTCTTCTTTCACAATATCCCTTTATCCCATGCCCATTAATATTAATACGCCTTAGTGAGGCCTCAGTCCTTTTCCAAAGATTGAATGACGTCCATTCCACTTACTGCTACAAAATAAATCACATCTCTCATTTCTGCATCCATAAGCTTTCAGTGATACCCTATCGAATAAGGTTTTAAAATCCTGACTGTGACATTCAGAGCTCTAATTTTTATCAATCTACCTTTGTAGATTTACTATCAAAACTGCTTAATCAAACCAGATTAGATCCATTCCTAGAACACAGCAATCCACCACACACACTGATCATTCTGAGCAATCAAAAGAGCACTTTCACAAGCTCACCACTCCATCAACCCCAGCCTGTCTACCTGCATCTGTGCCAGTAGAATCTGTGTTCCTTACGTGAGCATGGATAAACTGTACTTGCACCTAAGGCCACCCTCTCTCCTCCTGTACTAACTTCATTTTGTCAAGGCTGTCTTCCAGACAGACTTGTTTCTTACCAGTTTTTCTTCTCTACTAGAGTATTTTTATCGCATACAAATATATAATTATTCCTCTCATTGTAACATACTTTTGACACCATTTGCCATCCACTCACCACTCTATTTCTCTATTTCTATCCTTTTTATATCACTCTCTTGAGCTCACTGTAGCCATTTATCTCTAC
Organism: Vespertilio murinus; assembly: GCA_963924515.1. NCBI lineage: Eukaryota > Metazoa > Chordata > Mammalia > Chiroptera > Vespertilionidae > Vespertilio > Vespertilio murinus. Next base: position 17,235,546 of record OZ004719.1, on the reverse strand, counting down.
CACTTAATTCAGTGTACTTTTGTCAAGGTTACAAGTGACTTCTACTTGGCTGACTCCATACATCAGTTCTTGATACTCAGTTATATTTTAACTATTAGCAGCATTTAACATTGTTGTTTACTTTACTTTTTGCAACACTTTTTTCACTTGAATTCAGGCCACTACTCTCCTAGTTTCCTTCTTTCTTTATAGGATCCTTTTTCTCAGCCTCTGTTGCTGGTTTCTCCTCCTTTTTGCTCTTAGCCTCTAATTTTTTGGAGTGCTTCTCAAGTTTAATCTTTGTTTCTCTTCTGTTTTCTATTTATACCTATTTCCTAGAATGTGCTTGAAATATTATTTAAAGTCTGAAGCCTACAGTTGTTTTGTTACAGATCTTAGCATTTCTGAAATTGGAAGGCATTTGAACAAGCAATGACATGTGATAACTTAATTAGCTATCTTTTTTTAAATTATGGGTCACATAAAATACTGGTTTGTGGTGTTATAGTTGATGGTATTTTAGGATCTATGAAACATATCTCCAGTCCACACCTTCTTCCAGAATTCTTTTTTATATCTACCTGCCTGCTCAATATCCAACCTCTCTATTTGACTATCAGATAGGAATTTCGAACTTAATTGGTTGAAAAGTGAGTTCCAAGCTTCCCCCATTCAGTTAGTGGTAATTCTGGTCTTCCATTTCCTCATTCTAAAGACCTTGGTGATATCGTCTTCAACTTAACCTTTCTTTCATAAGGTGCATCTGCTCCATCAGCATATCCTGTGAAATGCATTTAGAATCCACCTCATTATCACTTTCACTTCTACCACCCTTATCTCTCTTCATGGACTGTAGAATAGCCTTCTGATGTCTGTCTGGTTTAAGCGTAGGTGCCAAAGTGATTCTGTTACCCCTCTGCTCAAAATGCTTCAGGGCCTTCGTCAGTCAGTAAAAGCCAAAATCTTTTCCATGACTTACCAGGTTCCTAAGATCTGGTCTTCCTTTATCTTTCTCTTTGTCTTTCCTCTTTTCCATCCAACTTCTCTCTGGTTTCAGCTCCATATACAGGCCAGGCGTACTCTCACAGTGGCTTTGCACTGCCTTTTCCTTCTTCCCAGAATATTTTTCTCCTAGTGTATCAGCCTTTCTTTCAGGTCTTTGGTTAAATATAACCTTGTGAAGGACGCCTTCTCAGGCTACCATGTCTGAAATTTTACACATACCTGTACCCGTAACACTCCCCTCCTTTACTTACTCAGTTCATTATTATCAAAATACTTCGTGTTTTGGTTATTCATCTTACCTATTGTCTGGTTCCTCTCCTTGATTACAACGGTGATTTTTGTTTGGTTGCCACTGCTTCCCCAGCAATGAGAACAATCTCTAGTAATTAGAAGTTAAAAAAAGAAAAAAAAGAAAAAGGTTTTGTGTGACTATCTTCATCCTTTTGTTGTTAAAATTCCCTGTGCCCTTCAAAACCTAGTTTAGATTTAGACATTTTAAATCTTTCAGAATGTCTCCCAACAGAAGTCATATCTGCATCTGTGTTCTCATTTTATATTTCTTTTAAAGAATATTTCATACTAAGCCCTGTGGTTAATTTTTCCTTTATAAAATCTCAATGCTGGCTCTGGACAAATAACTTACTAAATGAAGAGGATGTATAATAGAGTTGCTTTATATATTAGCTCTTCTGTGGAACTTTAAAAATATTCTGTTTACCAATACTTGATTTATACAAAATTTCAAAATAGTCATTACAAATTAAGTTGCCTGTAGACAGTCCACAGTTGTTTTGTTTGGTATACACAGTGTTGGCCTGCAAATATTCCAATTTTTTTAGACACATAAAAATTGGGTAATTTTACATAAAAATCTCAAATTTCACCTTTCCCTGGGAAACTGATGTATATGGCAGGGCCAGCCTTGCATTTTCACATAACAACCATCAGCTAAGGTTTAATAGTAACCGTGACTTCAGATGTGAAACATACTTTCCATTTCAACACAGTTCCTGCCTTTTTCTGTTGTCATTTCCAAAATTAAGCATCTGTTGACAGTTGCCATTTATCATCTGGCCTACTTAATTCCCTTATGTTACCTTCCTTGTTCCTATAGCTATGTTAGTTTACTGCCCCAAATTTAGAAGAATATATCTGTTTCTTTACAATGATGTTTAGGAGAACAAGCTATTATTACCTGAAGCTTTAGTTGATTTCACTGAAGAGCTAACACATCTCCTCTATTAATTTAATATTGAGCAAAACATTGGATAACATTGTTTAAAAAAATTGATTTTCACTTGTGTAGATGCTCCTCCTCCTACTTGGGAACAGCTAGAGAATGGATTGGTTGCTGTGCGTACAGTGGTTCATGGGCTGGTTGATTACATCCAGAACCACAGCAAGAAAGGAGCGGATCAACAGCAGGTAAGAGACACAAGCCAGTGAAATAACATGAGCATTTTAAAGCTCTGACTGTAGAAACGATACAGTAAGCTAGTGTAGTTAGCAGCCAGTTTCCTGGATCAGCCTAGTAATTTTATGTCACAACATTGAATGAAATAATGTATCGGACTCACTGTTCACATTGGATATAGCAGCATTTGATTCTGCGCTAAAGTTTATTCAATTTAAATTATATTCTCTTTGGTTACTATTACATCTCTGTCGGACAACAGGTATCACTTTTTAGTGCTAATGCTACATCTCTCCAGTGCTATTCACACATTTGTAAATGCTTTTTCTATATTAGTATTTTAACATTTTCATTCATAATATCTGTTATGCCATTGGGTCAAATTTTCCACAAATATCTTAAAATGAAATTTATGTCACTAAAATATAATAGATCATGTGGGTAGAGTTTTTCATTTTACTCCCCAGAATTTTGTTTTGTTCTTAGGTTTTATGTTAGGTTTACTAGATCTTTTTCCCCCCCAATATATTTTATTGATATTTTACAGAGAGGAAGGGAGAGAGATAGAGAACTAGAAACGTCGATGAGAGAGAAACATCGACCAGCTGCCTCTTGCACACCCTGTAACCGGGGATGTGCCCGCAACCAATGTACATGCCCTTGACTGGAATCGAACCCGGGACCTTTCAGTCCGCAGACCGACGCTCTACCACTGAGTCAAACCAGTTTCGGCGGTTTACTAGATCTTTTATTCTTCAGTGATAAACTTGAGAAATTAAAACTTTGTTTTTAATTAATCTGCCTCAGGTAAATACTATCAGTGATGATTTACTATTCTTGTCTTCTTTGGGAGATAAATGCTAAAACTGTCCCAAGTAGAATAATATGGATATACTTATCATCGATTTAAGAACAGATCAGAGCTTTATGTTTTGATTCAGAAATAAAAGAAATTAAAACATTTTTAATTTCCTATTCCACTAGACATAAAGAATGTAACAAAAATAGTAAGAATAACCTTAAAATTCTGCCAGTAGGTGATAAAATACATTATCATTTTGCTTAGTACTGTATTTGATATTAACTCCCAGATCTATTGTCCTGCTTTATCACTGAGTTGTAAATAATGTTTCTTTTATACCTTTGAAGATATGTTAAGTCTTTGATATAATCTATATGTCAAGAATTGGTTACAAAATATTTTTTCAGTTATAGGGCCTATTGTAGATTTTGTGGTACGTTGTAAAGAAGCAGAATTATAAGTATACTATCCTACACATTGTTACAAGCAAATATTAGAACACAGTTTAAGCATTTGAAAGTCCTAATCTCTAATGGTTTAGGACAGTGGTCTGCAAACTGCCACTCGCGAGCCTCATGCCGCTCTTTGGCCCCTTGAGTGTTCTAAGGCCACTTCTTCAAAATAGACTTGTCCAGGCCAAAAACCGACTTCTGCGCACGGGCCACGAAGTTTCAGTTGCACTGTACATGCGCACCCGCACGTGGTATTTTGTGGAAAAGCCACACTTAAGAGGTCAAAGAGCCGCATGTGGCTCATAAGCCGCGGTTTGTCAACCACTGAGTTAGGACTTTCATTACAAACCTAGAAAGAAGATCATAGTGCCTCCTTGAGACTTTATCAAGAATTTATGTAGTGGGGGAGGGGGAAGAATTTATGTGATGGTGCATGTTTGAGAACATATCAGAAAATTTGGCTACATTCTTTTTAATTAACTTACTTATTTTGGGACAAAATGATTTTCCAGCACTTTTGCTCATGATAGGCTAAGTGTGTGAATCAATCTGAATTGTTTATCTAGATTACCAAGATCCTAAAATGGCAGCGAAAAATTTCCATCTGTTTTTAATGTATAATGTTTCAATTTTGGTCTTAGCCTCCACAGCATAGCAAATATAAGACATACATGTGTCGAGATATGAAGCAGAGAGGAGGATGCCCTCGTGGGGCCAGCTGTACATTTGCACACTCCCAGGAGGAACTGGAAAAGTAAGTGAGAAAGGCATTAGATTCAGCCTTCTAATAGGTAAGGTTGAATTATTAAGTAGAATAACTTTCTGTCATCAAGAAATACAAGAGGAGTAGATGCATTCTCTTTAATAAATAGGAAATGTTTAGAAAGTAATGAAGAATTTAAAAAAAAACTGAATCAATTTTTTCAGCTTTCTTTATATCATGTCTGAAAATGGCTAACTGCAAAGGTAGCACAATATTAGTTACTAAGGTTAGAGAAATATCTTGGGTCATATCCAAAGATTCCAAAAGGCATTTGAATAAAACACAATGTCCATAACAGATCAAAATCCCTTATCAGGACAATAATAACATATACAAAAGCCAGCATGAGAGCATCGTACTTGATTAGTATAATTAATTATAACTAATTAGATGTAGTCTCATTTAAATTAAGAGTAAAGCAAAATTTTTGACTAGCAAGACTGTTACTTAATGTTCTAGAAGTAGTAACAAATGTATGTAAGAGTAAAATAGACTTAAAATGATTATATGGAGCAATTCAAGAAAACTACTGGAGCTAAAGAAGCGAGTGTAGTAGGGTGGTAATTCAGAAAAAATTTTAAATAAGATAAATGAAAGAATACTATATTTTTAGGTAAGACTGGGCATTATAAAGATTTTATTGTCTTTTAAAAGTAATATGCAAATAGCCAAGAAAATTCTAAAAAAAGGAACTAAATCAGTAACTATTAGCCAGTATTATGAGCTAAAATGAATATAAATGCTATGTTGTGAGCATAGAAATAGATAAATCAATGAAATATAATAGAAAATCTAGAAGGAGTTCCAGATACATGGGCATATCTGCCAGAGGAGGCATTTTATATCAATAATAAAAAAGATGATGAAATAACTGCTATCCTTTTAGAAAAATAATTACAGCTGGCTCTTATCTTTATACCAAAATGAACTACAAATGTATCCCAGATTTAAATATTTAAGAAGGAAACCACAGAGTACTTAGAGATTTTGGTTATTGTTACATAATTTTATAGGGATTCTGGAAGCATGACAACCTAGCCTCCATAAAGAAGATGATTTATAAATTTGATTATATGAAAAGTAAAACTAAGATAAGTCCTAAACACTACAATTGAAAGAAAAAAGATTAGTGGGAAAATTATGTACAAAAGCTGATAATCCTTAACCTAGAATGAACTCCTATAAATCTGTAAGAACGAAAACCAGTGGAAAGGTGGAATATGAATACTCATTGCCAATAAACATGTGAAACTCTGTTTAACTTCACTAATTGCTAAAGAATGCAAATAAAAACAAAATTTGGTATTTTTGAACTATCAATTAACAAAGATTGATACTATCCAGTGTTTGATGACATTGAAAAAAGACTTTATCAGTAGGAGCAATAAATAATACCGTAGTTTTGGAGCATTAAAACAGTTTCTAATGTGCATATATGAGACTTAGCAAGTCTGCTTCCGGTTACTCACACAAGAGTGAAAATACATGTATATAATTATCCATTACTACAGTGTTTTACCAGCAAAAAAAGTTAGGAATAACTTAAAATGTACTGACTTAAAAGATAGCCAGGATTATAAAGTGGAGAGAAAAATTACTAAGAGTCATATATGACCCTATTTCTGTAATAGATACATATAAATATTTCTGTAAGCAGTACATATGAATATTAAGGCAGGATATGGAGAGGAAATCTGTATAATTATATACCAAATTGTTATCAGTGGTTACCTCTGATGTTAGATGTTTTTCCCCCCCAGAAATTTGTCAAATATGGGAAACATTTGAAAAAATAGCATTACTCTGTTAGGGGTTTGAGTTTGAAATTTCTAAAAATGCACTAAATAGTTGTGAATAGATTTGCTTTCATTGTTAATGACCAAAGATACTGGAGTTTGATGACTTAATTTTTTTCCTGTGGTTAGATTTAGAATCTACAAGCCTTTTATACCATAGCATCTGTTTTAAATTTAGGCATTATTCTACATGATTTCCATTAACCCAATTTTGAAATAATTTCAGTTCTGCATAGGCACATTATAATCAGCATCAGATCTGATATAAATTATAATCCTTGATTATTTAAATAATTTAATGGAATAAATAGTAAATTTTTCTCAGTGCACACTGGCCTTTTGTTTTATTCTTAATTTATAATATAGGCTCACTATCCCAAAGCATTTGAGGAGCATCTAAGATAAAATTTTTCAGAACACTGTCCTTTAAAGCTTTTTTTACCCTCTCCTCCAATAAGTTTTAGAAATAGAAATTTCAATGAAAATAAGTTATATTAATATAAATATTAATTAGCATAATTTTCTTAAAATTTTTAAAATTAATTTCAGAGAGGAAGGGAGAGGAAGAGATAGAAACATCAATAATGAGAGAGAATCATTGATTGGCTGCCTCTTGCATACCCTCCTACTGGGAATTGAGCCCATAATCCAGACATGTGCCCTGACTGGGAATCGAACCACCACCTCCTAGTTCAGTGGTCTGTTGACTAATGAGTTTGCCTACCACTGGTAGAGTAAACGTTACCATTGTAGTTGGAAGCTGTGAGGATTAGGCAATTGTGGCATAATGTGCAAAGAGGTAAAGGGTAGTATATGACAGTGGTCGGCAAACTCATTAGTTAACAGAGCCACAGTTTGCCGACCACTGTCCTAGTTCATAGGTAGACACTCAACCACTGACCCACACTAGCTAGGCTTAATTAGCATGATTTGTAATGTGCAAATATTATGAGGAATTTTATACTCAATCAGTGTGTCTTGCTTGAGCTTTTATACAGGCCTATAATTTTCTTTCTTTGTATTGTCTTTGTCTGGTTTTTGGAATTAGGATAATATTGGCCTCATAAAATGAGCTTGGATATATCCACACATGCACAGTCTCAAGTTCATAGCTAAATCCAATATTTGAAGAGAATTTCTAGAAAACAATGTGCTTAGAATCTTTTAACTTTTGTATCTGTTTCTTAAATGCATTTGTGTTCTTGGTTTTGCTTTTGTAATTTTGATGTTGGTATGTTGCTTTTCTCTTTACATAGATTTCGTAAAATGAACAAACGCTTGGGTCCCAGAAGACCCCTGAGTGCCTCTATGGGTCAGCTTAACGAGGTGGGCCTGCCTTCGGCAGCTATCCTTCCTGACGAAGGTGCGGTGGATCTGCCCAGCAGAAAACCCCCTGCTCTGCCCAACGGGATTGTGTCCGCAGGGAACACAGTGACGCAGCTGATTCCCCGAGGAACAGACCCCAGCTACGATTCTACTCTGAAACCAGTAAAGATGGATCCTCTGAGCAGCAGTGCCCCTGGATCCCCTCCTGACCTGTACGTCATTTTCCTAACTTACATTTTAAATTTTCTTCTTCATAAATAATGAAGTAGAGGAAAAGAAGAATAATCAGGTTTAAAACTAAATTTTTGGCCATTTTGTTGTTTTTTATATTTCTTATGTTAATTGATTTTTAAGAAAGCATAGGTGAAATAAGATCAAATTTTATACATTTTGTAAAAGGTATGACTATCGGAAGAAAACACTTTCCCAATTTTGTGGCAATTCTTTTTTACATTTAACTATTTATGTACATTTCAAGACCTTAAGCTTGACTTGCAGAACTTTATTCCCATAGGCTAGAAACTGTCCCCAAGAGTATTCCACATCCTGTACCTCCAAGGGGGCCATCAGACCTGCCTCCTATGCCTGTCACTAAGCCAGTGCAGATGGTGCCGCGGGGTTCGCAGTTATATCCCGCCCAGCAGGCAGACGTGTACTATCAGGACCCTCGAGGAGCCGCTCCACCATTTGAACCAGCACCTTATCCGCAGGGTAATGATCTTTCCTTTATTGCGCTCACTTTTCTTAGGAGTTGTGGGAACCATTCCAGGTAAGAATGATTGTATTTGCAGTAGCCTCTTTAAGATAAGTGTGTTTTTTAATACTTGGGGGGAAAACAGATTTTATGATCAGCTAAAGAGTATAAAATAGGTGAAGTAATAAAGCTATAAAAGAGAATTGCCTTAACTACTAAAAGCAGTTGTATGTTAAATATGTTCATACACAGGGGTTGGAAAAAGTAGGTTTACAGTCATTCTACAGACAAATATATGATTAATAAATAATAATATACGCATAAAGTGTGTTGTGTATACTCACAACTGTATACCTATTTTTGCCCAACCCTATATTTATGGAAATAACTAGTCACCAAGTTAACAATGGAAATTTGCTAAGGTAATATATATTATCCTGACCAAATTTTCTTCAAACATGAAAAAAAAATTATTATTACAATGCATATAAATTAAATACACACAATATATTTTTCTTCCTTTCAGTTATCGACTATTTTTCTGGGTCCTGTAGTGTATATGAAAAAGGCAGCATACATGCCCTAGCTGGTTTGATTCTGGATAGAGCATTGGCCTTTGGACTGGAGGGTCCCAGTTTCAATTTTGGTCAAGGGTACATGTCTGGGTTGCAGGCTCGGTCCCTGGTAGGGGGCATGCAGGAGGCAGCCGATCCATGACTCTCATCATTGTTGTTTCTATCTCTCTCCCTCGCTCTTCCTCCATGAAAGCAATAAAAATATATTTTTAAAAAATTTTTAAGAAAAAGGCAGCATACGTATAGCGAGATTGTAGTATAGAATCAATGTTAGTTAAGAATAGAAAACTGTGACCAACCTGTGAACCAGGGGGTCTCAATTCGATTCCTGGTCAGGGCATATGCCCAGCTTGCCGGCTCAATCCCCAGAGTGGGGCGTGCAGGAGGCAGCTGATCAATGATTCTCTCTCTTCATTGATGTTTCTATCTCTTTCTCCCTCTTCCTTCCTTTCTTAAATCAATAAAAATATTTAAAAAATTAAAAAATAGAAAACTGTGTCCGGCTGGTGTAACCCAGTGGTTGAGCATCAGGTTGAACCAGGAAGTCACCAGTTCAATTTCGGGTTTCAGACTCGATCCCGTGTATATTTATGTTTCCCAATAAATATAATAGTTATGTTTACACTGTACTATAGTCTATTGATATGTGCAATAGCATTATGTCAAAATATGCATACCTTTATTTAAAAAAAACTATTGGTGCCAAAGCTGGTTTGGCTCAATGTATTAGAGCAGTGTTTCCCAAAGTGTGGTATGCATACCCCCAGGGGTATGGGAAGAGTTTGGTGGGGGTACGTGTTGCACCGGAGTTTGGTGGGGATATGAACTGCACCGTGCTTAGCTGTGCCTAATTCTATGTTCTCACAAGACAGTCTTGTGAGGTGTGAGATGGTCCGTTGTGCAAATAAATGTTTTTATAATATAACTTTTATTTATATTTTATTATGGATAATTTTATTTTTTGTTTATTATTATTATGTGTATGTACCAAAAAATAAAAAATAAATATATTTTGATTGTTAATTAAAATACATCCATTTTGTTTTTTGATGAGGGGTACTCAGCGTTACGAAAATTATAGAAGGGGTACACATATGTCAAAAGTTTGGGAAACACTGGATTAGAACATCGTCTTGCGGAATGAAAGGTCCGAGATTCGATTCTGGTCAAGGGCATGTACCTTGGTTGCAGGCACATCCCCAGTAGATGGTGTGCAAGAGGCAGCTGATTGATGTTTCTAACTATTCCTCTCCCTTCCTCTGTAAAAAATCAATAAAATATATTAACAAACAAACAAACTATTGGTAAAATGCTGCCCCCATTATCTGGCCTATTGGAAAAATGGCACTGATAGACTTGCTCTTCCTTCAATTTGTAAATAGTATAGTGCTATTATTTTTTTTAAAACAGCATATTCTGTGTGTTTTGTTTTTTATTTAAACTTTTTTAGTAGTGCTTTTATTTTTAAATGGGGATAGATTAAAGGTATTTTCCATTGCCTTTTCCCAAGACTGTCTCAATTATGAATCAGAATTACCTTCTCTATTTTCTAAAGGATAGTTTTAAATTGGTTCAGCTTTATTAATATATATGAAAATATGATAAAAATTGGTTTGTATTTTTCTTTTGACCATCCATCGTTGGAAAAACCCAACTACCTTTGTTGAAGTGACCTTAAATACAGTGTACCAGTTAGGGTTCAATAGTTAGCAGAAAGAGGTTCAATACATGAAGTTAGGTGTTTATAAAATAAATGGAAAGTGCTGGAAAAGCAGGTTTAAGATAGGCCTGCAGGAATAAGTCCCAGAACTAGCTGCTGAAAGAACCTGTTTTAGTGAAGAAGCAGTAAAAATTGGAACCTTATATCCTTAACTGCTAGCTCTAGAATCACATCACTTGAGGCAAAAGTCTGGAAGTTGGGAAGCTGCTAGGTTTACACCAGATCTTCCAGCTAACATGGTGGCACATTCAGAACTCATGCAAATGAGTGACTTGTGCAACCTGAGCTTCAGGGAAAAGTAGTTTTTTGCTTTCCAATGTTTGCATTGTGTGAAGGCACATCTGAAAGACTGTCAAACAATTAGAGAGCCAACTTATAATTGTAGATTCTAAATTAGGTGGGTTTTTTTCAGGTCAATTGACACTTTTAAGGACATTTTTTAAATGTTATTTTTCATAAAGTTAACCTGAGTACATAGCAGAGGGAAAATATCTAAAGAAATGAGTTGATTGTTAATTATTTAGTGTTGAAATATTTTAATGGACAAAGTCTTACATAGAAAATTAGATTAGCTCATTGTTGCTCTGGTTGCTCTTCTGTGACATACAGGTGTGTACTACACTGCGCCACAGTGTGTGTCCCGCTTTGTCCGACCTCCACCAACTGCTCCTGAGCCCGGCCCTCCCTACTTGGATCATTACCCACCCTACCTCCAAGATCGTGTTGTAAACTCTCAATATGGCACACAGCCACAACAGTACCCACCTATGTACCCGCCACACTACGATGGCCGTCGAATATACCCTGCTCAATCTTATCCAAGAGAGGAAATCTTCCGAGATAGTCCTATACCCATTGAGATTCCACCTGCAGCAGTGCCATCCTATGTACCAGAATCCAGAGAAAGATATCAACAGGTGGAGGGTTACTATCCAGTGGCTCCTCATCCAACTCAGATCAGACCTTCGTACATCAGAGTATGCTGTATTTTTTTCTTATTACATAGATTTAATTTACTTATTGCTTAGAGTGACTGATTAAAAAAAAATAAAGCATGCCCTTATTTTTAATCTTGTCATAATTTGGGTAGGTTTTTGTTTTAAATTAAACTATTAAAGGGGGGGAAATCCCATCCCACTCTCACTAATAACCTTTCTTAGTTTCTGAACTTTAGATGGTTTTACTAATAATTCTAGATCTGTTTGGGAATTATGGCTTCTGACCAAAAAAAGAAACTTAAATTTGGCTCTTTGGGAAATCCTAAGAATTTGGGGGGCGGGGAGGGTAGATTTTGTTTTACTTTGTTTTAAATGTTGGTATTTCCAAATGTTAAATAAGCTACTGCTTACTTAAAATACTTGTTAAAATAAATAAATGTGTTCTGAAGTTCTTTTCAATTTTCACTAATGTTTGCATTTTCAGGAGCCTCCTTATAGCCGGCTTCCTCCTCCCCCCCAGCCTCACCCTAGTCTAGATGAGCTACATCGAAGACGCAAGGAAATAATGGCCCAACTAGAGGAAAGGAAGGTTATCTCTCCACCTCCTTTTGCGCCTTCACCAACATTGCCGCCTACCTTCCATCAAGAGGAAGTAAGCACATCATTTTTAGTCTTGGTTATCCATCTTTCCTTTATCAGTCATTTGACTTGTCCTGCCTAAGTAGTCTTTGCTTATTATTCTCAATTGTTATGAAACATTTTCCCATGTTTTCTTCTAAAAGATTTACCTTTATATTTCCCATTTAGATCTGCAATCTGTCCAGAATTGATTTTTGTATTCTAGTGTTTTAAGAGTCAAGATCCATTTTCCCCCCCAGAGGATATCTCATTGACCCAGTACAATTTAATAAAAAGGTCATCCTTTTCCCGGGGCCCTATAGTCAACATTTATCATGGTTGGGAGATTACCGTGTTTCCCCGAAAATAAGACATCCTCCGAAAATAAGACCTACTTAATGGAAACATAATACATCCCATGAAAATAAGACCTAGTGCATCTTTGGGAGCAAAAATTAATATAAGACACTGTCTTAATTTCGGGGAAACAGGGTAGATATGTTTCTGGACTCATAATCTGTTTAATTGATGTATTTCTGTGTACTTAGACCAACACCAACTCCTCAGTGTAGTTTTATAATACAACTTATTAATTGGTGATGTTTTTCAGTTTTATTGTTCTTCAAGGTTACCTTTGCTGTTCTTTGTCCTTGGACTTTCCAGGCACCTTTTGGAATCAGCATATTATTATCCACAAAAATATATGCTGCAATTTTTATTAGGGTTACATTGACTCTCTGGATCTGCACTGTCCAATAAATAACCACCAGTCACATATGACTACTGAGTGCAAAAAATGTGGCTAGTCCAAATTCACATGTGCTGTAAGCATAAAATGTACACTGGATCTGAAGATTTAGTACCCCCAAGAGTAAGATACTCATTGATATATTTCTATTAGTCACATATTAAAATGATAATACTTCAGATATAATAGTGTTAGTCTTATAAATATATTATTAAAATTAAAGTTTTTTTTATTTTTTAAATGTGGCTGTTAGAAAATTTTAAATTACATGTGTGAGCCTCATATTTTCATTAGACAGTGTTGCTTTAGATCCATTTGGAGAGAAGTGACATCTTTTCACTATTGAGTCTCCAAAAGCATGGTATTGCTTCCACTTACTTGAATCTTCTTAAATTTTTCTCAGTAATATAATTTTCAGTCTTTTAAAATATATTTTACTGCCAAAACCGGTTTGGCTCAATGGATAGAGCGTCGGCCTGGGGACTGAAAGGTCCCGGGTTCGATTCCGGTCAAGGGCACGTACCTTGGTTGCGGGCACATCCCCAATAGGAGGTGTGCAAGTGGCAGCTGATTGATGATTCTCTCTCATCGATGTTTCTAACTCTCTATCCCTCTCTCTTCCTCTCTGTAAAAAATCAATAAAAAATATTTTTGCAAAAATACGTTAGAACAAGAATAGCTATTCTGTCATCATATAATTTCAGATTTCATCTTGAGAAAACAAAATTATGCATCTTATTCTTTTCACTCCATTGATTCAACCTCAGGACCAGAAATTTTTCAAGATATGAATTATTACTGTTAAAGAGATTTCAGTAAAAAAGTTACCATATAGAACATTCAAAATAGTTTTAATGCTCTTGTTTACCTGATATGTTATTGAGGGGATGGTTAAGCAAAACTTGAGGGCTTGGTACATATTTGCTTATGTATTGACATGATCTAATGAGGAAGAGGATGATCAAACCTCAAAACTCTAGCTTGATTCCTTGAAAAACACAGAGATACTTCCTTTCTGACCTTCTGCTAACAAAATGTAAAAGCTAAACATCATTCTTCACTTGTTTTATATTCTATAAAAACTGTTGTAACAAATCAAATAACCACCATTACCTTGAAGATCCTATGTTGGCACTTATATTTTTAAACAGTGTTTTTCTAACTACTGAGTTTTGAAATTAACAGGCATGATGTTCCAAGAAATTCTTGCTTTTTCTGTGTTGTTATTCATAGACCCATTTCTTTTTTCTTCTTCTTTTTCCCCCTTTTCTTTAGTTATTGGATGAAGACTTGAAGATAGCTGGGAAATATAAAGGAAATGATTATAGCCAGTACTCTCCCTGGTCATGTGACACCATCGGCTCCTACATTGGAACCAAAGATGCAAAACCCAAAGATGCTGTGGCAGCAGGGAGTGTGGAAATGATGGTATGTGTAATAACTAAACCATAATTAATGTAAGCCAAGATAACCAAGTAAATTATCTCCCCGTATAGTACAGATACATAATTGAGCTTTGCTTAAGAGTTTCAGGCCATATACTATACTATGCAATTGAATTATTTAAAGTATACTTTTTTGTTTGTGTTTTTTTTTTTGGGGGGGGGGTAAATAAAAATATTAATACTTTCCTAGACAAAATAAGAGCATCTATTATATCTCTGTACAGCTGGCAGTTAACCCAACAACGGTTTAGAACCAAAATTAATTATTTTACATAATTAACCAAGTTCCTGGATTTCTTGTCCAGGAAATTATAACTCTTTCACAACTTTGAAGTTTAAACAACAAAGTGTAATCTAGTGAACAATATTAGTTTTTCAGTCAGATTTGGAGCTACTTAACCTCAAAGTGAGCTATGGTATACTGAAATGTTACACTTATGTTATTTTTATAAACAAAAATATAATGTTACACCACTGTATCCAAGCTTAAAATGTAACAGTATTTTATCTTAATTAGGTACTTCTTTATTAAAAAATAAAATTTCACAAAAGTAGTTAAATCCTCCTGTATATACTTGCCTAATCTCATGTTTCCCCTCCCTCCTTCCCTATAATTCAAGTTTATTCATTTTAACTGCTTTTATCTTATACCATTGGATAAATGAAATCCGACAGTAAATATATATATGAATTAATTTCTTTTTCTGGTGGCTGTTTAGGCTATTTTTTTTTTAATTTAGGCTACCCTTTAACTTTTACTATTATGTGCACAGCTAAATGAACATTTCTATGTATGTCTCCTTGTGCACATGCATGAAAATTAACCTTAGAGTGGTATTGCTGGGTTAAAAGGTTTGCCTTGACTATTCTTTAACATTTGCCCTTATTAACTGTAACAAAGGTTTCCTAGATTATTATATTGGCTTTCGTAGACAAGTATCTGTCTAGCTGGTTAAAAGAAAACCAATTCTCTTAATAGAAAAGGAAGACTTAGAAGCTAATGCCGCTATAAATGAGTAAAGTTATATTTACAGCATAAATATAATTAGATGCCAGAAGGAGGCAGGAAGGGGGGAAAGGAGATGGAAAGATAGACAGACAGACATTCAAAGAGATATAGAGGAAGAAGAAGCGAAAAATGAACCTTTTGTTTTTCTATGATGTGATTGGGGACACTTTTTTAAAAATATATATATTTTATTGATTTTTTTATAGAGAGGAAGGGAGAGGAATAGAGAGCTAGAAACATCGATGAGTACTAGCTTTGCTGGTTAGAGTATTTTGGGCTGTAGGTTCTTGTTATTCATCACCTTGAATATTTCTTGCCATTCCCATCTGGCCTGCATGGTTTCTCTGTTGAGAAATCAGCTGAAAATCGTATGGGTGCTCCTTTATAGGTAACTACCTGCTTTTCCCTTGCTGCTTTTAATATTCTCTCTTTGTCTTTTGCTCTTGGAATTTTAATTATGATGTGTCTTGGTGTGGTCCTCTTTGGATTTCTTTTGTTTGGGGTTCTGTGTGCTTCCTGGACTTGTAAGTCTATTTCTTTCACCAGGTGGGGGAAGTTTTCTGTCACTATTTCTTTCAATATGTTTTTGGTATCTTTCTCTCTTCTTCTGGGACCCCCATAATTCTGATGTTGGTTCACTTGAAGTTGTTCCAGAGGTTTCTTACACTATCTTCAACTTTCTGGATTCTCTTGTCTTCTTGCTTCTGCAGAGGAGTGTCTTCTGGCTCTTTATGTTCCAAACCTTTGACTTGATTCTTGAGATCTTCCATTCTGTTTTTAGAACTCTGTATAATATTTTTTATTTCAGAGAATGTATTCTTTATTTCTAGTTGATCCCTTTTTATTTCTAGTTGATCCTTTTTCATATCCTCATAGGTCTCATTTATTTTATTGGCCTTTTCTAGGAAATTCTTTGAGAACCTTATAATTGTGGTTTTGAACTCTATATCCAGTCGCTTATTGTCTTCCATTTCTTTCGTTTGTGATCTGTTTCCTTGTCTCTACATTTTTGCTGATTCACTGAGTTGGTAAGGTGTCCTATATGGTTCAGTGGGTCACCCTCCCAGTTATTTGAGGTGGACACTCCTGGTGCACCCCTTTGTGGACTGTGTGTACAGCCTTATTGTAGTTAAGTCTTGATTGTTGTTGGTATCACTGGGAGGAACTGAGCTCCAGGCCAATTGGCTGTGAGGATCAGCTGTGTCTATGCCGGGAGACAGCCTTATTCGACTAGACTTGGAAAACTGCAAAAGCCTCTGTGCTCAGCTTGGTTGGGGCAGAGTTTCAGGGTGGAGCCTACAGCCTTGGCTTCCCCTCAGCTCCGCCCTATGAGGTTCCTGAGTCTCGTGTTCCTCAGTGTCCTTTGGTACTCGCTGCAAGCACCTCTGAGAGAAAGGTGCCCTAGAGTTTTTCCCACTACCAGACAGTCTAGTCTCTCCCACAATGAGCCCGGAACTGGGATTTAGTGCAGTTGGAAGTGGGGTTAAGAGCAGTCCGGAGCTTATGTCTCCTTCCCGCTAGGGTAATCCAGTGGCACAGTCAACAGTCCATCCTCTGCAGGCAACGTGAGTTCCTCCAGGATTGCCTTTCGCCGCTCCCCTGAGTTTCCACCTTACAGCCCAGATTCCCTCTGTATGAGCCTGGGTCCCCAGGGTCTGGCCTAGAACTGGGGTTCAGTGCAGTTGGAACTGGGGCTCAGCACAGTCCTGAGCTTTTGTCTCCTTCCCGCTAGGGAAATCTAGCAGCAGAGTCAACAGTCTGTCCTCTGAGCACAATGTGCATGCCTCAGGGACTGCCTTTCGCCGCTCCACCTTACAGCCTAGATTCCCTCTGTATGAGCCTGGGTTTCCAGGGTCTCACCCGGAACTGGGGCTCAGCACAGTCCAGAGCTTTTATCTCCTTCCCGCTAGGGAACGCCAGCCAGGCAGGCACTCAGCCGCCCCCTGCTCTCTGGCTCCTTCCTCTTCTCATGCGCACACCGTGTCTCTGTACCTTAGGCTTTTACAGCTCCTCTGATTTTCCTTCTGGTTTTCTTTTTCCTTCTAGTTGTAGAATTTCCAGTCAGTCAACTTTCCTGTAGTTCTGAATAATGTCCAATTTGTATTTTAGTTGTATTTTTTGAAATTGTTGTGTGAGGCTGCAGTTAGACGTTTACCTATGCTGCCATCTTTGTTTCTCTCCTAAATAGGATTATCACCACTTAAATTTTTAAATAGTGTTTTCTAACAGTATACTCAGTTTTGAAATTAACTGAATGGGTCATGATGAGTCTTTTAAAAAAAATGAATTAGAATAACAGTATAAATACAAGATTACATTTCATATAGTAAAGGTAAATATCATGAAATTATATTTGAATATATATATGGGCTGACTCATGATATCTACATATATAACAGCCTAAATAACCATTCTACTGTGCCACTGGTAGGTATGATGTGCAATGACCACCAGGGGGCAGATGCTCTGACTGGTAGCTATGATGCGCACTAACCACCAGGGGACAAACACTTAGCGCAGAATCTGCTGAGCTACAGTGACTTGACCGCTGTGGTTCTCAGGTGGGGCATCCAGATCCAGAGAGGAGGGAGCCCCATTCTGGGGTGCGTCACCCGAGAACCGCCCTCTCCCAATCTGGGACCCCTCGAGGGATGTCGGAGAGCCGGTTTTGGTCCGATACCTTGCAGGCCAGGCCAAGGGACACCACCAGGGCACAAAATTCGTCCTCTAGTAAAATATATTGTGGAATACTCAAAGGTTTAAAAAGTGATATTTTATATGACAACCAACCAAAGGCAACTAATGATTTTTATCTTGCCAGTAAGGATATTATACTCTTTTTCAACCTAATTACAGTGCTAGAGGAAATTATGTTAGAGACCTAAGTGAGGTGGATTTCTCGTTTTACTTATCAGAATGTGGAGAGTAAAGGAATGAGAGACCAGCGGTTGGATCATCAAAGAAGAGCAACAGAAACCAGTGATGATGACCTCATCCCATTTGGAGACCGACCAACAGTATCTCGGTTTGGTGCCATCTCTCGAACTTCCAAAACAATATATCAGGGTGCTGGCCCAATGCAGGCTATGGCACCTCAGGGAGCTCCCACAAAATCGGTTAACATTTCAGGTAAGAACCTCCAGGGTAATCTCATCTACAGGGTTCACAGACATGACCACCCGCCAAAACCCTCCCTACTGCTCTCTTACTGTCAGTGCTTCCCATAATCTTCCAAGACAGTCTGCCTTTAAACTTTTCCTCAGAATTATCCCTGTAGGAAGGTCATTATAACCCAGGAAGTTCTAGGGATATAAACTAAAATGTCTTATATGAAGATTGCCTAGTTTTTTTTAACAGCTTCATTACTCTTACATTCTCATTTTTTAAAAATTAAAACAAAAGAAGAAATTATAAGGACTGACGTTTCTTTCGGGGGGAAACAGGCATCAGTGCCCTGTTACCGTCCTGGGAGACATCTTTCCAGATAGCTGTGTACACACCATGCCTGTGCCTTTAGACCATGACTGCCCCAGAGAATCAAATCTGTGGACTGTGTTGCTCTACGTGAATTCCTCCTCTCTTACAGATTACAGTCCGTATGGAACCCATGGTGGCTGGGGAGGCTCTGCCTACTCGCCTCATCAAAACATACCTTCTCAGGGACACTTCAGTGAGAGGTATGAGTCATTCTTTTCACTTTTACAAACCTTTAAAATTATTCAACTTCTCTAATTTTGTTTTTCGAGTCTGTATTTTTTTAAAAAATAAACATTGTAATTTGTTCCATTCTTTCTTTTCCACCAAAGGGAGAGAATGTCCATGTCAGAAGTGGCCAGTCATGGCAAACCCCTTCCATCTGCTGACAGGGAACAGCTACGACTAGAATTGCAGCAGCTAAACCATCAAATTAGCCAACAGACTCAGCTACGTGGACTGGAGGTACCAGCCTATAGATATTTTTTTACTCCAATTTTTGAAGAGTGCTCCAAGATTTTAGAAAGAGGATCTTTTGAAGTACTGTTTCAACAGTTACTAGTACTTAGGTGTCCTTTCTTCAAAGAATTGTAGCACTCAGAGTTTTGTCTGGGACAGTGCAAAAATTATCATTTTATTACCTGAGGATAAGACAGGTTATCTAAATTTTCACAATAGATATTTATCAGCATGTGCTTTAGCTTAAAATTGTTTTTTAATTTCTTATATTTCTTTAACTTTTAAAAATTTGTCTTATATGCTTTAAGTCGCAGCATTTATTTATACATATTTTTAAAATAGAAGCTTAGATCTTTGACTTTTAAAAATAGCCTCTGGGGAAAAAAAAATAGCCTCTGTATAATAATAGCACCGTCATCAATACAGTTCTTTTCGTTTATAAGTTATTGTCACATGTTACTTGACTCATACAATGTCCCTGACAGGTATGTTAGGCAGGTGTTATTATTATCCTTTTTTGGTTGAAGATTTTTAGTTTTCCAGAGCTTGAAACATGAGCCCATGTCTTCAGACTCCAAATTCAGTATTGCTGCTGATTTATGGTTTTATCTTAGTTGACATTTCTAGTCCCATTTTCTGTCCCAAAAGAATATCACCATCATTTGGAAGTTTGTCATATATTTAACTCAACTGTGGTTAAAGGTCCTTCCTTGCCATTAATGAGATTTTATTGAAATAGGATTTACTTCAGAGAAATTTCAATAAAAGGGGAAAAACGTACATTTAATGTTGACTTCTTTAAGAGCTACTTATACCTAAGATCAAATTACTATTCACTAAGTTTAAATCCTCTATACTTTTATTTTCAAATGGTACTCAAAGAGACAGTATCTCACAGTTGCACCATTTTTATTGCAACTACCTGAGTGATAAGCTGCTCATGGCTGTGGTCTGAAATCGGGCCTGGCCATTCTGTGCATGGTGTGAAATGTGTTGAATTGTCTGTGTGCTTGGCTTCATGCACTAGGCTGTTAGTAACAGGCTGGTGTTGCAGAGGGAGGTGAACACCCTGGCAGCCCAGTCACAGCCACCGCCACCACCTCCAAAATGGCCTGCAATGATCTCAAGTGAGCAGTTGAGCTTGGAACTGCACCAGGTGGAAAGGGAAATCGGGAAGAGAACCCGGGAACTGAGTTTGGTGAGTGTTGCGGTGGGAAACCAGAGGGAAGGTGAAAGGAAAACATCCATCATGGAACTCATAGCTCTAGAGTTGTAGAATCACCCAGAACTGTAGAATCATCACCACGAGGCACTCCAACGAGTGATAAATGCTTAGAATAAGTCTCATGAAGATGAGCTTTCATCCTATTTTATTTGACTGTGTTCTTTGTGTTGGAATTCTGCATTACAAAAAAAAGTTTAGGGAAAACAAGGTAGGTAGTTGGAAGTTATTACATTTCTATTAAATATACTGATTAGGGAAGCAGTGGAAGTGTGGTGTTTATGATTTTGCTGATATGGTCATGTTATATAAAGATGTACTACATGTTACCAAATAGCATTCTAGTTTTCATAGCCCTTGTTATTGATGATCTGGCTTTTCTTATTTGATGCAATCTACACTTTCCTGTGGCATTATATCCATGGATGTGCTTAGGCTTTGCTTCATACTGCACTAACATTTCGCTAAATTTTGAATCTTAGGGGATTGAACCAGTCCCCCAGATTGCATGTAACTGACTTTGTTGTTGTGTAGCTTTCACATTTTTTAAAGCAAATAAATGGGGTACTTTTTTCTGTTTTCATTAAGTAGATTACATATAGATATTATATTTGGCTTGCTTTTTCTAACTCCTCATTTAAGTGAGCTATTTCCATGTTAACTTGAGTCACTCTCCCTCTTATTGTTCAGCTTGGGTAGAGAACGAGTGGATTGTACTCTATTGTGTATGTCTCTCTTTTAGTCTGCCTGTTTCTTTAGTCATTTTACAAAACTATATAATTTCTGGGTCATCTGTGTTTGATCTCTTTTCCATTATCACCATTAAATAGAAGCTAATTGAATTTATTTCCTTCTCTTTCAAAGGAGAACCAGTGTTCTCTGGATATAAAAAGCAAATTGAATACAAGTAAGCAAGCAGAAAATGGACAACCAGAACCACAAACTAAGGTTCCAACCGAGGACCTTACATTGACATTCAGGTAAAGAGTCATTTGCATAGTCATATATTACACAGCCATGACAGAAATACCCTTAGAAATACGATTTTATTTTTAAAGTGTCATTCTGTATACATTGAGAAAGAATATTTTCATATAAATCTAGGTGTTTAAAATTTTATTTTAGAACAGATCCAAAATTGAATTATCTGTTAAGACTTCATGGAAATTTTCTGGTTACATTTCCTTCTTTCCCTTGCTTTTTAATTTATTTGAAACCAATGTTTGCATTTTGATGTATACCTTATCTAGTCTTTTTTAAGAAGTGTGGGCAGTTAGCCTCTTTTAAAACCCACCCACTATTTCATCTCCCTGGTTTTTATTTTATTTTATTTTTTTAATATATTTTATTGATTTTTTTTTTTTTTATAATATATTTTATTGATTTTTTACAGAGAGGAAGAGAGAGGGACAGAGAGTTAGAAACATCGATGAGAGAGAATCATCGATCAGCTGCCTCTTGCACCACCCCTACTGGGGATGTGCCTGCCACCAAGGTACATGCCCTTGACCGGAATCGAACCTGGGACCCTTCAGTCCGCAGGCCGACGCTCTATCCACTGAGCCAAACCGGTCTCGGCTATTTTATTGATATTTTACAGAGAGGAAGGGAAAGAGATAGAGAGCTAGAAACGTCGATGAGAGAGAAACATCGACCAGCTGCCTCTTGCACACCCCCTACTGGAGATGTGCTCCAAACCAGTATACATGCCCTTGACCGGAATTGAACCTTTCAGGCCACAGACTGAAGCTCTACCACTGAGCCAAACCGGTTTCGGCTCCCTGGTTTTTAATTTGTTCTGTTCCATGTCATCTAATAATTCTTCCATAGGTTTGGAAGGATACCTATCAGTTATTGTGAACCACCCTGCAGTAAAAATCATTTTATCTCCTATTTAAAAATTCCAACTCTTTTTTTTTATTTTTTTTTTTTAATGTTAACAGTGATGTACCGAATGGATCAGCCTTGACACAAGAGAACATCAGCCTCCTGTCAAACAAGACCAGCTCTCTGAACCTATCAGAGGACCCTGAGGGAGGAGGAGACAACAATGACTCCCAGAGATCAGGAGTTACACCCAGTTCTGCTCCTTAAAATATGAGGAGTCAGACTTCTCTCTTCTGCTCCGAATCAATTTGTGGGACGCAGGTGTAGCAGAACGGTGACTTCTAAACTTCTTCTCTGAGAGCGGTCAGAGAAGTCCAGCGAAGGCACCGGAGGCAATGTGCACAAACACCACTACTAAAACAGACCCTGCACATAGATCACATCAATGCATTTTTTAATTTAAAAAAAGGAAAAAGAAAAAGGAAATTAGCAGTATCTGCAAGCAATTCAGATTAAATTTGTTTTTGTTCTGTGAATGAACTTTATTTTAATAACTTTGGACGCCTTGGATCCAGGGCTTTAAAAAAAAGAAGATATTATATATACACTCTGTTTGATTAATTGTATGATCTTAATGAAGTAGGTTTTTCTTGTATTTTGGTATTATTACATACCCAGTGTATAATTCCTGCCTTGCAGTCTTTTCCCACTCTCACAACCCCATAAATTAAAACAGACAAAAAGCACCGGCCTTTCTGAGAATCCTCTGGTGCTTGATAAACAAAAAGACAGTAACAGACCAGTGAGAAGATGTGCAGCAAACCAAGGTTTCTGAGAGCTGTCATTTGGAAGCCATTATTATCCTTTCCTCTCCGGGTCACTGCCTTCATGTGTTAAGTATGCTTCCTATGTTATTTAAACGTATTTTTGTTCAGAGGGGCTTTTATTTCTTGTTTTGTTTTTAATTTTTCAGAGATAATTGCCAGACAATTTTTGAAGTCCTTGTGTCCATGTTATGGAATCCTTTCATTCTCTTAATGTGATCTGAAAGCAGAGCCAGTGTTTAGATTGTTGGTTAGATTTGTATGGAGATTATTTTAAGAATGAACTCTAATCTATTAGTACTGGAAATACTTGTTTAGTGTATGACCTACTTTGAGCTGATGGTTGGAAATTTGGACCTGTGCTTTTTTTCTAAATTGAACTTAGGGTGAAATCAGAGAATGCTTTAAAAAAAAAAAAATCAGCACTGCACAATCAACCATGTTTTAAAACTGCAACACTTGATTTGATGTTAAAATGGACAGAGCTGCATTATTTCACTGAATTATTTTATTTTACCCTCAGAACACAAAGATGTAAAATAAAATCCCTAAATACCAGTGCCCCTGGCTTTCAGAAGGTAGGTAGGAGAACCTAGAGGTTAATTTCCATAGATTTGGCTTGGCTTTATAATACTATAAAGATTCTTCATGAAATGTTATAAAGAATAAAGAAGAATTTGGATCCAGGGCTAGTTCTGCTGCACATATTCTGATCCCATGTCTGTACTGAACTTAAGACTCTGTAAACCATGTAGGGATTATTGGATATAGTCACTCTCCCCATCCCTCTGTTTGCCTGATTTTTTATAATTTCCTTTTCTGATTATACTACTAAAACAGAAAGCACTGGTTATGTAATGTTACTGCATTGCTTTGGTTGGGTAAAAGCAAGAGTTTGTATTTTTCTTGTTTCTTATTTTCTTAACCCTGAACTCCTGCTGAGGTCATAACAACCTCAGTCTAAGCTCTGTGTCCATCATAATGTTAACTGAAACAAATTGGGGGGAGGGGGGTAATTCAGTCCTGCCATTGCCTACCAGTAGGAGAGTCCAAACAGAACACTCTTTTGAGTAGCGATTATTTAATTTGCCCAGTCAAGGCACCGTGTTTATATACTATTTCACATTGAATTTGATTATGCCCTACAGACCTGGCTGGTCAAGGATTTGATATACACATATTGGCTTGGGATTCGAGCTTTCTTTTTTATTTAAATAAAAATTTATATATATTATATATATACATATATACATAGCTATATCTGTATATATATTGGGTATGTTTTAAGGATTTTTTCGCATGAGCGCAGCTGTTGCGATAAAATGACTGATTGGGAGGTAGAAGCACTGAATGAAGATGAGGCATTTTTTCATTTGAAATCCATATTTTCCTGTTTTGTTAATACACTTGCTTTTGTGCTTTTTTGTTTTCTTTTGTTTTGCTTAAAACTCTCTTATATTTATTCTTTTAAGTGTTTATTGTTTCTTGGGAGAAGGAGAGAAACTGTGTGTCTGACAGAGCCCCAAGACTTCATTTTTTATAGACAACCATAAAAAGCAACCTGCTTGGCCTGAGTCGGGCAGATCTGCTTTGGACATGTAAGATAACTCCTAACTTTTAGAAGCAGTTCGTTCAATTTGGAACTCAAAACTGTTCTGGTATTAGAAGGAAACTTAGGGATATTGATTTTGTTAAAGTTCAGAATAAGTAAAATTCCATTGGGGTATCTTTTACCACACCTGATAACTTCTGTTACTCTGTGTCCTTCAAATGCTCTCATTCTAGCTGTCACCATTTTGATATTCCAAACTAGTCAGGAACAGAGATTAATTTATACAGTGTTCCTTTTCTGAATAAAACCAGGAAAGCCACTGTTTTTAATTGATTTAAAATAAGTTTTTCACTTTTTAAGGTATATTTATTTGGGGGCGGGGTAGAAAGATCTCAAATTATAGCCTTAATTCTCGCTGTACCTCTCTAAGGTCCCACACTCAAGGCAAGTTGGCTGCATGGGAAGGCAGGGGAGTGGTATATTGTCCATGTGTGTGCCTGTAACCCACGTACCTTAATAGGTCATTCTGCCCTCCCCCCTGGATAGTCCTATAGCTTTCCTAGTGCCCGAAGGCAGTGTTAGGATAAAGCCTCAAAATTTGGGGTTCTTTTTTCCTTTTCTCTGTGATTTACTTTATGGTATATGAGACTGTAAGGGAAAGTGGTAAAAGTACTTGACTGTTGAACTGCCTTTTCTTTTTTTGGTCAAAATCTATGAAAGGCATTGATTTTTCTAATTTTTAAAATTTATGCCATTAGAAACAAGAGATTAAGTCAGTCAGATAGGAAATACAGTTTTTATTCTTTCTACTTACTAAAATGTTAATTTCTTCTGAAAATGACTATTTGCTTTCACTGAATTCAAAATCAAGACTTAACAATTCTGAGAGGGCCAAGGTGAGAATAGTAAGCACTGTGTTCACTCCTGTTCAAGTAAGACCAGAATTTTATAGCTAGAAATATAAAAGGACTTTGACTTACTCTTTTTTTAAGGCGTCTCTGGAAAAGTGTAGAAGAACAGAATAAGAGATCTAGATTCAGTTTCTTGACTTATATGTAGCTCTTTTTTGCCTTACTGATAGACACTGTCACAATATAAGTCCAGTAGCTTGCCCTGTCTTGGCTATTTTACAGAGGCTAACGTGACCAACGATCCACTTCTTGTTACTTTTCTAATCAAAAGTTAGTTATACCAGAGGTTTCTACTGACATTCAAATGACAAGACACTATTTCTAATGCCAGCTACAAATATTCGGCTTCTCAGGATGTACACATTTATCTGGTATAGCATTAATGTGGCTGAGTCCCTTCTCCCATCCATTTCCCTTCCCTTTGCCTCACTGTTCCCATGTATTTATTTTTTTTTTGCTTTTTCTAAAAAAAAAACACCATAAAATTGGTATGATTCTCATTTGCTACCTTGAATGTATAACTTCATCGGACCATCCATAGACCTTCAGAGTTGAAGCTGAAAGTTGTTTTTCTCTTTTATTTTCTGGCCCTTTTCTATCTTGCAAATTCCCTTGATTTACCCACTGCCCTCCCCAATCTGCAACAGTGACAGTTTGCTGCCTCAAAACAGAGCATTCAAATGAATTCGCTTAGCCAATAACTTCTGTGAAGTTGCCTTTTCTAATGGTGTTATTACTCAGTGATGCACAAATGTGGTATTTGCCCTACTGGTAGGCAAACAGAGGTCTGGTTCAGAATGGTAACCTGCTGGGGTGTTTTTGGTTTTGTTTTTGTTTTGTTTTTCTTTTTTTGAAGGAGAGCCAAAGACTTGTGCTTTACTCTGTTTTGGTTTGGGAAAAATAGTAGCCATTTTGATTGTGTAACCTTTAAGTATTTGTGAGTTGATTGTACTGTGTAAGTAGATTTATCTAAAGTTAACTGATAAGTTAGCTGGCCTTATAAAATGTAAAAGTAATGAAAAGTCATCAGTTTCTCTTTCATCAGGGAATATATTTAACAATATTATGTGTAAGTGGTCCCTTCCTTTCTTTTTGAGACGATTTTGTCATGATAGCATCTTGTGTGTTTTTTCTTTTTTTAACTTGTGCCTAAATAACAGTCTCCTAACACTGTGGTTAAGTCATGGGCTGGTGAGACATAATTATTAACTATGGGCAGTGTATGTCAGATTACCACATGCCAAGAAAAATAGGTTCTTTTCACTGAAGGGTTATGTGGGTGCTATTTCATGTAAACAAATGGTGATGGGTGAGGTCTTACCATCCTTCCACTTTCTTTTTGCTCATTTTAAAGGATTGAGTAAAGGTTTCATGCATAAAATCGATCTGTATAAAAAGCACCTGTAATGATTTCTATTTCATTAAAAGCAAAGGCCCGGTTACTTTTTAGGAGAAATTAATGACCTGTCTGGAAATTAACTGCAGTGCTTGCTTAGGTTTTTACCTTATCAGAATCCAACTTTGTTTTTTTTTTATTTGGTGTTACATTATTACAGTGTTCCCTTCCTGAAAAATCGGCCTGTTCTTTTAGATAAAAATTAGAGCTCTTAAACTAAAACAGTCCCTCAGCATTCGGGATTGGATAAGCAAGCAGCCTGCTGCTGTCGTCATGTTACCCCTTTCTCGTGTTTGCCGGTCTGTATTCTCTCTCCCTTGGGCAACTGTGAGTTTTATATTTATTTGTTTTAGCTCAGCTTTATGAAATTTTCCTGCTGAAGTGAGTTATTGGGAGTTGTAGGTGGGTTGCAGTTAATATATATATTTTAATTCTTCATTCAACCATTCTGAGTCACTTGAAAAAGAAAGCTGTTTTTGTTAAGAGGTACTATTTAATTATAGTAAATACCAACTTAAGATTTACTTTTTAAGATTTTATTTTTTGACAGTAAAGATCACATGCATTAAGAGTATAATTGAGAAGTAATACTAGTTAAGAATAGGAAACTGCCACCACCAGAAAGAAGTAACACCTACTAATTGGGTGGATTTTCAATACTGCACTGAACCAACTGGGTAAAGAGCTTTTTGAAATCCTATTGTGATATAGGGACTTAACCTACCACTGGAATCCATATTTTCAGAGCCTCTGAACTTGCAGCCAAACACTGAATTTCCCCTAAACTTTATTCCTGAGCAAAACATCCCTAGGGTAATAACTTTTATTGTCACAAGAAAATAGGCACAATAACCCAAAAGAGAGAACTTAAACCTCAAGACAGTATTGTGTCCAAAAATGTATATTTAGAAAAAAAAAAAATCCTGTGGAGTTAGTATATTATATACAACATAGGTGAGTTATTTTTTTTGTATTGAAGTCTCACTGTTTCTGTTGGTTGGGGTTTGTTTTGTTTTGTTTTGTTTTGTTTTGTTTAACTCTTAAGTAGACAGAGCTCACAAGTCTTTGGCATCCATTCCAGGTTGTACACTCAGAGAGTCATCTTATAACTGGAAACTGTCAGGTAGCCCCTTATCCTGCCCCAGCTGGTGCATGAAAGGATCAAAAAAAGGGTGGAAACAAACTATTGGGTGAATAATCAGTTGTCTGATTGTTTCATTTTGCCTGATTTTTGAAATTCACTTATTGCTATCATATCTGAACCACCCTGTAAAATATTCCTCAAATTTGAAGGCAGTTTAAACTTTTGTTTATTATTTTTACATCCTCTGTTCAACTTATACACAGCCCTGGGGTCTACTTTTAACAGTAGGTTTATTGGCTAAGTTTTCATTGTCCTCTTTCTCCTCTTCCCACCTTCTGGGAATGAAAGAAAGTTGGGGGGGGGGGATTCCCTCCTCCCTCCCCCACCCCCCCATTTTATTCATTGATCCATAGGCCTCATTACCTTACTTTATGATGAATCTATGACTTTTTGAAACAAGAAAAGTGGGGATTAAGATAATGGACAAAACCTTTCATCCACTTAAACTTTTTCCAGTTGTGAGATTCCTCTTCCTGTGTGTGGTCTCCTCTCTGTCGCCCCAGCTGCCCTGTTCCCCTGACTATGGTCAATTTGGTCTCTAGGCTCATACCAGTCTCCCCGAGACATTCTGCAGTCATTATCACCTTTTTGGGTGGATTTTATTTTGTTTTATTTTGTTTCTGTTTTTAAATAACTTTTTAACACTGATGCATACTTGCTTGGGATAGAGCTTGTGTAATTTACCAATCGTATTGATTGTATGTGATTGTGCCCTGCAGAGGTATGTTTAACAAGACAAAATAATCTAGGTAAATAAAGGAGCCCATGAGATTTGAGTCAGATTATGAATGATTTCATGAAATCAGTTTTGCATAGTGAAATTTTAATTTCCTGTTAAAAATCATTGCTAGACTAAATACTTTTTTTAAAAAAATCTTGTATTCCTATTCTTATATTCCTATTTTTTCTCCTTGCCTCTGCTCCCTATTCTTTCTTGCCTGCCTCCACCACCTGTTCAGAAATAAAAGTACTGAACCTTAAAGTCATAGCTAATTTTTAAATTGCTGAAGTTTGTGAATTTTTACTTTTTCCAAGTGTTTCCAACTTTTAAAAAAAAAGTGAAGACAGATGGACAGATGGTTGTGATTTCACAGGGTGTGAATAATTCCTTAGCATTTGGCAGACTAATGTCTTACTTGAAGACTTTATTTCCTGGAAGTCCTTTTGGAATAAGGAAAAGAACCCCATTTGAAATGAACGATTTTCCTCTCTAAATCTGTTTAGAGTTCCAATTGTTTATCAAGTGAAGTGGAAAAACCGTAGTAGGAAGGTATTTGGGGCAGCAGAACTTGGGGTTCGAGTAAGGATGTGTTCTGCTTGTCGCAGGCTTTTGAGAGGATTAGGGCCATCTTTTTCAATTTAGTATTATTTGTGTGCATGTTGTTTATATCAAATATGCCACATTTTGTTAAAATACTATTTCCTTCCTTTATTACCTTGGAAACTGACTCAGCCTCGTGTTGCTTCTAATTAGTGTTTAGGGCTCCCATGAGTTGCAGATAAAAGGATCATTTTAACAAGTAGAAGGAGGTGATTCACCTTTTGGTTTGTAAATATATGAAAGTGTCTACAAGGTCTTTATCTGCTTTCTGTCAGCATTTATATTAAATGATAAATTAATGAGGAGAAACTGTGTAGTGTGTGTGTTATAAATGAGTCTGTGTCAACTTATTCTAACCATGGGATTAATTTCTTACATCTTTTTTCCCTTTCTAGGTGAAAAATAGAGAAGTAGATCATGCACACAGGCAAACACATACTTGTAGTAGCCAGTTTTGCAGAGAGATGGCAGGAGTTAGTCCAACCTTAAATATACTGCTGTCCAGCTTCCTTCATTCATTACACAGTGATTGCACACGAGGAGTAAGGTAATGTTCCCGGAACCTAGGCAGTCAGTGCTCCTGAGACCTCGGGGCCTTCTTTATGGTTACGCAACACGGACCTGCTCTGGATGCCTTCCTGATACAGTT
The DNA here is from genome assembly GCA_963924515.1 of Vespertilio murinus. Lineage (NCBI taxonomy): Eukaryota > Metazoa > Chordata > Mammalia > Chiroptera > Vespertilionidae > Vespertilio > Vespertilio murinus. The sequence goes on along the minus strand of OZ004719.1, from coordinate 17,205,483 downwards.
TTTATCTTTTCATTCTTACTGACCTTTTCTAATTGTCCTGAAACCCCTACCCATTAATCATTCCTTGTAATTAGAGGATAAACGTAGGTTTATTTATTTTTTTAGAGATCATGGTAAATATGAGAAAAAGAAGGGAAGAAACTAGTCCAGCTTCATAGAAACTCAAGAGATTCTGGAATCAATTGCAACACTTTGGATTCTGATTCCAACAAACAAAGTGTACAAAGGCATTTATGATTGGGAAAGTGAGTTGATTATTGGATGTTAGATGATATCAGGGAATGACATTTCTGTTCAGTGATAATAGCAACATGGTTTTTCTCAGTGTGGGCTTGCCCTCGCCACCCTCTAACTGACTGGGCCTTTTGTTACCCCGATGACACGCTAGGGACCTGGTGAACTCCTGGGCCCAGGGCTCGGCTCGGCTTCCTCCACAGCTAGCAGCGTGGGCTGGCCCCTTTCTCTGAGCAGCTCGAGGTTTTGCCTCCAGCCCATTCCCTGGGGAGCTGACCTGTAGCCACCCGAGAGGTGGCTCCCGGAGTTCTAGCATCCTGTGCCCAGGTAGCGTCTGCTGGTGCTCAGTATTGGCCATTTGGGAAGGGCCCGAGCCCAGCTGTGAGTCCTGATGCGATGGAAGCTGCCCACCCACTTCCATTCCTAGACCCTCCTTTCTGCCTCACCCTCAAGTGGACTAGGTCAGGTTGGCCAGAGCAGCCCTGGCAGAGGCAGGAAACGGGCACCGGTCACAGAAAACACACACGCTTGGTTTTCCTGTGAGTTTCTTCCTGTTGTTTCTGGGCAACCTGTCTTACCCACCCCGTCTCTCCAGGGATTTCTCCCACCAGCTCTGCCCTGTGCTCTGCCTCCTGCCCGTCTCTGTTTCTCTTCACCGCCTACCACTTGCTGGACTAAAGCAGGAGCAATGATGTAGGCTCCATCCAACTATCGAGAATCCCCTTGCCCAGTGTTGCTGTTCATACAAGGCATTACCGCTCCTGAATCAGTAGCGTTTTTACTCTGCTTGATAACTATGCACTTGGGAGGAATTTAAAGTATCTTCCTATTAGTAAGTCAGCAGACCTACTCCGATTTCTTCAAACACAAATATTTATTGAGTATCTGGTACACTGAAGACCCGGTGGTATTGGCACGGAATGCGTTCGATAAATATTTGTTTTGATTTGGTTTCCCCGAAACCAAGACTGCGCTTTCTAACGGGTGTGAGAATTGGGACAAATCCCTGTGACATGCTTTGAGAGGCTCCCCTGAAAGCTGCCCAGACGGGGAGGCAGGGTTTAGCGCGATAAACTTCATTTCCTCTTAATCAGTGTTAGAACTGCCTGGTCTCCTGGAAACCCCGGGGGGTGGAGGCCACTCCGGCGTGCGTGCCAGATGTTTTGCCGCATTGCATTTCTGTGGAAGAGTTCAGCGGGGAGTTACTCAGTAACCACAGCGGGAGCCCTGCTCCTCTGTTTGTTCCCGCCAAGGTCCTCTGGAGGCCAAAGGAAAGAACAGAACAGCCTGGGTGTGAGGCAATGGCCAGGACCGCGCCATTTCCTGCTCACAGGGCTGCCACAGGCTGGAGGCAGGGCAAGGGGAAGAGGGACTTTTTTTTTTTTTTTTTTTACTTTCTTGCATGTTTTTAGACCCTAAAAAAAAGGGGGGGGGTATGTGATTGAATGCTACAGTCTTTTCCCTGGCTCCTCAGACCCCGAACACAGCAACGCAGAGGGCTCCTATGTGCTCCTTCTGACCTTGTTTCCGCTCAGAACAGAGACAAATTGGGCCACACAGAAATGAGGGTCCTCTTCCAAAACTGATATTTACCTGAGAAAAGTCCTTAAGGCTGCCTCCACTCCCAGAAATGGCTACAGGTGTCCATGAAGACTTTGATGTAAACGTGCACAGTTATTAAAATACTTTACAGAATACTGATGACACTGTGCGTGTGTGCAGATGGAGAGACAGGCAGACAGACCAGGGTAGGCTGCCCTGTATACAAGCTTTTTTGTGGGTTTTTTTCCCCCCTTCCTTTCATCAAACCAGCTTAGGATGAACCAAGAGGAAAGGGGTTTGGGTCATCAAAATCCAGACAGAGGCAAGGACTCTGTGTGCAGTGAGAACGCTGGTGTGAAAACCTCATTTGGAACCTTTTCAAATGTTCATCAGAGGCAGACGTTTTCTTAGTAAGTTTATTGAGGTGGCATTGGTTAATAGGGTCATAGAGGTTTCAGGTATGGATTTCTGGGTTACAGGTTTTGTATATTGCATCGTGTGCCTACCAATCAAGACAAATGTTTTCTAACAAAATGCGGGTAACCAAAGAAAAAGGTGGCAGTGCCTGGGTTCATTTCTGGGCCCTGCGTTTTGGGGGAAATGTGGGCAAATGTGGTAAAAACTAGCCAGAGCAGAACCAGAGGGTGACATGTGTAACCTGGCCCCAGGAGGACAAAGGGACAGTGAGGTTTCTCCACGGCTGTCCCGTAGGAGCGTGAGACCTGTGAGGTGGACAGACAGGATCTGAATCTCAGCTGCGTAGGTTGGGCACGTTCTTAAGCCTGGTGAGCAGCGGTTTTCTCATCTGTCAGCTGGTCAGAGGAGTGTCTTCCTGACAAGAGGAGGACAAAGCTAATGCCTATAAAACACTTAGCAAAGATCCTGATACATGGTAAGTGGGATTTTAAGAAAACGTGTGTGAATGGGTTGCTTACCTGTTTTACTCACTAGGACATTTGCTACATGAGGGCAGCGACTGTGTTGAATGTACCATTCTATCCCTGGTGTCTAGAACAGCCCTTAACACAAAGGTGCTCCTTAAATGTTACCTTCATTAATCAAATCAGGTCAAATGGCACCTGGGTTGTCAGCCAGTAGGCTCCCCTTTAACTCCGTGTGCCACTCAGAAGCGAGTCATTAATGATGGCGAAGGAAAGTCACACAGCAGCGTTTCTGTAGTGTTGGAGAGTGTCAGCTGGCTTCTGCACGACCACCGCCACGGTCAAATTCCTGTGCACTTCCTCCTCTAATGAGGGTCTTCCGGGAGGTCAGCAATTTAGCAGCCACGCCTGGTGATGAATAAATACTTCAAAGTCCTGAAGGCATCTAGCCTGGACGTGGGAGATGGAGCTTGGAGGGCTGTGGGCACATTTGCAGCAACAACCCATAGAACTTAATTCTGTGGCCCCGCTGAACTGTAGGGGAGGCTGGAAATAGAACTTAGCTGTGTCCCAGGAGGAGGTGTAACTATTAGCTTGGTAACAATAGACCATTGGATGATCTGTAATCCTTCAAAATGCCTGGGAGGGGGTTACTCTGTCCCCATAGATTAAAAATCTCTGACCCTCTGAGAAGTTGAGCTACACAACCAAGATCAGACAGCAAGGCTAGGGCTTCGACCAGGAGCCCTGGGATTTTCCCATCACTTGGGCTATTAGAAGATTCCAGACAGTACCAGTCATTTCGGTGATGCTGACTTGTTCATGATTTTATCTATGCTTAGCACATCTGTATAGCCTTGGACTTGAATATTTTTGATACATTTGTTAACATACTGTGGTTATTCTTTAGAATTCAGTCCTATTCACTCTAGTATCTTCTTTGATCTTACCAGAACTTAATAAAAAGTCTTGTTATATTATTTTTATTATTAAAAAGTACTTTATTCAATAATAAAGGTAATATAACAACAACAAAAATTTTAAATATTTTTTTGTTGATTTTAGAGAGGAAGGGAGAGGGAGAGATAGAAACATCAATGATGAGAGAGAATCACTGATGGACTGCCTCCTGCACACCCCTCACTGGGGATTGAGCCCGCAACCCAGGCATGTGCCCATGCCTGGGATCGGACCTGGGACCCTTCAGTTCGCAGGCTGACACTGAGCCCAGCCAGCTTGGGCACAACAAAATCTTTTATATATTATTTTATAGCATTCTGTGATAACTGGATTCTTTTTTTATTGATTTTGAGAGAGAGAGAGATACATCAACGTGAGAAACATTGATCGGTTGCCTCCCATATGCGCCCCTACCTGGGATCAAACCCCCAACCTTTTGGTGTAGAGGACTGATGCTCTAACCAACTGAGCCACCCTGCCAGGGAATAACTATATATAAACATATATATGTACAGTAGGTGTTTAAAATGGCACCTATTCTATATAAACATATATATGTATAGTAGGTGTTTAAAATGGCACCTATTATTATCATAATCAAAGATTTAAAGAACTTGACCTAAGCTACTGTAAAGATGGAATATCCTACACTACTAAACGTTATTTGCCAGCCCACACCTAAACACCTGTGTCCCACCTGCAGCCACTGACCTGGGTGTCTCAGTCTCCTTTTCTCCTTTGTTTCCAAGATCAGACAGCTAGTGATTACACATCAGTTAAGACGCTTCCACTTCCTCTTTGGTGCTGTCCCGGAACTCCGCTGCCCCCAGCCCTCCGTAGGATACAACATGACCTCCTTCTTACTCACAAAGTCAAGACCCTTTGAAGTTCGACATGTTCAAAAGCAGAAAGGAAGGTTCACAGCGACGTCTTACTCCCACCGTGTCTGTCCACCCCTCACCCTACCATCCCCCACTTTGCCATAGAAAAGGTAACAGCACCACTCAGCTATCTGAGGGTGCACCGAGGACCCTCACCCTGTGACAGCAGCACAGTTTTCCAGTGTGCGAGGAACCTTGGTTTATCCAACTGGCCTCCTGTTTGCTGTTACAGTTGATAATCTCATTTATACCCACACAAAGCTCTGCAGGAGAGTTTCCTGCAGGTAAATTCATGGGTAATGTTGGTGTTGCTAAATTTCCCTTCAAAGGGTTACATGGCACTCCGTACTCCCACTAGGAGCCCTTTGCTACCACCCTTTATAAAAGGTAACCTCCCCATCAGCCCCCATCACTGTCCAACCCCCAGCTCCATTGTATTTTTCTCCATGACCTTTATTGAATACCTGACTGATATGGAATGTATGTATTTAGTATATACTGAATTTTTTTTTAATTCTCAATCAAGGATTTTTTTTTTTTAATTCTCACCCAAGGATATTTTCCCATTGATTTTCAGAGAGAGGAAAAGACAGAAATACCGATGTGAGAGAAATACATCGATTGGTTGCCTCCTGCACGTGCCCTGACCAGGGCCCAGGCAAGAGAAGAGCGTTCAACCGAGGTACGTGCCCTGGACTGGAATTGAACCCAGTACCCTTTGGTCCACAAGCTGACGCTCTATCTACTGAGCCAAACCAGCCAAGGCGTATATACTGATTCTTTATGTGATTGCTGCTTGACTTCCCCGACTGGAGTCCCGGCCTGAGGACAGAGCCCACTGGCACAAGTAGCACTCTTGTGTCCATAGGATGGAAGCATTGTCTTCAACCTGGAGTGACAAGGAGCCCCTAAGCATGAGGGGGTTAGGACAGTTCCTAGTAACTGTTCACAGGAGTCCTCAAGATGTCCAGGGTCTAAGTCAGCCAAGAATTAGATACAGCTTCAGTCCAGACAGAGATTTTTGTCTAATGACTGCACCAGCTTCCAGGAGTCCTCAGTCTCAGACGGCGCATCTCGTAAACGCTGCTGCAGCAATCCTACGGATACTGCTTCAGGCTATTTAGGAAGAGGAAAATATCAACAGGCCCTTCATCTCCGTTGGTTTGAATTTATTTAGTTTCCTCAAGAACTAAACTAAGTAAAAATAACTGTACACACCGACTGTAATGTCGTGTGTTTGCTTTGAAAGTGGTTCAGCCATGTTTTTATCTGCCCCCACACTCTGTCTCCTGAGTCCCCCGTAGGACTGTGCTCAGTACCTACCAACAGCTCAGCTACCCTAGGCGCGTCCTTGTGTGCACCCTGAGACCCCTGCTCTGGTCCCCCTTTCAGGGCTAAGGGGAAGGTTCCATCTGTGGGCCACAGGTGTAACCATGTGTGTCCTGGTCTGGATCATAGGTGTGTTGGTTTAGAAGCTGGAAGGTAGCACCTTGTTCCAGAATATTCCTCTTCTCTCTGCCCCGTTGACATACTATGGACTCTCCCTCTCTCTCTCTTTCTCCCTAAAGAGCAAGAGAGGGTGTCACACTGAGCAAGTAGGAGGCTAGACATTCCTAGACCTTCAACTTGACTAGTTCTAGTCAACTATTATTTTCTGCTCCCGGTTTGGCTCACTGCGAAAAAAAAAATCCTGCAAAGTTGTCCTCAGCCAGGCATTTTCGGACCACGTTTGAATTTGTGAATCTTCTTTTTCTGTTCTGTGAAGATGAAGAGGCGAGTGAGAACGTACGGATGAGAGGGGTGGGCCTTGCTTCCCCTGGACCGGACTGAACTTTAAAACTTCTCTAGTAAGTAAACAGCACGGGGCCCCACACTTTGCTTAACCCCGGTAGCTGGTCATCAGCCTCTGACCTCAGTCCTCCTCTCCTCGCCAGCCCCTCCCCCGCCCTCCCCTCTGGAACCTCAGCTTTAGAGGAAAGAGCCAGTTTTCGAAGGGATTGCCTCGGCCACACTACCTCCACCTGCCCGGCCCGTGGAACATTAGCGACGATGCTCTCCAGCGGGATAGGAACTGCGGCCGCTGGGAGAAGGTAAGAGGGGCAGCCTGGCCTTTGCAGGCTCTTACGGGTCCCTGACCTCGGAAGGACCCGCGAGCATGATCTCCACACCTTGGAGAAGACCAGGCCCTCTCCCAGGTGTTACCATCAAAGACAGCCTGTTTGCAGGATGTCATTCCATGCCCCCCTCCTCCGCCCCCTCTTGGGGTAAGGCCTTTCCCTAAGCCACACCTTGGGCTCTTAGCCCAAGAAGCCAAGGGCCTCTTCTTTCCCTGAACGTGCTGTGCCAGTTCCAGCCCTCACAGCGACCCCAAGACCCTCCGAGGGGAACCCCGGGCCCGCCGGGCCTCTAAAATCCTGCGAGTTTAATCTCCTGACTCCCTGTTGGTTCTTCCTTCTGTTTGGGTGCCCCTCTCCGAGATTTCGGCGACCTTTGATGAAAGGGCCGCAGCCCTGTAATCTCCTCCCTCCACACCACACACATTCTCTCTCCCTGACCTGGTTGCTGGAGGAAGCCAGACCTGAGGCTGTGGCTCAAGCATCTGGGTTTTCCTTGGTGGTTAACAGAGCTCCCTGAGCCCCCTCAGCCTCCACTTGTGTTTGTGGAGGGGCAAAATGGGGAACAGAAGCAACAAGATGGAAGATGAATGGCAAGATTCTATCTCTGCTTCCTCCACTTCCCCCCCTTGCCGCCCCCTCCCCCCCCCCCCGGCCTCCCATCCTTCCCTCAGCGCCTCCACTCCTCTCCCATTCTGGGCCTCTGTTCTGCAAACAGCTACAGAGTTGGCCTCAGATCACACACAAGCAAGTATCCCTCAGCGGCCCCCAGCTTCCCGCCAGCCCCCCACTTGCCCAGTAGACCTCCCCAACACATCTTTCCTGCCCTGCCAGCTGTCTTTTCTTAGGAAACCTGGTACCACATAGAGATTCCCTTTTCCAGACCCAGGGACTCCAGCCTGCCAGAGGAAGCCCAGGCCCTGCCAGTCTTATATATAAAACACAAGAGTGTTCATCTCTGGGTTTGCTTACCGTATTTGCCGGCGTATAAGACGATTTTTTGGCCCTGAAAAATATGCCTCCAAGTGGGGGGTAGTCTTATACGGCGAGTATATAACAAACTCTGTATTTTGAGTGGAAATGTTAGGGGGTCGTCTTATACGCCCAGTCTCTTATATGCCGGCAAATACGTATTTTTCAGGGCCAAAAAATCATCTTATACGCCGGCAAATACGGTATTTGGATGTCCCAATTCTAATTTTCCAATCTTGTGATCTCATTTTTTGAAAAAACTAGAAACCCAGTTCATGAAATTGTGCACAGGTAGGGTCTGGCCCACCCACCCCAATCAGGGATGATCAGGCCGTGCTGGGGGGGTGGGGAGGGGGAGGGGGGGGTTTCTACTGGAGGTTGGCTGGTGGGCCCCGCTCCCAATTGTGGTGGGGAGGTGACTGGTGATGAGCGCAGCTGGGGGGAGGGGCCAGGGGTGGTTGGCAGGTTGGCCCCACCTCTTGGTCAAATTCCCAGTCGAGCTCCCCGTCAAGGGGACAATTTGCATATTAGCCTTTTATTATATAGGATTAGACTCATTTACCTTTAGTGAGCCCATGTTGGAAGCTATTAAGATTCACAGGCAACAGACAATTATGAGGCCTGAACTAAGGTAATGAGGGAGCGAGGAGAAGAATTCATCGAATCTAGATCTGACTAAATGAGGAGGTGGGAGGGAGAAACCAGGGTGACCCCCAGGTTTGGGGATTGGACCACAGGGTGTTCGAGGGTCCCATGTGCTGAGTTGGGGGATCCAGAAGAAGAAGCAGGGGTGTGGTTGCATTTTTATTAAGGAATATGCAGGGCATCCAAGTGGGGTTATCTAGCACACAATGGGGCTGGAGCTACGAATGTGGGAGTCTTTAGCACAGAGAGTGCCCTTGCCCACTCATTCCTTCCTATCCCTCGTGTGTTGGTGAAATCTCTCTGCTGTATCAGTGAAAACCCTTCCACTCCTTCCCCATCCAGGCTAAGTTCCCAGCACAGCTCTGTAAGTGGCTCCCGCTGCTACCCTCCCTCTTCCTTGGGCACTAATGTTTCCTGCCTATTTTTTTTTTCACACGTGCACATCCCATCTCACCGCTGGAAACTCAGCATTCTTTATTTCTAACAACCATCTGTTGCTGCAGTGGTTGATTCCAATATCAACATGAACTATCCACTTGTAGGGAATCCAGGACTGGACTTGCCCTGGGCCCTTGTATTTTACAAAGTCCAAGGTCCAACAGCGGTTTGGCATCCTATGCTTTATCGGGGCACATCTGTGATGGGCAGTGGGATCGGGGGTCATCCAGCCTCGCTTAACGCAGCTTCCTGTCCCCCTGTAGGAGGGTGTGTCTCCTCTCCTTGCTGCTCCTTGGCCTCTGGGGCTGTGTGACCTGCCACTGGAGCCCTGTGGAGGACATCTGCACTGCCAAGCCCCGGGACCTCCCCGTGAACCCCATGTGCATTTACCGCACCCCAGAGAAGAAGGTCCCCGAGGAGGAGGGCTCAGACCCGAAGATTCCCGAGGCCACCAACCGGCGGGTCTGGGAACTGTCCAAGGCCAACTCCCGTTTTGCCACCGCCTTCTATCAGCACCTGGCCGACTCCAAGAATGAAAACGACAACATTTTCCTGTCGCCCCTGAGTATCTCCACAGCTTTTGCTATGACCAAGCTGGGAGCCTGTGACAACACCCTCAAGGAGCTGATGGAGGTACAATCCAGGGCCCTCCTGCCCGGCTCCTTATTGTGTCTTGGTCTAGAGCCCTTTGGAGGATGGAGGTGCTATCCCGGTCTCTCTGTGTTTCTTTTCCCTTTTATCCTTCCTCCCTTTATTCTTCTTCTCATCCATGCGTTCATTTAGAAAACAGGAGCTGAGCTTTGATGGTGTACCTGAAGGTGGGTCTTGGTCAGAGACCCACAGCACCGTGCTCACAACCCATGGCAACACCGCCCCCACCGCCATTTTCTTTTGGCTTCTACAGGTTTTTAAGTTTGATACTATCTCTGAGAAAACATCGGACCAGATCCACTTCTTCTTTGCCAAACTGAACTGCCGACTCTATCGGAAAGCCAACAAGTCCTCTGAGTTGGTATCGGCCAATCGCCTCTTCGGAGACAAATCCCTGACTTTCAATGAAACCTACCAGGACATCAGTGAGGTGGTGTATGGAGCCAAGCTCCAGCCCCTGGACTTCAAGGTGAGCTACACACGGTATTCCTGACCTTAGAGCTCTTCCTCTTCACTAAGGGATTGAGAGAGAGAAGCGGGATCAAAATGAACACTGCTATGCTGGTGAGAGGCAGGTGGAGGGGCCCTGTAAGCCACAACCCCTGGAACACTCTCTTGCTTAAAACCCGAGAAGTCAATGGTGTCTATTGATTGTAGCGAAAGCTCTAAAAAAGCAGTACAAGCAATACATTCTTCATTTCCTCTACCAAGTTCACATATATACCCAAAGCTATTCTGGAGATGCCAGTCCTACCAGAGACCTTATTCAATTCAATCTTTTAAAGTTACCGTGGTCAAAATTGGCATGTGGTGCATGTTATGTTCTCCACTTGGAGGTTCGTGCGGCACCAGAGGTATCAAGTGTCTGAGAAGTTCTGTGGTAAAGAAGTCTAGCGACTTTAATTCAAGCAGCATTTCTTAGGCATTTTTTTAATCACATGAACACCCCTCCTGTCCTGCCCCCCCCCCCCCCCATCACTCATTAGCTTCCCACAGAACATGTTTTGGAAACCTGAACTCTTGTGAGTTCATGGCACTGTACTAGATATGTGAGGTTTCCCCAATCCGGGTTATAGTGATGGCTTAACCACATGGTGGGAAAGGACAGAGGGATGAAGGATAAAATCAAATGCTGCAAGGGGAAATGGAGGAGATGGTTGAATAGCACAGGTGGGTAGGCTTGTTTCCTGTTGTCCTTAGGAAAATCCAGAGGCATCCAGAGTGACCATCAACCAGTGGATATCCAATAAGACCGAAGGACGTATCACTGACGTCATTCCCCAGGATGCTATTAACGAGCTCACTGTCCTGGTGCTGGTTAACACCATTTACTTCAAGGTAAATGACCTTGGGAAACTGACTTCTGGATTTGATTGTGCAGATGGCCTTATCTTCCTCAGAGAGTCAAAAATTCTTGAGGATTGTTCCAAATTGATTACGTTTGGGGAGAAGGATGGGGTGTGGGTGGTGGGAATAAACAGCTTCCACACAGTCAGGACGGTCACCCGTTGAAGGTGGGTAGAATTGTGGCACATTTGCCCATCCCGGGTTGTGCTCCATATGCATTCCCCCTCCTCCACAGGCGTTTAGCCCAGGGGTTTAGCCAGTCAACTGCTGTGGCCAACCACTTCGTTGCCTGGGGTTTCCTCCTCTCCAAGAGTGGAGTAGGTTGCATTTCCAAAGGGTCTATTGCCCTTTACTGTTTAGGGAACACTTTGCCATTAATTAGCCCTCCCGGTCCTCCTGACATCACAAATGTGACCTTGGACTGCTCAGACAGGTTACTTAGTAACTGTAAATCCAGACTCTGATCTTGACTGCACGAACTTGGCCTCGCTACCTGCAACCTTTCTCTGTCCCAATTTCTGCATCTGTAAAATGCTGGTAATGCTATACCATAACTGCATCACCGAGGGGACTAAGTTGATGCATGTATAATGCTTGGAGTAATGCCCTGCACACAACGAACGCCCTACAAACACTAGTGACCACCAGCTCCAAATGTTACAGAAGAAGGCCCGCTGCTCAGAGCTAAGTGACTTGTCCCTAAATGAAAGAACCAGAAGATAGCAGGGATGGTCATTAAACTTCAAAGGAGTTTCTTGTGTCTCCTCCCTTTGATTAGAACTTGGACAGGATGCACCCTCTGCCTGGCAGGGCTCCTGGGTAACCCCCGGGTGTGTGTGTGTGTGTGTGTGTGTGTGTGTGTGTGTGTGTGTGTGTGCGTGTGTGTGTGTGTGTGTGTGTGGCCTGTATTCACCCGGCAGAGCCCAGCATTTCGGATGATGGCCTTGGAGAAAGAGGCTGGTGGGAGAAAGAAAGCAAAAAGCAATTTGATTTAAACTCAAGGAGAGACTTGTAAAGAAGCCAGTAGGTTTTTCTTGGTTTTAGTTTTTACTTTATTTTTAAAATATATTTTATTGATTTTTTACAGAGAGGAAGGGAGGGGGATAGAAAGCTAGAAACATCAATGAGAGAGAAACATCGACCAGCTGCCTCCTGCACAGCCCCCACTGGGCTTGTGCCTGCAACCAAGGTACATGCCCTTGACCAGAATCGAACCCGGGACCACTTTCTTATTATAAAAGCAAATAGACAATCACTGCTAAAATTATGGGAAATACACAGAAAGTTCACAGAAAGAAAACACTCTGACATACTAGTCACCATTCATCTTTTCATGCAGACTCTCTAGTCATTTTTCCCAATCATTATACGTACAAGTTAACCTAACAAAATGTGCACATGCCCATGTCAGTATCCTCCTGGTCTTCTTGCTTTGTGATTCTTCCCCCTGGCGTCTTCTTCCAGGGCTTATGGAAGTCGAAGTTCAGCCCTGAGAACACAAGGTCAGAACCTTTCTACAAGGCCGATGGGCAGTCGTGCCCGGCATCCATGATGTACCAGGAGGGCAAGTTCCGCTACCGGCGCGTGGCAGAAGGCACCCAGGTGCTCGAGCTGCCTTTCAAGGGGGATGACATCACCATGGTGCTCATCCTGCCCAAGATGGAGAAGAGCCTGGCCAAGGTGGAGCAGGAGCTCACCCCCGAGGTGCTGCAGGAGTGGCTGGACGAGCTGGCCGAGACCATGCTGGTGGTCCACATGCCCCGCTTCCGCATCGAGGACAGCTTCAGTGTGAAGGAGAAGCTGCAGGACATGGGCCTTGTGGACCTGTTCAGCCCGGAGAGATCCAGGCTCCCAGGTTAGCGGGGGAAAAGACTTTACGCCTTCCTCTGCCCACGAGGGGGTCTGACCAAAGGTGGAAGAGTGGGAGGGATGCCCTAACTCGTGTGGCTCAGTGGATAGAGCGTCGGCCTGTGGACTGAAGGGTCCGTCCCAGGTTCGATTCTGGTCAAGGGCATGTACCTTAGTTGCGGGCATATCCCCAGTAAGGGGTGTGCAGGAGGCAGGGATCCATGTTTCTCTCTCATCAATGTTTCTTTTTTTTTAAAATATATATTTTATTGATTTATTACAGAGAGGAAGAGAGAGGGATAGAGAGTTAGAAACATCGATGAGAGAGAATCATCGATCAGCTGCCTCTTGCACACCCCCTACTGGGAATGTGCCCGCAACCAATGTACATGCCCTTGACCAGAATCGAACCTGGGACCTTCCAGTCCGCAGGCTGACGCTCTATCCACTGAGCCAAAATGGTTTCGGCTCTCATCAGTTTCTAATTCTCTATCCCTCTCCCTTCCTCTCTGTAAGAAATCAATAAATATATTTTTAAAAAGAAAAAGAAAAAGAATGGGAGGGAGAGTGAAAAAGAGCCACAGATGGGACACCTGGGTCTAATTCAGTTCTACTGTGAACTCAGGGAACTCGCTTTTCCTCTCCAGGCCTCAGCTTTCTCTTCTGGGAAAGGGGGGGGGGGGTAGCTCTTGGTTCTCCTGGGGCCCAGCTGGCACGGGAACCCTTTGAGTCTGTCACCGATAGAGGAGATGAGACCCGGTAGAGGAGAACTTGGAAAGGCACCAAACTCAGAGCAGAGGGAGATCTGATGAGGAGCTGGGGACATCTGGGTCAAACACCACGGGGGCAGCTGACATCTGGTAGCCCTTCACCTGCTCTTCCAGAGGGCTCATGTGTTCCCCTCAAGGTCACTCGGACAGCCAAACCTTGCAGCTTACAATGTTAGGTAACTGGGTTGACCTTTAGTGGGCTATCTTTAAACTAGGTCTGCAAACCAATCACTCTCTTAGAAATGTTGCCAGGCTGGAAAGCGATATCTACCAGATAGAGTTTTTCTTTAAGAACAGAGCCCCTTCCCCTGCTACCCCCTCCCTGTCCCTTCCCCCACCAAGGACTGAAGCATGAGACCCAATTCACGGAGCCAGGCTGAGAAACCCTGTGCACGTTCTTACTGTTACCGCACATGGTATTTTGAGGGTGTCGTTAGGGGAGGGTCCAGAATGGCTTCCTATTTTCCAAAAAAAAAAGCCCCAAAGGGCCTCTTAACGAATGTGGATTCCTGTCTCCCATGTCACACAGCCTCCTCTGGTCTTCCTTGTAGGTATCGTTACTGGAGGCCGGGACGACCTCTTCGTCTCGGACGCATTCCATAAGGCATTTCTTGAGGTGAGTACACCTCCCTTGGCTCTCTCTTCTGCTTTTTTTTTATTCCCATGCTGCTTTATTATTCATTCATCAGTATCTCCTGTGATTTGCAACTTTGGAGTTCTTGTTTCACTGGCTGTCCTAGTATAGCTAGCAGATGCTTGAATTGCCCCCTACCACACAGCCCCGCCTTGAAGCCCCGGGGTCTCATTGTTCCATCCTCCCTCCCCGCGTCTCTCCTGAAGCAGGTGAAATAGGGGTACAAACATGAGGGGAAAGGAGCCAGCAGAGGATTATCATGAAGAGGCGTGGACGGTGTTAGTGACATTCTGGGTCCCCAAGTACCATCTCCCTCTAGACGGGTGGCACTTTTGCTTACCAGCAAATTTAAATACCATTGTTCCAGTCTATAACTCCGAGGAAATTCTTCTCCTCCAGCCAGGGGGTCCTCCTCTTTTCATAGGCCCTGGGCCCTGAGTGGTTGCTTGGGGTACTTGTATCTGGGAGCCTGATGCACCAAGGGGGAAACTATTTCAACGGTAGAGCTCTGATCTTGAGTCAAAATCCCTTTTAGCATCGAGTACAACATAAATTCCCTTGAAATACCATTGTGCCTATGCCAGCCAGGAATGTGATAGCCTTGTCTCCATTCAGATTTCTGGCTCGGCAATTATCTGAGGCTCTGGCCAAAGGCTTAGATGAATCCAAATGCCTACGTCAATATTCACTGGGCGGAAGAATGAGGAACCCCAGCTGACCCAAAGGCACTTTCCACTGGGTGGCAGATAGTGCTTGGAGGAATGGCTGTGTCTATGCGTGAGGCCCGTGTCCAAGGGACGGCAGAGCAGCTAATGCAACAGTCTGTTTCCTGTCTGACCTGCAGGTGAACGAGGAAGGCAGTGAAGCAGCAGCTAGCACCGCCATCGTGATTGCTGGCCGTTCGCTGAACCCCAACAGGGTGATCTTCAAGGCCAACAGGCCCTTCCTGGTTCTTATAAGGGAGGTTGCTCTGAACACTATCATCTTCATGGGCAGAGTAGCCAACCCTTGTGTCAACTAGAGGGTTCTGATTCCTTGTACCTCCTCCTACTTGGTTTGTGAACAGAGGTAAAAATAAAGACAATTACTCCCATCTCACCAGTATGAATGGACATTGCCACCTGACTGAAGACAGGGAGGGAGAGACTGCTAGATGTGCTATTGGGCATTTGGTAAAACGATGATTTTACTTGCTACCAGTGAATACATCTGGGTAAAGGGATTGAAGGATGTGTGACTGCAGCATCCTGAAAGATGGTAGGCATCCCGGAAGGGCAGGGGGATTTGATATCTCGGTATTCCCACCTTAAAAAAAAAAATCCCCCAATTTAAAACTCTATGTACAGAAAAACAGAGACTCAAATCTGAGTATTAAATCATTTAATTCTCAAACCACTCACATGCATAATGTTCTTTTACACAGTGTTAAAATAAAGAGGAAAATGTATTTTTATACAGATTTTCAAGTATACATTAATAGACTTTTCAGATTACTAACCAAGTTGCTAAGATTTCATTCACATTGTTCTTAAAGCTGTCCAACGAGAAAGCTTTTGCTAAGCTGCTTTAAATATGTTCATATAAACCCATCTCTTCACTCTTTCTCGGAATCTCCCGCCCCCAACCCTAGTCTCCGCCCACCCTCCTGCCCTCCCCCCTCCCCGACACAACAGGGTTCCTGGGCTCTAGGAGGCATGCAACCCCACCAAGAAAGATTGGCTTGTCATCAGGGGAAGGACAGAACCTACAGGAGGAGAGACTGAGCGCACCTGTCAAATTAAGGCCGAAAACCTTAGAAATGACACAAGTCAGACTCATAGCTTACAGCCTTTGCATTTTCACTTGATTTTCTAATGAAAAAAAATCTCAGCCTCCCACAAAACAACCCAGAAGTTTCTGATAGTTTGGTAGCTGAGAAAATAGCTTAATACTGGGCACTTTCCCCAGCGAAACTTCTAAAATCAGAGTAGGCGTTTTGAACACTTTCATTTTGGTTGTTTCATTTACCCTTTGGCTGGGGGTGGGGGCAGCTTAAAAATGGATGTTTTGAGTTGTGTGTTTACATTAAGGAATTTGGTTAATTTCACACACAGGGTCTGGCAAAAGAGCTCTCCTCCCCTCTCCTCCTGAAGTAATCTGGCTTTAGGGCTGGAAACAGCCACTCTCCTTAGGAATTAAAGTGCATTTTTTTTTCAGTAAAAAGGGGTGTGTGGGGGGTGCGGTTTACACTTAAGTGATAATGATTAAAAGAGGGTGGGGTGAGAGAAATCCTACTCCTATATATAGGTATTTATAATTAAGGTCATAATAAAAATCAATACTCTCTAAGGAAATAAGATGCGCAAACCAGCCAGGCGCCCTCTGAGGTGCGAGGGCCCCGGCCTGGCCACTGACTTGTCTGAGGCGTCTTTGAGCGGCCACCTGGAGTGATCGCTGCGGATGAAAGACACAAATCGCAAGGTTTAGTTTTTTTCAAAGGGAAAAAAACAGACTGATACGTTCTCAAAGTTAAAAACGACCTCATTCCCTTTCAGGGATAATATTTTAGAAACTGATTGTCTGTTTTAATATGAATCCTTGATTAGCAAGTTGTGAAAAAATGTTAAGTAAGTTCGTTGCTTACAAATATTAGGGTAGCTCTTAAAAACTCGGGCGGAGGGGGCATTGCAGGTGCTTGCTATCCATCAGTATCGGCCGAGGGGAAGGGAAACTCCCCTGTCATCGCCTTCTTTGATAGCCACCACGGACTATTTTCCTTTAGACCATTTACTATTCCTTGGGGGACAATCCCAAGAGTTTTCCCAAGAGAACTAAGTGCTACATCATTAGCTGTGTGCAGAAGGGACGGGCTCACAATGAGGATCGGGGAGTTGTCCTGGAGTCTGGCCTGAGTCCAGTGTGATCTGCTTTTCACAGTGACCAGGGGAAGGCACAATGCCAGGGACAGCGGGCGGGGACAGTGTCACCCACCAGATAAGCACCATAGAGAACAGATTTCTTTCAGACCACGTCCATCTGACAGAAACCGAGGTTTGGCTACGTGACTCTTCTGTCTGAACCCCCAGTCTTCTCTCCTTCTCTTCCAATGTACCTTTCCCTTTCCTCACGTATGCTGAACTGCCCCACACTGAGAGTTTTCCGATTGCTGAAAGGAGAAGCCCTTGGTTCCTGACTGAACTGGCAGTGCTCTTTCAGGTCTGCCATGAGATCACACACACACACACACACACACACACACACACACACACACACACAAATACAACGGGGTCAGCCTGTGAACACAGACCACAGCGGATGAAAAGTTAGCGGCTGGGGCAGAACACACTGCTTCTGCCTAGAGTTTGGGAGTGTCTTACTTGTGTTGAGAGGAGGGGGGTGAGGCAGGTGATGACACTGTGGTCAGACTAGCCTCTGGTTAGCTGCTTCCAAAAGGACTTCTTAGAGGTTTCAAAGGAATGGGCAAGCTGACCCAGGAGGGCAGAAGAACTTGACAGAACTTCACAGTCCTGATAGGGAATGTTTTGTTTCTTGCTTAAAATACAGTACAAGTTCATAAATATATATATTTCTTATCATAACTTCCCCATCCTCTTCCACGTTCCCCACTCCCAATCTTAAAATCCAGTGCGGCATGATTTGCATAAAGTTCAACAACGTTTCACAGTACTCCACAATGCTCCTCAGTAGGAGAGCCCCATGGGTCACTCTCCCGACGCAGACAAGTCCCAAAGGCTGCCGCTTTCCAATTCCACCCAGTATCAGGAAGCCTTCACACGTTTTCTAAGGCATAGGAGGCATTTTCTCTAAGGGACACTGCAGCATTTGCATGCTAAGCAAATAGCCAGGCCTTAATGTGACTGTAATGAGATTTCATAGCCTGGTGCTAATTCAGCCCTCCGCACTAACCAGTCTTTCCTTTCTGACCCACTTTTTCTTCTCAAATGCACCGGCTAGTTGAAATTTAAATGATCAGCTATTTGTAGGCAATATATGAACGAATTTCTATGGTGCCCAGAATTCTCTCAAGAGAGAGTCCATTATGTTGAACCTGCTCTGAAACACAAATTGTTTTCATGAATCAGAAATTACTGGGTAGCTCCTTAGTTTGAACAGTGGCTCTCACTTTTTATGGGAAATCAAACAGTTCCGCCCTCCCATTACCATGTGTAAGGTTGCCATGGGCAGGTATCTTTACTACCTGGGGTGGAAAGGAGGAAAGATATGAAACCTCATTTGGGAATTACTGGATGAGATCTTTGACATCCTGGAACAAAGATGCTAAAATGACTATTTCACATTTCTTATAAAATTCAGAAACATTTAAACCTTAGCTAGTGCATTTCATTCACAAAGAAGGAAGAATGGAAGTCACTTTACACAGACATCCTACATAGAAGCCAGCTAGAGCCAACCGAATGGTCACCCCAGAAAGGAGCCTTTTCTCCGCACTGACTTTCACAATGCTTCTCAGTTCCTTTACAAATAGAGGTCTCCCTCGGTGGCATGGTTTGGCTCTTTTAATAAGATCAAGGGTTCTATTTTAGTAGCAGAACTGAGAAGCCTCCACTCAAATCACCCATGTAAAGGAAAGCGGGTTCTAGAGACCAGACTTTGAAAATATGCTTTGTTTACTTACGCAGACTTTGTATCTGGGTACAGAGAGGAATGGAATGGATGGCAACATCTCTCTGCAGAATGACTCCGAGGACAAATGGACGATCTATTGAAACGCCTGAGTCTTGGCCCACCCACCATAAGCTTTAAATTCAGAGCCATGCCTCTGATATCAATAGAGGTTATCAATAAAGGTATCTGATGAGGGAGGTCTACGGGCCAAGGTCAGCTGGCTCTGAGCTAGAAAGCAGTAAGACCAGTGTTCACCCAAGTCACAGGGAAGAAACGGAAGACTCCAATGCTTCCTCCCAATTCACAGATTTAACATGCCTCAAAGGAATGATCTAGGGGTTTCTCACTGTTGTATTTGTTGTGTTTTTAAGGAAATCACTTTAGCTGTACTGGCTGCACCATCAACAGTAAATTACTGACTTTAGGTAAGACTACTTAAGCATGTGTAGCAAAACAGCGGGGGACCGGCCGAGGACAGAATCTGGGCCCAAACAAAAGACAAGCCAGAGGTAAGAATTTTCTTAAGCAGAGTTAATTCCTGAGTCCAGGATATCAGCCTGGCTTATACACTGACAATTATTTTACAGTTATACAAAAAATAGCTGTGGTGGATAGATTCACATTGATTTTACTGCCTCATCTACAGGATTCATACTGTATTCAGTTGTCAGCTATGAGTAATGCTTGTCTAAGTATTTGAAATGTCACACTGTCGGTATTGTCACTTGAACTACTCAGTTACTGGGTAAATGAATATTTATTAGCTGGTACCTAAAACAAAGAAGCCAACTTCTAAAAATATGAAAATGGATCACTCTCTCTCATCTTCACTCCTAATTAGTCATTAGGACCAGCCAGTGCATTAGAAGAAAAGGCGGAAGCATTCCAGGGTACCATTAAAGGGCCAGTGGTCTTCCCCAGCTATAACAGATGTTCCGAGGGGAGGTGACCTGATGTACCAGTGCCCCAAACAGCTGGACTTCAAGATTAGGTGGCCTGCCTAGTGGTATTTTACTATTAAAATTACATTTTCTGACACCACAACATTCAAGTGAGGCCACCCTGACTATTATAACAGTACCGGCATTAAAAATAGGAACATCTCTCTTTGGAGTGACAAAAAAGCAAAACAGGCCATCCAGAAAGCCATGTAACCCTCACCTCCATGTCAAGATATTGGCAGAAGGCTCATTACCAGGAAAATACGGTTTTTATTCCAGTCCCCCCAACATGGACTGCAAATGGCAACTGAAAACAACAGCAACGCAGGATTCAAACACATTTTTCACATCATTAAAAGGAGTTGGGTGCATCTTTGAAAACAACAGAAAGGGTCCACTTCCACTGACTACTCCTGCCAGAGAGAAGCCAGCGGACAAAAGCACTGCCCCGAGTGTTCTGACGCTTGGATCTGGGCAACAAAGCAAACAGTAACATCTAACCTGACAAGGAGAACGGGATCTGGCAGCCTCTCTGTTTTGGGTCTGGCTCTCCTTTGCTTGAACCAGAAAGCTACCCTCTTTCTTCAGCCAAGTGCTCAGAGGTAGAGGAGCTGAAGCGAGTACAGAGAGAGTGGGGGGACAGTGGCTGAGGAATGCAGCCTCCTGCCGAAGGGGTTGCGGGGCAACCTTGGAATATGCTCAGTCTTTAACGGGAGGTAGTGTGCACTGACTCATCTGCCTTCATCAGTCACCTTTTTCGCACATACATACATGAAATCACATGCACGGAGCTGGCCACTCACAACAGTATTGCAATTTGCAGCAGCAGCAGCAGCACGCCTAACGGAACCGCTGCTCTCAGCCTCCGTTTTACACTGCACTCCAGCTCCTCGCAGGTAGATGCGAGCCAAATCCGTTACTTTGAGGTCCCTCCTTTTGCCAGGCTTCTAAACATACATGTCATTTTAGCACCTACGTCTCTATCTCTGAGGAATAGCTGCACTAAGTGGGTGCAATGTGTTAAAACATCTTTATAAATAGAAAGTGCGAGAAATCATTTCCTTAGCCAAAATACAAACAAAGCAACAAAAAGCTCTCATACATAGCCTACTGGGCCAAGAATGAGATTTTTAGAATCAATGATGCAACTAACAAAATGCTTCTAATGCTACCACGGTCATAGCTGACGAGTAAATATTGATAAACACACATTTATGAAAAAAAGGTATTAAGAAAATAGCCAAACTTCCCACGAGTTATTTGCATGAACTCTCTCTAGTATACCACTCTGTGTTCAATGCACATGCATATACAAGTGAATTATAATAGTGTTATTTTTATTGGGCCAGTTTTCCAAAAAGAAAACGGGCTCGTTTTTTTTAAAACTTCAAGTTACATGATTTAAAATCATTTTTTGTAAAAATATTACAAATACCATAAAAACTCCAAAGTCTCTGCTGTCTGGCTGACAGCCATTCTAGGGGCGATTTCAGTCACACTCAGCGCGCCGTTTCAGCGTCGTGGCTCTCCGAGGAAACACATCTTAAGCTCTGTTCCCTGTGTTGTAATTCTGTTTATGTAGTGGTTCTTAAGGAACCACTAGAGTTAGGATTCTGTTACCTTATGGGAAACTCAGTAGATCGCCTTCTCATGACATAAATATCTGCTTTAAGACGCAGCTACCAGCAGAAATCTAAACCCTTAAGGAATTTCTACTCGCTTGGGCTGTTGTGATTGGCTTGAAATGGTCTAGACTTGTGATGCTGGAAAAAAAAGTACAAATATTTTGTCAATCTACAAATTCCCTTTCTTCTCTGTTCTCTTTTGTAATTCAAAACCTCAGGACTGAGTTTCATCTAACCATCAGATGATTCCAAATTTCAGTCCCCGAGAGCCTGGAGAAGGGCCCGGAGAGCTAGAAAATCCAGGCCGAGAGACACCTCCATAGATGACCATGAGTTTTCATTCCCTGGAATCTTTTCAAAAGCTTTCTCTATCACAAAGAGCAGACTCTGAGTGGAAATGTGGATCAACAAGAATATTTTAAGGCTCTTTTATTTTTCTTCATTAAAATGTGCCCCAATCTTTGCATGATAAAATCGAATTAATCTTGATGCCTAAATGCCTCCAAGCACGCCATCCCAGCCTATCCAGTCTTCTCTTTCCATTCCCAGCATTCTGTAGGGCCCCACACTAACTCTTCAGCCCTGGGTGTTCCTTTTACTCTTGTATCTGCAATTCCTGAGGCCTGACCTAAGGACAGAGATCCCTTTCCTGTATGATAATTGGGTTGACCAACTAGAACCCCTCCCAGCTAACTTCAGGGATCCACTGCATAAGGAATAGATGGATGGATAATCCCAAACCTTTCTTCTCTTAAAAAGTGTATCGACTTGAGGATGATCATTTTGTTGCAGGATTTATTCTCCCTCTTTATTTCTTGTGATGGCAGTTAGAGTCTAATTATTATTGTTCAGTAGGAGTTAAAATAAAGCATCTTAAATCTAACAAAACTTCAATGATCTGTTATTTTAGATAAGAGAGATTGGCAGCAACTGGTAACTTTAAAGGATTAACAAAATGTAAAATTGGGCAATAGATTTTCCTTATGAAAGGTAATGAAAGTGGGACGAACCTACTCATCTCCTAGCACAAAACAGCCAGAGCAGGTGGATGGCAGTGACGATGGGATTAGGATACATAGGCAAAACTTACAATTATTTCAACCATGTGGTCCGTTAGCCACTCAACAGAAACTCCTGTTGAAAGAGGTTTAGTAGCCATATAAATTTTTCCATGCCATGGGAGTTTTCACTTAAAATATAGCTGATATCTCAAGTTCTGTAACAGTAAGCTTTTTACTCCCTCAGGAGTATTTCTGTCTCGGCATGTACAGTTTCTGTTGCTTCACAAAACAAAGAACTGGGCAAAAGTTCACAAATTGGAACAAGAGAAAAAATGGATATTTTGCTGTAAGATAAATGAAACTTGGGGGTAGGTAGGTAATGAAATCTGTTGCAGGTATGTGTCTCATTCTTCTAGCTGCTTTAATGGCCAATGCCAGACATAATAAATGGTGTCTGGAACAAACAATGGTCCTAAATGAATGAACAGAGAAGAGTCAACACCAGTAAAAAACAAAACAATCCTGAATGCTGCCTATGAGATTAAGGACGGGCCCCAATCACTGACAGACCTTTCATCAAGTAGGAAGGTATTTCCTGTCCCCATGAATCTGGGCTGACCAGTGACTTCTTTGACCAATACTGTATGGTAGTGACCCTGGCCTTTAACAGGATGCCACCTCCTACACTTGGAGGCGTGTAGGAGGCCTGAGCTGCCATTCTGAATAAGTCTGACTACCCGGATGGAGAGACCACATGGAGTTGCTGAGACACCAGCGAGGGAGAGGAGGCTTGTTGAACCATCCTGCAAAGGAGGGGGCGTGTGGGTGAGATTGTCTTGGACACACCGGGCCAGTCCTACCACTTACTGAATACTATCAAGTGACCTGACTCGTCACCACAGGGAGCAAGATAAATGCCTAGATGAGCCTGTCCTGAATTTCTGATCCACAACATCATGAGAGATCTACAATAGCAGTTGTTTTAAGTCACTGAAGGTTCGGGTAGTCTGTTACACAGCAACAGATATCTGGAATGCTTGCTTTCATTTTCTGCCTTGGGAGTAACTCATTCACACATTTACCACTAGACCTACTAAATGGATGACTCTTGAAATCAGTGGGCAATATCCCTAGAAAATGTTCACCATTCAACATCTGCTCAAAGATCAACTGCATTATCTTTTGAAGAGATCTTCCAATCACATATTCTTGAATTAACAGTTCTCTATAAGCAGTACTGTTACAGGCTATTGCATATTCCTGTTCATCCCAACCTTTATCCTTAAACAGTCAACATGATAGAGTGAGGACAGTTTGGACTCTGGGGTCAGATTGGTAAATACTGACTGTGCAATTTATCCGTGGTGTGACCTTGGTTGGGCTCATCAGTTTCCTCATCCATACAGTGTGGTATGATTATGCCTATGAAAGGCAATATAGTCTATTAAGAGTATCAACTCTCGTATGAGACCACCAGGGTCAACCTGTGTCTCGGTTTCTTCCTCTCTAAAGTGAAAATAATAGCAGTATCTACCCTAATAGGATTGTCACAGGATTATAAGAGTCAATCAATGAGAAGCACAGAATTGTGCCTCGCACGTAGTAAGCGTTCAAAAAAGTCAACTACTTTTAGTTCTTCTATTATTACTTTATAGGGTTAGTTAATTCTGTCCCCTTCTTTTGGATCTTTTATCTATGCGGTAAAAAGTGCAGGTTTTAAAAAACATACATTCAGACTCCAACCAAGTGGGTTTAGGACTCTCAAGTACTATAGGAAGCCACAGCTACACTACGTCTAAAATCAATTTTGTTATACAAATTCCAAGCACATCATCTGGTACCAAAAAGTACTTCATATTTACTTAATGGCACATATTTGCCTGTATGCTACGTACTACTTAAGATGGTGATTTCACAGAATAAACATTTCCCTATAAGATACTTTGATTTTTGGTATTATGGATTAATTCAGATTCTAAGTTTCACGGTAATTAGTAATTAGTACTATTAAATTGTGCCATTGCCATATGAGATGCCGCACATAAATCTCTTTTAACTGGGTAGTGAATTTTAGTCACTTCAATAGGACTAACTGAGTAGACAGGAAAGAAACAAGCGTTAGGAAAGTATTTTCTTTTTTTTAACACAACTGCTCTGCCTTTATAATTTAGCTTTGTTGTTTAAAGCTCCCACTATTTGAGCTGGTGAGCCATTCCTGTGTTAAGATGGGAGATACTTGTTAAATAAATAATGGGGAGATGTATAGTAAGGAATTTATTTATGTATGTACCCTCTGTGAAAATGTGTATTTCAAGTAACATTGCCTTCTAAGTCATGGTTGTTCCTCACAGTTAAGGGAGAAGATAGTCTGCTTACAGAACAAAACTGGACAGTCTATACAGATATTTTCTGAGTTTGATATCATTGTTCCCATCAATAATTATACCCTTTGGAACGTAACTAAGTCATGTGTTTCAAAGTATTCAAAATATCCAACTTTGGCTTGTTCTGAGCAAGAAAACCCACTTACTGCAAAACAAAAAGAATGGCCCTACGAAAAGCACCACTTAAGAATAAGAAGATTGAAATCAGAGAATGAGACTAGAAAACAAAGAAGGCAAACATAAAACCGATCATTACCAAAGAAATCATAATGCTTGGCAAACTCCACTGTTTCTCATATTAAACAGATTTACATTAAATGACATCTACTATAGACCTCAAGCAAATGATTCACTGAGCTCATACATCTGAATCCAATTTCTTTCACAAGTCCAAAATCCCAGATTAATCATAGTCTCAGAGAGTCAGAAGAGCAACAGTCCAAAATGCCAAGAACACACTATTACTATAAGTGTTTTAAGACAAGGCAGAACAAATGTAGGTAAATATTATCGATGAAGATTGCTTATTACGAGGAGGGTGTACTATATAGAACCTACTAATCTCCACTAGAGAAAGGCAACTACGAATAAAATGCCTGAAGAAGTGCCCTTCAGGTGGGGGGGGGTCACTCATCCGAACCTTTCATGTGTGACGGAGCTACACCCACAAGGTGAGAGGCAAACTCAGTGGATTGCACCAGGGTGGCCTACAGCCCTTTATTCAAACAAGCGCATCTAATGCAGAGGACCATGTATTGCTTTCAAATGGGGAACAACTATATTTTTCTTTTGCAAGGAATTATCTTTTTTTTTTAAATTTTTCACATCTAGCATTAGCAAGCTATTTGAACACTAAGAACGAACACTCACTAAACAAATATATAATGGCCCAATATATATTTAGAAGAATTATAGTTGGTGATAGAAATTGGAAGATAGGTCTAAGAAGAATTAGCAATCTTCAGATGTTTCATTATGTTTTAAAATAGTCATTAAAAATAGAAAAGGAAGATTTGGCTTTTCAGTACTACACATGGAACAAAGTTTACTTGAGGAAATTAGAATGAAGATTTATAAGTTAGAGGTTTCTAATCTAGAAAAACAGTACTTTGAATAAGAATCAAACCACTGCTGAAACCGGTTTGGCTCAGTGGTAGAGCGTTGGTCTGCGGACTGAAAGGTCCCGGGTTAGATTCAGGTCAAGGGCATGTACATTGGTTGCGGGCACATCCCCAGTAGGGGGTGTGCAGGAGGCAGCTGGTCAATGTTTCTCTCTCATTGACATTTCTAGCTCTCTATCTCTCTTCCTTCCTCTCTGTAAAATATCAATAAAATATATTTGTTTTAAAAAGAATCAAACCACTTATTCCTAACAGAAATACAATTTTAATACTAGTGGGAATAAATTCACCCTTGCTATCATTATGCAAGGCAGTTCAAGTTAACTCAGAGGAATGGCAAAACTTACTTATAAAAACAATTTTTTACTGTATTTTATGTAAACATGGTAATCGTTTAACCTTACATTATGCATGGGGATTGTTTTTAAAAATTACTTGGTTATATCTATAACAACCATCCTAAACTTTAATCTTCCGGCACCCTTAAGGCAAGGTCAAATCCTAAGGACTATTCTAAATGTTCTTAAAGCAAAGGGAACTATTAAGGAGCACCAGGAGGGTTGTGAGAAAAGGAACTAGGAAAAGATGGCAGACTCTTTTGGGAAACATGCATATATAGCAATATGAATTAGAACCCTTTTAGACTTATGACTTTGTAAAAGCAAAATGGCAAGACTGACAAATTTGGGGGTGGGGGGGAGGGAGGATGCGTTCAAATTTAATTTGGAGCTGGCACTTATGTCAGGGTCCAGACAGTAAACACTGCATTTTCAGGCTTTGCAGGCCATCTGGTCTCAACCTTGAATTGTAGTAGAAAATAGCCATAAACAACACCTGAATGAAGAGGCGTGGCCCTAGTCCACCATCACTGTTGACCAGGGGGCTGCAGTTTGTTGAACGCAGACCTAATTCATAGTCCTAGGGACAAACTTTACAAAGGGACGGCCTCTGAAATTTAGGAATTACCTGACTTAATTGCTTATTGTTCCTTCTAAATCGCAGGAACCAAAATACTCCAATATTTTCACTCTTTCCCATGGCATAAGTAAAGAGATTGAGTTCAGTGAAGACTTATCTGTTGTTCCTTAAACAACTAAGTACACAAATAAAAAGGACATGCAAGGAACAGATAAAAACCCTGTCTGCTGTATCTAAGAGAAAAAAAACCTTTCAGGATTCAAACTCCATCCTGACCAAATGCCTTTCCACTCTGATTCAGAAGACTTCTGTCTTAGTTTAATTTAATGTCCTTTCCATTAGCCATTGCTTTCATTTCTTTAAATTAGATCTAGTCAAACAAAAGGTAGGTTTTACCAGTTAAAGGAAACAAAATCAGTGTCAAGTAATAGCTAACACTTTTTTAAAAGTTATTTCTTGATAAAAGACTATTCCGTTATTAAGGATGAAGTTCTCTATTTCTCTCTTTGGTCAGACCACTTTCCAGCCTAGGCCAAATTTCAACTATGGAGTTCAGAGGAAAATGGTTTAATTCTATACGCTAAACCATCTTTGGAAAATCCCATTTCACGGATGTAGAGGGAACTGGAAACAGTAAAAAAAAGAAAAGAAAAAAGAAAAAAGAAACAATCACAAAACCCCCACAAAAAACAAAACTACCAAAAAACAAAATAGCAAGAAAACTTCCCTTAATTCCCATCTCCCTTGGTTCTTGATCTTTATCCGTTCGTAAGTTATTTTACGTGTTCAACATTAGACTTAACCCTCTGGTACAATGAAATGGCTCTGGGATGGTTTGCAAGGTACATAAAATAAAACTCAACTCAGTTCAGAGGTAAATATGGTTTTGAATAAAGAGAGAACAGGTCATTAGAGAGAGCCTTTCTGCCTCAGTACAGTGTTAACTGTGCATGCCAATGCTGCGTTTTATACTGGTATCAGAGTTCAGAGAGAATAAAAGGTACCCCTTAGAACGAAAGAAGATGACTATATTGCTATCTCTCTTCGTTTGCTGAGAATATTGGGTAGCTCCTTTGCTATGAAGAGCCATTCAATGAATAAAAACAGGCCCAGTGTTTGCTATTTCTCGGCATTAAAGTACTTGATGATTTAGCTCTCACTGCTAATGCGGTTCCCTTTACAAGGTGAAGATTTGGTAATAAGTTCAGCATTAGCTAAAGTCATTTAGTACACCGTTAAAAGAGGTATCTGTGCACAGAACAATATAGTGATTCATTGATGTAGATAGGACACTACTAACTCCTATGCTCCTACATGAAGTTAGCTAAGAACTAGGGCAATGTCACAGTGAACCTGGAGAAGAATATGGATAAGTATTCAGAATAACAATATCTCTCCTAGCTAAAATTGCTTTCAGAAACTTGAATTTTCACGATCCTCCTGGCTCTAGTCTAGACCAGTGAAAAGGAGAGAACCAGCAAAGACAATTGTGCTGGTGGGCTCCTAGACGACCTGGAGGCACTATTCACAGTATTAATACAGCAAAAGCTATTAGAAATGAGTGAAAAGGTGGGAAACCCACCAAGCATTCATAGCATTCCATGACAGTCTCTACTGCATTCAAAGTGTTTGCTGCCAACCTCGGATAGAGTACTGACAAATGCTGCAAAGTTTCTCTGCGCTTCACCTTTACAATTTGGTAATAGTTTAAAAAAGCTCTCTTTTCTCACTTAATCTAAGAAGACTAGCAAAGCAGTAACTTTCCAGCATACTACTGCTCAAACGTAGGATGGACTTAATATTTTTTTGGTAGGCTTAAAAGCTCCAGCTAAAGCAGCATATTCTGTACTTTTCACCTATTTGGTTATGGCAAGATCTGTCCATTGAAAGCCTTGATTACCAGCTGAAACGTTCCCTATAGATTTTAGTCTTCATTTCAACTCTACTTTTTGTAGGCCACAGAGCCTAGCTGGTCCCTAAGATGGCCTTACGCAAGAGTTTTTACCCTATCATGGTGTCCTGGTCAATGTCTTATAAAGATGAAACACAGCTCCAACACAGCATTTAAGGGTAGGCTCTTAACATACGGTAGCATTATTACATTCCTAGCAAAAGACACATTTCTGTTTTTCTAAAGAGAAAAAATAACCATTCTCTAGTGATACAGTGCAGCTGTGTGTGTATGTACAACTCTTAGATTGCTTAAGATTCACCCTTGGCATTTAACATCCTATCACCAAAGAAATGCCACCTTTTCTGTCCCCCTTCCAGCATATCACAAAGCATTCTCAGGAAGGGAGTGTACTACTAACGCTCACAAACGGCTCACCAGTGCAGGCATGACCAGGCCCTCTTCCAAACCCCTTTAACAATCACCTATGCCTCTGCACCAAGACAATTTCTTAAACCACTATGTATTTAAATACTAGTCTTAACATTTTAATGATCAAGAGAAGCTTGAGGTTTTTCGCTCTTCTATTTGCACTGTAACCTGTAAGCATCTACTTGCCTGCATCCTTTAAAAATCCGCCCTCATTCTCTACATACAAAATCGGGCATCTGAAGCTCTACACGCTTGGTCAATTTCTCCTGACTCTCAGTGCTGGAGTAAGAATCTCAGAATTACCAAAAAGGTCTCTTGAAGTTTTAAAAAAATCTTAGGAATGATTAAGTAATCAAACCTGATCAAAACTGATGCCTTGATCAATTTATTGCAACATGATTGTGCCTGATGTGTTCTGGCAAATGCCCTGTACTATATTAAAAAGCAAAGTTCTTGGAGTCACCAGCAATTTGCTGATGTTGGTTTATGAAGCACTAAGATGGCAGACATGAGACATGGGTTTAGTGAGGTTCTTCTATTGGACTGAAAATATAAACTATTATTCATGTAAAAGGAAGTGGAATTGTGGCTGCAATAAGAACCATAGTGTTGAATTTCTTCCATCAGAAAGCTGCAGACAAAAATGTGTTTAAAACTTCATAGAAAAGTTATCAAATAGGGAGACCTGTGGATTTAAAAATACAATCCAGGCTCATTTCACTGGAAAGGGACATTTCTGATAATATACTATTGCTGTTATGTGAAACCAGGAGCCGAACACGGTGGAGGAAACTTTGGTAGTCAGCCTAACACATTAATTCATCTGGACCAGAGCCATTTCCCAATATCCAAAGATATACAAGCACCGTGGTTCACAAATACCAAGCAGTAAGTGGCAGTAGGCTCTGTACTATTCCACGTTTGCAAACCCAAAACTCACCTCTGCTCCCCTCACCTCAACCCAGCACTCCAGCCCCCGAGCTCAGTGGTACCTATTGCGAACACTGCCGTCATTGCACTTCCGGCTGCCTAAAGTGCTTCCGCGGATGCTGCCTTCAGCGTGGCTGTGACCGGAAACGTGACAATGCAGCAGAGGCCTAGTCAGGGCAAAGATAAGTCTAACCTTTTCAAAACAGTAAGAAGCACCAGGATTCTTTTTTCTTTCCCTTGAAAGTTGAAGCTGCACATTCTGGCAGAAAGGAAGAACAGAAGTTCCTCATGTGGTTGGCTGGTTCCAATGACCACGGCTCCTGCTGTGTGTTTTAGATATGGGTGAGTGACAGCCACCGGGATGACATGGACCAAAGGACAATGTTCAGATGTGACTGGTAGATAAATGAGCATCTATCACCGTTTTGTTAAAAAATTTTTTTCTTATAAAGTTAACAAACCAAGGCTGTTGATCCCTGAATTAGAAAGTTGATTTGCTTGATATTTTCCAAAGTGTGAGGTGGGAAGGAGGACGGGGGCGGGTAGAAAGCCTCTAGTGCTTCTGTGTATGTTGCTGATCCTCTAGTTTGGCAACATCTTGGGAGCATCTTCTGACCTAGTGATGTGGCATTTTGTGAATCGAAGTACCAGCCCACGGCCCTGAGGCTGGCTGCTTACGGCCCAAAGGGGAAGAGGGTCTGCCCCCTCCCCCTCGATGTTTCAATCTGGCCCAGTGGTGGACACAGAGCCCTGGGCAATTTCCCCGGGAGCAACTGTCTCTTCTTGTGAAGGCGACTCTTCCTCGACTTGTCCTCGAGATGTGACAGTTGTTTCAGGGGAGATGCTATGCGGCCCCTCCAGGGGGAGACAGCCAGGGTGGTTTTTGCGAAAGTGCTGATTCAAGATGGCCTGGAAGGGGAAACTTTTCCCACACACATGGCAGTGAAAGGGCTTGTTGCCGGTGTGCTTGCGGATGTGGTACTCCAGCTGATCTTTGCGGGTGTACTTCTTGCCACACATGCGACAGACGAAAGGTGTGATCCCCATGTGCAGGCGCATGTGCCGGTCCAGGCTCCCCTTCTGGTTGAACGATTTGGCACAGTAGATGCAGGTGAGACGGGGGTTGTACCGGAACCACCGCTCAGATACTTCTTGCTCTCGAAGGTACTCCACATAGCCACTTACTCCCATCATGGTTGATTCTTCTACCTGTGCCAGGTGAGGAAAACAAGCGCCAAAGAATATATACTGTGAACAGACATAGTAAAATAAGTCAAATCTATTTTACCTACGTTACTAAGCTTTATGCTGATTTTAGAGATCCAAACAGGAGATTATTGCCCACAAGTAAAGATGTTAACATAACAATTAAAAAAACAAAACAAAAATGAAGACACTGTATTCCATTACCATAACAGAACAAGTCAAGTTACGTTCTAACTGACAAACAGCATGCTTTTTATGAAACCTCCAGTAAATGTTCTATTGTACAGCAATAGAAGAATCTGGGCCCACTCATACCAGCCTCTTGAATTCTAATTTACAATTTTTTCTAGATAATCAGGTAGATATTTAGACAGTGCTGGCCTAAGAGAACTTTCTGATGATGGAAATGTTCGTTTATCTGCATCATCTAAACTCTCACACATGTGAAGGCACATATTAACTCATCTCTTAATATCATCTCCAAACAATATTATTTATTTTGTATTTCTTTATAACCTGCTCCTCCTTCTTTAGTCAGGTAAACATCCTTGTGGAATTCCAATTGTTATCCCTATTACATCTACATATGCTGTAAGTTACCTCTTCCTAACCACTTCATTAAATACTGCACTTGAATTCTCCACTTTAAGTGGTTATTGATTCCAGTAACTGCCTTTTAAGCACTTTATTCCCACAACACTGTTAATGAGGTCTATATAGTCACATCTATATCTGTTTTGTGTATGTGTTAGTCTGCCTTATGTCCCCATTAAGTTATAAGGTCTGCCTCATACTTACCGTCACACAGTCATCACATTCTATTTGAAAGGTGAGAGAAAAAGGGCCCTAATAATGAGAGTAAACTTTTCCTCCAAGCTCCTAACATTTCTCTAACACTTTATTAAATCTAAAAAAAATTCTCATAATAGTTACAATTCCTTTTCTGGTACCAAAAAACTGGCACGGTAACATCCAAGTAAATTTGTAGTTTGTAGTAATGTCTTGCTGCTGTTACTATCATACATACACAATAAATGTCCAATATTTCAGTAAAAACTAAACAAGATACTATAATGCAGAAGCTAAAAAAATTAGCTATGAAATCTTGTTCCACCAGTGTTTGCTTTTATTTATTTATTTATTTATTTTTAAAATATATATTTTATTGATATTTTACAGAGAGGAAAGGAGAAAGATAGAGAGCTAGAAACATCGATGAGAGAGGAACATCGACCAGCCGCCTCCTGCACACCCCCCACGGGGATGTGCCCGCAACCAATGTACATGCCTTGACCGGAATCGAACCTGGGACCTTTCAGCCCGCAGACCGACGCTCTACCACTGAGCTAAACCGGTTTTGGCTTCTTTTAAAGGACAAAAGTGTTTACAATGTATTAAATTCTACTTGGTGAGTTCCTTTTAAAAATAAATCTTTAATGATAGAGACCTGTGAGGAAAAACAAACAATAATATCAATCAACTAGTTATGCTACTTGCTAAGGAGAGTTGCAAAGAAAATAGAAGACATAATTCCTATCTCCTCTAAAACATTTTAGTCTAATAGAAGATTCAGGAAGAAAATAAATGAAAAGATATAAGCATATAAAAATGCAAAAGCAGTTGTTTACAAATATTTTCTATTACATAAAGTAGTAAGTATGTAGTGTTATACCCACCACACATGTCAGAATCAGGCTCTCCATCTCAGGTCCTACATATGTACTTTTCAGGGGTTACTTTTTTATTTCTATTCTCAGGACTAAAGACTGGTTTAGAAAAAAGTTCCGCAATTTCATCTTTTCTATTTCCCGAACTCTGCTGATACCAAAAATGCATTTCCTGTATGCTTGCAAACAGGAATAAAGAAAAAGGTCATCAAGGAGAATATTTCTTTAGCAGGGCCCCTGTGCCCTCTCCTACACCTGTCCTGTCGGACCCACACACAGTGGCAGTTTCTTCCGCCGTCACAACTACATACCTGGGAGCTGGGCTGCTTAGGCTCATCCATTCTCCCGGGAGACTCACTTCGGGCTCTGTGTCTCTCCGTCAAGGGGACAATACTGCCGGAGGGGCTAAATCTGTCGGAAGAGGAGCAAAATGGGACTAACAGAAGAGCAGTGTCAAGGAACTTAAAAAATGGTGATGTTTACCCTCTTTATCCCATGGCTGAGAAAAGGAGAACAAACTGAACAACAGATGACTAAGAAATACTTCCAGGGAGTCAATAATAGGACCTGATTTGAAATAAGAAAGGTGTGCCATAGTAAATTAAAGAAATACAGAATTACATACGAGCTAGAGCAGTGGATGGTAAATCACGACTCTCGAGCCACACGTGGTTCTTTGGCCCCTTGAGTGTGGCTCTTCCACAAAATACCATGTGCGGGTGCGCACTTTCAGTGCGACTGAAACTTCGTGGCCCATGCGCAGAAGTCGGTTTTCAGCCTGGGCGAGTCTATTTTGAAGAAGTGGCCTTAGAACACTCAAGGGGCCAAAGAGCCGCATGTGGCTAGCCGCGGTTTGCTAGACCATATGACCTGGGGAAGCTAAGGCTAAATATAAGTTCTATCCTTGTGTAAGTATTGGGAACCATAAAAGAATAAATTAAAACTGGGTCTGTAATTTTTTCTTTTATGTAATGATTAGGTTTTTGGTTGTTTCTTCCTTCAGGCCCCAACAGAACTTGTATATTTCAGACTGTTGATATAGATCATGGAGAGTCACAGTCTTTGCTTTACGCTATTACTTCTGATACACTACTAACATGGGGCAGTAAGTATTGTGCTCAAGAATATTTTAACTAGTAAGAACACAAGAAGGAAAATAGTCAAATCAAGACTACCTGAAGTGGATACAGTATATACTTTAGAAATTTGTAACACATGTGTCTCTCAAGACCAGGTATCAACCAACCATTATAACTTTTTAAATTTTCATTGTTCATGCAGTCAATTTTAATTTATTTTAAAAGGGGGAAAAGAACATATATGATCAATCTAAGTTGATAATACTTCGTTCTTTTGTTAAAAAATGTTATTTTTTTTAAAAAAATTGATTTTAGAGAGAGGGAGGGAGAGAGAAAGATGGATGAGAGAGAACCATCTACGGGCTGCCTCCTATACACCCTCTACAGGGGATCAAGCCCACAACCCAAGCATATGCTCTGACAAGGAACTGAACTTGCAACCTCTCAGCACAAGGGAAGATGCCCAACCGATAGAATAGAGCCACACCAGCCTGGACAATACTTCCTTCAATTGAAACTTTCTTTCAATTTACTTAAAACTATTGCTATTTCCACCAAAAAGAAATGCTCTAATTACCATTAGAAAGAGAAAAGGGAGCTAGGGGACCTAGTAGCACTGGTGAAAAGACAGACTGTGATAGCAGTCTCCAATGAAAGACAAAAGGAAGACATCAAATGACAAGTGAAAAAAGGAGTAAAAAAAAAACCACGTCCAAAGCTTTTCTTTGGAATTACTGTATTGTGATTACGTGAATTTAAAAAGAACAATTACTGCTGGTACCACGCCCCTTCTAATTTGATAGGTAGGAAGCAAAGTAAACAGCACTACACAGGCAAGTAAAACTCGCAGAGACCACCCACCTGGGTGGTAGCACAGGAAGAAGGGCAAACCTGGCCACGTTCCCAGCTGATGACCAGCCCTCTACCTGGAATTCTGAGAAAGCCTTGCTAATTACTGATGACAGCGTGGCTGCAGATGCTCTCCTGATTAATGGAAGTGTCTAATTTTACCATAGTTCTTGCAACACTGAATTCTTCGGGACTAGGGGACTTCCTGCTTTATCACTCAATTCTTCAGGACTAGAAACTTCCTGCTTTTTAAAATTAAAAAAAAAAAATGTTTTTATTGATGTTTAGAGAGAGAGGAAGGGAGAGGGAGAGAAACATCAATGAAAGAGAAACAGCAATTGCTACCTCCTGCACACCACCTACTGGGTATCCAGCCTGCAAGCCGGGCACGCGCCCTGACCGGAATCGAACAGTGACCTTCGGTGCATGGGATGACGCTCAACCCACTGGCCAGGGCAAGGAGCTTCCTGCTTTAAAAAAATAAACATGCAAGTCTTTTGGCACACCTCCAGTTTCCCCAACATTCTCATTTTGGCTAAGAGCATCAAGGAAGGAAGATGCTCTCTGTACCACACAACAGCCTGTACAACAGCTGTTGGATGGGTGAACAAAACTTACCTGTCAATCTCACTGCTTGTCGGCCGAGTCACCTTGACTCCTGAAGACCCTAAAGTATAATTTTCCTGGGCTACGGAGCCATGGCCCGTGGTGTCAATCACCATGGCCGTGACCTCCTCGGCACTGCTCCCGTCTTCTCCGGAAGGCTGATTCTCAGGCCCCAGCCACTCCTCTAGGTTTTCCGTCTTGATGTGCACGGCTCCAAGGACCCTCACGTCATCGTCGCCCCGGCCCCCTCGGTCCGCTACTCCCGTCTCCACGTACCACTGTCCCGCCCGGTTGATGCGAAGAATAGGCTCCCTGCTCTCCACGTCGGAGCTCTGTTCGATGATCTGGGGGCTGGTGGACTCCTCGGGAGGACTGAGCTCTCGGAGGTCCAGCACGGCGCTGACCTGACCCCGCCGGCTTCCCTTCGGGGCATTCTGTCGCGGGCTGAGGGAGCGGCTTAGAGTCGGCGTGACCCGGTGAGACTCCGGGGGTCTCTCGGGATGCTTTGTCCTCGTTTGACTTAATTCCGCTTCGACCTCGGCCACGTTGATCTTGAAATGAATGCCTTCTAGGATCTGTGTGCACTTGTCTATGATGTGCTGCATCTGCAGGAAGCTGGCAGCGGTCAGGTAGCTGATGATATCTGCCAGCTGCAGGCAGATCCGCCCCGTGTAGCAGAAAGAAAGGAGCTGTTCGAAAACGGTGGGGTTCTTGATGACCGAAATGGAGACGGTGCTCATCTCGTTCAAGGACATGTGGTCCCGGAAATAGGGAGAGCTGGCGGCCAGGACCACTTTGTGAGCCCGGAAAGCTTGTCCTTGCACGTTGACTACGATGTCGCAGAGGCGGCCCTGCATGCGCAGCTGGTTTAGATGGCTCAGGACGGAGTTGCTGAAGTCCGGGATCTCCAGTTGTATGTTACCACCCTTCTCCATGGTGGGGCCTGGGGGTGCAGGCAGGCATTCAACCCTGCGAAAGAGAACGCCGGATTCTCATCAACAGTCACAGTGGTACCCCCCTCACGCTTTCCAGTTCAAATGTAGTATTTAAAAACATCATCTGGCAAGATTTCAAAATCTCCCAGTAAAGAGACACCTGCCTTATATTTAGATATGGAATAGAAAAGCCAACAGGCCTTTTCAGTTTAGGTTTCACAGCAAGACACCATTAAACCCAAAAAGTGATCGTTAGCCCTAGCAGGTTTGGCTCAGTAGATAGAGCATTGGTCCCGCAGACTGAAGGGTCCCGGGTTTGATTCTGGTCAAGGGCACATGCTAGGGTTGTGGGCTTGATCCCCAGCAAGCTGACCCATGATTCTCATCGGTGATGTTTCTATCTCCCACACCGTCTCCCTCTCTGAAATCAATACAAATATATTAAAAGCACACACATACAGCCGAAAACCGGTTTGGCTCAGTGGATAGAGCGTCGGCCTGCGGACTGAAAGGTCCCAGGTTCGATTCCAGCCAAGGGTATGTATCTTGGTTGCGGGCACATCCCCAGTAGGGGGTGTGTAAGAGGCAGCTGATCGATGATTCTCTCTCATCGATGTTTCTAACTCTCTATCCTTCTCTCTTCCTCTCTTCTATTGATTTATTAAGAAATCAATAAAATAAAAATATATTTAAAAACAGAAAATAGCAAGTATTTGTTTAAAAAATAAAAACACACACAAAAAGTGATTGTTAGATTTCTAAAAATTCAAGCTATGCCCATACTTTCCTTACTCATAAGCTATGCAACATCAAAATAGAGTTCAACAGAACAGAAAGCAGTTGTAATCAGGTATTTGCACTGAATATAAAATCCTATCACGTTTCCTTGGAGGAAATACGTTTTTGAATAAATGTGATTATGCAGATAGGTTGATTTAGAGATGCCTCTTCTTAATATTTTACTACTTGTGTGAGTTTATCTTTTTTACAAAGTCACTACTATCCCACAAGAATGCAAGCCATTATCTTTAAGGGTGAGCCGGAGCCTCCACAAAAAGGGTTGAGGAAAGGTGCCACAGGACTGAACCGGGGAGAGGAGACTTGAAGCTCACTCTCAGAATTAGGAAAAGGTAGGTACACCTGCCCCCATCTCAATACTCTAATCTCAAAGTTGGGAATTTCAGGGTGGGCATGGTACTTTGATTCTGACATTTAGTTCCCCAAATGCTGGTAAAAAAAAAAATAGAGCATTTACCAAGTATGGCCAATATCTTTACATTTTAAAAGATTTAAAACACACGAAAGCCTATAATTGCACCCAACAGCTTTTCCTGGTTGAGCGTAGTT
The DNA here is from genome assembly GCA_963924515.1 of Vespertilio murinus. NCBI lineage: Eukaryota > Metazoa > Chordata > Mammalia > Chiroptera > Vespertilionidae > Vespertilio > Vespertilio murinus. The sequence goes on along the minus strand of OZ004719.1, from coordinate 17,168,008 downwards.
TATATACGCCCCACTAGGAAGACACTCCCTGGAGCCCAATGTGTTTCCATTTCTCTGTAGAGTTAGGGCATCACACAGTTACCGAAGACCTGAAACCTCAGGAATTTATCTGACAAACTCTCCCAGGACTGCCCGGCATTCACCGCACACCGACCGGTAAACAGGGACGTTGTTGTTATACACACGGTTTTCAAGAACCAACTTTAAGCCGACCTGACCTTTTTCCAAAGCGTTTTTGTTTGTTTGACAACTTTTAATCCAATAAGAGCCTCTGTCGATGCCATCCTGAATGCAGATGTGTTTATTTTGGAGCCTACACCAGCGCCTTTGTGTTTGCTCTTTCCGGCAAGGCCCCTGGAGGAAAGTCTTTCACTACCGTCGGCGCCGGAGGAGTGCGAGCTGCAGGAGGGAGAATCGGGAACGCCATGGGGTTGGTGGGCCACTCCGGCACTGGAGCGGCTTCCGTCGGGGGACTGACTGAGCCGCGAAATGTCACCGCGGAGCCGGGGAGGGGAGGGGAGGGGAGCGGGCCATCGGGTGCGGGGTGCGGGGCGAGGACCGGGAAGGGGGCGGCGCCCCGGGACCCGGTCCAGGCGGGAGGGAGGTGCCGGCGGGCGGAGAGCTGCTCGGAGGTGGGTGTGTGTGTGTCTGGGTGTGGCCGGTGGGGGAGGGGGCCGCCCATCCCGGGGGGGGGGGTCCTGAGGGAGGGACTCGGCGAGGGGGCGGGTCCCGCAGCCCAGCCCGGCCCCGGGGCCAAGGGGGTGGGGGCGGCAGGTCTCGGGAGCCTTAGGGTGGGAGGGGAGGGAGGTGGCTGAGCGCCCCGGGGAGCAGCAGGCCGGCAGGCCGAGGAGGTCGGGCGGGGCGGCCCCAGGGCAGGGCGGCGCGGGACGGGCGTGCGGGGCCCCGGCCCAGTCAAGGAGCGGCACCTACCTCCGGGGGTGGAAATGGGCAGGAATGGGCCGGAACCCCGTCCCGGAAGTGAAAACCCCCGCCCCCTCCCCTGGAGCGGGCGGCGTGCCGGAAGGAAATCACTCACCCTGCTACCGTCCCCTTTCCCCCTCCCCCAGCGCGTTCCGTCCCCGCGCCCCCTCCCCGCGCCCGTCTTCCTCCTCCGCCGGCTCGGAGGGTGGGAGCGCGGCGTCACACTGGCCGCGGTGGCCCCGCCCACAGGCCGAGGGGGTGGGGCCAAGGGCGGGCCCGGAGGCCCCGACGGAGGAGTGGCTGGAGGAGGAGAAGGAGGAGGAGACTAAGGGACGCGTGGGGGGAGGAGCTAAAGCCAACGCAGGCGGGGAAAAAGTGCGTCGTGACGTCACGGAGCGAAATCCTTATATACAGGCGCCGGGGCGCCATCTCGGCCTTTCGAGGAGGGGAGCCCGCCGCCGGTATGTACGTGGGCTTGTTTTTTTCGTGGGTGCTAAGTGGGTGCTTGGCTCCAGGCCTCAGGTCGTGGCAACTCAAGTCGCCCTCAACGCGCTGGCTTTTGTGGGCTAGTTTGGCAGCCTTCGCAGGAACCTCGAGATGAGGATGGTGGAGGATTGCGCGTTGGGTTGCGGGCTCGGCGTGAGCTCCACTGCGGGAACACCTCGGCCCGCGTGCCCCGCCTCTGATGAAGCGGACGTTGGTAGGGACATCTGAGACGGTTGATGAATGCCAACGGCTCTGATGGCGGCGGCGCAGGCCGCGAGGCACCGAGTGGGTCTTTGTTAGTGACCTCGGCCGGAGCCACTTCCTCCTGGGAAGGCCGGGTTGTCGGGGAGGTCCACGTGGTTCCTCCGAGTGGCTGCTTTCCGCACTGCACCGTTATTGCCGGCAGAGGTTCCTAAACTTGGCTTTTATTGACAATGCGTGTAGTGCACCCATCTTAGTATGAAATTATGGGCGATGTAAACCGGCATAAATAATCTAGAACAAAATGAACTAAAGACAATATTTTCCCTAGGAATGATGCAAGCTAGGCACGAGCGCAATGTGGCACCTGATGGACAGGTAAGAATCCGGGTAAATACGGTGGGAAGGATGAAATTTGCTTAACTGTGGTTTTTTGTTAAGCCTGTGATGGTTTCAGAGTAGTGGACAGAAAGGATTTCTGAAAAATCCTATTCTGAGGCTTCAATATTGGTGACATTAACTGTTAACGTGGCTGTGTAGCATGCTTCATCTGGTATTCTTTGTTTTCTAGTTGTGTGCCAAAGGGATGAGAACCGCTGCTGGGGTGAGTGAGCCGAGTTGTCTTGTTTTCCGGGGGGGGGGGGTTAGGATAAAAAGCACCCGCAATGTGCCACAATGATGACATTTTATTTGCTACTCTCGACTGTGAGAATGACGAGAAGTATTACCACCATTATCCAAACTGAGGCACACAGAAGTGTGATTTAGGAAAAGTAAAGATCGCACCCAAGTTGACCTGAAATTCTTCCCTTCTCAGGTCTTAAAGTGCAACCATCACACTCTAGCCATGAGGGGACAGGTGAGAAACCTTTTTTATATGTCGTTCTTACTTACCCAGGACTTTACAATGACTTTTCTAAGGGATCACACATGGCCAAATCAGTGCTCATCCTCGGGGTCTTAACTCCTTCCCTTTTAAATGAACATCTGCACTGATTAATGTTGGGGGGCACCTAAAGAAACGGATACTGTGATGTTTGCATAGTTCAGCAGATTGAATTCTGAAGAAATGAACCACTTGTCTGATGTGTCTGTAAAAAGTATGCTGGTAACAGCATAAGCAAAGCGCCACCACTAATTTGGCTTTTTCCTTCTGTGTAGGCATTAAAAAGGACTAACTGGAAGTTGGAATGGTAAGTAAAATTATAATTTCACATCGGTAACTGGACAAATACAATGCCATCAGTGGCTTTTTAGGGTTTCCGTCTAATGCACCGGAAGTGCTTAAAAGGTGTGCTTAGTGCATTAAATTACCGGTCCTCCTGTAACCATTCCTAAGATAGCCGATGTGTAAAAAAAGCCTGTATGATGATAAGCAAACACTGACTGACTGTGAAGTCTTAATTATTAGCTCTATCTGATTTCAGGCATTTTTTAGATTGATAAGGCAAAAAGTCACCTTTGGCTATTGGAAAACCACTTTTTTTTTCCTTAGGTGGACTTGAATCACTTGACATGTCTGGACTGACTCGATTTACTTCTTGTAAGTATTAAGAACATTCTAATGGACTCAAAACTGAGAATGTTGATAAAATACACTGCATAACTACCAAGCTCTCCTGATGCTTATGTTCTGTGTTTGGTTTAGTTGAGTGCATGTTGCGCGTGCTTTGAACGGGGTTTTTGTAATGATGTTGATCAAATGTCTGACCTGAAATTAGCATGTAGACAAATCTAACACTGAAGAACCCTGTGACATGTGACAATGAGCACAGAATTTAATGGTATTTGACATTAATAATAAATGTTATGTTTCCCTTCTAGCTGTTGGACACACATTTTTTATCCATAGATGGCGTGCTTTGGGTAAGATATGAGAACAGATTTTGGCTTATGCAAATTTATATTGCTAAAATGTGCTTGTCTTAGTGATGGTTGACTGTTAGTACTTTCTGGTGTGCAAAGCCATTGATTTGGGAAATATAGTCTAAATAAATGCTTACTTTTTCAGATGCAGGTTTTGGAGACACTTAAAATAAAGGTAATGCATTTTATTAATCTCAAGTGTAGATGCTAAGCAAGGTGCTGTTAGTGATGATTTAAAAAAAACAGATGGGAATCTCTCTGAAAAAGAATGAAGACTTTTTTTTATAACTGAAACAGTACCTGGAACATTTTAGAAATCTTCCTATTCCTTCCTGTTACTAAGTTTGAAAATACTTCTGCAGGTGTGAAGCTTTGGGTTGGCTACAAGCCGAGGAGCAGAGTTGTAAGCAGAGGTATGGTAGCTTTGATTTTTGGTTTCTTTCTCTGCTGAGTGGTTTAAAGCCGATACAATGATGATAACATAGTTCAGCAGACTGACCGTGATGAGCAATATCTTTCCGTCTTTCGCTCCTATCTGATGTATCTGGCTGCCACAATCATAACGTCAGAAAGGGGAGTTGGCCATGTTCCCACAAAACATTCAGGGGTTTGGATAACTAAAGTGTTACACCAAACACTGTGGTAATAGAGGATTAATGACACATTTGGAGAAATGCAGGTTAATAACAGTTTTAACAAGTTTTTATTGCATATAAACCTGTAGGTTACACCTGAATTTTAATTCATTGAATTGAATTTTGCACTTACAATTCTCAGTATAACTGAAGTGCAGTTCCCACATACCTTGTAATTGCACACCTCAGGGTCAACATCCAGCCACCAGAGTGAGCCTTTTGTTAAACTTAGGGGCTAACAGGGACACATTGTCCATAGTTCACTGGTGTGGAACATTCACCATTGTGCTTCACAGAAGGTGCTCACTACCCTAAATGTTTTCTCAAAAGTTAAAAAGTTAGGGTATATTTCTAATATATGCCTTTTTTTCCCCCTCCCAATCTTAAAACAGGCATACCTGTAACCCTGGAGATTTCCAGGTAATGTATGATATTTTGTTATATATGATGAGCTAGAATGTAACCAATGATGCAGTGATTCTGCCAAATGAAACAGGATGATATCAATCATAAAACCGTTCCATTTTTTATTCTGAGGTTACGTTACTGACAAGCATCGCACAAGTTCTCTTTTTACCATGACTAATGTGCCACCTTTGCTTTCAGGCATTTATGGCAGCAGTCATGGCAGCTGGCTGACCTTGGAGAGGTAAGTCTTGTAAATGTCAGTGCTGTGATTTTAATCCAGAATACATGATGATCTCAACCCAACTTGAACTCTCTCACTGATTAGTTGATGATGAAGGAAGATCTGATATTCTGTATAATGTACTTAAAACACCATTAGAATTGAAGTATGGAAATTGACTAAAAGTGGCTGTTTTATTGCAGGCAGCTGAATGGAAACTCATGGGATGGAAGATCAACTTTGAATTTTAATAAACTTTTGTAAACCATCTGATCCAAGTCTGCTTATTTCATCTTAATGGCTTGAAGAAAGGAAAATAGGACATTTTTGTGAGCAAGGCCCCATGGCAGTAGACTGCCAATTGACCTTCTCATGTGTATTTCATGGGTTCATAGGATGTCTTAGTGTTGGCAAGTGCAGTTGATGCTGAGAAACTAGACCTTCCTCAGTAGTCCCAAAATGGGCAAATGAACCATTGAAACATGGAGCTAAAATTGCAAAGAAAAGCAGGTGATCTTAATGTGGAGAGTGCTAAAGCTAGAAACCCCATTGGGGGAAGATTGCCCACAGTGGTTAATTTAAGCAGTGAATCTGAAGTATATGAACTGCAAGCATTAATCCTGTCCTGTTGATAAACTTGAGTGAAATGGTTTTTTTGGGTGATTACTATCCACTGTTTTGAAGATTGCCCAGAGATTGGTTTAATGAAGCAGTGAATCAAGTATATGAGAAAAATAACTTGAACTAACTTTCTAACAATTACTGTATGCTGTTTTCATCCTTTTGATGGCAGCAAATTTAGGAATTTCCTTCATTTTACAAAGAGAAATTAACAGGCCACAAAGGCTATGGTCAATATACAGCAACATTTGTAGTGAACAAAAGGCACTGGAAGGTTTGGTGGGGGAAAGGGCCAGAATGCCACTACATAGACTAGGCAGAGGAAAGTCTTGGTTTGAAAGTGCCTGTGGTATACAGGAAGGGAAAGCTGGTTTGAAATAAAGTCGGGGAGACAAATCGTGTATCCAAAAAGTGGGACTAGATTGTTTTAAGAATGTGATCTTTGGTGAATACCAGTGGGAAAGTTGTGTCCACAGATTCCAGTAATTCTATAACCTCGTGTGCGTGGGAAGTATTGCAGCACTGGTAACAAGTTTGAATCCCTGGTTACCAGATTTATACTTCTAACAATTGGTTTGGGCACCTGAAAAATTATACCCATTTACTAATGGGTATCTTGTAATTGGAGGAAAAAACTACATTGACCCCGACCTCAACCCCATCACAGCCAACCATGGGGAATTGGAATAAGTTGTGTTGCATGTCCTGTCAAAAACAAAGGAATCTCATGTAGTTAAATTCAGTCTGAAAGACTGGGTTCCATAATTCAAAACCAATGCTTTGTTCTTGAAAATTTATCACAGCTTTTAAGGTTACTTAATGAATCCACCTCAAACTCCTTAACATTGGGGCTTTCATGACAAATGTTATATTCCAGACAAAAAGCTAGAAGTGTTGTGTATTGTGCTGTACAGATGAGAAAGCTGAGACTGGACTCTGGTTTACCCCAAAAATTGAGAGGTTAAGCTAGCATAGCAACAAGCTGCCAGCATTTGAGGGGTCTGCTCTAAGAGGCATTCCCCGGGAACGCAGGTCCTTAATCGGTCGTCTCACAGCTGACTGAAACATCAGTGTGAACAGTTTGTCTCCCCTACTAAACTGGGACATGCCCCACCTAAGTATCTCTTAGAATCCTGATGTGCCGTTCCCCCTCACCCCCAAAAATATAACATCATTTGGTCTAAAGCTTCCAAAGAACATGACATCATGAAAAGTATTGAAATAGGAAGAAATCACTAAAATACTTGAAAAAAGAATACAAAGTGATAAAAAAATATCCAAGTTTCAGCCGAAACCGGTTTGGCTCAGTGGATAGAGCGTTGGCCTGCGGACTGGAAGGTCCCGGGTTTGATTCTGGTCAAGGGCATGTGCCTTGGTTGGGAGCATGTCCCCATTGGGGGGGTGTGCAGGAGGCAGCTGTTCAATGATTCTCATAGTTTACTGAGGAGCACTTAAGCAGCTAGGATTAGGGAGTGAACAGCAAATATCTGGAGGAGAGTTGCTAGGGTCAGCCAGGGCCAAGGCCTGCCTGGGGCTCAGTCCTGGGAACCGGAAAAAAGTGAGTGGAGCCGAGCAGCGGCAGGGTGTGGTCAGGTAGTAAGGCTCTGAGGGCTTTGGTGCCCATATAAAGACTGGCTTTTCTCCGAGATAGGAAACCGCTGGAGGGTTTTGAGCCGGAGTGGCATCTGACCTTCCCCAACAGTTGCTTACCCTGTTTTTAAAATTTGCATCATAGGATAAATATAAATTGCCTATGGGATTGGGAAATCGATTTGAAATAAACTTTGCTTCCAATTTACAATTAGTTTGGTCTGCAAAGTCCTGGTTGTGTCATTTTCAACTTATTAAATATTTCCTTAATTTTTTAGAAAATGTTTAAAACGTCACTTCAATTATTATTTTTTTTAATATATATATTTTATTGATTTTATTACAGAGAGGAAGGGAGAGAGATAGAGAGCTAGAAACGTCGATGATGAGAGATCAGCTGCCTCCTGCACACCCCCCACCGGGGATGTGCCCGCAACCAACGTACATGCCCTTGACCGGAATCGAACCCGGGACCTTCCAGTCCGCAGACTGACGCTCTACCACTGAGCCAAACCGGTTTTGGCAAAAATTATTAAGATATAAAATAGTGACATTTCTTTGAATTTCAGATAAGCATTTTTCTTTTTCTGAGGCAGAAATAAAGCTGAGTGATGCCCCAGGGACTAGGTCTGTGAGATGCCAACACAGGACTTTGTGACGTCTCGGGACGTGGGGCTTTTGGTATTTGTAGCCCAGAAAACATCCTACAGATCAGGGTGTTTTCTGAAACTCATTCCAGTATACAGACAATATTTTGGTTAAAATGAAACTAAACAGTGAATATAGTGACTTTATTATATTAAAGATAAGGTAACATGCATGTGGGATAAATAGATGTAAAATTGCATTTTCCTGCAATAAAGGGCCTGTCAAGAAGTTCTCTCCACTGCCAAAGTGCAGGCAGAGCTGGGCATCCTTTCTTACCATGAGAGCCCTGCCAACAAGGATTTCCTGGCCTCGGCCCACAGACGGGGAGAGACTGGGTCAAGGACTAACTTCAGGGGGACGGTTTTCTGCAGTTGGGAGGGGCATTTATGCTCTTCCCAGCCCACTGAGCAGCCGACAGGACCTGGAGGTGAAGCTGCTGTTACTTTCAAATAGGTCATAGTATCGCATTGCTTAAAACACAGGGATATAGGCTGATAATTTGTGTGCACACATTATAAATCAAAAGAATGCCAAGGCAAAAGTGAAGATAATATCAACAAGAACAATTTCATTAATCAAGGTCTTGTTCCCATTTTGTAATTATTAATCATAAGCTTTAAAAAAAACCTAAATCTTTATTATTGAAAATATTACAGGTGTCCCCCTTTGACCCCAATCACACAATATAAGAAAATCACAATGAGTCTCACTCATACACACTTGAGGTTGATTTAAGGTAAATAGTTTTAGTACAATTGAAGAAAAGGTATTCAAGGATTACTTAAAAAAATAGGAATATAAACAATACTGATGCATAAATTTACTGTTTTTTACTACAGGTAATCAGTTTTATTTAATCTTAAATTATAAAATACACAGCTGTACCTGTTTCTGTTTACAGATCGGTAGACAGTCATACATTTATATCATGCATTATAATTTTCTAAAGCACTTCCACTCACATCATCTTCCACATACATGCTCTCTGATTCTGGCAAGAAGAGCCCTGTGAGGCAGCCAGACAGGTTGAGTTTCATTTCAGTGATGTTTGGCATTATATCATATTGCTTTTTACTATATTACGATGATTGTCCAGCTTAATTTACAGGATTTTCTTGGTGAAGCTGGTTAAACGGACTCTTCCATTATCACCAGCCTAGAGGGGTAAATACTTTCTCCCATTTCACACGTGATCTGATTACTTCTGTTCCAAGTGAACAACCTACTCTCGGGGTGTGGGAAAACATGATTAGAAGATAGTTAGCCATTATATTCTAACAAAGAGCCATCTTTCACACCTCTCCAGGTAAAAAGGAACTTCAAAAAAGCCCCAAAGAATTCTAATAATGCATGTTACCAGGTCCAGAATGAGTACTGTCTGCTTCTTCATTGTGGTAGAGAATGTTGCCTGGGATACTTCCACCTAAAGACCTGCCAGATCTTTGGCAGAACCCTGGAGCGAGCAGAGGATGAAACCCAAAAGCTCAGCTTTCTGTGTGGCGAGGAGGATTCAATGAGTTCCTTTCTGTTTCTTTGTCCGCTGGCCAGGAGACCTGAATGTGATAGGGCTTCAGGTCCTCGGGAGGGACACAATCCGGGGCACTGCTCATGAGGTCTTGCCCCCGGAAGGATTTTGGGAAGGCTATGACATCTCTGATGCTTGGCGCTCCGGCGACAAGGCATATCAGTCTGTCTAACCCTGTGAGTAAAACACAAAGTTAACAGATGAGAGTGTAATCTGAGGATGAGAGTGCCTTTGTTTTTCTAAGGTTACAGAGAGCTTTTAAATAAGAATCTTTACCAAGTTGCACCCAGGCATAGTTCCCTGCCTTTTCAGAGAACTTTTGAGGTTACTTTCTCACGTTAGAAAAATTGCTCAGGACTGAAAAATGCTCAGTCACATCTACTGGGATGAATAGTGACAGCAAGTAATATCTTTGGCAAGGGCTTACTAAAGGCTAAACAAAATTAGGTGTGTAGGAGTCTCTAAGAAGACAAGGAGGTCCCTGTGGTCCAGGGTCCGTAATCTAGTGAACTTTCTAGAATTTCTCATGCTCTCCTTGATAGAAGAAGCAAGGTGAGCATCCTTGTCCGTCAGAAGGGCCATGACACGCTCCTACTCTCACAAGCTGGGGCAAGGCAAATGGCTTTCCAACTCCTACCAAGGTGTCTGAGCCCCCAGGGATTTGAGCTAAGACTATACAGTTCCTTCTATTAAATCCTTAAAATGCAAATGATTAGTTAATGTTAGCTTTATAACTGGTAAACAAACACTTAACATAAATTCTGTAGAACCCTTGGGCTCACGCCCTACCTCCTTTATTCCTCCACCCACCATCCCCCTTAAGCTGAGCCCAAATTTGAGACAGTGCAATGAAATGAAATGTGGCTTGTGAAAGGGCAGACTGTTTACCTAAGGCAATTCCTCCATGAGGGGGCGCCCCATAATCCAAAGCCTGGAGCAGGTGAGAGAGCAATTTCACGTCTTCCTGAAATTCAAAAGAGAATTCTGTTTCAATACATACTGAGGGTCCACTAAGTGCACACTGTGTTTAGGTGTGAAAGGGAAAACAAGGGCAAATTTAAAAAGACCTCAAGAGGTTTACAGTAGAGCAAAGTGATGTGATTAGTCACAGATACTAAACCCTGCAGAGAAATGCCTGGCGCTCAATAAATGGTTATTAGACTGATAGTGCAAACAGTAAGACCAAGGACATGGCTCCAAAGGGTAGGATGAAAGCAGGGAGCTGTCTGTCAAGGGACTGGGGAGGGTATTAGGAAGCACCAGTGTCAAATGCTGCTGGGAGGCAGAAGAGATCAGGGCAAAGAACGGGACATTGAATTTGGTGACCACGAACAGACCAGTGGGTTTGGGTCTTCATCTCAATGGGTTACGTGTGTCAGTGCCTATGAAGTACTTAAGCAGTGCCAAACAGCTATTACCTACTTTTCAAAGACTTACACTGAAGATAGAGAAGCTGATACTAGCCTGTATCCAGTGAATCCTCCATTCATTACAAACGTTAACAGACACACACAAGGCCAGCTTAGAACATGTTACCTTCAGTAATGTTTCCAGGATGTAGCGCTGGAGCTGTGCATCGTGAATTCGGATAGAACCGCCTCCTATCTCGCTGCCGTTTAACACCAAGTCATAGTGCTGGCTGCGGACCTACGAGATCGAGTCTCGACATCAGAGAATGTTAACTACTGACTCAAACCCACAGTCTCTTCTGGGGCTTCCAGAACTGGGTCACACTGAAATCTGAAGTTCCTTGCTTTGTTTTTCCCCCACAGTTCCTTTGATTTGCAAGCACAGATACGGTACCTTTTCGGGCTCAGTGTGGAGAAGGTGGACGTCACTGGGATGGGGAGCCGTGAATGGGTGGTGGGCTGACTCCAGCTCCCCGGGGTTTTCCTCCTTGGGGAGGAAGAGTGGGAAATCCACCACCCAAAGGAAAGAGAACAGAGCTGGGTCACGGAGCAGCACTCCTCTCGCTTCTAGAAGGTCAGCACATTCCAGCCGTAATTTTCCCAGCACAGTGCACTGCAAACAGGAGACAGGAACACTGAGGTAACTGCTGGGACAGGGTAGTCGGCAATGACCGATCTGGATTCTAAAGCCAGGCCTTTCTCTGAGAAAGGATTAGCCAAGTAATAGACACGCTCAGTGGTCTGAGGACTGTCACCTCAGTGACGGGAACGGAGAACACAGGTGTCAGCTTGATGGACCCGAGTCTGATCTGTTTGCTACTAACATCTCTGCGTCCTCGGCCACAGTGAAATGGAGAGAAAAGTATTCCAGAAGGCTGTGGTGACGACGCAGTGAGATAAGACGTGTAAGGTGCATGATGACGGGCACCTGTTCCCATGGTTTCCTTACTGCTCTGAGGGTGTGATGAGGATCGGCGGCATGTACTTAATGTTTTACAATGCCTGCTGCTAGGAGAAGCGCAGGGTGGATTAGAGGTTAACTCAGAGTGCACCTTTGGCAACCAGACTTTGAGGGTTAGGAAAAAATCTGGCTCCTCCACATCCCAGCTCTGTGGTGTGCACATTTTTAACTTCTCAGCCTCAGCTCTCTTTACAATAGTAACAGTAGCGGTACTTGACCTTTACAGTATATTTTCAGTATTTGTATGATTTCCATACCACTTCTGCACATTTTACAATGGCCTACTCAGCTACGTCCAGTCTTCTGAAGAACAGTGAGTCGGCCGGTGCCGGGCAGCCCCACCACCTCCCCGTGGCTGCTCCAAGGAAGAGGGTCCTACCACGTCACGTAGGGCCAGGTGTCTGCCAGCCAGCAGCCTCCAGCAGTCTGACCCGCCCTCCACACTTTCAGAAATGCATTATGCATAAAACTTAGTGACTACCAAATTTTCTTAATTTACAGAACTTTGAAAATGGACATGTTTTTTCATAGCTATACACCGAGTCCTGACAGCCCCCTACCTGAGTGGCTTTCCTAATCAGAACCACAGCCACTCTGTGAGCAGTGCCCACGGAGGCCAATGGCGGGTGAAGAAACTAGTTTTTATTTGGTGCATTACAAAGTACTGAAAGACATTTACTCCTATATCCCTAGCTGGTTTGGCTCAGCGGATACAGCCACGGCCTGCAGACCGAAGGGTCCCGAGGTTCGATTCTGGTCAAGGGCATGTACCTCAGCTGCAGGCTCCTCCCCTGGCTCCTGGTGGGGGGTACATGCAGGAGGCAACCAATCGACGTGTTTCTCTCACATTGATATTTCTCTCTGTCTTCCCCTCTCTCTAAAAAACAGTGGAAAAATATCCTCAGGTGAGGATTAAAAAAATAAAATAATGGTATTTACTCATAAAAACTCATGCAGCGCAGCTCCATTTAATGAAATTAACAGTCAACTTCGAACATGTTCACATGCACAGAAGAGAGCTCCATTCAGCCCAGCAGCACGGAGCGGGAGGTAGGTAGCCCTCTTACTGCTCTCCGGTGCTCTCCGGCCGCCAGCAGGACCACGTCCTCCTCCGGGTTCTCCATTCGTCTCATCAGGCCCAGGCCTTGCTCCTCCGCCACAAGCTTAGCAGCCGGGGAATTCCAGTTCCTATTGGCTTGCGGGAACACAGGTAAGACTTCCTGTGATAAAAAGATGTATTAACATTTTTCTAAAACGTGGGGTTTTCTTATAGTACAAAGATTTCTTGTTCCCAATAGAAGAAAACTTAGACGAGATTATCTTTATTCCCTCCTGAAACCCTTCAAAGTGACACAAAAGGAATTTACAAAGCAATCTCATTATAAGAAAAAACAAAGAGAATGACGGGTCAGGAGGGATGTCAGTAGATGAGATTTCTGCAAATTTTTGGCAGATTGCAAGTGAATGGAGCGTAAAGTCTTATATTTTAGATCCTTTCTTCAAAGTGTCACTGATTTTAATGACTCAAAAAACATGACTATTTTTAAAATCATTGATTCCAAAATGGCCAATTTCCGCTTCTTGTGAGATTTAAGATGCCCATTTCCACTCCTGCTCCTCCTGTTTTAGTTCTACCATTAACCGAGCCCAGAACACAGTTATCTATTTGTATGCAGAATTTTTAAAAGGAGTACAGGAAGAACAATGAATTCAGGCTTTCCTTCACACCCACCACAGTTTCATTTAAATCTTGGGCACAAGGGGCTCTATTTATTTTCCTAACCAGATTAAAGTACTGTTGTTTATTTTAAAAAGCTATGGTTGAACTTCCATTCTGATTAACAGTGAGTTCAACTAAGTTGAAGTCTTAGAATTATATCCAGAGGTAAGGTTGAGTTTACAAATAAAAAGGAGCCCTGGCTGGTTTGGCTTAGTGGATAGAGCGTCTGCCTACCTACGGAAGGGTCTTGGGTTCGATTTCAGTAAAGGGCACATGCCTGGGTTTTGGGCTCGATCCCCAGTAGGGGGCATGCAGGAGGCAGCCACTCAATGATTCTCATCATTGATGTTTCTATCTCTTTCTCCCTCTCCCTTACTCTCTGAAAATCAATAAAAATATATTTTAAAAAATAACTTAAAAAATAAAAATAAAAAGGAAAAATAGAAGAATGATCTGAAAGAACAAGATCCTCGAAACTAATATTAGTGAAAGAACTCAAGCAATTATTAGTAAAAAATATTGAATCCCTAAAAGACAGGAAAAAAACCTGCTCTAATTAATCCTTACCTGATCAAAATGGTCAGTTGCAAGTTTCCTAATCGATTCAATGTCTTTCCTTTTTAAGTATTTCTGATGAAAGAAAAAGTAAACTCAATCATATAACACTTAGCTTCATAAACATGTTTATGATAGCAAAGGAAATACAAATATATTTTGTGTTCATCACAAGAGTAGGATTAAATACAAATTTAATTTCTTCTGCCAAGTAACAAAGAGAACACACAGAACTGTGCCTCACTTACTGTTCCTTCAGGGATGCATATGGCTTTGACGGTTCCTTGGGGTTTACTAAGTGCATCTTGAAGAAATCCAATCTCTGTGTTTCTGAACACATCACTGATGTCTACAATCTGGAAAATGGGTTAAAAAAAGGTAACTAAAACGTTTAACAAACAAGTTCATTAGTATTAATTCATCTCATTTGTAAAACAAGAGTATAAGGAAGGCACTCTTATTACCCTCATTTAATAAATGCAAAAACCAAAGCACAGGAAAGACAAAAAGTTGCCTAAGATGACACAGCTGGCAGTGGCAGAAGCACAACTGAAGCAGTCTGACTTAAGAACCACTATTTCATATTCCCAAACAAGAACCAAGCGGTGTTTGTTTTGGAATATTTACATTTCTGTTTTTTGGCAGCAGCTGTGAGTGGGCAGTTAGGACTTGGTGTAGCAAATGGTTTTCAGTCTAAGAGCTGAGCACTGCCTATTTGTAGATGGGACTCAATTCTGAGGCATCTGACTGAGGACAGAGGCGGTAATGTCACCAGCATCGCACAGACAAAGGGCTGTTGCTCTCAAAGAGCAAATAAGGAGAGGCTTGCCAACGGAAACTGCTCCATGTAACTCCTCCCCTGACCCTTGTAGTTAAATATGCATTGATCTTAGTAATTTGAAAAAAATTTTCATAGGTTTGAGCTCTTTAAATACCACAGAAAAAGAATAAATATCTCTTAATGGCCTTCCAAGTGCCATTTTAGTTAACTTAAGAAAAATTGAAGAGGAAAGAACAGGGTTGTTTTTTTTTCTTTCTTCCTTTCAAGTTATCATTTGTGTCCATATAATTGATAACTTATCAATAGTATAAACTTTATAGCAAAATCTTGCTCTCTGGAAATTGGTTTTGGAACATCGAGGTAGAAAGAAAGTATTGTGATTGCTGTAGCTCCAAAACAACAAAGGCAACAAGCTAAGGTAAAACAGGAAATATGATACAGCAGTGTGTGCAACGGGCTGTAAATTCGAAGTGGTTCAAGAGACTGCAGGACTATTCAGGGGTGGAGACCTGGAAAATTGACGAGTCAAAAGTACCTTCATCCCAAAGCGAGTGTCGGGCTTATCAGTTCCATAGCTGGCCAAAGCCTCAGCAAAGGTCATGGAAGGAAAAGGCACCCCCACGGGCCCCTTGTCATTGGGCCAGGAATACTGGAGCAAACCCTCAATCAGACTCCGGATCCCGGTCTGGTCTACAAAAGACATCTCTATGTCAATCTGAAATCAAACAACACATGGAAACTAACTTCAACAGCCATAATATTACTATGTGCATATTCATGTATTTCTCTGGTTTTAACTTACCACAGGATTCTGGACATAAATACTTAATACATGGGGGGAATAAATATTATTGTACCATCTGTGTTTAAACACTTTTTTAAAATTTCACAGAAGGAGAGAAAGAGATAGAAACATCAATGGTGAGAGAATCATCAATTGGCTGCCTCCTGCACGCCATCTACTGGGGATAGAGCCCGGAACCCAGGCATGTGCCCTGACCAGGAATTTAACTGTGACCTGGTTCATAGGTCGACAATTAACCACTGAGCTACACCAGCAGGACTGTACATCTACTTTATGTCAGGTACTGTGCAAATGCTTACATACATCACAACCTGTTTAGTTCCTATGACTACCCATGGATCATAGCAGCTAAGTCACTTGCCCATGTATGTACAGCTAGTACCTAGTAAAGCCACACTTGATCCCAGGTCTGTCCACATTCAAAGCTTATGATTTTTGTGCTTCATCACACTCATTCATATGCTACCCAACATAAACCAAATCATAGCAGCTCTGATGAGTGCCCAGAGTAGGCCGAGTAAATATCAACATATAGAACTGTTAGTTCTTAATGTACAAGAGGTGTGTTAAGAACTTTATCATGACCATGAAGGTGCTATGGGATCTTTGGCATCCCTTAGTTGGTGGCCAAAATCCTCATAAAAAGGACACATGCAATATGTCAAAAGCTAAATAATGAATGCCTCCACTGCAGGCCAGTTTCACTAAGTATCTGATGGATAAAATGTAATGGGAAGTCTATCTGACTGCTGTCCTGGGCTGGAGACACGGCTGTAGTGAGACTGCATGAGGAAGAGACGGTGAGTATAGCTTTGTACCTGCGTAAACTCAGGCTGTCTGTCTGGCCTCGAGCCTTCATCTCGATAACATCTGGCAACCTGGAAATATCTACAATAGAAAAACAGCATGAACTGAGTTATGATTCTAATAAGACATACACACATTTCCCCCAAAATTCATGGCCGTGCAGGCTGAGATAAATTAATTATAAAAACCTAAAGGGCATATAACAAATTTAAAAATTCATGGCCATGTCCTAATCTAATCAGATACATAGCTGACCCAGAATTGAGCTATTCTATATATTGCTTTAGAAACATACAATGGCACCTTTGGATATATACGTTTTAGACTTCTTCACACAGACTCTGTGCTTTGGCCAAACTAAACTACTTGTTGCTCCATGAATACCCTTGAGCTTCCTGTGCTGTGTCATTCAACTCTCAGCTCCGTCTGCTGAAATGAACTCTGACCCAGGAGGCCCAGCTCACAAAGTTTTTATACTTCACAAACAATGTAATTTCAGACCTCTTAATATCTACCCTGCAACTCTCAATGCATAAAGAAAGCTCACCTGTCTAAACCACCAACCATCAGAAGCTGCTTAAACTGTTGTGGACTCTGAGGGAGAGAATAGAACTTTCCAGGTTCCCTGGATGGTACTACAAACTCTTTTGCACCCTTTTAACGAGAGAGGGGTGGAGAGGGAGAGAGAGGAGGCATTATTAAAAGAAACAAACCCAAGAACTGATGGAAGCTGGTATTTCAGTTCATCAATGAACTAAATAGCAAAGTCTTTATGATGACAGAGATCATGTCTTGTTCACCTTTTATTCCCCAAAGGTTTTCACACAGTAGGCTTTAAATGCTCTGACATAGTAGGTATTAAATGTATGCTTGTTGAAATAAATTCTCAATTCTTATTCACATAATTCCTACCTCCTTTTCTAAATTAAACTACAATTTTGAGTCCAGATATTGTATAAACAGATTGAACCAACAAGGTTTAGAAATGTCAGTTCTTAATGAACAAGGGATTTATATTTAGGGAACCAATTCATTATTGATTGCATCTATAAAACTCAAAGAAAACTCAAGTAGAATACAAAGATTTTATCTCAAAATACTGTCCCATACAATTTTTTTTAACTCTCTTTTAAGAAAAAATAGAGTTTTACTAAAGAACTTAAAGGAAGACTTCAATGAAACCCACATTGGAATGACCAGTCAAAAATCCCATTTCTTTTTACCCCTCTTAGTTTTGACATTTAGAATAAAAGAGTGAGAACAGTCAGAAGGATTCTGAAGAAGTCTAAGGGGCCTTCCCCTGGCCTATTTCTAATGTTCCCACATTAGTTCATTCATCTATTTCACATTTGTTGCATGCAATTCTTTTTTTTAATTAAATTAAATTTATTGGGGTGACATTGGCCAACAAAAATTATGTAGATTTCAGGTGTATAATCCTCTATAACACATCATTTGTATATTGCACTGTGAGTTCACAAGTCAAGTCTCCTTTCATCACCTCTACCTTTTACCCCCTCTTTGCCTTCTATCTTCCCCACCCTGCTTTTGCACTCAACACTTCGATACTACTATGAATTAAATGGCTAGAAGGTTCTATTTTACTTGTTACTAAGCTGCTTTTAGCATTTTCTATGTGAAAAGGTTCACCCTGAATTAATATGCCCGAGAAACCCAATGCAAAGCTAAGGATTGGGGAGTGTGTTGGTTCTGGAAACTGTAGCCTATGAACCCCTTTAAGTGAGTATCATTGAGACCCAGAGAACATAGGGCTATAACGCGTTCTCGGACCTGGTTCAATGAGCCGCTGCACCCAAAGCAGTAGGCGTGCCTTCTGCTCAGCACTAAGTCCTGTTTTCCCTCCTAGACCACGGAGCAGGGATGGCTAAACCCCAACTCCAAGTTCCTAAGGCCCTGCTGCAGGTGAGAAGGGCAGGCTCAGTTAAGGGGGGATACACACTGGGGTTGGGGGGTGGGGGTGCAGCGTGGGGCCTTGGCAACAGGATCCTCACACATCCCCAGAGAGAAAATGGAATGTGAGCAGGTGGCACTCGGACATGGCTTTGCCTTTTAGCACCTCTGCTTCATTGGCAATTTTCTCAGCTCTTAAGAAAATCTGGATAGCCGAAACCGGTCTGGCTCAGTGGTAGAGCGTCGGCCTGCGGACTGAAAGGTCCCAGGTTCGATTCCGGTCAAGGGCATGTACCTCGGTTGCGGGCACATCCCCACTAGGGGGTGTGCAGGAGGCAGCTGATGGATGTTTCTCTCTCATCGATGTTTCTAGCTCTCTCTCTCTCTCCCTTCCTCTCTGTGAAATATCAATAAAATATATTTTAAAAAAAAAAAGAAAAAGAAAAAAAAAAAAGAATATCTGGATAATGTGATCACCTTGAGGCAGTAAAATAAGTGAAAGAAATAAAACCAGGCGAATAAAAATGCAAAATGGGCCAGTTTCCTAACTAATAGGACATTACAGTTAGGTTGATACATACTCCTGGAGTCCTCTTAAACAGTGTCGGTGTTTCCACATCCACAAACCCTAAAAAGAGGGAGACATTTGAATTTAATAGATAGAACCTTGTCAAATATGATGTCTATGGTATAGTCCAATAATCTGAGGCTACCCTTAATTAGGAATTTTGACTGAAAAAGTTACCAAGCCCACTGATGCTGGTTTCTATAAACCCAAGAAGAAAGCTGAACATTTTCATGAAATCCTATTCTGTTCATATAGTTGATATTTTTGTAATGAAATAATGCTTACTTAATGGATCCTGGTCTGTGAGCTGTTCAGGTCTTTAAATATTCTGCTAGCATAGCAAAAATAACACAAATAACATAAATATAGTAGGAAAAGACCCCGGGACTAATTAAAGAGTCAAATTTAATTCCCATGACATTTCTGAGCTCACAATGAATGCTATTTAAGCATGACAAAGAATTTTTAAAAAGTACAGGGGTACCAACCAAAGGGCTGTCTGACCTGCAGCAGTGCTGGGAAATACTTAAGGTGACAGGCACTAGCGCCTTTAAAAAGCTCTAGCTGTGACCCAGTAGGGAGGTAAATTATGCTCTAAATTACTAAATCATGCTCTAGGACAAAACACCTGGAAATTAAACTTCAAAACTGCTTTACACATTAAGTGACTTCCAGACCTCTGGCAACATCCGACCCAATGATGCTAAGGCGAGGATACTGTATAACTGCTAAATAGAACAGAGCAGATGCTAAAAAGCTCCATAACATGCAGGCATCCCCCTTACCATGCAGATTACAGAGATACTCCCGCATTTTCATGACCATCTGGGACCTTAGCCGCAGGTTGTACTGCATTTGGAAACTGCGCAAGTCCAGGTAGCGATACTGCAAACGAAGAGCCTCTGTTTTCTAAACAAATTAAAAGATTTTTGTGTTTAAATATTTTTTCAAATATTAACAAGACATTAACTTTAGATAGAGAGTTTGAAATTTCAGAACCTTTCTCTTTAGCTCCCACCGTTTGGATATACAGAGTAGGTGTTAGTAACAGAGGATGCACCTTCATAAAGTCCTTCACTTCGAAGGGCAGCTTCTTGCACGGATTCAGAAGTTCAGCTGTTTTGACCTTGATTTCAATCTCACCTGTTGGCATTTTCTTAGAGAGAGAAAGAGACCTATTTAAAAATTTACTCATCGGTATATGTACACAGTGAACATTTGTAAGATACATGATTTACTTATTTATATAACATGCACAGGTGCTTAGTGTGTAGTCTAAATGTGACATTCTTATGCATCCCTGTGGCTGATATGACCATTAACAGATATCTTAGCATGTATATTTATATCAGTGTGTGTGTTTATAGTGAAGATTCTGAAATCTGTAGATTCATTCATAGAACGTACAGAGCTGTAGTGCGTGACGTCCGACAGGTGCTCAGCCTCAGTTGCCTGAAAGTGCAGACAGACAGTGCAGGTGTATGTGGTGACGTTTACAGAGACACAGGGTCAGGCAGTGCAGGTGTATGTGGTGACGTTTACATAGACACAGGGTCAGGCAGTGCAGGTGCATGTGGTGACGTTTACAGAGACACAGGGTCAGACAGTGCAGGTGTATGTGGTGACGTTTACAGAGACACAGGGTCAGACAGTGCAGGTGTATGTGGTGACGTTTACATAGACACAGGGTCTAAAGTACGCACCGGGTTCTCTTGTCCCGGAGGCCGGGAAACCACTGTCCCAGACACCTGCACCACAGATTCCATGGGGGCTTCACATAAAATCTTCTTCACGGAAGCAGCGGACTACAGAAAAAGAGGGGGAAACAGTTCCAAGAAACACGTGAATTTAAAGGAGTCTGTGCTAACTCTAGTCTATGGTTTAGAAAAATGGTAATACTCATAGAGATTAATTGCTGTAAATACTGGGGCTGCCCTTAGGACTTTATTAAAGAATTTGGTCAATTGCATCACAATTTTGACTCCAGTTAATACAACAAGTCAAACTCTTAACTAAGAGTGTAAAAATGTTTTTCTTAAAGGAAAACAAGGAAAGAAATGATCAATGCAAACACAAACTTGAAAGGCTACTGTTTCCAGGGTTAGTCTTAGGGTCAGTTAAGTCCCACAGCAATAATGGAGTCTGAAGGTTAGCTATGATGATCATTTCTAGATCCTGAGATAATTCATTGCTCTTATTTCAAACACTAAAAGCTGAGTAAATAAGATTTTTCTTAGGCATACAAGCATTACAGTAGAAACCAATGTTGCCCAACTATGATAAGAGCGCTTTATTTTATCTAATTTTAATGGTGATTATTTTTAGCAAGTAGTACCCCTTCACATGGCTCAAACTTCAAAGGAAACAAACAGATACACAGAGAAGTCTCCCCCCTGTCCTTGCCCTTTAGTTCCTCCTCCCAGAGGCTCACAGAGAGCCTGGGTATCCAGAGACACGTCATGAAATACACACACGCACACCTCCTTTTTAATACAGACGACAGCACTCCTGTTTTGTTTCCTCTATCAATATACCTTTCCTTTTCCATGTTAGTTCATCAAGGGCTATCTGTGGCTGTCAGGATGTACATTTTTTATGCCACATTCTTATTGGGGAACAACTAGGTTCTTCCCAATTTGTTTGTTTCTATTAAAAATAATCCCGCAATGAAGAACCTTGTATTTATGTCACTTTGCATCTGTCTAAGTCTAGGTGTAAGATGCCTATAAGATAACGGACTAGAAGTGGGAGGAGTGGTTGAAAGGACAGATGCACTGCTAGTTTTGATGTTGCCAAATTGCCCTCGATGGAACGAGTGCCATTTGGACTCCCTCCATGCATGTAGGAACACTTATTTTCCCTAGCAGTGTGCTGTCAATCTGTGCGTCAAAAATAACAATTCTGTGTAGTTCTCTATGAGTGAGGTCGGGCATATTTTCTTTTTCTTTTCTGTTAACTTTATGTTCATGTCCTAGGTTCATATTTCTCCTGGGTCACTGTTTATTTATTTATTTTTTTAATTTGATCTATAGTAACCTTTTAGATATTAGCAATATTAGTATTTGATGTGCTCATTAACAAATGTCTCATTTATATTTATATAGATGTATGTTTGTGGTGAACATCCCCCCCCCCCCCCAGTTTGTCATTTGTCTCAATGTTGTTTGTATTTTTTAACTTAACTTTTGAATTTCGAACCTCAGACAAATTTAGTTGCCCTGACCACAGCATCAGAGAGGCTTTCAGGAACAGCAGGAAACCTTCCATTACCTCGTCCTGAGGAATGAGAACTTGGACAAGCCCCTGGAAATCTCTTAACACCAGGAAGATGTTTTGCCTGATTAATGAAGAAAATGAACATGTTAGGATAAAATCTCTGGGCCCAAAATTTAAGTAGGCAAAGCAAGCTAAACAAACAAAAGGCCCATATAATTTCTCACATGTAGCTTATTAATGAAAAGCAAACAAAAACAAAAACTTCTTTTTCAATTTTTATTGGCTATACTAGAGGCCTGGTGCACAAATTCATGCACCGGTGAGGTCCCTGGCCAGCAATCAGAGCTGATGGGGGCTGGCTGGCCAGGGGGAGGGATTGCAGGAGATTGGCTAGCCACAGGAGATTGGCTGTGGGAGTGCACTGACCACCAGGGGAGTGCATCTGCCCCCTGGTGGTTCATTGCTTAGGCTTTTATATATATAGATAGATATTCAGCTTACTAATGTCACCCAGATGGCTTATTAATTAAAAGGAAGATTTAAAAAATGTTTTAATTTTCTTTTTTCTAAAATATATTTTATTGATATTTTTACAGAGAGGAAGGGAGAGAGATAGAGAGCTAGAAACGTCGATGAGAGAGAAACATCGACCAGCCGCCTCCTGCACACCCACTACCAGGGATGTGCCCGCAACCAATGTACATGCCCTTGACCGGAATTGAACCCAGGACCTTTCAGTCCACAGACCGACGCTCTACCACTGAGCCAAACCGGTTTCGGCATAAAAAATGTTTTAATTTTCATTGGCTTAAGTCCTTATAAGAAAATTTATTAAATTTGAAAACTTTCTACATATTAAAATCCAAGAGAATATTTTAGGGTACTAAAAACATCTGATTGGACATTTTTGAAATATAGCAATATAAAGCCTTTTCCTAAAAAAAAGATACAATCTAAAATTTTCTATAGGAGGTCCAACTACTAATTTAATATCTCTATAAACAATCTAAAGGTCCCCCAAATCCCAACATTTTTAGCATTCAATCTGTATTTTTCATACTGTCTTTACTACCAACAAGAGGTTTAAAAATCCTCCTCTGATTTAAAAAAAAATTTATATTTATATTGATTTCAGAGAGGAAGAGAGAGGGAGAGATAGAAACATTAAGGGTAAGAGAGAATCATTGATCTGCTGCTTCCTGCATGCCCCACTGGAGATCGAGCCTGCAACCCGGCCTGACTGGGAATCAAACCATGACCTTCTGGTTCATAGGTCGATGCTCAATCAGTGAGCTATGCTGAATGGGCACCTCCTCTGATTTTGAGAAGATAAAGTCAATAAATTTATGGGTCAAATGTCCATCCATTTGGGACATATTTTTTAGAGAGGTCACACAATCTGTGTATTTGGATCTCTTCAATGTGAATTACTGTACTATTCAGAAATGTTCTAGAATATAACAAAAGGGCTCTAATCTTAAAGAATCACTGTTCTCTACTTAAATTTAGAATAAAATAAGCTTGTTCATGCTCTTGGAGCTTACTAGCTGGCCTATTCCCAATTACTAGTTCTTCGGAATTTTAAATTAAAAAGTTAAATTCCATGGCTGAAAGGCTTTTTAAAAGAGTTTATTAGGCTGTTGCTAAAAAAAACAAAAAAAAAACAAAACAAAAACAAACAAAAAAAACAACCCCCACCCCCTACAATACAAAAAAAGACTGGTCTTGGGGCATAATTAGATAGAAAAAAAAACACAAACACACAAAAAATTCCATTATCCCGGAATTTTGCAAGTGTTTTTAAACTTGAAACAGAGAGAAAGGTGTGACACCTTAAATAAATGAAGCATGTAGTCTGCCGGCCTCTAGTTTGACATGCTTGGAGCTGTTCTGAAAGAATTACCATTAGCTATAGACAAAGGGAATAAGAGAAGGTGGAGCAGGGCTACTGTGGGCTAGGGGACAGCAGCAGAATCTGTAAAGCTCATGTGTGAACAAGAAGCAGAGGCTCCTGGGGTTTGACAGGCCTGGCTATTCACTCTTTTTATATAATCTCAGAGCCACCCGGATGTCAGTTATAATTTCAACATACACTAAGGAGTGTGAGCAGTCTTTTGTTGGTTTTGCACTATAGCTGTTAACCAATTAACCTCTTTATCTCTTCCTTAAACCCTCTGGCATGCAGTAATTTTTAAAAAATATATATTTTATTGATATTTTACAGAGAGGAAGGGAGAGAGATAGAGAGCTAGAAACGTTGATGAGAGAGAAACATCGACCAGCTGCCTCTTGCACACCCCCTACCGGGGATGTGCCCACAACCAAGGTACATGCCCTTGACCGGAATCGAACCCGGGACCTTTCAGTCTGCAGCTCTATCCACTGAGCCAAACAGGTTTCGGCTGCAGTAATTTTTTTTTTTAATTCTATTTTATTGATTTTTTACAGAGAGGAAGGGAGAGGGATAGAGAGTTAGAAACGTCGATGAGAGAGAATCATCAATCAGCTGCCTCTTGCACACCCCCTACTGGGGATGTGCCCGCAACCAAGGTATGTGCCCTTGAATGGAATCGAACCTGGGACCTTTCAGTCGGCAGGCAGACGCTCTATCCACTGAGCCAAACCGGTTTCGGCTGCAGTAATTTAATTCAGGACATCTCAGAATTTTCTCCTTGTCAGGAGTCCTTAACCCTTGTAAGCCAAGGGGCACTGCAGTTCATTGGTGGATCACATTTCCTTATTGCACCCTTCAACATGCGCTAGTGGTACTTACTCAGAGTAACACTATTTGGGCCTTTCAAAACAAAATGGAAAATGTAACGAATTTTGAGAATCTTGTAGGAGTTGCAAAGCTTTTATTCTTCTGACAACACCATGCATTTTTAAACCATCTGAGTCAACTTACCTTCGGTACTGAATCCATCCGCACAAGGTGACTTCTTGGCCTAAGTGCGAAGAACGCAACTCTCCACACGTGTTGGTCCGGGCAACAAAGCTATTGAGTTCTAAAAAGAAAAAAGCAAGATGAAAAATCTATTATTTCCAAACTGCTTAAAAATAAAGACTTCAAGCCGAAACCGGTTTGGCTCAGTGGATAGAGCGTTGGCTGAAAGGTCCCAGGATAGATTCCGGTCAAGGGCATGTACCTTGATTGCGGGCACATAGCCCCAGTAGGGGGTGTGCAAGAGGCAGCTGATCAATGTTTCTCTCATCCATGTTTCTAACTTGCTAGCCCTCTCTCTTCCTCTCTGTTAAAAATCAATAAGATATATTAAAAAAATAAAAAATAAAGACTTCAAGTCACATCATCTTAGGTATTTCATGTCAATGGATAAAATTTATAAAGTAAATCTAAGTGTGTAATTTGATTCAATCACTCTTAAATCTATAATGTCAAAGGTAAATGTGTCAAAAAGACTACATAATTGCCTTAATGTGAATTTTTGCCTTATGTTAGGAAGTCAAATTTTTTTGATCACCAAGCATTTGCATTGACCTAAAATTACCCTATTCTTTATAGCACAGCACAGATGCTTCCCATATCAGATAGGACCTTAGGAATCACAGAAGTTGGATGGTGCAGTGACTAACTTTAGCGTGAAAGTGAAACAGTCACTAAGTACACTTAAATTTTTTGACACTTAGTAGCATTAACTAAAAGCCTCTCTCAATGTGGCTCATTTTCTGGTCTTTTTAAACTCCAGGAAAACACAGAAAGGAAGAAGGTGAATGATCTGCTTTTACATTAAGCCCATCCACCCAGCTCAGACTTGCGGGGGGGCTGGAGAACAGGAGGAGGTGCTGTCCAGAGGACCGGAGCTCCGCACGGCTTTCACCTGGCACTCCCCGCGGTGCACTCAGCAGCAGACTTCGGGACGGAGACTGCCGGATCAGCCGCGCGGTCCTCCCGGTGGGCGAGGCTAAGCCCCTCGTTAGTCCCGTTAACCAACCGGAGAACATGTTGAAGCCGCTGGAGGGCGAGTCTCTCGGTCACGAATCCCACTCCGCCGGTGTTGGACGGCGGTGGCCCGCAGTCATTTTTGGAAGGACCCACGAATCCCTTAAAATGCTAGGCGTTCCCCACTCTCTGCTCCAGTATTTTAAGCCCTTCTCCCGCTGAACATTGAAGAACACGTGTCTGGAAACTGGATCGATTCACAAGGTCTTTGGGGTCCTTGGGGAGCGGGTGGAAGAAAGGCCTTCCTCCCCTTTTCCACGCATCAGTCCCCACGTCTGCTAACAAACACAGCTGCGGCCAGGTGTGCAAGAAGGCATGCACACCGCGGCGCGAGGCGGGACCCCAGGACCCGGGAGAGACGGAAGGGGCCGGTCAGCAAACGCACGCCCTTCCTTCCCTTCCGCGCTTCCCCCAAGGTTCCCGCGGCGGGACCGGGAAACAGGGAAGAGAACTCAGCCTCGCATTTCAATCCCGGCGCCGACCTCAGATATTCAAAATGAGGAAGAAGACAAATCCATTCTCCCAGCACATCGACCCGGTGAGCCAGGAATCCCCTCCAAGCGCTCGCGAGCGCCCAGGATGACGGTGAAGACGGCCAGCCAATCAGAGCGGAGGCCGCGCCGCCATGCTTAGTGAGGCCGGAAGTGGGAAGGAAAGCTTCCCGCCGGTGGGAGACGCACGAGGATACCGGTTCGATTGCTCGAACGTGCGTGCCCTCAGTAAAGATGGCGACCATCGTTGCTTCACTGACTTGGTCTCGGCGCCCGGGAGGCTTCCGGCGTCGGGCCGCAAAGTGAGTCGGGAAACGATTTTAAACGGGGCGGCGGCTGTGGGGGAAATTGCGGACTTTCAACGGCGGCTTTTGGCGGCTGGGCCGGCCTTGCCTTGGCCCCTTGAGGGGCTCAGGTGGAGAGCGCCGGGCGGGACGCTCTGTTTTCTGCCCTTCCCCTTCCCCTCCGCGTGCGAAGCCGACTAGGCAGGAGCGAGGGCCGCGGAGCTGGTGGCCGGGGCCGCGGAGCTGCCCCTCGGGGTGAAGCCGCGGCGCCTCCCCCGGCTTCCGAGGGAGCGGAAGCCTCCCTGAGGGCGCGTTTGCGTCCCAGGTGGACCCGCTTGGGGAGCGCGAGGGGGTTCGGGCGGGGCCCGGCGCTCCCGCCTCGCCCGGAGCGGCCCTTTGGGCGGCTTTTTCACTTGTGGGGATTTGGGGCTCGGCGGCGCGCTGGGTCCAGTTGTGAAGAATGGTTCGCGAAGCCGGCGGGGGTGACGGCGTCTTCGCGGCTCTCCATTGGTAAGACGCTTTGTGTGGGTCCGGGCCTGGCACGGAACTCGGTGTTCCGCCCGGTTGTTTGGTCGTTATCTTTACAGTGTTGTGTGTTTCGGTGTATTTCACCTATACCAGTGGTCGGCAAACTCATGACTCCACAGAGCCAGATAGCAACAGTGCGACGATTGAAATTTCCTTTGAGAGCCAACATGTTTTAAACTTCTTCAAAATAGACTCGCCCAGGTTGTGGTATTTTGTGGAAGAGCCACACCTTTCAAGGGGCTCGCGAGCTGCGGTTTGCCGACCGCGGAACTGTCGCCCCGGCACCGGGCGAGCCCTGGCGTGGCGGCGGCTGGCCTCGGGGGTCGGCGGCGGCGGCGAAGAGCGCGAGGAGAGGGGGTTCCTTCCCCCTCAGATTTCCTATGAGAGAAGCATCGACGCGGTTACTGTGGTTACTGGGTGCCCCAGCTACAGGTGCAGGAGGACCTGGCGGGAGAGCTAGCTACTTTTAACCTAGTTTTAAAACTTATGCAAATATGTAGTAAACATATGCTGCCTGGGTTTTAAGGTTAATTAACTTCACATACAATATTATATTTATATTAGTTTTAGGTGTACAGTGCAGTGATCTGACATTTGCATACCTGACAATGTGGTCATCTCACTAATTGTAGTAATCTGTGCCCGCGCGCCAATTTATCGCCCCTCCCCTGACCCCCCCATCTGGCAACCATCAGTTTATTTCTGTGTTTTTTTAGGAGATTCCACATATAGGTGAAATCGTATGGCACTTGTCTTCCTCTGAATTATTCCACTGAGCATAATGCCCGCTAGGTCCACCCCTGTTGTTGGGAATGGCAAGGTGTATTCCCTGTGAGTAATGTTTGATTGTATTCATGTGCCACTTTACCCGTTCACCTGTTAATGGACACTTGGGTTGCTTCCATCTTGGCTGTTGTAAATAAGGCTGCCGTGAACGTGAGGTGCAGACAGCTTTTTCGAACTAGTGTCCGTTTCCTTTGGAACACGCCCAGCCGTGGGAGGGATTGCTCGGTGGCATAGGAGCTCTGTGTGTCGTTTTTGGAAGAACCTCCGCGCTGTTTTCCATAGTGGCTGCTTCAACCTGCATTCCCACCACCTGTGCGCGAGGGTCCCCGTTTCTTCACACCCTCACCTGATCTTGTTGGCCGGTTTGCTAAGGATAGATAGCCCTTCGGACAGGTGAATTGCTCACCAGTTCAGCGGGTTGGTAGGCAGCGTACTTCCTTTGCCCGGTAGGTGGCGCTGTGGGGTACGTGCCTTCCCAGTGCCTTAATTCCTTCTGAAAGGGACTAAATCCTTTCATGTCCTTTTTTAGATTGCTGTCAAACGTTCAGAGAATTAGTTTGTAAGGTTTTTTTTTTTTTTGTGGTGGTGGGGGTAATAATATGCTGTTGTGAAATATCAAAAATTATAATGACATTGTAGGATAATAACATGTGAGGATATTCTTTGCTCTGGACCCTGACAATTCAATTTCAAACTAGCTGTCAATTTCTTTTTGTAACTTTATATAAACTTTGTCAGGAGGCAAGTACACAAATTATTTACTTTAGTTCAAGAGGCCAAATGTATTGACTTTCAATTACAATCCTTACGATTTTTGAAGGAAACCTCTATTTCCTTTGATGATAATTTTCAGGCTACATAGAGTTTCATTTAAAAATCTTTGTCAGATGAAACAATTTCTCTTAAGGTTATGGTGACCACTTGTATAGATTAAATATATTTTTTCTTATAACATTCTTATTTGTTAACTTTTATTATATATATATAATATATATAATATATATATATATATATATATATATATATATATATATATATCCTTATTCCCCCTTTCCTCCCTCCCCCACCCCCCTGTGTCCATTGATTAGGCTCGTATGCATGTACACAGTCCCTCTCCTCTGTTGGTCTCTCCCCCTTACTCCTGTCCACCTCCACCTTAGCTGAGGTTTGAGAGGTTTGATTGATGTTTCTCTGTCTCTGGATCTATTTTTGTTCATTCATTTATATTATTCTTTATATTCCACAAATGAGTGAGATCATGTGATATTTTTCTTTTTCTGCCTGGCTAATTTCACATACCATAATGCTCTCCAATTCCATCTGTGTTGTTGCAAATGGTAAGAAGTCCTTCTTCTTTATGGCAGCATAGTATTCCATTGTGTAGATGTACCACAGTTTTTTAATCCACTCATCTACTGATGGGCACTTAGGCTGTTTCCGGATCTTAGCTATGGTGAATTGTGCTGCTATGATCATAAGGGTGCATATATCCTTTCTGATTTGTGTTTCTAGTTTCTTGGGATATATTCCTAGAAGTGGTATCATGGGTCAAATGGGCGTTCCATTTTTCGTTTTTTGAGGAAACTTCATACTGTTCTCCACAGTGGCTGCACCAGTCTGCATCCCCATCAGCAGTGCAAGAGAGTTCCTTTTTCTCCGCATTCTCGACAGCACTTGTCATGTGATTTGTTGATGATAGCTGTTCTGACAGGTGTGAGATGGTACTTCATTGTTGTTTTAATTTGCTTCTCTCTGATGATAAGTGACTTTGAGCAGGTTTTCATATGTTTCTTGACCTTCTGTCTTCTTTGAAAAAGTGTCTATTTAGATCAGTTGCCCATTATTTTTATTGGGTTGTTGATATTCTTTTTGTTAAGCTGCATAGGTTCCCTGTAAATGTTGGAGATTAAACCCTTATCATTGATATCGTTGGCAAATATGTTCTCCCATGCTGTGGGCTTTCTTTTTTTTTAATTAAAAAAAAATATATTTTATTGATATTTTACAGAGAGGAAGGGAGAGAGCTAGAGAGCTAGAAACGTCGATGAGAGAGAAACACCGACCAGCTGCCTCTTACACACCCCCTACCGGGGATGTGCCCGCAACCAATGTACATGGCCTTGGCCGGAATCGAACCCGGGACCTTTCAGTCCGCAGACCGACGCTCTACCACTGAGCCAAACCGGTTTCGGCAACTGTGGGCTTTCTTGTTGTTTTATTGATGGTTTCATTTGCTGCGGAAAAGCTTTTTATTTTGATGTAGTCCCATTTGTTTATTTTCTCTTTAGCTTCCATTGCCCTAGGAGTAGTATCGGTGAAGAAGTTCTTTCAGCATATGTCTGAACTTTTGCTTCCTATGTATTCCTCTAGTATTTTCATGGTTTCCTGTCTTATGTTTAAGTCCTTTATCCATGTTGAGTTTGGATTGTTGTGTTTTCATTGTCATTTGTTTCCAGGATGTTTTTAATTTCTTCTTTGATCTCTTTGGTAACCCAATCATTGTTCAATAGCATGTTATATTCAATTTGAATTTTATCCAAGTGTTTGAATTTTTTTTTATTGTAGTTTATTTCTAATATACCATTGTGGTCTGAGAAAATGCTTGATATAATTTCAATTGCCTGAATTTGGAGAGGCTCTGCCTGTGTTCCATTATGTAGTCTATCTTTGAAAATGTTCCATGTGCACTTCAGATGAACATATATTCTGTGGCTTTGGGGTGAAATGTTCTGAAGATGTCAATTAGGATAGCTGTTTCTTTGCTGATTTTTTTTTTTTTTTTGGTCTAGAAGATTTATCCAGTTATGTTGGTGAGGTATTAAAGTCCCCTACTATGATTATATTGTTGTTGATCTCTCCCTTGATATCTTCCAGAATTTTTTTTAATGTATTTGGGTGCTCCTGCATTGGGTACATATGTTTACCAGGGTTATATCCTCTTGTTGTGTTGATCCCTTTCATATTATGAAATGACCTTTCTTATTTCTTGTTATGGCCTTCACTTTGAGGTCTGTTTCTTTCCATTTTCATTTGCCTAGAAGATATATTTCCATTCCTTCATTTTCTGAGGTGGATCCCTTGTAGACAGCATATACATGGCTCATGTTTACTTATCCATTCAGCCACTCAATGTCTTTGAATTAGAGCATTTAATCAGTTTATGTTTAATGTTATTGATAGGTACTTTGTAGCTATTTTTATTTTTTTGTGCCTATGTTCCTTCTTCCCTCCTTATTTCTTCTTTTTACACAAGTCCCTTTAGCATTTCTTTATATATATATATATAATTGATTTTTTACAGAGAGGATGTGGGGCGGGGGGAGGGAGAGAGAGAGAGAGAGAGAGAGGAGAGAAGAGAGAGATATCTAAACATCAATGAGAGAGAAACATCAACCAGCTGCCTCTGCACACTCCCCACTGGGGATGTGCCCACAACCAAGGTACATGCCCTTGACCAGAATTGAACCTGGGACCTTTCACTCCGCAGGCTGACGCTCTATCCACTGAGCCAAACTGGTTTCAGCCCCTTTAACATTTCTTGCATTGCTGGCTTGGTGGTGATAAACCTTAGCCTTTTTTTTTGTCTGTGGAGCTCCTTATTTCCCCTTCAACTTTGAATGATAGCCTTGCTGGATAGAGTATTCTTGGATTCAGCCCTTGCTTTGCATCACTTTGTAACCTTCCTTCTATTCCTTTCTGCCCTGATGTGTTTCTGTTGAGACATCATTTGATAATCTAATGGAAGACCCCCTTGTATGTAATTTTCTGTCTCTCCCTTGCAGTCTTTAAGATTCTATCTTTGTCCTGAATGTTTGCCATCATAATTATGATGTACTTGGTGTGGGCCCTTTTGGGTTCATCTTGTTTGGGACTCTCTGTGCTTGTGTGACTGTTTTTTCTCCACACCAGGAAAGTTTTCTAACATTAGTTCATCAAATAGGTTTTCTAACCCTTGTTCCTCTTCCTGTCATTCTGGCATCCCTATCATTTGTATGTTGCTTCATTTCATATTGTCCTAAAGCTCCCTTAGGATCTCCTCCTGTCTTTTAATATTTTTTCTCCAACCGCAGTTCAGATTGGGTGTGTTTTGCTTCCTTGTCTTCTAATTTGTTCATTTGGTCCTCTGCTTCTCCTAGTCTCAGGGTGTCACTAGGCTAGAGCATGGCAAATAGCAATGGCTGCCATCAGCCTTCTCTGCCTTTCCGCATTTCCCAAGTCCCGTGTCCCACACTCCAGCACAGAAAAAAATGATTGCTGGATGCACCTCTGCAAAAAAGTCACCCTCACTTTCTGACCCAATGTCCGACAGACCAGCTTCTCCCCGTAGGCGTGTGGGTCCCCCGAGTCTCCCCAGAAACTGGATTTCAAAGTGATCTGGAGCTTGTTTTCCTTCGGGTTAAAAAAAAGCACATCCAATTGCCCGCCACCAGCCCGATTCACGTTTCTCTGTACCTCAGCTTTTCAGCACTTGTGCTCTTTCCTCTTTTCTTCTTGTAGAACTTCCACTCAGCCAGCTTTCTCATGGTTCTGGATGATAGACATTTTGTCTTTTAGTTGTAGTTTTGAAATTGTTGTTTGAGGTGGCATTTTAGGCATTTACCTTTGCCACCATCTTGGTTTCTATCACTCTTTTATTATTATTTATTAATTAATTTATTTAAAAAATATATTTTATTGATTTTTTTTTTTACAGAGAGGAAGGGAGAGGGATAGAGAGGTAGAAACATCGATGAGAGAGAAGCATCGATCAACTGCCTCTTGCACACCCCTACTGGGGATGTGCCTGCAACCAAGGTACATGCCCTTGACCAGAATCGAACCTGGGACCTTTCAGTCTGCAGGCCAATGTTCTATCCACTGAGCCAAACAGGTTTCCGCTCACTCTTTCTTTCTTTTTTATTTATTTATTATTTTTTTAAATTGATTTTACACAGAGAGGAATTGAGAGGGATAGAGAGTTAGAAACATCGATGAGAGAGAAACATCGACCAGCTGCCTCTTGCACATCCCCCACTGGGGATGCGCCCACAACCAAGGTACATGCCCTTGACCGGAATCGAACCCGGGACCTTTCAGTCCACAGGCTGACGCTCTATCCACTGAGCCAAACCGGTTTTGGCTCACTCTTTCTTTTTGATTCTTACATAAGTTGTTTATTTTTTTCATCCATACTGTTTATGACCCTTATTCTGAATTCCTTTTCTGACATATTATATCCCTCCTTTTCACTTAGCTCCTTTTCTGGCGATTCCTTCTTTTCTTACCTTTGAGGGTTTCTTTGTCTCCCCATTTTTGCTCTTACTGAAGGATCTAGTGTTAAGTCATGGTGGGGGCTCTCCTCATGTGGCAGCTGCTGCTTCTCTGTTGGCAGCATCTCCTCTGGTGGGTGCTGCTCGCAGCAGTGGTGGCTCCTCTGGCCGATGGGGGCAGGCTGCTCCCACAGCTGCTGCTCCTTGGACAGGGGTGGGCTGCTCTCATGGCTGCTGCTTTTGTGGTCATGGCACCCGGGCTAAAGCATCGGCTGGCCAGAGGGGAACTGGCTTTGGAATTCACAAGAGGACCTTGAGGCTTTTAAAAATATTTACTTATACTCTGATAGTAAATGAATACACCCCCAGCTCCCCTTTGTATACACCCCCAGCTCCCCTTCCTTTCCTTTTTCCCTTCCAGTAATGAGGGAGCCACTGATATAGACAGAAGTATGTAGCATGTGTTTTGGGAAACAAGGTTAATAAAACCCTAACTTAACTTGAAATTGGATTGGATTCAAGCATGATCTCAAAAGTGGTGAAATGGAAAAAGGACACTTTAGTTAAGGAATATAGTTGATAGGCAAAAATACGAAGACAAGAAAATGTGTATATCTAGGGGAAGTAGGAAGATAAGGACTGCTGGATTATAAAAGATTTTTAAGAACAGAGTAGAAGAGTAGAATTCATTTTATCACTATAAAGGTTTTTGCACAGGTATCTAACAATAAAGTGCCATTTCTGAAGGATGATTCCTTAGATATGGAAGAAAAGTTGAGTTGTGGTAATAGAATCTGGCTAAGGAAGTAGCTTTGGGAATAGGTTACAGACTGTTAAAGGAAAAAATCTCAATAAGAATGTGCTTAAGGACTGCATGTTAAAGAATGAAAGTGGTGCCGAAACCAGTTTGGCTCAGTGGATAGAACGTCGGCCTGTGGCCTGAAAGGTCCCAGGTTCGACTCTGGTCAAGGGCATGTACCTTGGTTCCAGGTACATCCCTAGTTGTGGGTGTGCGGGAGGCAGCTGGTCGATGTTTCTCTCTCATCGATGTTTCTAACTCTCTCTTCCTCTCTGTGAAAAATCAATTAAAAAAAAAAAATATATATATATATATATATATATATATATATATATATTTTAAAAAGAAGAATGAAAGTGGGAGACTACTTAAATGAGTTTAAAATTAACTTGGAATCTTGACAGAAATTTAAAAAAATGGACCTGCTAACTTTTGGAAGAAGTATGGGAAGGAGTTGAATTTAGTTTTGAACATACTGTGTATGAGTTATCTGTCAGATATTCATAAAAATAGCCTGTGGCCAAGGATAAATACTGGACGTGGTTAAAAAGTCAAAATGGGAAGCAGGGAGGGGAAGGGTGAGAAAGAACTCCTTTATAGTGAACAGAGGAAGCATTGAAACAGTGAGCATGAATTAACTTGTTTGTGTTTAGAATTCTGGTTTTTTTCCTTTTTATGTAGACCATGGATTCTTATGACATCTCAGAATCGCCATCTTCAAGGTTTAAAGATCACTTTATCGGTGCCACCCCTCTGCAGAAGCGGTTGGAATCAGTCAGGAAGCTGACTTCATTTGTCCCGCCTTCACCTCAAAGGAAAATTCCCCAATGTTCACAGTTGCAGGTATGCTTTTTGTGTTCCTCAATAATTGAGAATAGGTGTGAACAAAACATCTCACTCTTGATACTATTTCTAGTACGTTCAGTAGTTTCTCCATCCTTCAGGTAATAAAATAAATGAGTAACAGCAAAAAGAAAGCAAGTACTTCCTTTGTTATGTTATCACACTGTTAGTAAGTACCTCCTTTGTCATGTCTTTTAAAGCCCTTTGACCTGGAACATTACCACAATATTTCTTTGTCTTTTATGACATTGACATTTTTGAAGAGTATAGTTTTCTCTCTCTCTCTCTTTTTTTTTTTTAAAAGTAGAATATGCCTCATTTTGTATTTGTCTGCTATTTCCTCACAATTAGGTTGAAGTTGTGTATTCTTGGCTGGGATACTATATAGTGTCCTGGGGGAATGACATCTGGTCCCACGTATGTAATGTTAATTTTGATCACCTTATCAAGGTGTTTATTTTATTTTTTTAAAATAAATTTTATTGTTCATATTATTACAAATGTTCCTCATTTTTCCCCCTCCATTGCTCCCCTCCACCAGGTTCCCATCCCACCCTCTACTCTTTCCCCATCCCCATTGTACTCATCCATAGGTGCACAGTTTATGTTCAATCTCTTCCTGCACCCCCATTCCCCTTTTCCCCAAGAAACGTCAGTATACTTCCCTTCCATACCTCTAATTCTATTACATTCAACAGTTAATATTGTTCATCATGTTTTTTAATTCCCTTGGTTTTTAGATTCACTTGTTGATAGTTACGTATTTGTTGTTCATAATTTTTATCTTTATTTTCTTTCTCTTCCTAAAGAACCCCTTTCAACAATTCATATAATTCTGGCTTGGTGGTGATGAACTCCTTTAGCTTAAATTTATTTGTGAAGCTCTTTATCTGGCCTTCAAGTCTGAGTGATAGCTTTACTGGGTAGAGTATTTTTGGCTATAGGTTCTTGTTATTCATCACTTGGAATATTTCTTGTCATTCCCGTCTGGCCTGCCTGGTTTCTGTTGAGAAATCAGCTGACAATGGTATGGGTGCTCCTTTATAGATAACTACCTGCTTTTCTCTTGCTGCTTTTAATATTCTCTCTTTGTTTTTTGCCCTTGGCATTTTAATTATGATGTGTCTTGGTGTGGTCCTCTTTGGATTCCTTTTGTTAGGATTCTATGCGCTTCCTGGACTTTTAAGTCTAATTCTTTCACCAGGTGGGGGAAGTTTTCTGTCACTATTTCTTCCAATATGTTTTCAGTATCTTGCTCTCTGTCATCTTCTGGGACCCCCATAATTCTGATGTTGGTTTGCTTGAAGTTGTCCCAGAGGTTTCTTACACTATCTTCAATTTTCTGGATTCTCTTGTCTTCTTGCTTCTGCAGAGGAGTGTCCTCTGGCTCTTTGTGTTCCAAATCTTAGACTTGATTCTTGCGATCTTCCATTCTGTTTTTAGGACTCTGTATAATATTTTTTTTTTTATTTCAGACAATGAATTCTTTATTTCTAGTTGATCATTTATTATTTCTAGTTGATTCCTTTTCATATCCTTATAGGTCTCATTTATTTTATCAGCCTTTTCTAGGAAATTCTTGAAAGAACTTATAACCGTGGTTTTGAACTCTATATCCAATCGCTTGTTGTCCTCTATTTCTTTCATTTGTGATCTGTTTCCTTGTCTCGGCATTTTCGCTGCTTCCCTGAGTTGGTAGGGTGGCTTTGTGTGCTAAGGTGTCCTATATGGTTCAGTGGGTCAGCCTCCCAGTTATTTGAGGTGGACACTCCTGGTGCACCCCTTTGTGGACTGTGTGTACAGCCTTATTGTAGTTAAGTCTTGATTGTTGTTGGTATCACTGGAAGGAACTGACCTCCAGGCCAATTGGCTGTGAGGATCAGCTGTGTCTATGCCGGGAGACAGCCTTATTCGACTAAATTTGGAAAACTGCAAAAGCCTCTGTGTTCAGCTTGGATGGGATAGAGCCTACAGCCTTGGCTTCCCGTTAGCCCTGCCCTATGAGGTTCCTGGGTCTCAGTGTTCCTCAGTGTCCTCTGAGAGAAAGGTGCCCTAGAGTTTCGCCCGCTACCAAACAGTCTAGTCTCTCCCCCAATGAGCCTGGAACTGGGGTTCACTGCAGTTAGAAGTGAGGTTAAGAGAAGTCCGGACCTTATGTCTCCTTCCTGCTAGGGCAATCCAGTGCCTCAATTAACAGTCTGTCCTCTGCACATAATGTGTGCGACTTGCGGGCTCTGCCTTTCGCTGCTCCCCTTAGCTTCCGCCTTATAGCCTAGAATCCCTCTGTATGAGCCTGGGACCCCAGGGTCTCGCCCAGAACTGGAGCTCAGTGCATTCAGAACTGGGGTTCAGCACAGTCCAGAGCTTTTATCTCCTTCCCGCTAGGGAACACCAGCCAGGCACTCAGCCGCCCCTCCTCTCCAGCTCTGTCCTCTTTCCACGTGCACACTGTGTCTCCGTACCTTAGGCTTTTACAGCTCCTCTAATTTTCCTTCTGGTGTTCTCTGTCCTTCTAGTTGTAGAATTTCCAGTCAGTCAACTTTCCTGTAGTTCTGGATAATGTCCACTTTATACTTTAGTTGTATTTTTTGAAATTGTTGTGTGAGGCTACAGTTAGGCATTTACCGATGCTGCCTCTTGCACACCCCCTACTGGGGATGTCCCCGCAGCCAATGTACATGCCCTTGACCAGAATCGAACCTGGGACCTTTTAGTCCGCAGGCTGCCCCTCTATCCACTGAGCCAAACTAGTTTTGGCATGTTACAACTTTTATATAAAAGTTTATAACTATTTCCATGACTAATTTTGTCTGAGCAAGTGTTTTTGTAAGTAGACAACTAGTGAAAGTTCTACAAGATAGTGGTGAGACTATCTCAGGAAGTATGAATTGTATAGAAAAATTCAATTCAGGATAAAACTAGAAAATATAGAGTGTCTGAACACTCTTGTTCAGGAATGACATAGTGTCAATATAGGTAAAGTGTTATTTTTTTTTTTAGTAAATATATTTTTATTGATTTCAGAGAGGAAGGAGAAGAGAGATAGAGAGGTAGAAACATCCATGATGAGAGAGAATCATTGATTGGCTGTCTCCTGCACACCCCCACTGGGCATCAGGCCCACAACTTGGTCATATGCCCCTGACTGGAATTGAACCTGGGACCCTTTAAGTGTGCAGGCTGATGCTCTATCCATTGAGCAAACCAGCTAGGGCTTTTGTTTTTGATGGTACCTGTGGTTCTAATAAAGCATGACAAAAATACTTCCAGGTATCTTTTTAATCTACCGAATTAGGCTTTGTGCCATAAAATGGATTTACTGCCAGGCACTTTTAAAAAATTACTTAATTAAATCTAATCAAATTAGTTGCTCAAAGAATAATTACTATTTTCAAAATCTATAACTTTTCTACAAGTGAAACATAAAATTCATCCATTAATATTTTTGAACACCTGTTCTAGATGCCACTGTTCTAAGTGCTAGAACGTAGTAATGAATAAAATAGAATTCCTGATTTCATCAAACTCATACTCTAGTAAGAAAAATAGACAGTAAAAGTCACACAAAGCCTATATAATAAAAGCCTAATATGCAAATTGACTGAATGGTGGGACAACCAGTTGGCGGGGGGCAGGGACAGCGAGTGGGCAGCACCAGGCTAGCCACGGCAGGTGTCAGTGGGCAGAGGGAGTGGATGGTGATGGGGGGGGTGGCAGCGACTGGCGGTGGCAGAGGGGCAATTGGGGGACAGGGCTGGCCGCTCACCGGCCAGTGCCGTCCCTCGATCGGCCCATAGGTCGCCTCCCACAGAGGGAGGCCAGACTTCAGCTTAGCCCGCTCCCTCGAGGACCCTTAGTCTGCCAAGAGGGTGCAGGCTGGGTTGAGGGATCCCCTCCAAGTGCACGAGTTTTTGTGCACTAGGCCTCTAGTATATAGTATCGGATAGTAATAAATATAAAGCATGTTAGGAGTTAGTAACAAGTGGGAGTGGGTGCAGGTGCTATTTTAGGTACAGTAGCCTTTTGAGTGACATTTAGGCAAAGACCTGATTGGAGGAAATGACAGGCCATGTGAACACCCGTGGGAAGAGCATTCAAAGACCTGATCAAAGACTTTCAGGGTCCTTCAAACTCCAGTTTGGCTGGTGTGCAGAGATCAGGTACCCAGCCATAGATTTGTATTAAATACTTAAAATACTATGATTGAATTCTTATTTACTAAAGTTTCCTAATTCTTAAACTTCATTTGCTGTGATTTTATTTATTTTATTTTTAGGAAGATGTTGATCCTCAAAAGGTTGCATTCCTTCTACATAAGCAATGGACTCTGTATAGTTTAACTCCCCTGTATAAATTCTCCTACACTAATCTCAAAGAGTACTCTAAATTTCTGAGTGCGTTTATTGTTGCTGAAAAGCAAAAAGGACTTGCTGTGGAAGTGGGAGAGGACTTGAACATCAAGGTGGTTTTCTCTACTCTCCTGGGAATGAAAGGAACACAACGGGACCCTGATGCGTTTCTCGTCCAGGTATAGTATATGGGCAGTGCTTGCTTGCTAGGGCAAAGAATCTGCATTGTCTTGGCTTGGACATTGTGCTAATTCTTACTGTTTTTGAACTTCTTAAGCTTGTGATTTATAACTTATGTCTTATTTGACCAAATTTAAAGTAGATAATGACCAACTTAAAAAATAGTTTTTCTTATTCAGAGTAGGTTTACAGTTGTGAGTAGTGAAATGGTATATTGTTGTATTATTTATTAATTATTGTGTTTTCCATATGAACAACTGTAAACCTACTTTTGCCCCACCCTGTATAATCATGTGTATTTTAGAAAACCTAAAAATAATAAAGTACAAAAAATGTTAAAAAAAAACCCCACAGTTCAACATCTTGGTATACATCTTTTTGGTAGTAGACGATCTTAATAGATCTATATATATTAAAGAAATGGATCAATAATCAATAACCTTCCAAAATAGAAAGTACCAGGCCCAGATAGGTTCACTGGGGAATTCTACCAAGCACTTAAGGAAGAAAATAAACCAATTATCTACATTCTCTTTTAGAGGATAGAAGCAGAGGGAATACTTTCTAACTCATTCTGTAAGGCCAGCATCACCATAGATACATCCATTTAGCGATCTGTATCTATTTAAAATTGGGATCATATTGCCCTACTTATTTGCATTACGGCTTTTTTACTAATAACTAATGTTGAAGATAATTACTCATATCATTAGGAATTTTACAAGTTTATGGTTTTTACTGGGTTTAAGTTCCTAGAAGTAGAATGTTAACAACAAAGTATGTAACTTAGCCCAGCTTGTGTGGCACGATGGTTGTGTGACATGAACCAGGAAGTCACGATTCCATTCCCTATCAGGGTACATGCCTGAGTGATGGGCTCGATCCCCAGTATGGGGGTGTGCAGGAGGCAGCTGATCAATGATTCTCTCTCATCATTGATATTTCTCCCTTTTCTGAAATCAATAAAAATATGTATTTTTAAAAAGTAACTTTTACATTTTGTAATTCACATCAAGTTACTCTCAGAAATGTAACCTTTTACATTCTTTCATATGTGCAGTCATAAAAGTAATATAACCAATTTTTGCTTTATTCAGAAACTGAATTTTATTCATAACTGTTACTTCTTTTTATATATAATATATTTTATTGATTTTTTTTACAGAGAGGAAGGGAGAGGGATAGAGAGTTAGAAACATCGATGAGAGAGAAACATCGATCAGCTGCCTCCTACACCACCCCCACTGAGGATGTGCCCGCAACCAAGGTACATGACCGAAATCGAACCCGGGACCTTTCAGTCCGCAGGCTGACACTCTATCCACTGAGCCAAACCGGTCTCTGCCATAACTGTTACTTCTGTTTCATTTATCATCTTAGTAATTGATAAATGAAATTCTGAAACAGTTGAACAGACCTAATTTGTTTATTTGTTATATATCAGAGGTCAGCAAACCATGGACTGGATGGCCAGTCTGACCCACGGCTTGTTTCTGTAACAGGTTTTATTGGAGCAGAGCCCCTTTCACTTGTTTATGAATTTTCTGTGGCTGCTTTTGTGTCACTATCAAAGCTGAGCATTTGCGATAGCCCACAAAGCCTAAAATATTTACTGTTTGGTCCTTTACAGAAGAAGTTTGCTGAGCCATGGTATAGGTCATGGTATTTGCAAGGATCTCAAGATGTATAGGATTAATTTCAGCTGCATATGACAGCAAGCTTAAATAACAGAAAATTTAACTTTATCTTCTGAAGAGGTGTATGTAGATAAGCTATTCAAGGCTGGTATATATATGCTTTATGATATCCTATCTAATAAAGGGAATATGCAAAGTGACTCACACCATTGCAAAGTGGTGCCCAAAGCCAGTAAGGAGGGAATATGTTAATTGACTGCCCCACCCTCAAAGATGGCAGCACCCAGTCCTCTCAGCCCCACTGGGGCGGCAGGCGTGACAAGGTCGGGCCTGCCCCAAATGCCTGCCTTTGGAGTCCCCCAGTCCCTTCAAGCCCCCCCACCCCCACCCCCACCCAGGGCCAGCCCACGGCTCAGGTAACCAGGGCTGGCAAAGGCTTGCACTGCTGGCAGTGGTAGCAGCAGAGGTGTGATGGGGGTTTCGCCTTCTCCTGATCGCCAGGTCAGCTCACACCCTTGAGGGCTCCCGGACTGTGAGAGGGGGCAGGCTGGCTGAACTATGCTCTCCCCCTCCCCCCGCCCTCACCAGTGCATGAATTTTCATGCACCAGGTCTCTAGTTATTAATAATAGGTCCCTTCTCTCTTCTCTTTCATAGTTGGTGTGTGGCTTCCATCCTTAAGGTGACTTTATAGTCTAAGATGGCTCTTGGAGCTCTAGATACATGCAAATTTCTGGCAGGAATTAGAAGGAAGATGGGAAGGGCCAACAGGATGCCTGCCCCGTGTAAATCTTTAATGGAACTTCCTGAGACTCAGAAACTTCTCTTCATTATTTTTTGTTGTTTTTGTTAGTCCTCACCCAAGGATATTTTTTTAATGATTTTTAGAGAGAGTGGAAGGGAGAGGAAGAGACAGAAACATCGATGTGAGAGAGAGACATCAATTGTTTGCTTCCTACATGCATCCTGACCAGTGCAGGGTTACCCGCAACCAAGGTGCATGCCCTTGACCAGAATTGAATCTGGCCCTTCAGTTTGCGGGCTGATGCT
Source organism: Vespertilio murinus (assembly GCA_963924515.1). NCBI lineage: Eukaryota > Metazoa > Chordata > Mammalia > Chiroptera > Vespertilionidae > Vespertilio > Vespertilio murinus. The sequence goes on along the minus strand of OZ004719.1, from coordinate 17,126,001 downwards.
CTATCCACTGAGCCGAATTTTTAGAATATATTTTTATTGATTTCAGAGAGAGGAAGGGAGAGGAAGATAGAAACATCAATGGTCAGAGAGAATCATTGATTGGCTGCCTTCTGCACATCCCCTACTGGGGATTGAGCCCACAACCTAGGTATGTGACCTTACGGGTAATCAAACCATTACCTCCTGGTTCAGAGGTCAATGCTCACCCCCTGAGCCACACTGGCTGGGCTCATTTTGCTTTTCAATGTTAAATTTTTTAATATTTAAAATTTACCTAAAAAATGAAGCCCTAGTAAAATCCTCACCTGAGCTTAAAGAGAGTTCAAGCACATTGCATTTGGTGATCTTTTACTGCTACTAAAGTTGAGATTTTTCCCCCTGATACTGTACCTGGTTGTAACATATTGGCATCCTTATTTTGCATTTTGGTTGTACAAAGATCTTGCCTCTCGTGTATGAGAATATAGGAAAAAGGTCTGTGAAACTGATAAACCCTAATAATAATTAGGGATACTGTTCTTTGTTTTTTCATAAGTAATATAATGTCTTCTTAGTTTTAAGTGTACTAATTAAATTTGAGGTGATGTAATTTAGGAGTAAATGTACTTTTGAACTCAATGAACCTGTTTTCTTTGTAGATTCTGTCAAAATCTCACTTGCCATCTGAGAACAAAGAAGGTAAAGTGTTGTGGACTGGCTGGTTCTGCTGTATATTTGGAGACAGTCTTCTGGAGACTGTTTCAGAAGATTTCACCTGCCTACCCTTATTCCTTGCAAATGGAGCAGAGACTAATACAGCCTTAATTGGAACCTGGTTTCAGAAAACTTTTGACTGTCATTTCAGTCCCTTAGCAATCAATGCATTTAATCTTTCCTGGATGGCAGCTATGTGGACTGCATGCAAAATGGACCATTATGTGGCTACTACTGAATTTCTTTGGTCTGTTCCATGTAGCCCTCAAAGTCTGGATATTTCTTATGCCATACATTCGGAGGATGCAAAAGCTTTGTGGGACAGTGTCCACAAAGCCCCCGGGGAAGTTACCCAGGAGGAAGTTGACTTGTTTATGGACTGCCTTTGTTCACATTTCTATAGGCATTTCAAAATTCACTTATCAGCCACAAGATTGGTTCGAGTTTCAACATCAGTAGCTTCAGCGCATACTAATGGAAAAATAAAGGTTAGTTTGAACAAATCTAGTTAAGTAATTTTTCTTTTTATTTAAAAAAAAAATATATTGTTGATTTTTTTACAGAGAAGAAGGGAGAGGGATAGAGAGTTAGAAACATTGATGAGAGAGAATCATCGATCAGCTGCCTCTTGAACACCTCCCACTGAGGATGTGCCCACAACCAATGTACATGCCCTTGACTGGAATCGAACCTGGGACCTTTCAGTCTGCAGGCCAATGCTCTATCCACTGAGCCAAATCGGTTTTGGCATAAGTAATTTTTCTTATTGTTGCATAGTTTTCAAAATGTATGTGATTGCGTTTTCCACATGGACTAAATACATTGAATGTCTGCCAGTAGATTTTATTTTATGCTTTATAAAAGATATATAAAAAATTTTAGTCTTTTTGATTCTGCTTTTTTTTTAAAATTGATTCTAAGAAAGGGAGAGGGAGAGAGAGAAACATCAATGTAAGAGCAAAATATTAACCAACTGTCTCCTGCATGCCCCCTACTGGGGATTGAGCATGTGCCGTAACAAGAAATGGAACCAGTAGCTTTTCATTGTACAGAATGATCCACAACCAACTGAGCCATCCTGGCCAGAGCTTGGTTCAGCTTTATTATGTAAGCATACTATGTGTTGTGTGCTATAGATTTTGGAAATAATATGAATTACTCTGTAGTTACTTTGAAACTTTCAAAATAGTTTCTTGTCAAACTTTGACATAATAATCAGATGGATTTTGTTAGATAAGGAAATTATAGCCAGAAACACATAACTAAGATAATTGCCTTCATATTTTAGGCTTTTCTATCCCTGCTGGAAAAGAAGTAATAGAGACATTGTTTACTGTTTATGAAGACCTTATTAGAGAAAGTATCAGAAACCAATTGAAAGTAGACCCCCAAGTATATTAAAATATTTAAAATATATTAATATATAACCACCATAAATACTCAGTGATTACTGGCTTTGTCACTGTGCTAGGAATTTAACATACCTTAATTTATAATTATATTAGCTAGGTTTCTGCCATCTACTTTGTTTCTCCAAGATACTTTTGGAATTTATATATATCTCCCTTTGAGGAAGGAAGCTATGAAACTGCCTTCTAGAAAACGTAGATATTCAATGTGTATATAAGTTCAAGGGGTTCAGAGATGCCATTCCTCCCCTCCTTAGGCAGAGAGTTAGGCCAAGCATAGAACTCAGGATAAATAAGAATCCTAGTCTAATTACTTTTAAGCAACATTGACCATAGTTGTAAATTTATTAAAGTCTTCATTAGATAAAATTTATTTGACTTTGAGCAGCAATGCTTTGGTTTCATATTCATATCTTAGCTTGAAGATATGGAATTTAAAATAAGCCTGGAATATTTATCAAATACAAACTGCTTTATTATCATAATTCTATTTTAAATGTTGTCCCTTTTTTTCTTTTCAGATTCTGTGTCATAAGTACCTTATTGGAGTGTTGGCATATTTGACAGAACTGGCAATTTTTCAAATTGAGTGAGGCCTTGTGGGGATCATAGTCATGGATTACATACCTTCTTCTCATTATTTATTTGACTAATTGCTATTCTGAGAAGCGACTGCAGGAGAAATGGGCATCCATCTCTGCATCTGTTCCCTCACAGTGCCTTCGGAGGTGCCCAGTAGAAGCCAAGAAGGATCTAGAACAGAAGGTGGTAGGGGATGAACCACAGCCAGGTGCTTCTATAATAGTCGTGACGATCAGGGGTGCCAGTCTCTAGAAAATGCTGAGTTGTTATTTGTTGACCATCTTTCTAAAAAATATGTAATGTTTAGTATGTCAAACGTTTAGGATTCAAACGAGATAGCTCTAATATTCAGTATTTCTGATTTGGGTCTCTAAAACTTTTAGTTCCTTGTAAGCATTTTAGACTTGCATTAAGAGAGAATTTCTGTCTTGTAAAGACATTTTCCTAGCACAATTTTGCTTTAGAGAGCTAGCAATCAACAAATCCTCTGCAAAGGAAACTAAAAATGAATACGGATTTTTTAAAGCCACTAATATGTTTTTAATATTCAGTTCTTATTGAAATATTGAATTAAATATATTCACTTTTAAAATGAAGCAGTGTGTTTATCAGTATTTTGGTAACATGTTTTATGTTTCAGGAATGGGAAGTCATGGGCTTTGTCTTTAGCCCAAAGGTTACAAACCAACAAGTACAGAGAGTCATACAAATTGTACATTGGAAAGGCACAGATTTTCTTCATTCCCTAATTTTGCTTTAGCACAGTGCTTCGTAAATATCTGTAGATAAAAGTAAATGAATTTTAACCAACTCTTCCATTTTGTAGATGAAATCTACCAACTTTAGAGATTTGCCCTAGTAGTTAGGTCTAAATCTCTTCTTTTTACTAACTGAGCATAGAAAGTTTTGTTTTACTTTAGAAACCGTGTTTTTATAATAGACTATTATTCTAAAAAACACACACACACAAGTTCTGGAATGTGATAATTTTTTACGTTAGGAACAGAAGAGGTAGTAGGAAAAGCATGGACTTTGGAGTCAGACATTCAGTCATCTAATATTAAGCTCCTACTATATACTTAGAATTGTATTTGGTGATAGGAATATAGTAGTAAAGACAAAAAAGATCCCTACCCTGTGGAAATTATATCTTAATGGAGACAGGCAAAAGATAATTTCATATAGAAATAAAACACTATGAAGAAAAGAAGGCAGTGAGGTGAGAAGAGGGTGAGTGGGATGGGCCTCCTTTACTTAGTGTCAAAGACGGGCTCTCTGAGGAATGACAGGGGAGCTGAGTCCTGAGTGAGGAGCAGGAACAGCCACGTGAAGATGTGAGGACGAGTATGCTAGGCAGTGACACTTGGAGGAGCGAAGGCCTTGGGACAGGTGAGGGCTGTTTGAGTAACAAAGGGGATGTACGGCTGGAGCACAGTGAGGAGGAGAATAGTGTTATGACTCCCAACTTTTGGCTGGGCACATGGCTTCCCAGAAACAGTGACGTTTTCCAGCCTTTCTCAGAAGTCTCTAAGTTCTAACCCATATAAGGGAAGGGTTAGGTAGAGCTTCCAGGACTCTTCCTTAAGCCACAGCAGGCATGTATCCGTTGCTCTTCTTCCAGCTTTGCTGCTCGGCACACATGTAATGGCTGGTACTCTAGCTGCTCTTTAGGTCACAGGGACGAGGGTCAGGTCCTAAGGACCGGGAACATGGCCTGGAAGGAGTTTGTGCCCTGAGGACTTTTTAAAAGAAATCTATTTTTATTGATTTCAGCCTCCTGCGTGCCCCCTACTGGGGATTGAGCCTGGGCATGTGCCCTTGACCGGAATTGAAGCCAGGACCCTTCAGGCCGCAGGCTGACGCTCGAACCACTGAGCCAAACCTGTTAGGTCCTTGAGGACTTCTTGAAGCTGAACCCTGTACCAGCGTTGGGAGGTATTCCTTCAGACATGTGTCAGAGAAGTAAACTTCCATCCTGTTTTAAGCTATTGCTGTTTGGGTCTCTGGCTCATAACCAAACCTAGAGGCAGGATTCCTATCATCTCAGTTTTCATAGGTACTGTGAAGAAATTGGCTTTTACCCTAAATGCAATGGGAGCCCCTGAAGTTTTTACACAGGAGAGTGATATGACCCACTTTATATTTTATAAGGTATTGAATAAATTGTAAGTAGACAAGAGTGGAAGAGGGAAAACGGATAAAGGGCTGTTAGAAATGGTACAGACTCTATGGAGAAGTTAGTGTATAGTATGCTTGCTCTCTTTTATGGAAGGAATGGAAGCATATGTGTGTATATTTCCTTATGTTAAAAAAACAATGGAAGGGACAAGTCAGAAACTAATAAAAGTGGTTACTAATAGGAGAAAGGGAGGAATTAGGGAGAGGAGACAGAATGAAAGTTAAGGCTTCTCTGAATGTTCCATTTATAGTTTGGAACCATATAAGTGGTTTATATAGCTATAAAACAAAATTAGACCCAAAAGGGGTTAAAAAGCAGTCCTTAGAATTGAAAACAAATGAACCTAATATAAAGTTCATGCTATAATCACACAGAATTATTTTTATTATGTTTACTACTATTTTGGCTGTATACTGTTAGTGGTCTATATCCTAGGAAAAGAAGAGCAGCAAAGGAGTATTAAATTTCATTCAGTTAATTTTTACTAATAATATTGGTATTATTTTACCACTATTTATAATAAGATGAAACATATAGTTATAATAACATTAGAAACCAAGATTTACAGTGTAAAGGATACACAATTATAAAATCGGGTAAGCTAAGTAGAAACTACTGCTAAATTTAAATTGGAAATATCAGAATGAACTCATTTTTTAAATGCAAAAAGTTTTAAATGTTGACTAAGTCTAGTTTATCAATGTCTTTATTGTTCTTTTGCTGTCATATCTTAAGAAATCATTGTTTAATCTTAAGTCCTGAAGTTTACTCTTTTATGTTTTCTTTTAATTTTAACTCTTAACTTTAGGTCTGTAATCCATTTTGAGTTCACTTTTATGTATGCTGCGAGGTAAGCATCCAAATTCATTTGACATATGGATATCATTAGTGTCAGCACCATTTATAGAAAAGATTATTATCCCATTGGATTGTCTGTCATCTTAAAAATCAGTTGGCTATACATGTTTATTTCTGGATTCTCCACTTTATTTCATGGATTTATAATATGTCAGTTCTCATGCTATACTGACTTGATTTCTGTAGATTTATAGTGGTTTTGTTTTTTTGAATCAGGAAGTATGACTTTTCTTGCTTTTTTCAAGGGTGCTTTGGCTATTCCAGTTCTTTCACATATTTATAAGAATTTTAGCATTTGTTGGTCAATTTCTATAAAACAGATAGCTTTGATAGTGATTGTGTTGAAACTGTAGATTTAGGGAGTATTGTTATCATAATTAAGTCTTCCAATCTATGAACGTGGGATATTTTTCCACTTATCTTTCAAAATTTCCTTCAACAAAGTTTTATAGTTTCCAGTATACAAATATTGCACTTTGTTAAATTTATTCCTAAGTGTTTTATGCTATTGAGAATAGAATTGTTAATTTCATTTTTGGGCTGTTTGTTACTATTGCACAGAAATACAATTGATTTTGTATGTTGCTCTTGTATCCTATGGCCTCACTGAAGTTTACTTTAGTATTTTCAGTGAATTCCTTAGGATTTTCTATATACAAGATTGGTGTCCTTTGTGAATAAAGCCAGTTTTATTTTTTAATTGCAATTTGGATGTTTTATATTTTTTTGTGCTAAATTGCCGTGGCTACTCTTCAGTATAAGAAACAGAAATGGTGAGAAAGTACATCTTGCTCCTGATGGTGATGGGAAAGCATATTTTACTATTAAATGTGGTGCGAGCTGTAGGTGTTTTATAGGTGTCCTGTCAGGCTAAAGAGGTTCTCTTCTAATACTAATTTGTTGGTTTTTTAAAATTTATTATGAATGGATGTTGAATCTTGTGAAATTGATTTTTCTGTATCAAGATGGTTCATAATTTATTACTCAAAACTACACTCTTCTAGTTTCATATGGAAGGAGGTTGTAAGTTGCCACTCTGTCCTAAGCTACAAGTAAAAAGGTGAACAGATGGAGAAGTCAGTGACTCTTTTTAGGTCCCTGAGAGGGGAGGACACAGGACAAATTGGTGCCCCCAAGACTGTAGAGACAAACAGGTGAATACAGGGAGTGGTGTTTAATGGAGCACAAACTACATGGGAACCAGGCCAGGGGTAAGCAAACCAGAACTTTAATTGATGAAATACTGGAGGCTCAGTGTGGAATCTGAGAGTTAAAAACCCTAGGGGCCCAGTTATAGGATTATAATAAACCTGGCTACAGTGAACACTGGCCAATAATGTAGTTCCTGGGTCTCTGTTCTTGAATCACAGCCATATGAATTGTTCCCATTGGGGAATTCCCTATTTATGGAGTCTCACCTCTAGAATTTTGTTCTTATCATTCTTCTCCTTTTCTTCCAATATAGGTAATATTAGAGTCTTGAGAAATAGGTGATTTTGCCTTGAAGACTGGCTGTTAATGATGCAGTACTGTAAGGATCTCATATTTTTTATACTTATTTAACTGGTTAGTAACATTGAAAACGGTTTGTTGGCGTATGCCGCTTCAGGTCAGCCTGCAGGGGCAATGGGAGACAGAAAGAAATGGAGTGGGAGTTTGGGCAACTGATTGCTGATGTTGGTTTTACCATTGTCTGCTTAAGGAAACAAATGGGTCTGGAATAGATGTTGAGTCGTTCTAGCTCCAAATTCTATGATTCTAAGTCCTATACCAGAAAACAAGGTAGTGGTTAGGTAATATAAACATTATTATAAAACCACATTCTAGCTAGCAATTCCCTTATTATTTCAGGTTTATTAACTTTATATAAAGGAAATACAAATGATATAGAACAGAACACCTAAATAGTGAAGACACAAGCATTAACCGAACTTTTTTTATGGTAAGTACTCTTTATTTTAAAAAGTTATACATGCTAGAAAAAAGCATAAATGATACACGTAAACAATTGTTTACCAAATACTTTTCCTTGTAAAGGTGCAAATGATTTTTAAATGTAAACACAAAAGTTGCCAAATATTTTTTGGGGGGGAGAAGAGAGGTTATTCCTTTTGTGTGGATAAAGTCTTAAAAGGTTTTCCCGCAAAAGGTCTATGAACACGATGACAAAATTTCAACCACTGAAATTTTTAGCATTTTTCTCCTTTTTAACTTTTCTCCAAAAAGTGCAATGTGATAGTAGCAGTGACTTTATAGAATGAAGAAAATAATATATAGCTGTATAAAAGAACCAAGATATTACTAAAATGCCTCAGCTTGCTTTACCCCCTTCCCATGTCTGGTGCTGTGAACTGAAGAAGTCCCTCCTTGGCAGCTGTGAGTACAGGTGAGCCTCAAATGTAAGTTGCACAGCAATTCACTGCTGGGGAGAGCACCCTTCTCCCTGCTGGTCCTTGGTGGCAATAGCAAATCAAAAGGAAAGTTGCTTCAGTCAGTGATGTTTTTGAGTAAAAACATGCAGAGTTAAACATGATTCCATTGGGGGATTCTCAAGACAGTGTACGAGAATCACATACTGTTTTTGTAGAGGCACGCAGTAGGGCTCTAGATCTAGCAGAAACTATAAAATATTGGGGAGAAAAAACTTTAAATGGAGCAGAAAACAAGATGCAAAGTTCCACTGATGAACTTTTAGAGTCCTGACTTTAAATACTCCTTTTAAAAAAGGTTTTCAAGTCTTCTGGGGCTTAGTGTAAGAAAGATGGCTAACTTACACACTTTGCATTCTGATCTTTGTCACTGGAGTGGAATCGTGGATGGAGTGCCTAGAAATAATAGCTAGATCATATATAGCCCTCCTCCCCTTATTAGCATTTCCAAAGTTAGTATCTTAAAAATAAAATTTCACTGCTTTGAATTTTTTATTTTGGTTGGGAGGAAAGCTAAAAAAACAAAAACCCATGATAAATTAAAACCAAAAATAAATATTCTGCACAGAACTGAACATTACTGTGCAAAGATGGCATCCTAAGTGAAGTACTTGTTTCCATAGTTGAGGCACCGGCAAAGAATAAAATTTGTCCGTGTTTTCCCGAGCTGTAGAAGCTCCAGAGTCAAAGCGCTCCAGAATACAGTGGAGCACACACACAGCTGTCTTCTAGACGTTCACCATATGTGGGACTCACAATGTGTCATTTTAATAACTCCTACTCCACCCCCCAGCCGACGGTAATTCATCCCGCCATATAACCTGCAAAGAAAGAAAACCAGATTATTTTTCCCATAAATAAAACATGTCTATATTCTATATCATGTTTTTAGCTTTCAAACTTTGCTTCCAAAGATTAGGAGCTGGAATTGTGTGCGCTGGCAAGTGGCAGAATTATTTTAAATGCTGACTGAAATGCTATCACTTACAGGGGACTGTTTTATATCTACTACTTTTTGCATCGTGGCTGTATCCTTTTCCCTAACCTTCATCAATTATTTGTTTTTACTGATTTGAGAGAGGGGGGAACATCAATGAGAGAAGTACAATCAGCTGCCTCCTGCACACCCCCTACTGGGGATGGAGCTCGAAGCCCAGGCATGTGCCCCTGACCAGAATAAAACCTGGGACCCCTTCGTCTGCAGGCCGACACTCTATATACACTGAGCCAAACCAGCTCGGGCCTTTTGTATATACAAACCCTTCATGGAAAAAACTAGACGTAAGTAAAGAAAGTCAGCATCTAGTTTGTGACATGGAAACAAGGTTATCTTCAAATTAAGGATTTCTATGGGAAAGAATGTTAACTTCTGCCAGCCATGAGAAAACGTGTTAAGTTGGGGATATATAACTGCTATATTTAGAGAGTTATCTTTCAACAGATAATTCTACTTAGTGAGTAATATGATCCTATATAAGGACTTGTTTTTCAATGTCTTAAATTCCCACTTAAGTTAGAAAGCTGTATGTGGAAGGAAATATGCACCAAGAGGGAGGCTCCTATTCATGACAATCTGCCTTACCTGGACTAGGCTTTGCTAGGTGTTACCTCTGCAGTGGCACTGTGTCTCCTATCATGTCAGCTCCTGGAGGGCAGAGTCTACAACACTCAGTGCTTCTTAATGAACAAGGGCTACAATGTTCTTAGTCTGGCTTAGCCTTACAGAGCCAGGAGAAAGATGCAGAATCCAAAGAATATCACCTAAATATCTGTGAAAACTGGCTTTTCTAGAGATGAAAACTAGACAAATAACTTTCTTTAGTTGAATCTTACAGATGAATAATGTGGGTGGGTAGTTACAGGCACAAAATTAGAAAATGTATACTTAGAACACAGCGGACATGCTCTGAGACTGCCCCTTTTGGAGCAGTGGCTGTAGAACAGATGTCGGCGGCCTCAGATCTCATGTCCAGATTGAAACCTGTGGTTGACGTGCAACCCTAGAGTTTGTTTAGTCAAAGAGGCTCAGTTTATTGAAAAACAGGCCTCAAATTGTGTGGAAGGTAAAAGAGGCTGACATAGGTACATTGAACTATCAGTATCGATATTTTTATATAGTTAAATATGTTAAGCTTGAGAATTAAGTTCTTATGCCAGTGTTTCTTAAACATGTCAGGTTAGTTTGTGAATCAAATATAAAATATGTGATTAAACTTAAAATAAATGCATGAGCAAACAAGTGCTTAGCAAGGATTTGTTAGACAAAGATTTAAAAGTAAAGAAAATGAAACCTTTAATATGGAGCTTCCTCCTAAAAGTCCTAAAGTCTATTAAAATTTAAAATAGTGTAGATTTTAAAAGCTCAAGGAAAAAAATATTGGTTTTAAATTAAATAGAATATTTTTAAAAGGTAATTGTAGTTTGTTTTTACTGAAAGATGAAGGTTGAGGTTCTAATTGGAACTCAACCGGCTTAGGCAAGTCATTTACGTTCTCCGCCTCCTTTTCCTCTGCTAAACATGATGGGCCTAGAGCAGGGGTGGGCAAACTTTTTGACTCGAGGGCCACAATGGGTTTTTAAACTGGACCGGAACAAAAGCATGGACGGAGTGTTTGTGTGAATACCAATTCAAAGTAAACATCATTACATAAAAGGGTACGGTCTTTTTTTTTTAAATTTCAATAGTTTATGGCCCGCTAGTTTGCCCACGCCTGGCCTACAGCGAGACCCCCACCCCCTCGTTTCTGTCATTCTCTAGTACAAATCTGGACAGTTACCATGGAGAAGAATTTTGTAAGATGTCAGCCACTTTAAAGCAATTAAAATAAACCACCAAACATGGGTAACTTCATCCCTCTTCAAAATACTGCAAGAGGTAATTTGGTGTGCCGACACCCTGATTTTGACAGTCATTATTTTTAAGGCAGCAGTGAGGTGGTTCACAACACAGCTGAAAAGTTACCTCCATGTATTGGCATCAGGATCAAAAACTTCAATGGTCTTCAAGTATGTTGTGCCATCAAAACCTCCTACAGCCATGAGTTGTCCATTCACCACCGCCAGGCCAACCTACAGGACCGAGAAACAGTGTCTGCTAAAGAAATTGATCTCTGGGAAAATGCAGAATGGTTTCTAGATAAATCTCTTTAATAAAAGATAATTCTTTATAGCCTTACCTTCTGGTTTGCTTGATTTGTTTTGTTTACTTATTATTTAATAGATTTTTGTCTGTGTTAGAGGAAAAAACAAAAATCTATTAAATTGCGGGAACTAGAAAATTATATATTCAATTAGGATATTTACAGAGTTCAAACATTAAGTTTTAGAAAAAGCATTTACTGGGAGTGAACTAGAACCTCCAAATTGCTATATTGCAGGAATACTAGATTGCTTCTAGTCTCAGAAAATGCTGTACACTTCACATCTCCGTGCTTTTGCATACTTTCCCTCTTCTAGAACATCTGTTCTTTCATGAACTAGCTCACCTGTGCCTTTCTCTGAGGAGTCTCTTCACTGCCCCCAAAGCATTAAGCCTATCCTCCATGCTCTCCTATAACGCACAGGCCACTGCTATAGATTTGTCTTTTGTCGTTAGCTGCCAACATTTTCTTTCACTAAACTGGAAGCCCTTTGAGGGGAGGAATTCACTAAACTGGAAGCCCTTTGAGGGGAGGAATTATGTACTCAATTTTGCTTTCCCAGCACACAGTAAATATTTGCTAAACAAGTGAAAATAAAACCAGAATGTAGCAGTGAAAACAGCAGGACTGTAAGTAGATGCTGTTGAGTAGCCGTAATAAAGAGCCACAGCTACGTGAATGCTTTGACTTGCTGAGCCACGCAGTGTTCCTCCCTGATTTGTGCAAACCACAATTGACTTTGATCCTCAGGTCATGGAGCCTTCAGCCACTGCTGGGTTCTCCCACCTGTCGTGCTACATGGATGGACTCCTGAGCGGATCCGGTTTTCTAGAATACAGATCGGCCCAATCTGGCCTATACTATAAATGCGACAGCTGCAAACCAGTTTGTGGAGACTGGTGGTGGGGCCAGACGTATTTCTGCCAGAACATTTATACTGGCAGTGAATTCCTCAGAATATTAGGTAGAAATATTTAGCCGTAATAGATACGGGGTGAATATGGGTAAAGGTAGATGGTGGTAGATAAGACAGGGAAATGCCTGTCAGATGCACTTACACTAAATCATAAAAAGTAAATCTCTAGGTCTGGTGGGTATTTAACTACTTGAGACAACAGCAATCAAAGTAAGATTTTCCCTGGTACAAAAGCACAGGGGTTGTTGCTTTGCCTGCCCTGCACCTCCGCCCTGTCCTGATGTGTTGCATGTCAGAGTCCTGCACTGCCCCTTGGTGCTGGATTTCAAAGGTTTCAGTAGCTGGGCACTTACGCCACTCCGGCGGGATGTCATGGCCACCACTGGAGACCACTGGTTGGTTCTGGGGTTGTATCTCTCCGCACTGCTGAGCTCCGTGGTGTCGTCTCTGCCTCCCACAGCGTAGATCATGTCCTGATACACTGCACAGCCCAGGTGTTTCCTCCGGGTCCCCATGGGGGCGATGGTGTGCCACCTGTTCTCCTGCGGATTGTAGCGCTCCACTGCAGGGAGAAGGAAAGCCAGCGTTTCCTCTCACCTCTACTTTTCTACACGGCCACTGGCACTCTGGGCTCACACCCATTTCCAACAAGCAACCTGGTTTCTGCTTCTGAGAACGACCTGTGTGCCCCTGGACAACAGCGCAGTCCTCTCATCGGCTGGTGTCTCCCAGGCGTGGTGGGGAGAAAGGGCAGGTTCCTAGTTTTAGTTCTCACTCATTGGCTGGGTGACTCTGGGCCTCACTCTCTTTAAATTAGGGCATTAGAGTCTATGACCTATAAACACCATTTGTACTAATAATTTATTGTCTTAATCAGACAACTATCCTACTCTTGCCTATATTCCTACTGCATTCTAAGCCATTAAAGAGAAGATATTTGACAATGAATGTATCTGAGTGCAACACTGACAACATCCTTAGGTACAAATATTCATTATCTCTAAATAGAAAGGACTAACACATAAACCAGTTTATAGCTATTAGTTTTTATTCCTAGACTTTGATATAGAGGGTTTTTTGGTTTGTTTTTGTTTTCTAAGGAGAGATGGTTGGGGTGAGGGAACTGGCCATATTAAGAAAAGTTCTTTTATTCATTATAAATTCCCAGCAGCTTGTACAGCAGAAGGAGAAAGACATATTTTGAAAATATGCAAGATGATTCTGGTTGCCCAGGCAGCTGAGGAGGAGTTAAGAGTTGCACTCTGCATAGAGGGAAAATAATTTTTCCAACAAATTACAGGGTATGCCTGACTTTCCCCCCCCCCCCCCCTTAGAAAGGAGAGGGGAGAGAGAAACATCAATGAGAGAGAAACATCGATTTGCTTCCTCCTTGCACAATCCCTTCTGGGGGGCCCAGACCACAACCCTGGTATGTGCCCTAACCAGGAATTGAACCTTGACCTTCTGGTTAATGGGTTGACACAACCACTGAGAAACACCAGCCAGGGTCCCACTTTTATACTTTTTCAGGGAGACTCTCTTAAGGAAAACAAGTTGCTTTGGGGGAAGCAGACTGACTTTGGAAGGGACCAACCTGTGTTGAGTGGGGATGTCCCGTCAGAGCCACCTACGGCATATAAGAAGCCGCCTAACACAGCCACGGCCACGCCTAGCCTCCGGGTGCTCATGGAGGCCACTCGGGTCCATTTGTTCTCCTTTGGATCATACCTGCAGTGAGAAACCACAGACTACATGCATGTTTCCATAAGTGATACCTTTTTCGTAAGGTGTGAAATCACCAAAAGATGCTGGAGACGTGGACATGCGATGGTCAAATGCACGGTGAGAATTTAACACACTTCACCAGTTTTACGGGGGAAAACTGACCAGGGCCTGTGTCAGTTATGAGCTATTTGCACTCTGACTTCTGATGCCACGCCAGTGCTCTGAAAAAGACATTGTCCTTTGCCAAGCTGGCTATCAGATTCTGCCAAAGGAAGGACTGGACACCAAGGGGAGCAATGGGAACCTATCTCCCTGACACTGGTTTCAGCAATGGCCCTCCACTCTGTAACTTCCACTTCTGGCCCTTCCTAAATGAGCCTTCTGGAAACAACTTCTCTGTACCCTCAGATAAGAGTGCCAGTGTTCGGAGTGAGGGCATGTATGGGAGTGGTGTGGGTGGGGGCAATGATATATATATATATATATATATATATATATATATATATATATATATATATATATATGTGTGTGTGTGTGTGTGTGTGTGTGTGTGTGTGTGTGTGTGTGTATGGTACACATGTAATACCTTAATTTAAAAAATGGGGGGGGGGGGGAGAAGTGCCACATTCCAAGCACCCACTACTAAGAAACTCCGAGATGAATAGCAATGGAATACTACTTTTGCTCCACCCTGTATTTCAAATATTAATTCCTTGTCAAATGTATGATTTGCAAATACCTTCTCCCATTTAGTAAATTGCCCTTTTATTTTAATGGTTTCTTTTGCTGTGCAAAAAGCTTTTTAGTTTGATGTAGTCGCATTGTTCATTTTTGCTTTTGTTTTCCCTGCCTTTCTAATTCTGATGTATGTAGTGTTTTCATATCTTGCATAATTTTCCTAATGTCTTTTAGCACATTTTGAAATATAACCACCACTCATTTCTCAAATGTTTCCCATAGAACAATTCAGTTCTTGTCCAAGTTGTTCAACCTGACAACCCTTTTCATGCTGATTCCTCAGCATGACAAAAAGCCTCTCTCAGGCAACAAAGAAATGCTTTTGTTGCTGGTAAATTATGCGATTAACACAATTTTAAAACAAAGAAGCCATCAAGACAAGAGTGCTAATGTTGTTAAGAGTGTGAAAGAAGCAATGACGGGGAGAAAAAAATGTTGATTTGGATGAAGGAAAAGCAGTTAGCCAGTGACAGTCGTTTTGGAGGCAGTGACATGTAAAAAGGAAAGAGGCTGCATGCTGACCTGAAAGACACCCCTGGAACGAGCGCTGACAGTGATTCCTTAAGGCTAGTAGGGTGGTTCGGTCAATTTAAGAAGTGTTTGCTGCCGAAACCCGTTTGGCTCAGTGGATAGAGCATTGGTCTGCGGACTGAAAGGTCCTGGGTTCGATTCCGGTCAAGGGCATGTACCTTGGTTGTGGGCACATCCCCAGTAGGGGGTGTGCAAGAGGCAGCTGATTCTCTCTCATCAATGTTTCTAACTCTCTACCCCTCTCTCTTCCTCTCTGTAAAAAAAATCAGTAAAATATATATATTTTTTAAAAAGAAATGTTTGCGTGTAGATTACACAGTATATTAGACATGTACTGTATGTAAGAAAGGTTGAAGCAGGGAATTATTCATTTGAGGGTCTGGAACAAATTAATTCAATTTACATTATTTCTAATGGGGAAAATGATTTGGTTTTTGAACAAATCACTTCTCAAATAGCATTCTGGAATGAATTAAGTTCAAGAAGCGTGGTTCCACTGTACTGTAGCTGATTAGTTTTGTTGTTCTGTATGTGTGTCTTGTGTGTTTTATTATCTACAGAGATGTTATTCTGCTTCTTCTTATGTTAACTTTGTATGGGATCTAACCTCAATACTTTGCTGTTGCTGATTTTTTAAATCTATGTTTTTATTGATTTCAGAGAGGATGGGAGAGAGAGAGAAACATCAATTAAGTGAGAAAATCATTGATTGGCTGCCTCCTGCACACCCTTACTGGAGACAAAGCCTACAACCTGGGCATGTGCCCTTGACTGGAATCGAACCAGGAGACCCTTTAGTTAGCAGGCCAATGCTCTATTCACTGAACCAAACCAGCTAGGGCTGTTCCTGATTTTTATATGCAGTGAGTTTTCTTAAACTTTGAAACTCTCGTTTTTTTCACGTGTCAGTAAAAAACAACAGTGGTTGCCTTGAGATGCATCCTACTTGTATCTTGGCCTTCTCTTTTCATTTTATCTGTGTAAGGTTCTCCCTCCTCCCAACTGATGGGCAGAGTTACCACATGACTGGCACCTGTCACAAAGACATCTCTAAGACATGAACCATCAATCAGCACGTGCCAAAGTGTCCTAGAGCCCACCCCTTCCTCTTCTGCCCTGGGTCCAGCCCTCTCCTGTTCCGGCCCTTAAAGGGACCCCCAGGCCAGCCACGTGCTGCTGCTCCTCCATGTCCAGGAGGCAGCCCGGCTGGGTCCCCTGCCCCCTCCCCACTCCTTCAATCCTGGTTTCTCTACCTCCGTAATGAGTCCCGCTCATTACTGGGGAATAAACTTTACTATAAAATTCCCTACAGGTGGTCTGTTTCCTGCACCCTTCAAACCTTACAATCTGCTGTCCTTATCCTGCTCGATTTTGATTCTACACCCAAAGTGTGGGCTCTGTCTGGGAAGGTCATTCTGGCTAGTTCTCAACTGGGGTGGTTTTGTGTGCACGCGTGGGCACACACACACGCAAAATGTGTAGACCTTTGGTTGTCACAAGACATGTGCTACTGGCACTTAGTGGGTAGAGACCAAGGGTTCTATTAACTATCCTAAAGGGCACAAAACAGCCCCCTCCCCCCCCCAACAAAGAAGTATCTGGCCCAAAATGCCAGTCGTACTTGAGGCTGAGAAATCCCATTTTAAGTCCTTCAGATCTAGTTGTAGGTCCCATGCATTTGCTCTATAATGGGAATAAGCAAAACCCTTCTTAGTTCCACCTGTTCATACATTTCCCCCTCACACTTTCTGGTAAACACGCATTGGCTATTTGGGGGTTTTCTGTT
Organism: Vespertilio murinus; assembly: GCA_963924515.1. Lineage (NCBI taxonomy): Eukaryota > Metazoa > Chordata > Mammalia > Chiroptera > Vespertilionidae > Vespertilio > Vespertilio murinus. Next base: position 17,109,015 of record OZ004719.1, on the reverse strand, counting down.
CTTAGCTCCGTCAGACTTCAACAACTGCTTTTCTGTTTTCTCCGGCACAGTCAATGATATCACGCACCTACTGGTAGCTTCCTTGGCTTATCTGTGGGGATACCCTTTCCCTTAGTTTATTTTCAATGTCCATAGGGCTTTGTTTTTTTAATTGTGGTAAAATATACATAAAATTTACCACTGTAACCCTAACCGGTTTGACTCAGTGGATAGAGCGTCGGGACTGTGGACTGAAAGGTTCCAGGTTCGATTCCAGTCAAGGGCATGTACTTTGGTTACAGGCACATCCCCAGTAGGGGGTGTGCAGGAGGCAGCTGATTGATGTTTCTCATCGATGTTTCTAACTCTCTAACCCTCTCCCTTCCTCTCTGTAAAAAAATCAGTAAAAATATATATATTTTAAAAATTTACACTGTAACCATTTTTAAGTGTTGAGAACATTCACATTATCATGAAACCAAGCTCCATACTTTTACATAGTGTTTTAGCTTTGCTATCTGGTTGCTGTGTTTATTTTTATGTGGGAATTTGGAGAGATTAAAAAATTATGCTGTTGCTACTTTTATCTTCCTAGAATCCTCTCGCATAGTTTTTAAAAGTGAAGAAGTGTTTATTGACAGATAGCATAGCTTTTAAGAGCTACCTACAATTTTATTTAAGACAGAGTTAAACTCTTCAACTTAAACATGGTAACCCAACTAATGCCATTTCAAAAAATCCTGGAGTCATGAGCATTTCTTTTTAAGAAGTGAGGATGAAATATGGCTACGTTCTTACCAGTAATCATAGCACAAGAGACTCCAAATCTAACCTCCAAGGCAGAGCGAGAAAAAACTAATGGGGCAGGGTATTAAAAACAGAATCTATTTCACCAAAATTAACTGATTTGTAAAAGTGTAAAGTAAACCTTGGCATCTGCCCAGATTTCCCTTAGTAACATGAATTAATGAAACTCCATAAACAAAATATTTGGAGCCACTATAAGATGTGCTAGACAAAGAATGATTGCTTTAATAATTTTTCTGAAAGAAGTCTGGGAAGTCTTACATTGAGTATACTCCAAGTACTGTGGAAAAAGTCAGAGCATATTTCAGAAGTCATATGCTTGATATCATATATAGAATGCAATTTTAAAATGATCCCAACACCTTAATGTTAGGCTTATCAGTGAAGCACATAGTTTAAAAAACCAAGATATACCTTTCATCTTCCTAGACTTTAAGATCAACAAAACATTTTCCTTAAAGCCCATGGGAAAAGTACCAAATAGTGGATCCCCTAGTGTCCTATATTGCTTCTCTTAAGGAGCCCTCTATATTCCTTTCATTTTTGAAAATGTATCTGTATTGATGAAAGTATTAGATATCCCCTTTCTTCCCCAACACTGACCCCCTCCACTTCATTCCACTGCACTATTGACTGTGTCCATGAATTACACATATCCTATATAATAAAAAGCCTAATATGCTAAGTGTCTGATCTCTTAACTGTTTGACTAGTTGCTATGACCCGACTGACCACCAGGGGGCAGACGCTCTGACTGGTAGGTTAGCTCGCTACTGGGGTCCAGCCAATCAGGACTGGGTAAGAAGGGCTGGACACACCCTGGATCCCTCCCCAGACGGAGAGTGACAGTGAGGGACCAGTGGGGTCCCTCAGCCTGGCCTGCTCCCTGGCAATCTGGGACCCCTCGGGATGTTGGAGAGCCGGTTTTGGCTCAATCCCCGCAGGCCAAGCCGAGGGACCCTCATGCACTGGGCCTCTAGTATGCATATAAAGTTCTTGGTTCATCTCTTCCCACCCTCCTCATGCCTTTTAAAACCTGAAAATAACTTGAAAAAAAATTACCTCTCAACAATATTGAGGCAAGACACACCGTCCTGGCCACCGACAGCATAAAGAAATCCTCCAAGCACTGCCACGCCAACACTCGTCCTGCAGGTGCTCGTGGGAGCCACGTCACTGCTCCACTGGTTTGTTTTGGGGTCATACCTGCCGAGAACACCAAGAGCAGAGTTTGCTTCCACAAAGAAAGTATGGCTATGTTTACATATTCACTGACATTTTATGTTCATACCCCTAAGTATGACTAAAAACTAAAGCATATAGTCTAATTTATGGTGTGTGTTTTTTTAATATTTGAGAGAGAGGAAGGGAAAGAGAAACATGGATGAGAGAAACATCGATTGGCTGCCTTCTGTACCCATCCCTACCAGGGGTCAACCCTCAACTCTGGTATCTGCCCTGGCGCGAAATTGAACCTACCACTCCTGGTGTACTGGACGATGCTTCAACCAACTGCTACACCAGCCAGGGCTATGGTTTTTGTTTTGTTTTTTAATTTACTTTTACTTAAAGAAGTTACATATGAATATAAATTTTTTTTCAGGATGTTATTATATAGAGCTAAAGTTCCCTTTGAATTACATTTGATTTCGGTCTCTTACCATTTTGGTGTATGAGATTTGTCAGTGAAACACTTTAAAATAGGTATAGCCCTGACCGGTTTGGCTCGGTGGAGAGAGCATCAGGCTCAGGACTGAAAGGTCCCAGGTTCGATTCCGGTCAAAGGCATGTACCTTGGTTGCAGGCTTGATCCCCAGTAGGGGGTGTGTAGGAGACAGCTGATTGATGTTTCTCATCGATATTTCTAGCTCTCTATTTCTTTTCTCCCTTCCTCTCTGTAAAAAAATCAATTAAAAATATATTTTTAAAATGTCTTTTTCTACGAGTGGGCATTATCTCCTTTAAAGAAAAAAAGTATGTATCTATCCACACATGTATTCTTTATATACAGTTTTTGTTGAATAATACCCTTCATAGGCACTGTTTCTGAAGGAAGAACATACACACCCACAGAGAAAGGGTAAGAAAGAGGATAGTGGGTCTAAGGACCAGCGAGTCATGTAGTGGGTCTGCAGTAGCAGGTCAGGGAACACTGGTGTGCCAGAGAAGACAGACTTGGAGAGACGGGTGGAGGTAAGATCATAAAGGACTTGCATGTCGCGCTAAGTGGTCTAGGCTGCCAACTGGTGCCACAGATGCAGTACTAAAGCAGCAAGTCCTATCTGTATCCTAACGAACACCCCAAGTGAAACTATGTGAATTGTTCAGAAGAAAATTTCACATTGACCTTACTTACCTTTCAACACTATTTAGATAAGAGGATCCATCGTGGCCTCCTACTGCATATAACAGGTCATCAAGAACACTGACCCCAACGCCACATCGCCTTTTGCTCATTGAAGCTACCATTCGCCATTCATTGGTCTGGGGGTCGTATCGTTCCACACTGGAAATGGCATCTCCACTGCACCAGCCACCAACTGGGGAGGTAACGAAAATGGTCAGAATGCCAGTCAAAGAGCAGACTACCACTTACTGCCACCTTGTAAACTGAACAGTGCTTGGGTTTAACATGTCGACTTTTAGTCCACTGGGATTGCTAGAATCTTTCATTTCTAAATAAGTTAGTATTGGGTCCATTTTACAGAGACAGGCAAGGATACCAATTCAAATGAGATTGGGAGATACTGTGACAGAACAGAATACTGAATTTAGCTAGAAAGCTTGACTGCTGCCTTTATTGAGCTTTGATCTTTGAAAAATCCTGTAAACTACCTAATTGTAAAATAATAAAAACTTTAGTGAAACAAAATACATGAAACTGCTTCCTAAAGGACCACACACTACATAAATATAATGTGTAATTAAGAGCCAAAAGAAGAACCATAATTCAGAAACCTGTTCTTTTTGTTTTTACTCTGTGAGGGGGAGGGATTGTGGCTCTTCTCATGATCTCTTACTAGGTCCTCTTGTAACTAAAAATAATTCATAAATTCTTATGATTTATTTACAAAATATTTTGCTTTCTTTTTCATCTGTACTGAATTCTATAGTTTTCAACATAATATTTTTTAAAATTGATTTTAGAGAGAAAGAGAAACATCCATCAGTTGCCTCTGGCACACAACCCTTCAGGGATCCAACCCACAACCTGGGTGTGCCCCACTGGGAATCAAACCGGTGACCTTTCAGTCCAAGGGATGATGCTCAACTAACTGAGCCACACTGGCCGTGAGCACCCAGCATAACATTTTAGATCAAGAAATGTTTTAAAGAAATTACATCTTTTCATAACCTCATAAGTTCAAACTGAGTTCCATAACGCATCTCTGAGTGTTCCCTGAAAGCATGCTTATTTGGGATACATCTGTTATTCTTCAAACCATCTCTATTTCAATCCAAATAAGAGGTATATTCTAGAGTTTAAAAAGTGAAGTCTAAGGAACCGTAACCTCAAAACGTTGGAAAACTACTGTTTTCTAAGGCGTTTCAGTAACTTCTGGAGCTAGACTAAAATAGTAATGGTTCTAACCTAGCTGGATTTGAAAATTCATTTATTTCGAATCTCAATTTGCACAATTTTTATTTTATTATGGTTTTATATAAATCAAGGTATTAAACTAATACTGTGTATCCCTTTCCAGCACTATTTTCCTTAGGTACACTAATTTTCTAAAGGCCAGTGTTTTTCTTTAGTATCGAAGAACAGTTGATGAAGTAATATTAATTTGATTTGGAACCATGTGATCTAATAAAAAGCTGGTTTTTTTACTTCCATTATAAAACTGTGTCTGAGGTTTAATGATCAGGCTATTTGATTTGTCTCAAATGCTTGTAACCTCACAGTTGGAGCCAGATTTTATTCTGGAATTTAAGATGTTTTCTCTGATATTGAAACTCCTGGCATATATCCTAGAACAGAATTCGAATTAGGACACACAAAACTTAGTGTCATTCAGTATTAGTTAAATGAAACCTGATTTTCCTTAATCATGAAGGGTGGGTGATAATTTCTCCCTAGTCTGCCTCAGGATCAGCAGATTCAGGGCAGACAATAGGAGCAAAATGATACAGTGTAAGGTTGTCCTGAGCTGCATCTAGCCAGGAAAGGTAGGAAGAGTATAAATAACTGTTTGATATAAGATAATGTGGTTTTTTTTACAGTTTCATGTAATTATGAGGCAACCTGCACATTGGTATATAAATTTATGCATGACTCATTTGAACAAAACATCCACTGCAATGTGGCTTTATTTATTTATAAATAGATTTTAGGTAATTTTCCCAATTTGCTCTTTATATTCATCAACTTAAAAAAAAAAACACCTCAGAATTTTACTTATTTATGTATGGACTCAAATACAAAGTTCCATTTATTTTCAGTAATGAAAGCACCACAACAAAGAGGCATTAACCCACTAATTTTTAAATCTAACACAGCCTTAATAAACAACGCCTTACTAGTTAGCCAGACTATTCTGGAGTCTCTCTAAGGTTTTAGGTTTATAAAACAGAGCGCTGTTCTGGAGAATACAGTGCTGGGTCAGGAGGTGAGACTCGAGTGACATGACGGCACCGGTGTTTAAGACAGTGCGTCTCACAACTGTCCAAAGGACTGCTCACTTGACAGTTCCTCTAGAACGTTCAGTTTAGTCACCGTAATTGAGATCCAAACCTGCAAAAAGGACTTCTCCACAGCGGATAGGCTTCCGAGGTCTGGTCCTTGGTCCTTGCATTAGTGGTCGTTCTTGGGGCAACAGAAGATAGTTTTTAGCCTCATCTACCAAGTCTCTGTGGAGAAAATTCTGCCTTTATTTCAAGCATCTAAATAACATTGTTAGTCAAATCCCAGCACAGTTTAGGAATAGGTAAATTGACAAAGGGATCAAGCATAAATCAAACCAAATCCTGAATGCCAGCCCACATTAAAAAGGGTCACAGCCGAAACCGGCTTGGCTCAGTGGATAGAGTGTCGGCCTGCGGACTGAAAGGTCCCGGGTTCGATTCCAGTCAAGGGCATGTACCTTGGTTGCAGGCACATTCCCAGTGGGGGGTGTGCAAGAGACAGCTGATCGATGTTTCTCTCTCATCGATGTTTCTAACTCTATAAATCTCTCTTCCTCTCTGTAAAAAAATCAATAAAATATTTTTTTTAAAAAAGGGTCACACATATTGATCAATGGATTAGACTAGAGAATCCAGATATCAACCCAAATCAATATGCTTAATTAATATTTGACAGAGGCACGAGCATACAATGGAGTCAAGACAGTCTCTTCAATAAATGGTGTTGGGAAAATTGGACAGATACATGCAAAAGAATGAAGCTAGATCACCAACTTATACCATACACAAGAATAAACTCAAAATGGATACAGGACTTAAACATAAGACGGGAAACCATAAAAATACTAGAGGCATCCACAGGCAGCAAAATCTCAGACATATGCCTAAAGAACTTCTTCACTGATACTAACCCTAGGGCAATGGAAGCTAAAGAGAAAATAAACAAATGGGACTACATTAAAATAAAAAGCTTTTTTACATCAAAGAAGCTATCAACAAAACAACAAGAAAACCCACTGTATGGGAGAACATATTTGCAAATGATATCACTGATAAAGGTTTAACCTCCAACATCTACAGACAGCTTATACAACTCAATAAAAGGAAAATAAATGAGCCAATTAAAAAATGGGCAATGGACCTAAATAGAATCCTCTCAAAAGAAGACAGAAGGAAGGCCAAGAGGCACATGAAAACATGCTCCAAGTCACTAATTATCCGAGAGATGCAAATCAAAACAACAATGCAGTACCATCTCACACCTATCAGAATGGCCAACATCAACAAAACAACAAGTGACAAATGTTGGCGAGGTGGTGGAGAAAAAGGAACCCTCGTGCACTGCTGGTGGGATTGCAGGGTGGTGCAACCACTGTGGAGAACAGTATGGAGCTTCCTCAATAAACTGAAAATGGAACTCCCATTTGACCCAGTAATCCCACTACTAGGAATATACCCCAAGAAGCTAGAAACCCCAATCAGAAAGGATATATGCACCCCTATGTTCATAGCAGCACAATTTACAATAGCTGGGATTTGGAAACAGCCTAGGTGCCCGTCAGCAGAAGAATGGATCAGAAAACTATGGTACATCTACACCATGGAATACTATGCTGCCATAAAAAGGAATTTTCATCATTTGCAGTAACTTGGATGGAATTGGAGAGCATCATGCTGAGTGAAATAAGCCAGTCAATGAAAGAGAGACACTACAATGAAAGAGAAACACTACATGACCTCACTCATTTATGGATATTAAAGAACATTATAAACGAATGAACAGAAAGATATAGGGACAGTAAAACAACAAGCAAGCAGACTGTCAAATGACGGGGGGGGGGGGGGTTGGGAGATCTGGGGGAGATGAGAGATCAATCGAAGGACTGGTATGCATGCATGTAAGAACAACCAATGGACACAAAACTCTGGGGAGGGAGGGCATCTATGGAAGGCGGGGGGGAAGGCAATGGTAAGCTATGTACACAGATAATACCTTAATTAAAAAAATAAAAATAAAAAAAATAAAAAAGGGTCACAAACGTGAGAGCAATGATGCCAGTCACACCTAGAGTCGTGTACTGATTAGTATTTCCATTATGACTTCCTATCTCAGTGCAAATGTACCTCAACATGCTTGGGGCCAATAGTAACTTATGGAAAACTAAAAATTACAACTAGATTACCAGCCTAGTTATTGCTTTCTCATAAATTTTATTAGATTCTGCAGGATACTAGCAAAGTAGCATATCAGCCATGGCACAAAATGTTTGCTAAATTAATTAAGGTAATAAAACTAATTCAAAAATTAGATTGTTGCTAAAAAGCACGGTGCCATCATTTAATATTGATTTGCTATCTGGTACTGTCTGAATGGTTTCCTCTCAACAAGTCTACTGAGGGTGAACAAATGTTTTTTTTTCCTGTCTATTAAGGTATTTCATGAAAAGAACCTAGTAATTGTACCTACTAAAAAATATCCTAACGCACACTACTTCTGCATGTACTTATTTCACTTGGGTCCTTTGCGTGACGCAGTTCCTGACTGGTGTATATCCATCTGTTACTCTGTCCTCTCTCAACTCTAAAAGTGTTTCCTAAATTATACTATATTTTAATTTCTCTAGTTATTGTATGTTATAGAGTAATTTTCCCCTGCTGGACTAGTCCTCAGGTATGACCCAATAATGTACTTCCTAAATATGGATTTGCTAAGCTCCTCTGAGTTTATCTTAAAAACAAAACAAACCAAAACCAAAAAAAAAAAAAATCTCTCCCAATGATGAAGAGCCTTTTCTAACTTCCTCAGCCTTAAAAAGAGACTGTGATCTCCTAATAGCTGGTTTTAATTAAGTTTTCAGGGGTTCCTAGAAAGAGTAGTATAGAGCTGATACTCAGCAAGCCAACCCACCATTACTAACAGCAGCAGCGTTTACAGCCATGTGCTGTATGGCACTCTCATTAACCCCACCACAGCCTGTGAAATCGGTGCTATTACTGTCCTAACTTTAGATGAAGAAACCGTAGCAGAAAGAGGTTAAAGTGACTTGCCTAAGGTCACAGAGCTGGTAAATGCTGACGTCAAGATATCAGGAAGGGGCTTCTTTGACAGGTGACTGCACCTTTACTTTCTGCATCAGAATCAGTACAATCTGATTTCTATTTTATGCACAAGAGGCACCTTTGCATTATTTCTTTAGATTTCAGCATCCATAATTCCTGTGGTTTTCCTGCAGGTACTGTAAATATCTTGGGGGAGGGGGAGAACTGCCACTTGTTTTTAAATTTAAAAGACAAAAATCTGCTGAAACCGTTTTTGGCTCAGTGTATAGAGCGTCAGCCTGCGGACTGAAAGGTCCCAGGTTTGATTCCGGTCAAGGGCATGTACCTTGGTTGCTGGAACATCCCCAGTAGCGGGTGTGCAAGAGGCAGCTGGTCGATGATTCTCTCTCCTCAATGTTTCAACTCTCTATCCCTCTCTCTTCCTCTCTGTAAAAAATCAATAAAATATATATATATATATTTTTAAAAAAGACAAAAATCTAAAGTCCCTCTAAAATCTGTCCCTTTAACAGAAGAAATGCAAATGAATCTACATGTCCTTCCTCTGTTACAGGGATTCCTGATTTTAGAACATGTTTCTTCAGTGTATGTTAAGGAGTTCTGTGTACTAACTTGCTCTTTTATTTTTATGTACAGACCATGGTAGGAGAAAATGATTAAAAACACCACATGGCTTCAGATTTGAACCTAAATCTTAAAACCCGTCAAACTGGGAAAAGTAATTTATTAAATTTCATATATATCATAGAGATAGCCCTATAACTTAGGTGTTTTGTTTGCTTTGTAAGAACATTTATAAAGCTACTTCATAAGTGTGGTAGACCTTTAACTTCGTCCACAGTCTCAGAAAACAAGGCCAGTCCTATCCCCGAATTGGGCATATATGATGGAATGAAATGTGCTCCGGACACACCTTTTGACAGAACCAATAGTATTATTTATCTCAAGAAGAAATATATCAGCAGAGATTTACCTCTTCTAATTCAAGATTGCATTAAAATCTTAGACATCTACACCAAAAAAACACAATACATTAAAAAACTAATGGGATGAAATACTGGAAGTGCAGTCCTCTCTTCTTCATCTCCTCCTCTTGACCGGAGCCAAGAATAAAAATATGTTAAATACTCTGCTTTCAGCAGTAGGAAGCACACTAGTTAGGCAGTAATAGGAATAAGGAAATTAGGGGAAGACAGAATTCCTGGTTGTTGATTTTCCCCGCAGGGCCATTCGTACCTGCACTCCTCATCACTCTTGATGAGGGGATCGGAGCCCACGGTGCCCACCAGGAACTTGGGACTGAGCAAAGGCAGACGGACATGCTGGAGCACCTGTGAGAACAGGAACATGCTTACAGGCTGAGTGCCCACCTGCCAGGGTTTTAAGAGAATAGGTGCTCCCCTATTGTATTTCAATTGTTTGGGGATCTAATGGAATCAACTTACCAACTGATCTAATTAGCATATAATGAAGAAAAGAAGGCATAAATACTAAAACTAAATTCAATTTATTCTAACCATCAACTCAGTAATTAGAATAATCAGAAAACAAAGCACACTAATATCACTTTAGAATGTTACCTGAAGCTTTCAGCAATATATTTATTATAAGCTCTTCTACAATTAGCTTATTTAACTGGACTCTAATTAAAAATCTAGAATATCCCATTAAACTGCAAAAGCCTACAGTCATAATAACAAGAACATCAAACACTTCATTTAGTGACCACTTTTGGCCCATACTGTCCCTTTATTCTTCAAAATGGCATGGGATTGCCAAGCCACAGGGAAAGGAAGCAGAAGTCGCCTTCCTTGCTGTTCTGTTCATTTTGTACCATTTAGGTTCTGACCGGCTTTACAGCCCAAACCTGGAGTTGATGCAAAATAGAGAGGAAGCAAGGAACAAAAAGTTTCTGATAAACACATATCTCCTTGATTATTTGGAAACAGATGGTGTTTCTTACAGTCTAACATAAGGGACAGTGAGTGTTACCTGCTTTTTTTTGCAAGTCAAATACATATTATGAAAGCAGTTCCTTAGAGAAGCATCTCCTTTATACCTGCGGTAACTGAGGGCGTCTTTCTTGGATGCTGTACTTGACCCAGGCCATCACTGCATTGAACACCTGTTCTTCACTGCGAACGTTTAGCTCATCACTAGATATTATATCAATGAGTTGATTGGCTGGAAGCAACATGAACTCTTCGCTTTCCATCACCTGTTCAAAGTGAGGTAAGAGTAAAAGAAAAAAACCCGTGATCATACTTAATTTATTGCCTCAATATTTTTCTTAAGGGTTATGAAGCAAAATTCTATTCCACAATTAGAGCTGAGGTTCAAAACAGTGGAGCAGAAAAGTTTAAAAAGAAACAGATGGGCAGACTATGGACAATGAAACTATCATGTACAATACTACAATGGTGGATACAATATTACACATTTGTCAAAACGCACAAAATGTACAACAGCAAGAGTGAACCCTAATGTAAACTATGGACTTTGGGTGATAATAACGTCAATGTAGGTTCATCAGTTGTGACACATGTACCCCTGATGTTGGCAGTGGGGGAGGCTGTGTGTGCACACGTGTGTGTGTGTGTGTGTGTGTGTGTGTGTGTGTGTATGTGTGTCTGTGTGTGTGTGTGTGTGGAGAAGGGGTATAAGGGAACTCTACTTTCTGCTCAATTTTGCTGGAAACTAAAACTGCTTTAAAAATGTTTATTAATTTAAGAAAGGAAAAAAGGAGAGTACAGGGGACACAAAACTTGGGGGGCAATAATTCATGATTCAAATAATTTAAGACAAATGACATCTTTTTTTCCTAAAATGAAGTATCAAAATGAAAGTTTACATTCAAAGTAAACTAAACTATACCAAATTATAACTCCAGAAATATAAGAGGCATATAAGAAGTTAAGAATAGCTTCCAGAGTAAGATCAGTACTGACAGAGCAGTATCTGGAGTAGAAACACCGAGGGGCCAGTATAAAAAGAATAAGGGTGTCAGCAACTTTATAAGCAAGAATGGATATAGTGAGGAGAATCAGACCCAGGAAAACCTCTGAAGACCAACACACTCTTATATTTACCTCTACCAGTATATCTGTCTCACCGATGTGTGCATACATTACATATATTGCTACACACGCCAATATTTATCTTTACCCAGGCCTAGGAACTGTCAGAATGGAGAGGCAATGACAAGGCTATCACCTTGTCGTGCATGCCAGCCCTGAGTTCCAAAAGCTTGTAGATCTTGCCGGGACTATGCAGAGTACAAGGGGCGGATGCAACGCAGGAGGGGACGGTGACTGCTACACTCCATGTGGTTTGTTCTCACGCAGTGCATGTGCTACGTGTGATGCCCATGTGTGCAGGACGGATCTAGTGAAGAGGTCAATTCCGACTGTGACCTCTGATGCAGGTGATGTATTCTCTTGGGACAAGGTTATTTTCATGCTCATCAAAAAGTCAGAATATTTCCCAGAATATGAGATAAGCCATTGCTATTTGAATATCTGATGAAGAATGTTTTCCCCAAGTACATTAGAAAAAAATGTGCATCTCAAAATAAAACAGTTTCGGGCCATAAAGTCAGCTATTTTTATAGTAGAAAATACTAATGAACATTTTAATTTGTATGGCAAAAAGTTTCAAATCATCCGAGTGGGAGACCTTCTGGGGTTCAGGAAACTACATAGGTGACGTTTACATTTTAGCTAGGTTGCTCAGCCAGGGAGCCTGGTTAGAATGACTGCCTTGTACTCTCGGTGCAGGACTGTTAGATTTAGCAAATAAAAATACAGGACATCCTTACACTAAAAGTTATTTGTTGTTTATCTGACATTTAAATTTAACTGGACTCCCCGTATTTTATCTGGCAACCCTACGCTGGGGTCCAGAAAGGCCGGAGCCAAATCTGGGCCTCGCTCCCAATCAAGTGTGCTGGCCTTCACGGCTGCATCCCACTTTCCTCTCTTCTTTTCCCTCTGGCTTCTTCACTTAAGTACAGTAAGGTATCAGATCTCTTTGTGGAGTGCCTTAACATTCTTTGTGGATCTTGTCAGAGCATAATTTTTCCCAACTTAGTATTATAAACCAAATGTTAAGTGTCAATGATCATCAAGTTTAAAGTTTATAAGTGAACCACCATGATATTAAATAATGATATTAAAAATGATATCACTTACTGGAAACATCAGATGGCAAGAAGACATGAAAATCTGTGTGAGAAAATATTTGTTTGGCACTAAGGACAAAGAGTAAGAATAATACTTTTGATAAACAAAGTATGCTTAAAATGTCACTTCTCCTTTTTCACCAATAAGAAAAAGATACTGTCTACCATTAGGGCAAATCTAGCACTGACATCTATCCTGGAACCAAACAACCAGGTGAAGAAAATAATGCCTTGCCTGGCCAGTGTGGCTCATTGGTGGAGCATCAACCAAGAGCCAGGAGGTCACAGGGTTTGATTCTCGGTCAGGGCACATGCCAGGGTTGAGAGCTTGATCCCCAGTAGGGGGCATGCAGGAGATATCCAATCAATGATTCCTTCTCATCACTGATGATTCTATCTCTCCTTCTTCCTTCCTCTCTCTGAAATCTATAATATATGTGTGTGTGTGTGTGTGTGTGTGTGTGTATACACACACATTACCTCAAAATATCTGCTTTCTCAAATAAAAGTTTACAGGAGATTTGCATTTTAAGTCCCACACTATTATGGGAACTTATTTCATTTGATAAAGTTTTTTCTGGTTTCCCATTTCTTCATCATTTTTTGTAAATATGTATTATCTCCATGAAATAATCCCACACACCTAACTTTCCTCTTCTATTTATTCCCAGTTTCCCCTGCCAGCTACTCTTTAGCTAATCTATCCTATAATATGGGGAAAAAAATTTAGGTCTTTTTTCTTCTTTCTCCAAATTAGGTGACTTCATTTGCTTTTTTTTTACCTTGTTTATGGTGCTTTTGTTATTTAAAAGTTTAAAATTTTTATGTAATCAAATTTATCAATTTTTTCTTTTATGGCTTCTATATTATATCTGGCCTAAAAAAAATTAAGCCATAGTTTAATTACTGTGACTTAATTACTATGTTGATGACTCCTATATTTCATTCGAACCATAATCTTTTTATTTTTATTGATTTTTAGAGAGGAAAGAAGAGATAGAAACATTAATGATGAGAATCATTGACTGGCTGACTCTTGCACACCCCCCAACTGGGGATGTAGCCCACAACCGGGGCATGTGCCCTTGACTGAAATTGAACCCAGGACCTTTTAGTCCACAAGCTGATGCTCTATCCACTGAACCACACCACCTAGGGCCTAATCTCTTTTCTAAGATACAGACTCCTATAAACAGGCCTCTTCCATATCTCTATTTAGATATGTATCAAACTGATTACACCTAAATCGGAACCCATGATCTTACTTCCTCAAACATTCCCCTCTCCAGTACATTTGTAGTACAAATTTCTAAAATGGGATTGCCTAGTCGAATGTGTACAATAAGTGTGTAATTTTGATAGGTACTGCCAAATTTCTTTTCAAAGGAGATGTATCAATTTATACTCACACTAGCAATGTAGCTATTTTCCCTATGGCCTTATCAATAGGATTTGCAATCCAATTTATGAATATTTATAATCTGGTAGACAAAATAGTACTTTGTATAGTTTTTAATTCATGTTTCAGTTATTATGAACAAGCTTGAGCAGATATTCATGTTTAAGTGCAATCTGAATTTATTATTTTATTGCTCATTTTATTGGTTTTGGTTACTGAGCAATAAAAGCTCCTGATAAATTAAGGTCATTGCCTGTGATATGATTTGCAAATATTTGCCCCCAGTATGTCTTATTGTTTTGTCTTACCATGCAGAAATTTTTTAGTTTTATACAGTCAAATCTATAAATATTTTTTCCTATGCCTTCTGGGTTAGTCAATTAAGCCTTCTTTGCTTCAAAATTAGAAAGGAATTGATCTGTGTCATCTAATATTTTCATGGTTTCATTTTGTATTTTTAAGTCTTTGAGCCATTAGAGAGTAATAGTAAAGTGCAAAATGAACCATGTCTTTCCTTTGCTCAAAACACTCTAATGGTTAAATTTCAAATTCTTAACATGGTCTATTAACTCCAGTGCAATCTGGCTCTGTTCCTTCTGTAAAATCATTATGTAACATCCTCTTTTACTCTCTGGGTCTCACTAGATTCCTTTCCATTCTTCAAACTAGTTATGCTTCTTCATGTCTCAGAATTTTGCATGAGCTGTTCCAGAACCAAAGTTAAATTCTGTAACACACTGTTAAATCACCCAGGGTTTCTTCTTTGTAGCACCCACTGCTGTAATTAATTGTGTAACTACATTCACTGGCCACCTTCCCTGCTGGATTCTCTACGCACGGAAACAGACTGCAGGGGTCTCGTTTACTACTGCAACCTTTGTTCCTAAGCCCGGGGATGAGACATAGTAGCTTTACAAATACTGAATGACTACATGAAAAATAACAGGTCTAATGAAAAATTCTTTTGATAATATCTAATTTCATTTTCTTTCTGATTACTCACCAAATAACCTCTGACCTATAATTTATTCTGCTGAATAATCCATATAATCAGGAAGGCCAGGCTTCAGGTAAATGACTGATACCAGGTATCCTAGCAGACACACATTTCCTTATGAATTAATAAACTGTATTCTGACTTTTAAATTAGCCTTTTATGAATATGACAAGACTAGGCACAATCAAGTCCTAAGCTATTACTGATAAACACAAACTTGGACTCTAAAATAAAAACCAAGTTTAGAATTTATAACGGCTTATTTAATATTATGATTTAGAATCAGCAGTAAACAGCCAAGCAGCTATGTATGTGTCAGTTAGCAGAGCGTAAGCCTATACACTCTCCTGACAAAGACATTATGAATACATTCAAACCACTAAGTACAACTCACCTCTTGAAAGTTATGTTGAGTGAACTTGTCTGCTATCCTTAGCAACTCACGACATGAATGTGTGTCAGCAAAAGCCCGAATACCAAGGCAGTTAGAGGGATCTAATTGTCTCTTTAAGAACTCGCAGCAGGCTTCCTGTATTTCTGCCAGCTGGAGGAGACAGGCAGCTGGCAGGAGGGTCTGAACATTGCCCTCCTCCACCGTGATCTGGGAGGTGTACGCAAAGTCAATCAGCAGCTCCATAGCCCTCTCGTCTATGTCTCGGATCACCACTTCTGTCTGCCGGCTCTCCGCCAGTTCTCCGGTGAACATAGCTCGGAAGTAGGGGCTGCAGGCCGACAAGATGACTCGGTGGGCATAGATCTTCTTGGCGCCCACAACTAGCACCACATCGCAGAGCTCCCGGTGCTTTCTCAGGAGGTTAATCACTTCCAAGGTTTGTCGAGGGTGCTTGTCTGAGATATAGGGCATGCGGGCAGGTTGGGGAACCCCTTCTGGCAGTTTGTTGGGGTCTCCAAGGGTGCAGCGGCTTGTTACATCCATTCCAGTCTCTCCTGGTCGAATGTTGGTGCACCTACAGGAACGGTGGGGGGAGAAGGGAGAGAGGGTGGCAGTATTTTTAGAAGCTCATTCCTGTCATAAAAGTATTCCCAAGTCAAGACACAGGGAAACCTATAGTTAACTAAAGACAGAGCTAAGTCCCCAAAGTGTTCCCGTTCTAAGAACCCTAAAACCCAAAACTTCTTTAAAGTCTCTTGAGGAATGAATAGTATTAACTTTCACTGTGACCTCCCTCCCATACAATAAAGGACAATTCTTTTTTCATCTCAGTGGTCAGGCCAGGACTGTTTAGGCCATATCTTTTACAGCTGCCTGTTCTAAAGTAATGACACATTGAGAAACATTTCTAAATTATGATCTATGGACTTTAATTTCATAATCTGGTTTAACCAAAATCTTGATAGTTGTCATTTTTCTAAAACACATAAATGTTTATTTCTGATTGTCATTGGGAAATATTTTAAATTGCTCTAAGATTTAGCACAAAATCTGCAAAATATAGCCAATGTTGCATGAAACGATCAGAAGGAAAACAGGCCAGGGTCCAAAAATTAACTTGATATGTAGTGCTGTATTTCCTTCACCTGAAGATGCCTAGAATTTACAGTTTACACAATCACAATGTTCTAAAAATGTTTTTAAAAAAATCACAAGCTCAAGTGTGTCCTTAGGATGCTTTGGATAATTGCTCAGGGCCAAACATAATTCAAGAGATTGTTTAGTCTTTGAGAGGAGAACTTAGAATAAAACTTTGTGATATTAAAGAATACTAAGGTATCAATTATATGGATAAATACTTGCTACATTGGCAGCTAGTAAGAAAAGCTTTGCATACCTTTAATTCAATATTCACAATTCTAAAAAATTATTAAATCAACTGTGTGTCTTACAAGTGAGGAAATGAAGTAACTACGCATTTACATTATAAAGGCACAAACTTATAAACCAAGAGCATGGTTCTTCCTTTCTCCACCAGCAACCTGTTTTTCCAAAGCACTTAAACATCCAATCTTTCCAGGCTCGGCCCACAGGTGGCTGTGTATTCTAGAGTACAAACTTCATAATGCCTGACGTCTGGCGGAAATAGTTCTGTATATGCTTGGCAAGTGAAAGACTGATATATAAAGCTGAGCAGTGAGATAATTTTACCACCCACACAATCAATCCAGAAGGCTGTTAGCCATGTGCGTACTGGTGCCTTGTATGTAGTGGGTGCTGAACGAATAAACCACACGGGTAACAGTGGTGGAATCAGGTTTTAAAAAACCCCCGTCATGCCGAAACCGGTTTGGCTCAGTGGATAGAGCGTCGGCCTGCGGACTGAAAGGTCCCAGGTTCAATTCCGGTCGGGGGCATGTACCTTGGTTGCAGGCACACCCCCAGTATCGGGTGTGCAGGAGGCAGCTGATCGATGATTCTCTCTCATCGATGTTTCTAACTCTCTATCCCTCTCTATTCCTCTCTGTAAAAAATCAATAAAATAAATTTTTTTAAAAATTTTAAAAAACAAAACAAAATTTAAAAACCCGGCATTAAAGACAAGACCAGTTAAAAAATTCCTGTTGTAATACTGACATTGCATGTAGAAGTTAAAGCATGTTTGTTGCAACCTTAATTATGTACATAAAAATGATACTGTTGAAATCAGATAAACAATTTTTTATTTCACCTAATTAAACTATGAAAACTAATTTCTACATACCTACTTTTTAAAAAAAGTATGCCATAGCAAAAAATAAATTTAAAAAGTGCTATTATTGTATTAGTATAGACTCACTTTAAACAATGGGTAATTTCTATATTATTATAGACTGTGTGGTTAACAAACTTGGAAGGAATTCTCCAAAGTCTGTCCTCTCTGCTCTCTATACACATCTGTGGGGAAAGCTCATTTAATCTCCCGGTTCCCATCCCCATGCAGGAGTGGCTAAAGGATTTCTATCTCCCTATCCTATCTGGATAACTCAAGTTCACGTACAGGCAGGCAGTCCTCGGGTTACATCAGACTCAACATACATTGTTTCGTGGTTATGTCACCATCTCCCATTTATTTATAAATAAAAAGTTCCGTCATTTCAACGTACCGTATTTGCTGGCGTATAAGACGATTTTTTTGGCCCTGAAAAATATGCCTCCAAGTGGGGGGTAGTCTTATACGGCGAGTATATAACAAACTCTGTATTTTTAGTGGAAATGTTAGGGGGTCATCTTATACGCCCAGTCGTCTTATACGCCGGCAAATACGTATTTTTCAGGGCCAAAAAAAATCGTCTTATACGCCGGCAAATACGGTATGTACATATGTACTTTGTTTTTTATTATTTATTTACCACAAGTAAAGGCCAGGAATTGCTATCTTTCTTCTACATTTTTTTTTTTTTACTGTTTCACTTCATTACTGCTGTGTATGTGCTCCAAGTGAGTGACATAGGTGCTTATGGAGGTGGGTTCCGACTTACAGGGAAAATAGAATTACGTCGTGCTAAAGAACAGATCTCCTACAGAACCCAAGGACCTACTGTATCTCAATCTAATTCCTTGATTCTCTTCCTCCATTGGTGTCTCTCCTCTAGCCTTCCCCAGATCAATAAAAGAACCAAAACCGGAGGGATGGACCTTAGATGTAAGAGACGAGAGGGAAGGAGCGGGAGGAAGAAACATGTGGAAACAGATACATTTATTTTGGGTAAGGAGGTGTCAGGAATTAGGGAAGTTCATAAGGACCTCTGTGTGTGAAGTTGGGAGGTGGGGTGGCAGGTCATCTTGTGGCGGTGAGCAGAACGGTGACAGGATCATGAGGACATGGGTGACCATGTGGAAAGCTGCTGTGGGCAGGAGTAGACTCAGACATACTGCTGGGTAACAGTGATGGCTCAAACGACATTAACGACTCAGGAACTCCCTCCCCATGGCTGGTTTTATCTAGCGGTAACCAACAGCCCAAATCAGAACAGAAATGCCTGCATATAAGTAGGCATAATAGAAATGCCTAGTTAATAACAGGTGTGCCTGAAATACCACAGACAAAACGAGTTGAATGGGGGCTAGAAAATGGTTGGAACTGTGTGAAGAGAGAAGGGGCAATGGCATGTTCATTGTGACAAAGAACAGATGGAATGAACAGTCAGGAGATTATAATTAGAAAACAAGTTATTAGCACTTATGATTTCAGAGAGAGTTTTTCTGAGTGATAGTAGAAACGGATTGTGGAAGTGAGTGAAGGTGAAAGCCACAAGAATTTAAGAAACCAAGGAAGTGTAGGTTAGGTAAATAGTTGTGTCATTCCCATGAATATTAATATATCCAAAAATCATAGTGAGGAGAAGAATCAAATCATGTGCATACCGGAAACATAAACCAAAAAAACAAATCAAACATCTTAAATATTCTTCATGTTTACCAAAGGAATGTTTTAACTCTGGTAACTCCCTAAGTAAATAAAATTTCTATCCACCCAAAATTTGTGAGTCAACTTCAAATTTCAGAGCTATTATGTCACACATTCCTCAGATCTTGTAATCCCAAAGTAATATTCATAATTGAGGAAAGAGTCATTTTCTATAAGTTGAAATCAAGCACAATAAAAAGTTTAGAAACAGCTGAAACCGGTTTGGCTCAGTGGATAGAGCGTCGGCCTGCGGACTGGAAGGTCCCGGGTTCGATTCTGGTCAAGGGCATGTACTTTGGTTGCGGGCACATCCCCGGTGGGGGGTGTGCAGGAGGCAGCTGGTCGATGTTTCTCTCTCATCGATGTTTCTAGCTCTCTATTCCTCTCCCTTTCTCTCTGTAAAATATCAATAAAATATATATATTTTTAAAAAGTTTAGAAACAGTCTCTGGTTCTAAAACATAATCAATTTTACCTCTTTGTCCAAAGACCTACAGAATTTTTCCTTAGCTTGGAATTATGTTCCTAAGTTAAGAACCTTTCTCTCTCCTTCTCCCTTTCTCTCTGTAAAAATCAAGACAGCAAGTGTGAGAGGGAGAAAGAAACAGAGAGAGGCATCAATGTGAAAGGAAACATCACATGCGTCTTACACATGCCCTACAGGGATGAAGCCCACACCCCAGCTATGTTCCCTGCCTGGGAACTGAACAGGCAACCTTTCCGTGCCGATGGCACTCAACCAACAGAGCCACACTGGCCGGGGCTAACTCAACATCTCTCCTTTTGTATTTCAACCAGTTTGTTTTAATTTGGACATTAACAGCCTGAGCTTAGAAAAAAGATTCAGCTGATTTGACCATTGCAAGTCCCAAACACACTTAGAATAAAGAGAATTAGAGGTTTGAGTATATAAATCTTTAAAACAGAAAAGCCATCTGTTATTATAAGTGCCAGTTCTGCTTATTAGAAGGGCACCGTGAGGCACTACACCCCAAACCTAATTCCATACCAGAATGCCAGCTGTTAGCCCTTAATCTGAAAATAGGGCAGGAATGAGTCAGCCTCAAGACACCTATCACCGCTTCTTGGACAAAGTAAGGGTCAGCACCGGGTGAAGGTGAAGGTGGAGGAGGCAGGGCAAAGGCCATGAAAGCCGGCTGACCTTCCTTTAGGTAAAGAAAGCAAAAACCTCCCTGGGTTCTCCTCAGCAACTCTGCTGACTCTCGTTGGTAGCTCTGTTACACAGCTATCCCAAAATGCAAGGATTAAGCTATCAAACATAATATTTAATTTCCTTATGTCTACAGTAGAGAGAGAGAAAGAGGAGAGGTGTTGAGCAAGGAGCACGCAGATTAAGCAATAAGTCCTATATACTACTACTTTTAAGCAAACATTTTTAACTGACTGGAATAGGAAATTCTAAAAATATGAGATCTGAATGGGATACATATTTTTTTGCCTTTGAGGTTGAACTGGAGAAACTCGTTTGATCTTCACTATGAGTGAAAACTGATGAAATTCTAAATACAATAAAACAAGACCCAAAGAACCTAAAACTTCTTACCCATTTTAAAAAATATATATTTTATTGATTTTTTTTACAGAGAGGAAGAGAGAGGGATAGAGAGTTAGAAACATCTGATGGAAGAGAAACATGGATCAGCTGCCTCCTGCACCGCCCCCACGGGGGATGTGCCCACAACCAAGGTACATGCACCTGGGACCTTAAGTCCGCAGGCAGATGCTCTATCCACTGAACCAAACCGGTTAGGGCTTCTTACCCATTTTAGAATCCTTACAGGCTTTTTGTCTTAGATCACACCTTAAATTGCCCTGGTGCTCCCTAGGGTTCTGTCTTTGGCATCCTTCTTTTTTTACCCTCATTTACATCTACCACCTCTAGAACCTTCTGCGTACTAATGACTCACATTTTTTAAAAAAAATCTCCAACCCAAACTGCTCTTCTGCTCCAGACTCATACTTCAATTGGCAACTCTACCTGGCTTGAGCCAAGTGATGGTGATAGAGCTGTAATAAATGGCACCAGCATTCTCCAAAGTGATTTTAAATAACTGGCAGTATTATGTAATAAAGCAGAAAAAAAAATGGGTGTAATTAAATGAGTATTTTATATAGAAATTACTGATAAAAACATTCCCACGCTGTGTCTCCTCTTTTTAAAGAATAAGCTCTTAGTTTAGCAATTACATAAGATATAAAATTTATGCCAGCTGAGGATGAGAAGCAATTTGTGGTTTTTATAACCGTGTTGAAGTGTTGTTAATTTCATGTGCTTCCTGTCAAATATTATTGCTACTATAGAATAAGATATAAATAACATAATGGCATTTGTTACATCCATAACATCTTTTCATCTGGAGAGCTCAAAGCATTCTAAGCATGCATTATTCCCAATATCCTGATCAGATACATTAGAGAGGTAAACTGAGGCACAGGGAGATGAAGAGCTCAAGGTCAATAAAAAAAATATCAGTAACAGATCTGGAAAAAGATATATTCTGATCTTTGCTCCCAGTTTTAAGTTAAAAGCCATACCCCCAACATGAAATGTTTCTTTTCTTAAAAGGATCTGCCACATTGTTTATCTTTGATGTTAAACAGCAAATAATTAAATACAGTTCAATTAATGTAAAATGAGTTTAAAAAATGAAGAACTTGAGCCGAAACCGGTTTGGCTCAGTGGATATCTGCGGACTCAAGGGTCACAGGTTCAATTCCGATCAAAGGTATGTATATACCTTGGTTGCAGGCACATCCCCGGTGGGGGGTATGCAGGAAGCAGCTGGTAGATGTATCTCTCTCATCGATATTTCTAGCTCTCTATCCTTCTCCCTTCCTCTCTGTGAAAAATCAATAAAATATTTTTAAAAAATGAAGAACTTGAACTGGGCTGATTTTGTTTCAATAAGGGCTCTTGTCCCACTTGTTAGAACAGACAGAGAAAAAGTATTACCGAGTTTTAGGGTTGGGATGACCTATAATTATCTACACTTCCCCTCAAACTGTTCTGCTTTTCTACGGACTGAGTTATTATGCCCGATATCTTTTTAAAAAACATATTTTTATTAATTTTTAGAGAGACAGGAATGGAGAGAGTGATAGACACATCAATGATGAGAATCATGATCAGCTGCCTCCTGTGCGCTCCTCCTGGGGATTAAGCCTCAACCTGGGCATGTGCCCTGACCGGGAGCAGTGACCGCCTGGCTCATGGGTAGAGGCTCAACCATTAACCCACTCCAGTGAGGCTGTCCAATACCTTTTTTTACTCCTCATTCTTCCCGGCAATGCGGCTATTTTAATTAACAGAGCAATTGTTATCACCATATATCAATGAAATAACTAGAACAACAACTAGACATTCAGTACAGTGTATTATAAATAATCATGGCCACAGAACTCTACCTTCTACAGGAGATTAAAGACTGTAAGCCATCCATATGCCATAGTACATTTCATGATTATCCCCAAAAATTACCATATCGATGACGACACAAAATTCATAGCACTCCTTAGAAATGTCTCTACCTAGTACTCCACTTAAAAGCTATTAATTTCTGACATTTACTATTATTTTAGAACAAGAATCGTTTGCAAACGTTTGTGAAGCTCTTAAAAAACATTGCCAACTTAAAAAAAAAAAAAGACTTGTAAACTTAAAACGAAGCCCTGAATTACGAGGAGCTGGATTTCGGTGAAGCCGAAGGTTTTCTTCCCGAAGGCCGCCTACCTGCGCATTGGCTTTCCTTCCATGCACCATGAAAAGCACCCTTCACCACGCGCTCAAGCCGAACCTAAGGCAACAGAGAAGCGGCGGCTTAATAAAAACTACTTCTCAGAGACACACCGTTTCACGTCCCGTTACACGGCAGGCCTTTGGCAGATGCACAGCCATAATAACCTGGACCGAGTACCTTTGGGATGACGACCCTTAGTCTCGACCGGCCGGCTGTAAGGGGGGTGCGGGCCGCGCTAACTAGTCTCGATCACCAGGTCCGCCTCCGCCCCCCGCGGCGCTCGGGCGCCTCATTCTGACCTCACCGCCCGGAGCGCCCGCCGGCGGCCCGGGCGGCTCCGACCCCAGGCGCCCGGGGAGCGGCCCCAAAGCCAACGGGCCCGAGAGCCACGGGCGGCTTGTCTGGAAGGAACGGGCGCAGCGGAGGCATTTTGCCTTTGAAAACAAACGACTCCCCTCCGCTTCCACAGTACGGAGAAGCGAACGCTCCGCAGTTACATTCTCTCTGCCGGCCCTTCCCGGTCCCCGAACCCCCGTCCGCCGCCCCCGGGGCGCGATCTCGCTAGGTCCCCGGGGCTAAACGGGGCGCTGCTCGGGGGAAGCCGCCCAGGGAAGCCCCGACCCCCAGGCAGGGCAGCCCAGCGCCTCCCGGGCTCCCGAGGGGGGCTGTCAGCCGGCCGGGGTGCGGGCCGGTGCCCCAGGAGGCCCCGCCCCAAGCGCCCCAACTGCCCCTTCCCGGCGCCCACTGACAGGCGGCGGGCGCAGCTCGGCCCCGACCCGCCCCGGAGGCTCGGCCACTTGGAAGCGCAGGTTTTCAAAGCGGGGCCCGGGGCGCTCTCCACGGTCTCCGCTCGCAGGCGGCTCCCTCACCGGCTCCGACACTCTCCTCTCCCTCGGCCGCAGCCTCCCCGCCCGGTCCGCCCGCCGCCGCCGCCGCCTCTCCGCCTCCGCCTCTGCAGCCGCTAGCGCCGGCAGGATGCCGCTCCTCGAGCTACTTCCTCCCCGACGCTCGCTGGGCTCGGCAGCAGGAAGTGGTCCTCACCTTAAAGCCTTCCCCCCTGGAACTCACTTCCGCCGCCAAGAGGTTCCGGCGCGGCTCCGGAAGTAGCCGCTCTCCTTGCATCCAGTTCTTTCTATCCCCGAAAGGGACTGCGAGTTCACCGCCGAACTGACAGTATTTGAATACTGAAGCCTCCTTTAAAAAAAAAAAATAAATAAAAAAGTATTACATATGTCCTCCTTTTCTCTCCATAAATCCCCCTTCAGCCCGCCCCAGGGCTGAATCCACCCTCTTGTCTGTGGCTGTATAAAGGTCTTTGGCTGAAGCCTCCACATCGCTTTCTTGTTTTCCCCAGATGAAGGCAATAGAAAGATGGGCCTAGTCGCAGGAAGCTAGGAATTCTGATTTATTTGTAGCAGGTGAGTCTCCTGAAGGCACATTGACGGACACATGGGGTCGACATAATATCTATTAGGCCCGCACTATGTGCAAACTGCTGAGCATACACAGCCACATCAGAAAGAGACTCCACTATCAGAAATAGTTTCCACACTTGAACTTTCAAGATACCAGAGTTTTATCCAGGATTCTAAGGCTGTGTGTCAACTTGCCCTTTCACTTATTATTAACCGTCAGATACTAATAGAACACTTCTGGGGGTGGGGAGAACTTTTAAATTTGTTATTTGCCCGATTTTTCCACAGCACATAGCCACGTGAGTTTTACTATATATTTAGGGGGCGGGGGGAATGGTAGGGTAGGGGATACAATTTCAGTAATATCAGTGAAACACTTGGTGGTTTCCTAATAAATATACAGTTTAAGCACAAACGTAATCAGGTTTTCCTTCAACGGTTCTTCACTCGGGATCTTCAAAGGTTTGTCCAGTTGGTTCTGAAAGAGAAAGAATACCTTTTGTTAATTAACTTGTAGTGGAGAATGCATGGCCTTTGGGTCTAGAAACCCATCTTTTCAAATCCCGGTCCTGTGACTGACTAGCTTTGGATTTTGGACAGATTTCTTGGTGCTCTGCCCTCAGCAAGCTGTATATATTCTGAAGGGAGAAAACATTCTCGTCAGTGGGTGCAATGTATCAGGCAGAGAGATATATAGAAGAAATGGGGATGGGCTATTGCTAAGCTCATGTGATGCTGTTTAATGAAATAGATTGATAAATTGGCTATTAAACGCTAAGCAGCCCTGACCATTTTGGCTCAGTGGATAAAGCATCGGCCTGTGGACTGAAAGTCCCGGGTTCGCCCGGTTCAATTCCGGTTAAGGGCATGTACCTTGGTTACAGGCACATCCCCAGTAGGGGGTGTGCAGGAGGCAGCTGATCAATGTTTCTAACTCTCTCCCTTCTTCTCTGTAAAAAATCAATTAAAAATATTAAAAAACAAGCAAACAAACGCTAAGTAGGAAGGCCAAAGGATTTCCTAGGTAACAAATACAGGGGCTCTCCTCTTCTGTAAGCTGAGGACCAGGCCCAGGACTTAATCATGAGTGTAGCAGAGCCTCAGAGAAGATGAAACTCTCACTATTGGCAAGTCTGCTCTGCCCAGGACAGGGTACTAGCTGGGAGTGGAACCTTAACAACGGGATGGAGACATCTGGTGGCGTGCACACAGGACTGGCCGAAACAAGGGGACAGAATACAGAGCTGAACAGGGGAGACTTCATTCTCTCCTGGGAGGCGGGACCCAACCACCACGGCCCAGATCTCAGGAGATATACAAACATGCCGCGAGCACGGCTTCCTAAGCTTGGAGAGTGACGGCCCATCCCAAATGCGGTCACGATGCCAGGATTACCATGCAAGGCGGTGGAACAAGGGATTAAAAAGTTAAATTTAAAAAAGTGAGCAAGTGGATATACAATGCAAGCCTGGAAAACCCACAAGGCAGGTAAAATCCAGACGAGGGACCAGAGGGCACGTTCTTTTGATACCCCATCCCATTGCCCACCCCACTCCCCTTTTAAAAACCATCTGCTTTGGGTCTTTAATAACTGAATGGAGAGAGAGAGAGAAGAGAAGAGGAGAGGAGAGGAGAGGAGAGGAGAGGAGAGGAGAGGAGAGGAGAGGAGAGGAGAGGAGAGGAGAGGAGAGGAGAAGAAGAGAAGAGAAGAGAAGAGAAGAGAAGAGAAGAGAAGAGAAGAGAAGAGAAGAGAAGAGAAGAGAAGAGAAGAGAAGAGAAGAGAAGAGAAGAGAAGAGAAGAGAAGAGAAGAGAAGAGATTCCAAGTCCCTGCCATAGCTGGCACGGTGAGGCCTCAGGAAGTGCCGCTGGGTGACCGTGACCATAGCCATCGGTGCAAGCTTTCCCACGGACCAGAAAACCAAGCTGTCCAGTATAATTACTAACCTTCGTCGTTTTTACTTCTGGAAAATTCTTCCATTTAAAGGCCAAAGATAAGCTACCAACGGGCACACCTTACTCTTAAATCTTATTATTATTATTATTATTATTTTTGTTCTAAAATACAGGCCGTAGGACAGAAAACTTACAAAATAAAGAAAAAAAACCCTGCACACCACCTTCCGAACGCAGCGATGTTAACCATTAAGATGTTAACGGTCCCTCTCCGTCCGCCCCGCGCGCGTTCTGACCGGCGGATGCGGCGGGAGCGGCGGGCGAGCCGTCGCCATGGCAACCGCGGACGCCGCCGGGATCGCGGGAGCGGAGAGTGCGCGGCGGTCCGGGCGCCCGGGCCCAGGTGGGCGAGCGGGGAATGGGCACCTCCCGCCGGGTGCTCGGCGGGCGGGAGCTGTGCCTCTGCCCCGAGCTGTGCGGAGCGGCCCCGCCTCGTGGGCAGCCTCGGGGACCAGGGAGGTTCAGGCTGGAAGGCGAACTCTGTGCCCGCTCTGCCCCTCCCGGCAGGGCTGCCACTCACCGTCCTCTTCCTCAGGCCTCTCCTTGGACCTTGAGCCCTGGGGACCCTCCAGAGCCGGGGCAGGGGACTGCCACCTCAGCCGCCTGGGCTGCCTCCTCTATGTTTGTTGATGCTACTCCTGCGGCCCGGGTTGTCCTTTCCTCCCCCCTTTAAGGCGCCTCCTCTTTAAAACTGAAGGGGCACCTCTTCTGGAAAGCCTTTCCAGGACCTGCCAACTCTGAGTCTACTTTATTTATTTTTATTTATTTTTTATTTATTAAGGTATTATATGTGTACATAGCTTACCATTGCCCCCCCCCCACCTCCCATTTATGCCCTCCCTCCCCAGAGTTCTGTGTTCATTTGTTGTACTTATGTTCATGCATACCAGTCCCTCGGTTGTTCTCCTATCTCCCCCCAGGTCTCCTTCCCCTCCCCGCTGTCATTTGACAGTCTGCTTGTTTTATGGTGACTATCTCAGGACCACATGAATAGAGTCCGCTCCTTCTCTGGTTCTCACCGCCCCTCCCCCCGGGTCCCACCGCTTCCCCGGGGCACACGGCTCTCCCGGGGCACACGGCCCCCTGGGGCACACGGTCTGAGTCTACTTTAGATGTCCATTCTCTACTCTCAAAACACCCCTTGCCAATCTCCATTATATCCCATATCTCGGTCATTGCTGACTGACTGAGCTTTCCCCACTGGACTCCAAAGGCCAGCGGGGCAAGGGCCATGACCGATGTGGCTGCCTCTTGGTAGTGCCTCAGCGGCCCCCCAAGAGTCCCTGTTGAGAGTTCACAGGAAAAGCCGCTGGGCTGTTTTCCCACATGGAGTCAGCAAGGCAGAGCCCTGCGACTCTCATTTTCACAAACGTGTGTGTGGCGCGAGGCCACAGCTATCTCAGGGTTCAACAGTGGCAGACCCACTTCCAAGGTCACTCAGCGGTTAGTGAGCTTCAGGATCTCTGGGCCAGTAGACTGGGGGCCTCGGTTCCTTCCCGGCTCTGGGCCAGAGGTAGCCGGCCCCTGTCTCTCGAAAGGTGGCTCTCTCCATCGGAGAACGCGGGAAGAGTCGGGGACAGAATACCAACGAGACAAAAGTCTTGTCTGTTGTAAGTGAATTACGGAAGTGACATCCCCTCACGTTAGAGCAGAACCACTGTGTCCTGCCTTCTTCACGGGGACAGAACTGCACACAGGTGTGCATGCCAGGGTGCAGGGGGAGGGGCTTTGGGAGCCGGGTCAGAGCTGCCCAGCACATGGAGTGTCACTGTAATTTAGTCCTTTTAACTCCTATGTACTCTCCTGTGTAGCTATGTCACAGTTTGTGCTCCTGTTAATGGGCACTGCCCCCCCCCCCAGGCTTTTTGCTCTGTGAACAGTGATGCCACAAGCACTCTCGCACATATGCAGGGACCAGGCCCTCTTCTCTATGCCATTCCCAATTTAATATGAATTATGCCAGCGTGGGCAGTGTGAAGCCTTCCGTCTGGAATCAATCTTGTCCCTTGTGAATTTCCATAGAATGTACCATCTCATGTGATACTTACCATCTATCACCTTGTGTCACACTTATTTTGCACAGGTGGCCTTTTCTCCCTTAAAAAAAAACTACGTTGTTTAGCCGAGACCGGTTTGGCTCAGTGGATAGAGCGTTGGTCTGCGGATTGAAGGGTCCCAGGTTCGATTCCAGTCAAGGGCATGTACCTTGGTTGCGGGCAGTAGGGGATGTGCAGGAGGCAGCTGATCAATGATTCTCTCTCATTGATGTTTCTAACTCTCTCTCTCTCCTTCTCTCTCCCTTCCTCTCTGTAAAAAATCAATAATATATATATATATTTTAAAAAATATATTTTATCGATTTTTTTACAGAGAGGAAGGGAGAGAGATAGAGAGCTAGAAACGTCGATGAGAGAGAAACATCGACTAGCCGCCTCCTGCACACCCCACACTGGGAATGTGCCCACAACCAATGTACACGCCCTTGACTGGAATCGAACCCGGGACCCTCCAGTCCGCAGACCGACGCTCTACCGCTGAGCCAAACCAGTTTCGGCAATAAAATATATTTTAAAAAAAGAAAAAACTACGTTGTTTAGAGCAGAAAATAAAGTTGATTCTTCTTCGTAATTTATGTAATGCCTATAGAGCACTTAGTATATTAGAAAGCTTTCAGTACCCATTATTGAGAGACTGAATTCTGTCTAAACATCAGTGCCTAATTTTTTTAAAAGTCTTAACAATCTGGCTCCGATGATGCAACTATTTTTCACTTCTCCCCAGTATGACCCATGTTTAGGGAAGTGAGTCTCTAACATCCTCTTTCTTCTTCTTTTTTTTTTTTTTAACAACAACTTTTATTTTTTTAAATATCTTTTATTTATTTTTCACAGAGAGGAAGAGAGAGGGATAGAGAACTAGAAACATCTATGAGAGAGAAACATCGACCAGCTGTCTCCTGCACACCCCCTACTGGGGATGTGCCCGCAACCAATGTACATGCCCTTGACCGGAATCGAACCTGGGACCTTTCAGTCCGCAGACCGATGCTCTATCCACTGAGGTTTTGGCTAACATCCTCTTTCAATCTTTCCCCAATGAGTCTAGCCTGCATTGCTCTCTGCTGTTCTTGTTGAATTTACTATGTATATCACACGTTCAGCATTTTAGAATGTATTCAGGCAGTGCATCGACTGTATTGATTTATGGTAGGTGCACAATAAACTTTGTTAATTAAATGGATGAGATATATTATAATTACTTTTAAGCCAGTTAAGAATTTTCATCCCATCTATATTGTCAGTGGACTGGCTGAATCAGTCAATAAATAAATGACAATTTGTCAGAGTAGATTTTTATTTCTCTCTCTCTCTCTCTCTCTCTCTCTCTCTCTCTCTCTCTCTCTTTTTGGTCTCAGGTATTTTTGGAGTTAATGGATCTAGAAGAAGCCCCAGACACAGAGGGTTCAGAAAAATCAGAACTTTTCTCACAGAAAGAAGAAGTTGAAGAAGAAGAAGAAGAGGAGGAGGAGGAGGAAGAGGAGGAAGAAGAGGAGGAGGAGGAGGAGGAAGAGGAGGAGAAGGAAAAGACAGGCCTTCTTAACCCTCTCTTACAACCCATTCTCACAGGGGATGTAGACAGTTTGCAGAAGATTTTTGAGGATCCAGAGAACCCTCTTTATGAAGAGGCCATACACCTCCTCTTGGAAGAAGACATTGTTGGAAGAAATTTGTTGTATACAGCTTGCATGGCTGGGCGAAGTGAAGTGATTAGAGTTTTGGCAAAATATGGCGTGAATCTGAATGACAACACAGCCAGAGGTATTTTGCCTTTTTTCTCTCATCAGTATTACTTATGACTACCTAAAGGTGGATAAATAGGATGTACCTGCTTTATATTTTGCATATAAAATGTATACACACATAGATAAGAATGTGTGTGTGTATACACCTGCTGATACGGTACAGCATAGTAATAAAGAATACAGACTTCACTATTTGCTGTGCGACTTGGGGGCAAGTTACCTAATCATTTTGTGTCTCTCTTCATCTGCAAAATGGGGCTGATAATTGGATTTCCCTCACAGGGTGTAACAATCAAATTATAATCAAGTTATAATCAGAATTATAACTATCACAGTCCTCGGTACATAGTAAGGTGGTAGACGGTAACTGCTCAATGCGATTGTTGCCATGACGAATCTGGAGAGTGTAGTGACAGTAGTCCCTTTTGGCCTGACCGTCTTCATGCTGTCTGTCAAGGTTATACACCCTTACACTGCGCTGCAGCCTGGGGGCGTCTGGAAACTTTGAAAGTGCTCGTGGTGGAACTGGATGTTGACATAGAAGCTCTGAACTTCCGGAAAGAGCTGGCTCGAGATGTGGCTGCTCGGTATTCCCAGACCAAGTGCGTTGAATTCCTGGACTGGGCAGGTAAGGACGTCCACAAGGTCTCAGTGAGCTGACTGATTCAGTTGTATGTGTGTCGTGCTTCCAGCCAAGGTCAAAAAAGCCATACTAATATGTTGTCAATGTCACTTCCACAGCCCTGTAAAATATGGCTTAGAGATCTGCATGCCTACAAACATTGGTTGAACAATTAGTAAATGTGAAGTTCATGGCATTCGTTTTATGCAGTACTTTGAACTCGTGTGCTTAGCAGGCATTTAATAAACGCTCACTGAGCATTGTCGTGGGTACAATTGGTTGTTCCTGCCCTCTGGACATTTGTTAGGTGCATATCGGTAATAATATCAGAGAGACTGTGATGAAGGGTTAAAATCAGCAGAGTAGATCGTCATACATGCTTTGAAGTGGACGGAGGTCATGAAGCCATGCGCGTTGGAGTTGAGCTGGGCCTCGAAGAATGGGTGGGATTTGAAAATACAATAGAAGGAAATGGGCGTGAGCTAACTCTTAAGAGCTGGGAGTGAAAGTAAGCGGCCTGTTGGAAGGACAGTGACAAGACTACTTTACTGGACACAAGTCCTAGTTGGCACAGGGAAGCTGCAGACTACTAAAAGCAAACGTACATGGGCTCTTGCCTCAGATTGCCTGAGTTTACGTAGGGGTGTCTCCACTTGAAACCTATGTGAACTTGGACACCCCCCCAAAAAAAAAACACACACACACACCCAAAAAACAAACAAAAAACAAAAACAACCAACCCACAACACCCCACCCTTTTCTGAAGAATGGCCCCTAGTACTTAAGAACCACAACCCAGGGACAAACTGTGCTGTTACTTTTCCGGAAAGGAACAGTTTGAGGCGTAGGGGTGTGGAGTTTTATTGTTTTCCTCTCCCTAATATCAATCTGTTTTGTTTGGGTCCCTACATTCTCAGGGGAAGGATACCTATCATTTCCTCGTGATGAAGATGAAAGGTGCTAATGTTATCAACTATTATTCTGTTTCCAGACCAGTGATAGAATTGTAAGGATTGGAGCTTCAAGGGCACTAGCTCCAGAATGTCAGAAACACAAACTGTTCAACATTTCACGTTTGTTTAATTTAGACTTTCAAGTGAATAAGTCACTTCCGTTCCCTGTTCTAGTGATTAGAGTAGGAGGCATGTGTAGAGGTTTTAGGGGTTGAGGATTCCCTAACCCAAAGAGTCCTCTCCATACTGCTGAAAATTCCACTGTTAGAAAAAAATTTCTTTGGATTTTCAAGGCTTGGACACTTTTTAAGTGTTCAAGAGTCCTCCATTAAAAGAAAAACATATCAGCATTCTCTGAGGGGCAATTAGTTGATAGTTCAAAATGCCCAAGGGATGGAACAATCATCTGAGGAAATGTGGGAAGAGTTGGGCTAAGGAAGCATGGAAGGAGAAAAGTCTGGAAAGTGGAACCATAAATAAACTTGAAAAAATAGTTTTATTGATTTCAGAGAGGATAGAAACATCATTGATTGGCTGCCTCCTGCAGGCCCCTTTCTGGGGATTGACTGAGCCTGCAACCTGGGCATGTACCCTTGACTGGAATTGAACCAGGACCCTTCAGTCCCCAGGCCAACGCTCTATCCACTAAGCCAAATCAGCAAGGGCCAAGGATTGATTTTTAAATATTATGAAGACAGTATTACAGATGCCCCTCCCTCCTTAAGCTCTCTCTATCCAGCCTTAGATCTTGTATATATTTCTGGGATTTTTCATGTTTTTAATCAAACTTTCTGTCCTAGTCTCAGATCAGTGCCCCAGTATTTGTTGGACGATATGGTAACCATATTGTTAAAAAAAAAAAAAAAAAAAGAGAGAGAGAGAGATATCTGAGCAACAAAACTCAGAAATTAAAAAAAACACACGTTGAAGGGAAGTAAAAAACATGAACAATATTAACTGTTGAATATAATAGAATCAGAGGTATGGAAGGGGAGTGGACTGACGATTCTTGGGGAAAAGGGGGGTGGGGGGTGCGGGAAGAGACTGAACATAAACTGTGCACTTATGGATGAGGACAATGGGGGATGGGGAAAGGGCAGAGGGTGGGGTGGGAACCTGGTGGGGGGGGAGCAATGGAGGGGAAGAAAAAAAGAGGATCATCTGTAATAATATGAACAATAAAGATTTATTTTTTTAAAAATAAAAAAATAAAAAATTTAAAAAACCACATGATACTCAATTCATCATTTATTATACTAAAAATGGAAAAAGATATTTTAAAAATTAATCTGTTACTTGATACTTCCATAACTATTCTAGCAAGGGGCATCTGAGATGAAACATTAAGTCTTCTTGTGGTCATAACATTGGCACAGGAAAGCAAGGAATGTCACAAATATTATTTAAATCAGAGATTTATTAAAACACTAAAGATCCTAATTTACAGACCGATTAATGGCTTGTAATGTGATGCATTAAAAAGAACAAAATACTTAAATCTGAAGTCGTGACTGTGGACCGTCTTTTCCCCAGTACTGTAGTAAGTACGGATGCCTTTTCAGCTGAATAGAAATGTCTTCAATCTGGGCTTCTTTGCAAAGTTTCAGTATAGAATGTGGCAAAAAAAAATGGGAAGGGCTCACAGAGAGCCACTGTGAACCTTATACCAGTTCTCTCCTAGGCGCTTTGTGTGGTCTCCATTTTGGAATCAACTACATGCACATGTTTCTGGTGTCCTCTGGTTCCTCCGCGGTTCTTACACTTGAGCTTTCCGTGCTTGACTTTCTTAGACGAAGAACGCTGGGCCTTCCGGTCCATGTACTCGCTCATCATGGACGTCGTGGCCAACAGTTTGTAGAGTAGTTGGTCTATGTCATTGATGGACTGGTTTTCTGTCTCATTACTAGCTACTTCTACGGAGGCTTGCTTTTTCAGCTAACGGGGGAAAGCACATGAAATTATAGGTTGTTTTCTTACGGTAGTTCAAATGAAATTTTCTGGATAGCTATGCTGAAGCACCACACATTACTTAGGTACATGAAAGGAAGGTCATTATAGAAAACAGGCCTGAGGGTGGAAGAAATGCTCTTTTGTGTAACCCCTGTGAAAGGTGATGACAATCATGATCATCAACAACAAACATTGAAAAGGTGCTTATTATGGTTAGAGCATCCTGTTGGGAGAAGTTATCTGAATATTAGCAAAATATTTCCCTTCACCTAGCAGCTTCAAAGTGTAAGGCAGTACCATCAGGGTCATTGCATAGCAGTATGCTTACTGTAAAAGTCGATAAGCTTTTAAGATCGCCTCAAACTATGGTGTTATTGGCAAAGTAGGAAATTAGAGAGTGCCATTTCCCAGAAAGCTATCCAAACATTATACATTAGTTTACAGTCCATTTAAAAAAAATACATGCCAGCCGAAACCGGTTTGGCTCAGTGGTAGAGCGTTGGTCTGTGGACTGAAAGGTCCCGGGTTCGATTCCGGTCAAGGGCATGTACATTGGTTGCGGGCACATCCCCAGTAGGGGGTGTGCAAGAGGCAGCTGGTCGATATTTCTCTCTCATCGACGTTTCTAGCTCTCTATCTCTCTCCCTTCCTCTCTGTAAAATATCAATAAAATATATTTAAAAAAACACATGCCAACTTTTACATACTTAAGCCTTCTTAGATAGATCTGGAAGGAATCTAACATATCTTATTCCACATCCTTCATTTTATTGGGGAGGCAGCTGAGAAGGATCAAATGACTTACCTCCTCTTGGCCCAAACAGGTAACTTCATTTCCTGTACATTCTACTCATCGTAGCTCATTACTTTCCTGATGCATTTTGTAACTTGAAAGGGAGGGACTGTACTAGGTTATTTTAAGGACCTTCTAATTTAATACTCGTTTGGTGAGCACCCGCTATATGCCAGCCACGGCGCTAGATGCCGCGGGTGCCTGGCGGGGACTGCGGAAGACTGCAGAGAGGAAAGACATTGTACTTTCCTTCAAAGGAGCTGGTAGTCTCGCCTTTCAAACTCTGATATCCTATGACCATTACTATTCGCATCGCTAACTTACTTCCTTCTTATGCCTCTTCCACTTCATCCACAGGTAATGCACAGATAAAGCAAGCAGGATCAGAGAGATAGCTTGTCCTAAAACGCACACGAGATAGACAAGACTCGAAATTACATCCATATTTAAAAAGCTGCACCACAGCTTGTCCATAGGGTAAGGTAAACAGTGAGATGGAGAAAGCTCAACTTTCAGATAGAGCATTTCTTCAGGAAATATCTCCCATCCAACCTTAGCCCAGATAGTTCCATCACAAATGCAGGAATTCTCCTTCAACAAGCAGACAAACAACAGAAGAAACACCAGGGGTGGTCCTGGAACGAACATCTTTCTCAATTGGGACATTAAAAAACAAGAAACAACAACAACAAAAAAAAAAACCTAAGGCCAAAACTCTGGTTAGAGACAGAGCGGGAATGCCCTGAGCACTAGTCAGTAAGAACACTGCAGGTTGTCTTTCTGCTTGGCACAATAAAGACTGCTGACCATTGTGACATCATCAGCCAGAGTGATTCATGGACAGAGTCAGTGACATCATAACCACAGTGGAACTAAAAGGTGTGTTGCTTAGCCAGACCCCCGGGGATACTTTTTCTTACTTTGTACCAGAATTACTTGAGCTACTTCAGTTTTATGAAAAGAAAAAAAATGAAGACTTTACTAATGTCTTGCTAGCGAATTAATTAAAATTATAATCATATTAATGGAGTTTCATGGAAACAATTTACCTATATCCCTTTCAACTCTTCCCAAGGATAGCTGTTTTATTTTTTTATTTTTTTTATTTTTTAAATATATTTTATTGATTTTACACAGAGAGGAATTGAGAGAGATAGAGAGTTAGAAACGTCAATGAGAGAGAAACATCGACCAGTCGCCTCCTGCGCACCCCCCACCGGGGATGTGCCCGCAACCAAGGTACATGCCCTTGACCGGAATCGAACCCGGGACCTTTCAGTCCGCTGTCCGACGCTCTATCCACTAAGCCAAACCGGTTTCGGCAAGGATAGCTGTTTTATATCTACTTTAAAAATATCTGTAGCTATGCCATTTTACACAACCTACAATCGCTTCTGTTTTTCACTCTGAAATATTCTTCCTTTCAAATGGTTGAGCAAAAAAAAAAAAGTACCTCCTCTTTTTAACCTATACCCTTTTGGCAGCAATGCAGTACTATTAGGTAGTGGGTGAGGGGTGGGAAATTGGCACGGCATGTGAAAAAAAGATGAGCTGGTGAGGGGGCATGGCATTTGCTAAGAAGACGAGACAGAGACCCTGCCCTTAAGGATCTTACAATCTAGAGGTAGAAGCAAAGAATAAGTTAATAAAAATTCCAAGATACTGTAGACTAAAATGAGAGCTAAATCAAATTATAATCATGTAACAGCTGATAGCACAATGAGTTTTACTTGGGACAATTAGGAGTTTCACTGACGTGAATTTAAGTCAGATTTGAAGAGTCAGTAGAATTTTGGTAGGTGGACAAGGCATCTTAGGCTGAGAAAGCATAATAAGCAAGAAATTCTGCGTAAACATTCATATAACGTATTTATTGAGCACCACTTAGGTGCTAAATACTGTTCTAGGAACTGAGAACGCATATACAAGGCGGCCCAAAACAAAATCTTTATGTTCATAGAGTTTCTAGTGGGGAGACATAGAAAATAGACCGGAATCGAACCCGGGACCCTTCAATCCGCAGGCTGATGCTCCATCCACCGAGCCAAACAGGTTTCGGCAAGAGCCAAATTTTTTAAACTTAAACTCCTTCTAACGACACTTCTTCAAAATAGACTTGCCCAGGCCATGGTATTTTGTGGAAGAGCCACACTCAAGGAGCCAAAGAGCCACATGTGGCTCATGAGCCGCAGTTTGCCAACCACAGATTTATATGATGAGATTTGAGACTTGTGAGCTGATGATATTTTCAATGAACATTAGGAAGTTAATCGATGCTGTAATGGGTTGAAACTTTTGGATGCTGGGATGGGGTAAATGTAATTTGCGTGTGGGGTAGCTGTGAATTTTGGAAGGCCAAGAGGACCCCAAATGCTGTGCTGGTCGAGTTATCTTTCTTTTTCTTTTCTTTTCTTTTTTTAAAAAATATTTCATTGATTTTTTTACAGAAAGGAAGGGAAAGGGATAGAGAGCTAGAAACATCGATGAGAGAGAAACGTCAATCAGCTGCCTCCTGCACACCCCCTACTGGGGATGTGCCCGCAACCAAGGTACATGCCCTTGACCGGAATTGAACCTGGGACCTTTCAGGCCGCAGACCGACGCTCTATTCACTGAGCCAAACTGGTTCTGGCCAGTTGTTATCTTTCTTGAAATTCAATGAAAACAAACACACAAAAATCTCCTCCACACAGTCCCTTTAAGCTCTGGCTACGTTATAGTCCATTACAAACAGTTGAGCATATTTTTTGGTCTTTGTCTTGTTTTTGTACATCTTACTGTCTATTCTTTCAGCTGCAAGGCTGGCTCTGAAAAAATACATTACAAAGGTCTCTATGACTCTTGCAGAATCAGAAAAGGGACCAGGGAGACTCTTCAAAGAAGACAAGGTACTACATTGTGATCGTTGCTTGTTCTGAAGTCTTTTGAGATTTTCACCTTCTATCTTTCATTTTCCACTAAAGCTCCGGAGGTAGGCGGCGGTCCTTACTGCTCTCTTCTCCTTCCATTTTCCTTCCCTCCTCCCCTTCTTCCCCTTCTTTTTTTAAAAACTATATTTTATTGATTTCTTACAGAGAGGAAGAGAAAGGGATAGAGAGCTAGAAACATTGATGAGAGAGAATCATCAACCAGCTGCCTCTTGCACACCTCCTACTGGGGATGTGCCCGCAACCAAGGTACATGCCCTTGACTAGAATCGAACCTGGGATCCTTCAGTCCGCAGCTCTATCCACTGAGCCAAACCAGTCAGGGCTGGAGTAAAACTATTTTAAAAGAAAAGCAAAGGTACAAGCCTCTTGGAGGTGGGCGGGGGATGGGGTCAGGAGGGCACAGAAGCAGGGTTAATAGCCCTGGAGGTGTCTGTCTGCATCTTCTACTGTTTGGAGAGGACCGCTGATACTCATTACTGTGCTTCAAAACAGATCCGCATCATGTGTTTTAGTGTATCTGAACATATCCACTGCATACTTTTATTCATGTATCACAGTTCACAAAATGGTATAAAAGATGCACAGCTATAAAGGTAGTTTGCCATATTTGCTGCGTACTGAATACTGCACGTGGACTAGTGAACACACACTCATACAAAAGATAGACTCGGCATCAGGAATGTGTTTCGGTGGCGTTTCCTCCATTTATCTGCAGGATGTTCTGTGAATTTTCTTGTGACTTTCTGATGAAAAGAATTGGGTATTTTTAAAGCACAGAGGTCACCAAGTCTGGGAACGTGTTAAGTTACGCATTTCCCTCGTGGTTTGTAAAGCACTTTATAAGATCTCTTACGAAACCAACAAAACACAGGCAAAATGAAGCTCACATGGAGTAGCCGCCACCTTTTTCGTACCCAGTGGCCATAGAGGTTACACATGTGGCTGTACTGGGCAGTGCAGACTCAGATGGTCACGGAAAGTTCTGGTAGGCAGTGCTGGTGTAGAGATGGACAGAGTTTTGGTTTCCAACAAATAAGTACCTTCTCTGGGTCTGTCTCTAGAATACCATCCTCATTGCGTGCCGTCTAAGGACTGAGTGGTTGGAAACCCATTTGGAAGCTTCGATCAATGAGATTTTTGAGCAGAAACAACAGTTGGAAGATATTGTGACTCCTATCTTCATAAAAATGTCTACACCACGTAAGTCTGGGGTAAAAAGTGGTTTGAATGTCAGAAATACGGTGACAGAAGGAGACTCGACTTTGGGTCAACAAATACGGCATACAGATGACACATTGCAGGATTGTACACTTGAGGCCTATGCGGCTTTATTAACCAGTGTCACCCCAATGAATTTAATAAAAATGTAAAAACTGCCTTCATTGGTGTTTTATATTGCGAACTGATTAAATGGGCCTTTATTATTATTTTTTTTTTGATTCTCATTTTAAAAATATGTTTTTATTGATTTCAGAGAGGAAGGGGGAGGGAGAGAGAGAAAGAGAGAGAGAGAGAGAGAGAGAGAGAGAGAGAGAGAGAGAGAACATCAATGTTGAGAGAGAATCATTGATTGGCTGCCTCCTGCACACCTCCTGCACACATTGGAGATTGAGCCCACACCCTGGGCATGTGCCCTGACAGGGAATCAAACCTTGACCTCCTGGTTCATAGGTTGATCCTCAACCACTGAGCCACACAGGTCAGGTGACTCTTATGTTCCATAACTACTAGTATATTGCTTGCAGGGCTGTTATTGGCACAGTAGCTGGCTGTGCCCCAGACAAATGGGATGCTGGTCTATTCCCATAAGCCTTTATCCTAAT
The DNA here is from genome assembly GCA_963924515.1 of Vespertilio murinus. Taxonomy (NCBI): domain Eukaryota; kingdom Metazoa; phylum Chordata; class Mammalia; order Chiroptera; family Vespertilionidae; genus Vespertilio; species Vespertilio murinus. The sequence continues at coordinate 17,069,624 of OZ004719.1, read as the reverse complement.
CTTCATTACAAGGAGGGTACTGCCATGTGCTCTCAACCAGAATCTCTTGTCCAAGGTTCCTGGTTTGGCTGAAGATGTCTTGCTCTATATAACTTTTTGTCATCACAGCTTGAGAGATAGTGACTGATTTCTGTCTGAGGAACCTGATGGTGAGCATTGAAGAGACAAGCTGCCAGTTTGTGACATCAGGATGACTATTTCTGTACTTGATAAGATGATAAGGAAACCTGCAGACTCTTATCTGGTGGTTTTTATCATAGGGACATTGTAATAGCTTTTCAGGGTCCAGGGAATCAAAGTAAATTTTTTCCATGTTGGAAATTAAATAGCTGAATCCAAGTGCTGAGTCAAGACACACTCTCCACACAGTCGCCTCCACACCCTGGTTGATTCTTTTTTTTTTTTTTTTGTTTGTTTTTTTTTTTTTAATTAAATTATTATCTGTGTACATATATTACCATTGCCCCCCCCCAAAAAAAACAAAACAAAACAAAACAAAAAAAAACAAAACATTCCCTCCCTCCCCGGAGTTTTGTGTCCATTGGTTATACTTATATGCATGTGTACAAGTCCTTCGGTTGATCTCTTATTTCCCGCATATTTCCCTCCCCCCCCCCCCCCGTTGTAATTAGACAGTCTGCTTGTTGCTTTACTGTCGCTATATTTAACTTATGGTTCATCAGTTTATAATGTTCTTTATTATTCATAAATGAGTGAAGTCATATGGTGTTTCTCTTTCATTGACTGGCTTATTTCACTCAGCATGATATTCTCCAGTTCCATCCAGGTTGCTGCAAATGATGAGAATTCCTTCTTTTTTATGGCAGCATAGTATTCCATTGTGTAGATGTACCATAGTTTTCTGATCCAATCATCTGCTGACGGGCACCTAGGTTGTTTCCAAATCCTAGCTATTGTAAATTGTGCTGCTATGAATAAAGGGGTGCATATATCCTTTCTGATTGGTGCTCCTATTTTCTTGGGATATATTCCTAGTAGTGGGATTACTGGGTCAAATGGGAGTTCCATTTTCAGTTTTTTGAGGAAACTCCATACTGTTCTCCACAGTGGTTGTACCAGTCTGCATTCCCACCAGCAGTGCACGAGGGTTCCTTTTTCTCCGCAACCTCGCCAACATTTGTCGTTTGTTGATTTGTTAATGTTGGCCATTCTGACAGGTGTGAGATGGTATCGCATTGTTGTTTTGATTTGCATCTCTTAAATGGGCCTTTAAAAAATCTGCTTCCTTGCAGGCCAAGTGAGAAGTGCCAAATCCGTAGCCTAAGCCTCGGTCAGAAAAGCAGCCACAACCACGCCTTCTACGGAGCAGATGTCTTGTAGAGAGCCACGTTTTCTTCCAGTATCTGTAAAGCCACACCTATTCATGACAACTGAAGCTGAGAAAACGGATGTGGGGTTTTATAAAAATGTTTGAGTATGAAATGGGATCGGCCCTGTTCTGTTTCACCCGCGTCAGCGTGCTCACGTCCGAACTCTGACCTTGACGGTTCCCCCCCTGGGTGCAAGGCCCTGTGAGCTCCACCCGCTCCTTCCGGAGCGCGCTGGGGTGTGAATCACTCACCCAAACCACAGGGAGGCTTTAACAGCTGGTTAGGGTGTTCCCCAGGGGGCCGTGTGCCCGGGGAGAGCCATGTGCCCCAGGGGAGCCGGGTGCCCCAGGGGAGCCGGGTGCCCAACGGGGGTGGTGGGACCCAGGGGGAGGGGCGGTGTGAACTGGAGGAGGAGCGGATTCTATGTGTGGTCCTGAGACATTTGGACAGTCTGCAGCCATTAGCTACAGAACACTCTGTTGTATTTCCCTACAAAAACAAATGAGAGAGAGTGTCCCACTTGAAATTCATATACAGAAAAAAGGAAAAGAGAAGGGAAAAAAAAATCTGAGGAACAGAATAAAGTGGTCAATATAGTAGAATCAGGGACAGAGAAGGGGAGTGGACTGATAATTATCAGGAGGATAAGGGGGTGGGGAAGCAGTGAGAGCCTGGATTGAAATCCTATAACCAATGGATGAAGACAATTGGGGGGTGAGGGGAGAAGGGCAGAGGGTGGGAAGGGAACTGGGTGGTAGGGAGCTTTGGGGGAGAAAAAGGAGAAACAAATGTAATAATCTGAGTAATAAAGATTAAAAAAAAAAAGCTGGTTAGGGAACCTAATAACCTTCTGTGTAATGGAGGCAGAAGTTTCCGTCCAATGAAAGAATTTCTTTAAGAGAAGACATAGTGGCTACTTCCAGAGGCAAAATTTTTCTCCCTCTCTCCAAAGGAAAGCTATGGGATATCATAGGCAGCATTAAGAGGAGCTTGGATCAGGATCCTCAGCTGACACAACTATTACTTTTTATTTAAAAAAATACATTTTATTGATGTTTTTACAGAGAGGAAGGGAGAGGGAGAGAGAGTTAGAAACATTGATGAGAGAGAAACATCAGTTGCCTCCTGCATACCGCCCCACTGAGGATGTGCCCACAACCAAGGTACATGCCCTTGAGTCTGCAGGCCGACACACTATCCACCGAGCCAAACTGGTCAGGGCCAGCTATGACTTTTTATGTTCAAATTAAGATTTACCTGTAAGGTGGGGTATAGTCTCTTAGTACACCTTCTAATTTGTCTTTAGCCTCATTCTGTCATCTTTGAATTAATAAACATAAATCTCCTTACTTTTATATTTTGATGTGACATAGGAATGAGAGAGTAGAATTTCATTATGACAAAGTAACTTCCTTGAAAGTAAACTGCAAATTGATTAATGCTCATTGGGTTAAATTTAATACTGAATTTGTTTTTCGTGATCAGAGTTGAGGCAAAAATGTATAAGTAAGGCAGCCCAGAACTTGGGGTGCATTTCTTCTCCGATGAAAGCGGGTGGGATTTGTTTCTTCAAATTAAGGACCAAAAGCCAATGAAAAATAGGGAGTCAAGGAGGAAAATGGGAGTGAGAAATTCCCGCTGAAAAGGAAGGAGTGATAGAAAAAGAAAACAGAAAAGGATGAATGAAAAAAGTCAGAGGGGACACAAGGCAGTGTTGAAAAGGGTTAGGGTTGAAGAAAGAAAAAACAGAGTATATATATTTTTAAAATTTAGGAGGAGGTTCTGTCTACATGGTCAATGACCAGGTCAGCTATTATGTCAGGCAAGGAAAATCAGTTAAGACAGTTGTTGGTACAGACACAGCTTGGGCAGCAAGCAATACAAGCTTCCCCTGGAATTGGAACACCTCGCTGCTTCTGGATTGGGGGTGGGGATGGTGTATGTAGCCAATCAGAATGAAAGTGAGTTGGCAAGAAACCAATCGGAATTGGGCACGGGAATGGCTTCCAGGGTGATAGCAGTTGGCAGTACTGACCCTGGCAAACAGACGCAGAGCTGAGGGAGCGTTGTTCTTGGTGGGTTTTGACGGCCTTCCTCTGGGTTTCAGTTCGGAACCGCTGAGCCTTGGCAGACACCACTGGTCCCGGTGGTCTTGGAGAACTTGACTTGAGAGCGAAGCTGGAGATACAAGATGTGACGATGCCAAGGACCTGAGGCCAGGTGAAGTGATTTGAAGACGTAGCATTTTAACTCTCATGTCTGGCTCACCCTCTGTTTCCGACGGGAACCACTTGTGGTTTGGAGACCAGCTCTAACTATTATTGGGGCTACTTCAGGAGCCTCTAGGAATTTTCAGGTTCAGACTAGCCACAAGGGAAAATAAAACCGAAGGAGTCCTTCTCAGGACCGCCACGCAGGCTATGTGCCACCCAAGGGAACCAGCTCACGGGGGTGTGGAGGCTGAAGCCAGGCTGTGCCCTGTGGTCGGGAGAGGGGACTTTTTCTAATTCACTCACAGACACCTCTTCCTTCAGTGTTTTCCCTTTGTTTTCGGGCTATTCATAGACCTCACCACCGCCACCTAACTGGTGTGACTCAACTTTGACCTTGTTTCCCGTTTGCCATCTTGGTTTTGGAGGGTCCTAGGGAGGAAGAGGGGCCGTGGGGTTGCAGTAGGAGAGGGAGTTCCAGAATGATTTGTACCCCTGGAGGAGGTGCCCCCTCACAGAGCTCTGATCATCACATGTTCAGGGAGAGCCTGTTGTGTCCACAGCCTTCAGGAAAGTTAATACCCATCCCTAGCCCCTGTGAAACTCCCTGTCCAGGGGGAAGGCGAGCACGTCACCATACCACACAGTGGGCAGCGCAGGAACCCGCACAAGCCCCCCCCCCCCAGGGGCAGGTGGTGGCACTAACGCTGCTGTCTGTTCCCGCACAAAGTCCCCGGGCACAAGCTGCCACAGGAGGTCTGGGTGGGTGCCCTGTGGCGAGAAATGAGCTGGGGTCCGAGTGAGGTCCAGCCCTCAGTGGGAAGGAAGGGTGTGTGTGTGTGTGTGTGTGCGTGGGCTCCTGGCAAGTCTCACTTCCTCCTCTTTGCATGTGACCACAGGCCGTTGTGCACTCGTGCAAGGATCGGTAATAACTCACCAGAGTTCCTCCGGGAAAGACTGAAAAAGCAGCGGCAGAAATGAACGCTTCCTTCTGGGGGATAAAAAGTGGCAGCACGCCGGATTTGCTCTGTGGAAGGTCGGCTGACTACACGTACGCGCATGGGTATTTTACAATGCTTGTGTGCTTCATTACTGTTTTGGGAGGTAGGTAACGGCTTTTACTTATTAATTAAAAAAACACACACATATTTATTGTTGATGTCAGAGAGGAAGGGAGAGGGAGAGAGAAAGATAGAAACATGAAGGATGAGAGAGAATCATTGATCTGCTGCCTCCTGGGGGCCCCCTCCTGGGGATCGGGTCGGCAACCTGGGCAGGTGCAGGTCTGCAGACCCCATTGACTAGCATTGAACCCGGGACCTTTCCGTTCAGGCCGACGACGCTCTAGCCACCAAGCCAAGCCAGCGAGGGCTACGTGGCGACTTTTATTTTATTTTATTTTTTAATATTTTAAAATTATTTTTATAGTCTTCTTCCTTTTTTAATATATTTTATTGATTTTTTTTTTTTCAGAGAGGAAGGGAGAGAGACAGAGAGCTAGAAACATCGATGAGAGAGAAGCATCCATCAGCTGCCTCCTGCACACCCCATACTGAGGATGTGCCCGCAACCAAGGTACATGCCCTTGACCGGAATCAAACCCGGGACCTTTCAGTCCGCAGACCGACGCTCTACCACTGAGCCAAACCGCTTTCGGCATACGTGGCGGCTTTTAAATCCCGTCTTTCCTCTGCCCTTTCAGCCTTTGCCAGCGCAGAAAGTAAGCACAGCTACACTAAAAGCAGGGCCGCACGCCATCATAAGACGTGAGCGAATGCTGTCCCCCTAGCTTCCTTCAATGATAAGCAGCATCTGCACTGTGTTCCTTTCCGCAGCGACGCTGGCGGGGCACAGCGGAGTGGCGGGCACAGGAGGATAAGACAGCCCTCAGCCCTCGGGGCCTCTCTCCGGGGCAGGGGGCGAGCAGAGCGCCCGATGCAGGGCGGTTAGTGTAACAGGAGGCATGGCCGGCCCTCTCTGTGCAGGAGGCCTCGCCCTGCCCGCCTGCGCCTGACCAGCATAGCTGGGCTGAGGGGAGGGCAATTGGGGCAAATGGAACCTGGACACGCAGGGCACAGCTGGCACAGCTGGAGTGGGCAGATGGACCGGCCGTCCCGCCCCCTGCTGAGGAGCGGCCTCCCGGGGAAGGGCCCCCGAGGCAGCGACGAGGAGTCCAGCATGTGTGGTGGACGATGTTCATGCACATAGAACAGCACTCAGAAACGCAGGTGCTGGGCTCCACCATTCAATGCTAGTGATTAGAGAAGTGTCCAGTCCCCTTTAACAATGCTTATTTGGGCCGAAACCGGTTTGGTTCAGTGGTAGAGCGTCGGTCTGCGGACTGAGAGGTCCCGGGTTCGATTCCGGTCAAGGGCATGTACCTTGGTTGCGGGCACATCCCCGGTAGGGGGTGTGCAGGAGGCAGCTGATCGATGTTCCTCTCTCATCGATGTTTCTAGCTCTCTATTCTATCCCTTCCTCTCTGTAAAATAGCAATAAAATATATTTTAAAAAATAAAAATAAAATATATTTTAAAAAACGTTTATTTGGGGAAAATGTCAGCCATTTTAGAATCCTTTCTGGATGGATGGAGCTAAGAGAGCATTATGCCAAGCGAAATAAGCCAGTCAGAGAAAGATAAGTATCAGATGATCTCACTCATTTGTAGAGTATAATGGACATCATAAACTGATGGAACAAAAAATAGAACCAGAGACACAGAAGCATTGAACAGACTGTACAACCTATGAGGGAAGGTTGGGGAGGGGAGGGAGGTTTGAGTGGATAAGAGATCAACTAAAGGACTTGTATGCATGCATCTGAGCAAAACCAATGGACACAGACAGTAAGGGGGCAGAGGGAGGGCTTGTGATTTGGGGTGGGGGGAACAGGGGAGAGGTCAATGGGGGGGGAGGGAGGAGATTCATGTAATACTTTAGCCAATAAAGAATTTTAAAAAATCTTTTCTGGAACTAGCAAGACTATAAAGAAACAAACAATGAAGCAAGCATACCTAAAGAATTTCCATCTTATTTACTGTATTAGGTGTTTAGGATATTCATTAATGACCTGGGTCCCTGTTGCTACCAGGAGGTCCGGTGACCATGGATTTCATTAGTTCTAGAGCTTCGATGAAGCCAAAGAGATAAGTGCTCCAGCAGTAAAGGGCATGGCAGAAATAGTTGGAGGAACGTTTCTTTGTCTGGCCTCACAACTAGGACGTAGCCAGTACATATTTACTGATCTGCCTTGACCTGGGCGGGATCTGGGATGCCAATGAATGTCGCCTGGGGCACACCTTCATTGGATTAGAGTCTGTATATCACTTCTGGAGGCAGTGAACAGAGAAGGGAGAGCAGAGTTTCAAGGCAAGAAAATGCACATAGACAGAGTTAACAAGTATCTTTTGTTACTTACCCGGTGAAGGCAGTTTGCACTGTGGTTACAACTCAGTTTAAAAGTACTTCTGGCTTTTAGGAAAATTATAGCATCTCTGTGGCTTTAGCCCAGGATGAGTAATTATTAATATACAGTGTACTGTGTAGCTGTGGAGCTTGACTTTCCATAATTTCTCATCAGCAGATCCATAGGTAAGTGACACCGGGTGGGCAAATGGGAGGTTTTTGGCACTTCAGTATTTTCCAAATTCACCTGTAAAGAGATACCTCATTCTGTGGATCTTTTATATTGAAGAGGCAGAATTTGTAATGAAATGACATTCAGAGGAAGTTTTTTTCCCCCTCACTGTTAAATTATTTATTCATAACTATATGACACTCAGAGTAATTTTAAACTTAAGTAACTAGAGCGAGGGGATATGAAACCATTTTGAAACCATACCTGATGTCTAAATAACACATGCATTTATTTCTTTAGGATTTCTGAGGTCTTTTATAAAGAATTCTGAAGTCATTGTCTTGGCAGTTCTCTCGATAGCAGGATTTGTGATAGGACACCTGGCTTACAGTTTTATTCAGGTGATGTATGTGCCAGAAGCCAGAGAGTAAATAAAAGAAAAAGGACATAAAACAAGGTCCACTCCCACCCATCCTGAATGTATGGATTTTTTTTTTAATGTGAACAGCTGCTGAAAAACAATCATCTGATAGTAGCGTTTTTGAAAATGAAAATCGTTTGGTAAAGGAGACATAAATTAGAGGTGCTTAAGAAAAAGCACCGATTTCTAAGCGTGGACAACGTGATTGCATTCTTGCGTTCTTCATCGTCTTCCTTTGGAGCCTGCCCTGGTTTCCTGCCCCTGGACATAGACTGGCTTTTTCTGGGCTGTTGTCTTTATATATATATTTTTAGAGGCCCAGTGCATGAATTTGTGCATGGGTGGGGTCCAGCCAGCCTGGCCAGGGGGAGGGGACATGGACTGTTGGCCGGCCTGCCTTCTGGTCAAACTCCTGGTTGAGGGGACAATTTGCATATTAGCCTTTTATTATATAGGATATACACTGAGTGGCCAGATTATTATGCATTCAGAGATCATAATAATCTGACCATTCAGTGTATATGACGCACATTATATATAATATACACTGAAAGTTTTTTTTAAAATAAATATATTTTATTGATTTTTTACAGAGAGGAAGAGAGAGAGATAGAGAGTTAGAAACATAGATGAGAGAATCTTCGACCAGCTGCCTCTTGCACACCCACTACTGGGGATGTGCCTGCAACCAAGGTACATGCCCTTGACTGGAATCGAACCCGGGACCTTTCAGTCCACAGGCCGATGCTCTATCCACTGAGCCAAACCGGTTTTGGCTACACTGGAAGATTTTTAAATCCTAAGCAAATGTCTGTGCAAGGGGTTTTCCCCCCTCTTAATGCAAATTAGAATAAATATCTAATAAAAAATACTTATCTGTGAACCATCTAAAATCATCTCAGAGATCTCCAATGGTAGGGGTTTCACTTTTGAAAACACTGATTGCTTACACAAGCCATAGGCATGCAGCCCGAGGACACACAATTCTCTGCTGAATAGGCTAACACACATAACTCACCCGGACAGTTAGATCAAGGAATCTCCCCTGGACTCCCTTGCAGATAATCCCTCACAAATTGCAAATTGGATTATTCTAAAATATGTTGAATGACATACCTTCAACCCAATTTCTAATACCTCAAAATGGCAGCAAACTAACTTGTTTGCTTTTGTTGATTTAGGTGCACCAAGTTGTCTATACTCTTCTAAGAACTCCAAGTTTTTCACTTTATTGTTATGTTTCACCTTTAATTATATTTATGGCTGCCTTGGACGTGGACTTTTATATCCTCAAGAATGTGCTTTGGCAGGTAAGAACACATTTTTAAGAGAAATTATGGTTGCTCAGCCAGCGTGGCTCAATGGTTGAGTGTTGACCTATGAACCAGGAGGTCACGGTTCAATTCCTTGTCAGGGCACATGCCCGGGTTGTGGACTCCATCCCCAGTGTGGGGTGTGTAGGAGGCAGCCAGTCAGTGGTTCTCTCTCATATTTGATGTTTTTATCTCTCTCTCCCTTCCTCTCTAAAAGTCAATAAAAATATATTTTAAAGAATGAAAAAAAGAAATTATGGTCAATTCTCATTCATGTTGACAGAAAATATAATTGTCTGTAAAGAGAGGTACTAAGTCACAAATCCCACACTTTTATTTGTTATGCCTTCCTCATTCTGCAGAACCAGTAATTAGAGAGAGTTGAGGGGAGGGAGAAGAGATGACTATTTGCCAAGTGACCACTGTGATTGAAAAAATACCATCATTCTTTGACGTATAAACAGATTGCGGTACAGAGGTCACAAACCAGGCCGATTAATGGCAGACCCTGGATTCTAATTTCCAGTTGACTTAATCAAAACTGTATCTGTAGATACAGCTTTTGTTGCTAAGATTGTTTTTGGGGTTTTGTGTTTTGTATGCCTTCTCTCTCTTTTTTTCTTAACCATACTTGCCAGACTAATTTATTTTCCCTTTCAAAGAACATTTTATTTTCTTTGGTTTGGTTTTAATCCCCTCCCCTAACATCTTTGAGTTAGATATTAGTTGTTTGGTTTTTTAGCTTACTTATTTTTTTGTACTTTGTACATGTAAGGTTTTACATTTTCCTGTAACTACTTTTAGTGTAATCTTACGTGATTTGATTATTAGTATTTTTATTATCATACAAATCCTACCTAAGTTTTATTATACTTTTTCCTTAATCTGTTAATCATTTTGAAATTATTTTAAAATTTCCAAATATGGCTTTTTATTATTTATTTCCCCACAGAGAATGTGCTTTGTACATCAGCTCTTGTGATTTGTGGAGATTTGCTTTGCGGCCTCGTGTGTGAGCAGTTTTCCAAATGTTCTGTGTTTTCCAAAAATGTATATTCTCTAATTGTTAAGTACAGGGCCTGAATTTATTCAGTAGGTTGTTTTGTTACTTATGAAGTTTGGAATGGTAATCGAATATCACTCAGCAACAACAAACAACAACAACTAAATGGAACTACAGGGATGGAAGACTTTCAAACGCTAGAGAAAGAAACCCAGACTCAAAGGCCATATGCTGTACAATCAATTCATACGCCTTCCTTCCAGCAGCTGCAAAACCTTAGGTCATGGGTTTCCTGGGACGGGGGACGAGGGAAGACATTGACTGCAAACAGCATGGGACATGGATCTAGTTTATTTTTAAAAAGATTTTAAAAAATTGATTGTAGAGAGAGAAAGAGGGAGAGAGAGGGGGAAACATTAATCGGTTGGCTCTCGCACATGCTCGGACTGGGGACCAAACCTGCAAGCTAGGTATGTGCCTTGACCAGGAACTGAACCCGCCACCTTTTCAAGGTGCTCGGGACGATGCTCCAACCAGTGGTTTCACCCGGCCAGGGCTCTGCCTTGTTTTTAACTGAGGTCATGGCTAACTGACGGAGTGCGTTCGTCAAAACTCATGTAACAGTACCCCTAAAAGCATGAATTTTACTGTTTTTGAATTAAATATAAAAACCTAAAAATCAAAGGAAATGGCTTTATTTCTCCCATATAGTTAGCATGCTTTCCCTTGGCTTTTTCTCATGCTTTTTTCTCTTCTCAATCAAGTTGATTCACTTTTCTTGATATATATATTTTTGTCTCTTCTGTTTACATTCTACTTCTGTTTCTGAGGCAGCCACTGGCGATTGCCTATTTGATAGGCATCACCCCTTTCCCCGCACTAACAGGAACTTACTGTTTTTGTTTGGTGTGGTGTCGGAAGCTGCCCATTGCCCTCACTAGCAGAGAGGTGAGGACCGGGAGTCCGGAAGGCTGGTCAACCTTGAGGCTCAGGCAAGGGTCAGAGCCACACACCCACTGTGGAGTTGAGACAAAGGTAGCTGAAGCAACTTCCACCTTTTAGTCTTATGTAAATCCTTGCTGATAAGATAATTTGCCTGGCCAAAACACGGTTTGGCTCAGTGGATAGAGCGTCCAGGTTCTATTCCGGTCAAGGGCATGTACATTGGTTGCGTGCACATCCTCAGTGGGGGTTATGCAAGAGGCAGCTGATCAATGTTTCTCTCTCATCCATGTTTCTAACTCTCTCTCCCTCTCTCTTCCTCTCTGTAAAAAAAAAAAAAAAAAAATCAATAAAATATATATTAAAAAAAAAGATAATTTGCCTGTTACTGGAAATTGCCTGCCTCTGGGCTATAGGTGGATCCCAAACCTGAATAGAAGGGACCAGAGCTAAGCGGAGTCCTCTCTTGGGCTTCCACCTGGCCCCCAATTCCCAAATTGGTATTTTCTTGTCTCTTAATTTGTGTGCAGCTTCCTCCAGAGCCCGAACCCTAGACCTGAACCCTGAACCATGCGGTGGGACATGGGGGGTACACTCGCAGTATGGGAGCGGGCCCACTGTAAAATACCACATTATCTAGCATCTCTGACATAGGTGGTAGCCTTAGAAAAGTTTGGCCATTGAAATGTACTATACAGAAGTTTGCTAAACAAGGTTTCATTAGAATGCCCTTAATCAGGGCCCCCCGTGAGCTGGCATGTACTTTTGCCCTTTTGCGGTCCTTCTCTTTCTACCTGGAGCCCAGCAGATGGCGACACTGAGGAAGCCAGGAAATGTTTTACAAAGCCGGGAGAAGTTTGCATTCCATTTTAAGATCATCATTTTGATCTTGAGAACTCTTGAGCTGGAAGAACAACAAGAAATCTTGGGGAATCGGTCTTGTAACGATAAGATAGAATCTCACTTGTTTGGAAGGGATGGTTTCTTTGTGGGAGGTAAACGAGAATACCTTTTGAAGTGATCTTCCAGAGGAATTGTATAAAATACGAGCGGCCTGGTGCACAAATTGGTGAACAAATGGGGTCCCTTGGCCTGGCCGGCAACGGGATCAATTGGGACTGTCTTGCCCTGTCCCAACTAATGGAGGCTGGCCAGCTGGGGAGGGACTGCAGGAGGGCTCCAGTGTGTGTCTGCCCCTCTTGTCCAGCCCCAATCAGCTGGACTCCAGCAGCAAACTAGCCTATCCACCAGAGCATCCTGTCCCCTGATGGTCAGGGCACGTCATAGCAACTGGTTGGGCAGTGCACTGAACAGTCAACTGATCAGTCAGACACTTAGCATATTACGCTTTTATTATTAGGATGTAACCAGCCTAGCCAGTTTGCTCAATGGTTAGAATGTTGGCCCGTGGACTGAGGGGCTGGGGGTTTGATTCCAGTCAGAGGCATGTGCCCTGGTTGCAGGTTCGATCCCTGGCTCCCGGTTGGGATGTGTGCAGGAGGCAGCCAATAGATATGTCTCTCTCATGTCAATGTCTCTGTCTCTGTCTCTGTCTCTCTCTCTCTAACTCCTTTCCACCTTCTCTAGAAATCAATGGAAAAAAATATCCTCTGGTGAGGATTAACAATAACAACAAAAAATATGTAACCAAGATCTGCTTCTTATGTAAGTACATGAAGTCATGCCATCTTTAGATACTGAAACTAATGCTGTGTAATGAATTGGCTCCACAGGTCTTATTAACTGGATTCATTAGCTTCTCCACGGCCTTCATCATAGTTGGATATGTGGTTATAAAATTCAATAAGGCCGACTGGGATCTGCAGTGCTGCCTGCTCTTCAGCATGACTCTGGGCATCATAGATCCCATCCACTCTGTGAATACCCTGAAAACCATCGGTACGTCGGACGTGTTACTCTCTGATAACAAATTATCTGCTTCTGATGATATTTTTCTTGACAAATATCAAAAAAAGCGTCGGCCTGTGGACTGAAGGGTGCCGGATTCGATTCCAGTCAAGTGCATATACCTTGGTTGTGGGCACATCCCCAGTGGGGGTTATGCAGGAGGCAGCTGATCAATGTTTCTCTCTCATCAATGTTTCTGACTCTCTATCCCTCTCCCATCCTCTCTGTAAAAAAATCAATGCTTTGTGTGGAAAGCATATGTCCACACAAAAATTTGTACACTCTTTTTTTTACACTTTAACAGAAGAGTGTAATAGCTGGGTTGCATTTTGTACTTATTTCTAAGACGTGATTCTTTTGAGTCTAATTATTCATGTTTACTCAAGCCAAATGTAGTGTCCTGAGAAGTGTCATGACTCAGTCTGAAGCTCAAACCTGGCTTGAGTCCATGGACACCTCAAGGAGCGCCATGGCTGTGTCCCTTTGCCGTTAGAGGTAGAGAAGGCGCATGGAGGAATTAAAACCTGGTGACGGCGACCGTCTTACAGACCTATCCCAGGCATGGCTGCCTTCTTTTGTTTCTAGCATATTCTTCCTCTTCTGTCTTTGTGTTTTCATGTATCATATTTCCTCTTCCAGGCATTTCCAAAATGTATACTGATATCATCCGAGGAGAATCCATGATCATCTGTGGCGTCACAAGCATTTTTTTTGGAATTCTTCGGAACAACTTAGTTCACATGTTTGTGTTTAAGGGTAAGAACATTTTTAGGGGGCTGTATATTTTCTTAAAAATTGTGCTTACTGGGTGCATTTCAGTTCATACTGAAATTAAAACACATTCGAGATGCCTTTACCTTTTTTTCTACACTTACTCTTGGACCAATTAAAACAGCATATCAAGCAACAAGAAAATAAATAGGTCTTTTCTTGGACACTAAGGGGGAAAGAATGTTAACTTCTTTCATCTCCCTCAATATGCATGTGCACATGTACGTGTGTGGGTACACACACACACACACACACACACACACACACACATTTTCCCATCTGGCTCAAATTTCCTTCTTTCCTGGATCAACCTGGATCTCAGAGGCTGGATGTGGAGATCTGGCGTGGTGCTGGTGAAAGCAGAATGGCTCCACAGGGCAGTACTGGAGTGTCAGGTCCCTAAAGCGCTAACAGTCAGATTCCTGTGATTCACGTTCACTGGGCTGTGGAGCACGTGGTCTCGCTGGGCTCCCAGATATGGTAACAGCAGAGTAGAAAGGAAAAACAATCACAGCACGAACAAGCAAAAGGCATCCACCCTCCTGAAATGTGGGAAGAGAGAGGGCTAGGAGGAGAAGGAAATGTTGGGGTTACAGAGGCGAGTTTGTAGTGCTTCTTGACAGGCATTTAGGATGGGCAATCTTTGTTATGTAGACCTGCGGATGGCATTGCCTGCTCATTAATTGTCACTACTGCCCCCAGTTATTGCGACTCTAGAAAATTTCCCTCTCTAGTTCTCAAATGCCACCCGGCCTGGGGGCAGAGCCCACAAAGGGACTGCAGGTTGGCGAGGATCCTGGACAAGGTTTGCTTGGCCCCGACGTCCTTTGTGAAACATTTGAATTTGGATGGATGGTCAGGTAGCTTTTGGATGGACATTCACTTTCCAGCTTGTCACGGGCTTTTCCCAGAATTCTCCCAGACTGGCTCCTGGGGGCTGTCCTTGGAAGAACAAACCTCAGGCTGCAGAGGGTGAGGGAAATCTCCAGAGAGTCTCTCCTGTCAACCTTTCATGGGAAACTCCCATCTGCGGAAGATCAAGGTCTCCACTCAAAAAAAATGAGCAAACCAAAGTGGGTAGACCCACATACCATCAACAACAACAACAACAATAACAACAACAAAAAGTTCAACTTTTTTCTTCTTCTCATTCTCTTTTCTTTTAGAGTTCCATGTGCTCCTGGACTTTGTCATTCACATTGTGGGGAGCATAATAATTGGATACTGGAGTGCAAGAATCATTCAGTTCATACTGACCGACCTATTTAGTAACACGCTGACTAGCGTCATTCTTTGCATTTCGATGGTGTACCTGACTTTCTACATTGGTAAGGCAGAGCCAAAGACAAAAAGTGCTGTCCTCAGTGTGAACGTCAACCATCTCTATCTTCCCTTGATTGTGAATCCAGTTGCCTTTTCCCAGCCGCTTCCCCCTTGTTATGGCCCTTCTGTGCATCCGGTCATCTTATCTCCCCGCCACCTCCAGCTCTTCCCTGGTCTCTCTTACTATCCCCCGAAGTTCAACTCCACGTCCCTTCCCTCCACATTCTCTTATTCTTTCTGAGCTCCACCACTGGACCTTCTATCCAGCCACCGGCAGTCCCTGCAGAGGAATCAGCTCTGCGTGGTTCCTGCTCTGACCCTCAGCAGCCCACCTCTCAAAGGAGGAGATGGGGGAGACGCTCAAGTCTTTAATTCTCCAGACTGAGGGGACTGTGGAAATGGCGGCCCTCACCTGAAGCGAGAGGGAAAGGAGAGGGAGGAATCAGGCCTGTGGGTGCCTGACAGGGGAGCAGGAGAGGGGAGGGATCGCACGGGCACACCTCCCACCATCACCTGCCAGCCTGGTCCAGTGAGAGTGGGGGAGTTCATACCGGCCTCACTCAGGCCACCAGCCCCGGAGAGTCGTAGCAACTATGGTGACACAGGCACGTTCGGCTGCCCTCCCTCACGTCACACCGCGGGACAGTCTCTATGCACAAAGGGCCTTGGTATTAGGAGGACAATTAGTATCCTGTTACCTAAACACGACTTCCGCTACACGGAGTGGGTGCCCTGGGTGTTGCTCGCTGTCCTGAACCAGTCAGTAAAACTGATAGGAAGCATTCATTGAAGGGTCATTTCCTTCAATTTTTTTTCACATTTCCCCTCCCCTGTGAATGTTTTACGGATGCCTTAAATGTCTGAAGAAAGCATATCATAAATGTTTAATTTAATATATCCAGTGTTTCCACTAGACCAGGACTTTTTGGAGACGGAGGCTGTCTCTCATTCCTCTTTATTCATTCTCTTTTCTTTTTAAAAAAATACATTTTATTGATATTTTACATAGAGGAAGGGAGAGGGATAGAGAGCTAGAAACGTCTATGAGAGAGAAACATTGACCAGCTGCTTCCTGCACACCCCCCACCGGGGATGTGCCCACAACCAATGTACATGCCCTTGACCGGAATTGAACCCGGGACCTTTCAGTCTGCAGACCGACGCTCTACCACTGAGTCAAACCAGTTTCGGCCAACTTACACAACTGTTTAGAGCCCAAGGTATGGCAGTTACAGGGGAGTCTGTATCATACAAAAGAACAGCAGGCTTTAGGACCTGCAGTCACTTACCCACAATCCTTGGGCCACCCCTGCCTGAGGTGCGGGGCAGAGGCTTACGTTTCTATTAGCCCTGTCCTCAATGACCGTCTACAGCACGGGTTGGCCCTACAGCTCACGGAACACATATTCCTATTTTTGCACAGCCCATGAGTCAAGAATAGTTTTTACATTATACAATGGGTAAAAAAAAAAAACCCTCAGAAGAAAAATATACTATGGCATGCGAAAATTATTTGAAATTCAAATTCCCGTGTCATTATTTATTGCACACTCACTCATTTACAAGTCCCCTGTGGCAGTTTATGTACTACCCTGTTTCCCCGAAAATAAGACAGTGTCTTATATTAATTTTTGCTCCCAAAGATGCGCTAGGTCTTATTTTCAGGGGATGTATTATGTTTCCACGAAGTAGGTCTTATTTTCAGAGGATGTCTTATTTTTGGGGAAACAGCTGAGCTGAGTAGTTTCAACAGGGACCACGTGGCCTGCCAAGACTGCTTATCACGTGGTCATTGCAGAAGGGATCGGCTGACCCTTGAGCTACAGGATTAGGCCGATCCCTTGAAGCAGCCTTCCAAGAACTATTACTCTTATGCTCCCCACCAATCCTTTGCTCGAGATAAAGTGCCTCAGTGTGCAGATCTGAATGCAACTAATTTTATTCATTTTTTTTCTCCACAGTGGAATTTTTAAAATTGTCAGGGATGGTCGCTTTAATCACTGTAGGACTGAATTTAGATTCCTTAAGCTTTAAACCGAGGATGGAGTTAATAATAACTAAGTAAGTCTCCTATCGTGGGCTTGGTATACATCTCATAGAAATTTAGTGCTTAAGTGGTCCTGCACTTCCTGGGCACTAGTAAAACTGCCTTTTCATAACTTCCTTTTCTGCTTTTTCATAAAAAAAAAATACTCACCAGAGGATATGTTCACGTGATTTTTAGAGAGAGAGGGAGAGAGACAGAGAGAGAGACAGACATTGATGTGAGAAACATCTATCGGTTGCCTCCCCCATGCACCCCAACTGGTGATTGAACCCACAACCCAGGCATGTGCCTTGCTCTGGAATCGGAACCATGACCTCCTGATTCATAGGTTGATGCTCAACCACTAAGCCACGCCAGTTTGGGAAATATTTATTTTTTTAATGTAAAGACTATCCATTGTTCTGAAATTTTAGCCTTCCTACTTTTTTGGTATTTAAAATGTTCTTTCTTTTATGCAAGTCCTGTGATAAAAGATTGTACTTTTTTAATAGCTCTAATTGACAAAAATTTTTAAAACTGGCTCTTAAAGTCCAGAAGTTTGGGAATAACTAATTCATAAAACATATACTTTTTGTCTGAATTTGGACAGTTTCAAAGTTCAGTTGTGCTGTCTGTGAGCATCATTATAAATTATTCTTTTTATTTAATTGCTTATTCTTTTATCTATTCAACAAATCATTGTTTAATGTCTGCTATGAGCTGAACATTGTAACTTACATTTGGGCTATGAAAATAAGTCCCTCTCAGAAGACACTCATCGTTAAATGGTGGGTGTGTAAGAAACTAATAAGTGAAAATAATTAGATGTTTATTGGGATATTTCTATATAAGGTATATATATTTCTAAGGTCCTGTAGAGACTTTTAAAAAGGTATTCTACTCAGTTATTCCTTCATTTCTAAATTTTCAGGAAATTAAGCATTGGGATTTGCAGTCCCACTCATACCCTTCGTTTCTAGTTCTTTAAAAAAATATGTACATATGTTTTATTTCAGAGAGGAAGGAAGAGGGAGAGAGATGGAAACATCCATGCTGAGACACACTGATTGGTTGCCTTATGCATGCACCCCAACCAGGGCTGGTATCAAGCCTGCAACCTAGGTACTTAGTGGGTCTCACCCAGTCAGCTGAAGGGGAAAGAGCAGATGAGATCTGTGATCTGCCTGTAGAGGTTCGACCTGGCCCTGTCCCCAGGCGTGCCACCACATGGACACAGCCCAGTCCCAGGCCCTAACTTCTGTGCGCTGGTCTACTCAGTAAGATTCTTTGGAGGTGGGTGGGGCCCGCATGTAAATTTTTGGACTGGGTGATCCTTAATGCTCTTCTCTGCTTACAAATGGTGTAGAGTCAGTGGTTGGCAAACTGCAGCTCGCGAGCCCCGTGTGACTTGTGAGCCGCGGTTTGCCACTCTGTTGACTAATGAGTTTGCCAACCGCTGACCTAGACTCTCGGTTCCAATAATTACAGGCTGTTGCTGTTCCTTGTTATTAAGCCCCTATCCCAGTGGTCGGCAAACTCATTAGTCAACAGAGTGGCAAACCGCAGCTCCAGAGCCCGCTGCAGTGTGCCGGCCACTGGTGTAAGTAATGGGCACGGGAGGGATTCAGAGGAGGGTCACCTCCAGAGACGGTGCTTAGCATGGTCTTGTGGAGAACACCGAAGAAGAGTTAGCCGTGCCGGATGTTGGGAATTCGGTAGGAGCAGACAGCAGAGACTCCTTGCAGATCATAAAGGAAGAAGTTATGCAGTGGGCATCGAGGTGGGTCCGGTCAGCTCTCACAAAGTCAAGGTGACCCAGGAGCAGCTGTGGCAGGCCCACAGTTGATATGCTTCCAGCTGATCTCAGCAAAACTGCCACACCCACTAACCCAAGGGTGTGGGGTAGGGGGGTAGGTATCCTTATCTTCCTGCCTTTGCTTTGGTTATTTTGCTGAGAGGAGGCCCACAGGTGTTGGTATGATGAGGGCCATGGGGAATATAGAACTGGATGTATTCTAGTTCCCACAGAATACTTTTGAATGCTGACTGTGAGGCAAGGATCTCTTCTAAGGCAAGCGTGGCAGACACATGATACATGCTTCCTTGTGAAAAGGAAACTATTAAAAAAAAACACAACATGTTACTTAAACATGATTTCTTTTCCATTCATCCTAGGTTCTTAATAATTTTTTCATCTGTGTTCCAACAATTAATATACGCTTTCTTTGGCATTTTAATTGGATGTGGAGAAAACGACTATTTCAAGTTTCACACACTAGCTTTCACGTTGATCTTGTATATAACAATGAATTTTGTAAGGTAAGAATGACATTTTAAAGTTCACTTCCTGGTCTTAGGTTCCCAGGCTCATAAGTACAGTTGGGAAGCAGTGGGTTCCGGCACAAAAAAAGCTCTGGCCGGGCTGTCAGGAAGCCTATGTCGGTGTCCAGGTCCTGGCAATCGCTTGCTGCGCCACGAGGGGTGTGAGTGCCTACTTCTGGTTGAGACTCGACCTGTCACGTGAGGAGGGGCGGGGGCCGAACAGCAGCATCCGCATCACCCATGAGCCTGGTAGAAACGCAAGTGGATGGGCCCATCCCAACCTACTGAGTTGAACTTCTGGAGATGAGAGTCAGGAAACGGTTTGCCCATGGCCTGCGAAAGTTTGAGCATTGCTGGACCAGGTTCATGGCTCCTAACATTTCTGTTGACTTTCATCATCACCAAAGCCACTTATTAAGCAGTTGTCATGTGCATTAGGCCACTAATTTGAATACGACCCAATGAGGTATGTGTTATTTTGTCATCTCACGGATGGCTCAGAGAGGTTAAAAACTTGCTTAGCGTCACCCAACTTGCAAAGGCAGAGCTGGGATTTGAAGTTGGCCCCCACAAGCATGCTTGTTCTAGACTGCCGCGGCCCACTCGGGGCAGTCCTGTCTACCATAAGAATGGGTGACAGTGTCTTTGGAACATCGTTATTTCCATTTCAGAATAGGCCTGGCCAAGGTTGCTCTCTTTACAGGACGTTCTCTTGGACTGTGGCTTCCTCATGCCACTTGGATAGTCACTGTCACTCAGAGGTGGCGATTCAGCTCACCTTTCTCTCCACCAAAGGAGTTCAAAGTGCAAGTTGAGAGTGGTCGGAGAGTTGAGGAAAGACACGTGGCTTTTTGCGCATTGCCTGTCTCAGCGACATCCCCATGATCTCATTTGGTCTTCCTTACAGCACTAGGCGCGATGAATTATCACCTCTATTTTGTAGATGAAGACACGGGCTAAAGAAAGGCAAAGTTCCTTGTCCAGACTCGATGGTTAGTGAGTACCAGAGACACCATGGGAACTTATGGTTCCGCCTTAGAAGAAAGGCTTTAATGGAGAGAGTCGCCTGCGGGGGCCTCAGCATAGGGTGGGCTTTCCGAAAGAGACTTGGTGAGAAGCACATTTCAGAGAGAATGAGTCAAACTAAGGCCAGGACAAAATAATCGTTGCTAACGCACCGAGCGCTGGCCACATTCAAGGTGTCATTCTAAGCGCTATGAAGGCTGTTATCATTTGATTGAACCTTCATAACAATCCTTTGAGGCAAGTACAATTGTCATCACCATCATCTCCATTTTACAGAAGGAGAAACTGAGGCCCGGAGAGGTTAATACCATGTTGAAGTTTATATAGTTAGTGAAAGAACTCTGAATGTGAGCCCAGGGAGACCTGCTCCAGAGCCTTTGCTATGCTGCCTCTCTGTGTCTGTTACCAGGACATAGCACACGCTTTTCTATCTGGGCTGGACTCATTGGTATTTTAGAGAGAGATCATTTAGTAAGACTGGGAAGAATTACTTGGCAGCCCTAACCAGTTTTGGCCTGCAGACTGAAGGGTCATAGGTTCAATTCTCATCAAGGGCATGCACCTTGGTGTGGGCACATCCCCAGTAGGGGGTGTACAGGAGGCAGCTGGTCAATGTTTCTCTCTCATCGATGTTCCTAACTCTCTATCCCTCTCTCTTCCTCTCTGCAAAAAAAAATTAATAAAATATATTTTTTTTAAAAAGAAGAGAATTACTTTACAAAAGGCATAAATGCAAAGCCAAGGAGTTTGCCTAAATTAATTACAGACGTTATAAATGGTAATTGTAGATTTTTCTGTTTCTTAGTGACAAGAACTCTTACGTGATGTTGTGAAATTCTCAGCTTAGCAACTGAGACACAGTGTATTTTTTTTTTTTTTGAGGCTGAGAACATATCAATTCTGTTTCTACTGAGATCTTATTTGAAGGACAATACAGATATCCTTTTGGTGCAGATTCCCTGAAGATGGATTCTAAATTTTGGCACAGGGTCCTATAGAAAAAATTATATATAGAGAAATAAGGCGCAAATGGAAATGATATATGTGGCGTTTAGTGTATGATTCTTGTCGGAACACAAGAAAAATGTGGTTGAGCCAAGTTTATTAAGGTGTCTACGATAATGTTGCCTTTTGGCCATGATTGTATGTCCTCCAGGCTAATTTCTGAATCTAGACATGGCCTTTCAGGGGATAGATGAACTCATTGATGTTACTGGAAGAAGTTTCACTATAGGGATTTACCACCAAAATCAAAACAGTACCACTGGTGTAAGTGATAATTCCTTACATTTGTATAGGACTTCTAGCATTACATTTCAAGATTTGAGTATTATGTGCAAGACAGATTTGGTTAGTTCCAGAACATTTTGAACAATTTATCAATAAAGTGGATTGTCTTCTCTTTCCTGAGAAAATTTGCGTATGAAATTTAGTACTTATTCAACCATGAATAACGTTAATACACAAGGTGCGACTTAAAAAAATGTGTTTTCTCTCCCCAGATTGTTGACTATTGTGTTAGTGAGCCCTGTTCTGACGCGTGCAAGTTATGAATATAATTGGAGATGGGGAGTTGTGATAGCCTGGTCTGGCATCAAAGGTGTTTTTAACTTGCTCTTGGCTCCTGATATTTATAATCTGGCTGAACGCAAAGAGGATTCGCCAGAATTGGTAGGAAAATCATGTCCCACGATTATTCACATTTATTCATTTTGTAGCATTTGTCATTTTACCCAGTAACAAAGTGGACACTTTTTAAAAATTAGATTTGAAAAATACATTATTTTAAGTAGAAAGGAACCTGCAGAGGAAACTTGACTGATGTTGGCAATGTGAAAGGGACCAAGAGTCAAATACAGATTATGGGGTTGGAAACAGATGGACTTGGGATTGAATCCTGGCCCACCATTCACAGACTGAGGGACCTGGGGCAAGTTCCCTAAACTCGTGGAGCCGCCATTTCCAGTTGAGGATGTTTAGTAAAAGCTCAATAAATGTTATTGGGCATATAAATGTTATTGGGCATATAAATGCTATTGCTTAATAGCTGCCAGAAAGCATAAAAAAAAATACCCTACCTAGATCAGTCCAATCCCTATAACCATTAGAGTAAAACCTGAGATGTTACTTAAATATATACTAGGGGAAGAAAGATTTTTAAAATGTTAGAATTAAGAACTGAATTACATTTATGTCTGTATGGCTGATTTTTAAAAGTTAATTTAAAAAGATTTGGCTGAAGAGCGCATTATGTGTATTGACAAACAAAGCTTGGTTTCCTATCCCCCCTCTCTCAAAGCCCTTCCCCCAGGGGCTGGCCAATGGGCAGCCTGGTGGTGGCAGCATCTGGGCGGAGATCCAAAGATCCCGGTGCACCTGCTGACCGCGTAAGGGCACCTCGTCCTTTGTGGCAGTGCTGAGGTTCGCACTGCAGATCTGCAGGAATGGTCTGGGAGTTAATTTTTGGAGTTCAAACTAGCCTGTGGTTCTGACAAGACGTTGGGCCCTTCCACCCTCCAAAGGAAAAGTAATAATAACCAATATCTGAAATCCTTCAGTTTTCTTTTGTGCGAGAAATTGGCCTCCGAGCAAGTCAATGACATGTTAATTCACATTTTACTATCATTTCATAGTGTTTCCCAAATCTGTCTGATGTTAAGAATCCTTTTTGTGTCCCGAGTGGGCCCTCCCCACCCCTGACCTACAGAATAGAGTCTGCATGGCAGAAGGGGAGTTGGCATCTTTTTAAAATATATATATATTTTTTATTGATATTTTACAGAGAGGAAGAGAGAGACAGAGAGTCAGAAACATCGATGAGAGAAAATCATCAATCAGCTGCCTCTTGCACCCCCCCCCCCCCGGGGATGTGCCTGCAACCAAGGTACATGCCCTTGACCGGAATCGAACCTGGGACCTTTCAGTCCGCAGGCCTCTATCCACTGAGCCAAACCGGTTTCGGCAGGAGTTGGTATCTTTAATCAGCACGCCAGGCGCTCTGTCATTACCAGTCAAGCATGGGAAATGCTCCCTGAAGGACACAGTGCTATTAACTCCATTTCCCAGTGAAGGACACTGAGGCTCAGAGTGCTTACCGGGCCCCCGAGTACCTGGGAAAAAATAGCAGAGCCAAGAACTCCCCGTGTGGCTGGGCTTCTGCTTCTGCACGGCCCCTCTCCAGCCCCCAGCCTGCACAGCCTCCTGTCCAGGTTCAGGAAATGCTGGTGGTGGGCACACGGCCCTGTCCCACCTGTGGTCCCCCCCCACTGCCTGCTGTTGCTGGGGTCTCCCCAGCCCGTGCTGTGCTGGCTCCGTGGCTGCTGCCTTTCAAGGTTCTTCTCTCGCCCAGAAACTACGAAGAAATCTTTCTTTTCTCCTTCAGACTGAAAACTGATTTCTGCCCTAGTATATTGTACTCATGCAGTGCTCACAAAACAATCTTTTTGCCTCAATTTGCTTATCAGAGGCAGGATTAAAAAATGTGAACTAAGCCGAAACCGGTTTGGCTCAGTGGATAGAGCGTCGGCCTGCGGCCTGAAAGGTCCCAGGTTCGATTCCAGTCAAGGGCATGTACATTGGTTGCGGGCACATCCCCAGTAGGGGATGTGCAGGAGACAGCTGATCGATGATTCTCTCTCATCGATGTTTCTAAATCTCTATCCCTCTCTCTTCCTCTCTGTAAAAATATTAATAAAATACATTTTTTTTAAAAAAATGTGAATTAAGATAGAATTTTGTTGGTGGTTAACTGAACAATGTTTCCCTTTGGATAACTTATTAATGTTTTGGCTCTAACTATTTGTGTGTTTTGTTTGTTTTTTAGTTTATATTTTATGTAGTAGTACTATCACTAATGACTATGGGAATAAATTCATACATGATGATTCGTTTAGCCAGGACATTAGGTAATGTATATCTATATTTCATTAACTAATTGGGGGAAATAATGTAAACAGATTATTGTTGGGGATTGTAGGGACAGATTTTTGTTGTTGTTGATCCTCACCCGAGGATAATTTTCCATTGAGTTTTTAGAGAGAGTGGAAGGGAGGGTGAGAGACTGAGAGGGAGAAACATTGATGTGAGTGGTTGCCTCCTGCATGTGCCCCCACCAGGGCTGGGAATTAAGCCTATTACTGAGGTACCTACCCTTGACTGGAGGAATCGAACCCAGGATGCTTTAGTCTTGGGTCTGATGTTCTATCCACTGAGTCAAACTGGGTAGTGTTTATAATACCAATTTCCCTTGATAAACCAAGGTAGTAATCATATGGTTTCTTAGAAAGCATTGTGACCAGTGATAGAGGCCATCTTCAACATGTTCATTCATTCCAACGCATTGCTCCGCCGTCCCCACCCAAACTCATGTTTCCCCAGAGCAACACTCCCAGATGGGGCCGTGGCGCCATCACACGGGGAGGATGTAATTAGGCACAAGAATAAATTCTTCCAGTGTGGTCTCAGCCAGGGGTATTTTATTATATATATATAATTGATATTTTACAGAGAGGAAGGGAGAGAGATAGAGAGCTAGAAACGTCGATGAGAGAGAAACATTGACCAGCCGCCTCCTGCACACCCCCCCACCGGGGATGTGCCCGCAACCAATGTACATGCCCTTGACCGGAATTGAACCCAGGACATTTCAGTCCGCAGACCGACGCTCTACCACTGAGCCAAACCGGTTTCGGCCAGGGGTATTTTAAATCCAAAGCTATAGTCAAACACATCTTTGTTGGGACCATAGGGGACCACAGAGAACCGACGAGGATATGCCTCCAGGCCTTTTTGAATCCCCAGAATTTCAAACACGACCATTGGACACAGTGCCCACAGAGAAGGCATCAAGTTAAACAGAAACATTGTGAGATCACTTATGAGGCATTTCACATACAATTAGGAAGAAAGAATTGTTTTACTGAGATGGACCTTCGAGCAAGAGGAAATAAGCTAAGCTCGCTAATTACATTCATGGTTTTGGTAAGTGAGCCTCATACCTATAACTTCACATTCTTACCTCAAGCAAATACAAGCCGCTACAAGTTTTGGACATGTGGATTTGCTGGCCAAGGAAACAGAGATGTCAAATTTGAGAGATATCGATTGCAGTGGCCTTTAAACATTATTATGTATAAGAATCAATTGGGCCCTAACTGGCTCAGTGGATAGAGCGTCAGCCTGCGGACTCAAGGGTCCCAGGATCAATTCTGGTCCAGGGCATGTACCTTGGCTGTGGGCACATCCCCAGTAGGGAGTGTGCAGGAGGCAGCTGATCAATGTTTTTCTCTCATTGATGTTTCTAACTCTCAATCCCTCTCCCTTCATCTCTGTAAAAAATCAATAAAATCTATTTTTTTTAAAAAAAGAATCAGTTGGAAAACTTCTTAAAAATGCAAATTGCCAGGCCAGTCAGCTTCTGCTGGCATGGAATGGAGCCCGGGAACTTGCATAGTTTAAGCAGCCCTTCCCCCTATAGAAGACACATGGAGTTCTCCACACTTTGAGAAATATCCAGTGGTGCTTTGAAATAGCGAGTCAGGTCTATAGCTACAGGAAATGAAAGGAAACTAATAAAACATTCTTTAGCATTTGAGTCAGATAAAGGTAAGCTATACAGCCAACAGGAAACAAATGGTTGGGTGATTTTCTGGAAAGCTCTGGACAAAACGTTGTCTTTGCCCTAAGCTAGTGTTTCCCAAACTTTTGACATATGTGTACCCCTTCTATAATTCTCGTAACGCTGAGTACCCCTTGTCAAAAAAAAAAAGGATGTATTTTAATAACAATCAAACTATATTTATTTTTTCCTTTTTTTGGTTCATACACAAAATAATAATAAACGAAAAATAAAATTATTCATAATAAAATGTTATATTAATAATATAATAAAAGTTATATTATAAGTAACATTTATTTGCACACCGGACCATCTCACACCTCACAAGACTGTCTTGACTTGACTCACGAGAACGTAGAATTAGGCGCAGCTAAGCACGGTGCAGTGCATTCTCTAACGCTCTTGCTTCCTCTGTTACAGGTTTGTGTATTATTTCTCTCCCAAGGCAGATGGCCATGCAAAACGCCATCAACCACATCCAGGAGATAATACAGAACACAATAACTTTATTTAAAACGGAGAAAATTTTGACAAATGTTAACTGGACCTTAGTAGAAGAAAAAACGAAGATTAAATACAGAATTTCTGTGAGTTGATGCCTGGCTTCTTTCCCTTCCTGGGTCCGCCTCTCTTGCTTTTAGTTGATTATGAAAAACTTAATTCTGCTAATAAAATGTCAGAAAGCTTGGGAGGGGGTATGTTTGCTAGCTTTGCTATCTCGGTGAAAAGACTTCTTTGAATTTTGCCTTGGCGATCTAAACCCATTTGGCAAATCTGGGAGAATTAGTGTTTTCACCAATTGGCTGATTGAATGAATAATCATGAATGGACTTTCAAGCTGATATTTCCAACCAGTCCAGGAACTAAGAGATCTCTCTCCAGATTCATATTATAATAAGCAAAAGATCAGTCAAGCATAGACCACGTGGGGGAAGAATTTCACTTCTAAATCTCCCCAAATAAATAGTTAATTTGCCACAATATGTAGGAGGTTATCCACATGTACATGGTCCTTCCTTTGAGCAATTCCAAATGAATATTGAAATCTCCAAGTGACTAATCATTCTCACTTATTTTTAACTTTATCTATACACAGTCTAAAGCTATGCAGTTTTACCACACTTCAACCGGTGAGAAAGAGCAGGAGTCCCCAACTGATGAAGTTTTAATAGAAGAAGCCAGATTGCACGTGGCCATCATACAAATGGTTGGTATTGTTCACATAATCTGCTTTTAAGTTTGTTCTTATTCTTGCAATGCTTTTATTTTTATTTTTTTATTAAATATATATTTTATTGGTTTTTTTCACAGAGAGGAAGGGAGAGGGACAGAGAGTTAGAAACACTGATGAGAGAGAAACATCGACCAGCTGCCTCCTGCTCACCCCCCCACTGGGGATGTGCCCACAACCAAGGTACATGCCCTTGACCGGAATCAAACCTGGGACCCTTGAGTCCGCAGGCCGACGCTCTATCCACTGAGCCAAACTGGTTTCGGCATTCTTGCAATGCTTTTAATTCTTCCTTATGGTTTACAGGTGACTTAGAAAAAACATTTTTTTCATCATTTGATAGTCTATTGGTTATTAAATTTATGCATATTATTATGAATAATTTTATTTTTCGTTTATTATTATTTTGTGTATTAACCAAAAAAGGAAAAAATAAATATAGTTTGATTGTTATTAAAATACATAAAGCTAAAAATAAAAATTAAAAATCTCTTTAGGCTTTAAAGTTCAAGTAACAAGTCTCATTCTGTTTTTAAGTCTAGTGGATTTTAAAAAAAAAATATATATATATATTTTATTGATATTTTACAGAGAGGAAGAGAGAGAGAGATAGAGAGCTAGAAATGTTGATGAGAGAGAAATATTGACCAGCTGCATCTTGCACATCCCCTACCGGAGATGTGCCCACAACCAATGTACATGCCCTTGACCGGAATCGAACCCGGGACCTTTCAGTCGGCAGACCAACACTCTACCGCTGAGCCAAACCGGTTTTGGCAGTCTAGTGGATTTTTATAGTTCACTTTTTGGGGGTCTGAATGATGCATGACTTCATTTACATATTTAGTGAAGTAAATATGAGTTCCTTTTATAGAAAATTATCTCAAGTAATCATTTAATTTTTATAAATCTAATAAGTTAAAATAAATATAGTGAATCAAAAATTCTCTTATAATATTTCTAACTTAATATTTCAATGTTCTACTATAAATATAGGAAGATTACTAGGTAAAGTCAAGTTAAATCAACTTATCAAATTGCACATTTTAACTTGGGGCTACATCCTAAATAAGACAAATGTTACTCAATATACAAGTATTTAAAATACTCATTATTTACAGAGTCCTTTTTTACTTAAAAAAATATTTTTATTGATTTTTCACAGAGAGGAAGGGAGAGGGATAGAGAGCTAGAAACATCAATGAGAGAGATACATCAACCAGCTGCCTCCTGCACAACCCCCATCGGGGATGTACCCGCAGCCAATGTACATGCCCTTGACCGGAATCGAACCTGGGAGAACATATTTGCAAATGATATCACTGATAAAGGTTTGATCTACAGACAGCTTATACAACTCAATAAAAGGAAAATAAATGAGCCAATTAAAAAATGGGAAATGGACCTAAACAGAATCCTTTCAAAAGAAGACAGAAGGAAGGCCAAGAGTTATATGAAAACATGCTCAAAGTTACTAATTATCTGAGAGATGCAAATCAAAACAATAATGCGATACCATCTCACACCTGTCAGAATGGCCAACATCAACAAAACAACAAACAAATGTTGGCGAGGTTGCGGAGAAAAAGGAACCCTTGTGTACTGCTGGTGGGATTGCAGGTTGGTGCAACCACTGTGGAGAACAGTATGGAGCTTCCTCAAAAAACTGAAAATGGAACTCCCATTTGACCCAGTAATCCCACTCCTAGGAATATATCCCAAGAAACTGGAAACACCAATCAGAAAGGATATATGCACCCCTATCTTCATAGCAGCACAATTTACAATAGCTAGGATTTGGAAACAGCCTAGGTGCTCATCAGCAGATGAATGGATCAGAAAACTATGGTACATCTACCCAATGGAATACTATGCTGCCACAAAAAGGAAGGAATTCTCATCATTTGTAGCAACCTGGATGGAACTGGAGAGCATCATGCTGAGTGAAATAAGCCAGTCAATGAAAGAGAAACACCACATGACCTCACTCATTTATGGATATTAAAGAACATTATAAACTAATGAACAGAAAGATAGATATAGAGACAGTAAAACAACAAGCAGACTGTCAAATGACAGCGGGGGGTGGGGTGGGTAGGGAGATCTGGGGGAGATAAGAGATCAACCGAAGGACTGGTATGCATGCATATAAGTACAACCAATGGACACAAAACTCTGGGGAGGGAGGGCATGTATGGGAGGGGGGGCAATGGTAAGCTATGTACACATATAATACCTTAATAAATTAAAAAAAAACAAAAAAATATATTTTTATTGATTTTTCACAGAGAGGAAGGGAGAGAGATAGAGAGCTAGAAACATCGATGAGAGAGATACATCAAACAGCTGCCTCCTGCACACCCCCAACCGGGGATGTGCCTGCAACCAAGGTACATGCCCTTGACCGGAATCAAACCTGGGACCTTTCAGTCTGCAGACCAACGCTCTACCACTGAGCCAAATTGGTTTCGGCCCTTTTTTACTTTTATTTTAAAATGTATTATTATGAAAAATATCTAACATATACAAAAGTAGGTATGACAGTGTCATGAACCCCCATGTACCCATCTTTAAAAACCCATCCACACAAGACCAACCTTACCCTATTCCCACCTTCATTCACTCCCCCACCTTCCTTAGTATTTTGATATCATATAATTTCATCTGTAAATATTTTAGTATGTATCTCTAAAATTTAAAATATTTTTTAAAAGTATAGTAAAAAATAATATATTGACCCCAAATTAGTAATATCTTAATAGCATCAAATATCAAATCAATGATCAAATTTCCAATGGTCTGATAAATGTGACCAATGTGTATTTTTAGTTTATATTTTTAAGTCGGATTCCAATAAAGTTCACACATTTTAGGTAATGGGTATGCCCTTCTCTTACCCAGTGACTTCTCCCATTGAATTTTGGCAGCTCTTGTCACTTGTTTCAACTAATAAAATGTGGGGAAAAATGATTTGGGAAATGTTCTAAAGCCTAGGCCTTGGGAATATTTACAGTTTCTACAATGAATACAATAATGCACAACGCGTAGAAGCAATGTGTACATTTATAAGGCCAGGGGACATGATCAGCATATGAGGAAGTTTAGTGAGGAAGGAAGTAGTCCCAGGAGGTCAATTTAACCTCTAAGTTTAAAATATCCATGGCAACTAAAAGGTAGGACTTTTCTCTTGACATGTTTTGGGGGTGAAGAGTGATATAAGAATACAGTCTAGTATATCTATATTTTAGGTAAGCCTCAGGGTAGTCACAAAGAACAAATGAGCACAAAAGAGAAAGGAATGGAAGAAAACCACTACAAAAATTAAAAACACCAAGGGAGACAGCTTGAGAAGACAGAAGGGCCGGGCCAGGAGGCTCAGTTGGCTGGAGTGTCCTCTGAAAACCAAAAGGGCTGCAGGTTTGATTCCCGGGAGGGGCACATCCTACACTGCAGGTTCAGTTCCTGGTCAGAGCACATACAGGAGGCAGCCAACTGATGTTTTCTCTCTCTCCCTAAACTTAATAAGTATGCCCTTGGTAAGGATTATGAAAAAGAAAAAAAGATGAGATAAATTTTATAATTATCTATCAATAATAACCTTACATGTAAAAGGCAGAGTGGCTGAATGGATTTAAAAACAAAACAAAACAAAACAAAACAAAACAAAAAATAAGATCCAACTATGTGCTGCTTTTAAGAGACTCTTTTAAAAAAAAATATTTTATTGATATTTTACAGAGAGGAAGGGAGAGGGACAGAGAGCTAGAAATGTCGATGAGAGAGAAACATCGACCAGCCGCCTCCTGCACAACCCCCACTGGGGATGTGCCCGCAACCAGTGCACATGCCCTTGACTGGAATCGAACCCGGGACCCCTCAGTCCGCAGACCGACGCTCCACCACTGAGCCAAACCAGCCTCGGCTTAAGAGACTCTTTAAGCTTTAAATGCACAGGCTGAAAGTGAAGGACTGGGAAAAGGTAATTCATGTAATGGTAACCAAAAGGGAGCCGGAGTGGCTATACATACATCAGACTGTAAGTCAAAACTGGTCACAGAGAAAAAGAAGGTCACCATCATGGGAAGATGTTGGTCAAAGCGGAAACTTCCCATTGTAAAATAAGTAAGTTCTGGGTAGCCTAATGTACAGTATAGTGACTACAGTTAAAAAATACTGCATCGCTGAAACCGGTTTGGTTCAGTGGATGGAGCATCGGCCTTTGGACTGAAGGGTCCCAGGTTAGATTCCAGTCAAGGGTATGTACCTTGGTTGTGGGCACTTTCCCAGTAGGGGGTTTGCAGGAGGCAGATGATAGATGTTTCTCTCTCTCTCTCTCTCTCTCTCTCTCTCTCTCTCTCTCTCTCTCTCTCTTCTTCTCTGTAAAAAGTCAATTAAAATATATTTTAAAAAATACTGCATCATATACTTGAAAGGTGCCAAGAGAGTGGATCTTAAATAATCTCACCACACACAAAAAGTTGTAATTAAGTGAGGTGATAAATGTGTTCTAATCTTATTGTGGTAATTAGCTTATAATATATATATATATATATATATATATATATATATATATATATATATATATGTGTGTGTGTGTGTGTGTTTCAAATAATCATGTACATTTAAAACTTACATAATAGGCCAAAACCGGTTTGGCTCAATGGATAGAGCATTGGCCTGGGGACTGAAAGGTCCTGGGTTCGATTCCGGTCAAGGGCACGTACCTTGGTTGCGGGCACATCCCAGTAGGAGGTGTGCAAGAGGCAGCTGATCGATGATTCTCTCTTATCGATGTTTCTAACTCTCTATCCCTCTCTCTTCCTCTCTGTAAGAAATCAATAAAATATATTTTTTAAAAAAACCTTACATAATAGTATTTGTCAATTATATCTCAATAAGCCTGGGGGGAGGAAGTTTTTAAAAAAGGACAGTTTACTTTTATCTATTAGTAGTTCTTTGTGGGGTAGTTGCCCTTTGAATACATAATTTGTATCATCTCTGCTGCTGTAGAAAGATGATGCCACTGATCCTGTTTGTATTACTAAAGCAAACTCTTTGAATAGTACAAGTGTTAAGTTTCCTGAAGCTAGGAACCTTTGTATCTTTTCAAACATCCAGAACAGTACTTTGCAAAAAAGGAGTCTTCAGTAAATACTTAAATTGAATAAAAAATATTTCCTGTTATTGCATTTTTTGGTAAAAAAAAATACTTTCACTGAAACGAATTCAATAATAATAGTGAGGGCTATATAAAGATTAAGCAAAATTCACTGCACTTACGTTGTGGTCCTTTGTAATTTTTACTTAAAATTGTATGTTTAGAGTAGCTTTGAAAAACAATGTCAGGATGGAATCCTTGATACAGAGGCAGCCCGAATATTAATTGGTGCAACCAAAAGCTATTGTCCCATCCAAGGAAAGTAAGTATAGTTTTTATTTAACTGATATTTCTAAAATTGAATGGATTTGTGATAAG
This sequence comes from Vespertilio murinus, assembly GCA_963924515.1. Classification (NCBI taxonomy): domain Eukaryota; kingdom Metazoa; phylum Chordata; class Mammalia; order Chiroptera; family Vespertilionidae; genus Vespertilio; species Vespertilio murinus. The sequence goes on along the minus strand of OZ004719.1, from coordinate 17,037,127 downwards.
GAATGAATGAACTGAGAGTTAAATGTCCTGATTGATCAATCTAATTATCTCATCCATCTACCTGTCCATCCATCCATCCATGCATCCATCCATGCATCCATTTCCTATTTGAGCTGTTCACAGTTCCCTCCCTGAATATTGGTGACATTAGGAGATTTGGAAGGAAGATCTGACTACAATGTAATTAAGTTACAGACTCGGAGAGTCACGAAAGAGCACCCAGACAGTTTCAATGACTATTATAATTGTTTTGTCTTTATATCAAACTCACTAAATTGCTGGCCAGGAGAGGTAGGGAAACCTGGAGCCTGCTATTTGACACTCCATGAGTTGGAGCAGACTCTGGAGGAACTGACCCAGCTGGTAGATGCAATGAAACCTGGTGGGTGAGGCTCAGAATCTCAGAGATCCATTGATACCTGGCCACAGTACTGGCAAACAGGAGCTAATGGAAGGTTCCAGACATAGCTGCAGGGCAACAATGATAGGGGATCCCATCTGGGAGATCTGGAATCAGTTCCTAGATAAAGTTTGGGAAAGTCAGGGCCTGCAGGACCTGGAGAGGTTTGGGCTAGCAAGGCATGACAAAGGGAAGCTTGATTCCGAACCCCAAAGAATGGGTCTGGAGAAGTCTTCGTTATGTTGCACTCAGGTCGGGAATGGTTCCAGGCACAGACACAGACACAGAGGGAGTCTGATGCTAAGTATGTTCCTGTCCCATGACCATGAGTGGTCAGTGGATGGACACAGAGGCTCAGCCCTCAGCATGCTTAATAAACCCACATTACAAGGAGTATAACTTTTCCTTTTAGATTACCCCAAGGTAGTGGTCGGCAAACTCATTAGTCAACAGAGCAGCAAACCGCGGCTCGTGAGCTGCATGTGGCTCGAGAGCTGCAGTTTGCTGACCACTGCCCCAAGGACAGCTAATGCTTACTCTTTCTTTTAACATATGCATACGTTTCTCTCTTAGATTCATGAGTATTTATGATGTTTCAACTTACGTAAAAGCTAGAAGTTGGCTTATAAAGTTTAAAAGAATTTTAACTCTCTTGGAATATCATAAAGACACGATCCTTTTTATTCCATATGGGTAAGTATTGTGAACCGTTCATCGGAATATACTTGACAATCTGACCTTTTACATCATCGGAATGCATTACTTTGGTTTTCCTTATTTAAAAAACACACTGACATCATGGTCAACTGCTACTGGCTGAGTGGCGACCAAGCAGATTGCTTGCTTGCCTTTTGCCATTGTGTTTCAGCAGATCCTGACTTCTCCGGGGGAGGAGGGCAGGAAGAAACAGAGGGTCAGGTATGGCTGCTTCAAGTTTTATTTGCTATGTCTTAGAGTCATACTTCATACCGAGTTTGCTCACATTTTCTTCTGGTATTTTCCTGGGCTTAACACCAAGCTGGGGTGAGAAATATCAGACATATGGAATAAAGCTCTCTACTTAATTCCATCTGTGCCGTAGAGGGGCTCTCTTGAGGTCTGTAATTAGGAAAAACCCCACATACCACTAACCTTACCTATAACCAACTTTCCAAAGTGTCACAAGATACAGATTTTACTTAACTTGGGTAGACTCTTACATAAGCTGTGAACTGGTAGATTTGTCAGAGCAGGAAAACAAGGTTTTTCTACTAATAGACTATGTCAAAACAATAGTGTCAACTATGTCAGTTACTGAGAACACTGACACTACTAAATTTTGTTTGTTTGTTAATCTCACCTGAGGATATTTTTTTCTCATTGATTTTTTTTTTTTAGAGTGTGTGTGTGGGGGGGGGCAGAGGGGGAGGGGAGACTGGTTGTCTCCCAAAAGCTGGAAACAAACCTGCAACCCAGGCACGTGCCCTTGGCGGGGAACTGAGCCTGTGACCCTGAAGTGCACAGGCTGACGCTCTACCACTGAACCATACCGGCCTGGGTGGGTGACACTACTAAATTTTAAGTGGATAACATACCTTTCATAACAAATTTGGACAATTTTTTTTTATTTATTAAGTTTAAAGAGAAATATAAAAAATTAAAACCCTAAAGTCTTGACATATACACAATCTCTTTTTGTTAGGCTCCACTTTAGATGGTCTGAAATTTTTTTTTTAAATATGTAATGTTAATTATTAAATAGAATATTTTTCCTGTTCTTAATATATATATTAGAGACCTGGTGTACAATATTCAGGCACTTGGTGTGTGGGGGGGTCCCCTCAACCCGGCCTGCACCCTCTCCCAGTCCAGGAGCCCTCAGGGGGTGTCCCTTAGGAGCAGACCTAAGATATCCTTAGCACTGCCATGGAGGTGGGAGAAGCTCCTGCCACCACCGTGAACCCGGCTTGCAGCTGAGCGGGGCTCCCCCTGTGAGAGCACACTGACCACTAGGGGGCAGCTCCTGTGTTGAGCCTCTGGTGGTCAGTGCACATCATAGTGACTGACTGTTCCGTAGTTGGGTCGATTTGCATATTAGCCTTTTATTATATAGAATATTTATTGATTTCAGAGAGGAAGGGAGAAGGAGAGAGAGATAAACACATTGATGATGAGAGAGAATCATTGATCAGCCACCCCTTGCAAGCCCCACACTTGGATATTGAGCCTGCAACCTGGGCACGTGCCCCGATAGGGAATCAAACCATGACCTCCTGGTTCATAGGCCAACACTCAACCACCGAGTCACCTCAACTGGACCCTGTCCTTAATTTTAAACAATGCTACTTTCTTCTCTAATTTTGTTTCTTGTTTTCAATGTATAAATCTTTGCACTGTTTCCTATGTACATTCACCTTGATTTTATTATTTTTTTTTTTTTAAATTTTATTTTATTAAGGTATTTTCTGTGTACATAGTTTACCATTGCCCCCCCTCACCACCCATTTATGCCCTCCCTCCCCAGAGTTTTGTGTTCATTGGTTGTACTTATGTTCATGGATACCAGTCCCTCGGTTGTTCTCCTGTCTCCCCCCAGGTCTCCTTCCCCTCCCCCCTGTCATTTGACAATCTGCTTGTTTTATGGTGACCATCTCAGGCTCATATGAATAGAGTCCGCTCCTCTTCTGGTTTTCACCGCCCCTTCCCCTGGGACCCACTGCTTCCCTTAGGACACTCGGCTCACCCGGGGCACTCGACCCCATGGGACACACGGCTCACCCGGGACACCCTTCCCCCTTCCCCTTTGGGGGGTACGGCTTACCTGGGGCACATGGCCATTCACCTTGATTTTAAAAAGTACTTTCTATGACTGAGATAGATTAACAAGAGCTAAAGTTTTATTTCTCCACTATGATTTTTATATATAGAAAGTATGTTTTAGATTTTTGCTTATCTATTATTTTATATTACTTATAGTTTCTTCAAATTACTGTTCATGATTTGTTTAAATAAATGTTGAACTTTACATCTTGTTATACTTTGAAAGTGATCTAACATTTTACTTTTACATCTCTCTTTTTTTCAGGAATAATAAATTTGTGTTATTTATATATCACATAGTATTTTCAGAAGAATTTGACTATGCAGGACATATTATATCAATAATTTACATTTATCCTATGATAGTTCATTTATGTGGAGTGGCAAGAAAGTTAAATGAGATGTCTCTGATATTAGTAAACTACTATTTTGTATTTTTATATGTATTACAGTCAGCATTGAAGGTACTGCTTTAAATAGAAATATATCCTATTAAAAGAACAATCCAGATATTGTGAATTTACTTTGGAAATAACTTGATACTAGAAGTCACTTGCTCTAACAGTAGACAGAATCCTAGAATTTTAGTAATCTTTTTTAATTTTCTGGTTTAATAATGAAATCAGTATAATAGCCACAGTGTTGGATAGCAAATATGGCAACTATCATAAAGTGAACAGACTCTCAAAGGTCAAGTGCCAAGAATCAAAAGTTCAAACAGGATGTTCCCCTCAATTTTTCTCTGTAATGATGCAAAAAATAAATTAGTAAATACAAACTGGTTTGCTAGGTCCTCATCAGGAGAACTATGTTTTACTTCAAAAGATAAGATTGTTTTCATACTTTATTATCAATAGCATCACAATGAACCTGTTTATTGATATTTTTCATGGTTTGTTCTGGGCACTTCAGATTAATTAGAGAATTCTATAGTTTGAATTAAATTGTGATTTTTTAATGTTGAAAATTAAAAATAATTTTTTTGGAATTCAAAACGAATAACTTAAAACCCAACTTTTGGAATATAACTCATTTGTTGAGAATGTAACTTAATTTTTAAGACTCCCTCCTACCCCTACATACATCATTGCATAGGTACTATGAAATGACCTATGTTCTATTTGTTTTCTTAACAGATAATAATTATGAAAAGGAAATATTTTCATCAATATTGGAATACTCTGGAATTTTTTATCCTGCTCACTGGAATTATTGATATGTTTTGTTTATACTTTGTCAAATTGAGATCGGAAAACGTGGTTCTTATTCAGTTTACAATAGTATTTGGGTATATAAGAATAATTAGATTTATTCCTCTGATCAAGGTAAATCTTCACATTTTAAAATTTTGGGTCTTTTTTCTCTATACCTTTTGTTAAATGTGTTCAGAAACCTCACTGATTTATTTACATATACATATTTTTATTGATTTCAGAGAGGAAGTGAGAGGGAGAGATAGAAACATCAGTGATAAAAGAGAGGATCATTGCACGCCCCCTACTGGGGATTGAGCCCAAAACCCAGTCATGTGTCTTGACTGGGAATCAAGCCAAGACCTCCTGGTTCACAGGGCGATACTCAACCACTGAGCGACACGGGCCAGGCAGAAACCTCACTGTTTTGAAATAAATGAGGGAAGGAGCTGTCTCTTCCCCTGGAACACTCTATGGGTATCTGACTGGTTCACAGTTTCACTTCCTTCAAGTCACTGCTCAAATCTCTCCTTACCCAGGTCTTCCCTGGCCCCCTACATAAAATGGCAACCGTGCCCCACCCCCTCCCTGTACTTACAGCTCCCATCCCATCTTCCTGATCCCTCTCTACCTGCTTAAGTTTATTTTGCCCTCACAACATTATCACCTTTTCCTGTATGTTCAATGTACTCTCTGCTAGGTAGCAGTCTTTGTTTTTGTCATTGATAAAACCTTACAGTTCTTGAACGAAGCCTAGCATATGCATAGAGTAAGTACTGAATAAAGGTTTGTGGAGCATGCTTTTCCTTGTCACATTTTCAGGTTTTCCCCCACTCCGTTATTGCAGATATTAATCCCCCCGCTGATCAACATCGCGGATGTGCAGATCAAGAGACGCCTCAGCTTGATGTATAGTATCACCAAAGGCTATGTCAAAAGTCAAGAGGATGCCAAATTCTTGATAAAACAGATTTCTGGACGAGAATCAATATATCAGGTCAGAGACTAGCACTGGTCCTATGGGGGAGGGTGGGGTGGGGGGGGGGGAGAGACACACACACGCCCAAACCCAAACAACGAAACCTAACTGCTTATGTGTTCAAGAATCCAGCCAGTGGCCACTCACCGTTGGAGAAGTCACACTGTGTCCAGGCTTTCACGATTATATATGCTCTTTGTAGGCAGAACTGGTTCCGACACGCTCTTGTCGGGGTCGTCCTGCAGCCATCTTACAGTTGGAGGCAAAAGGAAGCTTGGTTGGTGTGAGGGGGGTTGGACCACAGAATGTGGCTGCCCAGTAGTTTGACAATCTTCCCGATATTGATTTGATGTTATCAGGAGAGGATAAAAACCTAATAAACATTGTACATCTTACTCTTAGATTCAAAACGAGGGATTTATTACATGTGTTTTTCTAAAACGAACACAATAACAGCCTATTCTCAAGATTGACACTGATTAAACTCGAGACAACGAACAGCTGTGCTCCGTAACCAGCACCACGGCAGCATTGCGAGGGGGCAGAATTTCAGTCACCTGTGCCTGGCGGTCTGAGGAAACGTCAGTTGTTTGGTCACAGGGGTTTGGGGGTGGCCAGGTGCAAGCTCCAGAAAGACTCACAGCCAGGGAGTAGTCCCATGAAGAGTGCTGGCTGGGCCATTTGACAAACACCTATTGTATGACTGAACAGAGCGCGGTGACCCCGGAGTGGAGCTGTGTCGGGAATTATCAGCAGGAAGCATGCACCAACTGACAGCATATTCTTCTCATTATTCCACTGTTTTTTGTGCTCCCCATAGACTGGCTCCCCAAATAACTGCTCAGTGGACTCTCTCCCCTAGTGAGGGTCTATCTCTGAGAATTCTCCTGGGTGCGTGTACGGTGCACAATAGTCTTTTCTGAGAAATATTAGTTAGGCAAGCGCGACATTCATTGTAACATGAGTGTGAGCGAGGGGGAAGGCAGCAGAATCGCACAGAGGGCAGAACTGAGCCAGATATCTCCCCCAAACCATAAGCCGAGTGAGATTTTGACTACTGTACTTCCCCGCTCAGATTTTAAAGTTAGAAATGCAGTTGGTATAATAAGAAATGTTTTTTTTCCCTAACTTCTTACAGAAATTATATGAGATTTTAGAAACCAACAAACGAGATGCTGTCAAAGAACTAGGTAGGTCATTGGAGTATCTGATTTCTCGGGTGTGTTACGTGCCATTGAGTTGGCTTCAACTCCTGGTGACCCTACGAATGAGTGATGTCCATAATGTCCCATCCTCAGCAGCCCTGCTTACCTCCTGTAGATTCATGCCTACAGTTTCTTTTATGGAGTCAATCTTCCTCCTTTCCTGCTGCCTTCTGTTTTTCCCAGCACTATTGTCTTTTCCAAAGAACCCTGCCTTCTCATGATGTGCCCAGAGTAGGACAGCTTCAGTTCTGTCATTTTTGCCTCCAGCAATGTTTCCGGCTTAATTTGCTCTAGGGCCCATCATCCCATAATTTAACTAAATGAAGACAAAGTCATGTTTTCATTCAGTTCTGCAATCACCCATTTACTCATCCATCCAACACCACTTATTGAATACATGTAGATTCCTGCAATAATAGGCCTTCCTTCCCCTGGCTGAGTTTCCCCCGGGGCACCCAGGACCCAGGCCTTTGCTCTGGCCAGAGCCTTCAGTCTTTGCTTCAGCTAGAGCGCCGCTCCTATAGCTCCCTCCGCCTCCCACCCTCCCCCTCATAGCAGGCATCTCCCTCTGCCTGGCTGCTCCTCATCTTCATGCATGCTAATCAAAGGCCTGGAGCAGCTGGGGGGTTGGAGCCACCTCCATCTTTGTTGGGTTAATTTGCATACTCACTCCTGATTGATGTTGCAAAGTGACGGTCCATTTGAATATTTCTCTTTTATTAGTGTAGATGAGTCATTGTGTTTATTGCATTGTTTGCTCACTGAGAGGTTTATTCGAATCAGGACTCATAGAGCACGAGGGTCGTGATGTGGTCATCGCTTTGAAGACCAGGCAGGCAATCCAGACTGTGATTGCCAAGTCTCTGAAACACCTTTCCTTCCTTTGCTCCAGAGGCATTATCGATAAGCACGAGGGCATCGAGATGAATAAGGTAACAAAGCAATTTTTATATTGCTTGATTCCATTAGTCTGACACTCAACCTGTACTGTAACTTCATTTACTTAATTGTTTTCAGTCCTCACCAAAGGATATTTTCCCATTGATTTTTAGAGAGAGTGGAAGGGCTACGGTAGAGTATTCTTCAAATTACACCTCTACACTGTGCTTTATATTTTTTTCATTTACCACTTTGAAGGCTGTATAAGATTCAATTGAGTGCTTGATACCCATAAATAAATGCTAACCCTTATGAGGAGACAGACTTATTTTTTCCTGTCAATTTGTTTAGAAAGGTAATGGGTAAACAATCATTCCACAGTTACTAATTGAATGCCTGCTACTTGTCAAATTGTCAGCCAAAGAGATATAATCTTCAATCCTAGGTCGTAAGGAGGTAGGTGATTTTAACTAAATATATACTGGATACTTACTATATGTGAAGGACTCTTGAGGAGATGGGGATAATTAAGGGATACAAAACTCTGTCTCCTAAGGTCAATGGACTCCTCCTCATTCTTTCACTGAGTCACTTGTTAATCCAATCAACAAAAAGTGACGTAATATGGAGGGCGAAACAGATAAGTACAACTACGGTGCAATGAGTTCCATAAGGGAGACCTGTAGATGCCTTGGGAATCAGACAGGTAAATGGTTATCTCTTAGCTGGGGGGGGGGGGGGAGCCAGAGAGGACTTCTCAGGGCCCACAGAACTGGAGTGTCTTCCCATATTAGAAGGGTTTAGAGAAGCAAATCATACACATGAAAATAATGGAGAGAACTTGGCATTAAATTATACAGTAATCAACCTTGAAGTTTAGATAATTTAAGATTAAGGCAGGGTAGAATATAAATGTTAACTGGATTACAAAGATGATAAATCGAGTATGAGATAATATGTCAGTGAAAATAATAATGAGGGGAGAATAGGGACAAAAAAGTTAGAGGACAATTTAAATAAGGCGAGAGAAGCTCTGAGTCAAAAATCAAGGTTAAATTTGCATAACAGTTGTTTGTTTAGATTTCCTCATTTTTTTTCTTTTAAAAATATATTTTATTGATTTATTACAGAGAGGAAGGTAGAAGGATAGAGAGTTAGAAACATCTATCAGCTGCCTCCTGCACATCCCCTACTGGGGACGTGCCCGAAACCAAGGTACATGCTTTTGACCGGAATCGAACATGGTACCCTTTTCAGTCCACAGGCCGATGCTCTATACACTGAGCCAAACCGGTTTCAGCAGATTTCCTCAGTTTTAACCTAATGTATTTTTTCTGTTATAGGATCTGATCACCCTTGTTCTGTTTGTTTGTTTTTAGGTACTTCTTTCAAAAATAAAAGCACTGAATAACTTTCCAATGGCAATCCCACCTCCTACTCCTGACAAATATCTTCCTAATATTGTTTGGCTGGAAAATAAAGATGTTCTCATTGAGTTCTTCAAGGTAAAGAGTCTGTCTTCTATTCTGGCTCAAGTTTGATAATTATTTTTAGTTTTCCCCCACTCTCTAATATAAGATTAACAACTACAAAATTTAAAGCAAGACTCCTGTAATGGCCAGTCCAGGATAAGTCAAATGAAGGCCCAGCAAAACCTAGAAGAGTAGACATCATTGTAAGCCTGAAAAGCAATCATTGTTTTCTCACAATGCATTATCTGCTCAGGAGGAGCTCTGTTACCTGATTGTTACCAAGCCCATCTTATTTTGTGTTGTAGAGTCTGGACTTTCAGATGACCACTCTGAAAAAGACTTTTTAGAGCAGGGTCCTCAAATTTAAATGACTATACAGGTCAGGAAGATAATATAAAAATAAAACTAGCCCAGCCAGTATGGCTCAGTGGTTGAGCGTTGACCTATGAACCAGGAGGTCATGGTTCAATTCCCAGTCAGGGCATGTGTCCATTCCTAGTAGGGGGCATGTAGGAGGCAGCTGATCAGTGATTCTCTCTCATCCTTAATATTTTTATTTCTCTCTCCTCCTTTCCTCTCTGAAATAATTTTAAAAATTAAAAATAAATAAATAAAAAAGTAAAACCAGCTGGGCATAGTTAATAGGGAATAGTGAGGACTGTGGTATATTGTGTGTTGTCTAAAGTCAACTGAATTGGGGCTCTACCAACTAATATTTATCAAATATCCTCTATATGCCAGAATAAATTCTAGGTTTGGGAATATGGCAGTGAACATAATAAATGAAGTCCCTGCTTTAATGGAACCTGTTTAGTTTTTCAAAAATCCAATTTTAAGATAAAATTAGAATTTGGTTCTTTATAGATAATAATTTTCACAAGTATAATTATAATTGATATCCAACAGTGAATGGGGGAGCAATGGGGGAAAATGGTGAGAAGAAAATTCCATAAATTAATGATTCACAGACACTGAGGTGAATCTATGAACAGGGCACAATCTTCCTCTCCCCCATCCTAGGCAAAGCTGTTGGGCTTTCTCTATCCCCTTCAGATACCTCTCACTCTTGAAGTGGTCCCTTTCCTTAGTATGCTGGCTCTTGATAGCCACTTACATCTGATTTCAACAGGATAAAAATGATAATGAGTTGGGAGCACAGGGGTGTTATTCTCATTAAAAACAGCCCAGGGATTTGTATGGATGACTGACAACCACAGAGAAAACACTCCTTAATGAAGACTCTGAGTTCCATCTTGGTCTCCATCACAGCTCCAATAGTTAATTTTCACCACTCCTCCCTTCTTTCATCCTCCAGCAGGTGTGATTTACTAAAAGCCCATACTCTATAAAGGTAACCCAGAAGACAGTGGTAGAAAAACAAGGTCTGAATAATTCATACTCTGGGTAATTGGCTTTAGGTGAACTTTTTAAAAAGAAATCGTCAAGTCATCCATGCTTATTTTCAGACAACCCAGAAGTAAACTGGAAAGAGAGGACTGTTCACTCTTCCATCCCACACTTAGTGATAACCACTAGGAATGGCTTGGAAATACTTTTCTCACACATCTTTGTAAAATGCAAACCTGTCACCATAATTCTCCTGTTACAAACCCTTCAGTGGTTTTCCTGATTTTTTTTTGGGGGGGGGAACAACCAAAAAAAACAAAACAAAAAACAACAACAAACACAGACTCTACTAGGCCTTCCAGACCCTGCAAGACCTGGCTCTGGCCCAGCTCCCAGACCTGCCTCCCCCAGGCTGCATCATGACTTTTCACGGGCCCTGCACTCTTTTTGCCTCAGTGGGTCTCTTCCTCCATAAAAACGTTACAAAAATTATACTTCCTGACTGTATTCAGATGAAGATGACTGTATTAGTACTAACTAGTACTAACTAGTACTAACTGTTTTAATGTTAAAACATTCTCTTCTACCTAAAAGTTCTTTCATTCCTTCTGATTTTTAAAAGAAACTAAAATATTGCTGAGTCCCTAAAACGATTGTGAACCCTGGTCTCTGTGCCTCCTGAGGCCTGATGGGTAACTGAGTCTAGGTGTCCACCGCGCCCTGTCTGAGACATTCCGTTTGCTTCTGGTCTCTGCGTACACTGAACCCTCTGCCCGATGCAGCTCACCGGATTTTGGCCGTGTGTAAACTCTTCATCAGGTCTCAGCTTAGCTGTTCTTTCCTTTGTAAAGTCTTCCCTGGACACTCGAGAAACTTTCTGGATTTTTTTCAGGACGTCCTGTCTCTGTCTTCTTATCACACTTTATTATAAACGTCTATCCAATCTCGCATTTATTGGGTGTTTCTATCAGTCACTGTGCTGATTACTAATCACAAAGCCTATGCTTTGCTTGCTTCTCCCTTTTTTTTCTAAAGGTTAATGAATGTCAGCACATTATTCATTAAACAAACGAAATAATATAGTTTTTGGTTGTATGCTACTTGAGAGCCATTTTTGCTTTAAAATATTTCTTAGAAAAGTAGACTATGAAGCGTTTGTGTTGACTTTTTCTTTTCTTTTTTACTTCAGGAACGAGCCAAACTTGCCTATTTTGACTATGGAGATGTCATTTGTAAAGAAGGTGAAATGCCACAAGGAATCTATCTAATTATTTCAGGAATGGCAATTGTAAGGGACTACTTATTTTTTTTTTTTAAATTTAAAATGTATTTGAAATATGTAATTATAGCATAAGGAGAAATTTAGGAATCAAGAAAGTTTCAAAATTTTAACATAATCTCTTTTCCAAATGAAACCATTTCTCCCGGTGTGAGATGATACTAATGCCTAACATCTGAAAGGTGCATCTCATTTTACAAGTTGTTTTCATAGCCGTTACTTATTCCTCACAACAATCCTGGGGGGAAGCAGTCTTTTCCATGATGTTCGATTAAGGAACCCAGTGGTTGAGTTATTCACCTAAAGAAAATGAGAGTCAAAATTAAGGAAATGGACCACAATGTCACATCCCCTTGGGGGTCAAATAGGAGAATAGAAAATACAATTTTTAATCTGACCAATAGGAGGCTTTGGTGACCAAAGAAAAAGAAAGATGTCAGTAGAGTGATGGGCACAGGAATGCTTTAGAATCCAAATACATGGGTGAGCTCTATAATGCCCAGATCCTAGATGACAGTTACATCTCTTTGAATGACTCTACTTCCTGTTCTACTTTTGAGGGCTTACATGATTATGCTGGCTCCCCAGGACAATCCATAATCATCTCTATGATCAGGTGGATAGTAATCTTAACCCCATTTCCAAAATCTCTTCACAGTGATACCTAGATTCAAGTAAATTGGCTTTTTAGAATTCTGCCTGCCACAAATGCTATCTTCTTTTCTTGGTTTGTAAAGAGCAGGGCCATTCCTCATTGCTCAAATGGCCTTTGAACTGCATTCAAAATTAAGTTTTAAAAGATGTCCCAGTCCTTTGGAAGCATGAGTGCCTCCAAAGTCTGAATGGGGATCACGAGGAGAGGGACAGTTGTCACAGAAACTTCTTCAGTGACCCTTGGTTCCCCATTTCCTGTGTCTTTGATGTTTACAGCTAAACTTTCTGGGAAATTCTGCAAACCTTATGGTTGATTCCTGCAACTTCCCCTCCCCAAGTCTGACGCCTTTCTTCTTCCCCCACTCGTGCCTACCAGTTCTTTTCCTGGGGGGAACTCAACCATTTGTGTTCACCCTAAAAACGTCTTTTTCTGCTGTTTCCTGGTAGCTATTCTTAAGCACCTTAAAAGGAGGCAGGCTTTTACTGAACTCGTGGCTTGGTTCGGAGGTGAATTAATTCAGATGTCTGATTTATGCATTTATGGAATAAAAAGGTGTGTTTGTTTGTTTGTTTTTTTTCACTTGAGGCACTGGCTTGTTCCAATGAGAATATCTAATGGGCCCTGACCGGTTTGGTCAGCCTACGGATTGAAGGGTCCCAGGTTCAATTCCGGGCAAGGGCATGTACCTTGGTTGTGGGCACATCCCCAGTAGGGGGTGTGCAGGAGGCAGTTGATCAATGTTTCTAACTCTTTATCCCTCCCTCTAGAGGGATAAAGAGTTAGAAAAAAATCAATAAAACATATATATTTTTAAAAAGGAATATCTAATGGACTCAGGGGGAATGACTTTAGTTACAGATGGCAATAACTACTTTGTGTAAGATTTTACGTAACGAAGGTTTATAAGGAGAAAATTGTAAAGCTAAAGATTGGACACAATCCATGCCTCACAGAGTTGAAATGTGAAAGAAACGGTGATTTTTGTGAAGCCCAATTCACACCTGAGAGGATTCATATAAAGCACCTTTACCTTCCATCGCAATGAATGCAAGGAAGAGTGAGAGCCCCTATGGGTCTGGCCAAGGGTTTCTAACTTGGGATTTCCCTTTGCAGCTGCATAGTTCGCCTCCTACCTTTGGAATCGACAGTGACCATAGGATTAGTAGAGGGTCCCAAACCATATTCACAGAGTTCTGTACTTGTGGGGACATAATTGGAGAGTTGAGCTGTCTGCTTAAGCGTGAAATTGAATATACCGCCATCTGTGAAACTATTTTACAGGTAAGGCCCTCGTTCTGTCCACTTTGTGGGTTACTCAGGAATTCTTCCTCAAGTAGATGACAAAGGCCAGCATGTTTGCTTCCTTGGCGTTCTGATGTATTATTTAGTCCCGCAACTGGGAAGGCACACTTGTCATCTGCATTCCTGGCTGTGGCATCCGGAGCGCGGTATTTCTTAACCTCTGTGAGTCTTTGTGTCCTCATTCATCCAAAGAGAGAATACCTAACTTTTGATATTACCGAAGGTTGGGAAAACACCCGTGTGAAGTGCCTGGCATGTACAGGCCATCAGACGGAAGCAGTGTTTTCAAAGAATGCTTGTTCTGAATCTCCCTTTCTTTCCTTTTTCACTTGCTACGTAGGAAGTTATCTATTCAACCAATGAGCAGCTTGGTGTTCTACTAGCTGGGGTTGGGGGAGGGGGTAGGGACAAATAGAAGAGAGCCAAAGCTTCTGCTTACACAGAATTCTCAAGCTTCTAGGACTCTTGGGTGCAACCGAGCGGGACCAGTCTCAGGGGTGTGTGGCGCAGAGGGAGCTGTATCAGTTACATCCCATTTCATTTCTGGAAGAGGATGGGAGGCATGAATTTAGTCACAAAGCCGAATTGAACTCATTGGAGTTCATGTGGCATGAATCCTGGAAGCGTAGTCTTCCTGATGCAGGTAAGCATGTTGCCTCTGGAAACAAAGATTGTACACGAGCCCACTTTATCTCCTGTGGCAATAAAAATAGGTAACTTAGGAGGCTCAGTTCCTGAATCCTGATCTCAAGAGCCATATCCTTATCTTAGCTATTGACCGGTAAGGATTTTCCTAGCCTACTACCGGTAGTAGGTCTATAGCTTTAATTGGACTGTAAATTGTACTGCCTTATACATAAAGAACAGCCTCTCCGACGATACAGTGCAGAGTTTGATGAAAGTGACAGGCATATTGTTTTCTGATGGTTTTGTACAAACTGAGCTTGCTGCATGACACCTTGCCATTTCAGGCCTGCTTTATCTCCCTGGAGGATTTATATGAGGGCTTTGATGTCTTCTGGCCATCCCTGGAATATAAAATATGGTTAAAGCTTTCTCTCAACACCGCCTATCAGTATTTTGAATCAGCTCTTGTCGACGAGGTAAGTGACACGATGAAAACATAAGTGAACTTTCATTTACTGTATTTTTTTTTTACAAAATGTGGTTCCTATTTTTGTGACAAAGACAGAAAGAACAATTGTGTCTGATCTTCTAAAGAAAAATCTCTCTTCTGGAGATTCCAGAACTTATTTATTTTAATTAAATGTGCTGGGGTGACATTCATTAATAAAGCTCTGTAAGTTTCAAGAGTACAAGTTTAGATTCCAGAATTTTAACAATTCTCAGGTTGCAAAAGTCCAGATATTTGTTTATTTTCTTATGTTTTTGGTGCCTCAGCGATTAAGTGTTTAAGTGTTTGTCTCTTTCTGTCAGTTCATTATTAGTGTTATAAAAATGCCACTGATTTCTGGATATTGATTTTGAATCCTGTTACTTTGCTGAATTCATTTATTAGATTACCCTGTTTCCCCGAAAATAAGACAGTGTCTTATATTAATGTTTGCTCCCAAAGATGTGCTAGGTCTTATTTTCAGGGGATGTATTATGTTTCCATGAAGTAGGTCTTATTTTTGGAGGATGTCTTATTTTGGGGGAAACACGGTAGTAGTTTTTGGGTGGAGTCTTTAATGTTTTCTATGTAAAATATCATGTCATCTGTGAATAATGAATTTTACTACTTTCCAATTTGGATGCCTTTGATTTGTTTGATCACTGTGACTAGAACTTCCAGAACTGTGTTGAACAAGAGTGGTGAAAGTGGACATCCCTGTCTAGTTCCTGATCTTAAGGGAAATGCTTTTAGTTTTTGTCCATTGAGTATGATGTTGGCAGGTTTTTCATTTATGGCCTTCAATTTGTTGAGGTATGATCTTTCTACTCCTACTTTCCTGAGAGTTTTAATCATCAATCAGTGCTGAATTTTATTGAATGTATCGTTAAAAGAGTCTGGAAGTCTTGCCTCCTCTTGAATTTTTTGGAATAGTTTAAGGATATGTGTTCTTTGTTTTTATTTTTATTTATTTATTTTTAATATATATTTTATTGATATTTTACAGAGAGGAAGGGAGAGAGATAGAGAGCTAGAAACGTTAATGAGAGAGAAACATTGACCAGCTGCCTCTTGCACACCCCCTACTGGGGATGTGCCCACAACCAAGGTACATGCCCTTGACCGGAATCGAACCCGGGACCTTTCAGTCCACAGACCAACGCTCTACCACTGAGCCAAACCGGTTTTGGCAGGATATGTGTTCTTTGAATGTTTGGCAAAATTTGCCTGTGAAGCTATCTGGTCTAAGACTTTTGTTTGCTGGAAGTCTTTTTATTACTACTGCAATTTCATTAATAGTTTTTGGTCTATTCAGGTTTTCTGTTTCTTCCTGATTCAGTTTTGAAAGATTGTATGTTTCTAGAAATTTGTCCATTTCACCCAGGTTGTCCAATTTGTTGGCCTTTAATTATTCACAATATTTTCTTGCGATCCTTTGTATTAATGTGATGTCAGTTGCTACTTATCCTCTTTCATTTCTGATTTTATTTGGGTCTTCTTTGTTTCTGGATGAGTCTGGTAAAAGG
Organism: Vespertilio murinus; assembly: GCA_963924515.1. Classification (NCBI taxonomy): domain Eukaryota; kingdom Metazoa; phylum Chordata; class Mammalia; order Chiroptera; family Vespertilionidae; genus Vespertilio; species Vespertilio murinus. Next base: position 17,020,977 of record OZ004719.1, on the reverse strand, counting down.
CTCATCAATCTTGTTTATCTTTTCAAAGAGCCATTCTTGGTTTCATTGATCTTTTATATTGCTTTTTAGTTTCTATCACATTTATTTCTGCTTTGATATCTTTATTATTTCATTTCTTCTACTTACTCTAGGCTTTTCCTGTTGTTCTTTTTCTAGTTCTTTTAGGTGTAGGGTTATTGTTTTTTTGAGATTTTTCTTATTTCTTGAGGAAGACCTGTAATGCTATAATTTTGGGTTGCTGTTTGTTCATTTTCATTTATTTCCAGGTAGTTTTTGCTTTCTTCCTTTCTTCCATTGATAACGCATTCATTGTTTAATAACATGCTACTTAGCTTCCATGTGTTTGAATATTTTTGAGGTTTTTTTTTTTTATTGTGGTTGATTTTGAGTTTCATGACATTGTGATCTGATAAGATGCTTGGTATGATTTTTTAAAATATATTTTTTATTGATTTTTTACAGAGAGGAAGGGAGAGGGATAGAGAGCTAGAAACGTCGATGAGAGAGAAACACCGACCAGCTGCCTCCTGCACACCCCCTACCGGGAATGTGCCCGCAACCAATGTACATGCCCCTGACCGGAATCGAACCTGGGACCTTCCAGTCCACAGGTTGACGCTCTATCCACTGAGCCAAACTGGTTTTGGCTGAATTTTCCTTCTTTTTGATACCTTGTGTTATTGTTTATGACTTATAAAAAATTGTAATTTTTCTGTAGGACATAACATTCGAGAGGTGTGTGGCATACAATGTGGCATATGTGGAGACTTTATCAAGCTGTAATGAGATGAGTATTGACTGGGAGATCATGAAGATGGTGATTGTCGTGTATGGCAGTGTGATTGATATAAAGACAGAGGCACCATACCTTGCGCCTTGCATCTTACCTAAAACCTGTGAGCAGGTAAGGAGGATCATTTCTAGAGTCTTTACATTTCACAGTGCTGCATAAGTGGCGTTAATACTCAACTGATGACATTAAAAATAAATTTAATCTGAAAGGTTCTGCAGGTCTCACCTGCCCTTTACAAAATGCTCAAAACATGCCCAGAATTTCTGTGTACTGCATGTAAGTTGTGCCTTGCACAAGCATGTGATCAAGGGACAGGTAAGAGCTGGGATCAGCCTCCTCTCTGCTGGGAGGTCCCAGCGCAGGAACAATGACCCCTGTGAGCACCTCTGTCTGGAAGAAAGCCGCCCTTGAGTTCCTGCCCCAATACCAGACAGTCCAGTTTCTCCTGGTATGTGTCTGGGTCCCCCAGAGCCTCACCCAGCACTGGAGCTCAGAGGAAGCGGGAGCTTTTAAGTTCATGGTGCTGGCCTTTTAAGAGGAGCAGCTAAGTCTCCAGCAGCCTCTGTGTCTTTGAGCCCCAAACCCCACTGGATTCTATAGCCCATAGTTTTTACTGCCCATGGGACTTCTTTCCCCATCTCTGGGACCCTGGGCTGGACATGTGGTGTGGAGCTGGGACCCCTTGCTCCTCCTGGGCGGCCTCCACAGAGGCTCTCTCCCTCCCAATTAAAAAAGCAGCATGTGGCTGCTGGGCCTGCCTGTTCCACGCCTCCATACCTCCTACCAGTCTCAGTGTGCTTTCTTCTTTACTTCTCTACTTGTAGACCTCCCATTCAGCCAGCTTTCCAGCAGTTCTGGATGATAGTTGTTCTGTATTTGGTAGTTGTAATTTTGATGTAGTTGTGGGAGGCAGCGAGTACAGGCATTTGCCTATGCTGCCATCTTGGTTCTCCCTAGAAATGATAGTTAGTGTTACTTTCCCGCTCCTTGCATGCTGGGAGGGCAGATTTTGTGGGCAAAAACTCTAAGAAGATCATCCTGCCATGTGGGATGATTTGGAATTCTCAATGGGGATGGATAAGGTTCCAAATTCCCTGTTTCCTGAGACATTGAATTTAAAAGGGGAGTAAAAGTAATTCAGTGGATTATGGAGTTTCTGTTTTAAGCTAAGAATTTCTAATCTAGTTATAAGTAATGTGCAGAAAATTCCTTTCTGATGTCTATAAATATGCAAAAAAAATAATTTTGCTGGTACAAGGCTTTTTGAAGCAACATTAAAGATCAAAATGAGAAAGAGAGAGTTTAGGTTGGAGGCCCAGTTCTAGGTTTTGGCTTATTTCTAATATTCTTGGGAAAGTTTAGAAAGCAGCCAGCTTAGAGATCAAAGAATGCTCCTTTGACTAATTTGCACTTTTCTCCTTTAGGTTCAGGGAACTTCAGATTTAAGCAAGCTACTGATTATCCATCCAAATGAGCCCGTCAAAATTTCCAGTGACGCCAAGGTCATAGGTAAGGGATATCCCTTTAGTGGTAGGAAAACCATTGGGAAGGAATTTTGATAAAACTAATTTAATTGGAAGAAAATGATTTGAGGGTATTGTGTGGGTTTATCATCAACGCCCATTCTTGGGCCCACCCTGACAGCCACATTGCTTCTGGGAAGGCATGTATCAGAGACTTCTAGATGCTAAAATCAGGTGGCTCCTTCTGCTCTGACCTTCCCTTCAAACCCTTGCTAGGTGGGGGGAGCAGCTTTTATGTTTTACCCTCTGCCCTGGGAAGCTGGAGCCACACAGCACCGTTGGGGAAGTGGGACTGGAGAGGGTTTCAGACTCAGTGGACCATGATGTGGCAAGCTGGTTTCCTCCCAACAACCTAAGGGTATTTGGAACCTTATCCATCCCCACTGAGAATTCCAAACCATGGTCACTGCCACAACTCAGATGACTTGCTTTGAGGTGTACTTTGTTGTTGATTTTGTACAGAGAGGAAGAAAGAGGGATAGAGAGTTAGAAACATCGATGAGAGAATCATCCATCAGCTGCCTCTTGCACATCCCCAGTAGGTACATGCCCTTGACCGGAATCGAACCCGGGACCTTTCAGTTCACAGGCTGATGCTCTATCCACGGTTTTGGCTTGAGGTGTACTTTGGTAGTCACTAAGTAACCATAGTCACTGAATGTGTATCAGCACCCAATTTTATGTATCCCGGTGCTAAGCAGTAAACAAAGACGACTAGATAGGAAGGCCTTGCTCTAGAGAAAATACATTCATTCAATGCTCAGCTTCCCCCCCCCCCCCCGCCCCTTACAGAGCCCCATAACCATTCTCCCAGCTGCCCCAGCTTGAAGAGTCCTCCTTAATTCACTCCTCTACTTGGCACCATTTCCAGTGTTCACAATTCATGTGACCTGCTAACTTAGACATGACGCAATTGTTAATGAATTGTTCATTGGGGCTGGGCGGTATATATGACTTCAAATTGTGTGCCTAAAGTGACATTTTATTAGTTTACATCTCATTATTTCTCATTTGCAAAGTTCTTATAAAATGCAACCCCAATGTGTGTTGGTCACGGTGCCCGGTGCTAGTTAGTGCGTGAGCCAAACAAGGCGTCTACCCCTGTGGGGAGGAGAGGCAGACATTCAATATGTAATCTCAGTTTTCCTCTAGAAGCAAGTTCAACTCGGACATCCTCAGGGCTCACCTCCCACGCCCCGTTCTGGTTGTATGAGGACCTGCTTTTGGGAGCTCCCTCTGCTCCGGGGCCTCCTGCCCGCTGGCCAACGCTGAGATGGCCATTCCTGCACCCTTCAGTCTCTATCTAGCTCAGCTGCTCATTTCTCTGGGACACGGCTGTGTAGGGCACACCTCAGGACACCCTGAGGGCTGTTGAGTCAGATCCCACGTGGAAGTAGGTCCCTATCCTCTCTCCCTCCTCGAATGATTCCAGAGACACTGAGGGAAATATATCACTCTGTATTCCCCAATGAGTTTGGGACAGAAGTCACATATGCTAGGCCCGTGGACTGATGCAGCCAGTACGCTGGATTTGACCTGCACACGTTTTCTTTTACAATTTTAAAATTAGTTGCCAAGTATAAACATCCAGGAATTTCACATATTAAAAAAAACAACAACAACCAGATTTTGAGCTTCTCTTGAAAACATCAGAACACCTGCCAACATTCAGTCCTCATTCCTGTCTGGGGCTACAATCAGATAGAGGCGAGTACCCGCTGGCTCCCGTTGGGGAAGCGGGTGCTGTCCACACCGCTCCCTCCTGTCTTACAGCCAGCCCGCTTATATCACGTGGATGACCTGCCTGCTGTCATCTGAGTTTCTCAGTTCCCTATTGGACTTTTGGGAGCCTATTAACATCTCCCCATGGGAAGAAAGTTAAGGGCCCATTTAAAAGGGAAGGGAAAGGGAGGCCTACAGGGAGAAAGCAAATTGAAATTTTAAAATATTCTTCTGCTACTTTTATTCTTAAACTCCTGATTTAATTTTTGTTTGACGCATGTTTGAATAGGCCCAGCCAACACTGGTCCTCAAGTGACCAGCAGAGATCAGACTTGGAAGAGAAAAGACGAGGTAATAAACTTGGTACTTGAGTCAGACTTTTCTTAGTGTGAATATGAAACCACCCAGCTGAAATACACTGTGAAGTCAAATAGCAAAATGTAGGTGGTGAAAAGCGACTTAGTGGAAACTCACGGAATTGGAAAATACAGGATCAAACTCACCTGAGTTACTTAATAGTTAAAATTATAGAATATTTTTAGAAGATGCCATTTTGTCCCATCTCACTCCTTTCCCACTTTTCAACCTCCACCCCTTCCCCCAGATGTTTAGTTCAAAAGTAGGCGTCTGTGGGATTAGGGGTGGGAAGGGTCTTTAGCATCTAAGTATTGATGCTTCTCCCTTTGGAGTTTGCCTTTCCCACGGCTGTGTGGGTGCTGTGCCGGGGACACATGGGGTCACAGGCCGATCCTGGGTACCTCCCTAGAGTGTCAATTTTATCGATCTTTTAAAAGAAAAAGTTAACTCATTTCACTGTTAGGTTATTTAAAACATTTTCATATGAAAACAAACATATTCTGGAGTAGGATGACCGATTTGCATGAATTTTTAAGATAAAACAAGAAACCCCAAAACATGTTATTATAGAGTCACTTATGTTTGGCCCCCATCACCTTTTCCTACTTTCCTCAGCAATCAGGGCTAATTTAGAAACGTTCACGACGTGCTGGAAGTCACGCCTAGAGTTGGGGAGGGGAGGGCAGCTCACATGGGCCGGGACAGAGAGGCCAGTCTGGTGGGGAGGAGGGTAGCCACATTGCTCCAGGGGTCTCCGTTAGGCACCTAACAAAGCTCATTTGGGCACAAGCCCACTGCGGAGTGGAGAGGAAGGCTGCTCTGACAGAACAAGAGGGCACTCGGCCAATGCAGAAATGGGCCAGGTAGCGGTAATGGTGTCAAGGATGGTGCCAAATAAACACACCCTTAAACACGGTGAGCTGTGTTAGTGCAGCTTCAAGCCCACCGAATCCCAAGCAGACAGTTACCCTGAGGCCCTAGTAGAAGTTCTGGTCCTGCCATTGTCATTTCTGACAAGTCAGGTGGTTTGCAGTGTGTTTGTTTGGGGACAGAAAGCTGAGCTGACAACATTTATGGTTAATAGTCCTTTCAAACAAGGCAATGTAGTTCTTTTTAGGCAGTCAATCTATCGCCATCCTCTCCTCTTAGAGAAACGCGATTTCACAAACGGGAAACCCATCTGGGAGTCAAGTTCCTCATTTGTCACTTTTTAAAAAAAATATATTTTACAGAGAGGAAGGGAGAGAGATAGAGAGCTAGAAACGTCAATGAGAGAGAAACATCGACCAGCCGCCTCCTGCACACCCCCTACTGGGGATGTGCCCGCAACCAAGGTACATGCCCTTGACCGGAATCGAACATGGGACCCTCCACTCCGCAGACCGACGCTCTACCACTGAGCCAAACCGGTTTCGGCTCATTTGTCACTTTTTGATTATTTTAAAAAATTCTCATTCCAATTTAGGAAAAAAGTTTCTGGTTACCCTATAATCAGCCGCAAAATTAATTGGAGTCAATGCTCCTAATATTTCTCTTTTCCTTAAGAGATAGACTACTCTAATTGGATTAATGTAGTATCTCTTTATAAGCTGACCGTGGCCGGTAACTTTTTGGCCCTGAAAAATATGCCTCCAAGTGGGGGGTAGTCTTACACGGCGAGTATATAACAAACTCTGTATTTTTAGTGGAAATGTTAGGGGGTCTTCTTATACGCCCAGTCGTCTTATACTCCGGCAAATACGTATTTTTCAGGGCCAAAAAATCGTCTTATACGCCGGCAAATACGGTACTGACAATGTATCACTCAGAGTCCTTGAAGGGGAGGTTCCAGATAATAAAGTGGAAACTTTTCCTAAGTTTTCTGGTTGTGTTTAAGTTGATTAGTTTTTCCCCCTGAAACGCACACAGGCTAATGTTTTACTTCTGACTTTCTTTTATAGTTGGATTCTGGCTCTCATTATAGAAAAGGACACTAATGGCACTAACACGATACGAGACGTGGGGCTTCGGACTGAGCCAACATCCTGGCTCCAGTGCTGAAGGATCATCTGGTGAGAAGGTTACTTAGAAGTTGCTGAAACAATTCACTGCTGTAATTTATTTTCTAAGCGATTGAAGAGCTGCTGCAAAAGCTCCAGTTTTAAGTAGCTGCATTGTATCTGAGCGGTTCAAAAAATTCTCAGGTTAAGATTGCCTCAAGACTCATGACCCACAAACAGAACCCTGCTCCAGCTAAGAGCAAGCTAGTGTTTGCCAGTTATTACAAGCATTGTACAATATATTACTGTCTGAAGCACAGAATCTAAACTCTGATTTGTGATATTGCTCTAAGTAGTGCTCCCCTAACATTTTCCAAAGTTATTGTCCCCTCCCCAATTTAGTAGAACATAGATTCTTGAGAAATGGGTCTATGTTCCATAATATTAGTTACTGAAAGCAAAGTTGAGAAGTTAACAATCTTACCTTGCATAGTACTGTTTGATACTATTTTCATTTTTATTTTTAAAGGTTAAATAAAGTTGATTTTCATTGGTGTATTAGATGCCATTGTCCTTTTTCATTTCAACATAACTTTGATAGAATGCAAGAATCTTGACTCTAGGGAAAATCACAATAGAAGGAAACACAAGAGAAAAAGTCAAGCATAACTATTTATGAAGAACCTTCTGGATACCGAGCACATAGGGCAGTATTTCTGATTGGCCATGGACCACTCGTGTCAGCACACATCAGTGTAGCCGCACAGTACAGAAACCTAGGTGGCCTCATTTTCCTGATGTAATCAGAGACCTGGAAACAGGCAGAACAGGGAGGGATAAGCACGGCTTGAGGGATAAGCACAGGCCCAGGCTCCTGGTAGCCTCCATCCTTGGCCAGTAACGGATTCTCAGAGGGTAAATCACAGGTAACTCCAGGCGTCCGGATGGCGTTTCAGTCGGACAAGCAGCTTTCTCCACAGGAGGCCTTGCCTTTTAGTCAGGAAGGGGCCCCGCTGAGGGAAGCACGGTCACGTGCCCACACCCGTTCTCTTAACTGGCACCTCACCTTGCCAACCCTAACACAACCTAGCGTTTTCAGCAAAGAATGGGAAATGGATATTGGGTGCCGTGTCTGCTGGCCTACAAATGAAGAACTTCTGTTCACCTGTAGAATCAGTGTCGGGGTGGGCCCTGGATTTTAACATGTTCCTCATGGGACTTAATGCATTCTGAAGCCTGATATCTGCAACGCAGGGAACAAAGTAACAGAAAACAGACACCTGCCCTCTAGCTCACTTAGCAGGCACCTCACCATGCACACCGTTAGGCTTAAACACTACGGAAATATTTTATGTAAGTCCAGTGGTAGCATGGTTTGTGGGCAGGGGACTCAGTGATGATCAGATTTTTCCCTTTCTCTTCAGTCTATTGAAATATGAGACCAAAAAGAATGGCTTCCAATAGTGAGAAAGAATTCTTCTAGAAATTCTAATGATCCTGTATTTGTCTCCTCCCCAAGAACTGAGTCACATGCCCATTTTTAGACAATCACTGACAAGAAAGTGGTAAAGACCTTTTACCAGTCCATGCACCATTTAAGCTAGAATCAGTTATATTCCCCCAATCTGCATTGCCCCAAAGGGGCAAGGTCTAATGGAGTAAATCACGAATGCCAGTTCACTGCACCCAAATTGGCACATTGAGCTGGTCATTTAGGCAGTCACTCTGGCTCCCTAACCCTTCACTGAGCTTCTCAATGCAAATTCCTACCCTTAGGACGGAGGTTGGAGGAGCAATCAGATTTGTGGCAAGACAATACAGGATCCACACATCGATCAGATCATTTTACTAATCTTAGAAGACTAGGGTCCTGGTGCATCAAATTCATGCACTTCGGAGGGATTCCTCCACCCAGCCTGCCCCCTCTCACATACTGGGAGTCCTCAGGGGATGTCCTACTGATGGCTTAGGCCTCCTCCCCGTTGGGGGAGGGGACCCAAGCGGCAGTCTGGCCTCCCCTTGCAGAAGGCCATCACTCTGCTTGCTGCAGCCACTGCCAGTCACCGCAGCTACGGAGGTATTTTCATCAACATGAACTCCAGTCCTTTCACCATGAGAAATGGCATTTTCAAGATGTGTCTTTCATAGGATATGACATTTCTTTCTTTACTTTTCTTTTTATCCTCACCTGAGGCTATGTTTCCATTGATTTTTTTCTTCCCTGCCCCTTTGATTGCAGGCTCTGCCCTTCCCAAGCCTAAAGCCTCTGCCCCAGGCTTTAGGCTTGGGAAGCCAGCCCTCCCCTTGCCATGGCCGGATGGGAGTGACCTGGCTGCCAATGAGGTTTTGGGACCCAGTTATGTATGCAAATTAACTACCATCTTTATTGGGTTAATTTGCATGCTCACTCTGATCAACTGTGGGAGTAGCAGACATACAGTCAATTTATGTTTCTCTATTATTAAGATCAGTCTATGCTTAGTTTTTGTAGTATAGACTTTCAAATTTCTTATGCTTCTCTCATAGCCACCATGGTCATACATTCACTTTCAATTAAGAAATCTTTGAATGCATAATGCAATTTATCCTGTTCTTCCAATGAAAATTGAAGGCAACAATTCTTTATAGGGGAACTCTACTATTCATGTCTAACATTGTTTACGCTTAGGATTACTTCTACCTAGAAATGCATATTTATTATGTAATATTTACTTGGAAAGGAACTCGTTCCATTTCATGGCTCCATGGTTGCTTAGTGGTAGAGCCAGAATTAAATTTGACAGCAGATGAGCCCCTTTCCTTTGAGCTTTTTAAAGTGTTTTTATACTGATGTCATCATTACGGGTAGAGTAGATGTACTAGATAGTATTAGTTCTTTGAAGGCAAAATATATTGTGAGAACAGGATGCCAGTCCTCGTAGGTCTCCTTCAGACCAGCATTCCCCAGGATACTGTGAAAACTTGGAATTTTTACCTTCACTCTCAACCTTCTCAGAGTCACCCACCTCCTAAAGGAAAGTAAAAGGCCCAACGACTTCTCAGACACATGGCACCAGGGATCATATTTTACTCAGTAGGAATATAGAGGGCTACATGTAAGAGACTGTACCAGGTGTGTGACACTTCTTTCCAACTGAGGCCTTATTAGCACAGCATAAGTCCAAGAGACCGTGAGTTCAGGTGAGTAGTATTCTTTCCAGAAAAGCCTATCTATGTGTACCATTATCCTCAAGATTCAAATTCTTAAGCTCAGCAATCCCATTAAGGCATTAGGTGAGCGTGTTACATCAGGGGTCACAAACTCAAGGGACTATAGGACCCAGGCAGGTACCACGAGGGAGCAAAGTGGGCCAGGTGCACCTCCATCCATGTTCATTAGAAATTTTATCTATCTGTCTCTGGAGAGAAGCATCAATGCCAAGCCTAGTGAGGAAAATCTGCCCTCAGGACACGGGTCTAACAGAGTATTTTAAAATGTGACAACAGAATTCTCTGATTGGTTTTAACAACGGATTTATTTGCTAGATTCCCAAAAATCAAAATTCAGAAAGTATTGACCCACTCCTAGCAAGAATAGTTCTATAAACAATTTCAGTCATCCTCTCCCGCCTCCCCAAGGCAAGCCCTTTGTCACCATGGCTGAGCAGACACGGAAATACCTGCTGTGAAAGGCAGGTGGCACTGTTGTTCTGCTCACACCTCTGCTACAGCTTCAGCAGATGAGAGGAGCCCTTTTCCCTTTGATAGAAAAGTATTGAAAATTTTTCTAGTAAAATATTTAAAGATCTCTCCCCACACTCATCCCACTTCAGTTCTCTCCTGTAAAAGTACAGAATTGAAGTCTTTTTCCTTAGCTGTGATCAAAACACTGAGTATTGAAGAATATCCGGCTACTTTAACTGCTAGGGTTATACACTTACAGATTGACAGAGGAAACTGAACCTCAAGTTCTGCTGCTCCCCAAAATGTGTAATGCAAGAGAGGATTTGATTAGAACAGCTAAAAAACCTGATGGTCATTTCCAGGCTGGAGCAAAGCAGCTTTTCAACCATCAGTGGATCCTACGTTGTTGATCATAAACCTGCAGAGATCCAATATGATGTGAGTCTCAAATACAGACTATATTTCAGAGAGGCAGGAGAGAGGGCCGAGACACGGGAACAGAACAGAATGCTGGTGAAGGCATGAAGCAAAGAATCCCACGGGTGTTTAGTGCCATTTTCATTTAATAAGCCAGTAGTACAGCAACCTAGAGACAGTGGGATGTTTCTATGGAATCGCTGTAGGCAGCTGGCACCTGCTGGCTCACGGTGCAGGGTGAGACCTACGGCTGGGGCGTGTAGCGCAGGTATTTCTTGCCAGATGGGAGCTCTTTGGTGAAGACTCCTTTAGGGAAGAGTTTCTTGGCTTCCTCTTCAGGGATTGTTGGGAGGACCATCACACTATCTCCAACCTACGGACAGACACGGAGATTGGTGAAATCCAATGCAAAGCCTGGAGGCAGGAATGACTTTAGAGTCCCCAGGCTCTCTGACTTCCCTCCGGTCCTCTAACATGCCACGCTCACCCTCAGGTAAAACTTCCTGCCGTAGGGCTCCCTGACAGCCAGGCAGAAAGCCAGCCTTCCCACCTCTGTACTCCCCTCCTCTCTCCATTACTAGCATTCTGTGTATCTAATATACTACTAACTAGTTTACTGTCTGTCTCTACCACTGGAATGTGAGTCTAAGAGGTGTGGAACTTTATTGTTCACAGCTATATCTGGGCTCAATAAATGTATGTTCAGTGAATGAACACAGTATTTTAATTGATATACTTTTCAGAAAAACAAAAACTGGTACCCAGGTTAGCATATTTTAAAAATATGTAGTGACATTAAAATATTCTTGTGATATATTTTTTAAAATATATTTTATTGATATTTTATAGAGAGGAAGGGAGAGAGATAGAGAGCTAGAAACGTCGATGAGAGAGAAACATCGACCAGTTGCCTCTTGCACACCCCCTACTGGGGATGTGCCCGCAACCAATGTACATGCCCCTGACCGGAAAAGAACCTGGGACCTTTCAGTCCGCAGACCGACGCTCTACCACTGAGCCAAACCAGTTTTGGCTATTCTTGTGATATTAACCATGTCCTACATATTGCAGAAATTTGAGAGATTATAAACTTAAAAACAAGTATCACAATTCTACATAGATTTAATGAAGCTTAAGAGAAGAAAATACTTCATTCAGGACAGTAAGACACCAAAAAGTTTTACAGTCAGGACTTAAGTGGCCAACCAAAGTTTTATTGTAAATATTTTGCCATCAGGGAAGAATTAAAGTTAAAAAAAATCCTTTTATTAGGAAGGGAATCATTCTGACCAATTAATTTGTCTAAATAAGCTAAAAAGCAATATAGGGAGTTTGGGTTTTATATAAAAGTGTTAATTAATTAAAGACCTTGAATAGCAAATCTAAAATTCAGCCACGAGGAAAAATCCTCCCAGTGGACAGAGAGCCCGAGGGTGAGCCACGCAGGCCTTTCAGGCACGCTGGGGCCTGCCCTTCAGCGTCCTCACCTTCCAATCCACCGGGGTGGCCACCCTCTTTTCCGCGGTCAGCTGGAGAGAGATCACTACTCTGAGGATCTCGTCAAAGTTCCTGCCGGTGGTCGCCGGGTAGAGGAGGGACAGCTTCAGTTTCTTATCAGGGCCAAAAACAAACACCTGCAAACACACAGACACGTATATAGGACGAGTTCTTTGATAGGAAAGCCTCTTGGAATGCTTGCCTGTCATTACAAATGTTCAGGGTATGAACACAAAACGAACAAAAAAACCCCCCGTACCTAACACGGCACACCAAACTTCCCTGGGAGGCAGGAACCCAGACACTTTTCTTCTCCGTGTCATTTCCCTTTTTATTAAATTAAAAAAAAACTTTTCGATTACAGTGACCCCTAGTATTGTGTTAGCTTCAGGTATAGTAGCACATCCGTGTTCATGTCTCATTTTTCTGCACTTAGGAGGAGATTATATTTAGTTCTGGCTATCCCAGTAAGAAAAACTGATATGCAAACTGAATCCAGGAAAGGGCTCCGGAAGGTACTATGTTAAGTAGGGATGATTATCATAAAAATAACACTAATGGGAGTGGATACTGGCCCTCACGTAGTTGTACTTTTTGCAGATGAGGGACTAAGTTTGTTCTCAGGTCAGAACCAGAATTCAAAACCAGAGCTGCCAAGGAGTAAGGAAATGACCCATCCCATGAAAGAGGGCTTGTCAGGAGAGATAAAGGAAAGGTTACTCAATTCTAGAAGTAGGTTTCCAAAAGCTATGAATTATCCAGTTTAAAATTTTAGCTGAAAATTTAGCATGAGCATTACATATCATCAGTGAGATTGCTATCAGCACAGTTATTTCCTTGAGGAAATATGTAGACATTAACATATATTCGCCTATTTCCAAACATTTACATGGACATACAGCCTGGCCAGGCATGGGGACTCAAGAACGGACAGGGTAACTCACCACACGCGCCGTCACAGGCATGCCCTTCTCGTCCTTCTCGGCTGGGTCCAGCATGCCCAACAGGATGGCCAGGTCCCGGTTCCGGTCATCGATGATGGGAAAAGGTAATTTTTCTGTGGGCTCCTCACAGTTGTAAGCATTGATATCCTGAAATGCAGAGGAGCAGAGGAAAGAGGAAAGAGAAATCTAAGCCAGGCACATCCTCTGAATTCAATCTGTTAATAGCCATACCATAATCACAGTAATTTTTCTAAGCAATTTTAATAAGTAAATGAATGAATAAACACACCCCATCCCAATTATTCATTGACAGGAAGAGCAATAGGGAACTACATTTAGGTTATAAGCATAGACCACTTTCTTCTTTTTAAATCTTCACCAGAGGATATGTTTATTGATTTTAGAGAGATGGGGTGGGGAGACGACGACTCTGATGTGAGAAACATCAATCATTTACTTTCTGCATGAGCCCTGACTGAGTATTAAACCTGCAATCTTAGGTATGTGCCCTGACCAGGAATCAAATTCCCAACCTTTCAGTGTATGGGGTGACACACAATCAAATGAGGCACTAGGCCACGGCTAAGCATAGACCCTTTTCATGCCCAAGTCTGTTAAAATGCAGCTTGTTTTTACTGCTTTAAGAAAGCAGCAGGAGCCTCTTTAAAAGCCGAATAGTATAGTATCAGGTACCAATCCAAGGTACCTCTGGGCTGGTATCCTCTATTTATATGTAAAAACCATCAGAAATAATGGGTTCCTTAAGTCCATCACATCCGGAAACAATGCCATATGCAAAGATAATTTTATAGATCTGATCCCTGCCTCAAAATCACCGACTCAGACATTAAGCTACTAGAAGAGAGATATTAAAAACAAAACAAAAAACTACACACACAAAACTCAAAGGAAATGTAAGAATGGAGAGTGGAACATAGACTTCAGGGACAAGTCAAAGGCAAACCACTAGAGTGAAATCTACATAGAAAACAAAGTATTTCAAGTCTGAACTAAAGGAAGGATGTACTTGCCTCCTCTCTTTCATCCCCTCCGGTAAAACTTCATTTATTTCTACTCTACAATTTATAACCTCAAGCACATGCCACAGAAACATTACCTTGCTCCAGGCAAGATGGTCTTCAACACTGTCTATTGAAAGGGCAATCAGCTTCACGTTCCTCTTGGCAAATTCTGGTGCCAGCTTTGCAGCTCTGCCAAGCTCTGTGGTACACACAGGGGTAAAGTCCCGAGGGTGGGAGAAGAGAATGCCCCATCTGCAACGGAGGCAAAGAAGGTCACAAAACTGAATGACAAGGTTACCACCAACAGCACAGCATGCAGAATGGGAAGTCACAAATCTGGGGAAAATGATGTTCTTTTAAAAAATGAATGCTTATGAAGACAATTACTTTTTAAAAAAAAAACATACTTTATTGATTTTTCACAGAGAGGAAGGGAAAGGGATAGATAGCCAGAAACATCGATGAGAGAGAATAATTGACCAGCTGCCTCCTGCACACCCCCACCGGGGATGTGCCCACAGCGAATGTACACACCCTTGACCTGAATCGAACCTGAGACCCTCCAGTCCGCAGGCTGACGCTCTATCCACTGAGCCAAACCGGTTTTGGCGACAATTACTTTTAAACTTTTCTGTTGGGGAATGCTTTTTGATCTCCTACTGCCAGCAAAACCAATTTTTAAAGCCCAGTTCAATCAAAGATAATGACATTCAAATGACAAATATTTTAAAAGACTAATTTAAGGGTGCTGCCTCTTTTTGAGCCACCCTGACTCCTTTTCAACTAATAAAATCTGTGCTACTCAAACTAACTACCTTATTAAAATAAACTTATTTTCTTCTTGCCCTCTTCTTTACTTTTTTCCTAGCCACACAGATCAACATTCAGCTTTAATAATGAGTGTCCCCAAAGTCTCTGACTCCAAACAAATGGCTGACTGAAAGAACAAACAGATTATGTAATCGAAAATAAAGAGGCTGGTATCCTCTATTAATATGTAAAATTAAAGTTGACATGTGGCTTCTCTGAAGGGAATGGCTATAAAACCTTTTATAAGCCCTAGCTGGTTTGGCTCAGTGGATAGAGTGTTGGCCTGTGGACTGAGGGGTCCCAGGTTCGATTCCGGCCAAGGGCACAAGCCTGGGTTGCGGGCTTGATCCCCCAGTAGGGGGTGTGCAGGAGGCAGCCAACCAATGATTCTCTCTCATCATTGATGTTTCTATCACTCTCTCCTTTCTTCCTCTTTAAAATCAATAAAAAATATTTTTTTAAAAATAAAATAAAACCTTGTAGGAGTGGGAGCATGAGTGGGGGGTGGGGTGGGAGATTGGATTGGGGGGTTGAGGACAAATATGTGTGATACCTTAATCGATAAAGAAATTTAAAAAACGAAACAAAAAATATCTTTTATAAGACAGCTATACAGGACACTCAATACTTGCACCTTGACAAAACAGCACTCTCAGAGTTTTACCTCTCTCTCTCTCTCTAGCTGTCACAGCTTTAAAAAAACGTTATTGTTGAAAGTATTACATATGTCTTCTTCCTTCCTTCCCCCCATTGAGCCCCTCTAATTCCCCGGCTTCCCCACAGGCCTTCCCCACACTACTCTGTGTTCATGTGTTATGTACATAGACATACAAGTTCTTTGGTTAATCTCTCCCCACCCACCCCTGTCTTCCCTCTGAGACCCGACAGTCTGTTCCAAGCTTCTATGTCTCTGGATCTATTTTGTTCATTAGGTTCCACATATGAGTGAGATGACCTACTTGCTCTGATGGGCTTATTTCGCTTAGCACAATACTCTTCAGGTCCCTCCACGATGTCTCAACGAGAGTTTCATCTGTCTCTTCATTTGTGGTTTCTTTTTTATCTTGCTTCAGGCCAAGTAGGTAGAAACCTAATAAGCTACAATGTGGATTCTAGAACTACAGATTTTTAGGTAGATACTATCCAAATCATCACTGCCTGGAGTTAAACTTGTAGAGATTTTAAGCACGCTTTAAGCTGAGCCACCAAGAACCTTTGAAGTCCCAGTTCTTCTCCTTGGTGACCATGGAAACTACCCTCTACTGAAAAGGGAAATTTAACACTAGGTTTTCCACACTCCCAGGGGCTTACAACATTCAAGCAGGATCCTAACCGAGATTACTAGATCTAGCTTAGATGCCAAGCAGAGCTCACCAAGTTTGCCAAATTCCCTGATGCACAAAGAACAAAGCAGAAATGAGGGTACCCCCTTCCACTAACATCTGTCACTCAACTCTAAGGCTTCAGGGAAGGAAAAGACCTTCTTATAAAAAGGATGGAGGGTGCTATGGAAAGACTGGGAAGGAAGAGGTAATATCTTTAACACTGGGTGGCAGGTCTACTTTTTTTTAAAGGGCAACCAGGGTGACATATATCTTTTTGTAATAAATAATGTAGCTCTGAGTAAAACGTAGGCCTTAGATTCTATGGGAAAGATCTATTTAGGGTTCAGACGAGACTTTTGAGAAGAAATGTTAACGGGGTGATGAATTGGGCAAGTGAGGCGTTTTCCTTCCATTTCCAGTCAAGAGAACATTTCTCTGAATCACTTCACACCCTCTCCTTCCGGAGAAGCCTAACTCCAGTTTACCACTCAGCTGGGAACAGCAATAAACTGGCATGTCTGGCTGAGTCTCCCCACTGCTGCTCCTGAGAGTAAGCTAATTACACCGTCCCATTTCCTTCCTTCCTCATTTTCAAAAGACAATAGGTTTCCTCCTTTAAGGGAACCGTCCCTCCTCACTAACCCGCAGAAAACTCCAGGAAAACACATGTTTTTGTTTAGTGAAAATGTTCCGTGAAGAAGCTGCTTACATCACATACAAAAAGAAACAGTGATTAAGGCTCAATAAACTCACCACGGTCCCCAAACCTTTTAGTGGTATCTCATTGTCTGGGGGAGTGGACAAGGGGGTGGAGTAGGTGCCTGTGAAATTTATGTGTTTTAATTTTTTTCTTCGACTTAAAACAACCAAATCAAAAATTGGCAGTCTGAATAGAGATCGCATACAGAATGGAGTTTGGAAAATATTATATAAGGCAAAAGTCCATGTACTATAACGACATAAAGAGCTCAAATGTTATTTGGGGGTGGGGCCGACTTGTGCAGCCTTTTATTTTTTATTTTATTTTAAAAATATATTTTATTGATTTTTTTTTTTAATAGAGAGGAAGGGAGAGGGATAGATAGAAACATTGATGAGAGAGAAACATCAATCAGCTGCCTCCTGCACAGCCCCTACTGGGGATGTGCCCGCAACCAAGGCACATGCCCTTGACTGGAATCAAACTCAGGACCCTTGAGTCCACAGGCCGACACTCTATCCACTGAGCCAAACCAGTTAGGGGTTGTGCAGCCTTTTAAATAAATACAAATATTTTTATTGATTTTAGAGAGAGGAAGATGGAGAGAGACATCAATGTGAGAGAGAAATACTGATCAGTTGCCTTCAGAATGCACGCCGACCTCAAATCTGTAACCCAGGTATGTACCATGACTGGGAATCGAACCAGCAACCTTTCAGTGCATGGGATGATGCTCAACTAACTTGGCCAGGGCTTGTGTAGTCTTTTATAGATGTGGGTATTTTTCTCATCTTTCCACTGGTGGTTCCCAGATATGGTACCATTTTTAATCAAATCAACAGAGAACTAGTCAGTAAACTATGGTGATGACAACAACAACAACAAAAATCCAAGAGAGTGGAGTTAGCTGAGATAGTGACAGCATTTATAATTATTGCTATAGTAATTATACTTTATGTTAATATTTATCTTTAATTCACACAGCCTAGGAGTTCTGGTAAGATTCATTTGTAGGCCGAAACCATTTTGGCTCAGTGGATAGAGCATCTGTCTGTGGACTGAAGGGTCCCAGGTTTGATTCCGGTCAAGGGCATGTACCTTGGTTGCAGGCACATCCTTGGTGGGGGGTGTGCAAGAGGCAACTGGTCGATGTTTCTGGCTCTCGATCCCTCTCCCTTCCTCTCTGTAAAAAAATTAATACAATATATTTAAAAATATTCATATGTTGTGTGGGGGTGAGGACTGAGTGGAAATGCAAAGGAACATACTCTGATAAATACCATGGGGTTTTGGAGAAATACTAATACCTAGATTCCGAGTATAGACTGGCCAGGGTCTGTGTTTCTGAAGCCTTTTCCTGCCTTCAGGGTCCGAATGTTCCATGTCTCATCATTTTCTAGTTGAGCCCTCTCTTTCACAAACGTTAGCTACTCCACTGATGGGAGGTGGGAAATGGACTTAAAGAGTTGTCAAGGGGTTGGGTAGGCCTAAGACATAGACTCTCTCCCAGGTTCTCTGAACACCCCTGTTCAATCATTGGCTAATCTCATGAACTTCCTTCTCTCTCTTCTCTCTCTCTCTATATATATATATGTATGTATATATACACACATATATACATATTACATATAAAAGGATTCAAACCCAGGGAGGAATTGTTACGCCTCAGAAGACCACAGAGCTCCTGAACTCCAGAACCATATGTAACTAGACATTGTCTGGGATGTTTCTGATTGAAACTGAGCAACCTCAAGCCTGCAGATTCAAGCGACAGCGATTTACTCCTAGTCATAATGGTTTGATTGCCAGGCCAGATAACAGGTCACCAATTTTTATCGCACCATCCAGGCCACGTGCTGCTGGAAGCGAGGCAGGGGGAGGGGCACCCCACTGGGAACAAAGGGTCTCAGGGAGCAGAGGTACACGTGTCCTGGCAAGAACAGGTCACTGCAACTGGACAGCCTCAGAAAGCCCTTCCCTCAACAGTGTTGCAAGTTCTGGAATTAAGGGCACACCTAAGCACAGAGTGTTCTTGGTTCCTCCCAAAGTTCTTATCAAATCTTACCCTGGCCACTGAAGGAGGCTGTGGCCAAAAAGTCTTCCGGCCGCTTAACTGGCAGTTGGTGGCTTTAAACTTTCCTTTTGCGCCGAGAAGCCCGCAAATCCCAGGCAGCAAGCAGAGCCCTTCTGCCAGCAGCAGAGTCCCGGGACTCTGGCCTCAGACACCCACCCTCCCCCGGGAGCAAGTTCCAGAACAGAGGGAGGGAGGGGGCCCGAGTCCGGGCAGGAGTCCCGGGAGGTGACCGCCGAGGCCGCCGGCGTCGGTCCCCACCGGGCCTGGCTGGACGTGCTACTCGCACGATTTACACAGCGAGTTAAACAGCAACGAGCCCTGCTCCGCGCGGCGCTCGCGTCCCGGGACCTGCGGAAACCCAATTTCTTTCCCCTCCCCCTCCCCGCCGGGAGCCAGGCTGGCCCGCGGGCGGGGCGCGGGGCGGGAACCCAGTGGCCGCGGGCAGCGAGGGCACGTGCAGGCACCGGTGGGCAGGCGCCGCGGCGGGGGCGAAGGGCGAGGCGTAGGGAGCCGCCTTCGGGTGGGAGCGAAGCCCGCGGCCGGGGCAGGGCGCCGGGATGGCCACTTACGAGTCTCCCAGGTAGTCGTGGAAACGGATGTGGCCGACGGTGGTATTGGCCTCGAAATTGGGAGCCTCGTCCCCGAGAAGGAGACCTCCGGGCATGGCGGCGGCGGAGACGGCGGATGAGGAGGCGCAGCAGCGACGCGACGCGCCTGCGGTCGGAGGAGGTGCAGTGCGGAATGATCCGGCCCGAGGGGCGGGGCCTGGTCGTGGCTGGGTGGGCGGGGCCTCGGCCGGCGGGGGCGGGGCCAGGCCCGGGCCGGCCAGTGGGCGCTGGTGTGCTCGTCCCTCTAGTGAGGTCGCCCGAGGCGGGCTCAGGGGGCGCAGCATGTGACCCTGCAGTGTGTGCGTGCGCGCTTTGCAGGTGAAAAGGCGCAGTACAGAGGGAATGGGCCCCAACCCGGGGAATCCGACAGCCGCCCCAGGGCCCCGGAGCCGCAGAATCCGCCCAGATCCTCCTGCCCACCCACCGTGGGCGACCTGGCTCTAACAGTGTGAGTGTCTGGAATTGGGCTGCTTCAACCCGCCTAGCCATCATGGATAGTGTCACATCGGAGGATGTGGCAAGATCCAGATGCGTGAAGGACCTTACCTCAGAGGAAGTGGCTTTCTTATTGCAGCAGAAATTCCCGCACCAATGTTAGTCAGTGCTTGGGGGAATGTGACTCAAGTTTTCATTTTTATTTCACTCCCCGTTCCCAGAGCTCACTATGAACTATAAAGCAATACAATTATTCTGAAATCTAAATGTAAATTTTAAAACATACTTCTTGTGATCCTCTGCCCATGCACGACTTAGACAAGATGACTGTTCTCTTGGAGCTTTCATTCTAGTGGGGGAGACATAATTCAATAAAAATATATTAGGTAGCAGACATTCTTATTCAGAGGAATAAAATAAGGTGTGCTAGTGGTGGCTGGCGCTGCTTTGGATTGGAGAGTCTGACCTGGGAAACCTCCAGGATCATGTAGGTGAACTACTCAGCACATAGGAAGTGCTCTGGAAATGATAGCTATTACCTGGATGGTGATAATTTATACAATAACTTGCTTTGCCAGCTATAGGCTAGGCGCTGTGCCAGGCCTGGTGTTGCAATGGAAATATAGACTCTGCTCTTACAGGGAAGGAGGCATGCACGCAATAATGATAAAAATGCAGAATGACTGCTGATAGGGGGAGGGCGCCAACTGGTCCGAGTTCAGAAGTGGGGAAAATTCTCGGGTTTAAGGAAGGCAGATGGCAGAGTTAGGAGAAGTGACTCGCCGATTTCAGTTTTCAGCACAGTGATGTTTTCACGTGTGTGGGCGCATACTAACCAGCTCTCCTCTGAGCAAGGACTTGCAGTGAGATTCTTGCTAAAATTTCTAACCACTCAAGAAAACTGTAACGCTACTATAACTTAATCTCTAAATTAATTTGACTTCAATCTTTGATTCCTAAAACTCGATGTCTTAGCCCCTTTTGCAGGGGAGAAAGAGAAGAAAAGGAGAGTCATCTGACCTTGAGGCACTCTTAGCATTGTGGAGCCAGACTAGAAGACAAAGCTATTCCCACAAATATGGAGAATGAATACAGGAACAGGTTGCTCATCTCCGTAAAGGGCATAATTATAGAACGGACTGTTGTTAGTTGAGCAAGCTCAATAAAATAAGAAAGAGCTTGTTAGAATTTACAGTGCCAGGGACTGCATCCCACAATCCTCTTGCTCCTTGCAAAACTTGTCTGCTTTAACCTTTGAAACGTTTTCAATTCTTTTGAACTAGCCGTCAATATATTTTTTTAGATATGATTTTTCACAAAAATCTGGATATCTGTCTCCTTAAAATGTCAGAAGATCTAGCCACGCTGGGCCCAGGTTCCATTTGGCAAATGCTGACTGGGGAGTAGCCAGCTTGGAATTGTCTGTTCTTGTTTGTTCAGAAAGTTCTCCAATATTTGCTGACATTGTCTATTGTCATTTTAGCTCCCCCCTCACACTGTTACTTTTATTAGAGGCAAATGGATCCTACCCTAATATATCCCTATCTCTGTCAACACTGTAAAAAGGAAAGGTTGCCTGAGAGCATTGTGTTTCCAGGAGGAACAAGATGGAGCATTTTGCTTCGTAAAAGATAAGAAGGATCCTGTGTACTCAATATGCAAACAGAGTTGGAAGGAACCATTTGTACTTCTTGGCCCCTGTAGGTAGTTGGGTTTAACCTCTGCACCCCACTGCAGGTGGGTGCTCTGGGCGCAGAACCCCATTTCTGGAGGGGACAAGATACGATGCTCTCCCACGGGCTCGAGGAAGTGCCACGGGAACGGGAAAGGAGCAGGGCGGGGGAGGGACCACAACGTGGAAAGGGGAAGCTGGGCTGAGGAAAATACTTACTTTGCAGACTGGGTGGAGGCTCTGGGGTCAGAAAAAAAAGTTTCTATGCAGCTGACCTTAGAACCACTGGCAGCGGGTCTTAAAGAGTTTGAGTTTGGAAGCTCACGGTTACTTAGCATTAAGTAACAGGAAGGAAGGAGTGCAGGACCTTGAGAGGGACATGACTCCTGGCTGACTGAGTCTCTTCTGTCCTTACTGCTTTGGACAGATGGAAGGAAGAGGAGAAAGGATGGGCAGTGGCCATTTGGGAACTCCTAAAGGTTTGGTCCCTACTGTAGTGATAAGCATTTGTCACCTGTTAGATAGGCATGGGGCTAGACTGCACGAAGGACCAGAGAAGCATTTGGCTACCTTCCTGCAGCCACCATAGCATTTCCTGTCTGCCTGCAGCTGGGAATAAAGGAGCAATGTGTCCCTAGTTAGAATTGTAGCTAGGCAAAACTTCTTGTGCATGTGGGAGGAGATAAATGAAAGTTGAAATTAATCTTAGGGAGGTGGGATTGTTTTAAAACCAGTTCTTATAAGTTTTCTTGTTAAATTTGATGGTCTTTTCAGAAAAAAAAGGAGGAGGGCTGGAACATATACTGATCAAGGCAGTGCCATCTACCTGCTGTGTGAGAAGGGCTGACCATCTCCCCGCTGCTCTTCTTTATTGTGCTGAAGGAATATGGTCTCTCCTCCCTCCTGCATCTCCTGTGGGACATCCACAACCTGGAGAGAAATCAGAGTAGAAAATGGGGGAGCAAAAATGAAAAGACAACAGTTGTTAAAATGTTAGATGACTGAGTAAGTCACAGAGGGGCTTTGAGTAGCAAATTCCAACACTTCTTGCCCCAAATTCAGCACCCTGCAGGTTTACTGTGTACCCTGAAAGATACTGTTTAGCAAGTTTCACAAATAATGACTTTTGGGAGGAGAGCAGAAAGGTTTTCATAAATGGTTACAGGATTAGATTTAAAAACATGATATAATAATTGGATAGCTAGGGACCAAAAGCCAACCTGGAATGGTTTGAAAGATGGCGAATTAGGTTAACCAATTCTCTCATCGGCTTTTAATTAAGCATACGAGGCCCATCCTATCAAGAAAAGAATTTATTTCGTTTACAGAGTGGGCAGTGAATATACATTTCTGAAGCTTCATATCTGTATTTATACAGAGACTGTCAGAGAGATGAAAAAGGGGAAAGGGAAAGAGGGAGAGAAAGCAAAGAAGTCACAGGAACTGGGAAAGGGAAGAAAAAAGAAACATGAGGAAGGGAAGTGTTTTTGAGAGGAACCAATTTGCATGCCCACCTGGCCCAGGCTCCCTCCCTCCCTCCTTCCCCCAAGAAAAGCTGAGCAAATGGCCTTTGGGGGATTGCACAGGACTGGAGACGGGCACCGCAGCAATGAACCTACAGCCTGGCTACCGGCCTGTGGTGGGGCCTGGCACAAAGTGCTTTATTACTGGATCCTCTCGGTGACTGGAAGGCAAGACAATGGATTCGGGAGTGGCTCACAGTAGGGGTAGAAGCTGAAAGATGGTCAGGTTAGGTAAGCAGAGGACAGGGGAGTGGAGTGGCAGGGACTGTAGAAGCAAAGGAGCCTGATGCTGAGGGGTACAAGGTAACCCAACAAGTCCTTAATGCTAAGTAACCTGTGAGCTTCCAAACTCAAACTCTTTGAGGCCCAGTGCCAGCGGAGAACTAAAGGTGGGTGGTGGGAGAAGTCCTCCCCATGTACAGGAAATAAAGCTATGCATTTTATGAAAATCTAAAGATAATAGCAATAATATTAGTCTATTTGTTAGTATCACAAAGATCACTAAGCAAAATTAGTGATGAAATACTCCCCCCCAGAAAAATCTTGATGTTGATCTAAATTCTGAACCATTGCTGCAGTTACTGTTGAGTTTTAATCACATGCACATATGCTCCAGATGAACATATTTTAATTATTTTTTAGTTTTAAAAAAGTATTCTATATAGCAGTTGATTTGGAGAATTCTCCACTTATTCTCTATATATGCAGAGCTCATTTATTTTGGGAGTGCATTGGAAGAAATTCCAAATCACTTTGGTTGTGGTTCAAGTTGTCTTCTAGAGCACTTTCTGTCTCCAACTCTTGAATCCAGGCATTTAAACAGTAGAATCAAAGTAAATAACAATAGCCCAGTGATTATAAAGTTAAAGTAACAGAACTTACATTATTTTATTGTGAGTGACCACTTGGAATTTTTGTGTTTAAAACTTAAAACATGTTCACACTTAAAACTATAAAACACTACAAAAGATGCAAATTAATGGAAAGACATCCCATGTTCATGGATTGGAAGACTTATTAGTAAGATGTCAGTACTACCCAAAGTAATCTACAGATTCAATGCAATCCCTATCAACTTTCCAATTATTATTTTTTTACTGAAATAGAAAAATCCATCCTAAAACCCATTTCAAATGTCAAAGAACCCTTAATAGCCAAAATAATCTTGAAAAAAAAGAAGAGCAAAGTTAGAAGTCTTATATTTTTCTGATTTCAAAACATATTACAAAGCTTCAGCTATTAAAATGGTGTGCCACTGGCACAGAGATAGACATATAGACCAATGGAACAAAATAGGCCAGAAATAAACTTCTGTATATGGTCAAATAATCTTTGACAAGGGTGCCAAGGCCACCCAAGGAGAAGAAAACTGTTGTGTGCCCCTGAGTCAATAGGAACTGAATGTTGTAGATAAAAAATGGCAGAGCAGTAGAAAGAAACAAGAGGATGTCAGGCTCATCCTGGAACAACTAGGGTTAGAAGAGTCCTGCGGGTTGTAACAGTGTCAGATATTTGCATGTACAAAATGTTGTTGACTAGAAAAGAAGCTCTTTGTTCTGAAATATCTTCATCAGTGAAAGCCAAAGGGGTGATCTCAGAGGGGACACAGTGAACTCATCTCTTCCTCCGCATGGACAGGATCTCAGGACTAGTTTGCAGAACTCAAATTCACCTTCTGTACCAGCTTCTCCTGGCTGTACGCCTACACGCTTTCCTCTGACCCCAAGTTCCTAGTCTTTCAGCTCAGTGTGTTCTGATGGTGGGAGCAGTCTCAAATTGTTTTATAGGTGCAAGTGTTTGACTCTGTTAGGGCAGGAATTGTGTTTTACATCTCCCTCATGACCCCATTTGTTACATAGTAGGTACACAAACATACATGCTAAATGGAAATAGTGCATAGAGCTGTGCACTTGAAGGAAGATGACCTGAACTTGAATCTGGTTTCATACTTGTCAGCTCCATGAGCTTGGGAAAGATGATGACTTTTCAGCTTCCTCATCTGTACAGAGAATAGTGATCTCTGCTCTGTCCACTTCACTGCGTTTAATGTAAGAATTCATGGAAAATGTGAATCTCCTTTTGTGATCTGAAACTTACTGTAGAAATGTAACACTCCCATCCTTTAGCTGGGATAAAGGAACTGATGGGCTGAGGGAACTGATTTGTGAGAAGACCTTGGAGGCTAAACAAGTGTTCTAAGCAAGGAACTAGAAGGTGACTAAGAACTGGAAGGTGGCAGATGAGCCTGGAGACTGGGAAGAGGGGAAGGGAATGGCCCAGGATGACTGGGGAGGGTGGGCTGGGGGCAGTCACAAGTGAGTGTATTTTTCTATTTTTAATACTCACCGAAGATATTTTTCCATTGATTTTTTTAATAAAGAGTGGAAGGGAGGGGAAGAGAGAGAGAGATAGAGATAGATAGATAGATAGATAGATAGAGAGAAACATCAATGTCAGACACATTGATTGGTTGCCTCCCACATGCGCCCCCATAAGCCTTGACCAGGACCAGGGATCAAGCCATGACTGGAATTGAACCTGGGACCCGTCAGTCCTTGGGCTGATGCTCTATCCACTGAGCAAGACCAGCTATGGCATGAGTGAGTGTGTTTTAAAATCACCTCACTCTAGAAAGTAAAGGGGGAGAAACCAAGATGGTGGCATAGGTAAATGCCTAACTACAGCCTCACACAACAATTTCAAAAAATACAACTAAAATATAAAGTGGACATTATCCAGAACTACAGGAAAGTTGACTGACTGGAAATTCTACAACTAGAAGGAAAGAGAAAACCAGAAGGAAAATCAGAGGAGCTGTAAAAGCCTAAGGTACGGAGACACGATGCACACGTGGGGAGAGGACGGAGCCAGAGAGAAGGGGTGGCTGAGTGCCTGGCTGGCATTCCCTAATGGGAAGGAGATAAAAGCTCTGGACTGTGCTGAACCCCAGTTCTGACTGCACTGAACCCCAGTTCTGGGTGAGACCCTGGGGTCCCAGGCTCATACAGAGGGAATCTGGGCTGAAAGGCGGAAGCTCAGGGGAGCGGCAAAAGGCAGAGCCGCCAAGTCGTGCACATTGTGCGCAGAGGACAGACTGTTGATTGCACAGCTGGATTGCCCTAGTGGGAAGGAGACATAAACTCCAGACTGCTCTTAACCCTACTTCCAGGCTCATTGGGGGAGAGGCTCGCTAGACTGTCTGGTAGTGGGCGAAACTCTAGGGCACCTTTCTCTCAGAGGTGCTTGCAGAGAGTACCAAAGGACACTGAGGAACACTGAGACCCAGGAACCTCATAGGGCAGGGCTAACGGAAATCCAAGGCTGTAGGCTCCACCCTGAAACTCCGCCCCATCCAAGTTGAGCACAGAGGCTTTTGTAATTTTCCAAATCTAGTCGAATAAGGCTGTCTCCTGCCATAGACACAGCTGATCCTCACAGTGATACCAACAACAATCAAGATTTAACTACAATAAGGTTGTACACTGTCCCTGGAGCTCAGTTCCTCCCAGTGATACCAACAACAATCAAGATTTAACTACAATAAGGCTGTACACACAGTCCACAAAGGGGTGCACCAAGAGTGTCCACCTCAGATAACTGGGAGGCTGACCCACTGAACCATATAGGATACCTTAACACACAAAGTCACCCTACCAACTCAGGGAAGCAGCGAAAATGCCAAGACAAGGAAACAGATCACAAACGAAAGAAATGGAGGACAACAAGCAACTGGATATAGAGTTCAAAACCATGGTTATAAGGTTTTTCAAGAATTTCCTAGAAAAGGCCAATAAAATAAATGAGACCTATGAGGATATGATAAGGGATCAACTAGAAATAAAAAGGGATCAACTAGAAATAATAAAGGATCAACTAGAAATAAAGAATACATTCTCTGAAATAAAAAATATTATACAGAGTCCTAAAAACAGAATGGAAGATCGCAAGAATCAAGTCAAAGATTTGGAACACAAAGAGCCAGAGGACACTCCTCTGCAGAATCAAGAAGACAAGAGAATCTAGAAAGTCGAAGATAGTGTAAGAAACCTCTGGGACAGCTTAAAGTGAACCAACATCAGAATTATGGGGGTCCCAGAAGATGACAGAGAGCAAGATACTGAAAACATATTGGAAGAAATAATGACAGAAAACTTCCCCCACCTGGTGAAAGAAATAGACTTACACGTCCAGGAAGCACACAGAACCCCAAACAAAAGGAATCCAAAGCAAGAAGAGTAGAATATTATAAGTTCAAGCATAAGCTCATTAGTCACTACCAATATTTGACCAGTACTTTACAGTTTACACAGGACATTCTCATGGATTTTCTCATTTCTTAAAAAAATTTTTTTCTTTATCGATTAAGGTATTACATATGTGTTCTTATCCCCCAGTACTCCTTCTCCCCCCACTCATTTCATTCTTGCAACAAACCTTTGAGATCATTCATTTTAGAAGAGGAAACAAACTCATTAAGTGATTTACCCAAGGTTGAACCATCGGTGATGGAGGAAGGACTGTTAGAGAGTAGAAATTTTGAGCATGCTTCCTCCTAATTGACTTAGCCTTGAATCCCAGCTGCACCTCACAAAATAGCCTTGCAAGATAGAACATTGTCAGCTTTCTTAAGAACAGATGACCCTGTAGATAACATGGTCATCAATAACATGACCTGACTTTACTTAAGAAAAACTGTTTTGTCTTAAACTGCTTGCTCTGCAAAAACAAGATGTGGTAAATGTGCTTAAAAGCAGTCCTGTACAAAGGGTCGGGGCTGCTCTCTGGACTCTCTGCATGGAGAAAGGCAGAGCAATTGCCAGCTGGCTAATAAAGGCTTCCTAAATTTTAATTTGGTCTGAACTACAGTGGTCGTTCACTTGTGTTCGCTCCACAACAGGACTAAACCAGGCGTTCAGACATTCAAGTTGATGTTCTCTATGTGGTTCAATACTTGTTGGGGGAGGGTTTTTTCCTGATCATTGGCTTTGCTGTGTAGGTTGCTGGAAATCTTGGATCAGGTCAGCTAAACACGTCTGACTTCTCAGAAGGTTATGCTTTCCTTTAGTTGAGCAGCTTTTCTGCATGAATGCTAAGCTCTTGGACAAACCTTCTGTGCAACCTCGGGGTACTGACCTTTCCAGAGAGTTGTAGCAACATGCCTTTATAGATGCTGCTGGTAAAACAACTTGTTCAACTCCGCAGCCCTTCAAAGGACTCACAGAAGCCTCAGGGGACAGCCGCTGGCCACTGAAGGATAGTTAACGTTCTTTACTCTGAAATATACCTGGTCAGAGACACCAGTAAGAAGGCTTCGGCTGTAATTGCTTGGATTCCTTTCATAATGAGAACATATTATTACTCCACTGAAGAGGGTGTGCCAAGAAATTCTGTACTTAAAAATTACTAAGGGAACCAAATCACTTGGACACAGAAGAACTTCTAAAATGAAGATGGCCATGATTCACTATACAGACTTAAACAAAGCCAACCCTTAAAACTCAAAGCACAACCCAATTTTCACTTTACTTGGACCATAAACTGATACAAATCCAATGCAAATTAGGGACTTAAAATTTAAACGTGAGATATAAAACAAATAGAACATGTAAATGACTAGAAGAAAATATGCACAGTTACTGTATAATCTTTGAATTGGAAGACTTCCCAAGCATAAATGATTAGATTTGCATAAATAGAAAATTTTTAAATTCCACATATCAGAACATGTAGTAAGCAAAATTAAGAAGCAAATGGCATGCTGGGAAAAACACTTTTACTTAGTAAGTTAAAGTGTTATTATTCTTAATATAGAAAAATAGGCAAAAAATATAGTTGACAAAGAAAGCAATGTTACTAGCCAGTAAATATATGTGGAATCATTCAAATTAAAAGAAAGTCAAAGAAGTGCATGTTCAATTCATAAGTACTGTTTTACCTGCTCAGAGTGGCAAGGGGACATTTTCAGTTTTATGTGATTCTGGTAAAACTGGGAAATTTCTGGAGATAATATAAGCAATGTGCATTAAGGACCATACAATTTCTTATTTCCTTGAGGTCATCAAGAAAGTTGCTGGACCTGTAGGAAGAACACTATCTTTAAAAATTTTATGTAGCCATAAACATGCTCATCTCATCCAAAAGTTTCCTCTCTCACTGTGTGTGTGTGTGTGTGTGTGTGTGT
Organism: Vespertilio murinus; assembly: GCA_963924515.1. Lineage (NCBI taxonomy): Eukaryota > Metazoa > Chordata > Mammalia > Chiroptera > Vespertilionidae > Vespertilio > Vespertilio murinus. Next base: position 16,991,732 of record OZ004719.1, on the reverse strand, counting down.
GTGTGTGTTTTATAGGAATGCTTAGCTAGCATAATGTTATGCACAGGTGACCTGTAGGCTGCAAGGTGGGGAGAGGAAGGGGCTTGGGTTTAACTCAACAGCTGTGGGCAAGGCCCTCGGTACTCTGACTTGAGGCCTGCGATGAAGGTTTAAAGTAACCTGTAGTACTTGAGTGGGCTCGTGAGGAGTAGCTATCCTATATAATAAAAGAGTAATATGCAGATTGACCATCACTCCAACACACAATATGGCCGGGTCCCTCTCAACACAATATGGCTGCCCCCATTAGGACAAAGATCCTGCCCCCATGGGGACACAAGATGGCCACCACAAGATGGCCAGCAGGGGAGGGCAGTTAGGAAGGACCAGTCCTGCAAAGGAAGGGCAGTTGAGAGGGACCCGGCCTGCAAGGGGAGGGCAGTTGGAGGTGATCAACCATGCAGGGGACAGCAGTTAGGGGTGACCAGGCCAGCAGAGGAGGGAAGTTGGGGGCAAATGGGCTGGTAGGGGAGCAGTTAGACATCAATCAGGCTGGCATGGGAGTGGTTAGAGTGATCAGGCTGGCAGGCAGAGGTGGTTAGGGGAAATCAGAAAGGCAGGCAGGTGAGAAGTTGGGAGCCAGCAGTCCTGGATTGTAAGAGGGATCCCAGATTGAAGCTGGGCTGAGGTACACACCCCCCCATGCACAAATTTCATGCACTGGGCTTCTAGTTTAAGTATAAGATTTCTTTGGAAAAGCCTCAGCTTAAAGTTTCGGCCCAGCACCTGCCTGAGAGTTCTTGCTAATTCAGGGAGCCCCTTCCTCTGCCTTGGTGATGTGGTGATGTCATTTTTTAGTTATGGCAGTTCTGCAACAAAGATATCTGAGGAGGACTGGAAAACATGGCTAAGCTCTGTAAGACATTTCATTCGTTTTCTTTAAAAATCTAAACTTACTATATTAACCTCCTCCCAGCCTCCAAAAACATTGGTAGAGTACCCACTATTTGCTGGGCACAGGGCCAGGTGCTGGGGATTCAAAGGTCAGAGAGCCACGTGTTTTCTTTCTCTTGGGTGGCAGAGGTGATGGCTCACCCTGTGCCTAGTGCTGGGTCAACCTTTGGAGGATCAATTTCTCCTTGAGCTACGTTACCAAGCGCCCCTCCCAGCTATTCTCTCTTCACAATCAAAGGGGAGGTTTCTATTTATTTAGCACTTAGCAACTGGTGAGCGAATTCTGGGCATGTTTTATTTTCTGTTTTGACGGGGCTCACATTTCTAAGCATGTCAAACGTGAGCAGGTCATTTGGAGAGATGCGGGACTAGAGGAAAGGGGAGAAGGCCATTTTCTCTCTCTCTGAAAAAAAGAAAATTATCATAGAAACAGATATTTGCATATTTCTTTAAAAATGCTTTAAACATGCATAAAAGGAGAGAGAATAATAACCCTCCATGTGCCCTCTGCCCAGCTTCAGCAATGACCAATTCATGGCCTAATCTGGTTTCACGCACAGTTCCTCACCTCTATCATTCTGAAGCAAATGTGACATGTTATTTAATCTGTGAACATTTCAACATGTACAGTAGTTCTAATAGATAAGGACTACTTTTAAAATAGTAATTGCAAGACAATTCACCAAATTAGCAACACTTCTTTAATATCATGACGCACCTAGTCTGTATATACATTTCTAGAGGCTGGGTCAGATTCAAGTTTCCTTTTCTGTTAAAATGACTTCAGAAGAGGTGGGATACGCTTTCTCTTTTTCCTCGGGGCACCTTTATAAGGTCACTGCAGTTCCTGAACTTGGTCGGACGGAGCCAGTAAGGCAGGTTTCTCAACCCCACATGCCTGGAATGTGGGGCTGGGTGATTCTCTGTTGCACAGCGTCTCTCTCCACCCTTCAAGGCTGGCACGGATTTAAAAAGTGGTTGGTGAGTGAAGGCAGGGACTTCGTCCTTTCTCTCCCAGGCCCTTTTCCCCATGGGCACCACCATTCTCTCTCTCTCTGTCTGCATTGTTTATGGTTTCTCAGTTACAAACTAAGATTCCTGATCTTACCATCAATACAATCCCCAGGAATTGAAAAGAATGGTGTGGACGAAAGGAGCCACATGCTACCCTGACAGCTCAGGGGAGGCCTGTGTGGCAGTCTTACAAACTCGGAGACCTAAAGTCACCACAAAAGATGGTTTGAAAATTACATATTTAACTACAAACAGGTTATAGTGGGCAGTCATGTCCTAAACTGATATTTTCCCTGACAAAGATCAACTTAGATCTTTCCTGAGCCCCGTTGACTTTTTGCCTCTAAGATAACATATCTGTGAGATGTCTAGGTAACTTGTAACTTCCTTTTTTTTTTTTTTCCTGGAGCCCCTGGGCACAGCCAGAGGTAGTGGGCGCCCGGAAAGTTACCTCAGATTCCTTCATTATCAAGTTAATTGTTCCTGCAATCACCTAAGTATGTGTCCATCATTTTACTTTTTATCCAATCCCAGGGGTTTCCTACCACTTTGCTTTATCCCACCTCCTTAATTCATCACCAATGAATTTCGTGTAATCCACATACGTCCCTCCTTTGATTGCAATGTATAAATACAAATGTAACCCGCCATTCATTGAGGTTCTGCTTCCTGGCATATGTTGACACTTTGGCTCAAATAAACTTACAGAAAATTCTTTACATGTTTCAATGCCCCCTCCCCCCCCAACAATGTTAACTCTAGCTCACACCCGCTGAATGCTTAATTCTTGCCTGGCATCAATTCAAGCACTTTAAGTGCTCCTTCGTGGCAAACTTTTTGGCTAGACATGACCTTTGACCTCATGGAGGTGAACAGTCTGGTTGCAGTCCCACCCTATCTGGTAAACCCAGCAGTGAAACACCAGTTGCTTAAGTCTATTATTCAAATATTGGGAGATATGACTAGAAAAAAAACAATAACAAAAAGAAATACTAATCGTGATATCCTTATAGCTTAGACATGACAGTTTTTTTTTCTTCCTCTTTACAGTTAGGTTGAAATTCTATATTACCTTTCGGGTAATTTAAGCCCGAAGAACAACGTGGGATGGGCTATTTTTTTTTTTTTCCAATTAGCAATAATTGCGCCTCAGACAGACCTCATTGGTTAAGATACTGCTACTGCGCAAAGCTGGGCTATTGTATTTAAATGTTGGTTACTTAGGGGCAGCCTTGAAAGAGTTACAGAAACATGAATACCAGGTGGAAAATCACACACAAACAATGAGGGAGGTTTTAATTCTTTTTCAAAAAGAGGTAAACTTGCAAGGAAGATAGGTGTGGTAAACTTGGTCGAGGGGGATCCTTGGCTGGGCAGCAAAGGTTTTTTCCCGGGTAGGTGGGATGGTGACAAGGGTTATCTTACCAGACGATGGAAGCAGCTGGCAGGTGACAAAAACTTCGAGGACAGACAAGGAGGGGGCAACATAATATGAGGAAATGGGGTTCAGTGGGCCTCGGGTTCAGAGCTCAGCAACACTGCTTACCAGGTGTTAGCTTTGGTCAAGTTACTTATCTCCCTGGAGGCTCATTTTCCTTATCCATGAACATAGGGGTCAGGTAGCCAACATTATCAAATAAAAATGAGGATCCGGTTTACAGTTTTAACAAGTAAAAAGTACCAAATAAAAATTCCTAGTTAACTTTGAATTTCAGATAAACAACAGGCTTATAATATAAATGTGCCCCATGAAATATTTGTGTACTGGGCAAGAAGGATGCCTTGAATATTGTGTGGACAAGCTCACAGTAAATATCTGAAGTTCAAATTTAACTGGACATCCTATATTTTATCTGGCAACCCTGAGTGGGGGTGAGGGGGGTGACATACATAATTATCTTTTAGGTGTGCTATGAGGATGAAATTATATACCACATTTAAGTCTTAACCCAATAACTGGTGATTAGTCAATGATTAGTCAAATTCTGAACAAATGGATGTTACTAGAATAGTTAATATTAATAAAGGCATTTCTTTTAATTAAATTTTTTTTCTGCTTTATTGTGGTATAACTGGCAAATAAAATTGTAAGATATTTAAAGTTACATCCTGGTGATTTGATAGATCTAAAGATCTAACTAGAAAGGACCCCCCCCCCCAATCCCATCTAGTTAATTAACACCTCACATATTTATCTTCCCTCCCCTTTTGTGAGAACCTTTAGGTTTTACTGTGTCAGGGAATTTTAATTATACAATACAGTGTTACCATGTTTTACACTAGATCCTCAGATTTTATTCTTCTCTGAGCTGAAAGTTTGTACACTTTTACCAACCTCTCTTCCTCTCCCCCTTTCTCCTCCACACTTCCACACCCCTTCCCAGTTGGTAATCTGTTTTTATGAGTTAGACTTTAAAAACTCCACATCTGAATGATGCCATGCAGTATTTGTCTGTCTACCTCTGGTTTACTTCACTTACCATAGTGCCCTCAAGGTCCATCCATGTAGTTGCAAATGGCAGGATTTCTTTCTTTTCTCATGGCCGAATAACATTCCACTGTGTTTATACACCACTTCTTATTTATCTGTTCAACACAGGTTGTTTTCATGTCCTGGGTATTGGGAATAATGCTGCAATGAACATGAACGTGGAAGTGTGGACATCTTGTTAATATCCTGTTTCCATTTCCTTTGGATAAACACACAAAGACTTATGGCCCAGCATAAATTTATGCTTATTAAATTCAGCATAAAATAAATGTGACCAAAAGTAAAAGCAGGAGAGAAAGAAGAAAAGAGAAAATTCACTAAGAGGAAATATCAGGATTAAGGAAGGTGCTGGTGAAATTAACCTAATGGGATTCTTGCTGAGGACAAGCCAGGGTGATTGTGTTAGGGGCAGAAGTAGAATGTTGGTGATCAGCTATAATTATAAGAAATATTAATCATGCTCTGTCAACTATGATTGATTTGTTCTGATTACAGAAAGCACAGTCTAGCCTTAGCCTGTTTGGCTCAGTGGATAGAGCATTGGCCTTTGAACTGAAAGGTCCCAGGTTCGATTCCAGTCAAGGGCACATGCTCAGGTTGTGGGTTCCATCCCCAATGGGGGACTTGCAGGAGGTAGCAGACTCATGATTCTCTCTCATCATGGATGTTTCTATTGCTCTATCCCTATCCCTTCCTCTCTGAAATCAATAATATATATATATATATATATATATATATATATATATATATATGTATTTTTAAAAAAATATATATTTTATTGATTTTTTTTACAGAGAGGAAGAGAGAGGGATAGAGAATTAGAAACATCGATGAGATAGAATCATCAATTAGCTGCTTCTTGCACACTCCCTACTGGGGATGTGCCTGCAACCAAGGTACATGCCCTTGACTGGAATCGAACCTGGGACCCTTCAGTCCGCAGGCTGACGCTCTACCCACTTAGCCAAACCGGTTTGGCAATAAAAATATATTTTTTAAAAAAGAAAGCACAGCCCTAGCTGGTCTGGCTCAGTAGATAGAGCATTGGCCTGCGGAATGAAGGGTCCCCGGTTTGATTCTGATCAAGGGCATGTGCCCAGGTTGTGGGCTCGGACCACAGTGCGGGGTGTGCAGAAGGCAGCTGGTTGATGATTATATCTCATCATTGAAGTTTCCAACTCTCTCTCCCTCTCCCTTCCTCTCTGAAAACAACAAAAATATATTTTTAAAAAAAAGTAAGAAAGAAAGGAAGGAAGGAAGAAAAGAAAGCACAGTCAACCTGGCTGGGAGTTGCATGGGGGGAGCTGGGAGGAAATGCGGCCCATCCTTCACACCCAGGAGCTGTCTATAGTCATGGAAAGATTAGCAGCCCTGTTGCAGAAGCCAGAGGCCCCAGCCCTTTGAAGACCTCCAGGCCTTTGCAAACCCCAGCCTGCATTACCTGTAAACTGCCTGTTTTGCATACCCATTCTTATCCCTTTTGCCTACTTACCATGTAATATTCATCCTTCTACCCAAAACAGGCTCACAGTGCGGGTAGAGCAGATTTTTGTGGCTGCCCTGCTGCTCTCCCATACTGCCTGTGGTATTGGAATAAACGCTCATATATGATTCAACCCTGTCTCTGCTAAATTGGCTCAAGCAGTGACAGGCAGCCGGGACCCATGGATTATCTGGCTACAACTGGACATCACCCGAAATATGCCGGAGCGTGAGGAAGCTGAGCTGGTATCAAAGGCGATTAGATATTGAGTGTGTGTGGGGGGGTTCTGATTAAACTGTCTTAGCAGTGCTCTTGCTAAAACTAAATTTATAAGGATGTGCACAGGTGGCCTAGGAGAGGGAGGGTTCAGAGGCCTGACTAAAGTTTGGCTAAGCAAAGGATCTTTGTTTAAAATTATATTTAGTTTAAAATTATATTTAGTTTGTGTCAGTCAAGTTAACGTGTTTATGGTTTTAGGTATTCCTTTTACTTTATTCCTTTGGGAAAACATATTTAGCTTTATCTTAAGGAAATAGTCTGGCCACGTTAAACCTGGTAGTAGGCTCTTCTGGCAAGGAATAAAGGGCCTTACTGCCACCTGGTGGCCACGCCCTCTTACTGCAATGTGCTTAAACCGGCCCTAAAGCCAGCATTTGACCTTTGTCAAATTCTGAGGACATTAAGGCAGTGTCATGACATTAAGAGCCACAAACAACTGCGTCCTTCCCCCAGATCTCCTCTTTCCCAAGGCTTGAGGTTGAGAATGAGTAGTAGAATAAGGGAAGCGGAGCAGGGGAAATGTGAAGTCCTTGACCTTCTCATTGGCCCTGTGGTTTCAAGCCTGAAGTGAAAGGCCACTGAGGGAAACTTTGCATTGAGAACTGGAGAACCGGGTCGGCCTTTTAAAGACCAAGACAAAGGGCCTCTTCGTTTCATAGCTTAGAATGGCTAGAAAGTCCATGATACTGTTCAGCTTTCACCCAAAGGGCAGAGAAAGCGCAAATGCAGATAGGAGCATTGAAGGGACAGAGAAAAAAGGAAAAAAAAGTGCATTTTATTTACACCCTGTTGCATGCAGTTCTTTCAATACACAGGTCTCAATGCATAAAGGTAGTGTGAGGAGAAAAACAGTGGGGCCCCCAAAGATCCGGCCTCTCATCTTACACAGGAATAAACCGAACAAGCTGAGGTCAAAATCAGGAGAGGCGCAATCCAGGGTAAAGTGATCAGGGGAGTCAGCTCCAGGATTCATAGTAAATGTATTTAAAAAAAATCTTTAAAAATCCCCAAGTCCACGCTAGCAAGAACATGAGTGGCATGACTCCCGGCCTCTGAGCCTCCCCGGCCACAGCAAGAAGAGCTGGTTCCTATTGTTCTCTTTTGCTCAGCGCTCGTTTGCAGGCACTGCAGAGAGGGCGGTGTGATCAGCGCCTCTCCCAGCCCAGGCTCTCACAGGCATCACTCAGACCACCTTTCCTGCCTCCCGGAGGCATTAATATCTCCGTTTGCACGTGAGGGTCCTGAGAGCAGGTGGACTTGCCCAAGGCCATCACAGGGCAACCTGGCTCTCTGACCTAAGTTCAGACTTCTCTCCATTATATTTGCTGCCTTAGTGCCCCCACCTTCCATTTCTGGCTTCCCATTTTGGTTCTCTCTCTCTCTCTCTCTCTCTCTCTCTCTCTCTCTCTCTCTCTCTCTCTCTCTCTCTCTCTCTCATTTTCAAGACGCCCACGAGTGGAAAATGCACTCCCCCTCCTCCCCCCAGCCAAATCGAGCTTTGCCAGATTCCTTCCAGCTGTGCACATCGAAATGACTACTGAAAGAGCCCTCTGCTGCCGGTGGAACTTTCCCACCGGGCACTGCTGCTACTGCTTGTGGGGATGTGGCCCGTGCATTTACATACTGGATGTCACCCCAAAAGCCCCCCAACCAGGGGATTTCCTGGATGTAATAAGAACACCGCTCCGAGCCTGGGAAGGGGCACTATCTGAGCGCCCACCCTGCAGGGCAGGGTAGCATTTCTGCCTTGCCAAGCACTCTTCCTGGGGAGAGGTCCAGGTTGAATCATATACCCACAGGTGCCAGGGCACTGCCTGCGGCTAAGAACTGAGGTGCTGGGAATACCTGGATGAGAAAGTCAGGGTCCCTGCAGGCCTGGTGATCCATGCCTGGTTAAGGCGAGGGACACAAACGCTTGGGTAATTTCAGTGCATCATGGTGCGTCCTGTAGCTCAGAGCAGGGGCGTCTAATTGGGATGGTCAGGGAAGACTTTCTGGAAATCATAATGACTAAGATGAGTTTTCAACATTTTCCTAAAGTGCTTTAAAAAGAGAGTTACAAAGGTAATACATCTCATTGCAAATAATTTAAAGTTTATGAAAATAGGTTCATTTTAGGAAAAGTTTAGGGAGTGAAGAAGAAGAAAGAACATTTGATTAGTAGGATTTCTACTCAGTTGAGCTTGTGACTTTCTTCCTGAAAGGCAATAGCGTGGAGCGTGTGCACCTGTGCGTGTGTAAGGAATGGAACAGTACCGAAAAGAGGGAGGTGAAGACCAGAGACCACCCTGTCCTCTGGCCAGAACCTCTTTGCGATAAGGCCAGCGGGGTGAGAAATCAGCCAGCCACTTACTGAGTACCCAGCCCTATTGGACTCTGGTTTCTCCAACTTGATTTTTCTAAGACAGTCTCTTGCAGTCTTATCACTTCAGAATCCCATTTCTGTCCACTCTTCGTACTGGTCTATTAAGGTGTTTTGCTAAAGAAAATTGTCTCTTCCTCTGTCACGACCCACATAGGTTGAGAACCGCAAGCAGGGTCGCCTAAGATCATCGGAAAACACAGATATTTACATTATGATTCATAAAAGTAGCAAAATTACTGTTATGAAGTAGCAACAAAAATAATTTTATGGTTTGGGGTCACCACAACATGAGGAACTTGTATTAAAGGGTCGTGGCATTAGAAAGGTTGAGAACCGCCAAAATTGGTTTGGCTCAGTGGATAGAGTGTTGGCCTGAGGACTGAGGGGTTCCGGGTTCAATTCTGGTCAAGGGCATTTAACTTGGTTGTGGGCACATCCCCAGAAGGGGGTGTGCAGGAGGCAGCTGATTGATGACTCTCTCTCATCAATGTTTCTAACTCTCTCTCTCCCTTTCTCGCTGTAAAAAAAAATCAATAAAATATATTTAAAAAAAAAAAGAAAGGTTGAGAACCACTGCTCTAAAGAATGACAGGATGAGGTTTAAGATGTTAACAATATTTAACCAAAACAACTCACATTTACTGAGGACTTTCTTTGCACCAGAATTGTGCCGAGAGCTTTGTTACTTATAATGTGAATTTTTGCAACAACCTGGTGAAGTAGGTGTTTCATCAATCCCATTTTACAGATTATACAACTAAGGTTATTACTTGCTCAAACTACATAGCTAAAACTGATGAACAAAAACAGATCCAGAGACAGAGAAGCATCCATCAGACTGTCAAACCTCAGAGGGAAGGTAGAGGAGGATGGGGTTAAGGGGGAAGAGATCAACCAAAGGACTTGTATGCATGCGAATAAGCATAACCAATGGACACAGACACCAGGGGGGTGAGGGCATGAGTGGGGAGGGGGTGGGGGGGCAATGGGGGAATAAGGACACATATGTAATATCTTAATCAACAAATAAAATAAAATGGAACAAACAAACAATCAAAAACACACACATAGCTAATAGTGGGCAGAGCCTGGCCTCAAACCCAGGTCTCTGACTCCTATCTGGGCTCAGCTATGTGATCCTCTGCTGCAATATTTCTCAAACATATCTGGTGACAGAATTGTTTTTTTATCTGTGTGACACCTGTGTCTCAGCATGACTCTTATCATTCCATGGAACACTATTTGGGAAATGATGCCCCAGAAAACAATTTTCCCTGTCCGTAAAATAGAGATACTGACACAATCTTAGTGTTGTGATGATTAAAGCATATTTTTCAAAATGTGGGCTGAGATTACATACCTTCTACCAGGAACCTGTGCGGTTTAAAAATAGCATTTGTGTTCTGGTTGGTTTTGCTCAGTGGATAGAGCGTCGGCTTGCAGACTGAAGGGTCCCAGGTCGAATTCTGGTCAAGGCCACATGACTGGGTTGCAGGCTTGATCCCCAGCAGGGGGCGTGCAGGAGGCAGCCAATCAATGATTCTCTCTCATCATTGATCTCTCTCTCTCTCTCACTTCCTCTCTAAAATCAATAAAAAAATATATATATATATTAAAAAATAGCATTTATAATGTCCTTGATAAAATGCAGTACTTTGGATGAGTTGACAATAAAGATGGTGGTTTGATCAGCTCATCAATTCCCAAGGGGGCCATTCTTCTAACCTGGTTAGTTCCCTACCTGCTCCCAAGATGTCCTGGCAGCCAAAGCATCGCATTCCTTTATCCTCTTCACCGGTTTTGCACAGCCGTCATTTTTCTGTTATAACTGCAGCAGTCCGGTGGATGTGTGCATCTATTCTAAAAACAAAACAAAGACAGCCACTCAGCCCAGCTCATTTATTCCCCTTGGAATAACAGCATTTGCATTCTTTTCAATAAATATCAAGTGTTACTAAAAAAGGGGGAAAATCACATAGTTCTCTCCTTGCTCCTGAGAGGGAGCCTTGTTAATCTCATTTCATACACGGAGAGACTAAGCTCCAGAAAGTTCGATTGCATACAACTAAGAGCAGCAGAGCCAGGGCCAGAATAAGGCCAATCATCCAGAGTTTGTCTCTCTGCCAAATGCTGCCTCTTGCACCTGGAACCCTCAGGAGACATTGGGACCATCAAGGTTGGGGCCCTTTGCTCCTGGAGTGGTCCAAAGTGACCGTATATGCGGTTTCCATTGACTTTGACACGTGGACAAGGCTCCCCCTCTTTTTTCCTTTGCTGTGCTCCAGCCTTCTGTTCCAAGGTTGAACCCACCTGCTACTCTTCATAGGCATCAGGTGCATTTGGCTTTCCCCTGTAGCTAGTCCTTGGGGTTCGCTGCTGTCACTCAACCACCCACCTACTCACTCGCCTCTTGACAAAGTACCAGCGGAAGCACATGCTGAGTGTTGCGGAGACGTGGAAAGAGAAATGTCAGATGTGGGTCTTGCCCCTACTAAGCTGAAACATTATTCTGACACTTGTTAAAAATGGCAAGGAAGACTATTCAAAATTACTGCAGTAGGTGAGAAAATAGAACTCTACTCTTAATGCAACAGAGGGGATTGATAGCCAACGGGCAGGGTGAGGGAGTGGATGGACCGTTACTAAGACGAACATGGCTAAGTATCAGGGTACAGAGAGAGGGGCCTCATTGGCTGTCAAGGGGGGGGGGGATTTTCAATTGGCTGGCTTGCAGGATTCTTTGCTAAAAATGGGCTCAGCAGGCCAAGGGAGGCCTGGTGGACAAGAGAGAGAGGTCTAAGGAGGCTGATTAAAGTTTGGTCTAGGAGGGGGTTTTGCCAGCACTAACAAAGTATTGTAGAGTCAGGACCTGAATGTAAGATCCCGGAATGCTGAGAGTCAGGCTGGGCAGTGTGCCAGCCACGGACACACTGGGCTTCAGAGGGGCACCAGTGGGCGTCTCTGGGATATTCCAGCCACTGGCTCAGGGCTGACAGTCATGCTGGCTTCATCCCATGTTTGTTCACTTCTTACTGCTCTGTGACATCCACATGCTTCTTGGCTGGTGCTCTGCAAGCTAGTATTTGCTTGGGTTTGATCCTTTCCACCACAAGCAGGCCTGGAAAGTACAAAGGCTTTATGTAGACCTTGGGTTTTAACCTCATGTTCCTCTTCCCAGTACCGGGAAGATATCTGTTATGGTCTGAATTCTGTCCTCCACAATTCATGTATTGACACCCTAACCCCCAGTGTGACTCTGTTTGGAGGTAGAGCCTCTAAGGAAGTAATTAAGGCAAAGTGAGGTCATAAGGAGGGAGCCCTGACCTGATAGGCCTATTGTCCTATAAGAAGAGGAAGTGACACCAGGCATTTCTCTCTCTTGCATACACAGAGGAAAGGCCATGCGAGGACACAGCAGGAAGGTGCCTGGCTGTACGCCAGGAAGAGAGATTTCACCAGAAACCACATTAAAAAAAAATATTTTATTGATATTTTACAGAGAGGAAGAGAGAGGGATAGAGAGCTAGAAACATCAATGAGAGAGAATCACTGATCAGCTTCCCCCGTGCTCACCCCCACCGGGGATGTGCCCGCAACCAAGGTACATGCCCTTGACCGGAATCGAACCCGGGACCCCTCAGTCCACAGGTCAATGCTCTATCCACTGAGCCAAACTGGTTTCGGCAGAAACCACATTTTTTACAGCACCTTGATCTTGGACTTCTTGCCTTCAGAGCTATGAGTTTCCTTTGTTTAAGCCACCCAGTGTCTGGTATTTTGTTATAGCAGCCCTAGCAAACTAATACAACCTCATCTCATGAGTAACTAACACCTTAGTGAGCTTATTCCCTTTTCCTCCTGCCATGTGATTTGCGGGGTGGTAAAGGGCTTGTTTACCACTAAATACCTCATTGTGACCTAATGACAACATGGGAACCACTTCTTTCGATTCAGGCTTAGTTTCTCCGTGTGGCAAGCAAACTAGTATTAATCATAAAAGGGGACTTTTCTGGAAGTATGCCGTTATCAGGTAGGGATCCTGGTTTCAAGCAGAATAACGAACTCTGGTTGACTTAGGCCCAACAAAACAAAACTATTGACAGGACAGTGAACCAGGCATAAACTTGTCAGGAAGGCCGTGAGGCACGGATAGTCAGAAGAGGCCATTCTGAGCTTCCCAGGAGCTGTCCATTGTGGTTGTGGCTGAAATCAACAGCTGTCCACTGAGGATGTGGCAGGGCCACTGATCTCTGACAATTATTCTTTTAAGTATTCCTCGATAAAGTATTGATGGAGTGCTTATTCTGTAGCCTGTTACTCTCATGGAGCTTATACATGAGAGGACTTTGGAAATTATTATAAAAACACTTTCTTATGTTCCAGATTAGGAGACCCAAGGTGAGGACATGGTAGTCTTCTTGTCATCATAGCTAGGGCTGAACCACAACTACTCCAGAGCCACAGCTAACAGCCAGGTGTCCTCGACTGAACCCTCTCTCAGTCTAGTGAAGTAGGGCCTGTGGGGGGACCATGAGTGACATGCCCTCTGCCTCAGGCTTAGGGGTGACTGAGCCCATTTCAGGAGGGTGAAGGTTTTGATCGCCCTGGTCTGCAGCGGCAGAGGTTTCAGGAAGCCAACACTAGCTGAGGGGCTAGCTCCGACCATTATCAGCAGGGGGAAGTCAGAGGGACTTCCCCAGGTCCTTCCTGTCACAGACAAAAGCATTAACGACCTTCATGAAGGGAAAAACAACACCTCCAGGACTAGTCCAGGCTGGGTACGTTTCTCTCCTGGTTCCGCTACTCCTTGGGTTCTACCCCAGGATACCAGGCTCCCTTCTGCCATGGTCAGTCCTCGGAACCTGGGGTTCAATGCTGGACTCACACCGCTCCAGGCAAGTCCTGGGCCAAGACTCAGCTCCAGGAGCACCACGGTCTTCTCATTGGCCACAGGTGGGATATGATAGGCATTTGGACAGTGAAGGGCATGAAGACAGGGACCCTGGGAGGCCTTTCTGACCTCCTCTTACTGCCTCTCACTTTCACACACCACGTGGCTCTCTTAGACATGCTCAGCACTGCTCATTAGGGTCTTTATGCTGATCACGTCTGGTTACAATAAACATCATTTGATGTTCCCTCACAGGATCAGCAGAAGGCGGCACATTGGGGCAGTGATTCCTGAATTCAGACGGGTGCTCTGGGGCCGGGTGGGTAAGAATCACTCCAGTGGGTCTTGACTCAGGCCTGGAAATCTGTGATATTAACAAGCCATTCAGGTGAGTATAATAAAACAGATTGTTCTGAAACTCATTTTGCTATTTAGCGGTCAGGCTGTGACAGACCTGGATTTCAATTCTGGCCATGTTTTACCAACATATCAACTCTTGAGCCAGCAGTTTTCTTGTCTGTAAAATGGGGGATAATAGCAATACCCGCCTCACAGAGTTATCATGCAGAATGAGTGAGGTAGTGTGAAGTGTTAGCATGGAGAACTGAAGGACAGAGCTTGTCACCCAGTGAATCATAATAATATTCACTGCTATTGTTGTTGTTGTTATTGTTATTATTATGCTGCCTGTATATCTCTTTACCTCCCCTTTCCATTGTGACTTCTTTTTATGCCCTAACTACGAATTAACATTGCTTATATAAAACCGTCCAGACTCAATTTTACTTAATACCAATAGAACAAAGTATATGTTACTATTTTGAATTTATAGTTGAGTAGATAGGCCCAAATCACAGAACCTGTAAGTGCCTGAGCCCAGGTCTAGATGTGGGTTGTGAGATTCTGCATCCAAAAAGGGCAAAGTGGAGAGAGCCATTCACCCACAGCAGAGGGAGGAGACACTACTCACATCTTCTTTCAGGCTTCATGCCTTATGCTTTGAGAGTGTCTGTGAAAAGAAGCTCAGTGACTTCACTGGTCCATTTGCCAGCTCACCCTTCCCTGCCCCGGGAAGCAGATGGATGAAATGAGGTTGACTGGCTCCAAAGGAGTTGAAGCCCAACTCCAGTCTGAACCCATGTTTTTAACAAAGTCACTGGGTTTCAAATCTGAGAAGCATTCAGAGGCAGAACCATGCACGTTGTTGCACATGGTAAGATTTCATTCCTTTTTGTGGCTGAGTAATATTCCATTGTATATATGCACCACATCTTCTTTATCTAGTTGTCTATTGATAGACAGGTTGCTTCCATATCTTGACTATTGTAAGTAATGCTTCAAGGAACATAGGGGTCATATATCTTTTCGAATTAGTGTTTTAGATTTCTTTGGAAAATATCCAGAAGTGGACAACATGGATGGACCTAGAGGGTATTATACTGAGTGAAATAAGTCAGGCAGAGAAAGACAAATACCATATGATTTCACCAATTTATGGAACCTAAAAAACAAAATAAATGAACAAGTAAAACAAAAACTGACTTATAGACATAGAACAAATTGATGGTTGCCAAAGGGCTGGGGGACTGGGTGAAAGAGATGGAGGGATTAAGAAGTACAAATTATTAATTACAGAATAGTCACAGGGATGTAAAATACAGCCTAGGGAATACAGCCAATAATATTGTAATAACTATGATGTTAGGTGGGTACTAGATTCATTGGGACAATTACTTTGTAAATTATATAAACACTTAACCACTATGCTATATACCTGTAACTAATATTGAATGTCAACTGTAACTGAAAAAAAAAAAAGGAAAAAAGAGCAGAACTATGGTGTAGATTAAGAGCCTAACTCGAGGAGCAGGGTCCAAGTGCTTGCACAGTTGTAGTGTTTTCTGATGATTATAGTGTTTTCTGATTGTGGGACTTGAAATTTGTAGGTGAGAATTACTCATGCTGAGGAGAAAAGGGCTGTACACGTAGACAGATGTTGACAGAGAAGGCACACCCCTATTCCAACCAGCACGTGGAAGAAGGGCTCCTTATTTCTACCCACACATTTTGGCATACTGCCACCAGCTCTGCGGGCTCACTTAGACATACTCATAACTGTTAAGGCGTAACACTAAGTCCATTTACAATAAACATCTGTAACTGTTTATTCACCTTATTCCAGGAAGGCATTAACAATCTGGGATTTGCATCTTGGCATCCATCTACCACTTTTGCATAAGGTGACATGGAGAGCTGGTGAGTGGATTTCATGACTCTTCCGGCCACAGGGACCTTCTGCCTTGAATCCCATTGAATCAGAGCTTCATTGTGGATTTGCTTTATGGTTCATTGTTGATTTGTGAGTGTTGAATGCAGTTCTGACAAAGCTGTCATCATCTAGTATTTTTTGTGGACAATAAATTTTTTAAGATTAGGTATTATGTAGTTTTTAATTTTATTGAAATATGATATGCATTCAGAAAAGAGCATAAACCTTACATGTAGCCCTAACCAGTTTAGCTCAATGTATAGAGCATTGGCCCGTGGACTCAGAGGTTCCAGGTTCGATTCCCGTCAAGGGCATGTACCTTGGTTGTGGGCACATCCCCGGTGAGGGGTGTGCAGGAGGCAGCTGATCAATGTTTCTCTCTCATTGATGTTTCTAATTCTCTATCCTTCTCCCTGCCTCTCTGTAAAAAAACAATAAAATATATTAAAAAAACAAACACAAACAAAAACCTTACATGTACAGCTTGAGGGAATACAAAAAGGATACACAATACAAATACAAAATAATAAGAATCACTGTCTTTAGATTCACCCCCAAGGTTATACCTTAGACAGTGACAATTTCCAGTAATCTGCAAACAGCATTTGAGTTTCACCAAGTCCAGAATCACATATTCCATTTGTTGTCATGTCTCTCTAGTTTTCAAAGTAGGAGAGTTTCTCAGACTTTTCTTAACATCCAGGACATTAATACCATATACAATCACAGAGCGTAGGTATTTTGTGGAATGGGCCTCAACTTGATTTGTCTGATGTTTCCTCATAATTAGATTTAGGTAATGCTTTTAAATTTTTATTTTTGGCAGGTATATCACAGAAGTGATGGTCTTCTCACTGTCTCCAGTAGGTGGTGCACAATTTCAATTTTTCTATTAACAGTGACATTCACTTTGATCACTTAATTAGGAATATGGGTCAGGCTTCTTTACTGTAAAAGCCTTATTTTTCGCTTTAAAATGTCTATTTTGTGGGAGGTACTCTGAGTCTATTTAAATAACCCATTCTGCATCAAATGTTCACCCATTAGTTTTAGCATCAATTGATTAGTCTTATCTGAAAGAATAGTATTATGATAGTGGCCAGATAGTGATTTTCTAATTTAATTTAATCATTCTTTCTTCATTTACTATTTGGCAATTTGCTGTAAGGAAAAATATTTTCTAATCTATATTTGTCAATTAATTAATTAACTAATCCATTCATTTATATAAGAATAGACTCATGGATTCCTATTTTGATTCACTGGGTTCTAATCTGATATCAACAATACTTATAAATCTGCCTTCAAATTTCCCTGATTTGGCAGTGTCCCTATCTTCCTTGAATGCCTAGGTTAAATTTATTTAAATATTTATAACTATCCATTTTTTCTATTTAATTTTGTTTCAGTTTTGATATTTTGCATTTTTCTAAGACCTAAGCATTTCATCCAAATTTTCTTTTCTTTTCTTTTTAAAAAATATATATATACTTATTGATTTTTATTGATTTTTTACAAAAAGGAAGGGAGAGGGATAGAGAGTTAGAAACATGGATCAGCTGCCTCCTACATACCTCTTACTGGGGATGTGCCTGCAATCAGGGTACGTGCCTTTGACTGGAATCAAACCTGGGACCCTTCAGTCCACAGGCCAATGCTCTATCCACTGAGCCAAACCAGTTTCGGCCACTTCATGCAAATTTTTAAATTTATTGGCAAAATGTTGTTTCTAACATTTTCAAATGATCTTAATATTTGTAGGATTTGTAGTGCTGACCCTTTTTACGTGCTTGATACTAATAATTTGTGCCTTTTTTAAAATTATTCTTGCTAGGGATAACTAAATTTTATTATTTTTTTCCAAAGAACAGGTTTGGCTTTGTTGGTTTTTCTCTATTGTATGTTTATCTATATTTTGTTGATCTTTGCTTTTATTTTCACTACTTTTTCTTATATTTGATTTGGGTTAGATATGCTCTCTCTTTCTCTTTCATTCTCTCTCTCTCTCTCTCTCTCTCTCTCTCTCTCTCTCTCTCTCTCTCTCTTTAGCTTTTTGAAATAAATAGGTACTTAGATTATGGATCTTCTGTCTTTCTTATTTTCCATGCATTTAAAGCTATGATTTGTTCCAAGCACTGCCTTAGCTTACTATTCCAGAAATTTGAGAATCACTGTCTTTAGATTCACTCCCAAGGTTATACCTTAGACCAGTGACAAGTGCTTTTCAACTAAGGGTGATTTTAACCCCACCCACCCACCTTGTCCCCCAGGGACACTCAGCAATGTCTGGAGACATTTTTGGGGAAGGAACTACTGGCATTTAGTTAGTAGATGCTAGGGATGCTGCTAAATATTCTACAGTGCACAGGACACCTCTTCACAGCAAAGAATTATCTGGCTCAAAATGCCAATAGTGCTGAGGCTGAGAAACCTTGTGGGCCTACCTACTTATTACCAGTAAACGTAGCCACCACCTTCATGCTGCCCTCCACATGGCTTGTTTTAAAGATGAGAACCAATGGCCTGAGCTCCATTACTTGGAGCAGATGAAGGGAAAGTGGCTCCTTTGGAATCCACCACAACTTCTAGCCACTGGCATGATGAAGGGTGATCAGATTTCCCATGAATCCATGAGGGCCCACAGGAGGAAATTGTATTGGGCTGCTTTGAGTGGGACTCCACCCAAGAGGACTGAACACAATAGAGGGATGCGCCACAAGAAATCAGTAGCTACAGGGAAGTTGGAAGTGATCCACTGGAGGAGGCACAACATATATCAAAGGATCTATAGGTGAGAGATTCTCAGTGATGGAAGTTGTGTCTGGAAAAGTCACAAAATTACTCTAAGAATAAGGTGACCAGACGTCCTGATTTTTAACTATTTGTTCTACATCCCACGGTGTTTTAAAAAAGTTCCGATTTTTGGAAAGAATGCACGACAAGCTAGGGAATAGCGGGAGAACGGGAAGAGAGTATACGGTTTTCGACGGCCATGTGGCTATTTAGCCAGGATATGAGTTTTATATTATTTTTGTTAATTTTATAATGTTAAATTTTAATAACAAATAATTGTCGAGAACTGATTATCAAACTTCGCATTGCTGTTCAGTTGTTAGAATTGTGGAATACACGCTGTCCTTACCAGGAACTAATGCTGTCACTGAACGCGTTTCTTTCTACGGTAAATAAAGTATGGACATTGTTATGGCTGGCAGGACTCTGTCGAGGCAGGACTCCAGCACAGGGGAGGAATGAGCTCTCAGACCCATGCTAGTTAGTCTAAGCTGACTCTGTCTACAGTCCCCAACCCCTGGGTATGTCCTGTTCCAAGTTATCGCAAGGCAGCACAAACAGAACAGACCAGGTCAGACAGAAACCGCTTAAACTGAAAATAAGCCCCCCGCCCCAGGTGTTATGCAAACTTTTAACGATGTTACTATTCTAGTGGAATTTTTTATAGCTCATAGTGTGATGGGTCACCATGACCCTAGGACAAACAAAGAACTCTGCCTAGTCTGCTATACCTCCCCCCACATTGCAAAACAACTGCCAGCTAGCCTAAGCCAAGGTCTGAAAACAAGCTAAAAAGATAAAAGCAGGCTTTCCTGTGTGCTGGGGGCTCTTTCTTTTTCTTACTGCTGTGACAGTAGGGGGAGAGCCCGGATTCGAATTCGTTAATAAAGGCATAAATTTTGCTCTGGCGTCTTGGTCTTTTCTGGGGGTCTCTCCATAACAGACATCAGAAAAATCACAATTAAGTGTTGAGACTTTGAAAGCCATTTATGTGTGAAATATAATT
Source organism: Vespertilio murinus (assembly GCA_963924515.1). Taxonomy (NCBI): domain Eukaryota; kingdom Metazoa; phylum Chordata; class Mammalia; order Chiroptera; family Vespertilionidae; genus Vespertilio; species Vespertilio murinus. Next base: position 16,972,208 of record OZ004719.1, on the reverse strand, counting down.
TAACAAATTCTTGTGAAAAATTTCATGACCTTTTAAACAATGACAGCAATCTACTAAAAAAAATTCACTCAAATGAAGAATATGCTAAAGAATAAAATAATACTATACATAAATTTTTTATTTATTATATTTGTAAATTGTAGTTAGGTTGAAATTTAAAAAATATATTACAATACTATTTTTTTATTCTATGAAAAATTTTGTTGCTCCATATAGACCAAATTTTTAATCAAGAACCCTCCTCCCTCCCTGGTCAATGGTGTCCCACTTTACCAATGTTAAAATCTGGTCACCTTGCCGAGACCGGTCTGGCTCAGTGGATAGAGCATCAGCCTGTGGACTGAAAGGTCCCAGAGTTTGGTTCCAGTCAAGGGCATGTACCTTGGTTGCGGGCACATCCCCAGCGAGGATGCGCAAGAGGCAGCTGATCGATGAACTTTATTTTTCCAACTTAACATATCACCTCTGAATCTCAACATCATCTAATAATCAAAACTGGAAGGGTTTTTTCTTTCCTTTCTTAATAGTATATTAAAAAATGGAGCATCTTATAATCAATAGCATCTTATATTCAATTAAATTTAGTAATCTCTTTCTTCGTGTATTAAAAAAAATCTAATCAAGTGTAATAATCCAAATATAAAACTTCTTGCTTCTCTGAGCTCTGGCCAACTTCAGGCTTAGAAGTTTATAGTGAGAGAAAATGGGGTAGTTAGGTTTCTCTCCAGCTCTTATTTCTCCTTCTCCTTTATTCCCCAGATGATGCTTTGGGACTTTTCAGGGATTGGAGTGAGGTGAGTGAAAAGAAATAGGGTAAATGAATGAAAGTATTCTTTCACGGTACAATTATGTTTTGGTATAGTTATTTTCTCTGTGAGGGATATTCTAACTGTCAATTTGGGGAGGGAAAAGAAATGTCAATTTGTTCTTTCTTGGATAAGGTGGCCAGATTTTAAAAAAAATGTTTTATTGATTTTTTACAGAAAGGAAGAGAGAGGAGTAGAGAGTTAGAAACATCGAAGAGAGAGAATCATCAATCAGCTCTTCAATACACCATGCTGCTACTGTAAAAAGAGGATCAACTCATAATAAAAAAATTTTGGAGATTGATCACAGAAGTTATAGCAGTTTGGATGGAGTGCTTACTCATTCCAGGACACTGGAAATTATGTTGATTTTATTTATTGAGGATGGGGGAGCAAACTTCTTTCCATCTGAAAGTAAAGGTTAGTGAACAATTAATTCCACTTGCTTTAGTTCATGCACAGAGCATTGCACATCCAATGATCCACAAAGTCCTGTTTATTTGGACAGTGAGACAGTTGGCTCTCGCAACTACAGAGAGAGAAACTTGACCGAGACTCTGGGGGAAATCCCTACACTAAGAAAATTCCTCTGAGACAACCAAGTGCCCCAGAGACCTTTGCGATTCTCTAAGGGCTGATAAGGTGCAATCTTCACACCTGTGGTAGATACTATCTTTCTTGTCTTCCATGAATGACTGAGGTTTTCTGCCTTTCTTATTCTCTCCTCTTTCTCATAGGAAGTTCCTGGTTGAGGAAACCCTTCATATGGGCGAACTCTGGGTTTACTTGGTCTTCCCCAGGGGGTTTAAAGAGCAACATCAGTTTTTATTTTATCTGTCTGTCTGTCTGTCTGTCATCATTGTCATCTATTTTGGAAAAGGTTGGGGATTATTATAAGCAGCCACCAATAACCTATTGAGCCTAAGAATTTTTTGATCTCATAAACAGATCAATAAAACACACCTTCCTATGAACAGAGAAACAGCCTAATAGTAATTTTAGCCATTTGAGGATGGGTTAAACATCACTTAGTGCTTGTAGTTGAGGAAACCCTCAGCTATGACACTATACCCTTCTACCCCCATCCCCACTCCCCTGCTCACTTTGGGGAGCTGCTGCAATTCCAATTAATCTAGTCATCACAAATTCTGAGAACACAGATGAACTCTGCATTCATGATTATAAATTTAGATTATTTTTGCAAAATCATTGTTAAGCATTGTCCCAGCAAAAGCCTTAATTCCAGGCTCATACTGCTGTACAATACAAAAAGCATTTATATGAGAGAAGCAAATTAATTGTTCCAATTGATAGGGGAAAGGCACGTAATAGGAATAGAACAATAGTGGTTTAATGATTATTCACCTCACTAAATATAGATAAGAGGTTTGCTTATTTGTGTGAATCTTCTGATAAAACATGGTGAAATTTAGGAAGTAGGCAGTATAAAAATATTTTAAGGAAATAGGCATAAAAATCCTCAGTGCCCTGAAATCGTGTAAATGTCAAGCCTCGATCTTGTCCAGCTAAGTTCTTTGGAATTTTCTCTTCAATATCTGCACAACATTACTCTCCCAAATGGACTACTATAACCATCAAAATCAGTGTAATGAGACAAATATATCTACATTTTATAACTAAAAATATCAGAATTCACCTTCTCCCCATCCCAGTTCTTCCCCAGGATATGTGGCTCCATTGTGGATTTAACACCATATTCTGTAACCACTCCTTTGCTTCTTTGCCTCCCTCACTAGGCCAAGTCCTTCCAAGGCAGCTAAGAGTGCCTGCCTCACTGTGCTTGTCTTAGATAGAATTTCACTGGAAAACTCCCACAGGAGATAGGATATTCTCACGAGCAATATCTACAGGGGAATAAAGGCAGTAGGATCATGCAGAGGAAAGAACTGAAATGTGAAACAGCTACAATAAAGGTCAACTAAGAGCCAATAGACACTTTGGATAACTCCAAAGCTGGGATGATTCCTTTAGAATCCTTCCACCTTGAGGCAAGAGGGTTTTTATTGCTTACCCCCCTAATTGTTGGATAAAGGTTAGTCCTTCCAACAAGGCAAGACCTCAGGCAAAGCAGCTTTCACAGGCCAAAGCAGCTTTCACAGGCCAGACTCAACCCAGAGCTGTTCACTGCTCCCTTCTCCAGGTGCTGGGGGAACACTGAGTGTGCTTCAGTTCTGAATGCAGGGAATTGGGTGGCACCCCCCAGTGTGCACTACAATACTCGGGAACTCTTACTAGATTAGCAGTATTAGAGTCCAGCCATTTCGCCAAGGATTGGTGTTTCTGATTTCACACATGTAAAGTGGAATATGTTAACCTGGGGATGAATCATGTCTCGTTGTTAGTTTGGAAGCATCATTTTTAGGTACTAGTGCTATAGCGGCTAGGTTTCAGCGTCAATTTGATTCGACATAAAATTCATTTCATTTATTCAGTGTGACCTGCTTGAAGAAACTCAGACTTGAGCTTAAGACATGGGTTCTTTTCAGAACTCTGCCCCTTCCTCTCGGACAAGCCATTTTGTTTCTTTTAGTTTTCTCATTCGTAGGACAGCAAAAAATGACATTTGGGGCAACTCTTTCACATGGGTGTAGCGAACATTTACAAAAATGATGCTTATCAAAGCCCTTCATAAATGGCCGGTTTGGGCTGAAGAGTCTTGGTTAGCAGGAGGAGCCTGAATTTGAGGCTAGTGTAGATACAAGTGTGGACAGCCCACACAGAGAGAAAGGAGGGAGGAGATTGCAAAGGAAAGGGTGAGGAAGGAAGGTAGAGTTTTCCAGAGATGCTCCAAACTATCTCTTCCTACTTCACCCAGGCTGGTTCAACTGACATGAATTCTTCAACAAAACAGAACCAAACAGAAGAGACAGGCCAATCACTCGATTGAATTATATGCATTAAGTAAACCCTTTTGCATCTTAGAACTTGTCCTCACCAGGTAGAGGCTGTGGCGATCAAATTGTTATTAGGAGAAGAAAACCACTGTATTTGTTTAGTTCTGTGGATTCTTGGCTACCCTATAGGATCTATCACCTCAACACCACTTTGACTCAACTTGTTCATCCGAAAGCAAGTGGGTGTTCATTTCTAAGTTTATCTTCGTCTCTCTCTCTTTTTTGTTGTGGTCGTGATTGCTTTGGTCTCATTTTTAGTCTTTCTCTCTTAGTCCCTGTCCTGAAAGTGAGTGATCATCCTTCAGGTCAGGGTAGAGTTAGCATGGACTTCCCCAGACTCTACCCACAGCAGTGGAAATGTTTCCTTTGAGTTTTAAGCTTTTTCAACCTGATTGGCACAACCATGGTTTTAGTTGAAAACTAGAGAAAAATTTCATGTGGTCCTCCAGGGAGGAGTACTTGACTTATTTATAACCTGAGGCATTTCCCAAATGGTTGCACACATATGGCTTGTTTTCCCTTCTACCCCAGATGTTTTCTGTCGCATTTCTGTCTTCTCTTCCTCTTCTCCTTCTCCCAATCCATCTATTCATACAGCTCCCTACCTCCCTTCTTGTTAAGGGGCAATTTAGGTTGCACTGCATATTTCATATTCTCTTCTGCAGTATCCTTGCTTGGGCCAGAGATGGATGGACCCTGTCTCCAATTTCAATACCTTGCTCCTAGAACCCACATTTTTCTGCTTTGGCTCTGTCCCTGGGAGCTGGTGATTGGCCAGGGTAAGCTATTGGAAACTTTGACTTTAATCAAATGACACATAATGAAACCCATTTTGCTAGAAGTTACATGGTGTAAACAAGATTCAAGTTCCTACATTATATTTCTGGCCACAAAACATATAAATAAATACCCCAAACTCTTCTGATATTAATAAATGTGAAATAAATATGAGCTATCTATCTATATAAAAGTCTAAGCAACCATTGCTACCAAACAGACGACCGAATAGACTGCATGGAGAACCAGGCTGGCAGAGGGGTTAGTGAGGGGCCACCAAATGATTGAGAAGTAGGTTGCATGGGGCGACCCAGCCTGCAGGGGGGGTTAGTGAGAGATGACTAAACAACAGAGCAGCAGGCTGCGTGGGGGCGACCAAATCAGCAGGAGGGGCAGTGAGGGGTGACCAAATGACTGAATAGCAGGCTGTGTGGGGCAACCAGGCTGGTAGGGGGAGCAGTTAGGGGCAACCAGGCTGGCGGGGGTAGTTGGGGGTGATCAGGCCAGCAGGCAGAGGCAGTTAACAGTGATCAGGCTAACAGGGGGGAAGTTAGGGCCTACCAGGTCAGCAGCAGGGGCAGTGAGGGGCGATCAAGCAGGCAGGTAGGTGAGCAGTTAGGATCCAGAGGTCCAGGATTGTGAGAGGGATGTCTGACTGCCTGATCCCAGGGATCAGGCCTAAACTGTAAGTCGGACATCCCTGAGGGGTCCTGGATTGGAGAGGGTGCAGGCTGGGCTGAGTGGGCCTCCCTCCCCCCATGCACAAATTTCATTTACCAGGCCTCTAGTACAGACATAAGAAAGATGAATAAGAATGAGTTCGGTCATTATTTTCCAACTCATTGATTTCAGTTTAGTGGTGGCCAGAGTTTCTCCCAGCAACTCAGGGTGTCCTACCATCACGGGATGACCAGGGTAATTTCAACAAAGCAGCAGGGTAGATTGGGGTCAGACTTATTTTGCATTTCCTATTATTTCCAGATTTATGGGTTGGATGAATCTGGCACTCAACCCTGGCCTTGTCAACAAGTTAAAAAAAAAAAAAAGAAAGAAAGAAAGAAAAGAAATCTGTGTTATCTTAGAAGGGGACCACACCAAATCTGGCTAACCTGACTTGGACTGTGACCAATCTGGCCTCCATACCAATGCTCTTTTTTCTGTGTAGCCAGATAGCCAGCACCTCCCTACTGCCTCCCCTGCTTCCTTTATTTTCTTAAAGGAAACAAGATATCGCATGTCATGAGAAAGTGTATGAATATAAGGGAAACATTTTTCTAATGAAAATCAGCTCTAACACTACCCACCTCCAAAGGATAGACCGGGTACCCTTCTTACACACTCTATTGTACTTTCTATAGCATTTTCTTTTTTTGTTAATCCTCACCTGAGTATATTTTTTCTCATCAATTTTTAGAGAATGGAAGGGAGGGGGAGAGACAGAGAGAGAAAGATCTATGTGAGAGAAACACATTGAGTGGTTGTCTCCTGCACGTGCCCCAACTGGGGCTGGGGATCCAGCTTGTGACCGAGTATTGTACCCTTGACTGGAATTGAACCCTCAACCCTTCAGTCCATCAGCCAACGCTCTAACCACTGAGTAAATTGACTAGGGCCTTTCTTGTGCATTTTCTGAATCTTTCTCTTCTATTAGACATGAAGACCAAAAATACAAAGACAAAACAACACACACATACACACACACACACACACACACACACACACACACACACACACACACAATCTTTTGGTCATCATTGTGTCTCCAGAGCCTGAACAGAGTGTTCATGTGTCTTTATACTAATTAACTGGACTTTGAAATATGTGGATCCTCTTCCAGTTTCCTAAGAAGGAACAGAAATAGCAACATCTGCTTTTCTGAGTGCCATCTACCCAGGGCTCCGTGGCCACCGAAGAGGCAGGGCTAAGAGCAAGTGAATGCTGGGTTCTCAAATGTGACTTTGCCTCTCCATCACTTTAAAAATATATATTTTTATTGATTTCAGAAAGGAAGGGAGAGAGAAAGAAACATCAATGATGAGAGAGAATCATTGATCAGCTGCCTCCTGCATGAGTCTTACTGGTAAATAACACATTTTTCTTGTGTCTCCTCATGTCTATTAACATAGGGAAAAAATGTTGCTTGGCAGTGTGTCTATGCTGCTAAGGTTCCTCCCAAGCTTTTATTTTTTTCCTTCTTCTGTCCCCCTACTTCATGCTAAGACCCCTTCCAGTCTTCTCTCCTGATATTAAAAAGGCTACCACATCAGACATAACTTAGAGTAAATGACCACTAGGGTGTGGTTTAGGTAGCTTACAATTTTTATTTAAAAAAATATATTTTATTGATTTTTCTACATAGAGGAAGGGAGAGAAGAAGAGTTAGAAACATCAATGAGAGAGAAACATAGATCAGTTGCCTCCTGCACACCTCCTACTGGGGATATGCCTACAACCAAGGTACATGCCCTTGACCAGAATTTAACCTGGGACCCTTCAAGTCCACAGACCGAAGCTCAATCCACTGAGCCAAATAGGGCTCCATTTATTTCTTGATGAATGTTTGGGTTGTTTTCAGCTTTTGGCTGTTATGAATCAAGCTAAGAACATACATGTGCAGGTCTTGGTGTGGAGATAGATTTTCATTTTTCTTGGGTCATTACTTAGGTGTGGAATTATTAGGTATTATGGTGAATGTAAATTTAACTTTATAATAAATGACCTAAGTATTTTTTTAAATGGTTGTGTCTTTTCAATTTCTTTCAGTAAAATATGAGGGTTTCAGTTTCTCACACATCCTCATTAATACTTTTTATTGTTAGTCTTTTAAATCTGAGCTATTCTAGTAGGTGTGTAGTGGTATGCAGCTGTGGTTTTATGTTACATTTCCCAGACTACTAATGATGTGGAATATCTTTTCATGTGCTCATCAGACATTTGTGCAATTTTTGTGAGATGTGTATTCAAATATTTAAGTCATTTAAAAAAGTGGGTTGATAAATCTTTTCAGTATTCAGTTGTAAGTTCTTTATATGTTCTGGATACAAAAGTTTTTATCAGTTGTATGTATTGAAAATTTTATCCTTGTTTGGCTTTTCTCCCTGCCAGTTCTTTTGAAGAACAAAAGATTTTAATTTAAATTAAATTAAATTTATCAACGTGTATTTTATGGGTCTTGCTTTCTATGCAAGAAATATTTTCTACCCGAAAGTTACAAAGATTTTTTTCTAGAAGTTTTCACTTAGAAGTCTTGTACTTTTAGCTTTTATGTTTAGGTCTATGATCCATTTTGAGTTATTTTTTTGTGTATGGTATGAAAAGGTCAAAGTTTATTTTTTTTTTTTTTACAAATGGATATGTGCTGTTCCAACACCATTGATTGGATTTCCTGTCCCCAATAAATTATCATGGCACCTTTGTTGGAAATAATTGGCCTCATATATGTAGGTAACAGAATAGGTCTATCTCTGTGTTGTCTATTCTGCTTGTGGTTTATTAAGGTTCTTGGGTCTGTGTTTTTTTAAATTATTGTTTTGAAGTATTCCAGTGTGTGAATGTTTTTTTATTCTATTATTGATAATCAGGGCATTTCTAGTTTGTAGGTATAAGGAATCATCCTTTTATGAACATTCTTGTACATGACTTTGTTGGAAGGAATAAGCATTCACATCCTATTAATAAAAGCCTATGTGGTTGTCACACCCTCACACCGTAACGCCCTCACATTGTAACGAGCAATCACCAAGAGGCTGTGTATGCAGTGAGCACTGGCAGGTGGGCAGGACTGCGTGCATGCGCGTGTGGCGCAGAGGCGATCCCCGGCTCCATGTGGTGAGGCCTGGGGGTCCTGTGGCTCCACAAGGCATGGAGGTGGGATGCCTGCTCCGGCCTACCTCTTTGGGGCAATCCATAGAGGAGCCCTGGATGGGAGCCTTGCACTCCCTTCTTGCTTGCATAGGTTCTGTTGAGAAATTAGTTGACAATTGTATGGGTGCTCCCTTGTAGGTAACTGTCTTTCTCTTGCTGCTTTTAATATTCTCTTTGTCTTTTGCTCTTGGAATTTTAATTATGATGTGTCTTGGTGTGGTCCTCTTTGGATTCCTTTTGTTTGGGGCCTACCTCTTTGGGGCGATTGATCGTAGGGCTCCCACATTGTGAAAGGGCTCAGGCCAGGCTGGGGAAAACCCACCCCCCCTCCAGTGCATGAATTATGTGTACTGAGACTCTAGTGTATTGATACATGCCCAAGAGTAGAACTGATAAGTTATAGAGTAAGTATGTGTTCACCTTAGTAGATACAGCCAAACAGTATCTACTAATAAAAATAATTATAACAATTGACCCTTCTACCAATACCACACTGTAGAAGAATTCTAGATGTTTTATATCCTTGCAAATCCCAAGTATTTGGTAATTCTGGTGGGTGTGTAGTAGTATTTCATTGTGGTCTTTAAATTTGCATTTCCTTGATGACTAATGATGTTGAGCATAGTTTCATATGTTTATTGGCCATTTGGACGTGTTTTTTTTCTCCTTATTAAGTAACTATTTGAATTTTGGCTTATATTCTCCCAACCCCCTTTGGGTTGCCTACTTTTTTTCTTATTGATTTATAAAATTAAAAAAAAACCATATTCTAGATAACTCTTTGTCAGATGTGTGATTAAAAAAAAGATAGCTCTCTGTGTGGCTTGCATTTTCATTATTTTAAGTGTCTTTTAATGAATAAAAATTCTTGATGTAAAGAGAGCGGTTGTACTTTTTTTAAAAAAATAAACCTTTATTGTTCAGATTATTACAATTGTTCCTCTTTTTACCCCACATAGCTCCCCTCCACCAGGTTCCCATCCCACCCTCTTCCCTTACACCCCCACACCCACTGTCCTCATCCATAGGTGTAAGATTTTTTTCCAGTCTCTTCCCATACACCCAAACCCCTTTCCCCCTGAGAATTGTCAGTCTACTCCCTTTCTATGCCCCTGGTTCTATTATATTCACCAGTTTATTCTGTTCATCAAATTTTTTATTCACTTAATTTTTAGATTCACTTGTTGATATGTATTTGTTGTGCATAATTTTTATCTTTACCTTTTTCTTCTTCTTTCTCTTTTTAAAGAATATCTTCCAGCATTTCATATAATACTGGTTTGGCAGTGATGAACTCCTTTAGTTTTTTCTTATCAGTGAAGCTCTTTGTCTGACCTTAAATTCTGAATGATAGTTTTGCTGGGTAGAGTAATCTTGGTTGTTGGTCCTTGCTATTCATCACTTTGAATATGTCTTGCACTCCCTTCTTGCTTGCATAGGTTCTGTTGAGAAATCAGTTGACAATTGTATGGGTGCTCCCTTGTAGGTAACTATTTTTCTCTTGCTGCTTTTAATATTCTCTTTGTCTTTTGCTCTTGGAATTTTAATTATGATGTGTCTTGGTGTAGTCCTCTTTGGATTCCTTTTGTTTGGGGTTCTCTGTGCTTCCTGGACTTGTAAGTCTATTTCTTTCACGGGTGGGGGGGGTTGGGGAGGAAGTTTTCTGTCACTATTTCTTTCAATATATCTTGCTCTCTGTCATTTTCTGGGACGCCCATAATTCTGATGTTGGTTCGCTTGAAGTTGTTCCAGAGGTTTCTTACACTATCTTCAACTTTCTGGACTCTCTTGTCTTCTTGCTTCTGCGGAGGAGTGTCCTCTGGCTCTTTGTGTTCCAAATCTTTGACTTGATTCTTGCAATCTTCCATTCTGTTTTTAGGATGCTGTATAATTTTTTTATTTAAGACAATGTATTCTTTATTTCTAGTTGATCCCTTATCATATCCTCATAGGTCTCATTTATTTTATTGGCCTTTTCTAGGAAATTCTTGAAAAACCTTATAACTGTGGTTTTGAACTCTATATACAGTCGCTTGTTGTCCTCCATTTCTTTTGTTTGTGAACTGTTTCCTAGTCTTGGAATTTTCACTGCTTCCCTGAGTTGGTAGGGTGGCTTTGTGTGCTAAGGTGTCCTATATGGTTCAGTGGGTCAGGCTCCCAGTTATCTGAGGTGGACACTCTTGGTGCACCCCTTTGTGTACTGTGTGTACAAACTTATTGTAGTTAAATCTTGATTGTTGTTGGTATCACTGGGAGGAACTGACCTCTAGGCCAATTAGCTGTTAGGATCAGCTGTGTCTATGCCAGGAGACAACCTTATTCAAGTAGACTTGGAAAACTGCAAAAGCCTCTGTGCTCAGCTTGGATGGGGCAGAGTTTCAGGGTGGAGCCTACAGCCTTGGATTTCCGTCAGCCCCGTCCTATGAGGTTCCTGAGTCTCAGTGTTCCTCAGTGTCCTTCAGTACTCTCTGCAAGCACCCCCGAGAGAAAGGTGCCCTTGAGTTTCGCCTGCTACCAGACAGTCTAGTCTCTCCTCCAATGAGTCCGGAACTGGGGTTCAGTGCAGTTGGAAATGGGGTTAAAATCAGTCCAGAGCTTATGTCTCCTTCCTGCTAGGGCAATCTAGCAGCTCAGTCAACAGTCTGTCCTCTGCGTGTATTAATGTGTGTACCTCCGGGGCTATGCCTTTTGCCGCTCCCCTGAGTTTCCTCCTTACAGCCCAGGCCTGGGATGCCAGGGTCTGGCCTAGAACTGGGGTTCAGTGCAGTCAGAAGTGGGGCTCAGCACTGTCCAGAGCTTTTGTCTTCTTCCTGCTAGGGCACTCTAGCATCTCAGTCAACAGTCTGTCCTCTGCGCATATTAACGTGCGTACCTCTGGGCCTTTGCCTTTTGCCACTCCCCTGAGCTTCTGCCTTACAGCCCAAATTCCCTCTGTATGAGCCTGGGACCCCAGGATCTCGCCCAGAACTGGGGTTCAGTGCAGTCAGAACTGGGGTTCAGTCCAGTCCAGAGCTTTTATCTCCTTCATGCTAGGGAACACCAGCCAGGCACTCAGCCCCCCCTCCTCTCCGACTCCGTCCTCTCCCCACGTACACATCGTGTTTCTGTACCTTAGGCTTTTACAGCTTCTTTGATTTTCTTTCTGGTTTTTCTTTCCTTCTAGTTGTAGAATTTCTAGTCAGTCAACTTTCCTGTAGTTCTGGATAATGTCCACTTTATATTTTAGTTGTATTTTTTGAAATTGTTATGTGAGGCTGCAGTTAGACATTTACCTATGCCACCTCCGGTTTCTAGAAAATTATTGAAAAACCTTATAACCCTGTTTTTGAACCCTATATCCAGTTGTTTGCTTTCCTCCATTTCTTTCATATGCCACCTGTTTCTTTGTCTCCAAATTTTGGCTGCTTCCCTGAGTTGACAGAGTGGCTTTGTGTGTTAGGTGTCCTATAGGGCCCAGTGGCTCAGCTTTCCCAGTTACCTGAGGTGGACACTCTTGGTGTACCCCTTGTGGGCTGTGTACACAGTCTTGTTGTAGTTAAGCCTTGATTGTTGTTGGTATCACTGGGAGGTATTGACCTCTAGGCCAATTGGCTGTGAGGAACAGCTGTGTCTATGATGGGAGAACTGGGCTGGAAACAACCTTATGAGACAAGACTTGCTTCAGTGGGGCTTTGGTGTTCACTGAGTCTTCCCCCTGAGTATGTCCCTTATGGAACTGAGGAGTTGTAATCTGGATGGTCCCACTCTGACCCCTGGGCACACTGGCTCTTGGATTTCCATGGAGGTGCTAATTTAGCCTCTGCCTGAGGCCACCCAGCAGGAGCTATGGAGAGATCTGCAGATTCTTCTTTGTTTGGGTTTTGGAAGTGCCCAGATATGAAGTAATGCAAGCTGCTGCAGGGCCTTGGGCCTTCTTTTGGAAGTTCTGACTCAGTTGCATTTTGTTAGGTAAGGTTAGAATTCAAAGGACCAAGTCATTCATATGCAAAAGCCTCTGCACTCAGATGGGGCAGAGTCTCAGGGTGAAGTAATCAGCAATGGCTTCCCATCAGCCCTGCCCTAAAAGGCCCCAGGGTCTCAGTGTCTCGTGATAATTGCTGCATGTGGGATTAATAATCTCTAAGAGAACGCCGCCCTCGAGTTTTGCCCATAGCCAGACAGTCTTCTCCATATGAGTTTGGGTCCCCAGAGTCTCACCCAGAACTGGAGTTCAGAGCTGTTGGGAGCTTTGTCTCCCTCCTGCTTGAAAAAGACAGCTGCATACTCAGTTGCCAACCATCTCAGCACACGTGCCTCTGGACCTCTGCCTTCCACAGTTCCTGTGAGTCTCAGTGTGCTTTTCTCTTTCCTTCTAGTTGTAGAATTTCCACTCAGCCAGCCTTCCTGTGGTTCTGGATGATGTCCGTTTTGTCTTTTAGTTGTAGTTTTGGAATTGTTGTGCGAGGCAGCAGTTTAAATGTTTACCTATGTCACCATCTTGGTTTCTCCTCTGGTAATACTTTTTGTATCCTATTTAAGAGATCATTGACCCCTCCAAGTTCAAGAAGATATTCTCCTATTTTGTTTTTACTAGAATCTTTATTGTTTTAGCTTTCATATTTAAATCTGTGATCCACTTGGAATAGTTTTTTGCATGTATGATAAAGTTGGAGTTAAGATTAATTTTAAAAATGGATATCCAATTGATATAGTACTATTTATTGAATTGTCTATCCTTTCCCCCACTGAACTGGAATCTTTGACACAAATGAGGTGACTGTTTGTATATTACTGGTTTTCTATATTTTACCACTGTTTTATTCTTGTGCCAATATAAGTGTCTTAATTTCTTCAATTTCATGTCTTAATGCTAGATAATGTAATCCCTCAGCTTTATTTTTTCTTCTGCAAAATTGCCTTGGCTACTCTAGGTCCTTGACATTTACATATAAATTCCATATGAATTTTAGAATTCATTTGTCCAATTCCAAGCAAAACAAACAAAACAAAGTATGTGCTGGGAGTTTAGATCAGGATTGGACTGAATTTGTAGAATAATTTTCAGTGAAATACTTTAACAAGTTTCAGGATTATAAATCTGAAAAGGAGAAATAGTATACTCTTTTATTCTGAAAGATCACAAAATTCATCCCTTTACTCAATCATTAGTTTCATAACTAACTGAATATCTGTTCTCTAGCAAGCACTGTGCAAGGTACAGTGCTTGCTAGAGAACAGATATTCAGTTAGTCCTTTTTACTATGGCACCTTTTTACTGGTGCCATAGTAAAAAGGACCCTATGTGATGGGACCCATGTGATGGGAGAACATAGGAACATATTCTGAATTCCAGGTTGTCTGGAAAGGCTAAAAAAAAAATGAAAAGGAGATATGGGGTCTCCCACTTAAATTATCTGAGAGGATTTCGATGTAAATCTCATTGGGTACAGCATTTACTTCTGATACAAGAAGGACACCTGCCCGGGATTTTTGGTGGTCATTATTGCCCTAGTATAATCCTCCCTCTTTCACTCATCATGCTGTTTCTGCCAAGAACCTTTTTTAGAGCTTGATCATATAAACAAGAACACGAGTCTTGGAATCAGACTGACCAGGCTCAGTTCTAGTTTTGTGATTGATGAATTTTGTCACTGAAGAGGACATAAGGTCCCTGAATATCACTTTTCTGTCTGTTAAATGGGAGCATTAATAGTACTTTCTTTATAGCATTGTTGCGATGCTTTCAATGAAATGAAGACCCAAAGATTTTAACATAGTGTCAGCTTAGTTAGTATTAATCATTATTTAAATAACCATGGATTCATTTATAAAATACTTTAAAATATATATTTTATTGACATTTTACAGAGAGGAAGGGAGAGAGAGAGAGAGAGAGAGAGAGAGAGAGAGAGAGAGCTAGAAACGTCAGTGAGAGAGAAACATTGACCGGCTGCCTCTTGCACACCCCCTACTGGAGATGTGCCCGCAACCAATGTACATGTCCTTGACCAGAATCGAACCCAGGACCTTTCAGTCCGCAGACCAACGCTCTTCCACTGAGCCAAACCGGTTTCAGCCATTTATAAAATACTTAATAAAGTCTCCACTTTATGCCACTAGCTTACTCATGAGGTGACAGTGTCTCCTCTTCCTTGTCACATTTTACCCCTCAGTTTTTGTTCCCAGAAACAAAGCCTTCCCTGGAAATGGGCGTAAACTGGCTAGAAAGGTGATGCTTGTCATGGCAGGACGTCAGCTGGTGACTGCCAGACCACTTTCCCTCAGCTCTGCCTTTAGGCCACTTTCTGATATTCTCATGGTCAGGACATCAGGAGCTGATTGGCCAGAACACATCCGGAGCAGCTACCTTTATGACAGATCACAACTGCTACGAATTCCCCCATGTTCACCCAGACAGGTTTCTGTCTCATCACTGCGGAAGGTGGCAGGGTGAAGACCATGAAACCAAGGGTTGCTTTCTTTCTTTCTTTCTTTCTTTCTTTCTTTCTTTCTTTCTTTCTTTCTTTCTTTCTTTCTTTCTTTCTTTCTTTTTTAAATTTTTTTATTTTTACCACTGACAGTTTCACTCTGGTTGAATGAGTTCAAAGAGAATCTCTCACTCTAACTACACTGGACTGCCTCACTACATCTGGACTGTTGGAAGCATAATTATTATTATGCTGACTTGTTTTGAACACCTAGGGCTCTTCTTCTTAAGGCCTGTAATTGTGTGTCCTTGTGTGAAAGGGAGGGAAATGCTGCCTTCAGGAGTCACCTCCAATCACAGCACCGTGTTCAGATGTCACACTTCACATTCAGCTGCAGAAAATAAAGCAAGGAGCTCAGTGCTCTCAGAGGTCCAAGGAGTCAGGAGCCTGGTTTTGATTCACCCAATGACCTTTTAACATTTTTAATTATAGTTTACATTCAATATTATTCTGTATTAGTTTCAGGTGTACAGCTTGGTGGTTAGACAATCATATACTTTACAGAATGGCTCCCCAATATTTCCAGGACCCATCTGGCCCATACATACTCATTACAATGTTATTGACTATATTACCCAGGCTGCTATTTACCTCTCTGAAACTACCAATCCGCACTTCTTTCCCCTTGCCTGTCATCCTCCCCATGGCCATCTGCCTGGTGGCCTGTTTTATTTTTCCTTTCTCAAAATGCTGGTGTCTTTTCTTGTCAATACCACTTAATTTTTCTCTCTAAATTTAACATATGAAGTAGAAAATCTCTGCCAAGTTGAGTTCATAGATTAATGATGGTCACATGTGCTAACCAGGGATGCAGCTGTGCGAGTGACCAGCTCCTCTCCTGGGGCCTGGAGGCTCTGCCTCATTGATCCCTCTTCCCTTTCTGCTCCTCTTCTCTGTTTCATTCACTTCCAGCTTCATTTGCTACTCTCCTGGGCAAGGTTATGGGAATTGAATTGGCATCATGGTGTCTGAGAGTCTTTCCCAGTCCTGGAAAATTGGAAACCACTGTGTACACTCTGAAGCTGCTAGTGGCAGAGGTTAGGCGAACTGGGAGAGAGTCTGGAGCTCGGAGCTCAGAGGTGTCTTCCTAAGGAAAACTTTCCTTCATTGAACATCAGAGTCATAGAGACAGGGTAGACTTGGATCTGTCTTTCTGTAAACCTCGGTACAGTCTAACCTCGGTATCCACAGGGGACAGGTTCCAGGTCTACCACTCCCCCTACCAAAATTCTTGGATGTTCAAGTCCCTTCTATAAAATGTTGCGGTATTTGTATATGACTTATACACATCCCCCCACATATACTTTAAATCATCTTTAGATTATTTGACTCAATTAAAAAACACATATAGTTAACTTTGGATACTAGTAAGAAGATAAAGAAAATAGGTACCTGGCACATTACTATGGTGGGGGTAAATTCTTACCATATTTATTTTTTTTGCCAACATACATTTAGTGTCTCAAACCAGCACAAGTGTATTAGCTCAGTGTCCATAGGTCTGAGGTCCAGGGACAGTATTGCTGCTTAGGATCTTACAGTGCTGAAATCAAAGTGCTTGCTGGGGCCACAGTTCTTATCTGGGGCCTGTCTAGCTCACTGGTTGGCAGAATTAGTTTTCTTTTTGTGTTTTTAGGGAGAGAGAGACAGAAACATCATTGATGGGAGAGAATCATTCAGCTGCCTCCTGCATGCTCCCCACTGGGGATCAAAGTCTGCAACCCAGGCATGTATCCTTGACTGGAATGGAACCCGGGACCCTTCAGTATAGAGTCCAATGCTCAATCCAATGAATCAAACTGGTTAGGGCAGAATTCATTTTCTTATAGCTGTAGAATTGAGGGTCCTATTTCCTTTCTGGGTGTCAGCCACAGGCTACTCTCAGCAATCAGTAGATGTCCAGATCCCTTAAGTGATCTCCATCTTTATCAGTACCTCCTCATTTGCTTGGTTTAATCCTAATCCCATCTAATGCTGTGTAATTTGGAAAAAATGTACATGTTGACCTGTCTCACTTTAAATTCATGAACAATCACTTTTTTAAAAAAACTTACTGAATTGTATTTTTAAATATCAGTTAAGACCATTATTTTAAAAAATGTTTAAAAAATATATTTTATTGATATTTTACAGAGAGGAAGGGAGAGAGATAGCTAGAAACGTCAATGAGAGAGAAACATCGACCAGCTGCCTCTTGCACACCCACTACTGGGGATGTGCCCACAACCAACGTACATGCCCTTGACTGGAATTGAACCTGGGACACTTCAGTCTGCAGACCTACGCTCTACCACTGAGCCAAACCGGTTTTGGCTGTTTTTGGTTTTTTTTAAAAATTAAATTCTGTCTTAGAACTGATTAGTTCACAAAATGTTCAATGTTTATATTAAGTAGCATTGAACATTTGTGGGTGTATTATATTTTTTCTGATAATTTTTTATTTTTTATTCACTAGATGATTCCCTCTCCCACTCTCTAAATGGATAGTTTGTGCCTTTTCTTCTCTTTTCAAGTCTCTTCCCTATCATCACTCTCAGTTGTAGACCCACCTCCTCAAGTCCCCGACTTTTAGGCACTTGAAAAACCAGGACTTTTCCATTTAGTTAGTTCTTCCCAAGATGAGCTTTTCCAATCTCAGGACTTTTAAATGACATTTGGATGCCAATTACTTCCAGAATTATAGTCTTAGCCCTGCTCTCTTCTCTGAACTTCAGACTCCAGAATCTGCTACTTATCCTTCCTTTGTGAACAGCAGACATTTTATACCTAACAAGCCCCACATCAAACTACTAGATACTTCCCCCTAATCCTCCTCTGCTTATGGCCTTCCTCATCTCAGTCTAGAATACTTCTAATTTTCAAATCAAAACAACTTTGGAAACATTCTTGATTTGTCTCTGTCACATTTTTCAGGATATATCCAGAATCTGCGGTCTTCTCAGTATCTCTGTCACCATAAAGGTTTAGGCAGCATTATTCTCAACTGTGTCTCTGGATCATCGCACTAGCTTTCTTGTCTCTCTGCTTCACTCTTTCCCAGACCTTCACTTTGTCCTCAGCGCAGCCACTGTGACCTTGTTAAACATGGCAGATCAAATCAACCTTTTACTTAAACCGCAATATTCTGCCATTCTTTTTTCATCTATCCCTCCACCTACTCCCCAGGCTCCTTTGATTATTATTATTTTTCATTAATGCTTTTGGAAATTACTATTTTAGACTAGAAATTATAAATTCACGCAAATAGTGATTTATTCCACCTTAGCAAGCTGTATGCATATAATGTATATTGATATATTGAGAAGGCTAAAGAGGGCTAATTCCAATATAACCCTGATATTTGGGGCTAGTGATATGAATCCAAGTCAGCAAGCTCAGTGTACATTCCTGATAACCTATAATTAAGTCCCTCTCTCCTTCCCAGATACTGGTCTTGCAGAACCTGTTACTGTGAACAGTACACTGCCCTGGAGGGAGGGTTATCAATGCTGGCACTAGACCAGACCATCAGACATGGCCTGGAGATCCCCAACACCTGGGGGCCTTCTTGCAAGGCCCATGAAAAGGACCGGAAGCATAATCCATGTTTACCCTTGACCGGAATCAAACTTGGAACATTTCAGTCCACAGGCCAACACTCTATTCACTGAGCCAAACCAGCTAGGGCTAAAGTTGGCATCATTTTGCTAGTGGAGGATGTTGCCTCGATGTTGATAGAAACACATTTGCAAAGCACAATAGAGTGATGCACCATAAAAAAGGGGCATGCCTGTATGAGAACATAGTATGCCATAAGAGTAGCAATTCCAATTAATGGAGATTGTTGAGGCAGCCAATTAATTAACCATTAGGAGGAAAATAGGTTTTAATCCCTACTTAACTCCATTCATAAATAATTAAAATATTCTAAAAGAATTAAAGATGTACATGTAAAAACTCAAGTCATGGAAGTGCCAGAAGAAAATGATACCAAATATCTGCTTAATCTTGGAATGCTGAAGACTTTGCTAAGCATAACAAAAATGCAGACCTCATAGAGGAAAATATTCTGAGGGTGGATTCGAGTGCTTGTTCTTTATATTTTGGGATGAATCTAAGTCTGACCTTTCCTTTCCCTTCTCAGAAAAATTGTGGCGGCTATGCTATAAGAGTGTGGGATGAGGAGTCCAGGTGGGACTGAGTCCAGTATTCAGAACTTTTTCAACTCTGGGAGACTGAATTATGAAATTTGTAACATTTGAAAGATTACACTATTAGGAAACAGAAGGCTTTTTCCAAAAGCAATTAGTCATATACATGACATAGTAACAAAAATAAAATAAAAATTTAGAAACAGATCCAAATGTATTGAGAATGTAGTATGGAATGAAGATGGCATTGGTTTTATGTGTTATCTCATGAATCATTTATGGTCAGCTTCAGCTTCTTGTATGATAAAGTCTCATGATAGAGTGAGACTTTAAAACTCACTGCATTAAGTAAAGACTTGGTATCATTTTCTTCTAGCACTTCCATTGTAGTCTCACCAACTAAGAACAATCTTTTGCCAACTAAACATGAAAAACAATTTATGAAAGAGCAGTCATTAAAGGAAGTATGGTGAAGGGGCATGACATAGCTTTTTAATAAAATTATGCTTCACCACTTCCTGTGTGACTTTGGGCAAATTAATTGCTCAGAGTTTTCCCATCCATATATGTGAAGTAGAGAAAATACTCTCTGCCCTGGAGTCTATGATAGAGAAAAGAGAGTAAAACACAATATTCACTTATAGTAGCTGTTATTCACCTGGGTCTGATTACTGTTCACCTTAGCCAGGTGGAAGTCTCACTCATTCAACACATATTTTCTGAGTGCCCAGCTCTTATACTGAGAATAAGAATGCTAGGGGCTAAGTCTTTCCCTTTTACTAGTAGGAGTTTATGGACTGGGAGTGAGGCAGACAAATACATAGTCAGACAGAACAGAAGAATGATATGGAATGGTGCTTTGTCTCAGTTGCTCAGAATCCAGCTACAGAAACCAGGAGTGTACAGAAGCTATAAGACTGTAGGTCAGAACCAGTGCTCAGTTCTGTGACACAAATGGCAATAAGGGAGTTTGAGAAGATGGAGAAAGTGACATTGTGATTCAAATAAGAAGTATATTTTTGAATCTTTGTCCCTGTTTCTGGCACAGAGCTCCTAAAACCCTTGCAATTTCCTAAATGGCAGAGAGTGATAAAAGTGTCTTTTGTTACATTAAAAAGGTGATTAAAAAAATATATATTATTTTTTTACAGAGAGGAAGGGAGAAGGATAGAGAGTTAGGAACATTGATCAGCTGCCTCCTGCACAATCCCACTGGGGATGTGCCCACAACCAAGGTACATGCCCTTGATCGGAATCAAACCTGGGACCCTTCAGTCCGCAGGCCAATGCTCCATCCACTAAGCCAAACCGGTTTCGGCAAAGAGGTGACTTTTGACTTACACCTAAAGATGGGCTGTTTGGCTGCAGAACTTTCAGTCCGAACCCCCACCACCACCCCTGAGGAGGGGAAGGGGCTGGAGGTTGAGTCAGTTGCCAATGGCCAATGATTTAATCAGTCATGCTTCTGTAATGAAGTATCCATGTAAACCTAAAGGACAGGGTTTGGAGAACTTCTGAGTTGGGAGTGGTGCATATGGAGAGGGCATAGAAACTTTGAGCCCCTTCCCAGATACCTTGCCCCATATATGTCTTCTTCATATGTCTGTTCCTGAGTGATATCCTTTCATAATAAACTGATAGTCTAGATTCTAGAAAGTAAAACAATTTTCTGAGTTTTGTGAGCTGCTCTAGCAAATTAATCAAACCAAGGCAGGGTTAGTTGGAACTTCCTATCTTAGTTGATCAGTCAGAAGCACTTTTGACAGGTGCCTGAAGTCGGAAGAGGGAGCAGGCAGTCCTGACGAACTGAGTCCTTAACTTGTGGAATCTGAAGCTATATCCCGGTAGATAGTGTAAAAACTGAGTTGAATTATAGGACACCCAGCTGGTGTTCAAGAATTGCTTAGTCCTGGTAAGAGGAAACACTTAACCCACACATTGGAATTGGTTCCAGAACCATTAAATGAAAAAGGAAGTTATGTGGTTAGATATGAATTGTCCCTTGAGGAGTGGAAAGGATTTGAAGAGACAGAATGGGCAATAATTCAAGTAGGAAGCAGGAATATGAGCACATGCTTGTGTGTGGGAATGATGGCTGATGGGACTAAAAAAGTAACTTCTATCTAAAATGCTCCTGTCCACTTATTTAGCCTCTGATACAGCACAGTTCACACAGACACCTCATCTGTTGTTTCTGACCCTAGGAGGTAGCCTGCCAGAACTTTCCCCATGCTCCTTTAATGGGTTAGTTCCTATTGATTCTATAGGTCTCTGCTAATTTCCTTCTTGATGGATCAGCAGTATAGAAACTGGATAAAGGACTTAAACATAAGACAGAAAACCATAAAAATCTTAGAAGAAACAATAGACAGAAAAATAGCAGACATATGTTGTAGCAATATCTTTACCAATATAGCTCTTAGGACTGTATTGGTAAAGATATTGCTAAGTCCAAGAAAAAGTCCAAAGAATTGAATAAACTGCTACAGTCATAAGGAGAAAATAAACAAATGGAACTATATCAAAATAAAAAGTGTCTGCATAGCAAAAGAAACCATTAACAAAACAATAAGAAAGCCCACTCCATGGGAGAACATATTTGCCAATGTTACCTCAGAAAGGGTTTAATCTCCAAAATTTGTAGGGAACTCATACAACTTAATAAAAGGAAGATAAACAATTCAATAAAAAATGGGCAAAGGACCTAAATAGATACTTTTCGAAAGAGGATATACAGAAGATCAAGAGACATATGAAAGCATGCTCAAACTCACTAGTCATCTGAAAATGCAAATCAAAACAACAATGCGGTACCATCTCACACCTGTCAGAATGACTATCATCAACAAATCAACAAACGACAAGTGCTAAAGAGGATGGGGAGAAAACGGAACCGTGGTGCACTGCTGGTGGGAATGCAGACTGGTGCAGCCACTGTGGAAAACAGTATAGAGTTTCCTCAAAAAATTATAAAGGAAACTTCCATTTGACCCAGTAATCCTACTTCTAGGAATATATCACAAGGAAACAGAAACAGCAATCTGAAAGGATATATGCACCTATGTTCATAGCAGCACAATTCACCATAGCTAAGATTTGGAAACAGCTTAAGTGCCCATCAGCAGATGAGTAGATTAGAAAACTGTGGTACATCTACACAATAAAATACTACACTGCTGTAAAAAAGAAGGAATTCTTACCATTTGCAACAGCATGAATGGAACTGGAGAGTATTATGCTAAGCAAAGTAAGCCAGTCAGAGAAATATAAATATCACATGATCTAACTCATTGGTGGAATATAATGAACAACATAAAGTGATGGACAAAAAATAGAATGAGAGACATAGAAACATAAAACGTGGGGGGTAATGGGGTTAGAGATCAACCAAAGGACTTGTATGCATGCATATGAGCATAACCAATGGACACAGACAGTATGGGGTTGAGGGCATTGGCTGGGGGTAGTGGGGTGGGGGCGGCCAGGGGGAGTTTAATGGGGGAAATAGGAGACATATGTAATACTTTAAACAATAAAGAATTTAAATTAAAAATAAATACTAAAATTAAAAAAAGATTAAAAAATAATAATATAGGAGAAGAAAGCTAAAAACAATTGAAATGTCCATCAGCAGGGGAATGGTTTCATAGATTATGGTTCAATACTGTGTTGGAAAACTATGGATATGCTAAAAACTCATATCATGAAAGAATATTTAATACCAAGGAGCCAGGCCAGCATGCCAATCCAGATTCGGGTTTGCTCTGCCGTGGAGTTCTCCTGAGTGGAATAGGAGTGTGTATAATCTTATGTTTGGGAGAAACCTCTTTCACTAAGATATACCAATATCATAAATAATTTGGCTGGCTTTTGTCTCCAGCTCCTAGGAGATGGTCTCTAAACCTTTGGGATAAAGAATGTGGCTGGCTTTTGTTCTTGGATCCTGGAAGTAGCCTCTAAATGCTTCGAGTTTCTCAAGTAATGAGGGTGTCTTTGTTATTTATGGTGGGCTCTCATGTAAAGGAAATGACTCAAGACAGGAGGCTTCCAAATCAGGAAGACCAACCATATGATCTCAGAGACACAGTGATATCATCCTGATGTTCATGGAGGGAAGGTGGAACTGGGGATTTCTACCACCCACTTACAAGGGCAGATTTAATCAACCATGAAACCCTAATAAAAAGCTCAGCTTAGCCCTGACTTGTTTGGCTCAGTGGATAGTGTTGGCCTGTGTACTTGAGGGTCCCAGGTTTGATTCTGGTCAGGGCATGTACCTTGGTTGTGGGCGCATTCCCGGTGGGGGATGTCCAGGGGACAGCTGATTGATGTTTCTCTCTCATCAATGTTTCTAGCTCTCTGTTTCTCTCCTTCCTTGCTGTGAAAGGTCAATAAAATATATCTTTTTTTTTAAAAAGAAAAAGAGCTGAAGCCGGTTTGGCTCAGTGGTAGAGAGTCGGTCTGCAGACTGGAGGGTCCCAGGTTCGATTCCGGTCAGGGGCATGTACATTGGTTGCTGGCACGTCCCCAGTGGGGGGTGTGCAGGAGGCGGCTGGTTTATGTTTCTCTCTCATCGACGTTTCTAGCTCTCTATCTCTCTCCCTTCCTCTCTGTAAAGAATCAATAAAATATATTTTTTAAAAAAAAAAAGAAAAAGAAAATAGCTCATGGGCCACTGACAGATGAGCATTACTTAAATTAAATAAAATAAATAAAAATTAAAAATAAAAGCTCAGCTTAGCTTCTCTGGATGGCAATATTCTGTGTATTGTCACTCCTGATGTGACAGTGGGGCAACTGGTATCAGAAGTATATCAACTCTCCAGCGGTTCCCAGGTGTGGGGACCCTGTCTATAGTGCACCAGATATTCAAGGCCACTCTGAACATGGGAAATGTAATCAGGGTGTTTAAGGTTACTTTGCTATACACTGGTGCAAGAAGCAAGGACACAGCCCCTTACTGTATGTACACTGTGCAAGCATACCCTTATATAACGCATAAAACTGAGGTCACTATTTGTCAAGAAGCCTCTTTTGTTTAAGTTAGTATTAAAGTATATTACTAACCAGCAGACAGCCAGCTCAGAGGCTGCTGCTTAGTGAGGCTGTAACTCTAGGTATGGCTCCTGTATAGCGCCTATGTTGGAGGCCACTGCTACTCTGTAGGAAAGATGTATATAAGGCTACTGTATGGCACTTTAGTTTGAAGAACTACTTTGTCTAGCAATGGTTACTGTCATAGCAATGGCTACTTGGGCTACAATAAAGACTCTCTTACATATTCACAACTTATGCCTTCTCCGTCAAGGAGATTCAGTCCCTGGGAGAGGGGTTTGGACCCAACAACAGGTATGCAGGTTGCCTTTCTCTTCAACAGTGGTTTACATGGTTCATGACATTGGTAACATTATGCTGATTGGACTAAGTGAACAAGAGTTTCAGAAAGGCTTCTACTTTTGAGGGCAGCCTAGAACAAGAGGAGGTTCTACAACAGATCCATCCTGCAGGGTCCGCCATTTAACCATATGACCAAGCGGAACCAACCACGCGTGGTCTCAGTGCAGATAGGAATCCTATTTAGAGCCTTTGGCAGTTCCCTTTTACCAGTAACTAAAAGGAAAGTTGAGATAATGTGGGGGAGAAAGATAAAATATAGCCATGTCATAGTAGCATGCTCCCCCACCCCCCTTTCCTCAAATATACCACAAACGCAAAGACGTCTCTTTGGTGGGAACACTCTCTTGGTGCCCCCCTTCATATTGAGTATATACACATACACCCGTGAAGATATGTAAGCCTTCATGCTTATATCTCCAATGTTTGAATTTCCCACTCTGATTTTCTTTCAAACTAGGCCTTTAGGGTTCTGGAACAAAGTTCTGCCATTCTCTGTGAATAACTACTCTCCTTTTGAGAAATAACTCTTGTCCTGCCACTGGGTCTTAGTAGAGAGTGAATATTTAACCATGGGCCATTAAGTTACCATGTGGCCTTAGCTGTCCATCATGAACTGTCATCTGACCATCCAAGCTAAAAAGTTTGGCATGCATACGGTACTGTGTCACTGAATGGAAGTCTGGAAATCTGAGTGGCCTTGCCTGGAGAGACTTTTGGTCAAAGGATACGATGATAACTGGCCAGGTTGCTAATTACTGAGCAAGACTCAAGCAATGTGTCAGTGTTTTTTCACTCTTACTTTTTGAATTATATCTACCATATCAGGTTATATCTATCATATTATTGTGTAACACTTGCATTGTAGGTAAGCTTATAATACTGATACTGGTGGTTGGATATCTTAAGCTTTTGACATTGAGTCAAAAGCTTCCTAAATCTACCCCATACTGTCTAATCCAAATTTAGGCATATAAAAAGAACCATGGCCAAAGGCCAGGGGGTGACCTGTATGATAAAGATTTGGCTGGTTTTTGTCCCTGGTTCCTAGGAGGTAGTCTCTAAACCAGGGGTGGGGAACCTTTATTTCTGCCAGGGGCCATCTGAATATTTAAAACATCATTCACGGGCCATACAGAACTATGAAGGTAAAAATTAGCCTGCTATATTTGGTCAAACATTTAATTAACTCACATTTAATGCTTGGCAAGGCCAGACTAAGTGATTATATGGGCCCTTGTACAGTCCTTGGGCCAGATGTTCTCCACTCCTGCTCTGTTTTTGAAATTTCCTGAGTAACAGGAGAGTTTTTTGTTATACTTGGCTAGCCCTGATAGTTTAATAGGCTCTTGGTGGGCCCTTAGATAGTTTAGCTGATGACATTACCAAGGATGGAAGGCTGGCCATGCTTAATGGACTACCATGTGAATTCTGTGAACTGTTCTGGTGAATTATTAAATCCGAGGGAATAGTGGGAATCCCAAAATTTATAGACAGTGGTTAGAAGTGAGGGCAGCCTAGGGACCTTTGCACTTAGAGTTGGGTGTGAAATAAGGGCAATTTTGTGAAGGACTGTGCTCTTCACTTATGAAATTTAGCCCAATTCCATGGAATTGATGTCTGAAGTCAGTCTATTTTGCTAGTATTTTTGTTTGTATGCTTCTTTAGTCTTCATAGATATATTGATGGACAACTGAGGCAAAGTCAGGCTCTGATATCTTTCTACTATTTATACTAAAAAGTTTAACCTTGGCATTTTTGATTTAATCCTTTATCTTTTCTAGAACTATCCTCTAGTCCCAAATTCTCATCCCTGTTTCCCTCCTTTTCCCCCTCCCTCCCTCCTTGCTTTCCTTGAAACAACAGACAAGTAAACAAGTGATACTTAAACCTAAACAAAACTTCTTGGGTACTGGAAAGAAGAGAGGTGGGGAGAAGGAGCCTTGAGCTCCCCCTAGAGGTTAGCAAGAACATTCTCATAAATTAGGTTTTATATTATAAACTGACTTTTGCTTTCCTGCATAATTAGATAATTTCTTAGAAGACAATTCACAACTTTAAGGTGCATTAACGTAATCAATAAACTGAAAGGAAATCATAAATAAAGCACATGAGCTAAAAAGCATATGAAGACATGCTTTCAGGTACAGCCATACTTTCTGAGCCTTGTTGCAAGCATTCTGGTATGGACATGAGTGTCCAGGTTCAAGGGATCTTTTCTTTTCTTTTAAATCTTTATTGATGAAAGTATCACACATATCCCCTTATACCACAATGCCCTCTTCCACTCTCCTCCCTAACGGATCTTGATTAGCAATTTTAGTCAGACATGAAGACATGGATTGCTTGAAAAAGAGAAAAACTAGTCTTACCATCTTTCCCAAACTGCTCCTCGGCCCAACTAATTTGAATCTCTGGAGGTGAGACTTAGGCATCAGTATTTAAAAAACACACCACACAAGCAGAGCTTCAGATATCTGATTAGATTTGTATGAAATATATCAAGAAATCCATAATCACACTGTTAGGATCTTAGGCCAGCATCCCACCAATGTAATTATTAACAATTGTACTTTTCATCTTTTAAAATAGAATTTCAGGAAAAGTTTTATCTCTTTCTTCTCTTCCCCTGTCCTTCCCTTACTCCCGATTTTACTTTTCTGTCATGAGAGCCCAGGACTGGCAATATCACAAAAAGTGGACAAGTCTGTACTTTGGCAGAGATACCTCTATAAACAAATATTTGATCTTGTTAGCCAACTGAAACCTACCTGAAAATTCAAGAGCCACACAATAAGAGGGCACTTACCTTATTCTCTGCCTTCTAGAAAGGACTTCAATAAAGGACAGGTTCCTATGATTCTTTTCAGGAAAGACAGGTTGCCATATGGGCTAGGCTTCAGTCCTTATAATGTCAATTGAACAGGATAGGGCCTTACTCCTCAGCGTTGACTTCTTCAAAGTTATACAACTTTAATAACAAAAAAATGATAAAAAATAACCATATGAGCTAATATCAGTTGACAGTTCCCTATATCTCAGACATTTTATTGCATCCTTTTTCTCTTTAAGCCTCAGAATAAATGTATGGGATACAGTTGGTTATCATCTCCATTGTACATATAAGAAAAATAAAGCTTAGATTAAGTGATTAGTGCAAGGTCACACACCTGTAAGGCCTGGAATTGGAACTCAAGCCTAGGTCTTTTTCACCAACTTCCCACTTAGACCATCTTGGGGGACCACCTGGCTCAGCCCTTCCCACATGTGTAACTTCTCCATTCATTCGACAAACAGGTATTGAATTCCTTCTACTTGTCAGGTGCTCTCACCGAAAAAGCAGTGCCAATAATAAACATTTCTGTCTGCCCTCAGTGAGTGCACAGATTAATTCCATCTCTTTCCACTTCATTCTATAACACATTTTCTCTTCCAATCTCTTTGTTGGGCAAATAATGGGAAGTGGAGACTCAGATGCCTATATGGAATCCGCACTTAACTTAAATGGTATGACGTGTGCCTGGTGAATGCAGAATTCTGGGAGCAACGTTGCTTGTATTTTGACCAAGACCTAGTATTTGCCATTTGAAACACCCAGCGGTTCTAAAAAGTCTATGGACCCACTTTGTGCCTTCCTCCTCAATGGCTTCCAAACCTGAGAGTGTCTGGGGATCACCCGGAGAGTTTGTGAAAACAGACTGCTTGACCCCCAACCCCAGAGTTTCTGACTCAGTCAGTCTTACGTGGAGCATCAGAATTTGCATTCCTAAAAAGTTCCCTAGTGATGTGCATGATGCTGGCATAGGGATCACACACTGAAAACTCTCGTTAGGTCATTTATACATAATTTTGACCTTCCTAGTTATGTTATGGAATAATTAATTCTTTCTGGTGGAATCCCTAATGAATTTAGTCTCTTAACAGACATTTGATCTTACTAGTAAAAGCTCCACTCTCATTCTACATCTTTCCCTTCCATCCTGCAAAAAATATTTATTGAGATTTGTGTTAAGGAACTGGAGCTACTAAAACCCTATGGCTGAAAGTTTTGTATATATATAAAACAAAACTTTCTCCTAACATCTATCTCTTATTAAATCTCAGTGTATTCATTAAAATTTTAAAATGTTTCTCTACTGTTGAAAATTTGTTTCAAGATGGACCAACCTAAATTAAAAAAATTAAACTTAAGATTCATCTATTTCATTAATGTGCTAAAATGATCAAAATTAGTTAAATCCTTTTAAAGTTTTTCATAAAACAAAGAAATAAAAAATACTAATTAGGAAAATTGAAATAAAGATCTCAGTTTAGTTTTTAGAGGCTGTATACATGGAATAGTTAGATATTGAATGGCTTACCAGCTGTACTGATGAACAGGGAATTGCCATATATGGATTATCAATTTTTAAATACTCAGAATACAATTAAGGATACGTAGCATGAAAAAAACTAACATGACAATGAGATGATTTAATAATTTAGAAGTTTCAGGATCATGTAATGCCTATGCGTCATCAGTATGACCACTCACTATCACTGCCACAACTACCCAAGTTTATGGAGTACTTACTATGTGTCAAGTACTGTGCTTTAGTGCTCAGTATGCATTTTCTCTTACTCCTCCCAAAAATCTGTGAAGCACGGATTGTTATTATCTCCATTTTACTAAGGCCTAGAAATATGTAGCCCTGAGCGTTAGTTCTGAGTGTTGGTGTAATTGCTACGGGCAGGAAGCTTTGGTGTCCAGGTGCATAAGCTTTGACTTGGGGGGAGGGGTGTATTGTGAAATGAGTGGGTGGATTCAGGCTACTTCCCAGAAGTCACAAGTGCTCTGCCCAAGTCCTCCCACTGACTTTAGAACCCAGCTGAGCCTTGCCCTTTTCTTGTGTCCTCCCACCCGTGATGTGCAGGATGTGGCATTGCTGTAAGAGTGACATCACAAGGAACGAGACATGTAGTCCATCTAAAGATACCAAGAGTACAGCTTTCCCTCGGTGGGCCATTTTGGAAAAATTGAATAGACAATTTTATCTTTGGCTATTTCCCTCAATTTTGCATTTTGATAATCTAAGGGACGCCCTCAGAAACTAAGACCTTTTTCTTGATATCTAGATCAACTCTTCAGCACTCATAAGTCCTTTTGATATTTCAAAATGTATCTCAATTTTGATGGGTCCAAAACTGAATTCATTATCTTCTGGCCCTAAACAAACATGTGCCAAAGCCTCTCGTGTCCCCTACCTTGAAGAGTGGCCCTGCTATGCACACAGTTGTCCGAGTCAAACTCATCCTTCACTCTGACTCCCTCCCTATTCCTCAGCCACCTAATTAATCAAGTCTTGTTAGCTCTGCTTCTCAAAAGATCATCAACTCTTCCCCCAACTCACCCACTGCAGTTACCTTTCTTACCTTCTTTCCTTCTTGTTTGCTAGTCTTTCATCTTTTATTATTGTCCTCAAAGTGATCCTTCTATCACTTATTTTATATCACATTCTCACTTTGCTATTAGCATAAGCTCTAAATTTCATAAGACTTCCCCCTACTACCGGCCTCTCCTGTCTGTCTCTAACCACTTATGCTCATCAAGATGAATTTGTTTTTGCACCTTGAAGGGTCACACCCTTCTGTCCCATCTGAGCCTTTTTTATGCTGTTCTATCTGAACCACTCTCGGTTCAATTCTAATTCATACTTCTGACATTGGCTTACATATTCCTTTCTCCAGGAAACTTTCTAATATTCTAGGTCAAGGAAGGTAGGATGTTATACATGTCTCAAACTCCTCTAACATAACACTAGTTCATGTTATTATAAATTCTTGTTTAATAGTTTATCTTGTCTGCTGGCCTGGAAGCTCAGAGATGGGTGAGACCACATCTGGTTGTTCATAAATATCACAGGGCTTGGCACATGGCAGGAGGAGGAGGGCAAAATAAATAGTGATTTAAATAATGAATTCAATAAACAACTTAAGTTGGGGCACGTATTGTATAATCTTGTACCTTTCTAAGTCACTGAAAACATGTACACAGCATTTTTACCTCTACCATCCTCTGCTTTTCTTATTGGTTAAAAAAGAAATCCTATATGGTGTTAGAGGTGCCTGAAATCTTGCTTTATCTCTAGATAAAACCGAAATGGAGAAAGATGAATTCAGTGGTCCCTAATTTCAGGTGGCTGAGGTTCAGATTTTTCTGTTTTGTATTCTCATTCATGAATGCCATATATCATGAATGGAGAACTGAGAATCTTGGTAGGCCCATTTCCCTCCTAGAATTTGCAAATTTTCCTGCTAAGCTTTTAAAAATTTCATTAGCAAGGCATGTGTAGCTTAGTGGTTGAGCGTTGACCCATGAATCAGAAGGTCATGGTTTGATTACAGGTCAGGGCATAAGCCCTGGTTCAGGCTCGATTCCCAGTGAGGGTGTGTATTGGAGGCAGCAAATTAATGATTCTCACTCATTATTGATATTTCTATCTCTCTTTCCCTCTATCTTCCTCTCTGAAATCAATAAAAAATATTAAAAAGATAAAAATCTCATTAACATTTACCTCAGCTGTATCCTTTCCCTCCCTTCTCATCCAGAACATACCATATATTCTGCTTCATCATGGAGACATTGAATCACAGGTTTGGAAGAAACCTCAGAGGATGTCTAATCTACCTCAACATTGTATGATTAATACCTCCTTTTCGTTTTCATGCCAAGTGGTATTCAGCACCTGTGTCAAAGACACTCAGTGGCCAGGAAACAGTCCATACAGATGGGACTCATTTGTCTGAAGCCCCTGTGGAAAGGGCACCCACCCCTGGGAGGGAGGAGACAGTGGGCCTCATTGCCAATATAAATTGAGGGTTTATCTATCTTATTCTGAGACCAGGTTTGGTAGTGGATAATAACAGGTAATATTTAAGGTATTGGGTTCCCTGAGAGAAGGAGGCCCTATAGAAACTGAAAAAAGGGTGGAGAAATGAAGATGAGTCACTTTCAGGAAAGTGGAGCTACCTCCAAATCCACCACATTCTTGTCTTAAACTTGGGAATGCTTGAGAAGAGAGAGGATGCTTGGACAAGAGAATACCCAGAGAGACTAACACTTATAGGTGGTACTGGTGGTGTTGTGTATAGTTAGTGGGTGGAGGAAGCAGGACGGAATACAGGTTGCAAAGTTGTATTATTATTACTATTTGCATATCTGTCATCACAACTGGCAATTATGTTTTAAGGAGGATAAAAGACTTTCTCAACTAATACTTAAACCTATGTATTTGTGAATGGATTAAAATATTTCATGTTCACACCATTGCTAACTATATCAGCACTTATATTTGTTTTTTCTTAAGAAATTCTTGTTAAAATGTTATTTGGTTTGTAATAATTTGAACATTCTGAATAATAAGGAAATCCAGGGAACCCAGAATAATCCCTGCAAAAACAAATTCTCTTCATGAGAAATGAAATAGTATAAACAGCCTAACTAATAAAAGAGTAATATGCAAATTGACCACTCCAACACACAAGATGGCTTCCACAAGATGGCCAGAAGGGGAGAGCAGTTGGGAGGGACCAGACCTGCAAGGGAGGGCAACTGGGGGCAATCAAACCTGCAGGGGAGGGCAGTTAGGGGTGACCAGGCTGGCAGAGGAGGGAAGTTGGGGGCGACCAAGCTTGCAGGGAAGGGCAGTTATGGGGAACCCAGGCCTGCAGGGGAGGGCAGTTAGGGGCAAACAGGCTGGTAGGGGAGCAGTTAGGCATCAATCAGGCTGCCAGTAGAGTGGTTAGGGGGTGATCAGGCTTGCAGGCAGAAGCAGCAGTTAGGGGCAATCAGGAAGGCAGGCAGGCAGGCGAGCAGTTGGGAGCCAGCAGTCCTGAATTGTGAGAGGAATCCCAGATTGGAGAGGTTGCATGCTGGGCTGAGGAACACACCCTTGCCCCCCTGACCCCCCATCCATAAATTTCATGCACCGGGCCTCTAGAGAATATATATGATGTATATAGTAATATACAAATTAACCACTTCTCCCCTATACCCACAAAGCCACACCCACCAGCCAATTTTAACATTTAACAGCTAATTAGGAGCGAGCATGCAAATTAACCCAACTAAGATGGCTGTGGCCACAGAGTGAGCAGGAGGCTTGGGTTTCCCCAGCAATGGGGATATACCCTGGCAGGCCCAGGCCTCCATTCAAGGGTACAAAGTTTCAATTATAGAAAATAAATAAATCCCAGATAGCAGGGCCTTCACATGGATCACTGGGGGTGTGTGGCCAGCCTGCAAACCACCACGGGCCCCTTACCCAGGTTGCCCCATGCCCCAAGGGAACCCCCACCCTGATCTGGGACACCCTCTGGGCAAACCAGCTGCCCCCCCACCTGTGCACCAGGCCTCTATTCTATGTAATAAAAGAGTAATATGCAAATTGACCATCACTCCAACACACAAGATGGTTGCCCCATGTGGTCAAAGATGACTGCCCCCATGTGGACACAAGATGGCTGCCACAAGATGACTAGCAGGGGAGAGCAGTTGGGAGGGACCAGGTCTGCAAGGGAGGGCAGTTGTGGGACCCAGGCCTACAGGGGAGGGCAGTTAGGGGTGACCAGGTCTGCAGGGGATGGCAGTTAGGTGTGACCAGGCCTACAGGGGAAGGCAGTTAGGGGTAAACAGGCTGGAAGGCAGAAGTGGTTAGGGGTAATCAGGAAGGCAGGCAGATGAGCAATTGGGAACCAGAAGTCCTGGACTGTGAGAGGGCAGTCGGACATCCCTCGAGTGGTCCCAGATTGGAGAGGATGCAGGTCGGGCTGAGGGACACACCCCCATGCATGAATTTCATGCACTGGGCTTCTAGAGTGTGTGTGTGTGTGTGTGTGTGTGTGTGTGTGTGTGTGTGTATGCCTAAGGGACTGTTCGACCATTGGACCAGTAACTATGACACACACTGACCACCAGAGGGCAGAAGCTCAATGCAAGAGCTGCCATCTGGTGGTCAGTGCGCTCCCACAGCGTGTGTACTCGATTGTCACCTGGGCCATTGAGGTCACTGTGACCCTTATGGACAGTTTCATTTGTTCCTCAAAATTTTCACCAATTTCAGGGCTTATGTTTTCACAGTGACCTCTGGCTGAAAGCTGTTGCTTCAGTGAGATTAGCTGGGCTTCTGAGCTGATCTGTCCCTCTCATCTACCATGTTATAATAAATATGGGACTCAGTCAAGACAATACAAATAATCCACATTTTGGAATGTACTTATTTGATTCTAGTATTATAACTCCTGAAACGATAGACTTCATTTTATTCTGCCGAATGTATTCTTTTTATAGCTTGGGCTTATAATTTGAATGTTTAATATTTATTTCTTAATAAATGAAATATTTATAGGATCAGGGCAAGAAGAAAAGGCTTCGATAGGAAGGCCCAAAGGTTAGTGCACTGATATAATTTTGAAATTTCAAGTGACCACTCCCAGTTCTGGAAAAATTCTCCTAATGACTAACCAGGACAAACTTTACATGGTCTACTAAGGAGAGAGCGGTAATTAAATTGTTGTGGTATGGCAGGGGACCAATCTGAGGGAAGATATATAAAAAAGGGAACTGTGCAATAGTCTTACCACACACCGGATCCAGAGGAGTGAAGACAGGGATACGGAAAGCAAGGGCTGGTAGGTCTGGGGCATGGGATCAAAGGGAGGTGGTCGGATGCAATCACCTCACAGAGCTGCTGAGTGAGGTGTGAGGAGGCAGTGGTAGAGGATGACAGAGGGAGGCTGGTGATATCAAAGGGGAAGTCATAGGAAATGGAAAGACTTTTATCTTTGACTTTTCATGTTCTGTTCTGGGAATGCCTTTTATTTTCAGACTTGCCAAAATTAGAGATGAATATTAGCTTCTACTGCTGTTGTGACAAAGTAAGCCACAAACTTAGTGGCTTAAAGCCACACGGATTGCTGGCAGTTCTGTAGGTCAGACGTCTGCCATGTGTCTCACTAGGCTAAAATCGAGGTGTCATCAGGACAGTAGTCCTTCTGGAGACTCTAGGACAGAATCTGTTTCCTTGTCTTTTCCAGCTTCTCTTGGCTGTCCACATTCCTAGGCTTTGACCCCTTCTTTCATCTTCAAAGCTGGCAATACTGCATCTCTCTTGTACCTTTTTTTCCATGGTCACATCTGCTCTTGGGAAGGTCCTCTGTTCTCAAGTACACTTGTGATTAAATTGGGCCTGCCCGGATAACCCATTATAATCTCCCAAAGTCCTTAACTTCATCACACTGGCAAACTCTTTTCCCACCTAAGTTAACATTCTCACAGGCCATTTTTCTGCTTCCCCAGGAAAATTCCTTCTCTAGGCTACTCTAGTTCCTCCAATCAAAATGAAATGAGGACATTAATAGTAGGCAAAATGATTCTATTCTCTATTTCCCAGAAAATTCACTGTTAAGCAGCATCTATGTTTCTTCTGCCCTGCCGAAAGATGGGGGTCTAAATGTCTGAATGGTCCAGGAACCCAGGATTGGCTGAGTTTCTTGGTGTTTGGAGGGTGGATTACAAAAACAGGAGCATAATCAGATTATTCCAAAAAGAGAATGAATGTTCTTTTTAAAAAAATATATATTTTATTGATATTTCACAGAGGAAGGGAGAGAGACAGAGAGCTATAAACGTCGATGAGAGAGAAACATCGACCAGCTGCCTCTTGCACACCCCCTTCCGGGGATGTGCCCGCAAGCAAGGTACATGCCCTTCACCGGAATCGAACCCGGGACCTTCCAGTCCGCAGGCCGACGCTCTACCACTGAGCCAAACCGGTTTCGGCAGAATGAATGTTCTTATCACTCTCTCATCATTGATGTTATCTCTTTCCCTATCTCCTTTCCTCTCTGAAACCAATAAATATGTATTTTTTAAAAATCTCCATCCCAGGTGGTTTTGTACAGTGACCTGGTGTACAGGCTTGTAGCCCAGGAGCAATAGGCTAAACCATAGCTGAGTGGCGCAGTAGACTACACCATCTAGATTTGGGTAAGTGCACTCTGTGATGTTTGCAGGAGACAATTGCCTAACCATGATTTTTTCTGAATGTATCCTTGTTGCTAAATTGTGCATGACTATAATTCATTCTAATCTAACCTTGAATGGCTCTCCATAGAAAAAATTAAGTCCCTACAAGCTACCCTTCATTTTATGTAAATCCTGTTTCCTTTAAAGGGGCTTGATAGAGCCATCAGGCTGAGAATTATTGTTCTATGCTTCTTGTTCCAAGGTTTAGACTCCAGGTCCTTTCCTCCTAATCCAAGCTCTTATTCCAGGACACTATGGGATCCTAGTTACTATGTAAAAATCTGGTTACTATGCAATCACAAATCGGTTACAGTTCTGCAGGTCAGAATCAGGGCAAGTATCTGAGATGCAAGTTCCTGGCCAGAGGAAGTTGCTCTTAGATAGAGAGGTCTGTGAGGATGGGCTGAGAAAGAAGGTGTGAGATAGATCATCGAAGATCAAGGTAAGCTGGATCAATATAAAAAGATCCATAGTTCCCTCACTGGTTTGGCTCAGTGAATAGAGCGTCGGCCTGCAGACCAAGGGGTCCCAGGTTCAATTCTGGTCAAGGGCATTTACCTTGGTTGCAGGCACATTCCCAGTGGGGGGCATTCAGGAAGAAGCTGATTGATGTTTTTCTCTCATTGATATTTCTGACTCTATCCCTCTCCCTTCCTCTCTGTGAAATAGCAATAAAATATATCTTTTTTAAAAAAGTTCCATGACTAGGCCTTGAGTGGGAGTGTATGGGGGGAGTGGCCTGGGATGGGGGTATTGTAGCGGACCTGGGATGGGTGTGGTGGGAACAGCACTGGGTGTTAGCCTGGTGAGGTCAGATAGGACCTGGGTTTAGCAACTTCAGTACTTGAGTTCTGGCTAGGAAAGAATTCAGAGCTAAGACTCAAACTATAAGAGAACATCTACACCAATAAGAGAAAAATATGCAAATTGACCACATCCCTGCAACACCCACCAACCAATCAGGAATATGAAAATTAGCCCAACAAAGATGGCAGGTTAATTTACATATATAGGTATTGAGCGACTGGGTGGGGCAGGACACTTGCTATGAGGGGGAGGGCAAGGGGCGGAGGTAGCTACAGGAGCATAAGTAATTTGTAGAAGAAATGGGTTTAGGAAACAAGTTATAGAGATAAAGGCAGGGCTCTTGGAGCTTGGGAGTGAGGAAAGTGTCTGCAGGAGGGGAAGGGAGAAGGAGTGGGGAATGGAAAGGTGCCAAGATGCTCCCAGGAGGGAGAGCTCACTGGGTCGATGTCCCTGACCCCCTATCCCCCATACTAAGGATTTTAAGGCTGGAGATTTTAGGGGAGGTCCCAGGGGCAAGATCTCAATAGAATAATCAACAGCTTTTAGGATATGTCCTTTTAGGGTTTAGGTCTCGATTGATTGATTGGTCAGTTCCAGGGCAGGGGTGTCATTATTCAATGTAGCTGGTCCTGAGGGCAGCCTCGGTGTCACTTGTTTGCTTTGCTGCTTTTTTGGGGAATTGAAATACCACTGAGGCCTAGAGTTATCTCTAGGGAGGAAAGGTTTGGGGGTCCAAACTGCATGACCAGAGATATGGCTAGGGAAGGAAAGGTCACCCATCCTACGATTGTCCTTTGCCTGACCCCCTGGGGTTTCCACTATACTGATCTTATGTCCATAGCCCATTGTCTTTGCTCTGCTTATGTCTAACTGCCTACCACAGAGGCAGCCATATACCTTCAGGAAGGGTGACTTACAGAAAGAGAGGAGGTGATCAGTGTTCTGCCTCTGTATCTGGGAGCTGGCTAGTAGGCTGCAGCCATACCACTGTTAAATCTGTAATATGTAGGAGAGTTGAGCAGACTGATTCTGAAATGACTGAATGATATGGTGAATTGGAGTGGCCCTTTGTGAGGGGTAGTGGTATGATTGGTGGATGGTGGATGGGTTCCGATGGCAAGAAATTCTTTCTAAACATCAACTGATGTGATTCTCTAATTCTAAAAGTAGCTGATTAAAAGCAAATTAGATTATAGAGGCCCTCTAACAAGACATATATTGGCCATTTGTCCTCTAATTAGTAGGATAGCTGAGGCTGGAATTTATATGCTTCAATTTTAGTTTGTGCTCTTGCCTCCTACATATCACTTGCTTCCGAATATGAATTGGTTCAAACCAGTTTCAGAGTTTAGAGGCTGCACGGGTGGAAAATGTTAATCATCACAGTTTCAGATTCTTGGCTGAATCCAGCTTTCTAAGTCATTAGTTATAAACATGTTAACCTTTTGTCATAATAGCACTGTAACACAAATAAAATTTTTGAGATTTTTTTTCTATCTTCAAAAATTTTATTTTTGCTTATGAGACTAAAATTCTGTTGTAGAAAGTAGTTAATAAAGAAGACATATAAAAATGGAATTACATGTAAGATGAAAATAACAGAACATATGCTGGAAACTCTTTAAAATCAAACTCAGTATTAAATCAGAGATGTCAAATCTAAAACTGCCAACACCAATCAGTAAATGTTGTGAAAAGATGGGGTAAAGCTATGAATATGATCTGAAACTGGTAGCAAATTAGATTAATTAAAAGAAGTATGATTTGAAATGTCACTTTCAGTTTTTAAATATAGATAATTTTCTATGAAATTTGACTTGTTTTATAATAAAAGCTTTGCAAGTTTAAAGTAATTAGACCGGTTTTATGCTAAACTAACTTTACATAATGATTAAAAATAAAGTGTATATTAGCCACATTTTCCATGCAGCTCATTCTGGGTAGAATAATTATAGAGCTATTTTTAAAACCTAGTTCCTAAGAATAAGCTAATTGTTTTACTAAATAGGCTTCTAATAATTTTGCTAGTTCTGTTTATATTTTGATGGAATTCTCCAAGAACAAATTTAGTCATTATTTTTTTCCCTTTTACATTGCTTCCTCATCCTCTTACTTTCTCCCTTCTCTATCACATCTCTCTCCTTTCCTTCTCTCTCTCTTCTTTTCTCCATCCTCCACTCTCTTTCTTCCTATCCCACACCTATGCCATTCTTCTTCCCCATTTCCATTTTTTTTTCATTGCTATCCCTGTCCTTTCTTTCCTTTTACTGGTACAAGTGAATTTGAAGAAACTATATAAATAAACTAGGGTCTTAATGTCTTAAACAAACCACATAGCCTTTTAATTGAAAATATAATTTTTATTAGAGATGAAAGTGATCTTAGATACAAATTGTAATATATGCCGTAATGGCCCAGTTCTTCTCTAGAACTACAGTCTTTGCCTTGTTACTGTGACCTTCTACTTCCTAAAAAGGGGACATATGACTTGCTTTGGCCAACAGAATGAGGCTGAGGTGATGGGATGGCAATTCTAAGCCTCAGGTCTTTCTGTTTTGCCATCTTGCACCTGTCTCCATTGCCATCAGAAGAAAATGCCCAGACTCCCGTGCTGATCCCAGAAAGAAAATGGAGCCAAAACCACTCAACCTAGTCAAGCCTCTGTCAATTGAGCCCCAGCTGATACATTAATTCATGAGCTAAATGTATATGATTGTTATGTATCATTTATAGTTGATAGGTGGTATGTGTTACACAATGCTATTGTAGCAATAGGAAGCTGATAATACAATGTTTTCCACTGGGAACATATGAAGAATGAGGCCCAAAGAATTGTAGGTTACAAATTAGTTAATAAGAGCTCCAGATAGCTGGCCCTATCTTTGTCCAATAAACCATGCCTTGCTGTGAAGTGAGTTTGCAAACTCCTAAAACTCAATATATTTTTGCTTAACTTCTATTAATACCTTCTTATAATTTACTAGTGGCCTGGTGCATGAAATCTGTGCATTTTTTTTTGGGGGGGGTATCCCTCAGCCTAGCCTGCACCTTCTCTAATCTGGGACCTCTCGGGTCCAACTGCCGGTTTAGGCCTAATCCCTGTGGGGCCTAAACCCCCAGCTGTCAGCCTGCTCACCCCAAAAGCTCCCCCTGCCAGCCTGCTCCCTCCCAATTAGCCGCCCCCCCACTGACCTTATTGCCCCCAACTTCTGTTCCCCCACCCCCCCACTGGCCTGCTTCTCCCCAACTGCCCCCCCCCACTGGCCTGCTCGCCCCCAACTGCCCTCCCATCCTGGCCTGATCACCCTTAATCGCCTCTGCCTTGGCCCTGACACCATGGCTTTGTCCAGAAGGACATCTGGAAGGTCTTCCGGAAGGTGTCCTGGTCAAATTAGCATATTACCCTTTTATTAGTATAGATAGGTTATGACATACCGCCATAACATACCGACCAGTATTACTCTATGAGAATACGTACTTCATGCGATAGGAAGGCAACTAATACATTACATTGTATATGTTGTAAGTAGCAGGAAATACTGTATTTGTAGCAATAGTATACACCCTGTGACTCCATTTCCTGATTTGGGAATGGTTCCCCAGTTCTTTGAACATTTCCTGGCCCCTGATGTATTTGAAAAGAAAATAGCTTTGAGTTTGGAGAAATTAAATTACAATCATGACTCTAATTATACTTCCAGCCAGATAACGGGAAAAACATCCCAGGCCGGCACTCCCTCTGGCTGAGTTCTGGAGTGAGGGCCTGCAGCCCAGCGCTGGGCAAGTGACAGCAGCTGGGGGCACCTCAGGTCTATCCTGCTGTCAGCCCGGCACCTGGGGCCCTCTGCTCCCAGCCCCTCTTGAGCCTCGATGCCTCCTAATGGGGTCCCGAGGCTGTGCCCCTGATCCCGCTGCCCTCTCCTCACTGGGGACCAGGGAGCAGCGGCTCGGGGAATAGGCATCCCATTTTCATTAAAATGTTCAATCCTTGCCTGCTCCACTGGTGATCCCAGAGGTGCTCCCTGCCCTTGCCAGAGCTTAGCCGTGATGGTCCGGGGTGAGACAGCCCCACCAGACCCTGTGGCTGCAACATGGACCTGCTTCCTTAACGAGGGACCTGGTGCTGGGTGGGTGGCAGTGGCGCTTCCTCCCCAGCCCGCACTGGAGTGGGTCCCTGTGGTTTCAGAACTGAGCTCTGAGGGCAGCAGCGGCCCTGAGCCTGCTGGCTCTCCCTCAATCCCACCAAGGCTTGCTTCTCACACTTTCTGAAAACCTTCTTGGTCCACTTGCCATAGTAATCAGCTTGGGCTAAAAGGACTGAGGGACTTTGGCCACTTCTCCCACACCCCTGCCCATGGGGCTGAAAGGACTGGGAGACTCCAGCCGCAGGCAAGTAGTGCGGCTGGACCTGCCTGGGGGTGGGTCCAGCCACTTGCCTGCTGCCCCCTCCAGTGGGGCTGAAAGGACTGGGGGAGTCTGGCAGGGCTAAGGGAACTAAGCGGCACCATCTTGTGGCTATGGGCACCACCATTTTTTGTGTGTGATGTCATGATGGTCAATTTGCATATTCTGTGTATTAGATAGGATTTCTTTAATTTGAATCTATCACTTCAGCAATCAGTTGCGTTAACTTGATTATTCAACTTACGATGAAAAGCAGGAAATAGAAGGCAGTATTATATCATTAAGGCTTGTCAATCCTGCTGTGATGTGCGTGTGCGTGTGTGTGTGGTTAATATTATCATAGCTACCACTAACTAATTATTGTAATTAAATTATATGCTAAGTATTGTCATAAGTACTTTTTATTCATTATATAATATGTTTTATACCAGGATTAACATAGCCTGGGGCCAACTCCTGTCTGCTGCCTGTTTTTTTATATAAAGTTTTATGTAACACACTCATGTTCATTTGTTTGTGTACAGTCTGTGCTACTTTTGTAGTACAATGGCAAAGTTGAGTACTTGTGGCAGAGTCTGTATGGTCTGCAAAGTAAAAAAAAATTTTTACTATCTGTCCCTTTACCAAAAAAGCTTGCTAATATCTCATCTTACAACAGTAGTTTTCAAGTGTGGTCTGTGGTCCCTGGGGTTCCTCAAGAGGTTGGTGAGGTCAAAATTATTTTCATGGCAATAATAAAATATTCTTGCCTTTTTCACTGTGTTGACATTTGTGTGAACATATGAATATATATATATATATATATTCATATGTTTATATATATATTCATATGTTTGATATATATATTCATATTCACATATATATTCATATATATATATTCATATATTCATTTATATATATTTATATT
This sequence comes from Vespertilio murinus, assembly GCA_963924515.1. Taxonomy (NCBI): domain Eukaryota; kingdom Metazoa; phylum Chordata; class Mammalia; order Chiroptera; family Vespertilionidae; genus Vespertilio; species Vespertilio murinus. Next base: position 16,930,672 of record OZ004719.1, on the reverse strand, counting down.
CATATGTTTCATATGATTTTTTATATATATATATATATATATATATATATATATATATATATATATATAAAATCAATGAGAGAGAAACATCGACCAGCTGCCTCCTGCACACCCCTCACCAGGGATGTGTCCCCAATCAAGGTACATGCCCTTGACCGGAATTGAACCTGGGACCCTTCAGTCCGCAGGCTGGCATTCTATCCACTGAGCCAAACTGGTTTTGGTGCTAACCAATATTTTTAAATGACCAATTGATTATGTTGCAAATTCATTCATAGGTCTTTTAAAATGCAACATATTCCAATGAATCTTAAAGTAACAGTATAATAAGTTCATTGGTATGATTTTTGAGTCTACGTGTTAACTAACCTTTAAGAAACTAGCACTTGTTGAGTTTTGTTGTGTATCCAAATATCCACAATATCTGAAAAGACTATTGAATCACCTCTTTTCAAATTACACATTTTGCGATTGGTTAGATTATCTTCATCTACTTTAACAAAGCAGCAGATGTGTGATTCCAGTTACCTTACATCAAACCAGACATTTAACTAGTTATAAAAAATGTAAAACTCTTCTCACTATTTCAAAAATACAGTTTTCTCATAAAATTTGTTATTTATGGTACTAGGATTAATTTTAAATGGATAAATAGTTTTAAAATTATGTTGTAGTTTTTGCTGTGGTAAAATCGATACAAGACATATAAATGAAAGCTCTTAAGCATCCTCAATAATTTATAAGAGTATGAAGCAGTCCTGAGATTAGAATAAAGTTTGAAAATTGGTGGGCTACATTTAGTTTGACATAGGTATAATTATTATCCCCACTTTACAGATGATGAAACTGAGGCTTAGAGATATGAAGTAACTGTCTAAAGTCAAATAGCCATGGATTGTGGAACTAAGATTCAAACTCTAGCAGCATGACTCCAGAACTTACACTTGTCACCACTAAAAATGCAGAAAGCTCAGAAAACTCAACCTCTCCATCTCCCCAATTAGAAAAGAATTTTTAGTGCTCTTTTTAAAATTCTATTTACCCTAGTTTCTTCTAAGTTCTGAAGACATGGGCCAGTTTATCTGCAAATGTGTTGATCCAGGCCTTATAGACATAGAATGTATAGTAGTTAATAACAGGCTCTGGAGTCAGATTACCTGGGTTTGACCTTTTGATAGTTTTGTGAGGATTAGATGACTTAATATAAGTAGAACACATTTAACAGTACCCAGCTTATAGTAATGCTCAATGAATATTAGTTATTATTATTATTGTTACACTGTGGCTGAGCCCTTATTTGGGAAAATATTGTTTGAAATGAGGAGTTGCAGACTTCCAGCTGCAGCAGTAAGGGGCCTAGGTATTATGAATTACCTGTGAGTTGAAAACAACTAAAAGAAATGGATAGAATATAAAGAATATATTAATATATTTTTATTAATTTCAGAGAAGAAGTGACAGGGAAAGATAGAAATCTCAGTGTTGCGAGAAAATCACTGATTGGCTGCCTCCTGCACACTCCCCACCGGGGATCAAACCCACAACTCAGGTATGTGCCATTGACTGGAATCAAACCCAAGACCCTTCAGTCTGCAGGTCGACGCACTGAACCAAACCAAGCCAGGGCCCCCTAATTTTTAGATGTAGATATCAGGCCATCAGGTTCTCATTCTGCTCTGCAGTCTTAACAATGAGAAATAAAACCAGACCAAGGCTGAACGCCATTTGGAAGGACAAGATATACCTCCAAAATTTGTGCTAGCTCTCTGGTGCTTTTTTTTTTTTTTTAATGAGCACTTATTACATCAGATCAGAGCCTCACCCTTATGACCTAATTACCTCCTGAAGGCCCCATCTCCAAATATCATCATATTGGGGGGTCACCATATGAATTTTGGAAGGACATAAACATTCAGTTTATAACACCATCTACTGAGAGTTTGGTACAGTTAAACAAACAGACAAACCCAGATGATCTTGGCTCAAATCCCAACACTATTGTGGTTAAGTTACTCTGAGAGTCTGGTTCCTCGTGTTAAAGTTGTGGTTAGTAATAACCAAGCAGGGTATACCTGCAGGTTTAAATGAAAGGAGGATTTCGTGTTTGGGATATGGAAGGCATCCAAGAAACATGTATCTTCTAACCTTCTACTTCTATGTTTGTGTGTAATGTGGAACAGTAGTGAATACTGACCAGGGTGGTCATGTCTTGGCTTCCCAGACAGTGCTGGCGTGTGCTGGGCGTGTGTCTTCCCTTCCACTCACAAAATGTCCTGGTTTGAGAATAAATCATCCTAGTATGACCTTTGGCTCTCTGCCCTCCAGTCTAGCGTTCTAGCCATGACCCCAGGTTGCCTTCTCTGAGGAGGAAATCACCAGGGAGCTTTGGGCTGGAGTATATCCCTCCAGAGTGGCTGTGGAGTTGACAGGCATCCCCCCAGAGAACCCCCTAATTTGTATTTTTGTCACTGTCTGGGGGACCCCAGCATGAACTAGCTGGCTCTATGCTTTCCACCACATATTCCTTCCCCTGAGGTTTATCTTCTTGTGGAGCTTTTGCTGAAACAAGACACGGATCCCACAGAGTTTCTCCCCTTCCCTTTCTATTTGCTTCCTGTTAACATAGTTTTTCTGATATGTTTGGCAGAAGAAAGAAGAAGGACCAAAATAGTGTACAAGAGAAATCACAGCCCTACTCAGACCAGATCTTCACTTTCATAGGACACATTCCCATGAGAAATCCTGGTCTAACCAGAGTGAAACTTCACAACATGATACAATAAGCTTAAAGCTATGTGCCAGATGCTTTCCAAGTATTATCTCATGGCTACCCTGGGAAGTTGGCTATGAGATACAATCACCATACTCTTTTCCACACTTGTTAATGAGGCAACTAAGGTGTAGAAAGGCTAAGCAACTTGTCCAATTACTCCAATAATTCCTCCATTTTGACTGAAAAGCTGAGGCAAGTTTGGGACCAGACAGGGGCAGCCAGTCTCCCAAGCTCTTGCTCATAATGATTTTATTAGTGTCCTCAGACTTCAGAGACGCCCACCCCAGAGGTGTAGCCAGGATGGAACCTGGAGAATGCTTGCCTGGGATGGGGCTGAATTTGTGGTGGGGTGCATCCATGTTTCTGAGAAAAGCTGTTACACTTTTGCCATTTCTACTTGTCTCTCCATGGTTTTGCATTTGCCTTGCTTCCTCTGATAGTTTTTCATTTGAGTCTTAAGGTCACATCCTCACTACAGCTTTCAAAGCTGTTTAAAAGGCACCATTTTGGTGACTTCAGAAGGGTCACCCCCACTCCTGTTGGTACTGATTTTTCACTGCTGTATACTAGGGCATATCATGATAGAGAAAGAATAGAATCCCCCCTGTTGGGTGTACAGGGGGAAGATGGACGAGGCTGATGCACTGGGGTGGGCTCAGGGAAGGAATTTGCTAGGTATTGAAGTACAAACTGCACAGACTTGCTCATTTTGGATCAGTTCTTCCTGTGAGGTCAGCCAAAGTGGGGAAATGCTTCTGAATGCTCACCTTTGGCTTCTCAGTGTCAAGATCTCTATTGTCTGATTGTATCATGTGTGGTTTTGTATGTGTTTTTTTCACTGATGCAACTAACTTTCCCTGAACAAGATTGGGACTTTTTCTGTAAGGTCATCTTAGACCCTTTTGGTGGAGTTTTCACATCTTGTCTTTCCCTCTGATGTTTTCTTTACTTAGGCTTTATTTCAGGTTTCACTTAGTTATCCCCCTGCCCCTGATCCACCCTAATTTTTGTTTTTTTAATATATTTTTATTAATTTCAGAGATGAAGTGACAGGGAAAGATAGAAATATCAATGTTGCGAGAAAATCACTGATTGGCTGCCTCCTGCACACTCCCCACCGGGGATCAAACCCGCAACTCAGGTATGTGCCGTTGACTGGAATCAAACCCAAGACCCTTCAGTCTGCAGGTCGACGCACTGAACCAAACCAAGCCAGGGCCACCCTAACTTTTAGATGTAGATATCAGAGTATTCACCACAGGCCATCAGGTTCTCATTCTGCTCTGCAGTCTTAACAATGAGAAATAAAACCAGACCAAGGCTGAACGCCATTTGGAAAGACAAGATATACCTCCAAAATGTGTGCTAGCTTTCTGGTGCTTTTTTTTTTTAATGAGCACTTACTACATCAGATCAGGGCCTCACCCTTATGACCTAATTACCTCCTAAAGGCCCCATCTCCAAATATCATCATATTGGGGGGGTCACCATATGAATTTTGGAAGGATATAAACATTCAGTTTATAATACCATCTACTGAGAGTTTGGTACAGTTAAACAAACAGACAAACCCAGATGATCTTGGCTCAAATCCCAACACTGTTGTGGTTAAGTTACTCTGAGAGTCTGGTTCCTCATGTTAAAGTTGTGGTTAATAATAACCAAGCAGGGTATACCTGCAGGTTTAAATGAAAGGAGGATTTCGTGTTTGGGATATGGAAGGCATCCAAGAAACAGGTATTCCCATTCACCAATAACTTGAGGGGGGAAAAGATCTAATTGATAGGAAACTTTTTCTTATTAAACTTGTAGCTCTGTGCATTTGGCAGTTAATATCTACTCAGATGTATTATTTACTAAGTGCCCAGCCCAGACATAGGGATTATATTTTTATTTAAAAATCAATATTTATCACACAGGTTTTAAGAACAGGCTCCACAATCAAAGGACCTGCATCGAGACCCCAGCTTTTCCACAAACTAAATATGTGGCCTTGGCCAAGTTACTTCATCTTGTTAAGCCTCAGCTTCTCTCAATGATAAAACGGGGAGGAAAGCCTCCTCATAGATTTGTTGTTGGGAGGTGGAGAGGCATTTCAGACAGGACAATAGGGAAAGGCAAAGACTATATTGCCTCTTTCATGGTCAGTGAAGGACATGGACATCTACACCAGAGTTTCCAACATCAGCATTATTGACATTTTAGGCAAATAATCCTTTGTTGTCGTGGAGGCTGTCCTGTGCCTTATAGGATGGTTAGCAGTGTCCTTGGACTCTACCTGCTAGGTAGCAGCAGCACCCACCCCAAATCCAGACAAGCAAAAATGTCTCCAGACATTGCCAAATGATTCCTGGGAGACAAAATTGCACTCCGTTGAGAATCATTGATTCCAATTTATACCCAATAAATGTATTTTGGAAGGAGGATGGAATGTTTTATGTATTCAATTTAGATTTGTTTTTAGAATGATTACTATTTAAAGAAAATGGGCTTTTAAAGGAAAGGTTCTATATATGGTGGTGGCTTCATGAGTATATACAATGGTCAAAACACATCTAATTGTTCACTTCAAGTGACACAGTTTATTGCCTGTAATTATATTTTAATCAAATTGATTTTTTAAAAAGAAAATTGCCTATATTTTATTATGAATTAAAATATATACTTACAAATTTCCACATTGTTGGCATTGCACATGTGTTTTAAGTGCACAATTTAAAGTGTAATTTTATGAATGCCAATAATCTGTTCAGATTTTTGCTTTCCGTAATGTTGTGCTACTTCATGGTCATGCTCCACAGACAGGAACATTTCTGTTGCTGTTTTGTGTCACTAAGTTTTAGAACCTATCATCATGCCCTAAAATAACTGCCAGTGGTAAATTCAAAATAAAGAAAAGCAGCAAACATGAAAGGGAAAGTCAGCCTTGGGAGAAAAGGGGTTTACAAGGGAGGGTCTCAAGAATCTGAAACCCAAAAGGAATGTCATTATGTGGGCTCACATTTGCATTTGAACCAATGCTGTACATCCAGTTTCAATGAAAAGTACACATTTCAGGTTTGCTCATTCTTCACGTCTAAGATCAAAGTCCAGCTACCAGGAGATTTCTGTGTTTAATAGAGCCATTTCTGTGTTTAATAGACAGTCTTTTGTTAAGACTCTCATTCTGTTCTAGTCCTGAAAGTAGCATGTTGCAGATTGGCAACAAGCAAATTCAATTTAATTTGGCAAATAATCTTTATAGAAATACTATCCCAGCCATGTGAGTGAGCGTGGTATTGGACTCCTGACCTCAGGACCATGCAACATAATGGGGAAGACCAAAATAATTTTAAATAGTTGTAAGACAAGATGAAGCATGATTAGTGCATTCAAAATGGGTGGAAACAGCTGCATTTTTGCTGGAGGCCAGGGACGGCTTCTTATCATAAGAATGTAACAGTGAAAAAGAACTTAAGTGGTCATGTGTGGGTGAGGGGGATTCACACCTGGCTTTTATGAAAATAAAATACAGATTCATAAGGCATTATTCCAACCTTGCAATTGAATCAGAATGTCTAGAGTAAAGGGTTTGGAAACCTGGATCTTTCAAAACTCCCAGTGATTATGATGATCAGCTAGGCTTTGAGAACTACTGATTCTACAAATTCCCTACCCAATGCTAGAATCCCCTGAAGAGTGTTTCTTCAGGGTTTTGTTTAACCTCTTCTGGAACAACGCAAGCTCACGACCTCTCAAGGCATCCAGCTCTTCCTAGGAAGTGTGTGTGTATAGGGCTTTGATCATCAGAAATGAAAGGTAAGGATATGTCAGAAATAATTAGGAAATAGAGGGAGGTAAGTTTGGAGAGGGGACTTGGGGTTTCATGATGGAGTGAGCTAAACATCACACTGAAGAATTTCAACTTTATCTTCTCTGAGATGGAGGCCCTTGATAGGATCTTGGTCATCAGTGGGTTTAAAGGCCTGTTGAAGCAGATCAGGTTGGAGTACAAAGAGAATGGAAGTTTAATCCAGGAGTTCAAGTGACCCAACTAAAGACTTTAGGTCAGAAGCAGCAGGAACAGCAATGTGGAGGGAAGTTTAAGCTGTACTGAAGTTCAGCCCTACAAAGCTTGACTGATTGGGGACAAGGAAGGGTCAAAGCTGATTTTTGGGGTTTTGAGGTCCTAGAGTGCTGAAAACATGTAGAAGAATGGGAACTGCAGATCAAGAACAGGTTAAGAAGATAGATGGCTTCCCTGGCTGATGTGACTCAGTGGGTTAGAATGTTGGCTGCACATAAAGGGTCCCAAGTTTGATTACAGGTCGAGGGCATGTACTTGGGTTGTGGGTTCACTCCCAGCCTATGTTGGAGGCAATCAGCTGATGTGTCTCTTACATCCATGTTTCTCTCTCTTTTTTCCCCTCCCACTCCTCTATTCTGCAATGGAAAAAATATCCCCAGGTGAGAATTAACAACAACAACAACAACAACAACAACAACAACAACAACAACAAGTCAGGTGGTCAATCAGGCTTTGACATTGGTAATGCATTGGTTTCCATCACCATCCATCCTCTTGTCACCTGGGCCAGAGCAGAGCTTAGTTATTACCCGCTTTGTGAAATCACAGATGGGCTCTCAAAATATTTGTTGACTTAAAATAGCTCTGTAAGTATCTTCTCCTCTCAGCATCCTCTCTGCTTGAGTTTAGGACCTTATTATTTCTCACTTAAGTAATCATAAGCCTGAGGACTGCCCCACTCATGCTGCTGTCTTTGTGTGAATTAGCACAGTACCCTTTTTGAGTTTTTAACTTAAAAGAGTGGCTTTTGTTTGGGTGGAGGCAGCCCTTCGTTCCAGGCTTGGGCCACAGAGCACACCTTTGTGGGACAACCAAGACTCCCTGTAGGATGAACCCCCTGTCCAGGATGGAGGGCTTAGGGAGCTGAGTGCAGTGGTGGGGGACTCCACTTGTTGCCTCAGTTGGTACACAACCCCCTGGATTGGTCTCCCAGATGATCTCTTTGATCCCCCTTGCCATTTCTATTTTACGCAGAGTGATTTCCCCCCCTAAGATATAATTATATCCTGCCTCAAACCTTTCCATGTTCTACCAATGTCTTCAGGATAAAGTTCCACTTCTTAACTGGTAACAGAAGTCCATTCGTGATAGCTTCCCACCCTCTTACTGGGCCACTCTCCTCACCTTCCTCCTTTCCACTCATAGCCACCTGAATGAGACATGCACAAAGAAATGCCTGCTGGCCCAGGCTGCGTTTTCTCACTCCCTGCTGGACCAGCACTGTCCCTCCCGCTCACCTGGAGGTCAGATGGCTCCTGGCTTTTCTGAGGTTTACTTTACTCATCTCCAAAAAGCTGCCCTAGTCCTCACACCATCTGCACGGGGTCCGCCCCCGGGGGCCCTCTTCCTGCACAGCCTCCTGGAAGGCCGAGGATATGGTCTGCTCCTGTCTTTTCCCTCAGCACCGTTATGTAGGCACCTGGCTCATCCTTGTTGAAATGGACAAATGATTTAGAAACAAATGAAAAGTACAGATTTTAATACCACCCCAACCCAAACTAACAAAATAACAAAAAACCCAAAACCAAAAAAATCAAAAAAAGTTTTTTGCTACTTTCTAAACATAAGATATTCTGTCAGTTGTCGAAGCTTTTATTTTCCCTCATTTTCTGTAGTTTTGAAAGGGCTGTACATTTAGAGGGTAATGATCTTTGGAAAGGTAATTGCTTGAATGAAGCCTGAGGCTTCCATTCCAAGGCTGGTTTGCTCAGGTGTGTCTGTGCAATGGACCTTTCTGAGATGCTTTAAAATATTGCCCATAGATTCAGGGAACATACTCGATCTCTTTCAAAACATGTCAGCTTTGAAGATGGAGGACTCTGCCGTGGCTCTAAGATGGAAATGCTATCAGCTTATGACTCTGATGATGTTCCAGCTGTTAGACCAGCCAATGATGAATTTTGAAACTCTTCCCTAGTCTAGCCAAAGGTTCCAGGAACTTTCAAGACAATTTATTTTTCTGTGTGCATTCCCCATCTTACCACAAAGAATGTGAAGAGGCTGTGAGAATGTGTTCAATGAAGAAAGAAACATTTAAATGTAAATTACCATTTAAGCTTCAACCATAAATTGCAAGGAGGCAAAATACGACAGTTGGAGACTGAGACATGGGAGACAAGAGCTGTGTCTTAGATGTGTCCAAATGTTGATGTAGTTGACGCTGTGCTTCCTTGGAATAACACCCAATGGAAATTCATTATGTAGCATGATTCTCATTGTCTTTAAGGAGATATGGTTGTTACCAAATTTTCTTGATAGAAGCTATGTTAACAGCGAGAAGAGATGCTGCTCAGGGCATGAGTCTGTACTTTCTAAATGTGTTTCTATTTATTTTTTCATCCTTTGACCATCATTCAAAAATATTTTCTTTGACTTTCAGCATTAATAATTTTCATTCTTCCTTTTTCAGCTGTTTTCATCAGTTTCCAATAGCATTTTAAGCTTTAAAGAAATTTTTTTTGTTGTGACTCTTAGTTTTTACAATAAATGCATAAGTACTTATCAACTTTAGTATTTACTGTTATTATTAATAATTACACAAGAATTGAGCTCTACACACAGATTTTTATTTCATTTTCCCCCTCCACACCCTGAGTATTACACATACTTTGCTCATGGGAATGATCATTTTGACGTAAGTTTGATTTTTTGTTTTGGCTTGGCATCTATGATACAGTGTCTCAGTTCCTTTATCTTTCAGGCAAAAACTTGAATTTCTGAAAATCAGTGTGTCCTCCACTGGTTTAAGGCATAATGATTATCATGGGGGTATTAAATAATATTTTAATTCATCCTATATAATAAAGAGCTAATATGCTAATTAGACCCAATAGCTGAACAACTGTCCGGATAACCTTCTGGACAAAGCCAGGGATGTGAGGGCCAGCTGAAGCTGCGAGGGCAGCCAGGACAGCTGGGGCCAAACTTCTTGCATGAATTTCATGCATTAGGCCTCTAGTACTATAATGGTAAATAATAAAAATGCATTTTTCTTTTCCCACAAGCTCTCTTTGAAATATGTCTCCTATCCATTTTCTATAAGACTAAATGCCTATAACATCTTCTATTGTTGATATAAAAATATTTCTCAAATATTTACGATGGAGAAACCAAGATGGCAGCATAGGTAAACAACTGGTCTGCCACCTTGCACAACAATTTCAAAATTAAAACTAACATAAAGGACATCTATCACTGAAAACCACGGGAAGGCTGGCTGAAAGAGAAAGGAGCCTAGGTACGGAGGCACGCAAATTGGCCTGGTGGCAGGCAACTGGGCGAGCGGCTTTTTTTTTTTCCAACCCAAAGGAAAACAAGCTCTCGATCACTTTAAAATCCAGTTTCTGGGGTCACATGGGGGACCCAGACGCCTTACAGGGAGAAGCTGGTCTGTTGGCCATTGGGTCCGAAAGTGAGGGTGATTCTCTTGCAGAGGTGCGCGCAGCAATTATTGTTTACTGCGCTGATCTCAGGGACGTGGGGACTTGGAAATGCAGGGACTTGGAAACATGGAAGGGCAGGGAAGGCTGAAGGCAGCCATTGCTGTTAGCCAAGCCCCAGCCTAGTGATGTCCTGAGACCCCACTCCACCCTGAGGCCCCGCTGGCACATTCTACAGACCTGCCCAGGCACCACAGCTGCTTTTGCATATAAATGGCCAATATTGTGGCAGCTTAATGAAATAAACTGCAGCTGCGGCAACAAAACCGCCAAGTCCCAAGAAAATGAACTGTACCCCATTGGAGAGCCAGAAGCCAGTGGTCCTAGTGGTCAGTTTCAACCCCTCACACCCATAAGTGATATATTTGAGAGATGGACTCAGTGAGCACCAAAGCCCCACTGAAACAAAGCGTGTCTCCAGCACGGCAGTTCTTCCTTTATAGACACAGCTGGTCCTCACAGGCAATTGGCCTGGAGATCAATTCTTCCCAGTATACCAACAGCAATCAAGGCTTAATTATACCAAGACTTTGCACTCAGCCCACAAAGGGATATACCAAAAGTGACCACCTCAGGTGATTGGGGAAGCTGAGCTACTGGCCCCTATAGGTCACCTACCATACAAAGCCACTCCATCAACACAGGGAGGCAGCCATAATGAGGAGTCACAGAAGCATGTCACGAATGGGAGAGATAGAGGAAAGTAAACTACGGGACGACACAGAGTTCAGAATCACATTTATAAGATTACTCAAGAATCTTCTAAAAATCTTTGAGAAACTTGATTAGACCTCCAAGAAGCTTGGTGAGACCTTCAAGGACCTTAATGAGAATACCAAAAAAAAAAAAAAAAATGGAAAAGGATCAGTCAGAAATTAAGCATATAATGTCTGAAATAAAGAATATACAGAAACTCAACTATAGATCAACGTACCCCAAGAATAAAACCAAAGATATGGAATATAAAGAAGAAAAAGTCATCCAACCAGAGAGGCAGAAAGAAAGAAGAATCCAAAAGTGTGAGGACAGTGTAAGGAGCCTCCAGGATGGCTTAAAGCGTACCAACATCCGGATTTTTGGGGTGCCAGAAGAAAAGCGAGAGCATGATACTGAAAACCTATTTGAAGAAATAATGACAGAAAACTTTCCCTACCTGGTGAAATAAGTAGACTTACAAGTTCAGGAAACGCACAGAACCCCAAACAAGAGGAATCCAAAGAGGACCACACCAAGACACATCATAATTAAAATGCCAAGGGCAAAGACAAAGAGAATCTTACAAGCAGCAAGAGAAAAACAGCTAGTTACCTACAAGGGAGTACCCATACGACTGTCAGCTGATTTCTCAACAGAAACTATGCAGGCCAGAAGGGAGTGGCAAGAAATATTCAAAATGATGAACAACAAGAACCTATAACCAAGATTACTCTACCCAGCAAAGCTATCATTCAGAATTGAAGATCAGATAAAGAGCTTCACAAACAAAAAAAAGTTAAAGGAGTTCATCAACACCAAACCAGAATTACATGAAATGCTGATGGGTATTCTTTAATAAGAGGAGGAAGAAGAAGAAGGTAAAGGTAAAAATTATGAACAACAAAAAGACATCAAATACATACATACCAACAAGTGAATCTAAAAATCAAGTGAATAAAAAACCTGAAGAACAAAATGGACTGATGAATATAATAGTATCAGGGACATAGAAAGGAATTGGGCTAACAATTCTCAGAGGGAAGGGGGTCTGAGGGGTGTGGGAAGAGATTGGACAAAAATCTTACACCTATGGATGAAGACACAGTCGGGGGTAAGAGCATGGGGGTGGAGTTGGGAATCAGGTGGAGGGGAGCTATGGGGGAGGAGAAGGAGAAGAGGAACACCTATAATAATCTGAACAATAAAGATTTATTATTAAAAAATGAAAAAAAACATAAAAATAAATATTTACTTTTATACCTCAAAAAATATTTCTTCCTCCTTCCTTTATTTAAACAGGATGTTGAGTGACTAATGGGAAGCTCAGAGGGACACACTTTTCCCAGAAGAGATAGAATTCTGCCTTAAAAAGCCCTCTAAATCATCCTTTTTCACCCAGAACAAAACTAGGCTTATTACTATGTACTCAGCAAATATTTGTCAGTTTGAACTTGACACTATAAATGATTTTGTCATTTCAGTGGTAAAGCTTAAGCAGTATCTGTCAATTGATAGAATACTCTTTAAAAATTTTTTTATTGATTAAGGTATCACATATTTGTCCTCATTGATAGAATACTCTTATTTTCCAAGTTCCTGGTCCAACCTTGACTTCAAAGAAAGGAGAAAACTTCAAAGCTTTTTTGAGTCCATTCATTCATTTGTGCACATTTGGGGAGAAAGTAAAGTGGACAGAAGGGGGAAAAGTCAGGATACTCTCTGCTTCTTTTCTGCCATGCTTAACATTAACCATCTAAGTGTTTGCTAACTTCACCTGAAAGGATCAAATGAGAAGACCGTAGAAGCTCACTACATGCTAGTTTATTTATTACACTGCAATGGAATACAATTAGAGGACCTCACTCCTTTATTTCTAGGTGGTCCACCATCCCATTTTCTTTCCTCTTTGAGAATGATTCATGTGTGCTTCTCCCTAAAATCTATAGAATGGTTTCAATGCTTAGTTTCCAGCATTTTCCTTAAGTATCTTCTGTGATTTAAGGAACCTGGGGGGAGGGATAGATGAGCTTCCACACCAACAGATGATGATTTTTATCTTTGTAAGTGACCCACAGTTTGGTTACTGGTGCAATGAGAAATTAAGAAAAGTGCACATTTTAATGACTGCCATTTCACAATCACTCAAATCAGAACTGGAATGCCACAAAAACAACTCCCTGTTAGCCCAGAGAAGAAAAAAAAAAAAAAGAAAGAAAGAAAGTAAAGGGGAAATTCAGATTAGTCACAAAGAAGTTCCCCGCCTGCTGCAAAGCGGCAGTGTTAAAACTGAGAGAGTCCGCTCTGCTCTTTCAATTGCCTCTTATCTCTGGTCCTGGGACCTCTGTGGATTTGCTGATTGATACGCTTGGTTTTGTCTTCATCTCCTTCTTGGCAGCAGAGATATCCGTTCTCTCTCAGACCCCCCCTTTGGCCCAGTTTTCATCTTTGCTGCATCCAGACTGTGAAGATGGACGGGGTCCAACCCCTGGATGAGAATGTGAGAAACGCGCCATGTCTGAGATTCCAGACGCACAAGCTTATGCTGGTGGCCTCTGTGGTCCAGGGGCTGGGGCTGCTCCTGTGTCTCACCTACATCTGCCTGCACTTCTATGCTCCTCAGGTAAGATGCGCATCCGGCACCCTGTTGCCACCAGCTTATGCTGATGGCAGCTCCAAGAGCTGCAAAGGGTCACTTGGAAAGAATCTGATAACCAAATTGTCCAGGTGTTGGTTGTTCTTCTTCCCCCTTTAGCAATTTTAAAATGTGGTTAAACACCCTCTGGTCTCCCTTTTCCTTCCCTTTTCTCAGTAGTGGCAATGGTGGGGCACAGTAGAAGTAGGGCAGGGGCGCTGCTTCTGGATTATTCTCTTTTTCTTTGTAATGCAGGAATCCTGGTATTCTTTTATGAGCCGTCACTTTGAAGCTTCGAGTCATTGATATACCTGGTTTACCCATTTTCTTAGTGTCTGATCAGGGAATTGATACAAAAAGGAAATAAGGATGAGCTCAGTTCCATTTTGCCATTGTATTCATAAAACCCACTGACACTCGTGAACATTTGCTTCTGCTTTGCAAAATGCTGAAGGTATCAATAGTAAGTTCTTCTAAATAGCTAATAGTTCTTTTAAAGGTAGAGATGTATGTGTTCCGTGCGTCCGCGCACATGGCCCACCATTTACTCCAACAACTTACCCCGATATTGATTCTCACAGCCTTTCTCTACCAATCACAACGTACAGACATCACTTAGTCTATTTTATACTTTATCCACTATATTATGATGTGGGTGCGCCTTTCTAGTATTTCCCCCACCGAATGAAGGTATTCCTTGCGTCCCCATTCTCTTCATTCTGATTCCCTTTATATATTTTTCTTATTTGTTCAGACCTGCAGACATTATTTGGTCTTTAAGGATGTTCTTGACTGCTGACAACTCCACTGAAAATAAATATACAGTCTGCCCAACGTGTTCCCTTGCCGAGGCTAGTCTGATCATACTTGTTTCCCTAGTGGGTTGCTTGGGGTTAGAAAAGTCTGTCCCTGGTAAAGATTAGACAATAAAAACTTTTATTTCTGATGGACAGGTCAGAATCTGGGTATCTCAAAGTAAACTAGATTAAGACCTGCGGAGTCCTGGCAGACGCCCGGGCTTGCCTCTGCCCACCGGAAACTGGGGTTTTCAGTGCAGAGAGACTGGTGGGGGTGTAGTTGTGATCACTGTACTGCAAAAAGGGCTTATATTCCAATTCCAGAAGTGTAGCAGATGTCATGCTCAAGTCTGCAGACTGGCAAGCACAGCACCACACTCACCCTCTCCTCATCGTGCCATGCCTTGCTTTCTCACTGCAGAACCCTTTGGGTGCAATTAGAATAGGCAATTTGGGTCGCGAGTGTGGGGCGGTGCAATGTATCCATGGCAGGGTGCCTAAAACGCAGACCGGAATTAGTCTCTTCCGAGAAGAAAACAAAGCGCATAACCAAAAATAGAACAGCTGAGTGCATGCACCAGGTCGGGAGCCCTGAGAGTGCTTTTTCAAATAACCACAGTGTCACAGACGTCCTTACGCTGTGACGATGAAAAGACAGGACAGATGGCTCCAGGCAAGACTCAAATAGGGCTGTGAGTAGGAGAGAGCCAAAGGTGAAATAGACGTATATAGCCCGCTGGTGGCATAGTGGCCCTGGACTAGAAATACCCAGGGGATGCTGAGAAGGAGAGGGGCCCTTTCTGCTAAGTCACCCAGCAGCTCTGTGATCGAACCTGGAAGGAAAGCTGATTGCTGGTTTCCAGGACACTAGAATTCAGAGGGAGCTTTCTTTGATCCTGGTGCAGAAATAGAAGCAAAGACATAGGAGATACATTAGAGCTGTTGGCTCAAGAAACATGCTCTCATAAACTCTGGATACGGAATTTTTTGGCACAGACTTGACATGAATTTTAATTTTTCTTATTTCTAGCTAGACTGTTTTAGCTAATATAAATATCTCATACTGTTATAGGATGCAGCACAATGGGTCCTTACATTTAATCTCAAATATTTTATTGGGGGGGGGTGAGGAGAGAAATAGCACAAATAGATCATGTATATTCTCCCTGGAACTTGATGAAATGGTGGCAGTGGCAGTGTGTGTGTGTGTATGTGTGTGTGTGTCTGTGTAATTTTGGTTGAAGCATTGGCTAGATGATGATGCAAAAAACCACTCTATTTTTAGAAAACAATACTGCAATGTAATGTAATGTTGCAATGAATTTCCTTTTGGGTGTTATCCCAAGGAATAGGATGTAATGTTGCAATGAATTTCCTTTTGGGTGTTATCCCAAGAGAGCTAAATTACTCATCATTCATCCAGTTAAGTTGGATTTTTTTTTAATGTAGGAAAAATACATTTGGAGAATAATAATTTCCTTCATATTTTAGATATAATATTTAGCTTTATAAAATAATTGATTATATGAAAGGCTCCGTAAAACACATATGTAACTATTAAACTCATTGAACAATTAACTTTCCCCTAATCATTCCATGACATTAAGTTGATATCTGTGCAAAGCAGAAGTTCTCATTTTAGAATGTCAGAAAAATAAAAGATAGACCTTTCCCTCTCATATAAGTCACTTTCCTCTTTGGGCTTTGATTTTTCTCATGTTTAAGCAATTGGATCAAATGATCAGAAAGATCTCTTCCAGCTCAATATTCTATGAATATGTACTTTATATGTATATTTAGAGAATGGAATGAGGTTTTGAGAAATACAAAATATAAGTTAGTAGATTTTTGTGCCCGAGATGAATTTCCTGATCCTTAAGAAGGGATGGGAGGAAATAAAATTTGCACCTATATTTGTACATTTCTAAATAACCTGTTATGTGTTAGCAAAATGCCCTATTGAGAAGGAGGAAAGAAATGGATGCTAGAAGAATATCTATGGTACAAATTATAAAACTGAGTGCTTCTGTCACCAAAAACAATACATGCTCTTTGGATATTAATTAAAATATTAGGCTTTTAGATTTACCTGTTTTTAGCTTGGAACAATGGCAGAAAAGTAGCTCAATTTACTTTTATCTCAACCTGTGGTTCTCAACCCCTAGCAGGGTCACCTAAGACCATTGGAAAACACAGATATTTACATTATGATTAATAACAACAGCAAAATTATAGTTATGAAGTAGCAATGAAAATAATTTTATGGTTGGGGGTCACCACAACATGAAGAACTGTATTTTTGTGGCATTAGAAAGGTAGAGAACCACTGGTTTAGAGAGAAAAATAAGATTTTTTTGCCTGAAAAATCTTGTTTCAGATTAGTTCAGTTTAAATGTATCCCCATGTAATCTAACAAGAGTTGCAGAAATTCATTTTTGAAAAAAAAAAGAAATTCATTTTTGGGAAAAAAAAATTCATTTTTGAAAAAAAAAAAGCCAGACATGCAAATAAATGATTTTCAATGCAAATGAATTCACATTTCATAAGCGATTCTATGGTAATAACAAAGAAACATCTGAAGTATTGAGCTAATTTGTCGTTAAGTATTTGGAGGCTCTAAAGGGGGTACTAATAATGTATAGAATCACTGCATTGAGCGGGCATTACACATAGTCTACTTAGAGATAA
The DNA here is from genome assembly GCA_963924515.1 of Vespertilio murinus. Classification (NCBI taxonomy): domain Eukaryota; kingdom Metazoa; phylum Chordata; class Mammalia; order Chiroptera; family Vespertilionidae; genus Vespertilio; species Vespertilio murinus. The sequence continues at coordinate 16,913,580 of OZ004719.1, read as the reverse complement.
GAAAACCAAAGAGGATAAAAGATGGGAAAGAGGTAATGCTACAGCTAATATTAGAAGGAAGAGTAAAACGTCTTTAAGTAGACAAGAAGGATGGTTGTGGTGGGGAAGGGGTAGAAAACTTTCTAGGTAATTGTTCAATTGATTGTTCAAAATGGTTGAAGTTGATTGTTTTTAGGGCAAAATGGTGGAATGGTTGATTATTTTTAGGGCAAATTGTTGAAAGGGCTTGTGACTCATGCTAGGGAATACATTCCTTCCATTCCATGCAAAAGAAAATATAGGAAAAATTACTCAAATTACTGCTTCTTTATTTTTCTTTTCTGTGGTTTACATATTTCTACAGATAAGAGAGTCTGATCTCATGCAGCACTAGGGGGCGCTAGAGTAAAACTAACCATTCTCAGATGGCTTAAAGCCTACTCTCTTTTCCTAAGGAGTCAAGATAAGAAAACCTTTTTTGGGAGGGAGGTCAAGTACTCAACAGGTATAAGAGGAAGAACAAGAGAAGCCTCATCTGATATTTCATAAATGAAAAATTTTGATTTAGCACAAGTTGAAAATAGGACAGAAAAATCTGTATTGGGATCGTACTGGAAATGTCACATGTATCTGAGTATGGAAACACACACACACACACACACACACACACACACACACACACAGTCGTTGGGGATATAGATTATTTAGGGATATAGTCTTCCAATTCTACTTCTCTGACTTCAATCCCTCATTATAGGCACAGAGTAGACCCAGTCCTGCCCCAGGGCTAATCACCTACCCTTCCAGTTCTATTTCTTTTAATAGAAATTAATTCTGTGTCCACTCTCAGAGAACCTGTACTCTCCACCTCAGGGATTCTGCATCCACTGAAAATTAACATTAACTTTATGGAATAATGTAGGTGAGAAGAGCCATATACAATGTTGTTATGAGTGAAAATAACTGACTTATAAAAGGTAATTTCACATACGTTCATAGGTGGAACATATGGTGGCATTAAGATGAAATAGAATTTCATGCCATCCTATGGCTTGTGTATTTTGTTTGTAGCCACTCATACTTTCAATATCCATATCTTTTTAAATGATGGAATCAGCACACTTCCTTCCAAAAAATATAAAACAGCTCCGAGTTTTGAGCAAGTCATTGAGGTATAGAGGAGAGCATGTTGGGCCAGAAATTAGAAGGCTCTGGTTCAGTCCCATCTTCAATGTTGTGACCCTGAATAAATTTCCTGAAATTCCCTGAGTGTCAGTTTAATCATTTCCACAATTGGAATTTGATAGTTGTGAAGAGCAAATGTGTTACAGAGCTTTGGAAATGATGATTATTATTCAAGGACATGCTTCCCTAAGCACTGCACCACTGAAGTGTTTTCTTTGTAGCATGTACACACACACACACACACACACACACACACACACACACACACACACACACATCCTATAACTCAAATCTTAGAAAGCATATCATAGATTAACTTAACTTCATGGACTTTGACTTCCTTACTATAGTTTTTAGGATTACAAAAACCAGCTGGTATGTGAATCAGCCATTTGTCCAGTATCTCCATAGCCGTAGACACTTCTGGCCTATTAATCACTCAGTTGCTACCTTGGATTTTGGATCTACTGTTACGATATTGCAGTGCTTGTGTTCAAGTCACCCTAATTTACCTAATTATGGCCCCGAAGTGCAAGAGTAGTGATGCTGGCACTTTGGCTATGCCTAATAGAAGTCAGAAAGTGCTTCCTTTAAATGAAAAGGTATGTTTGTATAGGATAAACATAGTATATATGGGGTTTGGTACTATCTGTGGTTTCAGGCATTCCCTGGCCGTTTGGAACATATCCCCAATGGGTAAAGGGGGAAGGAATGTAATTATTTTCTTTTCAGCAGAACTTTTGTTCTGAAATACAACACAGATGGGTTTTTAATTTGTATAGATTTTCTACTTTGAGAATATGTAACTGCTATTTAAGAACATATTCTGATTGATAGAAAAATTGACAAATAGACCCTTTAGTTCTAATATTAATTTAATAAGAGCTTGTGTTTAGAAAATCTCATTCCCTAAGTGCTGCATTGCATATATGGGGAATGGAGGAGTTCAGTGAGTTTCAGTGACGGACCCTCAGGGGTGGGCTTCCCTGTAGGGAGCCAGGGCATAAGCCCAAAGAACCAGAGAAACTCTCCAACAAAGGTCAGGAGGAAAAGGACAATAAACATGACAAAAAATGATAAACAAGCATCCAAATAGTCATTAAGGGAAAACATAAAAGCCCTTTGGGGTTATAAAATAAGTTGTAAAATACCTACTTTATAGGTCAGTAATATAAAATATATTTTGAATTATTTGTGTTAACTGCTTAATGTTTTTAGCTTCCAAGACCCCTAAAGATCTTAATCGGATCCTGTACATAGTATGATGAAGACTACGAACTAAAAGCATTTTTTAGGGGGTATCACCTTGTAATAACAGTCTTTCATTTTTACAGATATTTTCCACATTTTGTTTCTACTTCTTCACCATGACTTTGGAGGAAGGTAGATATTTGTGTGCAGTTTTACAATGAGGAAATGTGAGGCACTGCAGACTTGAATGGGTTTATATGAATTAAAAGGCCATGCAGGGAGGGCCTTAGCTGGTTTGGCTCAGTGGATGGAGAGTTGGCTTGTGGACTGAAGGGTCACTGGTTCATTTTTGAACAAGGGCACATGCCTGGGTTGTGGGCTGGGTCTCCAGTGGGGGCCATGCAATAGGCAGCCAATCAGTGATTCTCTATCATCACTGATGTTTCTCTCTCTCTCTTCTTTTACATTCCTCTCTGAAATCAATAAAAACTTACAAAAAAAAAAAAAGGTCATATAGGGTTAGACCAGGGGTGGGCAAACTTTTTGACTCAAGGGCCACATTGGGTTCTTAAACTGGACCGGAGGACCGGAACAAAAGCATGGATGGAGTGTTTGTGTGAACTAATATAAATTCAAAGTAAACATTACATAAAAAGGTACGGTCTTATTTTTATTATTTATTTATTTAAAAAAATATATCTTATTGATTTTTTACAGAGAGGAAGAGAGAGGGATAGAGAGCTAGAAACGTTGATGAGAGAGAAACATCGACCAGCTGCCTCTTGCACACCTCCTACCGGGGATGTGCCCACAACCAATGTACATGCCCCTGACCGGAATTGAACCTGGGACCTTTCAGTCCGCAGACCGACGCTCTATCACTGAGCCAAACCGGTTTTGGCATTATTTTTATTTTTTTATTTCAATAGTTTAGAACAGCCATCCAGCCCATGGGCCGTAGTTTGCCCACGCCTGGGTTAGACATTAAGATCAGGTCTAGCCCTAGCCAGTTTTGCTCAGTGGTTAGAATGTCAGCCTGTGGACTGAAGGGTCCTGGGTTCAGTTCTGGTCAAGGGTATATACCCAGGTTGTGGGCTCAATCCCCAGTACAGGGTGTGTAGCAGGCAGCCGATCAATGATTCTCTCTCTAATTGTTGATGTTTCTACTTCTCTCTCCCGCTCACTCCCTCTTTGAAATCAATAAAAACATATTAAAAAAAAAAGACAGGTCAATATTCTAGTCCTGTATACCTTCCATTCCTCTTGGCCATAACTTTATGACTCTAAGCTCTAAGAATTTTGGCTGGCAACTATAAAATTGGTTTTCATTTCAGATGGTCACTGTATTTAAAGAAAGTTGAGGAAAAGACTTATGACCTGATATAAAGGGAAGAAAGATTCTTTTTTAAAAAAGGATTTAAAATCTACTTACCTAAATGTAGGTAACATGATCCATGATTTAACAGTCACATAAAGCCTTATAGGGTTATTTTTACAAAACAGAGCACAGCATGTGTGATATGTTCAGAGAAGAGAAAAGGAACCTAACTCATCTTATTCCCTTTGAGGATCTGGTTGGCTGAAAAACACCCATGCCCTTCTCAAGTTTCTGGGCTCCCCTATCAGTGGCCCCCCACCTCTTCAAGCTTTAAGAGTGTGCTGCCATCAGCCAGACCTAGGGAGGAGGGAATGGCACATCAATGAACATAGAAGAACCAGAACCAGAACCAGAACCAGAACCAGAACCAGGCTGGTGTCCTGTGCTGTTTACTCGAGGATGGCAATCTCCACCCAACAGGGCTGCTGTGAGGATTAGTAACAGAAAGTCCGTGAAAGTACTTTAGCCTGGCTGCTCTGGACTCCAGCGCCCCTGCTGTTTTGCAGTGGCTGGGTAGTCTGGAACCCTCCCGAATATTGACGAGATGGAGAAGTTGCTGAAAGCGGGCAACTTCTGTACAAGCGAGGCTTTGTCTTCTGGCTTCTCAGACAGCAGGCAAGAGAGCTTGACGAACATGAGGGCTGAGTGGTTCTGGTGCAGGCAGTGGCTACCAGCAAGCATCTCCAGGGGCCCTCTGGACCCTTCTTGATGAGCTTGTCCACCTCCTGGCGCTGTGGGTGGGTGGGTGGGTGGGTAAACACCTGTTCCTTCTCCAGGTGCTGTGACAAGGAATGTGGGAAGGGAACTGGGTGAGGTAGCTGAGGAAGTTAAAGTCTTATTAAGCCTGAATAAGGCTACTCTGGTGAGTCTCAGTCAGCCAGCAGGAGGCCCGGCAGGGGCTAGATGAGTGGCCTCTCTCAGGAGCCACTGGCATCGCTTCACCAAGTGAGCTGCCATGATGGCCTGGGCAGCAGGAAGGTGACACTCCTACCAAGTAAATCCGTGGCTACTGTGAGCACTGACACTGACCTCCCAGTGTCCTGCACCATCCTTGGCCCACAGTGCATGCTGTCTTCTCTTCTTTCTTTAATACTAATATAAGTCATATCAGATTTAGGGTCAGCCCTAATTTAGTGGACCTCATGTTACATCTGCAAATACCCTATTTCTAAATAAAGCCACATACAGGGTTCAGGTGGATCTTAATTTTGTGGGAGACACTATTCAACTCACTATAAACCACTGATTCATTTACTTATCCCAACAGAATCGGTAGAGTGTCAATTAGCTGTCAGACACAGAGGAAACAATGGTGAGCAAGACATGGTCTTCCTTGCCTTCCCAGAGTTTCCAAACCTGTGTTTAAAGCAGACACTTAAAGAAGCAAAGCATTCGTTAGAGCCAATAGCAAATATTATGTGATAATGAAGTCCCTAGCTAAGGTCCAGGCATAGTATTAGGGGCTTAGTTTCCTCTTAGCTCAGCAAACTTTTACTTAACTGAACTCCATTATGATTGAGGCAGGGTAAGATTTATAATAATACAGTGAGTACACTGTAACTGACCCTTCCAGTTGCTTAGAAACTAAGCTGCTACAGAATGTTATGCTGAAGACTCACCCAATCACCAAGGTAAAGAGGTGAGTTCTTAGAAATGTTTTGGCTGACGCCTCTGTGGTATACTTGGAGGACTTCCCCAGTTCATGTGGAAAGGGAAACCCAGATATGAGAAAATCTTCCCCTTGAGGGTAGCAAAAGTTGGTTGCATCTGGTCAATCACACAATTTTAAGGTGTGTTCATGTCACATGGAGGTTTTGGTTCATTCTTGAGATCCCTCTTAGGAATCTATTAATTGCTTACTCTTCTGGGACAACAAAACCATAATTCTTGTTCTCTAAGAGAGAGAGGACAGGGTTCTCTCTGTGGGGTAGTCATTACTAAGTATTTAGACAAGAAAAAGGGAAGTGTTTAGAGAGGGGGCTATGTTAGGATATCACATGGATTGCGTAGTAGAGAAGAGAATGAAAATTAAGAGAGCTTATAGCAGAAAGGTACTGACAGCCATGGTGAAGGAGAAAGCAAATTTGGGATAACAGTTAAAATGGCTGTTCTTTGTGTCATTAGATCCCAATAGACTCTTTATTCAACAAGGTTTTCAGAGCCACACATCTTCATCTCTAAGAAATGTAACTTTCGGCATAAGGTTTTTCTAAATATGGAAGGATCCTTGGGCAAAGAACCAGTTTTGCCCCTTCTTCCTAGTCCTCTCACTGCGTGGGGTCCTGAACTTCCCTGATCAGAAGGTAAGGCCTTGCCCTTGGTAGGGAGGCTGTTTCTGCTGAGCACCACCGAATGCCTCAGGGTGAGAGTCTAGCTTCCCAGTATGGCTCAGTATGGAAAATTCCATCTTCTCCTGTGAGGCTCCTTGAGATGCACCTGAAAGGTGGTGAGGGTGTGCTTTCATGATCTCTCAGGTCTCCTCTGACATGAAGCCCAAGGCATGGGGAGGAGATGTTCACACCCCAGTGAGGTGGCATAGTGAACTGGGGCGTCCCCATCAGATCTGTTTCCCCACCATGCTCCCCTGACTCCCGCACTACCCCCTCTCCCACCTAACATCTTGACATTGTGGCTGGGTATCAAATGAGAAAGGGCAAGGCCCACAGAGTGAAGGTAGAGCCCTGGTTTCATACCTTCCTGAGGCTCATTCCTTCCTATCTAAGATACCCCCTCCAACACAAATGCCAAGTGAGTAAAAGATTTGCCAACATCCCAGTAAGTTAGAATTAGAAACTCTCTCCAAAGATGAGCTCTTGAGAACATGGCACAGGCTTCTGGGTAAAGGCTGGACATCAGATGTTTGCCAGTTTTTTCCTCCAACAGTTCAGTGCTCAAGGTACTGTGAGAGGCCAGAAAAGGACCTACTTCTGCCTCTTCTTGCAGCACCTGACTACTTTGTACTTGTCCATGGGGCTGCTGCCCGTGGTCAGGTCAATTATACCTCTTCAGAGCCTGGCTAAAGGTTAAGCCAAATTGTACTCACAGACAGCTATGTAGCGCTGGCTGAGGAAATCTTCTCTGGAGAACCTCTGGAGAATTTTGAAATACATTCTTTTTTTGACATTCTAATTTGACAACTATCTAAAATCCAATATTTTAATCTTGCTCAGTATTGATGATGAAAATATTTTAAATTAATCGTAGACCCTCAGATACATACTTTCATAAGGTTAAATATCAGAAGATTATTTTTTACCCATGCACAAACATATATATATATATATATATATATATATATATATATATATATATATATTAAAGAAAAGAAAAACCCTCAGATCTTCTCCAGATACTAATAAAGTGGAAAATATCAAAGTTGCCAGAGGAGTTCCATCTAAGGACAAGATACACAATAAAGCTGCTTCAATCTGGAAAAGTCTGAAGACTCCACACCGTTCCCAAACTCATGTCAGTTTATACTGACAGAAGTTCTCCAGAGAAGATATCCTTAGCCAACTCTACATGGTTGTCTGTGTAGTACAGTCTACACACCACAATCAAAGTACAGCCCTGATGTTTGAATGAGACAGTCTCAGAAGCATGAGTGCACAAGAAGTCATTTCCTAGTTCCGTGGTTGGCAAACTGCCACACTCTCGAGCCACATGTGGCTCTTTGGCCCCTTGAGTGTGGCTCTTCCACAAAATACCACAGCCCGGGCGAGTCTATTTTGAAGAAGTGACGTTAGAAGAAGTTTAAGTTTAAAAACTTTGGCTCTTAAAAGAAATTTCAATCGTTGTACTGTTGATATTTGGCTCTGTTGACTAATGAGTTTGCCAACCACTGTTCTAGTTGAACCTTTTATTTTATAGATAAGGAAATTGAGGCCAAGAAAGGGAAGATTTCAACTCCACCCCTCTATTCCCGTATGATTTCCATTGTACTACCAAGTAGACCCATCCCCTCAAATTTGGAGTGAGGAAGAACTCCTAGGTAGATTTTATTAACATTCGATTCTTGTGTCAAGCTCAGAGGAGAGAGAAGTTGGCACACACAGCAGATTGGCAGGGTGGTAATCTCACCATGACCTCATCACAAGAGCACAAAGGGAGAACTGAGTTCAGGCTTCCTTCCCTCCTGGGTGTGAGGGCTGTCATAAGTGAAGCCAAGAAAACAGAATGACAGAATTGCCAGAGATGGAGGGACATTCTTGTTGGATAGAACAAAGAAAGCAAGTATTTTCTAACGCTTACCATGCACATGGCAAACTGATGGGTGCTTTCACATATGCTATCTTATTTAAACTTCACAGTCATTTCCTGGGAATATTACGATAACAATATGCCTTATTTTCACAGGCATGAAAGCTGAAGCACTGAAATACTATATAATGTTTCCAAATTTGCAAAATTAGAGAAGTCACAATTTGAACTGAATCTGACCTTCCAGGCTATGCTCTCTGTCTCATCTTACCACTCTCTATTCAGGGGTAAAAAGATTAGAAAGAAAATGGTTGGCTAGAACGTAAGTCACAGAAAGAATATGTGTGGAAATAAAGTTTGACCAGGAGGTTGGAGCCGGGCCAAGGAGAACTTTGAATGGGGTCCTGTGGGGGTATTTCTGGGCAGTGGGGTTGTCAGCATGAATTATTCAGATATGGAGGGTGAGGGGAAGAGTTAAGGCAGAGCAGGGAGCAAGAGGAAGGACCATTTATTTTATTTCACAACATTGCCTAAACTTAATGGTACTGATGCTAGAGACTTCTGAGAATATATCTATTTCTAACATTGAGTAACCATCAGGACAAGGAACAGAAAAAGCCTCAGTCTGGAGTTCCAGTAGCTCTAACCAAGAAGAAATCATGTGAGCTTTCCTTGCTGCCTCTCAGCTTCTTGGTCTCAGAGAATGTCCTCTGGGTCACTGCTACCCTTACATCATCAGGGCACTTTAAAACCGTAGTAATTTCTTTGAACTGCAGAAACCATGTGGAGATTTGTGCATAGCCACTCAAATCATCCAATCATGAGGGCTTTCAGATACGATGGCTTGACGTAAGTTTGGGGATGAGGAAGCTTTGTGTTTTCCTCTTCTATGAAAATCGACTTCGGGTTGCAACGTCAGAAACCTAGATCATGGACGGTTAGTGCTAAAAGGGATCTTTTGATTAATTAATTAATCTTCTAGTAATTTTAAAGATGAGAAAACTGAGGTCTAGAGAAGCTGTGAAAGTTGCCCATGATGACACCATCCCTGCCTGGCTGACATTAGAACTCAGTTTGCTGCTGGCTGAGCCCTACACTCTCTAAATTTAACCAGGTGACCGTTCATGCTGGGACGGACTTGCTTTGCTTGGAGAGTGGTGGGGCATTTATTCACCCCTGGGGATTACGAATTGGCAGGGCTGGGAAAGTCTCTCCCTTCTACCTCCCAGGCCTGTTGGTTTCAGCTGTATTAGGCTTGTGCTTCGACTTCTACAGGAAATAGGGGATTCCTCTTGGGGGGAGGGGGGATTCCTCTTTGGGCGTGGGCAGTCACCAGAGGAATCCACTTGACTTCGGGCGGCTACTTGTATGCCAGGGAGTGGCAGGCAGGGATTCCACACCCCAGGGCATGAAAACAAATTCCTCCCCACAACTCCCATCAGCCAAAAAGCATCCTGCGGAAAGAGCTGTTCTTGGCAGGCACAAGAGACAGTGTGCTTTCTTTTTTCCCCGCTTTCCCTTTTTAGTAGGTGATGTAAGCAGATGGTACAAAATTTTAAACAAGCTGACCATGAAAAGTGAGGGTTGCTCCCATTCTTGACTTTAGGCTTCCAGTTCCTTTCTCCAGAGGCAACAGTTGCAAACAGTGTTTTGTGTGTCCTTTCAGGTAGAGTCAATGCCCATGCAAGCATTATTTTTATTTTTTTTTAAATACACAGTCATATACTTTATATATGATTCCGCCTTTTGCTTTCCCCCCCTCTTCATATACTTTAGAGTTTACTCCTTATTGAACTTCTTTGTTCTCTTTCTGTCAAATTACAGCAGACATTTAATCCCTCGGGCTTCCTCTCTCCTTTCTTGCTGTTAAATACTCTCTGGGTTCAAATTAGGTTTTCAAGCTTTGAAAAAGGGAGAAAACCAATGTAAAAAATATGCTATACTCACATCTACACAACTCTGAGGGATTATACTAGTTTTTGTTGCCAGTGTGCCCTGAAAATAAAACATTTTTACTCTTGCGTTAGAGCTAGGAAGCTTCCAGAATTCATTCCCAGTGCATTCTGGGAGTCTGTGGCCATGGCAGATGGATCAGGCACAACCTTCTTCAGGAGGGGATGGATCTCTGCGACTGAATAGGTTTCTTGACAAGATGACTATTAAATACTCTGTTATCCAAAATGTGAAATTGGGACTCAGTGAGCCAAAACAACACACCAAAGGAGAGTTTGGCAGGGCTGAGCACAGACCTTGGTGCCTGCATGAAAGGGCAAAACACTCCTAACTTATCTTAAGGGTATTACAGAAAGGCCAGTGGGCAAGTTGGCAGTCTGTGTCTAATCTCCATGGAAAAACTCAAGTCTTTGGCAAGTTGCTCCCTCTCTAGGCTACTCCTATAGAATATGAAACAGAAGTGGAGTAGTTAACAGTTAATTCTATTTTTTCACTATTTTATTTTCCTAAAAATATCTCTCTTTCATCCTTCAGGTGCCACCTCAGTATCCTCCAATTCAAAGTATCCAAGCACAATTTACTGGTAAGTATTGTCAAAAGTTTGATTTTTTTGAAAGCACCTTCCTTCCAAACCTCTTTATTTCCTCCAGAACACAAGATCTCACCCTTTCTTAGGGAAGCATTAAATCCTGGAATGGCTGAACCCTGCATGTTTATATTTGAGACAAAGAAGGCATATAAAAAAGAAAAGGGGAGTCATTAGTTATCAAATCTGTGCTCAATTCCTTTAGCTGCCTTACTAATCCTTTCAGGAATACTCTGAGTAGGAATTATTCTTTTTTGTTGTTATTCCCCCCCCTAAGATATCCCCCCCCCAATTGATTTTTAGAGAGAGTGGGGAGAGACAGAGAGAAACATCTGTGTGAGAGAGATACATCAATTGGTTGCCTTCTGCACTGCCCCCAACCAAGGCCAGGGATTGAGCCTCCAACCGAATTATGTGCCCTTGACCTGAATCAAACTTGTAATCCTTTAGTCTGCAGGCTGACGCTCTAACTATTGAGAAAAAAGCAGCTAGGGTTGAATTATTCTTATTTTCAAGGTAAGGAAACTAATGTTTTACTTCCTAAGTTTTGCCAGTAATTCTGGTATAGGTCAAGATTTTACCTTAATGAGAGTTGGGGGAGGTCCCAGATGTGAAGGCCAGGTGATACTTCCCTGACTAACACTAAAACACCCACCAGCAATTTCTTTAAGACTATTCCCTGTCTATCAAGTTCTCCTGAGCCTGAGGGAAGTATATCTTGCTCTCCATAAGAGGTCTTCATTTCCAGTTCAAGCATGCCCCATGGGCCTGGTTCAAAGCAAGAATTACTGAACTGTGTTCAGCAGTGGGGACCTACTCTTCCCTATTACCAAGGGACGTGGGCCAGAATGGGGAGTCTGAGATGTGGTTGCTTGGCCATATTGGGGCTGATTGAAAAGAAATTTAGGCTTTTTGGCTTAAACCTGGAATGGCTCCTCCTCCTCCCCCTCCTCTTCCTCCTCCTGTGGAGCAGCTCTTCCCAAGGCACCACCCGGAAAAGCTAGTGATAAGGTAGGAGGGAGAGGCAGGTCTGTGTTCTGGAGCTCTTTTACCTTCCTCTTTCTGGGCAGAGCCTGAGTCCACTGACATTCTGTGCACAGTGGCATCATTAAGCCTCAGCAGCTGCTGGTAAAAGCCAGTAGTAAATGCTGCTGGGAGTACAGTGCCCAGGGCATGGGAAGATGTGCATTTCACAGTCACGTGAAGAGAGAATAGGGAAGAGCTCAAAGCAATGGCCCTCCTGGCACCCTTTGTGTCTATTGAACTATTGAACAAGGAAGTCCTGAGGTTGCCAGTCCTTCCCTGTTCTGAAAATCAGGGAAATCTCCAAGCTCCATATCCTGCCGCAGGTCTGTTGTGACAACTGCCAATGGCTTTAATCTCTCAGCTCTTAAATTCCAGCCCCATCAGGAACCGTCTTGGGTACCAGTGCCAGCTCTACCTCCTCTTCCATCCCATGGGAAAAGCACAATGCCCGCTTCCTCTCATTCTTCTCAAAATCTCTTCCGTTCACTGTCTTTTCATATATTTCTAGAATGTTGTTGCCCAATGTTGTGCTAAAGAATCTTCTTTATTTCTTCTTGTCCTACCCTCCTTAGGGTGTGACAATGAAAAAGGTTTCATCCTCACATCCCCAATCAAAGAGGAAACCATGAAGATACAAGACAACTCAATCTCCATCACATGCGATGGGTTTTATCTCATCTCCCTGAAGGGCTACTTCTCCCAGAAGCTCAGCCTCAGCCTTCATTACAGGAAAAACCGGGAACCCCTCTTCTCCCATGATAAGGTCACGTCTGTCGACTCCATCACTGTGGCCTTTCTGCTTTTAAAGGACAAAGTCTACTTGAATGTGACTACTTACAATACCTCTTGTGAAGACATCCAGGTGAATGGTGGGGAGTTAATTCTCATTGGTCAAAATCCTAATGGATACTGTGCCAATGAATGAGGACCTGATGGCCACATCTAAGCCAGGCACCAAGTTCGAATGCGATACTCTGGGTGGACAGGACACTGGTTCTTCCTTGGGAGTGGAGGAGTCGTCCCAGATCAGCCCCCATCCAGCTACACAGGATGTGACCAGAAGAAGATTCCCCACTCCCACTCAGGGATATTTAAGACTTATTTTACATATCATTTAATTTTATTTATCCTCGTATATTCTAAAGCACCTAGCCCTCATCCTTCACAATTGCCTCAAGCCTGTCAGGTACTTCTGCACAACAAGAAAATAGGTGCCTCTTCCTCATGATACATTGTTTCTATTGGTCAGGAAATGCTCATAATAAACTTGCTTTATTGAAAAAGACACTGGACGAGAATTTTCTGGAAATCTGGCATCTGGTGTTGTTGAAATGAAGAGGACCAAGGAGAGGGCCGATGAATCAGTTGGAAGTGGTGTGGACCCACTGACAGCTGCAGCTGCCTCTCTAGGATGGAATGTGTTGCAGCCTGCATGTTGTCTAAATACCTCTCACTGGGTGAAGTTAAGAAGGAAAATCAACTTGTGAACTGCCTTTAGGATTTGGCTAAGATAAAGATTACTCTGTCCAGGCTTTTTTTCTCTACCACATTGCTTTCTCCACCTTCCAAATGTTTTTAATAGCAATTCTTCCCTCAAAAATCCAGTAAGAATTTAAAGACTGGGGAGGGAAACCCATTTTTTTTTGCTACTGATAGTCAATGGAACATGTATACACCCTTCAGCTTATGCTGATAATACTCAGCCCCATGCCTTGTACATGTACACCACATTGCTGGTTTCAGAAATGAAGTAATTCTATTACCAGATGCAACTTTATGTCAAAGACACCTAGAGTCTACTGTATCTTATGAAAAACAATGATCTCTATCTAGAAAGATCCTAATATCACATATGATACTATATCAATTATTGAGACTAGAATCAGCTAACACCAAGGCTTTTCAATGAGATCCCTTATGTTTAGTTTAAATGCTCCTCCTGATGTATCAGGCTCACAACATTGTGAACACATGCAATTTTTCATAAGTCAAATTTCTAGGTTCTTAAATTTTAGCTAAAATTTGTCTTAATAGTTTCCAATGTTTCCCTACCATTTTAAGTAGGGCATGCAAAGTGTAGACCTTTTCTGGATGATTCTGTGTCACCACAATAATCATGCTGGGCTCCAGAAAGATGGTCCTGCACTAGATGGTTTTCATCACATTTGAATTTTTTTTTGTCTTTTTAACATAGTTTTCTTTCTCCTCTTAAGTGTTTATCTCCAATTATATTCCCACCCTTCTATTTTAATCTGTTATGGAGACACAAATAAGTGCTAAATAAAAAGCTGAATAAGAGAAATTGTGTATAAGTTAAGAGTAACCAAGCTCTAGTGGTGGCCAATCATAACTATAGGGAACATTTATGGAGGATCTATTATGGACTAGGCATGGGGCTAAATGCTTTATGCCAATTGTTCTGAGCAAGATATTCTATAAATCTGTCCCAACAACTCAGAGGATGTGTGTGTGTGTGTGTGTGTGTGTGTGTGTGTGTGTGTGTGTGTTGTATGCTGACTATGGTCTGTAAGTTGATGTTACTCAATGAGTGATATCTAATGAATAAATGTTTATGACTATAGATAATATTTAAGAAAATGTATGTTTACTTTTTAAAGTTTAGAATTTCTGACTATATCTCACCTGGATGTGCACATTCCAGCCCTAAGTATAATTGTTCTGTGGGTTGTTTGTCTTTGGTGTCATGGCCTGTCTTGGCAAATGCCCATGCTGGCCTTCCTCCATCAACCACACGGGGATATTTCTGCCATGCAGCAGCCTCACTCCCTCACCTTTCACTGATAAAAACATGTATATCCCCTTTAAGTCATTCATTCAAAAGGATAATTAAGTTTTCTCTGGATATAACAGAATTCTGTGGAAAGAGAACTGAATTGGAAGCCAGGAGACTGGAATTCTAATTTGTCTGAGTCACTAAATAGCTAAATGACTTTGGACAAATACTTTCCCAATTTTCAATCCTGTTTCCACCCTTGTTAAATGATCCCCTTAGAATCTTATGCCCATAGTGCTAAACTGTGAAAGTACATGCTAAGTGTCCATATACTGGTTGGTATGAGTTAGGTAACTTCTTTTACTATATACATTTTTTTTTGACATGCTAATAGTCTTTCCTCATCAACTGTTACCTAGTGCCTTTCTACTCAGAGAATGACATTAAGGGATCCAACTTTGATCTAAGTTATATTTTGTTCTTAAGCATACTGGGCAGGTCCTCTATTTTAAGCTTTGACTTTGTACTTAGTGCTTTCCAGATTCTCAGAAAGTATTAATATTGATATTAATAATATATCCGAATAATATTATTGATATTTACGTGGAAACAAATAAAAGATTTCAGAATTCACTACTGGTTAGAGCGTTGGAGTTGTTATTTATTCTTTTCTTCCTTTCCTTGTTAGATCCACCAAGTTTCTGGTAAGGGGAGCCCCGGAGTTCTCTCTTGGCTTGTCAGCTGCAGTCAGTCCAACAGGGGAGCGGAGACAAGCCAGGCGAGGACATGGGTTCAGTGAACTGAGCTCTATTGTGCTTGAGTAATGCTTGGATTTGGGTTGTTTTCTTTCCCCCAAAATGCCTCTCCATTTCCCACTCCCACCTATGTGGAATCCCAAAGGTGCTGTGGAGAATAGCTGGATAACCATTGACCTAAATATATTTTAGGTATAAAATAAGTTGTATAAAAGAGATGTGAAAATTTTCTATAAACTTTCAGAAAGAAGAATAGTAAGTACTTATGAGGACTTTAGATAAAGAACTTCGTGGAAGAAATGACATCCCTAAAGGATGGAATAGCATTTGGAGGAGTATTCTAGACTTAGGTAAGACATAAAGAAAAGAGAGCTCAGAAAGTTAAAGGTATAGAGAGAAACAATGCATAGTTTCATTTTTAGCAGATGAAATATATAGATAAGGATTAATGGGTAGTTTGAGGACAAAATATTGGGAGCATTAGTGACATGGCTAAGAATGTTAGATCATGTCCTGCAAAGGAAGATATAGGTTTCTGAAAAAGGATAATTTATTATGATTGGGAAAAAGCCTAAGTTCAATATACTTTTCATTTTGACTCAATTCATGTGAATACCTACCCATTGCCAGTTGAACTAAAGCTTAAAAATACTTTCATTAGAAGAAAATTTAAAAAAGGAATGTCATAAGAGCCAAATTTTTAATGCTTTTGGGAAAAGATATACGGAGAGCTTCTTATTAAAGTCAGAGTGAATGTTTAATAAAGATTGTACTGGGTGGTTTTTAAAATATTAAATATGTTTAAAAAGTAATATTTAAAAATATCAACCTGTGATGTTATGAGCACTAAAAAATAATCCCTGAGAATTTCAATCACTCTGCACATCTATTAATTTGTTTAGGATTTAAATATATCCTGTTTCTAAAATTAAGTTTTTGTCAATGCTTTGGAATCACCTACCTACTACCTACCTATCTACCTATTATTTTCTTTTCCCTGCAGTAACCTTTATCTCAGAGTATGTGGGGAACCTGGAACATTCCACAATAATATTCCTAATAATAAGCCCTGGTGGTTGTTATAGCTACTCATTCAATGCATGATCATGGGCTCAAGCCATGGAACTATATTGTTAAAATTTCAACAAAAATATTACTTTGGAGAACTGACACTAAAGCCTGTTAATGCTTTACCACCACCATTCCCTGCCCCTTTCCTGACTCCCCCTCCTTCCCTCCAAAAGAGCTGGCCAGATGGTTCATTCCAATCTTGAGAGAATGGGATATAAGGCCTTTCAGTGTTGACTGATGCCTGGGGGACAACTAGGGCAGCATTAAGAAGCAGTCAGGGAGTTGCCTTAGGAAGAGGTTGCTGAATGTCCAGGCAGGGTATTCTACCGTTTTACCCCTGTCCTTGAGGAATCTGGAGCCACCGTGTCTGGGGCATGGTCAAACATGGCCTTGACCAGCATTTTGGTTAACGGAACTGGATGACTTTGTTTGGCTTCCTCTGGCCTGTCTGTGGAGGGAATGAGGGATGGTAGGAGCTGAAACACAGATTTTTGGCATTTGGGTTTACTTGGAGTTATGCCAAGGCTGAGCACTTTTACTTACATACACATTCTCTTTATTGCTGATGGATAGAAAAGACCTTTCATTTTCCTCTCGATTTCCTCCTCTTGAATTTCCTTGGTTCTTGAGATTTGAGGCTAAAAAGAGAATGATAATGAAATAAAAGCGATCAACAGGAAGACTCGATATTGTAGAAACATAAGCAACAAGTAACCAGGAAGTAATCTCTAAAGGTCATTTCAGGCCAGCCCTCTACTTTTATTTAGGAAGCACAATTTTTTAGGATATGACAATTTATGTCCTCCCTTTATAATCAATTTCAAGAAGTAACACTCTATACCTTCCAATTTATAAAATTTTCATTCATGATTGTAAATCAAGTAGGCAGTAGACATAAATTTGGTCTGCTCTTACTATATTCCAAGCACTGTGCTGGGAACTTAGTGATAATTTTTTTCCTTGTGAGAAATGAAAATGAGCTGTTATTATCATTTTTAAAAATATATTTTTATTGATTTTTTTACAGAGAAGAAGGGAGAGGGAGAGAGAGTTAGAAACATCAATGAGAGAGAATAATTGATCAGCTGCCTCCTGCACAACCCCACCAATGTACATGCTCCTGACCAGAATCAAACCTGGGACCTTTCAGTCCACAGGCCAACGCTCTATCCACTGAGCCAAACCTGTTTCAGCTGTTATTTTTGATCTTCTTTGATTCAAAGCCCCAAAAAGTAGATGCATACATTACCCATATGCACTTCAAAAGCCTAGTCGTTCAATAAATAGCATTGGTAAATTATACCACATTTTTATATTTCCCATAAATACTATTTCTCTTCCTTTAATCACATTCAGACTATTTAAAAATCTTTAGGTGAGCCAAGACCGGTTTGGCTCATGGATAGAGCGTCCGTCTGCGGACTAAAAGGTCCCGGGTTCGATTCTGCTCAAGGGCATGTACATTGCTTGCGGGCACATCCCCGGTAGGGGGTGTGCAAGAGGCAGCTGGTCGATGTTTCTAGCTCTTTATCTCTCTCCCTTTCTCTCTGTAAAATATCAATAAAATATATTTTTAAAATATTCAAGAAAAAGAAAATATGAGGCAAGGGTTTTATATCTAGCAAACGTGACACTCAAGTATAATGGGCACAGATATACTGTTTTCAACTTTTAGGAACTGAGGGAATATTGTTTCTATGAGCTCTTCCTGAGGATTCTACTGGAAAATGAGATAATGAAGATAAAGACAACCTAAGAACTTATGATGATCATGAAACGTCTAGTTTTTATAAAATATGGCTTCAAATGAAAATATACTACTGGAGGTTTTTAAAATTTGAGGGTTTATTCTCCACAATCTCAAACAGATCAGGAGTAGAAGAGAAAGGACAAGTATGTTAAAAATATGCTTTTAAATTTAAAAATCTTTTCAATTACAGTTGACAATCAATATAATATTAGTTTCAAGTGTACAGTGTAGTGTAGACATTTATATAAATTGTAAATTTATATGAATAATCCCCCCATAAGTGTGGTACACTGTTCTTTCTTTTTCTTTTAAAAATATATTTTATTGATTTTTCACAGAGAGGAAAAGAGAGGGATAGAGAGTTAGAAACATCAATGAGAGAGAATCATCGATCAGCGGCCTCTTGCACACCTCCCACTGGGGATGTGCCCGCAACCAAGGTACATGCTCTTGACCAGAATCGAACCTGGGACCCTTCAGTCCACAAGCCAATGCTCTATTCACTGAGCCAAACCGGTTTTGGCTACATTGTTCTTTCCAACTGTATTAATGATAGTTATATTAATAACACACTATTCTGAGTGTGTTGTGTATCATGTATAACAAAATGTATAATCATCATTCAAGGCTCAGCTCAAAGAAAACTCCATAAGCCCTTCTTTAATTCCATTAAAAGAAAGGAATATTTTTCTTCTTTGGCTTCCCATTATTCTATATAATAAAAGCCCAACGACCAAATGATCAGAATGACCAGTCAACCAAGTGCTATGATGTGCAATGACCACCAGGGGGCAGATGCTCAATGCTGGAGCTTCCTTGTGGTGCTCACTGTGCTCCCATAGTGGGTGATTCCACAGCTGCTTGACTGATGGGGATGAGCGGTGCTCCCATCGCTGGCCGATCCCCACAAGTCATGCCCCCCACCAGTTCATGAATCCATGCACAGGGCATCTAATGTGTGTGTGTGTGTGTGTGTGTGTGTGTGTGTGTATGTATACATGCAAGCAATCTACATACATACATATGTGTAAGGAGTTACCATGCTAGTACTAATACATTATATAATTCTTTCATGACATTTACTTTTTTCTATTTTTTATTATAGTGATTATATGAAAGTATTTTTCTCAAGCACCATGATGATGAGTTTCTATACTTGGCACAATGCTAGCTAAGTGTATAAAGTTGGCCAGAAAATTTTTTTTTGGTGAATAAATGATTTATTTAGAAGAAACATAACAGGTACAGAGATAAAACATTAATATTGTTAATAAAATTCTCATACTAGATCCATATTTCTCACCCTCCTAAGTGATGCAATAACTAAAGGATAGATATTTTTGTCCAGATTAGTAGTATGGAAATAGCTCCCCAAGGACATACTGTTTTCTGAAGGTAGTTAATGCCTATGGATATAATTTTCTTTAATCTTCTTTTATAAAAATATATTTTTTATTGTTTTCAGAGAGGAAAGGAGAGGGAGAGACAGAAACATCAATGGCGAGAGAGAATCATCTATCAGCTGCTTCCTGCACGCCCCCTACTGGGGATTGAGCCCCCAACTGGGGCATGTGCTCTGACTGGGAATTGAACCCTGACCTCCTGGCTCATGGGTTGATGCTCAACTACTAAGCCAAGCTGGCCAGGTGCCAATGAATATAATTTTTAAACAGGCCTCAGAAACTATAATTAGCTCCCCTCAAAAAAAGCAAGTACACCATTACTAATTATCTGCCCACAACTTCTTTGTATACAAAACAAGTTACTTTGTACAGGATGTAAGGAAGCTGTAGCAGTCACTCTAAGCTTATAACCCAGCTATGTACTTAGCAAGGAGACATTTGTAAGAGGAGATTTCAGCCAGCTGGTTTTAGAACAAAAAAAAAAAGGGGGGGGGGCATGACTTCCTCCTCGCTTGGCAGACTGCCCTGTTAAATCAGTGTCAATTGAAAACGTAACTTATATTCCACCTAACAGGAATCTTACTGGAAAAAGGAATAAAATCTGGCTTAGGTGGTTCTCAACCTTTCTAATGCTGCGACTCTTTAACACAGTTCCTCATGTTGTGGTGACCCCAACCATAAAATTATTTTCGTTGCTACTTCATAACTGTAATTTTGCTACTGCTAATGAATCATAATGTAAATTATCTGTATTTTCTGATGGTCAGGCTCCACAGCAGTGGTTCTCAACCTGTGGGTCACTAGCAGGGTCACCTATGACCATAGGAAATCACAGATGTTTACATTAAAATTCATAACAGTAGAAAAATTATAGTTATGAAGTAGCAACGAAAATAATTTTATGGTTGGGGGTCACCACAACATGAGGTACTGTATTAAAGGGTTGAGACATTAGAAAGGTTGAGAACCAATGGGCTAGGGGAACTGGAGAAATAATAGAATCCCAAACTAAGTCTAGACATGCAGAAAGTCAGTTCTAGATCCACATTTCACAAGAAGGTCTGGTCAGAAGTAACTTTTCCCATAAAAATAAATAAAACAGGAACCCCTTTCTCATAAGTCATGCTCTTCATTAGACTTCTGGCTGAAATTCTTATGTGGTTAAAGTGGCAGTCGAAGGATTCCCATCACTTCCTAAATAAATCTTCCCTCTTAGGGAAAAATAAAGTAACCTCAGAGACAAGAAACCAAGAAAGGAACAATTTAAATGTCCTTCAAGAACAATTTAAATGTCCTTCAAGAATGTAGTTTTATTAAATTTGAGTGTTTATTCACCATGACCTCAAATGGATCAGGCACTTGACATCTCTATTCTGAAGAGATTTTTAAAATGACTTATTGGAGTTTTCACAAACACAAGGCTCTCTAGTAGCCATGTGGTTGTGATCAATGAAAGAAATGAAGACTTTGCCACTGACTTGCGTGCTATATGTAATTCGTTGCATATGCTTTAGCTGTAAGTCAACAATTAAGGTGTTCTTTGAAACCTAGCCAGTCTGCATGCTAGAATGGGTTCCAGTATCAAGTCTGCCACATCTCTCACAACCACAGGGTCTTAGATCTATAATTTTTCAACCTAATTTTTAGTGTCAAGAAGTTCTAAATGTATGGAATGGATAGATCTGTCAGTTTAATCTCTAAAACTTCTCTCGAATGTAACACTCCACTAAAGAAGCAGCCATATTTAAGGGGAAAAGGTACCAGTAGCACCACTACCACCACCATCATCTTGATTCTATAGGCAATTGTCTAGTGTAGTGGCTAGGAACAGACTCTGCAGCCAGATGACCTGTTGGAATACGATTTGACCATTCATGAGCTGCATGATCCTGGGCAATATACTCATCCACTCCATGCTTCAGTTTATTTATCTTGTAAAATAGGGATAAGGAAAATACTGACTTTCCAGAATCATGGAGAGAAGTTGCTTCATGTACGTAAACCATCTAGAGGAATGCCAGGCACATAGTAAGTACTAGTAATATAATAGTTATTATTTTATGAGTAAGTCATAGCCTTGGGGAAAATATGAGGCCATTGAGGTCTTATACTGAGGCTCAGTGAGGCTTCAATGGCCTCATATTGGTGTCATGTATACTTATTTATGTGCACACAAAGAGCATGTCATAGGTACCGAAAAGCATGGGTATTTTGACTCTATGTTGGTGGTGGCTTTTAAATATCAGAACGTATTACTGATATTCTGATTATTAAGTTGAACAGTAGGAAATGAGTATTAGTTTTCTTAATCTGTTCTACAACATACATTTGTATTATTTTGCATGCATTGAATATTTCATTAAAACAATATGATTTGTGAAGTCATATTTATGAATTAATATAAAATTATATTAACACATAATAGATTGAATTTTTAACATTTAAAAATATCATAGGACTAGCACTCTGATAAACCCAGTCATAGAGTGGTATCCACAGAGATGAATTAAATGCAAGGTTGGCTTGCTTTGCCCAGAAGAATGGTACTACCTGGAATTGAGCCATATCAGATACAATGTAAGTGGATAAGACCTGTCTTTGATGCCAACAGGATCCTTGTCTTTACTCCTTTACATTTCTGGTCTTACCTTTTATTTATTTATTTTTAATCACACCACACTTTTAGCTGTAAGTCAACAATTAGGGTGTACTTTGAAACCTAGCCAGTCTGGCATGCTAGAATTTATCTATTGCCTGGTTGCATTCAGTATCCCTCTAACAGATCCACTTGCCACCAACCACATCTCCTCCTATCCTTTCTCTTTGCTACATTCAACAGGTCCTTTCGAAAATAAAAATTTGACAGTCCCTTCTTGACTTAAAACTCTTGGATGAGTCTCCATGGCCCTGAGGATAGAGTTAACATGGTGTGGCATAGCAAAAACTACTAATTGTCTTTAACATGTTTTTTTCCTTTTTTCTTACTAACAGAAATCTGATTTTGTGAGGGAGAGCAATTGCATTCAGCTAAGAGACTATATTTCCCAGTACTCTATGTAGCTAGGAATAGTTGTATGTCTAAGTTTGGACCAATGAAATACAAGCCAAGTTTCAAGGGTGGCATCCAGAAAAGTTCAATCAGAAAGGGAACTGACTCAGAGGGATATAACCTGTTGCTCTTTTTTTTCTCCTTCCATCTCTTTGACTGGAAGACAGAGTAGCTGATGCTGAAGTGGCCACATTGAGACCTTAAAAATGGTCTTATGGAGAAAGGTTCGATATTAAAGATGGCAGAACTGAAAGCAAGAATGGGCTGAGATCTTTGATGGTTCCTCCATCATGGAGATAGTTCAGACTGGCCTATTCCTAGGCTTGTTTCTCACGAGAGAAAAATAATCCACCTATTTTATTTAAACCCTTGTTTGGATGACTTCCATTCCTTCAGACCTGTATACAATGTCTAAATAATACCTGCAGCTTTGAGGTCTGGTGTGTCACTATCTCTTCAGCCTCATCTTCTACCATCTCTACCCACTTTTATCCTCAATCCTCAAAAATTGACATCTCAAGCAGAATGGGTTACTTTTAGTTCCCTACACTTGTTTCTCTGCTATCTTGACCTTAACTATATTTTCTTCCCTTCCTTTGACTAGTTTAATGTCTGTTCTTCTTTCTAGTCTTAATTGTCACTTCTTCCAGGTTGGCTTCTCTTTTATTCTAAGTCTGGATAATTATCCTTCCTGTGTACTCTTATTAAATCTCTTCTTTTATCTTGTCTGGTATCAATTATAATGGACAGTTTGCTTGACTGCTTCCTTCACTAGGCCTTAGGTTCAGTGAGAGCAAGAGCTGGGTCATGTCTACAATTTTTATCTCTAACATCTCATAACAATCATGGTACCTTAGAGCCAGGGTGTGAGTCAGTGCATGTGTGTTGACAAATGAATGAATGGGTAAATAAATTCATAACAAGGTGAAAATTATGCATTTATCTGAATGAGTTGCTTCTGACAGGGCTATTTTCCCTGTAAAAAGAGGCCAGAGTGTTGCTCCTGTGGAAGACATGAGAGAGGTCCTTTGGTTCTCCTGGTATCTCACCTCCTGTTTCCAGGAAGCAAGAAAAGATGGAACATTTCCACTTTTGTCTACGATCTGTCTTTATCTGTACACAATCCTATTCTTTCTCCTCCTCTCACTTCCCACAAACCATGGCCTAGATAAGGGAAAATCAAGAGTATGACATTTCTTCAGAGAAAACATTGTCTCTAATTTAAACCACACACCAGCCAAAGGATCAATTTGGCTCTTTAGAGGTTGAGTAATGAGTTTGGAGAGGTCTCCATGTGCCAGATGATGCACTGATACCATCAACTCAACTCTTTGCGCAAGTTTGACTTTGTTTTCCCAGTTTTTATTGTTACTCACACTTTCATGTCCTTTGTTCCCGTTCAGATGAATTTGCTGACCCATCTTGGGGTCTGTGTCTATGGAAATCTAAAACCTAGCTGGGTTTATTTGTTGGCCAGGAGTAAATTCTACTGTATATGGTTAGATACCTAACATAAAATTGTTACTTAAAACAGAGGACTTGTTTGGGATTGCAATGTGGCCAAGATATGAAATGTCCACCTTTAAAAACTGAACAAATAAAGTAGGTATATTTCAATGGTTTGAAAAACCAGTTCTTTTAATCCCTGCCTTTATGTTCTGTCATGGAAACAAGGAGTCCTTTCTAAACTTCCTCCTTGGAAGGTATGCAGATGGAATTCTGAAATTATAAAAGGTGGTGTATAAAAGGAGGATCCGAGAAGCTGCATTTCTGAGACTCATAGATTAACTTTTGTTTTAAATTACTTAATCTCTCTCTCTCTCTCTCTCCCTCCCCTCCCCTCCCTCCCTCCCTCCCTCCCTCCCTCCCTCCCTCCCTCCCTCCCTCCCTCCTTCCCTCCCTCCTCTCTCTCTCAACTTTTATCACCAGTCACCTCCTCCTGCCTCCCTGGTCAATCTAATGCTGGGATAGACTGAAATACAAATAAAATCCACAGTGTATCTGAGTTCTTTTTGGAGCTGGAACAAAGTTGGTCAGTCAGCCAAATCTTTTAAAAGTTGTTGTGAACTAAAAGGTAGATACTCTTGAAATGCCATGCTGAAAAAAAAGGGCTTTTAAAAAAATCAGAAATAACTAATACACTTGAGTGGTACACCCACTAGTAGAAAGTTGGCTGGCAGAGAGGTAATGGAGAAGAGAGATGGAAGCAGAATGTACGGAGAAATGATCAGTTTCAGTGTCTGAGGCTGTCACCATTCTCTTTCCTGTACAGCAGATATCACTAATTGATTTAGATATTCTCTTATGCTATTCTCAATTTAGCTCCATGGTGCTGGTGTACCCAGTGTCCAGGTAGACATTTAAATTTATTGCATTAGTAAGAATAAAAAGAGTTCTTTGTAACTAAAGTATTAAAGAGGTATGTATTAGAGGTACTTAAAACTTAGTGAAAATCAACATACTTGAGTTGGGATATAGGTCTTTTAGGTGAGATAGTTGTTCAAATGGGGAGAGATGTAGAGAGGGATTTTGAGCCTGTACAGAAAGGCTGAGCATCCTGCCTACTTGAATGGTGTGAAGTGCAGCGATTCCATCTCCTTCACCAATGGCCATGCAACTTTGTACAGGCCACCAAACTTCTCTGAATTGCTCTATCTGCATTTGTGCAATTCCAGGGCAAAGTTGTTGTGAGAAGTAGATGAGATAACCCAAAGAGTTTGTAAATTATAAAGTGTTATGAAAACTTAGGATTAAGGGACTACTGGTTTGTAGTAAATGCTAGGCCAGACAGACCTAGATAGTTATTACAACAGTGGAGGTCAATTTTTAAGACTATTGGAAGGGTAAAAGTCATACTAGAGCTAATTCACAGAGTATTTAATCCTGCAAAATTGCAAACAAGAGAAAATAGTGGTGGAGGTAGGAGAGGTCGAGGCAGAGCTTGACCAAGGAGTGGGGGCTCCAAGCCTAAAGTCTACAGAGACAGGCAGTTTCATTGTCTCCCCCCACCCCTTTAATGCTTATTCAGACAACATAAGCTCTTCTTATTCCTGGAGGAAAACTTTGGTGGATCCCAAGGATTTTCTATCCACGAGGTATGGTCACTTTTAGTAATGAACATGGTCTAAAGTCAGTAATTAGAATATGCAGAAGATATTAAACAGATCCCAAATTCTTATTGAATTGCTTATCTTCTCCTTCCCTAGATCAGCCAGTTTCAGCCTGGAAGCTTTTAGTGGGAAAGGGACCATGGTTGGTTTCTTCTTTATCTCACCATTTTCTCATTCTTCCCTGAGAATTTGTTGATCAGGAAGTGTAAAAGGAATTGAAAAAGCATACATACAATAAACACGGTCAGTTTAAACATGGCAGATATTTAGAGTAGAGTCTTTCATGAAGCACTTGGTGGCCAGGATCAAGTCACTCAGGCATCAGTTCCTTTGTGTTGAGTAGATACTTATCTAATCTAGATGGTTACTTGTGCCTTCATAGTTTCTGATAATATGGCATTCATCTCTAGCTTTTTGGTACTGGGGTTCTGCTGTCTCTTTAGATGGCTGCATAGGATAAACCCCCAAGGTGACTTCTCATACCTGGTTCTCATCAACATCCCTTGCCCTAACAAATTGTGGAAATGTTGTCCAGTCTCAATATAACAGCAGTTTCCCTGTGTTTTTTGTTTGTTTGTTTTGTGTGTTTTTTTTGCCACCTGAGCACTTAGTTCATATTCTGAGTTGAGATTCTGTAAGTGGACGTCAGACCTCAGCCCCTCTGGCTTATAGTGGACACATATTAAGCTTTCTAAGTAGCCCCCATGAAAGCCCATACCTTCCCTATGAATGAGAAGAGGGAGCAGGCATCTCTTTCTAATATCTGGTTAAAGAAATGGAAAGCAGGTATGAGTTTTGTTGAAGAAAAAACCCTTTCAAATTTCAGTAAGTGGAATTCAACTAACATCTCTGCAGAGAGTAGTGAGGCCCTGGGATTGCAGAAATGAATAAAACATTGTAATTATCTTCTATGCAGCAGATGAGTAAGGGTAAACAAGTAACTGCAGAATAGAATGTCAAAGAGAAATGGTGGCAACAATCATTTTGGAAGGATTTTGCCTGAGGACTAGATAATTAAACAATGAGTAATGATAATTTTATAAGAGAGAAAAACCTCATAAACTCAGTGAAAAATGTCTGAATGTATGATATGGATATAAAAATATGGGAAATTTTTATACTGCAACAGAAGATGATGCTAAGAATTTGCCTCACTGAGAGGGAGTTTCCCTTGTCTTCCGGATACACATCAAGTGACATTTGGGAGACTCATGGCATCAAACTAAGACTCATGGACTTGGTTTGGTTTTAGGAACCTATATAAGTTGCTTGTGAACATCAGTGAATATCATCAAGACTTTTGCTTCTTTAAAATTTTCTCAGGGAAAATAAAAGACAAGCACTAGGAATTACTTAATGAGTAGAATTATTTTCCTTGGATCTAAAAAATTAACAAGAGAAGAAATTCTCCATGTTATATCATCTGGTCACAGTGTAATGAAATGAGAAATTGTAATACTTTATGTTATTACTATTATTGATGCAATAATTCAGATACATTACAACAAAGATCATATAAAAAGTGTTTTAAAAAATGAGACATAAGCCAATTGATTAAATAATAGACTTTGGAAAAAATAAGAAAAATTAGAACTTTTCATAACACAGAAAACCTCTGAGGTGAAGTCACAGAAATACTCAGAGGTCAATTCATAGTCTTCAATACTTTTACTGTTAAAAATAACAATGAAGAATCAAACAAATAAAGTATTGAACTTAATTATGTAGGAGGGAAAACAACACATTAAAAGTCCTAAGGAAATTGGCATAAATGAAATAAGACAAAAAATTTGTAAGCAAATATGTTAAAGCAAGACTAACAAACCCACCTATATATATAAAAGCCTAAGCAACTATCTGACTCTTCGACTGGTAGCTATGACACGCAATGACCACTAGGGGGGAAGATGTTTCAACTGGTAGCTATGACACACACTGACCACCAACGGGAAGATGCTCAATGCAAGAGCTGATGAGTTGTGGTGACTTGGCAGCTGTGGTTCCCAGATGGCATACCCGGAACCAGAGAGGAGGGAGCCTGATTCCAGGGTAGATCACCTAAGAATTGCCCTCTCACAATCTGGGACCCCTTGGGGGATGTTGGAGAGCAGTTTTGACCTGATCCCTGCAGGCCAGGCTGAGGAACCCCACCTGCTGGAGGGACCTCGCTCATGCTGAAGATGTCCTTCAAGCCCCAGCGCTGTCCCACATGCAGCTGGCCAGGGAGGGCCCATGGGAGGTTGGCTCCAGGGCATGTCCAGCCTGTCTCTCTCAGTCCCACTCTGTCGGCCACCTTCTAATTAATTTCCTTTCAATGTGCAAGAATCCTGCACCAGGCCCCTAGTGCATTATAATTGCACTTAAAAGGCTGCAGATTTTTATCAAGAAAGAAAAAAAAAAAAAAAGGAAAGGAGAAAACACTATAAAAGAGACTGTCCTGAGGAAAAGTCGAAGCTGGGTTTTATTGCATGCTTAATTTTCCCCCCTACAAAAGAACAGCAGCCTGGGAACTATGGGGTTTATGTGACTGAGAGAGAGATTGATTCAATTGAATTTTATGACATTGTTGACCTGGTTAACTCCTGCTTATCCTCAGAGTTGTGTGACAGACACTGCACAGAAATAAGAAAAAGAGTTTCCAATCTCCTACGAGCCCTCCTTGGAGGACAGAAGACATCCTGTTGATTTTTAGCTTTGACCTTAACTCAGAAAGTTTTCGAACATTTCCACCACTCCCTTCCTTGAGGCTTTTATTTCCTTTATAATTAAAAAATTTCTGTGAAGCAATTAAGACAGGATCTTAGCTTTATGAAACTATCTGATAACTTTAATTTGAAAAAGGTACTATGTTTGGAGCATTCAGTCAAAAAGTACCAGTTGTTAAATATTTATTTTCTTTCTACAACATGCCCAAGGTACAAATCCTGGTTAACAATGTTTGGAATGCAAGGAAGAATGTAAGGAATTAAGTTAGAACAAACCAACTACCTGAAAAGCACCTTTTTGGTTTCAGGATTGAGCAAGCTTGTGTTGTTTGAAGTTGAGGTGTGGAAACATACAGCTACGAAATTTCCCTTTCACTGTTAGCACAAGTCAATACCTGGGAAGCCTCTTGGGAAGAGGTGCCGTGGGGTGTGTCCTGTGATGAGTCTTTCCTTTTCATTCATAGAACCTGGCTCAGCCTTTTCCACCTCTGGCAGGTGTCCATGAGGAGTCTGTACAGAGTCAGCGAAGGGAGGCAGAAAGCCCATGACGTCAGTGCAGACTGCAGCTGAGCAGGGAACCAAAGTGGATGGGAGTTGTGGGTGGAGGTAAGGGAGAGGAGCTGGGAGTTGGGTCAGTGTGATAGGATGTTTATATCCAGGTCTTTATGCAACCCGACAATCAATGGGTCCATGCTGCCTGTCACTACTTGAGCCGATTTAGCAGAGACAGGGTTGAATCATATGAGCCTTTATTCCAATACTGCTGGCAGTATGGGAGAGTAGCAGGTCATCCACAAAAATCTGCCCTGCAGCCCCCCATAAGCCAGCTGCTTATATAGGGTAGGACAATGATTACATGGGAGAAGTAGGGATTACAGACATGTAGAAGTAGGAGGCTGGGGTGGGACTCCATAGTTTGGGCAACAAGGTTGTTAATCTTTCCATGATAAAAGGCACTTCTTAAATGAGAATGGACCACATTCAAAGGTTGACTCCCAAGTCCTTGGGGCACACAACTCCCAGCCAACTCAGAATATTCTTTAACCAACACAAGGCATTCATGGTTAACAGAGCATGATTAATATTTCCTATACCATAGCTAGTCCCCAATATTCTATTTTGCCCCTAACATTTACTCTGGAATCCCCCTCAACCTTCAGGTACACCGAGGATTAAGGAGAACTTGTTGGGTTGTCCTTTCTAGCCTTTAATGAAAAAACAAAAACAAAACACAAAATTCTCAGGTTGTATACTCACAAGGAGATCAAAGAAAAGGGAAGAGGGTAAAATATTAGCACCTGCAAAGCCTCCTTGGATGAGGCACTAGTCAGAGTTCCACTTGCTATTTGCACAATTTCAAGGAGAACCCAAGGTCCTTGTGTTGTAGGAACAGACTCATGGAGTCAGACTCATGGGGTCAGACTGGACCTGGGTTCAGCAACCTTGGTATTTGAGTTCTGGCCAGGAAAGAATTTAGACCCAAGATTCAAACTATAAGAGAAAATTTATTTGGAAAACTGCAGAGGTAGAATGAGCTAATTTTAGAAGAAATGGGCTTACAAAACAAGTTACAGAAGTAAAGGAAGGGCCCTCAGAGTTTGGGAGTGAGGAAGCTAATGGTAATGTGCCTGGGGGAGGGGAAGAGAGGAAGGGTAAGAGAAAGGTACAGGAGTGCTCCTGGAGGGTGAGTGCACTGGGTCCCTGTCCTAAGGGTTTTAAGGGTGGATATTTTAGGGGAGGTCCCAGGAGAAGATCTCAATAGCATATTCATCAGCTTTCCAGTTGTGTCTTTTCAGGGTCTAAGTCTCCATTGATTGTTTGATTGATTGGTGTCAGGGGAGAGGGTCATTATCCAATGCAGCTGGTCCTGAGGGCAGCCATGGGGCTGCTTGTCTGGTTTGCTACTTTTCTGTGTCTGGAGCTGAAATGCAACTGAGGCATAGATGTTATCTCTAGGGAGGAAAGGTCAGCGGGTGATATGCTAGGGGAGGAAAGGTCACCTTTGGAGGTCCCACTCTACAGTTGTCCTTTGCTCAGCACCAGAGACTTTCTGTCCTAGTGACCTTCTGTACCTGGTCCATCGTCCTTGCTCTGCTCATGTCTAACTGCCTACACTTGAGTGCTCAGGTCACCTTGACATTGAACCTTAGGGCCCCTCAGTTTCTCCAAGAGTAGCCCCATCTCCTTATTTGGGTATTAGAGATGTGTGACCTCATGGGGCTACTAAACAGCCTGAAGTTGGGGAATTAAAAGCAGGTTAACAAAACATTGAGGGTGAATCTGGGCTCTCAATCCAGAAATGAGAAAGCCATCCATCACTTTGGAGCCCAAGCCTCTCTCCTTTGCTTGGCTAATCCTGCAAGTAGTTGCAGCTCATCAGGAATGTGCCTAGTGAAGGATGCAGATGGCTGATTTCATATCTCTCACTCTATGTATAATTTTATTAAATCTATTAGAATAACTAATATTAGTTAATAAAATTATATGGGATTCAGATGTCCAATTCTACAACACATCCTCTGTATATTGTATTATGTGTTTCCACCCAAAGTCAAATCTCCTTCCGTCACCATTTATTACCGTAATGTCATAATTATAATAGTTTCATCAAAAGGTTGATGAAACTTGGGGGCTCAACAAGGTCTGAGTCACATATGTAATTACCTGTTGGAATAGCTAAAAGGCACTTCCCCTAAACCTGAATAGGATGATTGTTTGCTGCCAGACAGCTCAGGGCATCTTAACCTACATGTTATTGCCTCCTGTTGGCTAAACACCTGAACAGCTATAGGTTATTCCTCAATATGACTGTGCTTCTATAAACCCTTCCCTTTGAAGTATTATCGCCACTGTGCCTTAGGACAAATTGTGTTAATAAAAAGCAGAGGTCCTGAGACAAGGGAAACAAAGAACTTGGAACTGTAGCTCCTTTAGCTGAAGCTCCTTTGACCCCCAATGCCTTTCAAAATTATCTTTTGTCTCTGGACTCTTATTTAATCTATGCACAGCCTTTCTCCAGATTGCTCTACCATTCTTAATGCTGGGACAAGAACCCCAGCAATTTATCTCCCCTTTACCCTCTTCTGCCTCCCTCCCACCCCTTTCCCTCTAGTGATCACTTTGAGCAGTAACAACAACCCAGAGAAACTGGCAGAGATCAGATCCCTCTAGGGCTAACACTCCTCTGTGATGCAACCAGGCCAGGAGGGTGATGCAAATAGCTGGGATCAGCCCATGAGGAATCTCTGGGTGGAACAGTCACCGGGGACTTTCGGGGTTAGGATTAAAATTGGCATTTCTGCCCTGTGGGAGGAGAAACTCAGACTTTTGCTTTCTTGGTCCACTCTTAGAATGGAGACATAGCTTCAGGAGGTGGACTCTGTTCCTGATCACTCTGCTCCTCTGAATTTAAGATCTACACTACCATCCCCTCTATGGAAGGGTCTTGCTTTTGACTACCTTAAGCAAAGAATAAAATAGCTTGTTCTTAGGAAAAGCAATGGATCCTCTAATTCAGTGCCAGCACCCTTATTTCTCACAACATGCTCGTGATGCACCTCTAAAATCAGGAAGCTGCCAGGTCACAAGAGGCTCAGTTACAGAAAGTAGGTGGCAGCTCAGAATAAATGCATGCCAGCCCTTGCACGGCATGAGCAGGAACTGGACAGAGTTCCTCAGGACATTACTTGGTTCTTCAGTGTCAGAACAGAACTGATGACTTGGAAAAAACAGCTTATGCTTCACAAGACCACTTCCAGAAGTGATGACAGAGTTCCATGCTGACAGAGCCTTGTATTTCATTTGAAAGTTACACCCTGCCTTCTTCTCCTTCCCATAAAAACCAGAATTTGTAGTGGCTATTAAAAAAACAACAACTCAGTGAGCAATCATGTGGTTATAATAGAAATGGAAGACCCAAGACAGTTAGAGGGAAATTTCTGGTTAGTAAATGTGCCAGAAAGAAAATTTCTGTTATTACTGAGACAGGCCAGTAAGACAGGACATGCAAAATAGGGAAACTGACATAGTTAAACAGCAGTTTGCAACCATCTAGAAAATCCTATCTTCCCTACACTAAGGATGAGTAAAATTAAGTGGTTTGCACTTCTCCTCAACCAGAGGGTAAATAGCTTAAGTCACTTTAAAATCAGAGAGACAGAGAGAAGAAATTTAATTAGTGCCATTTGTCAACCACACTCAAGGACAGATGAAGTTAAGAGAATAAACCTCATTTTGGTACATGAGCATGAAGCTGAGGAATAGTCATTAAGATCTTCCCCTAAAACTCCTCAAAAAGAAGGTCCTTGCATGCTCTTCCTCCCAGGTGCATGCTCTTTCTCTCAGGCACATGCCAGAGCCCTCCACAGGCATGCATCTCCTAAACTTTAGTCTAAAGGACACCATGAGGCTTGCAACCAGGGCAGCAATGGGTGGTGGTAGTTCATCCCATGCTTACCCCTGAACTTATTTCCAAGGCTCCCTTTTCTCTGACTTCTTAGTGAGCCAAAGCAGCCCAGCCTAGGCTAATTTCATGAGCTCTTCCTTGTTTCACAGTCTCCAACTTTAATAAACACTCTTCAAAATTCATCTGGACTCCTGCTGTGAAAATATTTCCTGCAGAAAGCCAAGAAACCACCTGCAGGCCATAAGCAGACCCCCCTGGGGGCCAGGTCCCCTTTTCCATAACATTACTCTGAATTGTACATTCAAGTAGCCACACACACACACACACACACACACACACACACAAATGTGAGTCAAAGAAAACAGCCAAGTATCAAAGAAAGAAGGGAGGGAGATGGTGTTGGAAAAATTGGACAGATACATGCAAAAAAAAAAGAAACTAGACCACCAACTTACATCATACACAAAATTAAACTCAAAATGGATACAGGACTTAAACATAAGACAGGAAACCATAAACATACTAGAGGAATCCACAGGCAGCAAAATCTCAGACATATGTCAAAAGAACTTCACTGATACTGCTCCTAGGGCAATGGAAGCTAGAGAGAAAATAAACAAATGGGACTACATCAAAATAAAAAGCTTTTTTCACAGCAAAAGAAACCATCAACAAAACAAGAAAGCCCACTGTATGGGAGAACATATTGCAAATGTTATCACTGGTAAAGGTTTAATCTCCAACATCTACAGACAGCGTATCCAACTTAATAAAAGGAAGATAAATAATCCAATAAAAAAATGGGCAAGGGACCTAAATAGAATCTTTTTAAAAGAAGACAGAAGGAAGGCCAATAGACACATGAAAATATGCTCAAAGTCACTAATTATCTAAGAGATACAAATCAAAACAACAATGCAGTACCATCTCACACCTGTCAGAATGGCTATCATCAACAAATCAACAAACGACAAGTGTTGGCAAGGTTGCGGAAAAAAAGGAACCCTCCTGCACTGCTGGTGGGAATGCAGACTGGTGCAGCCACTGTGGAGAACAGTATGAAGTTTCCTCAAAAAACTGAAAATGGAACTCCCTTTTGACCCAGTAATCCCACTCATAGGAATATATCCTAAGAAACCAGAAACACCAATCTGAAAGGATATATGCACCCCTATGTTCATAGCTGCACAATTTACCATAGCTAAGATTCGGAAACAGCCTAGGTGCCCATCAGCAGATGACTGGATCAGAAAACTATGGTACATCTACATAATGGAATACTATGCTGCCATAAAAAGAAAGAATTCTTATTATTTGCAGCAACCTGGATGGAACTGGAGAGCATTATGCTAAGTGAAATAAGCCAGTCAATGAAAGAAAAATACCACATGATCTCACTCATTTGTGGATAATAAAGAACGTTATAAATTGAACTAAAAGATAGATACAGAGGCAGTGAAGCATCAAACAGACTTTCAAATTACAGCAGGGAGGTTAGGGAGAGGTGGAGGAGATAAAAGATCAATTGAAGGACTTGTATGCATGCATATAAGCATAACCAATGGACACAAAACACTGGGGGGGGGTGAGGGCATTTAGGGGAGCACTGGTAAGATTTGTACACATATAATACCTTAATAAAAAAGAAAGAAAAGTAAAAAATAAAAAAGGGAGGGAGGAACCAACACTTATTGAACACCCAGCATTGTGCTCAGGCACTTTTCATAGCTATTTCCTCTGGCCCTTGGCTTGGCCCACTACTTGGGAGAACAAAGCATTTTCTCTATTTTACAAATGAGGTGTTAAATATATCAGCCGCAGTTGCAGGACTTGTAGCTGGGACAAGGATGCAGCCTTTTCTTTCTGTGCCTAGTAAGGATCTGGGAAGATTGTGAGGGTTAGTACTTAAGAGAGTGTTTGACAGAACCAGATACCTGGGTTCAAGTTTTGGGCCCACCAAGTGCTGGCCACAAACTTACACCATAAACAAGAATAAGCTCAACATGAGTTAAAGACTTAAATGTAAATCGTGAAACCATAAAAATCCAATAAATCTTTATTGTTCATATTATTACAAATATTCCTCATTTTTCCCCCCTCCAATGCTCCCCTCCACCAAGTTCCCATCCCACCCTCTGACCTTTCCCCATCCTCCATTGTCCTCATCCATAGGTTTAGTTTATGTTCAGTCTCTTCCCGCCCCACCCCACTCCCCATTTCCCTGAGAATCATCAGTCCACTCCCCTTCCATACCTCTGATTCTATTATATTCACCAGTTAATATTGTTCATCATGATTTTTACTTCCCTTGGTTTTTAGACTCACTTGTTGATAGTTACGTGTTTGTTCATAATTTTTATCTTTATTTTCTTCCTCTTCCTAAAGAACCCCTTTTAGCAATCCATATAATTCTGGCTCAGCAGTGATGAACTCCTTCAGCTTAAATTTATTTGTGAAGCTCTTTATCTGGCCTTTGATTCTGAGTGATAGCTTTGCTGGGTAGAGGAATTTTGGCTATAGGTTCTTGTTATTCATCACCTTGAATATTTCTTGCCATTCCCATCTGGCCTGCATAGTTTCTGTTGAGAAATCAGCTGACAGTCGTATGGGTGCTCCTTTATAGGTAACTACCTGCTTTTGTCTTGCTGCTTTTAATATTCTCTCTTTGTCTTTCGCTCTTAGAATTTTAATTATGATGTGTCTTGGTGTGGTCCTCTTTGGATTCCTTTTGTTTGGGGTTCTGTGTCGCTACCCGGACTTGTAAGTCTATTTCTTTCACCAGGTGGGGGAAAGTTTTCTGTCACTATTTCTTTCAATATGTTTTCGGTATCTTGCTCTCTGTCATCTTCTGGGACGCCCATAATTCTGATGTTGGTTTGCTTGAAGTTGTCCCAGAGGTTTCTTACAATATCTTCAACTTTCTGGATTCTCTTGTCTTCTTGCTTCTGCGGAGGAGTGTCCTCTGGCTCTTTGTGTTCCAAATCTTTGACTTGATTCTTGCAATCTTCCATTCTGTTTTTAGGATGCTGTATAATATTTTTTATTTCAGAGAATGTATTCTTTATTTCTAGTTGATCCCTTATTATTTCTTGTTGATCACTTTTCATATCCTCATAGGTCTCATTTATTTTATCGGCCTTTTCCAGGAGATTCTTGAACAACCTTATAAGCGTGGTTTTGAACTCTATATCCAGTTGCTTTTTGTCCTCCATTTCTTTCGTTTGTGATCTGTTTCCTTGTCTTGGCATTTTCGCTGCTTTCCTGAGTTGGTAGGTTGGGAGGATCAGCTGTGTCTATGCCAGGAGACAGCCTTATTGCACTAGACTTGGAAACCTGCAAAAGCCTCTGTGTTCAGCTTAGATGGGGCGGAGTTTCAGGGTGGAGCCTACAGTCTTGGTTTCCAGTTAGCCCCGCCCTCTAAGGTTCCTGAGTCTCAGTGTACCTCAGTGTCCTTTGGTACTTGCTGCAAGCACCTCTGAACGAAAGGCGCCCTTGAATTTTTCCCACTACCAGACAGTCTAGACCAGGGGTGGGCAAACTTTTTGACTCAAGGGCCACAATGGGTTCTTAAACTGGACCTGAGGGCCGGAACAAAAGCAACCTGACTATGTTGGCACTCTCATCTTGGGCTTCTGGTGAAGGAGTGGAGGGGAGAACAAGAGAACCCTCCACTCTTTCGGCTCCGGGGGCCAGATAGAACAGCTGAATGGGCTAGATCCAGCCCGCGGGCCATAGTTTGCCCATGGCTGGTCTAGTCTCTCCCCCAACAAGTCCACAACTGGGGTTCAGTGGGTTAAGAGCAGTCTGGAGCTTATGTCTCCTTCCTGCTAGGGCAATCCAGTGGCCCAATCAACAGTCTGTTCTCTGTGCGAAATGTGCGACTTGGGGGCTCAGCCTTTCACAGCTTCCCTGAGCCTCCTCCTTATAGCCTAGATTCTGTCTGTATGAGGCTGGGGCCCGAGGGTCTCGCCCAGAACTGGGGTTCAGTGCAGTAGGAGTTGGGGTTCAGCACAGTCCGGAGCTTTTATCTCCTTCCTGCTAGGGAACACCAGCCAGGCACTCAACCGCCCCCTCCTCTCTGGCTCCGTCCTCTCCCCAAGGTACACCGTGTCTCTCAGTACCTTAGGCTTTTATAGCTCCTCTGATTTTCTTTCTGGTTTTCTCTTTCCTTCTAGTTGTAGAATTTGCAGCCAGTCAACTTTCCTGTAGTTCTGGATAATGTCCACTTTATATTTTAGTTGTATTTTTTGAAATTGTTGAGTGAGGCTGCAGTTAGACGTTTACCTATGCCGCCATTTTGGTTTTTCCTAAAGTCTTTCTTTAGGAAAGGGTGCATTCCACCCACTCTTTTTTTCCATCTCTATTTCAAAAACACATGGACACACATGTGTAGAGCCAGACATGGTTCCTGTAAAAACTGGAACTCCAATTTCAATCCCTGACATTTTTTTGAAGCTTCCTTCCTCCTTTTTGTGCTATCGGGCAGTTTCCACTCAAAACCATTGACTTAAAAGAAGAAGAAGAAAAACAACAATAAAAACACCCCTGAGAAAAAAAGAAAAGGGAAGAGTTCTTGTCAGAATATGGAAAAGAAAATTCTAAAAATAACTCATAGTTTCAAATTCCCCTACAGACATGATGCAAGTGTTATCAAGGGAGGAACTGCTGACACCAGTAACATGATTTCTGGTCCTTTGCCTTTTCCATTTCTTCCCATCAATGTTTTCTCAAACCTGGGTTCTGGGCACTGACTCTTGAATACAGTCCTGCAAATAATCATCCACAGCCTATAAGCAATCTTAAGAGTTATGGCTCCTTTTCACCTTATAATCATGTATATATTATCCTCACCCAAGGATATGTTTATTGATTTTAGACAGAGAGGAAGGGAGAGGAGAGGAGAAGAGAGGAGAGGAGAGGAGAGGAGAGGAGAGGAGAGGAGAAGAGAGGAGAAAGAGAGAGAGAGAGAGAGAGAGAGAGAGAGAGAGAGAGAGAGAGAGAAAGGGAGAGAGGAACGGAGGGGAAAGAGAGAAAGAGAGCGAGAAAACATCCGTTTGTTGCTTCTCTTATGCACCCCCAACTGGGGATAGAACTGTACCTAGGTATGTGCCCTGACCAAGCCAGCAATGCAAGAGATGCTAAAGGGGTTGGTATAAAAAGAAACAAATAAAAAGGTAAGAAAGAACATAGGAACAAAAAATAAATATGGCTACAAACAATTACCTTTCAATAATAACTTTAAACGTAAATGGACTAAATGCTCCAATCAAAAGACATTGAGTGAATGCATAAAAAAAATGACCCATATATATGCTGTCTACAAGAGACCCACCTCAGAACAAGTGACTCACACAGATTTAAAGTGAAGAAATGGAAAAGTATCTTCCAGGCAAATGGAAAAAAAAAGCTGGGGTAGCAATACTTATATTTGACAAAATAGACCTCAAAGTGAAGGAAATAACAAGAGATATGGAAGGCCATTTCATAATACTAAAGGGATTGATACAACAAGAGGATATAACCTTGATAAACATATATGCACCCAATGCAGGAGCACCCAAATACATAAAAATACTCCTGGAAGATATTAAAGGACAGATTGACAACAGTACAATCATAGTAGGAGATTTAAATACACCACTGACATCACTGGATAAATCCTCTTGAGAAAAAATCAGCAAATAAACAGCAATCCTAAATGACTCACTAGATCAGATGGACTTAATTGACATCTTCAAAACATTTCACTCCAAAGCTATGGAATATATGTTCTTCTCAAGTGCACATGGGGGATTTTCAGAAATAGACCACATATTTGGTCACAAGCAAAGTCTCCCCAAATTCAGGAAGACTGAATTCATAACAAGCATTTTTCAGACCACAATGGCACTAGTCACTCCCAGCATCTCAAATAAAATACTATGTGATTTACAAACTTACATTTATGATAATCTTCTTGTATTTGGTGTATTATTTTGTCTTCACTGTAGGTATCATTATCACCTCAAATAGACTTTTTGATATTTATCCTTTATATTGTTATTGTCTATGTTTTATATTGATAGTTAAGATCTCATTGTAGATGCTCAATGAATATTTATTAGGTGAGTAGTGATTGAATTACAGACATATCAAAGTATGTAAAAGGCATAATTTTACTCAACTAGAGAAAGAGAAATAGCAGAGTATAGTCTACACAAATAAAACACACACACACACACACACATACACACACACACTGTTCTAGTATAGGGCATATTAATATTCAAGAGTCTCACACACTGAAAATCATTATTTCCCTCACCCCTATTATTCACTTCCTCAAACCAGAGAAGTTGTTAGAAAATCCAGATGTGCTTCTAATATTATCTTCATACAGTTAATGCCACTGGTTTTGAGTAAAGATGACATGTAAGATTACGCAATGCATGGGTATCTTTTGCATTTTACTAAAGGAAGTACCAGAGGACACATAGCCAGAATATGAGCCAGACTATAAGATAAACTCCTTACATGAATACTTCAGGAAGGATTCCACATTTTCAGGGATATTAGAATAGATGACACTGAAAATCCTTTCTCAGCTCTGTAATGGCTTGTATAAATGAAAGCTATTGGTGATCTAAACATAATGATGAAGTTTGTAGTTTTATTTAGGAATTAAGTTGGTACTGAAAGCTCATGACATGGGGTTGTGATTCAAATACCTCCTAGTTTTCAACTGGTAAATACAGTTAAGACTTTTAGACAACCTATATCCATCCTTTCAGCTCTTAGATGGAATAATAAGTGTTGAACATGTAAACCTCAACTATCTCTTCTTGCTTGTATATACTATTCAATGACCAGCACCATACTTTTCACCTAGAATTTGACTCATTCTTTGAGATTCAAATAAAACGTGCCCTCTATTTGAAGTCTACCCTGATCCCTCATGAAAGTTAGGGCTTTATTCTTTTTTTTCTTTTTCATTTTTTTATTAAGGTATTATATGTGTACATATCTTACTGTAATCCCACATATTATCCTATCTAATAATAGAGTAACTGCAAATTGACCATCACTCCAACACACAAGATGGCTTCCCCCATGTGGACACAAGATGGCCACAACTAGATTGCCAGCAGGGGAGGGCAGTTGGGAGAGACCAGGCCTGCAAGGGAGGGCAGTTGGGAGCGATCAAGTCTGTAGGGGAGGGGAGTTAGGGGTGACCAGGCTGGCAGAGGAGGGAAGTTGGGGGCGATCAGGCCTGAAGAGAAGGGCAATTGGTGGGGACCCAGGCCTGCAGGGGAGAGCAGTTGTGGGGGGGGGGGGCAGGCCTGCAGGAGAGGGCAATTAGGGGTGACTAGGACTTCAGGGGAGGGCATTTTAGGGGTGACCAGGTCAGCAGGGGAGGGTTGTTAGGGGCAATCAGGCCAGCAGGGGAGCAGTTAGGCATGGATCAGGCTGGCAGGGGAGTGGTTAGGGGTGATCAGTCTGGCAGGCAGAAGTGGTTAGGGGCAATCAGGAAGGCAAGCAGGCAAGCAGTTGGGAGCCAGCAGCCCTGGATTGTGAGAGGGATGTCCTAAATTGGAGAGGGTTCAGGCGGAGCTAAGGGACACCTCCACCCCCGTACATGAATTTCATGCACTGGGCCTCTAGTTCTAATTATAAAAGCAGAAATATGATAAAAAAGGCAACACTTAGAATAAATAAGTATTCTTGAATGGCAGAGCAAGAAAGTCAATGTAACTATTTTCTCATAAAAACATAGAAACTCAACTAAACACCTATACTCAACCATTTCAGAACTCTAGAAATTAGTAGAGCAACAGAACAAACTGAAAATTATTTATTTAAGAGAAATGACCAAACCTCTGCAAAATCATGGTGTCTATGTCATATAACATTACTAGTTCCATCCCCCTATTCTCTCCAGTCCAGTAGCTTGGTAATCATGAAAAGCCAGTTGTATCAAAACCAATGGAAGCATTGACCATTACTGGAACTTGATTAAAAGCCCCATATATATGGCACAATCAATATTTTTCTGAATTAGCAGCTACCTGGGAAACTTCTTTGTCTAGGGTAGTGTTTCCCAAAGTGTGGTATTCATACTCCCAGGGGTATGGGAAGAATTTGGTGGGGGTACGCGTTGCACCGGAGTTTGGTGGGGATATGCACTGCACCGTGCTTAGCTGTGCCTAATTCTACGTTCTCGTGAGTCAAGTCAAGACAGTCTTATGAGGCGTGAGATGGTTCGGTGTGCAAATAAATGTTATTTATAATATAATTTTTATTTATATTTTATTATGGATAATTTTATTTTTTGTTTATTATTTTGTGTATGTACCAAAAAAATAAAAAATAAATATATTTTGATTGTTATTAAAATACATTCATTTTTTTTGACAAGGGGTACTCAGTGTTATGAAAATTATAGAAGGGGTACACATATGTCAAAAGTTTGGGAAACCCTAGTCTAGGGTATTGGGATTATTTGATTTGACTCAGAGTTTAGCTTAAAAACTAAAGAGGACATTACCTAAAATAATAGCAATCTGCTGAAAACATCAGAGCTGTTGGTTCAAGGCTGTTATTTTAGTTCAGGCGAAAAAGCATGCCTGGAAATTTTTAAGGAAGCCTCACAGGTCTAGAAAACTAGAACTAGGGAATTTCAGAATGCTCTAAGACATTTCTGGGTATCTCGAAGTTAGTGTGTGTATACATAAAATTTATCCTGGGAAAGAAGAAGGTTCCAGTCATGCCTGGTTGCTAAGGCCCTGTTATAGCAGGAAATGAAAGCTAAGTCAGTTTAGTGAATTGCCTAAAGCTTAGTCATACTTTTATATACAGATTCCCTTGGCAAAGGGTGAAAGACATATCAACACAGCATTTAAGGAATATTCTGACAGATTATTGACTAACCACTAAATAATACTGACTCAAGAATAATCCCCAAGAACCAAGCTTAGCAATAAAAACAATAATAAAAAAAGAAAAACACCTACCAGAGAACTCAGTGGCTACATGTTGCAAAATACCAGCAAAAATAACAAACTTCAGAGTGGAGGGTGATCTGATATGATAGTTAAAATATACAATGTATTATCTAAAATATGCAGTTTCAGCAAAAATTATGGAGACATGCAAAGAAAAAGAAAATATGACATATAACCAGGAAAAAAAGGAGAGAAAAAGGATACAGAATTGCTAAAACAACCTTGAAAAAGAGAAAATTGAGAAACTCAGACTTCCCTGTTTCCAATCTTACTACAAAGTCAGAGTAATCAAGACAGTGTGGTATGACATAAGGACAAAAATATAGATTAATGGAATATAATTGAGAGTCCAGATATTAACTTTTATATTTATGATCAACTGATTTAAAAAAAAATCTTTGTTGTTGAAAGTATTACATATGTCCATCCCTATACTCCCCCACTGACCCATTCTAGCACACCCATCCCATGTCCCAGGCCTCCATCACCCTATGGCCTGTGTCCATGGGTTATGCATATATGCATACAAGTTCTTTGGCTGATCTCTTCCCATTCACCCATTCACCCACCCACCTAACCCCTACTTCCCTATGAGATTAGACAGTCTGTTCTATGCTTCTTTGTGTAAGAATATGATAAACTAATGTTTAATAAGAGTTCTGAGATAATTTAATGAGAGAGAATAGTCTTTTCAATAAATAGTACTAGGACATCTGAATGTTCACATGGAAAAGTATAAAGTTGGACGTCTAACTCATGAGATACACGAAATGAACTCAAAATGGATCATCGATGTACAGATGAGCTAAAAAGATAAAACTTGCAGAAGAAAATTTAGGAATAGATTCTTGTGATCTCAAGTTAGGCAACAGTTTCTTAGCTATAGCACCATAAATACAAGTGACAAAAGAAATGGAATTTCATTAAAACTAAAAACCTAAAAAACTGAAAAATTTCATACTTTAAAGGACGTTATCAAGAGAATGAAGATAACCCACACACTGAAAGAAAATATTTGTAAGTAATATGTCTGATAAATGATTTGTGTTTAGAATATATTAAAAAAAACTTATAACTCACTAACAAAAGGTTTGCGCACATAGGAAAAGCATTTGAAAGCTCCTCATATGATTGTTAAAATAATATTGTTAATCTTAGAGCTATTATATAACCCAGGAATTTTATTCTTAGGTACATACCCAAGAGAATTGAAAACATATGTCCTCACAAAAACGTGTGCATGGATGTTCAAAATAGTCAAAAAAGTAAAAACAACTAAAATGTTCATCAACTGTTGAATGGATAAACAAATGTGGTCTACCCATACAATATATTATTCAGCCCTAAAAAAGAAAAAAGTATTGATACATGTTATAAAGTGGATAAACCACAAATATACACTAAGTGAGAGAAGCCAATCATAAAGGCCACATGTTGTGTGATGCCATTCATATGAAACTAGAGGCCCAGTGCATGAAATTTGTGCATGGGGGGGCGGAGGGGTGTCCCTCAGCCCAGCCTGCACCCTCTCTAATCTGGGACATCCCTCTCACAATCCAGGACTGCTGACTCCCAACCACTCACCTGCCTGCCTGCCTGATTGGCCCTAACTGTTTCTGCCTCCAGCCTAATCACCCCCTAACCACTCCCCTGACAGCCTAATCCATACCTAACTGCTCCCCTCCTGGCAAGATTGCCTCTAACTGTCCTTCCCTGAAGGCCTGGTTGCCCCTAACTGCCTTCCCCTGCAGACCTGGTCACCCCTAACTGTTTTCCCCTGCTGGCCTGGTCCCCTCCACCTCCCCTCCCCTTCAGGCCTGGTCCCTCCAACCACCTTTCCCTGCAGTCTTGGTTGCCCCCAACTGCCCTCCCCTGCAGGCCTGGTCACCCCTAATTTCTCTCCCTCGAAGGCCTGGTCCTCCCCCGCAACTGTCCTCCCCTGCAGGTCTGGTCTCCCCCAACTACCCTCTTCAGCAGGCCTGGTCCTTCCCAACTGCCTTCCCCTGCAGGCCTGGTTGCCCCCAGTTGCCCTCCTCTGCCAGCCCAGTCACCTCTAACTGCTCTCCCCCATAGGCCTGATTGCCCACAACTGCCTTCACCTACTAGCTATCTTGTGTCCACATTGGGGTGGCCATTTTGGGTGTTGGAATGACAGTCAATTTGCATATCACCTGCTTTTATAGAGGATGTCCAGGGCTCACAGTGACAAAAAGTAGATTAGTGGTTGGTGTGGCCTGGGGAGAGGGAATCTAATGGATGACCATCAGGCATGGAGTTTTTGTTTTGGTGGAATGAAAATGTTATAAAATGAGATCTTGATGACGGTTGCACAGTTCTATGAATATACTAACCACCACTGAGCTATATACTTTAAATGAGTGAATTTTATGGGGTAAATATATCAATGAAGTTGAGGAATACTACAAAAAATGTGACAGGTAGAGGAGGGAAGCATGAAATGTCCAGCTCACCAACCCAAGATCATGGGTCTGTGAACCAGGAACTTTTAGAACGTCACTGATACATCAGTGAGTTCGCTGGCTATTTAGAAGATCAGATTTATCTATATTTCTATATTTCTAAATACTATTTTTAAAGTATTAATCTAAAATATATGGCCTATAGATTATTTTTCACACATGTCTAAGTACTATTACACATGTCATTTTATTTGGCCAGAAAGACAAACATTATTTTTAAAAATATATATATTTTATTGATTTTTTTACAGAGAGGAAAGGAGAGGGACAGAGAGTTAGAAACATTGATGAGAGAGAACCATTAATCAGCTGCCTCTTGCACACCTACTGGGGATGTGCCCGCAACCCAGGGACATGCCCCCAACTGGAATCGAACCCGGGACCTTTCAGTCCACAGGCTGACGCTCTATCCACTGAGCTAAACCGGTTTCAGCA
The DNA here is from genome assembly GCA_963924515.1 of Vespertilio murinus. Taxonomy (NCBI): domain Eukaryota; kingdom Metazoa; phylum Chordata; class Mammalia; order Chiroptera; family Vespertilionidae; genus Vespertilio; species Vespertilio murinus. Next base: position 16,869,204 of record OZ004719.1, on the reverse strand, counting down.
AGACAAACATTATTAATGGCCCAAGAAATGTTTAGTTTCTTGACACATATTAAGAGAAATACTGTTGAAAGGCCTCCTAAATTAATTATTTCTGACTCTTATTGTTTTTATAAAATATTTTTAGTAATGTTTTATAGTTTTCAGTGTACAAATCTTTTGCGTCCTTAAATTCTTTCATAAATATTTTATTCATTTTGATGCTATTGAAAGTGTACCTGTTTTCTCAATTCCAATTTTGAATTGCTCAGTGTATGGAAAAAAATAAATTTTGTATCTGGAACTTTCCTGAATTCATTGATTGTCTCTAATAGAAGAGAGAAGGGCAGAGAGAGGGGGGAGGTGTAGGTAGATAGAGAGCTTTAGAATTTTCTACATAGAAGATCATCTCATCTGTGAACAGAGATAATTTTACTCCTTCCTAATTTGGGTTACTTTCATTTCATTTTCCTAGTTTAATTATCTTATTGCCTTTGGTTAATACCAATGGCTCCCTCAGCCAAAGCCCTCCAAGGGCAATCTGGATTGTATTTGTCTTTCCATGTCCTCTTCCCTAGCAGCCTTCCGTTTGCTGCCTCAAATCTAGCTGACCAAAGATCCTTAACTTCAAAAAGATCCTTAACTTGGAGCTGCTTTGACAAAACAAAAAGGAGCTGCCTAATCTTCCTGGGAATAGCTAACTCCATCTTTTGTAGACCCAGCTGTAGATCCAGGTTGAAATCTGGCCTGTCTATTCTGGAATGAATCTCAGAGTAAAATCCCCTCCTTCAAACATTTCCTTTTGTCTCCCAGAGTCGCCATGTGTGATTGCATGAGCACTGTGCTCATAATTAGAATATCTGGGCTCATGTCCCTATTCCATTTTTAAAAATGTTTTAAATAAATGTTTTATTTTAAAACAGTTTTAGGTTTACAGAAAAGTTGCAAAGATTGTACAGAATTCCAGTATACCCATCACCTGGTTCCCCTATTGTTAAAATCTTACATACTATCTATGGTACATTTGTTCCAACTAAGGAACCAGCATTGCTACATTTCTGTTAACTAGATTGCCCATTTTATTTAGATTTCACTAGATTTTCCACAATGGCCTTTTTCTGTTCAGGATCCCACCCAGGATACATTGTATTCAATCATCAGTCTCCTCAGGCTCCTCTGATCTGTGATGGCTTCTCCCTTGATTTTAATGACCTTGGCAGTTTTTAGGAGCACCAAAGTTTCTCTGCAGAGTACCTCTCTGTGGGGTTTGTCTGATGTTTTCCTCATGGTTAGACTGGGCGTAGGGTTGGGGGGTTGTTTGGGGTATGGTCACAGAAGTGAATAAAGACATCACTAAAATTTCTGTGAGGAGCCCTAGAACTGAGAAGTGAGACTACATCTGTTAAGGTTTTTTCAGAAAACCCAGAGGAATTTTATTTTTATGAACTTCAAATAGTAGAGGTGGTGTATAGAAGGATTCCCTGGGTATTTTCTCCAAAGAGAGCTGTGTATTGCCTATCTCCATGGTAAGAAAGGAATGCGCCTTTACCTGATGTATAAACACAGCCTGACATTGTCCTTTCTCTCCCTATTGGCTATAGAGCAGTGGTTCTCAACCTTTCTAATGCCAGGACCCTTTAATATAGTTCCTCATGTTGTAGTGATCCCTAATCATAAAATTATTTTCGTTGCTACTTCATAACTGTAATTTTGCTACTGTTAATGAGTCGCAATGTAAATATCTGTGTTTTCCAATGGCCTTAGGCTCTACAGCAGTGGTTCTCAACCTGTGGGTTGTGACCCATGACCTGTGATGACTGCTAACAGGGTCGCCTAAGACCATCGGAAAACACAGATATTTACATTATGATTCATTAACAGTAGCAAAATTATAGTTATGAAGTAGCAATGAAAATAATTTTATGGTTGGGGGGGGGTCACCACAACATGAGGAATTGTATTAAAGGGTCGTGGCATTAGAAAGGTTGAGAACCACTGCGTGTGACCTGAGTGAGTCAGGCCCTCTTTCTTGGTGTCCATAGAAAGTTGAAATTGATGATCTCCAAGGTTTCTTCCCCTGATGACAGGTGCTCTAAGAGATGATCCTAAGTCTCTTCAACATCCAGCAGATTCCAAAAACTGGCTCCCCTTTCTTCCATACCAGTCCCAAGCTGTTGTATTCAGGTGATATAAGCGTCTCGAGAACGCACCCATCTCAACCCCATTTTAAAAACTTTCTTTGGGACAAACATACTAAAAAACAAAACCTTAGACCACTGCTGTGTGGAACTCCACCATTCTGGAGCATCAGGGCCCAGAGAAGGACCCTATCCTGGCCTTCCCTGGTCCCCTGCTGATACCGCACAGGAGCCAGAGTGACAAGGGTCACAGGCAGATCTACAAATTACATGGACCTGCAGACTCTCTCACCCCAAAGGGCTGTTTTGGTTCAGCAGCTCCTGTGGCTCGAATACGTTAGTCACTGATGAGAAGAGATTAACTTGTAACTGGACAGTAGACAAGATAGTGCAGGCTCCACTGAATTGTGGCATGGGGCATCGCTCAGAAGATGCCTGGGTCTACAGCTGGGTGCAGAGGCTAAGTCCTTCAAATCTACCTTCTGTGATGGCCCTGCTGTAGTGTCAAGCAGAAACTTCTTGGCTCTTCCTCATAGCTGGAAGATGTCTGTATTCTAGAAGGAGATAATTACATCTTCTATGGGCATAAATCTGTTGGAGGCTTTAGGGGTTGATGCTCGTGCTGGAGGCTTCCACAGAGCATCTGTCCTCTGAGTGACCAGCTCTTCTCCGCTGCTCTGCCCACGCTGAGCCCACATTACCTCCTGTGATGTCTCTGGCCTTAGCGAGTCTCTAGTTCCACACTTAGAGAAGAGGGCCAAGAAGAAACAATCTATGTTGTTGTTTAAAACCTGGGTTCTGTGAAGGTGAAACAGTGGCTGATGGAGGATAATTGGCCTCACACCTATTGAGCTCCAATAGTACTAGTTTTGTGTAAAGTGAAGAATTCTCTTACCTTCCTCTGAATATTGGCATCTGTAAAAATAGGGGAGATAATCATGTCTGCCTTACCTTATAATATTTTGAGAACCAAATAAAATATTTGGTTCTCAAAATATTATACAAGCTCTTAACATACCATCCAAATGCCTATTATTAGTGTACATGAAGTTATAAAGTTCTGTATATAAGTCAATCATATTATTCATTTATTTCTTTATTCTATGTAATGAACCAAATGTGTGTTCTGTTCTGTGAGGGAAAAGAGGGGGAGTTTCTCAAAAAGAAATAAGACAGGTCTCTTTCTCTGGAAGTGCTCACCTTTGGTACATCAATGATTCTAACAGAGCATGACAAATCGTATTGCAAAGATGTGAACAACTCATACATTGGGATGACTTGTTTTTCCTCTCTCCAGGCTGTGCATTTGAGTTGAATCTGGAAAACTATTGGTGGGCTCACCGTGGACCAAGGAGTGCCCTGGAGAACACAGCAATCCTAAAAATGAAGCGATAGCTGCTCCTTTGGATGAGTTCACAGCTCTCGTAAAAATCAAGGAAGGAAGTAGTGACGAAGCAGCAGGGAAAATAAATTTTCAACAGATTCACTTTCACACCCACGGGCCTCTTTGGTAATCCTTCAGATTCCCTTTTTAGCCTCTGCGTGAATTTAAGTTTCTTTTAAGCAGTTAGTTACTTCATAAGATAAAGCCATACCTGGAGAGTGAGGCAACTCCTTTCCATTCATGAAAAAAAATGAACAACAGTAACAAAGCAATTAGAAGTCACAGGGTAGAGAAAGAACCATTTTACAAGGTCAGGCCACCTATCACCTATAGCACTGTTCCCCCCCCCCCCACTAACCCCCTCCCCAAGAAAAAAAGAAAGAAAGAAAGAAAGAAAGAAAGAAAGAAAGAAAGAAAGAAAAAGAAAGAAAGAAAAAAATAAAGAAAGACAGACAGACAACCCGAACGGACAAACTGTCCAATTGGAACGCAATGACCCCACAACTACATCAGGGTTTCCTTGAGAAAAGTCCCCCAGAAACCTATTACAGGAGAATACGTTGAGAAAGACAAAAACAGGAAGCTTCACTCACCAACATTCTTCAAGCAGAGAGGCTCTGAAGACTGTAGACTTCAAAAAGACAAAGCCCCCCAAAATAGTGATGGGGATGTACAGTGACTATTGGAAATACAGTTATAATGCTGCAGTAATGGTGTATTGTGCCAGTGAGGCACCAGAGATATCAGGGTGGGTAGTGGTGGTGGTTCATTTTGTAAAGTATATGATTGTCTAGCCATTATGCTGTATACCTAAAAGTAACACATAATAACATTGACGAAAAATGTAACTGAATAAAAACAGGGGGCTCCTGATGTTCTCTGCTGTACCTCCAATGCCTAGCACATGCTAAATGTGTATTGTGGTGAACTGAATGATCAGAAACTGGTCCTGAAGAAGCGTCAAAGTGGAAATGAAATTTTGGGTCTGAACAAAACCATTTCTTTGTTAATAAAAACATTTCAGCTCTTGTCTCTTTCTCAAGTCCTTCAGAGAAAATCTGTGCTTAGAAAAAGAAAGATGGGTACAAAGTTGCCCTTCCTTGTTCTGCTTTCTTGTTCCTTCTATCAGACTGGAGGGCAACAGAACACCCCCACCCCCACCCCCACCTCCGATGCTCTCCTGACTCTGGAGGGACTACATTTGGCTTCCTTTCTTTTCTCATCTTTTGGTTACTCTTTCACAGATACCTTAATAAAAAGGAAGTAGTGTTCTTTTTAAATCATGGTTTCTCCACTCTTTATTCTTTATCAGCAATAGCCTTCTTCCCTCATGGTATTCTGAGAAACACAATCTCTGAAAAATTTTGCACAAAATTTTCCAGGGCCAAGTTATACCCAGTGATGCTAAGTCACAAGCACAGAGTCATGAAATACTGCTAGTTTCACTCTATCATGAAGAATCATGCTTTCTCTCCTTCCTGGACGCTCATCCTAGGTTCACTAGCAGCCTTGTCGCTCAGCCTCTCCACTCTCAAATAACATATGCCCTTTATCATGCTTCCCCTCAGTGTAGGAAACCCAATTTTAAAATGCCATCTGTGCCCTCTCATTTAGGCACAGTACTGCTCTGGAGCCATATTTTTGCCTGGTCCATGTGTTAGTCATATTTTTTTCCAGGATTCTCAGATACATTAGCATACTTCAAATATTTAAGATACCTCACATTTCCATTTTACTGCTTAAACCTTGTCCCATTTCATTCCCATCAACAGATTTCTTGGGGATCTGGTTATTTTCCCAAAGGGTTAGAGCCCCATAATATCATTTATGATTTATATTCTCAAATGCTAACTAAGTAATGAATCTGAAGGCAATACTTTGTAAATTCTAACTGAGCGGCTGATAATTCTCTTAAGAGGGATCAGTAAAGGTAGTCGAGCTTAATGTGCTGGTGGTGATCATCCTGTCTTTAGAACAGAGCTTCTAGATTGGCCTTGTGGGTGTAGAGAGCTGGAACAAAAGCAACCTGACCATGCTGGTACTCTCATCTTGGGATGCTGGTGAAGGAATGGAGGGGAGAGCAAGAGAACCCTCCACTCTTTCGGCTCCGCGGGCCGGATAGAACAGCCGAACGGGCCGGATCCAGCCCGCGGGCCATAGTTTGCCCATGGCTGGCATACAGTCTGCTCTACCTGCTTAAGTGGAAGCTATACCACTGGCTTGAAACCACTAATTCATTCTACATGGAAAACTTTGGCAGGAAAGGAAGGTAGGGAATAGGTAGGGCAATTTTCTATAACTGTCTGTATGTGTAGTCTGATTCTTGTGTTATAAGTAAACCAAAGCCCATGAAGAGACACCCACATCAACATTTTTATGGGCTGATATGAACATTCCAAAGAGGCATGTGTGGTTGGCCAAGCTTTACTTCAGGAATGAATGGGCCTTTAGGTATGCAAACCTTTTCTTGAGAAACAAAAGAAGAAAGTAGGGAAGTAGGGGGCCTCCAAGTTTTGCTTTAAAGGAAGAAGCAATTGGTCTGGGCTGACTCTACTCCAGGGAGATTCTATGCAATTGGACTAATTCTGGATTCTGAGCACATAAACTCTAGGCAGTAGTAACAGGAAACTGCCAATCATAGGAGATCTGCTGAGGCCCTGGTCCAAGGCTTTCTGGGTCTCAGTGCAGGGCCTACAGGTAGAACATCTGTATTCTCAGCAACTCCTGCACCTTGTGTTATCCAGCTCCCCTTTGCCAGCACTGAGTAGCAGATAACTTGAGAGCAATGTTGAACACTTCCAGTAGAAAACTTTATGTCTAAGTTGATATCCATCCACATTTTTCAGAGCTAGGTAACCCCCATGCTTTATGCTCTCTTTTCAGCTTAGGACAGTGCCTGAAACACTCATGCCCTTTGAACACTTCTGCAGAAAAACCTTTTCTTGCCCTCCTAATTGGGAATGTGACATTCTGCCACAGTCTTACCCATCTGTCTAACATAAGTATTATGTACCTTTCCCTGAATGTGGGAAAGAGATGAATTCAGATGGAGATTAATGCAAGTAAATTAAACACACCCAGACATAAAGCAACAGTATATTTTTCAAACATATATGTATATTTATCCTATATAATAAAAGACTAATATGCAAATTGACCAAACGGCAGAACGACCAGTGCATTCACCCCCAGGGGGCAGATGCTCAATGCAGGAGCTTCCCCCCGGTGGTCAGTGCACTCAGCCAGAAGCCAAAAGCCGTACTCATGACTGGTGAGCACAGTGGCGGTGGCGGGAGCCTCTCCTGCCTCTGTGGTAGTGCTAAGGATGTCTGACTGACGGCTTAGGCCCACCCCCCCTAAGCCGTCAGTTGGATATCCTCAAGGGCTCTCGGACTGCAAGAGGGTACAAGCTGGGCTGAGGGACCGCCCCCCCAGTGCATGAATTTTCATGTGCTGGGCCTCTAGTATAAATATAAAATTTAAAAGTGTATTTATTATATTGATAATGTATAGTCTGTATTATGTAAATAAATACAAAACTACACATATATGCCTTTATGTATGTATACCTTGTGTTATAAGTAGACCACAGCCCATGGTTTAACAATATATACAAACACACTGTACATATTACAATGAGTTTTTGAAGGGATAATAGGATGGGAATGGGGATTGGAGATGAAAACAACAGGAAACAACATGAAAGATGGCTTTTCATGGACCAGTGATGATATACCTGAGACCCAAAACAAAAGAAAAGATGGGGAAGGATTTTCTCACATGGGGAGAAGAGGTAGAAGAATATATTAAGCAGAAGGAATGATTACAATTTATTCATTTACTAATGAACTCAACCCATATTAACAAAGCACCTACTATGTGCCTGACTCTGGGCTAGGCATTAAGGATATAACAATACACAGGACAGATCCAACCCTGAATTTGCCAGGCACTGTTCAAAGCACAGTATGTATACAATATAGTCCTCACAATAACCCCATGAGACAGATAGGTGCCAGTTCATCCCCAGCTTAGATAATGATAAAGTTTAGGTGTACCAAGATTAGATAACTCGCCCAGTTGTCACACAACCAGTAAGTGGCAGGGCCAGGGTTTGAGTATCAGCAGTCTGATTTTGCAGTCCAATGAGCACAGACTTAATCACTCCCCATACTTGCCTATAAACAGACAACAGTAGTATATGAGTTTTATTAAAGGTTTGTTAAAGGGAATTAATGGAGAATAGGTTTGCAAGAATTGACTTAACTGAATTAAATATTATCACATCAAAAGTTCCACAACATTGGCCTCTTACTCTCTGTAAATAGTTTTTATAGAGTGGCAGTTTCCAAACCCTAAAATCCCCTTTGGTGTTCCATGCAGTGCAATTTGTTAGTGCTCTATTCCTCAGATAGACCTAGCATTTGGGGTGGATGATGGATGTGCACAGAGCTTGCTTCACAACCAAAAAAATAGACTATTGCAAAGGAAGAAGACAAAGTGCAATTGGAGCACATGGGACGTACATCTACTCTAGACTGCAGGGGTGGTGGGGGAATGGCCAGCAGAGGTGATCTTAAAGACAAGGAAGAGTGAGCCAGGTGAAGTGGACACAGAGAATGGTAAAGTATTCCAAGTCAAACAGCTTCATCTAAAGCATAGTGATGAAAGTGCTCATTTAAGAAACCCAAGATAGTTTTGAGTTATTAGAGATTAAAGATTGGTAAAGAGAGTGGAAAGGGAAAGTGAGCATAGTATTTGGCAGCCAGACTAAGGAATAAGAATTTATCAAAAGGAATTGAAGATCCATAAAAGAGTTTTATAGGAAGACTACTGTAATCCAAGTTTTCTCCCTCTCTCCTTCCCTTCCCTCTCGCCTTCTCTCTCAATCCTATCCTCTATATTTCTCATTCTTGCAGAAAGATCATAGTGATTAAGTTGTGAAAAACAAATTATTGCAGGAAAGCAAGAGAGGGCAAATTGGATAATGATTATAAGACTTGAGAAAAGTGTGATGGATTCAAGAGTTATTTAAGATTAAAAAATATATTCTATTGATTTTTTACAGAGAAGAAGAGAGAGAGATAGAGAGTTAGAAACATCGATGAGAGAGAATCATCGATCAGCTGCCTCTTGCACATCTCCTACTGGGGATGTTCCCGCAACCAAGGTACATGCCCTTGACTGGAATTGAACCAGGGACCTTTCAGTCTGCAGGCTGATGCTCTATCCACTGAGCCAAACCGGTTTCGGCGAGTGATTTAAGATTTTTATGGAGAGGGGAGGCAGTGAGGAAGACAGAGGCATAAACATTTTGCTGCTGAATTCATTGGGGGGTGAAGTGATAGATTTACTAGGAAAGTGAATCCAAAAGGAAGTGAATGAATAGGCATAAAATGCATTCAATTATGGACACATTGAGTAATAAGATTTCCAAATGGAGATGAAACTGGACCTCGTCTTGAGATATAGAGTTGGGATTGTCATCAAACAGGTGGTAACTGATGATCCTGGAGTGGATAACATTATCTACTTACAGTGGTCACATGAGAAGAAAAAGGCCAATGTCAATGAATACCAATATTCTAGGGATGGGCAAGGAAAGAGGAGCCCACCATAAAGGCTAAAGAGGATGAAACAGAGGGCTGGAAAGTAGGACAGAGAAACCAAGACAAAGTGTTTAAGGAGGCAGAGTGGTCAACCATGTGAAAGCTCAGAGACCTGTTCTGGAAATGGTACTCCTGTCACTTATCTTTCACAGGTAATTCTAAGCTTCTTGTGCCATTGTGGAGTGTGAAATTTGTGCTCAGTAAACACTTCTTGATTGACAGCATTGAACCTGAAACCTCAGTATGTGCCCTGATTGAAATTGAACCTACAACCTTTTTGTTGTATGGGATAATGCTCCAACCATCTGACCAGGGAAAAACTGGTCAATTGTTTAATAAAAACTAGAAAATCTGAAGCTGAGTCCTCAATACAGATAAATATGACAGCAACTAATGTCTTGGTATGTCATCTCATTACATGGGAAATAAAATATGCTTTAGAAAAGTGACTTTCCTCTTTTTTCTTTATTGCCTCGTAGGGCCCATGGGTGAACCTCTTATTCCCTAAGGCAATTAAACACTTGAATAATTTACTATTTGTTAGTAAGTATAGAAAATGGTGCTTTAGCTGAAACCGGTTTGGCTTAGTGGATAGAGCGTCAGCCTGCGGACTGAAAGGTCCCAGGTTCGACTCCGGTCAAGGGCATGTACCTTGGTTGTGGGCACATCCCCAGTGGGGGTTGTACAGGAGGCAGCTGATTGATGTTTCTCTCTCATCGATGTTTCTAGCTCTCTATCCTTTTCCCTTCCTCTGTAAAAAGTCAATAAAATATATTAAAAAAAGAAAATGGGGCTTTAGTGTGCATTGAAAGGTATCAATCTTTTAGATGGCATACTGTACAGAGTAGCTGGTGACATGTACTAAGTATACCAGTTAATAATGGCATATTTTAAAGAAAACATAATTTCAAGAGAAACATCAAAAGTGCTTTATTCAAAGTAATGTCCATCAATAGCTACACATTTTCCCCATCTTTCAGGTAATTTGTGGATACTGTCCCAATATAACTTTTCTTGTTTTGAGGAAAACCATTCAGAGACCCAATTTCTCACTTCTTCATATGTTCTGAAGTGCTGCTCAGAAAGTACAAGTTTCATCGATTAGAACAAGTGGTAATTTGAAGGAGCAAGGTCTGGTGAATACAATGGGTGAGTTAATACTTCCCATGCAAGATCTTTTAATGTGTCTTTATCTGGTTTTGAAGTGTGTGATGGTGCATCATGAAGCAAAATTACTCTGCCGTGTCTTCTGAAACATTCTAATCATCTCATGATCAAAGTGTAGTTCAAATTGATTATTTGCTGTTGGTAGCAATCAGTATTAATGGTTTCACCTGGTTTTAGAATCTCATAATACACCACACCTTCCTGATCCCACCAAGCGCAGAGCATTGTCTTCGTTCAGAAGTGATTTGGCCTTGCAGTTGATGTTGATGGTTGACCTGGATCAACCCATGATTTTGTGCATTTAGAATTCTCAAAATAAAGCACTTTTCATTATCAGTCACAATTCGATGCGAAAAAGACTTTCTTTCGTTCCATTGAAGCAACATTTTACTGATGACTTTTCGGTTTTCCCTTTGTCTTTCGTTCAGTTGATGTGACACCCATTTTCCTTCCTTTAAAACTTGCCCATTGCTTACAAATGACCAGAAATTGTTTGCTGAGCAACGTTTAATCTTTCTGCAAGTTGTTTTTGAGTTTGACATGTATCTTCATCCAATAATGCTTGTAATTATTGGTCTTCAAACTTTTTCAGTTGACTTGGATGTTGTCTTTCAAATCAAAATCATCACTTTTCAAGCATTTAAACCAGCCTTCACAAGTATCTTGATAAGGAGCATGTTCACCATAAGCTTCCCAAAATATATAGTAACTTTTTCTTAAAAATAAAGTAATGAATTAAAAATTCCCACAACTGCTCTTTTTTTGGGGGCACGAAATTCGTGTAAAAATTTTTAAGTGTAAAAATATCTATGATATTAACACCGTCAGTCAATTTGACATATGAAGTTTTCAAGCTTGTTGTCAATACAACAAAATAGCATACATATCAAACTGAATATGTATAAACATGTGTGATTCTATTGAAAAAAATCCACATTATTAACTGGTACACCTAGTAATTTGCTGGAGTCGCTAATAGGAGTTCACAAATACTTGATTTTGTAGTCCAAGAGCAGCTTCTGCTTGGACTGTCATATTCAGAATCAGTTGACTTTAAAAAGTCTTGTCACAGTTCTAGAAATTGGGTATCCCACCAACAACTTAGAAAAAAAATGTTGGGAAAATACTTCTTGTAATTAAAAACAGGAATAGAAACGCTTTCACTTCCCTTAATTGGTGTGAAATTTATTTGTTTAGGCTTGTGAGTAATTGGAAATTGTCTGCCTGATTTTTTTTTTAAATTTATTTTTTTATTCCATTTGAGCTCATCATGACCTGACAAAGACACACCCAAACATCTGTGGCTTTGGCAGCCACACTCACACTATCCACTAGAGTAAATAGATACCAGATGGTTGGTCCCCTAGAGACAGTAGTTGCAGAACAGTATGGGATTCACTCAATGGACGTAACCCGTGCACTTTGGAGATGTGCTGAGAAACCCAATATTGGATAAAAGTTAGAAATGATCACTAGACTATTACAATGTATCTATTTACTTAACTCATTGTCATTCAGATACAAAAAGTTGAATAAAATCTGATTCTCCCACTTTTCTGTTTGTCAGTCACAATTGGGTAAAATCTATCTACAAAATGAGTGACGATGATTTATCAGCACAGGGGAGGTCTTCTAATTTTCTGGCTTGTATGAAAGTATAGTTTCATTAATTTCACCCTTTGCCCATAAGAACAGACTTGCCTGAGTACAACTATTATCAGTTTCTATGGAATGATCTTTTTTAAAAATATTAATATTATAATGTCATTTTGAGCATTTTTTTCATGTGTTCATTTGCCATCTCTATATCTTCTTTAAAAATGCCTATTCAAGTCCATTGCTTATTTATGAATTGGGTTTAATTTTTATTGAGTTGTAGTAGTTATCATATTATAATATTAATGTCCTATCATATATATCATTTGTAAATTTTTTCCCCATTCTGTAGGTTGCCTTTTCACTCTATTGTTAGTGTTATGTGATGCACATTAAAAATTTTATTAATTTCAATTTGTCAACTTTTTTTCTTTTGTAGCATGTACCTTGGTGTAATATCTAAGAAATAATTGCTAAATCCAATCCCAGGAAGCTTTTGCCCTTTGTTTTCTTAAGAGTTTTATAGTTTTAGCTCTTATGTTTAAATATTTTACAACTGATTTTTAAAGAGAGAGAAAGGGAGAGAGTGAAAGAGAAAGAAGACAGACAGAGAGAGAAACATTGACTTGCTGACCCATTTATTCATGTATTCATTGTTGTTTCTTGTACTAGTATGTTCCCTGACTGAAGATCAAACCTGCAACCCTGATATATTAGAACGACACTGTAACCAACTGAGCTAACACAGCCAAGGCCAGTGTGTGATCCATTTTCAGTTATTTTTATTATAGGTTGTTAGGTAAGGATCCAAATTTATTCTTTTGCATATGGATATCCAATTTTATTCATACCATTGGTAAAAGCGAATATCCTTTATCCATTGTGTAGCCTTGGCAAACTTATCAAAGATTATTATTTGACCATATATGTAAAGGTTTATTTCTAGACTTATTATTCTATTCCATTGGCCTATATGTCTATCTTTATGTCAGTACCATTGTGTTTTGATTACTATAATTTTGAAGTCAAGGAATGTGAGGCCTCCAGCTTTTTCTTTTTCAATATTGCTTTGGCTATTTGGAATCCTTTGAGATTTTTGTGTGAGTTTTAGGCTCTGTGGGGGCATCCCTGTACCATGGCTCTGCAGGGTACTCTCACACACTGACTGATAAATATAAATACATCCTATGTTCATGAATTGGAAGACTTCATATTATTTCAATGTCAGTCAAAAGAGATATACGGATTCAAAATAATCTTTTTTTTTTTTAATAAATCTTTATTGTTCATATTATTACAAATGTTCCTCATTTCCCCCCCTCCAGTGCTCCCCTCCACCAAGTTTCCATTCAACTCTCTGCCCTTTCCCCATCCCCCATTGTCCTCATCCATATGTGCAGTTTATATTCAGTCTCTTCCTGCCCCACCCCACTCCCCATTTCCCCGAGAATCATCAGTCCACTCCCCTTCCATACCTCTGATTCTATTATATTCACCAGTTAATATTGTTCATCAGGATTTTTACTTCCCTTGGTTTTTAGACTCACTTGTTGATAGTTACGTGTTTGTTCATAATTTTTATCTTTATTTTCTTCCTCTTCCTAGAGAACCCCTTTTAGCAATTCATATAGTTCTGGCTTGGCAGTGATGAACTCCTTTAGCTTAAATTTATTTGTGAAGCTCTTTATCTGGCCTTCGATTCTGAGTGATAGCTTTGCTGGGTAGAGTATTTTTGGCTGTAGGTTCTTGTTATTCATCACCTTGAATATTTCTTGCCATTCCCGTCTGGCCTGCATGGTTTCTGTTGAGAAATCAGCTGACAGTCTTATGGGTGCCCCTTTATAGGTAACTACCTGCTTTTGTCTTGCTGCTTGTAATATTCTCTCTTTGTCTTTAGCTCTTGGAATTTTAATTATGATGTGTCTTGGTGTGGTCCTTTTTGGATTCCTTTTGTTTGGGGTTCTGTGTGCTTCCTGTACGTGTAAGTCTATTTCTTTCACCAGGTGGGGGAAGTTTTCTGTCACTATTTCTTTTAATATGTTTTCGGTATCTTGCTCTCTGTCATCTTCTGGGATGCCCATAATTCTGATGTTGGTTCTCTTGAAGTTGTCCCAGAGGTTTCTCACACCATCTTCAACTTTCTGGATTCTCTTGTCTACTTGCTTCTGTGGAGGAGTGTCCTCTGGCTCTTTGTGTTCCAAATCTTGGACTTGATTCTTGCAATCTTCCAATCTGTTTTTAGGACTCTGCATAATATTTTTTATTTCAGAGAATGTATTCTTCATTTCTTGTTGATCCTTTATCATTTCTTGTTGAACCTTTATTATTTCTTGTTGATCCCTTTTCATATCCTCATAGGTCTCATTTATTTTATCGGCCTTTTCTAAGAGATTGTTGAACATCCTTATAAGCGTGGTTTTGAACTCTATATCCAGTCGCTTTTTGTCCTCCATTTCTTTCATTTGTGATCTGTTTCCTCGTTTCGACATTTTCGCTGCTTCCCTGGGTTGGTAGGTGGATCTGCTGTGTCTATGCCAGGAGACAACCTTATTCCACTAGACTCGAGGAACCTGCAAAAGCCTCTCTGAGTTCAGCTTGGATGGGGCGGAATCTCAGGGTGGAGCCTACAGCCTTGGCTTCCGGTTAGCCCCGCCCTCTGAGGTTCCTGAGTCTCAGTGTTCCTCAGGGTCCTTTGGTACTCGCTGCAAGCACCTCTGAGAGAAAGGCGCCCTAGAGCTTCGCCCGCTACCAGACAGTGTAGTCTCTCCCCCAACAAGCCCACAACTGGGGTTCAGAGCAGTTGGAAGTGGGGTTAAGCACAGTCCGGAGCTTATGTCTCCTTCCCGCTAGGGCAATCTCATGGCCCAAACAACAGTCTGTCCTCTGTGTGCGCGCAATGTGCGCGACTCAGGGGCTCTGCTTTTTGCCGCTCTCCCTGAGCTTCTGCCTTACAGCCCAGATTCCCCCTGTATGAGGCTGGGGCCCGAGGGTCTTGCCCAGGACTGGGGTTCAGTGCAGTCAGAACTGGGGCTCAGCACAGTCCTGAGCTTTTGAGTCCTTCCCCCTGGGGCAATCCAGCAGCTCAGGGAACAGTCCCTCCTCTGCGCGCAATGTGCGCGACTCCGGAGCTCTGCCTTTCTCGCTGCTCGGCTGAGCTTCCGCCTTACAGCCCAGTTTCCCTCTGTATGAGCCTGGACCCCAGGGTCTCGCCCAGAACTGGGGTTCAGTGCAGTGGAGTTGGGGTTCAGCACAGTCCGGAGCTTTTATCTCCTTCCCGCTAGGGAACGCCAGCCAGGCACTCAGCCGCCCCTCCTCTCCGGCTCCTTCCTCTCCCCGCACGCACCGTGCCTCCGTACCTTAGGCTTTTACAGCTCCTCTGGTTTTCCTTCTGGTTTTCTCTTTCCTTCTGGTTGTAGAATTTCCAGTCAGTCAACTTTCCTGTAGTTCTGGATAGTGTCCACTTTATATTTTAGTTGTATTTTTTGAAATTGTTGAGTGCGGCTGCAGCTAGGCGTTTACCTCTGCAGCCATCTTGTTGCAATCCCCTCAAAATAATCTTAATAAAAATCTCAAGTGAGATAATGACTGAGAGAAGATATTTGGATTTGGAACTCTAGAATGATGGAGATGGAAGCAATATTGTATTTAGCAATGGAGAGAGTCCACCTGGACAGAGAAGCATTTTATAATAATCACTATGGGTTTTTAAAAAGTGAAACTTGAATGATAGTTCACCAAAAAGTGTTTAGCAAAAGGTTGAGACATTAAGGCTTGATGACATCATATTTGTGTAAGTGAACAGAAAATTGCTCACCAAAACAATTCCAGAAAAATGTGACAGTTCTGGCTAAATGATGCTGTTTCAAGTGATCCTTTTTGTGGCCAAGAAGTTGAAGGCCAGAGTTCCCTTTTTAAGTATATAAATTCTACTTAACCTTTATTTTCTGAACTTCCTTTTGCATCCCACTCTATATTTTAGGTACATTACAAATTTCTACTTGGGCAATATTATATTTTCATGCTTATCTTAATCCAAAGTTATTAACTCATTTTTACATACCTTATCAGTCAGAATTAAAATAAATAATCAAAGCCCTACCCCACTTGGCTCAGTGGGTAGAGCATGGGCCTGCAGACTGAAGTGTTGCAGGTTTGATTCCGGTCAAGGACAAATGCCTTGGTTGTGGGCTCGATCCCCAGTAGGGGTATGCAGGAGGCAGCTGATCAATAATTCTCTCTCATCATTGATGTGTCTATCTCTCTCCCTCCCTCTCTGAAGAAAAAAGTTTTAAAAACCCAAAAGGATCTTAAAAACAAAAAGAAACAAGCAAAGTAGTGGTACTAAGGAGGTCAAGATGTTAGCTCTGACTACAGTAGTAGCCTGTTCTGATCCAAGGCCAGAGAATGCACTTACTTAAAACCCTAGCCAGTTGCACCCTCAATGTATGTTTCTGGCCATTAAAGAACATAGGATAGAAGGGGTGAAAGGTGATGGGCAAGCCTTATTCTTGCTTGGAGAAATAATTCAAATGATGTATACTTTTTGACTCAAAGAGATTTAATATATATTTTTTTCACTCACTCACACACTCACTCACTCTTCCCAAAAGGGTTTATTGAACACCCATATTCTGTGAGGCACTGTGGATATAAACACAGTTTCAGTCTCTCAGAGGCTGGTAGTTCAATACAGACAAATAAATAGCATTATGGTGACCTACAATATAACAGCAAGGCAAGTGAAAGGAAGTAGTGTGCAACATTGCTATTATAAGCTGACAACAAACTTGAGTTGCTTGAGAAGCATGCTGGCCTCTTAGTCCATTTTAGATGAGCTGATCATCTGTCATCTCTCTTGTTGATACTCACCGTATTTACTTCTTTATTAGGGATGTGGTTTTATGCAGGGTTTACATTGCAGCATGGTTTGATACACATCAGAGAAAAGACTTACACAGTAATCACTCACTGTCTAGTAAGTAATCACTCACTGTCTAGTGAGTCTAGAAGATCCTGGTAATTACAATTCATGGAAGGGGTGCAACTGAGCCTCCAGTTTGGACAAAACTAATGTGAGTCATGCTGTAGAGGGCCCCCTGGGAAGGCACATGGGCATTTCTTTAATTATCGTCAGCTGAACTCAGGGTGATAGGCAGAGCCACGCCCTGGGAACATGATTCCCCAAGAAGGTTGGACATATTATCAGTACTGATTTCTTACCTTTGCCCAGGTATCAGGAGTGGCCTTAGATATGTAAATCCAGCCAAGCACCAGGAATGCTAGGGCCTACTCAAGAATGCAAATAAGCTCCTCTGATCCTAAGTTTTGGTGATACTTCCTGGTGTTTGGGGGTATAAAATAAATGCACTGCATGGGCTCAGGGTCCTGTCCCTCCATCAGGATGGCAGCATCCCATCCGGCTCCCAGTTTGCTTCTGTCTTTCTATCTGGTCTCTTTCTTTCTTTCATTTCTTAATGCCCAGCTCCTCCACTCAGGAGAAACAAACCTGTTCCTTTTCCGTGATGGGCGTGGAAAAGAGAGGACATCCCCCCTCCCACACACACATCATGCTGTTTATATTATAGGTTTTAGGCAACATGATGAGCACAAACACTGGTCTGATTCTTTTCCTTGATGTCACCTTAAAGCCATCAACAGTCAGAATCTCACAGGAGAGAGGTTGGAGTATTACAGCCATAGAATTTGTCGTCCTTAGCCATACAGTAAAAGATGCTGATGTCAGTGAAAAACCACAAAGATGAATGTGAAGCCAAAAATTTAATATAGACTGGCCCTAATATTAGCTAATTCTGATTAGTGAGGGTAGAATGGCATAAACATAGTACTTAGAAACTCAAGCTTTAGGAGCTGAATCTGCCCTGGGTGCTGCTCTGTGATGGTCTAATGTTAGTAAAGCCATCCATCCATTTATCCATCCAGTTCAACGAGAATCAATTTTGAACCAGGCCTTAGGTAGGTTTTGGGTGTAAAGCGATAAAAATATCCCCTCTATAGGCCTACAGCCTAATTGAAAAGATGTATAAGTAAACAATTGATTCTACTGTGGGATGGTACGTGGTATAATATGGATAAATTTGGTGAGGTTTGGAAGCAAATGAAAGAGGCACTAAACTAAGAAAAAAAGATCAGGAGATGGTTCCTTTAGGACAGTGGTCAGCAAACTGGCTTGCGAGCCACATGCGGCTCTTTGGCCCTTTGAGTGTGGCTCTTCCACAAAATACCATGTGCGGCACGCACGTACAGTACAATTAAAACTTTGTGGCCCATGCGCAGAAGTCGGTTTTTGGCTCTCAAAAGAAATTTTCAATTGTTGTACTGTTGATATTTGGCTTTGCTGACTAATGAGTTTGCCGACCACTGCTCTAGGACTTAGTTTCTGGTTGGATTTTAGAGGATAATAAGAGTTGGTCAGCATAAGATTAAAAATAACTAAAGAGAGCTTTTTGTTTAATACTGGACTTTCTGATATTAGTACTTATAGAAGGGTATTTCTGCCATAAGCTAGGCCCCTCATTACTCTATTTTGGGGTAAGAACTTCCTCTGAGTTGGAAACCAGGAAAAGAAGGATGCTGAACACACTTCTCAAACAACACACTGTGACTTGCCATGGCTAGACCCTATCAACAACAGGACCACCAGCATTGAGCCTTCTCACATAACCCTTAGTCAGTCTGTCCCTTCGCTGGAAAGACTTGTAGTGTATCAGAAGGATACTAGTTAGAGCTTAGACATCTATTCTGATCAAATCTCATCTCACATTTGAATAACTACTATGTCCAGTTTTAAGCTTAAGTGTGAAGATATAGGCTACAATCCCTAGTAACTTTTCTAGTAGAAAGGACCTACCTGAACACTTTCTGTGATATTTTTTTATAGTTTAGCATCAAAGTGAAGAAGAAACATCCATGTGAAAGCACTTTATTACATACTACTCTTTATATTCCTCAATATTTGAAAAAAATTCCAACAATAAGCTTGTCTATTTTTTTTTATGGATACCATGCATTCATTAAACACTATTTTGTGGATTTAAAGACAATGCCAGGGCCGAAACCGGTTTGGCTTAGTGGTGGAGTGTCAGTCTGCGGACTGAAAGGTCCCGGGTTCGATTCCGGTCAAGGGCATGTGCATTGGTTGCGGGCACATCCCCACTGGGAGGTGTGCAGGAGGCAGCTGGTCGATGTTTCTCTCTCATCGATGTTTCTAGCTCTCTATCTCTCTCCCTTCCTCTCTGTAAAATATCAATAAAATATATTTAAAAAAAATAAAGACAATGCCAGGAATAGTATTGTAAGTATAAAAAAGCAAATTTTATAATGGTATGAAAAGTATGATTCTAAATTGGGATATAGAAAAAAATGTATTGATCTTTTTACCCTTCAAATACCTTACCCCTGAATTACTAATACAGGGATTACCATAGAGATGCTTGCAGCAGCTAAAAATATACAAGTTGATGTTATGTTCCATGATTAAAGTTCTAAGTCCAAAACTCTCAGGTGCAGATTTTACAAAGAAGGCATTCCACCAAATATTACTGCACCTCCCTTTTTCTATAGATACTAGAGCCCTGGTGCACAAAATTCATGCACGGGGTGGGGGAGTGTCCCTCAGCCCAGCCTGCACCCTCTCTAATCTGGGACCCCTCAAAGGATGTTAAACTGCCTATTGGACATTCCTCTCACATCCAGGACTGCTGGCTCCCAACTGCTCGCCTGTCTGCCTTCCTGATTGTCCCTAACACTTTTGCCTGCCAGCCTGATCACCCCCTAACCACTCCCCTGCCAACCTGATTGATGTCTAACTGCTCCCCTGCCAGCCAGGCCACCCCTAATTGCCCTCCCCTACAGGGTTGATTGCCTCCAACTGCCCTCCCTTGCAGGCCTGGTGCCTCCCAACTGCCCTCCCCTGCTGGCCATCTTTGGTGGCTATCTTGTGTCCACATAGGGGCAGGATCTTTGACCACATGGGGGCAGCCATCTTGTGAGTTGGAGTGATGGTCAATCTGCATATTACTCTTTTATTAGATAGGATAGAGGCCTGGTGCATGGGTTGGGGCCAGCTGGTTTGCCCTGAAGAATGTCCTGGATCAGGGTGAGGGTTTCCTTGGGGTGTTGGGCAGCATGGGCGAGGGGCCTGTGATGGTTTTCAGGCCAGCCACGACCCCTGGTATCTGTAATTTATTTACCTTCTACAATTGAAACTTTGTAGCCTGGAGCAGAGCCAAGCCTCCTGGAGTTCTCCAGTGTGTCAGAGGTCATGACTCCTCTTCATATCCCACTCTTCCCTCCCATTTCTGCATAGAGGGGCACATATGACATTGATTTTCACATGAGCATACACCATGTCATAGAAGAATCAACAGGAAGGGCTTGGCCACCTACCCCCAAAGGACTTGTGAAAGATGAAAGTGGATAGCGGGACCCTGGAAATAATCCATTGGGGGGGGGAGGGGTAGAGGGAGGCACAGAAATTTCTCTAAGGACTCTCTGATCTCAGCAGGCAACAAAGGCCCTGTTGGCATCCTGAGTGGACAGAAGAACCACATAAAGATGTTCACACACTAATTTCTAGAACCTGTAAATATGTTACCTTATAGGCCAAAGGGACTTTGTGGAAGTCATTAAGGTGCACACCCTAAAATAGGGAGATTATCTTGGGTTATCCAAGGGGCCCAATATAGTCCCAAAGGTCCTCAAAGCATAGAACTTTCAAGTTTAGAGTGGGAGATATGCCACAAAAGGGAAAGTCAGAGAGATTTGAAACCCGAGGAGGGTTTGACCCACCAATGCTAAAGATGGAGGGAAAATGAATTCTGCCAACTACTAGAATGAGTCTAGAAGCAGATTCTCCCCAAGAGCCTTCAGATAAGAGGCAAGGCTGACTGACATACTGATGGTGGCCATGTGCAGCCTTCCTTGTTTGTTTTTATGTTTGTTACTGTTGCTTTGTTGTCAAATTAAAAAAAAAATCACCAGCAAGACTGATGTCAAGTAGCTTTACCTCCTAAGTGTTCTAGGAGTAGTTTTATGATTTCAGGTCTTTAATCCATTTTCAGTTAATTTTTGTGGTTAGTGTAAAATAGGGGCCCAGTTTCATTTGTTTTGCGTGAGACTGTTCAGTTTCTCAAAACCATTTACTAAAGACAGTGTCCTTTCCCCACTATATATTTTTGGTTCCTTTATATTAATTAGTTGTGTATTTGTGAGTTTATTTCTGGGCTCTCTATTCTGTTCCATTGATTTGTGTCTGCTTTTATGCTAAAACCATACACTTTTTATTACTATAGCTTAAATTCAGAAAGTGTGATCCTTCTAGCTTGTTCTTTCTTAAGATTGTTTTGACTATTTGGGGTCTTTGTGGTTCTATACAAATTCTGGATTTTCTTTTATTTCTGAGAAAAATTCCACTAGACTTTTAATAGAGATGATTAAATCCATAGATTGATTTGAGTGATAGAAACATTTTAACAATATTAGTTCTGAAATAGAGGCCATCTGAAAATAGAGACCTTCTTTGACTCTATTACAGTTTTTGGTTTAAAGTCAATTTTGTTTGATATAAGTGGAGCTACCCCTGCTTTATTTTGGCTTCCATTTGCATGAAACACCTTTTTCCATCCCTTCACTTTTGTTCTGTGCGTGTCCCTAAGAGCTGAATGAGTCTCTTGTAGGCAATATATAGATGAGTATTATTTTTAATTCAATCAGTCAATTTATTATTTTGATTGGAGAATTTAGTTCATTTACATTTAAAGTAATTGGTTTTACGTATGAACTTATTATTGCCATTTTGTTAAATTTTTTTCTGGTTGTTTTGTACTTCCTTTATTCCTCTCCTACCAGGTTCAGTGTGAGGTTTTCTTTCTCATGTACTCAATGTGTACAAGTTGCCAAATTTCCTTCAGAGGGAATTACCTCGTGTAGCTAAATATTCAATGTGCTTATGGGAGGAGGTGAGTTCAGGAGCCTCTGCTGTCACCATCTTAGACCAGAACTAGATTGCAGTACTTTCTAAGAAAATATTTAATTATTTAGAGAAATAGTAGTGGTTCATTAAGAGTCCTAAGTAGTTTCTCTTTGTGTCCTATGGGACTAATAGGACTACTCTGTAATGTCGTTGTGAAGATTACATAAACCTCAGAAAGCATGTGAAAGTTTTAACTTATATTAAACACAGTGCCTGGAAAAAAGCAGGCTTTTAATACTTATTTCTTTCCTAGTTTATATGCTATAATTTCTATCTCCTTTTTTATGGTTTACGTTTGAGATCAGCAGTCAGCAGTGTTGCAATTAGTGACATGATCTAGAAATTCACCTGATGAAGGCCAGGAAAGAATGTAAGAGGCTGTGTACGTGTGAAGAGGAAGATACCTTTACTTTCAGCCAAAGATATTTCCTGGAGGCTTGTTGGGTGATGAAAAATTAGAAATACTTAGGCCTTATCTTAGCATAATAATAATTGCTAATTCCATGGGACTGTGTTTGCATTTAGCAAATGGAAACTGCTTGCTCTCTTCATTGGCTCCATTGCATCTAGCAGCATTCCACTCTGCAATCTGTGACTCAGTGTTTTTTTCCACATGCCAGCAGAGTTGCCCTTTCTATTGGAACATCCTACCTACAGTATTCACAGCTAAGTCATCAAACTGGATAGACAAGTACCTTAGCCTGAGCAACTCTAGGTACTCTGCCAATTCTCACTTGAGTTGAATTAACTGGTAACTCCGGGGAAGTTACATAAAATCATATAAGAAAGATGAGTGAAACTTATCTGGAAATTGAAACATATTTTCAATACAAGTTTGGAAGAATGGAATGTAAAAGAATCGGCAATTCCAAGGGAATGGATTCCTTAAGATCAGAGACCCTGTCTACTCCTCCTGATTCCACCAAAGTGCTTGAAACCACACACACACATGCATGTGCACACACACATTAAATAACAAATATACTACATACAGCATATATAATATATATTTTTATGTCATGCTGTTCAGCAAATTATGTATGAATATATAGCACATACATATTGTATGGTGATAATTTACTGAATAGTCATTCATTAACTTAGGCAGGAGTGGGAACCTTTTATCTGCCAAGGGCCACTTTGATATTTATAACATCATTCTCGGGCCATAAAATTATTAACTTAAAAATTAGCCTGCCATATTTGATCAAACATTTAATTAACTCATCCCTAATGCCTTGGCAGGGCCAGACTAAATTATTTCACAAGCCTTATACAGGCTTGGCTTAGGGCAGTGGTTGGCAAACTGCGGCTCGCAAGCCACATGGGGCTCACGTGAGCCGAAGTTTGCCGTTCTGTTGACTAATGAGTTTGCAGACCACTGACTTACTCTAGAATCCAATAATTACAGGCTGTTGTTGTTCCTTGTGATTAAGACCCTATCCAGTGGTCGGCAAACTCATTGGTCAACAGAGCGGCAAACGGCTGCTTGTGAGCCGCATGTGGCTTGCAAGCCGCAGTTTGCAGACCACTGGCTTAAGGGAAAGGGATGTTATGAGGTATTTATAAGGGGCTTACCTCTCTTTAGACCTAGATATCTCAGCCTAGACATTGCCTCCTTTATAAAACTTTCCCTTTCTCTGAGGGAGGGCAGATATTTGGTTCTCATCCTATTACCACACTTTGCCCTGCATTGCCTTATATATTTGTCCCTTTCCCAAGCTACCTGTAATAACCAAACAAAACCAAACAAAAAAGCAATACCAAATTTGAAGATAGGGACTGATATTTCTCTTATCAGTGTTCAAGTTACCACCATTGCATTTTGTACACAGAAGGTATTTAATAATGTTTACTAAACAAACAGAAGAAATAACATGTCTTTTTGCTGTGTTTTAGAACCACTGAGTACAGAAAAGCCAAAACCTTTCTTTACTCAATTAGATTCTCAGTGCCAAAACAAAAAATCTAGCCATGACCAGACTATCTAAATTAAATGGTGTAAAGTCAGTGCTAAAACTGGAAAACTGGAAGAGAAAGCATCTCATTGACTCCTAAAAGAACACTTGTCACGGTTGGGTGCTGAATGCAGTGAATGTGCTGACTGTTCTATACTGGCCTAGAAGCCTGTCCAATAAGGACACCAACTAGAAGAGTTAAGGCGAAAGACCTCCCCACCAGACCTCTCAGGACTGCTCGAGGAAATCCAGGAGATTTGGGGATGCTTAGTCTCAGAAATCTTAAACTCTCATTTCAATTAGGTTGAAATATACAGGTGAAATGCATAGTTCTCTGATGACTTATGGAATACTGGGCAAGGTATGACCTAATAGCAATGCCCATTCATTAGGGCTTCTAGGGTGATGCTTGAGGTTTTAAACATATTGTGTTTTTTTTTTATTATTGATTTCAGAGAAGAAGGGAGAGGGAGACAGAGAAAGAAACATCAATGATGAGAGAGAGAATCATTGATCAGCTGCCTCCTGTATGCCTCCCACAGGGGATCCAGCCTGAAACCTGAGCATGTGCCCTTGACTGGAATCGAACCCAGGACCATTCAGTCCGCAGGCAAACCAGCGAGGGTGATGCTTGAGGTTTTTAAATAGGAAGTGTTACCACATTGCACAATGCAAAATCTATTTTCAGTTCAAATTCCAAGCAGGAAGCAATTCTTCCCCTTTAATGGTATTCTTCCCATTAAATGGCCAGAATACTGACACATGATGATTTGGCTAGAAAGGAACCCCCCAGCCCCCAAACAACAACAACAAACCACTCACATAGGGGAACCTATCACCCACACAATCTTTCCCAAAGATTAATGGTAAGGCAGGTAGATATCACAGGAAGGCCTCCATGGAAAGTGGCCTCTTGACTTGTTACCCAAAGGCTGTACTTAAGCCAGAAAGACAGACTAACAACAAAGAATCAAATAAGGGCTCAAAAAAAAAAAATAAACAAGCAAAAACACAACAAAGAATCAAATAAGGGATCCAAAAAAGTAGTCAGGCAAAAACAGACAGCATGCAACAAGGCAATTTGGGGCATAGACGAGGGTCCCCATGTGATAGAAGAAAAACATAGTTTGGAATCAAACTATTTCCTAGACTCCCCTGGATAGGGTTGTTATTAATTCCTTGTAGAAAGTGATCTGAAAATTGGTAGGAGATATCTCAATTTATCTGATAGAGTTTATCATACACATATGTAAATATGTATATATACAGGGTGTCCTAAAAATGTATAGACACTTTAACAGCTGATAGCTTAATTTTGAAAATGAAATGTATTTTAATAAATGCTGCCTTTTTATATATATCTTTTATTGATATTTTACAGAGAGGAAGGGAGAGAGATAGAGAGCTAGAAACATCGATGAGAGAGAAACATCGACCAGCTGCCTCTTGCACACCCCCTACTGGGGATGTGCCCACAACCAAGGTACATGCCCCTGACCGGAATTGAACCCGGGACCTTTCAGTCCGCAGACCGACACTCTATCCACTGAGCCAAACCGGTTTCGGCTAAACACTGCCTTTATAATGATTCAAAGTGTGTGTATACATTTTTTGGGATACCTATATACATATATAGATGTATGTATACATATATATCTATTTATGCATAATGAGCTGTATACAATATTCTTTATAGAGTGGACGTTTATAAATCTTAACAGTTAGGTTGTTGCCTTCATAATATTCCAAGATTAAAATCTTATTTATGTATTATGTCTACCTATTTTCTATTATACATCTATTCATCTATCTATCTATCTATCTATCTATCATCTTCCTACGTATCTTTAAAAAAGACAAATACAGCTGAAACCGGTTTGGCTTAGTAGACAGAGTATCATGTCAGCCTGCAGACTCAGGGATCCCAGATTTGATTCCAGTCAAGGGCATTTACCTTGGTTGCGGGCACCTCTTCGGTAGGGGGTGTGCAGAAGGCAGCTGATCGAGGTTTCTCTCTCATTGATGTTTCTAACTCTCTATCCCTCTCCCTTCCTCTTCCTCTCTGTAAAAAAATCAATAAAATCTATTTTTAAAAAAGACAAATATATTTGTCACAAAATGAGTACATTTTCTTGTTAGTTTTTTTGAAGTCCCTCATTTTTCAGTTCCTGAATGAAAACTACTAGACTATTCAAAAGTTTGGCATTTTGTCATTGTGCCTACTGAGTTTTTTTCCTTTCCCCCTTCCCCTTTCTCCTTTCCCCTTTCCCCTTTCTTTTTCCCTTTCCCCTTTTCTTTTCTTTTTTCTTTTCTTTCCTTTTCTCTTCTTTGCTTTTCTACTACTGGGTTCTTTTTATTTTTATTTTTTAACATTTCTAACATTTACAGATATTTACACCTCTGAATACTTGTTCAAGATTTCCCACTCCCTCAAGAAATAACTCTGTCCTTTCTCATCTCAAACGATTCATTTCCAACTTTCTTCTTAACTATTTTAGCTTATCTAAATCTTTGAGGCCTGCCTTCCAGTAAATGTTCAACATAGATTTTCTATTTGGATTTAATTTAAAATAATCTCATTCCAAGTATGTGAACCAGAAGCATTAATACAGAAGCTTGGGTTTGGTGTTCATCTACATCTGTCACAACCTGAGATGGCACATCTGAGATGTCAATTCTGCTAGCTTACACTAAGGTGATACCAGGGTGATTCATTAATCCCGAATAAGTCTTCTCTTCTGTCACTTGTCCTAACCTGAAGTTTCTTCATTTCTGAACCCCATTTCATGAAAAGAAGCCCTGGAATGTATCCTGGAAATAAGCTTGTCATCTTTCTTAAGACTTTCATAAGGTTAAAATAACCAGGATATACCAGAGCCTTACCTTGGTAAAGGGCAGAAGGAGGAGCTGCATTTTATTTGGGACAGTTCCTCATTTGAATAAATGTTTACTGAACTGACTAAGAGGAGGGAGTTCCATCTAAAATTGCACTCTTTCCTCCATTCTACTCTGAAAAGAAAAGGAAAGCAGATCAGAGTAGAAGGGAGAAAAGAGTGCAATTTTTCCGTTTTTAGAGTTTTGCATCTACATTTCAGACATGATACAAGTACAGAAGTTGCATGTACAACATCAACTTCACTCTCCGAGTCAGGTTACTTATTACTCATTTTGCAGCACTGCATCTAGTACAGAGCCACAAAAACATGGTTGTATTGAATCACTATTTCTGTGTCACTCTGTGGGGCTTTTATTCAGAGATAGTTTGGTGACCAAGGTAAAACAGGGCCCAGTTAAAATTTGGCAGCTCAATGAGAAATATTGCTGTACTAGTACACAGTGGTTCTAAGGGAAGGTGGCTGGGTTATAAAACAGTATTATTTCCACTGCACATTATCAGTGGTGCGACACACTACTTGCTTGCTTATCCTTAGCTTCATCCTTCATAAATAAGGCTGTTAAATCTGGAGGCTTTGTTCTAATTTACAAAATCTGTTATATTAACAGAATTGTTTTCCAAATGGTTTCATCTTACCTCCTTTTATATATTTGTTAAAAATACATTTTTATTGATTTCAAAGGGAAGGTAGAGGGAGAAAGAGATAGAAACATCAATGATGAGAAAGAATCATCAATCAATTGCCTCCTGCATGCTCCTTACTTGGGGATCAAGCCTGCAATACGGGCATGTGGCCTGACTGGGAATCGAACTGTGACCTCCTGGTTCATGTGTTGATGCTCAATCTCAGCCACACTGTCTGGGCTTACCTCCTTTTATTTAAATGAACTTCAGCTAAATTTACCTGGGGGTAAATATAAAAAGAAATGATTATTTTCTGGGTTTTTATAATTGACTAGAGGCCCAATGCATAAAATTTGTGTATGGGGGGGGTCCCTCAATTCGGCCTGCACCCTCTCTAATCTGGGACCCCTTAGGGGATGTCTAACTGCTGATTTATTTATGTATCATGTCTGCCTATTTAGGGATGGGGCCTAAACCAGCAGTCGAACATTCCTCTCTGAATCTGGGACCACTGGCTTCTAACCACTTGCCTGCCTTCCTGATTACCTCTACCTACCTCTGCTTGCCTGCCTGCCTGCCCCCTAACTGGTCCCTTGCTGGCCTGGTCGCCTCCTAACTGGAAGGAAGTAGGATGTCCAGTCAACTGGGCTAATTAGCATATTACTCTTTAAAAAAAAGATTATTAGTATAGATTCAGTCTTTGCAACATTTCTAAGATGGTGAAGAAGAGATAAATACTCCCAGAACACCTCTTCTGAGCTAAAAAGCCTTGCGGAGTGGTGGAAATGTTCTCCATATTATAATGAAGGAAACTAAGTAGTCAAGTATGACACCAAAGGCCACTGAGTGGGTAAGGGCATGGGTACAAGGAGGGCAGCTTAAGGTTCCCTCTTAGGTCTGAGTCAAAGTCCATGTTCTTTCTATCACATGGTGCTAGAATTCTGTGAAAAAATAGGCATCCCAATTAACAAATGGTAAGACTGAGGTACAGAGAGCCAGGGGACTTTCTCAGTTTTGTAGTATATCAGTATTTTAGGCACCAGGAATAAAATTAAAGCTGTTTTTTGTTTGTTTGTTTGTTTGTTTTTGGAATAGAGTGCAAGATCAGACTGGGGGACAGGGTGTGAGATAGTACCATTTTGTATGATAACTTTATTACTGTTTGATGCCCACAGTGAATTATCAGTGTTTCAAATAGTGAGGTTTTAGAGAATTGAGCTTGTTATATGTATTTCATATCAAATTCCAGTATTACCCTCGGTGCTTGCTAGAGACGACCTCAGAAGGAACATATTTTATATACTGCGTTTTCCCGAAAATAAGACATCCTCCGAAAATAAGACCTACCTACAGGTTTCCTTCTGAGTGAAATATAAGGCATCCCCCTGAAAATAAGGACCCCAGGCTCTGTCTCAGAATGAAAATTAATTTACCTTAAACTGGTTGCTTGGGCCGCCCCGACTGGCGTCTAGCAACCAGTGACGTTACGCGGAGTCCTGACGTCACTGCTGTGTGAATGGAGAGAAATCAGCGTGGAAACTTTGTGAAACCTAAACTGCAAGGAGTTGTGACTTGGGTGAAGAATTCATGGGAGAAAATCACTGACAGTTGCATTGCAAATGCACTGCGAGCAGGCTACCTTGACAAGAAGTACTCATTTAAAGACAGTGCTATTGCTAAACATGAGAGATTTGGTCCACTGATTCTGAAAGAAATGGAGTCACAAGAAATTCACCAGGAAATTCAGGAATTGGATTGTTATGATGATGTTCCAGAAGATGATGACATGATTGTCATTGAATAAATGAGTAAATTCTTGACACTGTAGGATTCACTTTGTCTGGTTTGTGTTGACAACTACCGTACTACCGTACCGTACACAGGTAATAAATTTCCTTTATTTTCATTTAACAATAAATGTGTACCATATTCTTCTTCATGGAAAAATAAGACATCCCCTGAAAATAAGACCTAGTGCATCTTTGGGAGCAAAAATTAATATAAAACACTGTCTTATTTGGGGGGAAACAGGGTACTAGAAATTAATGGAACTCTATTTTACCAAACCATGCATCCTAGGCTTCCTAGCTTCTCACCCCTTTGCCTCACAATATTATAATATTTGAGGTATGAAAGGGCCTTATCTTGGAATTTATTTCTTCTTACAAAAAATAAATTTATTTGGAAATAATTTTTAATTATGCACAGCACTGTATTTCCTCTTGGTTTGGGAGAGAATTTTTTCCTTTCAAACTTCCCTCATGCTGGTTTGTTTTGTTTTTTTAATCCCCTTTATTTGTGTTGGCTTTTATGAAGACTTCCGTTCTGCTGAGTGAATGCATTTGGCTTGGTACCAAACGAGAGTCAGCACTTAGCCTAGAAGTATCGTTTTTCCAACAAGACAGAAAAGGGAAACCCCGCCTCTTACACCCACTACTAATTACCATAGGACAAAATCAAGTCGTTGCATCACTGGCTCATCATTCATGAATTTCTGCTTCCACAGCTCTCACTTCTGCAGAGAATGAGTTTGGGACACGTGGAGAATATGCCTTTACACCATGCAAGCCCTCCAGGAGCACAGAAGCCACGCTGGAAGCCATGGGTCTTCTTAGCACTGGTTATTGTGCTACTAGTCTGTTTCTTCAGCTCAGTAGCCTTCATTCTTTTCCCACTCAAGGTAAGGAGATAACAGTACCTGAGATTGCTATTGGTTATAATCCTTTTGTCTTTTGTAAATCTGGTATTATCATTGCCACTCAGTATTGTTAGAGCTAATTGAAAGAGACATGTAAGTGAAGATAATCTAATTTGTCATGGCATATGGCTTTAGAGACTTATCTAAGTGTCATTAAATGAAGATATTAGAAAATGCTAAATGTTGGTGGCAGAACTGAGTTAGATGGAGAAAACTGCTTAATTAAATCAGCCATTTGACAGATATCTGTGGAGTACTTTTTCCCCTTTTGGAACTTTCCTAAATAAATCCTCTTGGTGGAATGAAAAGGTGTAAAATATGATACTTGCTCTCAAGGAATGGGATGCAAACTGTAGTCTAATGGAGGGATAGGACATAAAAAGATGGTGGAAGATGGAATAGGCTAAGTTACAGGTTGTTAGTGTATCTTTGAAGAGGGAAATGGCATTGAACTAGGAGTAACAAGGTCTGGATTCTGGTTCTAGGTCTCCCAATAACTAGCTGTATGAATTCTGTTTCATCTGAAAAATGGTGGTTGGAGAATGGATTTACTTATAAAGTCTCATTCTAGCTATAAGATACAGTGATTTATAATTTATCTAAGGGTGGTATAGAATATAAATGCTTTAGAAGTTCAAGGGGGGCAATGGCTTTGGGCTAGGGTGATCAAGGAAGGCTTCATGGAGGAAGGTTGAAACACATTCCTAACTGGGAAGCCCCTGATGCTTATCAGGAATTTCCCATTGAGCTCCAGCCCAACTTGTGGGTCTAGTGAAGAGAATGGGGGTTCCTTAGGTTTTTATAGGAAGTTTTTCTGACTGTTCACTGCATAACACTGAGCAAAAAAGAAATTTAAAAATGCTTGATGTCATTTAGGATTTAGCCCATTTTAAGGTATGGTTGAAGATTTTGAGCCTTAGGGAGAATAAGGTGATACATACCCATTTAAGAAAGGACTGTGATGTGAAATCAGGAACTACTGAAACATTTTTCTTAGGGAATTGGCCAGCAAATACTTCAAAGATACATTTCTCCATCTTAAGATATTTGAAAGCAATTGAGAAAAAATGTAGGAGCAAGCAGTACACTGTAGTTGATGTTGGGGTTAAGTATAGCTTTTCCCCAATTTTTACACTATAGCCCATCAGTTAGTATTGCACAGGGATAGACAAGTATATAGAGGCATTCATAACCATATCTTCACTCTCTCAGGGGAGGTATCAAACAGTAGTCTGAATTTTCTAGAGCAGTGAAGCTTTGAGAAGAAGTAAGAGAATTGTCAGTTCTGAGTGTTTAGATTTCTGAAGAAGGGGAAGGATGAGAATATAGCAATAGCTTAAATTTAGACATGCCCTTTCCTTCCTAAAAACCACCAAAAATCAAGTCTCATTAGCTAGATGACCTTGAAGAACATAGGACATGCTGCCCCTCCCTGCACATGAATTGGGATCCAATGCATAGCAGAGGGGGAAAATATATTTTTTAAAGGAACACAGGGGCTCTTGCAAAAAGGAACAGGAATTTCAGGGGCATGAAGAATATGATATCTCTTACCAGAATGAAACTTGATCAGTTTCATATGCTTGAGCTCTGATTCTGGATTCTCTCTCCCAGACAACACATAGCTTCTCAATGAAAAGTTCTGCCCCTAAAGAAATAGCCCAGAGTTTGTTCCAAATTTGGAGATGTTTCATATTGTTCTGAAAGGATGCCATGATGGTGTATTTCCTATGGGAACAGTCAAGGGCCTGGTTGACAATACCAGGTCGTGTACTCCACTTTCCATTGACTGCACTGCCCTTTCCTTATTGACCATAAACAAACATACTTGGAAAAGAGGCCCGAGTAGCTGGCGGAAGATGAATCATTATGACGGGGCTGCTTCCACCTTCTTACATGACCCATGAACCTTGAGGTTTAGATTATTTTAATTCGCACTCTTGTTTTTATATACAACATTCCACTTCCAAGCTTCTCCAGGCACTAATTTACCAAGCTTTAGACAGGACAATTGGCTCCTTCTAGACCAGTGGTGGGAAAACTTTTTGACTCGAGGGCCACAATGGGTTCTTAAACTGGACCGGAGGGCTGGAACAACAGCAACCTGACCATGCTGGCACTCTCATCTTGGGCTGCTGGTGAAAGAGTGGAGGGGAGAGCAAGAGAACCCTCCACTCTTTCGGCTCCTAGGGCCGGATAGAACAGCCGAACAGGCCATATCTGGCCCACTGGCCGTAGTTTGCCCACTGCTCTTCTAGACCAACACAAATTTCTTTTGGAGCACATTATTTTTATTTCCCTCCTTCTTCTTTCAGAAGACAGTCAACTTAAAAGGATTGGCTATGATCCCAATAAATTTTTCTTCCTTTTTTATCTTTTTTATTTTTAATTTCTTTCTTGATTAAGGTGTTACATATATGTCCTTATCCCCCTTTCTGCCTCCATCCCCCCACTCATGCCCTCACCCCCTTATTGTCTGTGTCCATTGGTTAGGCTTATATGTATGCATGTAAGTCCTTTGGTTGATCTCTCCTTCTACCCCATCCTCCCCTACCTTCCTTCTGAGGTTTGATGGTCTGATTGATGTTTCTCTGATGTATGAACTCCTATGTTCATAGCAGCACACTTCAACACAGCTAAGATTTGGAAACAGCCTAAGTGCCCATCAACAGATGAGTGGATTAAAAAACTGTGGTATATCTACACAATGGAATACTATGCTGTGGTAAAAAAGGAGTTGTTACCATTTGAAACAGCATGGATGGAAATGAAGAGCATTATGCTAAGTGAAATAAGCCAGGCAAGGAAAGATAAATATCATATGATCTCACTCATTTATGGAGTATAATGGACAATATAAACTGATGAACAAAAACAGATCCAGAGACAGAGCCCAATTGATTTCAACAACCCCTCAGTGAAAATAGCCTCATAGAAGTGGTCCCTAAAACACCAATGTTCAGGAGCATCTCCTGCTTCAATGAAATGAAGGATACTTCCAAAAGGAGAAGTTGTACTTCTACTTAAAAGCAGAGTACATTCTGTTTTCAAAGGATGATCTGATGAAGGTTGGGTTGGAGAAAGAATTATTAAGCTTTGACATTTGAAACCAACTATGTGAATCTCAGCTTAAATCAAATGGGATTACAAGATTAACTGATCCTCTTCAGCAAAAATGAACCAAATTCAACCAAATTGAAAGCCCCATATGCTTTATTATTATTATTTTTAAAAATATTTTATTGATATTTTATAGAGAGGAAGGGAGAGGGATAGAGAGCCAGAAACATAGAAGAGAAGAGAGAGAAACATTGACCAGCCACCTCCCATATGCCCCTCCCCCCCGGGATGTGTCTGCAACCAAAGTACACACCCCTGACTGGAATTGAACCTGGGACCCCTCAGTCCGCAGACCGACACTCTATCCACCAAGCCAAACTGGTTCGGCGCCATATGCTTCTTTAGAAGTGGATATTTGGTTCTTCCAGATATTACCAGAATTATAAATAGAAACTGCCCCACAGGGACCTGTGAGTCAGAAAGGCTTTGCTTGGATCTCAGTCTGGTTGGCCTCTTACCAGCTGCATCACCTCGGGCTAGTTACTTAATCTCTTTCATATAGCAAATGAGCATGCTGCCAATTCTCATTTTACAGAGCCATGGTAAGGATTGAGACAGAACAGTGCCTGACAAGTAAATAGCCTTTCAGCACATTGTAGTGATTAATATTTGCACCATTACTATTAATGACAGCACAGTGAATATAAATTTCAAAAAACTTTAACAATATTGGTATTACTTGCTTATCTATTTCACTTCTTCCATCAAAGATTGTACCTCACTGCCAAATACTAGTAGATGATTTTTGTGACTGGACAGATTTTCATTGGTGGTAATAATTAGAGAATGTCACAATGGTGGTTTATGGATTTTATATACTAGACGTTACAGCAGCCCAAGTGACCGTCTTTAGGATGTCTGTCTCTGGCCATTAGTCTATGACCTTAAGCTTCTTGCACTCTTTATACATGAAAGTACAGAGCACAGATACTATCTGCAGCTCTTACATCAGCATCCATTTATATTTAGATTGTTATGCAATTGCTCCATGAATGCAGTCATCTTTCGAGAAAGATTATAAACTTCTTAAGAAGCAAGTACCATAAATTGATTTTGTTTCTCCTGCTTATAATGCTGTATAATGTTGGGAATATAGTTGCTTAAAGTTTTATTCAATTCTTTATTATAATCAGCATCATTATCAATAAAGCTAATATTAAATGAGCAGGATTAGACACAGAATATTTGGGTAAAGATCTTCACAAGAATAACCTCATTTAAAATCATGACCAATTTCAATGAGCTAGATGCTATTATATTTCTCATTTTATAAATGAGGAAATAAAGTTAAGGGACTCCCTATCACATGCTTATCATGAGTTAAACTAAATGGAATTTCAACATCTCTTCTAAGAAATCCCAAGATGCAGATGAGATAATTGCAAAAGCAGAGACAATAATAGGAATCCAGTGATTTATTATA
Source organism: Vespertilio murinus (assembly GCA_963924515.1). Taxonomy (NCBI): domain Eukaryota; kingdom Metazoa; phylum Chordata; class Mammalia; order Chiroptera; family Vespertilionidae; genus Vespertilio; species Vespertilio murinus. Next base: position 16,834,624 of record OZ004719.1, on the reverse strand, counting down.
AAACTAGAGGCCCAATGTACGAAATTCATGCACAGGGCGGCAGGGGAAGGAGGGAGGGGAAGAGGGGGGGAGGTGTTCCTCAGCCCAGCCTGCACCTTCTCCAATCTGGGACCCCTCAAGGGATGTTAAACTACCTGTTTAGACCTGGTGGGATAGGGTCTAAATGGGCAATCAGACATCCCTCTCACAATCCAGGACTGCTGGCTCCCAACTGCTCGCCTGCCTGCCAGCCTGATCACCCCCTAACCACTCCCCTGCCAACCTGACTGATGTCTAACTGCTCCCCTGCCAGCCTGCTTGCCCCCCAACTTCCCTCCTCTGCCGGACTGGCCATCCCTAAACTGTCTTCCCCTGCAGGGTTGATCGACTCCAACTGCCCTCCCTTGCAGGCCTGGTGCCTCCCAACTGCCCCCCCCCCCCTTCCTGGCTATCTTGTGTCCACATGGGGGCAGGATCTTTGACCACATGGGGGCAGCCATCTTGTGTGTTGGAGTGATGGTCAATCTGCATATTACTATTTTATTAAATAGGATAGAGGACTGGTACATGGGTGGGGGCCAGCTGGTTTGTCCTGAAGGGTGTCCCAGATCAGGGTGGGGGGTTCCCTTGGGGTGTGGGGTGGCCTGGGCAAGGGGCCTGCTGTGATTTGCAGGCCAGCCACATCCTCCAGCAACACAGAGGCCCTGGTATCTGGGATATATTTACTTTCTACAATTGAAACTTTGTAGCCTGGAGCAGAGCCAAGCCCCCTGCTCACTCGGCTGCCACCATTTCTGTTTGGTTTTATGTATCTTCTATAATTGAAACTTTGTATCCTTGAGTGGAGGCCTAGGCTGGCCAGGGCAGGTGGAAAGCTTTGCTTCCTCTGTTGCCGGAGGCAACCTTAGCCTGTTCTCTCCAGCTCCGTGGCTGCCGCCATTTTTCTTGGGATTTATCTTCTATAACTGAAACTTTGTATCCTTGAGTGGAGGCCTGGGCCCGCCAGGGTGTGTGGAAACTTGGCTTCCTCTATTGCCTGGGAAACCCAAGCCTCTCTACTGCTCTCTGTGGCTGCAGCCATCTTGGTTGGGGTTAATTTGCATACTCACTCTGATTGGCTGGTGGGCATGGCTTGAGCGGAGTGGTTATTTTGCCTAGTACTCTTTTATTCGGTAGGATGGTGACTTTCAAACGTTTAGATTGCACCCCTCCACTGAAATAAAAATGTTTACTTTGATTTTAATTCCAAAATATATGCTATTATACATTGTATACAAGTACTAATACTATGTATATTAAAAAGATACACAAAATAGAAATTATAAGGGTGAACCAAATAATATACTTAATATAGTTTATTCACAGTGAAAAACCATCTTGCTTTTATCAAAATATTATATTTTATAGAATATGTTAATATATAATAAATACTTCTAAAATAACTGAACTAATATTTTAGTAATTTGTTCAATGTGTTACTTTTATTTTCTTATATTAGTTTAACATTTTATGATAGAATCATTTGAAGGTTCTATTCTAAGTTAATGTACTTTGATTCATAGTTTTGCCTGCCATAACTAAAAAAATGACCTCTCAAAGAAATGTATATCAAGATGGAAAAGTGCTTTTTTTAATGTGTTTATCATGCTAAATTTCTTTTTAATCCTCACCTAAGGATATGTTTTTATTGATTTTTAGAGAAAGAGGAAGGAGGAGAGAGAAAAAAGAGAGGGAGAGACAGAAACATCGATATGGGAGAGAAACACAGATTCACTGCCTCCCATGTGTACTCTAATTGTGGGGGTGAAACCTGTAACCTAGGTGTCCTGATTGGGAATTAATCTGTAACCTTTTGGTCTATGGGACGATGCTACAACCAACTGAGCCACCTGGCCAGAGCTAACACTGACTTTTTAATCCCCATTCAGTGTTGCAAAGATTTTATGTTCTTAAAAATTTAAATAAAGTTGGCCCTTACTCCATTCATGCTTTTCCTTCCTTCCTTCTGCAACTTAAATTCCATGGTTTACAATTATAAACCTAACCTTGCATTAACCCACTCACTTTTTTCTCTCTTTCTTAATAATATTCTAGAAAATTGGTGTGGCACTCACTGGTATCCTTGATAAAAATAGGCTCTGTAATGTGATGAGGACAGAAGCTTAATTTGAATGAATTGAAAAGTGTATGAGAAAAAAAATAAATTGGAGGGATTTTGGTGTAAGGGAGAACAGGAAATTATATTCTGACAAATTTATCATCCTAGAAAATTGTCAACATTGATTAAATCCAGCTTCTATGTGTATTTCACAGTTGAAGGAAAATACTTTGTTGAAAGGTCTTAAATTTATGGCCACTAACTTCAACTTCGAATAGGACTTGAGTGTTGCAAAAAGCTACAATCTCTACAGTGCATTATTTCTCCTCGATTGGACTAACTCATTCCTTTGATTTCCTTTTAAACATCCTATGTCTCTTACCCATTTTCTCACCTGAAATCCTTTCCTCCAGGTTCTGTGATAAAATATACAAGACAGTAAAGAGTTCCCAAGCTTCCCATCATATCGACCACTCACCTGCAATTTTGCCCATGTATAATATGTTTTCCTCTTGTCACTATGTATGAATTGTTCATGAACCTATTTAAAGCCACCTGTGAAGTTTGGTTCACAGTGCCCCAGGACTCCTCCCTATCTAAACTCAATGACTTGATTTCATAGTCTCCTGTTTTAAAGCATCATAAGGTAGCTGAAGACTCCAAACTTATATAATCAGAACTCCATAAAGTCCATTTTCATAGATCCAACTGCCTACCTGACTATCCTACCTAGATATTTAATAAGCCTCACACACTTGACATATCCCAAAGCAAACCCATGTTTCTTTCTGTTCCCATAATTTACTCTTCTTAAGTCTTTCTCATTTCAATGATTCTTTCCAATGACTCAAGACCCAACTCTTGGAGTCTTCTTGGACTCCTCTCATTTTCTTATCCCATATCCAAGGCAGGACCTCTGTTGGCTCTATTTCTGATCACTTATCACCATGTCCACTGCTAGAACCTTGGTTGGAGGCACTGTGCTTTCTTGGCCAGATGACTACAAGGATCTCTTGTTTCACTGCTTTTGCCCTTGCCTCCCTTAATTTATTCCTAGCAGACAAAAAAATCTTATAAAAGAAATATGTGCAACACCTTTAAGTTAAAAAAGTCTTTTATGTATTTTGCTATATGGAAACCAATGATTTTACAAAGTACAATTTAAAGAAGTTTGCTTCAGGACTATGACGCTCTAAATAAACCAATTAAGAAAGTTATCATTATCCTGACCAATTTTTCTTTTTCTTCCCTACAGGCAGTCAGTGAGCCCTGTGTAGCTAAGTTTGGTAAGTAAGTAACCTGCTTTGCATGCTTCCTTTTTACTTTTTTTTAGTATTTGATGCAAGAAGGCACATTTCAATGCAGTTGAGGAAGCCTTTATCTTATTTTATTCATTCTTCAGTTACTATTTATAACTGCTCATCATGTGCCAATCAGTTGTCTAGGAACTGAGGATTCCGAGGTCACACAGATAGACCAGCATGAAGCTAATATCAAGGTCATATCTTTGGGCAGGAATGCATATCACTCTTATAGGCCTGGGAATCTGAGATTCAGAAACGTACTTTAATTCAAGGTTTTAGTAAACACACTATTCAGATTTCTACAATTTTTCTCTCTGACAAACTTAAAGTCCTTCTCACAGTTCACATACTGCCAGTATTCAGCAGAGTGTGTGTGTGTGTGTGTGCTATTGTTATTTCTAAATGTATAGAAGAAGAATGAGTATTGGGGGGAAGGAGTGGCCACTTCCTCTGTTCCTTTCTCTTTTCCTCTTAGATCCTGAGTCACTTTCCCTTATAGTGACCTGGTATTTGCTTATAAAACACACTAAAGTATACCACTAAATTGAACCTTAGAGTATGTCTTAGAATACATACAAAAATAAAAATAAATGCATTTTTGTATTGTTTATATGTCCTGAAAGTATAGGACTTTCAGCTGAGAGAAAATATTTCTAGAGATAACTACAACTCCTGCTTCCCATATAGCTAGCACAAACTGCCATGTTCCTGGGAATTAGGAAATCCCTTTTCACTGGTCTTTGTCTCTGTGATTATTTTTGCTTTTCTAGTGAATGGAGTAGAACTCATGATATATTTGAAATTCCCTTTAGATGTGGTAAAAGTTGAGGACTTCAAGTGGTTCTAAGGTGGTCTGTGAGTGGCTCCTGTCACAGAACTCAGTAAGAGAACCAGTGACACTTCTCCCTGGTGACTTTCTTGCCCCTTGACTAGGCGTGCTACATGTCAAGCAAAAGCAAATTTACTGGACTCTGGGATTGCCCATTCAGGGGTACTTTGCTTCTTGTTCTAATGATCTCTCCTTTATGATCCTTCAGAATTTATGCTCAGAGGTGTATTATAATTCATATACATATAAATAAGAATTTAAGTCAATATGTTATTTCTTCCAGGGTATTTTCTCATCAAAGTTCTTTCTACTTATGAGATAAAGGCTTTTCCCCCATAGCAAAAATTATGGAGAATTAGTGAACGGGCCAGATAAATATTTTGGGTGGTAAAAGCAGTTCCTGGGCCTTTGAAATCACACTTCTATATACAAACAATTAATAATAATAAAATATGTAAATTCCATATGTACCTATAAAAAGAAATGACTAAGTCTTGACCCTTTCCCCACCCCCTGTGATAAGATTAAGCTAGGGAAACTTATATTTAAACAGTCAAATCATTTCCATTTTAAAATTGACAACTTTACCCAGTAGCTATTTTTAGAGGGTATGGCTAGTGATATTTCAAGGGGTTCTTGAATGATATATACCCATAAACTAATGAGAAGACCATGATTACAGATTCATGAGGAAGGTCTCACTGATAAAGTAACACACAGTAGACAGTACTTACATAGAAAACCATAAACACACTTCCTGGACTGCCATCCCTAGTTATTAGTCCTGGTACATAATTCCTCTCTTCCTCTCTCCTCCTTTCTTTCTTTTACATATGCTCATTAACGAGAGATATAATGCCACCTAAAACTTAATCCCCTTTCTCCGTTCCAAATCCATTACCTTAGAATTACCCAAGTACATGAAGCATTTAGGACTTGCAATTTCTCTAAAACAAGGAACAGCAAGATTCTTAATATACTCAAATTTTTGCTGGAAAATTTGAGTAGGGGGAAAGAACTATATAACCAGGAAGATGATAGAATAATTAAATAATGATGCTTTCCATTTTCCCCCTCCTTTGTAAATTTCTTACAGGACCATCGCCTTTAAGATGGCAAATGGCATCTCCCGAGCCTCCTTGCGTGAGTCAGATAGCTGACTGGAAGCTGAAGATACTTCGGAATGGCTTGTATTCCATTTATGGTGAAGTGGCTCCCAATAAAACCTACAAGGAACCAGCTCCTTATGAGGTGCGGCTGCGTAAAAATGAAGGCATCATACAAGTTCTAACAAACAGCGCTACAATCCAGAATGTAGGAGGGACTTATGAGTTGCATGCTGGAGATATAATAGACTTGATCTTCAATGTTGAACATCAGGTTCTAAAAAATAATACGTACTTGGGGGTCATACTGCTAGCCAATCCCCAATTCGTCTCCTAGAGTCTTGATTTAATCTCCCCATCCTCTTCAGCACATTCAGAGATCTGGTTGGATGGGTTGGAGGAGGCAGATTTTCAATGTCTAAAGTTTGGGCACACAAATCAACACAACAAACAGAACTCCTCTGCAGATGAATTTTCATCTCTCATTGTCATCGGAAAGAGACTCAGAGGAAGGACCAAAGACATTTGGTTACCCCTGTCATTGGGTTGGCAAAGACACTACTAATACATAGTAAAATGAATATGGGTGGTTAAAGGGCAGAAGCTTCTCAAAGAGTCTTTGTCTAATCTTTGAATTCCTGGGTGAAAAAATGAAGTCTTATTCTCATAGGAGTCTTACATGGTATGCTAAAAGGATCCAGCACTGTAACCTGGCCTTGTTCTCATATTCTTGGGCTGTTTCACTTTATTCTTCCCATACTCCAAACTTCTGAGACTCTCCTAATAAAAAGCAGTCAGACTGGCAGGGTGGCCACAGATATGCCAATAACACCCCTCTTTAAATGCGATGATATTAGAGGATAGAGAACACTCTAGAAAGATACTGAGAGGGATACAGGTGGCATGGAATGGAATGCACTTTATTTGGGAATTTCCCTTGATTTCATTTATTATACTCAGGATACAGGCTGCTTTACAGAGCCAGTAGGTTGAAGAGGTCTTTCTGAACCTTCACATAGGGTTTCACGAGAAGTCATTTTTATGTGTGTCTAAACATTGTAAAGATAGAGTAAGCGGTAGTACTCACAATGTCACCCAGAAATTGGTACTACCAATGCTGGATAATGTCCTGGAATTATTTCATGTATTTGTTGGTTATCCATGGTTTACAAAGTGCTTTCACATAACACATAGCAACTCTATAAAGTTAATGGGGCAGTTAATTGGTGCAGATGAGAATACGAAGGCAGATGGAACATAAGTAACTTTTCTCAACCCACAGAACTAGTGATAAATGGGGCCAATGGGCTTCCCACTGCATCACTGCCTTAGCTTTAGAGTTGGTATTTCTGCCATCACGTTACAGATGATAAAGTTTAGCAGGTTCAATTTTCAGGAGGTATACTCCCATTCAGCCTAAAGTGGGTGGAGGAAAGCTGTAACAGGTCTTTGCTTTCTTGACAAACTTCTTTTCCTTTCCCTGCTTGGAGCAAGGGGCACAGGGGTGTTGCTCAGGGTTTACTCCAACCAAGTCCCTTTCCTCACTTTGAAGAGCCTTAGTCAAATATGTACAAACTCAAACTCAATGACAGCCTGCTTAAGTTTGGAACTCTGTTCAATTGATATGCTACTTCTGAGTTCTTTTTGAAAGCTATATAATATGATTATGTGATAACCAAATTTAAAATATTTATGGATATTTATATAAAGCTGCATTCTGTTAATTAATAGTGTCACATATAAAGCTAACTTAAGTATATTTGTATTGTGTATAACAAATGTTGCTCTGGGAACAGGTTGAACCTGAGGCCAAGTTATTTCTTAGTGTTTTTCTAAACACCATGCCTTGTCCATCTTGCATTTCTCTCAGGAAATTAAAGTTATATCACATTTATTTATGAAAACTTGGAGGAGTTGATCGTTATTAATTTATAAGTAACAGTCTGCTGGAATGGGTTGGCACTTGTTTGTGAGAGCTGATTGTTAAATTTTCAGGAGTTTTTCAATTTGGTTATTAAATATTGCCAAATTGACTATGGGAATTGGCAAACACTACAAATCAGGTGTGTGTGTGTGTGTGTGTGTGTGTGTGTGTGTGTTGAGAGCTCATTTACCAGCACACCACTGTTTGTAAAAATCTCCTTCTTAATGACGCCTCTTTGCTTCTGCCTCATTCCTGAGGTAATCAAGGCAGACAAGGCAAAGAGTGAAATTATATTCCCAGCAAAAGCCTCACTTGGAAGTGATTTCTCAGGGAGAAGAGAGGTCTGCTCAGCTACAAACAGAGAGATCACTACCAACAGACCATCTTCGGATGGCCCTGGGGTTGTAACTTCAGCTTTTGTTTTTCAATTCATATTGTTTCCTCAAATAGTTACTTACATTTTAAACCTATAATAAAATGTATGTTGGTAAGTTGATTGTGACTGACTTAAATGTGGCTTATCAGACTACAATTAGCGAGCTAGAGAACAGGAGGACACAGCTGAAGATTCCTTGTATATATGTAACACTGCTTGGCAAGTGTTAGGCTGAAGTGGAGCTGGATGCAATTAACTTTTGGTTGTAATCCAATTTCTAATGCGTTAGTCAGACAATTTCACTATCTGACTTCCATTCACCCCAACTCCACCCCGCTCAACCTTGCCATCAAAGCTGTCATCAATCCTTCTCACACTAATTGTTATTACCTTCTATTTTTCCCCATCAAAGCTAACCTATAGTGTGATACATCCCTGCAGAGTAAGTCTCTGCTTCTGAAGAGAGCCATTAATAGAAAAGTGATGCAGTCTTGGGCATTTGATGGAGAATACTAATTCCCTCAGAGGAAGTATATCTATGTATCTTGAAGAAGAAATTCCTGTATTTGTGTGATCTATATAAAAAAAGCAATTCCATCTGCAGAGGTGGGAGGACACTGTTATGTAGAAGCAAAAACCTCACTGATTTATGGTGAGGGGTCTGGGGATTGGCTTTAAGTAAGTAGAAGTTATAAATGATGCCCTGACAGGTATACTTTTCTTGATCTGAAAGGACATCTCTATATTTTGGGGTCACTGGTCATGACTCTCCTGTGAGTCCCACATCTATCCACAGGAAATCTGTGCACATGCCTTGGCCCTATAAACTCAGAGGACATGAGGTGAATGTGGCAAGATTCTTCCACCCCTACTGCCAAGGAGTTGGTCTTTCTCACCAGATTTCCAGGTGGAGTCAGACTCTAGACTGCAGATACAGGCACCTATTCTCTAAATCTCCCAATTGCAAGAAAAATTTCAAAGCTCTTTTTAGGTATCCATTCAAGTTCTCCTATCAGGCTTGCAAGGGCGAGGGTGAGGACTCACACATGGCCACAGCTCTCTTTTTATAAATGTTATCACAACTTCTCCTTCTCCCCACTCTTTTTAGGTTCTTGGTCCAGTTGAAGTATCCTAAGAGCTGTGGGGAAGGGAGCTTCATTCCTTTTGTGAATTCTGCACATGGGTGGGGGCAACTGTCTTATTCTCATTTTTATATCCAGATACCCATCATATTATGCCCGTGTAAAACTGAGTCAGGAAGAGTCCCACTCTAACATCCAGTGATATGTTTCTAGGTCTAAAAAGAATCTGAGAGACCTCTAATAAAATGTGAAGTACAAAAAGCCCCAACCCATAATCACAGGAGCAATAAAATAAAGGCTTAATGCAAAGGCAGAGGGAGAAAAAATTATTATTCAAAAAAAATTAGACTTAAGAACATGTTTACCTAGCATACTTGAAAGAAAAAGTGATTCCTATGCCCCCTTCACAGTCTACTGCATAAACATGTTTAGGAATGAGGCCTAGGAATCAGCTTTGTAACCAACTCTGATCCATAGTTCTTCTTATGCACACTACAGTTTAAGAACCACTGCTTTATGTATGGCATGTAACTTTATTTCTCCAAATATTTAAAAAGAATCAATGCTTCTAAACAAACAAAATAAAAAGCAAAACAACAAAAACAAAGTTGTTAATGCCCATGAGCCTCACCATAACTTATCTCTTATCACAAAAGCAAATGGCCTTTCTATCCTCTATTGGAATCTGAACAAAGGTCAGGCTCTTCACTTTTCCTAACTTAATGGCATCCTTGTCACTTGAATCTTGGCCGTCTAAGGCATACAAGCCTAGCCACAACAAATACTACATTATCTACTTATCAACCCTCAAATATTTATCTCTAATCCAAGTTGCTCTCCTTTCCTCCAGACTTACAAACACAAATATCTGCTCAACAATTTTACATTAGAAGCAAAATAAACATCTCAAGTTCCACATGTCCAAAATGAATCTTAGTTTCCCTAAACCAGCTTTTCTTGAAGCTCCCACATCCATTTAAATTATATTACATGGGCTAAAAACATCTGTGTCATATAGTCACTCTTGACTCCTGCCATTCACCCATTTATCCTGTGGGGAAAAAATCATATTGTCCTTACCTACAAAGAGAATCTGACCTCTTTTCTGCTATGACTCTTGTCCCTGCCACCAAGATTATTTCAATAACTTCCTAACTGGTTACTTTGCTTCTACCTTTTTAATCAAACAAACTTGCTTTAAAATCCCAAAATTTGCCATTTACTTATTTGGCTCTTGGAGAAAATATCTACCCTCTATGAGACTCAATTTATTATTTGTTTTGTTTACTCAATGCCTGACATATAGTTGAAATTTAAATATTTGCTTAGCCAAATAATAATTTTAGAACAGATTTAAAATACCAACCAAAATATGTAAAGTTCCTGATACACAATAGACACTAAAATGGTGGCAGCTACTGATTTTCTTTTTATTAAAAATTTGGATTTATGCCTAGGTTTTTTAACTTTGTTGTTTTTCCCATTGAGATGTTTATTTAACATATCTTTTGTTCTATCTCCTCCTCAAGAAAAGGTATGGTCCAAGATAGAAATATTTTATTTATTCAATGCTCTATCACTAGCAATCAAAATCATACTTGAATCATTGAAATAATTCAACAAATATTGAAGAGAATGAACAAAAAAGATGTGACCCTAGTCCTTGGTCAGAATGATCAGCAAGACATATGTTGCAAACAGCCTCTCAAAGTGGTGTGCTAACTTCTATTCCTTTAGATTTTTAAAAACTAAGTACATACATGAAACATTCTAGGAACATACATCAAAAGTTCTCAGTAAAAGTTGGCTGCTATCACTATTGTACCCATACCATCATACCGTCATGATGGCCATCTTTTCATTATCCTTGTTTCCCTAGGAAATGGCATCCTGTAATCAATTAGCTTGCTTTACCATAGGAATACTCTCACAAAATTTTAACTAGAGGTTGTGCCTTTGGCTCTTATAAAATACTAGAGACCCAGCACATGAAATCGTGCACATGTAGCGTTCATAGGCCTAGCCTGCGATCAGGGCCATGTCTGCCATCCCACGACACTCTGCAACATTGTTTGTTGCCACCCTGTGACTTTACACAAAGTCCTAGGATGCTCTGCAACACTGCTGCTGCCCTGAGATGCTCCTCAATGCTGCCACTGCTCTGGGACAGTCTACGATGCTGCTGCCACCCTGAAACTCTCCATGACGCTGCTGCTGCTGGTGCTGCACGAATCTAGTGCCCAGTCCTGCTCTGCTGCCACTCAGCCTGGTTCCCGTGGTTCCCCGTTGGCCATCCAGCAGATGGGAACCTGAGGGATGGGGGGAGGGACCCAGAAGTGGTCAATGCACCTCATAGTGACTGGCCTATTGGTCATTCTGGTCATGACACCTGGCCTTTTATTATTATAGATTTGTATTAGAAACAGCTATGTGTATCTTCTCCAAAAATGGTTCTTAGGACAATGTTATTTTTAATATATATATATATTTTATTGATTTTTTACAGAGAGGAAGAGAGAGGGATAGAGAGCCAGAAACATCTATGAGAGAGAATCATCGGTCAGCTGCCTCCTGCACATCCCTGCTGGGGATATGCCTGCAACCAAAGTACGTGCCCTTGACCAGAATCAAACCTGGGACCTTTCAGTCCACAGGCCGACGCTCTATCCACTGAGCCAAACCAGTTTCGGCAGGACAATGTTATTGTGTTACATGTCACCCTTTATGGCAGACACAATAAAGAAAACTGATTTTTCATGAACTTGAAGTCATATCTCTCTGGGAATTTCTATAGAGCAATAAATAATTTAATAATATGTGAGATTTTGGAATGCACACATTGTCCTTTGACAAAGGCATTAAGTGTTTAGAACTTTGAATTTGTTATTATTTCAAATGAATATTTTTGGGAATATGAACTGTGTTTTCAATCATAGGTGGTGTCAGATGCTGCCTTACATTGTGAGTTGCTTCTTCAACAAGGCTTTTCAGAGAGATTATTTCCAGAATGATGAAATTATCATATCTGAAGTCTAGTCTTCAGGTTATAGGGCCAAAAACTAAATTTTATCAGTCTTAAAGAGTTTATAAATCTTTCAGGAACTGCATAACCAAACTCAGAAGACATAGAGTTATAAATAGTATTTTTTGGGAATTTAAATTATAACCAGACTGTTATTGGTAGCCATGGAATTCAAGCCAAAGTGGTTAGGTAGAGGATCCAAATGAATAATGGCCATGATACTAAACACTGAACAAATATTTCCTGGGGGTCAATTATATTATACCAATTACTAGGTACCCAGAGGGGATATAAAATGCATAGATATAATAGATATATAATGCCTGTTCTTAAGAAGTTTATGGTTTAGCAAAGAAACAGGTAAACTAATGATCAGAGGATTGTGTATATGATAATTGTTCTAATAGAAGTGTATTAGTCAATTAAAGAAAAGAAGGAGAACCTGACCAAGGACAATGAATTTGGTGATGAGGATAAGTTGTGTCCTCTGGGATATTCTGCAAACATATCAAACCATGCATTTATAAAACTGAACTCATTAGAAAAATTTATGACATAGAATCATCAGACTTTAGTGATTGTGGTAGGCACCAATGAGGTTTTTGCTGAGCTTATAATAGTTTATCAGACTTGCTTATCCACAGGGGTGGGTTTGAGAAGCCTTATTTTCACCATGTGAGACCATTCTCTTGGCCAGAATTGACTTGTCCAGGATTAACTACCCTGTGGTGGTCTCTTGACGGGAAAAGATACAAATTTGGGATCTATGGTAGCTCATATTCCTCCTGTAAAGTGGATGGAGAAGCAGAGGAAGTCTATTTAGCTGAGACAAAGAATAAGAGGGATATGCTAGAAAAGGAGAAGTGAAAGATAGGAAGAAACCCTATAGAACTGTTCTTGACCCATAAGGGTCCAGCTATGTTCCTGTCCTTTGATTTTATGAAAACCACTATACCTTTATGACAAATCCCACCCTCTTCTCCCACTCAGCTATCTTCAATTGGTTTCTATTAATTAAGATCAGTCTTTTTTTTTATTCATTTCAGAAAGGAAGGGAGAGGGAGAGATAGAAACATCAATGATGAGAGAGAATCATTGATCCGCTGCCTCCTGCATGTTCCCTACTGGGAATCAAACCAGGGAGCCTTCAGTTCACAGGCCTACATGCTACCCATTGAGCCAAATCAGCTAGGGCTTGAAACCAGAGCCTTAATACAGTATAGTGATTGAGTTGAGGAGAGGTATGAAGAAGAAAGGACCTAATTTTGTACACCGAGGAGGATAGTGGTGGTGTTTTCAGGGCTGGGGATAGGGAAGGAGAGAAAGTTTGGATTGGATGAGATAATGAGTTCAGTTTTATAAATGCATGGTTTGAGATATTTGCAGAATATCCCAAAGGGCATGACTAATAAGTAGTTGGAACTCAAGAGGTGTCACATGAGATGGGACAAATATTTGAAAGTCAGTAGGCATTAGGGTGGTGTCACTGATGTGGATACAATCACCTGAAAGGGTTTGGAGTGCAAAGGGAACAAAGGACTGAGCCCTGGGAAACACCAACATCTGAGGAAAGGCATAGGAAAGGAATCCTCTGGAGAGGCAGTTCAGACCAATGAGGTCAGCTGGAAGAGAGGGTCCGAATCAATAGCCTATGAGAGACTAAGGATGAGGGGATGATCAATAATGTTAGAGGAAGTCAAATACTACGAGGACTGAAATTTGCTCATTGGATTTTGCTGGTAGATAATTGTTGACGATGCCAGTTGGATCATTTTCAAGGCATAATGGAGGCGGGGGTATTTCAGCTTTCAAGGACTGAGGAACAAAAGGGAAATAGATCTGCCAGATGATCAGTAAGTGAAAGGTGAGACAATAAGTTATACTCTTTGTAGAAAATGGTTGTGAAAAGAAAAAAGAAAAAAGAGGTGTGGAGTAGTAGAGAGTGGGTAATCCAGGGCTAAGGGAGAGAAAGAAACATTTACCTGGCAGTCAGACTGGGTATTAATGTTGAGGTACCTTCTTCCCTGCAGAGTGCTGAAGACACACATGAGCTAGCTTTGTGCATAAAATGAGCTATGCAAAGCCAGTTCCCTTTTTAAGGACTTTGATATAGAATAAAGGAAACTACTATCTAGCAGTGGAGAGGAAGTCAGTCCCATGGAGCCGTTGATAGGCAGAAAGATTAAAGCTGATGTGAGAGAAAAAGCAAGTGCTGCTGAATGAAGAGAAGAGGGGGAGGAAAAGGCCATGAACTTGATGGAAAGAAAAGTTGGAAATGTTCAATGCCAAGAGATGGTTTCATTTCTGGTGTAATTTCAGTTCCTGTTCTAGGCCTTGGAAATAATATTAATAAACACCCTTTCTTCTTGAGTTAGTGTAGATGGATGGATTGCTCCTTTTAACAAAATGAGGTCCATAAGCTCTCTTATTTTAAACTGTTATTTTCTAAGTTTTTTCAAGATATTTCAAACTATTTGTTATTTTCTAAGTTGTATGATCTCAGGGGAGACCACTGAGTGCTGTGGTTAGAAGACGGGTTTAGATTTAAACATAAATTGAATCCTGATTCTGCTACTTACACTTTGTGTGAGTTTGAGAAATTTATTTTCATCTGTAAAGTAAGGACAATTACTTCTAATGCATAGAATAGTTTAAGGCTTAAAATAAGAATGCATAAAAAAGAATTCAGCTCTGTGTTTGGTAACAGAAAGTACAACAGCTGCCAATTATTTTTGTGCTATTATCAGTTTTCAACTAGCTATGTTAGATATACTTTTCTCTATTTTAAATTTCTGGTTTTTGTTGTTGTTATTTTATTTATTTATTTATTTATTTATTTATTTATTTATTAGTATCAATGAGTTCCTTCTAGCAACCAAGTATATATTCAGTACTCTTCACACTATATATATTTGCATACTGATGTTTGCATGGTGCTTGGAATAATGAATATTGAAAAGCTTTAATCTATATGGCTGGCTGGTTGCCTTTTTAAAATAGATCTTCTCTAGAAACATGGTTAAATGAAGGATATACTTTGTTTAAATATACTTTAAATTACAAACTTTATCTTATATAAAGCAAATATCTAATCATTGATTCATCTGTATCAGTGGTTCTCAACCTTTCTAATGCCACGACCCTTTAATACAGTTCCTTATGTTGTGGTGACCCCCAACCATAAAATTATTTTCATTGCTACTTCATAACTGTAATTTTGCTACTGTTATGAATCATAATGTAAATGTCTGTGTTTTCCGACGGTCTTAGGTGACCCACAGATTGAGAACCACTGCTGAAGAGTCTAAGACAATCTCTGTTTTCCAATTAGGGGCTTTTACTTTTGTATTTTAGAAGTTTATGACTTGATAGGATCTGTTTCAGAGGAGGTAGCTCAGGTGTCATGGAGAATAAGGCTGGACGAGGCAGAGGGAGACCACCTTAAAGGCTACTGAGCTGGCCAGGTGAGAAGTGGCCAAAGCAAAAGGGAGCAAGGAGGCTCAACCAGAGGCGCAGTACAGAGAAAACATGGTTCTCAAGCAGTGACACATGGTGGTCATAATGATGGTTTTAGTTGTAACTAAACACATTTTTTAATATTTTGGATTGCTTTGTTTTAGTAATGCATAGATTGCATTATTTTCATTAAAACAATAAGATGCACTTTAAAGGTTACCTAATTGAAATAACATAAGAGGGTGTTTTACAAAATCATTTAACGAGGTCAATAACGCAGACTCAAAATTAGTCCACACATCTTCCTCTGCTTCCACATTCCCCTAAGAAGAATTGACAACACTGTCCTGTGTGCCACTAGGGTATTGGATATATTCTTGTTAGAATCATAAGTATTTATATAAAAATCTATTTTTCCTAACCTACTGTAACCTCCTTGAGAACAGGAATATGCCTTTGCTTTGTTTCCCTCGTATCTAGCTTAGTTCCTTATCTGTGTATTACCAAAGCCTTCTGTGAGTATCCTTTCTTTCCTGGATTACTCTGCAAGATTCTTTAATCAACACAGTTATGAGCACATGCCTACTCAGAACATCAAGCAGTACACCTGTATGTATTTCTCCATTTATTTTTATTTTTTAAATATATTTTATTTATTGATATTTTACAAAAAGGAAGGGAGAGAGATAGAGAGCTAGAGACATCAATGAGAGAGAAACACCAACCAGCTGCCTCTTGCACACCCCCTACTGGGGATGTGCCCACAACCAATGTACATGCCCTTGACTGGAATCGAACCTGCGGCCTTTCAGTCTGCAGACCGACGCTCTACCACTGAGCCAAACCGGTTTTGGCAATTTCTCCATTTATTTTTACAAGAATGGCAAAATTCCTTAGTAAAATCCATATTAGGTCTCAAAATTTCCTTTCTATACTAGCAAAACACATATGTCAAACAAGAAATGCATAAAGCTCTAAAATGATTTATAGATTAACCCATTCTGGTCCTAAATATCACCACTTTCTTTTCGATGTTAAAACACTTTGAAATTTTCTATTTTGTGACTTTGGTCTGTAGTTTGTAGAATTATAAAACAGCTCATAGTTATTGAGAGCTCTCCAGGTGCTACACAGTCTTCTAAGCACTTTCTATGAAACCTTCACTACATAGATATAAGAATATCCTCTTATTCTCCCATTTTATAGATGGGGAAACTGAAGAACAAAGATATTCAGTAACTTGGTTAAGATCACACTACACAAAAGAGCAAAGCCAGAATTCTACCTTAGCAGTCTAAATCCAAGCCAATTCTCTCAAGTAATTCACAATATTATTTTTTATTGAATCCTCCCTCTTAAAATTGAAAATCTAAGTAGTATTTATCAATTTTTAGTCTTCTAGAATTTATTTAATTCTCTGTCTGCAAAATTTGTCAGGCATTATGAAATCATAGTAACTTTTTTTTTTTAGAAACTAAAAGAATTCACCAGAGTCAATAGAGCTAAAAGCATTCAAAATTACAGGAAGTTATGGCATGTTCTTGTTCTCTTGTATTACCCTTTCCAGTTTGCACAGCATTTCATTGACTGTGATAGTTCAGTCTAAATGTCACCCTTACTGTTACTCCTCTTCTACCCACTCACCCCCTAGGCAGACTTGGGTATTTTTAAAGTTATGTGTTCCCTGGATTTCATACTCACCTCTAGTACTATAATTATTTTAGGTATATTTTCTTATATAGTTTATAGTTATTTGTTTGCATGCTTATCTTCCTACTGGACTATCAAACCCTTGATAGAAAAGATCATATCTCCTCAATAAAAAAGGTCCAGCATTGAGTACAAAGCTGACAAAGCAGGTGTTCAGTCAATATTACTGACAAAAACTGGAGGAAAGCAAAACAGATTCTGAGAAACTCAAGTTTCTCTTGTCATAAAAGTCAAGGTGAGCCGAAACCGGTTTGGCTCAGTAGTAGAGCGTCGGTCTGCGGACTGAAAGGTCCCGGGTTCGATTCCGGTCAAGGGCATGTACATTGGTTGCGGGCACATCCCCGGCAGGGGCTGTGCAGGAGGCAGCTCCAGCAGGGGGTGTGCAGGAGGCAGCTGGTCGATGTTTCTCTCTCATGGACATTTCTAGCTCTCTATCTCTCTCCCTTCCTCTCTGTAAAATATCAATAAAATATGTTTTTTAAAAAAAGTCAAGGTGACACTGTTATCCCCAAGATACCAGGCTTATCCCTCCCTTGTAGGTCATTAAACAAACAAGCAAGACACAAAAACATACATGAAACAATCTTTCTTTCTTTTTTTTTAAAGTTTTTTTTGGGGGGGCTATAGTTTTTCTGGTTCTATTCTGGGAGGTTTTTGCCACTGTTTTGAAATTGTCTTGGTTATGTGCCCAGTGTATGCTTGCAGGTCTGAGCCCATCAGCAAACCATTACTTCCTCATTGGGGTTATATGCTATTGTAGTGTTAGGAATTTCTTTTTAATAGTCCCATATTTCCTG
This sequence comes from Vespertilio murinus, assembly GCA_963924515.1. Lineage (NCBI taxonomy): Eukaryota > Metazoa > Chordata > Mammalia > Chiroptera > Vespertilionidae > Vespertilio > Vespertilio murinus. The sequence goes on along the minus strand of OZ004719.1, from coordinate 16,816,941 downwards.
ACCCACCCACTGTCCATCTTCCAATTGTTCTTCATTGAAATCTATCTAATTGGCATATAATTCTCATAAAATTTTGTTTTAAGTTTTTGAAATCTGCCTTCTCAAAATACAGAGATTATGACTAGTGACTCTCTTAGCTAGTAACTTACATGATTATCTGCTGTGAATTTTTATATCCATAACTTTAATCATCATGTGAAGTAACTAAAGTTCGAGGAATTTAGTGAAATGCTCAAGGTGAGATATCTCAGTGGCAAGAATTGTATAAAACCATGAGTGATATTAAAGGGTGTACTCTTAATCCGTGTTGCACAATGTATGCTCTCAAATCCTAACTGATGGGCCTCAGTCCTCGGGAGCCCTACTACCTAATGTAAACCTGTATGCAAACTTGCCCTAGGCCAGTCAGCCAGTACCCAGCAGGACAGGTACTTAAAGCAAAGTTCCTGACTGCTGGTTTTATCCTATTTCTTCTACGCCTCAATTATGGGCTTAGGTAGAAAGCGCTAACACTGACTTGGTTTCTTATATGATATTTTGAAGGATTAGAATAAATTTTAAGAATGTGAAAGATATAGCACCACTGAATTAAAACACTATCTTGGAAAAAGATTGGCCTCTCAACCTTTACTCGCTGTCTTATTCCACACGAAGTGGGAGTGGGAGTAACTGGTGTGTTCCATTGAAGGTTCTGTTGATGCAATTCTGAAGTTGTAGGCAGATAGAAAGGGCAGTAGTTCCTTTTCCAGAGTTGCTGTTCGAGGATTTTCCCTGTCCCTTTTTTCCACTTCTGCTTTTATAATGAAAACCAAAAGACTTATAGGAAAAACAAGAGCAAGGGAAAAATTTGCACAAACTCCTGTTCACAGACATTTTTTCTGAATTTTTTTTAAAATCCAAGGTTTATAGAAAATTCAGTTTATTTTACCATTCCCTTTCAGTTATATTAGTTTATTGGCTTTGTCTCCTTCAGCTGTCCATTCCTTCAAAGGACAGTCATCTAGTCTTTGCTGGTGTCCAGTTCTCTTAACATCTATCTGTTGTCATGTCTGATTAGTCTAATTCCTTCCTCCTGTAATGGTCCTTCTGATATTTGAAGAGTGTTACAATGAACTGCTATGTCTTCCCTTACTAGGCCAAACACTAGTACATGCACCAATTTTCCCAACTCCATTTATTGAAGAGATTGTCTTGACTCCATTGTATGTGCATGCCTACTTTGTTAAATATTAATTGAGTATAGAGTTTTGGGTCAATATCCGGATTCTCTATTCCATTGATCTATATGTCTGTTCTTGTGCCAGTACCAGGCTGTTTTGATAACAGTGGCTTTGTAATACAGCTTGAAATCTGGTATTGAGATCCCTCCTACTTTATTCTTCTTTCTCAGGATTGCTGTGGCAATTTGGGGGTCTTTTTTTTTTTCAGATGGATATTTGGAGAATCCTTTTTAGGTCTGTGAAGTATGCCGTTGGTATTTTAATGGGTAGTGCATTGAACCTATAAATTGCATTGGGAAGTGTGGACATTTTAATGATGTTGATTCTACCAATCCATGAACATGGTATGTTCTTCCATCTGTTTATGTCTTCCTCTATCGCTTTTTTAAAATTTAAATTTTTTAAAAAAGTTTATTTCAAATATAAAACATAATATTTCAATATCAAAAATTCTGTCAGTTTACTAAGTATAAAAGAAGACTGACAATAAAAGTTAACAATTAGGTATAAAATACTTAGGAATATACTTTGACATTCAGAGAGTGCTCTCTCTCTTTTTTCAGTGTCCTGTACTTTTCTGTGTATAGGTCTTTTACCTCCTTAGTTAAGTTTATTCCTTAGGTATCTTAGTTTTTTTGGTGCGATGGTAAATCAGATTGCTTTTTTACTCTCTGTTTCTGTAAGTTGACTATTGGTGTATAGAAATGCCATAGATTTCTTGGTGTTAATTTTGTATCCTGCTACATTGCCGAATTCATTTATCAAGTCTATTAGTTTTTTGATGGAGTCTTTTTTTTTTAATGTACATTATCATGTCATCTGCAAATAAAAATACCTTTACTTCTTTTCCAATTTAGATGCCTTTTATTTCTTCTTCTTGTCTAATTGCAATGGCTAGTACTTCCAGTACTGTGTCAAACAGGATTGGTGAGAGTGGGCATCCCTGTCTTGTTCCTGTTCTTAGAGGAAATGGTTTTAGTTTTAGCCCATTGAGTAGGATATCTACTGTGGGTTTATCATATATATATTTTATTATGTTGAGGTATTACCCTTCTATTCCCTCCTTGTTGAGAGTTTTTATCAGGAGCGGGTGTTGGATTTTATCAAATGCTTTTTCTGCATCCATTTAAATGACTATATGATTTTTATCTCTCAATTTGTTTATGTGATGTATCATGTTTATTGATTTGTGGATATTGTACCATCTTTGGATTCCCGGAATAAATCCAAAAAACCTTCCTTTGACCTGTCTATCAACACTAGCAATCAGGAAATTGAACTTTTCAAATAATAGTCTAGACACCCTTTGCTTCTACTTCCTTATCTTTCAATCATGTATGGAGCTTGTATTCTACCTCTACCACTAACTGAAAATGGTAAGGTCATCCATGACATCCCCAAAGGCTTATTCTCAGTTATCTTAATCTTTAATGTCTTTGTAGGATTGTGACTGACTACATTCCTGAAACTCTCCCTGGTCCTTGACTTCCAATATACAGGTGTCTCAAAAAAGGCATACACACTTTTCCATCTTGCATTTTATACTCATCATGCCCAAATCCTTTTAGGTTTCTTGAAAATTCTTCACTCACCTCTGGTCCTTGGGACATGATGCTCCCTGTCCCAGGAATATTCATTCCCACTTCCATTTCATCTGGCTAACGCCTTACTCCTCTGCGCTAAAATATAAGTTCCTTAAGGAGGCCTTCTCCAACCTTTAGAGTAGGGTTCTCTGCTCTTGGACTTCAGAGATCCATATCAAAAAGTCTATTTTATTGTTATTATTGATTTAACTGTCAGTCATGTTCATTAAACTATAGGTTTTGTAAATAATTGGTTTATTGCTATATCCTTTCAGAGCTTGGTATATAAAATTATTTGATAATGGTTGTTGAATGGATGGATGGATAAATGAATGAGTGGCCATTCATTCTGTCATGTCTTCTTTCTGAATTCTCATGTATAAAAATTGGAATAATTATATCTGTCATAATTCTCACAGTGTTGTGAAAATTAAATGAGGCAATATACATAAAAGGAATTATTTATAAATTATAATGAGATATGTCTATTGCTTACTATTATTTTCATTCCCACATTAACAAGAGTTAGTCTCTCATCTGTGATAAAAAATACCTTCAGAAATATTTCTATTAGGACAGATATTGTTTATGGGTACAATAAGCCCTAGATATCTAATGCACAGTACAGTGAATATAGACAACACTGTATTATAATCTTTAAACTTGCTAAGAAACTAGTATTTAATTATTTCAACCACTAAGCAGAATGGATAATAATGTAACATGATAGACAGAGTTGATAATTATTGTTACAATGACAAGTATATTACAACATATATTACTAAAGCTACCAAATTAGCATGTAAACACCTAAAATTTGCACAATGTTATATGTTAAATATATTTCAATAAAAATAAATATTTGTATTAGACTTCAGGGACTTCTGAGAGTAAACAAATCTGTGTTATTCTGATTAACCAAAAATTCAAGAGGACTTGGATGAGAGTTGTAAAATCCCTGACATTCTTATGGAGGATTCTCAGGATAATCTGAGTTTTGCATTTTGCAATCTTAAGTCAAGTCACATGAAGTTTTAACAAAATTACTCCTATTTAAAGTTATCCTATCCTGAAAGTGATTCCATATTCAATATTGTCTTCCCTCATACTATATGATCCTCTTTCTGAATTCTTTGTTGTTGATGCCAGAAACTCATCCAATTTCTTTGTTAATTTGTTTACCATGGAAACAGATTGACAAGTTTGAGAAGTTACCAAATCAGGAAGAATTTTATTCCCTTACATTCATTTATTGTTTGGGAGTGCTCTTAGATATTCCATTCACTGGCAGTACAGTAGAAATGAATGTTATTTTTCTGAGTTTGAGTTGAGAAAATCCAAATCCAGGAAGGAAGTAATTTTCCAAACATTCTCCAGATAGTGCTGTCTCAGATTTAGGAGCAAGATAATTTCTTGACATCTACTTCAAGGAGTTCATCACTAATCTGTTCTAAAAGGTTATGGTAATCACAACACATTCCAGTTCCAAGTATTATCCAGTTCCAAGTATTTGTATTGGACTTTGGCTGGATCAGATAACTGGTTTGTACTACTGTTTCATTAAAAAGGAAATAGCAAAGAAAGAGGAAACAAATGTAGACTGAGGTCATATTGTGGAATGTAACTTGAATGACTGATGTTCATTTGAATTTAGGCAAGTTAGTAGCCCTGGCCTACACACATTGCTTCATGTTCCAGCTTCACAGCACAGCAGGATGGTCACTGTCCTTCCACGTATGGCCACACAGAAGGAAGCAGTGTTTACCTTCCAAAGGCTCATAAGGTGGAGTAAGAATCTCTGTTTCAGAGTGGAGGCCCAAAATTCTGGGTACAAAGAGAGTGTGTCTAGAACTCTAGGTGGCTGACACACCTTCTGCAGCTAGACAAGAAGAATAACTAATAATCACTAATATCTACTGAACATTGAGTGTACCAGGCACCATTTATGTGAATCATCTAATTGAATTCTCACAACAAATCCATGCCAGGTAAGGAAACTAAGATAGAAAGGAGATACAAAACTTGCCTAAGGTGGCCCCAAAAATAAGAAGCAAAGCCATGCTACAAGCTCAGGTAGTTTGACTCTGAGACTGACCTCTTCATCCTTCTGCTATATCAGGTCATTTGTCAATGTAGATTATATGCCTCAGGTAAGCATAAAATCCTTTCAAGATATCATGGGAGGACATTTGTTGCTTAGACTGAGAATAACTATTATGATGCCTGCTGGTAGTTTAAATAAAAACCACAAATGAAGAGTGGTTAGAAGTGTATGATTGTCTAACAACTATGCTGAACATCTGAGACACTGAATGTAAACTGTAATTGAAAAATAAAAAATACACACAATTTGGATCTTAAACAAAGAAATGAAGTTGTCTCTTTTTTAAAATGTGTTTTTGACTTTAGAGAGAGGAAAGTAGGGGGAAATAGAGATAGAAATATCAGCCCTGCCAGTGTTCTCAGTGATTGCAGCTCAGCCCATGATCCCAAGGTTTTGGGTTCAATTCCAGTTAAGGGCACATACCTGGTTGCAGGTTCCCTGCTCCAGTTGGGGCCATGTGGGAACAAATTAATGCAGTTCTCTCACATTGCTATTTTTTTTCCTCCTCTCTCCCCACCCCTGCCCTTGAACTCTCTAAAATCAATGGGAAAAAAGGGTTAACAACAACAACAACAACAACAACAACAAAAGTAACATCTGTGGTGGTGGTCACCTCCTTGCTTGCCCTCTATTGGGGATCAAGCCGCAAACAATTGAGCCATACTGGTTGGGCTGAAAGTACCTTTCAATCAGGTATTTTTTGAGCAATACATAATCTATCTCTGAGGGAATGGTAAAGGAATAATGGGAATTGAGCCTTGGCCAGGCAGAGTGAGAATCCGAAGGCAATCCAATGATACCATGGGAGCAAATACATCCTTGGGAAATCTGCCTCTGATGAAGCATGTCTGTAATCACCAGGAAATGGGGTTTCCACATGATTTCTGACACTGAGGCTTCTCCCTAAGGGAGTAACATCAGAGTTCAAAGAAGAAAAATTGGGCTTGTAGTTTCTTTCTGAAGCTCTAGAATAACTTCTTGGCTTTTTGGGTGTCGATGACACAGTCATTCCATGACATAGGAAATATATTTCAGTGAGGAAATTAAAACCAAATAAGAAAACCTGGGAAAGTTTGCCCATGCATATAATTTGCTTTGTCACATTTTTGGCTGTAGTAGGGAAAGTTATGGCAAATTCTACTCTTTTCTCTAAGGGATTCCAGGAGACATTATGCTTGAATAATTTTCACTTAAAATGGGGATGTTAAACAGACCTACAGGATGATAAAGACTCCATCTACAACTATCTATCAACCATTACTATCTAAACACTTGGGACAAGTTCAACATAACAGAAAGAACAGGAGAGAGCCCCAGGAGAGAGACCATATAAGCATAGTTCACGATTCTCAAGGACTTTCCAGTTTAGTTAGAGAAAAAAAGTACTTATATGAAACACTGAAACAACCTGATAAGAAAATGGAAAGTGGGAATTATTATCTACATAACAAAAAGGTAGGTGAGAGCTGAGTATCTATGGAAGGCTCCCAGAGGAAGTAGAGATGAGAATGTATAAAGGAAGTATTTGAATATGTGTGCGTGTCTGGTGGTGGTTAGGGTGAGGGTGAGGGTTAGCCAAAGGAGACATCTGTGATGATGCCATTCCACCTCTCTGCTATTTTCTTGACAGAAATGGCAATTGATCTAAATACAATGTCACTAGATGTTCATTTAAATACTGGGACAAATTTGGGCAATATAAATTAATTTTAGTTAGCTTCTGAGTTGGTGATAAAAGGTACCAAGGTTCAAATAAAATAAGTATACTTGAAAGTTTCTAGGAGTAGATCTTAAAAGTGCTTATCAAAAGGAAAAAAAAAGTCACTATGTGCCATGTCAGATGTTAAGTATGCTTATTGTGGTGATCATTTTTCAATATAGATAAATATCGAATCATTATGTTATACACTTGAAACTGAAACAATGTTATATGTCACTTATACCTGGAGAAAGACACTCAATATTTACTGATTATAAAAGTGACAAAGGGGGCCTCTTAAATGAATTAGTGATATGCATTTTGGTGTGGCTTCTTCAGTTGTGTTTGTGATATATTCTTTACTTAGCTTATCAATGACACATAGTGGACACAATAATGCTGGTGCCTCTTGCAAGAAATGATGGGAACCATTTATGAGATGATAACCTATCCTCTAATTTAGAAAACACAGCACAAATACTAGGAAATATTCCAATAACTTAGAAATCAAAGTCTTGGTTTGTGTCCTCTAAAAAAAAAATAAAAAAGAAAGGAAAAGAAATAAAAGGCAATGGCTCTGTCAGTAAAAGCTGTGTAGGCTCATTGGGTAGTTTAAATAACTGAGCTATTTTCTCTAAAGTATCACATATTGAAACATGACTATTAGCTGATATTTTTCTTCTTTTATATGATAATGAGAGGCCCAGTGTACCCCTTGGGGAATGTCTGACTGCTGGCAGTTGGACATCCCTCTCACAATCTGGGACTGCTGGCTCCTAACCACTTGCCTGCCTGCCAGCATGATCGCCCCTAAACGCTTCCCTGATCACCTGGTTGACATCTAACTGCTCCTCTACCAGCCTGATCACCCCCAATTACTTTCCCCTGCTGGCCCCAACTGCCCTCTCCTGCCAGCCATCTTGTGGCAGCCATCTTGTGATGACATGAGGAAGTTACATGAGAGGGCAAAGGCCACCTAGGCTTTTATTAGTATAGATAGCTATTGCACAAGATTGTATTTGGTCTTTCACATATGGAGAAATCTCAATTTGTGTCAATATGTTTTATAACTTGTTCTTCAATATATTGAACTTTATAATTCAGATTTTGAATTTTTTTCCTGACTGTAGCACACAGACATTGTTGGATTTCTTGTATTAGATAAGACCCCAAGACACAATAACTTTTTAATCCATCATCTTTAACATCTGAATTTTATTTCTACCTTTTTGAAAAACTTGTTTTCAGACACTGGGGTCTTGCCTGTGGTGGGAATGGCTGGGCAGGAGGTGGAGGTCAATTGTGGGGAAAAGGAGACATATGTAAAACTTTAGACAATGAAAGAAAGAAAAAACTTGTTTCCGTGTATCTTGAAAAAAGATCTCCCATTTTTTTTCATTTTTGGATTATCTATCTATCTATACTAATAATAGTGTATTATTAGTATTATTAGCCATCACAAGATGGCTGCATGCACAGTGGAGGTGGGCCCAGCGCCCACTTCAAGTGGTGAGGCCTGGGGGTCCCGCGGCTCTGTGCAGCACAGAGGAGGCCGGTCTAGGTGTCTCTGCCGCCTCATGTGGAGGAGGCGAGTCTCAGGAAGCAGGTTGAGGCAGGGGAGGGCAGTTGGGGGTGATCAGGCTGGAAGGCAGAAGAAGTTAGGGGCAGGCAGGTGAGCAGTTAGGAGCCAGTGGTCCCGGACATCCCCTGAGGGGTCCCAGATTGGAGAGGGTGCAGGCTGGGCTGAGGAACCCCAACCCATGCACGAATTTTGTGCACCAAGCCTCTAGTATGTATATATGTCTGTGTGTGTGTGTGTGTGTGTGTGTGTGTGTATATATATATATATATATATATATATATATATATATATGCCTAAGTGACTGAATGACTGGCTGACTGGTTGCTCTGATGCACACTGACAATCAGGGGGCAGATGCTCAATGCAAGAGCTATCCCCTGGTGGTCAGTGCGCTCTCACATCCAACGTTCTGCAGTCCCTCCCCCTGGCCAGCCAACCTCCTGTGGTACCTCCCCCTGGCCAATCTCACACGGCTCCAATTGGTCCCGATCGCTGGCCAGGCCAAGGGATTCCACTCATGAACGAATTCATGTACCAGGCCTCTAGTTAAGATATAATAGTTATAATTCATATGATCTTTTTATACTTTGAATGCAGTACCTTGACTTTTAAGTGTTCTATATTTTTCCCCATAACTTCTCTGTGTTTAGAGTTTCTCTTGCCATTCTTTCATTTAATTTTTTTTAGAATAGATAGAAATGTATGATGAGATATTTATCTTTCATTTTCAGAGAGAGAAATTTTTACATGTCTGAGGCTTTGGTACAGGGAGGGAGATGCCCAAGGAGAGGCTGGGGTGGGAAGCATTGCAGGGAGACATAGAAAGGCAGCAAACAAAAATATTAAGTCATAGGCCCCCAAATTGAAATGGCCATTTTTTCTTTTTCTTTTTTTAAATACATTTTATTGATTTTTTTTAAAGAGAGGAAGGGAGAGAGATAGAGAGGCAGAAACATCGATCAGCCGCCTCTTGTACACCTCCCACTGGGAATGTGCCTGCAACCAAGGTACATGCCCTTGATGAGAATCGAACCTGGGACCTTTCGGTCCACAGGCCAACAATGCTCTATCCACTGAGCCAAACATAATAGTGCTGGCCATTTTTTCTGGGAAGAGCTAGTGGCTCCCAAGTAAATTGAGAGCCTGCCTTAAAGATCTACTGTATAAATAAATATGAACCTATGTAATTCTCTGAGACAAGCCACTAATTTGTCAGTTTATTCTGGCTCCTTTTCAGGAATCTTGGGGAATTTTCTTTAAAAATAATACTTTATTTTCTTGATATCTTAATTTGTGACACATATTTTCCTAATTAATCTATGTATGTCTTGTTCATTTTTTTCTCCAGTTCCTAATCTGGTTTTAAAATACTCATTCTCTCTTCCCATTTCTTTTTTTCAGGGAAAAAAATACTTCAGCCCAAGAACCTCTGAAAAATTGCTAACTTCTATATTTTGAGGGAAGAAAGTTTTCAAAGGATAAGAATGAAGTCTTTTTATTGAATGAGGCAAATTGTGCAATGTGATTTACTAAGGTCAAATGAAGAGGTAATGTCTTTTGTACCCATTTGTCTTCCTTCTTAGCACACTTTCCTGTAACCTGAGCTCTTCCCTTCATTACAGGAGACACTTAAATCCTTTCATTGTATGACATCACCACTTTCTACTTTCCCAATAAATATCTGAAACTCTGTATCCTAACCTCCTCTCTCCTCTCCAACAAATTCACCCTGTGTGATCATAAGACTTTGCTCATAGCTGGCTGCCACTTTGGAAAAGACCTGATGATTTCATGGGAACATCCAATACCTTTCAATTACAGGAAGCATTGACCTAAACTTAAGGAGTTTAATGTGTTATATTGAGTAGAGTAAACATTCATTTATTTATTCATGATCTGCTTTGTCCCAGAAAGAATTTCAAGTCAATGGCTAGAAACTCTTTTAGGGTCTTTCTTCCTTTTCCACTTGTTGAACTCTCAATAGGCACAGGCTACTCTGTTAAGCATTGGGGGACAAAGGTGAAAGTGGCCCATGTGGTGGGTACAGTGTCTTATTTTTGGAGAGCTCACAGTCTAGCCAGAGAAATATACATATAAACTGGATTTTACCAGGATCCAGAAGCAGATGAGAACTTGTATTCTGATCAGTGAGGGGGAAAGGCTTGTGTGGTTTTTCCTGGAAAGAAAAATATTGAGAAAGGCAATTCTCTCCTTTGTTTCTTTCACTGGGGAAGTGCTAGAAGAGAACTAAAATGAAAGCCCAAAAGTATGAATGCTGGTTTTATTTTCTTGAAGCAGAAAAGCAATTGGTGAAAGCTACTCTAGAAAACAGCCTCCCATTGGGGCTGGAGGCAAGTGTGACACAGACCATGCACTTAATGCACAAGGGTGATATAGAATCTGAGCCTTTGTTCCTGGTTAGCAACATGCTAGGTTAACCATGCTTTTCTTGGTGTGAACAACTCTTCTTGATGATGGTTGGTGGTGCTGGTGTGGGTGGGAGTCAGAGAAAGCATATGAGAAACAGGAGCTTCTTTGGCCAGGCCCTCACTGCAGTCCTAACCAGGACCAAATGGCAGCATCCAGCTCTCACAGATTATCCTCCAACTTCATGCAGGTCTTTGAACAATAGACTCAGTTGCCTTGTTCAAAGAGGTCCTGGGATTCACAGCCCAACTCCAGTGCACAAGGAAGGATTGCTAGGATCCAAGAGAGAAAAATTTCATTTCCTAAAACTTTCTGCTCCTGTTATTTGGTCTCACCCCTATTCTAGTCCCACACATATGCTCTGCACACTTTGGCTTTATGTTTTTAGTCCTCAGTGTTTGGAACACCCTTTTCCAAACCCTCCTTTGCATTGCATAATTAGGGAACTCCCTTACTCCAGGGTTCTCATCATGGAGGTTTGTGTTACTCTTTAGGTTCCTATGGCTCTTTAACTCCTGTGGATATGCTCACTTTGTCTTCCAAGCTGCACAGAAAGGGATTAATACACAGCATCCTTTCACATGCACAACAGAAGGTACATAGTCCTGGGCCCACACGTGGGCCCTATGGATAGATGCTTACTTGGTTGATGCTGTGGCAGCTTATATCATTAGACAAGCAGGATGGTGGAGGAGTGGAAACTCAGAGCTGAGGAAAAATGTAAAGATAACTAGGATTATGGTAATGATGGGTAAGACTCTCAGAGAACCATTTACTAGTTCCGACTGCTTATCACAACTGGTTTACTGGTGTCATTTTAAAATTCATATTTTATTAGATTGCTAAGGAAAAGGAGGCATGCTCAGAAGATTGAGCATGGGTGATCTTTGAGGTTCTCAGGCAGACACAGGATGGATATTGAACATATCCAGCATCTCTCTGTTGAGCCATTGGGTGGCCCATTCCAGCCTCTGCTTTCATTAGCTCTAATATTTTGCATGAAAGTATGAGGCTAGTCTGCTTCATCACATGGATTGTGATGACCCTTGGAAAGGAATGGAGCATGTTTTTACAGTTATTCATATATTTGAACTTACTGGAATGCTCTGGACCACACTTGCTCTCAAGCATCAAACACATGCACACAGCCACCCAAGTTGGAGCTTACATTTGAAGAAGTTAGAGCTGCCACTATTCTTTGTCTTGGGTGATATATTAAAGTTGAAGATGTGAGTATGTGAGAAGCATTCTCCATGGTTTTTCATAAGAAATAAAAACATAATTAGCAAAAGTCTAGAGGACATTCCATAAAATCTTCTCTCATTTCCTGAGCATCCACAGGGAGTGCACAAAGGTCAAGATACCAGATGTGACACTCACCAGAGCTTATTTGGGCTGAGAACTTCTCAAGAACCTGTGGCTTGCTGTGGGGCTTTCTATTACAGCACCTACAAGCAATTTCATCCAATTAGAAAAGATAAAATGATAGGGCCCTAGTCAAAAATTCCAAAAAAAAGTCCTTTTTTTTTTTTTTTAAAAAAATGATGTTACTATTGGTAATGATAAAAAAGCAACAGCAAATATTTGAATGATTATTATGCGTTTTACACATTTGAGTTCATTTACTCTTCACAGTCGGTCTTTAAGTTACTAGTATTACCTCCACTCTGCAGATAAGTAAACAGAGGCACGTAGTGGGTAAAGAACTTGTCTAAAGTATATTAAGGGAAGAAGATAGGCTTTAGGCTCCAGACTTGCTCAAAAAAGGGAAATATAAAGATAAGACCTTGATTCTAGAGGAGGGAATCTAAGCCTTCTTTATCCGCAGGGCCTTGACAGTACTTGGGCTAAAGCAGAGTTTAATAAAACTCTTGAGGATGGTTGGATCAATGAGTAGATAGTAGACAGTCAGGGGCCTCTTCCTTTCATGTACTTTCCTTCCCATGATAATATTTATGCCCAAGGTAGTAGGAAGTTTAGGTTCTCTTGATATAAGGTCCCTGGGTGGTTTTAATGGACAGTGAGCCCATTTGTTTCCTTTTCTCCACCTCCTATATACAGAGAGGGAATAGAGACTGTGTAATCAGACCATAGAACAACCACATTTAGTGCTATTGTGAAGGCCTTGGTTCAAGGTGATTTTTCATGTGAGATTCTAAGAATGTACTCTGACGGTGAGGACGACCTTTTCATTTGCTTCTTCCCTTTTATTCTCTCCCCTTTTCCTCTTTGCTATAATTTTATCTTTTCTTTTTCTGTCTCTACTCATTTAATAACAGCCAGACTTATTTAAAGTATCCTAAAATATTGTCATATATGTGCATATACATTTATCTGTCTATCTATCTATCTATCTATCTTGACATTATATCTAATTCTGTGGTTGTATGATTTACACACACAAGACCTCTAAGGAGGGTATTAAGTAAGATATAGATATACAAACCTAACCTAATTACCAGCTCCAGTGAACTTAGACTGAGCCAATTATAGTAAATCCTTAGTTTAAACAACAAATGTAAATTCTTTACATTCTGAATTCTAAACCATTTTTACAGTAGTTCTCCTTTATCTGGGTTTTGTTTCTGCAGTTCCAGTTACCGCTGGTAGCTGAAAATATTTCAATAACAGCTCACATATGTTAAATGGAAAATTCTAGAAATAATTAAAAAGTTTTATATTTCATGCCATTCTGCATTTAAGGGATGAAATATTGCAGCATCCTGCTGCTGACAAAGTTTTGTCTCTCAGCTCCCCTGAAAGTACTCAGGCTATAGTCACTGAAGATATCCCAATAGTCACATAAAGGACACTTCATTGTCTTAACCCAAATTCATCTCTCTGAGGTATTTTATACCACTGACTACTTCCTCTTTCTTAGCAGCTTGTCTTCTAGGACACCAGTCTGCTGTGACTCATCCTATCTCTCCAACATCCAGTTCCCATCACAGACCCACTTTTTCAATACCATCATTACCCCAAGTTCAGTCTCTGGTCATTTCTCCACTCACTCCTCACAGAGCCTTGAGTGATCTCTTCCATATCAAGAGCTTCTGATCTACCTATATAGTGATGACACCCAAATCTGGGTCTCCTGCCCATATCTTCATCCTGAGCACCAGAATTATGTAACTAACTGCCACCTGGATATCATCATAGGGATGTGTCACAGAACTATTAAATTAAAAAGTTCCTCGAATTAATTTACCTCTCATACTCCCCATATTTATCTCTTCTTGGATTCCCCTTTTAGGTAAACAACAATAATAAAACCTTCAAAACCCACCACCACCACCACCAAAAAAATCTATTCAACAACAACAAAAAATCGATGCAAGAATCACAAGAATTATTCCTAAATCCTTCCTTCTCCTTATACCCTTTACCCAAGTGATTACCAATGAAATTTTCCTCAAAATAGATTCTTGCTATTCATGCCCACTTCCAATGCCCTAGTTCCTTGGTCGGCAAACTGCGGCTCTCGAGCCACATGCGGCTCTTTGGCCTCTTGAGTGTAGCTCTTCCACAAAATACCACTGCCTGGGTGAGTCTATTTTGAAGAAGTGGCATTAGAAGAAGTTGAAGATTAAAAAATTTGGCTCTCAAAAGAAATTTTCAATCATTGTTCTGTTGATATTTGGTTGTATTGACTAATGAGTTTGCTGACCACTGCCTTAGTTCATGCCTTTCTAGCCTCTTATCTACATTATCATTCAAACTTTGTAAGTGGCTCACTAACAATCCCCTCTTACACTCCTATTCTCTACACTATTGCCAGCATATGTTTTCTAAGATACAAATCTATTCATTGCTTTAAACTTTTCACAGACTCTGTCATTGTCCTGATAATAAAGTCCAAAGTCCTTAACATGAGTTAATACTCAAGATTTTGGGGGTCATAAGTCAATTTAAGGTGGCTCAAGGAGAACTCATGTAATGAGAAAATCGAGGTAATCCAAAATTTCAGCCACTGGGTTTAAGGAATACTACCATCTTCCCTTTCTCTTGTTCTCTCTCATCATACCATGGATTTTACCTCCCTCTTATGTCTGTCTCATTTGGTGGACAACTTGTAGGTAGCTGTAGAAGGTAGCTACTTATAACTCTCAGGCTTGCTCAATCCATACAATTCAAGATTCCAAAAGAAGAGGACTCCCTAACACATTGTCAATACACCAAATCTTAGAAAAGGTTCTTTTTGGCCTAGATTGGATCTTGGACCTTGAACTAATCTCTGTAGCCAAGGAAGATGGAATCTTAGATTGGCTATCTTGAGTACTACCTGTCCCTAAGGGGTTGACATGAAAGACAGCCAACTAAGATGACAAGGAGTAGGGAAATGTGGTTCCCCACAGAAAATCAGGGTGTTATTATCATTTGAAGGGGAAAGATATATCAGTCAGATGAAAACAATTTAAGTACACTCCCCATGATATACAGATCTCTCCATGATCTTGTTACTATCAGTGTTCATCACTGGACTACTTATTGTTTCATGAATTTACCAGTCCATTTCAGGCCTTCACGCCTTTGCAACTGTTATTTTTCTCTACATGGACTATCTGGTGGACTAAGCTATACTTCTCTTTACAACTCCGGCTGAAATATCTTCTTCTCTGAGGGATTTTTGCTGACCTCCATCTCACAAGTCAATTACTTCCTCCTTTGTACTCTGTTATATTTAGCACCTATTATGCTTCTTTCACTCTATGCTCACTTCTTCATTTATATGTCTATCTAGCCCAATAGCCTGGGTAGTATAATTGGACCCCTAAAATACAGAACAGACACAGAGTGTGTATTTGATAAATTATTGTATTAATAAATGTTGAGTGAATGAATACATGAATGGCTGAGTTTTTCAGTGGTAGAAATAATACAAAAAGCTTTTAATTTTTTCTTGGATGGCAGGAACATCCTTCAGTTCATCTCTCTGCTGCTTCAATCTACATCTCAATACACACGCACACACATAACAATTATCCAAAAGGAAAAAGAGAACTACCTTCTTAGGGACACATAGGAGTTGTCCTTACTGACTGTTCATTTATGCCTTGTAGGGTAACACATTGATCTGTGAAATGCTTTATTCTTTTTGGATGGATGGAGAGGTATGAAGCAAACAGAAGCCGAGAGGGTGTTTGGGGGAAAAAATGAAGGAGAATGATAAGATCCAGATGACAAACTTCCTGGATGTATCACTTTTGCTCATGATTGGCCAAGTTCATTTAATTGATAAGAAAAAGGTGTAAGAAACTACTTTCCCCTGCATTATAAGGTTTTGTAGTGTGTGATATCAATACAAATCAAATCTATAAAAATTCCATTTACATAAATTTAAAATTCATGCACATTTTGAGTCTTTTGTAAAAACAAATACATGCAAAAGGATACATATTAAATGCATTAGAATACTTGCCTCTGATGTGCAGTGCAGGGGTGGAGAATAGAGTTGGAAAAGAAACACGAAGGAATGAAAGAAATTAAGCAAGAGACTAGCATGGACCTATGACAATAATGTGCATTCTGAGGAGTATGTTAATTCAAATCTATGTTCATCCATCCATTCATTATCTATGTATCTATCTCTCTATATCTATCTATCTATCTATCTATCTATCTATCTATCTATCTATTCATATGGAAATTTCCACTTCCAGATAGAAGCAGAGAGTAGAATTATAGAATGTTCTTGTTGAAAAGGGCTGCTCAAGATGAAATTTTATATATTTTTCCCTCTATTAGAATCTTCTTCAAACTCTAGGTTGTTAACTGAGATTACATGTCAATTCCATCAGAAAAGAAAGAAAGGAGAAAGAAAGAAATTCAGATAAACAAGCTCAAAGAATTATTAAGCATTACTAATGTAATTAAAATTGTTGAGTAAGAGAGCCTCAGTTACAAAAAAACACAATAAAATCAAGTACAAGATTAAATAATAAATTTACCATATCTACAAAACAACACAATTTCCAGGCATATCAATTAGTTTCATCCAAGTACAGTCACATGTTTTAATAATCACTGTGGAGACTAAACATAGCAAGATAGTCAAACTTTCAACTGAATTAGTAGAATATTTTGTCATTAGGCAAAATATCCTCACAGTGCTGTGGTGTGTGTCTCATTCACAATTCATTTGGAGATGGTTTGAAAACTCCTAGTAGAATAAAATCTTATGTTTTGTTAATGTAAATTGCTTCTGTTTTCCCATTTTTGTTACCCAAGCCAAGGAAGGCGACTTTCAGGAATTTAAAATTCTAGAGAAGGAATTTCTAAAGAAGGGAAAGAAATTGTTCACCTAATGAATTTTATAAGGAAATAGCACTGCTTCTGGTGTAAGTAAACATCTCTCTGGCTCAGTGGATAGAGTGACGGCCTGTGGACTAAAGGGTCCTAGGTTCGATTCCAGTCAAGGGCACATGCCCGGGTTGAGGGCTCAATGCCTAGTAGGGGGCATGCAGGAGGCAGCTGGTCAATTATTATCTCTCATAATTGATGTTTCTATTTATATTTTTATTATTTATTTACCACAAGTAAAGGTCAGGAATTGTTATCTTTCCCTCTCCCTTCCTCTCTGAAATCAGTAAACATATAATTGAGAATAAATAAAATAAATTTAAAGTAGGGCCAACTCATTTCATATCAGTTTCCTGACAAAGTGAGCAATTTAAACAGAAATGTGTCTTTAAGTAAGAAAAGAAATTATAAGTAGAAAGGAGATCATATTCTAGGGGACAGTGTCAGCCATCTTACACATGGTGGTGATTACTGTGGGACAGAAAAGGGCAACAACAAAATCCAATGTTTTCCTTTCAAACAGGCCATCAAGTCATCACCCCATGACTCACAGCCAAGAGACGACTGAGGATAACAAGATCTCTGAGATCTCCATGGCACAGATGTTTACATCTGTCCTTTCTCAATGACTTCAAAAGGAATCACCTAATTTGGATTAAATGTAGTAAACAATGAACAAACACCAGAATGCATCCTCATGTTGATTTGTTTTTAAAGCAGAATATTTGTAATAACTTAGAGAGATGTTTGAGGTTTAGAGCACATACTCTGGCCACGTTTACTACCCAAATATTTCTAAGATCAATTATCAATTAATAAACCCAAGTCTATTTACTTCCGTTAATCCTGTGGGGAATGCAAGAATCTTAAGAGATTGTGACGAACATTTAAGGTCAGCAAAAGGTTCACCTCTAGGTACCTAGGCAGGAAGTGGTGGGCAAACCAATTTGATCCAGTTGTATTGGGGGTGGAAGAAGAAAATCCCTCAGCTGGAGAGTTTCAATATGCCCTAAGGGTAATGTAACTGCTCACACATTTGAAGCTCTGGGGTACATGGAGGTAGATGTAGGAGGGAACAATTAGAGATGGGTCAACTATAGCCTCTATTCTCCTTGTAATTATAATCTAGAAGGGATGAATGAAGCAGTACATACATAGCCATCATATGAGGCAAAATATAGCCAGTAAATCAAGAATATAACATTTATATATACAATAGGTCCTCGGGTTACATTGGAGATTCATTCCTATGGCGCTATATAACCCACCTACATAAGCACCTACGCCACACACATGGAGCACATACACAGCAGTCATGAAGTGAAACAGTAAAAAAAAAATTAAAAGAAAGATAACAATTCCTGACCTTTACTTGTGGTAAATAAATAATAAAAACATAAAGCACATATGTACATACATTGAAATGATGGAATTTAAAAAAAATAAATAAATGGAATATGGCAACATAACCACGAAACAACATACGTCGAGTCTGACATAACCCGAGGACTGTCTGTGGTGTGTTTTGCTCACTTCTCTATCCCCCTACCCCCCCTACCCCTCAATACAAATGTCTTTTTGTACTTTAGAGGAAGAGGGTTGGGGCAGCCAGTTGATAACTCTTGCCTTTGAAAAATTTGCCCAGTGGAGATAAATCCAAGGAGTAAACTATTTTGGAAATAGTTTCCAGTTCTGATAGCAAAAACTTCCACATCACTTCATTCTATTCTTGGGCCTTAGCTTTGGGTCTCCAGTGAGAAGTTAGAAATATGTTTCTGTAGATAGCATGCAACCAACACAGCACCTGATACCACAAATGCCTTTAAGGGATCCAGACTGTAGATCTCAGAAATCAAAAGGAATATTCAATGCCACCAAAAATTGTGTGCCTTCCACCTTGTTTTTGACCTGACCTCGGCCGGTATATCTTCACCTATGGCCCACTCCTGTGGTCTTTCCTGGGCCAAAGCCCAGAAATCTTTGCTATTTTTAGACAAACTTCCAAACTTGATGACTTTGGCCTTTCCTTGTGCTACTTTTCCAGCTTAAATATTTGCTCTGGTCATAGACATTTTAGTCTAGCTTACCAACTACTTTTCATATAACTTAGATGTTAGTCCAGATTGGTAGCTGGCTCCAGCTACATCTTAGCTACTAATTCAATAGCTGTTGACTTCTAAAGGTGCTTCCAGTAGAACTGGATGAAGTGACTTGATATCAATGCTGCCAAACCAAACTCATCCTCAGTTTACATTGCAGTGTAAATTGATTACATACAAAGTGATTTCCAGGTGCTTTCTTTGAGGGATCGTATACTGTCACACAAAAAACAAACAAAGACAGATGTTTTTAAGGATTTGATTCCTCTCTACTCTCATGTGCCACTCATCAAATCAAAAGCATTTGCTTTTGAAACATGAATTCTGGTGATGCAAGTCATATAAAGTCATGTCTAGGACCAAATAGGGCTGGGTCTTTCATAGCCATTCATTAAATATTTCTTGGGAAATATATTTTTCCACTGGTTCTTTCCATTGTTTCATTCAGCCAGTCAATCATTCAATTATTCAACCAATATTTATTGAGTTGTTGCTCTGTGACAGGGACTATTCTAGGAATAGCAAATATATGAGGGACATCAACACAAGAGACAAAAATTCTTGACTTCATGGATCTTATTGTAATAAGGGTGAAATAATAAATATATTGGCATGCTATGTTATTATTAATGGTCACACTTGGAATAAAGAAAAAGTAGCTGAAAGAGATAAGAGGGGGGATAGAGTTGAATAAGGCACATCTATGGTAAAATGTTGACAGATTAGAAAGAACTGGGCAAAAGAAAAGATTGAGAAAGAATGGCTAATGAGGTAGCAGTAAAACAAAGGGATGTGTGGTTTTGGAGCTCAAGAGAATGAGATGAGAATTGAGAACTGATTGCCAAAATAGAGGCCACTGTTACTTGACAACAGAAGTTCTGCTGGAGTGATGGAGGTAAAAGTCTGACTGGAGTATTTAAGAAATAGCAGAAAAAGCATACGAAAGGATCCAACCTCTTTCGTCTTCAAGAAAATCCAAATTAACATCATAATGTACATCCCAGCAGATTGGATTAAATTAAAAGGACAATGACAGCAAGTGCTGGTGAGTCTATGGAAATTTGCATTGCTGGTTGCCATATAAATTGGTAAAACCACTTTGTAAAGTTAACTGGCAGCATCTTCTAAGCTAAACATGACCATGTAACACAAAAATTCCACTCTCAGCTATATCCCCAGTGAAAATGAGTGTATATATGCAACAAAACACAAATAAAAATGTTCATGGCAGTATTTTCACAATAGCAAAAAAATGAACACAATCCAAGTATCCATGCATAGAATGAATTGTGGTATGTTCATGCAATGGAGCATAAGAAATAAAAAAGAATAAACTACTTCTTTGCTCAATGACATAGTGAATCTCACAGAAATAATATTGCATGAAAAAAAATTAGACACAAGAGCATATAGTGCATGATTCCATTGACATAACATTCAAAAGCAGGCAGAATAAATCTATGGTCATAGAATAGAAAATAGATACTCCCATTGGGGAGACAGTGACTGGGAAGGGACATGAGGGAACTTCTCTTAAGAACTGGTATTATTCTAATTTTGATCATAGTCATGCTTATGCACTATACACTTAAGATCTGTGAACTTCACTGCATGTAAGTCAGACATTAATAAAAATAATTTAGAAGAAGAATTGGGCAAAGAGAGTAGGGACAACTTTTTCATGTCCTCCCTCAATACTAACATGAACTTCTAAGCACAGAATCTTAAGAGTGGAAAAGGATTTCAAGAAACTCCATGGTAGATCTCAGAAACAAAAATGAATTTTCAATGCCACCAAACATTGTGTGCCTTCCACCTTGTTCTTGACCTGACCTGGGCCTGTATCTTTCACCTTATGGCCTATTGGGAGGAAGGATGCTTTTCTGCACACTGCAGTTTGGAAATGTGCCTCTGAGTGTGAATTACTTTCCTAGATGCCAGCATACTATTTTGGTTGGTCCTTTTTACTGTGGCAGTGTGGCAGCCACGGATAAAGTACAGCAAAAGAGGTTTCAGGTAAATTCAAGGAATGATTCTCTTAAAGATCAAAGACCCTGAAACACGTGTTCTACATGGAGATGGGAAACTGGAACCAACTCCTCCATGATATTTCATGAAGAGAAGCACCATTTCTGAGTTAAGAAGGTATATTTCTGGTAGAGGGCAGGGGATGTGCTAATGCCAATTCTGGATTATTCCAACCTGAGAGTTTCTCTATGTATGAAAGAAATAAAAAAATATTTTTTAGCTTGAATGGCGTCAGTTAGCTGTTGTGAGACAAACTGGTATAAAAATAACACACACAGGAATGCTCAACATCATGTTGTACTATGCCAAACGGAACCGCTCGACTGGTTCTGAGGCTGCAGTTCAGCTTGCCCCAAAGACCAGCCTTTCCCTTCGTGTTGATCTGCAAAAAGCCAATGACACATCATCAACTGAGTCTTCTCTCCTTGAAGTCAAGCCAACTTCCAGAGCTACATCCTTCAGTGACAAAAAACACACACCGAGCCACATAAAGTGTCCTTGGGTGATCATCAACAGTGCTGTGTAGTGACAGCAGTGTGGAGTGGAGCTCACAAAGAGGGAGAAGGTTGATGGGTGACAGGGACTCTTCCTCCTGCTTTCTCTCTCCGTGCACCAAGGCTATGGGAAGGGTAATCTTCCCTTCCTTGCAGCAGGTAACAAATTCAAAGAGTGTGGAAACTGGCTGTGGGAGCATCTGGCATGACGGGGGAAAACAAGGGTTCATTTTGTGAGAAGTTGGCAGTGAGTCGAGAGGGGCATCAAGGAAACCCTGTCCCACTGACTACAATCTGTGCTATAGGAAATTATTTTAATTGGGGTTTCATCAGCACCTAGGTTATAGAAGCCGGTGTTGTTCACCACCTAGCCAGGAATCATAACTGAAACACACACACACACACACACACACACACACACACACACACACACTGAGTAGCCAGATTATTGTGCGTTCAGAGATCTTAATAATCTGGCCACTCAGTGTATATTAGAGAACCTATTAAAATACAGTGTGAATAGCATTATTCTATTTTGTAAATAAATTGGTAAACAGTTGCATACACATAGAAAACAGCCCAGATATGCCTTTTATAAATAGTATGCATTCTCAAAATCATTTCTGTTGAAAACTTCAAATTTCTTTATGGCTAATCTTTAAAGATTCAATTGGAAATAAAGGGAAGAGACAAAATAATGAAACTTAAGGGTTAATACTAAATGTGTGAAGCACCAAATCAGTGCTTCTCAGTCAAGTGTGTAGATGTTAGAATCACCATAAATATTCTGACTAATTTGGTCTGGGGGCCCTCCACGCTGGTATTGTTAAAGTTTTAGGTGACCATAGGGGACTAATCTATTTTTAAAAGGCCTGCTCAGAACTCTACCTGATAGTAGATGGATTGATTGATTCTAGAAGTAAGCATAATTGTAAGTTTCCAACATTTTAAAAATTAAGTAGGGAAAAATTCTTGGTGCTGGGACATGTAGACAGTAACTTTCCATAGCAGACACTGACACATTTTGCTTTGACTTCAACATGTGATCGCATGTTCTCAATTACTGGAGATGGTATTAAGTTTTTGCAATTTATGATCCTTTCCCACAGGAAAACCACAGACTTCATGGCACTAGGGCCAAGGGAAAATTTCTACATGCTGATGCTGACCATAGGACCTCTTCACGCAAGTTTAGAAGCCTCCAGGCTTTCCCTTGCTTCCAGGCTAAAGACCAAAATCCCCATCATGGTTTAAGTGGCCCCACACAGGCTGACACTTGCCCACTACTCCATCCTGGTGTCACATGATATTCCCTAGTGACTCCTGTGTTTTGGCCACAAAGGTCTTCTTTCATGGACTCTTACCATCCCTCCTGCCACAGCCTCTGTTCACAGGCTGTGCCCTCTGCCTAAAATACTCTTTCCTCCTTCTTGTCTACTTAATTCCTACTCATTGTTCAAATCATCCCTCTATGAGACTGATCCCTGACCAGGTCACACCACTCTTTTACGTGTTGGAAGAGCACAATACTGTCTCCTTCAGAGTTCTCCTCCTACATATGATCTTGCATTTATCTGTGAGCCTCCTTGACTAAAACCTACTTCCCCACCATTTGGTCAACTACATGGACAAGTCTCCTTTCTGTCTTTGGTATTCAGTTGGCACAGGGCTTAACATGCAGCAAGGGCTCAAGAATACTTTTACTGAGTGGATAAGTGGATAAATATGAATGCATGCATGCATGAATGAATGAATGAATGAATGAATAGTAGTTTGGCTATACTGCTAGGACTTCCTACTATTTAGGTTGTTGACAGTAGTTATTGACTTGCAGCATACTCTCCATATTCCTGGAAGGACAACAAGACACACTGAAAAGTAGGTGTGTCTACTGTATCACCACAATCCGAATCTTTAGATTGGCTTGAGGGAGAGAACTGAACTGGAAATCAACTATGACTCTGTCTCTGTTAACATGTACACACTGGCTTTGCCACGTGAATTGGACATGAACCATGTATACTGTTTTCCTGGCATTGTATTAGCAGGCTTTTCCCATCAATTTCTCTCACTGGAGCTTGTTTAGACATGCTTAAACTTTCATATCCCAACAGCCTAAAATAGTACAGTACTCAATTGAAATCTAAGTAGGTATAAAACAGGTGTGGAGGGGTTGGTGTCAGAGCAAAGCTTTGGCCTAAGTAGCTCATGACATGGATGATCCTGGAAGCCCAGTCTGATAGGGGAACAAGGGGCCCCTGTATGTATTGTGCTCCAAGGGAAGAACATGAATCTCACATGAGGAAGTGGTCAGACTTGTCAATAGCAATAGTAGATGCAAAAAAGATAATGAAATTCTATTTTTAAAGCACTGAGCGGAAAGAACATTGAACAAAGAATTATATGTCTAGTTATATTTTCATTGAAAATGGCTTGATAGACTATATTCTTGGGCATACACAGCCTCAGGTTTACCCTATAAAGATGCTGCATTGAGGAAGTTTTAAATAAGAAAAAGCATATCCAGGCACTGTTGTAAGAGATGAGAAAATAAGGGTGACCAACTATTTGGTGAAGTTTACTGTTCTTTTCTTTATTAAATATTAGTTGAATGTGTAAAATTTTCAGGTACTGTATTAGGATACCAGAACCAAAGAAAAGAAAAAAGGAAATATATCTAACTCAGAACTAAAATTTATACAACATGAATATGTGAATATTGAGACAAAGCAGTACTTTTAAGGCAAGATAAAATATTAATACATTAAGCAACCAATAGGGTAGATGAACACCCTTGGATTTTATAAGAAAAAAATAGAATACACCATATTTAAAATAGCAGAGAAACACTGTCTATTCTTGGGAAGCAAGAAAGGAGAATAAAGGAATTAGAGGAAGCTATGAAAATGAAGGACAAACTGTCCGGGTGGTGAACTGGGATCTGGCAGAGGCTTGGGCAAGGGGCAGAATTGAAAGACATTTTGCTTTGGAGGACAGACTCTCTGTGACCTCAATGTGGTTATTCACTTTTTTCTTTTCTGATCACAGCAAATGAAGAGCCACTGTGCAATCAAATAAAGCTATTTGGAAATGGGAATTTTGTTCCCCTGCCTGAGGTACCAAGGAAGTTATCAGAAGTCTGGCTAGCTCTCAAATTTCAAACTAGGGAGTTGGCTGTCAGAGACAAATGACAAGCCAGGCTAACAACCATTGCACAAATGTGCAGAACATGCAGTCTCTCCATGGGGTCTATTCCTTATTCTAGGGACTAAAGACAAATAAATTGTTTGTGCAGCAACCATTCCTTTCCACTAGTCACTAAGAGCCTTAATAGACAAAAATCCCTGACCACTGGAAGCTTGTGTATTTGACTTTCCCATATCTATAATAATAAAAGGGTAATATGCTAATTAGATTGGATATCATTCCGAATGAAGTCAGGCCAGAGTGAAGCCCAGGTCCTAGGTGCCTGCCAATGTCTGAAGCAAAGCTAGGGTCCCGGGTGCCAGAGGGAAACCAGTGCCTACATCAGGGGGAAGGAAGGCCCACTCTTGCTTGAATTTCATGCGTCGGGCCACTAGCACACATATATGTGCAGAACCCCAAACATTTGACCTTCCCAGAGAATTAAAAATGAAAAGAAGATGACCTTGCACAGGAAGGAACTGACTTCCTGGGTTGGCTTGGCTTGTGTGGGGATTAGCCTTTTTCTTTGAACATTCCAACTTGAAAGGAATGCACTGACCTTGCACTATCTCAAGACAGAATGGTAATGAAGGACACATGCATTTCTGAAGTGAGAAAAGCCCCCTTGGTAATTTCCCTGACTCTTTCCAAATGGGGACCGTATTCCCTGGCTTGAAATGAAACACTGACTGAGCCGGGCAGGCCAAGAAAGCCTCTGTTCTAAAAGAGATGTCCAGTGAGCACGGAGTCTGGGTGCCTTCCTGTACGGAATAGGTTGCAACACTCCTTTTAGCAAAACCAGTTTCAGGTCCAGCTGGAGGAGCATTCCAGAGGCAGACATCTCCTCGTTTGCAACAGGGAGCACTGGGAAGTCCACATTTATGTGTCTTCATTCTCAGGACCAGAAATCATGGGGGCACACACACTACAACACTATACACAGTTAGAAAACACACACACACACACACACACACACACACACACACACACAAAATGAAAGACTATTGGAAAGGGATTTTAGTGATACCACTTAATTCTCATTAGGTACACTTAATATTTCCTAGTTTCTGGAAGCACAGATTAAACTGCATTCAAACATATTCTGTAACTTTCCCAAGGTAACTGTTTCCTTGAGAATGTTGCTTCTGGCTTATCTTGTTTGCCTAATTTTTCCCGACTTTCAGGAGTTTCTAAAGTTTTGGATAGGTACCCTTGCACAAAGTCGTGTTAAAAATCTAATGAATAGAAAACGTGGTTTAACACATATATTAAGCATGCATTTGGTGTAAAACTGGACATGAACACTGGGAGTTCCTTCGTCACTTTAAGTCTATAAACGCTGTGTGCCTTTTCCATAATCAGAATTTGAGATGTGTGTAATTTAGGCTCACAGTATACTTCTTTGAAACCCCATAGAATTTGATCAAGATAATCAGTGCTCACCAAAAAAAAAAAAAAAAAAAAAATTATCATTTCTATTCAGTGCCAGAGGATTCGCATGGTTACTGGGCTCTAAAACTCAATGGACTATTCTAGGTCTATGGGATGGATACTTGGTTTGGTGTTTCCTTCTTTTTGTGTACTAAGAAATTTCATTTTTTTACCTCATTTTAATTATGAAGACAGTAGACAAGCTTGGTAAACACTATGAGATATACAATTGAGATACAATTATTCACATTTTTAAAAATTTGCTTCTTAATTTCTCTCTCTCCTCCCTCTTCCTGCCCCCTTCTCCGACCCCTCCCCCCTTTCTCATGAATCCATTTGAAAGAAAATCCATTATGACTTATTCTGCTGTCATTTCCTCAATAACAAACAATGATAGCATGAGCACACTTACAACAACAGTAATATTTTGGTATCTTTTTATATCAAATTAACATTCAAATTGTTCTAGTTGTCTCTGAAATATCTTTTGACTAGAATTCATTTTTTTTCCCACTTAGAACAGTTCCCCACCATTTTAGTTTGGTGTTACTTTTATGAAATTGGCTTTTAGATGGGACCAGATAGTTGACGTGTAGAATGTCCCTCAAATATTTCCTTGTGCTGATGTTTCAACTTGTTGATCTAATCCTGTATTTCCCGTAAATGGGAAGTTGGTACTATACAACCCTGAGGTCTCATGACGCCCATCTGCCTCCTTGAGAGAAGTGGAGGAAATTACAACTAGTTTTACTACATAGCATCTTTCTTTCCCTTTCCTTGCTTACCAAGCCACTTTTTTTTTTTAAATATATTTTATTGATATTTTACAGAGAGGAAGGGAGAGAGAGAGAGCTAGAAACGTCGATGAGAGAGAAACATCGACCAGCTGCCTCCTGCACACCCCCCACCGGGGATGTGCCCGCAGCCAAGGTACATGCCCTTGACCGGAATCGAACCCGGGACCCTTCAGTCCGCAGACCGACGCTCTACCACTGAGCCAAACCGGTTTCGGCGCAAGCCACTTCTTGATCTCTTTTCTTCCAGTCTCTTTGCCCTTCAATTCTATAGGCCTTGTGTTAAAGCCTCATAACCCTTATTTTCAGGTGGCTTTGATATAGGCCAGAAAACAAGCCTTATTTTCATTAACCAGTCTTTGATATTAATCCCTAACATTTAAAGGATTGTCACTGGAATATATGGATGACATCCACAAAGGTGGTACTGATGGTCTTAGAGTTTGAAAGTTACTTCAATCCCTTTATGACTTTATTTACATACTAGTAGCCCATCGTGCGATATCGCATGCGGCAGGCCACCTGGCACTTCTGCAGGAGCCTGCGGGAAGCACAGCACTGCTTTCACAGGAGGCGGGAGGGACCCGCATTCATTCCTCGGGATCCGGGAGGGAGCTGCACCATTTCTGTGGGAGCCTGGAGGGACCCATGCTGCTTCTGCAGGAGGTGGGTCCGCTGTCTCTTCTCCAGCCCTGCGCTCAGCCATGGAGGCTGCAGGCTGGTCTCCCTGTTGCTGTCTGTGTTCGCTCCTGCCCCGGGGAGCCAGCCTGAGCCGGGTGCAGTGAGGAAGCAAGCATTCCGGCAGGAAGCTCATGCTGTCCATTCTCAGCTGCCACCTCCCCTTCACACACACCCCCTCCCCCCAACCCTGCCCCAGGATTGAGGGATTTTGGCGGGGTTGAGAGGACTGGGTGCTGCCATCTTGTGGCTATGGGTGCCATCATCTTTGTGATGGAGTGATGGTTAATTTGCATATTACCCTTTTATTAGATAGGATAAATTAATTAAGTCAATAAGACTGTATTCCAGATACACTGCTAGTCATAGGAGACAAAAAAACAAAACAAATTAAGTTATAGTTGCTGCTCTTGTTGAATACAAAGTTGAATTGGGAAACAAACATAATAATTATCACTTCATCCATGAAAACTTTCCTAACTATTTTTTTTGCATCTAAATAAACTTGCTGTCTTCCTCCACGTTCCTATAGAATTCTGTACCCATGTTCAGCACTGTGTTTATCTCATGGTGCTGTGATTATTCAAAACTTGTCACTTTTCTCCACTAGACTGAGAATTCCTTGAGTTTTTTCTTAGATATTTTTCATGTCAGTTTCTCAGACACCTAGCATCGACCCCTGAAACATAACAAATGTCCAATAAATGTCTAACAAATGAAGTGTTATGTGCTAAGTGTTATTAGAATGGACATATTAACTGTAATTATAGAGATATGAATAAAGTGGTATAGAGATACTGAGAAAGCAACTTTTGAATTAGAGTTCTAAAGAATGAGTAGGTAAGGACAGGGAGGCTATCACTAGGAATAGGTACTGCATGTCAGGAGACCTACAGTTTCCAGAGAACAAAGCAGGGAGAGGTTATCAGGGGAGAATACAGTAAGGTAGGTTGGGATTAGACTTTCAAGTCTTGACTGCTGGGCTAAAACGGTTTGGATTCAATCCCTTAGGCAAGAGGATAAGGAATAACATGCTCACTTTTGTTTTTCAGTATAAATATTCTAGTATAGGACTGAAATGGAGGAAACTGGTGTCAGGGAGGGAAAACTAAGAAGAAGAAAAAGAAACACAGAGAGATACAGTGGCTTGTCTAACATCACAATGCTGGGAACTCATCATACCATCACTGCCAACCTGTGCAGGGCAAGAACATTGAGTTCAAGGCGCTAGGATGTGGGCATCAGTGCTCTTCAGAGGAGGGTGAGGCAAGAGAAACCAGTTACCCAGAATGACACCATGGGTCAGGGAGGAATTAATCTGGGCCATAAAGAGATCCGAGGATTATTAGAAAGGCTGATGGGAAAAGAAGGCATTCTCAGAAGAGG
Source organism: Vespertilio murinus (assembly GCA_963924515.1). NCBI lineage: Eukaryota > Metazoa > Chordata > Mammalia > Chiroptera > Vespertilionidae > Vespertilio > Vespertilio murinus. Next base: position 16,787,930 of record OZ004719.1, on the reverse strand, counting down.
TTAAAACAATAAAAGGCAGAAACAACTGGCTGGTTGTGACCCAGACTAGAAGAACATCAGACACAGAGATAATCAGGAACTAGTGTGTAAATGACTCCTAAAAAGATTAAAAAATATAAATAGCTTTGAATTGTTACCATCTATAACTCTCTTCTGGCTATCAAAGTGGTTTGTTTATTAGTCATTTAACTAGATGAAGCATTCGTTAGTCAGCTAATTAGTTACTTTAGAGCAGTGTTTCCCAAAGTGTGGTATGCATACCCTCAGGGGTACGGGAAGAGTTTGGTGGGGGTATGCGTTGCACTGGAATTTGGTGGGGATATGCGCTATACTGTGCTTAGCTGCGCCTAATTCTACGTTCTCATGAGTCAAGTCAATTTCATCCTTCTCATTGATCCAAATAAATGTTATTATATTTATAATATAACTTTTATTTATATTTTATTATGAATACTTTTATTTTTCATTTATTTTTATTTTGTGTGTGTACCAAAAAAATAAAAAATAAATATATTTTGATTGTTATTAAAATACATTCATTTTTTTTAATGAGGGGTACTCAGCATTAAGAAAATTATAGAAGGGGTACACATATGTCAAAAGTTTGGGAAACATTGCTTTAGAGTTACATACCCTATAAAGGACTTTTCCTGGTTATAGGTTTTCCACTGGCTGTGCTGGATAGGCCCTATCTTCTGGACTAGATTAAACTCTTCCAAGCTTTCTCATCAGTACTCATCACAAATGCAACTATAGCTAAAAACCCACAGATATGCTGATATATAGGTGAATAAAGCATGCTACAACAGGAGTCTGAGAAGCTGAGCATGTCCTATAGAGGTGCCCACACATCTCTGTTCAATGTGGTATAAAGCCTTACAGTACACCGATCCCAACCAAGAGGAAGAGGAGTGGGCAAGAGGGATTTTGCCTCAAGTTTCCTTCCAACAGATTCTCAAACACATCTTTGGGTGCTGGCAGCAAACAGACATTGGCCAAAGTCCTTTTACAGTGCTTGGCTCAGGGACTAGGGAAGAGGAAAAAGGAGATACAAAGATTTTCCATGAGGCCCTAAACTCAATCAGTAGCTTTATAATGAGACTAAAAGCATTACAGGGCAGATATTCTTCTACTCACCCTTCATTTCTGTTTATTTCAATATTGTCCTTTCTCTGTATCTGAGCTACTGTGACAGGGTGGGCCTTAGAAACATGAGTGGTCCAAGTAATTAAAAGTGAAGGACCCCATTAGACCACTCTACTTCCCACTTTTCCATTCATCTAATGAATCACTCCTTCTGCCGTTCCTTCATTTGTTCAACAAACATTTAGGGAGCCCCTACTATGTGCCAGGCACCATTCTAGGCTTTAGAGATATTATCAGTGAACAAAACAGACACACTTCTCTGCCTTTGTGTAACTTAACTTGAAGTGAAGACAGGCTGACCTGAAATAACGAACATATAGAACAGAGAAGCATAGAATAGGTTAGAAGTTATTAAGTATTATGGAGAATAAAAACACAGCAAGGAATGAGAGACTGAGAGTTCAAGAGGTGATGGGAAGGAGGAGGCAAGCACTGTGATTCACACAAATGGGGATTAGGGATGTGCTGGGAAGATGGCATGTATGCCCTGATGGAGGTGCCTTCCTCATAGCAAAGTGCTGCATCCCCTCCTCAAGGAAGTTCTGCAGTTGCTGAGATTCTTAACTTTTCCAGACCCCCAGAGAGTGCTCTTTGTCATGGAAGTTCCTTTCATCAACAAGACCAACAGCTGGTCCAAACCATGCCTTCATCTCCACCTAAAATTCTTGAGCTGTTTTAAATGATCTCTGTACCTCTTGCTATGAAGAATCTACAAAGGAATTCTGAGAATGAATCAGGAAAATTCTGAATTTCCCAGAAAAATGAGGAGAAGAAAACTGCATAGTTAACTGTTCAGGTACCACTTTTCATGCTCACATACAGTGAGACTCACAACAGCCTTAAGAGGCAAGTCCTGGTATTATTCAGTTTGACAAATAAGAAAATTAAGGTTTATAGAAGTGAAATAATTTGTGTGTGGTCACAGTGCTAATATAATTAGAGCCAGGATTTGAACCCAGTGGCTTCCTCTAAAACCCACACAATGTCTGGGAGTCATTTCAGTATTCACATCTGGTCAGTTCTAAACCAACCTAATATTTTATCCTTTTGCAAGATTTTAAGTGTCTGACTCAAAGTATCTTTAATAATGCCTTCCTATAATATGATACAATATTTGAAATAACTTTTCATCTAGCCCTGATTTATCCCCCAAAGAATAAAAATTTAACAATACACAAAAAATTAAGATCCAAACAAACATAGAGCATGGTCTTATAATTATGCCTCTTTGAAGGTGGACAATTAGCAGTGAGGAAAATAGTAGTTTCCTAGCTTCTAGAATCACACAGGTCATCACCACAAAAAAGTTACATACCTTTATTTCACTGGTATTATTTCCAATTTACAGAAACTACTGCAGATGAAGTTTTACTAAGTGCTAGTCAGTCACTGAGTTATGAACACTGACATAGCCATATTTCTCCATGCCAGTAATGGCAATGGTATTAGAAGTAATATTCCAAAATTCACTGGATTTTGCTGCCCTATACTCACAGAGGTCTTCCATGCTGATGAGTGAAAGAACTGATTAAAAACCATGTTTGCTTTTTAAATTTTATTCAACAATATATCATTTTTAAAAGCAACATTTTAAGAGAGTAAAGTTTTAGAGAGCAAAGGAATACTAAAATTGGAATTTACTTTGGTGAACTGAATATCGATCCTTCTAGAAGCAAATCACCATAACTTTCCAGAGACCCATGAATTTCATGTGTATTGGTTATGCCCTCAATAATTTGTGGATCTTCATTATTACTTATATGAGTCCATAGCCAGTGTGAAATCAATGTTCAGAGAAATCACCTTTTTAAAAAAATAAACATGTCTTTATTGATTTTTAAAGGGAAAGGTAGAGAGAGATAGCAACATCGATCAGCTGCCTCCTGAACACCCCCTCCTGTGGATCAAGCCTGAAACCGGGGCATGAGCCCTAGCCTGGAATCACACCAGTAACTTCTTGGTGTATGGGTTGAGGCTCAATCATTGAGCCACACTGGTCGGGTCAGAGGAATCTCTTTTGAAGAGAGTAGGTTCTCTCTCCTATTGTCTTTTCTTTTTTTTACTTTAAGTATTTTTATTTTTATTTTTCAATTATAGTTGACACACAAATATATTCTTTTAAGGCATATAAGACAGTATATAACTTACTAAGTTTTCACCTTGCTAAATCTAGTACCCATCTTATACCATAGTTATTATAATATTATTAATTATATTCTCTAGGTTGTAATTTACATCTCCTGTGACTATTCTGTAACTATCAATTTACCAAACAAGAAAAAGCTAAAGGAGTTCATTACCACCAAACCAGTACTACAAGAAATGTTAAAGGGTTTTAAGGGACTTAGGTTTCTGTTTATCCAAGTGGGAAGGATAGTAAGTTCTTCCTGTTTCCATTCCAGGGTCTCCTTAAATACATTCACGTATGGAAGGATATCATATCATTCTCCCCAACTTGTTTTTAACAATAACAATTTCTCCAGTCTTCCCTGAAGATATGGGTCAAAAGTCAGCAGTTAGCTTTGTTGATGCTCACACACTCTCTGGGGACTTGGCAAGGAAAACTCGCCATGGTTGTTGCAATCACAGGAAAATCAGAGAGATGTAAATCGTTAACTTTGAAGCAAGACAAAATAACTCAATGGAATTTATTTGTGTTAAGAAGATAAATATATGGCTTAATAAATATGCATATGGTTAAATAAATGCATATTTTAGTTGATCAATAACAACCTAGTAGATAATTCTATGAAGAAGCATTTGCTTAGGGTATTCCTTTGGCAAGGTCATGTTCCAAAAAGGCAGAGGGAATGGACCCAAAATAAATGGTTTGAATGTCTGTCATAGACTAGACAGAAAGCTGGGGGGGAGGGGAGGGAGGGAGTGACAGAGAGAGACAGACAGAAGGACAGTGACAGTCAGTCCAGGCTGGGAAAATGAATTAGAAGGAGTTGTAGGAAATGGCCTGTTCTCTATCTTTGCACCCAAGAAGGGGCACAAGGTGATATTTTAACACTGTCAGGTGCAGAGCTCTGGGTAAAAGACTAGGCAACTTTCCTAAAGATGAGGGTTTTCCATGTGGAAAAGAGTGGATAACTCCAACCCCTATTCCTCAGATTCTGAGTTAGGAAAGTCTACTAGGGTAAATCAGAATGGTCCCCCAGCAAGGCATTGTGGCAAAGAAGAGTGACAAGACCCCTAAAGTGTTATCATGGATATGTGGCAGATGTGAAGTGAAAAGATGCTGCTCTGAGGAAAGTGACAGCACAGAGATCTTAAAGGCAGTTTTGTGTTCCCACTGCTGGAATGGTTCAGACCTATTGTGTTCTGTAGACCTGCCAGGAGAGGAGACAGGTTCCCACCAGGAAGCCAGGAAATTAACTCCTAACCCAGCCTCCTAGCCTCTTATAATTTTTAGCATTTTTCACTTTATATGGAGAAGCCTGACCCAATTTGAAACTGATTTCCCCTAACCTGACACTCAGGCATGTAGCCTTTAGGTATTCTAAACCTGAAACTTTTTTTTTTTTTTTTTTTACACCAAAGCAACTTTCCAGCTTCATGTGTGAGTTCTCCAACATTCTTCAAATTCCATAGTTCATAGCCTTAAGTATGCTCCATGGTATGTTTATGCTAACGCCCAAATGATCTGAGCACTAGACTGTGGTTTCCCCTGGCAGAAAATCCCAGGGAAAAGACCTTGAAGATAGCTACTTCCAGATTCAGCTCTGCTGTTAGCAAGTTCACACCAGCCCAGTCCTGGCAGATATGCATTGAGAATGAAGACAGAGAAAGATGCCAGTTAGACTGGTGCCCCGAGTACTTGATTCACTAACGAAGTACAGCTGGCATCACTGCCCTTGGCCTGCTGCTTCTTTCTGTACCTGTCAGAAAGTCGAGGTAATGATAAATGCCTAAACTAGTCACCAAACCCTGTCCTCACATTCTCTACTCCCTTTCTCAGACCCTTACAGGACTTAGCTCAGAATATGACCCTCCTTACAACTGTTCCAATCCTCTCAAAGAACAAGAGTCACATTGACCCTTTCTTAGTAGAATTTTGACAATTCAGTACTGTTTCCTTCTTAAAGTGCTCTATCCCTTGATTTTTACAGTAAAATGCTCTATTGCTTTTCCTGTTATTTCAGTCTTAGTATTAGCTTTCTTGTCCACACACGTTTCAAAAGCTGGTGTTTCCCTGGGACCTAGCTTCAGGCCACATTTATTCTACATGTTTCCTTGAATGATCTCATCCACTTTTATGGTTTGAACTTAAGAGGCTGATGAATCGGATATAGGTATTTCCTCCTTCATCAGTAACATACAGTTTGTGCTGGCAGTATTACTAGTAAAATGTCACCTTGTGTTTCTTCTTGGGTGCAAAGATAGAGAACAGGCCATTTTCTGTACTGGTGAAAGGGGTCATGCCACTTTTTACTGACTTATTGAAGGTATCAAGCCTCACCAGATGCAGAGTCTGGGTAAAAGATTAGCAACTTGCCTAAAGAGGAGGGTTTTCCATGTGGAAAAGAGTGCATAACTCCAACCCCGACTCCTGAGATCGTGAGTTAGGAAAGTCTACTAGGGCAGTGGTCGCAAACTCATTAGTCAACAGAGCCAAATATCAACAGTACAACAATTAAACTTTCTTTTGAGAGCCAAAAACAGACCTCTGCACATGGACCACAAAGTTTCAATCACATTGTATGTGCACGCCCACACGTGGTATTTTGTGGAAGAGCCACATTCAAGGGGCCAAAGAGCCGCATGTGGCTCCCAAGTCACAATTTGCCAATCACTGTACTAGGGTAAATCAGAATGGTCTCCCACCAAGGCCTTGTGGTAAAGAAGAGTGACAAGACCCTTAAAGCATTACTGTGGACATGAAGAGAGAAGATGCAGTGGGCTAGCCCTGGTGCTACATCACTCTTGGTACTTCTATCCTTGAAATGGCCAACATGGGAACTCCAAGAGTGTGTCCCAAACCATTCTCGTTTTATTACAGAACTCTTACATCCTGTCACACATCAAGTCCTCCTGATTTCAATTCCCAAATACCTCCTGGTTCTTTTCCCGCTTTTAATGTCCCTGTCATTGACTTGAGCCAGTCCCCTCATCATCTCTTACCTAGACAACTGCTAGAATCTCTTTGCTGAATTTCTACCCAAAAGTATTGCCCATCTATCATAGCCAGCTGCCTGAAAATGTAAATGTGATTCTATACTTGTCTTTTTAAAACCATTTAATGGTTTCTCACTGTCCACTCCTTGACATGGTCCAAATGGACTCCATCTTTTGAACCCGACCTATATGGTTCAGCCTTATTACTATTATTTTTTACTTCTTACCTTGTACTTGCTGCTGCAGAAAAACCAAATTACTTGTACTTAACCCTAATCTCCTGCTGCTTCTTGCTTTCCATCTTTGTTCAGACTGTTTACCAAATCTAGAAGGTTCTTCACCTTTTATCTTGCCCTTAATTTTTCTCAAGTGGGGATCATCAATTCTCACACCTTCCTGACCCACTTTCTATGTAACTCATGTGTTTATCTTCACAGTTACTGGTGCCACCTCTTCTGCCCCATCAGACTATTTCTCAGTGCTTTTCAGGAATTTTCGATGTCAGGAAGTTCCATCCTGACAGTTGTCACAGATGGACAGGGCAAAGTAAGTGATAACATATAACAAGACACAAAACTTCCTTAGAAACCCTGAGGAGGTAAAGCAGACCTTAGCTTTATCTCCCCCTGATCTTACCCACTTCTCTTATTTCCCTCTCCCTGACATTATTATAGCTTCTGATAATAATGTTTTTCCTGTAGATGATAGTAAATAGAATGTGCCTAATTATGTGCTTATAATATATGTTTTTCTGTCCATGCTTTTTAAAATTTTAATTCCTCAAAGAAACTAGGAATAGCTTCCTGGACTACAGTGCTATATAGTCGTCAAATCCCAAGTTTTAGAATTACACTAACAGGCACAACTACAAATGCTCATTCTGCCACTCACTGTGGAACTTTGGAACTTCACTTAATATAAGACTTAGTTTTCTACTTCTAAAATGGAAATAAGAATACCTACCAAACAGGGTTTGTAAGGACTAAGAACCAAAGCATATAAAGCACATGTTGAAATGCTCCATAAAGGTTAACTCTACAACACTCTTTGGAGGATGAAGAGGTTTGAGACAAGTACAAGGCATTGCAGGTGAGGAGAAACCAATACCGGGAACAGAGAAGATCCTTTTGCTCAGAGTGAACTGATGATTGACTTTATGTAACTGCTGACGGGCAGAACCTCTTCCACTCCCTCAGGTGGAAGGAACGGAAGTGAATCATGCCATCCAGAGAGAGTCAAGCTGGTGTGGGTGGGGAAACTATGTAGGAAGCTTCTCTAAGTTGTGCCATGACTCCCTATGTCTCTGCCTTGGTCCAGGTCCTGCCCTAGCATTGTGATAATAGCTGGATATCTGTGAGGCCTTTGGAAAGAACTTGGGACCAATCATAAGCTGACCCACTGACCACCAGGCCTATGTTTGTTGACAGTGGTCATCCTCTCTTGGGGCTGGATCAATGTCTGTGCTGAATGGCATCCTAGTTAGCAGAAAGCAACTACAACAAACAAAAGGAATCTGTTCCTGTGGAATCTCCTGCTTCCCAGGCTTTGGCCAGGTCCTCAAGTCTGAATATCTTTAGTACTGACATGCTCCTTTACAAATGAGGCAGGTTCTACTAGTATACAGCCATGAGGAGAAAGGGAAATATATCTGTCAATAAGTCAGTAGGTGAGGGAATGAATTCAAATATTAATATCTGACATATCCCTCTCGTCAAACTGTAAAAGTTCACCCTTTCTTTGAGGGGATTTCTAAAATCCATTTGTTTTAATCACAACCAAAGTAACTTTAATACTCTTAACTAAAAGAATTCTCGTTATAGCAAGGGTATGACAGCCTTCCTAAGAGATGGAACTACTTTGGGAGAGCATCTCTCTGTCAATTTGCTACCTCACAATGTCCACTTGGAACAGTGCTACCCAGACCACCATGAGTTCAACATCTGTCCCTGGGAATGAGGCCCAGAAAGGGAGTTCAGAGAATGTTTCTTTAGTAATAGGACAACCTATGTTCTAAAAGTCCTCATAATTAACAATCTAACTTATTAACAATTAATTTTATAATTCCCAGTAAACTGGAAGTCTGTCACTCAAAACAGTCCCTGATTCTTTATTCACTGGTAAGTCACACATGAATAATTGCTCCTCCGAATCCTAGAAAGAAAGAAGAGGGATATGATGTCATCTAAAGGCATGCTTGGAGGGCAAATCTTAGAGCTTCTGTCTTTTCCAACATTGGAAGGTGTCCCAAGTATTAGCATATCAGCTAGGAGTATATGTATTAATAATACTTGTTTGTGTCTTCCCTCCTGAGATTCATCATGGTGGATTCAAACCTTTTTATTTTTAAGAAATACAATTTTACAGATAGAAGTGAAGTCTTCTGTGCAGCCCATTCCAATGGCAATCACAATCATGAAATGGGTAATAGAATTTTATAATTTCTGTGCTCATTTTTTCTATATATTAACAACATTAGTAATAGAAATCATAATCACAACTAACATATGCAGTGCTCACAATGTGCCCAACACTATTCTTAGCACTTTCTATGTAGTCACTCATATGACCTTATCACTTTATAAGGTGGGTAACCAGTCCCACTTTATTATGAGGAAACTGAAGCTCAGAGAAGTTAGTAATTTCTCAAAGGTCCCATAAGTGGGAGAGCCACTGTAAAACATCACTTTATAATTTCTAAAACTATATACAGTGATGTTTTACAGATTTTTAAAGTAACATAAATGGTGTCATTTTCAATGCATCCTTCAAAACTTGTTTTGTAATTTGCATTTCTGACATTTATTCATGCTAATATCCATAATTCTCATTCATTTAAACTGCCACACAATATTACATTAAATGGCTATTCTACATTATACTTATCTGTTATCCTGTTCTTGGCCCTGTGGTGGTTTATAATTTTTTACTATCATAAAAAATGTTGTCAAAGAATATTTTTGTATTTTTCACTAGGGCCATATACCTAGAATTAAAATTGCTCAATCACAGAGCATATTGTTAAATTGGTATGTTAATTTACACTTCCACTAGCAATATATGAAAGTTATTATTTGCTTCACACACTTCCTAATAGGTAGCCTTTTAGATCACCCCCCCCCCCTCAATCTGATGGAAGTAAGACAATATCCTGCTGTGTATTTTAATTTGTATTTTCCTGATTTCTGTTAAAATTGAGTGCTTATATTCCTTGGTCATTGAGGCGTTCTCCTCTATGAATTGTCTCTGTCTCTTCCACCTTTTGCCAGGTTTTTCTTTTCTTTTTTTGAAAAGTAAAGTGTTTTCTTTTGCATTGATTTATAGGAGTCCTTTATATATTCTGGATACAGGCTTTAGTCCCCATATGCTATGTATACATCTAATGGATAATGCTTGTTAAGCAGGGTGTCCAAATATCATATAATAGTATCTTTCCACTGCTAATTGGTTTGAATACATGAAGTTCAACCTCATAATGCTCTTAGGGCTGCTAACACAAATACCAGACTCCTACATCACACCACTTTCCTGTACTCTAAGCCCCATTAGGTCCAACATATCGCTGAATCTGTTTCTTTCTTCTATGCTTCCCCCAGTGATGCAATTCATGATCATGATCCAAAAAGTTGTTTACATTTTAAACTCTTCTCTGAATACTCCACTCATGTCCTTGTTTCAAGAGGACTGTGACTCACCCTGAGGACACAGCTTCCCCTGCAGCCCAGTGGTGGCTTATCTTATGTCTTGCAATCTTCACACCACTGGGCATGGAGGTGGGGTACGTGTCCTCATGTTTCCCCACCATTGCTTTCAGATCCTATTATCCCTCCTCTCACATCCTCCTCCCCCAACTCTGTATCTCATGTTGTGGCAGTTTTAAAGCAAGCATAGTCCCAAATTTCTTTGATATTCCTTCCATTGAGAGGCTGAGTCTATGTCCTCCCAGTGAATGTGGTTTTTAAGACAACTTGATCTATATTTAGCAGAGGTGATGCTGTGGCTATTTCCAGATTCAAGCCCATGAAACTGGAAGCTTCTACATCTTATGCCTTGGGATTCTGACTTTGGAAACCAGGCACTATGCAGTCCATACAGTGGCCCATACATAAAGAAAGATCGCCAGCCTCAGCTCCCACTAATAGCCAGCCAATAGCCAGCACCAACATGTCAGTCATGCTGCTAACATAGGTAGCAGTTAGTTAAGGAAGGGAGCAAATGGAATCAGACATTAAACCTAATTCACTATGAAGCCACAGCATTCACAGGCTCCTCAGGGGATATATATTCCCAAAGCTGACAGGAAGAAATCACTTTTCAATTTCCCTGGGGGACAACCCCCAGGATTACCAAGGGAGGGATAAACAGCAGGGAAAATTCTCTGCTGCATGCATGTACAGTAGAAGTTGAGATGGTGCAGGGGGAAGTAAGTACATGCCCATGTGCAACAGAAACCAGATGACCAAGCAGAACTTTGGGGCATGCGCAGTAGGAGCCAAAATAGTGACATAAAGTGTCAGAACCTCGCCAGGGAAAAGAACCAGATTGGATAAGGGCGCAGAACCCTGAAAGATCCAGGGGAAGAACTGGCTAGAGGAAAAGCCCAGCACAAGCTAGGGGAAAACCAGGAAGTAGGTTGGATAGTCTGAAAAAAAGCCTGCTAATTCCCTAAAGCCAAGAAAATACATGAAGGATTATCAGGGATCTCAGGATAGTTGCTACTAGAACCCGCCTGCCCTCTACATCCCTGAGGGCATATTACTTCCCTTCAGCCCAATAAATCTTGCCATGATACTTAGACTTTCCCCTTAGGTGTGCCCTTTGAAATTCCTTTCTCAGTCCACCACAAGAACCCATTTTCATGGCACCAACATGAGTGACTCATCTTGGAATCACTCCAGCCCCAGGGAATGCTTCACCTGATGTCACATGCAGTACTGCAGAATCATAAATTACATTAGTGACAGTTTTAAGCCATTGGGTCTGACATAGTTTGTCACACATCTAAGCTTCCTTTCCTTCTGATGTTCTTCTGTAAGTCTATACTTTCTTTTTTAAAATGGCCAATTTCCTGATTTTACGATGAGAGCCAATCCTTGTTATTTGTTTCCACATCATAGCCTGATTTCTCCAACAGATTCCTCATTATAACCAGAGCCTTCTGGTAGAGCTTCAGAAATTAGACAAAGTATCTCAGCCCAGAGTAAGACAGCATTTCTTACTTTTCAAGTTGGGTTCAGCATAATTGGTGCTATATGCATCCCTTGGCATTTAGCTGAACATATCTTGGCTTCTTGATGTTTTCATTAAGTAAGTTGACCTATCTCTGAACAAAGTAACACTTATACTTTGCACACTGTCTAATGCTTAGAAACCTCCAGGCAACATTCTTTTCTAGTAGGTCTCTAGAAAATAGAGAAAACACTAAGATTCACCTCAACCAGAGAGAAACAGGCCTGAGTGAAGGAGTGTGGACAAGGCCTGAGTGGAGGGCCGTGGGCATGTTTAAAAGAAAGTTTCTTCTTCTCTCTCTCTCTTTTTCACTACCTCTTTTCTAGAAACTAACTCACTGAATCCCTTTCTTTTACTCCCAACTCTGGACAAGAGGAAGAAGAAGAAAAGTATGTAAAAGGTGAGAGGAGAGCAGGCAAGGTAGGAAGGCACTCTATGGAGCATATGTATATTTTTATTGTTCTATAACTTTTAAACAAGTGGACTCCTTGTGAAGTGGATAACAGAATTCCTCTTTGGGGCCTTGAGAATTAAGTGATTTCTGGGACATCACCTACTTTGTGGCAGCAACAGCTTGGAATCTGAGTAAGCCCAGGAATGATGCCATTAATTTTAATATCATGCCCTGACAATGGGGAGGAAGAAAGTGGCCAGCCACCACTGGGCCCAGAGGAAGGTGTCAGGGATGCCGAGGCTGACCCTCCAAAGTCAACACCCACACCTGCCTTCAGGGAAGGGCCTCATCTCATACAGTACTGTATCTTTGTCCTCTTCCCTCCAGAACAAAGTGGAGCTACTCACCACACGACACTGCATTACTTCCTTTTCTTTAATTCACATCAGAAAAGTAGAATGAAATTATATTTCCTTGTAAAACAACAAAAATGTAAACAGTTTTTTTCCACATAAAACATCAGAGCCCAAAGTCACCATGAGTCATGAAGGCCAGCATGCAGGCTATACGGGTCCTTGGGCTCCATGGAAGGGAAGCAAAATAGACTTTCCTGCCCACTTCACCAGCCTGGTTCTGCTTTGATTCTTTCATATGCCATGGCTTTGTGTAAGATTTTGTTGATCAAAGGCTACCACTATTTTTTAAAAACATGAAAAGCCACCCTTGTACTCCTATCACCTTCTCTTGCACATGGCTAAGCAAAGGTCCAGTGGAATAAATGGACTGCCCAGGAACCTCCATGCACATCGGAAACAGGGCCAAAACCTAGGCCTTGTGTGCTTCCAGTCCTTTCCCTGCTCAAGTCCTGCATGCTATGTGATTTATTAGCCAACAGGAAGTGGGGATGGGTGTTGGGATAAAGGAATCCAACTGACTTTGGATTTCACCCTCTCAATGAGTAAGCCTCTTAGAGGTTTCACTGCCACTCCCATTGCTTCAGCTCCATGTCTGCTGAAAGCACTTGACTTCCTACTGAGGATACTGCAGCCCCACATGGAACCTCACTAGCAGCATGGACATGACACAGGCCTGCAGCAAGCAGACCGTGCTGACATCCTCTAGGCCCATCAAGTACCCCCAGCTCCAAGACAACAAACGGATCCCTCAAGATGTTAACTTTATCACTTTAAAGATATAAATGGATAGAATATCCTGCTAAGGTCATGACTGGGATATCCCTTCAGAGTTAGATTTCTCTGCCTTCCTGACCTTGAATTGCTCTGATCTGAGATAGTGCTCTGACCTGAATTGCTCACTCTGATACTTAATTACAGCCTTTGCCTTTGTTTGGTGGTTCTGTCTAGAACCATAGAATGGAAGTTTCTTAAAAGGTAGGGACAGATTCTGAAACCTTATTTTCCAAATCTCAAAGTGGAACCTATAAACATTATGCATATAAAGCTTAGTCAGAATATTAGAATCAGAGACTGTCTTGGAAAATTCTGCATTGGTAGCAAATGGCAAATGCATGTAGCAAAATGCCATGTTCTTTAGATTCCTAGATCCCTGAGGAAGGAAAAAACTAGACCCAGACTATACAGAGCCCAGGGAAAAAATATAAATGACCTAGAGGCAGAGTATGTTGGGTATTTATATGAATGAAAGAAAAAAGATGAGCTCATTGATGATATGCAGAATAAAATAACTATACATTTGGAGGTAACGGAACAATGACATCCTTTTGAATGCAAACCGAAATACAGTGTTGACACTGTCTGACAGTAAGGACTAGGTACTCTGGAGATGCTGATTCAACAAGAATAATATTTCCAGCTAATGGTGTGACAGTCCCAAACAGAGTGGAGCGGGGCCAGATGCAGAACCAGTTTAAACAAGTTGTTTGCATTGGAGTAGAGCTTGCTCCCAGATGACTGTGTTTAAGTCACGCCAGGACCTGGTCAAAGTGTTGGGAGCAGCAAAAACAGCAGTGGCTTCTGTGTGATGAGTGGTTTGGAGAAAGTTTTGGTTGGAGGCAAGAAGGGCTGAAAAACTTTCAACTTGCATCTTGTGTTAGCCAAATAGCATAAACTGCTGGTGTGAACTGTGTCTAATATTTTGTCATTTGGCAGCAACGATGATACTAATCTCAGTCATTAGGGAGAAAGCTCGAAATTTCCCTGGTCCAGTGGGAAGTGATAAAAGCAGCACAAATCAAACGGCTCACATCCTTGGTGGAATAGCACGTCTGATGGTATTTTTATTTTTTATTTATTTATTTTTGTGCAGCGTTTTTTACCTTTCAAACTAGAACTAGATAAATGGACAGAGAACTTAGACTATCTTATTAGTGAGAGATCAAGAATGCAGAAGGCGGCCTGAACCAGAGAACTAGTGCAGGTTAATTCTAAACCTACCTCTTTAGCTCTCATTTCTTTCTCCCTGAGAATGTTTCACAAAGTGCTAAGTGCGTGGCACAAAGTTGACTATTTACTCTAAAGAGTTCAAAAGAGGCAGAGATCACAGTACATTCCAGCAACCAAGGTAATAGTGACTGGGACTAGGTCTTCAAGGATGGGTAGGATTCAGGTTACATAAAACCACAAGATAAAGAGGGGCTTGGTGGGCAGAGGAAGATGCTGTGTATCAAGGAAGCAGAACGCCCAAGGCCACTATCACTGTTGGCCTTAGATAAGAAAACTCAGACCAGACAATGTTTCTAAAACCACACAGGTTATATGTTATATGTTACTATACTGGGACTCTGAGTAAAGTGACTCTAATATGATTCCAAAGTCCACATTCCTTCCCCCTGAGCCCAGGTTCACAAGGCTGATGGACATGTAAACAAGTAACTATGACATAACAAATGTTTGTAAATTAAAGTGTGTTTCATTACTTTTCGTTTAGTTATACTTTTCATGACATGTCAAAAAGAAAGTAACATCGCCTTTTAGAAATATTTATTTCCTGTTGTCACCAAAGTAACTCACATGGGAAACAGTGGTGACATTATGTGGCACACAGCATAAGCTGGCAATGCTCTGAGTCTGAAGTGATGCAAAGAAAAAAGAGGGGGTGGTGGTGGAATAGAAACCTAGAAGAAGAAACAAAAGGAGAGGCAGAACTACTTCACTCCACATTGTTTTGAATTAAGCTGATAATCCTTTCCTGCTTAGAAACACTCCAGATTTTCAGAAACAAAAGTTTCTGTCAAAGCAGTTCAACCTCGTTGGCCTTGTTAGGTGTGTGTTCCTTTCCACTGTTTCAAGTCAAAGCAGTAGGACAAGGATGACTATCAACCATCAGAGGCAGCATCTAACTTACTGCCTCCGATGGTTGTGGAATAAAGTGGCAAATGGATGAACCCAGCAAACACACAATGTGCTACAAAAGAGACCAACCTTCTCATGTAGAGTGACCTTTACAGCTTCTCTGTGTTCCTGCCTCCTGGTGGCCTAGTGGGCCCATCCTCACGTGGCCAGCCCACTATGGATGAACTGCTCAATGATCTGTGATGAACTCAATCCCATGAGTTTGAAGCTCAAAAATAAACTAAATAAATAAAAAGAAAATGTACTAGGTAGATGACAAAGATCTTTAGGATAAATGCAATTTCCTGGGTAAGGGCTCTGATGGTGGCTCTAGAGATAACCTGGCTACTGACTACTTCTATTATCTTTGGAATAGGGAAGGTAAAGCATGGTACAGCTTCTCAGAGATCCCCTAAAACTCTTCCAGTTTCTATTAGGGCCCTTATCACATTGTATTATAACTGTCAATGCATGTAACTGACCTATGTATTGAGCTCTGCCATCCTCAATAGACTGAATGCTTTGGAGGCAGACTATAATCTTTCTTTACTTGTATCCCCACCTCCATGCACAGAGTGGAAGTAACTCACACCTGGCAGGGAAAACAGTTCAACATGAACCTGGCAGTGGAAGGAAATTAACTGAACAAAGTTCATTTCCTTGAGATATCTCATGTACCAGCTAAGGATGTAAGTTGGCAAATGAATGAAAAATCTACTGAAAAAGCACAGAGCAGTTTTCAAGGAAGACAAGTCATGAATGAGGGTATTTGTACCTTTTGTGCTTCATTATAACAATGCTGTAGGGCAGTGTTTCCCAAACTTCTCTCATGGTGAGAATCACCTGGTGGAGTTGTTAAAATACAGATTCCCGAATCCTAACTAAGAAGTGCTAAACTAGAATTTTTGGGAACATATAGGTAAAATTATATATTTAACTAGTGCTCTAAGCTTAGAGTATTTTAATGACTCCACCAGGTGATTCTCATCATGAGAGAAGTTTGGGAAACACTGCTATAGGGTGAGTCAAACTTGGGTATGCAGACAGAGATTCCAGAAAAGATTGATGTGAATCATCACACAGACATTTAGCAGATCCATTCTTTGACTGATGAATTATTCAAATCATCTGGAGATTCCTCAGGAAACTAGAACTAGAACTAGAAACATACCACCAAGCATTCCACTTTTGGGTATTAAGCCGAAGAAAATGAAAGCACTAATTTGAAAAGATACAGGCACCCCTATATTCATTGCAGCTTTAGTTACAATAGCCCAGATATGGACACATCTGGAGTGATTTTTAAATCTTTTCTTTTTCTTATGTTCTACAACATTTCTTTCTGTCTTCTTTCTTTCTGTGTGTCTCTCCACTCTACTGCCCCATTCCATGCCTGTCTCCTCACATCTGAACCCCTTCTATCTATGGGTTTACTGCCTTGCTGGAGGAAAGTGACGAAGTAGAAATCTCCTGAGAGCTATTTCTTTGCTTTGGTTTTGAAATCCTCAGCATTGTGGAGACAAGAGGCAGTTTTGGGTTCGTCTAAAATGTATGAAGAACAAAAGCACAAGAGAACATTCTCTATATTAAAAAAAAGTTTCTCCAGCTTGAGATGAAAAGGAAGAGCAGATATGATGAAAACAGTTAAGCAGGTGGAGTCCAGAGAGACTCTGACACCTTGCTTTCCGGGATGAGTCCCAGAGAGGTGGCAAGACCCCTGAGAAATTTAGGGGAGTAGAGAGAGTCTCCACCCTGCAGAGAAGGAGCAGAGCCAGGGAGACATACCAACATGTGATAGAGTAGGACCAGAGAGCTCCACCACAATCAACAAGACCACCATGACCCAGGAGCAGAGACACAGTTCCAATAACTCATAATGGGGCCCAGAATCTTCTAAGAGACTTGGCAGTCACTTGACTAAGCTAATAACCAAGGACCAGGCTGAACCATGGAGTCTGAGGGAAAACCTGTGGGGATAAATGTTTTCCTGCAACCCAAAGATGGGATCTATATAAATTTCCCAGAATTAAGCCACAGCTCTGCAGAAAAGGGGAAGAAATATTTAACTGACTGAGCTTAAGTTTCCCTCTCTAAGGTGTCAGTGCGAGCTCAAAGAAATAATTCAGTAGAGACACAAAAATAGAAATAAGTTGTAGATTCGGCATACCTAAGTGTGGATTGAAATCCATTTTGACTATTTATCTACCTGTCTTTGTTCATCTATCCATCCATTTGTCTTTTTTCATCCTCCAGCTCTTCCCAGAAAGAAGCTAAGGCTTAGTTTATAAGTATGGATGGCCAGTTAAAGAATCCTGATGATATCATAATACATACATGAGCATTACAACTCAGAAGTCAAGAGGGACCAGGCAGCCAGCACATTCAAACAAAGCATATCAGAATAAGCCAAGTCCTTTGCCAAAACTATATATATTTACTCATCTATAAAGAATCCTGGTTAAGTCTTATTTACACATGTATGTGTGACATTTTTAATGATTGAATTTTAAATTTTGTAACTGAGGGTTGTTGTTTCATTAGGACCCAGAAACCTGACAATGTCAGATCTTGTATTGTGTTTTGTGGTGTGCCTTTTATTGAATTCAGCCTCAGTCAGGGCACTGTGCCTCTACTCTGCATGCATACCAATAAAGTGAATTGTGAGTAACAAAGTGGGCAACCTTATTTAGTTCATTTTCAAAAAGTCTAATATCAGAAAAACATTTTTGAAATTTATTATTCAAATCCCTAATTTTTAACATCACTTTTATTTGGGATATGAGGGGGGTGCAGAGATCAATTTCAGTATGCAAAAGTGAGTCATATTCCTCCTTGACAAGTGAAATTCCCAAAGACATAGATTTGTTAGAAAGAAGAATATTAAATAAATAAACTTGGGTACCATAAGTAAATTCCCTCATAGGAAAACATTTAAAATGTTTACATTGTTTGTAATAATAATCAAAAGGGCCAAGCTTTGATCAAACTACTCCCATAAATTATTTCTAGAATTTCCGTTTGACATGAACAAATCAGTTCTTCCCCCCGCAACCAACCACAAATTGTCTTCAGCACTGTGTAATGAATGACCAAGACTATGTTTGTAACTTCTACAGCAGGTAGGTATCCATCACTTAGGTATTTTGTTCACACAGCAAGGTATTGTCTTGCATGGCTCTGGCACCCAGTTCATAGAGCAAATAAATACATCATGATGATGAGGTTTGAACTCTAGCACAAAATGATTTCTGTGAGCAATACAATAGGCAGATGTGAGCTCCTGGTCCTTGTAAGACAATGCCACCATGGATTTAAGTTTCACTGTGATCTAATATTAACACCCAGTACCAACTGTACTCATGAGTACCACTGAAAGTCCCACTGAGTACTTTTGAATACTTTGCAATAAATCTTTCAAGACCTTCTAGACACGTTAAAAAAAAGTCATCTCCAGAGGTTGTGTCTCTCCTGGGCCTCCTCTGACTCTTCCAGATGTTGTTTAGAAATGATAAAATATTCACCAATACCACAAAAGCAATATGGTGTCATTTAAATATGTGTTCTCATTAGCTGCAATAAAAAAATTCCCAATTATTCTAGTTTTTCACAAAACTTGCCCTACAGCTTCTCAGCTATGTCATTAAAATGACAGGCAATGTGATGTCTGGTTAGATTTCCATTTCCAAGTGATTTTTACTCCTTTTTTTTTCCAACAAGTATTCCCACATGTTTATTTAGTAAAGCTGGTTTTCATAAAACAGCAAAAGAAAACTACTACAAGCAACAATGGTGAAAACCAGATTAAGCAGGACCTTTTACCTACTTTCCCTGTGGCATCAGCCTTTCATGGGTGGAGTGGGTCCATGGGCAGAGGACGGCACCTTGAAGGCACCTCCCAGTTCCCTATCCGATGTCAATTAGTATAATTAACTGAACACATTGGCCAGTGGAGGGGTACAGGGGAGGGGGGCAGTGTGGCATGTCTTTCTGGGACCAGCCCAGCAAGAGGCACCTTCCCTCCCTGGGAGAGCTGAGGCCATACAGACTGTTACCAGGATGTGCATCTCAGGCTGAGGATGAGGGGTGACTTCTCAGATGAGTGCACATCGTTTATGTTGGTCCAACAGACACTTTATTAAAACTTTCATCTATAAACACTTCTGATTCCAGAAATTTTTTTCTTACTTAATACATAGCTACATTTCTTTTTTTATATAATATTTTATTGATTTTTTACAGAGAGGAAGAGAGAGGGATAGAAAGCTAGAAACATCGATGAGAGAGAAACATCGATCAGCTGCCTCTTGCACACCCCCTACTGGGAATGTGCCTGCAACCAGGGTACATGCCCTTGACCGGAATCGAACTCAGGACCTTTCAGTCCACAGGCCGACACTCTATTCACTGAGCCAAACCGGTTTTGGCAATACATAGCTACATTTCACAATAGAATGTCCCTAAGTCATAAATTAGGTCTTGATAACAAGTTGTCCTTTTTCAACAGACTAAGTTGTTATTCTACATAATTCTCATATTGATGCCTTACACTGTACTCTGTTTTCTGAGACACATTATTTGGTACACGAATTATATAAACATCTTTGGTTTTATTTCAAAGTGACCCTAAACAAAGCTTATATTACAAAAAAAGTTAACAAGGAGTTATCTTAGAGGGCTGAATTTGGGAGCATCAGACATTATCACCTCAGTGGCATCCTAGGTTCTGAGCAACTCTGTAAGAAACTGAGAACTACAGTTTTCTTATGGTTTGCTCCATTGTTCACACGCATTTTAAAAAAAGATTGTTTTATTGCTTTTTAGAGAGAGGGGGATGGAGAAGGAAAGAGAGAAAGAAACATTGGTGTGAGACATCAATCCAGTGCCCTGACTTGGAATTGAACCAACAAACTTTGGGTGCACAGGACAACACCAGCCAATGCTACACACATTTTTATTTCTTACAAGGTACAAGGTGTGCATATAATACGTGAGTCATGTCAGTGTCCCTCTTACTTAGGATGTGCTCTCTTTGCTGGTATAAAACCTTAAGCTTTATAGCTAAGGTGGTGTTTAAGTATGGCAAGCAATGAGTTAAAACATAAAATACTAAAATAGGCTTAGTATTGCCAGATGGTTCAGAATTTTAACATAAACCAGATGTGGAGATTTCATGGTATATATGTACCACATCTTTTTTATCCAATCCTCTATCAAAGGACACTTTGCTTGTCTCAAACTTAGGGGTATATATACTTTTGCAAATAAATGTTTCCAAGGATTTTTTTTTTTGGGGGGGGTAGTTACCCAAGAGGGATTTCTAGGTCATATGCTAACTCTATTCTTAATTTTTTGAGGAATCACCATACTCTTTCCCACAGTGGCTGCACCAGTCTACAATCCCATCTGCAGCGAATGAGAGTCCCTTCTTCTCCACAACCTCTCCAACACTTGTTATTACCTGTCTTGATGATAACAGCCATTCTAACAGGTATGAGGTGGTATCTCATTCTAGTTTTGATTTGCAATTCCCTAATTGCTAGTGAGGTTGAACATCTTTTCATGTATCTGTTGGCCATTTGAACAGACATGGAGATTCTAACATTAACTTGCCAATCTTTTAATAGCACCTTTTAAAAAAAATTGCTTTCACAAATAGTGTGACACTTTGTCAGCAACTAAATTTTATCTGGTTCTTGGGACAACTGTTTGT
Organism: Vespertilio murinus; assembly: GCA_963924515.1. Taxonomy (NCBI): domain Eukaryota; kingdom Metazoa; phylum Chordata; class Mammalia; order Chiroptera; family Vespertilionidae; genus Vespertilio; species Vespertilio murinus. The sequence goes on along the minus strand of OZ004719.1, from coordinate 16,767,022 downwards.
AACTTATAGGTGGCTGGAGATCTTTGCTTTAAGGAGAGGAATGCTTTTATTTATTTATTTATATTGAGTATAATTGACATGTAAGATTGTATTAGCTTTGTACATCATAATGATTTGATAAATGTATAGGTTGTGGAATGATCACCACCATATGTTTAGTTAACGTCCATCACCGGGACCATTTGCAAGTTTTGTCTAGTGATGAGAACTTTTAAGATACTCTCCTCTTCATAGTTTTCAGACATACATTACAGTATTGTTAACTATGTCACCATAGTTACCTGATTACACTGTACATCATCACTTCCTTAATCTTCTCTCACTGCTTTTATTAACCACAAATTCAGGTCACCAATGCTGAGCCCTGTTTCAGGGAGTTGGGTGTCAGCATGACTACAAGTCCCACTTCCCACCAATCTGGCTGCTGATTAAACCTTTGATGCCTCATTTCTTCACTTCTCATCCTTCACCCTGGGTGCCAGTCAATGTGCATCTTCCTGGAAAGCTGTTTACTAATCCAGTGGCCTTGCATATACTGTGACTTCTGTTCTTTTCTTGCTCCATTGTCAGGGTGACTAAGAGAATTTTTTGCATACAACTGGATCCCTGCTGTGGTTTTGTGGAAATAAATCTAACTTAAGACTTTGAGAATTTTTATCAGTATATCACTAAAAATGATTAGCAAATCAAAAGATTCCAAACAAGGTTGAAAGTAAAGATTTGCTCTGTCTGACAATGAAGAAAACCATTTATTCAAAATGTCATTTTATTTCCTTAAATGAAAATAATGATACTGCACTTTTAAAAAATTGTTATGATGGGTAGAAAAGAGAAAGACATTTCATACTGTAGTCAATGCTGTCGCTGCCCTGTCTAGACTCCCTGCATTGCGCAAGAGTAGGTAGGATAAAACAAGGAAAAATAAAACAGTGTTTTAAGAGACAGGGAGGATTCTATCCCAGATTACAGTTTCATAGTGTCTGCTATTTTGTCCTCTCCTGGGAAGTATCTAAACATAGATGGAGAATCCTTGGAACTTTTTTTTAAAACATATTTTATTGATTTTTTACAGAGAGTAAGGAAGAGGGACAGAGAGTTAGAAACATCGATGAGAGAGAATCATCAATCAGCTGCCTCCTGCACACTTCCTACTGGGGATGTGCCCGCAACCAAGGTACATGCCCTTGACAGGAATCGAACTGGGACCCTTCAGTCCACAGACCGATGCTCTATCCACTGAGCCAAACCGGTTTCAGCGAATCCTTGGAACTTTAATGAACTTTCAGAAACATGAGTTATAATTGCGTACCATGTGAATTCTATATAACCTACCTGAAGATCATCTAATATAACTTTTCTGAAAGAACTTATGTTGGGAGACCTATGGAACAATAGAGAAAGAAACTGCTAGAAGTTTACAAGATCTCTAAATTTGCAATTTTTTTTACAAATCTTCTAATTTGCACCTCACAGAAATCTAATTAGTGGTACACATGAAGCCTAGACTATCGAGTAGAAAAATGAGGCCCCAAACTTAAGTCGCTGATTACTTTGACCACATCACAGGTGAAGACTAAGAGTTTGTCAAGAAACTTATAGAGTGACACAACACTGGAAATATTGGCCCGACTTCCCCATTCTCTACCTCTAACTATTGGAGTAAAGAGAATGCCTCTCCAAAAGGATTCGGTTGGGAGAACGTTGGCAGAGCAATCAAAGGTCCCTTTGATTTATTCAGAAATTTACTTTGTAAATAGGATGCATTATACCAAAGAGATAGGAACATAGCCATTGGGGTCAGGGAAATTGAGTTCAGACCTCAGGTTTCTCAATTACTGCTTTGGAAACTTACTTAAGTTTCCTTAATATGGCTGAGAGTCTGTCCCAAAGGGATAACTATAGTTCTTATTCATAGGGTGGCCAAAAAGATTAAAATAATGCACATAAACTTAGACAGATGTACAGCAAACGTAAATGTTCCTTAATGGTAGGAAAGCAGTGAACAGGCTCACCTTTCTGGCATTCCCCTTGCGCCAGGTTTCTGGTGTAACCTTGATTTATTACCAATAGGATCTTTTTGTCTTCCTCTATTTTTTATTCCTGTTTTCTACTCAGGTGATAGTTCCTCAGTGCTTAATTTCTGTTATTTATTATTACTCAATATTACTTACAAGATGACCAGATGTTCCTCTATACAACAGACAACTTTCTATCGGGATCGTTTCTCAAGGGAACCCTAATACATACTCAAAACTTAGGTTGATACATTTTAATATCTTTAATTTTAAGTAAGAATACCTACAAATGAAAATGGCCATTATTTCCCTCAGAGCTCTCAGCCTTGTATTTGAAAAGAGAATAAAGAACAGAGGAAACTTCACCTTCTTGCTAACATGTGATGGTGTGAGTGCATGTGTGTGAGCGTGTGTCTGTATGAGTGTGTTTGTGTGTGTGTGTGTGTGTGTGTGTGTGTGTGTGTAGCGGGAGCAGCTATTGTAGGATTTAGTTTCTAAGACTAAAGAGAAAATAATGAGAACTGTTAAAGCATATTATTAAGAGGCTGCTTTCTTTTCTCCAGAGCCTAACTGGAAGTGTGTAACTGACTGTTCCTGAAGGCTCTCCAGGAGGAACAGTCTGGAACTGGATGGGGGCAGGGCCTTTCTTTAGGAAGGTTGCCTCTGGTTATAGGAAGAAAAGAAATGTTGACATTTCCCTCTAGTGGCAGAAAGGGAATAATATCCACTGAGGAGAACAATGTGAGACTGGAGTAAGATTAGAATGTTTTAGCAAAGAAAAGAGCTCTCCTTCCTTCCTTCTTTTTTTAAAAAAAACATATTTTATTGATATTTTACAGAGAGGAAGGGAGAGAGATATAGAGCTAGAAACGTCGACAAGAGAGAAACATCGACCAGCCGCCTCCTGCACCCCCCTCCCCCCCACCGGGGATGTGCCCGCAACCAACAATGTACATGCCCTTGACCAGAATCGAACCCAGGACCTTCCAGTCCGCAGACCGACACTCTACCACTGAGCCAAACCGGTTTCAGCCTTCCTTCCTTCTTGTTCAATATAATTACTGATTGCTGATTGCTAGATATGCATTGCTACAGATAAAGAATGCCTTGAATCAGAGGATTTGTGACCACATTGGGATAGGTGTGGTCAAAGAAGAGAAACCTGACCACTGAGTGGGTCCAGGACAATTTTGTGAAGAAGGTGACAATATCTTGTGAGTGTCCCTTTTTCCATTACGTAGTCTTCACCAAGCATGCAGTGATAACATCATTTGTATTCCTTAGGTTCTACTTCTAAGAATATTCTTATTTTTTCTCTCTTGCTTCTATTCACTTCCCCTCCATCAAAACTTACCTTTACATGTCCTATTGCCTCATAGTTCTATTTTTCCCTCTACTATCCTGCCACCATCAGTGTTGTACTATTACTTAATTCATTTTATTATTTCAAAACTGCATGCTTTTGTGTCTACTTCCCTCATTCCCACTAAATTCTGAACTCATAACAGACATGATCAACATTTCACTCATCTTCAAATCACAAATGTCTAGCTCAGTGTCTGGAACTCAGTAAATATTTGTTGAAATAAAGCATGCATGTACTGATGAATGAATAAAAGAATAAAGTTGAAAACAATTAAATAAATTAACAAGCCCATTGATTAAATACACTATCTATATTTGATAGTTGATATTATTAGGGGGATTTGAGGGGAAGGTACTTGAACTCAAAAGTGAAGCTCAAATAAAACAGTAGATTTTAATTGGGAGATTGTTCCTTCTGGAGAGTTTACCAGAATTTAGCCTATTTAAAAATATGTGTGATCAGATGGATGGAAGGACTCATTGATACTTAGCATATGATACACACTCCACACATTAACAGCATACTGCAAAGTTTGCTAAAATTAGTGATTCTCTTGGAGGTGGGCTGGGGGTGGATAGAGTAGAAGAAAGCACAGGGCCTGAGAAATCTTACCCTTAGAATAAAAATGACACTCAAAGCTTAAACCCAGTCATTGCTCTTCTTACTTTAAAAATTAGCTGATGCTTCTTACTAAGAAAACATTGATCATTTTTGTAGTCATATGCTCTATCACTGAACTATACCTCCACACCTAATCATTTCTGGATAGCAAATAGGCAATGAACTTTATGACCCAAAGAACACAAAAATGAAGCATAATTAAGTCATATGTCTTTGAGTGAGGAGAGGAGATGACAGTCATGGCTATAGATCTCAGGAAAAAGCAGTAAAAGAGTGCACTTGCCTGCAGAAAGCTAATGTGGCAGAGACATATTTTTCACATCTCAGATGAAGACACATGGCTTACTAGGACATATTCATATTTTAAAAGCAAACTCTCTTGCCAAAACCTGTTTGGCTCAGTGGATAGAGCGTCGGCCGGCAGACTGAAGGGTCCCAGGTTCTATTCTGGTCAAGGGCATGTACCTTGGTTGCGGGCACATCCCCAGTAGGGAGTGTGCAGGAGGCAGCTGGTCGCTCTCTCTCTCTCATCAATGTTTCTAGCTCTCTATCTCTTTCCTTTCCTCTCTGTAAAAAAATCAATAAAATATATATTTTTTAAAAAGCAAACTCTCCTAGGGGGTATCACACATAATACTAATGCAGCCTCAAAAGTGAGCTGAGAAAACCAAGACAAAATCCCCATGGTAACAATTAGGTAACGTTGGTTACATTACAAAAAAAAAAAGCATCAGAGAAATGAAATATAAAAGGCTGCAGCCACTTTGGAAAAATACTTCCAGTTCCTCAAAAGTTTAAACATAGAGTATGACCCTGCAATTCCACTTCTAATATGTCAAGAGAAATGAAAACATATCCACACAGAAATGTGTGCACAATAATTCATAGCCTCATTAGTCATACTAGCCCCAAAGTGGAAACAACCAAAACATCCTTCAAAGAGTTATTATAGTTACAGCTGCTTTTTTTTGGCATGAATTGACAAACTGGTCCTAAAATTTTTATGAAAATGCAGAGAACCCGCAGATTTATAGTTAATTGCTTTTCAACAAGCATGTCACGATAGCTGAGTGGGGGAGATAACAGTCTTTCTAACAAATGATGCTGGAACAACTGGATATTCACAGGCAAAAGAATGGAGTTGGACCTCTATTTCAGATTATACATGACAAATTAACTCAAAGTAGATCATAAATGCATGTGTAAGAGCTAAAAAGAAATAGGCTCTTAGAAGAAATATATGAGTATCTTCATGACATTGGGTTAGGAAGTACTTTTTTAGATATGACATCAAAATCACAACTGGCAAAGAAAACAAAGAGAGAAGAAATTGAGCTAAATCAAAACTCAAAGCTTTTATGCTGCAAATATTACCATAAAGAAATTGAGCCAAAACCGATTTTGCTCAGTGAATAGAGCGGACTGTAAGGTCCCAGGTTCAATTTCGGTCAAGGGCATGTACATCGGTCATGGGCACATCCCCGGTGGGGTGTGTCCAGGAGGCAGCTAGTCGATGTTTCTCTCTTATCGATGTTTCTAGCTCTCTATCCCTCTCCCTTCCTCTCTGTGGAAAATCAATAAAATATATTTTTTTAAAAGAAAGAAATTGAGCCCAAACTGGTTTTTCTCAGTGGATAGAGCGGACTGAAAGGTCCCAGATTCGATTCTGGTCAAGGGTATGTACCTTGGTTGTGGGTACATCCCCAGTAGGGGGTGTGCAGGAGACAGCTGATCGATGTTTCTCATCAATGTTTCTAACTATCTATCCCTCTCCCTTCCTCTCTGTAAAAAATCAACAAAATATATTTTTTAAAAGAAATTGAAATTTCATTTCAATCCACAAAATGAAAGCATTTGCAAATAATATATGATAATGGGTCTACACCTAACATATTCAAAGAACACTTACAACTCAACAATAAGGATAAAAACCCAGTTTAAAAATGGACAAAGGATATGAACAGACATTTCTCTAAAAAAGATATACAGATGGCCAACAAGCTCAACATTATTTTTCATTAGAGAAATGCAAATCAAAACCACAATTAGCTGCCACTTCACATCCATTAGAATAGCTATAATAAAAGACAGACAATGATAAGTGTTGGCAAGGATTTGGGAAAATTGAAATTCTCAGATATTGCTAGTAGAATATAAAAGGGGACAGCCACTTCGGAAAATACTTTCAGTTCCTCAAAAATTTAAACATAGAGTAACCACATGACCCTGAAATTCTACTTTTAGTATATATCCAAGATGAATGAGAACATAGCCATACAGAAATGTGTGCACAAATATTCATAGCATCATATTCATAATAGCCAAAAAGTGTGAGGAACCCAAATGTCCATCAATTTGATAAATAAATAAAATGTGGCATATTCATACAATGGGACATAAAAATGAATGAAGTCGTGATACACAGTGCAACATCAATGACCCTTGAAGACATACATGAAATAAGCCAGTCACAAAAGGCCCCACATTGTACAATCCTATTTATCTGGCATTTCCACAATAGGCAGATCCATAGAGCAGCAAGTAGATTAGTGGTTTCCAGGGTTGAGGGAAGGAAAGAATAGGGAGTGGCAGCTAATGTGTAGGGGGTTTCTTTAGGAGGTGATGATTATTATTCTTTAGATGATTATAATGCTGACCATTGCACAACTTTGTGAATATACAAAACACTATTTAATTGTATACTTTAAAACTGATTTTTATAGCATGTGAATCTCATTTGAAAACTCAAGAGCAGCCTAAATCATGATAGAGCAATACATCTGATATATTGCTGGGATATGTTGGACATACACACATGTGAGTTGAAGCTTTGTGGCAGGCGATCTGTGGGTGTCAGCAACCTCATGCTCTCCAGCTACCTTAAAATTATTCTTCTGTTGATCTCAGAGTGCTCTTCTCTTTTCTTCCCATCTATTCCATTCTTCTCTACTATATGTAAAGTAATTTCCAGTGTAAATCTTAACTCTATGTTTCCATATTCTAGACATCATGAGTTTCAACATGTTCAATGACTGAGTCCAGAAATAGATATAATCCAAGGCAATTATTTTCAAAGTGTATCAAAATTGTTGTGGGGAGTTAGTCTTTTAGCAATGCAGATTCCAGGACTGCACCCAAACAGGGAGCCTGCCTGGATAAGAAGCAGCCCAAGAGTAGGCACACCCACATCTCAGAACTCTGCCTCCAAAGACTGAGCAAGGCTCCTTGTGAAATTTTTCTTGATTACTCAGTGATGATGATGATGATGGTCAAGAGTAACAATCACTGGACCTCTGTTTTTGCCATTTACTCGGTCTCCTTTGTCACTGTGCTTTCCTGCCCCTATTCTGACCACCTGAATGCTGCAGGACCAGGGTAAATGGCCAGGAATTCTCCCCCATTACAAGTGCCCCACATGGCAATTCTCCCTACTAGGAGCAAAGTCTTTTGTATCAAACACATTCAAGGACCTTCTTTCCTTCTGAGTTCGGAAGAACAGAAGAAGAGCATTCTAACAGGGGATCAAAGGATACACCATCAGTGGAGCCACTTGCAACACTAATGAGCAAAATCAGAGGGAAAAACAATTCTCATCTGTGTCCCTCAGAGGCAAACAGGAAATCCTTCAGATGGCTATCTGGCTAACATGTTTAAGCAGGGCTATGAATCACTCTATGTCCTGGGTATTTCTAGCGAGTACCTTCACATAGCCTGAGCCCATGAAAGTCTCTGGATCTCTATAATCCCCCTCTGTCCACCTTCCTTCCTTCTCTTGGGCAAGCCTGACATCTGACAAGGACAGACTCACAGAATAACAATGTTTCAAATGGGTGACTGGAAAAAGTGACATCACGGGAAACAAGAATCAAACCAGAGGCCACGCCTGCTGTCTGTATTACAATCAGGTAAGAGCCAATCTGAAAATAAGGCCTCTGAAGCCAACTGAAACATTTTTTTAAAAAAACAACCTAATTAGCCCTGACTGGTTTGGCTCAATGGATAGAGCGTTGGCCTGTGGACTGAAGGGTCCCGGGTTCGATTCCAGTCAAGAGCATGTACCTTGGTTGCGGACACATCCCCAGTGGGGGGTGTACAGGAGGCAGCTGATCGATGTTTCTTTCTTATGGATGTTTCTTTCTCTCTATCCCTCTCCTTTCCTCTCTGTGAAAATCAATAAAATATATATTTTTTAAAACCTAATTAGGCCATACACTAATGAAATGCTTTTAAAATAATTCTAAGTCTGTTACTTTTTATACCACAATAAGGATTTCTTTGAATATTTAAGTGTGCTAAGTTTTAAAAGAAAAGTGGTCCCCCTCCCCTTAGTATCTTACTTTCTGGTACAGGGGTGGGCAAACTTTTTGACTCGAGGGCCACAGTGGGTTCTTAAACTGGACCGGAGGGCCGGAACAAAAGCAGCCTGACCATGCTGGCACTCTCATCTTGAGCTGCTGGTGAAGGAGCGGAGGGGAGAGCAAGAGAACCCTCCACTCTTTCGGCTTCGCGGGCCGGATAGAACAGCCAAACGGGCCAGATCCGGCCCGCCGGCCGTAGTTTGCCCACGGCTGTTCTAGAACCACTGACTGGGAGTCACTTCTGGTCCAGCTGCCAAGTTGCACCCGAGTCTCTCTCCTTGGCTGTTCTTTCCTGTTCTGAGGCTGAGAATGATGAGTAACAACAGTAGCCCTGAGAAGGGCCACCTTTGTCCCTTCACTCATGCACTGTGCTCCACACTGGGGACCGAAAGATTTGCCTCAGGGTAAAGAAAGCTACCAGAATAAAGCAGAGGTAGGACCCTGGGTGTACAGTGACCTGGAAAGTACCTGACATTCTGATGTTCAGGCTACATCCTTGATCAATTACATCAGAATCTCTGGCCATGAGACCCAAGAAGCAGTCTTTTAAAAAAACTTCTCCATTGGTTCAAATGAACAGTCACAGTTGAGAACTACTAGGCCAGAGGAAATAAAAAGATGCCCCTACCACATGGAAATCAAGATCACATGCAATTTGAGTCCATGCAATTATCCTAGAGAACCACCAACTCCCCAGCCCTGCCACCAGTTCCCAGCAGAGGGAGGAACTGCCCTTTCCTATATTCATTCTTTTAGCTGTCTATTTCTCTTGACATTCCCCCCATTTAAGATGCCTCTGAAGTTCACATTAACTTTGTTTTATCTTTATATAATGACTAGAGGCCCAGTGCATGAAAACTCATGCTCTCAAGGGGGTGGCGTCCTTAGCCTAGCCCACAATCCAGGACCCCTTGGGTAGAGTTCCTAGGCCTGGCCTGAAATCAGGGCCTATTAGGGCTTTCCTTCCCCTGGCTGCAGGCAACTGGCCCCACCCCTCTGCTGCCATTGCTTGCCCTCTGTGCAGCAATGCACCCTCCCCGCCTCTGCCACTGGTGGCCTCCTTATGCAGATGACAGGCTGAAGTGCAATGGGTTGGCTAGCCTGGGCCACCCTCTTTCTTTGCTGGGGGTGGGCCCAGCCATGCAAGGGGCTGGCTGCCTACCTGATGGCCCTTAACCACTGGCCTGCCTACCTGATTACCCCTAACCACTCTGCCTGATTGCCCCTAACCGCTTGCTTGGGGGCAAAGCCAGCCGAGCAAGGGTCTGTCTGCCTACTTGATTGCCCTTACCACTGGCCTGCCTACCTGATCATCCCTAACTGCTGTTTTGCCTGCCTGATTGCCCCTAACCACTTGCTAAGTGACGGGCCATCTGCCTACCTGATATCCCCTAACTGCTGGCGTGGGGATGGGGCCAGCCCTGAAAAGGGCTGTAGTGGTCTGGTCTCTGGTTGTTCTGGTTGTCATGCCTTTGGCCTTTTATTATATAGAATTTTTGTTGCTGTTGTAGGTCCTTGTTTATTATGCTTTTTAAAAATGGTTTATTAATTTTGAGTGAGAGAGAGAGAGGGAGAAGAGAGAAACATCAATGTGAGAGAGCAATATCAATCAATTGCCTCCTGCATGCCCCGTACTTGGGATTGAGCCCACAACCCAGGCATGTGTCCCAACTGGGAATCAAACCAGCAACCTTTTGGTGCATGAGATGATGCCCAAGAAACCAAGCTACATGGCCAGGGCCATTATTTATTATACTTTTGACAGCAAGGTGAATAAACACTTTTTTTATCACAAGTTATCACCCTCATGAGGTTTCAAAGAATGTTCATATGATACAAAATCTGCATCAGTTAGGGAAAAGTAAGCATGAAGTCTAGACATACTGTCAGTATAGAATACTGGGGCACAAAGGTTTATTTGGTCATACTCTTTTCTCAGGGCATGCTTGCCAACCCCTAATTGGAAAAATACATTTTCTCTTTGAGCAAAAGCATCAACTTCTTCCTTTAGCCCATAGTGAAGTTACTGGGACCTGGAATGCGGTATGAGAGCACAATTCCAATTCAGAACCTCCCTCCAAAAATGTCATGGCAGAAGGCTATTTTGCAATCCACATTCTTATCTCTAGTAAATAAACCCAATGAGCATGTGAATTTACTTACTCACAGGTGGACATATCATTTTCAAGTAAAGAAGGAAAACAAACAGAACTTCTAAGTGCAATTTTCATTAAAAAAAAAGTTATTAAGTGGTTTGAGAAAAAAATTTTCAGAATTTGAGAGAACTACAAAAGTCACCTGGTACCAAGTCCCCATTCCCTCTAACAGTCATGACAACATTTCCTTGACCATTTCCAGCCCATTATCTCATATGACAACCTTTCCACAATTGAAAAGTTTGAATTGTGAGAGAATTCTTTCAAATCATGTGTTTAAATCTGGCTCTCTAAAATTTCTGCTATCTGCCCAACAACCCAACACAAAATGAGTATGTTCCTTTTCTTACTCAGCATTTCTTTAGACATGGAATGAAACCATTTCTTCCTTTTTCTGTTTTGGGGTCAAGCTTTCTCATTGTCTTCACTTATTTCCTTTATAAATGATTTCCAAGTGCCTGGTCATTCTGGCCATTTCCCTTTGCTTCAATTTATCAATACCTCTCTCAAATGTAAGCTCCAGGGATAATACACTCAACAGCAAACATCTTGACAGCTTCACTGTACAACACCACTGATACTTCCTTTGTTGCAGGTCTGGGCCTGGACTAAGATAGTATCCGTGTTTTGGTAGCTCTGAGTTGACTCCCATTTAGAAGATATGGATTTTAGTATTGTCCTGAATCCCTTGCCTGATATTACATGAGGCTATACAATGACTAGGGGAAAATTATGCTGCTCAATGTGGGACCTCCCAGTCTTCTGTTTTCAGGAGAGCTACCAATGAAGGCAAGAATTCTCCCTTCCTTGATGTTTTTCCAGATGGGATGAAGGGCTACTTTATAAACTGCATTCTAGGTTTTGACTTGATTTAATGGCTTGTTATAAGCTCTCCTACAGGAGTTGAGAAAGAGCTTTCCAAGAGCAAACAGGAGCAGCTAAGAGCAGCTTCTCAAAATCTCCTATTTCTTTCCAGGTCCGGTCCAGATGCTAACTCTCAAGTCTCCCTTCTTTGGGTGCTCATTATTCTGATTATCTCTTTTCTTTTCCTTCTAAACAGTATCCACACTTTAACACAGGGTGAAATGGGACTCTGCAAACACAAGAACTGTAGCTCCAGATAGCCCAATGTATTCTACCAAGACCTTGGGAATTCCCAGCTCCTCTTGTTCCAGCAAGTACTGACTTTCTAACCTGCAGGGCATCCAGTAAGATTTGTCTTTTCCAGTAGTCATCTCAAAGTATGAGATGATCTAATCTATCTAGGTCCCTTCTGATTTACTTTAACTTGCTACTGGCAAGCAGGATGGAAAACAATGTGAAACTAAGGCCGAAACACTCCTAACTCAGGAATGTTCTGTGGTTATCACAGTTTATGATCCAAAGCATTTGTAACCCTAATCACTTCTGCATGTCTTTAGCATGCTGCTGTCTATCCAAAGAGGATGCAATCAAGAAGCATGTGTCCAGTGAATGAAGTGGCTGGTATTACAGGCCTTCCCCGAGGTCTCCCACATACACCCAGATGAATAGGATATTCAGCATCTATCTCTGACCATTTCTCTGCTTTGCCCACATAAGGGCATAGAGAATGCATCCATTTCAGTTGGAAGAGAGGCAGAACCCCTGAGTACAGGCTAGGGAGCCTGGACATGTGATGCGGAAGGATGAGGAGGTTCTTTTCTGGTTGCTCTTATTCCCTTAATAGAATGAGATAAATTAAAAAGTAAAGTGAAGATGTATGGTAAGGTTTGATTGTTTTCTGAAATTAACTAGTGAGACTGCTGGTTGAGGTGAGATAAAGTAATGAGATTGATCCCCCAAAAGCCACCAAGAAATTACTCATTATCTTAGAATTATCATCTCTCTCTGTACATCATTCTCCATATTATATGTAGTCCTTCTTTTGAGTCAACTTTAAAGTGTAATTTACCAGGCAACATCATTTAAATATGAAAAAAAACGTTTTTGGAAGTGGCTTTGGAGGACAGAGACCAGGAATAACTAAATGGGAAAGACCCAAACTCCATTTCATTTTTCTGAGTGGATATGGTGGAAAGTTGCCCATAATAGAATATGGAAGTGCCTTTTGCTGGAATGTGTCCTGAGCCCATTTTGTCACAATATAAGATGTAAAGCTGAGTGTTCAATCCACATACTCATCTTGAGTTCTGTAGCTCTCCTCTGCTACCGTGGGTCCCTGTGACTCATCTACAGAACATGACTGAAAGAATGTTGCACTCATCCAAGAAAAATGGGACTCCTTGGGAAGAACGTGGCTGGCAGGACAGCACTTGCCAATGAGAAAATACCAGAATTTTTCATGCAGCTCAGGATTTTTTTAGGCCATGCAGGAGTGGAGGAATGTTACCTGCCAATCTCCAGCCCAGAAATGACATGCTGCTTTCAGTGAACTTACTTGTCCAGGAGGTAGGGGCACAGCCACATTTCACCAAGGCCAGGAATGCCACGAGTGAAGTTTGGATAATCTTTTAAAATTTCCCATCCTCCCTCCTAACTAAAAAATAGGTCAACTTTCAGTCTCGAGGGCTAGAAAGTAACTGCTTCAATGATGCCACTTTCCAAGGATGCTCAGCTTGGGGATTTTACTGTCAGTATTTCCTGGGAGTCGCCTGCTTGGAGGAAATTAAGAAAATAAAAGCAATTCACACCACCTCACAGTAAGACTGGAGATTTCTCATGTAAACCATTTTGAGAAAAATATTGGAAACACTAAAAGGTGAAGGGGCAAGACTAAACGGTGAAGACTAAACACTAAGGGGCAAGACTAAACACTCAAAGGTGAAGGGGCAAATATCTAAGAGGTTAGATATTTGTTAATGTGGGAATTAACCTAGAAAAGCACAGTCTAGATTTTAGAGCTATGAAACAAGGCTGTCTCTATAAAGGCTGTAACTGGGGCTCTCATCTTCTTCAACTCTCATCCTAAGCAGTGTCCTTATCTGGAGATTCCCCTGAGTTTCTTATAAGGGCTTAGTAGGAGTGATGTTGATTTTACATCATTAACAGCCACAAAAGCTCTTAAAGGAAGTTCCCTTTTGATTTTACACAAGAGGTTTAACAAGTAGCAAATAACAGAATAGAGGGGGAAGGGACACACATCTGAGGCTTCCCAGAAGATCTTGAGAAAGGGAAGGCATTCTGAGTAAGGGAGTTTTAGTTCAAAATGAGCTATAAATTGGCTATTTCATTGGGCATAGGCCGAGGCATGGGGCTTAAAAGTCCTGTTGCGTGCTCCAGGCCCCTCTTCTGGATTTCAGAGAATCATGATTTGTTTTGCTCTGCTTTGTTCTGGGAGAGAGGAAACAGGACATCTAATCAAGAAATAAAACAGTTCGTCTGTTAGAGACTTAGATTTGCTGTGGTTGTTCTGAAGGTAGAACTGAAACCAATGAATAAGAATCAAGGAGAGGTAGATTTCATCCTCATAGTTAGAGGAATTTTGCAATAATTAAAATTGCTTGAAAAAGAGGTTGTTTCATTGGGGAATGGATCATTCTAGCCCTCAGCCCTCCCATCAATTCACATTTAAGCAGAGCTGGGCTGGATATGCAGGGATCTTTCCACATTGACTAGGACACTGGGGCTGGCTTAGCACAGATTCTGAAACCAGGAAAGCACTTTAGCAATACAGACCTACTGGATGAGAATCTAGGCTAGAAGGGGAGCCTTGCATTGTGCACTTTTAACAAGCTGCCCAAATGATCAGATGGCAGCTCTCTAGGCACTAGGACTCGACCAGTGTAGGTGAACCAGTATCCAAAAACTTTATTCTCTATTCTCGTTAAGTTTTTTTTTTTTAAATCATCTCTTGCTCTCATACAAAGCCTTTTTATCCCTATGTGATTAGGGCCAATGACAGAAAACCATATTTTACCATTCTGGAATGTAATTTTGGTTGGCAACCACTATTTTAGATGACATTAGAAGGTCTCTGCGTATGTGAAGATTGTATTATTTAAGATTAATTCATTAACTCTTACATTGTGCTACTGAGAGAAAGCATGGACTTGGACTAAACACACTTGTATTAGCTGGGGAGCAGTTTACTGAACTGGTCTGTGTGATCTGGGAACTAGACTGTGGGATGTCTCTTCCTCCCAATCAGGCAAACAGGATATGCTTGACGAAGGGTTTTGGAAAGGCCCCTGCGAACTAGGGGAATGTCTGGGGGGGGGGGAACCACCCCTATAAGTCCTTTCAATTCCTCTGATTCTATTTTTAAACCTAGCTAAGAACTGCAATATTTAGAGTAAATCCTGATTCTCACTTCCTTGATGGGGCTACAGAAATAGATGCTCCCTGCCCCCCCCTCAAAAAAAATCTGGGGGATAAACAAAAAGTCTGGGAGAACAGCCAAGTTTACTCTCAGAAGTCTCCTGTTTTTTTTTTTTTATTCTGCAGTAATAAACCATTCCTTTGCTTTGACTGTTAATCTTAGTGTGACATCATGGAAGGCCTTTCCTATAATGAAGTCACTTTCATGGGGCAGGGGTGAGTGAGCTATTTGTGTAAAAAGCCTTGTTCCTTAAAAACCAAACTCCCATGAACAGGGAAATTGCCTCTCTAAAACAGGCCAGGAAGAACTGAGCTCCCTACTCAAATAAATCCATCTTCTCCAGCCCAACTCCTCACTAACCCCTATTTTTTCAGCTGTTAACTTTTCTGCTCTGTCGTAGAAAACTCTCATCTAAAGAAGTGTTTGAAGAAAATATTCTCTTCCCACTCACTTTCCTGCTTGGATATGATAGATTAAAAAACAAAATAACACCAACTAAAAAACAAACAAAAAAAACCCACAGGTTGGTTCTCTTCTGAAACTTATTTCTCTTTAATTATAAACTTCTGATCAGAAAATAAGTCAGTTCATTAAATGTCTAAAGGTTCAAATGATCTCACAAATTACCTATTTGATTTAAAATTCAGACTCCACTAGGAATTTCCAAATAGACTATGCATAAATGTTAGCACATCCACATATTGTTTTTTGCATAAAGGAAGCGATGATAAGCAAGAAATTCATCAATGAATTAGAAAAAGAAAGTTAGTAGTAAGTAGAATGTTATGTTCTAAGGCTATGGCTTCACCTCAGTGGGCAGCCTATAGAAGCAAGGCTTTATGTTATCAGGATAATTTCTATATAAGTAATCCATTAAAACATCACCTCTGAAAACTCTGTGATGCTTTTGGTAAAGAAGGAGCATGAGAAGGTGTGTGCATAAAATTCCTCCTTTTTTTGGTGGTTCCCAGTAGCTCTTTCTCCTTAACTCATGTAGGTGGAACTTCAGCTGTTTATTTATCAGCCCTGAGAAGTGGGGCTGGGACAGCAGCAGTTGAATTTTAAAGTGGTGAAATACTTTATTTGCTAGGGGTATGGTGGGAACTCCCCATCTGGAGAAACTGGGATGGTGGGAAGCTCCCCCGTTTGAAACAGGCTTCCCTGAAAGGAGTGAAGAAGGGGCTGCTGGATCAGCCTGGCAAGCAGAAATTGCTTGGGAAATGTTATTGCTCTAAAGTCACCAGAGAGAGGGGATTTGGAGAGAAGTTTTGATTTTTAAAAATAACTACTATGAGAGAAATTTGAGGGACAGAAAGAGACAATCAAAGAATATTTTAGAGTTTGTATATGATGTCATGCATGGAAGTTCTCTGCTACTGCCTTCCAGACCTCAGTGAAGCTCCACGATATTTTCAAGGTTTTAGGAACTAGATGGTAATTCTTTGTAAGTGACACCTGTAGTGACTTGGTTTAAGGCCAGAGCCAGCGGGTCTGCTTTTATACTTATTAAATAGTCATTCAAAGCAAGTTTATTTTTTTTAAATGTAAGATTAAGGACAGCAAACACAATTTGTTTTCGGTATCTTGCTCTCTGTCATCTTCTGGGACGCCCATAATTCTGATGTTGGTTCACTTGAAGTTGTCGCAGAGGTTTCTCACACCATCTTCAACTTTCTGGATTCTCTTGTCTTCTTGCTTCTGCGGAGGAGTGTCCTCTGGTTCTTTGTGTTCCAAATCTTGGACGTGATTCTTGCAATCTTGCATTCTGTTTTTAGGACTCTGTATAATATTTTTTATTTCAGAGAATGTATTCTTTATTTCTAGTTGATCCTTTATCATTTCTTGTTGATCCTTTATTATTTCTAGTTGATCGCTTTTCATATCTTCATATTTTATCGGCCTTTTCTAGGAGATTCTTGAACAACCTTATAAGCGTGGTTTTGAACTCT
Organism: Vespertilio murinus; assembly: GCA_963924515.1. NCBI lineage: Eukaryota > Metazoa > Chordata > Mammalia > Chiroptera > Vespertilionidae > Vespertilio > Vespertilio murinus. The sequence continues at coordinate 16,750,257 of OZ004719.1, read as the reverse complement.
ATATCCAGTCGCTTTTTGTCCTCCATTTCTTTCGTTTGTGATCTGTTTCCTCGTTTCGGCATTTTCGCTGCTTCCCTGAGTTGGTAGGTTGGGAGGATCAGCTGTGTCTATGCCTGGAGACAACCTTATTCCACTAGACTTGGAAACCTGCAACAGCCTCTCTGATTTCAGCTTGGATGGGGCGGAGTTTCAGGGTGGAGCCTACAGCCTTGGCTTCCGGTTAGCCCCGCCCTCGGAGGTTCCTGAGTCTCAGTGTACCTCAGTGTCCTTTGGTACTCGCTGCAAGCACCTCTGAGAGAAAGGCGCCCTAGAGCTTCGCCCGCTACCAGACAGTGTAGTCTCTCCCCCAACAAGCCCACAACTGGGGTTCAGAGCAGTTGGAAGTGGGGTTCAGAACAGTCCGGAGCTTATGTCTCCTTCCCGCTAGGGCAATCTCGCAGCCCAAACAACCCTCTGTCCTCTGTGCGGACAATGTGCGCGACTCAAGGGCTCTGCTTTTTGCTGCTCCGCTGAGCTTCCGCCTTACAGCCCAGATTCCCTCTGTGTGAGCCTGGGACCCCAGGGTCTCGCCCAGAACTGGGGTTCAGTGCAGTCGGAGTTGGGGTTCAGCACGGTCCGGAGCTTTTATCTCCTTCCCGCTAGGGAACGCCAGCCAGGCACTCAGCCGCCCCTCCTCTCCCGGCACGCACACCGTGTCTCCGTACCTTAGGCTTTTACAGCTCCTCTGGTTTTCCTTCTGGTTTTCTCTTTCCTTCTAGTTGTAGAATTCCCAGTCAGTCAACTTTCCTGTAGTTCTTGATAGTGTCCACTCTATATTTTAGTTGTATTTTTTGAAATTGTTGAGTGCGGCTGCAGTTAGGCTTTTACCTCTGCGGCCATCTTGTTGTCTCCCCTAATCTAGTATTTTTCTAAAGTGCCTGTCATCTTGTAATGAAATATTATCTATTAAAAAACAATACTTTGCTGCCAAAACCGGTTTGGCTCAGTGGATAGAGCGTCGGTCTGCGGACTGAGGGGTCCCAGGTTCGATTCCAGTCAAGGGCATGTACATTGGTTGTGCAGGAGGCAGCTGGTCGATGTTTCTCTCTCATCGATGTTTCTAGCTCTCTATCCCTCTCCTTTCCTCTCTGTAAAAAATCAATAAAAATACTTTAAAAAAAACCAATAATTTGCCATACCTAATAAAAACCAAGCTTACACAGTTAGAAAATAACCTACCATTTGCACTGGTTAATGCCACATAATTAGGAGAAGCATAAAAATATTAAATTATGAAAAAGCTTTGTGTTACACACTGATATTGTCACATTTGATTTTACAGAAATGCTACAACTGTTCTGTGTATCTTTTCATTGACACATCCAAAGACTATGTGACTAACAATGTCACTGGTAGATATAAATTAATAACAGTATTAGTCACTGGGCCAGAAAACTGGCTAATGTACATTCAGAAATGACAGGTTTGCTTCATTTTACCACAAAGACAGTATATTCAAATCTTGTGTAAGGTCAATGCTATACCACATTTTCATCATGACATTTCATTTTAATAGAAGAGAAACTAAATGACCTGATTTTGAGCTCAGCATACTGGTAATAGTTCATGAAAATAGTTATCTATATTATAATCCCATTGGATCAGTTCAAAATTCAAAGCATTGTAAAAATACTTATTTTTATCTTAGAAATAATTTTAAATTACTTTCACATACACTAATTTGATATATATATATACCATATGATACATATACACACACATTTATAACTATAACCAAGTTGACATAGTTCCAGGTCTACATATTAAATATCCTCCATTGAAATAAAGCCCTCTTTCCACTATGTTCTTTGCCCAATTCACTGTAATCTAAGGTGATGCAATAGTGTGGAATGCTGACTGTTATCTGATTCAATAGAGAATAAAAAATAAAAAATACTGAATTTTATTCTGATTCCATAGTTAATTCACTCATTGTTAAACATTCAGCTTGGGGGTTTGTTTTTCTTGACACTGGAAATAAACTTTTTAGAAAAATCTAGCACCACCACCACTCTAGTGCTTTGCTTTCTCCATGTGGACTGTATCCCAAAGTCAACAAATCAGAATAACAACTGTGAGCTTTTCATCACTGACACTAATAATGAATGAATCTATATATAATTAGCATCTACTTAACATCCCAAGTTCTTCGATTTATTAGCAATGTGTTTCAATCAGAACTTCTTATAAGTAGCAAAAGTGACTAAGGTACATCGTTTCTACTCATTTTGCACTTTACTTACCAAGGTTTGCATGATCAAGGACACAGTTTTCTGAAAGGTATTAATCCTAATAAAAGCAAGTGTAATGCTTTTGTGCTAGTAATGCTTTTACCTGCATGCTAGTAATTCATTTATTAGTGGAGGGGAATAATTCTTCTTGTTCAGTTAAAAGTTCCTTCCAGCACATAGTAGCTGAGCATCATTGGGGTCATATTAGAAAAAAAGTGTAAGTTGAGGTAGGAGTCAGAGAGCCTTAGAATGAAGACAGCCAGGACTCCCTGGATCCACCTACAAGTCTATGAAAGAACTGGGGATGCCTTGACGAGGAAGGTTAGAAAGGAAGTAGGGGGACATAGCAAGTAAAAATATTATTTGGAGATAGAAGTGAGAGGACTTAACCGATTGATTCAGTGGGGTGAAGGAGGAGCTGGAGTCAGGGTGATTCCAGTTTTCAACTGAGATAAGGGAGAAAATGAGGAGGTTCATAAAAGGGAAAGAGGAATAGGACTTTTAGTTTTCATTGAGGTGGTGAGAAACATAGAAGAGATAGTAAGTCCTACATTAGACCTGAGGTATGTCTTCAGGAGGAGGACAGTGGGTAGCAATTTCTAGGAAGCGGCTCAAGAGGAGTCTAGGGCAAGAGTGAAAGACATGCTTGAGGGCTTGTAAGTGAGAGCTGAAGAGTGACTTGTTGGAAACAGCCTGAAAGAATGAAGTGCTAAAAGAAAACAGAAGTTTGAATTCTGACAAACAACAAAGAGAGAAACAGAAGAAAAGAAGATCAGAAGAGTGAATAAGGAGATAGGAAGAATAGAAATATACTCTACCTTTAAGTTGAAGAAGATACTTTTATGAAACAAGAAGTGGTCAATATTGTTAAATATCATAGCCAGATTCAAAGAAAGGATATCAAGAAGCCATTGGATTTGGGAAATGGGATTTTCTTTCTCCTCTGATGACCTTTGAGAAAGTCAGGTGAGAAGGTATGACAGGTAAATAAGTAAAGGGGGGAAAGTAAGGCTTCTTTCAATAAGTTGGGTAGAAAAGAATATAAAATGGTAGTGAAGAAGTTGGATGGTACAAGGTTTTTCAGAAAGAGGAAATAATAAACATGTCTGTGGGTTGTGTGTTTGGCACTTACGTAGAGAGATGGCAAAGAATGAAACTGTATGATGAAACAGAACCCCTGAGGATACAGAACATGGAACCAAAAATATAGGTATAAGAATTAACCTACCAATTCAGAAAAAAGTATTTCTTCCACTTCGATAGAGGGGAGAAAAATGGGTGAAGATATAAGTATGACATATGAAATAAGAACCTAGGTCATCTGTTGAGGTTTTGAGCAGAGTGAAGAAATTGTCTACATTCTCTATGAGGAATGGGAACAGAAGCGGCTGGAAAAGTATAAAGAAACTGTAGAGCAAGGTTAACTGAGATTAGGGATCATATATTTGTAATGAAATTAATCAATGGCATCATGTACTTTTTCTTAGGGAAGATTACAGCAGATCTAACCTAAAACAATAATCATAAGCAACTTATGACAATAAATTAAGTAATAAATTTAATGTTTTCATTTGGAAGAGTAATGAGGCATGTATATGTGTTGCTGAAGTAGAGGGGAAGGGATTATTGGAGAAAGATAAAGTAACTTTGAGGGATAAAGAATAGAATGGGATATTAAGGACCAACTGGACCAGTTATTAGATACTGCATCTGTTCTTGGGAGTAAACTTCAGTTGAACAAATGACAATAAAGAGGGTGAGAAAAGGGGGAGATTCAACTGCAACTAATACTATGTAATATTAAATCACATAAGGTATGACACTGATGCTGCATAAGTCTGATGTGAAACAAGTGGTAGGATTAGATGGCATAACTTCTGTTAGGAACATTTTTGCACTCCATTATGCCCCCCTTGGGGCTCTTGCCCCTCCCAGCCATTTTCCTGTTATTCTTAATATAGGTTTCCTGATTAACACGTTGCCTTCAGTTTCCAGTAAACCACCTCACCCAGTCTCCAGTGGACCACCTACACCTGGCCCCACCTGACCTAGTCTGATCAGTTACTCTGACCTTTACAAGAGACATAAATATCCTGCTCCCCCTACTCTGCCCCACTGATGCTATTTTGGTCTCAGCCCTTCTGCTAGCACATGTAACAATAAATTTATAATTCTTTCCCCCTTTTAGCCTCATGCGTGCGTTTCTCCTTCAGCGACCTTAACAACAGGGGCCAAGATAAGACAAAGGGGATGTAATTATATACTCCAGGCCCCACTGTCTAGTTCAGCCGTGGGCAAACTACGGCCCGCGGGCCAGATTTGGCCCATTCGGCTGTTCTATCCAGCCCGTGGAGCCGAAAGAGTGGAGGGTTCTCTTGTTCTCCTCTCCGCTTCTTCACCAGCAGCCCAAGATGAGAGTGCCAGCATGGTCAGGTTGCTTTTGTTCCAGCCCTCCAGTCCAGTTTAAGAACCCATTGTGGCCCTCGAGTCAAAAAGTTTGCCCACCCCTGGTAGACTCCAGTTTCAACCACAGCACTACTACTTTCATCTACTTTATAGTTGGATTTTTCATATGAAGATTTTTTTTCTTTGAAGCTGTGTTGTGAAAAAATATTTATCTCGAAAGAGCATAGATTTTTCAAATAGTCCAGGGATCCCCAAGGAAGCAGTACCTGTAAACAACCTGACTTGGAGGAGTACTCTAGGAGTGAAGGTTAAATAGGAGCAGACATATCCTTATAAGGCATGTAACCCAGATTGAAATCAGATCAATGCCTGATACTGGACTTTAGTGGGAGCCAGGTTGCAAATTCTCTAGGGGCCTGACAGAAGCAAGCCTCTCTGAAGAATGACATTATTCTGCCTCAAATACTATTTACATAGAAGTTGTCAAATACAGAGTCTAGCAGATAATAGGAATTAATCATCTACATGGAGGTGACAAGGCAACATAAATGAGAATCAGTAGAAACAACAGATATAAAAATAGAGCCAAAGAGTTCCAGATACAACTTTAGGATAATTCTGCTTGTTATTTTCAGGGAGATAAAAAATAATACTGAGAATTTCAATAGAGACTGGAAATTATTTTTTATGTAGCAAATTTGAAAAAGACCTATATAAATCACAGAACATTGAGGACAACCAGAAAACTGTTCTCCCTCCTTCCCCTAACAGTAAATCTCTTTGATGTTATCAGAGAGCTAACAGGGCAGTGAATAATAAAAGGGCTAAGAGATGCACTTATGGACACTTGATTTACAAGTGAGGAAAAACATATTATTTTTAATAAATGGTGTTGAAGCAATTAAATATCTATAAAAATATGAAATTTGATTCTTCTATCACACTATATAGAAAAACAATCATTTCCACATATATTCATGACTTTGGGGTAAAGAAAGTATTGTCAATGAGGTTTCTAAAAACTCTAATCGTAAAGAAAAAGAATAGTAAAAGTAAAGAGCATGGAGAGAAGATAAGGAAAAGTTGAAGATATAGAGAAAAGGAAAGTTGACGGTACAGGTTCCCTGAAGAGATAGGAATGGAAGGACAGAGAACACAGGTGGGCAGGGAACACAAGAAGAGCAGGCATTTTGCTAGGATCCAAAGGAAGATGGCAAAGATATGCACATGCAGGTGAGCTTGCAGGTGGGGTTGCATGAAGCTCTATAGAAACCTACAGAAATCTCTAGAAACCCACCTATAGAATTCTACTTTTAGGGCAGAGTAGAAAGTGAGAAAAAGACTTTGTTGAAACTGGGAGAATGTGTTCAGGTAAGAGGATTGAAGAGAGTGGGTAAGCCCTTAAATAGTCACCATTAGAGCTAGAAAATAGGACTGATGAAATATTTCATTGCTTAGCAGCAATAAAGGCCCAGTTAAGGTTGAAGACCATGTTTTTGTCAAGAAAAGAGGTCATGCTTTCTGATATGTATGCCTTCTTAAAAATAAAGTATATATTCACACATCATAGATAGAAAACTAAGAGATGTATTATTGCATATTAATCCTAAAGTAACCCAATACTGATAAAAGACCTATCTCATTATACCAAAGACTTTAGAAATCCTTTCTTTATATACTACTTTTATTTTACAATTTTGAGGGGCTCTAATGAATAACTACAGATGTGACAAAATTTGCAGGGTGCTTAGGACAATCCCCAAGGGGTACTGCTTTTCAGCATGTTTGCTATCACAATGTCACTCACTTTTGTCAACTCCCAGCTTCTCAAAGGTATGAGCTACAAAGTCACATGGCAAAATGGAGTGCCTACAGGAATGAGAAAAATGTTTTCCCATTTTTGGAAAATTAATACATTTTATAGACATAAAGAAAAGTGTGGAAGTATACATAGTAAACTGACAATACTGTCCAACTCATGGGAGGATTTGCAAGGAGGCAATGTTTTATTCCCTTGCACGTGTTTGACTACTCCACCAAGCATTCATTGCACTGTTAAGTTTTTCTAAGTAGAAACATGTTGTAAATATAAAAGCTGTAATGTTTACATTCCCATCACCAAAGTTTTATTTTATGAAAACCTTAATCCATCAGCCTTCTGAAGAATAACAGAAAATAGAAAAATCCATATCCAAATAGAGCAACTTTGTCAATATCATAGCACTACTGTAGAAGGAGGCTCAACTGAGAGATGACTTCACCAAATGATCCACAAAGCTCTTCTGCAGTCTCACAGCTCACATACTGGTTTTCACTGCACACATCTCAGCTCCTCTTGCTGAGTTCCACTTTCAAATGTCAAAGGCACCCTTCAGCAAATACACATCTCAGCCCTTTGCTTATAAAATATCTACTGCCCTGTCAGTTAGTGCTGACAGTTCAAAGGACATTTCACCAAGGACCAGTCATTTAAAACCTCCAGTGGGCTCTAATTTACTAATATGAAGGGTACAGTACTAGTCACAAGTTCTTTATGACTAAGACTTTGCAAAGAATTTAGCCAAGTGTCCTTTTCTGCTTTTGGTGTCATTGAGCTTGGGAGAACTAATACCATAACGATCTATAAAAATGTCTCAGCACTCTCTCTCTCTCTCTCTCTCTCTCTCTCTCTCTCTCTCTCTCTCTCTCAATATTTTTGCACCTTTATATCCACAAAGGAAATCTGGAATAAAAATTATATGATAAAACAAAACGAAAATTATATAATAGTGCTTATGATGTACTCAGGTCTGTTCTGAGCCTTGTACAGATTCTATTTTGTTCACTAGCTTGCTTTATTATGACTTACTCTCCTTCAGGGAATAATCCCCAGTCCATGGCACCAAAATCTTTCATACTAAATCCTGGCAGATGGTGGCCTTAGTATTGCCCATTCAGGCCTGATGGGACCACTGCAGAAAATCATACTTCCCTTGGAGAAACATCTCTTCACCATATCTATGCCCACATCTCAGGGCCCTCTCTGCCCAATAACCAAGTAACCACATATCAGACACTGGAGATGCTATCCTACAACACAGGGATATCCCAGACATGGTCCACCACTCAACCATCACCCCCAAGGTCTTTATATCTAGATTTCACTAAGTCATTATTTTGGAAATATGCCTGTGAAAGTCATATGATCTTGTATCACTATCTGGTCAAATGAGCAAAAGCCCTGTATAGATTTTATGACTAAAGTTTCTCCAAGTGAATCCCTCTAAAGCTAATTGGTTTAAATAAATTGGCTGAAAATAAAAATCTAGTCACTTCTTTAAAAAAACAACAACACACATTTATGTAGCTTCTGTATATCATGAAACTTTTGCAATTTCTTGTTCTACTAATTGCTTTAAGTCTTTTCAGAAATGTAAAATTTTCCAAAATAACTGGTAAATATTTAAAGTGTCTAACCACTTGCTCATATATGAGTCATTTTTAAGTGCCTTGAAATAATTTTAAATTTTAAAAAGACTTCCTCTTTCTATGATATTTAACTACATATCCCTAACTTTTTGTAACATAAGAAGTTGTGACAATTCTTTATAAGGAAAAGTAAAATTTCCAAAAGGAACAAATAAATAACTGATTTCTTTTTTTTTCTCTTTATCAAATATTTTTAAAAGACCATGATGGTTTAAAATGCTGATCTTTCCCACTAGAATGAGAATAAAGAGATTAGAAACACCTTCTAGTTAATTTTTTTATTTAGTTTTCCAATAGACATTATTGTTCCATTCACCCTAAACACTCAATAAACAATTAGTACTATTCCTTTTAGTGAACAAATTATTATTTTTTACAATAAACTGGTAAGCATCGCTAGGTGAAAAGTTGCATATATTGGAAATATCCTTTTTTGACCAATATTCAGATTTTAACAATTGTTTTTAACTAGATTTTTAGAAAGTCACTTGGCTTCAATTTGCTCATATTTATATCACCATTTAAAATTTCAAACACACAAGTTACATTCCAAATCTCAGAGTGTTAGAAAACTATTTCTCACATTATTTGTGCAGCCTAGTTACTTATTGCATGAAAAAGGATTCATTGTCATCTGGCCACAAGGCAATATTAGTGATAATCTCATCAGACAGTCTACCTTTAGCTATCATTCACACTTGAATGTTCCTGTTTCCCTAGAATGTCAAGAAGTCCTTTAAACATTTTTAAAAAAAATTTATTGGGTGACATTAATTAACGTTATAAAGGTTTCAAGTGTACAATTCTGTAATGCATCATCATTGTGAACATACCAACATCAATTAGTTTCATTCTCATAGTGCTCTAGACTTTAAAACTATTTTTTCATGGGAGTCAGCTGCAGATTTCCCTCTCTTTTGTCTGCTTTGTGCACAGCATCCCTCTGGGATTTGGTTTTATATCACAAAGAAGCTCTAATTAGGAGATAGAGGCATGAAACTGTAGACACTAGGCAAGGAGCCAAGGATCAGCTGTGCACAGTTCAATGCAGCACTCTAACTCCCTGTCAGGACAAGTCTCAAGCGTTTTCTGCTTTTGTTAGCAAAGCTTATGCATCTCAGAGAAAAGCCTCTTCCTGGTCCAGGCCCAACTGCATCGTTCCAGAAAACTCACTGTTCTCTAGACAAGCATGCAACTACTCTGGGTTGCCTTCATCACCAGCACCACCACAGTAATTCTGAAAATGACAGTTATTGGTGTTTGTGTTTTGGGAATACCCTGATTCCCAGAATCACAGTGCATGTTAGCACTGCTGGCTTTCTCCTCTTCATTCTACTATCAAAAAACCAGAAAGGTAATCAGCATTGGGAAGGAAAGATCAGCCAGGCCCTGACCGGGTAGCTCAGTTGGTTAGAAAATCATCCAGTTATACCAAGGTTGTGGGTTTGATTTTTCGGTCAGGGCACATACAAGAAACAACCAATGAATGCATAAATAAGTAGAACAACAAAATCAATCAATCTCTCTCTCTCTCTCAACAATAAATAAAAATTAAAGTTAAAAAAAGAAAGGTCAGCTAGGAGCTGGGCCATTCAGGTTTCTCCAGTAGACAATATAATGAGACTACTGAGATTATGTTGCTCAGACATGCAATGTCATGAAATGATGAGAGACCCAGAGAGCATAGGTAAGAGAGCCACTTTGGCAGTAGACTATCCGTCCTAACCCTGCAAGATGTCCTTTCTCCTCCCCTGAGCTAGTCCCTGACTCTAAGCTTTTATTCTTATTCTCTTTGGTCTTCTAGGATCTGTTTCCATCATTCATGATCCCACTGTGTATTAGTGTAGAACTCCTCAAAAGCAGAGAAATGTGTGCCTTAGTTAGAAGGTCGAAAGGGGAGTGGAGGAGAGAAACAGGGAGGGATGGCAGTCAGCGAAGGGCCTGCTATCCCAGAGAGGACTGACAATCAACCCAGGGGGGAAACTCTGGGAAATGACATTGGAGCACACACCTCAGAAATTGTACCTGTGTGTCAAGAAGAAGTTGGAGGATTTGTACACCAAATTCTTTCAGCCACTGCTAGAGGGCTTCTCTGGGGGAATATGTGCATGTTGGTGCTCCTGGCCTATTATGAACTTGGGAAGAGCATCCTTCCAAGGCAACCTTTAGGCCAAGGGATACAGATCCTGGGCACAGTGCAAGTGGGAACAGAGTCAGTGTCTGCCTCCTCCCTGCCCATTTTCTATTTGATAGAGGAAGAAAAAAAGAAGAGAGGGAAGGACAGAAAAAATGGAGGAGAGGGAAAAGAAAATTTGATTTCACTATTTTTTAGCACCTACTGTGTAAATGCTAAACTGATTTCTCCCCAGCAGCCCTTTGGACATAGGTATTTTGTTATCCCAATTTTACAGATGAACATACTAAAGTTAAAGGGGTTAATTAATTAAGAGGTTAATTAATATCTTCCAAAATCACACAAATGGTAGGTTAAGGAGTTGGAATTCAAATTCAGGTCTTTCTTTGCTGCTCAAAAATATGCCTTTATTTAGATTTGAAGTCTTTCCCATTATTTAGATCTGAAGTCTCTCCACGATCTGATCATGTGATCTGGTAGAACATGATGCGCCTAGCCTGGGAGTGAGAACACAGCTGCATTCCTGGATCTGCCCAGTCTCGGCTCACAGGGACTACACTCCAGTCACTTCCTCTCCTGGGTTCATTTTCTTTGTGGTAAATTAAGGAGCTAGACTAAATATTGGTTAGAGCAGCTCCCAGCTCTAACAGTTCTGAATTCCTCCCAATTTTACTTTTAGTTTATCTCGTATACCCAATTACAGCACTTCCCCCTTATCTAGAGAATATATTCCAAGACCCCAGTGGATGCCTGAACCTGTGGCTAGTACTGAACCCTATACATACTTGCTCGAGGGGTGGGGTGGGGGGGAGGTTAATACATGCATAACTATGATAAAGTTTAATTTATAAGTTAGGTACAGTAAGATTAACAAAAGTAACTAATGATAAAATAGAACAAGCATAGTGATACACTGTTATAAAATTATATGAATAGTTGTGAGGGCTAGTATTAAGTAAATAAGTGCTACTCCACTACCACACCTGTTGATCAGATGACTTTGATGGCTCAGTGACCAGTGTGGGTAGTGTCTATAGTAAAAATATGTTAGACAAAGGGATGATTCATGTGATTTAAAACTTGTATATTCCAGCTAAATTGGAAAAACCTTCAGTTTCCCAATATCTTATACTTTACCAACATAACTATTCACCCTAAAGATGAGCTGCCAAAATCCTTCATGTCTAAATCCTCCATATGTTTCAAAAAGGCATATTTTATCCCTCAATCTCTAGCAATTTCTTCTTCATTGTTTCCCTTCTGCAAAAGTCAAAGAGCATGAATTATCTCATCATTTACTTTTTTATACTACAATATGTTTATATGAAGGCCCTTGAAGAATTTGCCTTTGTGGGTTCATCATTTCCTACCAAAACACAAGACATGTATTAGGTGTTTACGTATGTAATTTGTTGAATGAGTAAACAGAGAATATATGGACAAAGAATAAATACTTAATAAATATAGACACTGGTACTTCTCCTTCTACCCTATTACGAAGAATGATATCCTAGCACTAAAACTTCTTTCAATTGAATTTCTATTCTTAATTCTAGTCAAGAAAGTGTTCACTCATAATAGAACTAAATCTCCATTAGTCCTTTCTGTAAAACTTTCAAATGCCCCCTTACTGAATGCATTCTTCTGAGGGCAGACGGTGTGAGCCACTATAAAGAACCTTGTGTGATATCTTCAAAACAATCTAGAATATCAATTAACGAGTCTTCAAATCTACATGAATTTGTTTCTTTACAGATAAGAAAAACAACTTTTCTAGGTATTGGTAACACCTTCCCATCACTGGGGATGGTTTTCAAATTTCCCCTTATTGTTTTTAGCCACTTTGATTAGATCTGTAATGCTGACTAAACAGAAGGTCTTGGTCAGAATGAAGGGAATGAGATGAGTTGGTATAAGAGTAAACAAGTCTAACTAATGTCTCATTTTCTTTTAAACCCATGATTTTGAAGACATTGATGGAGCATGTATTGTCTATCATGGATAACAGTAGCCGGGATATTAATAAACTATAAATTTCCTTGAAGATAAAGTATCTTATTCATTTCTAAGCTCCCTAATTCCTAACAGAGATGTTATAGATACTATTGGTTGTCTATCCAAGTCCCTCTCTCCCTTTCCCATAGAAACCCAATTGTGTTGAGGTATTAGAACACCATCTGCTTTCTGGGACATGGAACCTCTCTCCAGCCCTGAGAGACAGGCATGAATCTTTTTTTTTTTTAAATATATTTTACTGATATTTTACAGAGAGGAAAGGAGAGAGATAGAGAGCTAGAAATGTCGATGAGAGAGAAACACCGACCAGCTGCCTCCTGCACACCCCCCACCGGGGATGTGCCCGCAACCAATGTACATGCCCTTCACCGGAATCGAACCCGGGACCCCTCAGTCCGCAGACCAACGCTCTACCACTGAGCCAAACCGGTTTCAGCCAGGCATGAATCTTGATAATCTCTTTAAATCAACAGCAACAATCTCAACCCCTTTGCCAATGATAGATTAGAAATGGGTATGTCCCATGGACAACAGGGGGGTGAGGGCATATGTAGGGAGGTGCTTGGGATGGGAATGTGGGGATGAGGACAATTATGTGATACTATAATCAATAAAAAATTTTAATAAATAAAATAATTTAAAAAAAAAACAAAAACGTCCCATTTCCCAAGATTTTGATGATGGGAAAGGATAATTTTTTATTATAACATTGATTACATTGTTCTATTTATATCAAATTTACTAATAAAAATTAGGAAATAGAGAAATGTACAAAGAAGAAAATTTAAAATAATCATACCATTAATTGATAAATCGGGTATAACCACTATTACAAAAAATTTTTAAAAAATAAAATAAAAAGAAGAAAAAAAAGAAATGGGCATGTGACACAATTCTGCTTGATGAGAATTAAATGAAAGCTAAGGGGAAGCTACCTAGGAACTTTTGAGGAGAGTTGTCTTTGTTCCTAAAAAAGAACCAAAGACAGAGAAATTTTCTTTTAAGCCTATGGACCCTGGAACCTGCTCATGATGCCTGGAACTGTAGCTGCCATCTTGAGCCTTAAAAATAATCAATTTAGGACGACAAGGAAAACTAAGGGTAGCAGGACTGATAGACTGAATAAATGTGGCTTCCTGAGAGTACCTTTGAGCCATTAACTCAACCAACTAAAACTTCCCTCACTTAAGATTTCTTATAGGAAAAAAACCGTTTAAGCTGATCTTTGTTACTTACAGCAAAAGCGTACTAATTGATAAACAGGTTATTTGTATGATTTTCTATCTAAATGATTTATCATTATTCTTATATTAGTCTTAATAATATCCAATAATAATAAAAATAAAAACTCATAATTTATTCTACTCTGTGGGAAAAATATACTAAGCACTTAGATAAATTATTTCATTTAATACCAATAATTGATTAAGATGTTATCACTCTTATTTTAATAAGGAGACTGGATTAAATATCTCGAAGGTCTTTACCAACCCTTTCCTTTTATGGTTAGAAAATGGCCAAACTATTTTTTTCCAGTTTCCCCTGGGCTTTCAATGAAACTCACTAGATGAAATTCACTCAACACTCTGGTTTTTTTATCATGCTGTGTGATGCCCAAACCTCTTAGATTACTGCTCTGAATGTCATTATTTTAGCACAGACTCACTAATTACTGTTTAATTGCCTTCTTTTCTAAGAAACCCTTTTACTTATTTTTTAAAATATATTTTTATTGATTTCAGAGAAGGAGAGAGAAAGAGAGAGAAAGAGAGAGAGAGAGAGATCAATGATGGGAGAGAATCACTGATCGGGCACCTCCTGCATGCCTTCTGGGGATCCAGCCCATAATCCGAGCATGTGCCCTGATTAGGACTCGAACCATATCTTCCTGATTTATAAGTGGGCACTCAACCATTAAGCCACCACTGCCGGGCCAAACCCTTGCTTTTTAAAGATGCATTCTCATGCATGCTTTAACACTTTCTGTATGAAGCATGCATGTATTTTAAAAACTTTCCTCTCTAGCTTGAAATATCTGGAGCTTCATCAACAACCACTTGAATGTCTATACTTTTCATAGACTCCTTCTAAAGGCATTGGCACTTTGGTCAGGTTAGGAATGGTTTGTGGGCTGTGTACTGGATGACAGGTGTACTTGTGTTAGCAGAAATTATTCTGTACCAGGTATCAGTGTTGGCACAGGATCTCAGTGTAGCCTGGCAAATTCATATTTGATGACTCACTTGGAATGGTTGTTATCCTCTAGGTCAGTGTTTGGCAAATTGTGGCTCGTGAGCCACACGAGGCTCTTTGGCCCCTTGAGTGTGGCTCTTCCACAAAAATACCATGACCTGGGCAAGTCTATTTGAAGAAGTGGCATTAGAAGAAGTTTAAGTTTTAAAATTTTGGCTCTCAAAAGAAATTTCAATCATTGTACTGTTGATATTTGGCTCTGTTGACTAATGAGTTTGCCAAACACTGCTCTAGGTCAATAGAAAGGCATCCAATGCCATTAATCTTGCTATATTTATGTTTCCTGAAATACTGTAGGGAAAATGGGAAGGAATTTGGGATGGTGAATATTTTTTTACCAACACAAGTATAAGATAAAGAAGGTAGAGAGGCTGTTCTGCTAACTCTGGAGGACTAAGAGGGCAGGACCAAGGGCAACTCAACCAACTTGAGAGAAGAAGAGATACTGGGGAATCATGATACAGGTCACTAGTCAAGGCACCATGCTGAGAACAGACACTGTGAAAGCAATGCACCTGATGCATTATTTAAAGAATCTCTAACATTTGGACTTGAGTTAGCCATATGTTCATAATTTAATTTAAAGCTCAGAAATGTAGAATAAAATCTTTTATGTATAATGTGACATGTATATGTTTATTATCTAAATAAATTAATGTGGTACAAAATACTATCCATTGGGCACAGGCACACTACCAGTGACATAGGCACAGTACTGCTGCTAACAAGTATGTAATTTGAACCTCTGAAACAGGTTTTAAGAGTCTCAACTCCTACATTCCAGGATCTTCATGGGTCTTCACCTGTAGACAGGCATTTATAAGGTATGCTTATATATGAACATCAAGTTCACCATCAGTGACCTAGTGTGTGTGTGTGTGTGTGTGTGTGTGTGTGTGTGTGTGTATATATATATATATATATATATATATATATATATATATATATATAAAACATTTTAGGAGGTCAAGCCTGGATTATCTCACTGAGGAGTGATTTGATCTCACAAAAGTGAATGGGAAGGAGAGTAAGTAGGCTCTTTCTGCCTCCCTAGAAGGGACTTTAAAAACAGGTAAAATTCTAAAATGAGTAGATTGTGTATCCTGGGAGCTTCTCTGGAATTCTTCATTCCCATCCAATAACCCTTCTCTTCCTGCTTAATGAGGTCTATTTAACTGTGAGTCATTGTACTCCATCTTCTGTCTCCCCCTCAAAGTCTCTTCTCCATTACAATCAGGGTGAGGCAAAAACAGGTTTACAGTTGTTCATATGGAAAATAATACAGTAATTAAAGAATAATGCAAGAATAAACTCTGTGTTTTACGCATCCACACCTGTAAACCTGATTTTGTCTCACTCTGTGTGTATATACTAGTATAATCCACGGACATCACATAACTTAGTGCCCCTTTCCGCAATTTTTGTGTACCCACTAAGCTTTATTTCTAGTTATGAATAAAAGTATCTATCCACCACCCCAGCCACACCCTCCAAAGAATTTCAAATAGCATTCAAGAGAGAGTCTGAACGGCAGAGAGGGGGAGATATTTTATAAAAGTCTTTCCCACACCTTAAGTGTCCTGTGATTCTTGAACAGGAGGAAATGGCCAGGGATGTTACCCTCCTAAAGGCCACACTCTCAGTCAAAACATTTGCTTAAGTGGTGTACAACCACTTCATCAAGACACTCAAGATGGCCTTTTGAAAGTCAGTGTGAGGGCAAGAAGGGATTTGAAAGGCAGAGGCGGTCCAATGCTAGCCCAGTTCAAATTAGTTCATGACTCGAGGTTGAACTCATTTCATTTAGAAAAGTGCCTCGAGGCTTTAGGAACCAGGTGTGTCCATGGCCAGTTCTTCAGAGCACTCCTGGGAACAGTGTGAACCTGGTCAGAAAAATGCATTTCCCTGAGGAGGTGCTCAGTCCCACTTCCTCAGCACCTGCAGATTTTCCGCAAAGTTGAAAGGAATCTAATGATTTTGTGAGTTCAAGCCCATGCCCCAGACATCGTGGTTTTGTTTACCTCCATTTGCTGCACTAAAATCTGTTTTTCATCGTGTCTTTTTTACTTTGATTTTTTTCCTGAGATTTACAGTACAAGTACTGACTAAAGCCAATCCACCCTCTATTGGCATAAGATTGGCCAATGGTGAGACAACATAACAGAACTGAAACTCGAAACTGTGGACAGACTCACTTTTCTGGAGATGAGTCTGCCTGTTTGGGGTGACAAGAGTGTTGCCGCAGTCTATAACTGGCAAGATCTATTTCCTTCCCAGTATTTTCTCCCTCAGCCCCTGGGGAAGGGAAGAGAAACTTACAGACATGTACATTCTGGGGACAAAGGGCCACATGGCAAAAGCAGAGCTAATAAAGGACAGGTGTGGCTTGATCTCACTAAAGGGATTAGAAAATCCCTGTTGATGGAAGGAATGGTGGAAATCCTTGCTGATGGATGTGTGAAGGGAGAAGGTTGGAAGCACATTCCTTTGCTAGTTGGTCAGTGGAGACACCTTACCCAGAAAGTGGTCCAGTCTTACCGCCCACTCCTCACCTCCCATGACCGTATTCTGTCCCAACAATTTATTTCAAACATCCAGACACTGGGCCATGGTATGCTCCATGTCCCTTAGCTCTTCACATTACTTGGCTTCCCCAAATCGCTGTCGTCTCAGCCCAAACACCATCCTGCAGTAAAGCTCTGCCTGACCATCCAGCTGAAATTGCATGACCCACCCCTACCCATGTCACTTTCTATCCCATTACTCTGTTTAGCACCTCATAGCACTCAGCTCTCTGTGAAATGAACTTGTTTATTTGCTTCTGTGGACATGTTTTGTGTCTCGCTTTCTTTACCAAAGTATAAGGTCCAGAAAGGCAGGCCTTGCATCTCTCAGATTCAATGCTATATCCCCACTGTCTAGGATAGTACCGGGTATACTGGGGGCTCAAAATATCTCTGGAATGAATGTATTTATGAATTAATGGGAACCACTGCAGGTAAGAAGATATTAACTATAAGCAGAAATAGGTAAAGATGCATGTGCGGAATTGTATTTCTCAGGTCATGGTGTGACATCAGGAAGACCAGGTAAAGTAAGTGACTTCACCTTGTGACAGATACGTTTCTCTAAAACCCAGCCAGGCCATGTAGATAAGCACACAGACCCTCAAGTGCAGTGCTGAAGGTATAGCCTGGCAACATACCTGATCACTAGCATACCTGGCTTAATAGAGTGACCGTGAGCAAGGTCTGTTGTTTTACCTGTAAAATGAAAATAGATTATTTCCCTAATATTTACCTTTCCTTTTAATTATTAGTGATGCCAATAAACCACCATAGTATTATCAGTAGCTGAGATGTTGTTGCCAATAGATCTTAAAATCTTGTTTATGCTTTTCACTACTTTAAAATTGTTGTAAGTTTTGAGTCCTATCAGAATATCTGGTATTTAAAAAAAAGATATATCACAGATACTTAAAAATCTAATAAATATATTTCAATATATTTGCTTCCTTTGTAATATTATTGCAGCTTATGTTTTTAAAAGCATTATCATGAACCTGGTCAGCATGGCTCAGTGGTTGAGCATCGACCTATGAACCAGGAGGTCACAGTTTGATTTCAGGTCAGGGCACATGCCTAAGTTGCCGGATAGATCCCCAGTGTGGGCCATGCAAGAAGCAGCCAATCAATTTTTCTCTCTCATCATTGATATTTCTATCTCTCTCCTCCTCTCCTTCCCTCTCTGAAATAAATGAAAATATATATTTAAAATAATAAAATAAAAGAATTATCATGAGAAATAGCCTAGGGACATCAGTAAACTATCAGAATCTATGGTATAAGAGGGTTCCAATTCCCATAACCTAAGAGGCATAGTGTAAGAAATGAGAATCAGAATTGTAATGATAGAAAACTCTTGCAGTACTCTGAGATGCTAGACACTGTTCTAAGCACATAGCTCATTATCAGTGGTCAGCAAACTGCATTTTGCCTTTAAATCAATGTATAAGAGAGAGAACTACATAATCAGACACTGGAAAAGAGAGACCATGGGGAGACAAAGTAACAGCCTGCATATGAAAGAAAAGCAGGCATCACCAGAAAAGGAAGTAAATGAAATGGAGGCAAGCAACCTGTCATAGAAAGAATTCAGAGAAATTGTCATAAGGTGGATGTAAAGAATGGAAGACAAATTTGACAACATGTGTAAGAACCAAGAGGAAATGAAAAATGATATCACTGCTATAAATAACTCAATAGAAAGCATCAAGAGTAGACTAAAAGAAGCAGAGAACCACACCAGTGAACTAGAAAACTAGGTAGGAAAAAATAGCCAAGTAGAGCAGCTTCTAGAAAAACAAATTAAAAAGCAGGAAGAGAGCATAAGGGAACTTTGGGACAACACGGAACAAAACATCTACTTAATAAGTGTGGCAGAAGGAGAGAAAACTGAGCAAGGAATAGAAAAACTGTTTGAAGAAATAATGTCAGAAAACTTCCCTGATATGGGGAAGAAAAAACCCACACAAATCCAAGAAGTTCACAGAGGCCCAAGCAAAATGAACCCCAAAAGACTGATGCAAGGCATGTTATAATTAAAATGGCAAACATTAACGACAAAGTAAGAATCTTAAAAGCGGCCAAAGAAGACAGAAACATACCTACAAAGGATGCCCCATTAGACTAGTGACTGTTTTCTTAACAGGAACACATAAGGCTAGAAGGGAGGAATGAAATATACAAAGTCATGCAAAGGAAGGTTCTGATTTCAAGAATACCGTACCCAGCAAGGCTATCAATAAAAACTGAAGGTGAAATCAGGAGTTTCACAGACAGAAAAATGACTAAGGGAGTTTACTACCACCAAAAATTCAATGCAAGAAATGCTAAGAGGATTTGGTGTACAATAAAAATAAATAGGAAGTGAAAAAGTAACACAGGGGTAAAGAATAAAAATGGCAACAAACAAATACCTATCAATAATAATGTTAAAGGTAAATGGACTAAATGCCCCAATCAAAAGACATAGGGTAACAGATAGGATAATAAAGCATGACCCAAATATCTGCTGTCTACAGAAAATCCACCTCAGAAAAAAAGATGCACACAGTCTGAGGGTGAAGGAATGAAAAAAGGTTTTTCAGGCGAATGGGAATAAAACAGCAGGGGTCAATGAAACTGATTTGGCTCAGTGGATAGAGCATTGGTCTTCAGACTGAGGGGTTCTGTGTTCTATTCTGGTAAAGGGCATGTATCTTGGTTGTGGGCACATCCCCGGTGGGGGGTGTGCAGGAGGCAGCTGATCAATGTTTCTCTCTCATCAATGTTTCTAACTCTCTCTCTCCCTTCCTCTCTGTAAAAAGTCAATAAAATATATATTTTTAAAAAAGCAAGGGTTGCAACACTTATATCAGACAAATTAGATCTCAAAGTGAAGGACATAACAAGAGATAATGAAGGCCACTTCATAATACTAAAGAAAGCAATACAACAGGAAGAAATAACTCTGGTAAACATATATGCATCCAATACAGGAGCACCCAAATACTTAAAAAAAAAAAAAAAAAAAAACTTCTGGAGGGTATCAAGGGAGAGATTGATAGCAATACAATCATATTAGGAGACTTTAATACCCCACTACCACCTGGACAAATCCTCTAAACAAAAAATCAGCAAAGAAACATCAATCCTAAATGACTCATTAGATCAGATTAAATTAATTGACATCTTCAGAACATTTCACCCCAAAGCCAAAGAATATACATTCTTCTCAAGTGCACATGGGCCATTTTCAAAGATAGATCATATATTGGGTCACAGGAAAAGTCTCTTCAAATTCAAGAAAATAGAAATCATATCAAGTATATTCTCACATTACAGTGGCATAAAACTGGGAAATCAACTACAATAAAAACAATCCAAAACAATCAAACACATAAAGGCAAAACAGCATGCTATTAAACAATGATTAGATTACCAGAGAGATCAAAGAAGAAATAAAAAATATCATGGCAACAAATGTCAATGAAAACACAACAACCCAAAATTTATGGGACACAGCGAAAGCAGTCCAGAGAGGCAAATTCATAGCTCTACAAGCCTACTGCAAAAAAACAAAAAACAATGGTAATAAATTACCTAACCCTACAACTCAAAGAGTTGAAAAGCCCAGTGTAAGCAGAAGGTAGGAAATAATAAAGGTAAGAGTGGAGACAAATGACATAGAGAACAAAAAAACAATATAAAACATCAACAAAATTAAGAGCTGTATCTTTGAAAGGATAAACAAGATTGATGAATCTCTAGCCAGGCTCTCCAAAAAGCAAAGAAATAAACAAAATCAGAAATGAAAGAGAAGAAATAACAAAGGACCCCATAGAAATACAAAGGATTGTTAAAAAATACCATGAGCAACTCTATTTCAACAAATTGGACAACCTGGAGGAAATGGACATATTCCTAGAAAAAGACAACCTTCCAAAACTCAATCAAGAAGAATCTAAATATCTCAATAGGCTGGTAACTATGTAAGAAACTTAAACAGTCATCAAAAAGTTTCCAGCAAACAAAAGCCCCGGGCCTGACAGCTTCACAGGTAAGTTTTACCAAACATTCAAGGAAGAAATAAAAACTATTCTCCTAAGACTATTCCAAAAATTTCAAGAGGAAGGAACACTTCAAAGCTCATTTTATGAAGCCAGCGTCACCCTAATACCAAAACTAGATAAAGACAACACAATGAAAGAGAATTACAGGCCAATATCCCTCATGAACATAGATGCCAAAATCCTCAACAAAATTCTAGCAAAAAGGATCCAGTACTATATCAGAAAGATCATACACTCTGACCACGTAGGATTTACGGTATCCCAGGAATACAAGGATAGTACAATATCCACAAATCAATAAACGTGATCCATCACATAAACAAACTGAGAGATAAAAATCACATAGTCATACCACTTGGTGCAGAAATAGCACTTGACAAAATCCAACATCCTTTCTTGATAAAAAATCTCAACAAAGTGGGAATAGAAGGATCATACCTCAACATAATAAAAGCCACATATGATAAACATACAGCCAACATCATACTCAATGGGCAGAAACTAAAAACCATTTCCCATAAGAAGAGGAACAAGACAGGATTGCCCACTCTCATCATTCCTGTTTGACATAGAACTGGAAGTATTAGCCATTTCTATCACATAAGAATAAGAAATAAAAGACATCCAAATTGGAAAAGAAGAAGAAAAGCTGTCCTTATTTGCAGATGACATGATACTGTACATAAAATACCAGAAAGACTCCATCAAAAAACTATAAGACTTAATAAGTGAATTCAGCAATGTAGCAAGATACAAAATTAATGCTAAGAAATCAATGGCAATTCTATACACCAATAGTGAATTTGCAGAAAGAGAGACTAAAAAAGAAATCCCATTTACCATTGCACCAAAAAAATTAAGATACCTAGGAATAAACGTAACTAAGGAGGTAAAAGACCTATATGTGGAAAACTACATGACACTGAAAAAAGAGACAGAGGAAGACATAAACAGATGGAAGAATATACCATGCTCATGTATTGGTAGAATCAACATCATTAGCTCATGGATTGGTAGAATCAACATCATTAAAATGTCCATACTACTCAAAGCAATCTATAGATTCAATGCAATCTCTATTAAAATACAAATGGCATATTTTACAGACCTAGAAAGAACTCTCCAAATATTCATCTGGAATTTTAAAAAAAGACACAAAATAGCCACAGCAATCCTGAGAAAAAAGAACAAAGTAGGTGGGATCTCAATACCAGATTTCAAGCTGTATTACAAAGCCACTGTTCTTAAAACAGCCTGATACTGGCACAAGAACATATATATAGACCAATGGAATAGAATAGAGAACCCGAATATCAACACAAAACTCTCTGCTCAATTAATATTTGACAAAGGAGGCATGAACATACAATGGAATCAAGACAGTCTCTCCAATAGTGTTGGGAAAATTGGACAGATATATGCTAAGAAATGAAACTAGATCACTAACTTACACCATACACAAAAATAAACTCAAAATGGATACAGGACTTAAACATAAGACAGGAAACCATACAAATACTAGAGGAATTACAGGCAGAGAAATCTCAAACATATGCCAAAAGAACTTCACTGATACTTGCTCCTAGGGCAATGGAAGCTAAAGAGAAAATAATCAAATGGGACTATATCAAAATAAAAAGGTATGTACAGCAAAAGAAACCATAAAAAAAACACACAACACTGTATGGGAGAACATATTTGCAAATGTTATCACTGATAAAGCTTTAATCTCCAACATCTGTAGGCAACTTATACAACTTAATAAAAGGAAGATAAATGATCCAATAAAAAAGTGGGCAATGGACCTAAATAGAATCTTTTGAAAGAAGACAGAAGGCCAAGAGACATACAAAAACATGCTCAAAGTCACTAATTATCCAAGAGAAAATGACAATGTGGTACTATCTCACCCCTGTCAGAATGACAATCATCAATAAATCAATAAACAAGTGCTGGTGAGGATGTAGAGAAAAAGAAACCCTCATGTGCTACTGGTGGGGATGCAGACTGGTGCAGCCACTGTGGAGAACAGTATGGAGCTTCCTCAAAAAAACTAAAAATGGAACTTCCATTTGATCCAGTGATCCCACTTCTAGGAATATATCCCAAGAAACTAGAAATACCAATCAGCAAGGATACATGCACCCCTATGTTCATAGCAACACAATTCACCATAGCTAAGATTTGTAAACAGCTATAAAAAGAAGGAATTCTTACCATTTGCAGCAGCATAGATGGACCTGGAAAGCATTATTTTAAGGGAAATAAGCCAGGCAATGAAGGAAAAAATACCATATCATCTCACTCATTTATGGAAAATAAAGACCCTTATAACCTGATGAACAAAAAGATAGATAGATACAGAGGCAGTATAGCACCAAACAGACTGTCAATTTACAGCGGGAAAGCAGAAGAGTGTTGGGGATGGAGAGAAAGAGATCAACCAAAGGACTTGTATGCATGCATATAAGCACAACAAATGGACACAAGACACTGGGGGGGAGGGGAGATGAGGGCATGCAAAAGGAGTTTGGGGAGGCTGGGGGAAGCTCAAGTGGGGGGAGATATATGTACTTCTACATGTAATACTTTAAACAATAAAAAAAAGGAAGTAAAAGGAAAACATGGAAAATAATAAGTTTTAAAAAATAATAATGTTATAAGTGAGGAATATGTTTATGGTATTGGTGGATGTGATGGTTCCATGAGCATATATTTATCTCCAAACTCACCAACTGTGTACATCACATATATACAGTTTTTTCTGTGTCAATAATACCTCAATAAATGTTTTTTTAAATCTAGAAAATATAAATATCATTTTTTCAGTCACAGAAGAAAAATTCCTAAATATCTTAATAGCATTATGGCAACCAAAACCCAGGTACATATAAATATGGGATAACACCACCCTGGCTGGTGTTTTTCACTTGGCTGAGCATCATCCTGTGCACCACAGGGTCTCCAATTCAATTCCTGGTCACATACCTAGATTGTGGGTTCAATCTCTGGTGAGAGTGCATATGGTGGCAACCAATTGATGATTCTCTCTCAAATTGATGTTCCTATCTCTTTCTCTGTCTCTAAAATCAATAAAAACATATTTTAAATATATATATATATATATATATATTCTATAAAAGCATTAATAAAAATAAAATTCTCTTAAGAATGCCACGCTTTCTGCTAAAGTAGAATGTTTCTGTGGATTAAGTACATATTTCCTTTATTGATTTGAGAAAAAGTGAGATGATACCACAATGATTACTCAAAGGTATTTCTAACAGAACCTCAAACTGCTAATGAGGCCAAGGTAGGCAGTGACCTTGGGAAAGACAAATTCCTGTTTGGGGCAATCACAGAGAATAAAATAAAATTTCTTGTTAATATAGAATTCAAAAGGAGAAATGAAGTTAGCATCTCTGTTTATGTTAAAACAGCCTTGAGTCTGCACCCCTACCAATGCACTTCTCTCCCAGAACCCTGTCCTCAACATAGTCCATTCCTCTGAGAAGCACAGGGAAATTCCAATGGTCTCCAGTGTCACTGACCAAAGATGAGCACATCACGAGTGGTAAAAGTTGCTGGTTCCCTGGTGACTGTGTCAGAAACCCATGTATTTCTCCATATATTACTCAGCATGCGAGACCTTCAGTAAATCAAAGGCTTCTGCCTGCTCTATGTCTGAGACAATAACAACACAATTGAGGTGAAGGCGGAGTTGGGGGCAGGGATGAGGTCAGTGTGGTGGAGGGGAGAGAAAGAAAGGGTGATATGAAGGGAAATCCCCTTCCTGACTCTGAGCACAATTTTTTTCTCCCTGAAATATCAGTATATATCAAACCCAGGTTAATGAGCTCAACCCTCTGTTAAGTGAAATATTATCTTTTCCTTAGGGGGTTACAGAATTTTTTTTCACAAACTTGTGGTGCAGTCTATTAGGAAAACAACTGAAAAATAGCAGGATTTTTTTTTAAAGGTCCATTATAATCAAATGATTCAGAATTCTTGCTTTGAGTCATCCGCATGAACAGATGCAGGAGTCAGGGTTTATAAAAATGCATGGGTATTTTGTGTGTGTGTGTTTTTCTTTTTTTCTGGAGAACAAGGAGCCTCAACTTCTTTCAGAAATGTAAGCTATTTGTGTGAGAGGAGCACAGGCATGAGCACATTACTGGAATATGGAGAAATATATTGGGATTTGCCCTTCTTACATAATCTTGGGAACTTGGAATATTTAAGGATTTTTCAAAGGCTATTTTATTTTAGGCTCTAACTGAATTCTGCTTTCCTTCTTAATTACTTAAAAACCTTAATAATAAATGTGCTTTGACTTCATGCCTTTCTATGTTGAGCCTGGAATTTTTGAAATAAAAAACAGTAAAAATAACATCTCCTTTTCTTCTTCCCTGGCTGGCCCTTCCTGAACAATGTAGGTCAAAGGCATTGGGTAGAGCTGAGCAAGATGGGCATTAAAATGTGAGAGTGGAGGGAACATCTTGATATAAGATGTTGGAGCCTGTGCTTGGTGAGGGTGTCCACATGGGAGTCATAGCCCCAAAATGGTGAGAAGTGTGTCCATGGAGAAGGGTTGACCTGGTAAATGCAAATGTCTGAGATAGTTAATAGGATTTCCACAATGGAGATACTCCACAGTGGTCCAATGAGAATGAGAAGGGTACCCATACAAATGTGTGCACTATGCATCATTGCAGAGAGCTGGGGGGGTGAGGGGAGAAGTCATGATGTGTCCAAACTCCGGAAAGATAGAGGGTGTCAACATAGAGGGTAGTGTTGTGTGAGCTGTTGGAGCCCAAATGGTGGGTGAGGAGGGTGTGTCTGTATGGGAGGGCATCCTAGTGTAAGAGTCAGAGTCTTAAGCAGGTTGATAAGGGCTTCACATAGATGGGAAACCTTGCACAGGTGTCTTGTCTAAGTGGGATGAAGGGTGGCAGCCCAGTGTCAAATGATGTCACCTGAGCAAGGTGAGGAGGGCAGTCTTGTGGGAGCAGGAAAGCCTACGAAGCACCAGAGACCTTCAGCTTGAGGGTGCAGTCAAGCACAATATATTTGAGCTCAGGTGGTATGAGGCAGGGGTTCATCTAGGAATTAAGACAGTGACAACAGAGGATTGGTGACAGGTTAATCAAATAGGAAGCCTGCTTTCTCACTGTTGGAAAAGAGAGTTACAAATATAGAAATAAAGGAAACTAGAATGAACCATGTGGTATTGATTCAGATCAGAGCTATTGGAATAAAAATGGGGATTTTAATATATATAAATAGACAAAGAAATATAGATGAAAATATGTGTATATACAAGCACACACACATGTAGTCCTCACTAGCTGTGTCCATTCAAAGGGCCTAGGAGCAGTGATATCCCAAGAACAATGAGCACATACAGCTTTGATTTCATAGCTGGGGTAGAAAAATGTATAAAATGAGCCTATCCTAGAACATATTGCTATCCCATAAAGTAAGCAAGTGCTCAAAGAATGATGAGGTTGAATCAAAAGCACACAGAAGCCACATTGAAGAGCTCCCACTGGCCAAAGCACAATTTGAACATTTAAAATAAATAATTATAGTATTACATTTTAATCTATTGAATAAAATGGGGATCCATAAATAAGGCTATGTTAATAGAAATAAGTGAAAAAATAAATAGAAAACTTGATGAGAAATGGGTTATTCACTTAATCTCAAAGCAATTACTCCAAAATACATATGAATTATAAGGGAAAAATAGTAACTTTAGAGTTGATTAGTTTGGATGGTATCACCTTAATGAAATGATCAAAGTAGCACATCAGCAATGTGATAAATCAAAATTGGCAGGATGCAATGAGAATAACACAGCATCACTTCTGTGCTATGCCTTCCAAGGAATAACCTGAATCTACTAATAATGAAACATCAGACAAAATCAACCTAAAGGTCACTCTATAAAATGACAAATCTTTAATCTTCAAAAGTGCCACGGTCATAAAAAGCAAGGAGGGAAGACTAAATAAATATGAAGGGAAATTAAGGAGACACAACTAAATGCAAGGTGTGCTTTGGAACTGGATCCTTTCCTAATAAAGAACATTTAGACAATGACTGAAACTTCAAGGGAGGATAGTATGATGACAAAAATGTATCCTTTTGTTAATTTCCTGATTCTGATGTTGGGGTGTGTGTGTGTGTGTGTCCTTATACAGGAGGATGTCCTTGTTTGTTAAAAGGATATGCTAAAGTCTTCAGGTTTAATAGGGCATTCTATCCACAACTTTCAAATGTTTCAAAAAATATTTTATTTTACTTTTTATTTATTAATTGACTTTAGTAAGAGAGAGGAAGGGAGGTATAGGAAAAGAGAAAGAGAAATAAACCTCAATTTGTTTTTCCACTTATTTATGCATTCATTGGTTGATTTCTGTATGTGCCCTGACAGAGAATTGAAGCCACAATCTTGGCAAATCAGAAAGATGCTCCAACCAGGGCCAGTGAAACATCTAGAGGGTCACAACTGTTATATAAGTTTGAGATAGTTTAAAAATTATTTTAAATAATAAGAAATGGGAAATTGGTCAGACCACATGAGTTGGGCTGGTAAAGGTCTAACTGACAAAGGCCCTTAGTGCAGTTTCTCCTATATATCTCAGTAGGAAGGACACAGGACTTCGGTGCAGCATGAGATGAGAGAGCCTTGTTCTTGCATACCTTCCCTTCTCAGAGACCGAGGGAATGATGTGTCTGTGTATTTCACACCAGATATGTCCTGTGTGTGTGCAGGGCAGCACTTTCTGGTTCTGAGTCACCAGGTAGAGTGAGCTTCCTCTAATCTTTTCCACATAAATGACAAAAATACAAAAACACCTTCCCTCTGGAACCCAGTCCCAGGTAGGTGTACCTCTAGTAGTTGGGAGAGGGAAAATAACAACCCTGGGTTTGTACAGTTAAAACCTAATTTGACCTTGGCCTCTTTGAGAATCCTACCCGCTACTTCACTGTTTGCTTGAGCATTAAATGACAATGTGTGAAAATTCTAGGAAGAGTTATGTGAATGCTGGTACCACAATGGCTGTCCCCGCCATCAGAGCTCACATGAAGGCAAATTCAGATGTAAGTAAATTTATTTTGGGCTTCCTTCCTCTATTTTCTTTTTCCTCACTTCTTGTAGCCTTGGGAACCTACCTTTGATCCAGAGGTCTCAGCAGCCCATCGTACTACCTGCTTTGACCCACTTGGAAGTATCTCTCCCACCTCTTTATCAAATTCTAACTGCTCGGCCAGCAGAGGTAAGCATGTGCCTTAGTCAATTCCCTACCATGTGCCAACCCTGTGGGAACAATATAAAATGTGTGAAACAGAATCCCTGCCTTTGAAAAGCTTGCATTTCATTCAGATTTTTCCTGGTGTTTTTTCACTGTTATTTTTTTCCCATTTCTAAATCCGTTTAGTTGTTAGTCTCCTCCAATCTACAATCATTTCTTCCCTTGATTTTCATGATTTTGACACTTTTGCAATATTGCAATATTGCTCAGGTTTTTTGTACAATGTCCCTGCCTTTGGGTTTTTCTGAGGCTTTCTTGTGATTATATGGAGGTTCTGAATTTCTTAGGAAGAGTAACACAGAGGTAAAGTATCTTTTTTTAATCATGTTATCAGCATGACTTATTGCTGGTGATGTTAACTTTGATCACTAGGTGATGTCTGCCAGGTGGTGTCTGCCAGGGTTCTCCACTGTGAAGTTACTAACTTCCCCTGTTCATATTCTATTCATTAGAAGAAAGTCCAATCCTATTCAAAAGGCTGATAATTAACCTCTATCTTCTGGAGAAAAGAGTAACAAAAATTTGTGGATTTATGCTAAAAGCATCATGGATTCATATTTGGAGGAGTTACTTTCGAACTGTGTGAATATTCTGTTTTTCCTTAAAGTTTTGCTCACTAATTTTAATATTCACCAGTGAATTTCACCTCCTACAGTTATTACTCTGATATTGAATGGTGATTTTGTGTATCCTTCATTGTTTTTACATTTATTGTTTGAAATTCTGTAAGAAAGATTTGCCCATTCTTCCTAATTTATTTATTCCATCATTTATACTAGGATATATACATTTAGCAAATATTAAATCTGTACATGTATAAACTACATATTAGACTCAAAAATTTGATTTAAACTTTTTAACTAAAAATTATTTTAGATTTACAAAAAAGTCACAAGGAGTTCCCATATATTCTTCACCCAGTTTCAGTTCTTCCCTAAAGTTATCAGATTACATCACTGTGGTAAATTTGCCAAAACTAAAAAATTAATATTTATACATCACTAGTAGCCAAATCCCAGACTCTATTTGGATTTCACTAGTTTCCTATTAATATCTTTTGCTATTCTAGGAAAGTGGTCAGCAAACTCAATAGTCAACAGAGCCAAATATCAACAGTACAACGATTGAAATTTTTGAGAGCCGTAAACCAACTTCTGCACATGGACCATGAAGTTTGAATTGCAGTATATGTGTGCACCTGCACGTGATATTTTGTGGAAGAGCCTCACTCAAGGGGCCAAAGAGCCGCATGTGGATCAAGAGCTGCAGTTTGCCAATCACTGTTCTAGGTAACAACCCAGGATGCCATGTTTCATTTTGTTTTAATTTCTCCTTAACTTTCCCTGGTCAGGGGTGGCTCCTTTCTTCCCCACCCTCTTCAGGAAGAAGCTCTCCTGCATTGGTAACAGGGTTTGATTCATTTAACACAGTCTTCATTCCATCTTGGGACCACTTCAATATCCTGGTTGATTTTTAAAAATTTGCATAGGGTAAAGTTCATTATTTGTGATGTACAGTTTCACAGGTTTTATCAAAAGCTAGAGTGATGTTTCCACCACCACAGCACCATACAAACCAGTTTCATCATCAAAATTCCCCATACAACCCATTTGCTATCAAGCCCTCTGACTTCCTCAAACACTTGGCAGCAAATATCTGTTTTCTGTCCCTGTAATTTTACCTTTTCTAGAATGTCATTGCAATGGAATCATATTATAGTAGCCTCTGGGGTTTGGCTTCTATTACTTAGAAACTTGCATTTAAGATTCACCCATGTTGTTGCATGGGTCATTACAAAACAAAAGTTTAAATTTTGATAAAGTTTAATTCATTAATTTTATGGTTTTTATAACATATGTAACATTTTTGGCCATATCCAATGTTGTCTAAATATTTTCTTAAAGAAAAATATTTCCTTTTAGAGCTTTAGAGTTATCTCTTCCATTTAGATTTATGAACCATTTTGAGTTAATTTTTTTTGTACTGTTTGAGGTAAAGATCAAGATTCACTTTTTTTGAATAAGGATAACCAATTATCCTAGAACTACTTGCTTAAAAGATGGTTCTTTCCTTATTGAATTGCTTTGGCAGCTTTTGTTATTGAAAATCAGTTGACCCTATAAAGGTGAGGATATTTCTGAGTACACTTGTCTGTTCCACTGAGCTATAGGTTTCTCCTCAGCTTAATACTCACTCTACTTCTTCATTACTGTAGTATTATAACCTTCTTAAAACCAGGAGGTATGAGTATTCCAACTTTGCCCTTCTTTTTAAATATTCCCTTGGATAATTCCACATCTTTTGCATTTACAAATTTTAGAATTAGTTTGTCAATTTTTACAAAAGAACTTTATAAGATTTTGGTTGAGATTACATTTAACCTATACATCAACTTTTGGATAATTGATATCTTAAAAATATTGAGTTTTCTGATCCATGAACATAATATATATCTGTCCACTTATTTAAATATCTTTAATTTTTCTGAGAATAAAGGGTTTCTTGAAGACAAAATAGTAATAAATGACAGTTAAGCTCCACACAGCAAAGACACAAGATTTAACTATCTAAGTTTAGTGGGGTGGCAAAATGACAAAAAGTTTTATATATTTCAAAATCCTCTCAAGAAAGTGAAATTTAGTAATTAATATCATAATAACCAAAATTTATCATGAGTATTAAATGCTACCCATTGTATCATTTAATAAGTCAAAACAGTATATGCTTTTTAAAGATATCTCTTAATTAAAAGTTGTATAGGGTAAAAATAAAATAAAGTATGATGCTAAGTTTCAGGTAAGTGGAAAATTCTGTATAAATGAATACTTCATTTTCAATTATCCCAAAAGACTGATGGTGTCTCTACAAATGACATTCTTTATCTACATAGTTACAGAAGTAAAACAGGCAGGCCAGGTCTCTCCTTCGGCCTGGGGAACTCCCTGAGTAAGATAGTAGGAGTTTTTCTTTCACTATATTCAGGACTTTGTAATATGTTGTTTGATCTTGTTTGTGACTTCAGAAAGTGGCTGACAACGTGCAAAGGCCTCTAAGAACTTCCCACAAGAAACACAATCTGTTTTTCTCTGAGCTTTAAAACAAAAAACAAAAAAGGAAGCTTTGGTTTTCTTGTAGATGCACTTTGGTTTCATAGAGGAAAGATGAAAGTTGTCAGGTCTGTTTTTCTTTTTCTTACAACACTAGGTAAATCTCCTCTCACCTCACAGCCTTCATAGTTAAAGACCCAATCAATATAGACAAGAGAGATGAGAGAAAACAGTAAAGGGATTTCAATCATGTTGGACAATTGTGTGTTGAGTCACATTTTTCTAGATGAAAATGAGAAGCTGACAAATTGGAGGTCTTTTTAGATGAAAGAGTAAATATCATTATAAGAAATTAAAAGGATGGTCAAGGTGTCAACTGAAATTAGATGTGTGACTAATTACTGTTAGATGTGTGAGATGTTAATCAAGGTTGAGGCTGGACTTTAAGATTTCAGAGGTGAAGTAACCGTTCCAAATGATGACAAAGTTTTGCATGTGAGCGTAGGTATACTTTGTCAAACCCTAATATGGGTCAAGGATATTGAGTAGAAAGCATCAAGGAACTTTGAGGCGGCTAGAGCATTGGGTGTTTTGTCCCCTAAACACTGAAATTACTCAAGATAAGCTTGACTAGGAAGTTGAGATGCAACCCTTGAATATGAGTAACTGACTGTGAAAATGGTAAATTACCCTGTCCAGGAGAGATAAAGGATGGTATAACAAAATTGCATGAATTCTGAATAAGGAAGGTTATTTAATCAAGGGTATAAGGGTAATGCTGTAGAGCAGTGGCTCACCAATTTTACCATGCTTGGGGGCCACCAGGAAGGTATATTAAAACACACATTGCTAGGTCCAACCCCCAGAGTTTCTGTTTCAGTAGGTCTGGGATGAGACCAAGAAATTTGTGTTTCTAATAATTTCCTAGGTTGTAGAACCATCCTTTCAGAACCACAGCTTTGGAAGCTTCTATAATGAGAACTTGGTAGAGCTGAACTTGTTGGATGTGGGAGAACAAGTAGCTTCCATAAGACCGATGGGGGAAAAGGAAGTAGAGGTATTAAAAGAGATTTATATTTCTGGTTTCAATTAATGGAATAAGTGGAATAAATCTTTCATCAATGCAATTGAGGCAGGAAGGAACCCTATTCTGGTGGCTAGGAGCTTCCTGAGGATGTGGTGAAATAGTTTGAAGGAAGGTCATCATGGGGTGGGTTGAGGGTGTGGGGAAATGCACTGTTTAAAGAATAAGATCCTCATAGGCTGTGATTGAAGAGAATAGATGAGGATGTCTAAGTTGTTAAGCTTTTTCTTCCTAGAGCTGGGTCACCATTTGTAAACTTTGTTACTCTAAAAATGGAGCTTAAAGCACTTATCTTCCTGTGGTGAAACTGGGGGTGCTCTAAGATATGGGGAGTGTCCCAAAGTTCTCTGCCTATGTGGTTACTCACCTCACAATTCCTTTACTTGAACATTGGTAAAGTGGAAGATGGAAACTCCTGGGGTATTTTTCTCCTCATTCAACAATGTTCAAGGGTGCTGGCCTTTGTGACACAGGCCCATGTGTAATATCAAGATTTGGGCTGATGTCTAGAGATGGCTAGCTTGTTTGGAGAGTACCTGGAATTTAGATAGTAACTAACTTATACAAAATGTAGGTCCTTTAAAAAGGTAACAAGTTGTTGAATGCTGGTAGATTTGAAATGATGCCTTGGAAGATTATTAATAGAAAACTCTAAAGCTTTGTCCGTAGTAACATAAATCATATCTTAATTATAAAAGGTCATTTTAATAGCTCTTTCAAATTTCCATGAGTCCTACAGAGATACATTTATATACTTTTTACACAAGATGGTTTTTCTTCAGATTACCTGAAAGTTTGGTTGAATAAAAAGTTATTTTCTGATGAACCTATAAGAATTCATGTTGTGCAGAGTAGTGAAGGCTAGGGGAGGGGTGACAAGGCCTCTGGGGAGGTAGACAATGAGTAGGGGGTGGAGGACATCTATAATAGTATCAGTAATAAAATAGCTTTTTTTTTTAGAAAGAATTCACATTGTAGTGGTAAGGCTTCCTGAAGTTGGTATGCAGTGGCTACTTTTAGAACTCGAGAAAATTATATTGACCACTGGCTTAATAATAAATTGAGATTACCCTATTCTCTTTCTGGTCTTTATTTTGTTGTATACATTTCTAGCAAAACATCCTATATAATAAAAGGCTAACATGCGCCGAAACCGGTTTGGCTCAGTGGATAGAGCGTCGGCCTGCGGACTGAAGGGTCCCGGGTTCGATTCCGGTCAGGGGCATGTACCTGGGTTGCGGGCACATCCCCGGTGGGGGATGTGCAAGAAGCAGCTGATCGATGATTCTCTCTCATCGATGTTTCTATCTCTCTATCCCTCTCTCTTCCTCTCTGTAAGAAATCAATAAAATATTTTTTTTTTAAAAAAGGCTAACATGCAAAGAGACCTAATGGTGGATCAATGGGAACAACCAAACAACAGGTAGCTATGACATGCGTTGACCATCTGGGGGCATGTGTGGAACATGGCAGGCATTGGCTGCGGCTGGATGGTGGACCAGGTTAGTGGGGGCGCCAAACCAAGGTGGGGTGCTGGTTGCTGTCATCAGCGTGAGCCTCTGGTGGTTACTAGAAATTATTTGCTCCCACGTGCTGCTGTCCTGCCCAGTGCTTTCACCTGCTGCCAGCTCTAGCCCCACTTGGAGCTGCTGCTTGCATCCACTGCAAGTACCAGCCCTGCTCGCACCTGCAGCCAGCACCAGAGCCGCCACTTGCACCCGCGGCTGCCACTTGCATCCACTGCTGGTGCCTGGTGCTGGTCCTGATCACTCAGCGCCATCAGCTAATACAAAGAGCAGCTGCAAGCCCTAATCACCCCTTTTGCAGATGAAATGAAAAAGGGGTAATCAGGGCAGCAGCCACCACTCGTACCCACTAATGGTGCCATCCCCACTCATACACTCTGCTGGCACCAGCCCCAATTGCTCCACACCATCAGCAGCTGCAATTGGGCCTGGCACTGTCAGCGAGTGAGAGCAGCAGTGGGAGTGAGGCTTCTGGCAGACAGGGAACCAAGGGCCACTGCAGGAGGGGCCAAGAGGGGACACAAAAGATGGGCTGAGAACCACCCCTGTGCCTAATACAGACTCATGGCCCACAGTTCCTCTCAAGGTGCATGAATTCATGCACTGAACCCCTAGTCTATATATATAAAATCCTAAGTGACTGAACAACCAGTTGAAATTGCATGCACTGACCACCAGGAGGAAGAAAATCAATGCAGGAGCTGCGCCATGGTGGTCAGTGTGCTCCCACAGCCAACCTCCCATGGCTCCTCCCTTAATTGGCAGGCCCCAATCAACCCCAATCAGGGCCACTGACCAACTTCCCTCGATCCCTCCCCCTGTCCAGCTGAACCTTCCACAGCCCCTTCCCCCAGCTGGCCGGCCAACCTTCCATGGCTCCTCCCCTTGGCCAACCTCCTGTGGCCCTGATCAGCCCCAATCACCAGCCAGGCTGAAGGACTACACCTGTGCACAAATTCATGCACCAAGCTTCTAGTTCTATAATATAAAAAAGAAAATAGCTTTCTTAATTTACCGTGTTTCCTCGAAAATAAGACATCCTCCAAAAATAAGACCTACTTACAGGTTTCCTTCTGAGTTAAATATAAGGCATCCCCATGAAAATAAGGCCCCCAGGCTCTGTCTCAGAATGAAAATTAATTTACCTTAAACTGGTCACTAGGGCCACCCTGACTGGCGTCTAGCAACCAGTGACGTTACGCGGAGTCCTGACATCACTGCTGTGTGAATGGAGAGAAATCAGCGTGGAAACTTTGTGAAACCTAAACTGCAAGGAGTTGTGACTTGGGTGAAGAATTCATGGGAGAAAATCACTGACAGTTGCATTGCAAATGCACTGTGAACAGGCTACCTTGACAAGAAGTACTCATTTAAAGACAGTACAATTGCTAAACATGAGAGATTTGGTCCACTGATTCTGAAAGAAATAGAGTCACAAGAAATTCACCAGGAAATTCAGGAATTGGATTGTTATGATGATGTTCCAGAAGATGATGACATGACTGTCATTGAATAAATGAGTAAATTCTTGATACTGTAGGATTCACAGTTTGTCTGGTTTGTGTAGACAACTACCGTACTACCGTACCGTATACAGGTAATAAATTTCCTTTATTTTCATTTAACAATAAATGTGTGCCGTATTCTTCTTCATGGAAAAATAAGACATCCCCTGAAAATAAGACCTAGTGCATCTTTGGGAGCAAAAATTAATATAAGACACTGTCTTATTTTCGGGGAAACAGGGTATGTTATTTATGTAGGATTATTGTTTCATTATATTGCTGTCATTTAATCTGAAAAAGGTTATAATTTGTCTGTTTCCCCCATTATTAATTAAAGTGCATCCGAGTTTTATTCATTTACCTAAGCAAATAATATTAGGTTTCCAGGTCTGGGAATAACCCTCAGTGATTTATGGCTCCAACCTCTGAGTTTAAGGCTCTGACACTGGAATCAACCTTCCTTTTTCGTGAGGTGGCATGTATTTGCAGCTGAGTAGTGTTATCAGTTCGTTTTCTGCCTGTAGAATTTCGGGAGTCCCAACAGTCTTTTATTTCATCCTCCATCTATACATTTCAGTCCAAGCTAACATATATTTCTAGAAACTTGTGGGTCTCCTATATATGTCATGGGGACTTACTCTATTAGATAAGAGACCCCTCCATTGGTCCCTAGATAATACTATTATTATTTGGCTTCTGCTGAGATGATTGATTAGATGTATTAGTCATACATCTAATCTCTTCAATGCACCACCCGCCCCCACCCCCCACTGTCTGACTAAACATAGTGATAGTTGGTGCTTTTCAAGGCATTAGCAAATGTTTGTGTAACCACACCCTTGGCTTTTTCAACAGAGGATATTTTTCTAACAGTGAATCTTCTAATTTTAGCATACTTCACAGTCTGAATAGATCGAGAATTTCCCAACTCATCCTCTTATTTCCATTTCAGTTAATAATCCCTCTACAATTTATTACTGCCCTCAGACATCCTATATAATAAAGTTCTAATATGCAAATGGTCATCACACCCTCACACCCTCACATCCTCCTGCCCTCAGCTGGAACTGCTCAGACACTCAACACTGGTGAGAGGAATGGGACCAGGCAGGCACAAATGAGCTTGTGAGAGGAATGGGGACCAGCCAGGCACAAATGAGCTTGCAAGAGAGGAATAGGGACCAGTCAGGCTGCAACCTAGGAGAGGGACAAGTCACCCACCCTGGGTCCTGGGTGCCAAAGCCTGTGGCTGTGGCCCAGGAGAGGTACAAGTCACTTGCCCTGCGATCCAGGGCGCCAGCTCCTGCACCTGTGGCCTGGGAAAGGGTCAAGTTGCCCGGCCCATGATCCCAGACACCAGCACCTGCAACTGCAGCCTGGGAGAGGGACAAGCCGCCTGCCCCACAGTCCCAGGCACCCCTGGCTGTGGCCTAGGTAAAGCCACCCACCCATGGTCCCCTGTGGCTGGCCCAGGTGAAGCTGGCCAGGGTCCTGAGTGACTGCGACTGGCCAGAGGATGGAATGCTGGGTCCTGGGTGCAGGGCAAGGCAGAGGCAATTAGGTGTGATCAGGTTAACAGGGGAGCAGTTAGGGGTGATCAGGCAGGCAGGTAGAGGTGGTTAGGGGCAATTAGGCAGGCAGAGGTGGTTAGGGGCAATCAGGTAGGCAGGTAGAGGGGTTAGGGCAGTCAGGCAGGCAGGTAGGTGAACGGTTAGAAACTAGTGTTCCCTGATTGTGAGAGGCAGTCCCAGATTGGAGAGAGTGCAGGCTGGGCTGAGAAACACTCCTGCTCCCGTGCACAAATTTTGTGCACTGGGTGACTAGTTTTACTATAAAAAGCCAGAAGAAAACAGGATACATGTTCAGTACTGCTTGGGAATCTCCTCAGATTTCGAAGTCCATCACTTCTAAATTCTGCTGTCCACATAACTGGACACAATCTAACTAAACTTTCTGTCATTATATAACAAGGATCCCCTTTCTGCCAGTGTTTAATAACATGTTCCTCATTTTCACCTAAGTTCTCACCAGCAGCACTCTGGAATATCCATCCTTCTATTAGAAGTTTGTTGCTGATAATTTAGGTATTCTCTAAAACAATAGGTTTTCTCTACATGCTCCTTACTTCTTTCTGAGTCCTCACAGGCAGTCATTACCATCCATATTTCCACTTACAGTCTGTTCAAGGCAATTTAGCTTTTTTCTACTATGTTCTTCAAATTTTTCCAGCTTCTGCAACTGCCCAACATCAAAACCGCTTTCACATTGTTGGGTATTTGTGACAGCAGGATCCCAGGCTCCGTATCAAAATCTGTATTACTATCTTATTCCTGCTGTATCAAATCACCACAAACTTAAGTGACTTAAAATAATAAAAATTTATTATCTTTCTGTTTTGTAGGACAAATTTCATGGTTAAAACCAAAGTGTCAATAGGTCTGCTTTCTTTCCAGAGGTTCTAGGGAGAATACATTACTTGCCTTTTCCAACTTCTAGAGGCTGCCTGTATCCTTCCACTCATAATTCCTTATCATCAAAACCAACAGCAAAGTACCTACAAATCTCTCTGACTCTGACACTCTGTTTCTCTTATAAGAATCTTTGTGTTTGCATTGGGACTATCAGGATAATCTTCTCACTTGAATATCTTTATCTTAATCACATCTTCAAAGTCATTTTTACATCTAAGGTAACATATTCATAGATTCTAGGGGGCCATTATTTTGCCAAATACAAGATGGGAAGTTAAACTTGTCCACTTTTATAATGTATTCATCATTTTAGTGTTATAAATTTTTCTCTCAGTGCTGCTCTGGCTGCATCCTATAATTTTTTTATGTTTTGTTTTTTGTTTTTGTTTTTCACTCAGCTTTCCTGAATTTCTCAACAACAAAACTGGAAGCTAGGAGACAAGAGAATAGAAATTTCAAATTTTTGAATGATAATGGTTTGTAGTCTGGAATTTGCTACCCCGTATGAATAAAATTTGTAAAGCAAATTTAACAAGTAACTCCCCGACCCAACTTCACTGGTTTAATACAATACAATGAAATTTTATTTCTTGTTCATGGACCAGAACACAGTAAGTGTTCCTGGGTAGTGGATGGCCTTCCATTTATTGATTCAGAGATCCAGCGTCCTATAATTTTATGGTTTTCCCTCCTCTTGGAACTTGCAATCCTCTACCTTCAGATTGTGGAAGTAAGGAAGTTTAAAAATATGGTGGAACCAGACCGCTCCGCTCCCACCCCGATCAAGACACCTTTGAGCGTGGTCTCCGCGCCCGCAGCCATCTCAGCCCGGCCTCCGAGCCCGCCATGCTGGTGAGGAGCTTGCGCAGCACCTTCCCTTCGTGGCCCCGGAAAGTCCTTTGTCCGCCGCCACATGGCTGGGCTGGAGCTTCTGCCTTGTTGATTTTGAAACTACAATGGAGATTGAGCCGTCGCCGTGAGTGGGGGGAGCCCACAGAGATCAGAGTTCACTCTGCCCTGGGCCCAGGGAGTGAGCGGCTTCGGAGCTTGGGCCTCCACTTCCACAGCCACTCCGCTCCCGCCCCGAACGAGATACCTTTAAGCGCGGTCTCCCCACCTGCAGCCATCTCAGCCCGGCCTCCGAGCCCGCCTTGCTGATGAGGAGCTGGCACAGTGCCTCCAGTTTGTGACCCCAGCGCCCCAGGGGGGCCATGTTCCCTGGGTGAGCCGTGTGTCCCAGGGGGCTGTGTGCCCCGGGTGAGCCACGTGCCCAGGGGGCCATGTGCCCCGGGAGAGCCGTGTGCCCAGGGGGGAGGGGCGGTGTGAACCAGAGGAGGAGTGGATTCTATTCATGTGGTCCTGAGATAGTCACCATAAAACAAGCAGACTGGCAAATGACAGCAGGGAGGGGAAGGAGACCTGGGGGGAGAT
Source organism: Vespertilio murinus (assembly GCA_963924515.1). NCBI lineage: Eukaryota > Metazoa > Chordata > Mammalia > Chiroptera > Vespertilionidae > Vespertilio > Vespertilio murinus. The sequence continues at coordinate 16,710,711 of OZ004719.1, read as the reverse complement.
AAGAGATCAACCGAAGGACTGGTATGCATGCATATAAGTACAACCAATGAACACAGAACTCTGGGGAGGGAGGGCATGAATGGGAGGTGGGGGGGGGCAATGGTAAGCTATGTACACATATAATACCTTAATAAATTAAAATAATAATAATAATAATAATAATAAAATAAACAAATTACATATTGATATTTAGGCTTTGGGAAGAGGTACAATTGTATTTAATAGTAAAATTTCTAATCCCTCATAAGTTATATTTCTAAGTAGAAAAAAGTGTGTATGTTGGGGTGGGAGAGTCACTAAGAGAATAAATATTTTAATAGTATTTACCAAAAAAAATTAACAAAGAAAAAAAAGTATTTACATACTATCAAATTGCCTTCCAGAGAGATGGTACCGATGGCCAGTTATAAGAGAGCCTATTTTAATGCAGTGAGAGTTGTAGTTACTAGTACATTGTATAAATATTGGAGAGATTTGAACATGTTTAGGCTTTAAAGATTTAACTATTAGAGAAGGAGAGACTGGAAACATAAAACGGGGAGGCAATGAATGATGAATCCTAGTCCTGGAGGAGATAGAAGAGGGAATTTAATATATAAGAAGCAAAATTATCATTAGGCAAAATCCTACCTAATAAAATAATAATATGCAAATTAACCATCACTCTGCTACACTCACAAGCCATGCCCACCAGCCAATCAGGAGAATATATGCAAATAAACCCAACCAAGATGGTTACAGCCAGAGAGAGCAGGAGGGAGGATTGGGTTTCCCAGCAATGGAGGAAGCCAAGCTTTCCGCCTACCCTTGCAGGCCTAGGCTTCCACTCAAGGCTATAAAGTTTCAATGATAGAAGATGCATAAATCCAAACAGAAATGGCAGCAGCCATGGAGGAGCTGGAAAGAGCAGGAGGCTACAGTTGCCCCCGGCGATGGAGGAAGCCAAGCTTTCCACACACCCTGGCAGGCCCAGGCCTCTGCTTAAGGCTGCAAAGTTTCTATTATAGAAGATACATACCGTATTTGCCGGCGTATAAGACGATTTTTTGGCCCTGAAAAATACGTATTTGCCGGCGTATAAGAGACTGGGCGTATAAGACGACCCCCTAACATTTCCACTAAAAAATACAGAGTTTGTTATATACTCCCGTATAAGACTACCCCCCACTTGGAGGCATATTTTTCAGGGCCAAAAAGTCGTCTTATACACCGGCAAATACGGTAAGTCCCAACAGAAATGGCTGCCGCCACAGAGCAAGCAGAAGGCTTGGCTTTGCTCCAGGCTACAAAGTTTCAATTGTGGAAGATAAATAAACCCCAGATACCAGGGTCTCTGCTTGGGTTGCCAGGGGGAGAGGCCGGCCTGCAAACCACCACAGGTCCCTCACCCAGGCTGCCCCACACACCAAGGGAATCCCACCCTGATCCAGGACATCCTTCAGGGCAAACCGGCTGGCCACCACCCCTGCACCAGGCCTCTATCCTTTCTAACAAAAGAATAATATGCAGCCGAAACCGGTTTGGCCTAGTGGTAGAGCGTCGGTCTGTGGACTGAAAGGTCCTGGGTTCGATTCTGGTCAAGGGCATATACATTGGTTGCAGGCACATCCCTGGTAGGGGGTGTGCAAGAGGTGGCTGGTTCATGTTTCTCTCTCATGGACATTTCTAGCTATCTCTCTCCCTTCTTCTCTGTGAAATATCAATAAAATATATTTTTAAAAAATAAAAAAAGAATAATATGCAGATTGACCATCATTCCAACACACAAGATGGCTGCCCCAATGTGGTCAAAGATTCTGCCCCCATGTGGACACAAGATGGCCTGGAAGAGAGGGCAATTGTATACAATCAAGCCTACAGGAGAGGACAGTTAGGGTTGACCAAGCTAGCAGGGGAGGGCAATTGGGGGCAACCAGGCCTGCAGGAAAGGGCAGTTGGGAGGGGCACAGGCCCGAAGGGGAGGGCAGTTAGGGGCAAACATGCTGGCAGGGGAGCAGGTAGGGGGTGGATCAAGCTGGCAGGCAGAAAAAGTTAGGGGCAATCAGGAAGGCAGGCAGGCGAACAGTTGAGAGCCAGCAGTCCTGGATTGTGAGAAGGATGTTTGACTGCCCATTTAGGATCGATCCCACTGGGCTGGGCTGAGGGACACCCCTTGCCCCTGCACAAATTTCATGCATCGGGCCTCTAGTTTTTAAATAAATACCACCAACTGAGAGTAGTAACAATGGAGTTAAAGATATAAACAGATATAATTAAGTTTCAAGGTAAAGGGATCATGAAAATTAAATAAATATCAAATTACCACTTTCCTACAGGCAAGGCTATCCACTATGAGAATAAGGACTGAAGGCTAAGAGTCTTGACATCTTTTCTCCAAAAGTCCCAGAACACTGACTCATATAAGTACTAATACCAAACTGAATTTCTGAGTTAAGAAATTCTAAAATATCTCTTTAAAATAGTGGTATATTATTTATTAATATAGTCTTTTGGGATCTGGCATTAATCTCAGATATCTTGTATTGGAATTGAATAAACTTATTTGCCTACCCTTTGGCAAATGATTGCATAATTACTCTGATGTCTCCTCTTGTACCATTGAAACATGAATATTTTATTATAACTTACATGTCAAACAGACTATCAAAATATGTAAACTAAATTACTGAAAATAGCCTGACCAGTTTGGCTCAGTGGATAGAGCATTGGCCTGCGGACTGAAGGGTCCCAGGCTGGATTCTTGTCAAGGTCATGTACCCTGGTTGCAGGCATGTCCCCTGTAGAGGGTGTGCAAAAGGCAGCTGATCAATGTTTCTCTCTCATCGATGTTTCTAACTCTCTCTCCCTTTGCCTTCCTCTCTGTAAAAGAAATATATATATATATATATATATATATATATATATATATATTTAATTACTGAAAACATATCTCATTCAGTTATATCTAGTAGTTACTATGAGTTTCCAGCTTTTTACAAAAAGGTTTTTTTTTAAATGCATATATTTTGTGTCTCAGTGGTTTGCCAAAATAGCTTCCCAAGTATGCTTGGAAAAAGAAAAAAAAAAGATCATACATATTGTTCATTTATCAAATGTGAAAGTACATGAAATTGAAGATTTTCATAATTATGTTTCTATAATCAAAATGTCATAATAAGATCAGAATTAATTTTCATATCTGTATCTGGGAGAAAATCTAATGATAAGACTGAAAATTATGTAGCAACAGCTTTTGACCTTCTAAAGCAAAGCCAGTAGGCAGAGCAGTAAATATTTAAGTCTTGAGGGGCGAGGAGTGGCCATATAGTTTCTGTTGAAATTGCTCAACTCTGCTATTACAAACAACTGTAAACAATACTAAATAAGTGCTGTGCCTGTGTGTAAATAAACCTTAATTTACAAAACAGGCGGCAGCAAGCCAGAACAACCACTATTGTAAACAAGAACATTTTCCCCAATCACTTTACTTTTTTTATGCTGATGCAACCTTAAACTCAAACCATTTGGTAATTACTTTAGATGTACAAACTAAAGGCCCAGCCTATGATGTTATTTCACAATGTACTGTCCAATTATTTGGCACAAGCTCTATGATAACATAATCATTTTATAATCATTTATAAAATTATTTTTTAATCCTCACAGGAGGTTATGTTTTACTGGTTTTAGAGAGAGGGGGAAAGGAAAGGGGGAAGGAGAGAGTGAGAAACATCCATATATAAGAGAAAATCAATAGGTTGCTTCCCATACAACCCCATGGCCAGGGATCAAACCCACAACCTAGGTATGTGCCCTGACTGGGAATTGAACTGGCAACTTTTCTGTCTACTGGACAACACTCCAACCTACCTAAAATATAGTAGCAACCATACTTTGGTAAAGACTGATGTTTGAATTTTAACCCCTCTAGTCTGGCTCCTGCACCTGATTAAACATAGGATATTTACCTCAGCTTTCAGGTGGAGACCTGGAGGCTAAGGCAAATTTCCTTTGCCTGGGACCAGGACCATAGGAGATTGATTCCCACTGACTCAACAGCTTCAGGGATAGAAACTGTAGATAACCTTTAGAGACTAACTGCTGATCTTTGCTTCTGTATTATCTGCTATCGCAAGATAGGACCACATTCCAATGTCCAGCAAGATGTGACTAGGAATGACCCTACAGACTGTTCCCAGCCTTTAGAATTTAGAATTTAGAACAAAGGAAAATTCTTGTGGTTTAGGCCTTTAAAAGGACTGCCTACAGCTGAAACAGTGCGGTCATGTGGAGTCCACCTGCATGTGGTGCTCTTGCGGCCATCATGGCCAGTTTTTCAATAAATCCTTGCCTGCTTTTTTAAATCAATCATCAGCCTCAGGTGGTCTTATTTTGAACCCAGGGTTCGACCCCACAACACTACTGAGTCACACTGGCCAGGGCCTACAAGAAACTTTTAATAACAACTTTCTTTATTACAGTCCTGAAAGTTGTATCTCTGACAACAAACTTATGTTTCCTTAATTTAATGTTGCCAGGGTGTCATATTTCCTGCTTTTAATAAATCTAATTTATTAACTATTACATTAAATTTTTAAAGTTTTAAATGGGTTTGCATTTTAGTAAAGTGTATTTTTCCATATTTGGTTATCAGTACACTTAGTTTATACCCTCATTTTGATACTAAAATAAAGTTGCATAATTAACTTCAAAATTAAAATGACAAAATACCATAGAAATGGCTTTATCATCATCAACAGTGGCAATCCATCAAATTGCTATAAGGCTAGGACTTTTTTTAAACTTCATTCTTGGGGTACAATGACCAGAAAAGTACTTATGGTACAGAGCAATACACATATGAAGCCAGAAGTAGGGAAAATGGTGTTCTTGAAAGTTACAAGCATTCAGGTTGGTTTCCAAGAGAAGTGCAGAATAACCTGGGGGTGGGAGGCTTGGGAGGGGTGGGGGAGACTTATTTGTTTGGAGAAACATTCTAATAAACCTTTACTTACGTAAAAATAGACCCCATGTTTAGTCTGAAAGAGAAAATGGCTCCAAGGACAGCTGAATTTCTCCGTTTAACAGACAAACAGAATTTTGGCATTCTCTCCTGGTGGGACACATGGAAAAGGAGGCTAAAACAAGGCCTGAGAAAAGAGGGGTAGGCGGACCAAGAGACGTTGTGGTCTGAGGTCTAGACTGAAACAAGAAAAAAGGCCAGTGAGAAATTTGCTATGCTGCAGACTGCCAAGGAACTATGTAATAGTGAGTTATACCTTATTCTTGCATTGTGTAGTAATCCCACTGTGCTAGGCCCAAATATACAATAGAAGTCAATTACTAGTAAACAAAGTAGCCTTTGGCCAATGAAGGGGATGGGTCCATGATCATCCCATCCATGGAATGAAGCAGTAGAGAGAGGAGAGTAGCCAGGAGAGGTGAGATAAGAGAGGACTCCAGGGTGGGGCTAAGGGGGCAGGCAAACAGATCTCAAGGTGTTCAAGATAACTGGTTCTCCACCCACTTCCCTGACCATGCCTTCTCAACTCCTGTGCTGGCTCCTCATTTTCTGAGCTTTAAACCAGCAATTTTCAATAGGAGTGCTGAGAGAATTTTTAAAACATGAAATACCTGACTATTTAGTCAGGGGCATTGAGCTCTTTTCCCTGAGGCTGTCAAATAAAAAAAATAAAAATGAGAACAGCCAACACAATAGCCATTATGTGGGAATGAATGGAAATTATACCTATTTTTAAATTAATTTATTTTTTATTGATTAAGGTATTACATATGTGTCCTTCTAGCCCCATTGCCCCCAAACCCCCGTTCATGCCCTCAAACACTCCTCCCCACCCCCGCCCCAGCGCCCATTGTCTATGTCCATTGGTTAGGCTTATATGCATAAATACAAGTCCTTTGGTTGATCTCTTCCCCTTACCTCCACCCTCCCCTACCTTCCCTCTGAGGTTTGACGGTCTGAAAGATGCTTCTCTGCTTCTGGATCTCTTTTTATTGTTCATTATTTTCCATAAATGAGTGAGATCATGTGATATTTATCAAAACTATACCTTTTTTTTATCAGATGGGCAGAAAATATATTTTTTGTTGTGCTACAGAATTTTAGTAATTAGTTTATGTGTTCTGTGAGATGAGAAAGGTTGAAAATTGTTGCTCTAAACCTTAGTTGGTTAAACCTTAGTTGGACTCAGTCCTCAAACCTCTTCTCCTCCCTGCTTATATTCATTTTCAAAGTCAGGGCCTTTTAAAATGTGAGTACAACCCATTAGGGGGTTGTAAAATCAATTTAGAGGATTATAAACCAGTGTTTTAAATGAGATTTTTTTTAAAAAACATATATTTTGAAAATGGCAGAGTACAACCTATGTGGTAATGATCAAGTTTGTTTCGTGAAAGTTTTGAATCCGTGTGTGTGTGTGTGTGTGTGTGTGTGTGTGTGTGTGTGTGTGTCTACCACATTGTATTGTGACATGCATTTCTTACTGCCGCCTGTGGTCCAGAAAGTTTGAAAAGCACTGTCCTAGGTGATCTCATCCAGTGTCATGGTTTTCAATACCACTTCTATGGTAAAGATTCACACATACTAATTTACATTTTAAATGAAACAGGATTATCAAACTGCAGCTACTTAGTTGCATCTCAGACTGGATGTCTGTCAAGTGTTGCAAACTAATATGACCAAATCTGACCCTCTGCTAATCCAATTTGCTCCATTTCAGAATTGGGCAATTGTGTCTTTCTGGTTCCTTAACTTCTCTCTCAGACCCAACATTCAATACATCATCAAATTCTGTATTAAGAATCTTACTAGTTCTTACCAACCTCATGGCCTCCACCCTAACCCAGCTGTGCCCTGGAGTCTTGCCTAGGTTATTTTAGATTTAATCAGCTTGTAGAGATAAATGTTTCTTGTTTTCTCTCTCTAGGCGATGTGGTTCTGGAGGGTGTGGGCCGCTTCTTTCTCAAATTGGTGAAGAAGCACAAGGGCTCTGAGCATTTCTTAAAGTTGCAAATCCAGAACCATAGCCACACTCTCCCCCAGGATGTGCAGAGGCCTCCCCAAGTTAAGTAGGCAGAACTCAGGGCACCAGGGAAGCTGCCCTAGCCTTGGAGAGGAACCTGAACCAGGCCCTTGTGGACCTGAGTGCCCTCCTTCTACCCACTTGCCCCGGTTATTTAATTGCCTTCTTTCCTTGACCTTTTACGTCTGTTTTCAAAAGAGTAACTGAAGTGCTCCTATACAAGCATAAATCAGAGCATTTCTCTCCTCTAACGTAGGGTTTACCAATCTCGTGCAAAGTTCCTACAAGGACTACTACACCCCACCACTCCTCTCTGAACTTATGATATACTACTCTCCTGCTGTCGTTCTCCCTCCAGACACTGTCTCCTTGCAGTTCTTTGAGATCATCAGATGTCCTCCTACCTCAAGGCCTTGGCACATGCTATTCAATCTACTCAAAACTTCTTATACTAGATACCTATATGGCTGATTCTAGCATTGTATTCAGGCATTTATTTAAAGATCACCTCATAGGCAGATCCTCCCTCTACTCACTATCTGTGGTTTCCTATTTTATTTTTATCCATAACATATAACTATGAATATCAGAAGGCTTAGATTTGTAAGACTTATATTTACTCACAAAAGGAGTGAACAATCTCAAAACCAAAGATGCTGTACACATAGTAGGGCTTATGAGAAAATGAATAAATGAATTAGGATAAATATGAGAGCAATAAGAACATCAAAGTCTGATAAAAACCATTAAAACTTAAAGTGAGAAAAATTATTAAAATTTGGAAAAAAAAGTCTGAAAAGCCTGAACCTGCAAACAAAATAAATGTCCCATCAAAAATAGCTATAAGAATTAAACTTAAAGGCAGTATCCGCAAAAACCCCTCTTACAAAACATCTTGTTACTAAGTTGATTTTAAAAATAAAAATATGGTCCTGGCTGGGTGGATCAGCTGGTTGAAGTGTCACCCCCACACTAACAAGGCGGTGGGTTCGATATCTGATCAGGACACATACCTAGATTGCATTTTCAATCCAAGTTCGGGGCATGTACTGGAGGCAACTAATAGATGTTTCTCTCTCTCTCTCTCTCTCTCTCTCTCTCTCTCTCTCTCTTTCTCTCTCTCTTTCTCTCTCTCTCTTCCCCTCCTCTCTCCTTCACTCCCTCCTTTTCTCCCTCCCTCCCTTTTTTTCTCTCTGAAAATCAATGAAAACATATGGGTGAGGATTCAAGATATAAATAATGTACCTTATGAATTTTTAAAAAGCCAAAATGGAATGATATAAGAAGCTTAAAATGTAGAAGAAAATGCTATAAGAGACTTAGATTTAAACATATTGTGGTAAAATATTTAAAGGTAGAAATGGGTTTACAAATTAACCAAAATTGAAGACTAAGGAATTATATAAGAAAAACAGGTTAGATAAAAATCAGTATAAACAATAATACAAAGTTTAAATTCTAGAAATACAGGTGAAGAAGGAAGAGGAAGGCAACTGGAACTGTCAGGAGTGAGGGTCTGAGAAAAGTCCTTGTGGACCATCATCTGCTCAAGCAAAGAGGGTGGGAGGGTGGGGGGCTGGCGTCTTCCTCTTATTTATTTCCTTCTCTGCCATTTATGACTCATACCACCCCAAAATGAATGCTCTGAATATATCAATGGCATGGAACTTCTAATCACCTAGGTAATAAGATCTAAAGCTCAGTAGCTGGACATTCATGACCCTCTAGAATTTGTCTAGATATAGTAGGACTATCCTTCCAATCCTATATCCAGTCTGATCTTCCACATCTTCCCAACATGAGCCCTCCTCTCTATGAGTCCTTAATTTCCCATCAGATTCCCACAGCCATGACCTGCTCTATTGGCCTCACTTGCCTGGCACAGACCCCTCACTCTCCTCAGGAATTCCCCCATGAACTTCTTCATCAGCTGCCTCCAGTGTTCATGTGTCCCATGGCTGTTTACAAGACTACAGAAAGTGGGTCGCCTTGATACTTAAATAATAGAAACAATGATGCCAAGATCTGAATGCTAGAGGGAAAATGGTACAGTGATGACAAAAGGAAGAAAAACAGGAGACTTGGGGGTTTGAGGGAGTTGCAGCATCGGGTAAGGGAAACAAAGACATGGCACCTGGAATATCATAGGTGCTCAAAAGAAAGGACCTTTGTGAGTGAAGCCAGGAAGAACAGGCAATAACAAAAAAAAAAGAGAGAGAGAGAGAGAGAGTCTAAGAAGCCTATTTTCAGGGGCAGGAAATGCTAAACAGTTTTGGAACACTTTGAACATGATTAAAGCAAACCCACAGCCGCGTTATTCACCTTCAGCACCTCGGCTGCTAAGCGAGTTACAGTAAAATCCAGAGTGGGGCAGAATAGCAACTCTGTGTGGGAGTTCAAACCACATTAGTTCCAGGCGGGGGGGATTGCCCCGGGGACAGCCGGGACTTGTCCAAGGTAGGAGCGTTTGACCAGAAGTGGCAGGGCCACAGTGCCAAGGGGGCAAATACAATGCCAAGGGTTTCATACAGGAGGATAACGGACAGGCAGCAGCTTTGTGCCTCTACAGCCTCAAATATGACTTAGGCAGAGACTTGAGGGATGGAAAGAATGCAGGTGAGTGGTCAGGGAAGGAGATTGTATTTTAGGAGGGAAAACACCCTGAGCAATAGCCCCGCAGAGGGTGGCCAGGCCTCCATCTTGGGGCAATCACGGAGCTCCCACAATTGATCACCCTGCCGCTGGTGGTCTGGGCCTCCCTCTGCAGGGCGATGGTGGGGTAATGGCGGGGCCCCTCAACCAATTGCATTGCATCTGCCTTGGCTGGCCTGGTGCCAGTGCATATCATAGTATAGTCGTCTGGACTGTTGTTCTGCTATTCTGCTGTTTGGTCGATTTGCATATTATACTTTTATGATATATACTAGTGACCTGTCGTGCGCGGGACTCCTACTCTCTCCCCCCGCCCCACCCCGTGCCATGGGACCACCCTGAGTACTGGAGTCCTGCCTCGCATGGCTGGTGCAATGCAGGATGGCCCTGAGTCCTGGAGTGCTGCCCCAATGCCCACCCTCCCGGCCATGTGCAGCAGCCGCTGGGCTCCGCTCCTGCAGCGTGCAAGAGGGCCACAGAAACCCGGGCAGAAGCTGCAGGAAGCATCCGCCACCCCACCCCCAATGCCCCTCCCCTATTACAGTGTGAGGGTCAATTTGCATATTACCTGTTTAGTATATAGGATATATATATATATATATATATATATATATATATATATACACACACACACACACACACACACACACACACACACACATATTCAACTGAATAGTAGCCATCCTTAAAAAAGAAGGAAATCCTGCCATATCTGACAACATGGATGAACCTGCTTAATGAAATATGCCAGTCACAAATGAACAAATACTGCATGAATCCACTTATGTGAAGTATACAAAATAGTCAAACTCATAGAAACAGAGAGTAAGATGGTGTTTGCCAGGTGCTGGGAGACACCCTGAGCCAAGTAGAGAGTTGCTGTGCGATTTCAGTTATGCCAGAAGAATGAGTTCCAGCTCCATGCTGCGAGTCAGCTCTTAAAAGGATAAAAGCATGGTTCTTAAGGTACCTTGACTCTCCAAACTCAAGCGAGTTATTATCTACAGACTTTGAAAAGCATTTGAGGAACACGCCTACACCCTCCCTTGAAACTTCCAGCAAGACATGCTTATCTCTTCCACTCCCCCGCCTGGGTATTGATGTCTTATGTACCATGGCCCTCATGTTGGCTGATTCCCACATCGTAGAACTTCTCACAGAGCTCCATCAGCTGATCAAACAAATGCAGGAAGAGCATTCACGGGGTGAGCACAACTTAGTGAACATGCAGAAGCATGAGCAGATGTAGACAGAGAAGACGATCTCTCCCTATTACCAGACAAAGCTGTGTGGCCTCTATACAACAGTCAAAGCCGATGCAGAGGCCAAGTGCAACATCCTCCGGAAAGCCCTAGATAAGATTGCAAAAATCAAGTCTCTGTTGGAAGCGAGACAGATCTCTGCCAAGACAGTGGACCTGTACAATGACTCAGAGCCCCCTTGGAAGACCATGCACAGAGGGGTGCTGATGACCCTGATGCAGCAGTCAGCCATGACCCTGACGCTGTGGATCGGGAAGCCTGGTAACAAGCCGCCCCCACTCTGCAGGACCATTCTGACCTCTGAGGACTACATGGCCAAACCTGGAGTAAGGTGGCCGCCGGGTTAAGGCCATGGATGGGGATGAGCAATGGATCCTAGCAGAGGTGGTCAGTAACAGCCATGCCACCAAGTATGAGGTTGATGACATTGATGAAGAAGGCAAAGAGAGACACTCTAAGCCAGCGACACATCATCCCACTGCCTCAGTGGAAGGCCAACCCTGAGACGGACCCGAAGCCTTATTCCAGAAGGAGCAGTTCATGCTGGCCCTGTATCTGCTTCTACTGTGTCCTGACCCCCACCGCCCACCCAACGGTCCCAGGATGACTATTCAGTCCTGTTTGAAGACACTTCCTATACAAATGGTTACTCCTCTCCCCTCAATATGGCCCAGAGGTACGTGGTGGCTTGTAAGGAGCCCAAGAAAAAGTGATGCAGGCTGACAGTCTCCTGCCACTTCAAGGGGGGCATGCAACAAAACATTATGTGATGAAATAATTTTTCTTCTGCTTTTTTTTTTTAAAAAAAAGAATGAGTTCTAGAGATTGGCTGCTCAACATAGTGATAATACCATACTGTGCGCTTGAAAATGTAAGAGGATAGCCCTGGCCAGTGTGGCTCAGGTTAGTTGGGTATCATCCTGTGTGCACCAAAAGGCTGCCAGTTCAACTCCCAGTCAAGGCACATGCCTGGGTTTTAGCAGAGGGTGTGCAGGAGACAGCCAATGATGTTTTTTGCTCTTACTTCAATATTTCTCTCTCTTCCTCTCTCTAAAAATCAATGAAAAATTTTAGAAAGAAAATATAAGAGGGTATATATCATGTTGTCTTCTTATCACAATAAAAAGCAAAGATATTTCCTTAAAAAATAAACAAACAAACAAACAAACAAACAAAAACGGTTTGGCACAGTGGATAGAGCGTCGGCCTGCAGACTGAAAGGTCCCAGGTTTGATTCCAGTCAAGGGCATGTACCCTGGTTGCGGGCACATCCCCACTAAGGGGTGTGCAGGAGGCAACTGATCCATGTTTCTTTCTCATCCATGTTTCTGACTCTCTGTCCCTCTCTCTTTCTCTCTGTAAAAAATCAATAAAAATATATATTAAAAAAAACCTCTGTAGGTAATAAAAAATATGTACTGTATTAACACTAATTTTCTTTGACAGCATCTCTTCACTTAAAAATATACCACCAATCAGTGTTTCAAATTCCTAAACAGATGTAAAACTATTATCTAACATATTCAAAATAACCTTTTTGGGAAAAATACCTAATTTAACTTCACTCGATCAAGGTACAAACTCTGTTAATGGCTGTGGGACTTTGGAAGTCATTAATCTTCTTGCCTCTTCATCTATAAAAAGGGATTACACTAGTTTTCCTACCAAATTTGGATAACTAGGATTCAAGATTTTAAAATGCTTTGGGGATACTATTTGCATGTGCTGTGAGACTGTTCCCTGGTTCCATCCGGAAGTCTTGTCAGTTGTTGTAGGTTAGAGCCACCCTTACAAGGGTAAGTCCCCTGATCTCCCCTTTGTGACAGGTATGCTCCATTCTTAGCTCAGTCTCTAGCAGATTATTTCAGCACAGCAGATGAATGGCAAGAACAGGGATAATATGTTTATACCAGTCCCAGAAAAAGAAGTAATACTGTTTACTTTGGGTCTATATATCCTGGGGAATTTAAGATGCCAGAGCAGCTCATTCACAAATAGCAAACATCATTTTTGGTAGCTGTTAAAACAAATACCATAGACTGGGTGGCTTACACTACAGAGTTTTATTTCTCCCATTTCTGGATGTTGGAAGTCCAAGATCAAGGTACTGACAGATTCTGTTCTTGGAAAGCCCTCTTCTTGGCTTGCAGACAGCCACCTTCTTTTGTGTGCTCATAGGATCTTTCCTTGTTGTGTGCCCATAGAGAATCTCATTTCCTCTTCTTATAAGGGCACTAATTGCATCACGAGGGTCCCACCCTCATGACCTAACCCAAACCTAACCATCTTCCAAAGACCCACCTCCATTGGTGTTTAGAACTTTAACATATGAATTTTTGAGGAAACACAAAAACATTCAACCCATAACAGTGTTTTGTTCAATGGCACTAAAAGCCAACATTCACAAGAGTACAAGGCATACTCACTGTCTCAGGGAATGTGTGCTATACAAAATTCTCTCTGATTATAGCTTTTCCTCCTCTCTGAAGCAATATAACATTAGAAGATCAATATAATTATCACAGAAAAACAGCATCAAACTTTCATTTTCCAAGCTAGTCACCACAACAAATACACATTCTTTGCTGGGGCTTTGGGGAGCTCTCTTCATTTCCTGTTACTGGCTCTCAGTGGGTTTGGGTATGACACACCTTCTCTCTCACTCACAGCCATAAAGGTGAAGGGCACAGAGAGAGACTCATCAAACCATGACTCATTTTTGTACCATTTGGTTTTTGATCAAATGCCAACAGATGGCAAAAGATAAATAAATGAGTCTTCAATAATAAGGTATATGGAAACCAGTAACATTATGGATGATTGTTCAAGTTTCATTATTAATTTTCTTCTTAATATTATAAATAAATGTAGTACAATAAAAAAGAATATAATACAGTACAATTCAGTACTTTTGGGGAGTAGAGAGAAGTTGCACTTTGCAGCTACATGTGACTTACTCACACACGTGAAAATAGGAGATGAGATAGTAACTGTTCACCATAAACCTTAGGGTTTCAGATCACCATGGAAAATGTACATTATTTATGTAACAAACTAGGAAATTAGTTTCTCTTTCAAAATGCATTCATTTTCTTTCCTTCAAAGCAACTCAAATGAGATAGTGCTTTCTAAAATGACCTAGATCAATGTCTGACATAAGGTGACTAGGATATAGAGTTGGAAGAAGCCTGAGAGATTCCAGCTCCCTCATTTTCTAAAAGAAACAAACTATAAGTCAAATATAAATGACTTGCTCAGGTCAGCAGAGCCCATGAATAGTCATGCCCAAATGAGTCGGGGTCTCTGGAGCCTTGTCACGAAGCCCTTTCCAGCACCCATGGTCCCTCTGAAAGCTATGGTCCCAGTATTAACCTTTATTGAACTGGATTATGACATTTTGTGAAAAGACAGAGGCTGAAAGAGTAGTATCCTTTATATGACAGTATCAAGATTATAGCAGGCACTTAAAAATATTTGTGGGATTAATATACCAAAAAGTACGTCATAATGGGGGGGGGGGGGGATTCTGACCTAACAATACAGCCAAAATACAAAAGGCATAAGGATAATAAATACAATTTCTCTAAGAGTTCTTTGATATAATTCTTACTTCCTCAATAATACTTTAAACTCCGGATGATCTGGGGCTCTGTAATTTATTTATTTATTTTACCTTCCTGACACTATAGTGCAAGAAATGTTGTTATAAAGGCCTTTTTGGTTGTTGTTCCTGAAATCAAAATATACAATATTTAAATGACTTTTGTACTGTTTCTTAAGGTAGTGAACTGTCTGGCAGATGGGGTTTTATTGTTTTTAAAAGTTTATTGAAATATAACCTATGTACCATATATTCACTCATCTGTAATAATAAAAGCATAATATGCAAACGACTAAATGGCCGAAAAGCAGAATGACCATCCAGGCGACCTTCCAGATGAAGGTGGAGCTGGTAGTGAGGGCCAAGGCAGCCTGGGCTGCAAATGCCTACTCTTGGAGGGATTTTGTGCATCAGGCCTCTAGTTTGAAGTATAAAATCCAGTGGCTCATTTCATTGAGCAACCATTACTCCAATAAATTTCAGGTCATGTTCATTGCCCCACAAAGAAGCTCTACATGTCTTAGCCATCATCTCTATCTCCACCCCAACTCCCAGGTCCTGGCAGCCACTAATCAGCTTTCTGTCTCTATATATTTGCCTATTCTGAATTCCTCATATAAATAGAATAATACAATATGCAGTCCTTCGGGTCTGATTTCTTTCACTTAGTGTAAAATCTTCGAGGTTCGTTCATGTTGTAATGTGAATTAGTAATTATTCCTTTTAATGGCCAAATAATATTGTATTATGTGTTTATACCACATCACTTATAAGTTGATAGACATTTATTTCCATTTTTTTACTATTATAAATCATGCTAATATGAATATTTATAAACACATTTTTTCCAAGGACATATGTTTTCATTTCTATTGGGTACATATGTAGGAGTGGAATTGGTGGATCATTGGCAGATGGGTTTTTTTTTAAATATATTTTTATTGATTTTTTTACAGAGAGGAACAGAGAGGAACAGAGAGTCAGAAACATGGATGAGAAAGAAACATCGATCAGCTGCCTCCTACACACCCCCTAGTGGGGATGTGCCTGAAACCAAGGTACATGCCCTTGACCAGATTTGAACCTGAGATCTTTCAGTCTGCAGGCCGACGCTCTATCCACTGACCCAAACCAGTTTCAGCAGCAGATGGGATTTTAATACCAAAATATTTTAGTCATCAGGGCATTTGTTATTATTTATTTGGGAAATGGGGCATACTAATAAAAGATCTGTCTCAAATAAATTGTTGCCAAGCCTAGAGAAAAATTTAACAATCTTCGTTGAGCTGGCTTTAAGTCCAGGACCAATCCTTGTTATTTTCCTATTGTAAATCACCCCACATTTTCACAGTATACCTCTCCCTCTACTCAATAGATCCACAGAATAATTCTGAAAATTAATAATTAATATTGGTAATGTCATAAAGGGCAGATTGCTTTGTATAAAATGTATACAACAGTAGAGATACAATTTAGATGTTATAGCCACATTGTAACCTCTACAGCAATCCTCTTCAGATTCAATGTGAACTCTAATTTGGGTTCTCTTTGTAAAATGTAGAATGTGACATTTCTATTTTTAAATTAGATTATCTCCTTGTTTTCAAAATCTTCTAGTTATATGTTTGACTTAATTGATATTTAGTTCTTGATCAGTGGGACAACCTGTATCTGAGGTACAGCATTATTTAGTTGACAAACTGTGGTCTTCTTCATATGCTTTATGACATAATTTCTAGGAACTCACTGTGGTGAAAACTGGGGACTTTCTGCACCAGTGTGTTGGATTGTACCCATCCTGATCTCACCATCATCAATGCTGAAGAGACTCTCCAGTGTTATTATCAAGGTAGCACTGGTCAGAATGTGGTGTGGTGACTCTGGCATGGTGGGCAGCCTCTCAGCAGTCTACTTCACCAAAAAGTACCTGCTGGTGATAGTCCTGTGCTCTTCATATCTTTCTCTTCGGAGAAAAATTGAAGGTCATTGCCAAATGTCATTTACCAGGAGGATTAAATCCTGGTTGTCGATCTTCAAAATTTCATCACACAATTGAAAAATCAGGTATTTACTTTCCTTTATATTCAAGCTCTGAATGGCAGACTGAGACCCATCTGGTTCCTTAATTTTTAGTTCAACTATGTGATAGCTTCTAACTCCTGCATATATTCCACTCGTTATACCCAAGTGCCTTCTCAATTATAAACATGCAAAATATGATCAGGTGACCTGTTTTACCTGTCATGGTCAAGGTTATCCAATTCAGAGGTCTTGTGAATCAGAGAAAGATGATGACTTTGGGAAGCCAGCATTCAAGTCCTGACTGGCTCTTCTTTTTCGAAGATGAGCACTTTAGAAAACACAATTTACCAGACCCACAGTTTATCTTTTGTAAATTGGAGGTAATTATAGTATGAGAGAAATAGTATATGTGTGCACCAAATCCTACCTTATTTTCCTCTTCCCAATTAACAGAAGATTGCATTTATCAGCCTTACAAGCAGTGATCTTGGGGATATTCCACCTTTAAAAGCATCCCTTGGGGACCTCTGGCTTTCTCTTCTTCTGTTATGGCAAACTCAATGTCATGTATTGTTATGTGTTCTGTGTTTTCCTAGATCCCATATTTGTCTATGTGGCATCCATTAACTAAACTAATCCAGGGCCAAAGTAATCCAGAACCAAACTAATGGCCAAAGTTGTTTATATCTCCCCTATGATCCAACTTTCCTGAATGCACAAAAATCACATTATAAACCCTCCAACCAATCCCAAGTCCATACCACCAACCACTTCTTTTTCTAATTTTCTCTTACCAATATTTCCCCTGCCCTAAATGACCCAAAGCCAGGTACCACCCTGCAGTCCAGAGCCCACCAACACTATTCAAAGTAACCAGTACTAAGATGTTTCCCCCACCCTACTCTACCTTCCATAAGGGCAACACAATAGAAGCTCTGGACTGGCCTATGCTTCCCCTTGCTCCTACTTCTGCTTCCCAACCAACTCTGGTACTTCCCCATGTGGCCCTGCATGGTCTGATGTGCCTCTCTTTTAAAGGGGAACTTCAACTAACAATAAACTTTTAATGGCATTGACCTCTCAATGTCATCATTCAGTTATCTGTGTATATTAAGACTCAAGGCACAAGTCAAAATGATGGCCTCATAAAATGAAAAATCCTCCCTGACCAGCCCTGAACTTTGTGTGACCAGTTGATAAATGTTTATTTTGCTAAACTCTGAAATTTGAGAGGTAATTTGTTATTACAGCTTCATTGACCCTGTCCTTACCAATACAAAACCCTCACTTTCCAGGTTTATTTTAATGACTAAGAAAAAAAAATAAATGTACATAAATTACGTAAGAGTTCATGGTACAAAGTCATGTGCTTGGAACTCAAAAATAGTAGTTATGATGATGATTCAACAATGTCTAAAAATAATATCTGTAAAATAAAGCAAGTAGACCTATTATTCCATCATGTGAAATATTCAAACAGGTTTTTACCAGATATAATGCATGTGTTTGAAACATTGACTTGAAACAGAGATTGCGTTGTATAAAAAACTACACTTTGGCAATTTGTTAAAAGAGATAGGAAGACACCCCTCAGAAACTAGAAACAAGAACAAAAAGACTTGCTCATTAGGAGTAGCTAGACCTCACAAACAGAAAACAATAATCAATTCAGACAAAAGCCCAAATCAAAATAAAGGGGCAGATGGTGTAAGTGATAGGCATTACTTTGCTATGCAGAGAATGCTGACAATCTCTGCATAGCAAAGATTTGCAATGGAGGATTTATTGATTAAGAGGTAGTTAATGATATGCAGCAAGCCACTTCATCTGTATAACTCTTCATAGTTTACAAGAACTCTCACAAATATTCTAATAAAAGCTATTTCATATGCTACTTCCAGAACATTGAGTTGTATTTTTCTCTAACAGTAAAACCAGAAAACAATGTAGAGGCAATAGATGGTATCCGGACTCATACACATAATCTACAAACTATTCACAGTGCACCTGTGGACCAGCAGGATGGGCATTACCTGGAGCATGTCAGAAATGCAGAATCTCAGGCCCCATCCCAGGCCTACTGAATAGATCCTAATTTCAACAAGATGCCCAGGTGCTTTCTATGCACATTCATATTTGAGAAGAATTGCTTTACAGAATTATTTATAATTGTGTACCCCAGATTCAGGAATCTCCAAACTGAATTGGGAAATAAGATGGAGACTCAAGAAAACAAGATTAGAATATGATTACAACCAATAAACCTGCAAATTTAACCTTTTTGGTGTATTATCTCTGAAATTTGGACCTCTTCTAACTGAAAGTTGGATAGACTGCTTGGAGTCTAGAAAAGAGAAACCCAAAAGCTGTGTTTTCCCTATGTCTTCTGCACTATGTGACAAAGATGGCGTTATGACTTACCCATCTACAGATTAGTTCTGAGAGATAACTGGGACATCTGATTACCAAAGTTAGTTCCCCACACAATACCCTCATAATCTAATTTTGTGTTTCCTATGCATTCTTCTAATTATAATTTGACTTACCATCTATGCAATTTGTCTACACAGAAAAAAACTGACCAAAGGTTGAGACCATAATATTTTAGATCACTAGCAATTGTACTTTCCATTATAAATTAATATGTTGGCTGCTTATTCTCAAGATCAGTTGACTGTGTAAGTAGTTAGGACAAACAAATCTATCTGAGTTCACACTGAGCACATTGATAAAATTAGGTTTTCTGGACATTGATGATCATTTGTTAGAAACATGACTGTCTGAGGTTATGGTGGAATGGTGATGATATATCTGGATGATGATAACATTTATTAAGCACTTAGTATATTTGAAAAGAACATTATTGCCTTTATTAAGTAAGTTAATTCTCATGGATCATGTAGTATTATCCCCACTTCACATTTCAGAAAACAGGGGCATAAAGTAATTAAATAACTTGACTAAGTTATGAAGTGACAGATGCAGAACTTTAACTCAGCAATCTGGCACTGGAGCCTGCTCCCTTGACCACTGTCCTATAGCACCTCCATCCTGTCTCTCCACCATTGTTACATATTGACCTTCCCTCTCTACTTCTCCCACCCAACCTTTCTGGGTTATGGTAAAAAAACAAAACAAAACAAAAACAAACAAACAAAAAAAACATTAACAGTCCTCAAGTACCAGGCATTAAAAGCTCTTGATATAAAAGAGATAAAAGCCCCCTGCATCAGGTGACTTCCCCTACATGGCTAAAGATGCTCCCCTGGGACTTGCAGCTTAAACTAAGATATGCTAGATCCCAAGAACACATTCTCTGCCTTGTACCTCCTTGGACTGGCTTTCTATGATCTTGAGAATGGAATGGCACAGAAGCCAAAATGGATGGCGCAGGGAAGGGGAAGGGCTTATATTAATCTAATTAGCCCAACAAGTTATACCACTGGGGTTTGGACCAACAGCTCTATAGAAATGCAGAATGTGCTTCCCTTCACCTGGACCTCTGTAGGTATGTTTCTTTTAAGACTATCCCAAGGAATTGGCTGTAGCTGCACAGAACTCAAGTATTTGCAACCATGAATCTCTGGCCAAATACCAGCATTATCCACATGACAAACACAACAAAAATAACATGTCATTTTGCCAATAAAATTGATAAACTATAGAATGAAGATGTTTACCTCTGTTCCTATGAGAAGGGCAGAACAGGCCAGGCACAAGTTCTCTTGGGTCTCTTATACCTAGGGTTGTCCAGTGAATTGTCTATGTGACATTAGATCAGTGTTTCACAATCTTTTCCCAGCAAACCTGTGAGAAAATAACATATTTCCTAAGTTACAGTAACACTCCAATGAGATTATAAATAAGCTACATACTCCCACTCTCTTCAATGCTAAATGATGAAATCAAACTGTTCCATATTTTTAAGATGCATTTGGCAGTATGCTAACTACATGTTATTGCCTGACAGAGAAGAAACCAGTTTAGTAAGACTGGACAACAGTGTGAGACTTCAGTATAAACTGAAATTGAACCTGAACACTTAACCAGTTCAACTATGTCTAAATGACTAATAATTGGGCTTCTCCTGTTCCTGTCCTAGTTATTGGCAATATCAAAGAACTTATAACTACAGTGACTTAGCACATTTTGTATTTGTTAGAAAAGTAAAATAATTTATTATGTATTTACAATCTATTTAACCAATCTCCAAATGTTTACAAATGCAGCTTGCCATTCATCCATCCATTCATCCATCCACCCATCTATCTACCCATATGTGAGTGTGTGTGTGTGTGTGTGTGTGTGTGTGTGTGTGTACATCCATAGTCGGCAAACTTGGGCTCCCAAGCCACATGCAGCTCTTTGGCCCCTTGAGTGTAGCTCTTTCACAAAATACCACGGCCTGGGCGAGTCTATTTTGAAGTGGTGTTAGAAGAAGTTTTAAAAATTTGGCTCTCAAAAGGAATTTCAATCGTTGTACTGTTGAGATTTGGCTCTGTTGACTAATGAGTTTGCCGACCACTGGTATACATATATATAAAATATTTATCATTATATAGAAAATACTTAGGTTAACTTCCCAATAGTCAGGAGGCAATGGATGGCACATGATAACCCCAGAAAAGAAAAATGCTAGCATTTAGTGTTAACTAATTTCTCTATAAATATTGACCATGGCAGTTGGTGGGCTCATGCACTACTTATAAGGAATTGTACAAGCCTCTAAGTCTGTATTTCCTTCCTATTTTTTAGAAACTAGATCTATAATTTGCACAACATGTAAAATCATCTATTTGAAACTTAATCTGGAGCATGAAAAGGCTTGCAAAAATTGAGTGCATTTCTGACTGTGATAGTGTTTTAAGCATTTCTGAACCACTGTTTACTTTTTCAGTTTTTGAAGAAATTCAAGAAGCATAAAAAGTATTGATTTATGTGCAGTCAATAGGTGTATAAGATAGTCTGATGTAAAAGATACGTCCACAAAACAGTGAAAGTGACCAGGTGTCTACCACATCCAACTGAGATTCCACAACAATGAGGCTGACAGAAAATTTTGAAGGAGAAGTGCAATTATAAATGAGCAGAACTAAATGCCACAAGTTAATCAATAGAAGATAATGTGGGAGACCATCATGTAAGAAATAAGTTACAATGAGAGAACTGTAATGCCAGATATTCAGGAAAAAAAGTTAAGAACAACATATGCAATAATGTTAACAACTATTAAATCAGCTAGAAATACTTTATGTTATACTTTGTATAACTAGGAAGCAAAGCTAATATGAACATTTACATTTATAGATAGGGGCCAAACAATTATTTTTTACATTTGAAAAACTCACTGCCTCAATCACTGGGTCAGCCAAATTGTCATCCAGAAGATATGTGATTTTACTTTCCACTAAGTGCCTGTTTCCCACACTTTAGTTAACTCTAGGTATTGTTTTTCAATTAGAATGTTTCCAACTTGCTAAGAAACAAAAGTCTATCATATTATTTTATATCTTATTTCAGGTGCAGGTGAATACTTTCCTTGAATGTTTCTTGGACTTATTGTTTTAGAAATTTCCTGCTTATGCCTCCTGCTCATTTTTCTATAGAAATATTCATTTTGCTCTTATTGACCTCCAAAAGTTTTCATATAATCTGGCTACTTATAGGTCATGTACACTAAAAATTATGTTTTTATGATTGGAAATTTGTTTTTTCATGATTGGAAACTTGTTTTTTTGACTGGTTCAAACAACTCTGGTCTATTTGGAAATATGAACTGAGGTATAGTATAGTCTAGTTAGGCTCAGAGCAACAAATCTGTATGTAGCTGACTCTACACACTCATTGGTTTTTAATGGTTGCTGTTTACCTTGAAGAGAAAGTCTCCCAAAATTCATATCTGGGCCCTTTGCCTTTTTATGTCCCTATCTCTTCCTTCAGAAGTTCATGTACCCCAGTAGTTTCACAACACTAAGCTAATAATTCTGATTCAGTCTACCTATCAGCCAGCAGCATGGTTTCATTTGCCTGATGTACCCTTTCATTAAGATTTTATTTGCTTGCCCACCCCCTCAAATGCACACAGCACCTCTTCAGTTTGCCCAGTAAATATGAAGCATGATGAAGTTTCATCATCTCAAATTCAAAGATTGCAAACCAAAGTCACCACAAACCATCCTTACATTCCAATTTCCCTTTTTTGTTATCTTCCCAATTCTGCTGTTTCACTGAAAACATCTAGTCTTCCTTCTTTGTTATCACCACATGCCATCAATCTCTGTTACTTTTTTCTCTAATGGCTCAAAAATTCATTCTTTCCTTTTTTTCCCTTACAGCTGCCATTCTGGCTAAATCCTCCTCATCTGGAACCTATTGAACTGCCATAACCTCCTATTGGTCTCAGTGATATCTGTCTGTTTCTTGCTTCAATTCATTTTGTATATTGTGCTCAATTACTTCTCATATAGCATAACTCTGAGAATGTCACTCCTCCATTCAGGTATCTCAAGTGCTTCTTTGGGCCTATGGAAGTAAGCCCCAAATTCACCAGCCCCTCATTGGAAGGTTCTCATAAGCTGATTCACCTATCCTAACTCATTCCCCTCTACTCCACATCAGAAACATGAAGTTTGCTTAATGCTATTTCTGCACTATCCTCCACACAAGCCTTTTCATCTTTGCTTATTCAATTCTAATTTTATTCTGTCAGTTAGTCCAAACCCCATACACCCAACTCTTCATGGCACAGCTCAAGTCTTCTCTTCCACGAAGCTGACCCAACTAAAAGCTTCATTTTCTTAGAACTGAGCACCTTCAAGGACTCTGAGCCTCAAAAATCTTCAATTCTATTCCACAAAACGTTACTGACCACCCATTATGCATTAAGTCCTGTGCTAGGAACTGGGGACAAGGCAAATGAATACAGTGATTAAAGGAACTTTAGCCCATGGATGGGACAGATACATAAACAAATAATTTCTTTAAGATGAGTAAGTTCTAAGTTAGAGGTAAACACAATGTTATGAGGAAGAGAAAGGGGGCATTTAATTCAACTAGAGGTTCAGGAAAAACTTTCCAGAAGAAATATCATGTGAAGATATCATGTTAAATTAAGACAAAGAATGGTTGGAAGGGAGTGAGGAACTCAAAGCAGTATCATTGGACTGTAATGTTGTGAGCAAGGACTAGTGAGAGATAAAACAGAAGTAACCAGAGGGAGTAAGCTAGGCATGTGGAATTTTGTAAATTCTATGAAGAACTTAGCACTCTGATCTGTAAATGATGAGGAGCCACTAACAATGCTTAAGCAAGGATGTTAAATGATTTGGTTTCGTAGAGAATTCTCTCTACATTATAGTTAGAGACAAAATTTAAGGGAATCAAGACAGGAGAAAGGAGAGTATCTAGTATGATGCTCCAGGCAAGAAATAATAAGAACCTGCAAGAGGACACTGACATTAAGGATGGGACTGAAGACAGATTTGAAAACAATTTTGAAGAGCTAAAGCCATTAGAACTTGCTGATTGCCTAGACATGAGATGTTTGGGGAAATGAGAAGTCTCACATGACCCCTAAAGTCTCTTTGAGCAACTGGATGAATGATGGTGCCAGTAATCAAGCTAGAAATTAAAGATCTATAGTACATTGGGATGAGAGAGGGGATTGGTGGTGAGGACTGGAGGTAGTGAGCAGAGAATGACAATGAGGACAGCTTTTGGATATGTTGAGTTTGTGATGCCTATCCTATATAATAAACGGCTAATATGCAAACTGTCCCCATGGGCAAGAATTGGGCCAACTGGGAGTTAGATGTGCATTGATCAAAAGGGGGTTATGTGGAACATGGCAAGCATTGGCAACACAGCACAGGCAGCAGTAGAGGTGCTGCCAGCCCTGATGGGTCCTGACCAGAGCAGGACTGTGGTGGGATGGTGGAGCAGTGAGCAGACAGTGCAAGGCCAAGGCAGCTGCAAAGGGAGGCCCTGGCTGGTGGTGGCAGCAGGCAGCCAGGGGAATAGGCCCCTGGCCGGTAGCTTGCAGCTGCTGGGGACCCTGCATATGCAAGAATTTCATGCACTGGGCCTCTAATAGAATATATGAAACTAAAAATCACATAAGAAGTCAAAACTATTTTAAATATAAAAATTTGGCATTATCATTTCACTGACAAATAAAACGACATTGATAAGACTCCCGAAGCCCAAGTATGTTCAGAGAGAAATAAAGACTTGGATATAATCCTGAGGTGTACCTGTGGTTAGTGGATACACAGAAAGGGAAGCATCCATAGAGATCAGAAAGGAATGGTCAAAGAAGAAGGAGGTCTGGCAGGACAGATAGGAGTCAAGGAAGTAAAGGCCAGAGGATTTTAAGATGGGGAGTTAAAGACAGAGAAAGCATCCTTGGACTAGGCACTAGGAAGTTCGCCAGTGACCTTTGGAAGACTGCATAGGCTCTAAGCTGTGATGAGTTGAAGGGTGGATGAATTATAGTCATGAGGTGCAAAGTCAAAGGGAAAGAATGGAGTTAGGGCACAATTAGAAGGCGTGCGGGACTAAGAGTCAGCTAACTAAAGCTAAAGAGAGTGATGACAGAGATAGCCAATAAACTAATCGCCGTTATCCAATTCATTGTTTCAAAGAGAACAAGAAAAAATAGTCTACAAATATGGAGTTCAATACCCAACACTTCTTTCAATCGCAAACTAGAAGAGAAATAGTTGCCTGCATTGGCAGAATCCTAACCACATTTTTGTGTGCAGGAAAATTATCAGACTGGTCAGGCATCTTCTGGAATAACTCAATTTTGGGTATAGATATTGTGCTTTCAGGGAAATGCAGCACCCACCATTTCTGGGAGGAGTCCCTGCACCCCCAAGTGGCCAGCCATGGGAACAGCATTTCTCTTAGCTTCCTCCCACTGGTGGATTGTGTTGAATCACAAAAGAATTCTGCAGCCAGAAGAGAATTCAGCGCCCTTTCCCCTGGGGAAGAGATAAAGATAGCAGAGGTGACCTTCCAAATTTTTCATATTGTCTTTTTATTTTAACTTGCGTGTGGATATCCTGTGCATAGAAGAGGGATTACATTTATAAAAGACAGACAACAAAATGTTATCACCTATAAAATTTGTACATTTTCATTCAAACTCAAGGTTAATGTTCCTATCAGACTCTGTTTTAAGTGCAAAATGTTGATGAAAAGCAACAATACATACAGATTATTGTTCCTAAACTAATTTTTAGCAACACCAATATTGCTATAAGGTTAACAGAATATTTAGTACAGCCGAAACCAGTCTGGCTCAGTGGATAGAGCATCAGCCTGTGGACTGAAAAGTCCCAGGTTCGATTCCAGTCAAGGGCATGTACCTTGGTTGCGGGCACATCCCAATAGGGAGTGTACAGGAGACAGCTGATCGATGTTTCTCTCTCATCGATATTTCTAAAGGTCTATCCCTCTTCCTTCCTCTCTCTGTAAAAAATAAATAATATAAATATTTTTAAAAGAATATTTAGTATAAGTAGAGCTATTTCATATTATGTTTTTTAATGTATGTGAGCTCAAATAAAATGTCAAAATAAAAAACATGTCTACTCAGAAGGAAGGCCAAAAGGCACATGAAAATGTGCTCAAAGTCACTAATTATCAGAGAGATGCAAATCAAAATGACAATGTGGTACCATCTCACACCTGTCAGAATGGCTAACATAAACAAATGACAAGTGTTGGCAAGGTTTCAGAGAAAAGGGAACCCTCGTGCACTGCTGGTGGGAATGCAGACTGGTGCAACCACTGTGGAGAACAGTATGGAGTTTTCTCAAAAAACTGAAAATGGAACTCCCATTTGACCCAGTGATCCCACTCCTAGGAATATATCCTAAGAAACCAGAAACACCAATCAGAAAGGATATATGCACCCCTATGTTCATAGCAGCACAATTTACAATAGCTAGGATTTGGAAACAGCCTAGATGCCCATCAGCAGATGACTGGATCAAAAAACTATGATACATCTACACAATGGAATACTATGCTGCCATAAAAAAGAAGGAATTCTTATCATTTGCAGCAACCTGGATGGAATTGGAGAACATCATGCTGAATTAAATAAGCCAGTCATTGAAAGAGAAATGCCACATGACCTCACTCATTTATGGATAATAAAGAACATTATAAACTAATGAACAAAAAGATAGAAACAGAGACAGTAAAGTAACAAATAGACTGTCAAATTACAGCAGGGAGGATAGGGAGATATGGGGGAGATAAGAGATCAACAGAAGGACTTGTATGCATGCATATAAGCAAAACCAATGGACGAAAACATCTGGGGAGGGAGGGCATGTATAGGAGTGGGGGGGGGGCAATGGAAAAATATGTACACATATAATACCTTAATAAAAAATGAGAGAAAAAAAAACATGTCTACTGAGGATTTAACCTAAGTGGTTAGTAGAATGTGTTTATAATTTTAAGATATAAAAATCAGTTTTGTTATCTTTTCATTCTTTTGTTATTCTCTTTACAATTTTTTCCAGTAAATTAAAAGGACAGATGTCATAAAGAAAACTTGGAGATTTCAGGGGAAGAGGGATATAAAAATCACTCAAAATCCTATAACCCAATAATAATCTTTCTTAATATTTTAGCACTTCCAATCCCTTCTAAGTGCTTTAAATTAAAAATATCAAACTAGTCATTATATTTGTCCCACAGATTTAGCTGTGAGTAAAAAAAAAGGGGGAGTATATTTACAGAAATTCCTTTACTTTTTATTTTAAACTCATTTAACCAAAACAGTCACTAACTGTGGGACTTTCAAAAAATGTCAGTTAAAGCAGAGCAAAGCTGACAAGATTAGACAACATTTGTCCAAGGTGGTGTCTTTAGCCAGGCCATCCATGTGCATCTTTTGATCTGGCCATGATTTCTAAATCATTTGAAAGGGAGCACTCTAAATCAGCAAAGCCAGAACACTTGGACTCCCTCTGAAAGAAACATTAATAAGATTAGTATCAGTAATGGTGATCATATCATTTAGGAGGATCTCATGACATAAGTGCTTTATAAACCTCTCATTTACTAATTATTTAAAGAGAGAGATTTTCATTCTTTCCTAAAACCAGAACTATAGTAAAGGAAGCTTTCAAAAGTCATAACACCACAAGAATGAGAGAACAGAAGACAAGACCAGAATATCACAATCTGTGAGATGGAAAGGGATGGACAAGTGATAACTACTTATTGGGTCTAAGAAAGCTGAGTAGCATACAGAAAGCAGACAAAGCTGGCAAGAACCAATGCGATCAACATATAGAATCTTCACAGGGCTCAGGAGCTGAAAGCCCCAAACTCTCTGGAAGGTGGGATGAAAAGGCTGTGAGAGAGGAAGGCTGGGTGAATAATGCTTCAAAAGCATTTAGAGTCTCCAGATTCCCTCAGCTTTTCTACTCCCCTTCGCCCACCTTGGCAGAAATCTGAGAGTTTATGAGTCCTCTGAAAGAGAGGTAACCGAGGGATTCTGCTCTGCACACCAGCAGGTGCAGGTGAGGGCATAAGCACCTGATTCAAAAACATGAATGAGAAACTGTGCATCGTAAACACTGAATGTAATAAACTCTTGCCATCTTGCCCTAAGGACTTCAAAAATTCTAGTTGGCTAAATTCCAACTTCCTACCTTACACTCCAGGCAGGAAGTTGGAATCCCCCTCCCCCGTGTCTTGTGTCCATTGGTTGTGCTTATATTCATGCATACAAGTCCTTCAGTTGATCTTCCCCCCGCCCCACCCAATACTCCCAAGCCTTCCCATTGTAATTTGAAAGTCTGCTCGATGCTTTGCTGCCTCTGTATCTATCCTTTTGTTCACCAGATTATAATGATCTTTATTTTCCATAAATTAGTGAGATCATGTGGTATTTTTCTTTCATTGGCTGGCATATTTCACTTCACATAATGCTCTCCAGTTCCATCCATGCTGCTACAAATGGTAAGAATTCCTTCTTTTTGTTAGCAGCGTAGTATTCCATTGTGTATATGTGCCACTGTTTTCTAATCCACTCATTAGATGATGGACTTTTAGGCTGTTTACAAATCTTAGCTATGGTGAATTGCACTGCTATGAACATAAGGATGTATATATCCTTTCTGACTGGTGTTTCTAGTTCCTTCGGACATATTCCTAGAAGTGGGATTACTGGGTCAAATGGGAGTTCCATTTTCAGTTTTGAGGAAACACTATACTGTTCTCCTCAGTGGTTGCACCAGTCTGCATTCCCACCAGCAGTGCACGAGGGTCCCTTTTTCTCCAAATCCTCTCCAGCACTTGTTGTTTGTTGATTTGTTGAAGACTGCCATTCTAATAGGTGTGAGATGGTACCACATTGTCATTTTGATTTGCATCTCTCAGATAATGACTTTGAGCATGTTTTTATATGTCTCTTGGCCTTCTGTCTTCTTTTGAAAAGATTCCATTTAGGTCCTTTGCCCACTTTTTTATTGGATCATTTATCTTCCTTATATAAAGATGTATAAGTTCCCTATAAATGTTGGAGATTAAACCTTTACCAGTGATAATATTTGCAAATATGTTCTCCCATACAGTGGGATTTCTTGTTTTGTTGATGGTTTCATTTCCTGTGCAAAAGCTTTTTTATTTTGATGTAATCCCATTTATTTTTCCTTTAGTTTCTATTGCTCTAGGAGCGGTATCTGTGAAGAAATGCTTTAGCATATGTCTGAGATTTCGCTGCCTGTGGATTCCTCTAGTATTTGTATGGTTTTCTGTCATATATTTAAGTCCTTTATCCATTTTGAGTTTATTTTTGTGTATGGTTTAAGTTGGTGGTCTAGTTTCAATCTTTTGCATGTGTCTGTCCAATTTCCCCACACTATTTATTGGAGAGACTGTCTTGACTCCATTGTTTGTTCATTCCTCCTTTGTCAAATATTAATTGGGCATAGTGCTTTGGGTTGATATCTGGGTTCTCTATTCTATTCCATTGGTCTATATGTCTGTTCTTGTGACAGTACCAGACTATACTGTGGCTTTGTAATACACCTTGAAATCTGATTTTGAGATCCTGCCTACTTTGTTCTTCTTTCTCAGGCTATTCTGAGTCTTTTTTATTCCAGATGAATATTTGGAGAGTTCTAGGTCTGTGAAATAAGCCATTGGTATTTGAATGGGCAGGGCATTGAATCTATAGATTGCTTTGGGTAGTATGGACATTTTAATGATGTTGATTCACACCAATCCATGGTATGTTCTTCCATCTGTTTATATCTTCCTATATTTCTTTTTTTCAATGTCCTGCACTTTTATGTGTATAGGTCTTTTACCTCCTTAGTTAAGTTCTAGGTATCTTAATTTTTTTTGGTGCAATGGTAAATGGAATTGTTTTAGTCTCTCTTTCTGCAAGTTCATTATTGGTGTATAGAAATGCCATAGATTTCTTGTCATTAATTTTGTATCCTGATACTTTGCTGAATTCACTTATTAAATCTATTAGTTTTTTTATGGAGTCTTTCCAGTTTTTTATGTACAATATTATGTCATCTGCAAATAAGCATAATTTTACTACTTCTTTTCCAATCTGGGTGCCTTTTATTTCTTCTTCTTATCTAATTGCAATGGTTAGTACTTCCAGTTCTATGTCAAACAGGAGTGGTGAGAGTGGGCATCCCTGTCTTGTTTCTGTTCTTAGGGGAAATTGTTTTAGTTTTTGCCCATTGAGTATGATGCTGGCTGTGGATTTGTCATGTATGGCTTTTATTATGTTGAGGTATGATCCTTCTATTCCTACCTTGCAGAGAGTTTTTATCAAAAATGGGTGTTTGATTTTGTCAAATGCTTTTTCTGCATCAATTGATATGACTATGTGATTTTTATCTCTCAATTTTGATGTGATGTATCATATTTATTGACTTGTAGATATTGTATCATCCTTGCATTCCTGGGATAAATCCTACATGGTCATAGTGTATGATCTTTCTGATGTAGTGCTGGATCCAATTTCCTAGAATTTTGTTGAGGATTTTGGCATCTATGTTCATGAGGGATATTGGCCTGTAATTCTCTTTCATTGTGTTGTTTTTATCTGGTTTTGGTATTAGGGTGATGCTGGCTTCATAGAATGAGCCTTGAAGTGTTCCTTCCTCTTGAATTTTTTGGAATAATCTGAGGAGGATAACTTTTATTTCTTCTTTGAATGTTTGGTGAAACTTCCCTGTGAAGCTGTCTGGCCTGGGACTTTTGTTTGCTGGAAGCTTTTTGATGACTGCTTCAATTTCTTCCATAGTTACCAGCCTATTGAGATGTTTAGATTCTTCTTGATTGAGTTTTGGAAGGTTGTCTTTTTCTAGGAATATGTCCATTTCCTCCAGGTTGTCCAGTTTGTTGGAGTCAAGTTGCTCATAGTATTTTTTTTTTTAACAATCCTTTGTATTTCTGTGGGGTCTGTTGTTATTTCTTCTCTTTCATTTCTGATTTTGTTTATTTGGGTCCTCTCTCTTTGCTTCTTGGTGAGCCTGGCTAGAGGTTCATCAATCTTGTTTATCTTTTCAAAGAGCCAGCTCTTGATATTGTTGATCTTTTATATTGTTTTGGGGTTTGTTTGTTTGTTTGTTTGTTTGTTTGTTTTTGTCCTATGTTGTTTATCTCTGCTCTGATCATTATTATTTCCTTCCTTTTGCATACACTGGATTTTCTTGTTGCTCTCTAACTCTTTGAGTTGTAGAGTTATGTAATTTATTACCATTGTTTCTTGGTTTTTGCAGTAGGCTTGTAGAGCTATGAACTTGCCTCTCTGGACTGCTTTTGCTGTGTCCCATAGATTTTGGGTTGTTGTGTTTTCATTGACTTTTGTTGCCATGATATTTTTTATTTCTTCTTCGATCTCTCTGGTAACCTAATCATTGTTTAAAAGCATGCTATTTAGTCTCCTTGTGTTTGATTTCTTTGGATTGTTTTTATTGTAGTTGATTTCCAGTTTTATGCCACTATGATCTGAGAAGAGGCTTAATATGATTTCCATCTTCTTGAATTTGAAGAGACTTTGCCTGTATCCTAGCATAATATGGTCTATCTTTGAAAACGACTCATGTGCACTCGAGAAGAATGTATATTCTGATACTTTGGGGTGAAATTTTCTGAAGATGTCAATTAATTCCATCTGATCTTGTGAGTCATTTAGGGTTGATGTTCCTTTGCTGATTTTTTGTTTAGAGGATTTTTCCAGTGGAGATAGTGGGTATTAAATTCCCCTGCTATGATTGTATTACAGTTAATATCTCCCTTGATATCCTCCAGAAATTATTTTTATGTATTTGGGTGTTCCTATATTGGATGCATATATGTTTACCAGTTATTTCTTCCTGTTGGATTGCTCCCTTTAGTATTATGAAGTGCCCTTCCTTATCTCTTGTTGTGTCCTTCATTTTGAGATCTAATTTGTCCAATATAACTATTTCTGCACCAGCTTTTTGTTTTTCATTATCATTCAACTGAAAAACCTTTTTCCATTCCTTCACCCTCAGTATGTGTGCATCTTTTTTTCTGAGGTGGGTTTCCTGTAGACTGCAGATATATGGGTCATGTTTTCTTATCCACTCACTTACCCTATGTCTTTTGATTGGGGCATTTCAACCAGTTACATTTAAAGTTATTATTGATATGTACTTGTCGCCATTTTTATTCTTTATCCTTGTGTTCCTTCTTTGCTTCCTATTTCTTCTTTGTACAGCAGACCCTTTAACATTTCTTGTATTGATTGTTTGGTGGTAATAAACTCCCTTAGTCCTTTTTTTGTCTGTGAAGCTCCTGATTTCACCCTCAATTTTTATTGGGTACAGTGTTCTTGGATTTAGACCCTTCCTTTGCATGACTTTGTATATTTCATTCCATTCCCTTATTGCCTGATGTGTTTCTGTTGAGAAATCAGGTGCTAGTCTAATGGGAGATCCTTTTTAGTTAATTTTCTGTCTATCTCTGGCCCCTTTTAAGATTCTTACTTTGTCTTTGGTGTTTGCCAATTTAATTATAATATGCCTTGGTGTTGGTCTTTTAGGGTTCATTTTGTTTGGGACTTTGTGAACTTCTTGGATTTGTGTGAGTTTTTTCTTCCCCATATCAGGGAAGTTTTCTGACATTATTTCTTCAAACAGGTTTTCTATTCCTTACTCATTTTTCTCTCCTTCTGGCACCCCTATTAAGCAGATGTTGTTTTGTTCCATGTTGTCCCAAAGTTCACTTAGGCTCTCCTCCTGCTTTTTAATTTGTTTTTCTAGAAGCTGCTCTACTTGGCTATTTTTTCCTACCTTGTCTTCTAGTTCACTGATGTGGTCCTCTGCTTCTTCTAGTCTACTCTTGATGCTTTTTATTAAGTTCTTTACAGCAGCAATGTCATTTTTCATTTCTTGGTTCTTCATTTCCTCTTGGTTCTTACACATGTTGTCAAATTTGTCTTCCATTCTTTTTATCCACCTTATGACCATTTCTCTGAATTCTTTCTCTGACAGGTTGCTAGCCTCCATTTCATTTACTTCCCTTTTCTGGTGATGCCTGCTTTTCTTTAATATGGGGGCTATTTCTTTGTCTACCCATGATCTCTCTTCTCTGGGTGTCTGGTTATGTAGTTCTCTCTCTTTACTCCAGGCAAAATCTGACCTTTCCATGAGGAGGTGCTGAGATCCTTTGAATCCGTGTGCTCATGCCACTTGGAGGCCAGTATTATAGGGTTCACAGCTGTTCACTGGGTGCAGTTGTTGTATATTCCTGGGAATTTCAGGTTTCTGACAATATCCACTTTTTCCTTCAAGATGGTACAGTTTCCCCTTCAGAGCTGGTTGCTCCGGAAGGGATCCCAGCAGCAGTGGAGGCTGCCTGGTCAGAGGAATCCCGTCCAGCAATCCCCCACAGTTCCCTGAAGTATAGCTGTCCCTCAACTCACAAACACTCCCCATGGGTCCACATACTGTCCCTTCGTTCTCTCACTCATGCAATATCTTACAGTCTGCCTTCCTGTCGGCAGCCATCTTCCCCTATAACAGATTGCAAGTTTAAATAACAGTATTAAAATGACTTAAGTCATAAGAAAACAATTGAGCAAAGACTTTAAGGAATGAGGTAGGGACAATGTGACCCAATGCAAATTAATGCTCCTCCTGCACCTCTCTCTTAGTGTAACAAGTGCTCAGTAAATTGTGATGATGACATAGAGGAAGAATAGGAAAAGAGAGAAAGTGAAAGTGATTATGGTTCCAATTGAGCCGAGGAGTGCAGTCAAAGGCTATTCTTAGGAAGGTGACACTCTTTAGTAGTAACTGGTATTTATTGAACACTGCCTATATGCCAAGCATAGTGCTCAATTTTAAAATGTTTTACTTCATTTAATCCTGGCAAACAACCCTAGGAGGCCAAATTGAGGCTGACAGTGATCATTTGCCCAGGACACAGCTGTTAGTTGAGGCAGGTGTTTTTGAACTTGGGCCAGGTATTTCTGAGACTGGTTCCTTAGCCCCCATATTTGTGCCTCTCATATTTGCTCTCAGACATCTGACAGCTGTAGGATTACAAGGGGAAATAGAGGTCCAGAGTAACAGTTGGGGACATGTTAGCACCCTTCACCTGCCTTCCATACTGTTGCCTTGCTGAGCAGGCCCAACCTGAACTTTATAAAAATCAGGCAGGAAGTCTGCCAGACAACAACCCTCCATGAACAGAACATAGAAAAACATATCAAGGTTTTAAATAATAGATGTGAACTTCTGGGGAACTTACTGGGGTTTTAAATAATAGATATGAACTTCTTTGAGTTAGACAGCCTTTTCCAAAAGTTACTACAAAGAAAAACTGGGGGTCCTATAGGCATGGAGGCACCATGTCTGCAGGATCCACCCTATGGCTAGTGCATGGGAGGGCTCCCTCATGCATGCATGTTGAGAGAATTTCAGAGAAAACTGTGCAGCCTTCTTTAATCCAATGTAGCTTGGACACAGTCTACCACAGAAGCCATCTGACCTGTGGGGACAGTGGGTCTGCAGTACTGAGGCTTAGGTAGCACTGCATCCAGGCAGAGCCCTATGGCCAAGCAATGTTATCAGATGATCTAGAATAAGTGAGGGTTCCCACCACAAAGCTGATGTACAAAATGAGTCTGTCAGACTCATAGACATGGCAGGTTAAGGCTCACATGGACACAGAAGCACAGAAAAGAAGCAGGCAGAAGGCAAGACGGCCCCTGCTCACTTTCAGAGTCCGCCACTTGCTGCATGAGTGACAGTGCAAACTTGGGCAGCTCTGATAGACATGAAAGAAAAAAGAAACAAAAAATAGGGGAAGTGACACTGGGTGACATTCTTCATGAGAGAAATGAGTAATAGCGCCAAAAAGTGCATGGTCTGCTGCCCCTACAGATGTTAGTGTGACATCCCCCACTGAAACAGTGAGCCAGCAACAAATAACAAATGTCAGAGAAAACAATTCTCTTACAGTTGGGTGACTCCTCAACTAAGGCTTGGGAGGAAGGAGGCCCACTGAGTAGACAGAGGTGGTGGAAGTCATACCACAAAGGCGCTGGGGTACTTCACAAGCACCGTAATTATGTATCCCATGATGCCAGGATCATGCTAAGGTGGTTCTATAAAATAAATTTCTTGGGATGACAATGATTAATAAGATTATATAGGTTTTGAGTGTACAATTCTATGATACATCATCTGTATATTCCATTGTGTATTCACCACCCAAAGTAAAATCTTCCATCACCATATATTTGAACCCCTTTATCCTTTACTATCCTTACTTCCCTTCCCTCTGGTAACCACCATACTGTGTCTATGCTTATGAGTTTTTGTTTGTTTTTCTTATTTATTTTTTGCTTTCAGTTTTACACTTGAGTAAAATCATATGGTTCTTCATTTTTTTCTGTCTGGATTATTTCACTTAGTATAAGTTTTTTTTTAAAAAAAGCACACACACAACAACAACAACAACAACAACAAAAAACACTTTATCTCATTTAAACAAACATCAAGGGCAGCCACAATCAAGGAGGGTGCCACTTGCATGTCCCCTTCTGCTGCTGCTCTGAGTCAACACAGCTCTGGCCTCATGCACCCCAACCGTGGCAAACCAAACCTGGGACCTGAAGGATAGCAAAGCTGTAGCTGCTACTGGAATTTTGTCAAGTCAGGGCCTCATTCATACCATGCAGTCAATAATCCTGTCGTCTTCACCACCACCAGTACTGCCACAATTCCCTTCCTTGTCCCCAAACTGAGTACACAAGCAGAGATATGAATTAGAAGACAAAGTTGGACTCTACCCTCCTATTATTCACTGAACAGATCCACAGTGCTTAGAGTATGTATGGGGCATACAGTAAATTAAATATCTGTTAAATCATTACTTGCTGTTGAATGGAACTAAAGTAGTCTTTCCCTAGGAGGTAAGATATGTAATAAATCACTTATAGCTTGGTCAAGGTTTTTACATTTAGATAAATAGACAAGATACAGAGATGATCCCCATGAATGAGGTTTGGGAGGAATCTGTAGGTTTTCTTGCTTTGTGATTTTTTTTTGTGTGTTTTCATGAACTCCTTAACGCTTCGAATCAGGGATCTCTAGTTTGCATGTTGTTCTTAAATAATCTTCCTTCTCATGAGTACCTGGTTGCACGTGTGTTAGAATATTGCTACTTTACACAGTAAGATGGGAAGGGACTGAGATCTTTGCATGAAGCAGGAATCTTAGAAGAGCTGTAACAGGGACAGATACTTAGTGGTCTCAGTCTCCCTCCCTTGGAAATCCTTTACCTAACTTGATAACCAAACAAGTCTGTGATTTTAGCTTCATTTCACTGGTGACAAAGGCATAGCCTCATTTTCTCCTGTTTCATGTCGCCATCCTCCAGTGACTGTTCCTTCCCCTCTCCCCATCTTCACCCTTCCCATCATTTGACCTAGAGTTGCCTCAACCTTTCCTTCCTTCACAATGGAATACTATTACACTTTTCTCCTTTCTAGCCTTTTCAAAGCCTTTTTTCCCTCCTATCCTGTATGTTCCCCATTCTCCTGTTTGTTCATCTTTACTTCACACACCCATTCTTACTCACCCAATTTGACTTTTGTATGTGCTTTTCTTGTGGAATTACTCATATTTGTTCTTACTTTCTTCTTTCTATCTTCTTCCCACATCCCTCCCTTTTGGTAACCTTTGCTCCTACAATTGCACTTCCTTGTTCTTTTCTTTGTGTTACTTTTACTCTTTTGCCCCCCTCA
This sequence comes from Vespertilio murinus, assembly GCA_963924515.1. Taxonomy (NCBI): domain Eukaryota; kingdom Metazoa; phylum Chordata; class Mammalia; order Chiroptera; family Vespertilionidae; genus Vespertilio; species Vespertilio murinus. The sequence continues at coordinate 16,673,868 of OZ004719.1, read as the reverse complement.
AATTATATAAAGTTTGGCTTCTACATTCTTATCTAGAAGGAAAATGCTGTAATTTGTAAATTTCCACTACTCGGATCCTTGGATTTTATCTCAAATTCTTTTGGGTTTCTTCTAGAGTTTTTATAGACCAAATTAATGCATAGCAAAATCTACTGGTTTCAAACTTCTTTTCTTCACCTGCAAACTTTATCCACTATAATAAAGGAACACACATAAGCCCTGGTAGATTAGAAGGGACACCCATCCCCAGAGAATCACCACTATTGTAACCTATATACACTATTATACAGCCTTTTTTTTGGGGGGGGGGTCCCTCAGCCCAGCCTATGCCCTTTAGCAGTCCAGAAGCCCTTGAGAATATGTCCGACTGCGGCTTAGGCCCTGCTCCTGGGGCCTAAGTGACAGTCCAACATCCTTAGCACTGCCGCGAAGGTGGGAGAGGCTCCACCAACACCATTGCACTCACCAGCTTTCAGTCCAGCTGTGGCTGAGTAGTGCTCCCCCTGTGGGAGTGCACTGACCACCAGGGGTCAGCTCCTGCACTGAACACCTGCACCCTGATGGTCAGTGCACATCATAACAACCAGTTGTTCTGCCATTAGGTCCATTTGCATGTTACCCTTTTATTATATAGGATAGCAGTTTTTCATTAAAAATTTCAACTAATGCCTGTTGAATGTCACTCCATGCACCAGGAGGTTGCTGATTCAATTCCTGGTCAGGGCACATACCCAGCTTGCAGGCTCCATCCCCAGTGGGGGATGTGCAGGAGACAGCTGATCAATGTTTTTCTTCTGTGAATGTTTTTATCTCCCCTCCTTCCTCTCTCTGAAATCAATAAAAACATATTTTATTTATTTTTATTTTTAAATAAATCTTTATTGTTCAGATTACAGGTGTTCCTCTTTTTTCCCCCATAGCTCCCCTCCACCTGATTCCCCACCCCACCTTATTCCCTTACCCCCCCCCACTGTCTTCATATGTGTAAGACTTTAGTCCAATCTCTTCCTACACCCCTCAAACCCCCTTCCCCCTGAGAATTGTCAGTCCACTCCCTTTCTATGTCCCTGATTCCATTATATTCACCAGTCCATTCTGTTCTTCAGATTTTTTATTCACTTGATTTTTAGATTCACTTGTTTGTAGGTATGTATTTGCTATCTTTTTGTTGTTCATAATTTTTATCTTTACCTTTTTCTTCTTCCTCTTCTTAAAGAATACCCATCAGCATTTCATGTAATCCTGGTTTGGTGGTGATGAACTCATTTAGCTTTTTCTTATCTGTGAAGCTCTTTATCTGACCTTCAATTCTGAATGATAGCTTTGCTGGGTAGAGTAATCTTGGCTGTAGGTTCTTGCTGTTAATAACTTTGACTATTTCTTGCCACTGCTTTCTGGCCTGCATAGTTTCTGTTGAGAAATCAGCTGACAATCAATGGGTACTCTCTTGTAGGTAACGAACTGTTTTTCTCTTGCTGCTTTCAAGATTCTCTCTTTGTCTTTTGCTCTTGGCATTTTAATTATGATGTGTCTTGGTGTGGTCCTCTTTGGATTCCTTTTGTTTGGGGTTCTGTGCACTTCCAAAACTTGTAAGTCTAATTCTTTCACCAGGTGGAGGAAGTTTTCTGTCATTATTTCTTCTAATAGGTTTTCAATATTTTGCTCTCTCTCTTCTTCTGGCACCCCAAAGATTTGGATGTTGGTATGCTTAAAGTTGTCCCAGAGGCTCCTTACACTATCTTCATAATTTTGGATCCTTTTTTCTTTTTGTTTTTCTGGTTGGGTGTTTTTTGTTTTTTGGGTTTTTTTCGTTTCCTCATATTTCAGATCTTTTGTTTTATTCTTGGGGTACATTGATCTACAGTTGAGTTTCTATATATTCTTTATTTCAGAAGGTGTATAGTTAATTTCTGACTGGTCCTTTTCCATTTTTTGGCATTCTCATTAAGATCCTTGAAGGTCTCATCAAGTTTCTCAGTGGTTTTAGAAGATTCTTGAGTAACCTTATAAATGTGGTTTTGAACTCTATATTATCCCATGGTTTGCTTTCCTCCATTTCTTTCATTCGTGACATGTTTCCATGTCTCGGCATTTTGGCTGCTTCCCCATGTTGATGGAGCAGCTTTGTGTGATAGGTGACCTATAGGGGCCAATAGGCTCAGCCTCCCCAATCACCTGAGGTGGATGCTCTTGGACACCCCTTTGTGGGCTGAGTGAAAAGTCTTGGTGTAGATAAGCCTTGATTGCTGTTGGTACACTGGGAGGAATTGTCCTCTAGGCAAATTGGCTGTGGGGCCCCGCTGTGTTTATAATGGAAGAACTGCTGCACTGGAAACACGCTTATGGTGCAGGACCTGTTTCAGTGGGGCTTTCGTGCTCACTGAGTCTGCCTCTTGAATGTGTCAGTTATGGATGTGAAGAGTTGAAATCTGATGTCTCACACTGACCATTAGGTACACTGGCTTCTGGATCTTCAGTGGGGTGCAGGTCAGCTACTGTCTGAGGCCACCCTGCAGGAACTACAGAGAGAACTAGAGTTTTCTCCTCTTTGCTTAGGATTTGGAGGTTTTGGAGCTATTTGCAGGGGGTTACAAGTTTGCTAGGTTAAGCTGCCATTGGGAAGGTCATTCATATGCAAAAGCCGCTGCTTGGAGGTTGGGTGGGTTTGTAGGTTGTGCGGGGTGGGGTTTCAGGGTGTCACTAGGCTAGGGCATGGCAAACAGCGATGGCTGGCAGCCAGCCAACTCCATGCCTCTGACCGCGTCTTGTACCCCAGTGCAGCTAGTAACTGTTCCTGCGGACAGCTCTGTAAGCAAGCCACCTTCAGTTTCTGACTTGATGGCAGACAATCCAGCTTCTCCTTGAAGGAGTTTGGGTCCCACGGGTCTCCCCCAAAACTGGATTTCAGAGAAATTGGGAGCTTGTCTCCCTTCCGGTTAAAGAAAGCAACGCCTGCCGCCAGCCCAGATCACATGCCCCCGTACCTCAGCTTTTCAGCATTTGTGCACTGAAGGCTCTTTTCTCTTTCATTCTAGTTGTAGAACTTCCAGTCAGCCAGCCCTCCTGTGATTCTGGGTGATAAACGTTTTGTCTTTTAGTCATAGTATTGAAATTTTGTGCAAGGCAGCAGTTTGGGTGTTTACCTATGCTGCCATCTCTGGTTCACCAATAAAAAACATATTTTAAATAACATCTATCTGACTCCCAAAGTTTGTTATTATTTTACCTGACTCAATGGTAAAAATAAACATTAAAAAAACACCAAGTCTCAATAAATTTACAGGTTTAAATCATACCAAGTATGCATTCAGACCATAATAGAATAAAATTAGAAACCAATAATAGAAGAAAATTTGGGGAAAAAATGACAATATGTAGAAATTAAACAATGCTTTCCTAAATAAATAATGGGTCAAAAAAAGGAAATACAAAGGTAATTAGAGAATAGTTGGATATGGAATGAAAATGAAAGACAATATATTAACACTTATGGAAAGCAGCTGAAGTAGTGCCTGGAGGAAATTTATAGATGCAAATGCCTATGTTAAAATAATAAAGCATCAGTATTCTAACTTTCCACCTTAAGAAACTAGGAAAGTTAGAGCAAATTATATCCAAAGCACACCAAAGAAATAAAATAGTAAAAATCAGAATATAAATAAGCAAAATAGAGATTAGAAAAATAACAGAAAAACTCAATGAAACCAAAAGCTGACTCTTTGAAAAGACCAACAAAATTGACAACATTTGCTAGACTAACAAAGAAAAAAAAGACAAGACTAAATTACTAAAATAAGGAATTAGAGAAAATATCACTACCAACTGTAGAGAAGTAAAAGGATAATAAAAAAACAATTATATGCTTACACATTAGATAACGTAAATGAAATGGATAAGTTCTTAGAAAGATAGAAACTACAGAGATTGACTCAGAAGAAATTGATAACATGAATGATCCAAACCAAGATGGCTTTACTGGTGAAATCCACAAAAGGTTTAAGGAATGATTACTACCAAACATTCATAAACTCTTTCTAAAGATAGAAAAAGAGGAAACAATTTCCATCTCATTCTTTGAGGCTAATGTAACCCTGAAAGCAAATCCAGAATAAAACATCACAAGAAGAAAAAAATTGGACTAATATTCCTCAGTAATAGAAATTCAAAAATATTCAACATAATGCTAGCAAAACAACTTCGACAACAAATAAAGAGAATTACATACCAATGCAAATGGTATTTATGCACTCAAGGTTAGCATAATAAACAATGTACTACGTCATATTAATAAAATTAAGGCAAAAACTAGATGATCATCTCACCTCATGCAGCATACACATTGGAAAAAATCCCACCCATTCCTAATCAAAATATTCAACACACTATAAATAGAACTTCCTTGATCTAATAAAAACAACAATAAACAAACAAATAAAAACATCCAAGGCCCAGTCAGTGTGGCTCAATGGTTGAGCATTTACCCATGAACCACAAGATCACCGTTTGATTTCAGGTCGTGGCAATATGCCTGCATTTTGGGCTCAATCCCCAGTAAGGGGCATGCAGGAGACAGCCACTTGATGTTTCTCTCTCATCCATGTTTCTGTCTATCCCTCTCCCTTCCTTTCTCTCTAAAAAAAAATCAATAAAAACATATATTTTGGGAAAGTCTATAAAAAATCCACAGGTAACATCATAATTAATGGTAAAATGTTGAGTGCTTTATACCTACAATCAGGAACAAAACAAAGATGTGCTCTCACCACTTCTATCCTGCCTTACACCAAAGGCTCTATCCTAGCACTTGGAAAAGAAAAAGAAATAATAGGAACCCAAATTAGAAAGGAAAGAGTAAAGCTGTCTATTTGCAGGTAACATAATTTTATTTATTGATAATCCTCAGGAGCCCCTGAAAAAGCTACCAGAATTTGCCTAAACCTGTTTGGATCAGTGGATAGAGCCTGTAGACCAAAAGGTCCCAGGTTCAATTCCGGTGAAGGGCATGTACCTTGGTTGTGGGCACATGCCCACTAGGAGGTGTGCCAGGAGGCAGCTGATTGATGTTTCTAACTTTCTATCCCTCTCTTTCCTCTCTGTAAAGAATAAAAAATAGATACATATATTTTTTAATATATTTTATTGATATTTTACAGAGAGAAAGGGAGAGAGATAGAGAGCTAGAAACGTCGATGAGAGAGAAACATTGACCAGCTGCCTCTTGCACACCCCCTACCGGGGATGTGCCCACAACCAATGTACATGCTGTGAACGAAAAGAGCCACATGCCAACCTGACAGGCTCGGGGAAGGCCTGCATGGCAGTCTTGCAAATTCAGAGACCTAAAATAACCACAAAGATGGTTTGAAAATTTAATATCTGACTATAAACAGGTTATAGCAGGTAGTCATGTCCCAGGTTTTTCAACTGACAAAGATCAATTTGGATCTACTTTACTGAGCCCATCTGCCTTCCTGCCTCTGAGATAACCTATCTGTGAGATGTCTGGGTAACTTGTAACTTCCCCTTTTTCTGGAGCCCCTGGAGCACAATCTAATGTGGTGGGCGCCAGGACAGATGCCTCAAATTCCTTCGTTATCATGTTAATTGTTCCTGCACTCACCTAAGTAAGCGTCCATCATTTTACTTTTTAATCCAATCCCAGGGGTTTTCCATTGGCTTGCTTTCGCCTGCCTCCTTACTCCATCACCAATGAATTTCATGTAACTAGTCTACGTCCCTTTCCTTTGATTACAATGTATAAATATAGAAATGTAACCCGCCATTCTCCGGAGCATTATCTCAATCCGTTGAGGTTCTGCTTCCCGGCAATTGTCGACAGTTTGGCTCAAATAAACTCACAAAAATTCTTTACAGGTTTCAATGGTTTTTTTGTTAAAAATGCCCTTGTCCGGAATCGAACCCAGGACCTTTTAGTCCGCAGTCCGATGCTCTACCACTACGCCAAACCGGTTTCGGCTGATACATATATTTTAAAAAGTTACCAGAATTTATAAACAAGTTCAGAAAATTTGTAGGATACAAGACAAATATACAAATATCAACTGCATTTCTATACACTAATAATAAAGAATCTGAAAAAGAAAGAAATAATTCTATTTATAGTAGTATCAAAAGAGTAAATATTAGGAGTATATTTAATAAAAGTGCAAGACTTGTACATTGAAACAACAAAACATTGTTGAAAGACATAAAAAGACACAGTAGAAAGGCAGCCCATGTTCATGGATCAGAAGATTTAATTCAGTACAAAGGACAGAAATGGATTCTTGATAACCAAATTGATCTACAGATTCCTTAAATGATCTAGAGCTAAAGATTCAATACAATATCTATAAAAAACACAGCTTTTTTTCAGAAATGAACAAATTAATTCAGGAAATTCATATGGAAATGAAAATGAACTAGACTAGCCAATGCAATAATCAAAAAGAAGACAAAAAGAAGAACAAAGCTGGAGAACTCACACTTCACAATTTCAAAATTTCCTACAAAGCTACAGTAACCAAGGCAGTGTATTGGCATTAGAATAGACATATAAATCAACGGAATAAACTTAAGTGTCTAGAAATAAACTTTTACATTTGTGATCAACTGATTTTTTTTTTACAAGGGTATCATGACAATTAAGGGGAAAGAATATATTTAAACAAAAGAAGTACAAGATTTGTACATTGAAACAACAAAATAAGGCAGAATAAGTTTTTTTCAACAAATAAGGCAGATGTGTGATTTCCAGGGATTGGGGGCAAGGAAAGAATGGGAAGTGACTGCTAATAGGTCATTACTTTGAGGGCAATAAAAATATTCTGGAATCAGATAGTGGTGACAGTTACAAAGCTCTATAAATATACTAAAAACCACTGAATTGTACACTTTAAAAGTATATTTGGTGGTAAATATCTGATTAAAATTGTTATTGAAAAACTAATTAGAAAATGTATAACTGGCAAAAATGGCCACCCTTAACTCTTGTCCACACAATCCAGTGCAATACTCTGAGCATCCTCCTTTCCTTCCTTTCTCCTCTCCAGCTGTGCTTTCCTTCCTCTCTGGCCTTTCCCCTCCACCACCACCCCTCCAATGCAATCAGAAAACCCTAGGCTGCACCCCTTGCTTTGCATATGAACACTACATCCTCAGGAGAAGGGACCAACCCAGGGAGAAGGAGTGAGCTCCAGGCCAGGGATCTAAGGATCACAGGCCTCTCTAAGGCCCCTTGGGGTTTTCTATCCTATGAGGGGGGAAAGGTGGCTATAGGTTCTCAAACTCTGGGAATCCCCTCTTTCCCTGGGACTTCCTAACCCACAGCTTAATTTCAGATGCTTTCAACCTAGGCTCTCTTCTTCCCATTATCTCTCCCTCTCTGCCCAGTCTCCTATCACATTGTCCTCTTCTGCAACCTCTCCTCTACTCACCCTGACCACCTTGCTCCTTCTAAAGCTAGCAGCTTTTCTCATAATCTCCTTCTCTCTCCCTCATGGACCCCCATATCCCTTCTAAGTGTCTTTGTGACTGCATCCCCTGGGGTCCACCCTCCCACCTCCAGCCACTGAATAGGAATATTTTGGTGGATGGAGTAATGTGACAGTCTCCCAAAGAATTAAAGCCCATCACCAAATTTATATAAGGATAAAATGGATACCCTTTTATATATAACTAGAGGCCTGGTACATGAAAATTGTGCATGGGGGGGGGTATCCCTCAGCCCAGCCTGCATCCTCTCCAATCTGGGACTACTAGAGGGATGTCCGACCGCCCATTTAGGCCCGATCCTACCAGACCAGATCAGATCTAAATGGACAGTCAGACATCCCTCTCACAATCCAGGACTGCTGGCTCCCAACTACTCACCTGCCTACCTTCCTGATTGTTCCTAATCACTTCTGCCTGCCAGCCTGATCACCCCCTAACCACTCCCCTGACACCCTGATTAATGCCTAACTGCTCTCCTGCCAGCCTGATTGCCCCTAACTGCCCTCTGCTGCAGGCCTGGTCACCCCTAACTTCCCTCCCCTGCAAGGTATAGTCCCTCCCAACTGCCTTCCCCTGCAGGCCTGGTTCCCCCACCTCCAACTTCTCTCCCTTGCAGGTCTGGGCCCCCCAACTGCCCTCCCTTGCAGGCCTGGACCCTCTCAACTGCCCTCCCCTGCTGACCATCTTGTGGCAGCCATCTTGTGTACACATAGGTACAGCCATCCTGTGTATTGCAGTGATGGTCAATTTGCATATTATTCTTTTATTAGATAGGATAGAGGCCTGGTACAGGGGTGGGGGAAAGCTAGTTTTCCCTGAAGGGTATCCCAGATCAGGGTGGGAATTCCCTTGGGCTGGGGGTGGGGGGGCTGAGTGAGGGGCCTGTGGTGGTTTTCAGGCTGTCCATGCCCCTGGCAACCCAAGTGGAAGCCCAAGTGATCTGGAATTTATTTATCTTCTATAATTGAAACTTTATAGCCTTAAGTGGAGGCCAAGGCAGGCCAGGGCTTCAGAAAGCTTGGCTTCCACCATCACTGGAGGCAATCCAAGCCTCCTGCTCTCTCCAGCTCTGTGGCTACCACCATTTTTGTTGGGATTTATTTTTCTATAATTGAAACTTTGTAGCCTTGAGTGGAGGCCAGGGCCCACCAGGGTGTGCAGAAAGCTTGGCTTCCTCCATTGTTGGGGAAACCCAAGCCACAGCCATCTTGGTTGGGTTAATTTGCATACTCTCTCCTGAGTGGCTGATGGGCATAGCTTGTGGGTGTAGTGGAATGATGGTAAATTTTTATATTACTCTTTTATTAGATAGGATGGATAAAAATAGCAAGTAACCCTTTAATAGGCAGTGTTGGCTCCTGAAGACTGAAGTTTATTTCCTGCACTCATCCCATCTTCCTCCTAAACTCCTGGAGGGAATAGGAGTGGTATCTAACAAAAAGAGAGGGGAGGCCAAATTTTACTTCTCTAAGGGGTGAATTATCCTCTTTGTTAAGCTTAAGAGTTGACTGATACTTGACAATTTTGCAACATTGCAGGCCATACCACCCACACACAGTCCTGCCCAAAAATATTCTTCATGACTAGTATTAATGTAATTTTATGTGTGTGCGTGCTGTGGTTAACCTCTCCTACAATTCTGAGGATTTCCTAAGAAGTGATAAATTGATTGGGTAAGACCATTCTAACCCATTCCTCTCCACCTCCCCCTCAGAAGTGGGGGGTGGGGATGTCTCTGACACCTCATTCTAAGCTCCCAGTTCCCAGAGAGCCATGAGAGTGAACTCAGGTAGCTTATCAGGTTCAGGGATGGAAGGAACAGACAAGCTGGCTCAGACCAAAACAGAAGGAGCTTCAAATGCTCACCCTGTGCCACCCCAGGGCTGGTTCCAGGACCAGCTTTACAGTCTGCAGCCTGTGCAGCTGCAGAGAGCCTTTTGCTTGGTTTAATGCTCTAATGTCACTGTCTTAAAATTCTTAATGAATTTAAACTAGGGAGCCCTATAATTATGTAGACAGTCTGGCTAGTAGTCACTGTGAAAAGAGGGGACATGTGCTAGGTCAGCTTTGGTCCTCTTTCCCTCCCCTCCTGTTCCCTGCAACAGATTTCCTTGCCCTTCTGCTCCTGACATGGGGGCAGAAAGAGAAAATGAGGGAGACTTAAGGGGGATACATTTTTCTCAGGTGTATAAGTAATCAGGCCAGGTCATTATTCTGTAATTCCCTAGGAAAGATAAAGGTTTTTCAAGTATTCTTTTTAAGGAGGAAAGGGTCAATCATGTAAGATGTAAGAATATAGTGTGTGTGTGTGTGTGTGTGTGGTGTGTATGTGTATGTGTGTGGTCTGTATGGTATATGTGTGTGGAGTGTGTGGGATCTGTGGTATATGTATGGTGTATTGTGTTGTGTATATGTGACTGTTGTCTGAGTGGTGTATGTGTATAGTGTGGGGATGTGTTGTATGTTGTGTGTTGTATATGTGTGTATGTGTGGTTTGTGTGGTGTATATGTGTGGTGTGGGGGGTGTCTATAGTGTATGTGTGGTGTATTATGTGTTGTACATAGTACAGAGGGGGGATCTGTAGTGTGTGTGTGGTTTATGTGTGTTATGTGTATGGTGTGGTGTGTATGTATTAAAGAAGCTGCATTTGTGCCAGGTCTTGCATCAAGAATTTTATGTAAATCATCTCATTTATTCCTCAGAGGAAACCATTATTCCAACTTACAAACAAGAGAAAATGATGATTAGAAGATTAAATAACTTGCCCAAGATCAAGCATTAGCAAGCATGGGCACAACATGTTCCATCACTAGGCCATGATGCCTGGGCTGAGGGTCGGTTTGTATGTAATATCCCTGAGAAACAAGGATTGAGTGCTGACTCATGCCAAGCATTTCACATCTATGAACTCACTTAATCCGTGCAATATTCTGTGAGATAGATACTTTTATTATCCCCACTGCATAGATGAGGAAACTAAAGCACAGAGAGGGTAACTAACTAAACTGCCCAAGGTCACACTGCTAATAAGAGTTGGAAATGCATTTTTAAATCATACCATCTGGTTATTTATTCTGAACTTTTATTTATTATTTTATTCTGCCTCAATGTTGGAGAAGTACCTAATAGAGCAGTGGTCACCAACCGGTGGTCCACAGACCACTGGTGGTCCATGAGGTCCAAAAAGTTGGCAACCACTGTAATAGAATATAATCCAAGATCCCTTCTGAGCACAAGAAGTATGGAAGAATTACCAGTTTCTCCCTTTAGAATCAGCCCTTCTCCCAAATTGACTAAGGAATATAATATTCTGACATGAGAATCCCTTGATGCATTTCTCAGAACCCACCAATCCAGGACTGACAATCAGCACACCACCCACAGAAACCCCCATGTCCTCTCTTCCCCTCCCCCTCTAGAATTCCTCAACCATTCTATGAAGATATGCCTTCTCTCTTGTCTTCTAGGGTGTCTTGACATGAATCATTGGCTCTGTTCATGTCAGAGCACAAGGGAACAGACACGCGACCCACACAAGGTGAGGCCATCTCCTCACTTGCACCCACAAACCATACTGCCCTTCCTCTGGCCTGAGGTCTGCTCAGCTAGGTCAGGACCAACTCACTCAGATTACGAGCCATAGCCTGGGAGGGACAGTGGCCAGCTGGGAGAATTTCAGATGAATAAGATGACCTTTAAGTCCGCCTGTGTTTTCTCAGCCTACCATCTCTACCCAGACTTTTCTTCAGTGAGCACCCTTTTTCATAAGAAAACAGTCCTGTTTTCTTTCCCCAGAGTGGCCATAGTGTAGGAAAGAAACCATAAACTGACCTATATGTAGAAATGACTTTGACATATGATGTGTAAAAGGATGCCAATGGGACAGGGGTTGGGTAACTAATCTTAGCAGTATTACTGGATTATTTCACTGTTTTTGTGTGTGTTCAAGTTATAGAGACAAGAGGGGGGTTTTCCTGATGGGGTGTGGAGGAAAAAGAAGAATGAAGAAGAGGAATTACTCATGAAATTCACCTTCCTGCTCTTCCAGATGGCTTGGTAAAAGTAACATCAAAGGACACTTCTCAATAATATCAACAGTCTGACTCTTGGAATGGACAGGATAGCTGCAATGCAGCCTTCAAAGACAATTTGGGATACTCTTCTTCCACAACACCTAGCATATGCCTGTTGAAGGCTCTTAATTGGTATCTAATTAGTGCTGGCTTCTATTTGTTGTGATTAACTTCATGGTGCTGTTTTGCCCTACTTCCCCAGCCAGACTATAGGCTCCTTAAGTTGAGGAACTCTCTCATAACTCTGTTGCATAGTCCATTAGACATTTCACAATTTTGAGCATATTGTAATAATCCGCAATCAAGAATATACTAGAAGAATCTAGGACAAATAGATTCCACCAAGAGACAAAAACTGGAGAATTTAGAACTTTCTCAAATCCAGGACTATTAGGTAAGCCATCTTGAGATGGAACAAGACTTGTGTTTAGGGCCTATTCTAAGAAAAGGAAGTTGGGCATGAGGTTTTTCAAATCAGACATTTAATTGTACAAGAAGAGTAAGTGAGTACCCTTTGAAAGGGAACTATCACCCAGAACACTTTGAATTTGATAGTTCTATTCTCTTGAAGTATATAGTCTGCATACTTGAGGCCCAAATAAATTTAAGGAGAGTAAACATTAACTCTGATACCTTACCTCTTTTAAAATAATAAACTCTTACATTTGCACACCATTTTATATATTTTTAAAATATATTTTTATTGATATAGAGAGGAAGGGAGAGAGATAGAGAGTTAGAAATGTCGATGAGAGAGAAACACCGACCAGCTGTCTCTTGCACACCCCCTACCGGGGATATGCCCACAACCAATGTACATGCCCCTGACCGGAATTGAACCTGGGACCTTTCAGTCCGCAGACTGACGCTCTACCACTGAGCCAAACCGGTTTCGGCACAATTTTATATTTTTCAAACTATCTTTATATCCATTATGAAATCTGAGTTCATTTTCATCCAATGAGCAGGGCAAGGAAACACAGACACAGAGAAATTCATTGACTTGTCAAATATCAGAAAGTCCAGGGAAACAAAGATAAAAAAAAAAGAGGGCTTCTGGTGCAGTATTATTTCTCCAGGATCATCCATTCCATTGACAACCATCCTTTCATGCCATCTGTTGACAACAATGCCTTAAGTGTGCATTTTAATAAACAGTTTATAAAGTATATACATTACCTCATTATACAAATCAAAGTCTAATTGTGTTAGCTCATTCTGGTTGCATTAACCTCCCCAGATTCCAATACATCTTATTTCTTTCCCTCAGTGTTATCCTTGACTGTGGTTTACAACAACTTTTAACTTATTATCTCCATCTTATTCATAACTTCCCAATTTCTGACTTTGTGTTTCAGCAAGTTCCTTTTAATCAGGTTATTTTCCATTTGTTTAGACCAATCTGAGTATAGGATATGTGTGTGTGGAGAAGGGAGGGGAGGGAGGAAGAAGGGAGAAAGAGGAGAAAGAGAAAGAAAAATTTGACAATTGTTGGGTTTATTTGGTTTTTGCCTTATTTACAAAAAAACTTTCTACAAAAATGTGTATCTTTTTGTTTTCAAGTAGTATCAATGCATTTTTCTGTTGGATTTTCATCTCACAGTTATTGTTTAATGGTTTTGTCTCAGTCTGGGTTATGAAAAAGAAGCAGCAGTTGGGTACAGGGAGTTTATTTGGGAAGTGATCCCCCAAAAAGTGAAGAAAGCAAGACAAGGAAAAGGAAAAGGAAAAGCCAATAGAAAAGTTGTATTAACTAACAAGTAGGTTATCAGTGTTGGCAATTGAGGCTGATCTGTCCTGAGAACCTTCAGATAAAAAAATCTGGAATGCATATCAGGGTGGTACCCCTTTCTCTAGATGCATACACAGATACTTCTAGGGAGCACTTGCTTGCTCTAAAGATTGGTCTCAGAGATGAGTAACAAGGACAAGGTCAGGAATCCACATGGTATTCATAACTGTCAGAGAAATCCTAACATGAGATAATAGGTCTGAAAAATCTTGACCAGAAATGGAACAAGTCCACTTTTCCCATAAAAGCCTCAATGTCCAGGAAATAGCCCATGCTGTTTACAACCTATGAACAGAAATCTGCCCATATCAGACTAAAATTTTGCAATTGTGAGACAAGTCAATGTCAGGATCAAAGAATTATTAATAACTAGAGGCCCGGTGCACTAAATTCATGCACAGGGGAGGGGAGTGTCCCTCAGCCCAGCCTGCACCCTCTCCAATCTGGAACCTGCCCTTTAGGCCTGATCCCACTTGGATAGGGCCTAAATGGGCAGTCAGACATCCCTCTCATAATCCAGGACTTCTGGCTCCCAACTGCTCACCTGCCTGCCTTCCTGATTGCCCCTAACCACCTCTGCCTGCCAGCCTGATCAATCCCTAACCACTCTCCTGCCAGCCTAATTGATGTCTAACTGCTCCCCTGCCAGCCTGTTTGCCCCCAACTTCCCTACTCTGCCAATCTAGTCATCCTAACTGCCCTCTCTGAAGGCATGATCACCCCAAACTGCCCTCTCCTGCAGGCCTGGTCCCTCCCCTGCTGGCCTGATTGCCCACAACTGCCCTCCCTTGCAGGGCTGGACCCTCTCAACTGCCCTCCCCTGCTGGCCATCTTGTGGCAGCCATCTTGTGTCCACATGGGGGCAGAATCTTTGACCAATGGGACAGCTATCTTGTATGTTGGAGTGATGGTCAATGTGCATATTACTCTTTTATATTAGATAGGATAGAGGCCTGGTGCATGGTTGGGGGCCTGCTGGTTTGCCCTAAAGGGTGTCCTTTGGAGTGTGGGACAACCTAGGTGAGGGGCTGTGGTGGTTTACAGGCCAACCATGTCCCCAGGTGACCCAAGCGGAGGCCCTGATATCTGGGATTTATTTATCTTCTACAATTAAAACTTTGTAGCCTGGAGCAGAGCCAAGCCTCCTGCTTGCTCTGTGGCAGAAGCCATTTCTGTTGCAATTTATTTATCTTCTATAATTGAAATTTTGTAGACTTAAGCAGAGACCTAGACCAGCCAGGGTATGCAGAAAGTTTGGCTTCCTCAATTGCTGGGGAAACCCAAGCATCCCACTTGTTCTCTCAACAGCCATCTTGGTTGGGTTATGAAAAAGGACTAACTAGAAATTAAGCCTACACTGACTGAAATAAAGAATAATATACAGAGATCCAAAAGCAGACTTGATGATCCCAAGAATCATGTCAAAGATTTGAAATGCAAAGCAGCAAACACACACACACACACACACACACACACACACACACACAGAGGAAGAAAAAAAAAACACTCAATCGGAAAAGAAAAAAGAATCCAAAAATATGAAGATAGTGTAGTGCAAGGAGCCTCTGGGACAACTTCAAGCTTACCAACATCCGAATTATGGGGGTGCCAGAAGAAGAGAGAGAGCAAGATATTAAAAACCTATTTGAAGAAATAATGACAGAAAACTTCCCCCCACCTGGTGAAAGAAATAGACTTACAAGTCCAGGAAGCACACAGAGCCCCAAACAAAAGGAATCCAAAGAGGACCACACCAAGACACATCATAACTAAAATGCCAAGAGCAAAAGACAAAGAGAGAATATTAAAAACAGCAAGAGAAAAACAGTTAGTTACCTACAAGAGAGTACCCATATGATTGTCAGCTGATTTCTCAAGAGAAACTATGCAGGCCAGAAGGCAGTGGCAAGAAATAGTCAAAGTGATGAATAGCAAGAACCTACAACCAAGATTACTTTACCCAGCAAGGCTATCATTCAGAATTAATTGAAGGTCAGATAAAGAGCTTCACAGATAAGAAAAAGCTAAAGGAGTTCATTTCCACCAAACCAGTATTATATGAAATGCTGAAACGTATTCTTTAGGAAGAGGAAGAAGAAAAAAAAAAGGTAAATATAAAAATTATGAATCACAAATACATATCTATCAACAAGTGAATCTAAAAATCAAGTGAATAAAAAAATCTGATGAACAGAATTAACTGGTGAATATAATAGATTCAGGGGCATAGAAAGGGAGTAGACTGACAATTCTCATGGGGAAAAGGTTGCGGGAATGCAGGAAGAGACTGGACAAAAATCATGCACCTATGGATTAGGACAGTGGAGGGGGGAGGGCACAGGGTGGAGTGGGAACTGGGTGGAGAGGAGCTATGGGTGGG
This sequence comes from Vespertilio murinus, assembly GCA_963924515.1. NCBI lineage: Eukaryota > Metazoa > Chordata > Mammalia > Chiroptera > Vespertilionidae > Vespertilio > Vespertilio murinus. The sequence goes on along the minus strand of OZ004719.1, from coordinate 16,658,128 downwards.
GGGAAGAGGAACAACTGTAATAATCTGAACAATAAAGATTTATTAAAAATTTTTTTTAAAGAATGACATAAAACCAACCCAAGTGCAATACTATTTTAAAATAAACTCATTATAGAATAAATCCAACAATGATAATTTATCTTTAAAGAAAATAGCTTGGCCTCTTCTCACTTAAGCAAAGTTTTCTTGATATCTCTATTCTGGTGCCAGAGCTTCTGCCTGACAAGTACTTGCACCATCTGGGCTCTGTTCTTGATCTTTTTCTTGATATCTGAGATCTTAGGGGATGACTGGGAGCAATAAATATAGTAATTCCTAGTGCCTCCGCAGATACTTTATAGTCTTGGTAAATAGTGCTGTGTTAGGTTTTACAGTAGTTAAGTCTTATTCTACATTGCCTATAAGTCCCATCAGCTGCCACAGAGCTTACTATCTCAAATACCTGAGAATCTGAGTTTTCTACCTGGCAGAGATCTAGTCTCACTACAACATCTTACTGCCACATTAACATAAATGTCAGCTCTTAGAGGGAAAAGTATCTGACAGGTATGAGAAAAACCATCAAAATAAAGGGGAAAAAATGCTGCCAGGAAGATAGAAAAAAATTTCCCTCCCAGGTTTAACCAGAAAATACTAACAAAGAAAGTAAGTAGATCTTAACAAGTGATTGCACCCACAGCTAGTATTTACACATAAGAGAACTTTGTCATGTCAGGCAATCCAGAGCATTTTAGGAGAATTTGTAAGTGTGAGCTCTACTGTAGAAGACCCATGAGTGACTACATGTCTAGTTCAGTTTCTAAATCTGATTAAGAACTGAGCAGCAATCTACTGTGTAAAGTATTTTTCACAAACACCTTCTATAATCCTCATAAAAACTTTGTGGAGGTTGCCTTGTTTTACAGATGATGAAATGAAACTCAGGAAAGTGAACTGTTTCACCTATAATAACAAGCCAGTAAGGGGCAAATCTAGGACTTCCTTCAGCGTTTTGAGATCCAAGTTGGATTCCATTCCCACTGCACTAGGAATTGGCTTCCATACTTGAAGGCACAATGTTTTTGTGTCCAGAAAGATGTAAGCGGACTATTGCCCAAGTTGTCACGGACTCATTTTAGATTCAGGCACAAGAAAAGCCAGAAAAAAAGTAGAGGAGGGAGTGGAAGGGATTTTTTTTTTTTAATTTTGAGAACAGTAATGGCTTTTAAGTAGCTGAGTAAAATAAACACTTTTCTTAAAAACTGTCTTTGTGATAGTTGTAGACACCTTGTTGTATCTGTCTTATTTATTCAAATTTCAGATATTCTGATTACTAACCCAGTGTACCAATGTTAAAGTAATTTATTCAATTACTGGCATAAATTATTAAATGGAAAAAATGTGTTTACAACATGAAATTTAGCTCATGATATACTGTCAAACTGTACTGAATTTATCTGGGATTAAGTAATTTTTCCCATTCTCTGATGGATACACATGGAAATTAAGTTAATCTTTCACACGCCTCTTGGATAACTTTCAAGTAGTCAAACTTGACCCAATAGTCATTTCTTGCACAACTGTCACTAAGTTCTTCCATTTCATTAACCACTTCCACATGGAAGAAAAGTTTTCTTCTGGCTATTTTTAATGATAGTACACAGCACTAATTATTAACAATTTATTAGATATGGTGCTGAATAGATGGAAAATAAAACTGGAGAAGGCACCAGATTCTGAGAGACTCTACTCAAGCTACACTCTAAACTATATTCTCAGTCACTGCATCTTCCAAGGCTGTGAAGCCAACATCCCTCTTTTCTCTGATCTCTTTACTCTTGAATATTATGGTCACTTCCCAATCATTTCATTTCTAGAATAAAGTCCCCTTAAAATCACCAAAGAATCACAGAATCTAAGAATAATAGAGTCAGAAGGCACCTCTGAGATTATATCTGCATCCATCACACATATAAAGGTAGCACTGAAAGCTATTTGTTTCTACATGTAGATGTCTAAATTTGAAGTTGCTTCTTTTAAATAAGATGTGATTCAGAGATGACAAATTAGGGGTTTGTTTTCTACAAAAAAAGGAAGCACAGAGTTAATACCAAACCAACCACATACTACACAACAAATAACCAGACTCCTATCCTTTCGTCCTAATAACCAGACCTCATTTTTCACTCACTTCATATATGAGCATTCTCTTATATCTAGAATACATGTAACCTGCTACTCCTCCCATTTTACCTCCTTGGTTTAGTAATTTTGGAGTGACTTCTGACCCCTCGCTGGGCTCCAATCTTGTCACTGATATTCATTCACTCTCTGCTTAATAGTGCATGGAAATTGCACTGAGTACAACTCTTGGAGCACAGACCCTCATCGCAAAGACCTCCACTAGTCACCCCAGTAAGTTTTCACACCAACAACATGACCCCAGATGCAATGCAATGGACACTCACAGAAATCTGAGTGGCCACATCCTCACAACTAATATGCCCTCAAAAAGGAACCCTATGCCGCTGTGACTGACTCTAGAAGAATGTTTCCACAACTGTGTCACTCAAAATTGCTCCAGATTTAAAATCAAATCATCCCAATCTCTGAACACCTCGCACTTGCCAATTCACTCACTCAGCTGCCTGCCCTATACTTGCTTTATACTTGCCATATCCACCAATCCAGTGACCCTCCCAACTTTCTCCAAGTCAGTACTTTTGGTCTCTTCCTTCCCATCTGCCACTCGCTATAAATATTAAAAATACAGCACACTGCCCTCGCCAGGTCATTCAATTAGTTGGAATGTCATGCAGGACACCAAAGGTTGTGGAATCAATTCCTGGTCAGGGCACATACCTAAGGTTGCAGATTGATCCCTAGTTGGGGCATGTATGGGAGTCAAGTGATCAATATTTCTCTCTCACACATGTTTTTTTCCTCTTTCTCATTTTCTCTCCCCTCTCCTCTCTCTACAATCAATGAACACATCCTTGGATGAGGACTAAAAGAAAATGTAGCACTCTCCCAAAACCGGTTTGGCTCAGTGGATAAAGCGTCATTCTGCAGACTGAAAGTTCCTGGGTTTGATTCTCATCAAGGGCATGTACCTTGGTTGGGGGCACATCCCCAGTAGGGGGTGTACAAGAGGCAGCTGATCAATGATTCTCTTTCATCGATGTTTCTAACTCTCTATCCCTCTCTCTTCCTCTCTGTAAAAAATCAATTTTATATATATATATATATATATATATATATATATATATATATATATATATTTTAAATGTAGCAATCTCATCTATTTCTATTGGGTGAGACAATACCAAATACTGTCTCCTCTTAAATTCTAGGTCTATGCATCAAACTAACTGGCCTTTCTTGCTGACCATAGACACTAAACACTTGATGTCCCATAAACTGAATCAATTGTTTTCCTAATTAACTTGTTCTTCTGAAACAGAGTGATATTGTGCCATCCATGAGGGAGGAACTGCTTTCATCTAGACAGTGACAATTGCCTGCCAGTTTAATAACCTACACAGAAACTCCCAATCACAGAGTATGCTTTGTGGCTGTCTTCCTCTGCAGCTGATACCTCAAGAAAGCAGAGACCCAGATCCCTAGACAGCAGCAATAACTCAAATAGGCTGCTTTAAGACAATAGCAGGGAAATCAACCAAAACAGCTGCAACTAGAAAATCTATCCATATCATTCACACATTGCCTGGTTAAGCAATTTAGGGTCTTTCCCTTGTGAATTGCAATAGACTTGCCCTATTATATGGCTTGATTAACTTTCTTTCCCTCTTTAGTGTAGCATTTCAGATATAACTGTCCTACCTATAACCTTTGCTCCTCAAATAGTTTCTGCTCAATCATTCAGTCCAAGCCACACATCCCTTATAAATCAGTTATTTTTCTACTGTCACCTAAAAAACTAATATTTGGGAGTGTGTGTGTGTGTGGGGGGGGAATTGGTAAGATATGTACACATATAATACCTTAATAAAAAAATGGGGAAAAAATTAGTCAAAGAAATGTAAAAAGAAACTAATATTTGCAAACTTATTAATTACCTAATTTTTCACTAGAACATAAACTCCATAAAGACTTTGACAATTTTATTTACCATGTTTGTATCTTTAGTACCTGGAATAGTTGGTGCATAATAAGTGCCCAAAAAATAAATATTTGTTGATTACATGGCATGGGGGAGGTGAAACTCGGGCTTCTAGTTGGCAACTGAAGGTTGAAGGAGAAATGAATAAAAATGTGTTACTTTGGACCTTAACAGCTTACAATGAAGAAAGATGAAAGTTAAGAGAAATACTGGAAAGGAAAAAAGTCTAAGTATAAATTTGAATATTAAGCAAATAAGTATAGTAAGTACATAAGTATAAATAAGAGATTTGATTATTAAAATATTAAGAAGGTAGAGAACACGAAAAGAATTAAATAGTTATTAAAGAAAAAGATTTGGGAAAGAAAATGTGGAGGAGCTCAGGAACTAGAGCCAGCTATATCCAGGTAATTAAGAAATATAAAAGTTTTCATGGCAATAATAGCTATCATTTACTGAGCTTTAATTATGCACCTCCCACTCTGATAAATGCTTTACATACAGAACTATAAAAACATAGCCTGTTTTCCCCAAAATAAGACAGTGTCTTATATTAATTTTTGCTCCCAAAGATGCGCTAGGTCTTATTTTCAGGGGATGTATTATGTTTCCATTAAGTAGGTCTTATTTTCAGAAGATGTCTTATTTTCGGGAAAACATGGTACTTTGGGACAACTAGGCAAAGAAAAGGAGAGTACCATCCACTGAGATGGCATGGAAAATGAAAACTGAATAGAGAGAAACCAAATATGGAGAATTCTCAGTATAAAATATCACTGAGGAGAAACCAAGATGGTGGCACAGCTAAACACCTGAAATTGCTGCCTCACACAACAACCACTTCAAAACTACAACTAAAAGACAAAATGGACATCATCCAGAACCACAGGAAGGCTGGCTAAGTGGAAATTCTACAAATAGAAGGAAAGAGAAAAGCACACTGAGACTCAGAGGAGGTGCGGAAGTAAAGTGCAGAGGTACAGAGGCACGCACATGGAAAGGGCTGGCAACTGAGTACACAGTTGTCTTTTTCAATTGGGAGGGAGACACAAGCTCCTGACTGCTCTGAACTCCAATTCCGGGCGAAACTCTGGTGACTCAGACTCATACAAAGTGGTGAGGGGTTGGGGGGAGGACTGGACTGTCTGGCATCAGGCCAGAACACCAGGACAGCTTTATCTCAGAGGTGCTTGCAGTGATTACCGCGGGACACTGAAACCCAGGGGCCTCTTAGGGTCCCTGAGACCCCACCTCATCCAATTTACAACCCCACTGCAGCTATGCACAGAGGCCTTTGCATATGAATGGCCTGGACCTTTGCAATCTAAAATTACCTAACAAACTGCAGCTGGGTCAGAGAGCCCCAGAACTTCCAAAAGAAGGTCCAAGGCTCCACAGCAGTTTGCACTGCTTCACAGCTGGACCTTATCTGGGAACCTCCAAAACCCAAACAAAGAAGAGGAATTTTCAGATTTATCCACAGCTGCTGGGTGGCCTCAGGCAGAGCTAAATTTGCACCTCCTTGGAGATCCAAGAGCCAGTGTACCCAGTGGTCAGAGTGGAACCATCCAGATTACAACTCCTTAGATCCATAGGGATGCATTCAAGGGGCAGACTCAGTGAGCACCAAAGCCCCACTGAAGCAAGTCTTTACCCATAAGGATGTCTCCAGCACATAAGTTCTCCCATCATAGACACAGCTGATTCTCACAGCCAATTGGCCTGGATGCCAATTCCTCCCAGTGATACCAACAACAATCAAGACTTTACTACAACAAGATTGTGCACACAGCCTACAAAGGTGTGTACCAAGAGTGTCCACCTCAGGTAATTAGGGAGGCTGAGCCACTGGACCCTATAGGACATCTAGCACACAAAGCCTATCAACCCAGGGAAGTAGCCAAAACGCAGACAAACAAAACAAAACAAAACAAAAAAACAGGTACAAATGACAGAAATGAAGGAAAGCAAACTACTGAATATAGAGTTCAAAACCACGGTTATAAGATTTTTTTCAAGAATCTTCTAGAAACTGCTGTTATTATCCACAAATCAATAAACATGATACATCACATAAACAAACTGAGATATAAAAATCACACAATCATATCAATTGATGCAGAAAAGGCATCTGACAAAATCCAACATCCCTTCTTGATAAAAACTCTCAACAAGGTGGGAATAGAAGGATCATACCTCAACATAATAGAAACTGTGGATAAATTTAGTGAGACCCTGGAGGATATAAAAAAGGACCAACTAAAAATTAAGCACACACTGACTGAAATAAAGAATAATACAGAGATCCAACAGTAGACTAGAAGATTCCAAGAATTAAGTCAAAGATTTGAAATACAAAATAGCAAAAAAACACTCAACCAGAAAAGAAAAAAGAATCCAAAAATATGAAGATAGTGTAGTGCAAGGAGCCTCTGGGACAACTTCAAGCTTACCAACATCCGAATTATGGGGGTGCCAGAAGAAGAGAGAGAGCAAGATATTAAAAACCTATTTGAAGAAATAATGACAGAAAACTTCCCCCCACCTGGTGAAAGAAATAGACTTACAAGTCCAGGAAGCACACAGAGCCCCAAACAAAAGGAATCCAAAGAGGACCACACCAAGACACATCATAACTAAAATGCCAAGAGCAAAAGACAAAGAGAGAATATTAAAAACAGCAAGAGAAAAACAGTTAGTTACCTACAAGAGAGTACCCATATGATTGTCAGCTGATTTCTCAAGAGAAACTATGCAGGCCAGAAGGCAGTGGCAAGAAATAGTCAAAGTGATGAATAGCAAGAACCTACAACCAAGATTACTTTACCCAGCAAGGCTATCATTCAGAATTAATTGAAGGTCAGATAAAGAGCTTCACAGATAAGAAAAAACTAAAGGAGTTCATCCCCACCAAATCAACATTATATGAAATGTTGAAAGGTGAAAGAAAGAAAGAAAGAAAGAAAGAAAGAAAGAAAGAAAGAAAGAAAGAGGGGGGGAGAGGGAGGGAGGGAGGGAGGAAGGGAGGGAGGGAGGGAGGGAGGGAGGAAGGGAGGGAGGGAGGGAGGGAGGGAGGGAGGGAGGAAGGAAGGAAGGAAGGAAGGAAGGAAGGATGGATGGATAAGGGAATAAAGAAAAGAATGAAGGAAGGGAAAGAGGAGGAGAAAGGAGGAAGGAGGAGGAGGAGAAGATAAAAATTATGAACAGCAAATACATATCTATCAACAAGTGAATCTAAAAGTCAAGTGAACAAAAAATCTGATGAACAGAATAAACTAGTGAATATAAAAGAATCAGGGGCATAGAAAGGGAGTGGACTGACAATTCTCCGGGGGGAAAGGGGTGTGGGGAGTGGGAGAAGTGGCTGGACAAAAATCACACACCTATGGATGAGGACAGTGGGCGGGAGGGTAGGTGGAGTGGGAACTGGGTGGAGAGGAGCTATGGGTAGGGGGAAGAGCAACAACTATAATAATCTGAACAATAAAGATTTTTTTAAAGACATTACTGAAAGTATACAAACTGAATTGTGTAATTATACCCTGGTAGTAGGATCTGTCAAGGTATAATAATGCAATTCATTGAATTTTCAATTGTTGGCAGACTGTAATGTTGCCTGTGACTCACTAATCGCTCTGCAATACTTATAGTCTTCACTCTGTGAAAAGTAACGGGGAGACAGATATGCATAAGACAAGTCTCTATTTCCCAGGCAGAGATCTGAAGGAAACCAGATGATTAAAGGCACAGGAGCTTACATAGAACTCCTTGACCATGATAGTAATAATGATAACATCTGAGAAGGTCTTTCCATAAGCAAGATCAGACATGAGCTCTTCAGGGAGGGCATTTGGGTGACAGCACCTTTGTTTTAGCACCAAAGATAAACTGTGAGCATGTACTCTTGTTTGAGGAACTGGGGTTCTCGTGTGCTTTCTCAATTTCTTATCCTTTGTCTACAGTGGCACTCCCTGCTTTCCTTCCCTCAAGTCTCTGGAAAGGGGATAACTTCCTCTTTCTGTTTCTTCTCCCTCCTTGGGGACCTCATTCCATCGAATATCCAAATTCTCTTGCTACTATTGTTAGAATGTAGAAATTTTGAGCATGCTTCCTCCTAGTTGACTTAGCCTTGAATCCAAGCTGCACCTCACAAAATAGCCTTGCAAGATAGAACATTGTCAGCTTTCTGAAGAACAGGATGACTCTGTAAATAACATGGTTATTAATAACATGATCTGATTTTACTTAAGAAAAACTGTTTTGTCTTAAATTGCTTGCTCGCAAAAACAAGATGTGATAAATGTGCTTAAAAGCAGTCCTGCACAAAGGGTTGGGGCTGCTCTCTGGACTCCCTGTATGGAGAAAGGCAGAGAAGTCACCGGCTAGCTAATAAAGGCTCCCTAAATTTGAATTTGGTCTGGACTCCAGTGGTTGTTCACTTATGTTCGCTCCACAACACTATCCCTCAATCTTTCTATTTTCTATAAACATGGCCATGTCCTTTCCATACAAAACATACTCTTTTGACCATCTCTTTTTTTCCCATATTGTTTTTAGAATGGTTTGAATATCAGGGATATTTATTTTCTAGCTATTAATTCAAAAGATAACATAGCCATCTTTCTCTCTATGGATTTTGACTTTAGTGCCATGCTTAAAAGGTCCTTTGTTACCCAGCATTATATTCATAATGCTGCAGATCAGGATGGGCTGATCACTGTCCCCAACTCTCCTCTGGTTTTAACTATAGAGTAAATCCAAAATGAGCCAAATAGGGACAAATATTTACTAATGAAGTTCCAATAACTCCCATATTACAAAGCACCCTGCTAAAACACTCAACTTGGACTTTCCTAAATTCAGAGTTTGAGACAGTCAAGTCTGGCAAGAAGACAACATGAATTTTTAGCTCACAGGCCCAACAGCAGGACAGAGAGGCCAAGAAAGCCCAGGAGAGTGCAAGTGACATCAGGCCTGCCTGCAGAAAGTAAACTCCAGCACGGACCCAGATGCAACTCTTATACAAAAGGAGGAAGGAGAGGGAGCACACTGTCCTTACCTACCTATGCCATAGTCACTACAAGAGAGACAGCATGAAGTATTGGCCCTGATTTTAAAACAAACCATACTCTCTAAGATACAGGACCCAGGTCAGAGGACGTCACACTCTCACTCATAAGATTAGCTATTCTTTGTCCCTTGGAGAGGAGCAAGTAAGAGGTGGGAAGAAACGTAGAAACCCCCTCAGGTACTTCCCAGAAAGGATGGAAGGGTTGGTGGGACTTCCTTTCCATATGGGCCACTGATAAATATGGAATGGGGAAGAAAAGAGTCTTCCACTAGAATCCACCTAAAGTTTCTGTTACCAATTTCAGAAATCATCACACTTTCAAGTTTTCTACTAATAAATAAAATGCAAACATAGTCACCTCAGTAACGCTGAGGTAGTGTGACAAGCTGAGGCTTATGGGTGGAAAAGGTTGTGAGCCATCCTGAAAGGCCATTTCAATGAGCTTAGAGATGCTCCTATACCTACTAGATGGCAGGCCCTCACAATTCACTTGAAGCTCAATAGACTTAGAACTATTTTCAAAGAATTTAAACTAATCATGGTCCCACCAACATCCTATCAGGTACTTTTTTAAAACAGCAGGATACCTATCAAAACAGGAATTAAGAAGAATGTCCTTTGAGGTTTTGATGTGTGGCATTACTATTCTTCTAATATTATTCCAGTTCCCCTTCCTGTAGTGCTGCCTCTACAGGATTACATGTGACCCTCCCTTGACATCAGGTTTAACCATGTGACTTGCTTTGGTCCATTAATTATATGCAGAGTGGTATTTGTCACTTAGAGCAGCTTTAAGAACCAGCACGTGGTTTGCTGGGTTCTATTTCCCTCATCCATGAGTCTAGAAATGGCCAGATTGAGGCTATGCTATCATCTGGGTCCCACAGTGAAGATGATGTGGAGAACAGCCTCACCTGACCAGTGGAGGAAATAAAACTTGAGCCACATGAATTTGGGGGCCTTTCATTACCATAGCATAACTTAGCTAAACTGACTGATACATGTGCAGTACCAGCAATGCCAACCTCTGTAATGTCTAGGAGTCAGTAACCAGGTCCACTTGAAGCAAACCTTTTTGTTCAGAGTGGATACATGTAAAAGGTCCCTCTTGGTTGTGCAAAGATAGCTTGAATGGTGTTGTCCAGGGAGATCATATTGGCATAATTAGTAAGTGTATTAGTTAAGGGTGAACAGGCTCTTCTACAATAACAGACAGAAATCCAAATCTCAAGAATTCACAAAATAAAAATTTATTTCTCATGCTCACAAGGTCCAGTGTAGGTTAGCTATTTTCCTGGATGGCTTTACTCTAAACAATGGATCTGCCATCTTGTAAGACTTCTTATATGACAGGATCTATATGTGAGATAACTTTGGAATCCCTTACCTCCAGCCATGTGGATAAGGAAAAATGTACACGGAAGAGCCACAGGAAATATTTTATGGAAAGGCATGGGAAAGTTTTGGACATGGGCTCATGTTCTCTGTGCAGATGTCATCACAGGCCCACCTAGAAGCTCTCCTATGTGACCAGAAGGAGAATAAAATGGATTTATGAAGGGTTACATTTTGTCTGCCACAATGAAGCCCTATTTTTATAGCACAAGCATATTCAAGACATGTTGAATTTTGAGTACCTTTAAAAGACTGTGCCACTTGGATGGTAATGACCAAAAAAGATGGGCAATGTTGACTCTGATCTTTGCAATTAACTTCAGTGTTGTTCAGCTTGTGCTCCAGGATGTCTATGTATGTGAAATCATAACCACAGGGACTGAGTGTAGGTGAAGAACCACTGCAAATAGTAGAGGACTCTGGATCACCAGCAGCACCACTGCTGAGGTGGATACGATGCAGGACTGGTCTTTAGCAGCAATAATAGTGGTTGTAGGCAAGTGCTGGTATACCAGAGTCCATTTCTCTCTAAACCTGGCACTGGGAATGTGCTGGGTCCCTTTTTGCTCCAGGTAAACCCTGAAGTTCTTGGGCAACTTAAGTAGGTGAAAAGATCAAAAGAGAAAGTTCTGCTCTGAGTACTGAGCCATGGGCGGGGCTGAGAGGATACCCTTCCAGTATGTAATTAAAGCGCTGTGCAACTGTGGGGGTGTTTGATCAGACTTTTCACATAAACAGGATTTGGTGTGAGAACACTTTCAAAGGTTGAGACAGAGCAGCTGGTGGGAAGCCAGCCAACCAATCACCTGGGACTAAAACTGATGTTCTAAGGCCTAGTGGGCTCCTTGCAGCCTCCCCTAGCTGCTCGGCCCACTCAGACACAAAGCTCAGTAAGGTGCCTCTCATCTGTGGGTTGCCCCTACGCAAACCCCAATAGCACATCTCATCTCATCGGAAGAGGCCTTTCACATAGAGAACACACTTGCTCAAACGCATCTCCCTCATGGGAAAATGGCATCTGAGCATGACTTTCCCTTGGGAACTATCAAATTATTTGCTCTCACTAAAAGGGTGAACCAATATGCTTGTTAAGAAAGTTGACTGCTGTTGAAACTGGTTTGGCTCAGTGGATAGAGCATCAGCCTGCGGACTGAAAGGTCCCGGGTTCAATTCTGGTCAAGGGCATGTACCTGGGTTGTGGGCACATCCCCAGTAGGAGGTGTGCAAGAGGCAGCTGATTGATGATTCTCTCTCATTGATGTTTCTAACTCTCTATCCTTCTCCTTTCCTCTCTGTAAAAAATCAATAAAATATATATATTTTTTTAAAAAAAAAAAAGAAAGTTGACTGCTATTTCTATTTGTTCAAGTCAAGTGTTTGACCAAAGGGGTCTAGGACCATTGTGATCATCTGGTGGTAACCCACACTTCCTCTTCACAAGGTGAGGAGCAATCAGAGTCCTGTATCTCCTCAGCCCCTGAACTTTGTTGACATGGGCTCCAAGCCCCCAACTTTTATCCTTTCCGTGGCATCCCAGCATCTTCTTTACTTCTAAATGGACGCTGACTTCCTTCACTGTGGGCTCCATCATTAAAGTTGTTGCTCTGCTCCACACAAGTGTGATCACTTGGCAGTGGGCCATTTCTCCCACCAGAGATAAGCCCTTACAAGGCAGCTATAAGCCCCACTATTATAACTGTAACTTCCCTACCCCACTATTGCAGAGTCTCTGCCCCAGATCTGAGTCAATCTCCAAAGAAGGTCTGATATCTCAAGTCAGTATTCTCTACTAAAGAACCAGGGAAATGTTCCCAAAGCACAATGCATTTGAGGAGCACCATCCTTAGATGAACCCAAAAGCAATCTTCCTGGGCACCCTAGGTAGTCTTTCTTTACATTGTAGCAGGCACAGTGAGTGCTAAGCCCTAGAGATGGACAATGAAATATATATATATATATATATATATATATATATATATATATATATACATATATATATATATATATATAACTATTTTATATATATTTTTATATACTCAAGGAGCTCTCCACTTCTAGGCTACTCCTGCCTAAATTTGGCAGGCAGACAAGACAGTGAGCAGGCAATTTTTGAGCAAGCATGGCATTATAGATTGTCTAATTACAGCACAGAGTGAGGACAGTTCTTGGTAAACCATAAATGTTGGAAAGAACCAAAGAATTCCCCAGCTGGCATTAGGGGTAGCACCTTCTGAAGGCTTGCTGTAGAATCTTTTGTTAGAGGTTGAAGGAAAGGGAAAAACAGATTGTTCATTTGGTCACTTGGTTTTCCCTTCTGAAAAGTTGCCATAAGATAGCTTTCATGAAAAATTTGCTGCTCCAAGGCAATTACATTCTTTGTAGCTCCCTAGAGAGTGACAAATCGCAAACAAAATAAGAACGATCATGAAAACTAAAAATTAGTTGGGATAATCCCCTTGAAAAATTTGCAAGGTCACAACCTACGTCATAATCTACAAAGGTGATGTATCAAGTTAATGTTACAGAAAAGCTTTTAAGTAGTTTAGTCCTGACAATGCCCTTGGCTACTTCATTACAAAAAACACCTAGGTTCTTCAGAAATTTTCCAAGGTCAACTACAGAACCCAGAAGAGAACTCACTTTTATAACTGATGCATATTATAAACCTGGCAAATACAATAGGGTGAATTTTACCTAAAACCTGACACCTCTCTTCCTCTATTCCTCCCACCTTCTTACAACATGGGTCTTATGGAAATAGCCATGTTTGAAAAATGTAACTGAGAATTAACTTGAAGCTGTTTCTTTTTCTTGAAGATATCTGAATATGCCAGTGTTTTCTTAAACCAAATAGTAAGCAATAGGAGTTATAAATTCAGCTAAGAGAAAGGAGATACTGATCAAGGCTGGGAAGACAAGTAGATTTCTCAAGTTTATGAAATGCCCCTGAACAACTGATCTTTAGGATACAACTGTAAGTTACCCTATTGTCTTGCTTTGAGTTTATATATTGCTAAGTGACTCTCCCTAGACAATATGGGGTCTCTGTGAGGCCTTCTCTCAGCTTCCCCAATTACTGTTTCTCTGCTCCCTCACCTCAGGTTTCTTTCATTTAATACAGACCATCTGCCTTCTACTATAAGATAAAGGTCAGAGTTAAAAAACAAAGTTTCACAAAAACAATAACCGCCTTTGTTCCCCGCAACCTCTCTCTAACCCATAACCTGCTCAAAGGGAAAAAAATGCAAGAAGGGATCTTAGTTTGAATGGAAATTAATTAAACTTTTTTCCAGTTTCCACATTGTTAAAGCTCTTGGTTTCTAGTGACCTTTCAAATACAGAATCATTAAATGCTGAAGCTGTTATTTAAAAACCTAAATTTAAAAGCCATCCATTTTGCCAACTTGTACTTGTGGAACACCAATACCCTGAAATTTCAGTCTCCCTGCTCCCTATGGGCACTGCCACAGCATGTGGGGGATGCCAGTGCATTTTAAATAATTAAGGAACTATAACTCACAGTCCCAAAATTTATCATGAGAATTTTATTCCACCTCTAGAAACCTATTAAGGAATGTTCCAGAAATGTGTTCAGATACAGATTGATAAAGACATTTGTAGATACAGCTTTCTCATGCATCTCCAGCATATTTCCAGGCTGAACACATTTCATCTATTACACAGACAATTGGATTCTGTTGCCTGGATATCCCCATGTACTTCAGCCTTTTGGAATGAAAGTTTTTTAATTATGCAAATGAAATGACACATATACCCAAGTTCCACCCATAGGACAAACAAAGAGAAGAGATCTATTCCCCTCCACTAGACCATTCTGCATCCTAACTCTCTGACTACCAGACTCAACTCTGGTGCTTGCTTACTCTCTTCCAACACTGCTGCCCATGCTAAACATCAATCTTTTTTTTGCCTAAAGCACTATCAATTTAAAACCGTTGTGTGCAACAGAAGTCTAATAAGAATGTAGGCAGGAGCACGGCAAAGCTGAGACAGTACAGGAACATTAGTCATTGCATCCTCAAGCTCCTTGACCACTCCACCACAGGTAATATCCCACATGCCAAGGATTTCCGCAGGCCCCTGCTGGATGCCCCCTCTGTGGGTGTTCCCCATCTTTCATTTTCTAAACCTCTCTCCCAGGCTCTCATGTGTATGCAGGCCTCTCACATTTATGCTGGGTAATTCACCTCTCCTGTTGTTTCCCGTCTTTCCCCCAGGGGATGCTCACAAAAAGACCCACTGGTGATTTTTTTTAAAAGCAAAACACTTTACTTAAGATACCCAAGGAAGGAAGGTAGTTGGGTTTTGTTTCAAATAACATTCTTTTTCACTACACATAAACCAGCACCAAAGTGTATATATATTCAACTATTTAATAGGTTAAATATTTAGTCAACTATCAAATATATCTTTAACTATCAAAGAGATTGTCCCTGAAAAATGGGGTGTGATTGCTCTACTGTGTGTGTGTGTTGTATATTATTATTTTTAATGATTATTTTTCCTGCTGTACAGTTGAAAAAGAAAAAAAAACATTGTCAATGGAAACAGAAATCTGGAGCTAATCCTTCTCCCCTTTCACCATATCCTACCCACCTGTATGATCCATTTCCAAAATCATATTCCATCCTCTCTCCATTGCTACCACCCAATGCATCTTCTGCCTGGCAGAGAGATTTTTAAAATGTGTCATGACACCCCCTGCTTAAAATTCTTTGGAGGCCTCCCAATAAAACACCTCCCTAAGGCCCATCAGGAGCTGGTCCTCAACTTTTTCTTCCAACTCATTTCCTGCTGCTCACTGTACTCTAAGTCACCAGTTGGAACACGTCAAACTCATCCCTGTCCCAGGAGCCTAGCACATCCCTCTCCATGGGACTGGTTTCTTATTTTATATGATCTTACTTCGATAGCACCTTCTTAGTGGTCCCTCTCTAGCACGCTATTAGAAATAGGTTATCACATTATTCTCTGACATCCTATTTAATAAAAACAATATACAAATTGACCATCACTCCACGACAAATATGGTGGCACCCAATAAGAAGGAAATATACAAATTGTGTGACAAAGATGGCAGTGGCCAGGACAGGACACTTGCATCATCACCAGGGGTTCCAGCCGCTGTGGGCCTATGGGCAGCGCACAGGCGTGGAGCAGCTGGGGCAGGGTGGGACACCTGCTATGAGGGGGCTAAGAGGTAAAAGGTGGAAAGCGGCAGCCAGAGTGAAAGCCCAGGTCCCAGATGCCAGAGGGAAGCTGGTACCAGCAGCCACGGGAAGGAAGGCCTATTCTTGCACAAATATTCATACATCAGGCCTCTAGTTGTATCATAATAACAACCTATAATTACTTAACTACTCATTTATATGCACCTCCAACAGAATGAAAGTTCCCTGGGGCAGAGATCACGTTTGTTTTGTTTTCTGTTATATCCCCTAATATCCCCTAATAAGGCAATATGTGGTTAATAGCAACATATGAATGGATGAATGCTAGGAATTTTATACATAGTTATAAAAATATGACTTGCACATTCTAGGATCTTACCCTCAAACAGGAGAAATAAGACTAGTGAGTAAATGACAAAATGGTCAAAAAAATTCAGAAGAGGAAGAAGATACTAGTAAGATAACCAAAGGCTTGGTAGATAGTGACCTTGCCAATCATATTTGACATGAACACTGAGGGATGGATAAGATCTCAAAGGATGGAAACTATAATATTGTAAGTTGAATGAGCAAAGATGTGAATATATAAAGTACAAAACACACCTGAAGGTAATTTTCTGAGCAATTTTGCTAGAGGAGATTTGTATAAGCTATGTGGGGAAAGGCAAATTGGGACTAGACTTTTAAAGGTCATGAATGCTAGAATAAGTAACTTAAGTCTTCAGTGTCTTTAAGAAAATATTGACATAGTCAAAGTAAACTTTAGCAAGAGGACACATGCAGTGGCATATAAAACCAATTGGAATGTGTATTTATTTGCTTGTGCTGCCATAACCAAGTATAACCTACTAGGTGGCTTATACACAGAAATTTATTTTTTCAGAGCTCTGGAGGTAAGAAGTCCAGGTTTTGGGATCTTTGGCTTCTTCTGTGTCCTCACAAGGTCATCTTTCTGTGTATGCATGTGATGCGCATCTGTGTGTCCTAATCTCCTTTTATTAGGACACCACTCCTATAGATTAGGGCCTACCACAATGGCCTCATTTTAATGTAGTTGAATCTTTATAGGCTCTGATCCAAAACTCACTTTCTGAGGTGCTGAGCATTAGGACTTTGGGGAAGGAGACAATTCAGGCCATAACATGGTGATGAAGGAGAAGGTGATCTTTGAAACTGTGTTAAGATGTCTCATCCTCGCCGAAACTGGTTTGGCTCAGTGGATAGAGCGTCAGCCTGTGGACTGAAGGGTCCCAGGTTCGATTCTGGTCAAGGGCATGTACCTTGGTTGCGGGCACATTCCCAGTAGGGGATTTGCAAGAGGCAGCTGATCGATGATTCTCTCTCATCAATGTTTCTAACTCTCTATCCCTCTCTCTTTCCCTCTGTAAAAAATCAATGAAATATATTTATATATAAAAAAAGATGTCTCATCCTCAATTTCTGAGGGAAGGTCCCTCCTCCTCTGTGATCATGAAAAATCTTGGAGGAGTCTTGGGTATATTCAAGTAGAAAAGAATCCCTCTAGTTTTGATATAAGGAAATCCAGCACAATGGTTTCTGGTTAATAAGCATTCTCCCCCTTCCTTACTGCAATGAAGTTCTTTGAAAAGTTAGAGTCAATATTTTAAATTCTGAATTTTTGATCTATGAAGACCTTAAGTAAAAATATTTCTATAGCCTCATATCAGGAATGGTTCCTTTTGTCCTGTACCACAGAGTATTAACTTAGGAATCCTAAGAGAAAGGAGTGCAAGCACTGAAAAGCTGAGGAGCCTAGATACAGAGACGCGTGAATCGAGCTGGTGGTGGGCGACTGGGCACGTGGCTTTTTTTTTTTCAACCCAAAGGGAAACAAGCTCCTGATCACTTTGAAATCCAGTGTCTGGGGTCACATGGGGGAACCCAAACACCTATGGGGAGAAGTTGGTCTGTCGGCCATCGGGTCCGAAAGTAACGGTGACTCTCTTGGATCTCAGGGACGTGGGGACTTGGAAACACAGAAGGGTAGGGAAGGCTGAAGGCAGCCATTGCTGTTAGCCATGCCCCAGCCTAGTTATGTCCTGAGGCCCTGCCCTGAGGCCCCGCTGGCACATTCTATAGACCCACCCAGGTACCACACAGATGCTTTTGCATATAAATGGCCGGTATTGTGGCAGCTTAACGAAATAAACTGCAGCTCCAGCAACAAAACCGCCAAGTCCCAAGCAAATGTACTGTGCCCCATTGGAGATCCAGAAGCCAGTGTTCCTAGTGGTCAGTTTCAACCCCTCACACCCATAAGTGACACATTCGAGAGATGGACTCAGTGAGCACCAAAGCCCCACTGAAACAAAGCGTGTCTCCAGCACAGCAGTTCTTTCTTTATAGACACAGCTGGTCCTCACAGGCAATTGGGCTGGATCAATTCTTCCCAGTATACCAACAGCAATCAAGGCTTAATTATACCAAGACTTTGCACTCAGCCCACAAAGGGATATAGCAAAAGCAACCACCTCAGGTGATTAGGGAAGCTGAGCTACTGGCCCCTTAGGTCACCTGCCACACAAAGCCACTCCATAAACACAGGGAGGAAGCCAAAATGAGGAGACATAGAAGTATGTCACAAATGGGAGAGATAGAGGAAAGTAAACTACGGGATGACACAGAGTTCAGAATCACATTTATAAGATTACTCAAGAATCTTCTAAAAACCTTTGAGAAACTTGATGAGACCTCCAAGAAACTTTGTGAGACCTTCAAGGACCTTAATGAGAATATAAAAAAAATTAAAAAGGACCAGTCAGAAATTAAACATACCGGTACATGTCTGAGATAAAGAATACACAGAACCTCAACTGTAGGTCAACGTACCCCAGGAATAAAACCAAAGATATGGAATATAAGGAAGAAAAAATCACCCAACCAGAGAGGCAGAAAGAAAGAAGAATCCAAAAGTGTGAGGATGGCATAAGGAGCCTCCAGGACAGCTTAAGGCATACCAACATCCAGATTTTTAGGGAGCCAGAAGAAGAGAGAGAGCAAAATACTGAAAACCTATTTGGAGAAATAATGACAGAAAACTTTCCCTACCTGGTGAAAGAAATAGACTTACAAGTTCAGGAAGCTCACAGAACCCCAAACAAGAGGAATCCAAAGAGGACCACACCAAGACACATCATAATTAAAATGCCAAGGACAAAAGACAAAGAGAGAATCTTACAAGCAGCAAGAGAAAAACAACTAGTTACCTATAAGGGAGTACCCATACGACTGTCAGCTGATTTCTCAACAGAAACTATGCAGGCCAAAAGGGAGTGGCAAAAAATATTCAAAATTATGAACAATAAGAACCCACAACCAAGATTACTCTACCCAACAAAGCTATCATTCAGAATTGAAGGTCAGATAAAGAGCTTCACAGACAAGAAAAAGTTAAAGGAGTTCATCAACACAAAACCAGGATTACATGAAATGCTGATGGGTATTCTTTAAGAAGAGTAAGAAGAAAAAAGTAAAGGTAAAAATTATGAACAACAAAAAGACATCAAATACATACCTACCAACAAATTAATCTAAAAATCAAGTGAATAAAAAATCTGAGGAACAAAATGGACTGATGAATATAATAGAATCAGGGACATAGAAAGGGATTGGACTAACAATTCTCAGGGGTGAAGGGGGTCTGAGGGGTGTGGGAAGAGATTGGACAAAAATCTTACATATATGGATGATGACAGGGTGGGGGGTAAGGGCATGGGGTGGAATTGGGAATCAGGTGGAGGGGAGATATGGGGGAGGAGGGGGGAAAAGAGGAGCACCTGTAATAATCTGAATAAAGATTATTTTAAAAATAATAATAAAAAACCCTAGGAATGCCCTAAAAAAGAATAAATGTGGAATTAACAATGGCAAAACCCAACATTAAATTTAATAATTTTATTTCATAGTTCTCACTAGACATATGTCCATAAACTAACAGTGAACTGACAGGAAGAAAGCAGATGAGAGGAGAAAATGGAAGCTCTCCTGTTCTAGGCATTTACATCTCAGGATAAAATTCTCCACCAGCCCCAGATCAGCTGCTTTTTATAGTCTTCCAGTGAATCCGTTACACACTGAATCGTTCCCTCTATTCACTATCCCTCACCATCAACCCTGTGCTCATTTCTCTAAGCTCCTTTAGCCAGGAGGTGTCCTATTGGTCAGGGTCCAGGAACTAAATCTTGGGCAGTAGTCATTTAGGTGATGTGCCATAGGTGTGAATCCTATGAAACCACCAGCTCACATTCTGGCTGTATGTAACCTTTAGACTCTGTCTAACACCAGGGTCCGTTTTATACATATGTATGTATATCTTTTCTCTCCAAGTAAATCATTAATTTGAAGTGGGGAAGGGAAGACATATTTTTTTTTTTACTTTTGTGACACCCTCATATATGTCACAAGGCTAGGGATGCATCACTAAATACTTATTATAACTGAATTCAGTGCCTCTAAAAAGGGTAGAAAAGTTAGAAATAGCAACAGCTAAAGAATAAAAAGGAAGCTGCAGGTACAAGAACTAACCTCAGTTAACTAGGTCTGTGTGGGGGCTTTACCAGGCAACTAGAGCAGACCACATGGGGGCTGACCACAGGACACTTAAAAGAGAGGAATTCGTTGGGAGGAAGGAAAGGGATTATTGCTCACAGTGCTATTTGAAGAAATAATCTCAAGCAAGGAACACTCATATTAAAAAGAAAAAAGTCCTAGGCTATCAAGATTAGAAGAATTCACAGGAAACATAAAATGTATAGAAGAAAACACACACGTGTTGAGCACTAGGGACCAGCACCAGAATGAATGTATCACATACAATATTTAATCTTCTCAACTAATCTGTGAGGCAGGCACATCAGGAAACAGGTTTCAAGGAGTTAACAACTTCCCTCAAGTCATGTAGCTTGTACTTATGGCCCTGATAGCTGAGGCTCAGCCTATCTGATAAGAAAGTCCAGGCTCATGATTCAATAATGCATATTGGGCAGTAAGTGTGGGGTGTTCAGATAGAAATAAAGATGGTGAGAGAACAGTCAAGGATATTAAAAACAAGAAGTGAAGTTCAAGGTCGGAGTTTCAGGATAAAAAATCATGAGCTCTAGACCTGTGCAAAAATATATATGTCCCACCAGAATGGGGCTACTTTTAAAATGCACCAATTAACCCCCTTGGTGTCTACCTTATTCCACAAAATTTGGTAATTCAGATAATGTTCCTTGTGGTTCCTGTGACAGTTCTCTTTCAATTCTTATGGTTAAGAGAATTTAACTTTTCTTACTAAAATGAAATTTCCCCTGTCTTCCTCTTTCATAACACTGTAACTGGGCACTCCCAGAAAACCAAGAAAACTGCTTATTTGTGTAACACACCTCATTTTAAAAAGACAATCCCTTAAGAGAATAAAAAGTCAAACCACAGTTCGAAAGAACATATTTGCAAAACAATTATCTGAAAAAGGAATTGCATCCAAAAGTTATAAGGAACTCTTAAACTCAACAATACAAAAACAGACAATCCCATCTAAAAATGGGCAAAATCTCTCAACAGACCGTTTACTAAAAAAGATACTAATGGCAAATCAGTATATTAAAAGATACTAAACATCATATGTCATCAGGGAATTGCAAACTAAAACATCAGTGAGACACCACTAGTCACATCAATTAGAATGTCAAAAATTCAAAACAATGACAGCATCAAATATTGGTAAGGATGTAACAATAGGAATTCCCATTCATTGCTGAAGGAAAACAGCTTGGCAGTTTCTTACAGAACAAACCATAGTCTCACCATACAATATATCAATTGTGCTCCTTGGTGTTTCAACACAAATGAGTTGAAAACTGATGTCCACACAAAAAACCTACAAATAAATATTTATAATAGTTTTATTAGCAATTGATAAAAATTGGAAACAACTAGATGTCTATCAATAGGTGTATGGATAAAGTTTGTACATTCATAAAATGAAATACTGTTAAATACTATTAAACAATAAAAATAAGTTAGCTACCAAGGCATGAAAAGACCTTAAATACATATTGCTAAGTGAAAAAAAAAAGCCAGTCTGAAAAGCCTATATACTATATCATTCCAACTACATGACAGAAAAAAAAAGATAGAATTATAGAGACAGTAGAAACAATGATAGTTGCCAGGGATTCTGGGAGAAGGAAGGAGGCATGAGTAGATGGGACATAGGAAACTTTTGGGATGGTGAAACTATTCTGTATGATATTGTGATGATATAGATACAAGACATTATGCATTTGTCAAAAGTCACAGGATGTACAACACAAATGGTGAAGCTTAATGAAAACTATGAACTTTAGTTAATAATAATATATCTATACTGTTTCATCAATTATAACAAATATACCATACCAGTGCAAAATGTTAATAACGGGGAATTATGTCTGTGTGTGTATGTGGTGCTGGTGTGTGTAAGGGAACTATGGGAACTCGGTACTTTCTGCTAAATTTTTCTGTAAACCTATAACTGATTATTAATTTAAATGAAATATATTAATTTTTTAAAAGGAAAGAAAAAAAAGAACAATACCAAAACATGCATGTCTACTAGACTCAATATTAATGGTGGGAAATTTGACCCTATAAGCATGTTTGCTTCATGGCCATTTTGGTAAGCTTTGTCAAATTTTCATTTTCCTTTGCCCTTTGAAGCTGCATTTTACATTTTGAACCAAATCTTAAAGTAATCTTTCATTTGAAAATGCTGTTTTTGATGACTACACCTTATTTTTCTTATATGAAGAATCCACAAAAAAATACATAACTCCAACTTAGTGAAAACTTCATTTCAGTGCTTGAAGTTGTTTAAAATAAACCACATTGTCTCCCAATCATGAGCATAAAGGGGTGTTCCTCTCTGAAGAAAATTCATTTTGTTTTTGTTGAAAAGAGAAAACCCTTTTTTGAAAAATCCTCAACTCATTTCATTGGCATCCATCAAGTCTCTTATTAAAGTTCAGGAACTAATTACCTGCGTAGCACCAAGACTGAAAGAAAAATGAGAAAATGACTAGTGATTACATAGCTCCAACTAGAAATGCAGTGCATTTGAGACAATTCCATTACACCCTCTCCTAAGACACACTGGGAGAAAATAACTCTGGTATCCACACTGGAGTCTTATCATTTGCTTGTTATGACTTTATGTGGTTTCATGAAAGGCGAGGTGTGTCACAGTGTTTGTAAAATGGGGAAGAAAGAAGAGGAAGCCATAACTCCTGGAAAGCTACACCCAAGTGAGGAATAAAACTCAAGGGGACCTGGGGATGTTGGGGAAATTCCTCCAAGGCTGGAAAGTGAAAAACAATGACATGAGATTTCAAATACATGGCTTGCAGCCCATTTGAGTCAGAACAGAAAAGAGTGCTAGTGTCAGAGTGAAATATTTTCATTCACAATCCTCTCTTACAGCATTTCATTTATTTGGACAGTTTTCCACTAAAGATAGATGTTTACTTCCTTCTTCACAGTGGCACTCTCAGGTAGGAAATAATAAAGGTGGAGAAAGTATAAATCAATGTTCTGATGAGAACTAAAGGTTGGTGAGGTTGGTGAGACTATTCAAATGGGGATCCATCAATCTCTTACATAGCTCTAAGAGGCTCCAGAGAGGTCATCCACTCCTCTCTGAAACCAAGAGGCCAACTAGCCAAAATATCAACAGCTTTACCTTAAGAATCATAATCCTTCATACTGTCCCTTTGAACAGCAGATGGTAGACCACAACTGACCTTTCTAGGACTTTCAGCGCTGCCCCTGCTTCAGCTCCTGCATCCCCATGAGGTAGCCAGCCTATCAGCCTTTTCCTCTGGACACCATGGTTTCGTTATCTCCTCTTCCTATCCTAGGCCTCTGCCTCCAATAGGGGCGCTACGCTGTGTCCCAGCCAGTAGTATGTCTACACACTACCAGGCATCTCCTCTGGCTTCCCTGTGTTCATTTTGAAATGAGAATCTGTGAAGTGCCCTAGCTGGTTTGGCTCAATGAATAGAGCATCAGCTTGAGAACTGAGGGGTCCTGGGTTCGATTCCAATCAAGGGCACATGCCTAGTCTGTGGGCTTGATCCCCAGTAGGGGGCATGCAAGATGCAGCCAACCAATGTCTCTCTCATCATTGATGTTTCTATCTCTCCTTCTCCCTTCCTCTCTGAAATCAATAAAATTATATTTAAAAAAAAAATTTTAAGAGAATGTGTGAAATAATTAGGTACAAAGAAACAAAATTTATTCAATAACCATGAAACAGTAAATTAAAATATATTTCTGTGAATTTTATAATTAAACACACTTTCTTTTTAGATCTGTAAAACAGTGCATCTAAAAATTCATTTTTAATTAAAGATGAGAATGCATAAAGTTTTTGAAAAAAATGTATGAACCCAAACATATAGAGAAGATAATTTACAAGTTAATTTTATAATGAACCTATAGTTACCTACTTTTTAATTTTATTGCTCTTCTATTTCTGGCATTTGGAAATACAAAATAATCAACAATCAATTTTTTTTCAAGTCATCAGTCTGGTCATTCATAATCACATATATCAGACATTCACAGAGGAATAAAAGTCTCAGAAAATACACCGAATCTAGACTGATCCCCTATAAGTTTAATTTTGTCATTTGGCTTTTTCTAAAATGGAAGTCTACAAAAACGACATAACTAATTCTTTCTTCCGGTGGTATACTTATTCGGGAGCATTTACTGCACATGAACTTCAGAAGAAACCACCATATATATGTGAGTGAGGATGGGTAGAGGTCAATTGGCACATATGTGGGGGCCATCCCACATAGATATTTTGAGACTCTATTAAACATTCTGAAAATTCCATAGGCTTTTAAGCCTCCCATACAGTCCTATCTGAGACAGAGGTGAGTTTACTGGCACTACCCACCAAAAAAAAAAAAAAAGAAGAAGAAGAAGAAGAAGAAAAAAAAAAGCAGTTCTGTGTGGGATGAGGGTTAATTGACAAGTATGACTGGAGACTTGGGGGGCAGAGTAGTCAAAGCTGTGGTTTAACTAACAATTTCAGTTTTGAGTTGCTGGGGGCCCCCTGGGCTAGAAAAGTTATATCTGGTGGAGAAAATCTGCTAGGCACTGGCTCTGAAGACCTCCCACCAGACCCTCAGATCATCTTAAAGCAGGAAATGCTCTGATAGAATTGATGCCTCAGAGTCTCTCTCCAATTTCTTAAAGGCCAATTTTTAGAGTTGGTATCTGACTTCTCTATTGATCTATAGTTCTCCATCTAAATTGTTTTCACTCTCTCTCCAAGTCTAGTCAGAAAAATAGTTTAGTCTATATGACTTTTAGCATTTTTTTTCTTGGAGTACATTGAGTTTTTTATTTATTTATAAGTATATATAATCCATTGTCGGGCTTTACTCATTCTCCAAGACTCAGTTCAGGTTCCACCAACAGTATAAAGCTTCCTTTTACTACCCCCGTAGCGAGGCATCCATTCTTATGTTATTATTGAAGTTTATGAATATCTTCATTACATCAAAATTTATAACATATCCTTGAGGCAAAAGCCATGTTTTATTGGTGTGATACCTTTGTTCCTTGATTTATTCTAAACACAATAAATATTTCTTGGAGGAATAAAATAATAAGAATGAATATGGGAGGATAGATAAAAGAAAAGGGAAATTACTTTTTTATTATATATTCAAACAATTTTTCTAGATGACAAACATTCAATCATTGTATACTCATATAAACAGCTACTGGAATGAACCAAAATATAACTTTACACAATATAGTAGAAGGATTAGGTCAACTTTATTTCCTATGAGCCCATATCTCAGAAGTAATTGGTGTCTTGGAGATGCCTCAGATCACCATGTCTGGGAATTCGGTAGTTCCTTTCCCAAGTAAAAAGACCAGGCTGTCTTCCCAGGCTAAAAGCTCTTAGGACTGGCCCAGGATATATACCTCAGGCCCCGAAGTGAACAGAAGTTTAAAGCACTTGCTCAACAAATACTCACCAAAATGACACAGGAATGCCTTGAATAAAAAGTCAACTGTGCCGAAACCGGTTTAGCTCAGTGGATAGAGCATCGGTCTGCGGACTGCAAGGTCCCATGTTTGATTCTGGTCAAGGGCATGTACCTTGGTTGCGGGCACATCCCCAGTAGGGGTGGTGCAAGAGGCAGCTGATTGATGATTCTCTCTCATCAATGTTTCTAATTTTCTATCCCTCTCTCTTCCTCTCTGTAAAAAATCAATAAAATATATATTTATTTTTAAAAGTCAACTGTGCAGAACAAAATTACAATCTTACTCAAGGGAAAAAAACATAGCCCAACTGCTCTAGAATGGCAGAGCAAGCCTGGGCTCAGCTCTTCAAGTCAGAACTGCTGACCAAGGCTCTTCCTAGGAACAATGAATTCACAGTGAACAAATAGCTGGTCTTAGCAGAACTGAAACACACACACACTCACACACACCTGTATTGAAAGGGAGAACATAGAGTGATCTTCAAAAGTGAATCTTTCTGTGAATATAGACTTCTGCTCCACTGAAGACAACTGAATAGAGCCAGAATTCTAGTCCAGCTGTAGGCCAAAAATAGATATGTAACTTTAAACAAGTCATTTCAGTTTTCTGTGCCTTGTTTCTTCCTCTCTTCAAGGGGGATCATAATCTCTGGGTTCAGTTTAATCTCCTAAAAGTTATCTAACAGCAGTTCTTAATACATAGATAACCAAGGGAAAAATATGGGATAAATAAAATGGAGTGGGACAGAACAACCATCTTGCTTTAATTTTTCTGAGTTTGAAGGAACTTAATTAATAAAAGAGTTCACAATCATAGACAGGGTTCTTGACCTGGAGTCTACAAACAGAATTTAAAGGGAATCCATGAAATCAAATTGAAAAACATATGTACCATTATTTTTTGCTAATTTCTAACTAAAATTTAGCATTCCTTTTATAATTAATGCAGACAATAAACTCACTTCAATACTAGTAACAGTAACTGTGACTTTGTTCCCAACTAAAATCACAGATATTTTCACAGTCTTTGAAGATGTTGTAAGCTACTGAGATGGTGTATACCCAAGATCCACTTATACTCATAACTAATTAAGTTATATTGGTAATTAGAACCACCAGTAATTTTATGTAATGCATTAATAAAGAAGTACATATCTTACTAGCACATATTTGGAATTCTTAAAATATTTAACAACTATATTTCAGTATAATTGGTTTCATTTGTAATCCTATGTGCTTTAGTTTATAAATTTTAAAACATTCTGAGAAGAGGTTCATGGGCTTCTCATGATGGCCAAGGGGGTTTGTGACACAGAAGATTAAGGACCTCTGGTCTAAAGAGAATTCAGATAGGCACAGCTCCTATACCAGCTTGGCTGAAGTGTAGTGACTATCTTTTGATAAAAGTGTTGTTTCTAACCTTCTATCTGCTGCTCTGAGCTACTCTGGGTCCTTCCAATACGTTCCTTTTCTGCTTGTATCATCTAAAGTTCATATCCATTAAGTGCAACTAAGACTCTCAGCTAGCACATCAATTACTTAGTATTTGTACACTATGATTTTAATAAGTATACTTCATAGAAAAAGCATAGATGGATATCATATGCTAATCAAAAATATTACCAGTTCAATAAGTTTTGTTACTGAGTCTCATCTGACCTAACAGATGCTACCACCTACTTTATAACAAATGCTAAATGACAGGCAGACCTAATGAGAACTGAAAATGGAATTGTCTTGAAAATGCAGCCACATGAAGTAGCAGCAATTTTTATACACTTATAAAATATAAATTATCTTGGATAATTATCTTAGTAATGATTTGATGTAATTTACTCAACTGTTGGGCATTTCTTATCATTCCCTTGCTATCATCCAAATAAGTAAGCAAGGCTCACTATCGTCAGTGATTGATGGCTCAGACATGTAGAACTAAAGGGTAATTATTCTGCTCTTTCTTCAACCCAGAAGACTTTACTTACTGAGAAAAGAGAGCAATCTCATTGCAGCACTACCATGACATGGCTAATCAAGAGCAAAATTCAGTTGAGATCTAAAACAGATGTGGAAAATAGGTTTTACCTTCCATGCCCACTGGGATTTGGTGGCAGTGGCTGCCCAAAGAATCTTAAGGATGCCATAATGAATTAATTAACAATTCATTATGAGTGCTACGTATCTTCCATTCTAGCTCTATATATTTTCATGAAAAATTAATCAGGTGGAACCACACAACAGAGTTAGACTAGAAGAAAGCCCTCTGACCATTGGCTGACCCTTTTCTTTAAAAAAAATATTTTTTTATTGATTTCAGAGAGGAGGGAGAGGGCAAAAGAGATAGAAACATCAATGATGAGAGAGAATCACTGATCAACTGCCTCCTGCCTGTCCCTAGGGATGTGCCCTTGATCAGTATCGAACCTGGGACCCTCTGGTCTGCAGACAGACGCTCTATCCACTAAGCCAAATCAGCTTTGGCAATTGGCTGATTCTTTTTGAGTTCCATTTTTATTCTCGATAGGCCTGCTGAGATTTCTTAGATCCAATATCATGAGCTATTAGTAGACATGATAATTAAAACCACAGTAATAGTAAATAAGCCTTTGAAAACTTTCCCATATGCACCAGCTGAACACATGTAAATAAATTCATTTGAATCCATCCGTAAATCCTGAACTCTTTTGCATCATCATCACTCCAAATAATGAGTGAGAATAAACACTGGCAAAGATTCAAAACCAAATGCCTCTTCCTAGCTTACCATGCTAGAAGAGATGACACATACCAGTCCCAGAAACTAGTGACAAGCTACACTCTGATGCTAGTGGCCTTGGGTGCTTCTTCTTTCTAGTCATAGAGTCCTTCTGAACAAGGGTCACTCTTATTCCCAAGAGGAAAGTCAACATGACTCACTTTCAGAAACTGAAAGTACACCATGTCCACATGAGCAAGACTGCCTGCTATCTAACCACAAAACCACATCAGAAGTCAGCTACTTAAGAAGGAGAAGAGACAGTGGGCTGAACAAACTCTCCCCTGATTCCAGACAGCTAGCCTTCCGGACAACCTGCAGGCTTCTTGGCTAAGCAGAGACTAAGAGCAAAAGAGTGTAGTTGGGGTCCATAGCTTCTGGTTACTGAACTCTGAGAGTAGGACCCTCATAAGGTCCTGTGGTGAAGCAGTGAAGTTTTGACCTCATTCCTCTTTCCCTTCCTTTGGCATGTTCTCCTAGTGCAGTGGTCAGCAAACTGCAGCTCATGAGCCACATGTGGCTCTTTGGCCCCTTGAGTGTGGCTCTTCCACAAAATACCACAGCCTGGGCGAGTCTATTTTGAAGAAGAAGCATTAGAAGAAGTTTAAGTTTAAAAAATCTGGCTCTCAAAAGAAACTTCAATCATTGTACTATTGACATTTGGCTGTGTTGACTAATGAGTTTGCCAACCACTGTCCTAATATTTATCCTCTTCCTAAACGTCCAGACTCTCTCACCAAACTTAGTATTGGCTGATTTGCAGGAGGGTTTAAGGGGCCTCGTTCTGAAAGGGATGCTGCCAGGATTCTATGATTCAGTTACCTAATAATTCTTACCTAGAAAGCATGAGTGCTGATGGCTAAAGCTTTAATTAGAAATTATCAATTATTCAAATTAAACAGAATAGGAGCATATTTGACAATTTTTGTGGTAGCTTTTGGTCACTTTGGGTAGATGTTGTGGTTTTGTGCTTATGGAGACGTGACTGTGGAGTGGTATTATTTGGCTTTGCTCCACTGTGGTCACAGAGTGACCCTATCAGATATCCGTGTCTCTGAAATTCTTTCTGCTCAACAAGAGAATGCTAAGGCCTGGTCATGTGTGCGGGGCCAGCCCAGCAACCCATGGTCTGGTCCTGAAGTACAGACTCAGCTCCTTCTAGTATATACTCTTCACCCTACCTCTGGCTTAAAACTGTGGTGTTTCATCCCTCTGGTGTGGCTCAGTGATTGAGCCATTGACCCATGCACCAAAAAGTCAGTTCAATTCCCAGTCAGGACACATGCCCGGGGTTGTGGGCTTCATTCCCAGTGGAGGGCATGCAGGAGGCAACTGGTCAATGTTTCTCTCTTATCAATGTTTCTATTTCTTCCTCTCCCTCTCAAATCAATAAAAACAGTAAAACACACACACACACACACACACACACACACACACACACACACACACTGTTGTGTTTCCCATTCCCTCCTCGGGACAAGTCATGCTTTCAATGTGCACAAACTAATCAGAAGAATTCATCTCAATTAGCAAGAGTTAAAATTTTGAACCAAGGTGGGTGGAGCTGTGTCTTGTATGTGCATTATAATAGTGACCTTTTAGAGACAAAAGCTGATCCCAGATAAGCCATGATGGCAAGACTGAGTGAAACTGTGAAGAATACAGAATTTCAGTTAAATCAAGCAGGCAACTGGCTCTGCATACAGAGCTGGGTCTGCATTTCATACCCACAGCTGAATGTCCAGGTAACTTCTGGACTCATTACTGTCACCCCCTATTGACTACACAGCTCTGAAGTCTCTAACCTCACTCAGAATCTCCTCTCCTTGGCTGACTATAGTTTTTACATGGAGATGCTGTTTTTGAATTCATACTGGAGTGTGACTTGCCCACCTTAATGAGTTGTGTTCAGAATGACAAGGATGACTGTTCTGAACAAGCCACCCTTCTCTTGCTTGTCTGCCTGCTCCCTGCAGGCTGGCAGGATCCTGAAGCCTTGTCACTTCCCTTCATAATGATCTTCTGCCACCTGGTGGACATTCATAATCAAAAAGGCTGCTAGGGTTATTTTCTTGTGCCCATTTTCACTCACCTGGACATAAGAAAAGAGGACATCACTGTCTGTCCAAGACACCCCAGAAACATCTAGCGCTCCCCAAGTATTTCCAAATAAGCCCCCACCCTCCTCCTTGTCCTAAGATTCAGGACAACAGAGGGAAACCAAAGATTTAGAAGAATCCAGTTCCTTGCTAAGAGTCTACACCACACTGACACTGGAAAGAAAATGAGAATTACAAAGAGCTTCTGAAGAGCCACGGTCAGCCCTAAGAGGTAAATGAAGCTCATTCCTAAGAAGTTTTGGTGCATCTTCATAGTTTTGTCTATAATTGGTCTTAAGATAGAAATTCTATGGCCACAGCCAAAACCAGTTTGGCTCAGTGGATAGAGCATTGACCTGCGGACTGAAGGGTCCCGGGTTGGATTCCGGTCAAGGGCATGTACCTTGGTTGTGGGCACATCCCCAGTAGTGGGTGTGCAAAAGGCAGCTGATCGATGAGTCTCTCTCATCGATGTTTCTAACTCTCTATCCCTCTCTCTTCCTCTCTGTAAAAAATCAATAAAATATATATTTTTTAAAAAGAATAAATGAATAAATTCTATGGCCACATTCATAACAAAACAAAACAAAAAAATTCCTCTGTTTATCTTCTGCTGACAATTGATCAGACATCTGATTTGCTCTTGAGTTAATATATTAGTATCTCCACTTCACAGATGAGGAAACTAAGGCACAAGGATGCTAAGTAATGTGTCCAGTTAGGGGAAGAGCTGTGATTGACCCTCAGAGAGTGTGGCTTCAGAACCTGCCGTTTCTTCTGCTGTGCTTTTCTGACTCTTATTCTGCCACCAGGAGACTGATCACTGGTTGCAAGGGATGGAGCATCCTATCTCCTTCCTGAGCCTGCATCCCATGCTTCTCCAGTGTCCATTTCTCAAGTTCACTAGTGCCTTGGGCCGGATTCCCAGCCTCTGTGCCTCAAAGAATATGGAATACCGATTTCCTATCTCTGTGGCCCATCCTATCTAATAAAGAGGGAAAATATGCTAATTGACCATGACACCCTCACAATGATGGTGGCACCCACAACCATAAGATGGCAGTGCCCAGTCCCCTTATCCCCCCAGCAGCCCAGGGCCAGCCCGAGGTGCCAGCAAGCCTCTGATGGCAGCTGCCCAGCTGCCCAGGGACAGCCCCAGTGATGATCAAATAATTGAACAAGCAGGCTGCATGGGCAACCAGACCAGCATGGGAGTTAGTGAGGGACGACCAAACAACTAAATAAGCAGGATTCATGAGGTGACCAGGCTGGCAAGGGGGCTATGAGTGGTGACCAGGCTGGCAGGGGGAGGAGGGAGGGAAGTTGGGGGATATTAGTCTGGTGGGAGGGTAGTGAGAGGTGACTAGGTCAGTAGGGGGGACAGTTGGGGGCAACCAGGCCGGTAGAGGAGTAGTTAGGGTGACAGGTCAGCAGAGAGGTGTAGTTGGGGGGCAACCAGGCCAGTGGGGGGCACCAGTTAGGGGTGACTAGGTCGGTGGGGAGGGCAGTTAGAAGCAACCAGGCCAGCAGGGAGGGGGCAGTTGGAAGAGACCTGGCCAGCAGAGGGGGGCAGTTAGGGGCAACCAGGCTGGCAGGTGGGGGGCAGTTGGGGGACAGTGAAGGGCGACCAGGCAGGCAAACAGGTGAGTGACTAGGAGCCAGCCATCCAGGATTGTGAGGGGACATTCCCCAAGGGGTCCCGGATTGGAGAGGGTGTACCCTGGGCTGAGGGGACCCCTTCCCCTGCATGAATTTCGTGCACTGAGCCTCTAGTACAACTGTAATAAAGAGTCAGCAAGAAAATACAATATCTAAATTCTCCCCAGTTCTACTAATTAGAAATAACAATTACTCAAATCTGGATGTTGATAGGTAAGCAGAATATTTTAAATGAAAACCTAAAACATCAAAACAGCAATACATTTTTAAAAAAATAAATTTTGAAAACTAAAGTAACTACTGGGTGGCATTTTCTGCGTACAAATGACCCATTGGTTTCATTAAAAAGCTCACCCTGATGTACTAGAGATATGAGAAGGACACCAGGAGTAGAGGGCTTACCTCCTAACCGCTTCCCCTGACTGGCCAGCTGGTGGCTCCTACATAGAGGAGAAAGCAGCTGGAAGAACTCCCCAATGAGAAGGGCTGGGAATTGTTGTCCTGAGAGACACTCCTAGAAGAACCTCTGTACAAATGAAGAGGAAAGGAGGGAATCCCTCAAAGGACACTTAGTTCTGGATCTAGGCCACTTGTAACAAAGAAAAGGACCCACAAACAACTCTTGGGAAAAGAGGTCATAAAGCAACTGTTTTGATAGGCTCACTCGCTGCTTTGTAAAGCATGAGTCACTGCCAGCACTTAAAAATCAGGAAATTTCACATAAGTCATATATTTCTGACTTTTCTTGAAAAAAAATGGGGGATTTAGTAATTCTGCACTCGCATTGCCACATGCAAAAAGCTGAGTTCTTTGAGGACCTTCAGAGGTGCCATGTCTGGCACAGTGTCCACCCAGCCAAGGTCCTCAGCTTCCCTCTGGGACCTAAAGGCATCTGGGACCTAAAGGCAAGCTTCCCTCTGGGACCTAAAGGCTACTGTAGCTAAGCTGCCAGCCCACCTAGCACCTGACCCATCACGGACTGGGCATGACCACAGGAACCAATGACAACACCAGGACTGTTGCCTTTCACCCTTCTTAAGAACTCTTATAATTCCATGCCAACTTAGCTTCCCAACTTTTTCCTGATATGTCCTACATCACAGCCACACCTCAGTATTTACTGTTCACTACATATTCTTCCCAGACTTGTACCTTCTGTTTAAAATGCCTCCTCCTCCACCAAACTCCCATCTCAGTATGTCCAACCTGTATTCATTCTTCAAAATCAGCTCCAACTCTACTTCTGTGACACTTCCTCCAGTTTCTGTAGTCAAAATCGACCACTCCCTCCTGTCTTACCATAACATTAGTTTACATGCCTACTGTAGAATTAGCACAATCTAATTTATCCTATATTCTCTCTTTCTGCTAACTTGAACTCCATAAAAGCCAAAAATTCCTCCTATTTAACTTGAGCCCCACCTCCTCTGCATTCCTCATTGTCCCAACAAACTACCCACAGTAGATTAGCAATAATTATTGTATCCATTTTTAAAAGATCACTAAGTGGGCATTGGCTTCTACTGCCATCTAGTGACCATACTGTAGAAATATGCCTAAATACATTGCCATGTAGGAGCCACAAACATTCCAATCCATCTATCCATGTTATTTCCTTTTCTTCCTTCCTTCCTTTTAATCTTTTCCTTTTCTAGTTTTTCTTCTTTTTTTCTTTGTTTATTCATTTATACTTTTATTCAACAAATTTTTTTTTACCATCTTCTAAGTGACAGGCACTAGGAGCAATTAAGTATCTCTACATATGTAAAGAATTATAAAGGACTCCTGCAGCCAGCCAACATGAAGCAAGCCCATTACAGACTTCTCCTCCTATGGATGATTTATTGGTATTATATTATTTATTTGCATTACAATTGTAAACCTACTTTTGCCCACACATAGATGTCTGTCTATATATATATATATATATATATATATATATATATACATATATTCGATACACACACATACCTACAAAGCACCTTTATACTGAAAACAACACAACACATTTTTAAAAATCAAGACACCTATATAAATGTGGAGATATGCTCTATTTATGGACTGGAAGACTGGATATTGTTAAAATGCCACATCTTCCCAAACTGATGTATAGTTTCAACAAACCACAATCAGAACCCCAACAGGATTTTTATAGAAATCAAGCTGATCCTAAAATTTACAAGAGAAAGCAAAGGAACTAGAATAGCCAAAACAGTTTTGAAAAAAGAATAACATCTGAGTTTTAAGATTTACCATATATGTCAGTGATTCTCAACTAGAGGTGCTTTTTCCTCTCAGGAGGTATTGAGCAATGTCTGAAGATTGTTGTGATTGTCATGGCTCAAGGTGTCCTGGCATTTAGTAAGGAGAGGCCAGGCGGCTAAACACCCTATGAAACCTCCCACAACAACTACCTGGCCTCAAACACCAACAGTTCTGAGGTTGAGAGTCCTGCTAGAAAGCTAGAGGAGCAAAGCCAGTGTGTTATTGACTAAGGGTAGACACCTAAGTCAATGGAAGAGAATACAGTCAAGACACAGATCCACACATGTCAATGTAAGGACCATTCAACCTGTGAAGACTTTTTGTTAGTTTATTTGAGCCAATCTGTCATTGCCAGGAAGCAAAATCTCAACGTTTTGAGATAATGCTACAGAGAATGACAGTTTTGCACTTTATCTGATAAATTACAATCAAAAGAGCAGACACAAGTGAAATCCACAGGTGACAGATTAGGGAGGTGGGAGAAAGCAAAGGGGGGAAACCTTTGGGACTGGATAAAAAGTAAAATGATAGACAAATACGTCTTTTACATAGATGGGTACAGGATAGTTAACAGTCAACAATTAACTCAATGACAATAAGGGCATCTGTGATCTCCACAGAGCAGTGCCTGTACTTTGAGGAGTCCATATGTTATAGTATACATAAGAGACAATAGACCAGGCGTGGGCAAACTATGGCCTGCAGGCCAGATGACTGTTCTAAACTATTGAAATTAAAAAAAAAAAAAAAGATGGTACCCTTTTATGTAATGATGTTTACTTTGAATTTATATTAGTTCACACAAACACTCCATCCATGCTTTTGTTCCGGCCCTCCAGTCCAGTTTAAGAACCCATTGTGGCTCTTGAGTCAAAAAGTTTGCCCACCCCTGCAATAGACAGACTCAGTTAAGATAAAGATTGACCTTTGTTGGGAACCATGCCAGCTTAGTACATGACTACCTGCCAAAAACTGCTTTTAGTTTTAAAAGTTTTAATTTGAGACCACCCTTGTGGTTACTTTAGGACTCTGAGTTTGTAAGGTCACCACATAGGCCTTCCCTAAGCTAGTCAGGTTAGCATATGACCCCTTTTTGTCCACACATATAAAATCAACTAATTTTGGCAAAGGTGTAAAGTCAATTCACAGGAGAAACAATGTTCTTCTAATTAAACAGTACTAGGAAAATTGTACATTCGTATCCAGAAAATGAACCTTGTCTCATATATTTAACTCAAAATGGATTAAAGAGCCCTGGCCAATGCTCTCAGTGGTTAGAGCATCGATCCACACTCCAAAAGTCACAAATTCAATTCCTGGTCAAGCACAGAGCCCGGGTTGCAGGTTCGACTGTCAGCCCACGTTGGGGTGTAAACAGGAGGCAACTAATCAATTTATCTCTGTGTTTCTGTGTGTGTGTGTGTGTGTGTGTGTGTGTGTCTCCCTCTTTTTCTCTTTCTCCCTTTCCTTTCCTCCCTCCCTTCCATTCTCTCTAAAGAGTCAATGGGAAAAATATCATTGGGTGAGCATTAACAAAAAATGGATTAAAGACTTAACTGTATAACATAAAACTTCTAGAAGAAAATTTAGTAGAAAATCTTTGTGGCTTTGGGTTAGGTAAAGAGTTATTAGATATGGCAACCAAATGCACAACCAAACAAGAAAAAAGTGACAAACTGACTCCATCAAAATAAAAAAATAAAAATTTCCCTGCAAAAGACGCTTCTGAGTAAATTAAAAAAAAAACAACAAAAAACATACTGACTGAAAAAAAAATATCTGCAAAATTCAACAATAATAAAACAAATATTTTGCCAATTTAAAAGTGGGTAATATATTTGAAGATGCTTCCACAAAAAAAAAATCTAGGGTAGCAAATAAGCGCAAGAAGATACACCATATCATAACATAAGAAATGAGATACTATCACTCACCTAGAAGAGTCCTAAAATATAAAACATAATAATTTACCATACCAAGTGCTTAGACTCTCATATATTTATAGTCAAAAAGCAAATAATACATCCATTTTGGAAAATAATTTGGCCATTCTTATAAAGTTAAACACACACATATCATATGATTAGCAATCTTACTTCTAGGTGTTCCCCTCCAAAAAAAAAAATGTTCACACACACACAAAAAAAACTTGTTTGCAAATGTTTATATCAACTTTATTCACAAACTGGGGAATAACTAAATGTCCTTCAAGGAGTTAATGAATAAAATATTGTGTTATATCCACACCATGGAACACCATTCAGCAGCAAAAGGGATGTATTACTGCTATACACAATGAAGTGGATTAATCTCAAATAAATGCATTATGCTAAGTGAAAGCAGACAGGCTGACTGAAAGGCTGCTTACTGTCTGATTCCATTTCTATAACCTTCTGGAAAAGGCAAAACTATAGAAGCAGAGACCACATCAGTGGTTGCTAGGGGTTGATGGTCAGAGGAAGGTAAACTATACATGAATTGTACAAGGTATTTTGGGGAGTGATAGAACCGTCTGTATTTGATTGGTGGAAATTATATGACTGTTCATTTGTGAAAACTCAAAACTATATATTAAATAGAGTGAATGTTATATATATATATATATGACTAATATATATATATAGTCATATATATATATAGTCATATATATATATATATATATATATATATATATATATATGACTAATATGCAACGTGTCCCCTCGACTGGGAGACCAGGAGTTTGATTGCTCGCTATGATGTGTACTGACCACCGGGGGGCGGCAAAGAACATAGCAGGTGACCAGCAGCAGCAGGGTGCTGAAGCAGCTAGGGCAGGAGGAGGCAGGGAACCTGATAGGCTCTGATCACCAGTCAGGCCTAGGGACCCTACCTGTGCACAAATTTTGTTCACTGAGCCTCTAGTTTAAAATAGAGGAAAAGTGAATGGATATAATTATATCACTGAATTTCTCCAATGTTAGAAACTTATTTTTATTGGGATATGAACAATCTTTATGAAGTAAAATGAGCTGGTTTGATTACATAGTAATTAAAGTTCATTTCAGCACTGAAATTCAATCATTCTGCAATTTAATAGAGAACCACACCAAGTGGGAGAACACATCAAGGAGATCACCTATTTTATTTTTTATGGAATGATGATAAAGATGACATATCCCCTCTTTGGATAAAATAAACATGGCAACTCACATAATAGATCCAAGTTTCTGATTGTGAGCAATTCAGAACCTGCAAAATTACATGCCAAATATAAAATAAAATAGCAAGAGATTCCTCCAAATTTTTTATTCTTTCTGCAGAATTTTCCAATAGCTTTAAGAATTTCCCTCTTCTATCTGAATAAATATAATTTTGAAAGGGTATCACTTTCTCTTTCTGAGGAGGCATTATATTAATCTAAGACTCCTGAGCAGTATTTTTGAAAAACCTGTAATAGAATGAATCAGACCAACAAAGATAGCTTTCATGTGATTCTTGACAAATCATAACTTTTAATAAGAACTCAGTGTAAAGTGAAAAAAATGTAATCTACTTGCACTTACAAGCCACTTTATTAGTTTATGTAAAGTATTTTAGGCATTTTTGACATTTGTATTCAGAGGACAGGCTCCAGAAACAAATTTAGTTAACAGAGTAAATGAGCTGAACTAAAAAGAACCCTCTAAAAACCAAGGAGAATCAAGCAGACAGGGTGAATATCTGGTCCAAACATTTCAGTTTCCAGTTGAGGAAACTGAAGCTCAGAGAAGAAAAATGACTCACAGAACTTCATAAATCAAGTCAAGCCAAAAAGCAGTTGCAAATGTTAACAACTGACACTGAAATCTCAGATCGCTTCAATTAAATGGATCAAGGCACTTAAGAGGTTATTGGTTTTAATTTTAAGTCAATTTACCAAAAATACTTAACTTCCCCTATTCATTGCCATAATTATAAATCAGAGAAAAATCACCCAGAACTTAAACTCTAAAATGATGACAAATGTGATTTTATATGACCAATCTTGTTTCACTTTAACTCTGGTTTTCATCCATGTCACATATTTCTATCTGATGGCAGGTAATTAAACTTATGTGCCCCAAAGTATTTTTAAATGCACTCATCAATTTTAGCACCCTATTTAATTTCTCTAAGCTGCTTCATACATATACATCTGTAGAATCTTCCAAGTAACCTCAAATTCAAGGGAAGTTATCCAATACTAGAATGAGTCTATGTGCCTGCCCTGGTCCAAGGGCAGGATTGGACAGACAGAACTGGGTATCTCCTTGGCAGGTGACAGGCCCCCACTTATCATGCCAGAGCCTGAGAAAGGAAAGCTGTAATAAAGAGAGAGTTTTAAAAAATGAATCATTTCCCCCAAATTTCTGCTGTTACATAGAGAGTACTGAGGATTCTCATTTGAACAAAATGGAGATGAAGGGGAATTTCATAACTGTTTTGTAATTTAAAAATACACAATAAAGTTAAAGCCACTCATAATTTCACCACATGAAAATTATATACTGTAAATATTTTTTAAATGTGCCCCTTCTATTTCCAACACCTTTTTAGTCTACCTATATCCCTACTTGTCCTAAGTTCATCCTCCAAGGAAACCAGTTAACAGTTTGTTATCTAACTTTAGAGGCACACACACAGCCCCTCCCCATCTCAGGCCTTCCCCACACTTTGTCCTAAACAAATTCCATGCATCGGGCCTGTAATTATTCATAATAGCCAAAAACACGGAAGCAACCTAAATATCTATGGCAGAATTAATTTTAAATTGTGCATTTGCATACAATGGAATATTATTTGCCCTTAAATATGAAGGAAATCCTGCCATTTGTGAAAACATGGGTGAAACCAGAGGATATTTTGCTAAGTAAAATAAGCAAGACACAGAAGAACAAATACTACACAATCCCACTTAGGTAAGCAATTTAAAATAGACCCATAGAAGCAGAAAGTAGAATGGTGGTTGCCAGAGGCTGGGGGATGGAGAAATGGAGAAGTATTAGTCAAAGGATACCAAGTTTCAATAATGCAAGATGGATGAGTCCTAGAGATACAATGCATGGCACAGTGCCCATGACTGACAATACTGCACTGAATACTTATCGATTTGCCAGCAGAGTAGATTATATGTTCATTGTTGTTACCACAAAACATAAAGAAAATGGGAGGAGCCGAAACCAGTTTGACTCAATGGATAGAGCGTGGGCCTGTAGACTGAAAGGTCCCAGGTTCGATTCCAGTCAAGGGCATGTACATTGGTTTCAGGCACATCCCTGGTGGGCTGTGTGCAGGAAGCAGCTGATCGATGTTTCTCTCTCATTGATGTTTCTGGCTCTCTGTCTCTCTCCCTTCCTCTCTGTAAAAAAATCAATAAAATACATTTTAAAAAGAAAAAGAAAATGGGAGAAAATCTGTGGAAGTTATAGGATGTTTGTGGTATTGTCTGTGGTGATTATCTCATAGACATACATGTATCTCCAATAAGTATACCTCAAAGACTCAATAAAGTGGTTTAAAAAAAAAAAGGTTATGCTATCAAGCTTAAGTAATATCTACAATTGCCACTAGAGAGTGCCAATGAGCCAAAAGTATATGCCAAGGCAGAAAAAAAAATGAAGAGAAATAGAGAAGGAATCTATATAACCAATATTAATTGAGTATTTACTTATTTTTCTTAACAGCCCTAGATGAGATGAGCATCAGTCTGGTAGGGAATTTCACATAATGATACATCCACACATATTCTTCTGATATAACTTTCCAGGCCCTCAATATCCCTGGGGGGAAAGTATATGTAATCATCAGACAAATGATAAGACATTTAAAATGAGAACAGATAAAATAGAAGCATACATTTCTAAATGCCAGTCACCATTCTATTTGTTCTATCACTGTATACATTTTAGCTGTGCCTCATTCCAACTCTGTCGCATCCATGTGAGTCAAGCCTGAGAAAGTATTATTTACTACCCCTCCCCTTGTATAGCAGAGTAGGCTGGCGCTCAGAGGTTGAGGTTCTAGGCTTCAAATCTAGATCTGTCTTCAAAACCTTTTGTCTTTAAATTAAACCCTGAACTATCTAGACAAAGACCCTGATTCATGAATTACTTTATGTAGTTTCCTGGGGACCAAAGGAAAAAAGGCCCCTTTATTTCTGGAAAAATGCCTGAGCTCATATTTCATCGAAACTTCTCTTTTGATGGAAAGTGAGCAATGTGGCCAACACCACCCAGCAAGTCAGATACAGAGTGGAGACTGGAATTCGGTTCTCCAAACTTGGTACATAAAAGAAGTAGGCATCACAGATGATAGAAGAAAAGGTGAGGTGACACCTCTAGGCAGAAACCATGACTCCAAGATGATACCAACATGATCTTTGCTTATAATAATCTAGTCTTTCCAAAGGTCAGGCACCCTGCTGAGACCTTTCCCAGTACCCCATGAGGGTGCTACTCTTGGTTGCTTCTTAGCATTATCTTCTCCCTTTCTCCCGAATCAACATGCATATTTTCTTTCGGGTACCTGCCCCCCCCCCCCCAATACTCTCTGGGTGGTGGTTGATGTGCATTTGATCCTACCCTCAGCTCTAGAAGATAGTCTTAACTCTATCTCCCAGCTCTTTGGCCCAGAGATTGGTCAGGGTGTAATCATGAGCTCCTGCAGGTCTTTGAGACAGGAGACACCTACTGAGGGGTTTGGGGAAAGAAGATTCTTCTTTTTTCCACAGGAACTACCCAACGAGATAGCGGGATGTGCTGATGTTAAGATCTTAAATTGTCACAACCCTGTTGCTACTCTGAGGTAAGACGGCCCCAGCCCCAGAAGGAAGACTCAGCAAATGTATCACAGAGAAATGGAACTGGAGGCCTGACATTTGAGTGAATCAAACCATACCTAGAACTACAACTCCTTTAAGCCTTCACAGGTACATACACCGATACAGTTCCCTTAAGCTAGCTTGAGTTTTCTGTTCTTCACAAGCAAAGGTATTTTAACTGATACATGTAAGTACAAGCATTATCCCTGTTTTAAGTGGGGAAAGTGGGGACCTATAAAATTGCCCAATACTCTATCAGTTGAAAGAGTAAGATTTGACCCAGGAGCTCTCTGCCCCTTTAGACCTTAGTTATTAATCACAAATTATAGCCTTCCCACACCAGCATCCCAAAGGACCTGATTCATGACTCAGGCTAAATGGCTTTAACCAGAAGCTGCTGCTTAGTCCTTTCTCTTAACCCTCTCACTCCCAGTGGAGCCTCCTTCCAATAACTTCAACTAATCACACTCACAGGAGTAAGAAGTTACTAGATTGAGAATACGAACTCGCAGGAGCAAATAAGATGTTCTATTCGATTTTAGAACTGAGATGTTAGAATGACTCCCAGTCCCAGAAATTGATCATATATGAATTTACTATGAATATTCCATAGTTTCCTAGGCCTAGACACAATCATTTCTGGATCTCTGATGACATCACAGGAAAATGTGTCTAGACACTGAAACTACAGGCATAGCAGTGTCAAAGCAAACACTGCAACAATGTGGCCTTGTAAGCACACTTGCCAAGAAGGTGAGAGGCTGATCATGAGCAAACCCACAACATCATCGAAAGACCTGCCTGGTACCATTTTGGAATTTCTCTGTCTCTGCCCTCTATCTGGGAAAGGAAAAAGCTTCCCAAATGTCCTACCCAAACTATGTTCAAATTGCTCATGTGCCACTTAACCAAATATAAAATCACCTCTTTTCATTTCCAAGCTGGAACTGCAGGGTTTAGTCACCTAATAAAGAAAAAAAAAATTTCCCATGGAGGAAGGGAAGGAGAAGAAGAAACTTTTCAAAATACTTTTCAGTGAGATCCATTAGAAAGATTGTCCAAAATTATCTATCTTCTTGCAAAGTAAGATAACCACACAAAGTCCCATGCTTCTCCTAGAAATTAAACTATTTAGTCCCTGTGATGATATATTCTGCCTCTCTCTCTGAAACTTGTTATTCAATCTATTTTTTTTCTATCGCTCTGACCTTTTCTGTTGCTCTTCAAAAACGTCCTCATCTCCATGACCCCCTCCCTGCACTTGGCCCCGCACTAATGGAATCTGAAAGGTATACCCCAACAGCTGGGCTTTTGATGTGGGTTTAGCTACATGGTTTCCCTACTGACTATTCAAAATAATTTCAACTATTTTTTTAAGTCATGATATTTGGTTTTCTGTTTGTACTTTAGAATAGGTCTCCCCGGAAAATTGCAAAACAAGGTGAGTCTTTGCATTTTTTCCACCACATGAGAGCGGATGACAAGGAGGGAGAGGAGGGGGCGAGGATAGGAAACCCCACAGAGGCAGTAGTGGAGGAAGATGAAAGATAAAGCTCTAAATGGTGCCAAGAGGGAGAAAAATAACCTTTGGGGAGATTAGATATGGCTCTCTGGGGTAGCTCCAAAAGTCTACAAATCAGTAACTTAATCCTCACATAAACTGAGTGCTGCTCTATGAAGACCACTTATTACAGTATATTAAGAAGTTCAACTGTTGAACTGCAGGCAAGTCAGCTGACTTGAACAGTAACTTTTTGACAAACGCTGGATGACCTTCAGGACTGTTCTGACCCTACTTCTCTCCAGAGCCCTACTCTGCTGAAGTAGCACCTGATTTATGTTCTAGACCTTCTGCTCAGATGTTTCCCTGGAGGTATATGGAGGAGCCATTAGGGAAGGTCACCACTGCTGAGCTTATAAGCCTCTAAGTGAGCCACGAAAGGAGGGTGGAGGGGAGAGTATCATGGAGATGGACTTCAGCAAAAGAACAAAACAGGAAGTGGACACATTTTTAGGTTCATGGTGTTAATGAGCAGTCTTGAAGTCACTTAGTTCAAGACCCTTATTTTCTAGTTAAAAGAGATGAAAACCCAGAAGGTAAAGTGACATGCCTAAGGTCACAACCCTGATATATTAAAGATCAAG
The DNA here is from genome assembly GCA_963924515.1 of Vespertilio murinus. NCBI lineage: Eukaryota > Metazoa > Chordata > Mammalia > Chiroptera > Vespertilionidae > Vespertilio > Vespertilio murinus. The sequence goes on along the minus strand of OZ004719.1, from coordinate 16,614,573 downwards.
AAACTGAACCTAAACCAACCCCTTTTTCATCACGCCTTGCTTCTTTGCATCAGTTTTGGCAAATTTCTATAAATCAGATTACCAAATGTCAAAATCCCCTGCATTTCAGTGCAGTGTGGGTATTTGTGAATGAAACCACAATTTCTTTCCTGCCTAATTAGGGTGAGAGGGAAGTAGGGAGTTAGATTACTTTGTCTTAGCAAGAGTCAACCAAGTTTTTCTCTATCATTAAAATCAGTGGTTCTCCAAACTTAAGGGGCACTGGAACTAAATGGAAAGCTAATAAAAATACACAATCCTGGGACCCATAGGGATTTTTGATTGAGTAGGTTGAGAGAGAACCCAGAAAACTGCATTTGAAACAAATACCACTGGTGGTCCTTGGCCTACACTGTGAGATAACCCATTCTAGAAACCCCATCACCCCACAAATACACCAAATAGCACCATATGACCCAAGTCAATCATGCAATAATAGTGAATTTTCAGCACAGAGATTCCTTTCCTTTTCCTTCTCTCTCCCCCCTTCACTATTACTTGTCCTTCCCACCACCCTTTCTTCTTTCTCTTTTTCCCATTGTTTCCTTCCCTTGTCTTTGCATTTTCAGCTGTGAATCATAGAAAAGGAAACGGGTAGCAGAAGAAAAGGCCTCACTCATCTTGACTTTTTAAAAATATTCTTTTACTGATTTCAGAGAGGAAGAGAGAGGGAGAGATAAAACATCAATGATAAGAGAGAATCATTGATCTGCTGCCTCTTGCACATACCCCATTGGGGGATTGAGCCCACAACCTAGGCATGTGCCCTTGACTGGAATTAAAACTGGGACCCTTCAGTCTTCAGGCCGACACTCTATCCACATAGCAAAACTGACCAGGGCTCATCTTGACTTTCTGAGCACAGACTGTCATTTGTTGGTGTCCTTCAATTCAAGATTTTTCCATGAGTTGGCTTATGGATGGTACCACTTTCTCATCATACAGAGCCATTACTTTTCCTTTCTTTTCCCATTGCTAAAGCTTTGAAATCTCTCCAAGGAATCGAGTGGAGAAGTGAAAGGAAAGGAAATTCAGTCTAATCAACTTTATGTGTTGCTTAAAGAAAGATTTACTGGAAGAACTGAAACTAAAGAAAAAGAATATAAAAAAATAAATTTGTTCACTCTTTCATATATTCTAACATCAACAACTATATTATATCTTTTAACAGGGAATGAGATAAAAATTAAATAAAACCGTTTTATTGTTGTTACAGAGCTGTTCAAGAAAAAAATTGAAAATTCAAGAAGATAATGTTTTTCTACTATAACATCAACTTTGTTTCTTGTTATCTAAAGCTGATGGATCTCTTTTCACTCCCTCTTCCTCCTTCCTTCTCTCTCACTCTCTTCCTCTCCCACCCCCGCTCCTCAAACACATACACACATACACAATCTTTACTAAAACACTTGATCAATCTTAGTTTGACTTTTTATCAAGCGCTTGACAAAAACAAATGAAGATGGATGCGACAGAGGGTAGGGGAGGCTGGGGGAAGGTCAATGGGGGGGGGGGGATATATGTACTATATGTAATACTTTAAACAATAAAAAAAAAATTGAATGAAGATGGGTTTAGCTATTCCTCTAAGTCACTGATCATTCACCTGAAGTCCTGAGATTCCTAAGGGGTTTGTATATAGTATTCAAGGGGTCTTTAAACTTGGATTGAGGGTGAGGTATATTGTTTTTCATTAATTTAAAACTGGTATTTAACATATTCTTATTTTATGAATGTAGAAAATACACGATGGAAATATTAGCAGTACCTGTAACTGTTAATAGAAATCATAGATACTTTTCTTATCACATTACAGTTGTACAAATATATTTAAATAGTGTTTATTTATGCTAATCACTATTTAAACTATGCTAGTTTATAGACCAGCAGATATATATATCTTGTTATTTAATGTGTCAACATATTAATATATAATTTTTCATGTATATTGATATCTATACACCAATATAATTGATTTCCTTATAGTCCTATATACTTAGTTTCATGCATGTAAAGTACTATTTTAAAAAGAGGCCCATAATATAAGGAAGTTAAAAACTGCAGCAATAAACTCTGAATGCTCTAATTTTATGTCAAATAATCTTTAAACAAAACATGTAAACATACGTCTCATACAAATTCCTTCAATGAGCACAACTTAATATTGTGCCCTTGGATTTTGAATGGTCATGCATATAAGAGACATTTACCTATAGGACATCTCTGTAGACATACTGTTCCTTTGTTCATTATCTTTTATAAAGAAATTCACTAAGTTAATTTCTCTTAGAAATTTAATGTCAAAAACATACTCCAAATGGATTTTTATGTTTCCCTTTATCAAATAATAAGAACTATATCTCTTTGTTTTTTAGTTGTTATAGTTTTGCTAAGGGTGACAAGAAGATCAGAGCTAAGTGTATTATCTAATTTTACTGACAATATCATCCCAATGTGGATGTAAAATTATCTCCTTTTCCTTAAAATAGTTTCTGTTTCACTGCTTTAGCTGTTCCACTAAGAAACTAACTTAGTGGGTTTCTTTATAAAGATAAAGAACAAAGGAATGGACATGTCTGCAGAGATGTCCTTTAGCTGTCCATGCTACAGGGTTTTTTTAAATTATTATTTAAGTTGTCATAAAGAATTTTTGAAGTAGAAATAAACAGAATTTTTAAAACAGGTTTTTATTAATTTTTAGAGAGAGAGGACATGCTAGAGATAGAAACATCATCAATCAGCTGCCTCCTACACACCCCTTACAGTGGATCAAACCCACAACTCAAGCATGTGTCCTGACCAGGAATCAAACCAGTGACCCTTGGTTCAATAGTCAGTGCTCAACCATTGTGCCATACCAGCTGAGCAAGAAAGGGAGAGAGAATTTTGAAGACATTTTTTTAATGGCTTTGAGGAACAAATTCTTCCATCCTGATATTTTCCAAGTTCTCTCCTATCCTGGAAAAAGGAAGGTCTTTGATAGGGTCTTCACTTCCCCCAGCATTCTATATCATCATTGTTCATGAGCACTACAACCCCTAATCAACAGCTAGAAAAGAAGAGCCATCTGTACCGGATGTTACCAGTTGTTATGGGGGCCCAGGCAGGCCATGCCTACCACAGAAAGATTCCATCAGTCCTAATAGAAATATTCTGCCCCCAAGACAGTTCTGGTGATTCAGTTCTCCCAAACTTTAGTGAGCAGTTATGCAAATATTCATAAACTGCAGAAGGGCTTTGCCTTTTTTAAATATATTTTTATTGATTTTTTACAGAGAGGAAGAGAAAGAGATAGTTAGAAACATCGATGAGAGTCATCAATCAAACATCGATGAGAGTCATCAATCAGCTGCCTCTTGCACATCCCCAGTAGGTACATGCCCTTGATCAGAATCGAACCCGGGACCTTTCAGTCTTTAGGCCGATGCTCTATCCACTGAGCCAAACCAGTTTCGGCAGGGCTTTGCCTTTTAAGAACATACTTATGAAACCAGCATCTGATTTTTTAAATCAATGTAATTGTCACATACCTTTTCCCATCCCCCCAATCCAGGTTCACTCACCTAATGGAACCTCTTAAGAGACTTCCCAAAGTTTTCATGAAAATCAATAAATTTTCTGAGAGATTAGTGCAAACCCATTTAGATCACTTCAAAGCAGGAACAGGACTCTTGAAACTGGACTCTGAATGAAGCACCCATTGGCTCCACCTACTAAATGTTGACTTGGGCCTAACTTGCCATGAACGAGAGGAAGTATTGACTTTTCTTAGTGAATTCCTCGTAATGAATAAGGAGAACTGAGCGGTCAGTACAACCTCAGTCCTGCCCTTAACCTTCTGAAGACCTAGGCATATTTCACCCACTGGTTTCCCAACAGGTGCTTAAATGACTGAGCCACTCTGTACAAAGTGTTCTGACATTTTGGAAGAAAAACCACCACAACCCACCCAAGGGTTCCACTTATGGGTGCAAAGGTTAGGAATGGTTTTCTGCCTATGGAGTAGTGGTCAACAGAAAAGGAAGAAGGAGGAGAGGGAAAAAGGCAACAAAAAAAATTATCAGGTTAAAGTTTAATTTCAAAATTGACCTTGCATATTGATGGGGAAGCTAGCATGAGATGAGGCCGAGGAGGTAGGTAGGGGCCAGACCACATGAGTCAGGAAGGCAATGGTCAAGAGTTTCAATTTTATCTTTGAGCAACAGAAAAATACTGAAGGGTTTAATATAGGGAATGGTGTGATCTAATTTATGGTTTTTAAAGAACACTCTGGCTATTGAAGTTAAAATGATTTATATAAGCCAGTTTCTCTGTTAAAAGTTGTCAACCTCTTTCAGATTGAATTCAGTTTTTCAATAATATAAAGCAATATTCTTGTATCATATCAATCCTGAGGGCTTAAGTCACAAGTATAGAAAAATTATAGCCCTCTCCTAAATGAAATGGGTTTGCCTCTTTCTGATCATTTCACTTCATTCTTTAGCCCAACGATTTTCAACTGGTGTGTGCTTCAAGAATTTTTAAAATATGCAATACCTGACTATTTAGAAAAAGGTACTAACCTTTTTCCTTTAAATTGTCAAATAAAAAATGACAATGGCCAACACAATAGCCCTATGGTTTGAAAACCCTATCTTGAACCATAAATATAGTGGTCATATAACTGAGATGAATCTCATTGGTTTACATCACATAATAAGTTTGCATCTGATTGGTAAATTCTTGTTACCAGAAATCTTTATATACAAGTATAGGCAACTGATGTTTTAAAAAGTCACTTCAGAGAAAAAAAAGGTAGGTAATTACTATTATTTTATAAATCAATCAAAATTATACTTATTTTTGTCAAATAGGCACAAAAAAAGTTGTGCACAAAATGTTAGTAGTTTGTGTGTGCCATGAGGTGAAAAATGTTGAAAATTGCTGCTTTAACCTAAAAATACTCAAATACTCTTGACTACAGAATGGAGCATGTCTATTTTAAAAAAGGGGGGGGGGAGCAGCCTCTACTACTGAGATTGAAGTTTTAGTAGGGACATTCAAAAAGCAAGAATAAAGGATGAAGTTACTCCAATCAGCCAGTTCCATCTGCTGGGTCCACCCAGAACCAATAGGTGTGAGGATAGGGAAAGGATTGGGTTTAGACTTCAAAGCTAGAATACTGTCTCAGACATTTTTCACCTATCTCAAAGACAAATGTCTAGGTTAGCAGAAAAGAAAAAAGCAATTTTTCTCATTTCTTCTCCCCCATACCACATCCCCCACCCTCATAAAGAGGAGATAGTTCAGTCTGCAAAGCTACCCTCCCATCACATTTGCATCCAAAGAGCCCTCTGAGACATGCACAGAGGAGTCTGCAAACCTTCTCAAGTCTGATTATGCACCACTTGGAACAATAAGATCCCACCCCCATGGGGTTGCCTGAGTAAACAAAAAGTAAAAGCTGACAAACAGAGGGAAAGAGTGGCAAGTTGACACCTTCTATCTGCAGTGGAAATCAATACTCAGCAAACGTGAGGTGGAGAAATACAACAGAATGGGACAGATCAAAAGAAAAAGCTCCTGCTGCTCAGTTGGTTTTTGGCCCATCAGCTGAAGCAGGTGTCTTCTCAGGCAGAAATCAGAAGAGCAGGGATCCCCAAGGTGACCTCCCCCACTCCTCCCACACGGAGAGAAGTTCTACAGAACACAAGGCTGATGTGAAATAGATATATGATAATCATTTGATAACACTATATGTAATCATATACATTCAAAAGGCAGTATTTAAAAATATTAAGCTTTCTGTTTCCTGGGACAATTTGCTTGGCACTTAAGATTCAGTTTCCTCTTCTGCAAAATAGGAGTAATAACAGTACTTACCACTTAAGTTTATTATAAGAACTAAATGAGGTCATGTTTATAAAGAAATAAGCATAGAGCATGCAAACTTTCAACTATAAGATAAAGAATATCTAGAAATCTAACATAAAGCATGGTAATTATAGTTAATGACTTATGGTAGGTACACTTGGAATTTACTAAGAGAGTGGATCTTAAGTGTTCTCACCACACACAAAAAAAGGGAAAAAATTAAAATTTAAAACCTTTTTAAAGAAAAAAGCATGATGTCACTCAGCACTCAATAAATATTAGTTTTTATTATGATGAAAATTAATTCAATCAACATTTAATTTATCAACAAGTGTTTTAATAATAGGAGACAGTAATAAAGAAAACTAGGATGATGTATAGGAACCTACTGAGAGAAGCTGGTCAAACCAGGCCTTTTGGAGGAGAGAACGTTGGCATGGCAACCTGGAGACTGAGAAATAGCCAAAGACATAATCAGTAACAGTCAAGACAGGGAAGCAAGAGCATTTGAAGATAGCAGCTGATCACACAGGGTTTCAAAGTCCAGTAAAAGGGCTAGATTTTATTTCATAATCAATGAAAAGCTACTGAGTCCTTTAAGACAGGGATCAGATTATGTGTGTTTGCTGGGGCAGCACTGGGGGAAATGTCTAGGAAAGGTCCCTGGGACACATGGAGATGAACCAAGTCTGGTGTCAGCTTCTAAAGATTTGTCATTCTGGTGTTCTGACTCTAGACTGAATGCCAAAGTGGAAAAGCTCCCTTCTCACGTCCTCCCACCAGCCTTCCTTCTGCTACCTGAGGACCTCCTCCACTTGCTGACCACTTGCAGGGACCAGGTCACATGCCAGCTCCTTTGTGGAACTTGTGACGATATCTGTTCCCTGCATTCATGGCCTCTTCATCTGATCCCTGGCACATACCTGTAAAATTGAGCCTCTATCTCATGCAGTTGCAATTAGCTGTATTTCTTCCCATGTTTATTTTAGGCAAACCTTACCCTTCCCATCTTTGTAGCCTTACTACCTCTCATAATACTGGCATGTTGGCATGGGTTAAGTACTCAGTATATGTTATATTTTTAATCAAAGAGCTTTCCTTACAGCAAAAAAATGTGGGCCATTTTCACCTACTTGATTCAATAACAAACTAGAGACTCTAAGACTGGGGTTTCTTGGATGGAAATTCTCTTTTAGTGACAGTCCCCTGCAAGAGAGAAAAAATCTCAATTTGAAATTTTACTAGTGAGTGGACAAGTATTTTAGTTATTTTATATAGTTGTGTGTGTGTGTGTGTGTGTGTGTGTGTGTGTGTTTTAACTTTAGCCAGGATTGTTACCATAGAAACCAGATAAGAATTTATCCAGCACCAGTGCTTTGGGTATTTTGCTTCCTCCCCACAGTCCTCTGTGCTCCTTGTCATCTCACAGGAGGGGAAACGAAAGCAGAGGAAGTGCCTGTCACAGTCACACGATGAGTCAGTGATCAAAGGAGCACTTCCTGTGAGCAGCCACTCTGGAGGCACCTCGGAGACAGCCACCCTCACCCCTGATGCACCCTCACCTCCAGCTCCTCCCCTGTCCCATCAATCTAGACCTGTGTCCTTGGCCAACTCCAGAAGAACCAGTGACCCCACTCCAAACCCCTCACCTGGGCAAAACCTCATATGCTGGCCCCTCCTTATTCTCCCTCAGAGCTGCTCACCACCTACCTGTCACCAATCTCTCTCTGCCCTGCCATCCCCTCTCCTACTTATCTGATCACAGACACTAATTGAATCTTCCAGCCCTCACTTGCACTTAAACTCATGCTCTTTGACACAAATATAGAACCCCACGTTGACAATGAACCCAAGGTCATCCAATCCTACCCATTAAGGTACCACCCAAAGTACAGTTGATGCTTGAACAACATGGGGGTCAGGGGCACGGACACCTGCACAGTCAAAAGTCTGTATATAACTTTTCATTCCCCCAAAACTAGTCTACTCTTGATCAGAAGCCTTACCTATAACAAAGTCAATTAACACATATTTTGTTTGTTATATGTATTACCTACTGTATTTATACCATCAATGAAGTAAGCCAGAAAGGAAAAAAAGGATATTAAGAAAATTATAAGGAAAATACATTTTACCATACTGTACTGTATTTATTAATACCATCAGTTTATGCTGTCTGTTAGATACAAAACATTGTAGATATTCTACATATTACTAACATTAGACATAAAAAATGAAAAGATAGTGTGAAAAAGAATATGATGATCTAATTATTCAAGCATAGACAATGAAGCAGCAGCAATATGATAGCTTTACAATAGCCGGGTGTAGTCAATATGTTTATTTCATGTTAGCATGGAAATGGACCTGCTCAGTTCAGACACGTGGTATTCCAGGTCAACTGTAATAGCAGCTAATCTGGCCAAGCAAGTTGTGCTAATGGGAGGTTAAAGGAAAAGAAAAAGGCCAACACTGAGAGGAGCCTAAAGAAGTCCCTTTCCCACATTCAGGGTAGCTTTCTGGCTACATGTGCTTCATCCAGACCACCATGCTAGCACTTTCCCTGGAAGTCAGAACTCATCTCTACCAAAAGTGCTCTTGAGCCTGAGGAGACAGGAGAGAATATGTTTCTCTATTGATGAACTAATGTTACATGAACACAGATCCCTGCTGGGGAGGATCCAGGTTTGAGCAACCAAAACCTTACACAACTTGGATAGCTTCTTTTAGGTAGGAAAGTGAACATTTCCGTAGAATGAGAAAAGAAATCATAGCAGCCTGTGTATTTTTTAAAAAGCTCAAAATCCAAGGCATCCCAGGACCAGAGCTGTGAAGTTAACTTCACCCACATATAGCAACTTTTTCATCCTGATGGTCTTTTTTTTCTTTGTCTCCTGCCTACATGCAGTCTTTCCCTCCACCCATTTCCTTGCCACTGAATCAGTCCCGATGGCAGGCACTCAGTTCCAGTTCAAACCCCTCCTCTGAAACCAACTTCTCAAATGTCACCAGTGGCTTTCAGTCACCAAATTAGATGGTTTTGTCTCAGCCTTCCTGCTCCTGGTCTCTGTTTAGCCCTAGACACTCTTAACCACACCACCATCTTAGAATTCCACCTGCCTTGGCATGCAATAGACTATACTGTCACAATTTCCCTACTGCACACTCGCCGTTCTCTTTCACTGGTTTTACTTCCTCATTCACCAGCCGAATTGGGTAGAAACCTTTGCCCTTGTGCTTTTCCAAGTTTCAAACATTCAGGTCAGACTCAAATCTGTAACACTAGCCCTAACATGCACTCCAAAACTAGCTTCTCTCACTAGATAGTGAAATCCAATGCTTCTAACATGGAATGCATCATCTTCCCCCATGACTCTAGCTCTCCATCCAAACTTCCCCCGTTTGTGTTAAAAGTCAGACCTCCATTGACAAGTATCAAATTATAATTTCAGCAAAGGAAATGACACTCTCATCTATCTTTTCTGCATAAAGAAATTCATGCTGATATAAGCACACACCGATAGACACAAGACACGGGGGAGAGGGAAGGGATAAAGGCTGGGGAAGGTCAATGGGGGGAAAAAGATATATGTACTAATATATGTAATATTTTAAACAAGAAAAAATGTTCTAATCACAAGGGGGACGGGGGAAGAAAAAGCAATTCATGCTGGATTGTTCCTCATGAGAACAGGAAGCTGCTATGAAGGGTTGGCTGGGAGAAAGAGCCTTGACAACCCATTTTGTGAGGTTTGGTTTGAAGGCAACTGTGCATCATCTTCATCAAGACTCAGAGCAGAGGTTCCAGGTCCCATCAGAATGAAAGCATTTTTGTGGTCAATGATACCACCATAGTGATTCTGGCAGTTAACTGGAACTATGGCATTTGAAAGGAAGGTGAATACTGCAAAAAAATAAATTAACAAAAATACGCTTTTGTTCTTCTGTCCAAGATTGACATACAGAATGGTGTCTAATGGAAATCCACCCTGAAGTTTGAACAAGATGATCTATTGTAGAGGCAGAGTCAAATGCCAAGACATACCCTGGGAGAGAAAGGGCCTAGTTCAAGAAGGAAAATACAGATTGGTGTTTATCTCGTCTACATAATTCAGAGTCCATGGGCATATTACAGTTTGAAAGGAGTACAGAGAATTCTTATAGTAACACCTATCCTCATTTGTATTTTTAAGTAATATCATCACAGAACAAAGAAATACCTTCAATACTCAGATCCACACATGTCCAAAAGACAAATGGTCACTATACCAATATTGCCTAAGGTCCTTCTCTTATTTGGGATCTCACCTCATTTTTCGACTTGCATACTCAAATCCCTTCTAGATATCTTCAGGGGTGTGTCGTTCATGTCTTTTGTTTCCATCCTAATGCCACACAGAAAACCACCAGACGTTCTACGGTAAAAAGCACTGATGTTCATGCTGGTGACTGTGCAGGGTGACTAGTTCAGCTGCTCTATTCTGTGATTGGCCAGGCAGCTCTGCTCCAGCTGTGGGTTAGGCTAAGGACTGTGCCAGGTGTTTGTTCTGGGACCCAGATCTAAGGGACTTTGTATTTTCATGGTAGGTACTGGAAGTTTGGTCCACAGCGAATGCTTTATCACATATTTGTGGAGAAAAACTAGAAAGCAAGACCCTTTCAGAAAGCAATATTGGGTGGTTTGGGGTAAAGGAGATGGAAGCATCAAAGAATACAAGGAAAAAAATATTCACTTGTCTTAAGTATAGCACATTGAGAGCAAAGAGGTTTTAATAAAGTAGTCAGATATAAAACTATAAAAAACACAGAAAAAAGTTAAGAAATGCACAAAGAGTATGTGAAGGAAATTGTATCATATTACAATATATAAATGTATCAAATGAACACATTGTACACTTTAAATGTACACATTATATGTCTAATATATTCAATTTTTTTAAAAAAAACACATAACTTTTCTGAAAGAATGAAGGCTACGCTAAATAAACGCTGAGCCATACCATGTGTTCCTAGAAGGGTAGACTTCCTAGTTAATGTGAGGTAGTTAATAGGATTTGACAGGAAAGTAGGTGCAGTGAGACATTAGACAAGGTGATTATAAAATCTGTATGAAAATTAAATATACAAAAATTAACTACATTTTGAAGGAAAAAGTTATTAAAGACACAGCTATTAAAATAGAGGCACTAATCCAATGGGTAGACAAAGAGATCAAAGAAACAGATGAGAGAGTTCAGAACCAAACCCAAGCCTAAAGGGAAGCTTAATCCAAGTGCTGTCCTTTCAAATAACAAGAAATTCAAAGACGGTGCTGCTTGTGCAACTGGCTATCTGTTTTTGAAAACATTGAGTCTACTACTTGCCTCCTACTATATAAGACATTTTTATATAGGTTATGAAGCTGAAGCACAATGAAAATTTTATATTAGAAGAAAATAGTGAAGGATGTAATTATAATAATAGGGTGAGGTAAGTCTAAGTGTGACAAGAAGTTATAAAGGAAACAATAGATTTGCTTTAAAAAAAAAGTCAACATTTCTAGATGGAAAAAGTTAATAGACAGATGACATAATGGGAAGAAATGTTTTTAACATAGGTAACAAAGAGTTACATTCATACCCTACAAAGAGCTGCTGTAAACTGGTACTAAAAAGATAAGAGCTTGGTTTTTTTGTTTTGTTTTGTTTGTTTTGGGAGGGTTAAGATAGTTATATTAAGTGGTTCACTGAAGAAGAAATACAAATGACAAAGCATAAAACTAAAATGAGTTTCAACTTCAAAAAATGTTTTTGTTTTTTTTTTAATGTAAAATACAAGAAGCCACTTTCCGCCTGCTGGTATTGTGAGAATTTTTACAAGTGATCATGTAAAACAGTGCTTCCAAGTATAGAGATAAGGCATCCCCTCTGGCGTGTGTGGGAGTGTCAACAGTACAACTTTTTGGAGAACGGAACAGAAAGTTGTGCATGTTACCACTTTCATTGACAGAGCCCAATGAGAGTGGTAACAGACAGGGAATGCCTCTCCTCCCCAAGTCCACCACGTGGAACAGAACGTGCGAGGCTGCGGAGGAAGCCCACGGGAGCTTCCTGGGGAAGTGGGAGCAGACATGAATATAGACAGCCATCACAGCATTTCTTTCCTTTTCTTCTTCTTCTTCTTTTCTTCTTCTTCTTTTCTTCTTCTTCTTCTTCTTCTTCTTCTTCTTCTTCTTCTTCTTCTTCTTCTTCTTCTCCTTCTTCCTTCTTCTTCCTTCTTCTTCCTTCTTCTTCCTTCTCCTTCTTCTCCTTCTTCTCCTTCTTCCTTCTTCTTCTTTTTTTTAACAGCAAAACTTTGGGAACCGAATAAAGGTCCCTCAGCAGGGACACGGCGGCTGTGGTGCTGGTGCAGGCACACGCCATCCAAGAGAGAGGAGACACACGGGTCCGGGGGTCTGGAGTCAGAGACGCCCGCACGGCGTCCTGCCCGGGGGCTTCTTTAACACACCTTTGTCCCTGAGCCCCGGAATAAGAGTGCGCACGGCGGACCTAAACGGGGAAAGCACGCGAGGAGGAAAGCCTAGGACAGAATGGCAGCCGGGACCGCAGAGGAAGCGGTCGAGAAGAGGCCCTGAATCCGTGGCCCTCTCTTTCCCCCACGCCCCCCAACGCCCAAGCAGCGGACCCTAAAGTAATTCTATTAGCAAACGTTTGCACGCCACAGGGTCCCCCTCTCCCCCTCCAAGCCCCTTCCTTCCAGGCTGTCCCGGCGCGTCCCTCCACGCCAGCCAGAAAAGCTGGGCCAGCCTTGGCCCCGGTCTGGACAGCCCCTCCGGGCCCGGCCTCCGCGGGCCTCCGCAGCCCCGCACGTTCTGTGCTGCCCACGTGGTGCTGCCTTCCCTTCCCTTCCCGCCTTAGACCCAGCGCTCTGGCCCGCCTGGTGGTCTTCAACGAGGAGGGAGGCGGGAGCCACCCCGGGAGGGGAGTTTGGAAGCGGAAGGGGGGGACATACCGAAGGTCCTCACGGACGGACCGGGCTCCGCAGGTTCGGCGGCGGAGGCGGAGGCAGCGGCGGCGGCGGCGTCTGAGGAGGGGGATGGCTGCCCCCGCAGGCGAACTGACAGGAACAAGAGTTGAGTTCCCTACGGCCTCTCATCCGCGTCAGGAGGAACCGGCATCGAACTCGACGACATTGGTCGCGTGGGAGATGGAGCTGACGACGACGACGAGGAGGAGGAGGAGGAGGAGACCACGACGACGACCACAACCACCACGAGGACGACGGCGACGACGACGATTGGACGCCGCCTCCGCAGCTGCAGGGTCTCACGCATGCGCCCCGCGAAAGAACGTGACTTCACAGCTGGGACAGATTTCGCGCGTTAATTGCGGAAGATGGACACTGACCTCCTGACCAATGAGCATCAGCCAGGAGTTAGTTCCCCCCCCCCCATCCTCGAGCCAATCAGCTCGCGGCTTGAACCTGGCTGGACGGCCCCTCGCGTTTCCCACCCAGGAGACCCAGTTTCTCCTAAGGCGACCTCGCCTCGGTTTACTTGGCACAATCGTGCGCTGTTTGAGCCTGAACACCATGTGCCGGCCCGGAAAAAAAGGGGTTGCCTTCACCTGCAGTAGTACTCGTTAGCCTAATATTTGTTTTGCATCCCTGGTTTTTTGTCACTTTAAATGACAAGGCCTTCCCTCGAATGAGTTCTCTAGTCTTTATCTTAGCGTAAGGTGACCAGAAAGAATCTTTCCAAAAATCGGGACTTTTTTTTAAAAAACGTCGCGGGACGCGGGACAAGTAGTTAAAAATCGGGACTGTCCCTCCAAAAGCGGGACGTCTGATCACCTTATCTTAGCATCCCCACTTTAATTACCTATACCTAGTGTTTATCATTATCTGGTCATTTGTGTATTTATTTTTGCTTGTTTATTTCCTCCACCACCTCTACCACCCTCGTCGCCAACGATGATATAAATGTAAAGGGAGCAAGGAACTTATCTGTTTTAATCACCAATCTAAACAATGCCTACCACCTTGCAGGTAATCAGTGAATGTCTGTCAAATGAAGCATACTGACAGTACAAAGGGCATCATTATAAGCCTGCTTTAGGTATGATTCCTGGGGTCAGAAAAGCCCAGTGTTGAATCCTAACTCTGTTACCCTGTGACCTTAAGAAAGTTGCTTAACCTCTCAGAACCTAAATCAGTTTTACCAATGGAGTTAATAACACCTGATTTATGGAGTTGTGAGAATTAGTAAACATAAATGAAGGGTGTTTTTGCATAATTGTTACAAAAAGGGGAGTCAAGTTACAACTGTTATTATTGCTTATCTGCTTCATGGCATGGCTTAGAGCAAGAATAAGTGATAAGTGTGCTGCTATTTTTAAATAAAAAGTTTATATTCTTATCTCTCTTGTGAGCCATAAGATGTGACAATACAGGCTTGGCTATGGGGCAGAAACAACATACCCCATATTCACCTTCCGATCAAAAGTGGGCCCAGCCACCTGGCCACCTCCCCACACTGATTGCCCGCCCACTGCCTTCCCAGAACAGCGTCGTTGTTTCACGTCCCCCCTCGAAAGTTAGGAAAAGCCAGTTAGCCATTCTAGTCAACACCATCAGCAAACCCAAAAGTGCTACAGGAAGTACAAACCACCTAATGCCCCCACCGTGCGTTCTTCTCTTCGCCACCCTCCCAGACCCCTGCAGAAGCCTTCGGAATTTCTTAGAGGCCAGAACACAACCCACCACATGATGCAAAGAGGATGCTGAGGTTTGAGATGTCTTCTCTTGCAACTCAGACTTCAGAGTTCTGTTTAACACCTTTGAGCCTGTTTCTCACCATCTGAGTCAAGGCCGTTTTCTCCTCTCGGTGGGGTGGGGAGATAAAAATGCATCTGTTACCAGAATCCCGTTTCGTTAACCTAGCCTTTTCTCTCTGTCGTGAAAGTCTAGAATCTCAGGTCATTTATTTAAGGCCAGAGACCTTGGTAGCTTTCTGAATCTTTCACCCACCTTCTCGTTCCGTCAGGCCCAACTTCTAGAACCTTCTCTTCCAGAAAATGTGTACCAAGTTCCATTCCACAGACTGTAAATGATGTTAGGGTGGAGTGAAACGAAGAGATCTTTGTCCGGAGATTTATCAGACACCCATGGATGCCCACCCAATTTTCTCGTCTCCTTTGCAAGGATTCTTATCTTGCATATGATGTCTCAAATGTGTGGACACGTTCAGAGTGCAATATCATCGAGCATGTCTCTTACGAAATCACATTGTCTTTGAAGTGGTTCACCCGCAGAAAGTCAGGGCTACAACCTAAGAACCAAGCTCTGTCCCTTCTGTGATGAGCAGCTGGAGGGGGGGAATTCCCTCAACAGTTCACACTCAGGTAAAAGGAGACTGTCCTGAGACAATACTGGGTTAAACGGACGTCTTTAGCTCTCTGTAATGTTAAACATCACCTTATTTAATTATACTTCAGGATTAAAAAAAAAAAGGCCTCAAAATGGCATCATGCCAAGCTGTGAACATAATGAGCACAGAGTATATTCAATATGTTCTGCGGACATTTATAGAGAATCTGGCCCATGCCAACATCCTTTATATGGATTACTTCATATATTTTTTAAAAAGTAAACAATAAAAGAGGCATGTGAGAAAATGTTTTAAAGACTACAAAAATGTAATATGATCTTTTCATTATTTTTAATATCTCAGAATGAGATTTACCTGACTACATGCTTGTAATTTTTCTACTGGCTGTGCTCAAAGTGGTGTTTGCTCACCACTCGTCAAACAATCACCCCTCACCCGGGCCAGTGGGGCTCAGTTGGTTGAGCATCACCCCATCACCCCATGCATTAAAACATCATCAGTCCAATTCCTGGTGCGGACACATGCTCAGGTTTGGGGGTTCAATTGATTGATGTCTCTCTCTCTCTCTCTCTCTCTCTCTCTCTCAATAAAAACATATATATTTTTAAAGTCTCCTAGTTGATTTTTTTTAAAAACCACGCCTCCTCCATAACTCTCTACAGCCTTACCTAGTTTAACTGTTCTTCATAGCACTTCCTACCATATATCTTATATTTTTTGCTCTTTCTTTATTGTATATTCACCATTTCTCCATTAAAATGTAACTCTGCAGGGGGCTTTATATTTCAATGTATCCACAATACATAGGGCAGTTTCTGGTACACGGCAAACACTTGTTGAATGAATGAATGAATGAATGGGCTTTTGCTTCTCTTCAAGTAGTAGGATTTGTGGTGACACATTTAAGTAGATAATTGTGGTGAATTTGGAGGATGATAGTGATGTCTAATACTCAGCCTTAGGTGTAATTATACTGCATGTGTCTAAGGTCACCTCTCTCCATTACCTTCAACCCTTCAGTAGAACCGCCTGTACCCAGCATCCTGTGGGAGGGGTGCCCTGAGGGAAATGAGCTGTTCCACGCAGGGAGTGACAGGAGCCTGGAAGCACAGTCACTGCCAGGTCTCCGTGACAGCAGACACTAGCATGTGGACCTCCCAAAGGTTGAGGTTCTTCCCTGACATTCCCAGAAGATTGCAAAGAACTCTGGGCTTCCCACAGAATGTGAGATGGAGGTCCATGTCATTCTGTTAAGAAATAGAAGAAAAGGTGGCCCCGTTGAGCAGATGGAGCCTGAGAGTGGGAGAGGAGGGACATCTGAATTCTACTTTTCTCTGAAAAAAATGTACCAGCTAGACTAGAGCGATGGAGAGGTGTCTCTCCGTAAAGGGGGAGCTTTGACCTCACTGAGGTGATGCTTTCCGACCTTCTGAGGGAACCTTCAGGAGCAGATACCCACTTAGCTGACTTACTCCCACGGCCAGTTGGTTTCTTGATGAGACCCAAAGGTCCCAAGCTACCATCAATAATTACATTATTTCTGAATCAGGTTCATTTCTGACTCAGACATGAGTCTGAAGACCTAAGGATGGGGTTTTGATTCTGCTTCCCTAGGAATGCCACTTCTGCCTGTGCATAATCCAAAACCCTGGGGAAGAAGAAACAACAAAACACAGGAAGGAAAAAAACATGATCTCTATAACTTCAGGACTTAACCAGACTCCTTTGAAAAAATGCAATTTGACATCCCGTGACACGCCTTCTTAGCTTAGAACCAGCTTAACTCCCTGAGGCAGTGTTTCCCAAACTTCTCTCATGATGAGAATCACCTGGTGGAGTTGTTAAAATACAGATTCCTGAATCCCAACACATTCAGAATCTGTATTTTAACAACTCCACCAGGTGATTCTCATCATGAGAGAAGTTTGGGAAACACTGCCTCAGGGAAATCTTTTCTTTTTAGAAGTAAGATGTGTGTTTTTTCAATTACAGTTGAGGTTCAGTGTTATCTTATATTAGTTCCAGGTGTGCGGCCTAGTGGTTGGACAAGAGTCCGGCTTGAGGAGCCAGGCTTCTCTCTCCAATCCCACTCTCTCGATGAGCTGTTGTTTCAGATCAGTCACTCTTGCAGTGACGTCCCCAGAAGAGCTCTTTTCCTGTTAAGCTGCGGTAAGTCAAAACCTACTTCAGAGATTGCAAAGTCACCACGCTGGGGGGCTTCAGTTGTCTAAAAAGAAAGAAAACCTCAAACTACTGAACCAGAAATGACCTTTTTTTTTTTTTTTAGCTGTTCTTTGGGTTTAGCATTACATGAAGAAACCATGGCCGATTCCATTTTTAATTAGCACAAATGTTTCGGGATTTTGACATCCTGTCTGTTTCTGCCGAGGTAAAAAAAAAGTAAGTCAGGATCCTAAAGAAACTATTAACCTCTCTTCCGTAGAACCAGAACTTAAAGCCTGGTGAGCTACACACCTGTCTCCAGAGAATGTCAAAGGCATGGAGCAGGGCTCAGAGTTAAAGGTTATGAAAGTGGCAACACCAGTACGATGAGCTGATGGCACATCACACCAGCTCATCTCAGGGGGCAGAAATGGGGCCACAAGACAGGGTGAGAAGGGGACTTCTCTCCTCCTATCTTTGCATATCCTTTAAATTTTATACAATGAGCATGCATTGCCTATTCAAATCCATCCAAAGAAAAAAACAAATTAGTGATGGATACATAATTGATTGGCTGACTTCAGTAAATGAGTGATAAAAAATAAAATGAAACCAGACAGTCTGATTGTGTAATTTTTCTCCTGCAACATCCGGCTGCTGGGATGCCAGCAGAGAGGAAATGGGATTTTCCCAAGAGGATTACAGTGAAGGAAACAGAATAGTGGAGGTTGAGGGTCTTTCCAAGATAGTGATTGTAATGACAGATGATAGACTATAAGCCAGACAGAGAGGAGTGAAAATAAAGAAGCTGATGGATATGCAAGAAAATAATAGAACTCATTAATTAGAGGTCTCAATATGATAAATATATATATACATGTATATGTACACACACACACACACAAACACACACGAGGCCCGATACACAAAATTCGTGCCAAGAGTAGGCTTTCCTTCCCCCAGCTGCCAGCACCAACTTCCCTCTGGTACCAGGGACCCAGACTTCCCTTACAGCCCTGGCTTCATCCCGAAGGTCGTCTAGAAGGATGTCCGGTCTAATTAGCATATTACACTTTTATTATTATTATAGAAATAGATAGATAAAATGTTGAAGCAATTAAGCTTGAATAATAGATTATTTGTGAAAATAAAATGCCTGAAATAAAATTTCAAAGGAGGTATGGTAATGTTCAACAATGACAGTCTAGAGAAGGCCACGGTAGTGGCTAAAGATAATAGGAAAAGGAAATTGGGAGTGATCTAAGTGAAAATGCAAGAAGTGAGGTGTTTAGATGGATCTCTTAAGAACAGTGACTTCTGGAGAACAAAGTGTCTCTCACGGAGTAGCTTATAAATAATGGACATACCTTTTTTTTTTTTACATTCTACTATGTGTCAGATACTTTACGTATATATTGGCCCTTTTCTGTCTAAGAGAGGTCAAGGGGCCTGCGCAGTGAATACATAGTTAATAAGTGAAGGAATGAAGATTCAAACTCAGGTCATTTTAGCCCAAAGTCTGTGCCCTTTCCACTATGCCCACAGGAAAAGACAAGTTGTCATCAAACCTATGGAAAGTTGGGTGAGTTTAACCCCAGCAATAATAATAGCAATGGAAACTTTGAATAATGGGAGACAGAGAGGGAAGAAAATACAGAGAGCCTGGCAAAGTCCTTCTCACCTAGTAAATTCTCCTTAAAGTGGTCATAATGAATTAAGAAGCCATGAAGAAATAAATACTAAGGAAAAAAGCAAAACCTTTTTGACTTCTAAAAAGTACATCCATATTGCTTATCTGTATTCTAAAACATAGTTTTTATTACATGTATTCTTTTCATTTAAAATGCACAATATATATATAAATATTGATTATATTATAGGAAAACAGCATCACTAGGTGACAATCCAAGATTAGAGGACTGTTAGAGTTGGTTGCCAAGAATCATTTGAAACCAACACCTCTCTCTCTCTCTCTCTCTCTCACACACACACACACACACACACACACACACACAGGCTCCTACAATTGCTCTGGAAACATACATGCTATGTAGGGAATGGACTGCCTCCCCGAAAGACATCCCTAGCTTTTCTATTTCCATCATCTGGCAGCTCGGGCTATGGCTTTCGAAGGAGCCACTGGGACACCGGCCTTTCAGTCTCTTGAGCTTATCATGCAAGCCTAGTCACCTTCTTCCATCCCTTACACCTGAAAGACAGCCTCCCCTGAGGTAGACAGTAGACCCTCCACAGGAGGTAAGTTATACCGTGTCCTTTGCAACATGCCCACACACGCTTGGCCTCTGAAGTTCAATGTAGACCACCCTGGTAGCTACGTTGCCCCATCTTGCATGTTGACATGCAGCCCAGAGTGCCATGTTCATCAGCTATCTTCCTCCTCCTGTCTGGCTCGTGGACAGTGGGCGAGATGAGGAATCACAGACCTGCTGGACTCTGTGGCCTCAGAATCCTCTTGGTTTATGTCTTCTCACTTGACCTCAAGTGGGCTTTAAGAAGACCCTCCTTCAAGACAACATTCTCAGTGCCTGTATCAAGGAGTCATAATGGGGAGAATCCCAAAGTGCTTTTCTTAGAGCTTATATAAGCCAAAAAATGTCTTAGACTCTTCAAAGTTGACCAGAGAGTACTCAGACACATTAACATATAAGTGGTCGGCACTGGTGAGATTGAACACCGCACCCAGGTAGCTGCTACGGGCCCACATCTGGCCGACAGTGCAGTAGTCCATCAGCTTCTCCTCCATCAGCACCAGGTCCTTGGGATACTGCAGGTTCCTCATGTAGACCTTGTGGTTCAGAGGCTGCTTCTTGCAGGACTGACCCCGGAAGTAGATTTTGGAATACACGAAGTACAGCCCAGTGTCATTGATCACGAGGCTGCTCTTCTTATACTTCACCCCAGAGACCAGGGCAATCCCATAGGTGTCTTCCCATTCCAGGGGAATGGATCTTGAATTGGGCTTGCCTAAAACCAAGTCAGAGAGGAGCTTTTAGCCAGGGATGCTCATTCACCCAACAAACTAAGCTTCCAAGACAAACCTGTGGACCTGTCTTTCCTGGAGCAAAAGATTTTTTTTTTTAACCCAAAATGACATGGCCCCCATAGACCTGGCCAACAGGTCAGACTCACCCATCACTAAATTCCTTCTTAGACACACAATGAGACAATAATATGTAATCAATTGCTGTAAGAAGTTAGTGAGAGGAGCTTGGCTCTCTGGAACACATGTTCTATGACCTTCAGAAATAGAAGGTTAGGCTCTCGGGTCTTTCCATGAGGGAAAAGGCCAAATCCAAGGAACTCTACGGATCTAAAGTTGGAGAGGACCTTAGGGACCCAACTCCTCACCTGCAGTCCCCCTCTTTGGGCTGAAACCTCCTTTCCTCTGTGTCCCCACAACATCATGCACACACCTTACACAGAAAACGCTCTCCCATATTGAAGTGATGACCTGTGAACCTCTTGCCCTATTGGATTTTAGGCTTCTTGAAGGCAGGGAGCATGTGTTGTTTCTCACCATGTCCCCAAGGCTTGGCACATACACAAGTACCTGTTCTATGCAAGCCTGCCCCCAGGGCTGGACCATTCTGCCTAAATAATCCTAGGGACAGAGGCACACGCAGTCTGTGATACTCATTCACCTCCCGGGTGTGTATGAACATTCACCTCCACGGGGACCGCCCCTACCACATCGCTATCAGTCATTTCACTCCTCGACACAACCACAGGCTGAAAGCCCACCTGTGCCGGGCCTGGGCCTCTCCTCTAGTTATCAGCTCCCCCAAAGCACAGCAACGCAGACCGACCGGCCGTCCTACTTTCTGCCTCTTTCACCTTCCCAGTACACACCTGTCAAATGGGCCACTTTCCTCTGCTCCCCTTTTCCAGAGGCTGGATTGGAGTCACCTGTATGGTAGAGAGATGAGATATAGAAGTAAAAAATGAGATATTGACTGTTCTTTTGGTGGAACTCTAAACAGGGCATTTAAACAAGAGAGATTTTTCTAAAAGCATAAATAGCAACAGTATGGCACATACTAATGCAAATCCAAACTGGGGAACTCATCATCCCTGTATTCGGAGAGGTAAAAAATAAACCAAAATTAAGACAGACATGGGCATGTTATTACTGTTACAATAAAATGACATTCACTACCAATTTTATTCATTCGTTAGGATCTGTCATATCAGTTACTACAGTTAGAACGTGCCACAGCCCTTGCAGGTGGAGATCCCAGTCCCACCTCACAGGGTATGGCAAATTGAGCTTAGAAGTAGGGTGGCTTGTCCAAGAAGCCCCGGCAACTCGGGGTCAGAGTGGGACCGACACTGGGGAATCCTGACTCCCAATCCGGGACTCTTTCTGCTCTAGCTTTACTGTCCCTAAGACTCAGCAGCAGGCCAGAGGGTGGAGAGGACTGCTAATTCCTCCCCCTTTCCCCCCCTGCTGCTAGGTGTTCCCCCAAAAGGCATCCTACAACCTGCCCCAAATGAATTATCCTAAGGTTCAAACAGCTTAAATGGGTTCATAAACATATAATTGTGTATGGTTCCCCTCGACCTCCTGGTGTGACCTGAACATGCCCAGCTCTCTGCCTCTGTGCCTTCGCTCATGTTGCTCCTTCTACCCAGAATGCCCTTCCAAACAGACCTCTATGCTAAATTGCTATCAACCCTATAAATACCATAGAAAATACCCCTTTCTTTGGGGCACTCTCCCAAGCCTTTTTAATCAAATAGGATCTTCCCCTCCCAGAATCACGCTGTCTTCACCTCTCTTGTCAACTTGGACACCCACCCCTTTTCTCTGAAAACCCTGTAACTTGTCTAACTCTCTCAAATAAATGGTAAACTCCTTACAACAGGTCCAATCCACCAGACTACTAAGCTCAGTTTCTAACACAGGGCATGGCGACCGGTAAATGTTTGCTAAATTAAATTGAGAAGTTAAAATAGAGACTAGTTCTCAAAATAAGACACTACTTCTCTGACTTCAAATATTTAACTGAATAGAGCTATAGAGCTATCACTAAGCTCGTGAATTGAGCTAAGACACTGGAGAGTCTTAGAAAGGCGCGTGAAAAGGCCCTAAACAACTGAGAACGTTGCCTGAGCTCTCACTACCTCTGCGGCCACCCAAGATTACCCAACGTGAATGAGGTGCTAGTGCACAGGAAAGGCAAAGCTGACTCTTGCCTGAATTCCTGCACCACAAGCCATCTGCGCAGCTGATCTGGCGTTAGGCCATGTTCTGACAGGAAATGGTGCGTACCTTTATAGCCCTCAGAGAGCCTTGTTTGGTAAGTTCTCATAGAAAGCACTCAGCAAGATTGCCTGCTGGGTGAATACTGGAACAAGGAAAGTAGATATATATCCCGTACTTTGGTGATGACTGTTTCCTGCCCCAGGATCTTTCCCTTATCCTTTCACTGCACTACACACACACTCTCTCTCTCTCTCTCACTCACAATCACAAGACCTCCTTGGGACTTTCCAGACTACTCTGCCTCAGGCCCTCTCAGCACACTTGGGAAAGATATGGTTTGTCTGCCCGCCTTGGTTTAGCTTCTCCAGCTTGCTTCAAGCTCCCTGAGGTAGGTCTCTCAGGTTCTCAGTGGTCACCCCCTACCCAACACCCATCCTGGCACATAGGAAGCACCCCAAGAACATTTGTGAATGACTAAAAGAGGTAATGAATTAACTGTGGCAAAATGGAAAATGCAAAGGAGCCGAAACCGGTTTGGCTCAGTGGTAGAGCATCGGTCTGCGGATCGATTCTGGTTAAGGGCATATCCCCGGTAGGGGGTGTGCAAGAGGCAGCTGGTCGATGTTTCTCTCTCATCGACGTTTCTAGCTCTCTATCTCTCTCCCTTCCTTTCTGTGAAATATCAATAAAATATATTTTTAAAAAAAGAAAATGCAAAAGAAGTACATAAGGAAGCTTAGTGCCGCCCAGAGGGGATCAGTTACCATGCTAAAACATAAATTCTTCCAGTTCTTTGCTGAGAACATAAAGATATAAAAATGTGCATACATGTAGGCCATATTAAACTAACTTGTGTTTTTACCTAACGCTAGAAAGTGCACACTCTCCATGGCATGAAGTGTCCTAATATATGGTTTTTAGCTGTCGTCATCTCAATATACCATGGTGTATTCAACTAATCTCCTATTAAGAGGCATTTACATTTCTCCTGAATTATTTATTATAAATAGCCTTCTAAGGAAGTGATGAACATCCTTGTACAGCTCTCATTGTTTTCTAAAGATAAATTCTTTGTGATAAGATTACAAGGTTAAATTAACAGTTTCGATCCTTTGATATATATTTCCAAACTGCTCTTCAGAAAAGGGATGGTAATTTACAGGCCCCCGGCTGTCCATCATGTTTAAGCAGCCCCTTCCTCTCAAGTCTTCCCAGCTGGGTGTTTTTTGTTTTTTTTAACCTTTCCTAATTTGATGGATGAAAATGGGTATCTCTTGTTTTTAATTTGCATCTCTTATTAGTCAAGTTGCTCATTTGATTTCCATGTGATAATTAACCAATTTGGGGCCCATCTGGGTTGATCTGGAGAAGATGATTGTTTTGGGGTTGGTAGACCTGACTCATCTGCTCGCTTGACTTTTTAATCACTAAAACCACTCCAGGGAGTGGGTGAAAGGTGAGTAATTGGGTACCTGTTTCACCAGCCACATTCCACTGATTTTCAAATCTACTTTACTCTGGAAATCTTCTAGAGGCTTCATTTTTTTTCTAGCAAATATTTCGACACCGCTTGAGCCCACCTGGACTTTCTTACCCTTAGGGACTTGGACCCAGAGCTGGGGCCCGGAGCCCCTGGGGTTGGCTCTAGGCAGCAGGGCGACTGGGCTCACCTGAGCAGGCACGTCCTGAGGAACGGGCTCCCCTTGTTGACTGGCCAGGGCTGCCTTGGGTTTCTTCCCAATTTCTAATAAGATTTACTTACTGTCTTCCCAGAGCCATCTTTTTGCCATCTTTATTTCTCATTTCATAAGCATCACAGAAAGAGATGGGAGTTGCCTTATTTCACGAGGTATCAGTCCATATACCGGAAAGCCCCGTAGTTCCACACCCGTGGTTTGGGGCACGTGACCTAACCTGCCTGGTGTTCTGTCCCTCTTCTGAAAAATGAGACGCCTGGACCAGATGCTGGCTAAGCTCTCTTCCCATTCTTACCAAATCTAAAGGTTCATAAGCCCCAGGTTCATCTATCTGCCCTAAATCTGTCTGTCCACAGTTTCCAAAGCTATGTCCTGAAACGTGATGAGAAATGCTCAACTTTTCCCCTTCCTCCTGGATCTCATACAAAGGATTTTCCTTTATTATTATTTTTTAAAAATATGTTTATATTGATTTCAGAGAGAGGAAGGGGAGAGAGAGAGAGAGAGAGAGAGAGAGAGAGAGAGAGAAACATCAATTATGAGAGAGAATCATTGATTGGCTGCCTCCTGCACACCCCACACTGGAGATCGAGCCTGCAACTCATGTGCCCTGACGAGGAACCGAACCACGAACTCCTGGTTCATAGGTTGACGCTTAACCACAGAGCCGTGCCAGCCAGGCCTTTCCTCTGTCATTGATGTCAGTTCACAATGACCTCTGTGGCTGAAGCTGGACCACCCTCTGAATAATGGCTGACGTCTTCCCCCTCTCTTTCTAGTGACTGCAAAAGAATCATCCTAATGTGGATGATCGGTTTCCCACTTTTTAAAAGCTTCAGAACATCCTATGAAATGCTTTAACTAAAGCTTGACTCTTGATTAATCACTTAGAGCATTTAAAGAGAAGAACTTTCCTAGAAACATCTCTCTCTCCTCTCTCTCTCTCTCTCTCTCCCCCCCCCCCCCACCTCTCTGGGGAGTTACAGCCACCACCCTGAGCCTGGGACCCAGGAGGCCTGATGCAGGAGACTGCCCTGGAGCCAGCTGCTCAGGGGGCAAAGATCCAGGGTTGAAAAGGTGTGTGTCTCTTCCCAAAGCCAAGTGGGAATTATTTTTAAAAAAATATATTTTATTGATATTTTACAGAGAGGAAGGGAGAGAGATAGAGAGCTAGAAACATCGATGAGAGAGAATCATCGACCAGCTGCCTCTTGCACACTCCCCACCGGGGATGTGCCCGCAACCAAGGTACATGCCCTTGACCGGAATCGAACCCGGGGCCCTTCAGTCCGCAGGCCGACGCTCTACCACTGAGCCAAACCGGTTTTGGCCAAGTGGGAATTATTTTTAATTGTGTGCAGTACTCAGATAGACTTATAGTGAACAACTAACTTGACTTCATAGTTGAGGGCAGCTCAGGGAACCAAAAGGACCAGCGATTCAGCACCAGCCAGGATTCCCATTGTAGTAAAGTGTGTCTGAGAATGGACGCAGTTCACAGCCTCCCACCCACAGGCCCCGCTCTGAGGACCATCTTGGGACACTCAACGTGCATGTATGAAAGGACTCACCCGTTTGCTTCTCCAAAGATGACTCCACAGGCCTTTGGCTGGAGGACTGACAAAGAGAAAGAGAAAAGTTGTATAATAAATATAAAGTTCTCTAACGAAAGGAGGCAGAATTGCTCAGTATACCAGGCTCGGGGAAGGCATCTACACACCTCACAGCCTCTCCTACCTCGGACTTTGGCCGAGCAGCTGTGTCTCCCTGTGCCTCAGCTTTGTGATTTGGCATACTTCTGATACTTTAAACTCTTTTTAATTTAATTTAATTTAATTTAATTTCTTTTAGTTTGGCCATTTGCACAAATTCACTTCTAAGCGACACTCAGCGTTCCTTTTCCTGGGTCACTAAGGTCGTGGCTCACCAGGCTGCCTTGCCATCTCAGGAAGGAAGGATGTAGCTGCAGCCTCTCATGTCCCTGACCCTTTACATTATATATATATATATATATATATATATATATATATATATATATATATTCCTTTTACTTATGTGAGCCCCCAGTTCTCTGTCTGTAGCATAGAATGGCCAAGACGATCCACCCCGAGGGCGGGAGTAAAGGACTGACGGGCACTTGGCAAGGAAGACCGCGGCCCGTGCGGACCAGGCAGCCTGACACCGTCCACCGCGCGGCGCTGTCTCGGCCCGGCACTCGGGCCCCAGCAAGCACAGGGCTTACCTCTCTGAGCTCGGCCAGCTCCTTCTGCAGGTGGAACAGCTGAAACATGCCCATCCCCAGCGCCACCAGGGCCACCAGAATCATGAAAAACATCACGAGCAGACACACGCCTGGGTTGTGGTCCCTCTTCTTCAGAGGTGGCAGTGGCAGTGGAGGCAGGGGTGGCAGTGGCGGTGGCGGTGGCGGTGGCGGTGGTGGTGGTGGTGGTGGCGGGGGTGGCCTCCTCTGACCAGGTCTTCTAGGCACTGAGGAAGGACAGGGGAGGACTGTCCCTGGAGGAGTCCAAGGGGAGGGGGCGCTGCCGTCCACCCAGTAGATTTGGGGGTACGGGTAGTTCAGGGGCTGCTGCATGGCAGCCACAGACCCGAGCCGCCCCCTGCAAAGGGCGCGCCTCCTTCTCAATGCCTGGAGTCCGGGTGTCACGGAGGGAGCATCTGCTGCTGACTGCTCGAGAGGAGGGGGCCGGCGCCTTCTTTATAGAGTTTCCATGGTCAAGGGCAACACCTCACTTGCGTTCTCTCTTTCAGCTTCTCGCAGAGACACCCACTCACTTCGCCTCTGAAGCTGAGAACCCTCAGGAAGCGCCGCGCAAACCCCGGGAAGTTTCCACCCACAGTTTTCTGATGAAAGCCAGCACTGCCCAATGGCTGCGCCCGAGAGGCTGGCGGGAGGCTGGGCGGGCCCTGCGGGCAGGTGGCACAGGTTCAGGCCCGTGGCCTCAGCCACCGCCCGGGTGCGCTCACAGTGGCCACGGGGCGCTTCCAGGCGCTGAGGGGCCCGGCCGTGGAGCTGTGGCAGGAAGCGTGGCTTTCACCTCTTACCTTTTACGTGAAAGACTCGTCCCCTGCTGTCATCCTCTCCCGGCACAAAGCCTTTGTACCCGACCTTCCAAAGCACCATAATTTACAGTGAGACACCTGCCCCACCCACTGGCCAGAGATTCCAGGTTGCAAGCCAGGAGCCCATATGCCTTTTGGAACCCACGGGCCTTCTTTGCTTGTGCCTCACAGTGTTTTTCCTTTTCACTGGTTGTCCCTTTATCGAATGGGGAGACTTCATAATAAACATCTACCGGTATTTTCTCTTCTGGTTTTGAACATTAGAATGCATACGCTAGGAAGCATCACTCTTGTTCCTCCAAGTTCCACCAGGTTGAGGGGTGAAATCAAGAGAGTGAGGATGACTGTGGCCAATGGGGTCAAAATGATCCTTCGGCCCCGCCGCCCAAAACAGGATGAGCAGATCCAAGATACCCCTCTTGTTGCCCAGCCGCTGTGGATCACTCGGAGGCTGGCCAGGAAAGCAGAAGCCACTCCAAGTACACAGAGCAAGGAAAGGGTTAATACAGG
Source organism: Vespertilio murinus (assembly GCA_963924515.1). Taxonomy (NCBI): domain Eukaryota; kingdom Metazoa; phylum Chordata; class Mammalia; order Chiroptera; family Vespertilionidae; genus Vespertilio; species Vespertilio murinus. The sequence continues at coordinate 16,586,636 of OZ004719.1, read as the reverse complement.
GGCTGAAGGCCGCACACGCAAAGGTCAGGGAGGTCACCGAAATGCAAAACCTCTCAAGTGGGCGATTCTTAGGAGGATGTGACAAAGCTCAAGAAACACACCCCACCCCCTGTGCCCGTGCCGTCTCCCGCGTGCCTTTCAGCAGCGGCCATGAACAACGGCTCCTCCTCTTCCACCTTCCAATCCCATGCAATTGCTACTCCCCTGTCAGGACCCAATCAGGATCCCCCTGGCCAGGGCATGTAGAAATGGTGATATAAAGGCTCCCAGGGACAGGGAAAGCGCTGGGCACTGACAAACCATGTGTGGTACACTCTCTGTCTTGTTCGAGGGTGCCATCTCAACCAATACACAGTGACTGGATTAAAGAAGGCAGAAGGGTCCCAGGTCAGGAACAAGGACTGTTTGCAGGGAATGGAAAATTCTTCTACAACCTCAGTCAGTGATGAGATGAGCCCCGCCTCCTGACGCTCTGCAGGTGCTGCGGCCTGCTGCTGACTTGAATTTATTGTGGAAGTTTGACCACATTCACATCCACGTAGAAATCTGGCCACGTTGGTCTGCTGGGTCAAACAACACTCTTGTGGCTCACCATCACCTTGAGAATGGAATCTGAACTCCTCATCATGACTTCTAAGCCTCTGCATTATCTGGGCTCGTCCTAACTCTAGGACTTACCTCACTCTACTCTCTACCACCCTGTGGCCACATGAGCCTTTCCATTCACCAAACGTGGCAAGTACTCGCCCACCTGAGGGCCTCTGCCTAAGATGCTGCAGTTCCCAATCTAGACTGGGGCTGGAGACACTCCATAAATACCTGTTGATACTCAAATGAGTTCAGGGGTCATTTTGACCCCACTGCCACTGTCATCCTCACGCTCTTGATTTCACCTGGTGTAACGGAGAAAAACAAGAGCGATGCTTCATAGCTGATCCCCCAACTCATCCTTCCAGACCACACACATCCTTCCAAAAGGTCCACAACCTGTGCGCGTGTGAGCCCAAATTCTAACCCCGGGAGGCCACAGGAGGAGAGTGGTTACGAAGCAAGAATGCGCATGTTCCCTGAGAGCAGCACCCCCACGAGCACAGGGCTGGGAGCCCCCCTGCAGGGCAGCGAGGAAGTGGCGTGGGGTGTGAGACACACCCCGAACACCATCTTTTAAGACTGGAAATGCCTGATCTTGTGGGCTCTTTCATGAACCCCTTCTTGATGTTTGAAACACTTCAATGCATAAACGTGGGTCATGGTGGGTTTGTGGGAAAGCCAGAGGCACCAGAGACAGGCTTAAGTGTCAAAGTCGTTGTTCTAGTCACACACTGTTTCCTCGGAGTGTCTGGCAGCTGTTGGTCAAGGCTGTGCGGCTGGATGCCGAGAGAGCTTCCCAACCTCTGGCCCACAGCCTTTCGCCGGCAGAAAGAGGGCAGCCAGCCAGCCTCGGCCCGGCGAGTGGAGAGTGCTGGGCCGCACCTGTTTGTTATCTCCCAAATGAGATACTCGCCCCTGAGCCTGGTTTGCAGACCAGCTGCAGCTGTCTCACCAGCCCAGCACCTTCCATGGCTCCAGAACCTCAGCGCTAGCATGCTGTGGCCACTCTATCATGCCCCTTCCTCGCTGACGAGGACCTGAGCTCCACCGCAGGAAGGGGAATCCCCGAAGACCACAGCCGCCGCCTGGAGGAGTCAGGAAGAACACCAGCCCTGTCTCCTCGTCCTGCCCCTCCTCACACACCCCTGAAACCCCCGGACAGGCACTGGCCCGCCCGCTGCCTCCCGGGGCGGCCAAGGACCCGGCTGAGTCAGCCTCTGCTCTGCGGACACCCGGCCCAGGAGCACCCGCCCCCACGGTGCCTCCGTCCCTGCACGTCTCGCCTCACAGATGAAGGCGACCGCCCTGTGAAGAAAGGGGTGCTCCCCCGGGGCCTGCTTGGGCTCCGTCCCTCAAGGCAGGGGTTCCAGCGAGGGAGCAAAGGGCCTGCAGTTTCCTTCCCCCCGGCAGCTCTGGATTAACTCACCCCACGGCTCCGCACTTTCCTCATCCCGCACAGCAAATACTTCCCTACACTCTACACCTGCACCTTGTAGTACGCGTGCGTGTGCGTGTGCGTGTGCGTGTGTGTGTGTGTGTGTGTGTGTGACCTTCTGCAAAGGCCCCGCTCACTCTGCCTGGGCTCTGGCTAACAAGGGCGGAGGAAGGACCAGGAGAGGGTTGGAGCCAAGAATAAGGACCCAGTGACGATGGTCCCTAAAGAGTCCGACCCCCCCCCCACACACACACGCCTTCTGGTTCTGTTTCAGCTCCCCCTCCCCAGAGTGAGGCACAGGATGGGTGGGAAACTGCGGAAGCCATCAGAAGGTGGCAGGAACCACTTCCTTTCACAGAGGTCTTGGGGTTGATGCTGTGTCCAGGCTTCTCTGCTCAGAATCTCTTCTCCCACTTACAGATGCACGTTTTCTACGTTCTCCACTGTTCACATTCTCCTGCACCTCCTGGCGGGAGAGATGCCTGTGTTCACTCACAGTCATGGGAGTGAGAACTGATATCAGTCTTAACACAAAGTCACCTGTTCATTCATTCATTCATTCCATTCATTCGCTCTGCACGTTCCATGCGGCCCGGGTCAGGCATGGACCCTGCCTGGGCTCTAGGCACAGTGTGGTCATCCAGTGGAAGCCACTCACTGTCCAGGAAGCCTGAGATGAAAGACCTTCCCCAACTCCACTGAACACAGCAGAGCACTGCCTTTTTTTTTTTTTTTTTTTTAATGTAAGCCTAGCTGAAATCGGTTTGGCTCAGGGGATAGAGCGTCGGTCTGCGGACTGGAGGGTCCCAGGTTCAGTTCCGGTCAAGGGCATGTACCTTGGTTGCGGGCACATCCCCGGTGGGGGGCGTGCAGGAGGCAGCTGGTCGATGTTTCTCTCTCATCCATGTTTCTAGCTCTCTATCTCTCTCCCTTCCTCTCTGTAAAAAAAAAATCAATAAAATATATATTTTTTGAAAATGTAAGCCTATTTGAGTTGAGTTTCTGACACTTGAAACCAAGAGACCTAAAAGTGCACACAAACACTGGAAGCTTAACGGGAGCAAGTTTCCGGGAAAGGGTAGGGGCCAATGTTTTGTTCCTGGCCTGACGCCCGCCAGCCCCTAAGAAGAGGAAGGGTCAACCCCACCAAATGGGGGTGCTGGCTCTCACTACGGAGCCAGTGGCAGAGCCCCGCTCACCCAGAAGAGAGAGCCCATCCTGGGCTGCATCTCCTCCCTCCACCCACCCAACCTCCCAGTGAGACTCAATGTGAGCATGAAACTGCTTTCGATGAGGTTTCGCCGCCTCTGACTCCCACAATGCTTTCCAGGTCCCCAGAAGGTAATTTTTAACGAAGATGCACTGAGAGGCCTGAATTGGGGCTCATCATCAGCCGTGTTTCCTCCATTCATCATAGACATCGGATCCCAAGACCCCCCTCATCTCCGTGACCGCTGGCCCTGCCTGTGTGGACACTGGTCCTTTAAGACTGCCTTTCCTAGTGTTGCAGTAGCCGCCTTGATTTCTTGCGGCTTTTCCCTGCGGACCCCCGTCAGTCCCTCCTCCCCACGTGGAGCTGGAGGAAGGGGCACATTGCGGGCTAAGGAGCCCCAGAAAGCCAGGAGCTACTGGGTCCTCCTGCCGCCGCTGACCCCCTGAGCACCAGGCACCATATGCCCCGATGGGGATCCAAGGGAACTCGGAGACACCCCTGTCTTTCAGGCACGTCCACAGGCACCTATCCGCGGGTCTTGTTTGCAGCCCTCAGATTACATGATGACTGTTAAGGTTACGGGCAGTCAGAAGACATCACACCTTTCTGAAGCGCATGCCATGTGGGGGGCCCCAGCAGCCCGGCCTCATCTTTTTGAAATGTGTTCTGAAGGCCTCACAGCACATCGGGGACCAGGGGTGGGCAAGGGCAGGGTCTACCCTGGGTCCCTCAGCTCCTGCGGGCTGAGCTCGGCACTGCCCACCCCAGGGGACAAAGGGGCGCTGGTCAGTCCTGGCACGCAGGTGGCCCAGATCGCAGACCGCGCTGGAGCAGAGAGGCCCCGGGAACAGGAGCTGCGGTCCTAGGGTGATAACCGCTCTGGATACAGGCACGGTGGTAGCGGGTTGGAAAGGAAAGGAGTCCCGTTTGGGCTGAGGGTGGAGCTGGGAGAGAAGGAAGCCTTTCTGGGAGGAGGAGGAACCTGAGATGAGGCTTGAAGAACAGAGGCCCACTTGTTTATTGTCACTTTGTGTCTAAGAAAGAAAGGAAAAGATCAAGCAAGTAACCAGTTCAAGAGAAACTGCCGGTCTGAGAAGTGACCCGATTCCTCGTTGCTTACGTGATCAGAGCCTTCCTGCCAGCCCGGCGCATCCTGTCCACCGGCACCTGCACCCCTCCCGCACCAGCCCTGCTCTTCCGAGGAAAAGCACGCCCGTGGTGCCCGTGGGGGGCTGTCCCCCCAGCCACCCTGCAGGGCACGAGCTCGCCAGGCAGCCGCCTGCCGCCCTGCCAGGGCTGCTGCTCCTCCCGCAAGGTTAGCCTGGGCACTTTCTTTTGGGTTGGCTCTGACCCAGCCCGAAAGTCAGGGTTTCCAGAGATGAGACAGATCAGAGGCTGCTCTGCCCACAGCCCGCTGTGGTCTGGGCTGGAGCCTGGCGTTTGTTCCAGAGCACAATGGAACGTGTGGGTGCTCCGCCGCTGAGCAGCTGTGATTCAGCCCGCCCCTTGTTCCATGGTCTGTGACACACGGGGAGAGGTTGCCCAGACGTAGGTCTTCGAGAAAACCTGCAGGCACCCTCGCTGGGGTTCTCAGGGCATTAGGCAAAGGAGGCCTTAACCACTGGAAACTTGGGTGGCGGGAGGCAGAGAAACCACAGCACACGGCCAGAGGAGCTGCTGGGAGTAGGGCCGTGCCAGGGAGAAATTCTCCTGCCTGATGGCTGTGCCCTCCATCCACAGGGTCTCCTCTGGCCTTCTGCACCTCACCTGCCTGCTCCATCTGCATGAGTTTGCCACCTCTAGCTTGGCTTCCGAATGCCTGGCTTAAAACTCTCGCCATGGTTACATTTACCCGATGGAATACTACTCAGCCATAAAAAAGAAGAAAGCTTCCCTTTAGCAATAGCATGGATGGACCCGGAGAGCATTATGCTAAGTGAAATAAGCCAGTCAGAGAAAGACAAATACCATATGCTCTCACTCACACGTGGAATCTAATGAACAAAATACTAACAAAGTGGAGATAGACTCATGGCTATAGAGACAATCTGACAGCTGTCAGATGGAGGGGTTTGGGAGAGTAGGTGAGAAGGCTAAAGCATTTAAACAAAGAAAGTAAAAGAAAAGAACTATGGACACAGACAACAAACAGTATGGTGACTGCCAGAGGAAGGGTTGTGGGAGGGGGAGTAGAAAAGGGAAAAGGCGGGGTAGTGATGAAAGACTTAGTGGTAAACATAATATACAGATGATGTATGTAGAATCTAAAACCTGTATAATTTTATTCACTAATGTCACCCCAATAAATGCAATAAAATAAAATTTAAAAATCCTACCACGATAGTATTGGGACCCCGGGCTGCCCCAAGATATCCCACAATGGCATATGGGTTATTTTGCACTAAAATCACCTGAAAAGCAGAAGCTATGGGAAGAGCTCTGACTGCTCTGTGCCCCTTAAAGCAGGAAATAAACCTCTGTGACAGATGCCCTCCCCCTCCTGAAGGACTGAGAGACAGCCCATCACAAGATATAAAACCCAGGGTCCTTGGGCAGAGGTTCCCATTCTATCCCACATTCACCCCTTCCCCCACCCCCAGACACCTGCCTGGAACACCATCTGAGGAGCCTCTAGGAAGACCAGAAATGAATTCCACATGTCCTCAGCCTCAAGTCACTCAAGTAGTAGTAGATGTATTCAGTGTGTGAGGGAGAGTCATTATTTACCTGCCATAAATGCCTATGTGGATTGATCTTGTCCTTGACCCAGCCTTCTGACCCAGTCTCCCTGGTCATTTGTGTCTCTAGTTTTCTTGCATCCCCTTTACTATAAAAAACACTAGTAGGTTTTTCTCTTATACTTTGGAAATTTCTTCTAAGTCCTCTATGGAGAAAGGCAACGAAGAAGAAAGTGACTCATGTTGCCCTCTGAAAGAGATTAAAAAATTCCCATGGTGTTCATCAGTTTTAGAAACAGAAGTTAATTCAGTTGATTAGCCCAAAATGACCCATAAAGACCTACAATCACAGCCAATCCCAGCTAACCACCATCTCAAACACAAGCTATAGTCTCAACAGGGCTAGATTACAGATTTGGGGAAAATTAGTTCAGCTCCTTACCAGCGGAAGTTTGCATCTATAATTCCTCTTACAGGAGGTATGGAATATATTAGCAATGAATGTTCCTCAGTGGTAATCTTGAGGACAAGAAGCTATTCCCTTTGGCCGTGAACATGTAGCTCAGTTGGTGAGAGCATCGTCTCAAGATGCCAAAGTTGCGGGTTTGATCCCCAGTCAAGGTATATACAAGAAGCAATAAATGAATGCATAAGTGAACAACAAATCAGTATCTCTCTGTCAAATCAACTTAAAAATAATTTCTCAGATTCCATGTATAGGTTGTCTTTAAGTATGATAACTGTGGTAGAACGAAAATTCAATGCATAACCTCTGTTCAGCGATGGATTGACATTTTTTTCATAAATAACTATGAATCAATTTATAGTCAGCACAGGATTGACTGAAGGTGATCTTGTAGGCACCAGGCTCAGACTCTCATTCCGGGTAACTTATATGGAGCTCACTATGTTTGCAATCCAATAGCCAGCAGACATGGCTCTAAACTGACCTTTGCTACAGTGAAAAATAAACACTCTGAAATGCCCAGTTTTACTTAATTGATGAAACTATTATAGGCCAGCAGCAATGGGCCAAGTCTCAGGGCCCTGCAGTAAATAGTGCAGGCATTTCTGAGTGACTTGATGTGCTAGATCGCTCTGGGACAGACACACACACTGACCAGGGCTCAAGTTCAAATGGGGCTCTTGAGATACATGCGCAGGGTTTCTTGGGGTTGTGGGGGGAGATCAGAGACTCTTGGGAGCTGGGGGGAGAGCCACAGTTTCCGTTCTCTGCTGTGTCACTTGTTATTTTTACTTAGAATCTCTTTGATGTGATACTCTTTAGCATCTCCTGCTCCCTCAAATCAATTTTCTTTTTCATGTGGGGATTTTGAGTCATTTTTGTACTTCCTCTTTTAAAGTTCCATAAACCCCAATAAATAAGAATTCTGATTGTCTGCTCCTGGGCAAAGCAGACTTTTCTTCACCACTGATGCAAAAGCTGTTCATTTCTCTTCATTGCTGCCTGGTTCTTAGAACTGCCCTGTGTGGACTTCCTGATCCCAAAGTCAAGGGTGTGGCAGTCCCTGCCTAGTCAATTGCGTTCATGAAATATTTTTACTTTACCTCATTGGAACAAAATATCTTTTAGAAGTATTCATATACTTTCATCTAATAAACATGCTGCAGGCATTCTTTCAATACCCATTAAGCAGAGCACCTCCCAGAAAATAGCTGGGCAATACGCAGGTGGACATAAAGCTGATGATATATTGCATCCGGGGAGGCAAATCCCCTACAATTCATGCAGGGAAGAGCAAAGACAAGAAAACTACTAGAAGCGCATAATGGAATAAAAAAAAATCATGGACTCCATTGGTTCAGAGTAATCAGCTAAATTAGGCAACATGATATGGAAAGATACTAGTTTAGAGGGAAAAAACTGGGTATAAGATTATTGGGAAAAGAAGGCAAGCCTAAGAGCTAAGCCAATGTCAGGAAGCTCAGTTGGTTGGAGCATCCATACACCAAAAGATTGCAGGTTCGATTCCCATTCTCTCTTCTTTTCCTAGACACTTAGCAGGGGTGTAGTGGTAGAGAGCAGAGAACTGTTTTTCTGTATAAGTTTTATAAAATGAATTCCTGCCATAACCGGTTTGGCTCAGTGGATAGAGCATTTGTCTGCAGACAGAAGAGTCCTAGGTTCGATTCCAGTCAAGGGTAGGTACCTTGGTTGCAGGCACATCCCCAGTAGGGGAGTGTGCAGGAGGCAGCTGATCTATGTTTCTCTCATTATGTTTCTAACTCTCTATCCCTCTCCTTCCTCTCTGTAAAAAAATCAATAAAAAATATTTTTTAAAAATAAAATTCCTCAAATTACATACATGTATAACTTTTTTTAAAAATTCAACTAAAAGATGTTTTGCTTTGTGTCTTTGCTCTTCAAACCCTCAGTTTCTTCTTACTGTATACTGTTTTGATACTTAACATGAGAAGTAGACTGAGGTGGACTAGCAAGGAACAGCCATATACAGGGTTGGGCAAAGTGGGTTTACAGTAGTTAATGTCAAAAAAGTGTGGAAAATAATACTTAATAATATGAGAATAAGTTATGTTCCATATACTCACAACTGTAAACTTACTTTTTGCCCGCCTCTGTTCATATATACATAGCTTTGCTTCTTACCAGGCACAAATCTACTCACAGAAATTTTCACATTTTTCTCCTTATTTAGGTATAATCTCAGAGTGAAAAAATAAAACCAAATTATAAAATGCTGTGCTCTAATTACATGTGGAAAAATTAAATGAGTAGTCGTAAAGATAGCCCTGAACAGGAGAAAAGCATATACATGTATTCTATCTACTAAATAAAAATTCAGTGCCTTCTTTTTGTGTTTGAAAGGATGAAATTGTGACTGTCTGGCAATAAAATGTTCATGGGACAGTTCAGCTTTGCAGTTGGCAGAAATGTGACCAATTATGGAACAGAATGCTGCTGAACTTGGTTTCTGAAGTGGCAAAAACAAATCTGTGTTCAGAGTAACAAATTTGTACATTCTCCTTCAAAGAACAGAGGAGGCAGCGGTTAATAAAGACAAGTGTTCAGATTTATTTGGAAATTCACAGTTTCTAGCGGCACTACAGCTCCGTGGTTACACACTGAGCGTCGCCCTGCACAGGGCCAGTGCTGCAGTGCTTGGCTTCCTCCGCCTCTGCTTCCCCGAACCGCTCGCTCTTCAGTGGGTTTCTTGCAGTCAGACCCTCGTGCTCTGAATGGCTAATTGTACAGACTGAGAAAAAAATGTCAATCACCTAAAACACACTGTTAATCTAAAGCAGCAACTTAAACAAAAAAGGCTTTAAATAAGTCACATTACAAACAATACCCAGAAAGGTATTAGATAAGTTTAAACAGTTACTACAAAAAGTGCTCAATAAGTTATAACTTAAGTCTGACAACACAAAATGGTCAACTCTCTCCCTTTCAAAAAGAAACTTTCCACTTTCACCCATTACTGTACAAATACATACAAATACAGTCTCTGCCAATTAAAGGAATACAAGGACAAAATGAAGACAGACACATGGACAGCACACATGTACAACTCTGCACATTTGTAGCCAATACAAAGCCAATACCGAGGACTAGCAACCCCTGTGACTTGACCAGTTTGACAGGCTCCACAAACTCACTGGTTAATTCTGTGCACGTCCCTGGGTAGCGACTGTGTCACCCGGGACCTGGACTCATGGAGAAACACTCACATTTTCTATTTGTAGTAAGGAATGTCTGCAGGACTGGTGTTTACTGTGAATGTTTAAAATGTAATGTAGCTACAGAAAGCCTTTACCGGTGGTTACATATGTTTAAAAGGTGAATTTATAAAAAATTTATTTGCAAATACCAGTCATTTGTAAGAAAAGATCTTGTAGTTTTGTTTTCTTCATTGAGTTAATAACTACTGAAAACGAGTGTGAATAAATTAAATGAAAACAACATTTAACAATATCACCATTTACCTAAAAACAGACTTAAAAATGCCAGCAAGTGCTTGTTTCAGGTGAGTTTGCTAACCAGAGGTCTACCTGGCAAGTCTGCAGGCTCTTCACACCGTCTGACCCACGGTCCTGAGCTCCAGGAGCTGATCACTTTAAAGCCTTGTAGTGTTTGCAGCTTCAAGAAAACTAACAAAGTTACCAAAGAAATCAAATGACAGGAAAAGTCCCCCTCCTCTTCCAGTGCATTATAAATAGACAAAAGGCACATAAATATGGAAGGTGCAAGAAATAGGAACAAAGCTACAGGAAGAGGTTCAGGCTTCCATTCCTACCTCACCCAGGGAGCTGGGCTTCCACACTACCAGTAATTAATCTGTGGAAAAACATCTTTAGAAAATTTCCACCACTGTCCTTGTGGGAAGTCATCAGCCTTGCAGGACTACAGCTCACTGACCAAGACTGACAGCCACAATCCCACCTCCTTTTAAAAGGCAGAAACCATAATTTCTGAATACTTTTCCCATTATGATTTTCTCCCTCCCCTCAACCCTTCAAATACCACAGAATGTTCTTCAAAGAACAACAAAGTCTCCAGTATGAAAAGTTCGATTATTCTAGATGTGTCCCGAGACTGCTGTCACACCAAACGTCCCCACGGTGAGCTCTTTGTTTCCTTTGATGATGTCGTGCAGGCTCGGCAAGGACCCTGACTTAGTCTGTATCAGAGTCTTTATCAACTTCCCTTGGTCTTGGACTTTAGAGCGCCTTCGTTTTAAAGCCCTCTTTTCAGTTTTTGTCTTTTGGGACTGTCCATTGCACAAACTCGTGCAAGCTGAAATGCCACAAAAATAAGACTCTTCTGACTGTGACGAAGTTTCCGAGCTCCCTTCTGAGGGAGGACCCTTGTAAGAAGAGTGATATACTTCTCCCACGTGAGAAAAGTCTCTCTGGTTCGTGAAGGGCTTCCTTCCTTTTATGTCTCCATTGGCTACAGGGTGCGATGGGTCTGCCGGCTTTATGGTCTCAATTTTTTCTGTTTTGTATTTGCAGCGTTTCTTCTATAACACAAGTAAAAGGGGTAGGAATTAGACCTCCAGTTAGTTAGCTCATCCAACATCTAGAGAACTGAGCTAATGGAAGAGAAGCGCCACCTCCTGGTGAAAGTAACAATGGTCTATTTTGCAAATACTTTCATTACCTTCCTAAGTAAATGCCACTCAGTAAAAGCTCTCACTGCTATCTCTGAAAACAGATACCCACGATGCACCAGATATGCTAGCTGCTTTCATGTACATCTTGCTTACCAAATAGGTGAGGATTTTATCCCTGGTTTTGGGTCCCTGCCAACTTAGAACATAGTAAGTAGCCAAGTTGTGACTGAATCACAGGCTATTTGACTCGAAAGCCCACACTCTTTCACCTACAATCACCTCTAATCAAGATGAGCACAACTTACTTGGAGAGGCAAAATGGAAAAAGCCCAAACTTCAGAAACAAAAAAGCCTAAGTCTATTCTGAGATTTGCCACCTACTGGTCACATAAAGACAAAACTGCTTATAAAATGAGGTTGAACCCTGGCCAGGTGGCTCAGTTGGTTGTAGCGTTATCCTGTACACCAAAATGTTGCAGGTTTGATTCCCAGTCAGACAAATACTTAGGTTGTGGGTTCCATTCTCAGTCAGGGCACATATGTGAAGCAACTGATCAATGTTTCTCTCTCACATCAATGTTCTTTCTCTCTGCCCCTTCCTCCCTCACGCCCCCCCCCCCCCGCTCTCTCTTGTCAATTTAAAAAAAAAAGTATCTTCAGGTGAGGATTAAAAAAAATAACAAATGACATTAAAAAATGAGGCTGTTTGAGGATTACAGGACAGTGCACACTCGGTGCCAACTAGGTAATCATGGATGGAGGGCAAGCTTTCACACATAATGATCTTAGACTTTCAGGTCACACATTTGTCTCTCGCATGTTCTTATTTATTTTCAACCCTTTAAAAACCGCTCCAGGTTCATACGAAATATGCCACAGGCCAGAAATGGCCTACACATAGTAGTCTCCTAACACTTGTAAACAATGATTTATATCATTACCATGATTGGAAAGAAAGAGTAATTTAAGTTCCACTTAAAGGTTACATTAAACCTTTCAAACCTATTTCTTCATCTACTACCATATAGCCAACCAAGACATTTAAAAAGAAACAAAATATTACCTTTTTTTCTGGAGAAAACTTGAGGGGTTCTACAATGAACAAAGCATTTGGGTCTACTATAAATAAGAAAAAAATAAAAGCAGATGTAAAGCAGGTTAGGTTTTAATTAAACACAATAAAATATTATATTATCCCTTAACCATATATTTATACATTTTAAATTAGTAAATCAAGAGCAACAAGGCAGGAGCAAGGTGGGAGATGGTTCATTCTTATTTTATGCGTGGTGCCCTTCCCTCAGTCTTTACCAGCTAACTATCAGCCACTAGGTAGGCCCAATCCTCCCCTCTTACCTGTTGAGAAAATAACATCACCACCAGTACGCTAATACCAAACCTACAGGTCATCTTTTTCCCTAACAGACTAATCTCTACTGTACCACAAATGTGGGTCATTGTGCAACAAGCAGCTATGACCATGTATGAAAGTCAGAGGAACACATACATAAAACCAGGCCTATGACTTTTTTCTAATTGTTTATTATTATGATTTACTATAATAAAAACTATGAACCCCAAAACCTAAAAACAGCTTCAACATTCAATATCAATGACCAAAGGGTAATGAGTGATCACTCTGGCATGGTGAGTAAATTAGAAATATTAGTTTTAGGTTTCTAAAATTCCATTACTTCAAGCACATTCAAGACAGCCCTATGCTACCCACATGGACACGATAAACACATATACACAAGAGGGGCTATGAGACTTTAGTCCCTCTTAGACAACTAAAGAGTAAAGGATCTGTGATATGACAGAGGCAAAAGTTTTTAAGGAGAAAATTTACTATGAAACTTCAATGCTAGAAATTTATCAACATGATTCAACCATTATATTTTTACATTATGTCCTAGAAATTTATTGAGAAAGTCATCAAATATATAAATATATCTAACCATTCCTCAAACAGTCATTTCTATCAGCTTACTATTTTCACTCAAATTGTTTTTTCAAAAAACATTATGTCTATGCCCTAACTGGTTTGGCTCAGTGGATAGAGCATTGGCCTGCGGACTGAAACAAAAAACATTATGTCTACTTTTGGAGTGGGTATTAAGTATTATTCAGAACAACCTCTCCAATGAAAACAACTAAATATGATGGATTTTTTAATCACAAAAAGCATTTAAAAGCTGCCAAGTGAGCCATCTCCAGACCAAAATAGAAGGAAAAGTAGGAATTCAAAAAGCCAAGAGGACCACAAAAGTTATTTTTGTCCAGAGAGCATATGCCAATGCAAGAATATGTGGACCTGAGTTTTGGTGGCAGCATAAGGGAATACATAAAAAATCAAACCCCAGGGCCCACTCAAAGCAGTAGTTTGTAACATCCCCTCTGACTCCCCAACGGTAAGCTGGGACTTCAAATGACTAGACCCTCAGGGAAAGAATGAGCCACAGAGTGACTGTCCAAATCACCATCACCTGGCGGTCCAACAAGCTTCAAGCCATGAATGTCAAGCAAACACAAATTCTCCTACATATTAGCACTCAAATTGTCCCTATAAATAACTTTTCAAAAACAAGGATTAGCATACAGATAACCAACCATGCACACAAACCTAAAAGCACCTGAGCAAGAGTCTGCAAAAACAACTAATGAATAGATATTTAAGTTTTTAAGATATTAGAATGATCAAATATAGACTATAAATATTTACACTTTATATATATATAAAATTGATTTTTTACAGAGAGGAAGAGAGTGGGATAGAGAGCTAGAAACATCGATGACAGAGAATCATCGACCAGCTGCCCCCTGCACATCCCCCACCGAGTCCACTGAGCCAAACTGGTCTCGGCTACACTTACTATATATTAAAATAAAAAACCAAGCTTGAAAATATCTTCAAGAAACATAAAACAAAAGGATCTGGATGTTTAAAAATACTAAAACAAACAAACAAAAAACCTCTTAGCCCGTTTCCCCGAAAATAAGACAGTGTCTTAAATCAATTTTTGCTCCCAAAGATGCGCTAGGTCTTATTTTCAGGGGATGTACTGTTTCCATGAAGTAGGTCTTATTTTCGGAGGATGTCTTATTTTCAGGGAAACACGGTAGAAATGGGAAATAATGACATTTAAAAGTCAATGGATGAATTTAATAGTGGACTATAAACAGCTGTGGCCTGAAAACAGATCATAAGAAATCATCCAAAATATAGCACAAAAAAGCAAAAAGATGGGAGATAAGAGGAGTTGCGGAGACAAAGGGGACACAGAGAGAAGAACTAACACATTTAATTAAATGGAGATTCGAAAATAAGGCAGAGGTAGTACTGAGGGGATAGCCAACAATTTCTCAGTTTGATAAAATGATATCAATTCAGAGATTCAAAAAGCCCAACCAATTTAAATAGGAATTTTAAAAAAGATGTGCCTGTATTCACAGAAAATCCAAAATAACCTGGCATAAAGATAGACCAATGCAATTTTTTAAAAGCCCAGAAATAAAACCTTATACATATGGTCAAATAATCTTCAACAAAGGTGCCAAGGCCACTCACCTGGAAAGGAAAGTCTCTTCAACAAATGGTGCTGGGGAAACTGAGTATCTTATATGCAAAAAACTGAAACTGGACCCTTACCTCACAACCTCACACCATATTAACTCAAAATGGATAAAGACCTAAACATATGACCTAAAACTATGACATTTCTAAAAGAAAATGACACTGGACTTGGCAATAGTTTAATGTTTTTATTGCTTTTGTTAGACAATTAAGAAGACGTGAGAGGGAGAGAAACATTAATCGGCTGCCTCCTGCAGTAACCTCTCGGTACATAGGATGACACTCAACAAACTGAGCCACAATGGCAAGGGAGACAATGATTTCTTGAATTTATGACATCTAAAGTACAGACAGCAAAACCTAAAATAGACAAATGGGACTATGTCAACGTAAACACTTTTGTCTATCAGGAACACAATCAAAAGTAAACTTATGCCAAAACCGGTTTGGCTCAGTGGATAGAGTCCGTCTGCACAAAAAAGCAAAGGTCCCAGGTTCCATTCCGGTCAAGGGCATGTACATTGGTTACAAGCACATCCCCGGTAGGGGGTGTGCAGGAGGCAGCTGGTCGATGTTTCTCTCTCATCGTCTTTTCTAGTTCTCTATCCCTCTCCCTTCCTCTCTGTAAAAAATCAATTATATATATAAAGTCAACTTATGCATGGCTAGCATGACTCAGTGGTTGAGTATCGACCTATGAACCAGGAGGCCATGGTTCAATTCCTGGTCAGGGCACATGCTTGGGTTGCAGGCTTAATCCTAGTGTGGGATATGCAGGAGGCAATAAATGATTCTCTCTTATAGAGATGTTTATATCTCTCTCACCCTTTCCCTTCTTCTTTACAATCAATAAAAATATATTTTTTAAAAGTCAACCTAAGGCCCCGTTGGTTGGACACTGTCCTTTACATGACAGGTTTGATTCCTAGTCGGGACACGTACCTAGACTGTGGGTTCAATCCCCAGTGGGGGCATGAATCCAATGATCAATGTTTCTCTCTTACATTGATGTTTCTCTCTCCCTTTCTTCTCTTTCTAAAAAACTCAATAAAGACATATCCTCAGGTGAGAAATTAAAAAATAAATTAAAAAGGCAGCCTTAAAAATGTGAGTGTTTGCAAATCATATATCTGATAAGGGTATCCAGAATATATAAAGAACTCCTACAGTTAAACAACAAAAAAAAAACCAAATAGCTCAATTTAAAAATGGGAAACGGGTTTAAATATGAGTTATAAAATAGTCAACAAGCACATGAAAAGATGCTCACCATTACCCATCATCAGAGAAATGGAAATCTAAACCATAGTGAGTTATACTACCTCAGACCCATTAGGACAGTTACTATAAAAAACAACACGGAAAACAACAAGTATTGATGAGGATATGAAGAAAACTGAAACCACTATACAATAGTGGTAGGACTGTAAAATAGAAAACAATACAAAGATTCCTCAAAAATTAGAACTACCATATGATCCAGCAATCCCACAACTGGGTATATGTCCGTCAGAACTGAAAGCAAGGTCTTGAAGAGATCTTTGCACACTCACGTTCATACTGACAACATTCACAATAGCCAAGGAGTAGAAACAACCCAAATGCCTAATAACAGATGAATAAACAATATGTAGCATATATGTATACTGGAAATATTATTCAGTCTTAAAAATGAAGGAAATTCTGTCACATGCTATGACATGAATGAACCTTGAGGATATTGTGCTAAGTGAAATAAGCCAATCACTGAAAGACAACATGACAACATGATCCCACATACATGAGGTATCTAAAGTAGTTAAGTTCAAGAAAAACAGAAAACACAGTTGTGATTACCAGGGGCTGGGTGAAGGGGGGGAAAGGGAGCTGCATAATGTATGTAGAATTTTAGATTTACAAAATAAAAAAGTTCTGAAGATATTTCTATCTATTAAAATTTTCAGATGCAAATAGACATATCAGCCAAAAGAAGAAAAAAATATATAAAAACAGGAGGGAGGAGGAAGGAGAAAGAGTTACTATTCCTAAGTAAACACATATGTAATAGGTTAAATCTGTAAATCTTTGTGGTAATAGCAAACCAATAAAGTTCAGGAATGATTACTTGAGTAATATAATCAATTGAAATAGGCTACTTAGTTACTAAATCCTAAAGAAAGAGAGAAGCCAATGATTAAGAAAGCCCTGCTAATTGAAATATAGCATTAGTTTGGTTATTTTAGTATTGCTATAAGGATAACTTTCTTAATAAGCACTAATTAAAGCACTACTTACAAAAAGTACTAACAGAAAAACAGCTACTCAGTACACATCTATTCATTGAAATTTAAGTATTCACTGAGTATTAGCCAATGAAAATAAAACGCTATTATAGACTCTGAGCTTTAGAAAAGAGAAAGACCAGATTTTTTTCAGAATTGCCTCATAGTTCTAAACTAGAGGCAAAAGGAGTCCTACCTGTACAGGAAGAGGAAGCAGATAAGCACAGGATGCTATGGGAGCACATTCAGGTTTTCCATATCTGATGAACTGTCTCAAACATCCCTTTCTAAAAAGAAATACTTCTAAACAGGAGCAAGTGCAAACAAAGCTACCAATGGCTCATTAAGCTCAGCCCCTCCCACCCTCTGGGCTTTCAGGAACAGAGATAGATATAAAGTGTGAAAATGATAGGTGGCTTTCACTATACCCATTATTTGTTGCAGATGGTTTCCAACACAACACAACACAACACTGATGTTATACTTATCCCATAAGTAAGCTAGATTCATGTTTGTACATATATATATGTACAAATTACATATTCATAAACACCTACCTTCTTTGCCAGTTAACTGTAGAGACTTGGATCTGATGAGTGGAAATGAAGTTCTCCTTTTCAAATTCATATCATCATAGGAAGAGAAACACCTAACACATTAAGAAAAAACAACAGAGAACACAATGAGTACATGACGTATAATTTACTCTGTAGTTGAGGCTAGATGGAAGCCATTGAGAGCTGTATATACCACATAAGAATAATCTCTAAGGTAACACTTCAGTTATTGCTAATACATGTAAAAAAACATTTAGGATTATTCTCTAAGAAATGAACTCAATATCCATTTGCCCAAAATTCTCAAAATTATAAAAAGAATAGTAAAAAAAAAAAACAACCTGTGAAATATAATACTGACATTACCTTTTAGGGCTTGGATACTGATTACTTTTAGGAAGTCTTGAACTGTAATCTCCATCAAATTGAGAGCTGTTTCGACAGCGCTGCATACAAAGCATCAATCCCAAGACCACACAAAGAACCAAAGAAGTGATGAGATAGCTCTGCCGATCTGAAACCTGAGATGAGAAGGGAGAATAGTAGGACTTTAAAAATCACACCAGGAAAATCATAGTGGGATTTAAAATTCAAATGACAAATCTCAACATTTCCTTAATGTGCTTCATAATCATAATGCAGGGTCTGCTCTTTGAAACATACTGCCATGACAATGTTTTAATGTTTCTCTTTTTCCCCCCAATTTACTGAGATTTTCTAACCTATGGAAGTTTTAAAAGTAGTACGATGAACATACTTGTGCCTTTCACCAATTGTTAACATTCTGTCACATTTGTTTTGTCTTTTCATTTGCACTATTTCCACCTTGGGGAGAAAAAAATAGTGCTCTTACCTGACCTTTCCCATCTTATAAAACTGAACCACCAATCACTTAGTTATCTGAACCAAAACCTGGGGATCATCAATTCCTCATCCCACACCCCCAATCTTTCAGCAAGGCTTCTCCTTCTCCTCTTAAATACATCTTGAATTCAACAACTTAACACTCTTCTCCACATCCAAAATCTTAGTCCAAGCCAACATCCCCTCACCTGGCCACTGCGACAGCCTCCTAAGTTTCCTCCCTACTTCTGCTCTTGCTGTTCCCCAAGAGATAACTACCCACAGAGCAATAATTGGGGACTTTCTCAAAGTGTTGTCAATGAGATAGCCCATGTCAATTCTTTACATAATACTTGCCAATGACTTGCAATGATTAGAATAAAATTCAAATCTAAATTGCCTACAAAGGCCTATATGACTGGGCTCCTGCAATATCCTAAACTTACTTCTCTCATTCACTCAGATCCAGGAACACCAACTTTCTTTCTGCATTAAACAAATCAATTTCTAACCTGAGTTCTTTGCTCTAGTTTGTCTAGTAAAAGGTTGGTTCTGACCCAAACCTCTGACTGCTAACTCCTCTTGAGTGCTCAGTTCTAATGTCACCTCCTCAGATAAGCCTCCCAACATCACTGTGGCTACAGCTGCAACCCTTATCACTACCACTCCCCACACCCACATCTCACCATTTCCTATGCCACTGTCCTCCCCATGTTTAAGGCCAGGGACTATTCACTGCTGTGTGTCCCAACCTGGGGCGGTAAAACTCATGCCTCACAAGTACTGGTTGCTCAATGAATACTCATTAAATAAATGAGATGTTTCCTTTGTTAAGTAACTCAAGCCTTTTTGAACTGAAAATGAAGTGTGTGTTGCAACTACCTTGTTTTCCCGAAAATAAGACACCCTCCGAAAATAAGACCTACTTCATGGAAACATAATACATCCCCTGAAAATAAGACCTAGCGCATCTTTGGGAGCAAAAATTAATATAAGACACTGTCTTATTTTCGGGAAAACAGGGTATCCATAGTTTGCAAAGGCCTAAAATAATGGTTTTATAACTAACTGTATTTTAGGTAAGACCTAAACTGTGAAAGCTATGTTTTCCAAAAGATTATGGGAATTAATATAGTTCTAAAATTTTAAAATGTCACATTCTGATTTTCTGAAAAGTTCTCTATAAATGACAATTTTCTTTGGTGAAAGTTCTTAGATAACATGTTCTTTTATTTTTTTATATTTTTTTTTATTAATTTCAAAGAGGAAGGGAGAGGGAGAGAAATAGAAACATTAATGATGAGAATCACTGATTGACTGCCTCCTGCATGCCTGCTACTGGGGATTGAGCCAGCAACCTGGGCTTGTGCCCTGACCAGACTCAAACCCAGGACCCCCTCAGTCCACAGGGGTCCTATCCTCTATCCACTGAGCCAAACCAGCTAATGCTAGATAGCATGTTTTTAACATACCTGTTTTTATGACAACCTCTACATATGTACTGTCTTAAAATACAATAATTACCTCCCGTTTCAATTCTGCTACTGTTGCTGACAAGTTTGATACAAGCTGTGTCATGTTGGTCAGCTGGGCCTGCAGCAACTGGATGGATTCAGTTTGTCGCTGATCCTATGACAAAAGAAGAAATAAGTATTATTTGTTTTTTCATTTCTTCTGTACATCACTGTAAGTTCATGTAAAATAATCTGGAAAAATTATTAAGTTCCTCAGAGGGAGGAAAGTATTAAGGAAAGCTCAATGAATAAAGATTATAAACGCTTTTTTAAAAAAATTTTTATTTTATTTTTTTCCATCAGCATTTATCCCCCATACCTTCTTTCACTTCTACTTACCCTCCGAGCCCCACCACCCCCACCCCGGCAATTACCACACTGCACTTCTGCACACACACAAATCTTGAAATGGAATTATCAATAATGCTCAAGAAAATATTCCCTATAGAAAATGGTAATACTAATAGCTACATAAACTTTCTAAAATGACATTAACAGGATTAATCATAAGCTACCAGGAGGGAAAGAAAAGCAACATTACTTATCCTTCTTATCAGCCAGTCTACAAAATGGAAATTATTATAAAAAAGTAAATAAAACATGAAGATGACTAACCTGCTCTTCTGCTATTCTTGAAGTATTCTGGAGTTTTATTATTGTCTTATTAAAAGCCTTTTGCATTTCTTCCATTTGTTTTCGATACCTGTGGAGTAAGAATTGATTTAAATTAGCTTAAATTTTTATTATTACTGAAAACACACTTCTAATTTCTGAGACAAATCCATTTTTTCTACAAATGATTTACTGAGGCCTGTGCAATACAGGACCACTTTCAGGTAAAATAAGAAGTCACTTGAGGTGTCTGTTAACTTTAGCATCAAGTCTATGTACCTCATACTATCTAAGAGTTATTAGCTGAGTACTATATATGATCAATTAATTTATGAGAAAGAAGCCAAGAATATACAATGGGGAAAGGATAGTTATTTCTATCATAAATGGAGTTTGGAAAATCATACAGTCATATGCAAAAGACTAAAGTTGGACCACTATCTTACACTATACACAAAAATTAACTCAAAATAAATGAAAAATTTGAATGTAAGACCTGAAACGACAAAACTCCTAGAAGAAAACGTAGGCAATCAGCTTTCTGACATTGGTCTTCTTTTTATTTGACACCAAAACACAGGCAACATAAGCAAACAAACAAGTGGGACTATATCAAACTAAAAAGCTTCTGTAAAGCTATTAATAGCTACATAAAGGAAACTATCAACAAAATAAAAAGGCAACCTATGAATTGGGAGGAAATATTTACAAATCATATACCTGATAAGGGGTTAATATCCAAAATATAGAAAGAACTCACACAATTCAATAGCAAAAGAAAAACACACCAAAAAACAAATCCACACAAAACAAACAAAATCCCTGACAATCTGCCCTAGCCAATTGGGCTCGGTGGATAGAGTGTCGGCCTGTGGACTGAAGGGTCCCAAGTTTGATTCCAGTCCAGGGCATGTACCTTGGTTGCGGGCACATCCCCAGTAAGGGGTGTACAGAAGGCAGCTGATCAATGTTTATCTCTCATTGATGTTTCTTTCTTTTTTAAAAAAAAAAAATATTTTATTGATATTTTACAGAGAGGAAGGGAGAGACAGAGAGAGCTAGAAACGTAGATGAGAGAGAAACATCGACCAGTCGCCTCCAGCACCCCCCCCACCGGGGATGTGCCCGTAACCAATGTACATGCCCTTGACCGGAATCGAACCTGGGACCCTTCAGTCCGCAGACCGACGCTCTACCACTGAGCCAACCGGTTTCGGCATCCCATTGATGTTTCTAACTCTCTCTCTCCCTTCCTCTCTGTAAAAAAATCAATAAAATAGATTAAAAACAAACTAACAAACAGACCTGGCAATCTGACTTAAAAATGGGCAGATAATTTGAATAGACATTCTTCCAAAGAAGTCATACAAATGGCCACAGGTACATGAAAAGGTGCTCAATATCCCTAATCATCAGGAAAATACAAATCACAATAAGATTATCACTTCACACCTGTTAGAATGGTTATCATAAAAAAGACAAGTAATAATATATGGTGGTGAAGATGTGAAGAAAAGTCAGCATACTGTTGGTGGGAATGTAAATTGATGCAGTTATTATGAAAAACATTATGGAGGTTCCTCAACAAACTAAAAATAAAACTACAATATGGCCCAGCAATCCCACCTCTGGGTTATTTTATCCAAAGAAATTGAAAACACTAACTCAAAAAAAAAAAAGTATGTATCCTCCTACCCCCACACATAGCATTATTTACAATAACCAAGACATAGAAGCAACCTTTTGTGTCTGTACACTGATGAATAAATAAAAAATATGATACAAACACACACACATGAATATGAATATTCATTGTCATAAAAAAGAGAAAATCTAGCCATATGAGACAACATGGAAGGATCTTGAAGGCATTATGCTGTGTGAAAAGCTTAAGTCAGAGAAAGCCAAATACTCTATGATCTCACTTACCTGTGGGGTAACAATACCGGTTAAAAAAAACTGAAGAAAAAAACACACCAAACTCATAGATACAGAGAACAGATTAATGGTTGTCAAAGACAGGTGGTAAGGGGTGGGCAAAATGGGTAAAGTGGGACAAAAGTTACAAATTTCCAGTTATGAAATGAGTAAATCATGGGGATGTAATGTACTGCACAGTGACAATAATTAATAACATTGTGCTGTATATCTGCTAAGAGTATTGATCTTAAAAGTCCTCATCATAAGAAAAAATGACTTGTAAATGTGGTGATGGATGTTAACTAGGCTTATTGTGGTATTCATTTTGTGATACAAATTTTGAATCATTATGTTGTACACATGAAACTAATAAAATGTTGTATGCCAATAACCTCAATTTAAAACAAGATTAGTGATTTCTGTGGTTTCCTTGGGGGGGGAGAGGTAAGAAGAGACAGGGAGAGGCAAAAGCAGGTATATGGTAGCGTGCGCACACGCGCACACACACACACACACACACACACGCACATAATGTGCCAATACATTATATGTAGGGATTAGGAATAAAACCTCTTTAGGATACAATGACTACCTTATAGCATTTTGATTTAAGAAGAGTAGAAAAAGGTAGCTTATCAGAAACTCTGGACACTTAGTTCCTAGGCAGTTACAAAATGATGGAGGAGAAACCTTAAGGACAGGAACACTTAAGGGCTAAAAGAGTAATAAGCAAGTTTAAAAACGTGGAGAACTGGGCCTAGAGTCTGGATTACTGCACAAACACACTTGCACACCGCTGGCACATAAGAACATAAATGATTATAACTAGAATCAGGATCCTAGTTGTTGAAAGAGTGCAAATGTTGTCTATCATCCAGTTCATTCACTCTAGACTTCACTTAAATTTTTTAACAATATCTAGTCAAGTCCCAAGAAGAGCTTTAAGGTTCACAGATTATAATTTTTCCCATGAGTGCTCTGGGAATCCAACAGTAAACATGGCTAAAGTTAAGCAATAGAAGAAAGAAGAAACTGATTATAGATAATTCAAATTTAACCTAATAATCAAGGTGTTATGTCACTTTGGACTCCTCAGAAAGTAAATCCTTTAGATCACTGATCAATATCTAAGTAACTTTCTCCAGCTAAAATGGTGTTTACTAGTATTATATCAGGAGATAATGAAATCCTCTCTAGTCAAGATCACATTTCGCTACTTAACTCACTGTGCAAAGTGCATTATGCTAATTCATAATAAAGCTTACCTTTGGCTAAGCTCCTCCAGATAGCGACCACTGAGAGACATGTTAACTTCTAAGGCTTTAATACGATTATTAAGTCTCATGAATACTGACTCCTTTTGGTTTGATCCATGCACAAGATTTCCATTAGCATATCCTAGATCTGTAGAATTTTGCAATTCAGCATAAAAATCTGTAGCTGTCCTCTGTAACCCTCTTAAAAGGGCTTCTTCTGGAGACTGTTCTTCCTCTTTCACTTCAGGTAAGGAAGAAGATTCTACAATAGGAGTCAACATTTGCTTTGGTGTGTCAGCTATGTTCGTTTTGGCTTCCCCATCTTCACTGTCTGGCATGGCAGCTGTGTTTATAGGTGGCACTACTGTTTCAGATAGCTTTGTAATAATTTGCATGGAGTTTATGTCTTCTTTTACAGTCTTATCTATTACTTCACTAAGTTTAGTTTCATAGATCATCACAGTTGGCTTCTCTGTAGAACTAAAACTCTCTGACTTCTTTTCTATTGAATTATCAACCTCAGCAGAACTCTCCTGGGGAATCACTTGTGAAGGTGTGTGTCCTGCTTCATATTTAATAGGCTCAGATACTTCTATTTTAGATAATGAATTGATTTCTGGAGTAACATCTAAGTGAAGAGACTGAGAAAGAGTTTGTGGACGGCTCGGTTCAAGTTCAATTACATCTACAGTGTGATTAATCAAATCACCTTGGTGCATACTACTTAAGTCACCGAGAACAACAGTTTCAGCTTCCTTTTCTTTATTCTTACTGTCCAATTCTCCATCTGGAGGCTGTAATTCCGAAACATCTACTGATTCTGCAGGGAGTGGTAATGATGGTTGAGCTAACACAAGATCATCTTTTCCTTCACTCACAGCAGTTCTGCTGCGCTGTCGATAAAGAGCAACTCTAATCGAGCACCATTTATATATGTATTCTGTAAAACTAGAAATGCAACAAATTGTAGTCAGTTCACTGCAAAATATTTGTGTCTCTGCCTCAAACCAGGGTGATGATTCATCCTCTTGTTCTCCGCTACCCAGAAGGGTCACTGTAGATGGACTTGCCTCCTCTTCATCCTCTTGAACTAACTGTACAATGGGGCTCTCTTTTGTAGTATCTGGTGATGATGCCTCTGTGTCATGTCTCTGTTCTTCAGTGTTTACAATCCTAGAAATACACATCATAATTATAAATCACTTTAATTAAAAATCTAAAGTTAAAATTCTGTTTAAGGAAAATGTATCATACATAAGATAAAAGGAAGGCTATAAATACAGATGAAATTCAAATTTTCTTTTGGATGACTTTTTCCCTGTCAAATAATTTTCATTATAAAAGCAAATTATTATTCAGAAATGATAAGAGAAAGAAACCAAATACTCAACCACTTTAGCAAAAATCCTAGTGATAATAAACTAGTAGTACCACTAACTCAATCCTATCCCTAAGCTCTGGAGTGTGTGTATAGGACAGGGGAGAATGAGGGATAAAGTTAATGGACAAGTGCTATAAATTATAATGCTTGTGGTTCTTTCCAAGATAGAGAGAATACATTTCTGGGCAAGGCCCATATTGCACAAAAGATACAATCTGAAAAAATACAGGTAGTCCTTGTGTTAGGTCGGACTCTACATACGTTGTTTCGTGGTTACGTCGCCATCTCCCATTTATTTATATTAAAAAAAAGTTCTGTCATTTTGACGTATGTACATGTGTGCCTTATGTTTTTTATTATTTATTTACCATAGGTAAAGGTCAGGAATTGTTATATTTCTTTTAAAGTTTTTTACTGTTTCACTTCGTGACTGCTGTGTATGTGGATTCATGTGAGTGACGTAGGTGCTTATGTAGGTGGGTTCTGATGGCAAAAATTGCTTTATGTTGCGCTGTAAGAATGGATCTCCAAAATAACCCAAGGACCTACTGTAAGCTAATTTGAGTTAAAAACAAAACAAAACAAACAAACAAAAAACCCCGGCATATACAAATTTTCCTCCTCTAAAAAATTACTGAAAATGCCAGGAAATGTCTTCAAATCTCATATCTCAATAGCAAAGATAAGAATAAATTAAATAATATCTAAAAGCTATACTTTTATTTTATTGACAGTAAAACAGTAAATGGACCAGAACTAAACCATAGGTAGGTTATGCTTCTCTAAATAGATTATATAGATACTATATACACTAATAACATTTTTTACACATGCAGATGGTATATCATTTATTATCTACCAAAGAAATTATGACAGTAAACTAGGACAATGTCTGAAGGAGGGGGAGAAAAATTAAATGGAATTAATTTGGTAAAAATTAAGTTATATATACCATCTATGTACACCCTATTCAGAGCTTTACTTAAAACTTGGGAAAAGAAAAGTCATCTTTTCATAATAACCATGATACCCTATTATGGATTCTTTTATTTTCATCAGATAATTGTCACATAATCATAAAAAAATTAAGAAAACTTATGTAAATAAATAAAACAATTATGCAAAAATATGTATTTAAAATATGTATTTAATATATGACACAGTCATCTGATCTTCCAACAGATACTACTGTATATATGGGGGTGAGCATATATGAATATGTGTGTGTGTGTATATATATATACATTATATATATAAAATGAAATTAGTTTCATTTAGTTTTGAAAAATAAGGCATACCATGTTTTCTTAAATGAAAAAGACTAGTTACAAAATCAAGACTAGCAATCACAACTCTACATAATTGGAAACACCAAGAACGACTCTATCCCAAATAGATTTCTTAGGAACTCCTAGGAATGACACATAATATGGTATTTTTCTCTAATCATCCAATAGATATCTTTAGTCCCTTTAAGAGTTAACACAGGGCCCTAGCCAGTTTGGCTCAGTGGATAGAGTATCAGACTGTGGACCAAAGGGTCCTGAGTTTGATTCCAGTCAAGGGCAAGTACTTCGGCTCCTCCCCAGCCCGGGCTCTGGTTCGGGCCCATGCAGGAGGCAACCAATTGATGTGTGTTTCTCACCTTGTCTTTCCCTCTCTCTAAAAATCAATGGGGAAATATCCTTGTGTAAGGATTTAAAAAAAAAATTAACACAGGAAAATACAAATTTGTCATATGCCCTTCAAAGCACAAAAATCTCATTTTTGAACTATACAGTACTTAAGAATTACAGCTCAAGCATACCCAATGTGTGCATCATACATATATACCTTGAACTATTTCATGTTCAAATATCTTATACGCTTAGAGTATCTATCTCTGGGAGGAAAAAAATGGCCTTTCAACAGGGAGTATATCCATGAAATATACATAAATTTATGATAACTATACCCAATTTTAAATCTTTATAGCTTATTTGCTATAGGTAAGAAGAAGTGCCAAACACTTTAATCATCTCTGATAAAAAAGACAAATAAATAATTTTTTATATGTTACATACACATGTTAATTACATACATACATCCCTGCCCAAAGTGCCCCACTGTAACCTGGAAAAGACCTACATCATTCTATTTGGGAAATTAAACACTGTAAGAGTTTGCTGTGTGACAAACACATATTTAGGAGTCACTGCTCTAGGTATTTCAGGTATCCTTCATAGTTTTCTAGACACAGTACAGATACTTAATCAGTATTGTGAATAATAAAAGTAATACATAATACCAAAACAATAAATAGTTGGTCTGGAGTAAAGTATATTCCTAGTACCCCCAAACCAACTCAAAGATGTTTTAAGTTGCTATAGCATGTCTGCCACAGGGTTTGAAAGTTTTTATAGATAATAATCATTTCACTCAAAAATCACAAGTACTTTTTATATATTATAGACTTGGTTCTACGTTTTAAGAGAACTTGAATATCATGATGTAACTTACTCAGATGAAGAAACAGGAGTTGAAACAGGAGTGGATTCAGGCATTTTGGATGCAGCTGCAGCAGTGGCATTCTCAGATATACTTTTATTTCCTATTGTAAGAAAGATGCCCAAGTTGAGTTTAATTTTTAAAAGCTATACCAAGAAAATATTTCACTATAACAAATAAAGATCTTTAATTTCTCAGCATAGAAGAAAAAAGTCAAATAGGTTTGCTACTGTGGACTATTTTGATCCATGTTATTTTAGAAAGAAATGATTGTACAAGGTCACAACCACAAATAATGTGTATTCTTTCTCAGCTTCTCAGGTAACTAAAGCAAATAGGATGAGCAACTTCCGTATAATCTCACATGGTTAGTATGCCTTCTATACATCTGAAAGTTTCTAAAGAGCATAAAAAGAAATAAATAGGTAGTTTTAAGTTTGTACTTGGAACTAAGTTGTTGTTTTTAAAGGGCAAGATTATTTCTCCTTGTTAATAACACTCTTATTTGGCATTCTGTAAAGGGGTGGAGGGATTGGTTTCTAAACTGAGTAGCTATTTGCTAAATGAAGTATATGTGAAGTACCATTAGGGCACCAAAAGCTCAGGAAAGAGATAAGATCATTTTACTTCTATAGCAAGGGAGAATCAAAAAACAAATTTATGAATTTTATAAAGACAGGATCCTATTATAAAAGAGAATTTGTGCAACTGAAGTAAACAATGAATAACAGAAGACTGGTAGGTTCCTTTGGATCATTTCTCTATCTCTAAATAAAAATCAAACTGCTTGGCTTATTAAGTAATTTTCCTAATTAGGAATTTTCCCTCGAGTATCAGATATTTTCAAAGACCCATAAAAGTATTAGGTACCTTCTGTCAGGTCTTCAGTTTTTGCTCCAAGAATATTAGCAGCAATATTCACCATATTTAGAATGGCATCTAAAACAAAATTCAATCAGAAAGAAATACCAATACACCTAAATATTCTCATATGACTTAATATCAGATCATCAAAAAACCATTTGTAATGGTCTTTTTTGCATTTTTTTTTGGACTAATTACTTTTTTATTCACCTTACTATGTAAGTCCAATATAGGACACAAACTTCAGCCAAAAAGTATAAAGCATAAATCTGAATTATGTTCAGAAGGAATTTAAAAGTTAACTATATTTAAAAAAACAAAACAAAAAAACTTCCCCAAACTTTTTACCAAAACACTGTCTTCAGCCTTACAAAATTCAACATATAGACAGGGAAGAAATGTGACAACCAAATTCGTATTTTACAGAAAAGCCTGTTTTTCTTTGAGAACATTCTACAGTTTAAAAGCCAAAAAACCTGAGGAAACAAGGTTTTCCGAAACAGGTGATTATCATAGGTAAAAATAAACAAAATAAAAAGATTATTATCCAAAGGTCCACAGAAATATTTTATTTCCAAATATAAACATATACTATCTATTGGTAATGTGATTAAACCCCAAATACTGCATAGAATCAATTTTCTTTGATAACTTTTGCCAGTTTTATGGACAGTAATCATACAAATTCTTTTGTGAACTGGGGAGAATGAGCATAGGCAGATTCATTAAAAGACTTAAAACTGCAATTGTTGGATGTAGAGCAATCACATATTTGCTCATCCTGCCTGCCTCTTTCCAAAGAGGATGCGTGGATAAAGAGTACAGTGGTGCCAACCTTCATATCTATTTAAATAGCTGAAGGTTCGTGAGGAGCACAAAACAGCAGAACTTGACAAAGAGTTGGCTTCCTTCTATCATATGATGGAACTTCCAGGGACATTAACTTCTATCCCCAATCTAACCTCTGACATGCCACTAGAAATTAATTCGTCAGTATCAGGTATTTCTCCTATTAAAATACTAAGATCTGGCATGGGCTACATATTAAGACTCAGTATTTCCATCTTAGTCTCCTTAGGATTCCTAGAGAGATCCACAGGGATTTTATCACTCTTTCCATGAAAACCACTGATGTGAAGAGTTGGAAAGGATGTAGGAGGAAAAGGAGCCAATCAAAAAGGCTGGGAACTGTCACCTGAAGTTGATCCTGTAAATGTGCACTTTATGGTAGGAGCAGTGGGAGACTCTAGACTCCTCCAAGAGTTATAACTAGTAGAGTTATTAGCTTTGATCTTTATATAAATATGATTCTACAATCTGAAAGACAACAAAGCAGGGCTACTGTTTCTAATCATTATTAGTATGACAGATGAAAGCTTTATATTTCCTTTTTTAATATCTAAGATTATAGGTCAACCTTGTCCATTGGCCTGGCAAACTGGTAAACAGAGAAACAGCTTTAGTTCTGAGGACTAAGGAAATGCCTCAGCATGAGATAAAAATAGAAATGGAAACTCTGTATATCCTCACAAACCAAGATGAAGTAGCAATGGAAACTGTTATTTCCTCATAAACACACTTTTAAAGTCAACCAATAGTACAAGAGCAGTATGGACTCGTCTACTTAGTATGCTAGTTGCAGCTCAGTCAATGTTGGAATCAAATCTATGCTCTAGTCCAGCCGTGGGCAAACTATGGCCCGCGGGCCGGATCCGGCCCATTCGGCTGTTCTATCCGGCCTGCAGAGCCAAAAGAGCGGAGGGTTCTCTTGCTCTCCCCTCTGCTCCTTCACCAGCAGCCCAACAAGTGAGTGCCAGCATGGTCAGGTTACTTTTGTTCCGGCCCTCCGGTCCAGTTTAAGAACCCATTGTGGCCCTCAAGTCAAAAAGTTTGCCCACCCCTCTGCTCTAGTCCCTTGGGCAATTTTTACCTCTGATTTCAAATTTTGGGGCATTTATTATCAAAGAACTAGGCCTGGTGCCCAACATTCGTGCACTGGGAGAGAGAGTGCCCAACATTCGTGCACTGGGGGAGAGAGTGCCTTTTTGCAGACGGGAGCCCTCGGGGGATGTCTGACTGACAGCTTAGTGGCTCCAGCAACACTCCCCATGTGGGAGTGCACTGACTACCAGGGGATAGCTCCTGCACTGAGCATCTGCCCCCTGGTGGTAGCAACCGGTCATTGGCCATTTGGTCAATTTGTATATTAGCCTTTTATTATATACAATTTAAGAAAAGAACCTTTCTATAAATCTGTACAAAGAAAGTAGCTTTAGAGCATATTTTAAGCTAAATTTTAATGCTAACATATACAGTAAAGATTTATACTATCACTTTAAATATTATTTAGCATCATTACAGGGGCCACTTAAGTTAACAGAAGCAAAATTTAGCAAATTTATACTTTCTCAACCCATCTAACCTACAAGAACTAGTTTTGCTATGTCCAGAGTACACTGCCAAATGTAGTCTTTTATTTTTGTCTTTCAAGAGAAAACAGCTTTGTGAATATTCTACTCTGACCCTTCTCAATCTGACCCAAACACATGACAAGCCTGCCAGGATGGTGATCAAGGCCACTAAAAAGCCTTCAGTATAGGCAAAGGTAATAATCTGAAAGATAGTGCCAAGTTAAATACCTCTGCCTAATTTCCCCTGGATTAGATAACCCCCTTATCTTTGAGTTAGGCAACTATTCATCCCTATCCTCTATCTTCCCTTTAAGAATTAAATCCTCCTAGGAAACAAACATCAGTATGTTGTGTCCAGCACAGCAACAGCTCTTTTTGACAAAGACAGATTACCTATGCTACAACAGAACAAGACAAATCAACAAAAAGAGAAAAATCCAAAAAGTAGGATCTAAAATAGATTCTATATCTAATTAATTAAAACAATACATTGGTCAGGGTAGTAATTACAAATAGAGAAATACCCCCACTAAACTATAACTAGGTTTTAGCGGTATCCATGCATTAATCCTATATGAAGATAGGAAAAAGAAATCAAAAATATCAATGAGTTTTTCTTTATCTAAAATTATAGTTAAGGTATTATTTCCCTAAGAGGCTCCCTCCTTTTCATTAACCTTCTATTTTCTGACTCAATAAAATAATGATGCTTCCTCACAACTAATTCAGCAACACTGAACTATGAAGAGTATTACATAACAAAGAATTTTTAAATAGATATTTAAGAACATCAAAATTAATATTAATAACCAGGTAGGCAAAACAGCATTATATATACCAAAAAGGTTGCAGGTTTGATCCTCAGTCAGGGCACATATGGGAGGCAACCGATCAATAGTTCTTTCTCATATCAATGTTTCTCTCTCTCTCTCTTCCTTTTTCTCTCTAAATATCAGTAGCACAGATCCAGAGATAAGGAGCCATAGATCAGGCAGGTGGACCTCAAAGGGAGGGTGGGGATAAAAGGGAAAAATCAACCAAAGGACTTGTGTGCATACATATGAGCCTAACCAGTGGTCAAGGTCAACAGTGAGGTGCGGGCATGAGTGGGGAGAGGTGGGGGATTGGAATGGGGACGTTGAGGACAAATATGTGATACCTTAATCAATAAAGAAATTTAAAAAATAAAATAAATATCAGTAACATATCCTTGGGAAAGGACTAAAATAAAAATCCACCTAAGTCTATATAAAGAGGAAGACAGGAAGGAGAAAATAAAAGAGAAAGAGAAATGACTCAACTCCACATACTGTGGCTTAGATACATATGCTTAGTATATGTATTATGGGTGAGTATCTAAAAGAGCTATAGTCAATGGGCTGTGAGACTGGAACTCAAGCAATTTAACTCACTAAAAACAACAAGGAAAAAGCATAAGCAGTTAATCTATTATTTTATTAAGATCTTCTAAATTAATCTCCAAATAAAAAGGAAGCTTCTTCTAGTAATTTTTACATTCTTCAGGAATAAAAAATAACAAACATTAAAATATACCTACCCACATTCTAATAGTAAAAACAAAGTTTTTTTCAGAAGTCTCCTTAGCTAGCCTACCATTAGGTTCACATAGTAGGTTGGAATGACAAGAACAAAGCCACTAATCATAGGCACTGTTTCTTTAGTTTTCAAAGAGTGTATTAATATTACTATTATTGTTATTCCTTGGGAATCATTATTATTATTATTATTATTATTATTATTATTATTATTATTATGGAACAGTGTTTATATTTAAATAGGAAACTAATCATATCCACAGATGAAAGAATCCTCCTTTGGTAGAATTTCACTGATGGGTAATGACCTCTGAAATTACAATTCAAATTTCTTTCCCATCCAGTATGGTTACTTAGCTGCTCCTACTCATAAGGTCTGGGACCTCTTTAAAAGTCTGTCCCTAAGTGAATTCATATTCCATTTCTCACAGTAAGGAATTTGCCTAATATTATGAACACTTAATTAAGAGTAGAACTAACTTTATGCCTGTGTTTTTACCTCTCCTTTCTTTTCATCCATCCTTTCAATTTTATTTCCATAGAACTGTCTTTGAAAAATCAGTATCTAAATTCAATTCAAATTGAACATCTGGAGGATGAGCCTCCTAAACTACACCACAACAAAATGACCACATATGTCAGGGAGGAAAAGTTGAGAAACACTTTAACAGTGACTGGAAAAAACCCCAAGATACTTACTTGTAGCGGAACCAAGAAGGTTTTTTGAGGCTTTATCCTCCCCAGTATTATAATCCAATGGATAATCTGTTTAAAGAGACAATGAAGGCACTTAGACTGAGAACTATCTCCATAACATGTTTAACAGCTCAGGTTATGTCAAAGTCAGCTGGCATTTAAAACAAATTTTATAATAAACTAGAGGCCCGGTGCACAAAATTCGTGCACAGGGTGGGAGAGAGGAGTCTCTCAGCCTGGCCTGCCCCCTCTTAGTCCAGGAGCCCTCAGGGGATGTCCTCCTCTGCAGGAGGAGACCGGGATGATGAAGAGAAGGTGCTGCCCCATCACCCTGCCGCAGCTGCCACTGCTGGCCACCAAAGCAGTGGCAGCCCTCAGCCCTTGCTTCTTAGCGCTGGCCCTGCCTCCCAACCAATGGCAGGCTGGGGGAGGGACTGTGGGAAGTTGAGGCACAGCAGGTTGCACCCCTGCAACTGATCTATAGTTCTTTCTCATATCAATGTTTCTCTCTCTCTCCCTTTCTTTCTGCAGAGGTGTGGGCCTGGATCTGCCCCTTCTGCAGAGGCAGCACTGGGCCTGGGCCACGCTGAGGTCTGTTGGGCACTACCTTTGCAAAGGGGGCATGGCACTGCCTTCTCGCCAACTCTGCAAAAGGGGCCACTGGACCAGTGACACCCCCCACCCACCACAGCCGCAAGTGCTGGTCCCACCCACCTCCTCCGAGTGGCACTAGCCTAAGCCCTTGCAGCCGCTGTGGCTTTGTCTGGATGGACGTCTGGAAGACTCTCGCCCTGATTAGCATATTACCCTTTTATTAGTATAGATATTCATTATACATCTAAAATATGTTGACAAAAAAAATGAGATTCAGAAGTCACTTATCCAATAGATATAAACTAAGGAAAGTAATTCTACTGATTAACAAAATTTTAATTAGCCTATACAGGACTTTTTTTATAATATATTTTATTGATATTTTACAGAGAGGAAGGGAGAGAGATAGAGAGCTAGAAACGTCGATGAGAGAGAAAGATCGACAGCTGCCTCTTGCACACCCCCTACTGGGGATGTGCCCACAACCAATGTACATGCCCTTGACCAGAATTGAACCCAGGACCTTTCAGTCCGCAGACCGATGCTCTACCACTGAGCCAAACTGGTTTCGGCTATACAGGACGTTTTATTCAAGTTTTCAATGTACTTTACAAACGCCTTGCAATGTCTTCATTTCATTTATAGAAACACTGAAGGGAAAATTTAGATTGTTCAGATTATAGTTTAAGAGACTTTAAAACTAGGTAGGACTTGATAAAGTAGAAATGGAGAATGTCATAAACCCTCCTAACCCTTCAGTCCCACAGGTGTTTTTCAAAGTCTCAGGCTTCAATGTGCAAATCAAAGGAATTAATGCTCAATTCTACTATCTCAGTTATCTTATGAGTTTATTAGGTTTGGGCCTGGCATAGAGAAAGAATCATAATTTATAGCACAGATGGAAGGGAGCTCCAATTACAAATATTGATTGATAAGCTTGGAAGACAAATGAAGTTAAAAAGTAGAATTCATTTTAGAAAATAGGTTTAAGAAAATATTAGTTAAGGTTAAAAACAACATACCTAAAGTCTAAAGACAACCATCATATTAATTTTTTTAACTGATCTATAGTTATCCATTACTATACAATTAAAAAAAGAAAAAAATCTATAATAATAAAAGCATAATATGCTAATTAGACTGGACAGCCAAACCACCTTCTGGACATTATTCTGGACGCCCTTCTGGACAAAGTCACCATAGCAGGTGATGAGGCAGAGGTGGTTAGGGGTGATCAGTCTGCCAGGCAAGTGGTTAGGGGCAATCAGGCAGGCAGGTAGAGTTGTTAGGGGTAATCAGGCAGTTAGGGGCGATCAAGCAGTCAGGCCAGTGGTTAGGAGCCAGCGGTCCAGATTGCAAGAGAGTGTAGGCCAGGCTGAGGGAACCACTCCACCCGCCCCACCCCTGCATGAATTTCGTGCACTGGGCCTCAAGTATATACACAAGTCACTTACCATACTCCTCATCAAATAATTCTTGCCGTTCTGACTGATACTGGGAATCAGCAATCTCTTCATATTCTTCCACCATGCTAGTGCCAAATACCCTATTAACAATAACTTCATTAAAGAGTCTCAAAACACAACGAAGTTAAGGGTTATCTCTTCACAATAAATTATGAAATATATTAACTTTGGTTATGTTTTGAGGGCCATTAGCTTTTGGACTTCAAAATGACTATTCCTTACACTGTAGTCAGCCACTGTTGATGTAAAATTGATCTATTTAAGGCTTTTAAAAATATAATGACCAAGTTCTGATATTAGTCTAAAATGTCTTCTATATTACTGTGATAGCAAAATAGCAAGTATTCTAAATCCAACACATAAAAATGGTTATTTTTACTTAACAGAGGAAATTTTGACATTTTCTTAAAATGTATTCAAGAGCAAAAAACTGTGTAGGAGCTTATAATTCCGTGGTATTAACTTCACAGAATAGCAAATTACTTCTTCACTTTAAACACACTGGGATTTTTGTGTATCATTTTATTTATAAACCACTCAATAATGTATTTTGTTCTGTGTTACCTTATAAGGCTTAATGGACAAAAGTGCTCTGATCCAAAATGGGATACCAACTCCACCTAAGAATAAGAGCAAATGAAATGGGAAGTTAACACCGTGCTCTGAGATTATCCAACAATGTACTCAGATTTTCATTTATAACACTTCTAAAAGTAAAGTTCTCATTTCCCCAAAATCATCACTTGTAAAGGTTTGTGTGTTTTTTGCCATGCAGTAGTATGCCATGCCCTATTAACCAATATTGCAAAAGAGAAGGTTGCTAACCTTTATGTACTTGATGAACATCTGAAGCAAGAGAAAGGAAAAGAAAAAGAAATCAGTTCCAAAGTCTGGATAACATGCCACAAGCAACATTTAATATTTGTAAATTTTATTGCACAATTAAAGTATAGAAAGCAATGTACTTTGATGGATAAAATTGTAGTACCCTTAATTCTTTACAAAAACCAAAGCAATTATTTAAATCTTTACCATCACAACTAAAAAGTATAATCTCACTGTGATGAAATAAATTAACTTTAAGACTATTCAGTTAAAATTCATTGCCACTTTTTATTTCTCAGTTAAGAAAGCTTTCAAAATGTAAAAAATCTCTAGAAACAATCTGTGGCTTATATTACTTTAAATATTATTATGCATCATATATCTCTACACATGCATTTATATACTAATACATATGTTGATATACATATATGTACATACATATTGAAAAAAGATTAACTAGCATAAAATAAAATCTTTATTATTTTACAATATTGTATATATATTGTTTTAGGGGTAGCATGAATTTTTGGTATACTATGATAATGCAGGCATAACTTTAATAGGAGATATAAAACCAAAAAACATGAATGTCATATAAATTTACCTTGATTTTTCATATATAAAGTGGCTTGATAGATATATTATACATCTATCAAGCCACTTAAAAAATATAAGATACTAAAGAGTAGTTTGTAGATTTGGGTTTAGTTCTTTTGGGATATGAAAAATCAAGGTAAATTTATATGACATTTCATGTTTTTTGGTTTTAAACATAATTCTACTGAAAAGGAATTTTTAGAAACTATCAAAATGCTCTATAGTTTCCTGCCATCAAAGAAACAAGGTAGGGAGATTTTTCTGGCATATTTTTATGCTACAAGAAAATGCTGTTTTCTTATTAACAAAGTAGATGGTATAAAGAAGGATCCTCAGAATTATTTCATAACATGTGAACTGTATGAATTATAAAATTAAATACAATTGTATCACCTGCCAAATAATTGTTAATGCTTTCCCTCATCACAGTGTAGAAACTATGCTAATATAAAAAGGCCATTAAACAATTATTTCAGTATTCATTTTTAAAGGAGCTGAAAATGTACCCTCATTTTTCTAAGAATATCAGCTATTTTAAAAATAGAATTTAGCATGTTTATACTGAGAGTAAGAATACTACAAGTTTACCCAATTATAGAAGCCAATTTAATATATGCTTAACAAGACACAGACAGTAAAATCCCACAAGATAATTAGTAGCTATAAGTTTCCACATTTAAGGAATAAAAGGGAGAAATTAGAGCTGCTGTCATTCCAGGTCATATTATGGACACATTAAAATATGGCTATTATTGTATAGAAAAAAAGGAGGGAGGAAAGAGTAGGAAATTCTCATATTTAGTCTAAATCAATTCAAGAGTGATAATCCTACTTGATTTATTGGTGGAGAAAGCAGCGGGATACTAAATAAAAACATTTAAAAGTTGAATTTATTTGAAATGAGTATTTGGACACAGAATATTTTACTTGAACATAAAAGGCAAAATATATAACAACAACAAATAACTAGATAGTAAAGTTGAAATGACTTAAAAGTCACATCTAATAAGAATTCAGACCTGCTTAAAAACTTCAGTGATTAGCACTGATATAGGTTTTGAAATGAGAAATATGACATTATGAAGAAGAGCTTCTATATAAAGACTCAAGAAAATTAAAATTAT
The DNA here is from genome assembly GCA_963924515.1 of Vespertilio murinus. Taxonomy (NCBI): domain Eukaryota; kingdom Metazoa; phylum Chordata; class Mammalia; order Chiroptera; family Vespertilionidae; genus Vespertilio; species Vespertilio murinus. Next base: position 16,549,085 of record OZ004719.1, on the reverse strand, counting down.
AATCTGGGATTTCATCAGAGCCACAAATATCAAAAAACTGGCCTAGGTTTCCAGTAACACCAAAAGGAATATATTATTATTTGTCTCAGGGAATAAATATATTACTATTTGTCTCAGAAAATAATGTATCCAAGTAAAAAGTTATTTTATTCAATGTTGTATTTCAGTAAATTTCCACTTAATTTTTCTGATTTCTAAGCAGGTGTAGTGAGGTTATAAAGTGTGAGTAATAGGTGTGTTTTCCTTCTGGAACACAGTCCCATATGTGTAAACATTACCTTCACATATTTTGCATACATCTGTTCATCTAAAGGGAAACTCTGGACGGTCCTCTCATCTCTACCATGGAAAGTCCCTAGTTTAATCCACTTATTTGTGGGATACCTAGAAAATAGAAATATTCTTTGTAAAAAAATAGTGAAATACATATTGAGAGGTACCATCACATCTTCAAAATATATCATTAACCCTTTTTTCTCTCCAGGTGAACATAGTGACTTAACATAGTTTAAATATGAGTTAAATATTGAGTGGCATACATAAATTTTCTTTTCCAACCAAAACTCTAACAGGTTCCTTTACATAGAGCAAGAACATTTTGAAAAATCACACCATTATCAAATAGAAGGGAAGACAAGAAGATGAAAATGGGATCAGGATTGCTTCTTGAGAGGGCTTTCAAGTAAACTGGAGATTAAAAGCGGGAAGTAGCCAGATTGTTGTGGAAGAAGGAGGTACTACTCTTCTTGTGCTGACCAGTAAGTGATGAAATAAAGTACCAATAAAAATACTAATGGGCAGGGAAAAAGAAGAGACCTTTTAAAAATCATAATTGCATTTCACAAACCTAACATAGCTATACCATCTTGAAAAGGAAATCTAATATAAAAAAACCCAAATAATTATTTATTATTATAGCATGTGCTCTATTATCACCAAAAAACCCCCCACAAAAAACACAAAACACACACACACACACACACACACACACACACACACACACAGAGTCAAAGCTAATATGGCCATGTGACATTATAAATATTTTCAGCTTAGAGAAAAGGAAGTGATCTGAGCAAGATTAGTGTAGGGAAAAACTGGATGGAATTCTCAAGAGGTTTTGAAGATTTACCGTATTTGCCGGCGTATAAGACGATTTTTTGGCCCTGAAAAATATGCCTCCAAGTAGGGGGTAGTCTTATACGGCGAGTATATAACAAACTCTGTATTTTGAGTGGAAATGTTAGGGGGTCGTCTTATACCCAGTCGTCTTATATACCGGCAAATACGGTATTTTTCAGGGCCAAAAAATCGTCTTATACGCCGGCAAATACGGTATTTTAAAAATATGCAATGCTCGGTGTGCGGTGGGTAAGAAACACCATGGAAAACCCTTCATGATCAATAATAGAAGGAAGGTTAAATAAATAACAGCATCCTACATGGCACATTGTTGGCACTCAAAGTATTTATAGAATGAATAAACTCCTTCATTGGGGAGAAAATATTAAGTACTCATTTAAAATAATCTGTTTAAAAGACAAAAGAATATTCTCAGGATGTAAGCAGTAAAAAGTGAATTTACTTGTAGGATTAGTAAATAAATACATAGAAAACATGAAGGAATATATAACATGTTAATAAGTAGTTATCTTTGGTTGACAGATTGTGGCTCTTTACCGAATCCCTTATAAATTATGTTTAGTTTTTCTTTTATCATCATGCAGACCAACAAAAAAGTTTCAAAATATACTTTAACAAATATATACCTCATGATATAAATTACTTATTTTTTAAGAACATTCAAAAGATCTCATCTTAGAAGGCAATAATAAATATAGTTGTTAGAAGCACTATATAGGTTAATGAAAGTAAACTACGTAAGTGCCTACACTACAGTATTATTACTGGTCCTATAAATTAATACATTAATATAAAACCTAAAATAATTAAAATTTTAAAAGTGATCCAATTAAAATAAATTTATTCTAGAGATCCAGCATAAATTTTATAGAAACCAACTTTAGAATTTACCTGTCACTGATAGAAACCAGAAAGTCTTTAGGGGTAGAAGAAAATAATTCATAATTTGCAATATCAAACTGCTTTACTTGAATTGGTTCACAAAGTTCAATAACAAACCTTCAAAAAGAAAAAAACACAAGACAATTTAGATAAACCAATTAAAACAATAGTTCATATTAAACATTACATTAATAGTTTGCATAAACCAAATGTTCATAAACTGACTTGTTTTAAAAGGAAGAAGGATGATTTGCAGTCTTAGTTATCTATAAGGGAACACCGATATTTGCCAAGCATATCTTTAGTCAGGGAAGGGAGACTACAAATAAACAGATCTTGATTTTATGCCAGAATATTTTTTAAAGATTATTTTAATGAGAAAGGTCATTCTTGGAGAAGAAATTAAATTTTTTTATTAAGGTATTATATGTGTACATTGCTTACCATTGCCCCCCCACCACAACCTTCCATACATGCTCACCCTCCCCAGAATTTTGTGCCCATTGGTTGTACTTATATGCATGCATACCAGTCCTTCGGTTGATTTCTTATCTCCCCCAGATCACCCTACCCTCCCCGCTGTCATTTGACAGTCTGCTTGTTGCTTTACTGTCACTATATCTATCTTTCTGTTCATTAGTTTATACTGTTCTTTATTATCCACAAATGAGTGAGGACATGTGGTGTTTCTCTTTCATTGACTGGCTTATTTCACTCAGCATGATGTTCTCCAATTTCATCCAGGTTGTTGCTAATGATGAGAATTCCTTCTTTTTTATGGCAGCATAGTATTCCATTGTGTAGATATACCATAGTTTTCTGATCCATTCATCTTCTGACGGGCACCTAGGCTGTTTCCAAATCCTAGCTATTGTAAATTGTGCTGCTATGAACATAGAGGCTCCCCCGGGTCCCACCGCCCCCCCCCCGGTCACATGGTTCCCCCTGGTCCCACGGCTCCCCCGGGGCATAAGGCTCTCCCAGGGCACACGGCTCCCCGGGGTCCCACCGCTCCCCTGGGGCACACGGCTCCCCCTGCTCCCACCGCTCCCCGGGGCACAGGGCCCCCCTGGGGCTCACAGTTCTCCCGGGGCAGATAGCTCCCCCGGGTCCCACAGCTCCCCCAGGGCATATGGCTCTATCTGAACAGAGGGCTCCCCCGGGTCCCACTGTTCCCCCAAGGCACACAGCTCCCCCGGGTCACAAGGGCCCCTCCAGGCCACAGGGCCCCTCTGGGACCATCGATTGATACCCTCCTATCCTGGATCCCCCGGGGCCCGAGCTGCAGGACAAGGGGGGAGAACAGGGAGGCTCCGGCCGACTCCACCCTAGCAACCTCAGCAGCTCTGATTTCACATGTTCAGGCTTTCAGTCCCCCGGGTTTAGGTGTTTAGAGTCCCAGGCCGCAAAGTGTTTTGGGTACTACCTCTTGGTCCTCCATAATGCTCCATGAGTATGCTCCACCTTGGCGCTGGCTCTCGGGGGCCTTGCAGAGGCTCCGGCCAGGGGCGGGGAGACAGATGGGCGAAGGCCTCGCTTGGGCAGCGAGCGGGAGGTGAGGCTGAGGCCCTGCGCTGGCTCCCTTGCCAGCAAGGCAGGCGGGCCAGGAAGTCTGCGGGCACAGAGGCCGGGCTCTGAGGCGGCCCCACTCCCTGAGCACTGGGCGGGGCATGCTCGGCTCTCGGTGGGCCTCCCTCACTGGTGGCAGCTCTGGTTCCACTGCAGCTTTAAACTCCACATGGTGGCAGCGGCGCTTTTCCTCGGGGGCTCGGCAGTGGCTCTGGCCCGGCCGGGCCCGGCCCGGCCCGGCGGCGGCATGGACTGGTGATGGGCTCGCTGGGGCCGCGAGCACCGGGCTCCAAGGCTGGTGATGGGCTCGCTGGGGCCGCGAGCACAGGGCTCCAAGGCTGGTGATGGGCTCGCTGGGGCCGCGAGCACAGGGCTCCAAGGCTGGTGATGGGCTCGCTGGGGCCGCGAGCACAGGGCTCCAAGGCATCTTGCTCCAGGCGGAGTGGAGGGTACAGCCGCGGCCCAGCCTCATTTCCCTCGCTCCCACAAGCAAGGCGGGTGGGCCGGGAAGTCTGTGGGCACGGAGGCCGGGCTCTGATGTGGCCTGCTCCCTGGGCCCGAGGCGGGGCGTGCTCTCGGTGGGTCTCCCTCACTGGCGGCAGCTGTGGCTCCAGTTCCACTGCTGCTTTAAACTCCACGTGGCGGCAGCAGCGTTTTTCCTTGTCTCTAGTTGTAGCCATCCCATTCCGCCAGCTCTCCTGTGGATCTGATGTGATCCCTTTTAATTTTAGCTGTTGTTTTTTTCCAAATTGTTGATGAGGCAGCAGCCTAGGAGACCACCTAGGCCGCCATCTTGTCTCGCTCCCCCAAGAAATTAATTTATTAAGAGCAGCTAGTGATAGTATAAACTGACTAGTCTAGAGCAGTTTGGCATATACATTGAGTGGCCAGATTATTATGATCCCTGAACACATAACAATATGGCCACTCAGTGTATATTCTATATAATAAAAGGCTAATATGCAAATTATCCCCTCAACCAGCAGTTTGACCAGTAGGCAGGCCAACTGCCCATGTCCCCTGGCCCTGGGCAGGCTGGCTATACCACACCCATGCACGAATTCATGCACTGGGCCTCTAATATATATATAGTATATTATATATATATTTTTTTTTTTTTTTGAGTGGCCAAATTATTATGCATTTGGAGATCATAATAATCTGGCCATTCAGTGTATATTGTCTCAAGAAGTATCATAGCCTTAGATTTAGCAACACATTTTTCAAAATTTATCCTAAGGATACATGACTCCATTCATTCATTCTTGTTTATATATTTTAATACACCAAAGCACAATTTGGGGGTTGGGGATGATAGTCAACCTAAATGGTTAGCAGTGAAGATTCACAAAGGAGGACTGATTTAATTGCCTACTGAGACAATAAAATACCATAGAGCAATTAAAAATGACACAAGAAACTACATATACCCATTATATAGAAATATGAAAAGCATAATTTATAGTGATAGAAAACAGACCTGTAATTGCTGTGGTGAGGTGGGTAGGAGGAAAAATTACAAAGGAGCACATGAAAACTTGGGGGGAGATGGATATGTTCCCTATCTTTATTGAGTGATGGTCTCATGTATAAAAATGTCAAAGTGAACTAATAGTACACTTTGACATGTTGCAGTTTAGTGTACATGTAAGTTCATTGTATTCCAATGATACCTCAATAAAGCTGTTTATTACATTTTTATTTTTTTAATGTTCTTTTTTTTTTTCCCCAGAGAGGAAGCAAGAGGGAGAGAGAGATAGAAACATCAATGATAAGATGACTCTTGCACGCCCCCACTGGGGATTGCACCTACAACCTGGACATGTGCCATGACTGGGAATCAAACCATGACCTCCTGGTTCATAGGTCAACACTCAGCCACTGAGTCATGCAGGTCAGGCAATAAAGCTGTTGTTAAAAAATTATGCCAGAGACCTATATTTATGGACATGGAAAAATGCCACAAATCTTGCTTAGAAAAAAAAAAGAAAAATATGGTGTCATGTGTGTAAACTAAAACTGTATATGGCATTTGGAGAAAAGAAATACTCATGATATCTAGCACTCAATACTAATAAACTATTACATCAAATGAAATCATATACTGACAATTAAATGTTAAATAAATCAAAAGCATTAAAATTAACATACTGTGTATAATCTTGGACAACAACAGAATCAAGTTCTAGGAAATGGTAAAAACAATCAGATGTCAGAGAGATACTCATGAAGCAAGCAAGCGGACATGCATTGAATGCTGAATGCTCACCCTGGGTCAGATACGGTGTTAGATTATTTAATCCATCCTTACACTGCAAAGGCTATTATCTCCGTTTTATAGAACCTACCTAATAAAAGAATAACATGCTAATTGCCCATACCTTCACAATGCCAACCAGCCAATCTGGAGTGAGTATGCAAATTAACCCAACAAAGATGGTGGATTAACTTGCATATGCAGCCACCAAGCGGCAGGGCTGTGCAGCAGCCAGGGGAAGGAAGGCCCATGCTTGCACAAATCTTCATGCATCGGACCTCTAGTTATTTAATAAACACTAATTGATTATTTCACATTTCCTCTCTATCTTTTAGTAACAGAACCCTGCTAGATATCACTGGTTTGGTTTGAGGTTTATGTTTTGTTTTTTACCTCCTTCGTAAGAAAAGCATTTTGTCCTAATTTTGTATCCCAGGACCTAAGGTAAGTACATTACCAGCACCAATCAATCACAAGTACTTGTTAAGGGACTACATGAAAAAAATCAATCTAACCCCAACACAAAAATTTAATATATCTACATACTAAAGGCCCAGTGCACAAAAATTTCATGCATTGGTAGGGTCCCTAGGCCTGTCCTGCAATCAGGGCCGATCAGGACCTTCCAGCTGCCAGCCAGGGCCTGCCTTTGTTCCGCACAGCCCCCTAGTGGTCAGCACATGTCATAGCAAGCGGTTGAACTCCCAGTTGGTCAAACTTCCGATGGCACAATTTGCATATTAGCCTTTTATTATATAGGATATATAGAGTGTGCTTTATTAAATTTTATATTACTTACCAAATCTTAGTGCTGCAAGGATTCAACATATAAAGATCCATATTTTCTATAAGAATAGCAGATGTACTCTAGTTTAAAAAGAGGGGAAGGAATAAATTACTGAAGTAAAAATATGTATTTCAATTCTAAAGCTGTCTAGGATTTTTATATTTTTAGATCTTAAAACACACCTGACTCTAAAACACTCATTTGGGGAAAAAACACTAATTTGGCTAAAAATTACCAGCTATGGCTATAGCACTGTTAGCCTTACAACATCACATTTGAAATTAAATGTCTATTACTATAAAGGAAAATGATTCTCTATTGGATATTCCTTTTTTTAAATTTCACACAGGTTTAATTAAAAACAGGGAACATGTTCTTAAGAAGGTAAATGGATAAACTGTGATATACATCCAACAATGGAATATTATTCAGCACTAAAAAGAAATGAGCCAACAAGCATGAGAAGACTGGGACAAGACTTAAATGTATGTTACTAGGTAAAAGAAGCCAATCTTAAAGGCTACATATTATATGATTCCAACTACTTGACATTCTGAATAAAAACTATTAGGTACTAAAAAGATCAGTGGTGGCCAGGGATTGGGGGGAAGAAGGGATGAATGGGCAGAGCACAGAGGATATTTAGGGCAGTGAAAATAGCCTGCATACTACCAAAATGATGGATACATGTCATTACATAATTTGTCTAAACCCACCAAATGTCTGATTGAAAACTATGGGCTTTACATAATAATAATGTGTCAGTACAAGTTCATCAACTGCAATAAATGTATCACTCTAGTGGGGGATATACTGATAATGGAGAAGGCAATGTATTGTATAAGGGGAGGGAGAATGGGAAATCTCTGTGCCTTCCTCTTAATTTGCTATGAACCTAAAACTGCTCTAAAAAACAGTCTTCAAAAGAAATAAGAGTGCAATATATCAACAAATGTAACTTAATTCACACAAGAAGAGCTCTTTAAAAGCATAATTTTACATTTACTAATGCATTAGGAAACAGCTCATGTTAAAATATAGACCCCAGAAAATCACTGCCTATATTTATTAAAGTCACTAACTTCCTATTGTGTAGAAAATTGTTATACTTAAAGTACCTTGGCTTCTGGATTAGCTGCCAAAATTTTGGCACCACATTCTACTGAAGCATAATTATTTCGATTTTTCTGGACCTTTTTTGTGGCATGTAGACCTCCATTAGAAGATGCATGCATCGACTGACCTGCAGACAAACCTTATTACAAACATATGTATGATGATTATGATTGAAAATAACCCAGCAACATAATGATCTCAAAAGCAACAGGATGCTGTCTAGAAATGAACAGGTTTTAATGCTTAAGAGAATACCCCAATCACACAAATTAGCTACAAAAACCCACATTTCTTAATTTATGTCTAAATAATATAACACAAAGTGAAGTTCATCCACAAGAATAAAAGCTTTTAAAAATATAAAATACATATTTAATTATATTAAGGATAAATGCTATCCTCTATCTTTGTCCCCAATATTAAGAATTCTTAACTCTGAGAACTGGTCTACAAGAACAAAAAGTGTTAATATCTTTAGTGCAACTGTATTTACAGTTCAAAGCTTTATGACTCAGAACTTTCCATACCTTAATTTTCCTCTCATAAATTGAAATGAAATCACTGCTCTGCTATCTTTGTCTTATTTTATCCTCATTGAGTAATTTATAAGAATGGATTTTAATTAAAATTAATCTGTATATAATTATAGACAGATAAATTACATATGGGTAATTTAATTAACAGTATTTTGGTAAGTATTACCTTTAAAAAGTTTTCAAAGTTTTCTTTTATTTGACTAATTAAAAAGAGAAAAGCATATTTAACAGTTCCTTTATAAAAAGAAAATAAAAAGGAATGATAGTGCTATTTACTTTTTTCTTTTTCTACTTCCATAACTTTTTTCTTCCACTCATCAAATGTTGGTATATCTTCTGGATCTTTGGGACTAGTCACAGATGCAGGGTCAATTTCTTCTGGTTTTATATAATCAGAACTCTGAAAGAAACGAAGATTTTAACTTTCATAGAATACAAAGACATCCTTTGCAATTTAAATAGTTCCAAAAAAGACATCTTTGTCTCTATCTGAAATCAAAGTAGAACTCAGAAGGAGAAAGGAAAGTTAACTGCCACACTGGGATGAGCCCTGTCTTTATGGTAAGAATCACATATAAGCCAGTCTAGTATTTCACACATAAATAAGGAAAAGGTAAAACATCCCTTTGAAATAATTCTGGTTAAAGAGCCTAAATTTAACCTTGTATTATTCAGTTAAACTAATATTCTGAAGATACTTAGTCATAGCTGCTTCTTTATAGCTCTCTAGAACCTGCTTAATTAAATAAAGATTTTATGTATCTGATATCAAAGGGTAATAATGACAGAAAGCCACTTAATTGCATGTAATCAGAGTTCATATGAGGAACAACTTATAAATAAACAGTGTACTGGCAAGAGTATCATGAAGTAAAAACTTACTCTCAGGAAGCACAGTTCATTTCTGTTTCACATTCTTCATTAAGTATTTAATCCTTGATTTTACATCAAATATGGTTAGCAAATTACAAGATTAACTAACAAGCTGAAACCAGTTTGGCTCAGTGGATAGAGCGTCAGCCTGTAGACTCAAGGGTCCCAGGTTCGATTCCAGTCAAGGGCATGTACCTTAGTTGTGGGCACATCCCCAGTAGGGGGTGTGCAAGAGGCAACTCATCGATGATTCTCTCTCATCGATGTTTCTAACTCTCTATCCCTCTCTCTTCCTCTCTGTAAAAAATCAATAAGATATATTAAAAAAAAACAAAAAAACCAAAAAACCTAACAACAAAAATGTGTCATATTAACAAATTAGGAAATAGTGCAATGCATAGTACCTACCTCATTTTTTAAATTTAAATTATCTGAAGCATTCAATGCAGATTTTGGATCACCACCACCCTGATCACTTGCTGAAACTTTTGATGCAAATTCTGATTTTGTTATCTTTCCTTTACCACGTGCAGAGGACACATTTTCTATATGCTGGCCAACAAGGCTATTTGAAAACAAAAGAGACATTAAAACAAATTTTAATTAAATAACAAATTTATACAATCTAAACTGTTACAATTATCACATACAAAGTAAACTGAAAAAGGAGCACAATGGGGATCAGCTTTCTCTCAATCAGCAGGTGGAATCAAGCATCCACCAAAGTCCACTTGAATATGACACTGCTGTTACTGCTCACGCCCACCTTTCATGGGGATTGACGAAGGAAGGCTGGTCGGTGGGAACACTGGCATCCAGGGCCTCACCAACTTCACAGTCAGCTTCAGGTTGCTCAGTTTCGTGTGGCTTGGCTATAAGAATAGTACCAGATTTTTCTATTTCACTAAAAATAGAAACAAAAAAACAAACAACAAGCTGATAATTTTATCCATGTTATATAGAATAAGTTAAAAATGATACCAGTGATTTCCAAAACATAATCTAAGCCAGAAAAGAATACTTTTCCCTTCATCACTTCCATTTCACTAGAAAGTCATGTTCAATATGAGAGAATAAGGTACTGTTCAGATATATACTCTCCCGCCTTGAATTCTTTCTGGAACAAACATTTAGTATTTAAAAATTTTAAATACTAAGCATGTCTTCTATTCCTTTGTCCCTTACTGGGACAAACTTCTAAATGGTAACTGGAACATCTCTGTGCACAGTTCCTTCAACCTGGTCCTTACATTCTTAAGAAGAATAGGTATTTTATTTTTAAAGTGCTTGTGGTAAAAAAAAAAAAAAAAAAAGTAATGATAATATTAACTGACACATACACTTTTATTTTTACTATGTGCCAGATTTTGTCCTATGCACTGTATATATATTAACTCATTTGATAAAGGAAATCCTTAAAGTAGTATTAAGGAAATTTTATTTTGGTCGTTGTACTGTTGCTCGAAGGAGCTAGGAGAATTACATAATAGGTTTTCTAAATTAAGAAAATCTTAAGCCTACATGTTCTGAATATTTATTATCAAGTTTGAAAAGGAAAAGTATTCACACAAACACATAATTATATATTGGAATGCCATAGTGATACTTAATGCAATGACTAATCTGACACTTGAATTTTTGATAATTATAGAAAAGATTACTCAATTAAGTATTGTGTTTCTTAAATAACTAGAACCTCACTTTACCTAAATGATATAGAGATTTCACTGCTGGGATCTAATCAGTTTCACTGTGTTGGGCAGCAAAATAAATAATCATTCTATGATCATTATACTAAAAAATAATAAAAAGACAGGCATTATAACTTAGGTCTGCTATATAGCGTAAACTTCAAATGTGAGTAGATAGCTGATTGATTCTATAAAAAAAAAATTCTAACTAATGAGATTCTTTTTTCTTTTCTCTCTAATCACTTACTCAAGTTTTGAGATTGGAATGATCTCTGAGGTAGATGAACTGGAAATATTTTCAATGTTTTCACTGCCCACTAAACCGGAAGAATCTTCATGTATATCAATTGTAGAGTGTGTCTCAATCACAGGTGGACTGAACGTTTTTGACTCCATATTCTGTTTTAAAGAAATTTATATTAAATATTGAGATTAATAAATTATCTCTTTAGCTGAACAGGACTATATAAAAAGTATACCTCAAAAGTGGCAATATAAAGAATGTTCACCAGAAGAGTGAAAGTCCTTTCTTCCAATATTACCACCCTAAGGAATATAGTTCATAGTAAAATACATAAACTAGGACAAAGAAGTTTATCTTTTGTCTTTCCTATTTCCTATTTTGGACCTACAAATATTTCCCTCCTACTAGCAACACAGAAATCCTATGTAAATGTACAAAATAATACAACACATAGTTCTTACCCCCTGAGCAGTTAAGAAGATGAGTATCAAAAACAACACAAGGCATGTAGAAGTAACATTAGAAGGCCATTAGGAATCTTGCTGCTCCTTCAGTCCTGGGTGTTCTGAACCATTTGCCCCTCCCAAACACAGTCTAAAATCTATTTAATATCTACTCATGTTTGAAAACCCTACCAGCACCTCCTCCCTCACAGCCAACCCTAAATATAGCCGTCCCTCTTCCTCTAGGCTCCAATGTTCCCTGTACAATTTTATCACATCTATACATCTCTTTTTCCTCATCTCTTCTATAAACACCTTGACTAAAGACTATATTCTCTTGATCTTCATATTCCCAGTACCTAGCATGCACCAGTCATTTAATGCTTACTAAGCGAATAAATATCAAGTGAGAGGTGCTCATGCTCAGTTCAGAGAAGACTATGGATTAGAAAAACTAGGGCCCTGAAGCAAAGGAGGGCAGTATGTGAGCAGAAAGAAAATACAGGCATAGTCAGAATACAAAACGTGATCATTTGGCAAATTATTTACACTGAAATGAAAAATTCACAGTGGAATGCAAATCTTTTGCATTTTATGGTGGAGGCCTTAAGAACAAGGACTATTATTACATTGTTAACAAATATTGCATGTATTATCATTTCAACATGTATTTAATGTAAATTTTGAGGTATTTTGCACTCTTTTCTTTTACAAACTAAATCTGATGTATATTTTGTAATTATAGCAAATCTCAGTTTCGACTAGCTGAATTTTCAGGGCTCAACAGTCACATGTAGCCAGTGGCCACGATACTGAACAGCAAGGGTCTATAAGATGTGCAATAAGCACTTCAAAGTGTTTGAGCAAGAGTATACCTGATGAAAATTCTGGAATATGAACAATGGTAGGACTGTTCAGGAGAGTCACGTAATTAGAAGGGCTACAGAGATCACTTTTCTCTCTCAGGCACAAATCTTTGACAAATGTCTTCCAAACACAACACAACAGAACTTACTACATCTCCTTAAATAACCCAATTAAGTCATAAAATAGCTCTAGCTGAATTTTAAAAAGAGAATTCTCCCTCATTTTGAGCTGAAAATTTATTTCTGTTAATATGTGAGATTGTTTTTCCTAAGTCCTTCTTCCAGCTCAAATATCCCGTTCCTTGAGCCATGTCTGATATTAAATGGTTTCCAGATGCTTCAGCATTCTGGTCAGTTTACATTCTGGTCTAGTTTTTACTATCTTTCATAAAATCTGGGGTACAAAATTAAAGATAATATTTTGGACATAGGAGAGAAAAAAGGAAAACATTTTAACCTATTATTAATTCATATTCCACAAAAGCGATTAAATTTGTTATCAAAATACTGTGTTCAACAACACAAATACTTTGTTGTTGTCAGAAAAAAATTTCCACTTGAAAATCTGAAGAGAGAAGATACATTATAGTGAGCAAAAATAAAACCTAAGAAGAAATGAGCACTTTCACCACAGAGAAAATAGTCTCACTTATTATTCAATCAGTAATTGTACATTTCCTCAAAAGCAGAAGTAGTCTTAGCAATTGAATAGTATTAAAGCCAGTTGAATAGTACTTCAAGAAGGAAAAGAATCAATATCCAATACTGTAACCAAACAGACTTCCTCTCTTATGAAGTAGTTAGAAAAGGCCTATCACTAAAAGTCAAAGCAGCATAACTTACTTGGACATCCACAACATAGTCATCTTTTAACTTATGCTCTTCTGGAGGAACAGGTAAGTTTGAACTCATTTTTCCCGATAATTCGGCACTGATAGGTCCCTCTTGTGCATCCTATATTGCAACAAACAAAAAAGCTAACTGATAAAAATTGTTTCACACAACAGTCCTAAAGCAATATTAAAGATCATCTCTTCCTATATTTTACAACCCAAACACTGTCTTGAAAGCATTTGACTCTAAAAGCTTTTATCTGTTTACATGTTTATCTTCCTGCACTCTCCTCCATGTACTCCCCTAATATATACACTAAATGAGGGCACAAACCTCATTTGATTTCTTAATAAGCACTTCAATCATGCCACCCCCCCATATGTTAGGCACAAAGTAAATATTTAAAAATGAGTAAATGTATAGTTCTTTGTGTCATCTCTCCATTGACACTCATTTTCAAGTAAGGATTTCAGATACCTTTGTCTTTAAATCTATCTTCTAGAATACAAGTTTCACAAAAGTAAAGTCCACACTCATCTGTTTAAGCCTGGATAGCACATAACAGGTACCTAAATGTTTGAAGAAAGAATGTTTTCCCTCTTAATGCTTTGCTTAAGTTCCTTCTTTTAACATTTAGTTTTCAAATTTCTCATCAAAGAAGAGATTGGATCTATGTCTTACAGATTGTGTAAAAGCATAAAATTATACTTTTTGAAGAAATAGTCAGCAACAGTCTTCAAAATTTTAAGTGTTCCATCTCAGAAATATATTCTACATAACACAAAAATTTAAATAGCCCTTCTAAATGTGCCAAAACCTCAAGTAGCATAATTATATGTGTTCGCACACACAACACACACAAATGTACACACAAACACATATTCACACATAGCTGAGATACAATCCAAGCTTGTAAAGGAACATGTAATAAATTATGATATATCTATATAATGAAATAAAAATGTAGCTCTTCAGAGTATAGAAATATGAAAACGTATCCAAGAGATATTATGAGAAAAGGGGAAGTCTATCTATAGAATATTCATATGATTTTAATGAAAATAAAAATATTGCCGAAACCGGTTTGGCTCAGTGGTAGAGCGTTGGTCTGCGGACTGAAAGGTCCCAGGTTTGATTCCGGTCAAGGGCATGTACCTTGGCTGCGGGCACATCCCTGGTAGGGGGTGTGCAGGAGGCAGCTGGTCGATGTTTCCCTCTCATCGACGTTTCTAGCTCTCTCTCTCTCTCCCTTTCTTTCTGTAAAATATCAATAAAAAATATTTTTAAAAAAAGAAAAGAAAAATATTAATTTGTTTGCTACATAATAGTTTATCTATACCAATAAAGAATGTTGTGCCAAAACCGGTTTGGCTCAGTGGATAGTGTCAGTCTGCAGACTCAAGGGTACCAGATTCGATTCCAGTCAAGGTCATGTACATTGGTTGTGGGCACATCCCCGGTGGGGGGTGTGAAGGAGGCAGCTGGCTGATGTTTCTCTCTCATCGATGTTTCTAGCTCTCTATCCCTCTCCCTTCCTCTCTGTGAAAAATCAATAAAATATATTAAAAAGAAAAAAAAGAATGTTCTGAACATTCTCCCAAGAAACAGTTGGGAAGGGAATAGGGAGGGGAATAGGATATAAAAATAAATATTTTATAGTCAATATAAATTCCTTCTGAATTTTAAAATAAGTACATTAATTAAATGCAGGTGGGGATGGGTGAAACAAATCTAGGCAAACCCCACTTTTTATCATTTAAAGTAATAAAATAATAAATTATTTAGAGAACATCAGATTTCCTGGATTCCTTCTTTTCATCCCACCCAATTATATAAAACAAACTACATAGCCACTGATAGACTCTCCCTGTAAACCGCATTTCTAATAGTTTTTAATTGATGGAAACCAGGATTTCTTTAAAATCCTGTAACTACTTAGTGCATTAAAAGTGAGCCACTAGTTTTTAGTTCCCTGAGTAGGTATTATCTTTCTCCTTTCTGTAGGACAATGGATGTCCCGACATTTGAGATATAAGCAATAAGAATCTATAACAATAAAAGTGTAATATGTTAAATAAAGCGGACAACCGTACGGCCTTCAGAACAAAGCTGGGCTGCCAAGGCCTTGAATAATTTCGTGCATCGGGTCTCTAGTAAATGTATAAATATATTGGAGATAGCTTTATTTCAGAATTACCCAAGTAACTTCTCATATTACAGCAAGGAAAAATTATAAATCACCACCACCAGAAATTATGTCATAGAATTTTTAAAATTATTTTTATTCTGAATATGTTGAGGAAGTCTTAGAAAGCTGACACACAGATTACATTGTCAACTTTAAAGTACCTTATTCTGGAATTGTACATCTTCATTTTCTAGCGTGCAACTGTCATCTTGAGAGTAATATGATGAAGCTGAAGCTGAAGAACTCTCTTTACAACACACTGGCCAACTGGGAAGCCTGTGAGACGCCCATTATCACCACCACCAAAAAAAAAAAAAAAAAAAAAAAAAAAAAAGAAAGAAAAGGAAAAGATGTTAAGCCAACATATTCTCTACTATGCAATAGAAATTGGGTCAATAAACACAAGAATGATTCCTATCTAATGCCCTTAAGAATTTAATTTAATGATAAAGACAAATGTACCTAAAACAAGGAATTTTTTATTTAAAGCCCTAGTAAAAAATATACTGCTATCAGCATTCCAATAAGGGATTATTAATTTCATGAAGGTAAAACAGAAAAGACTTACAAAAGGAGTATCTGATTATTATCCCAGAAGGAACAGGGAAAGCTGTCAACGAGCTAACTAACCTCAGAAAGCACCAGATGCCTATGATATTCTAAATTCTACCAAACAATTAAGAACAAATAACTCTAAAGCTACCTATGTTATTTCAAAGCATATTGGGTTTATATGGGGAACATAATAGGGACATCAAAAATTAACAGAAATAGCACACACAAATGAATCCAACAGGTTAACACAGCTTATGGAATCAGACACAGAACATCTAAAGAATCATTAAAGAAGAAAGTCTCTAGGAACACAGCAAAAAATAATATTATGATCAAGCAGATATTCAGAAGTCATTCAGTATAATAAAATCTTATTTATTTCGTTTTGCCATGAAAAAACATCAAGAAAAAATATTTTTATCTCCATAGGCACTTAAAAAAAATCTGATAAATTTAACACATCCCACAAGTCAATAAAATAAGTAGATATTTAACATGGGAAATATATATGCATAATACACAGGCTTAAAAGCCATTATCACAGTTAGTGAAGAAACCTAAAAATATCTTATTTAGATCTGAAACAACACAAGAATGTCCATTATCACTATTATCCTACCTAATAAAAGAGTAACATGCAAATTAACCATCACTCCCCTACACCAGTGTTTCCCAAAGTGTGGTACGCGTACCCCCAGGGGTACGGAAGAGTTTGGTGGGTGGGGATGTGCACTGCACCATGCTTAGCTGCGCCTAATTCTATGTTCTCATGAGTCAAGTCAAGACAGTCTTGTGAGGTGTGAGATCCCATCGGGCCTAAACAGGCAGTTGAACATCTTGCAAGCTGGGCTAAGGGACAACACCCACCTCATCCACCCTCCAACCCCTCCACGAATTTTGTGCACCAGGCCTCTAGTTACAATATAGGAGGATAAAAGGTATATTAAGAGACTACACATGTATTCATCTATATTAATGAGAAAAACTTGTTATTTACCTATAATTTCCACAAAAACATTTTTAGGTATGGTCTCAATACTTACTAGATTCTTAAAAAATACTACAAGTACAGAAAGAATGAATGACCTTAAATAAAGAAAATGCCTAGATTTCATATTTTAAGGACTTCAATCTTTTCTTAAATCTGATTGTTTTCATTTTAAAAAGTACATTTCTATATAGTTTTTTTTTCTTGAGGGTTTTCAACTTGAATGTATAGTGACTGAAGTTTTTCTTGTAGTGACAACCTAGAATCTAATATTGCCAGACATTCTGAAGTTTTAAAGAGTACAACTATGTTTCTAAAAATGATCATTAAGGTTTAAATGTTAGGATAGAAGGGGTATCAATTAGTTCTTACCAAAGGGAACAGGAGAAAGACTCAGGAAATTTTTTTCTTGAGAATATAGCAACTAAATTGAGCCTTGAAGTGCCAAGAAAGATTTCACTGAGAGAAAATAATCTTTGTCTAAGCCATACCACCTCGAATGCGCCCAATCTCATCTGATCTCGGTAGCTAAGCAAGGCTGGGCCTGGTTAGTACTTGGATGGGAGAGAAAACAATCTTTAATGTGAAAGTGATTGCTGGAACACCATTTTTAATGACATCAATGCCTCAGAATGATAACATTTTACATTTGCCTTACAGAAATATTGAACTGTCTTCAACAATTATTTTGTATAATTTATCAAAGAAATATTATATTTCAAAATTGATTACTATTTTATTTCCACCTAGTAAATATTGAAATATAATTCCACCTAATAAATATTAAAATAAAATTCAGTAATAAATATTGAAATATAATAAATTTCAGGACAAGTTAATGTGCAATGAAAATATGCAAATAAGCCAATAAATGTCAGGTGGGAGGCAAAACTAAACTGGAGTCTATCAAACTTTCAAATGAGTTAATATTGTTTCCCTCTGAGTTATATAGAAGAAACTACTATATAAGCACTTAAAGCTTTCAAGTATGTACCAGATACTATGTTATATACAGGGCTTTGTTAGGCATAATTTTCAACTCATTAAACATCAAAGTTATAATGACAAAACATTAAAAAAGTATCAATTTTGCCCTAACTGGTTTGGCTCAGTGGACAGAGCATTGGCCTGCGGACTGAAGGATCCTGGGTTAGATTCTGGTCAAGAAGAGAACATGCCCGGGTTGTGAGCTCAATCCCCAACAGGGGGCATGCAGGAGGCAGCCCATCAATGATTCTCTCTCATCATTGATGTTTCTATCTCTTTATCCCTCTCCTTTCCTCTCTGAAATCAATAAAAGTATTTATATTTTTAAAGTATCAATTTTAAGTAGACAAAATTTAAGTTAATTGAAAAACACTGTCACTGAGAGAAATGTATCATCTATTGGTAAAAAGGTATAATGATTATAAATACGTATGCACCTAACAAAATCACTTCAAAATATGCAAAATTACTGATAGCTAAAGGTGGAAAGAAAATAGTAAAAAATTATAGTTGCCTATTTTAAATTATGTTGTACAAAATAATAGATGGATAAAACCTAAGAAAACATGAGATTTGTATTATATATAGTCAACAAGCTTGCCCAAATATATAGAACTTTACAACTAATTCAAATTAACATCCTTTTCAAACACTATATAAAATATTACCCAAATAATGACCATCTACTAAAGCTTCAAAAGAAGACTCAAATTCCAAAGATCAAAATCTAGTAAACTATACTCTCTAAGCACATTGCAACAAACTTTGAAACAGAAAGATAACAACATTCTAAGACTGGTGAAAGAATTATGTAGCAGAATAATCCTTCATTTAGAGGAAGCAATAAGGAACATTATGAAATATTACACCGGAAGACTTAGAGGTCAAAATTGGTGAGATATAGATAAAAGAACAGGAAAACTATGCTTTTGAAGACAATTGAAGATAAATACTGAAAATGACAAAAGACACTCTAAGTCCAAAGAAACAAGGAAGGCTAAAACGACAGAAATTGCTGATAGAGAAAAAAAAATGCAAAAAAAATTTAAGAAAACCAAAAGCTGGTCCTTTGAAGAAAATATTTAAAAAGACAAATTCTGGCAAAACCAATTAAAGAGAGTTGAGGATAGGAATTAAACTATGGTATAAAAACATGAAAGAACTACAGACAAAACCAATTATTTTAAATTATAAAATATTACAAATTATATATACCAATATACTTTAAAACGTAGAAAAAAATAGGTGTTTCTAGGAAAGTAGCAAAATTGGCACAAAGTATACAAAAATTGGAATAAACTAATAATTTAAAAAATCTGAGTGGCTTAATCAACACCTCATAAAGAGAAGGAAGAAATCCCAACCCAGGCTTTTTTTTTTTAATATACTTTTATTGATAATTGTACTATATTTATGCCCAAATATATAAATGCTTTATCTTCCGTATGCAGTTTTGTCACTTAGCACAATAATGTCCCATAGCATCCCCACCCACCACCTCAAGTACAAATTGAGTCTAGTCTTGTCATCAGCCTTCTTTAATCTGGAATAGTTCATGGCCTTTATCTTACATAGCACTGATATTTTTAAAGAACATAGTGAAGTATGATAGCAACCATACTTGGGTAAAAACTGCTGTTTAATATTTTAACCTTGCTTTTTGGGTTCTGTACTCATTTAAAAGTTATTTTGATCTTCTGAACTCATGTATGCTATCCCAATACTCCATTGATGATCGTTTGAATATCCCACTGATTGTGATCTCACTGATTACTGAAGCACATTTTTCTGGAAACTAAGACAGATAACTGAGTTTCAGTTGACTCCGTGGTCCCAGAATAAGAGCACAATTATCCTAAATTGCTTCAGTAGCTACAGATAGTGAGTGCATTCCTGTTGACTCAGTGATCCCAGAATCTGGACAGCACAATTATTCTAAGTTGTCCAGGTGATCCCAGTTTTTCTGTTGATACTTTAGATAACTTGCTCAGTTTCACTTAGGTAAAATCTCTAAACAGGTTCCTCATTCCAGACCCAAAGATGAAATCGATACCATTGTGATATTCTCCCAATATAAGCATGAGTGACAAGCTGTTGGGGACTGTGAGGTTGGGGACTTTTGCTCTCTCGTATGCCGCCGGCCTTTAATAAATGACTCCATAATTCGACTTTTTTGAGGCGTCCTTTGTTAGAGGGGGGTTACACCACAATAGTCCTTTTATTTTTAAACTAGAGGCCCACTGCATGAAATCCATGCTCTCGGGGCAGGGGAGGGAGTCCCTCAGCCAGGCCTGTGTCTCACTGATGGCTTAGGCCCACTCCCCGTGGTCAGTGCATGCCATAGCAACAGGTTGTTCTACCGTTCCATCAATTTGCATATTAGCCTTTTATTATACAGGATAATACAATCCTTATTTAATGTTTATCTGATGTTTCCTCATGACCAGGTTCAGGTTATATATTCCTGGCCAGAATCCTTCATAAGTGATCTGTGTCTTTCTCCAGGTAATACATCCAGAAGAAGCATACAATATCCATCTGTTTCAGCACATGCAATTCCACTGTTAAGTGAAATGAGAAATAAAAACAGTCCATAAAAAGCCTTGTACAAAAAGATCCACAGTTTTACTCCTAATAGACAAAAACTGGAAGCAGTTGAGATGTCCAATAACAGGCGAATAAACACACTGTAGTATATTCATACAATGTACTACTACTTGTAAATTACTGGTAAATGAAACAACATGGATAAATCTTGGAAACTTTACCCTGCGTGAAAGAACCCAGATATAAAAATAAATACTGTGTAATTCCACTTAGATGAAATTCCAGAATTAGCAAAACTAATCCATGGTAACAGAAATCAAATCACTCTTTGTGTTTTGGGGGATTTGCTAGAAAGGGACATAAGAGAACATTCTGGGGTAATGGAAATGTTCTATATCTTGATGGGGTGTGGGCTACACAGATGTATGCATTTGTCAAAACTGATCCAACTATGTATAGTTAATATATGTAGATTTCACTATATGTAAATTATTTCAATTTAAAAATATAACAAAAAAGATTTTTCTCCCCTGTAATAACCTTGTAGATATACTATTAGCAATAATAAAAGTATAGCCGAAACCGGTTTGGCTCAGTGGATAGAGCATCGGCCTGCGGACTGAAGGGCCCGGGGTTCGATTCCAGTCAAGGGCATGTACCTTGGTTGTGGCACATCCCCGGTAGGGGGTGTACAGGAGGCAGCTGATCGATGTTTCTCTCTCATCGATGTTTCTAGCTCTCTATCTCTCTCCCTTCCTCTCTGTAAAATATCAATAAAATATATTTTTTTAAAAAGAAAAGAAACACACATCTAAATAAATACATGAAGGTTGATTGAAAAATGCATCGAATATATTCCAGGATAAATGCCTAAAATGGGGATAAACAGTAGTGAAACTATCACTCCTATCACCATGGATTAGAACAGCCGTGGGCTATCCGGCCCGCAGAGCAGAAAGACCAGAGGGTTCTCTTGCTCTCCCCTCCGCTCCTTCACCAGCAGCCCAAGATGAGAGTGCCAGCATGGTCAGGTTGCTTTTGTTCCGGCCCTCCGGTCCAGTGTAAGAACCCATTGTGGCCCTCGAGTCAAAAACTTTGCCCACCCCTGGATTAGAAGATAAAAGATAATGATGTAAAGTGGAGCAAAGATGAGGACCTGGTGGAAAAGTGGCATAAACTGAGGATGGCCAGCCCAATTATAAGCATCTGATGTCTCCAGAAGAAAAAAGTTTTTTAATCCGTCAAGACCTTTAAGGTATTAACTCAATTTTTACAAATAAACTAAAGCTCAGAAGTTAACTTGCCCAAAGTCACTCAACTTGTGACTGAAAACCCAGATCTCTCTCCACAGCCCAGGATCTTTCAGTATTACTGCATTTCATACTTAATATTGAGTCAGTGGATGAACAAAAAGAAAGGTGAGGAAATAACATGGATCCATTCACTCAGAAACTGATGACATTAGTCAAGCTAGTTAGTGTAACAAACTATCACGAGGAGGAGCAGCATTTGCCGCATGATGTAGATAGCAACAAGTGCTAATAAGCATGGCACTGTGCAGCATACTGCCCGGAGCATGGCAGTGCCAAGCCAAAGGCAAGCTACTCAAGTGTAATCCCAGGTCCCTTGTTTATTTCTTAGAAAAATGACAAAACAGCTGCACCTCAATACCAACACTGTAAATGGTGTTATAAGGAGGAAAATGAAATAATGCACATGCTATTCTTAGCCTTGGCATAGAATATGCCCTAAAATCTTTGCTGTTATCAACTATTGATCGGCCTTTCTGTCTTCTCTCGCTTATCAAATTGGCATGGTTGTGGCACAATTTACCATTTTTTATTTCTCTGTTGCATGTGGCACCTTAGACCACTGCCATTCGAAACCCTCTCCTTGGTTTGTCAAATAACACACTTCTGCACATCTCTCTGATTCTGTCTCCTTTGATAACGCAGCTTCTGCTTATCATTAAATTCTGGCGCCACCTGCGTTCTTTTCTCATTCTCCCTTTTATCTCTCTTTAAGTTTATCTTGGGAAATTTCAGCTATTTTTATGGTTTTTGGCTGGTGGCTGCCAAAATGTGTATCTTTAGCTCTTAGCATCTTCTCCTAACTAGTCTGTTCCTTAAAACCCTTCAATGATATTAATGCTGAGAATAAATTAAGCATATTTAAAAGCTGAATCTCTCCTCCCTTCATTGACCAAGATATGTAAAATAAAACAAAATTAAATCCAAACTTGAATACAGCCTATTCCTTTTCCAAACCACATCTTCCTACATCCTAGCTCTCGCCAGGTGGTCCTGTTATCCCCCCAGTCCTCAAGTTAGAAACCTGAAAACACCCGTGCTACTCCTTTTTACCTTCTCCAGTTTATTTTACCTCAAAAGTCTGTAATCCATTTCTCCCTCCCTGTTATGACTGCTTTAGCTCAAGCACTCATCTCCTACCCAGAGCAACCCCTAACAGAGCTCCCTAATTCCCACCTTGTTACCTCTACAATTCAACCCTTCATACCGCTCCAAACACCTAGTACTAAATTACCTCAGGATACCATTCCCGTTTAAGACCTTTTACAGACTCCACATGACAAAAGTCAAGCTTCCCTGCATGCTTTTAAAAATCTCTACAATTCTTCTACTACCCAAGTCTTCATCTTCCGTAATTCCTGCCATTCCCTGCCTCCCACACTTTGTGCTTCGGTGATACAGAATTGCTTGTGTTCCCGGAACACTACCATGTTTCCAAGCTCTGGCTCATGCTGTTCCCTCTCCCAACAATGTCCTGCCCCTGCTCTCACTCCCCACCATCCAAAACCTGGCGAAATTCTTATTCTTTTTTCTGGGGCAGGAACTAGTTAGTTAGAAACTAGGAGACTTTCCTGCTTTCCACAAGCAGCCCTGCTCTAAATCCCCACAGCCCTTTGGCATCTCTCTAGCTGAGCACTTACTACAACTCGAACTGAAATGAACTGTTTACATTCCTGTTTCTCATACAACACTGGGTACATCTAGAGCAGAGAACCAACCTACTGCCCTGGTCTCAGCACAGTGATCTACGGAGCTCTTCCTCTGGCTATGTGGTGAAACAGCCTTTGACAAGAGCTTTAAAAAGGGAGAGCCTTGTCATCAGTGACTTCATGGTAAAAGAAAGAACTGAACCAGGAATGAGGACTTGCTTCTTAAACATACTGGTAAGTACAAATCTAACCCTCAGTACAGAAACATAGTGTCAGCATTCAATTAGGGCAGTGTGATAAAGTAAGGCCCTCTCCACAAAAATGGGGCACTGGAGCCCCCTCAAAAAAAAAAGGATTTCGGGAAAGACAAACACAGAGGTGGGAAAGTATAGTGAAAATTATGGTTTGGTTTTTTTAACATTACTGTCTGGAAATTTGAAAAAATTAACAGAAATTCTACTAAGAACTTGTGGGAACTGGGTAATAATTTAAAAATTATAATGGAATAATTTATGAATGACAAAGATGACAAAACTGGCTACTAAGAGGAGCTTATCAACTCTTCTACAAACCTTTTGTCTAATTCTGCAATGGCTTTAGGTACCTAAGTGGATTAAGGGGGAATGGAGATGTTAGGAAATAACTAAAGCAAAAGTTAGACCTCTAGTTGGGTCAGTGCTGTAATTTCAATATTTTAATTTCCCAAGGAAGAAGGGTTTCAAAAGATACAACATACTCTTTGCTAATCACCGTTATGCACCCATCCTCTTCCCCAATCTCATCACCACCTTCTCAAAAAAACTTCAAGTCTAAATATCCTATTTTAATGTCTTTTAATGGTTTCAGTGAATAATTTTAAAATGTCTCTAAATTTGGCAGTCCAAACAAATCTCAAATCATACTAACCCAAATGTTTCTTAAGCTCAAGTTCCATAAACTTTTCACTCTTTACTTAAACTCTCAACATTCATTTTTCACCGTGGGAATCAACAAACTTGACAGAACTTGACGACTACTATTTTCAGTACTAGGCTAACTGATCCGGGCTCCCCTCCCCAACAGGTCATAATATCCTCATTATTGCTAATGAGTAAAGTTGAGAAATCATACTGAGGTTAGCTTAAGCAAAAGATAGCCAGAAATTATACAAAGTAATAGAAGTGTGGTTAATTTAAATCCACAAATGATGTTAAGAACCACTTTATAATAAATTATAAATTGTTTTCATCTTCACTATCCAATTAAGTTTTTTAAAATCATGTTTAAGGGCACAAACTTAAAACTAGTAAATAAGTCCTGGAAATCTAAAACACAATACAGTAAATATAGACAGCAATAATCTATGACAATCATCAAACTTACTTGATTCCAACTACACACACACACACAAAGATATGACATGACAGAGATGCTATCACTACAACGGCAATCATATTGCAATATATAAACATCAAATCCACATGTTGTACACCTTAAGTTTAAACAATGTTGTGTGTCCAATACAGTTCACATTTTTAAAGGAATTCACAGATAACTGTGCATTTTAAATTTGAATGAAAAGTGTAACCTCTTTGTCCTATGAGCCATTTCTGAAAGAGCTGATGAAAAATAGCTTGGTCTAAAGATGGGTAAGATCAAGAAGAAAGAGGAAAGATGTCATCTACAAACAACTACGCAGCCAAGGAGGTGGATATGAACACAAGGTTTTGGTTATCTCATTTACAAATTTAAATTTAAAACGGAGTAAGTGGACTCACCTACATGCACGTCTTGGAACCCCATATAATACTCAAAGGTGGGGTAGTGGGAGAAGACATTGGTCTTCAGAGGATATGGAGTCAAAGACAAGAGCAAAATGCCTTTCTCTCGAAACCATCTCTCAACCTTCCTATCAAAATCCCTCTGCCAGGCAAGTGTTTTCTTTCCCTCTTATTTACGTGCCATCTTATGGGAGAAAGAACTCAACTTCAGTGTCTTTGGAACTTATTAAGCCAGCCCCCCAAATAAAAACAAAAACTGCTGGTCTTTTTGCAGACATAAAAGCTACCCCGGAAACAAGTGAATTTGAATTTTCATAAACAGCAAATCACTTTTGAATGAAGAGGCACCTTGTAAGGCAGCAAGCGTCCCACATCTCTGAAGAAATTCCCAAGTTACAATGGTAGCAATCCTTTGACCGGCAAGCCCTCTGCTCTTCAAAAACAAAACACAAAAACAAAAAAAAAACAAAAAAAAAGAAAAAAGAAAGAAAAGAAAAAAACCCCAAAGTGCCAGGAATGTACACACTCCATAAACTTTAGAGACAGGACAGTCCTCCCATCACTAAGGGACAAGCCCCAGCCGGGGCGCCAGAAGGTGCTGAACCCACTACAACACCTACGCCACGCTCTCTCCTAAGCCAATGGCTTCCCATCACCTTCCCTCTAATGAAAAAAAAAAAAAAGTGCTTTCATAACGCCCCCCAAAGTTCCCAGAGCAGCAGCCCCAACAGCCCGGGAGCCCAGAGACTGGAGACCTGGCCAGTACACACGTCCATCGCACCCGCCTCGGAACACCTCGCGCCTTTAACCACCGCGCGTCGGGAGCGTGTCCCGCCGACGCGCCCGATGCCCGGGCCGCCCCGGGAACGCGAGCGGCTGGCAGTGAACGACCGACTGCCCAGCACCCATCCCAGCGCCGCCCCCAGAGCCAGGGGGGCGCTGGGTGGTCCCCGGTCCCCAGGCACCCTCCCCTCCCACCGTGTCCATAAACTCCAAAACACACCCAGGAAAAAATCTCCGCGCAGAGTGCTGCCCGGCCCAGTCGGCCAGAGGGTCGCCGAGCCACCGGTGTGTCGCTTCCTAGGGACCTCGGAGACCCGCGCCCCAAACCTCGAGGGGATGTGGGGGTGTGACCTGAGCTGCGCCTCTCCTCCTCCCTCCACCCGGGCCCCGGGGAAAACCCCGCGCGGCCGAGGCCACTCACCAGACCAGCGAGCACAGAGAGAGGCAAGAGACCAGGGCCAAGGCCCGCCGGTACTTCTTCATCTTCTCCTCCTTCGTCCCCCGGCCAGAAGGCGGCACATCCTCCCGGCAGCCGCCACTGCCGCCGAGGCCAAGATGGAGGAGCCGGGGCGCGGGGATGGGAGCGCGAGTCCGAAGGGCTGCGGCGCCGCCGCCGCCGGGGGAGCGGCTCCGGGGAGGCCCGCGTGCCGGCCGCCCTCACCCACGGCGCCGCGGGGGCGCTTCACCGGAGGACTCCGGGGTCTGCCGCCGCTGCTGCTGCTGCTGCTGCCGCCGCGGCCGCCAGCCCGTCGCGCCCGCCTCTCCTCCAGCCGCCGCCTCCGCCGCCGCCACAGCCGCCACAGCCGCCCCGTATCCCCCGCCCGCCCCGGCTCTCCCTTCGGGCTGCCCGCGACCAACGGCCGCAGCGCACTCGCCCGCCCGCAGCCAATCACCGGCGGGGCCGCGACACCTCACACACCGCTGAGCTGGAAGCAGCCGCGTCACCCACGTCCCGCGGCCGCTCGCCACTCCACGGGCCCCTCGCGCGGGCCACGCCCCCTCCGACGTCTCAGGGGGGAGGAGCCTGAGTGGGGGGGAGGGGGGGTGAGAGGACACAAAGCGCGAGAGAGCTGGCGAGGCCAGCGCCCCGCCCACCTCAAGTCCCGCCCACTCAGAGGGGCTCGCGTCCAGGAAGTCGGAGAGGGACCCCCGCGACGCTCCGCCCGCTTCCTTAACAAAGGCCCGCCCCTTCGCCCCGGGGCGCGCGCCGGCTTCGCGCAAGGCCTCTTGGGAATTGTAGTGTGTGCCCTCCGGCGCCTTCCTTTCCCTGTTCCTCACCCCCCGTCCCTCCGGGAATGACAGAATGGATGGAGAGGTCCGTAGTTTGGCTTCTCACCACAAGACTGGCCAGATTTGGAATTATTGCACTCAGGTTTCCTCTTTGGGCACAGTTTTGGGGGTGGTCTAGAATGATGGTGGAGGTAGAGAGAGAGAGAAAAAAAACCTATACTAATATGATTTAAAAGACGTTTTGCCCAGCGTCTATGGGCCGGGGCCATCGAGTCCGGTGCTGATTGGCACGCGGGGAGGGGGTGTGCCAACATGCTTCTCACCTGATTGGCTGGGGTGGAAAGCCCTCCGCCTCTCCGCCCGCCTGCGGGAGAACTTCGCCGCCCGCCGGATTCCTCTGCTGGGGCGCGCTGGGCCGGTCCCTGTCCAGCTGGATTCCTGCTGTGGGTGGGCCGCGGAAAGTCTGGCGGGGAAACTGCGGCTCCTGCTGGGGAGTTCCAAGTCCTAGGGTTCTTCCCAGCGGGGAAGGCTACCGCCTTTATGACCGCTTCTCAGTCTTTAGTCGCAAGCCATGTGACCACCCCAGATTTTTATGCCAAGGGGACCCAAAAAAAAATCTCCAGAAGTTAGGTCAGAGGCACTGCCGAAACTCCAAAATGTTTTACCGCTTTTCTTCCCAAGAGCTTCTTTTTTGGTATTTTGTTTTTGTTAATCCTTACCCAAGGATATTTTTCCACTGATTATTTATTTATTTAAATATATTTTATTGATTTTTTACAGAGAGGAAGAGAGAGGGATAAGAGCTAGAAACATCGATGAGAGAGAATCATCGATCAGCTGCCTCTTGCACACCCACTGCTGGGGATGTGCCCTTGACTGGAATCGAACCTGGGACCCTTCAGTCCGCAGGCCAACGCTCTATCCACTGAGCCAAACCGGTTTCGGCCACTGATTATTTTTTTAGAGAGAATTGAAGGGAGGGGAAGAGACACATCGATGTGAGAGAGGACAGTATTTTAATCTATTTTCTCCCGCACCAATACAATAGGTACGAAATATTTATTGAAAGGAAAATAGGAGGAAAGTTTTGTTTCCAATACTTTCAATGTTTATTTCATAAAACTTTCAGATCAAAACCACATGAGTTATTGTCATAAGTTTGACATGTATTCATAGCTATACACACACATACACACACACTAGAGGCCCAATGCACAAAAATTGTGCAAGAGTAGGCCTTCACAGCCCCAGCTGCCTGGGCCACCCTCATGTCTCAGCATTGCCCATTGTTCCACTATTCAGCAGTTTGGTTGATTTGCATATTATGCTTTTATTATTATAGACGAGAATATATATTAATACCTTTAGGATTTTATTTGGAAAAGGTATTACAGGGTCCACATTTTTTTCATTATTTTTCAAAATGTCTTTATTGTAGAAGCAAAATTGGCTATTCAAAATTGCTTCCTAACGTTCACCTTCCACTTACAGATTAACATCCTATGACATTGGGAGAGTACATATATGCATGATTAGAAACAAAGGTCATGGGGGTTTGTTGTCAGAGGTCTAATAGCAAGTTAGCACTTGCAGTAAAAGGATGAGGAAGGGACGGAAGAAGAATGTAAACTTTTTAAAAATATATATTTTATTGATTTTTTACAGAGAGGAAGGAAAAGGTTTAGAGAGTTAGAAACATCGATGAGAGAGAAACATCGACCAGCTGCCTCCTGCACATCCCCCACTGGGGATGTGCCTGAAACCAAGGAACATGCCCTTGACCGGAATCAAACCTGGGACCCTTCAGTCCGCAGACCGACACTCCAACCACAGAGACAAACCGGTTTTGGCAAATATAAACTCTTTAGTCTTTAATTTTGGTCATGAGGGTACAAAAGGACCTCAGAGCAACTGCATGTATGCAGTCACATGCAATTTAGCGAACATTTTGGCATTTTGAGTGTAGAATGTGTGCGTGTGTATTGGTCTCTCTAAACTGAAAAGATGTTTTTTTCATCATTACAGCTATGTGGGAGGACTATGGGTTTTGCACAATAAGTGATCAGGAGCAGAAGGGGATCTTTCCTTTGCATCACTTCTCTCTATTCATCAACTCCCCACCCACTCCGCCATGCTGACTATCTGCCCCTCAGTTCCTTCACTAACACCACACACGCACACCATTTTTTCCCGAGCCTGCTAAGTTTTCTCAAGAGCGACATGTCCAGTTTCAACACCAATATGCTTTCACAGTGGAGATGAACTCTTTACCTGATGCAGGGTAAGTGCTGTAGGTGTTCAGAGGAGAAAGGCCCGGATGGATCAAGCTGGCTACTCCAGGCAAGTAGTGGGGGAGAAAGGTTAGGATTGGACCCGAGAGCCGCTAGATGAATATTCCCTGGCCAGGGAGCCTGAGCCACTGAGCGTGCTCATGTCATGTTTCAGGTGCGGATGGCACTTTCCTGGCATTGGGAAGGGCAGAAAGCTAAGGAATGGAGACCTCCTATACTCGGGGGGGAAAAGATGGTCAGTTTACCCTGAGAGGATTAACCTTTAGATATAAAATAGCAAGGAAGGCCCTAACCGGTTTGGCTCAGTGGATAGAGCCTCGGCCTGCGGACTGAAAGGTTCCGGGTTTGATTCCGGTCAAGGGCATGTACCTTGGTTGCGGGCACCAGTGGGGGGTGTGCAAGAGGCAGCTGGTCAATGTTTCTCTCTCATTGAGGGGATTGTAGGAGACACAGTTGAAAGGCAGTTTGGGCAAATGACAGAACGTCTTGGATGCCCTACTAAAGCCCCCTGGGGGTGCGTGCTGCTCCCCTCCTGCTCCAGGGACAGCATCCCTGAGCAGAGTTATTTCTCTTTCTTCCCAATACAGATCCTCGGCCTTAATCTTGAAAAAGGCAGCCAATTACTCCCTCACCTGTTGAGGGCCCGGCGGTGGTTCCTGAGCTGGGGGAGGAGCGCATTCATTTGCTGGATTCAGAGTTTACGCCCAGAGAAAAAAATTAGTCAACGGAGAACTAGGAAATCCAAAGAACTTTCCTCTGACATCATCGGAACATTCACATAATATATCTTGAATTTGACCATTCTCACAACATTAGGAACCTGTCAAGATAAAAGGATATACTGAGAGAGGGAAGGGGGGGGGGCAATATGAATGAGGGATACATGGAGAGAGAAGAGAGGAGAGGTGGGGAGCGGGAGGAGGAATGAATAAGGAATTAACTTGGCAAGTCCTGCAGCTTTGTGGTCACCATGGCGACCTCATGAAGTCATTTGTCTTCTTGGGAGTTTCAAGAAAATCTTTGAAGCATTGACCTGCACAGTCCAAGGAAGCCAAATGACCAGGGGAAGAGATCCTATATCTTTATCCTTTTTTCATCACTCTTACTGGCAGCAAACAATGTGAAGTTTTGGATTTGACTTTTTTTTTTTTAAGAAAGGAGGAATTTATGAAAAAGTGTTGTGAGAATGGTCAAATTC
The DNA here is from genome assembly GCA_963924515.1 of Vespertilio murinus. NCBI lineage: Eukaryota > Metazoa > Chordata > Mammalia > Chiroptera > Vespertilionidae > Vespertilio > Vespertilio murinus. The sequence goes on along the minus strand of OZ004719.1, from coordinate 16,518,361 downwards.
AAGATAAAGCTAGAAGCTGAACAGTGATAGAAGCAGTGGGCTGTTAACAAGGGTGACTCTGAGGAAATGAGGCCTCGTCCCATGCCTTCCCGCTGTGGTTGTGCAAGAAACTGAAAATGCACAACCCGGAAGTGGCCCCTGGGTTCTCCCTTTTGTGCCTGAAACGTCTGGGGTGAGCCAGAGCCAGGGAGAAAGGGCTCTTCCAAAAAGCATACTGACTTTGTTCTCAGTGGGTGTGTTTGAACATCTAACACCCCCCAGGGAGCGCATGTAAGGACACACATACACGGAGCCACCATGCTGCTGAGGGTTACCGTCTGGAAAAATAAAACGCAAGATTAAATACCAACATGTATCCAGCCTGTGCTTCCCTAAGAGAACCTTCGCATTGGCCGAAGGGACGAAGGGACGTTTCAGGTGGCATGGGCCAACAGGCTGCTGCTTGGGACAGGAAATACCGTATTTGCCGGCGTATAAGACGATTTTTTGGCCCTGAAAAATACATATTTGCCGGCGTATAAGAGACTGGGCGTATAAGACAACCCCCTAACATTTCCACAAAAAATACAGAGTTTGTTATATACTCGCCGTATAAGACTACCCCCCACTTGGAGGCATATTTTTCAGGGCCAAAAAATTGTCTTATATGCCAGCAAATACGGTACGCCAAAGGAGAACTTATCTCTGGGCCCCACCTGGCTACATGACCCTCTGGTATCGCCAGTGTGACGGTGCAGCTTCCCAGACCACAGCTGTCTCTGAACACATGCGGCACAGGGCTGTCAATGAATAAATAAAACTCCACGAGCAGGAGTGAGCCCACACCGGACACCCTGCAATTCGATCCTGCTGTGTTTCGCCTTCCACAGGCTTCTGCAACACGTTGACAAAAATCACACACACACACACACACACACACACACACGGGGAAAAACCAGATTTTTCTATTGTGCTTCATGGTGACACAAATTATGGGTTGCTCTATTCTGCAGTTTCTATGCAAATTGCTTGACTTTTTGTTGATAAAATTAAAATTTACCAAAAATAAAAGAATCTTTTTCTCCTCATTCCCACCCTCCTTGCTATTTTATATCTAAAAGGTTGATACAACTCATTGACTTGGGTAAAATGGAGACAAGAGTACAGAACTCACACACACACACACACACACACACACACACACAAAAACAGCCCCTCACTCAACACTTATGAGACCTTTGTTAGGTAAGGCTTCTAATTTCCCTATGTCTGTAAAAGGAGAACCAGGAGGCTCCTCTGGGGTTGAAAAAATAATCCAATAAGGTAATTGGGAGCTTTTAGCAAAGTGTCCAGCACAGAGTCATCACTGATGAACATTAGTCGAATCGGAATCGGAATCAGTGGGTGGAAGAGAACACAAAATACTTGAAAAACATCCATTAGGACTATTTTTAGTCCTCAAAGCAGTTCTGCCAGTTGAGGAACATATTGTGTGTATTGTAGTCACTGACCTGGCACTTAACACTTAAAGTGCCTTGTATTTTCTCAGCAGTGAAACAATGAATCGCTGAGTTTTTCTTAATGACTCTTTTCAGCATCCCCGGCTACCATCTGCACAGAAAAAAAAAAAAAAAAGACCCAAGTAGTATTCTTCCGTCCATGTTGCCTTCCTGTCCTGCATATAGATTTCTAAGAGCTCTGTCTATAATGATATTCCTTTTGTTCTGCTTTATTTCAAAGCGTTCAATATACTTGTGCGAATTATTTCCATTAGGGAGGAGAGAAAGTTGAGATACAGAAACTGGACATAGGATTCTAGAGTGTCTAGATTCTCAGGGCTGGGAGGAAGCAAGTCCTCAAGTTGGTGAACCACGAAAGATGAAATGATAGCTCAGGCTGTGTCAGCTGGCCAGGTGGGGCTGAAGTTCCCCATGTCTTAACCCACTCATTATGACTCTGTAGGTGGGGCTCTCTCTGAGATCACCATGAGTAACCCAGGTGAAGACAGGCCTGAAGCAAGCAGAGTCTTGCTGGCCCCAGGTAAATTCGTTGTATTTTCCTACTCCTTTATGTGGGGAGAAGGAGAGAGCTGGCCCCGAGGATAGACCCAGAAATATGTACTCACATACTGCTTTTTGCTTACAATGAATAAAACTGGAGATTCTTATTATTTGTTTCTGACCATCACCACTTCTAAGGTATCTTCTGGAAATAGCATTCCCTTGTTCTAGGGTAACTGAACTCCACCTCCCCTCCTTCCCCTCCCCCCCCACCTTGCACCTGGCCCCAAGGGGTTTGAATGGGCGCTGTCCTCACCCTCCTGGCCAATGATTGGCCTCTTGTGCAGGCACGTGACCCAGGTTGGCTTTCGTTTGGATTTTTCAAACTGGAGTTTGGGGGAATGTCTTTTTTTTTTCTTTTTTTTTTTCCCCCCTGTGTGATGTCTAAGGGATGGAGCTGGAACCCAGGGACTGCTAGTAGCCTTGATTAGGAGCAAATGAAGTCAGCAGCAGAGAGAAGCAGAGATAAAAGGATAAAGGTCCTGCTGATATTCGAGCCCTGGCCCCAGTTTTCCCAGGACAGAACGTCCTTTCTGGAGTCTGGTTAAAGGAGACAAGGCAATCATCTGTTACTTAAGCTAGTTCGAATTGGACTTCTGATTCTTGAAATCAAAAGAATTCCAACTGACTTACCCTACCTACCTGAAGAATGTATTTCCTCACAGGTGAAAAGAGCAACGTAATTGTTTTGCCTGATAAAAACTGATAGGTAAACAGCTTTTTGTCTTTAGAACCAGTTTCTAGACAATAATTAGACATGACAAGTAATGCTGCTGTTGACTCTACCTGACAGGGATTGTTAACAACTGACTTCCTCTGTGAAATCTATGTTTTAAAACTATTTCAGACTAAATGATTTCCCGCTCATCAAACCCAGGAGCCATTTTCTTCCTTCTCTTAGGTCTCAAGTTCGCTTGTCCAGCCGTGTTTGCAATCGGAGCCTTTCTGTTCCTCAGGAAATGTTATCCCATCACTTGCAAGTTTCCATTCCTTAGAATTCATCTTTTTGTGTCTTCAACCTCCATCTCCACTGCTTCCTTCCCATCTGCTCACATATATCTTTATATCTTCCCTGTGTTAACAGGAATTTTAAATGAACTTGTTTTGTGCCTTTGAATCTAAACCCAGAGCAGCAATTTGATTCTCCAAGTTGGTAACCTCAGTGGTTGGATGTATTCTGATACGAAATAAAACCAAGTAACTTTTTGAAATTGAAATACAATTGACATATTACATTGTGTAAGTTTATGATGCACAATGTGTTGACTTGATACACTTACATATTACACCATGACTATGGTCTTAGCTAGATATAACCTCTGTCATGCCATACTTCTTTTTAGTGGTGGGAACAGTTAAGATGTAGTCTCTTAGCAACTTTGAAGTTCATAATACAGTATCGTTGTCTATAATCACTGTGCTGTGTGTTTCATCTCCAGGACTTATTTATCTACTGGTTTCAAGTCTATACCCTTAAATGACACTCCCTCAATTCCCCGATCCTATAGGCCCTGGTAACCACAAATGACTTTTAAAGTAGGAATTCCACTAAAGTCTCCAGTAGACTATAACCCCCTTCAGGGTAGAGAAGTGTCTTATTTATCTATATCCTTAGCCCGCTAGATCTCTGCTTGGCATATACTACGTATTCAATAAAAGTTGAGTGAAAGAGTGATTTTAGTCATCTTCTATAGAAGCCTACTCTCAGACTCACTAGTTAACTACCTAAGCAATTTCCAAGCTTGGGTTTTCTGAATGCCTATAATCCTGGAGCCCAAATGTAAAATCATTCTAATTCAATTAGAAAAATCTGAGAGACACAGTAGTAAACCCAGGGGTAATAGATTAGAACACCAAGAAAGGTTTAATCTCTTAACAAAGTCCAGGGTCACACATATACTTAGGCCCAGCTCTGACTGGAAAACTGTAATTTATCTAAAGCCACAGAGCGCGCAGGGAAGTGGCCTGCATAGAGAGAAGATGAGGGAGAGAAGAGAAGCACTATAGCAACAGGTATGCTCTGATATTGCTTTGTATTTTCTGCTTGAGAAGAATTAGGCAGCTTTAGTAGGCATATCCCCTCTATTGCTCAAGCAGGGAAAATGCACTTAGTGAATTGTGTTAGGACCTAGTTGTGCTTAATTTTGATGGGTTCTAAAAAGGAGGTTTCAGATCCAGCCAGGATGGAAATTTCAAACTCCATGAAAAATCAACAGAGGTCTATTTCTTTTTTTACAGGAGGATTTTCCCCAGTGAGCAAGAAGGGACAACCTCTTGTTAGACTGCTCGACAGGGAAGTTTGTGGAAGATGCCAGTCTCTTGAGGCCTGCTTTCTGAAAGGAAGACATGGGACTTGAGAAGCACAGAGAACCCTGAGGAGCTGGCAGTCCAGACTCTGCCACCAATCAGTTGGTGGCCGGGAGGGGATAACCAGGGTGACAGGAGGAGGTGGGGCTGACGTGAGTGTTCTCATGCTGCCTCTTTGTTAACTACATAAAAGGGGAGGAAGCCTTTCTAAACCACTTCTCCTCGGGTTTATTATTTCCACCAAAGTGACCTGTTCTTTCTCCCACTCTAACAGAGAAAGTGCTTCAACCTTGTTCTGGGCCCAGATCTGTCTTCCAAGCAGTCTGCCTGGCTGAGAAACGTGGCTCCTCCCCGGGACCACTTTCTTGTGCAAACAAGGACAGCCATTTCCCCCACAGCCCCCGCTCAGAGGAATGTTAAACTCTGTTAAGCCCTTTGTGGGAGTTCCTGGGAGTAAAGACCGTCTATATCCATTTCATCGTTGGATGCCGGGCCTGTTTTATAGAGCTCTCTATCCCCGTTCCTCAGCCCAGTCCAATCATGTCTAATATATTCATAGCCAAGATACAAGATAGTCTCTCACTGCTGTCCTTGAAGTATCTTTTTACTTGGGTCTTAACTGATCCTCTCAAACGGGTGGCCAGGGCCAGGGAATGCGCCCGGGGATTAACAGGACCGAGTTTGGGCCGACCGCAAAGGCGAACTGTTGCCGTTCACTCATGGAGCCATCAGACATGTTACTGAGCTCCTGCTGCTGCACTCCGGGTGGGCGCTGCGCTAGACACGAGGACACGGGGGTGAAAGGCCCGGCCCCTGCCCTCAGGCTGTGCACAGCCCAGCAGGAGGCTGCAGGATGTGCTGGCGAAAATCAGACTTGTATTCTAATCCTGACACCGCCTCTTACTGACTGCATCAACGTGGACAAAGCCTTTCTGTAAGCTTCATTTTCCACATCTACAAAATGGGAATCACAGCCCTACTTCACAAGGCCAATGCGATCGTTAACAAGATGAAACACAGCACCTAGAAAGCACTCAATAGATGGCCCATATCATTGTCATCACCGTCCTGGGAACAGCCAGGTAAAGGAGCAACTATAATATTGCATGAGGACAGAGGGACGTACTACTAGCATCAGAGCATTGCCTGGGATGGTGATGAGGAAGAAGACTAACTTAAGGGGAGGGGAACTGATACCAAGCTGAGCCCAGTAAGAGAGAGAGAGAGAGAGAAGGAAGTCAGGCATGGGAAGTGCATTCTAGGAAGACGGAATAATAGCATCTGTAAAAGCCTAGAGGCCATAAAAAGAGGCACTTTCAGGAAATTGCAAGTAGTTCAGTCGGTCTGCATCTTGGAATACATGTGGGGGGAGGTGGTCAGAGAGCCCGTGAGGAAGGGAGTGGCCAGGCCGGCACTCTGCAGTTGCCACGGGGTCACGCACTGCCGCACCTACACCGCTGTCCTTGTGTCAATGCCGGATGGTTCCTTGTCCCTGGGGAACCTTCTCCCTTGGCCTTGGGCTTTAGAGTTTTGGATGTTTCTTTCACTTTTCCTTTTTGTCCTATGCCAGTCACGGTAGGTGTCACAAAGGAGGTGCAGGGTTCTGGTGTAGTCTTCAGGAGTTTCCCTGAGGGTGGGACCCACTCCAGTCCTGGACCAGCCTGCCAGGTCCTTCAAATCCAGAGACTGCCCCATCGGGTGGGAGAAAGTCCTATGTCCGGGAGAGGAAAGGAAGTACCAACTAGGGACCAGCTGCTGCAGAAGCCATTCCGGTGGCCGGTGCCTCTTTTTCTCACTGAGGGCTCTGACCTAGCTACAGCTAGGGAGGGCGGGGGGGGGGGGAGCTTCAAATTTGCTCCCGTGTCCTATAGGAAGGTCCAGTCAAGGCCAGTCAACAGGTACTAACTGAGTGTCTAGGACTGTGCTAGGCACCGTAGGGAAGGATTCGGGCAGTGTGCTGAGACCGAGAGCGGTGATCAACAGGCCAGATCCGTGGTTACAAGCCAAAGCTCCAGAGTCCATGCTCTTTCTGATCCCCGATGCTGCTTTTTGGGCATTAAGCATGGCCCATTTAGTTTAGGGCCAGCCAGAAATAAATTACAAGTCATGGCCGATTGCAACATTGCTTGCCTCGTTGACTTAATCGCAGCAAGCCTGACACAATAGAGGATTGTATTCGGTCAATGGGAGGAACAGTGAATGGCCTTGCAAAGCAGGAAGAGGTGCCATATGACCAGGAAAATGTTGGCAAGCTCAGGTGGCTTGAAAGAGGTCAAGGCGTGGGCGCTAGTCCCCTGAGCTCTGGGCACATCAAGAGAAGCCCTGAGTGGCTCTCCCACCCGCCTTCGGTAGGTAAAGGGGTCTCTAGGGAGTTCTTGCACAGATATTCTCTGCTCCTGGGCCATGAAGGACAAAAGGCAGGAACTGGAGGTTGAGAAGGTGTGTGGACCATTCGGCTGCCTTCACTAGATTTGGAAATCAGTGTCTGGGACCATGTATCATGCCCTATTTGGGGGAGGGAGGGAGGGTGGAAGGAACAGCATCAAGAGAGAGAAATTGACGGAATTCGAAGGCAGAAGACTCCACTAGATTAACAGAATGAATGAACCTATGTTGGTCTGGAACTTCACTTTTTAAGACCCACATGTCATCTGGCTCCATTACCTTTAAACACAAAGATTTCATTTCATGCTTGATTAGAAATATCTGTGTGTCACTGAAAGAGAAGATATAACGAGTCCACTTCAGAGGGAAAAGGTGGAAAATGGGCTTTAAGTCCAGTTAGTTGACTGGAAGAGACAGACAACTACAGACTTAGATGGAATGGGTATTGGGGTACACACTGGCAGTGGGGATGGGGTAGCTGCAGTGCACTTCAGACCAGGAGCTCCAGCTGGCTCACTACAGGGATGTGGGATGAAGACACTCTCGCTGCCTCTGTCTCGGTTTCCCTGCTTGGGTAACAGAGATGATTCACAGCTCCCATGAACCTGCCTCTCAGAAGCATCAGGACGATGAATAATGCAGCCTATTAACATGCTTCGAGACTTTCTAAAGATGCCTGGTGTAAGTGCTGGGTGTGATGTCATCAGTATTACCTTCTTGCCTTATCATTGCAGAAAATCATGCTTGGAGATATTGGCCATTTTGACATCAATATTTTGGCCAACTTCTTCCACCCTTATTTATTTCCACACTGATGGGCGTGAGGCCAGGGTAACTGGTCCGCTCTACCTTCCTAAGAGACCACGAGCCTCCTAACCTTTGATTCCCTGCTCACGTCTGCCCCCTGCATGCTCTTCCTCGTCTCTGTTTTCCTAAATCCAGTCCTTTTCTCACGGTCCAACTCAGGTTTCCTCTCCGTCTCTGAGGTGACCCTTTCTCATTCAGCACTGCCTCAGCCAGGCTCCTCCTGAGAAACACAACCCGCATGGAAAGAGATGTTATGAAGGACCAGCTCATGCGATCGTGGGGCAAGAGAAGTTGAATGATCTGTTGTCTGCAAGTTGGAGGCTGAGGAAGCCAGTGGTGGAGTTCCAGCCCAAACCCAAACCCAAACGCCTGTAAACCAGGGAGCCAATGATGTGAGTTCAAGTCCAAGTTCAAAGGGCCGAGAACCAGAAGCACAGGTGTCTGAGGGCAGGAGAAAATAAAGGCCTCAGCTCAAAGAAGCCTTCCTCAGGTCCCGGTCCAGGTAACAATGGCTCCTTATGTCCGTGCCAGGGTTTTTTTAGACTGTCCGGTAGGGAAAACATGATTTTTTTTTACATGTATTTAAGTTTAGATTGGCTTCGAACAAGGAAACAAAACACACACTGTGCAGAGGCCAAGAAGGACAAGCCTGAGCATTCATCGCCCGGCGCTGGAGGTGCCCCGCGGTAGGTATGGCCCTTTTAGGAAGCAGCGCAGTCTCCACGGGTCCCACGCCCGCCTCGGGCGTTAGCACCGTCGGATAAGGAGTCAGCCCCTCTGTGAAGGGCTGATCCAACTTTCCTCCCCTGTAAAATGGGGGCGAGAGTCCTGGCTTGCTTTCTACCTCTCTGCATCTTTAGAAGGAAGAGATCTGATCCCACCTATGTAACACCATGCAGTCCTTAAAAAGAGGCAATATCCTTTTCCTCAGTGATTCTGCTGCTGGGCCACTGGTCAGGGCAGGTCATGTGGCAGGTGGGGTGAGCTGGCAATTTCCTAGGCAGCGTGGCAATGCCCGCAACCTCCCCACGGAGGCCTGTGCGCTTTCAGCTTCCTTCCCCCAGAGAAATACAGAAGGCAGCCCTCCCTCCCTCCTCTGAAAATGTCCAGGAGGAAAGACCCCCACAAACCTCTGCTAGCCTGCTAGGGAAGGGTGGGCAGGTGGGGGGGAAGCCGGCTACCCCATCCACCCCGCCCGCTTAGCTAAAATCTATCATGGAGGGGCAGGCCCCGCCCGCAGGCCACGAGGTCCTGATCCCAGCCAGTTTCCCAGTGAGCCCAGAAGCAGCGAGGCCTGGGTCGAACTCCAGGGCCAGGGCAGCCCTGCGGGTGCCCCCTGAGCTGTGGCTTCCGTCAGTCAGGGCAACACGCTGGCCGGCTGGACTCTGATACCTGTCTCCGGATGCTCCTGGCAAAGGACCACATGCGTCATTGCCACCTGACTCTGACTAATAGGCTGCGGGTGTCAAACTCCAGGCCTGAGGGTGATGTGGCCGAGTGTGGCTGGGGCTGCATGGGCAGTGGGCATGTGACTCTCCCCACTCCCCCCCCCCCCCCCCCCGTCTCCCTCCTTCTCTCCTGTGCTGCTGACACAAACTCAGCCAAGAGACAGCATGGCAGGTGGGGCCTGCTCTGCTCCCACAATGCCCGGATCCTATCCCCAGCTCCTGCACTTGGGGAGCTGTTTGTCCTTAGGCAAATTAATTTCTCTGTGCTTCAAGATCCTTAAATTCATCCATAATACGAAGATGAAAAAATGATACCTACTCCAAGACCTAGGAGAATTAAAAGAATGAACATAGCCAAAACCGGTGTGGCTCAGTGGATAGAGCATCGGCCTGCGGACTGAAAGGTCCTGGGTTCGATTCCGGTCAAGGGCATGTACCCTGGTTGCGGGCACATCCCAGTAGGGGGTGTGCAGGAGGCAGCTGATCTATGTTTCTCTCATCGATGTTTCTAACTCTCTATCCCTCTCTCTTCCTCTCTGTAAAAAATAAATTATATATATACACTATAGTGGCCTCAGTTATACCTCTTCCCTGCCTCCCCCATAACCCACAGGTACACTCTCCAAGGGCAGAATTCGTTTAGTCTCTTTCTAGCTTTTCTGGTCCTTGAACTCCACTTTTAGCAAATTTGGGGGGAAATCGATAACCGCCACCAAACCCCAGGTCCCAAATCTATTTCCTCCTTCTGAGACCTACTATTTCAGAACACGGAAGCCTCCACGCCATGTGGCCAATGAGGCCAAATTAATTCACACTTTTAGACATCTGCTTCTTAAGCGGATTGTTTCCTAAACTTCCGAAGGAGAAGGTGAGACCCGAGGGAGTCTCACCGCCACCTGCTCCTGGACAAGAGAGGGAGGGAGGCGGCTTCCGGGAGCCGCTCTGGGCCGGCCTCTGCGCCCAGGTTGGGGAGGGATCTCTGTTCTTACACACTGTGGTGGGGACAACGAGGGCCATGGGAGACGGCAGGGATGAGAGAGCTGCGTGGAGAGCCCACCGTGTGCCTCGGACCACCTGGCAGGCTCCCGAACACAGGACATCCAGGCTCACCCTGAGTCTCGGGTCCGGGAGAGCGGGACGAGTCCTGAGAATTGGCACGCTTTGAGAACCACTGGTTTACCCAAACCAAAGGAATCCTCCAGCTTCTCTCTAGCGACCCAAAGTCCCTGGTTCCGTTTCGCTCCTTAGTTCTTCCCTGGAGCAGAGCCACCGGGGGAGCGGCACTGCCTGCGGGAGGTCAGGCTCTGGGGCAGACTCCCTGGGTCTGAATTTCGGCCTCACCGGCTCAGCGGTGCGGTCCTGGCCGCGTTACTTACCCTCTGTGCCCAGGTTCCTCACATGAACAGCGGCTAACATTTCTGAGCGCTTGCTTCATTAGATGCTGCTCTCATGTACTTACTAGTAACTATCTATCTGTTAAATCCTGACAAGGTAAGTGCCATTATTCTCCCCAATTTACAGGTGAGGAAATTGGGGTGCAGAAAAGGATAATAATTTTTAAAAAATATTTTTTATTGATATTTTACAGAGAGGAAGGGAGAGAGATAGAGAGCTAGAAACATTGATGAGAGAGAAACATCAACCAGCTGCCTCTTGCACACCCCCTACCGGGGATGTGCCCGCAGCCAAGGTACATGCCCTTGACCGGAATTGAACCCGGGACCTTTCAGTCCGCAGACGGACACTCTACCACTGAGCCAAACTGGTTTCAGCAAGGATAATAATTATAAACACCTCATAAGGTCATTGATGGATTCAATGAGATAACCCATGTCAATCATCTGCCCATGTGAGACTGTTACTCACTTTTACTATGGAAACAAGGGGGGGGGTCTTTGAGAATTCTAAGGACTTGCCTAAGAGAACGGACCACCCAGCTTCCTTCTGGACCCTACAGGAAAGAAGTAAGTCACATTCCACGTTCTGTCCCACACTGAAGTCCTCCCATGAGAGACGGACTCCCCTTCCTGAGTGTCTGTCCCCGGAGAGCTGTCCCGGTTCTCAGGGCTCGGGGCACCCGGGTTGGGGCAGAGGGGGCCGGGGAAGGGGGGGGGACGGGGGAGGGAGCCTGAGGGAAGGCTGTGGTGTGTGCGCCTGGCTGAGCAGCAGTCCTGACGGGACCTGACAGGGCAGCTCCGCAGAGCTCACCAGACCAAAGAGGAGAGAGACAATGGAGAGGAGAGAGAGAGAGAGAGAGAGAGAGAATGCTGGGCCCCTGGGCTGCACCAGCACATCCCTCCTGACTGACACTTGCTAGTGGCTCCTGGCCTTGGTTTTTGTACGAGAGCAGGAGGGCAGAGGATGGACACCTGGTTTTGCTTTCTTCTGGCCTCCACACGTTAAGCTTTCTTTTCATAGCTCAGGGCAGGGGGGCTTTTGTTAAACCTAGGCTCAATGTGAATACTAACTGGTATTAATCACCATCATCAAAGGGAGTGAAAAGCTGGTGATCAAACCTTTGGAGCTTTGCAGCTATAAGTCAAATATTCTGAGACGCAAGGACCCATTCGTCAGCTCGAACTTGAACTGTGCGCTTGGTCAGCTCCCCGCGGTTAACACTGGCTCTTGAACCTCCTCTCTGTCCCCACAGGCTGCCCTGTCTTTGGATCGGCTGATTCCTACTCACCCTTAAGATACAGCTCCCCTGGACTGATCCTTGACCTCCTTTCCCCACCCTGCTCCTCACCGAGGCTGGGTTAGGAGCCCCCGCTTGGTAGCTACAGGCTTTCTCAGAACCCCAGTTCTTACCACGCTGCGGCCCCACAGCTTGCTCCTGCCTTCTTCCCGAGACACCTGGGCCTGAGCATCGTATGCACCTTTGCTCCCCCACTGCTGAGCACAGCGCCAGGCTGGCAGTAGCTGATCATGAAATATTTATGGGAAGGCCTGGTTCCTAGACTCCAGGAGGACAATGGCAGGAAGTGTTAGCTCGGTGGGTGGTAAACACTGGGGTGAGAACGGTTGGGGTGAGAGCCAGCTTCGGCTGGGGGTGAATTGATTGGGTTGTGAACAAACAAGAGGTGCCTGCCCTGGGTGTGAACTGGTTCCAGGAGGAGGACAGGAGACTGAGAGGTGTGCCTGAGCAGAGACAGGAGAACACAGGAATACACAAGAGGTCTCACTGTCCGGTCCTCGTTCCTCCCGTGATTACAATTCTGACAAGGTAAGCAGACGTTAACGTGAGAAACGTTCACACCTGTAAGGAATTTTTGTGAGTTTGTGTGAGCCAAACGGCCAATAATGGCCAGGAAGCAGAATCTCAATGTACTGAGACAATGCTCCAGAGAATGGTGATTTTTTTCACCTATTTTTATAAATCACCATAGAAGGTGGCGACTCTAAGTGAGTCACATGAAATCCATCGGTGACAGACTAGGGAGGAGGGAGAAAGCAAAGTGGGGAAGCCTCTGGGATTGGATAAAAAGTAAAAGGATATGCCGAAACCGGTTTGGCTCAGTGGATAGAGCGTCGGCCTGCGGACTGAAAGGTCCCGGGTTCAATTCCGGTCAAGGGCATGTATCTTGGTTGCAGGCACATCCACAGTTGGGGGTGTGCAAGAGGCAGCTGATCAATGATGATTCTCTCTCATCTGTGTTTCTAACTCTCTATCCTTCTCCCTTCCTCTCAGTAAAAAAATCAATAAAGTATATATATTTTTAAAAAAAGAATAGACACATGCTTCTTTTACATAGGTGGGTCCAGGAGAGCTAACAGTTCACAATTAACATGATAGTTTACCATGAGGGGATCTGTGGTCTCCCCCTGGCACATCGGCTGTGCTCTGAGGGGTCCGGAGAAAAGGAAGCTACAAGTAACCCTGACTTTCCAACGGTAGGTTATCTAGATGCAGAGAGACAATAGGCTCAGTTACAATCAAAACTGATCTTTGTCAGGGAAGATTCCGGCGTAAGACATGACTACCCACCAGAGACTGCTCTTTAATTACAAAGTTTTCACTGCACACCGTCCTTTGTGGTTCCGTTAGGTCTCTGGGTTTGCAAGGCCGCCATGCAGGCCTCCCCCGAGGAAGGCCGGCCGGCGTGTGGCCCCTGTCCATGCTCACAGGTGGTCCGCAAGGCCAGCTCCCGAGCCTTTCCCTGCTGCTGGGGGCTGGGAGTGCCCACCTCTCAGTCCTGGTGAGGACAGACTTTCTCTTCTGCTCCAGTCAGTGGTCTCCACGTGTGTGCCCTTGGTCACCACGGAAACCAGGATAAGAAGGCAGTTGGGAGAGTGAGCATACCCTTCCCGGCAGATACCTATGAGGCCATCTAGTAGGTGAGTAGGGTCCTTTTCTGTTTGAGAGGAAACAGATGTTCAGGGCCTGAGCAGGCAGACAGTCTGGTGGAGGGGGGAGCAGGAGGGGGCGGCGGTTTGCTGCTCTGTGTGCACTTGCTACCGAAGGTCTCCATATGCTGATTCCGGGGACCCCTCCTCTCTGGCCACAGCCTGATGGGCTTTATAGTCTTACTTCATTGCTTTGTGTGCGTGCAGCCTTCTAAGGGCGGACACATGCTCCGTGGGGCAGGGTACAAATGTTAGTGTTTCCTTTGAATCTTAGCACAGTTCTGGGGACTTTGGGTAGATCAAGGAGGAGGGGCAATACCTGTCAAGATGATGTATAAAAACTAAGAAAGGCAGTGGGCCCAAAGCCCCTGGCCTGTCCATCGTCTCCCCAATCCAAGAGCAGTGCCCCCAAATTTAGCCTCCTGATCTTATTTGGATTTGTAAACTTCTAGGGGAAAGTCCTGGCAAAATTTCTGAGGGCGGGATATATTGAAAACACTCCGTACTGCCCTGTCTGCGAGCACCGAGGGCCAGGAGGGTCCTGCCACAAGCACCAGTGTCCCCGAGCTGACTCCCGCTGGCCACGAGAGCCGATAGTTCACTCCTTAGAAATACCGGGAGCTTGTTGGTAAGCCACTGGTGGCTTGAAGGTGGTTTTGCTGGGAATATCTGCCCCACAGAAATTGTCAAATGCTATAAATCAGAGCTTTTTTTTTTCTTTGAGAAATGAAAAAAAATAAGAGGTCATGATTTCTTCACCGAAGATGCATTGCATTCACAAATTTTTCAGAGAAACTGAATGGGCATAACTAACTGGCAGGCCCCGTAGCGGGGACAAGAGCCGTAATGACGAGTGAGACTTGACCTCTGCACCAGAGATCTCACTCACTTTGAGAAGCTTCCCGGTCATTCTTCTGCCAGTTGCCAAGTCAGAGAAAAGCTTTGTGTCTGTTCTCACTTGAGATCGAAATACGCTGCAGTGGCTTCCCCTTGCCATGATCAAATACCTTACGAAATGTATTTCAGCAGCTTGTAACTCATTCATCTCAAAGTGAAGTCACACTAGATGGCAGAGAAACCAAGCCCCTGATTCGTCTGCAATATTTGTCTTCCTCTTCCTTGTTGTCCTAACCCTTACTCTGGGTCTTTGGGGGTCATTCCCCTGGGAAACTGGGGGAATTTGCTTTTGCCTTCCAGTTGGCTGGCCCCAGGTTCATGGGGATTTCATAAATGCTAATCTTGTTCAAATATGCCATTTCCTCGTTAGCTTGCCCCTGTTCCAGTTTTCGTTCCAGAGCTCTGTATCCAGGATGAGGAATTCCGAAGGGGAGAGAGCTGTCCATCATCTCCCCTAGTCCCGCTGTTTGCCGGAGCCGGCGTGTGCCCTCCCGGTTCCACCCCTGATGCCCAGTGACCGAGGGCTATCACTTCCCCGGTCCGTGCTAGTGGAAGGGCCTTTCCACCCGCTGGAGCACTGGCAGGCCCTCGGGGATTCTTGGAAAAGTAAAGGCAACTGGTTATTATTAATTCATCGTCAGCCTGGAAAAACCCGATCTGTGAGGCTCAGAATGTCCTGCTGGGGATCAGAGTCGGCGCAGGTAACAGCATCAAAGACCTGGGTCACGGGTCACGGAGAATGTGGCTCCTCCGTTACCTTAGGGAACTTGAGCGTGGGAAATAGGAAGAGCGAGAATCCAGGCCCCCAAGTGTGAGGGGGTGGGTGGAGAGGTGAGGCACTCGCAGATGTCTTCTCTCTCTGTATTTCTTTCTGGCAGGCTTCGGTTCCCTCCCTTCGCTGATTCTTATAGGAAACTTCATTGCTGAGCCTCCTCTGAGGTTCCAAGCATTCAGGGGGAGGGAGGGGAAGAGGGGGGTTAACGTCTGCTCTGTGACACCTGCAGGGGGTGGGGTACGCTGGAGCACAACATGCCTCCTCTCCCCCTTCTCACAGAGTCGGTGAGAAGAACGGGAAGGAAGGAATGTCAGATGTGTGTGTTGGGGAATGTGACAAGTTGAGAGCTTGTGGGAGGGGTCCCAGAGCCCAGCGCCCAGCGGGTCATGCTAGAGGGAGCTTTCTATTTTGATTCTGAAAGAAAAGAAAAAAAGTCTGCAGGGTGGAAAAATAAAATAAAATAATTAAATTAAAATTAAAAAATAAATAAAAATAAAAGAGGCGATGGTAGGGACAGATAGGTATTCTGCAGGTGAGTGAGTGGGAAAGGGTATTTCCAGCCAGAGAAGGAGAACGTGCACAGAAGTAAGAGATCAAAGGGCTCAGTAACGCTGGAGCGGGTGTCCTGGGGGAGAGGCAGGAGCAGCGGACGCCAGCCCTGGAGCGCTTCCGAAGCTGGCTCAAGGACTAGCAATTCAGGGGACACGAGCCGCCGCTGAAGTATTTGAAGCAGGAGAACGGCCTTATTCCAACTGCGATTTAGAAAGCATTTAAAAACAATGAGAGCAGGATTCGCTGATATTTAGTATTGAGCACTTATTATGCACCAGGCATAGTTGAGCCCTTTTCTTGACATGATGCATTTCAGACTGTTTTGCCCAAAACCGCACTGCAGGTGTGAGGTGTAGGTCAGGGTGTGACCCATCAGGTGACCCCCAACCACCCTGCCCTGGGCCTCTGAGCTGTGGACACTCCTGCCGGTGTCATCTCTCAGAAACAAATGTTACTTCTCCTCGCTTATCTGTTCCTTGTCGCTTCTCAGTTTGAAGCTGGTCTGCTCCAGCAATTGTCAGGCTTTGTGAACAGCCCCAGATCTCAACTATTCACAAACCAGACAGAGGCACAGAGAACTAGTAACTCCAAGCAGGCTGGGCTCTGCCTCTCTCTGGCGGCCGCCTCGGTCTTTGGGGAAGACTGTGGTGGGGTTCCCTTCCTCCCAGCCCCGGGGACCCACAGAAACCCCTATCCCCTTCCTCCCAGCCCCGGGAACCCACAGAAATCCCTATCCCCCTTCTTCCCAGTCCTGGGAACCCACAGAAATCCCCATCTCCTTCCTCCCAGCCCCGGGGACCCACAGAAATCCCCATCCCCTTCCTCCCAGCCCCGGGAACCCACAAATATCCCTATCCCCCTTCCTCCCAGCCCCAGGAACCCACAGAAATCCCTATCCTGGCCTTGGCTTCCGGATCCCAGAATGTCTCTCCTTTTCTCAATTTTACTCGGAACCCCTTTTCTCTCTCTCTCTCACTTGGAGCCAGTGGCTTGGAATCAAATTCCTTAGAGCACAATTAAGAAAAATCAAACCAGGGTTACAAGAGGGGTAATTTAAAAATAAAAAGGGATTTCTTTCATTCCTCGAGGGCTTAAGAAAATCCTGCGCCTTAAGAAAATCCCAGGCTGAACATTACCCGAGACATCCCTGCCAATGCCAAATGTTTGTTCAACCGGTCAATCAATCAATCAGTCCACATTTACCGAGCTGCTGTGTGCCAGGGTCGGCACTGGCTAGATCCAGAGAGATGTCCAAGTAGCAGAGTCTTCCTTCCCGTGTAATGGAGGGACTCAGAGTCAGTCATGGTTCTCTTACAATGTCGCTGTCTGTCGTCCTCACCTCCCTGAACGCCTCCATCTCCTCGGTGACTCTCACCCATGAGTCTCTTGACTTTCAGGAAACCCTGAGACGTTCCCTCCCGGAAATGTTGCCAGTCTGGACACTCCAGTCCCGAGCGAGGAGAAAGGGCTCCCGATGCGGGCCATCCGGCCCAGCCAGGTGTCACCACTCACCCCTCCCTCCTCCTTCCCACGTGACCCCCAGATGACGAGGCACCCTCGGGCCTGTTGGGGTGAAGGGATTCAGAGCAGGTCTCCCCAGGAGGGGCTGGCTCTCCTGGCAGGCACATTATTTTGAGCCAAAGGCAATGGAGAACTTTTGGGCTCAGAAGTGTCTGCCCCTCCCTAACTGCCGAGCAGTATTTAAATTGAGGGACTTCCCCACAAGAAGAGTTATTGCCAGAGATCACTTTCAGCCACTGATCTATATGGCTGGACAAGCATATAGTTACTCCCCGTCTGCTCTCCTTACCATCCTGCAGGCGACCTTGGCCCCTCTGCGGCCTCACCCCGTCCTTAATTCAGAATGTCACTGTACCTCATTTTCCCTTTCTGTCTCCGAGTCTCTCCTGTATGTGGGTCTCTCTCTTGTGTATATGAGGTCCCCATACATAACATAATTAAATTTTGTCTTATTAATCTGTCTATTAATTAAATAATCTTCTAATAATTAAATAATCTTGTGACTATTTAATTATTAGAACAGCAGAAAAAACAACAACTAGAAAACATTTCTTCCTCCCCCAAGGGAATTAATGGGGTATGGCCATTTTTTAAAAGGAAAATTGAAGACTTTTGATTGCAAGTCATCTGGGGAAGTGGGGAAATCACTATTGCTTTAAGCATTGAAAACAGATATTTCTCTAAAAGAAATGATGACCCTTTGGAGAATCTCTGAAAAGCCCAGCTATGTGTCACCAAAAGCCAACTCCATCCCTACCCCAAACACAGGAATTCCTGCTTGGGAAGGTGTGAGTTCTAAAGATCGGTTGCCATGATAACAAAGCTGGGGCACGAATAGCTCTTTCCTCTCATAGGGCCTCTCCAAGCAGGCACTGCTCTGGGGGAACACTGGACAGACACAGCCAGGAGCAAAGGTGCAGGCTGGGTCAGTGAGTCCCAGATCAAAACACTTTACCCTCCTGGTGTTTCTCAGAAGATATCATATTGCTTGTCCCTGCATGGAGGAAGGCACGGAGAGCTGCGAGGAAGTGAGGTTTGGAGTTAATTTTGTATTAACTCCATGAATGACACTCTTTCCTGTTTTTGTTTTTTGTGGTTTTTTTCTTTTCTTTTTCTTTTCCTTTTCTTTCTCCCCATCTACTCTGCTTACTTCCCACGTTGTCCTGCTCAAGCACAATAGTATCATACTGACCTCTTTTCCAGACTCTCTAGAGTGGACAGACCAGTTTCTCAGCCATCACCTCCACAGGCATCACTGACTCCAGGGACTGGCCAGCCTGAACCGGAGAGACAGGATGTGCCTTTGACCGGGCCCAGGGGAGCAGCCTTCTCACAGAGAGATGCCCGTTCCGGCTGCCCCTAGGGACAGCACCTCACTCAGACTTCCTGAGGCCGTAACTGGCAGCAGCATTTTTGGCCTCGCAACAGTGGCTGACACCCTGATTTACAGGTATAAAGGTTTAGTCATCTTTGTCCAACACAGTGCCAGTGAGCTATGTGGTATTGCCAGCTCAGCTTCACCTACTTCCTTTGAACACTGTCTCTCTCTCCTCCCCGCCTCCCACCATCTCATCCTTGGGGAGTCCTTATGCAGCCCCACCCGGGGGTCATCATGGATGGCCATGATGACAGGGAGGGTTCCAAGTCGGGCCAGGTGACTTGGCCCGGAGTTAGGTGCTTGGAAACCCAGTGGCCAAAAGCTACAAGCCATAACGCTTAGAAGACACCAGGGTCTGGTTATCCACCGCGTGGAAACAGTCTGCGACAGGAAAAGGGAAAAGACAACACCACCCAGGGAAAAGGAAAACGATGAGAAGGAGTCACCGAGTCAGGCCCCTGCCCCAGTGCTTCCTGCGTCTGCAGCACCCCTGCCCGTCCTGTGGCCTGCGTGCTCGGGGAGAAAACCCTGCGTCCTTCGAGTGCGCTTGCAGTTTTGAAAGATATAAAGTCCGTTTGCATCACTTGCCACCAAAAGGATCCTGACTCTTCTCAGGATCCTGACTCTTCGGAGGGGAGGGGAGGGGAGGGGAGGAGAGGGGAGGGGAGGGGAGGGGAGGGGAGGGGAGGGGAGGGGAGTCCTCCTGCATCCCATTCTCAGCCTTGAAAATCTCCTCCTTATTTGAAATATTTAATCTTTCACCTCTTTCCATTTTTCATATCACTAAAATTTACTTTTATTTCCCAACCTTTTTGGTTGGTTTGTGTTGGTTAATAGCATCACACACATCATTGTCCCCTGATGATAAGCCTTATCACTTTTCCAGAGCATTAGGCAGCTCAGCCACGAGGGGGTAGGTGTAGGATGTACAATCTCTCACTCAGCAAACATTTGTAAGAGCCGTGCATATAGTAGGCACTATGCTAGGAGCTGTGTATAAATGCATTTTCAAAGAAAATGAGTCACTTCAGTCCTAGCCTAGACCTGATACGGAATTCCATTTGTCTGAAATGGAAATCATTAAAGCCGTTGTCCTTATTTTCTTCGTTGATTCAGTCACTGTTCACTTGCTGAACAAATATTTTTGCGTTTCTGTTTGGGGCTGGATCCTGCTCTGGCCATGGACTTAGAGTTGAATAAGGTCCCTATATTCTAGTGGGAGAAGACAGGCGGGAAAAGGCAAGCTGACAATTAACTATCATTCCAGGCAGCATCAGACAGTGATAATCGCTATGATAAAAGAAGCAGAATAAAGGGTTAAGCATCCCGAGTCGTAGGTAGGTTATTATAGAAGAGATAACCAAAGGGGTCTTCTCTGAGGAGGCAGCGTTTAAAAAGAGACCCGATTTATGCAGAAGGTTCAGTCGTGCAAACTTCTGCTATAATAGCAGCCCTCCTGCCAGATGTGCTGAGGAATTGGACTAGATGTTCTCTGGGGTTCCTTCCAGTAGAAAAGCCTAGAATGCTACCACCCCACCTAGTTCCTGTCCTACAACTGTTTATACGGTTCCGCTCAAAACCTCTGCCAAGCATCCGTAACTTCCAGTTGTGGAGCCCAGAATTAGTCTCTAGGAAGCTTCTGTCCGTAAGTGGGATTCGTGGTTCCAGCAACTTACCTTCATATCTGTAGATGCCCCATCGTAGTTAATCAAAGCGACCATCCAGCCCTCCTTCGTGTCCGGAAGGCCAAAGATGCCTGACTCAGACAAGTGCCAATCTTCCAGGGAAGAAGAACCGGCTCTTAGCACTGAATGAGCATCCTGATGCCGTGACCAACGTGCTATGTAAACCATAATTTCCCCACCTGTAACCTGAAAACCATAATTTCCCCACCTGTAACCTTGGGGGTGGTTGCAACAAAATATTCTGCTCAGGGTTTAAACTCACGGGAAAGAAACTATAGTCTAAATCCCTCCGCAGGGGAGTGTCACTGGTGCTCTCTGGTTGCATAGGAAGCACTGGTTTGAAAGGTGGCTAGAATAGGTGCGCCACCTTGCAGACCTTGGTTCTGAGGATTTTCTTTGCTTCCAGCAGTCACCCTGGCACCACTTCACACTGAGACCAACAGGGCCACACTCACAGTGTGAACTCAGACCATGTGTATGAGTGCCAGCTGGTCGTTCCAACTCTCAGACGAGAGTGTTTCACCCTCTCTCCACCGGTGCCATGACCAAGACACGCAACATGTTTTGGCTCTTTCCCCGTGTGGGATGGGCTTGTTTCTTGTTGACCTCTGTAGCCCTTTGGTGTCTCAGCTGTGTGGGAGGGTTTCTCATTAGATCTCCCATCTTGGCCATCCTTTTTTCTTTATCAGCACGTAAAGTAATAGTACATCTTTTCATTGAAGGCACGTTCGCGTGGGTATAGCAATTCAGTCATTGGTCAGAAAGCTGAGCACGTTGGGAAAGGGGCTGTGGAATGAGGGTGCCACGCGAGGGGAGAAAGCCGCTGAAGAGAGATGTGGCAACAAATGAAAAGACTAGCTCACAACCTGCAGTCAGTCAGAAGATGGCGAGCCTCTGATGTGACTGATAGGGCACTATCAAGATCTGGCTGCAGAGCCATTTGGAGTCTGCTTATCTGGGGAAGAGATAAGACATTGGCAAGACCTTGCACATTAAAGGCTGAACCACAGCCAGGACAGTGGCTCCAAGGGTGCACCAAGTGCAACTACAGTTCCGTGTGTGTGGCCCACGTTGCCTCCCTGGAAGGCAGAGTGTCTGGGGCCCCTGTCCACCACTGGCTATCCTTTCTCCCCGCTACGAGATGCAGGCTCCACAAAGGGCGGGAGCCTTGGCTTCCTTCTTTACCAGCGAAGTTCCAGGGCCTCCCATCATTGTACCGGGCTCCTACGAGGGCTTAAGGAATATACGTGCAGAGAATGGGCAGGAGATGGGCCGCTGTTGGCATTGTCTCTGGTGTTCTAGGGGCCCAGGCCCGAGTGTGCAGCACGGGAGAGGGTCAGTGACCAGGCCCAAAGCAAAGAGTCGAAGGTTCGGAGATCGTGGATGTGGGAGGCGGGCTGTAAGGCCAAGTGGGTCAGGAGGGAGGGCAGCTGGTGCTTGGGAAGGGCTGGGCTTTCCCCACAGACACCAGGTTTCCAAGATGATGAACTAACTCCTGCCCTTGACATTACCAAGGACCTCCTTCCCCCTCCACAAATACCTCCACATCCCTCCCCACTGCTGCACTTCCCCCATTGTTAGGACTGTGGTTGCCGATCAAAACACCAGGGCCGCCCTAGCCGGTGTGGCTCATTGGATAGAAGGGTCCCAGATTCAATTCCAGTAAACCACATGCCTTGGTTTGGAGCTCTGTCCCCAGTGGGGATGTGCAGGAGGCAGCCAATCAATGATCCTCTCTCTTCATTGATGTTTCTATCTTCTCTCCCTCTCTTTTGCTTTCTGAAATCAATAAAAAAAATATTTAAAAAACAAACAAACAAACAAAAAACCCCCACCAGGGCTGATGGGTATAAGGCTTGTTCACTGTCTTTGCCATGTTCTTGGGTGCACTCTGCCTTCCTCCCCTCCACCACCCACCTCCCAAACCTTGTCTATCTCGGAGGGCAAGTTTCATGCCAGGACCTGGCTACCACTGATCCCTC
This sequence comes from Vespertilio murinus, assembly GCA_963924515.1. NCBI lineage: Eukaryota > Metazoa > Chordata > Mammalia > Chiroptera > Vespertilionidae > Vespertilio > Vespertilio murinus. The sequence goes on along the minus strand of OZ004719.1, from coordinate 16,496,241 downwards.
TCTACCTCTCCGTGCCACACCAGCCAATCCCACTGAACGTCTAACAGGCCGGGAGAACAGAGGCCTCTGTCCGGAGTAAGCAAATGGCACCTCCCTCCCTGGGAAAACCCAACAAGAAGAGGTTTTGTTTTCGTTTTTGTTTTGTAGCCAGTTTTCTCTCTCAGCGGGTAGGGGATGCCACAGAGGGATTTGCTGGTTTGAACTTGACTCTAACAAGGTAAATGTTCACAGAGAGTCAGAGTAAGGTATGTGGGAGGAGCTTCAGCTACCCGCTCAGGAAGACCTGAGTTCAATTCCCACCTTGGTGTGAGCCTGGGCACGGGCCTTTGTGACACCCAATTTCCTCATCCATATTATGACCATAATAATTATTAATAATGAACTACAACGTTCGCCAATGACTGATTACTAGAATCGTATTGCATTCATTTCCCTTACAAGCCTTATGCGCAGGCGTATCATTTTTCTCCACTAACACCAGCAGCAAATATTTTAGCGGCCGACTGCCACACCATTAGTCTTGGACTGACTTGTTTGGTGTGCGCAACAGGAAATGTTTCCCTTTCAGAGAACAAGAAAAAAATAGGTTTATTTGTGTTACACTTATTGATTTGTGCAGTTGTTCAGTGTCTGGTAAGGTAATGTTCAAGAAAAAATATTAATTTTTATTAAAATGTTCTATTATTTTATGTTAACGATTACTCATTTATTTCAGCCCTTTGTATTCAGCAGGTCTCTATCAAAATAAACCTACGTTTCTATGAAAATTGAAGCTTTTGTTTTTTTTGAGGCCCATGTAAACTTAAACCTTGTTTATTTGGCCCGAGTCAGCCATTGAGTTTGACATGCTTGGTGTAAAGAGTCAGATTTCCAAATGTTAAATGAAAACAAGCGATTTGCTACTGTATTAACCCTCATACGCTTTAATGGGGAACACTGTTCCAGCTCGGATCCGATTCACAGGGGTTTCATTGCCTTTGCTATTTTAAAAAATATATATTTTATTGATTTTTTACAGAGTGGAAGAGAGAGGGATAGAGAGTTAGAAACATCGATGAGAGGGAATCATCGATCAGCTGCCTCTTGCATATCCCCACTGGGGATGTGCCCACAACCAAGGTACATGCCCTTGACCGGAATGGAACCTGGGACCCTTCAGTTCGCAGGTTGACGCTCTATCCACTGAGCCAAACTGGTTTTGGCTGCCTTTGCTATTTTATAATTCTCCTCGTAACACGGAGGTTCCAATGTGGTGAGAGGGGGGCTCATGAGCTGATAATGCAGCCTGAGGTCCTGTGTATTTGTAGGAGAATCTTCCCTGTGTTGAGCTTTCACAGACATTAAGAGTTGTCAAATACCAGCTACATGAAAAGCTAGAGTATGTGACAGGTATTAGCTTTATCACAATACTCCCAGTGCAGAACTCTGTTACGTGATAGCAGAAATGGGCATTTTTATCTGGTGCTCATATTTTACTTCAAATTAAAATGCAGATGTAGGATAAACAGTGCAATTCACCCCTGTCTTTCGCACATTAAATTAATAAAGGAAATAAAAACAAACGGGTCACGACAGTAAAGTAGGTGTCAGAGCTGAACGAGACAACGCACACTAACAGGACAAGCAGGCGTCAGTTGGTGGCACGTCACGGGGAAAGCATGAAGTGGCATATTGTGCTGCGAAAGCCAACGCTGTTTTGATTTGCTTTCTGGAAGCAGGAGATCTGGAGTGAAGGAAGGATTTTCACCGAGGTGCGGGGAAGGGGCTGCATTTGTTCAATGGGAAGCATTGTGTGCAGCGTCTATGGCTGCTGTCGAATGGGAGGAGAACAATGGCAACTTTGAGGCAAAGGCAGGACGGATGAGGATGCCTTTGTGACGGGTCTCAAATGCTCACAAGAATGTGTTGCCACTTGCCAGTGCGAGCTAGCATTTTAGTAGCAAAACTTCCAAGGCCCAGAGATAGGCTTTATCTTCCAACGGGACGCTGCCTGGACGCTGGAGTGTCCACGGACGGTGTTGTCTGTGAGTTAGGGAGGAAAGAATTATGTCATCAGGTGTCCCATTCCAGAGCAAGACAGGCCCTGACAACTTTGAAAGGGTTTTTTACCTTGTTTGCTTGCTTCCTCTTGTTTTGTTTTTGGGTCCGTGAAATATTCGCGTGGCTTAAAATTCAGAGAGTAAATCAAGTTGTCCTATAAAAAAATGTTCTCCCTCTGCCAATTTCTGTCCTCCGGCCTCTCCTCAGGGCCAGCTAACGTCAGTCACTGTCTTTCTTATTGTTTCATGTACGTACGTACGTACATACGTCTTATTATTAAACTTTCTCCCTGGGACAGCCTCGGGTGCAAGGGTGTCCTGACTCTCTGGCTGTGTGACTGACACCCTAAGGATGACCTCTGCTCCACAGGACTGAGTGGAGGCCAATCCCAAGAAGTTTAGGAACACATTTTCCTTGAAACAGCAGGCACCGGCCAGCACCGGACTTGACTGCTCTGCACCCTTCTGGGTAGGCAGTTAACCATCTGCAAAGAGCAAGAGATAACGTCCTGTGTGGGCAAATGTGGCTCTATCTCCTCCAACGAACTTTCCTGACAAGGTCACACACTTGTATCTTTGTTCCTGTCCGGGGAGTGGACGGTTGATGCCAGGGACCGCATTGTTGCTGTAATCACTGGGGCTTTCGTTTATGGAGGGGAGTAACTCATGCTTAGTCACATGCAGGCCTGTCCATGTGCTCTTCGTATGTGTGTTCTTTCTCCAGTGGAAACAGTAAGTGCTTCAAAGGCAGGGTCCTAACACCTCACATCGCCTTCTTCCGTCTAAGCATACCTTTGCATCTGTCTGAGTAGCTCCGTGGGGACATGCTCTCTTCGTGAAGTTATACATTCTTCCAGGGAGACAAGAATTCCGTGTACGAAACAGGGACAGAACTTACTAAAGTGCTAAATTAAGATGGGCTTGAGGGGACATGGTTGCAATGGGATTGATCATCCCTGTTCTCTCTCGAGATGACATTTTACCCATTTCCGAATTTCCTAATTTAACCTCAATTCTGAAGATGTTACTGTACAGCTGTATTAATAGAAACAAGTTCTGTGCTTCCTCCTCTTCTCAGAAATCTTCTAGATTCTGCCTGGTGATGCCCTCCCCACTCCTTAGGCCTCCCCCAGCCTGAGTAACCACACCCAACCAGGGCGTCCCTAGGAGACAAGGCAGTTCTGCCTACTGTATTCCACTTCGGCTACTTGGAATTGTATGGTTCTTACACATCCAGGAAGATGGCAGCTCAGCTGTGTGCCAGGAGCCAGTAAGTCCCTGGCAGGCCTCCCATGAGCTGTGGCAGTCGGGGACCTGGAAAAGATGGGGTGACCCTGAGCAGAGCACCTGGCAGTAAAAGCCTGCAGGATGTCCCAGCTTAACCTGGGGACTGGAGGTGACAATGATTTTTTTTAAAAGCCACAACATGCATTTCCCTACATACAGCATTCCTCTTCCTTCCTGGCAATAAAGGAGTTGTGCTGATTGGGGTGAAGGAAAATGAAAGTGTAGGAAGGAGTAAGTCTGACTCATGCTCGTAGATTTTTATTATAATGAGAGTCATATATTTTTAAAGTAGCAAAATTAGGCTTCAGCCTGGAAACAAACAGGCAGACAAACACTACCCAAGATGATCTATGTTAAAAAATCTGAACTGTGGGAAAAAAAAAAAAACTGAACTGGGCATAGCTTTGAAAAAGGAATAATATTATGAGTATATGTTTAGAGTGAAGGAACTATCCTGGCCCATTTATGAGAGGCTTTTGAATACTCGGGAGCATACAGTAGGTAAAATAATAATGGCTAAGTCCAAATTATTATGTCCACGGATCCAGCTCAGCACAGAAAAGACTGCACCAAGGGGTGGCAGGGTCACTCACTTGATCCCACAGCCCAGAGAGCGCCTAGGTGTGGGACGCATAGGATGACTTCATAGATAGAAAAAAGTCTGGCAGCATCCCTGTGGCTCCATTTGCAAGCTGAAATGGAAATGGTGAGATTGGGTCGGTCATGTGGAGAGGTTTGTCAAGACCCGGGCTTCCTAACTTAGGGCCTTCGTCTTTAGCGTCATCACTTTCCAGAAAATGGAACTGGTGGCAGGACTAGAGAGAAAAGGGAAGTCACCATCTGGCCGTCCATCCAGCAAAGCTGCTGACGAGACAGCACCAGTGTGCTAAGGCCGCACTGGGTCCAGGTTTGGACCTCAGATTCCGGCAAATGAGTTCATACGTAACCAAAAGCAAACAGACTGACAAGCATTTGTATCGAGAAATGAAAGTTCAAAGGGAACCAGTTTTTGTGCCAACTGGACAACCCGCTCTATTAGTTAACCAAAATGAGGTTGTTAAGTAGACCATGTGAGCAAAGGGAGGTAAATGATGCTAAAGGTCAATATCATTGAACTTTGAAAACCTGCTGCTGCCTTCTTCCTAATACCTCTGCCAAGGGACCAGCGTACTCACCCGAGTGGTTGAGTTACAGCATCCTGGCAACCCTTCCCTGGGAGGCTGGTGAGGCGGGGGTATAGTCTCTACACCAGAAATTCCCAAAGGGTGGTCCGAGGGCCCCCAGGAGTCTCTGAAATCCTTTCTGGGGGTGTCTGTGAGGTCAAAGTGATTTTCATAATAACACTACTATGTTACCTGCCTTTCTTACTTTTCTTGTCCCCTAAGGGCCCAGTGGAGTTCTCCAGAGGCTACATGACATAGGAAAATATCATCATTCTCACAACTAATGAAAAGTGTGCTTGTATATTGTTGTGTTTTTTTAATTTCTTCATTTAAATTTATAATACGATAAATATAAGTAGCTATGATCCACATTAAAAAACAAACAACTCTTTAAGACTCTCAATATTTAAGAGTGAAAAGGCCGAGACTGGTTTGGCTCAGTGGATAGAGCGTTGGCCTGTGGACTAGAAGGTCCCCGGTTCAATTCCGGTCAAGGGCATGTACCTTGGTTGAGGGCACATTCCCAGTGGGGGGTGTGCAAGAGGCAGTTGATCGATGATTCTCTCTCATTGATGTTTCTAACTCTCTATCCCTCTCTCTTCCTCCCTGTAAAAAATCTATAAAATATATTAAAAAAAAAAAAGTGAAAAAGTTCCTAAGACCAAAAGCCACCATACTAGAACAGGAGCAAACACCAGAATGTTATTCTTTTTTTTTTTTTTTTAAATATATATTTTATTAATTTTTTACAGAAAGGAAGGGAGAGGGATAGAAAGCCAGAAACATCGATGAGAGAGAAACATCGACCAGCTGCCTCCTACACACCCCCCACCGAGGATGCGCCCGCAACCAAGGTACATGCCCTTGACCGGAATCGAACCTGGGACCTTTCAGTCCACAGACCGACGCTCTATCCACTGAGCCAAACCGGTTTCGGCAGAATGTTATTCTTTTTATATGAGATTTTCAACACACACCAAAATTCTAGATGAAGACTTCTTAGTGTGGTTTAGAGAGCATTTCTCACTAGGCACATGATATTCAGATCACCTTAAAAGGTCCAAATTATTGCATGGGTATATATTTCTCCAAATCCTCTTGTTGGATATATCAAGTGGAAGGAGGAGGACAAAGAGGAGGTGGAGGCAGATGAGTAAACATTTTTTATCTGGGATTTGTTTGTCCTTTGAGAATTATCTTATCTAAAATGGATCATAATGCATGCATGCCCTGAGAGGAAGTGTGTACTATTTTTGGAGTTCTTGAACTGTAATTGAACTGAAACCAAGAATCGTAGCCTCCCAGGAATATAGGGCAATCAGGCTAGCTGTTCTGGTTTTATGGTGTCTCTCTGTGTGTAGAATGAGATGGAGAAAGAGAAAAAGGAGGGGGGGGGAAGGAGGGAGAGAGGAAGAGAGGGGGAGAGGGGGAGAGAGAGAGAGAGAGAGAGAGAGAGAGAGAGAGAGAGAGAGAGAGAAAGAGAAATGAGGTCATTTTAAGCATCAGGCCATTTGTTAGAGATTGCTGGGGCCCATTCTTCAAATAGAGTCAGCACTGAGGTTGGTTTCTCACATGTTGGTCTAAGGTCCACTTAGCCGGGCATTTGTTTCACAAGGCCTCTGCCTCCTGAGGAGTGTAAGAGGCCTTTTCTCTATGAGTCCTCCTGAAGCTGGACATGGAATTTGGGGTCATAAATATGATACTTGGAAGCCTAGAGTTTTCTTTGGTCTCTCTGACACTGCTGATGCATGGGCCAGCACACGCCTGGTGAGACAGGTCCTCAAACCAGAGTAAGCAACTACAGAACACAGCGTTGGGTTTGAACTGGATTGAACAAAAATTAGATGAATGTCTGATATACGCGAGGTGTCATGAGGAGAGCAAGACAAGCCACAGTTCCTGTCCTCAAGGATTACAACTGACCATGTAGCTTTTCCAGTTACAGAATCACAGTATCTCTGTGATTCTGTAACTGGAAAAGGTACAGAATGATTCCCGTAGAATCATCTCTGTGATTCTACCAGAGTTAACCGACAGAGATAAGGACAGAAGGGCGACCTCCATTTATTTCCTTTTTTCTTCATGGGCTGAATCCTGAGGGACCTCCAGGAGCCATCTCCAGCCCCATGGCCTGAAGGAGGAGCTGAAGTAATTTCCACAGAAAATTCATGATGTCTTAGAAACAAGGAAATGATGCCCATTAAAACGCAATTAAGAATCTTCACCAAAATAAAATTAATGACACTCAAAATGTTCCATTTTAATCAATAAATCTTTATAATTGTGTAAATAAAGCCATCTTCTTTAGGAGACGATGGCAAGAGAGGATTCTAGCCACTCTTAGGGAGGCAAACTTGGCGCATTGTTTTGGTGACAGGAGGAGAATGAGGAGAGACGGGCTTGGTGAGGCTGTTTTCTCTCCAGAGAGGGAAACGCTGAGCACCGGTCACTCACTGCCTCAGTGTCTTGCCCATGGGCTCCTCCTTCCTGGGCGAGGAGGAGAGCTGTATCCCCCGCAGAGCCTCGTAGGAGTCTGACAACAACAGTGTGTGGAAAGCCCCTGTCCGGGGGCCCAGAAGGGGCAGCCGGTAGTGAACGCTCTCTGGAGGGCAGTGCAAGAAGGAAGGACAAGTGCTGCTTAGATTCTATTTTTAAAGAAACTCAAAATAACCAAAGACTTCTGTGACCCTCTGGAACAGATTCAAAATTCGCAGGATTCCCTTTAATAGAACCATCTTCCCCTCTCATGCCCCCCAACCCCCCCCCTCGCTGCCCCCAAACTTTAAGCTTTTGCAGAGCTTGTCAAAGAGGCCAGAAAGGAATGCCTAGAAACCAAACTCAAGTATGAGCAGTCATGGCTGATTAAATAAAAATGCGTCCAGATTTGTAATGTGAGTCGGAGGGAAAGAGGAATCAATTCTCAGAAGACCTTTCAGGGACCCGTATGTGGTTCTGCTCACCAAAGAAACCAACATGATCTGACGAAAGGGCCGCAGTAGGGAAAGTGCTGGCATTTTCAAAGGAACCTTCGTTTTATGAGATAATTTGTTTTGGGATTCTTTAGAATCCTTACCACCCTGACCTCTCTGTCGAATATTATTTTATTTACAGAAAGTTGTCAATATTCAACTTTTCCAAGAGACACGTGGCTTAAAGGAGAAAAACCAGTACATGAAGTAACACCTTCCCCTTGGAAGTCACTGAGTGACGGAGGGAGCCGGAGACCTGAGTTCTTTGGAACACGCTTCTCATTCTCGCTGAATGAGAGGCCAGAGAGTCACGAAATAACAAGCCTGGGGTATAGTCTAGGCCAGCCGTGGGCAAACTACGGCCCTCAGGCCGGATCCGGCCCGTTCGGCTGTTCTATCCGGCCCACAGAGCCAAAAGAGCGGAGGGTTCTCTTGCTCTCCCCTCCGCTCCTTCACCAGCAGCCCGAGATGAGAGTGCCAGCATGGTCAGGTTGCTTTTGTTCCGGCCCTCCGGTCCAGTGTAAGAACCCATGGTGGCCCTAGAGTCAGAAAGTTTGCCCACGGCTGGTCTAGTTTCATCGCTGTGATGAAGAGGAGACAGAGGTCCAGGGTCACGGGCACTGACGGACCAAGGACAAGAACCCAGAGCTCCTTGTATCCTATCACACGCTGTGCCATGCCGTAGACATCCATCTCTACCCATGTTTACTGACAAGAGCCTGTGGGTGTCATAGGACTCGGGACCCTAGGCCAGCGTCCAGGCGAGTGGATTCAGAACACATCCCTCCACATCAACTTACAAAGATAGGCTCTTCCCATTCACTTAGTTCTCACCAATAATGATCGATAATACATCAAGTTTAGCTGAATCCACTAGAAATCATTGTTGCAATCAACAAAAGTGGCAGTCATGTCTGAGGGATGAGTCAGCTGCTTGGTCTCGGTAGCATGTCCACGCGATGCAGCGCAGGCGGGTGGCCCCCGCAGCCACGGGCAGCACACGTGGCAGGAACTTGTCTGAGGCCCATAAAGCAGCGGGGCGGGGGAAGTGTCAGCGGTGTTTCTGGGCGGATCAAAGGTGAAGGCTGCTTGTGCTGGGGTTCTGGCTCTCTCGGGAGTCGGGGTGGCCGGGCACGGGGGCGAGGCACAACACTTCTCTAGTTTTACAGGTGGGAACCCGGAGGCCCAACAGTTTAAACAACTGGGCAAAGCTTGTACGGGCAGACTGGGATCCACAGCCAGGTCGCTGGCCCCAGGCCAGTGCTTTGCCATAACCTCGGAGAGCACACACAATAGCACAGCTCAGCTCACACACATCAGGACCAGAATCAAACTGTAGATCTACCCAGCTTCAGCTCCTAGCCAACTCCACAGGCTCTGTCTGTTCTGTCCCTGATGGACTGTATGGGCAAGAACCAGGTCTGTCCAAGAAAGAACATCATGTGCTGATCGCAATCTACGCCAAGGCTAGCTCTCGTGTTGGCCATTGGAATACACCCCTAGGGCTATTAAGTTAATAAAAGGCATCTTATCACACTGTCCTATAGAATCAGAGGATAAACATTCTTGATGGAGGGAAAGGGGTGTGTGTGTGAGTGTGTGAGTGTGTGAGTGTGTGTGTGTGTGTGTGTGTGTGTGAGTGTGTGAGTGTGTGTGTGTGTGTGTGTGTGTGTGTGTGGTGTTTCCTTCCTTTGTGAGGCAGACCTGGAAAAAAAAAATCCAAGTTCAAAGGAAACTCAGGACTGAGTGGCTGCTACAGAGACTCCTGAAACCAGCTGCACATGTCTGTCCCCCAGTGTTGTCTTGGCTTCAACAGAATGAGGGGGTTGCAGACCCGAGGAGAGCAGGGCTTTCATTGAGAGGAGGACCTTAGCTTCCTGGCTCTTTGTCCACTTTGTCCATAGGCTAGGCCAGACTTTTTGGATTCATAAAAAAGGAGTCACTGGGACTAGCAGTCTTTCACCCCACGAGAGTGGACATCTCCAAACCTCAGCTGTTACCAGAGTCTCCGGCCCTCCTTTTTGGGACCTTTTAAGATCCCCTTCTATGCTTAGATTTCCTTCTTTAAAAAAAAAAATATATATATATATATTTTATTGATTTTTTTACAGAGAGGAAGGGAGAGGAATAGAAAGCCAGAAACATCAATGAGAGAGAAACATCGATCAGCTGCCTCCTCCACACCCCTCACTGGGGATGTGCCCACAACCAAGGCACATGCCCTTGACCAGAATCGAACCTGGGACCCCTCAGTCTGCAGGCCGACGCTCTATCCACTGAGCCACACCGACTTGGGCTCAGATTCTTTCTTGATGCCTGCTCAGTTCAGTTCTGCTCTAGCTCCTCTGTAACCACCAGAATAGAGCTTGCACTTCCCCATCTGTATGAAGTCAAGAAAGTGACCTTGATTTTCCTTACTGTGTGTTTCAAATGGAAGAAAAACCGGGGGTGACGTCAGTCAATATGACAGCCAGTGAGAAGATGAACAAAGTCTCTGAAATGACAGCCTGCGTGGCACTGAGCCCTTGGGTTCCGTCACCCAGAAGAATGATCCGCTCCCACCTTCCCAGCCCCGTGTGGCTTCTCTAACAGATGAGACTTAGGTCAATGCTGACGCTGGAGACAGAGCCACTACCCCATTTCCCATCAACAGCAATGAACAGAAGAACAGCCCCGGCAGCTTCTGGGAGAAGGCAGGTGTGCCAGGACACCGGTGGGGTGGAAGGTTCAAGGCCTTGGTAAGGCCCTTCCCACCTTAGCTGGTACGACCAGACTGCCTTCCTAGCACCCAACTAGTGTGTAGGCAGCTACTTTTCAACAAAGGAGCCAAAGACATACCATGGAGAACAAACACCTCTTCAGTAAATGGTGCCGGGGAGATTTGAGTGTCATATGCAAAAGAGTGAAATTAGAACACTATCAGACACTATACACAAAAATTAACTCAAAATGAATTAAAGACTTACATATAAGACCTGAAACAATAAAATACATGGAAGAAAACATAGGTACTAAACTTGGTCTCAGAAAGGTTATTGTGAACTTAACACAAAGGCATGGAGAATAAAAGCAAGAAATAGAATAAAAATTAATGCAAAAATAAACTAAAAGGTTTCTGCAAAGCAAAAGAAAACATCAAAAAGGCAAGACTGTGTAATTTAGCCACAGAGGATTATATACCAGGTACACTAATATTCTTGCACAGTAATATACACAGGATAAATTCTCAATTTAAGTCCAATATTGTATATTATGCTTAATAATTAAATGATTTGTTTTCAACCCAAATTAAGAAAAAAAGAAAAGAAAAGAAACCATCAACAAAACATAAAGGCAACCTACCAAATAGGAGAAAATATTTGCAAGCGATACCTCTGATAAGGGGCTAATATTTAAAATATATAAAGAATGCATACAACTCAACAACAAAAGAATAAGCCCATCTAGTAATTTAAAAAATGCACAGAGAACCTGAACACCTTCCCCAAGAAAACATACAAATGGCCAAAAGATATATGAAGAGATGCCCAACTTCATGAGCTATTAGGGAAATGCAAATCAATACCATAATGAGATATCACATCACATCTGTTAGAATGACTGTTATCAATATGACAAGAAATAACAAGTGTTGGAGAGGATGTAGAGAGAGGGGAACCCTCATACACTGCCGGTGGGAATGTAAATTGATGCAGCCACTATGGGAAACAGTTTGGAGGTTCCTCCAAAGTTAATATTAGAGCTACCATATGCCCCAGCAATCCCTCTCCTGGTATCTACCTGGGAAATTTAGAAATATTTATTTGTAAAGATATATGTATGGTCACTGCAGCATTATTCACAATAATGGCCAACCCATGGAAACAACTGAAGGTACTTTGATGAATGATTAGATAAAGATGATATGGTACGTACACACAATGGAGACCTACTCAGTCATAAAAAATGATGAAAAAATATAAAGAATATATTGCCAATTGTGACAAATGGGTAGATCTTGAGAGTATCCTGTGAAGCGAAATAGGTCAGATGGAAAAGGATAAGAGCCATATCATTTCACTCATTTGTGGAGCTTAAAACACAAAGCAATACATGAGCAACAAACTCATGGACACAGACAATATAGTATGATGGTTACCAGAAGGGAGGAAGGGTAGGGGAGGATGAAGAGAATAAAGGGGATCAAATACATAGCAATGGAAGGAGACTAGACTTCGGGGAGTGAGCACACAGTGCAATATACAGATGATGCATTATAGAATTGTATACCTGAAATTTGCATATTGTTATTAACCAATGTTACCCCAATCAATTTAATTTTTTTTTTTTTAAAAGAGAGTGGGAATTTGTTCAGAAAATTTAGAAACTATCTTAAGGGATTAAACTGTTCATTCTACGACTCCGGGGGCAGTGTGCCTCGCACCACACATACTTCCAAAGAAAGCAAACCTGTTGAGATGTCATCGGGGGAACACCTGGGTCCACTGTGCGCTTTTGGTAGCTGAAGGCTCTTCATTCTGATTGGGGAAAGCAAGAAACCACGCTGGTTATTTGACTAGGGCTTGCTGGAAAGGATTGTGTCCTTACATGGTTTAAAACAGCGGCGGCCTCTTGAATCCAGCACTTGTTAGCCTCGTACCGAGACCGCCTCACAGCAGAGACGACTGAGCCAAACTTGCAAAAACAAAGTAGTTTTCAATAAAGTACCAAACTTGCAAGATAAATAATTTGGGGCAACAAATTGCAAAAGTCTCCTTCATAGAAGAGTCAACTTCTGCTCAGAAATCCCTGACTTTCGATAGCTGAGGTTTCCATTTGCAGTCCATAAAGACTATTTATGAGAATAACTTGAATTGTGCTTTGACATAGAAGTATTTGGAAGTATGGACTCAGTGCAGGTGAACGTTATGGGTGCTGGAGCCCGTAATGCTCAAATACCCATGTCCTCCAGGATCCTGTCTACCTGGGCCAGGCACTGTGGTTTCAATGCACCGGGGTCTACATCCCAGTGTGGACCGAGTGGCCCTGAGGTCACCTACTGCTGTCCAATGTAATAAAGGCCTATTATCCTCCCACGTTACTGCTCTCTGTGCGAGGAAAAAGAGTAAAGACTGACATTAGATCACATATAACCTTTTTGACTGGTCATATATAAGGGTAACTGTATGTACAACCATCTACTGCAAAGACATTCTACCTACTTTGGTGCCTGATGCAGGGCGAGTCCATGTTTTGAGGTGTTTTTGTTATTGTTTTTAAATTTTGTTCTCGTCTTTTAAAATTATATTTTTAGTGATTTCAGAGGGAGGGAGGGAGGGAGGGAGGAAGGGATAGAGAGAGAAACATCAATGATAAGAGAAATTACTACTGGTTGGCTGCCTTCTGTAGGCCACCACTGGGGATCGAGCCAGGAACCCATTTGGCCTCACTGGGAAATGAACCGGGATCTCCTAGTTCATAGGTCAATGCTCAACCACTGAGCCACACCGGCTGGGCATGAGTTTTTTAATAAAGTAAAATCTGAGTATTTCTTCCCTGTCTGAGTGTTAAATACAGGAGAAAAAAAAAAACAAACCTGAAATCCAACTAACCAAAATTCTGACTGGATTTTATTTCTGATATACTTGCTTTTGACAAGAAAGCAGCAAATGACAACCAACCAAACTGATAAAGAAAAGGAGTTTTAAGTTATTAAAGAGTGCAGCAGATGTCCCAGAGTCACGACAGATTCTGTGACCTGAATTTTAGATATGCCATCTACACAGAGAATTTGTTTGTACTTCTGCCTAAGATGTCAAAGAAATTTCCTATCTTATTCCTTGTACTGTTCTTGCAAAGATCGAAAGAATGATGAGACCTTCTACAGTAGTTTCAGGGTGAAAAAAAATTTTGGGGGTCTTACTATCTGGTTTAACCAAAAAACAAAACCAATCAAGAAGCCCTTTCCCTGGCCCTGGCTGGGTAGCTCAGCTGGTTAGAAAGCATCTTCCCAAATGCCAGGGTTCCGGGTTTGATCCCCACTCAGGACATATAAGGATCAGCAATGGATGCATAAATAAGTGGAATAAATCTCCTTTTCTCTCTTCAAAATCAATAAAAAATAAAAGAATCCCAGTCCCTTAGCATCCCCTAAGCGTTCTACTTACTGTTTCTCAGTCCATTATCTCTGTGCCCCCAAACCAATATAATCAGAATGAGCCATATCCCAATTTAAACCTTGACTTACCTACGACTCAGACAATTCTCAAAGGAATGTTTCAGATCATCTGGGATCGTCATAATTCTTGGTTGCACCTGAGGAAGACAGTCTCATTTTAGAACGTCGTCCAACACCGCATTCCTGCTTTCATAAACCGTGTGTGCCACCTTAGCAAACTCGAGCTGTTTACTATCAAGAGTCAGAACTGTATCCGTTCGTGAGATGAACGAACCAGAAGGAATTACCCAGCTCACATGCCATAGGGTCTTTGCTCTTCCCTGGTTATCAGACTTTGAAGTTAGATACCTCAAGATTAAGTAATCTCCCAAGTTTCTTTGGGGAGCTCACCACACCATTCTTCAGGTTTCAAGTCAACTTTCACTCTTTCACAGGCACCACTGAGTCCTGGATGGCTGCCCAATGACCTCATTGCTCCTAGGCTGCCTCGACTACAACACTCATAACCTTGTCATTGTCCTAGAAGTCATTTGCTTAAAGAAGTCATTTCCCTTATAGACTTTCAGCTTCCTGAGGCCATAGACCGCATTTCCAGGTCCTTAAGAAATATGTGTTGACCAAATCAGTGGATGAATGGGCTCACTTTGAAGCAGACATGAAGGTGGGAAGTGTGCCCTTCACACAGCCACCCCTGGTGACCCCACACTAAATAACGGAGCACCAGTAATAAGTATCCAAGCCACATCCTACTTGGGATTTTTATTTTATTGATACTCATCCATTTTATGATTTTACTTTTAAAAAACAATTCTCTGCTGCTAATCATTTTCTTAAAATGAGACATAATCCACTTTCTATAAAATCTACCACGTTGGTGTCCAATTCAGTGATCTGTGGTACATTAATAAAGGTGTACAGGGACCACCATTATCGACTTCCAGAACATTTTCATGACTCATTCAGGAGTCATTCCTCCTCCCCCAAGTCCTCAGCAACCACTCTTTTCTTTCTCTATGGATTCACATGCTCTGGACATTTCATATGTATAGAATCATACAATATGTGGTCTTTGCTGTCTATTTTCTTTAAAAGTTCTGTAGCTCTGTAGCGAGTTTTGGGGGGAAAAAGTGATTCTTCCAACTTTGTTCTTCTTTTTCTAGATTTCTTTGGCTATTCTGTAACTCTTGCATTTCCATATGGATTCTAAGATCTGCTCGTCAGTTTCTGCAAGAAAGGCATCTGGGATTTCAAGGGCGATTGCCTTGAATCTGTGGCTCGATTAGGGGGACTGCATTGCCACTTAGCGATATTCACCCTTCTAGTCCATGAATGTGGGATTACTTCTATTTATTTAGGTCTTCTTTAACTTCTTTCCAGAAAATTTTATAGTTTTCATTATACAAGTCTTACATTTCTTTTGTTAAATTTATTCCCAAGTATTTTAATTGTTGAGGCTACTGCAAATGGAATTGTTTTCTCAATTTTTTTGGATGGTTCATTAGTAGGGTACAGAAATAAAATTAATTGTGTACATTGATCTCATGGTCTGTAACTCTGCTGTACTCTTTTTTCAGCTCTAATAGTGTGTGTGTGTGTGTGTGTGTGTGTGTGTGTCCCTTAGAACTGCCTATATGTAAGGCCACACCATCTGCAAATGCAGCCCCACACCTTGGTTTGAAATCTGGGCTCCTTTCATCCCTTGCCCGCCTCCGTCATCGCCAGGCTTACCATTCTCACTTCCTGGCATGTGGAGCACAGCTGCCGGCCTCTGTGGTTCCTCCTGGCCTGCGGAGAGAGGAGACAGGGCGCGGTGAGGAGACGCCGTGGCCTCTGGGGCAGCAAAGAGGCGGGAAGAGGGGGGAGCGGTGAGAGAGGTTAACAGTTATTCCTTCCATAAGACAGAGATGGACACCCTGGTCCCAGCCCCATCCTGGGCGGATGTAGAGTCGAGGCTGGACGGCAGTCTCGGTAGGCGCAGAAAGGGCTCAGGCGGGAGGGCTGGGCCAGAGACCCGGTGTGGCCTCGGGCCCCGGAGACGGCGGGACAGGGACAGGACGGGGCTGGGGACTGAACCACGGTCTGTCCTTTCCACCTGAGCACGTAGTTGGAGGGGCTGCACTTCCCCCAATTTGTACGAGGGCCCACCATGGGGACATGAGGACCTCCAATGGCTTGCGGAAAGTGAGCAGAAGACTTCCCTCCGCAAACCTCTCGTTGGCCCCTCCAACGCACTGCCCTCTCTTCTCACGCCCTAGCTCTCCAGCCCGCGCTGTCCGGCACCAGGTGGCCCTGCTCCACCTCCCGAGAGTCACAGTTTAAGCCAAAAGCAGAACGGGAGCTGGTGCGAGGGTCCCGAGCTCCCCCACCTCTGGGGGGCAGAGGCTGCCCCGGCCAGGGATGAGAAAGCCCCCGGTCCGCTCAGCGCTGCTTTCCCCTGGCCTCACCCCTGCCCGGGCTGAAGGGGGCTTCCAGGCATTTGCAGCAGGTGGGAACTTGAGACTCCTGTTGTGCCTGGGGTTCCCTCTCTCTCCTCCCTCGTGCCCCCGAGACATGCTCGCGGGAAGCACAGATGATGGGGAGGGGGGTCCTGGGACCCGCAGACCATTGCTCTGCACAGAAGCCTTCTCCTGCCACTGGTCGGCTTGTGGTGACCCCGGGGACCCGAGCTGTCCCGGCTGCCCTGGGAGGTGAGCACACAGGGGAGGGGGCGTGTGTACGCTGAGAGGAGTGTGCCTGGGGTACAACTACCATGACCCCTGCCGGGTGGATCCCCATGGACTCCAGACTGGGGGGTGTGAGGACTAAAAGCGATGGACAGCATCAGACTCGTCCACCGAATGTCTAAAATGCACTTCATTTTTCCTGGCTGCTTTAAAAGAATCGACTCAGTCTTCCGGTGCCGCGGGCCGGCATGTCACAGCGTGAGCGGGAATGACTAGGATCATTCACCCCACAACAACACACTTACTGTGAGGCTCCCCGGTGGAGGGGGTGGCGACGACATGCCTGGCCCCGGGGAAGACCAGGGAAGAATACAAACTCGTCCACTTGCCCATTCACTGGGGGCTGGGGCCGCCGAGATAAAGGAGACACAGCCCCCACGCTGCCACCGCACCGCAGGCCTGTACAATCGTGTAGTGTGCGGGGCCCCGGGGGTCTGAGGAGGTTAAGGGGGAGGCAGTGCCTGGGTAGGGGGGTGGGGGAGGGGGCAGGAGGAGGGCATTCCGGCCCGGAAAACGCTGAGCAGCTACACAGAGGAACGCTCAGCCGGCGCCCGGGAGAGCTCGGGGTGTCTGGGCTGCCCCGTGGGGGCAGGGATGCAGTGAGAAGAGACACTGCAGAGGAAGTATCCCGTGCTGACGCCTCTGCTTCTGGGCCGTATCTCCCCCGAGGTTCTAGGGGTGGAACCTCCTGGGGCTGAGCCCCTCCATCCACCCCGCACATCTCTGAGTTCTGAGACTGAGATCACCCCCCACCCCACTCTCACCCCCAAATCTGCGATTCAAGGTTGGGGGCTCCAGGTGTCGTAGAAGAGGCTAGGAAACCGCGCCTCCAGAGAGGAGAGAGCCAACGTCCGAAGAGAGGGATCAGGGACGGAGGGTCCGGAGCCCGAGCCCTGGGTTGTGTTAAAGAGCCGCAGCCGCCGGGGAAAGAGGCTCTGAAATGTTAGCGGGCTCTCCTTTCCCAAGCGGCTGTCCCCGGGGGGGGCGGACGGCAGCTGTGAGCGGAGAGTGACAGGCCTCTGCCCCCGGCCAAGGCCTGATGCAGGTCCCAGCTGGGCCAGGAAGCCAAAGCCTGCTCTTCACACGGCACAGCTGGGAACATCTGGGCATCTGGGGTCAACCTCTGCCAGGTTCCCGAGATCCAGCTCATGGCCCAAGTCTAGCCCCCTTCAATCTTTGGTAAACAAAGAGAGAAATCTCTTTCTCTCTCTCTCTCTCTCTCTCTCTCTCTCTCTCTCTCTCTCTCAACACACACCTGTCTCACAACAAACACTGAAAATGTGAGTAGCAGGTGGCGACGTTAAAAATAGCACGATTCAAGGAGCACTGACAGATTTGCCTCTGTACTTCCTTCCCTTCAGCGCCTCCATTCCTCTTCTCCTCTCACTCCTGCCTTGGCTGAGAGCGGTCACGTGGCTCAGTGAGCACCATGAGGAAAATGTGGCCCAGAGAGGTGAGGGTGCCTGTCCAATAGCTCAGCCAGTTAGTTTGTCCACCAGAACGTTCTCTGGCTGAAGGGCCAAGGGACAGCAGACTCTTAGGGTCCATATACGGGGGTAAAGATGCCTACATCCCTTAGAATACAAAAAGTGGTGCCAGAGGACTGTTTTCACCAGGCCGAAATAACCCTGTGATAACTAAACATTGTCCCGATCTCTGAAAATACCAGCCACCTCCATAGTTTTATGCAGCTGAATGTAATTTTAAAATTACCTTGCTGTTCACTCAGAAAAACTACACGCACACACAGACACACACAGACACACACACACACACACACACACACACTAAGCAACAGCCATGTCCCTGCCATCCTGACTTATTAAACTTGGCTCTTATTACCATTTTATTTCCGGTCACCGGCGTTCATGATTACCCCCCTTTAAGATGGCCTTAGTAGTTATATATGTTGGATCTGTATCAACAGGAGACAAACTTAGGTGTACACACGGTAGTTTCTGTGGTGGTCGCCAGCTTTCAAAAATGCAGTGTCAATGAGAGGAACCTTAGCGTTCTCGGGCGTGAGTACACTGGAAGTCGCCCTTCGCGTGTATTTCCCCAGCTATGTCCCTGCACCTGGCACCAGCCAGGGCCTTTTGTCACAGGGCTGCTAAAAGCAAAAACGTTCTCACTTTTATTCTGACTCATCAGACTGGAAAACAACAGACCAGAGAGGAGACAGTCCCTCCCCGGGGCAGGAATGCAGAGAGTCTGGCGGTTTTCGGCCTCCAGGAGTGACAGTGGGGCTCTCATCAGTTACACCCAAGCCTGGCAAGTAGAAAGGGGGCGCAGGGTCTTGGCGGTGGTCCCCACACATCTGCTCTGCCTGCCGGGGAGCTCCGAGTGGGCTGCCTCCCGGCCTCACTCATCCACCTACCCAATCACACCTTCCTGCCCTGGGTCTGAGCGGACGCCCGGAGCGGCAGGCGGCAGTCACGACTAACAGAGAGGCCGCGCCACAGCAGAGGTCTGCATGGGGGGTGTCCGGGCTCCGTTTCATTG
Source organism: Vespertilio murinus (assembly GCA_963924515.1). Taxonomy (NCBI): domain Eukaryota; kingdom Metazoa; phylum Chordata; class Mammalia; order Chiroptera; family Vespertilionidae; genus Vespertilio; species Vespertilio murinus. Next base: position 16,477,401 of record OZ004719.1, on the reverse strand, counting down.
TCTTCATTTCCTATCTTTCTTCTTTGGGAGCTCTGCCTCTCCCCTTCCATCTCCTTTCTTGTGTTTTTGCCCCCTAATGTCTCCGTGTGCCTCTTGGCTCGGCTTCCCATCTTTTCTGTGTCTGAACCCGTTTCCTCTCTCTCCCTCTCTCACCGGGGAGGGCTGCGCTCCAGGCACAGAGCCACCTGCGCGGGCCCGGGAAGGAGCAGCTCCCGGGCGGGAAGGAGCACCACCTGGCCGTAGATGACCAAAGTCCTGCCCTTTGACCTGTGACAGCGAAGAGGGGGCCTCTGCACCACACCCAGGGCCGGAGGGCCGGCTGGAGGCAGGGCTGCCTGCAGCTCTCAGCAGGTCCCCAGACATAGAGGACAAAGGGAGAGATAGCATGTCCACAGGGCATGCCACTCCCAGGAGACGCAGCATTGCTCACTGCTTTCCACAAAGGGGCAGCTGCGGCTGTTTACCACCCAGCAGACACGCTCAGGCCTTCACGTCTGCAGCCAGCGACTGAGCTCTGAGTCGGTGTGAGGGGGCTGGGAGCTGACCTGAGATACCTGCCAGGTGTCCCAACAGAACGGGGACCCAGTTTTGCTGTGAAGGTGGCAGAATTTGCCTCTCCCAAACACGCCACCGCGCGCCATCAGGGCTGTTTGGAGCCAAAGGTGCTTTATGAGACGGCAGGTGCAAGAAGGGCGTGCTCACTCCCCCCCACCCCGGTTTTCTTCCTAAAAGTAGGAGATAAAGCCCCAAAAGAAAGAGGCTGTCCTTACCCCAGAAGGAAAGCAACACCCTTATCATCAAGGACCAGAAGATGGAGCTGAGGGAGTTCTCTGCACACAGACCTTGTTTAAATAACTCGTTCCCCCTTTAGCCTCCCCGTGGCAGTTGCCTCTCACGCATAAAAACGTGTTGGCCTCGTCATTTCTTTGGGTCTTGGTTTCTATAGGAGTGCACCCGTGTCACGTAAAACATGGTAAATACACGTGCGTGGTGCTTTTCTCCCCCTGATTTGTCTCTGTTCTTCGGGCTGTGCCCGGTGTCCCAGCCTGGGAAGCTGCTGCTCCGTGCGGCCCTCTAGTGGCCAGCCACGAGCACTGCAGCCATGAAATTCCGAGCCCAGGTGAAGGGGCACCTCTCACTGCCCTGGGCCTTAGCGATGCCCTCCTCCCTGCATCCTGGGTGCCTGGAGTCAGTGCCTCCGCGCCTCTGCTGAGACCCAGAGCAAACCTGGAGGAGGCGGCACCAGGCCGCAGGGGGAGCCTCCTGCGTAGTGTGGACGAAAGGGGCCACATGCTAGGCTGACAAGCTCAGGGGAGGCCTGCGTGGCGGTCTTGCAAACTCAGAGACCTAAAGTCACCGCAGAGGGTGGTCTGAAATTAATCTTGAACTAAAGGCAGTTATGGTGGGGAGTTACAGCCTAGGCTGGGTTCTTCACTGACAAGGTCAACTTTACCTTAACTGAGCCTGTCTGTCTTTTTGCATCTGTGATCACATACCCTTGCAATGTCTGGGTAACTTGTAACTTCCCTTTTTCTGGAGCCCCTGGGGCACAACCAGATGTAGTGGATGCCAGGATAGCTGCCACAAATTCCTTCATTGTCATGTTAATTGTTCCTGCACCCACCTGTGTGTCCATCATTTAAAAAATATATTTTATTGATTTTTTTTTACAGAGAGGAAGGGAGAGAGATAGTCAGAAACATCGATGAGAGAGAAACATGTATCGGCACCCCCTGCACACCCCCCACTGGGGATGTGCCCGCAATCAAGATACATGCCCTTGACCGGAATCGAACCTGGGACCCTTCAGTCCGCAGGCCGATGCTCTGTCCACTGAGCCAAACCGGTTTCGGCTGTGTCCAATATTTTACTTTTTATCCAATCCCAGGGGTTTCCCACCGCGTTGCTTTATCCCACCTCCATAATCTGTCACCAGTGAATTCAATGTAACCCACCTATGTCCCTTCTTTGATTGCAATGTATAAATACAAACGTAACCCGCCTTCCTCCGGAGCATTATCTCAATCTCTTGAGGTTCTGCTTCCCGGCGTCTGTCGACAGCTTGGCTCAAATAAACTCACAACAATTCTTTACAGGTTTCAATGTTTGTTTGTTTTTACGTCAACATTACGAAGTTCAAGGAGGCTAAATGGCTAGCAGGCCCCTTGCAGGTTCTGCCTGGACTGCCAGGGCCAGCGTGTCCCTGCTGGGCCCCCTGTCGTGGCGGCAGGTACTCTCACCTGCTGGCCAGTCCCGGGTGTTAGGGGATTAATGAAGTCACCCTGAGGCACAGCCCTGCCCTTGACCCTCAGTGCTGTGGCCACGCCCACCCCCCTCCACTGTCCCTTCCACGGAAGCCCGCCCCCTGCAGCCTGAGTGCTCAGAGCTCTGCAGGCAGGTCCGGCCTGCTCAGTCGCAGGTCTTGCTTCCCAGGCTCTTCCTCACTCGGGGAAATGCTACCTTCCCAGCCAGGGAGATGCCACTACCCCTGGATCCCGCCCTCCCTCAGTCTCTGTTCGCTCCTCCCACCCCCGCCCTGATGTGCATTGGGCAGCCCTGCGCCTGCCCCTGAGCCCTGTCATTTGTGCAGGCGGGAGCTGACCTGCGCGTCCCTGTATCTGCATCAAACCAGGTAAAAAGGGCTCCGAAAGCGCTTATCCCCTGGCGTGAGGGCCTGTCATGACCTGGCCACAGTTACAGAGCTCTGGCCGAATGCCTTAGGGACGCAGCCTCCGGCACTGCCCGCAGTAATCCTGTGCTGGGCAATTTTTTCAGGCGAAGAAACTGCTCGTGTCCCGGGTTCTCGCTCTTCCCCCACCCCAGGGAGGTGCTGATGTCACAAGCCCCATAAATCCTGGAGACCCTCCGAGAGGCTGGGTGTGGCTCAGTCCCTGAAGGTCCCAGGGCAGGTGCCTCCGAGTGGAATTTTTAATTTCCCTTTTGGATGGTTCTCTCCTCGGGCCTTCATTCTTAACTCTAGTGGACCCGTGGGGGGGGGGGTGGGCACTCAACGAGAGGTGACTGGCTGGGGCTCGTTCATTTCTCTTAGCAAATGTCTGCCGAGCACCTACGGCGTCCCAGGCTCGGGCTGTGCTAAGGAGACAGGGAGTGGCTTTGGGGGTCACATTCGTGTCATCCTAGAACTGCTATGGATTTCTTTGCAATTAAAGGGAAAAAAAATTGAGTACCTTAGATAAGCCATTTGGAACTTGAAACGTGTTTGGCGCATCCACGTCTTTCCTCCACGAATTCAGAGAAGTGGCGGAGGTGTGAGGGTATCTGAGCGATCAAAACAAAAGCCTGTGAGAACCACGGGCTCTGGCGCGAAGGGCGGGCGAGGCCCCGGGCTATTCCAGAGAGAAGCCACGGGGCGTCCCGGGAGGGGCAACCCACCGCCTCCTCCTGTGGACCGCGCCCTCCGAGCACTTTTCCCCGGAGTTTTCTTTGCGGTTTGCAGGTGAAGTAGTAACGCTCTTCCCAGGGAGACACGCCTGCTGGCCGGCGTGGTTCCTTTTATTACGGTAGCCGAGTTCTAGATGTGCTTTAGGTATGAGCTCGCCTTGGCAGAGCCGTTGTGACCCAGAGCAGAAAGGGTTCTGTCAAGCATAAACAGCCTGGAACACAGAGCGTTGGCCCGATGGGGGATTTTTCTAATCCCCGGGAATGGCTGATACTTGAACTAGTAGGCAAGCCAGCTTTTCAGAAGACTTTGCATTCCCACCGGCCCTCCCCAAAGCCCGGGGCCCCTCACAGGTGTGGTCCATTGTGCCTCAGCCTTCCCGGAGGCAGGTGGGTGTCAGGTGGGTGTCGTTCCTCTCAACCAGAGCTGCCCAAACCCTCCCCGAGCAGACACGCAGAGAGCTCCTCCGACCACAGCGGGTCCTTCTCCTGGCACCTAGCTCGAGGTTGGCTGGCTGCAGGAAAAGCCACCTCTTCCCTTCCCTTCCCTTCCCCTCTGACGCTCCAGGACCTGGCTGTGGAAGTGAGCGGGTTCTGAGGGCACCTAGCTGCGGGCCGGGCCTGCACCCCCTCCCACGGCTACCCACGACTGCGCGATCGGGGGGACACTCGACGTGGGTTTCTCAGCGGGCCGGGCGCGTGGGTGGCCTCGCTCCCGCGTGGCCTTCCTTGCGGCCTCGGCCACCAGCAGCTGGGCCCTTACCTTTTGGGGAGGCTGAGGATGAGGGGCTTGTTCCGGAGGCTGGCCTCACACAGCCAGGGGATGTTTTCAAACTTGGGAACCGAAGCCTGGGGAGAAGTGAAAAGAAACCGCTGTCTCAGAACCTGTCGCGCTTGGCCAGAGCAAAGCTGATGGCAGCTAGGCAGCACTCAATGCATTGTGTGTGTGTGTGTGTGTGTGTGTGTGTGTGTGTGTGTGTGTGTGTGTGAGTGTGTGTGTGTGTGTGTGTGTGAGCAGTTAGTTACATCTAGTTAACTCTTCCTGAGTGTTTCCCATAAAATGGCCAAGAGCAAAGAGTGTCGTCCCCACCGAAACCGGTTTGGCTCAGTGGTAGAGCGTCGGTCTGTGGACTGAAAGGTCCCAGGTTCGATTCCGGTCAAGGGCATGTACCTTGGCTGCGGGCACATCCCGGGTAGGGGGTGTGCAAGAGGCGGCTGGTCGATGTTTCTCTCTCATCGATGTTTCTAGCTCTCTATCTCTTCCCCTTCCTCTCTGTAAAATATCAATAAAAAATATTTTTTTAAAAAAAGAGTGTCGTCCCCATCTTACTGATGAAGAGGGTCACGCTGGTGGGGAGTGGATTCAGGGTTCCCCCGACTATGGTGTCCACTCTGTCCTGTGTGCTCTGTCCCTTTGCTTCTGGGTCGTGTCCATCAGTTCTGCACCCTCGGCTGCTTCCATGCACCTGGCTGGGTACCAGCCACCTGCTCGTCAAAGTCTCTGGCTGGGCCGGCCGCCCTCGTCCCTTCTCCACCTCCTTCGTCCACTTCCCCGCTCCGGACGGCCTCGGGCCAACCACCGCCTCTCTGGGCCTCGGTTCTGTCCCCCGTGAGGGTGGGAACGCCTCCCTCACACCTCACCGGCCCATGCACGGGGGCAGGATGCTCCCGGGAGGAGGGAGGGAGGCAGGGATGTTTGCCCGTTTCACCCACAGCTGTGGCACCAGCACCTCCAGCCGCGCTAGGTCCCCGTAGGGAAAGGATTCCGTGACTGTCCCCAGCCCAGGAAAGCAGCCGTGCATAGCCCTCCCCGCCCAGCCCGGCCTCCATCCACCCCGGCCCTCGCTCGGCTTGGGAGGCCAGGTCACCTGCGCCGGCGACGGCGGCGGCGGCCGGGCTGCTTTCCGGGGCTCGGAGCGCGCGGCCCCCGAGCGGGAGTTCCGCGAGCGGCCGCGCGAGGCAGCCGCGAGCGCGCCGGCGCCGGGAGGGCGCTCTGGCCGCGGGAGTGGCGGCGGCGGCCCCGGAAGTGCTCCGCCGTCGCCGCGACCCCGGCGGCGCCCCGGAAGGGGAAAGAGGCAGGCGTAGATGCCCCCCGGCCACGCTTCCCTCCGAGCGGGCGGGCAGGTGGGTTCCGAGGGAGACCTGTTTCGGGGCCTCCTTCCCGGCGGGGCGGCGGCGGCGGCGGCGGGCGTGCGGTGCTCGGGCCGGGCTCCCTGCGGCCGGGACGGGCCCCCGGGGTCGGGCCGCGCGGCCAGACCCGCCATGGTCTGGGCGGTGTCGGGGGAGCCTTTTCCGGAAGCGCACTTGCTGGCGTTTCTGACGCCTGGGGCTTTCCCATTGTGGCGAGCGGGGTGTCACCGTCTCCGGCCCCCCACAGACTTTTATCTTTCTAGGTGGGACGGTAGCTTTTTAGAGGGTGGTGACCTTCAGTGGAAGGATCTTTTTAAGTTTCTTTTTTGAGTCATTGGTTTTGGCTAAATGGAATGCGGGGCTCGCCGTGGTCTGATGCAGTTCACTGTCCAGACCTTTAGGATGGCAGGTGCCTTGAGAACCCAGCCGAGGCTCTGGGTCCTGCCGTCCCTGTGCGTTTGCACAAGTGGCAGCGACAGGCATGCAGTGACATGATGGCGTGGGGACGTTCTGAGCCCACCCACAGATCTCAGCCCGTGTGAACCCCGCGCTAAGAGCTGGTTGGGAGGGAGGCACAGGCTTTGGGGTCAGACTGCTGCGTATGGCCCCACCGTTTGCCACTGTTAACTTGGGTGAGTTACCTGAGCAATTTTACTAAGCTTTTTTTTTTTTTTAACTAGTTAAAGTGGAACTAGCTAAGCTGCAGGATCGTGGAGATGGAATGAAAGAAGAAGCTACTTAAGGCAGAAGCACATTGTAGGCACTCATTGAGTGACAGCTGACAGATGTCTATTTTTATCCCAGGTAAGGCCGTTTAAAACCTGAAAGGAAATTTTTTAATGTCATTATTCTAAGAGGGTCACCACGTATATCTTGCTCAGATTTTTTTTTAACAATTTTTATTTTTATTTATTTATTTTTTAAATATATTTTATTGATATTTTACAGAGAGGAAGGGAGAGAGATAGAGAGCTAGAAACATCGATGAGAGAGAAACATCGACCAGCTGCCTCTTGCACACCCCCTACCGGGGATGTGCCCGCAGCCAAGGTACATGCCCTTGACCGGAATCGAACCTGGGACCTTTCAGTCCGCAGACCGACGCTCTATCCACTGAGCCAAACCGGTTTCGGCTCTTGCTCAGATTTTTAATAAAGCGCGTTGGTTTGATTTTGAACTCAGCCCTGTCCTCAACGACTTCAGCAGTTTTGTAGGTTCATGGTCTGTGTTTTTCTAGGAACTTGGGTGTGTTGTCCTGCCTCAGAGAAGAAACTCCTCTTGCAGGCCTTGCCTGGGCTGCAGCCTTTGAGAACAAGGGAAGGTCGGCACAATATCAACCACAGCACAGCATGGGATTTCCGGAGAGGTCTGTCTTCAAGACTTCATAAGGAACAAGAACCACATGGACTTCTGCATGGGAAGCTGAACTGGCCTGAGTGTGAGGAGAAGGATAATGTGTGACCAGCCTGTGACCAACACCACGGAGATCAGGTGGCAGAAAGTCTTGTATGAGCGACAGCCCTTTCCTGACAACTACGTGGACCAGCGGTTCCTGGAAGAGCTCCGGAAGAACATCCACGCCCGGAAATACCAGTATTGGGCGGTGGTCTTTGAGTCCAGCGTGGTGATACAGCAGCTGTGCAGTGTCTGCGTTTTTGGGGTCATCTGGTGGTACATGGATGAGGGTCTTCTGGCCCCTCATTGGCTGTTAGGGACTGGCCTGACGTTGTCACTGATTGGCTATGTTTTGTTCGATCTCCTCGATGGAGGGGAAGGACGGAGGAAGAGTGGGCGGACCCGATGGGCTGACCTCAAGAGCGCCCTGGTCTTTATTACTTTCACGTACGGTTTTTCGCCTGTGCTGAAGACCCTGACAGAGTCTGTGAGCACCGACACCGTCTACGCCATGTCGGTCTTTATGCTCTTAGGCCACCTCATCTTCTTCGACTATGGGGCCAACGCCGCCATTGTGTCCAGCACCCTGTCCTTGAACATGGCCATCTTTGCTTCTGTCTGCCTGGCCTCCCGCCTGCCCCGGACCCTGCATGCCTTCATTATGGTGACATTTGCCATCCAGATTTTTGCCCTGTGGCCCATGTTGCAGAAGAAACTGAAGGCATGTACTCCCCTCTGCTATGTGGGAGTCACACTGCTCTTTGCATTCTCAGCCTTGGGGGGCCTGCTGTCCATCAGTGCGGTGGGGGCCACCCTCTTTGCACTTCTGCTGGTGTCCATCTCCTGCCTCTGCCCTTATTACCTCATTCGCCTACAGCTTTTCAAAGAAAACATTCACGGGCCTTGGGATGAGGCCGAGATCAAAGAAGACTTGTCCAGGTTCCTCAGCTAAGTGAGGGAACTCCATTCTGTTACTCAGGCACGCTGACAGACCAGCCTGCCACCTGGGATCCAATGGAAGGCAGAGTTCCGTTCTGGAAGCAGCAGGCTGAGGTGGTGGGAGAACAGAGACCCAAAGGCTCTGGTGGGGAAGGTGCTGTCTTTTCTGTTGTTTGGTGGATGAAAACGCTTTCTGGGGCCCTCAGGCATGGTTACCTCCCATGTCTTAACAAATGAAGTGATGGGGTTTCTATTTAATAAAAACTAACAACATACCCAGCCAATTGTGTCTTGGTTTTTCTATAAGCAGAAGGCAGATAGAGGGGGCATGAGAAGTGAAGAGATAACACGCAAGTGTGTGTTAATAAAGTAACCAATCTACCCTTCTCAGTGTACTAATTCAGGCTCCGTTATTAATATACTAATTCAGGCTCAGATCCTAGAACTCTGGGTGCCATGTCTAGTTTTGTTGCCTAACACTATAGAATTGGTCTCTTAACCTTAGCTCAGAGTTTCTACTTGGTTCTCAGTGAAACATGTATATGCCATAATATACAGCAAAATGCTGGGGGGAATTCAAAGAGGCTGGAAGTCAAACTGAGCTGGGGTACTAGGAAATATTTATTAGAGGAGATGGCATTTGAAGTTAGTCTTGGAAGTTAGGTGTGATTGAAGTGGGTGAAAGATGGTCTAGGGCAGTGGTGGGCAAACTCATTAGTCATCAGTACAATGAATGAAATTTCTTTTGAGAGCCAAATTTTTAAAACTTAAACCTCTTCTAATGCCACTTCTTCAAAATAGACTTGCTCAGGCCGTGGTATTTTGTGGAAGAGCCACACTCAAGGGGCCAAAGAGCCGCATGTGGCTCAAGAGCTGCAGTTTGCCGACCACGGGTCTAGGGTGACCCCCTGCCCCAGCAGACCATCTAGTCACAATTTGGGCCTGGCTTCAGATCTTTAGAATGCCAAATAAAATTCTAACTGAAATCCCAATAGTTGTCCATGTGATTTTTTTTTTAATTAAAATATATTTTATTGATTTTTTACAGAGAGGAAGAGAGAGGGGATAGAGAGTTAGAAACATCAATGAGAGAGAATCATTTATAAGCTGCCTCTTGCACACCCCCTACTGGGGATGTGCCTGCAACCAAGGTACATGCCCCTGACCGGAATCGAACCTGGGACCTTTCAGTCCGCAGACTGACGCTCTATCCACTGAGCCAAACCGGTTTCGGCTGTCCATGTGATTTTTAACTTGAAATATGACTTGTGGATTCTGTGAAAAACCAGGCTCTCCAAAACACTGCATGCAAAATGTGCCCTCCACTGAAGCACATCTGTTTTTAGCAAGCACAGAGGTGACAGTTTCAGATGGGAGTTCCACGTTATGGGGAGGAAAAATTGGAATGGGATGCTTGAGTAACAATTAGGGGCCTGTGAATATTTGGGGGTTTGGGCTTTACCCTGCAGGCAATGAGCAGTCCAGCTGACCTGAGGGGGAGTAAGTGGTCAGATCACAGGCTAGTTACTTCACTTAACTGTGTTGCATTTTTTTTTTTTCCCAATCTGGAAAGTGGGAATGAGAGTACCTCTAGAACTGTGATGATTAAATGAGATAGTTGCAAAGTACTTTGAAGAATGCTGGACACTGCACTGTATAAGTGTTAGCTATTATTACCGTTGTTACTAAGTTGACATGCAGGAGACTTGTGGGCAGAGCCAAGACACAAAATGCATCAAGTGGCCCCAGAGTAGCTGGTCCCTCCCTCATGTAATCATTCTCGTGGGGAAAGTTCCTGAATACTATCCCTTCTCTCTAGAAGTTAAGATCAAATCTCATCAGAGCACCTGTGTTCCTAAGAAGTAATGTTTTTAATTCTCTGAACATAGACCTCTCAAAGATGTCTTGAACACTGATTTTAACTTGGACTAATAACTAGAAAATAAAAAAGAAGAATCAAAGGGAAAGGAGGCTGGCCTACGAAAACAGGACGAGCACGCTGGGCCGGAAGGAAGGCTCCAGGGAGACACAAAGTCACTGTGGAGAACAGTGTTAGCGGTGCAGGTGGATGGGTTAGCTTCACAAATCTTGACATAGAGGAGCAGACTCCCTTTGAAAAAGTTTGAGCAGGGCAAGTTTAAGGCACGAAAATACAATCCTACACACTCTGCATGTAACACTTAAGAAGTTACACAGGCCAGGAATATAAATGGGTTCCAGAACTGTTTGGGGAAAGCTGCGAGTGTTCTGTTGAGAAATTCCAAGCCTTTGAGTGCTGCTCCATGAAGGATGAAGAGGTTCACTAAGGCAAGCTTCTCTGGGTCACTGCTGGTGCAGGGATGTCGGCCGGGACAACCATGTTGTGAACTAATATGACAGCTTCTGGGTAAGTTTCCCATGACATAAGTACAGTGATGCGGGCAGTCTCTTAAACTTAAAGCAGTCTCAGAGTGCCTATAGCATACAGGGGCAGGCAAAAGTAGGTTAATAATTATATATATATAAAAGCCTAAGTGACCATTATGACCAAACAACCAGTCAACCAGTCACTATGACATTCATTGACCTTCAGGGGGCAGATGCTCAATGCAGGAACTGAGTGTCAATGCAGGAGCTGTGAGAGCACACTGGTGGTCATTGCGCTCCCACAGCCAACCTCCCATGGCTGGCTAACCTCCCATGGTCCCTCCCCCTGGCTGGCCAACTTCCCACAATCCCTCCCCCAGGGCTGTACCACCCCCCAGCCGGCTGGCCCAGATCAGCCCTGCCCCAATTGGGACTGGGCAAGACGGTCCCAATCAGCTCTGATCACCAGCCAGGCCTGGGGACCCCACCCATGTATGAATTCGTGCAGTAGGCCTCTAGTACAATAATACAAGAATAAACTCCTGTACTCACAACTATAAACCTCCTTTTGCCAAGCCCTGTATTAATGATTTAGATTTCTAGAGAATATTGTGTGTGTGTGTGTGTGTGTGTGTGTGTGTGTGTGTGTGTGTTTGGGATGGGAGTGGAGTGGGAATGGAAGGGGGAGAGGGTCACAGTAGTATTAAAATCACAACATGTCAAATACTTGTTTGCATAAGAAAGTGCACCCTTCCTCTCGGCTCTGCTTCATTTCCAGGTTTTAGGTAAAGCTGGAGGTTGGTTGGTGGTGGCAAGTGAGAACCAGGAGGGAAGATTGGGGAGGCTCATCCTTCCAAAAACAGTACCAGGGATTGTATCTGGGATGGAGGGATCAAGGACAGCTGGAACTACAGGGCGGCAAGCGTGCTGCTGTATTTGGGGGCACAATGGGGCTGACAGGTGATTGCCATGTGCAGGGACCTGAGTGTGGTAACATGCACCGGTTCTGCACGGTGATCAAACGTGTCTGTGCTGTGCCTGCATGTCAGTTCTGCAAACTTCTGAGTGAGCCTTTGGGCGCTGGCATAAGATGTGGATTTCAGAATTCATGCTGAACATATTTGAGAAAGCACATGGAGCCATCATTTGCACCTCCAAAGCCAAAGGCTCAAGGTCAAGAAAAACAAAAAAACAAGCCAGCAGAGGGCATCAGCCACACAGTTTTACACTATTTCAAACAGGGTGAATGCAGGAAAATGGGCCAGGACACAGTGCCATCTTGTGGAAGTTATTGATTGTCCCTTTCATAAAGAAATTTAATAAGAGTCTTGGGATTCTTGCTGAATTGTGCTTAGGGAACTAGCTGAGGTCCTCACAAATTCAGGAAATAAATAGCACACTGGTATTTGATAAGTTATAATAGCAACATTTTCGAGCACCCAGAGTGTACCAGGCACCGTGTTGGGCATTTTATATACATTGTCTTACCTATGTCTCTTAATCCTGCCATGTAGGTATTATTTTTACTTTAAAGTTGAGTAGACTGAGAATCCACCCAACATCTAACAAAAATCTTTACTGTCCGTCGAGGCCTATCTCTACTCACTTTTTAAAAAAATATATATTTTATTGATATTTCACAGAGAGGGAGAGAGAAGAGAGCTAGAAATGTCAATGAGAGAGAAACATCGACCAGCTGCCTCCTGCACACCCTCCACTGGGGATGTGCCCGCAACCACTGTTCATGCCCTCGACCAGAATTGAAACTGGGACCTTTCAGTCTGCAGACCGACGCTCTACTGAGCCAAACTGGTTTCGGCTCTCTACTCACTTTTTACCATTCACATTTTATGATGTTTGGTCTCTCATATTGAGCACTAAATATATGACATACTGTTTCATGTGCTTATGATAGATCTGTGACTCAAAGGTCCTTGACCTAATAGAGCTTACATTCTAGCAGGAGAAGACACAGAATAGACATAAGAATGTAATAAAAGTCATGGGTAAAAGTAATAGCATTAACTAAGGGGGTCAGGGTAGGTCTCGTGGAAAAGGTAACATTTCAGCAAAAGACTTGAAATGCGTGAGGGAATAATCCAGACTCCCAGGGGAAGAGTGTTCCAGGAAGAGGAAAGAGCTGATACAAAGGCCTTAAAGGTTGGCTTTTCCATCGTGTTTCTTGTAGCTTCAAAAAATATAGTCGCCGAAACTGGTTTGGCTCAGTGGATAGAGCATCGGCCTATGGACTGAAGGGTCCTGGGTTCGATTCCAATCAAGGGCATGTACCTTGGTTGAGGGCACATCCCCGGTAGGGAGTGTGCAAAAGGAAGCTGATCGATGTCTCTCTCTCATCGATGTTTCTAACTCTCTATCCCTCTCTCTTCTATATATATATACTGTCGTTAGCTGTCACCCACTTGCGTGACTTGTTAGTGTCTTGAGGATTCCTGAGTCTCTCTGGCCCCTGGATTTGCTTTACTCTGTGCTTGTTCATGGCTCCTGCTCACCAGGGGCTCTGAAGATGGGACCTGGGTCTGAAATTCAGGACCCAATACAACTTACTGTAAAATTTGATTAAAAACAATGGGAGTAACAGTTTATACTACTCATTTAATAGCCACCATCTTAACCGATCTTAATATGTCAAGAGTACTGCAATTCAACAGTAACTTGTAATATAACACACACACACACACACACACACACACACACAACACACACACACACACATGGGTGTATATGTGTGCAGTGGAGGTGGCTAGTGTGTCACAAAGAGACTGTCATATTCTAAAGGGCTATAGAAGCATTTTTCTTTTTCAGCAACCTTCCCTTCCTGTGGGTGAGGTCCATGTTTTTAAAGTGGATTTACAATTGTAAAGATTTACTTCAGAATCTCATGGAACTGCACTGAAGATCCCAGTGTCCATTTTCTGTGTTGTTGTTTTTGTTTGTTTGTTTTTTTAAAAAAACAGTTCTAAAACAAATGTTGGCCGTACAACAGTTTTTCCAAAGTCTAGGATGAAAAGGACACAAGTACATCCTACTCCAAAGCCACTGGAAGTGTCTGGATCTGCAAACGAACAGCAGACGTTATTTTCTTATATCCTTGTGGCTTTCCACTTGTAGGATGTTTGTTGAGACATCCCCGTCAGTGTAGCTGTGGTGCCCAAAGCTCACAGACATTTGCTTACCAGTGAGACTCTGTCAGGAAAGGATCAGAAGTTTGATGTTTCCTTACCTTTAGTTCTCTCTTCTCCATCTCTTAGATGTCTTGGGTTTCTCTGGCTGGAGACGGGGGAGCTCTAACCACCATCACTCGTCCAGTGGACAATAGCTACAGGTGCCTTCTGAACCTAACAAACGCCTTTTTATTAAAAGCCAAAGCAAAGTTGGCAGACTACTTCAGTATCAACACCACTGTGCCGTTTTCTCAACCAACTCTTAAGTGATTTAGAGTCTTGCATTACACCATTCCATTAGAAATGAAAGTTTGGTTTCCGATTGGCTGAAATGAGTTCTACTGTTCCTTCCTTTGTCAGAGGTCAAAGCCAGCATGTTCTAGAATGTTAGCTTGCAATGGGTCAAGAGGATAACCTGGTTATAGAACTCAAATAGCTTATTTTATTTTGTAAGCTACTTTACTCCCGTCACTCCGCTGGGGCTTCCAATAGCTAGAACATGAAGTCGAGGCGTGTTTGATGCATACATGAAGGGATGAGGGTATTTAAGAGGTGTTATTTTTATTACGGGCACAGTGGTTCATTCCTTCTGATCATCCATGTTATGGTCAACACAGAATGTTGTGTTTTTTAAACTCTCAAATGTTGAGGGAAGAGGAAAGGGCGGGGGACTTGAGCAGAGGCATATTATGAAACTTAGAAACACTACAAACAGCAAATACATGTGAAAAAAGCCTCCCCACGTTTTCATTTTATTCCAGGCTGCTCCCTCCCACCTTTTTACTCGCCTACCCAAGGTGAGGAATGGACCACACTTCTTTGTGGAGATGGGACGGTTGCCCAGGAACTGGTTCAATTCTGCTACGACTTGCGTTTTCTTTCCTCATGGTTCATCAGGTCAACCAAGTTCTAAAGTCCTCTACACTGTGTCACGCTGCATATGAAAATAAGTTCATGTTGAAGACAAAGTGGAAATGTATCTGGTTCAGTTTGGGGAGGTGGTGTGAGATCATCCTGAAACACTGTCTGTCATGACAGGAAGACTCTCAGATGGAAACCCCATCCAATAAGAATGTAAGGTGCAGGATCAGCCGCCTGGGCTGCAGGTGAAGGGGGCCAGAGGCTGGGGGCTGTGTCCTTTTGGTTCAGCTCATCACCTCCCCGTGGGCTTGAGCTTCAGGTGAGGATCCCCTGCTTTGGTGACCTTGACTCTTCTTAGTTACTCGTGCTTCTAACTCGTAGTCCCTGCGCCTGGGATATAGGCAAAAACTGATGTGTTGTGTCATATGAAAATTTTAGCCTGAGAAATGTTTCTTTTCATTTTGAGTAGGAAGTGAACTCCTTAGATTTTTATGGTGCAAAGAAAGAACACTGTTAGTGAGGGGTCTTGAATTGGGGGTTCCTCCCCAGGAGTTCCACATGGACTCTTAGCCAGAGCTCGCCTGGGATAGATACAAAGGGAAATGGAACACCAATTCCTGATAAAAACACCATTTACTTTCTAGTCCAGTTGGTTCCTGTCTTAATATGCTGATCTCATCCAATATGAGAGACTTTTACACATTCTGGTTTGGACCATGTCAATCTCCAAAAAGAAAATTCTGAACTAAACTCCAGGAAGGATTCAGATCACAGGTTTGGTGGGATGTCGTATATTTCCTTAATAAACATTTTATTTGGATAAATCTTTGGGTGCTTTTTAAGACAATAGCTTAAAATTTTAATGGTGCAATTGCCATTTGAGGACTAAGGTTTTAGAGAAAGTTCTTTTCCTCCAAAACTCACATAGATTCCATTATTCCAATACTTGATTATCATAAAGTCTTTATCAAGATGACGTTTCCTTACCTTGTACTTTTATTCTGAACAGTATTTTCCCTCTAAATTTGCCAAAATAGAGGCTTATATGTTTAGGATTTACAATTTCTTCCATGATTTTACATTATTTTATCTTCTACAATAATACTTAGAAAAAATAACAAAAATAGCAAGCTGTTTTTGAAAATACATTTTTATTGATTTCAGAGAGGAAGGGAGAGGGGGAGAGAGAAATATCATTGATGAAAATCACTGATCAGCTGCCTCCTGCACAGCCCACACTGGGAATTGAGCCTGCAACACAGGCATGTGCCTTGAGAATTGAACTATGACCTCCTGGTTCATAGTTTTGATGCTGAACCACTGAGACATGCCGGCTGGGCAACAGAAAGCTGCTTTTATGCAACAATTATTAATGGGATCCTTGGAGGCAGGTTGAAATGAACCCGCTTTCTCTTCTAGACTCCCAGAAGGTTCACTGCATCTTTTCATACTTCTATTGAACAGACATTTCAATTGAAGAGAGATTATCATTCACATCAAATAGCATCTTAAATCGCCATGTTTTTAAGAACTTAAAAGAAATCGTTTTTCAAGGTAAGCTCCTTAAAAGAGCAAATTACGTATTTTTTACCTTACCTGGTTTTAGTTGAAACAAACTCTTTTTTTTTTTCATTTGGGTCTTCTTTAGAAAAAAAAGAAACAGGACACATTTCATTTGTTTAAAATATATAGAATAAACTTTGTTTTTATTATAGACATGGATCAAAAATAAAAGTTTTTATGTACAAATAACATATAGTGCAAACAAAAGGCTTTTAAACACCACGATGGACACGCTGTTGGAAACGAAAGGAGATGGATGATGGGGTTAAGATGGTCGTCCTGGAACAGCAGGAGGGGGTCGCCTAGTGAAAACAAAACAAAACAAAACAAATAACACACACACACCCCACAAAAAAAACCCAACCACACACACAGATGCAGAGGGAGCACACTATGTTTGAGTTACAGAACAAATCCAAATAAGAACATGCAAAATTATCCCACAAAAGTCCAATTCAAATTAGACCGAAAAATCATGCAGACACATGGGGGACACGGGAGAATGCCGTGTGGCAGTTAGCTGTTCCCAGAATTTTTTTTTTCTGGCGATCAGCAGTGTGCTAGATACGAGCCATTTGAGTCCACTCCAAAATCTTACTTTGTGCCATGTAATGAGGAGGAATCCATGCGATTGCAAGGGCACGGTACTAGAGCCAAATACCTTCATGACTCAAGTGTCTGTCTCCCACCCTGACTTTGGGACACTCACTGATTTCCAAAGATTCCCATAAATGCTGTGCCATCTCCGTACGGGGGTGAGGGAGTTGATATAGAAATATGACAGGTGACATCCCCCCCCCCCCCCAAAATGATGTCAAACGAGAAGGTGTCAAAAGATCCAATGAGCTATGTAATCACAACGCAGAAAATGTCAGGATTGGAGGAAAGGATCTGCAAGTAAGAATTTGCTGCAGGTGAATATCCTGATGTGACAGCCTCTCCGGGGCCGAGGGAAACGACCCGGCGAGGCCTGGTCCGTGGTGCTTCCTTTAGGCATCAGCCTCTTTGGGTGTCTCATGGCTGGGGAAGGTCCAGTCACGTCTCCAGCACCAGGCACAGCTCTGGTTTCCGGCAGAGTCTACACTCCAGTTTCCTCTTTCTAACCAGATCGGGAAACAGACTCGACATTACCGCAAGCCATGAGCCGGGAGGTTAGCTCAGTCGGCGCCCTACCCTCCGGGACTCCTCTGGGGCTACATGTTCAACCACATACTCACTTCCGTCTTACGCTTGTAACACTTCAGTGAGTGGAGCAATGGAGTCTACAAAAAAACAAACACAAAAGCAAACTTCTTTTTCATCTTCTCTAAGATGTTAAGGAGCCAAAATGATGGGGCTCTTTCTGAGCTGTAGTAAAAAACAAAACAAAACAAAACAAAAAACAGCCACCTCACCTACCCCCAAGTCCAAGAGCATTCTTTCTTTGGCCCAGTTTAAGCTGCCTACACTAAAGAGGCCTCCCCATCCATATAAACTTGTCATTGGTACCTAACCTTTCAAGTGAGGAGGTGGGGGGGGGGGGGAGTCTGCATGGAAATCCAGGTAATGGGTGTCCCTGGTGTTTTCACAAAGAAAGAGGAATTAAGTGCCAGGCAGGCTCAATGAGATTTATGACCTGCCCAACAAACAAACTGCTTTTGTGTTCTGGAGGGCTTAGGGACACTTTAATGACCTCAGCAGGGTGGGAAGGTGAGCTATTAAACCGAGCGGGCGAGTCCCCAGTGCTGAAGGGACATTCTGTTAGCATTTGCCACAGTGCTTTTCTGTTGGAGTCACTGTGGTGCTCTAACCCAGACACAGGGCCAGAAACTCCCTGTCTCGGAATACAGGGTAATCCCCCCAAAATATGGGTTAAATCTGAGAAGACAGAAACATCAACTGAGCTATCAGCTGGTAGAGGGTGTATACATTTTGGGGGACACCCTGTACATTTCGCCAACAGGGAGAATATTTGCTTCCGACCTCAGAATGATGTCTACCCCCTCAAACAACTCTGTCTTTTCCTCGTCACTTATCCTGGGTCTAACTTTCCTCTTGGGAGTCTGTTAGGTCATGGGTCACAGCAGTGTGGGTTTTGCTATTTCCTTTCCATTATTTTCTACATATTGCTCGCTGAAGTGCCGAAGGCAAGTCCTGAGACTATTTGGACCTTTTATATCAAGAGCTTCAAAGGTACCTGATACTGTTGCCGCCTCTACAATAGAAGTCAGAGGACCTTTATTTGACTACCGAGTAGCGAACAAATGTCAAAAGGCCCTCCTGGCAGTATTTCAACGTGTGAGTTCATCGACCTTACCAGGATTATCATATCGGGTTCTACCTTCTTCAGCTTTCTGAAAAATAACTTCCCAGAATTGTCCCGCCAGAACAGGAAGGTGGGGAGACAGGAAAAGCTGAGTATGGAATACGGCATAATTCATTCAGAAGAGACCCAAGTATCAGTGAGAGTGATGAGTCACCTATCTGCCTCTCTCCCATCTGCCCCGGGGCTGCCATCCGGCCTCACAGTGACATTCCTATGGCCAGATCCCCCGGCAAGGTCTTCCTCAGGACATTTTCCTTTTCTGCCACAACCTCACAAAACCTTCTCTGCTTGCTTTCTTGCCCCATCCTTCAGGGAGCAGCAGGGAGCCTCAAGTCTTGGGCTAGAGGGACAAGAAAGACCATGCAAGTAGGCATCCTTCTCCATTCTTCTCTGATGCTCTTTTATGTGAAATAAGCCTTGATCCTTTCCTTTATGAGGATACAACGGGGGTGGTGGAATTTTTGAAGGAGCTCTTGTTTGGAGAGCGAGAGAGAAAAAGGTATTGAAAGTCGTCTGTATCCTCCTCCATAAGGCTCGCTAAGACTCACTGTGTGCACCTTTCGTGCTTCCTGCCGCCTGTTCCCATGTGACCTTCCCGCTCAGGTCCAAACAGACTCCTAGGACAAAGCGCCAGAGCTCCAGTAGGACAGTCCTACGCTGGGAGCGCTGGCCGCTCTCACGGGTGGCCGTCTCTGCTGGGCTGGTCACGCCCAGTGCCTTTTCCCGCCAGCCCGTGAAATGCTCCGTGAACAAAGCATCAACGGCCAAGTGAGCCCGAGAAACACGGAGACACCGACCCTCTCCTGGAGGCTCACATGGAACCTGATATCAACACTTCTGTACAGTCAACAGCAACAACACATAATCGAATTTTCATTTAACCAGGTACATTTAACCAAGAAACCCATGTGTGTGTAAAACATTTAGATCTCATGGAACGCCCTCTGGGAAACTTGGGCCAACATCGTTTGCATGTATTCTAGGTATTGGGCATCGCAGTGTGAAAGATCACTACAAATGGTCTCCACAGTGACCTGGGTAGGTGTGGGTTGTACCAGGAAGGAGGGCACCACAGCCATCTCACCCAAACACCTGGTGAGTTTCTCAGTATGCAAGTCAAAGATTCCTGCAGAAAAACAAGATTCTGAAAAACTGAGATGAAATTTACACAGGCGCCAGTGCTATTTTAAAAATAAAAAGTGGAGCCGAAACTGGTTTGGCTCAATGGATAGAGCGTCGGCCTGCGGACTGAAAGGTCCTGGGTTCAATTCCGGTCAAGGGCATGTGCCTTGGTTGCAGGCACAGCCCCAGTAGGGAGTGTGTAGGAGGCAGCTGATGGATGATTCTCTCTCATTGATGTTTTTAACTCTCTATCCCTCTCCCTTCCTCTCTGTAAAAAAACCAATAAAATATATATTTAAAAAAATAAAATAAAAAGTGGAAACTTGTCACATAGTTACACCAAGGTCCCTTGGTTTTGGTAATTTCTATTAGAAGCCATTCTGAATGAAGAATCATGCATTAAAACACCTCCCTCCCGCCCCCTCACCTGCACAGCACCCCACACACATGCACATCACGGCTCTCATCCTGACTCCCTCTGCAGTAAGCAGCTGCCTTTGAAGGCAGTGACTGATCCACGTGTGGGAGACGTGAGAGAGAAATAACCGCAGGATGGCAGGAGTTAGCACAACAGTCTTTCCAATTCATCTTTTCTCTGTGAGCGGATTCTGAACACAAGGAGAGTAAACTAGCACCTGCCCCCCACCCGTCCCACTCCTTCTTGTCTCTGCTTTTGGACAGCACAAATGTCTCTGCTTTTGGATAGAAACATATACTAAAATCTGGGACTATGCATGTTGGTAAAGGACCAATTCTCAAAACTCTGAATGACGAGTCTTTTATTCTCTGGAAACACAGGAGGGCAAGGATGTGGCTAACTAATGAATGCTCTTCCATTCTCTTAACACTGGGGAAACGGAAAGGGGCTAACTTGTCCTCTTAATTCCCAGTGGGTAAATGATGGAGGCCAACTATTGAGTCAGGAACTCAGTATTTTCTGTAAGACATGCCTTCTGTGGATCTGACATATGGGCAAAGTATCTTTTCCTCTGCTTCCCATGGTTTTTCATGAACACTTCCTTTGCAATAGCAAAATGTCACAGCGCCTCTTGGCAGGTGTCACGTCACACCTCCCAGCTGTCTAAGGTTTGGGCCCTTCTTGAATCTAGTCCAACAATGACTTCAAGTCAGGAATAAATGTCTCCCACTCTCCTGCCTTTGATTTTTCCCATTTGCTGCTCCCTTTAAAAATCCCGTTGTTCCCTGAATTAATGACAGTAATGCCAAATGTTATTCTCCACGTTGGTAATTCTGGGCCAATTCGGTCAAAAGCGTTAGAAACATTTACAAGTCTCAGGTCTTTACTGTTATGCATAGAAACGACTCGAATACATACAAAAATGAGGAGGGGGGAGTCCTTCAAATGTTATCATTTATTTCAGGTTCAGAAATACAGCTTCACATTTTCACAACAGGTACAAGTGACCTTCACGACTGATACAGGCTTTAGGAAATGGCTTCAAAATTTCCATTGCAGAGTCCATCCAAATACCAGCATTAAGAAACCCCAAAGTGCCAAGAAGACAGTGGAAAGTATTCTGGCTCGAATTAATCAAAGACAACAGCAGAGACAAGGTTTTGCTTCTGTACACTGCTTCTTCATAAAAAGGCAAAAGAGGAGCTTGATTTAAAAGGGGGAGTGAAAATAACATAGACAAGCAAGCAAAACACAGGCTGTACACATGAGATCCAACTCCAATGCAGTCATGGTGAAGTTTCTGGTTGGCAGGAATAATTTTTGTCACATTGGCAGCAGACAATGCAAGAGGTTAGACAGAGCAATTTTCATCATAACTTTCAAAACATTACATAATGAGCAAAGTTGGAGGGATTCAAGGATGAAAATTAGAGAGATGGATGCCTTGAGCTGAGCCAGGCGAGAAACCCAGATCAGAGAAGCGAAAGGCCTCACGAACATACCAGAATGTACAGGTCTTCAGACAAACAAGTGACTGTCCTTGAGCTTTCCCTCTCTCATTCTCACACATTCACACATTCTTAAACATATACGCCAAGAGCAAAGCTTATACTACATATGCTTCAAAATAGTCTTAAAGCTCAGAATAATTATAAACACACCAACTAGACAGGATGACTTAGGATTACCTAGAAGACACACTTGAGCTTTTAAGAAAGGGCTGAGTGATTGAGTGAACTCACAGTTGTTTCTCTGAAAATCATCTGGCTTCACATTCAACTCTCAGTTCAGAGCTAGCAGTCCTCTGGGTGAAATGGTACAAATCTCATGCCTTGAGTTTCACATAGTATCTCCTTTCATTGAGTTCCATAAATAGAGATTTATGTATGTATGAGTTAGTCTCAATGTCAAGGAGATTCCTGTCAATTTCAAATTATGTTGTTTTCCAAATACAAAAGTGTTCACTTGCAAAAGGGGATCGGTGACCTATCTCCAAAATATTAAAAATGTATCTTCTGCATTTTTAGCCAATTTATTCAGAGAGATCCGTTGCTTTTATTATATTACTGTATCCCTCTATTTTTTTTAAACCTTCACTAGAAAGAAAATATGACTATGTAGACCAACTTAGCTGTTTAAGAGTCAGCTCAGCAACCCAAGGATAATTAGAGATCTTAAAGGTAGGTTTCCAGGTCTTACACTTCTGATCAAACTATATCAGCAAAGGTTATTTCTTCTTAAACAGCAATGTTGTGATTTATATACAAATGCCTGTGAATGTTATTCCAGCATATTGTCATGGTAACACTTAGCTTTGTGCCTCTCAGAATGAATACAATCTGGATAAAATTTTGTATGCCCCACATACTGTCTGAGAAAAGGACCACTGTGGTGACATATTATGGCAGACTCTCCAAAGCTACCTTTTGAAGTAGCACAGTTTAAAAAATAGATTCAGATCCACACATACAAAGCACATATATACATACATATTTCTACCCATAC
This sequence comes from Vespertilio murinus, assembly GCA_963924515.1. Taxonomy (NCBI): domain Eukaryota; kingdom Metazoa; phylum Chordata; class Mammalia; order Chiroptera; family Vespertilionidae; genus Vespertilio; species Vespertilio murinus. The sequence goes on along the minus strand of OZ004719.1, from coordinate 16,455,236 downwards.
CCATACATACAGCGCACATACAATCACACTCATGCTTGTGGCATTTCAACAAGGGCTTTTAAACCTACTTATCCAAAGGGGCACAGAATACAGGTACTTACAGAAACAAACTGACTGTGTATATACTGTTACACATGAAGACACATGCATAGAAAAGGTGTTTGTACACGGAAAACATCAACATTGGTCACATACTGGTATTAGGTCCCATTTCATATTTGAGGATTATGACTGATGCTATACTAAAAAGTCATAAAAATTAATCTATAGGACTACTTTTTAATCCTAAAATTTTAATCCTAAATCAGAAACTGGTTTCATGATAATGTTTTGGAATAGATGAGTTTGCATCTGAACACATAGGCAATTTGTTAATAAACAGACTCCACTTCTATGTTATAAAACACAGCTAAAAGCAATAATCAGAGAGTAGTTTGGGTAGATGATTTCTGGAAATGCAATATAGCTGTTCTGAAGCAATACTATTTCAATAATCCATCCATAGTTGAGTAAATGTTTATTTCAAATTAGTCCATAAGCATGCAAGATTTAGCATGTGATAATAAAATAGATTGACCTATCAAATAGACAGTTTATTTTTCCAATTCCTAGAAAGCTGTGTAATTTTATTTTGTTATTCTAGACATGACGAAGTTCCATCTATTACACAGACCATATCAGAGTTCAAAGGAAGTTACAACAGACCTGAAGTGGAATGGAAAAACACTCAAGCTCACTGAGCTACATTCCCACCTCACGGCCTGATATGAACACTGTGCTTCAAGCTATACACACCCTCAGTATCCCCCGCTTCATTCACATTGACATCTCCCTTTAGCGGGATGCGAAGCTCTGGGAAAAGGGATCAAGGCTAATCACGCGACAGTGTAGCAAAATACACATATTCACCAACACAACGACTGGAATCCCAGGAGAGGCCGGGTCTCCTCAGAAATAACTCGAACTAGAATAACTAGAAGAAAAATAGACCCACAAAGAGAGACATTTGGGACAGTGAGACTGTGTGGTTATATGAAGGGCCAAAGAAGACAAATGCCATTGTTTATGACTGCATAGGATCAGGGGAAAGGAACTTGGAAAAAGAATCTCCCATTTTCTCTGACACGGCTTGTGCTGATCTAAGAACACGCCTGTGGTTATCCACAATATTTTCCTTTAACAGAAGGACATTTTTGAAATACAGCAAAACGCAAAACCACATGGAGCACAAAGCCAAACCCTGGAGTATACGTTCCGGGAGCTGCCTATTTTAGAGAATTCAAAGGAAGAAGCAAAGGGAATCCTTAAAAGAGAGGATTTTATAAAAATATTTTACTGTCGATTATTTTACTATGAATGTTTACTTAATATATTCCCATTTAGCTATGACACTAGTTTAAAGAGAACACGTTTCCTTCACAGAGAGTTAATAATACTTTTTTTCCAATGGAAAAGAAAAGATATAAGAAGATTTAGGGTGGTGATCTTTATACAATCACATAACTTAAGAGACAAAATGCCCTTCTTATGAATCTTGAACTCTCTGAGTTTTGCCCAAGTGGGCTAGCTGTGACCTTTTAGAATAAGTTCAAAACAATGCCATCTAGCTTGGCGAGTTCTCTTTTTAATAATGGCTGAAAGTTTTTTACTTCATACTTTATGGGTGCCTGCTTTGGGTATAAACTACACAGGAAATTAAAGTTAAGTTAACATACAAATCATGTTTGCTACTTTCAAAGCAAGACATTTCAGTTGGTGAAAACTGATTTACTTCTGCAGAATATGAAATAGAGTCTCGGGACGCCGCCGTCCAGTGAATACTTGGTCTGCTGTCTGGGAACAGTTAGCAGACAAAATTCCAGTTGGCTTCTGGCTGTTTCCTATGTGCTAATCATCTGGTCCTAGGTCATCGAAACTCTGCCTGGAGACTGAACTATTAACCCCCGGGTGAAAGGGCTCTTGTAAATTTCAGAAACATTACAAGTTGCCCATTGGCTTTGGATCTCAGTGTCTTAATGCCATTTTCTGGAATGACCTGGATAGAGACTCTGAAGTTGTCTAAGTGACTTTTCATGCTATTTCAGGTTCCACTCCTTAAGTGTGGTTATCCCATAGTGAGGCTCACGATTCGTGAAGAAGGCCTAGAATGGATAGAAAGTTGCTTTAAGCTTGTTTTGAAGGTGGGATAAATTTTTACGTAAGAGAATTACACATCAGCAGAGAGAGGAATATTTTTTGCTCCAACCAACAAAATAAATAACTGGAGTTAGTGTCAAAGCATAAAACAACCATGCCAAAATTAGATGAGTCTGAAAAAAAAAAGAAAAATTAAAAGATATTTTTCGTGTCAGCCTCACTGTGACCTAGGAGGAGGTGATTATATAAAGGAATAAGGAAAATACATTTTCCAGATGCGTGTAGAGATGTGGTATTTTGCTTCTTCCTGAATTCTAGTCACATCTACTGACTGCCTACAGAAAAACAAGCTCCGAGCCGCTGGCTGCTGCGTGTGCTTCTAGCATGAAACCAAACACACCGGCATGAGGGGAAGCCCTCTGGAGCAACCAAGGCAGTCACTTTTCCTTTGAGAATGACCTCGCGCTTCTGGAAAAAGCTTTATTCTTAAGAAATCCCAAAATTAAAAAAAAAAAACCACTTCCCAGCAGTCTTTATGAAATAAAGAGGAAGGAATGGATCTAAACAGGTAATTATGGAGTAGACAGAAACATTACTAAACAATACCATTTCTGTCAACCAACACAGAACGTGGCACAATAAACGTGTATGGCTTAGGTCTAAGCCCACCATCTGATATCTCTTAAGAATTGTATTTAATGGGCCATCTGGAAGGTAACCTGGGAAATTTCCTGTTCAAAGAAATTTCAAATATATGCCAGCATAGGCATATTGTCCCCAAGGTTGTACGGGGCTGCCATACAAACCTACCTTGGTCCATACAACATAGGAAGGCTCGAAGGGTCAGCAGTTTCCAAGAGTCAAACTCCAATGGCTTGACATACCATGAGCAATGCAGATGAGTGACAGATGCATTAGTAAAACTGGTTACTTGTCTACTGATGTCCACACATGCGACTACTCATGATTTACTGCAATGGTTATCAAATATGTTGCTTTCATATAATTCGTTAGTAATTAACTGCCATGCCAGACACTCCATTTAGTCTAATAAGGATTCTAGTGGACGGATTATAGTGGGACGAGTTGGTGATGGGGGTGGTCTCCGGCTAGAAAGAGAGAAAGAGAAAGGTAAAGAAACAGGTAGACTATCTAGCAGAAAGCTGCCCCAAAGACACTGAAGAGCCATTGCCCACATGCTCATGCAGAGACAGGCCAGCAGGAGTGGTTGCCACCTGTGGTAATTTTAATACTGTTAGCTTTCCCATCATTTTTTAAAACAAAATTGAGGTGCTTTTCATATGCAAATCTTCCTGAAAACGTAAGTCATCCCTCCCAATAGTGCAAATATTAAGTCATTGAACAACCATCTGAAATATTCTTAACCAATAGCGTATGATCATATAGGGTTAGCTGTACTGTGTAACTATAAGGTATAGTCTAGGAACCAATGATAGGCCTTAGAGAACGAGGGGCTTTGCATTTTTATTTTCCTTTATGTAATATCTTACTTTTCCCCCCCTCATTGTCAGGATATTAGTGATCATTTCTCATTGACTTCAGCAACTGCTTTCTACAATTTGTTCTATGTTGACATCTAATTGGCAGAAAACCAGAGGATCAAGGTTTTTGGAGTTCTCTACAATAATTGTCCATAGGCTCGGGATGAGTACCCAAGTATCTGAGCACCAGAGTAAATTGCATGACCTCTTGTTCCCATTTTGGGTCCTAAAAGTTTTAGTATTAGAAGTAATTTTGCTCACTTTCTAGTTGGTAATGGTGTTTCTGATAGCTGAGGTTGCTGAATAAACAAACTCACGATAATGTAATATTATTGTACCTGACAATCTCAACTTTACCAAGTAATATTCTTCATTTCCTGATTTCCCACATTTATTTCCTAAGTGCATTAATAAGTCTTTGTCCATGTACTTGGCTTCGTATGTAGTGTCTTGGGGAATGATTTTTATAACCTACCAAATTCAATAAATTCCATAAATTAACACATTTCTTCTTGATAAAAATTCCCCCATTGATCTCATTGGTCCCCCTCTCCCCCCAGAAAGACCTCTTCTTGGATGACATGGAATTCCCTTCTATATTGGAAACACTAAATGGACCAAATCAAATATCCTTTCTCGGGTATAAAGAAGGGAAGTTAGAAAAGTTAGAGAAAACAATCATGAAATGTTTTAAAAAAATCGCAAAGCTACAAAATAAAGTCAGATACTTAAGGAAAAAACAAAGCAAAAGTGATATTGTTGACTAATGGTAAAAATATCAACCACTTAAGCACAAACTCATAGGTATCAGTAGAGTTCCTTCACCTAAAAAAGTCTAAGTGGCTTTCCTTGGGAAAGTGCACTCCAGCTTAACATCTTATCCTAGTCTTCTTATTATGTAAGTACTCAATTTTTGAAATTATAACTGGAGATACTTTATGGTCACAGTAACCAAACAAAACCAATCGATACTAGCTGTTTAATGGAGTAAACAAGTAAGACCTCTTCCTACAGAGAGACTACTGGCTACTATGACCACCTGAAATGTTTTGGCCATTCCCTGCTGGAAAAAAATCCTCCCATAATCCCTTTTTTACTTACAACCATGCAAAATGTCTGTTCTTTCACTAGCATAGTGCTCATGTTCATTTAAATGGCCATATTTATTTAAATTACATCCTGAATATTGAACCTGCATCATTTCCCCCTTCAATGGAAAAGTTCCAGGGGCCAGAGGTCATGTCCACTTAACTTGTTTCATATAGTGTTTAGCTTGTGTTACATCCAAATATCTTTCTATTCTTCAACTGGAACGGATATTCATCCTTCAAGAACCACCTGGGTGAAGTCTCTCTGATTTCCCTTCCCCTATCTTGATACATTGCTTCTGTAGCATATCAATATGACTTGGTATCACACGGAATCCTAATTGGTTTTATGCTTCTCTTCCCCCCACCATTAGAAGTGGGCTTATTCATCTTCACATTCTTGCAATGTTTATCTTAGGACTTGCCATTCAGCCATGGGATGTTGGACAACTGGATAAGTGAAAGTTACTCCTAAGGTAAGAAACAACTTATAAGAACTCGTGTTATCCATTGATCTTCCCATGACACAAAAGATATTTGTTAGTAAATGAGTACTGTGGAAAAACAAACACACACAAAACTATAGTGATATGTACGATTTAGACCCTAGGAAACTCCACTTATAAAGTATTTGGCTGCTCAATTCTTTAGTAGGTGTTTGAAATAAATACTAAATAATAGGCCCCCTGTCCTCATGACATTTAATAAATAATAACGCTATCTATAGAAAAGTATTCTTAGCAATTAAGCAGTTAATGGAGGAAGGGCAAAGGGTTGGCCAGAATTTGAACTTAAAGAAGGGAAATTCTACTAGAAGATTCAATAATGGGTTAGATTCAGTTAGGGCAGTGGTCGGCAAACTCATTAATCAACAGAGCCAAAAATCAACAGTACAACGATTGAAATTTCTTTTGAAAGCCGCATTTTTTAAACTTAAACTTCTTCTAACGCCAATTCTTCAAAATAGACTCACCTAGGCTGTGGCATTTCATGGAAGAGCCACACTCAAGGGGCCAAAGAGCCGCACGTGGCTCGAGAGCTGCAGTTTGCCGACCACAGAGTTAGGGAATTTCATTTGGAAATAAGTGCACCTTAAACTATAAATTCAGTGACAAGTAGGATACAGCGTGGCATGGTGGACTGGAAATTGTTTCATGCACACGTGATAGTTTGGACCAAGGACTACAGCCAAACAGGGAAAGGAATGCAAACTGGGTTCTTTTGTGATCCTTTTGTTCTTGGCTCAAATGTCTTTCCCCAGCCCTTTCTGACCACCATCATCCCAATCACTTCATGATGTTTGTGTATTTCGTAGTACTCACCCTGTTTTTAATTATGTATTCATTTTCTAGATTATTGCCTGTGTCTTCCTAGTAGATTCCTTGAGAGCAGAGACCACATAGTCCGTATTTATTACATGTCTTCAGCATTTAGTATAATGTGAGTAGAAGGCAGTGAATACATGTTTATTAATATAATGGACAAACAAGTAGATGAGAAGTGCCCAAACAAAGATGTTTAGCCAGGTTAGAGGATAGGCCAGGTCAATGAGTTAGGTTCAATGAGTCTGGAAATGTAACACTTTGAGGCTTATTTGAAGCATTAAGTTTGTACAGAAAGAATCCAGAATCAGAAGTCAAAAGATGTAATTCCAGCTCCAATAGCCAATTTGTACAATTATTAACTCACTAACTATATCTGAGCCTCAGTTTTCTCATATATGACATAGGAGACTCACCAAAGGACCTAAAACGAGCCTTCCAGTTACACACTGCCTGCATTATTTATTGAGCGCCTACTGCGTGTACCCCATTATGCTGCATGATTTTTAAGAACTCAGAATCTACTCCTGGTGGGAGACAAGTGGGATAAAACACATCTGCGAGGAGTCCTACTATAACACCTCAATTTAAGCGGGAAGAATAGAGCACATTTTTGTGACTCAGACTCTGAGGATATGTTCTGGGAGGTTGAAAATACAAAAATGTGATCAAAGGAATGGCAAAGAGGATTTTAACCGTGGCATACAAAACCCGAATGTCGTAAGATAATGCAGGTCTGCAATGAGGTAAAAAGAAACCAGAAGTTAAGCGATGAAGAATGAAGGGAGGAAGTCAACACTGGGGATAGAGAATAGAAAGATTTCAAAACTCTGATGGCCCAGTAACGTCTCATTAACCTCCTCCCCAGTCCTTGCACCATGCTGATGGGACCAGAGAAAGACGAAGGTAACAGGCACCCCCAGAAGGCTGGACACCCGGAGAATGCAGCTTTCTGCCATGTTCCAGGACTTTTGTCTGTCTTGTTCACCACCATATCCCAGAGCTTAGCATGGTCTTTGGCTCATCCTACCTTTTTTTTCCCCCCCAAATAAATCAGAGAATCTATCCATTATGAGCTTTTCAAAAGTCCCTAGGACCTTCCATTGAATGGCAATAGCATACCTGAGTGGTGATTTCATGATTGAAAGAATGAGAAAGAAAATTTCCATCCTGTCTTCTCAAAATAATTATGATTCTTTAAAATATGCCCAGCTTCAGCTGAAAGTAACCCATATACACACTTAGTAGTTAAAAAATCCTACAGAGCCCCTAAATCTTCTGGAAGAAATGAACATCATTTTCTTTCTAAAACAATACCCTCCCCCCAATAACCTATATTAATAAAAGGGTAGTATGCTAATTAGACCAGATATCTTCTGGACATCCTTCTGGACAAAGCCAGGGTGGAGAGGGCCGAGGCAGAGGCGGTTAGGGGTGAGCAGGCTGACAGGGGAGAATAGTTAGTGGTGACCACACCAGCAGGAGAGAGCAGTTAGGGGTGATCAGGCTGGCAGGCAGAGGTTAGGGATGATTGGACAGGCAGGCAGTTGAGTGGTTAGGAGCGAGTGGCCCCAGATTGCGAGAGGAATGTCTGGCAGTCAAACATTCCCTGAGGGGTCCCAGATTGGAGAGGGTGCATGCTGAGATGAGGGACCTCCCTCCCCAGTGCACAACTTTCATGCACTGGGCCTCTAGTCTGTGTATAAAACTAGAAAGCAATTCAGGAGGAGCGTGAAGTTGTTCAGCATGAATTTTCTTAAGTAATGCTAAGATGTCTGCCAACTTCAACACCAGAGAAATGTTCAGGGTTTATTGTTAAGGTTCATTTCATTGGTCTGGTTCCTAACCATTCAAATTTCCAAGGACATTCACCTCATAAGACAGTTTGTTTTGAGCAGCATGAAGTTATTTGTTTTGTGCCGAGCTTCCCTCATCTGCTCTTTTAGTGACGGGCTTCATTAAGGAACCCCTCCTATTGAAATGGAGCAGCTTGACTCACTTAGTGTTTATTGAAACACTGTGTTGTGTGTGGGCGGTTTATGGTTACGATACAAGAGCCATGTGTCTGCTTCCAAACCAAAGGGAAAGATGTCATATTTGAGGTTGCATGTGTAGCTTCAGGGATGGACCGGTTACGGTACTTGGGGCACTGGCAGATTTTGTTAAGAAACTCAAACGCTCACACGGGGTGGGTGGCATTGAGGGGGAGAAATTGGCCTCGATGATAAGACAGAAGAATGTGTGATGGGTCTTCTTATCACTTTCGATTCTCTCTTAAAAACTGGAAGAACAAAAATCCCACGCGCTCTTCACTGGGTTATAGATGGTTCTGACTATCAGGATGCGGGGCCGATCTTGACATGGGTCGGGGGCATTCAGAGGGCACCCGGCTTGGGTGCATCAGTATGAGGGGTGAGGCAGAAAGGACCTTTACTGAAGCGGATGGACGTTTTTGCTCCCGCCCTCATTCCTCCTCAGGAGGGGACGTGGGAATTACCAGAGTGGGAGTGTGAGAGCCCCTCTGTGGAGTCCGGTGTCCTTCCTCCCCGAGGCTGAAACCAGCATCTGTCACCTGCCGGTCAGATTCTCTCTACGGAGCAGTTACTCTATGTGTTCCAAGGTAGTGCTTCCCCAACGGGCCGGCGCTTCCGAGTTCCCTGGAGGACTCGTGAAAGCGCAGGATTCTGGGACCCACGCAGAGTTCTAATGGGGCGAGACCTTTCTAGCATGTTCCCAGACGCTGCTGGTCCTGGGACGAGGCTTTTGAAAACCACCATTCTAAGGCATGCTAAATCATTCTGACCTTCTTTTACTTTAGCAGTTCAACTCACTTGCCAGATAATATCCCAGCAATAAGAGAAAGTGCTGGGGGGGGGGGGGATCTCAAGAAGGATGAAAGAAATGTGGCAAAGAGACTTCGATATCTTTGGGAATGGGACGTAAGCATGGGTCAAATTGGTTTTAGGTTTATATTATAAGGACCAAGATCCTATACTCTGGTAGTTTTCTTCATCACCAGAGAAAATAACTACTTGCTTAGGGATGCTTGCATAGAAAGCAAACATCTCTAAACATGCATTCCAAATTCTCATCCTTGGAGAGGGTATGGTTGAAGTCCAACCTAATTAGGTAGGTGGATGCAGATTAAAAACAAAACAAAAACACACCCTAAAAAAGATATATAAAGATTGACATTTCTAGAGGAATGATATCTCAGTGGGTAGTTATCTGCATCAAAAAGAATATGGGATAGGCTTCTCTTATAAGTTCTACTTATTAAACATAATTGAAGCTTTAAAATACCACTGTCTCAAAAATTCAATTTATATATAATTACATTTAGGATCATGAGAGGGTTATGCATCTCAGGTTTCTAGGAGCCACAAGAACTTGACATCAACTTGCCCAACTTCTTCTTCTTTTTTTTTTTAATCTTGTTGATGAAACAGGTCCAAAAAGAGGGAAAAAAGGGGAAGGATCTGTCTACTAAACCACAAGAAATAAGATACCTCCTTTCTTTTGGCTACATTTGGCCAATTTCTTAGAAAACAAAAGAGAACAAAAATAGAAACTACTTCTGAGTTTCCTAACATGGGGAAGAACACCTCTCCCAGGGGGTTCTGCTGATCAGACCCCCAGAACTGCACCAGGCAGTATTGACTCTGGTGGCATCAGTGAGCTGGCTCAGGGGTTGCCCACACAGTATCGCTCTCCCAGGGACTGAAATCCTCGTTTGTCCACAACCCTCTGGAATGACTTAAATCCTTTTCAAAAGTTTAAGGCATGTATGCATAGCTTATCACCTGGATGGCACTGTCAAATTCCTATGGACCGAGATTACACCTTTTCCTGCTTACAGCCTTCCCTGGCACCTGCAGAGGGCAGCGCCCCAAAGAGCAGTTCAGAGAACGTGGGTGAGTGAATTTATCCAAGGACAAATCAGATAGGAGTGCGCCTCCAGGTGAAGCAGAAAGGCAGCTAGCTGTGACCCAGGACCTCCTCTTGCAAATGTCTGCTCTAAAAGAACAGGTTAAGGGGGGTAGTGTTTAAAATGCCAACATTATGTTGGCACTTTGCTTCTTATTTCAAGCATTTATTCACAAGACAAGGTTTTATATGCGTAGAAGGTAAAAGGGTAAGTTCAGAAAAAATGCTGTAACGGTCATGATTTTGTCCACGTGGAAGATTACATTTTGTAACTTATTATGATAAAACGCTATAGAATGCTATCCAGCATATTTTTGGCCTTTTTCATGTCAGCAGCAGAGTAAGCCAATACTGTCGATGAAGAGTTTACAGTAGAGTTGGAGAGGACATAGTACTTGGAGTCCATTCCGAGGGCCTAAGGAATTCTCTAATGTGATTCTTGCTACATATCGGAGCCAGCGTTTCTTTCCCCTGTGAAATCAACTCATGACTTTACAATGTATGTCACTGGGAAAATATGAATCGATTGATGAAACTTGAAGTAGGGATCCAAGGAGGAAAAGAGCCTATAATTTTTATTTGATGATACAAACCTATAATATCCTGTACGAATTAGTCTCCGAGGTAAGTGGTAATATAATCTGTGTTGGCAGTCTTTCTTTGCATTGTCTTAAATATCTGATTTAGACTTCGCTCATAGGGGTGGTACTGACAGGCCCACTTCTGTGTGGGCGGCGCAAACGCAGCAGAGAGGACGACTTGCCCACATTAGCTCTGCTCAGTTTATGATTCATAACAAAGAATTTTACAATAACATCCATCCAGGCAAGGTTGACAGCAGAATAGATCGAGAGAGGGAGTGTTTGTGTTTAAATTATTTCCTACAATACACAAAACACTGGGATAATTCCAAAATAAAATGTGATGAACTATATTGCACATTAACTCCCTCTGTAGTCTTGCATTCCCTCCACGAGCCCTGCTTGTGTGAAGACGCAGAGGTACAGAAATAAAGAGAATTCCTGCCCAGCTGTTTCTAGTTGAGACAGAAGGAGAGATGAGGAAGCAGTGGGACCAGGGCAATGGCGGGATGGTGCCTGCGGAGTTGGGGGGACCCCCGGGGTCTCAGCCTGGAGTTGGAAAGGGGCTGGGGGTCTGGAAGGACTTTCGGAGCACAGGGAAGGTGGAGGGCCTGGCATTCCAGAACAGGAAACGGGACATGGGAAGAAGAGAAAATGAGAAGCCAGCCTGAGAAAGCAAGAGTGCGTATTACTTGTTTTGCTCGAAGTCCTAATGCATAAAGCAGATGGCGTGGAGGATTTCTAGTTGTATCAAACTATGATTTCTGAAAAGCATTCTTCTTGAGAATTACCTTTTTATATTTTAAACTCTGCACTCTGTCTCACTGACAACAGATAAGCTGAGTAGAAAAAAAAAGAAGATGGAAAGATTGCAAAAAAAAAAAAGCAGAAGGCAGGAAGATTGCAATGAGAAAGCTACATCGGAAAGAAAGCGGTTTTTAAAGAGAGTCACATACACAAAGCTACAGAATGCAGTTAGGTAGTGTCCCTAACAATGACTTTTCCCCTTTTCTTTGTCTCTCCTTCTCCCTCCCTTCCTTCTCCCCCCTCCCCTCTTTCTTGAGAAATCCCCAAAGAGCTCTCAAGAACTTATGTGCTGTAGAAACCTAGTCCCACTGGTGGTAGCTGGGGTAGAACTATCTCTAACCCTCTTCATCTTCTCTGTCCCACGCCCTTGCCCTCCCCTCACTCCCACCCGGGCACCGGGGAAGGAATGGGTGGCCCACTCGGCCATCTGGGTGCGGGAGAGGGGCTGGGAAGGAGCTTCTGGGAGAGGCAAGCTCCCACTGCTGAGACTCACCCTCCTTTGTCTTCTTAAATCAGGGAGAACAGAGCGCGGCGAAGGTGAGGACAGACACAGCTCTGAATCTCTGTATCAAAGTCTCACCTTCCTTCCTACCTTGGAGCCTGGAAAGACTCTGGCCCCTGTCCAAGAGGAAGCAAGACCCTTCTGAGCATGAGAATCTGACGTGGGCCTCACCTCAGAGAGTGGAAGTATGGAATTAGAGATATGGATGGAAAAGAGAACCCCTCAATTCCCTGTATTTTTTTTAAAAAACAAATAAACAAAGAGACCCCAGTGCAGGAGGACTTTGAAGATTTATGTTGCACCGACATTTCATTTCTGCCCAACCTCGATACCTAGTGGATTAAAAGGCCAGTTTTAAACGCACGGGGTGATATTTTTCTCGTGGCTTGCATCGGTCTCCAGGGGCAGAGATGGAGACAAAGAGCGGCCCTTGACTCATTGCGATCCCAGCGATTCAAAAACATTCCAGCAGGAGGAGCTCTAACATGCCCTAGAGTTCGGATTTTTGAAACCAGAAAGTTAAAAGCAAACAGAAAAACAGACAGTGTGCCCCTCAAGCTGCGGTCTCGGTGAACAAACATGTGACTAAGTCCAATTAAATGCTCAGTGCGAAGCCAAGGATGAGCCTGGCGGGGACAGGACGGCCCACATCTGCTCCGTCCACCCCGGTGCTGCCAGGCCGGGCTGGAGCGGTCCCTTCCTTCGCTCTTGCAAGAGAGGGGGCAGAAGGCGATTTCTGGGCACGTGTGGAAGTCATTTTCTGCCCTCTTCACGTGTCCTATTGTTTCTAAAAGTGTTCCTGACTGGCTCAAAACTTACATTTTCTTTGGTGGTTGAAGGCACTGCAAAAACTCCTAAATGTACTTTACTCACTGGCTTGTTGGTCGCTTTTTTTTTTTTTTTTTTAAATGAGGTGAAATGCTGTGTTTGTAAAAATGGGTGCTAAAAGGGCACGGAATCATATGCCTCCTGGGCCACGTGAAGAGTCTGCAGAGAGAATTAGAGCTTTCTAACACACACACACACACACACACACAACACACACACACACACAACACACACAAAACACACACACACACACACACACACACACACAAAACACACACCCCGACTGGAACACAAAGAATTCCAGTCAGGAAAACTGAGTATACGCACTTCGCAGCTATCAGATTTTTTAGGGTAAGTCTTTCCATTTTGGACCGTGCTGTGGGAGCTGACACACAGGGCTTCCAGAAGGATCGGAATTACTTAACCTGAAGGAAACTCTCAACCGGCCCCCTTTCATCTCTGGCCAAGAAGAAGTCAAACTTTTTGTTTTACACCTTCGTGGTGTGCCCGCACTTAACATTTTTTTTATACAAACTCCTACAGAAACTTTAGGCCAATTCAGACCAAAAGTCACTAAATAAAGCTAGTCTAGACGGAAAAATCTATGAAAACCATATGTCTTCGAGGCATCTGTCTTACAAAAAACGGCCATCGTCCTGGAGAAATCAAAGTTTGCTTTTTGGGAGCACGCTGCCCTGAGGACCACGGGAGCCGTGCTTAAGACGATGGTGGGGCTTGGCCGGGGAGAAGGAAGGCCACGATGTTTACAAACGAAAGGCTCTCTTCTGCCGGTAAACATCGCTGAAAGGAAAGGCAAAGGCAGATGGAATTCCTGTCTCCAATATTCTCCAAGGGATCCAAAAAATGTTGACAGTGTTGTACCTCCATCCTCCTACAGAATGTGCCGCCGGGGGATCTCAAAGCGACGGCGCCCCCGCTCCCAGAAAACTCTTTTGAATAACGGTGTACTCGGTTGAGGCCAAAGAACCAGAACATTTTCTTGGGGTGATTACCCCATCCTGCCGGCCTGCCAAACACGGCGGGCGGGAGGGCAGGCAGGTGTCCCTCCTACGTGACCAAAGGCACACGGTCCTACATGAGGGGGCGTGGGCCCGACTGGGAGTCCTGGGAAGTGAGAAGGGCTGGGGTCCTGAGCGGAGGGCACACGGAATGGAGGGACGGCCTAGAACCTTGCTTTTCCGATGTCGCGCTGCTTTCTGAACAGGAGACCGTGGTCGGTGCTACACCTTCGTTATTCTAGCTACGTTACGTCTCCGCATGCACCTGAACAGTGCTATGAAATCCATAGGGGGGAAAACCTCCAGGAAATCCAACTCTAATGGTAAAAATAACATTTTAACTAAAAACTGAACAGTCCGGGGAAGATGCCGGAAGTATTTTATAAATAAAGATTCCTTGGGGCCTTTAGGAATATGGTTCCGAGATGTCGTGCTCTACAGGGAAGGAAGGGGACTTTCGAACGATAGTAACAATGGTCATTGGCATGAGTGCCCAATCCTGCTCCGTCACCCGGATGACTCAGGGTGAACTATAGATATCAGCTAGCCATGTAAGGAGAGAAGGTTCTGAGTGCGAGGAGGCGGGAACATTTAAAAAGAAGGAAACCTGTGAGATGTAATCAGTCCCACAGCGTTTTAAGCACAAGTGAGAAACACTATTTCAACCTGTTTACTCAAAGAGGCTGGTGCTGTAAAATGAGTTTTCAGTATTTTTATTAGTTTTCAAGCACTAAGAGTTATGATAGTAATGAGGGCACTGAAGTATTAAGACAAACCAACATTCCTCATTACAGTTCCCTAAGCCGTAGGCATGTAAGTGATGGAAGGGTGCTGATGAGCCACTGGGGTGTCTCTGGCCCATCATGAATTCATGTCCTGAATGCTCTGATACTACTGCTGTTAGTGCTGACACTCCACGCTAGCTCCCCCGCTTCCCAAATGGTATGTGGCTTTACTTTGACTTTACACCCAGATATGTGAAGGCAAATGATGGCAGTGGTTTCTCTAGTTAACACATTGACTAATATTTCCTTAATTTTCCACCCCAAGCGGGTGGTAGAATTGGCCTCACATGAAGTTTTATTATTTTAGTTATTAAAGTATTTTCCGACACTATCAAGCAGCAAAATGAAATTCTAGTTGTTTTAGAAACCAGTAGGCCTTTTCTTGAGTTTTTATAGCTTCTCCTCCATGGTCAGAAGGGAAAGCAAGTGGGTTGACTTCCGGCTGAGGCCCCTGAATGTGACACGAGGCGGAGATTTATTCAAGGGGAAACTTTCATTTACTCTTTTTTTTAAAAAAAATTATTTGTAGGAATCAGGTATTTATTTATTTTTTGATATATATTTTTAATTGATTTTTTACAGAAAGGAAGGGAGAGAGATAGAGAGCTAGAAACGTCGATGAGAGAGAAACATCGACCAGCTGCCTCTTGCACACCCCCTACCGGGGATGTGCCCGCAACCAAGGTACATGCCCTTGACCGGAATCGAACCCTGGACCTTTCAGTCCGCAGACCGCTGCTCTACCACTGAGCCAAACCGGTTTCGGCTCATTTACTCTTAAATTGACTTTGAGAATGATCCTGATAGAAGCTTTAAAAATATGCATGCCAAGGGGAATAGTTTCATTTTAGTATCTCTGGGTGGCAAAGTACCCATAAAAGTCTTTCTCATCTCCTACTCTCATAAGAGGCCTCATTCTAGAAGAATGCCATATATATATATGGATCAAAGTACATTTACGTGAAGCTGCCTCATGGAAATCTGAAACTAAATGGAGGCGGTCTTCACACGGTGGAGGCAACTGGAGTATTTGATGGTAAAATAAGGTCATTTTCTTTGTCTTCTCACATCATCTCTCTCCTCCTTGGTTTTTCCCCCAAATTGCCATAGAAACTTGGGGATTCACGGGTGACGGTTTATCTGGCTGGTAACTTCACCTCATTCCCCCCTCTCAGGTGGTCCATTCGCCCTCCCCGACAGAAAACCAGGGAACGCATGAAGCTTATTTCCAGATTTTATATTAACTTGCACACGTACGGGGTTCCTAGAAGAGCAGGAAGAAAAGTATCTACGCCTTTCCCTACTTCTCTGCGTTTAGAGGGAAGTGTGGGCTTCGGGGAGATTGGGGATTCCGAACCTCTCGAGTCGAGAAGGCCTGGCCTGGGCCCTGGTGAGGAGGGCCCGAGGGGTCATCCTGCACTCGTCATCCTGACTATGCATGCTCCCTGGACGGGACGTGTGTTCTCTGCACCATTCCTGGGATCCGATCATTCTGACTGGAAAGCAGGGCGGACATTTCCTAGTGTTTATGGGAACAGTTTAAAAAAGTACTTCCAGAAATTAGAGCGCTTGCTATTTGCGGTTGAGTCCGTCATGCGGCTCTGGTGGCTGAAAGAGCAGCGGAGGGAAAGAAAGCACCGCGCCGCGGGGAGGGCCGCCCAAATGCCTTGAGGCTTCAGACTCCGTCCCACGTAGAACGTTTCCTGGTTTTGGCCAGAGTTGCCCATATGACCCAAACTTCCTCTAAATGCCAGTAACGCGGCCTCGAAAACACACACCCAGGCAGATTCTCTCTCAAACCCGAGGCCCTTCCAACACCATCCCCTTCCCCCGCAGTTAAAAATACTGGCCAGACCCGAAGTGTAATATTCTTTTGGCAACAGTCTTTAGTGAGGCAGATGGATTTCATTTGGCAACGACAGGGTATAAATATGTGTTTAGATTTGGAGGTTCCCTCAGACGACGGGCTACAATACTCTGGGGCCCGGGGTAAGCTAGAGGATTTCGGTGTCAGGCATTTCAGAATCCCGTGTTTAGGCAGGGACAGAGAAATGACAAGCAGACAGAAGCCTCGGAGACCTCAGCTAAATCCCCAGCTCCTTCCTCCCAGGGCTGGAGGCAGGCACTCACAGCACATTCTGAGTGAAAGAACCAGCGCTTCTATTTTCAGGTTTACTCTCCTGGCTTTTTATCGGCGAAAGCATACTCCGGGAGCCTCAAGTCCACGTCTAAGATAAGTCAGAGGGAAGGAAAAAGGGCCCGACAGCTCCTTCTGGTAATTTGCTGCTTGGGTAAAATTTAAAGGCGATAAAAGCCAAGGAACTGTGTTGTGCCATGAAACTAGGAAGACATGGAAAAAAACATGCCGTCTACCCATGGCTGCCCAGACGCGAAGGTTTTCCTGTAAAAGCATTGTTTTTCTGCAGTGAGAGAGACAAAAGGGGGGCAGCGATAAAGCCAGCTCAAGGCTGTGTGCTTGCTGACATTGGGTAGAGTTTTTTTCCTTTTTTCTTTGAGCTGACATCAACTTGTATATAGGAACAGTCAGCAGATGCCGGTGGGGGCAGTCTACTGCTGACTGCCCAGAGGAAGAAGAATCGTTGGGGCATTTTTCACTGGTCAGTGGCCGGCAGCCTGGCTCCCACCCTGGCTGTCTTCCTCTCTCAACCTGGTGACACCCAGGCCAGAGCTGGGCACCCTGAGACTCAGAAAGGCTTTGTCTGCAGCAGTTGAAGCTTAACAATGCAGGGCCCCAGATGGGACAGCGCCAGGGAGGTTTGCTGCAATTCGCCCTGGGACGAGGAAGCACTTGTGTCTGGTTAACTCAATGCCAGCTACCACCGGGCCAGCCAGCAGTGGCATAACTGTGCTGTGTTACTGCCGTCTGCCGGTACTGGCGTTTGCTTGCACTCGGCTTCCTGCAGATCCTTTCTTATTTCCCTCCCGTTCTTACTCTCCCGCAACCTTGGGTGTTTGGGAAAGTGAGATAAAGGACACTGAAAACAGAAAGGCCTAATCAGAAGCCTACCTTGACATGCATTTGCAAAGCTCCCAAATTCTAGTCCTCGGAACATGTGCAGTTCTGTAGCTGGGCCTCGTCTACACAGAACCCACCCTTCTTAACTGTGGCAGACTGGAGGCACCTGCATAGATGCACGCTGCTAGACCCAAGGAGGAGACCACCTACTTCTCTGAGACCAGAGAGAAACCAAGGCCCGAGGAATGAAACGCTCTGACATGACCCACCGGTGCCCCTCAGTGAGCGATCACGTTACAACCACAGTCACTGTGGAGCTAGGAGGATCTTGATGGGACAGTTCATGGAGGGGCTGAAACAAAATTGGACATTTTCTTTAGTGCGCAGCTTGTGGCCAAATTTCTGTTTTCATCAAAATATATTAAGCACCATGACAACTCATGTTAAACCTGCAGTGAGTTATTAATGACATTGGGGATTTCAGTAACAGATTTTGGAACACAGTAGCCTCAGGAGATGCCTGAAATATTAAGAATCAGGAAAGAATACCTCAGCGTTGATTCTATTCTGGGAAATCATACCTTTTTAAAAAAAAATAAAATAAATATTTGCTTGACTTTTAAAGCCAGTTGCCAAAAATAAAAACGGTTCCCTGAAAAAAATCCAAATCCCTAATCACGAATTTATTTGTTTGTTCTTTAAAGGGGAAAGACAGTGGGGAAAACAGAAAGCTCGTGCGTGGCTGGGATGGGAAATCACAAGACGAATTCATCATCTCTTCCAAATGGCACCCAGCTGCTAAGAGGAGTCACACTCTTACAGGGCTGCTGAGGAGAAAGCAAGGCGGGACGTCCCCAGGACATGGTCCGGGGGGGAGTCAGACACAGGCTAGTCACACGAGTCGCTTAACTGTCCGTGGGCCCTGTGCCCCCGACTTCAAGGTTCAGCTGCTTCATCCTTCATGGCACCAAACCTTGATGTTAGGGATGCAAAGACACTCATAAGCATTGTGGGTTTGTCTCGACTCACGCTTCGGGGGACTGGCTAAAGTAACAAAAGGAGGAGACCTTACCCGTAGGTGAAAGGGACTCTGTTGTTAACTGTCAATTGAATCAACATGTGAAATACGTGGAGGGATTATATGGCCCATCGGGGAAAGCAGGCCAAACGTTTACAGCAGGACAGAGCTAAATGGTAAAGAGAACCAAATGGCTCTGACCTCTGTACAGAACAGAATGCGAGCGCGCAGACTGTTTCTGTGCAGAGAGGTTTCTGCACTGCTTGCCAGGACCGGTTCGGTGGTGAGCTGCTGAGAATGGGGGCTGTGGTGGGGCTCAGCGTGTGCCCTGCAGAGCCAAGGGAGCCGCCCAGATGAAAGCACAGACGTGGGAAGCCCTGGGGCAATCTGGAGGTCACCCCGGGGCCATCGCGCAGCCAGTGTCCTCGTGGGGCCTCACCATGTTCAGTGGAGCATTTCTTGGTTCCTACGCTGTGTTACCGTCATGTGGACGAGCTGGCGGAAAAGCCAAATTCTTGCCTATGATTCAGTTTTGCCATTTTCAGAAGACACCACCAGCCTTGGTTGAGGAGGGTGGTTACAAGACAAGGACTTCTATTTTTCAATCTTTTTTTAAAAATAGAAGACGGAGCGGTGAGGCCAATGAAGGCTGCTTTTCCTTGGACAGAGACCCTTCCTCCCACTCTGATCCCCCTCTGACGGTTGCAACATAGCTCAGCCCAAGGAGAGGGGCGAAGACAAATGCGTGAGGTAATGCCAGAATCGGCTGCTGCCAGAGAAAACACTCCGATTCAGATCATTTGTTCTGTTCATGGCCAAGGCTGTGCTTCTCAATTAACTAATTTGACCTAGTTGTAACCAAAAATAGCTACATCGGCCCTAACGTTCGTGCACGATGCAGGGTCGGAGCTACAAGTAAGAGCACAGGCCCCCTGGCCAGGTAGTGATGGATGTCTAAGGTCACCTTGCCGAGCAAGGACCCGGCTGGCTGGGACCGGCAGGCTGGGTCCGGCCCCTCCACGGAGGTTGCGTGGGGGCGAGAGGGGCGATCCGCATACTCTGGCAACAGAAAGTGTCCCACGCATCGGGCTTGTGAAACTCAAGTTACTAATGACAGAAGTATCCGTGCTGGTGAGTCTCTCTGGGACCGAGACACTCCCCAAGCTCAGGTGGAATTAATTAAAACAGGCGTGTAGTTTGCAGTCTTTCCAGCTCCCTCCCCGAAAGGCTCCACGCACATGAACCAGAACGGCTTGAGCAGCTGAGATGAGCTGGGCCAAAAGTGACTCCACCAGCCTCTGGCCTCCCTCTGTCTTTATTTACATGGCAATAGAAAGATAGAGGAATCGTGTTTTGGTTTTTTTTTTTCCTTTCTTTCTTTCTTTAAAGCAGAAGGTTCCTGGTTTCTGTACAATTCATATGCTTTCATTACCTTTAAATTGGGTTAAAACAAACGTGTACAGGCTCTTAAAAGTCAAGATGGTAACTTGCTGATGACGTTGGGAATTATCCAGCAGAAAACTGCACAAGCACATGGCCAATGGTTCAGGTACGGCCTCTGTGATCTTAAGCCCCCCGCCCCCCTGCCCCCCCTCCCCAGGAGCAGGCGGCCACTGCCCATGCTTTGCTGTCACTTTCTGATTTCTGGTTTCAGATAAAAGAGGAGAAAGGGCCCTTAAAGAAAGCAAAGAACTAGGGGTGGGGGGTGGGGGAGGGCTCGGAATCAAACTTCCTTCTAATAAAGCTAAGGGTTGCCTTCCTAGAGATGATGGATAATGGCATTTCAGCTTTTGACAGTTTTTCATAGAAAAAAATGTAGGCAAATCAGGGAGGGCAAAGAGAATATAAATAAATAGAACAAGGTGAAAATTCAACAAAAGCTTCCCTTAAATCCTTCCTTTCTTTCTTTCTTTCTTTCTTTCTTTCTTTCTTTCTTTCTTTCTTTCTTTCTTTCTTTCATCTTTGTCTGTCTTTCTTTTCTCTCTCTCTTTTTTTTGAAGTCTTAAACCCCATTTCTGGCTTGCATTTGGTAGGATTCCTGCTCTGGCTTTTATTAAAAACAGACTTTATGTGGTCAGAATTCTCTACGTTAAGCTAAACTTGAACAGGCATGCGGATCCTGACAGAGTCGTTCTTGCTCTCTCTCAGGTGCCCCCGCCAGGGATTTCCGTCCCAATGCCCCAAACTTGAGGGCTCAGCACAAAACACCTCCCCCCCACTTTTCTCTTAGTACGCTGTGAACTCTTTCTGCAGGGCCAGATCGAGTTAAGTCTGTCTCTAACTTAAGAATACTCTAGAAATTTTGAATAATACAACTGCTGTCCTATAAATTCCCCAACGCAGACGCATGGAACCTGGTGTCCCCTCCTCTGGCTGGGAGAAAAGAGTGCAGGCACATGCAGATTCCTGCCGCAGCCTCCTGCGAGCGAGCTCGGGAACACCCGGGCGACCCCACCCCATCAAACACACCCGTTTAATGTGGCACAGCATGTCTGAGGGGCACTGGCATGCCAGCGTCTATGCAGCAGAGGCCAAGGCAACCAAACGTGCAGGCAAAGTCATGCATTTTGGTTGGGGGACAGGCAGCACCAGGTCGCTCTGGTTCCCTCTTGTAGCTCAACAGATAAGATGGCCTTCCCCCTCCAGCCCTCAGTCCCCAGTGGTCTCCATACCTTCCCGGCACAGCGACTGTTCCAGCCAGTCTGAGGTTCCCTAAGACACTGATTTAATCTGGCCTGCAGGAGGCTTGGTGCCGATGTGGGTGTTTTCTTACATGCACGGGATAAGCTAGTGGACCCTGGGGGCAGCGTTTCTCAAGGGGTGATGGGGGCTCTCTGGCTCCTCACCCCTGGCATTGGGGATGTCCAGAGGCATTTTTAGTGGTCACACTGGGGGAAGGCAACTGACACCTGGTGGGAAGAGGCCAGGATGCCGCTAGACATGCCAGCAGAGCCGAGGCTGAGAATCCCTTGGTGCTGCGTGCGGTTGGGGGCCGGGGTGGCAGGCAGACTGCTGGGGATCAGAGCCCCGCTCCTCCAGGGCCTGGGGGAGCAGTCTGGGGCGAGTTGCTTAACCTCAGTGCCACGTCTGCAAAATGGATAATAATCCATCTCATCGGGTTTGTTGTGTTAAACCCAAATGTCATTGCAAAGCAATGAGGGCAGAGCCTAGATCTATTGAGAACACACTGAACATTAGCTATTGTTATTCATGTGATTACTAGGAATTTAGCTCAGTTACAAATAAATAATAAGCCAACTCTACTGAGTTTAGAAAAAAAATAGATAGGTTTGAGAGTGTTATATCCTCTTTGACTGGGATATGAATGATGGTAATGGTAACATTGTCACAAGAGCAGTTTCTCAGGCTCTTTCAGACGCCTTGTCTCACGTGACTTGGGTGACAGCCTGCTGACTGTGTCCCTGTGTCCTAGACAAGCATGTGGTGCTCAGAGCTCAGTGAGTTGCCCACGGTGTGTGGCAGAGCAAGTGTGACTCCACACCCCTATGATTCCTGCTCCAGCAGCCTTTGTCTTCATTGCACCGGGCACCCTGAGGATCCCAATACATGTAACCATGGTCACCGGACTGGGAGAGGACTCAGCGTTCCTGGGTGGGCGGGAGTCACTTCTGTTCAATGGCTAGTCAAGTTTTCCTTCGTGGAACATACACAAATTTTAATCCTCTGAGTTGATTTTTAAAAAATGAACTTTCTATATGAGCTAATTTTCTTTCTTTTCAAAATGTGTCATTATTCTTGAAAATCTAATTCCTACTATTTTATAAATCTCTAATTATACATACTGTACATAGATTGACTGTAAATGTAAGAAGGTGAGATGCTAGCTTTAACTCTATATACATGTTTCAAGTTCCATTGATTTGCCAGCTATTTTGTTTTACAGTTGAGGCAAAAATCTGCTTATAAATGCCAAAATGTCTAATTTAAATGTACAGTGTTCTGTCTCTTATATGATGGTGGTGGTGGTGGGGGATGCGTTCACATTGCAAGCATCATGCCCATGTAAAATTTCTCGCTAGTTTAAAATAATTACAGACTAGTCAGTGGATTTTTATGCTGCCTACATTAATGTTAATAATAATGGGCTTGAGGGTCATAGTTCAGAGGGCAGATGGCTAATAATCCTTGAAGTCAGTGGTTTTTTTTAGAATTCCTTTGGTAGCAGGGGTGAGGACTTTGCTGGTGATAGGTTCACGACCTTGGAGCACACAGCTTGCCTCAGCCCGGCCATGGCTCTTGCATTTCAAAGCTTTCCATTAAATTCTACAAACAGCCGCCAGCACGTCAATCTTTTGGGCCCAGTCTTCTTGGGGCCCCTTTAGTTTGTGCCAGTTGATCAAGGAGAGGTTCAGACCACGTTTTTGGTTTTTAAATGGTGTAAGAACTCTGCAATTTCCCAGGATTGCCCACCCAGGCGAAAAATGCAAATGTGTATGATATTATCTTTTGCAATTGTCTTTTTCAAGTAACTTTTGTCTGTTGTGCTACGAAGAGAGAACCAGAGAGCACCCCGCACACGCTGTCCTCCGCGCAGCACACTTACCTGGGGACGCTGGGCGGCGCCCTGGTGGGCCGCGAGGGGACCTGCGGAGGGGCGCCGTACGTGTCGTTGCTGTTGGGGAAGGGCGGCAACGGGCCCGGCCGGAATGGCACTGGGGGAGCCCCTGAGTGGGGTCCCGGGGATGGGATGGCAGGAGGGGGCCCCCGGCCGGAACCAGGCCGAGCCAGGGGGGTGCTCAGTGTCGGCCTCCTTTGGGTGGTGGGGCTCGGAGGGGGCGACCTGGGAAAGAGACCAGCGGTTTACCACTCCTGCCTTCTCTCCGAATGCATCTTTAAAAAACACATTCTATAACACATTGCTGATGGCTTTTTAAAAAAAATTATGTTTTGACTGAGAAACCCAGGTAAATGTTAGAAATGTTTAAAGATATAATAAGGTGAAGAGTAGGAGAAGTTCCCCTCCCCCTCCCCTTCACTCCACAGAGCCAGCCAATGGTAGTTTCTTTCTCAACTATATTCTACAGTCTCTCTCTCTATATATAAATTAC
The DNA here is from genome assembly GCA_963924515.1 of Vespertilio murinus. NCBI lineage: Eukaryota > Metazoa > Chordata > Mammalia > Chiroptera > Vespertilionidae > Vespertilio > Vespertilio murinus. The sequence goes on along the minus strand of OZ004719.1, from coordinate 16,431,675 downwards.
TTTTATTTAAGTTTCCCTGGAACTTGACTACCCTTTCATTTCAGTACTTACAGGCTGGTCCTACTCTCTTTACTGGCTGTGCAACATTCCACTGCACTGCTGCACTGTGCTTGTTTCTGACCCTATCTCTCACTGCTGAACTTAAATATTTGTTCTTCTTTTTTATTTTTCTAAAGGGTTTCAGGGGAGTACCCCCTGTAAATGGTGCTGCCGCAGCCTGGCAGGCCTCGGGGTGCGTGAGCCACGTCCCTACCTGCGAGTGTGCTGTATCCAGGAGTCGTCCACGGGAGGCGGGGCAGGGATGAACGTGGTGGCCGTGTTGATGTCGCCGATGATCACGAGGGCTTCTTTGAGGGCCTGGTACATGTGAAGCATCTCATCCCGGCGTTGGGCCTGCTCCGCGGACTCCTCCATCAGAGTGTTCTGGTCCTCCGAGGAATACAACTGTGCTAGGAGCTCTGAGTTTATAAAATCCTTCACCTGTCGGGTCACCACAAAAAAAAAGTAAGACGGGAATGAGTGAGTGGCCGTACGGTAGACCCTGGGCCGGAGCCTGTGGACAGAGTCTGCAAACGTCCACTCTGGGGAAAGGGCTGCGGTGTGCATCTGTTCATTCCTGTTTTCTTCATCCTCCTCCCGGTCCTCCACCCAGAGGCTGTTGACACGAAAGGAAAACACGACCCGGATTCGTTGAGGAGAGGGCCAACCCCTGGCATCAGCAGGGAGGACCTGGTCTCGCAGACCGAGAGGGCCTGCGTCTGGACCGGCTTCCTCACCATGGCCTGAGGCTGCAGGGCTTAGGGGCGAGGGCCGTGCCCGAGGTGAGCAGCAGCGTCTTCCACAGGAAACAACGATGTGGAGACACCAATGTCCTCACAGGTTATCCATTCCTTAATGTCCCCAGGCCTTGACCCAGCATTTACCAAAACCACTGGGATACTCTGAAGACCCTAGGTTTCAATGTGCTCCCGAAAGAGGAATTACCATGAGTAAGTCAATATTTGTTAAACACAGCACCTTACATATTTATCCAAGTTAATGTGCAAAAAGAGTGATGTGCTCTCTGCTCTCCAGAAGTTAACCCCAGAAGCTACTTATCAGTGATGAGGACTGGTACGAGGTTCCAACAGACAGATGTGAACAGAGTGAAGTAAGGGCACTCCACGTGAGGCACAGCCCTGAGGGAGAGAGAACCTACCACATCTCATCAAATCCAAGATACCACTGCTTTTAAGACACACCACTAATAATCCGTGTCACTAAGAAAGAGAAAATCACCACCAATTGAAACTGTGACAGAATGGCCCTATCTGGTTTGGTTCTGTGGACAGAGCGTCAGCCTGCGGACTGAATGGTCCTGGGTTTGATTGTGGTCGAGGGCACATGCCTGGGTTGTGGGGTCAGTTCCCAATGTGGGCCATGCAGGAGGCAGCCCATCAGTGATTCTCTCTCATTGTTGATGTTTCTCTCTCTCTCCTTCTCCTTTCCTCTCTGAAATCAATAAAAATATATGGGGGAGGGGGTTCTATGACCGAATGCCAGATGCCACTGAATGTCACAGGCGTCTTCATGTCAGAAACATTAATTGTGGAAAAAGTGAAGGTGAGAATTGATGACATATGGTGTGTCCCAGGTGCCTTTGCAAATTACCCGACTTGGTTCTCACCTCACACTTAGGAAATGTATTATTATCCCAATTTTGGAAATGAAGAAACTGACGTTAGGAGAACTTTAAGTGACTTTCCCAAAGCCACACATTAAGTCGAATTGCAAATCTGCTGACTTGATGTCTAGTGCTCTTTCCACGACCCTTTACACTTTGGGTGCTTAGAAAGGACCATTGATGTGTAAGCATCATTATTTTATAGTGGTGCAGCATTATGCTAATTAACATAAGCCTAGAAAAATAAACACACTTGGATTGTTGGATTTCTCCCTAAATGAGAATACTAACACTTACCTGGAGTCACTGAATTTCTCAAGGAAAGGCCAAAGGCCAGTCTATTGGACTGCTGCTACAAACCAGAAAACCGGTCAGACGCTCAGAATTCCTGGGTTGTAGTTATAGCATCTAATCACACAATTAATTCAACTAATTGGAAAAATTCCATGAAAATACAACTTCCCTGGGAAATTAAGAAATGTCCTCTGTACATGTTTTGTCAACCAAGAGTGGTCCGAACGTGGACAAGATGCACTCAGACAAGAGCCCGGGAGAGCAGGCTTACGTGTGATAGCCGGGAAGGTGAATCTGGCCGGGTAACCTGGGGCCAGATGCAAGAGCCCCTAATGCCAAGGAAAACTGTTTGAACTTTATCCACTTGGCAATGGGGAGCTATGGAAGGCTCTTCCGTAAGTCAGTGAAACAATAAGAGAGAGCTTTAGGGAAATTAATCTGGCTGTGAACAGGAGAAGAATTTGCAAATGGAGATAAATGTAGATCATTTGCGAGATGACAGGGGTTGAACTTAGCAGGGTTGCAGTGGAATAGAGAAGACAGGCGTGTACAAATGACAGCGTAAAGGCAAAACCTACTGGACCAGTTTGGATGTGAAGGACAAGGAACAAAGGAACGAAGACAACTCCAGCTTTGAGGCTTGGGTGAGAAGGAGGAGAGAGAAATCAGAAGTCAAGAAGGAAAAGTCAGATTTAGAGGAAAGACGGTCAACTGGGCTGGAAGATTTTTTTCACTCGTACCCGAGGAATCAGGATGTTTGCACAAATCTTCCACTGCTGGGTGTGTGTGCACTTGGAGGGAGGGTGCAACTCCAAATTCAAAACCAGACGATTTTCCTGGCATTGGCCATCGGTTGGTTAAGCTCTTTGGAAGCTTTACATCTTCCTGGAGTATCACTTAGAATCTATTAAACACAATTTAAAAGACAGTCCTTCCAAGAACAGATTTAAAGCAGATCTGAATGAAGAAGCAATTGTCAAACAAACCACAAAATAAAATAGTCAGGGCCTGTCTCAGCATTCTGATCAAAGATCTGCCTTGCATCAATTCTTCCACATCAAAATGTTACATACGAAGACTTGCCGACTCCCCGGGAGATTGGGCAAGGTTCTGGAATAACTTGAGAATTACGAGCAGGAGAGAAAAGGGTAGCGCGCGCAGTGGTTAGAGACCACGTGCTTTGGAGTCAGATGGCTCTGAGTTTGAATCTAACGCTCACTGTTTTGGGGCAAAGACCCTCTTTGAGACCCAGGTTCCCTTCCTGAGGACAAGGGTGGTAGCTGCCTTAAGAGCCGTGTGCAAGGATTCAGCGAAAGCATCGACACCAAATGCCCAGCACGGCGCCCAGCAGGTGGCCAGTGCTCTGCACACAGAAGCTACTCTTTCTGCAGAAGACAGCTCAGCTGGCACTGGCAGGTAGAGGCAGGAGAACGAGAGTACACGTTGACATTTTACTTTGCACTTGAGCAACATTTTAGAAAGACTCTTCTCTTTCTCTGCTGCTGGTTGGTAGGGGCGGGATTGGGGGGGGCACTTAGGGGAGTTTCCAGACACTTCGGGGACTTTCTGAGCAGCCTGAATGTCAACGGGACAAACGCTGAGACCAAGGGCTCTCTCTGCACGGCAATTAGAGACCAAGGTCCGTTTCAGGGGAACAGCACGTAGAAAACATCCTCACAGAACGTGACAAACACGAATTCTACTCGGATGTGAGAAGCAGAGTAAGATTTATGCTTTTAATTATAACACCTTAGAACCTATACATCTTTGTATGGCTCGCAAAAGAATTCTCACACACAAAACCCCATTCCAGTGCAAACTCCACGGGCTAAAAAAAAAAAAAAAACAGGCACCACTGCAACACGTCCGCCTCGGCGCAAAGGAATGCAAGGTCATTAGCGATGTTCCATATGGTTCCTCTCTCTTGCTTTAACCCTTCTCTAGCAACCCGCACTATTTTTTGGATCTTAACCCTTCTTTGCCTTTAGCTCCGAGGTTGTTTTAAAGCCCCCACAAAGGGAAGAGGCATTTCTAGAGTTTTCATCCAATGTAGTTACTGAAGGAGACCATTTCCTTAAACTCTCTCTGTTCCCAGACGGGAGGGCCATCTTGTGGAGCACGGTGGGGGCTCTCGTCCACACAAAGACGCATGAAAACTGACTGACAGTCCGAGGATGCGCAGTCTGGAGAGGAACTCGGTTCACGTTTTGTGAATCTTCGAGGTCTCACAAGTCTCTCTCATTTCTCCGTCTGCCAGGATTCAGTGTGGCTAAAGACCAACCACGTTTTCCTTGTTTAAAAAGTCACTTCCTTTGACTCACAAACACCATGTTGTGCTGAAAAAAACACAAAAAAAACCTAGACACTAAATGGCTGTGAGGTTCTGTACTGTGAGATCCTGAAGTTTGAGAACAGACAGAACTGTAAGAAGCCAGCAGCATCACCCCCGGTGGGGAGTGATGGGGGGGGGGGGGGAGAGCTTCAGGGCCTGGCAGAGATCTCTTTCTGCAGGAGGACGCTGAATTCTTGACCCGTGGAAACAGATCCGTGTTTTCGTATTTAAGATGCACTTTCCTCTCACACAACGAACATCTAAAATAACACTGCTCCACGGGCATTAAGGTGGTGGTCAGTTTTGAGGTAAGGGGCATGCGTTACTCATTTTCCACCTTAGTGCCAGTGGCCCGAGAGAGGGGCTGTCGTCTTTAGGGTCCAGGAGTATAGGACGCCGTCCACGGGCCGTGGGCGAAAGGCCTCCGGATTCCGTATTTGGTTCCTCAAAAGTTTCATAAAACCTTCGCCTTCCATTTTGCATTATCTGGTCTGGTTGAAATCTGAGGAACAATGTTTTAAATTATTTAGATGTAAAATATTGTTTCTCATATTTCAACAGACCCTAATGAAATCTTCACGGCACATGGCCCTCTGGGGAGAGACCCCAGGCGTGTAAGCCACGGGGGGTAGGAGCCCCTTACTTTGAAGAGGCTGACTTATGGTTTCCCTAACCTTGCCCTATGCATTTTCTTTCTGTTGTTGACCTGGAGAGAAGATCCCACTGAATGAGAAGACCTGCGTTTTCATCTCGGTTCGGCCATCTCCGGCTGCACGCTCTGGAACAAGCCAGCCTCTCAAAGCCTCAATTTCACTGTTTGTTATCCGGGCAAAAAAAATGGGAGCACCTAACGTGTGGGTGTTTTGTGGGTTCGGTCCCGGCATCATGTGCCCCTTTGCCACACACATTTCTAGAACAAAGCTGGGCCCACGCTCCTCATTCTCTGGCGGGAAACTTCTTGTGGGCGAGCTGCAGAGAAAAGACCCCCCCAAATCCTACCCCGGGGTGCTCCGCGTGCGTTAACTTCCAGTTCCCGAACCAAACCCTGCCTTTGACGGCAGCCCATCCAGAGCGACCGACCGCCCGTCATAAATGTGCTGTTTCTTTGTGTCGCCGTTACCTGGTATGTTTAAGCAATGAAACAGCTGCTACATTTCAATAGACAAAGGCTTACAGTATGTCTGAGGCGAGGCATTTATTGCTGGCTTTAAACTTCTTAAACAATTCCATATGGAGACTTGAGTGGCAGAGCACTTAATGTAAACTTTCAAAGGAAACTGCCCACCAAACGCTGGGCCTGAGGAAATTTGGCCGAGACACGTTCTTTTTGCAGGAGGCGGAGCGGCCGCAGCGCCGCGCTCCGCGGGGACAGTCCACGGCGAGGGGGCCCGCGCGCGGCCGCTGCTCGTTCCGCGGGACATGTAGCCTCGCCCGAGGCCATCCGGAGAGGCCGCAGGGTCGAGCGGATGGGACCGAGGATGAGGAGTCAGGGTGTTCCTTTCTAGTTGTGATTCTCCAGTTAAATCTCTCACTGGAAGCTCTCTTCGCTTCAAATCAAATGAAAAGCCAGCACATGGGGGGCACGTGCTGGGTGCTCATCACGTCTCTGCTCCCTGTCCCCGGCGGGGCACTCTGGAATGAGCACAGAGGGCTGGGGCCCTGGCATAATATGATGCCCTGAGGGTCTGAGTCCGTGTGGTGTTTACACTTTTTACATATATAAAATTATATGTATAATTTTTTAAAAAAATATATAAAACTATACTTATTTTTTTAATTTAAAAATATATTTTATTGATTTTACCCAGAGAGGAATTGAGAGGGATAGAGAGTTAGAAATGTCGATGAGAGAGAAACATCGACCAGCTGCCTCCTGCACACCCCCCACCGGGGATGTGCCCGCAACCAAGGTACGTGCCCTTGACCGGAATTAAACCCGGGACCTTACAGTCCGCAGGCAGACGCCCTATCCACTGAGCCAAACCGGTTTCGGCTATACTTATTTTTACCTATGTAGTAAGGAAGTGGATAGAATGACACTTAAAGACAAGCGGGTGTCCTGCATATGAAAAACTTTCTTCAGATCGGTAGGAAATGTGGAATTTCAAACAACGAGAGCCATAATTTCATAAGAATCCAGCATTCTGTGATCTTGGGACTTTTTTCGTGTTCCTGTGAGCCTCTGCTTCGACATCCGACCTGGTGTCCGGATAGAAGTGGACATCCCCATGACGCGTATGTGAGGCCCCCCTCAGACGCCGAGCAGAGCTCTCCCTCCTGGCTGCCGCCCACGGGGTGGGGGCAGCCATTCCCTAGGGAAGCCAGGTTATCAGGGAGGAGCCAGCCAGGGCAATCGCCCACACTGCTTTGTGCATGTGCACGTGTGTTTTTCTTGAGGAGGTGAAAGTGGCATAGATTTGCAATAGGGTCTTTTTTTTTCTTTCTTTTCTTTCTTCCCTTTTAACTAATTTGTGTCCAGCTACTTCTTGCAGCTCTAGACAGGAAGCGCTATTTCCTGTGCTGATGATTGAATACAGTGCAGAGCAAAGCAGCGTTTGAACCGATGGCAGCTCTAATGACTCTCGGCAAAACAGCGAAAAGATAAATGATACCCAATCAGGGGAATGTTTAAACAAGCGAGGGCCTGGCTACACCACGGCAGAACAGCCTGAACTCGCTCAAGCAACGTTAAGAGGGCAATTTTAAAAATACACAGACTATTTGTTTAGTACTTTATATTTTTCAAAATGGCACATGGTCTCATTCATTATGTTCTCGGACATAATGCCGTGAGGCAGCGCGGCGTTCTTATTGCGGGTGTAGAAGTGACTTCAACCCAGACGGACAAAAGGATTTGCATCCGGTCACACAGCGGCCCGATGGACAAGCTCAAGAACACAATTCAGAGTTCCCAAGTTTTCCACATACAGGGTTTACCCACCCCTGATACTTCAAAGCATCCCACGAGCCTTGTTTGAACATGAGACGTATGTGTGAAGATAGAGTCAAAAACAAGAGTGTTCACGTGAGTGCTTGGGGCTTCTGACAGTCGAGGAATGCATGCACGAACAACGAATGAAGTGTCATATTTAGGAAAATGATTTGGAAAGGAGTCCTGAAATATGGATAAAGGCTATTAAAGTTCTTCAATCGGCACATATATTAGCTTCTTGTAATTAAACTAGAGGCCTGGTGCATGAAAATTCATGCACTGGAGGGGAGTCCCTCAGCCTGGCCTGTCCCCTCTCACAGTCCAGGAGTTCTCAGGGGCGAGAGGCAACCTGGTGATCAGGGGAAGGCGACGCCTCCATCACACCTCTGCTGCTGCCACTTGCCAACAGTGCAAGCCTCGGCCGGCCCTGGTTACCTGAGCCGCAGGGGGCCCTGGGTGGCTAGGCAGCTGACATCTGAGGCCTGCCTGCACCTCCAGCTGGCCCTGGGTGGCTAGGGGGGGGGGACGACGACTGAGAGGACTGGGGGATTCCAGAGGCAGGCATGAGGAGCAGCTGGACGCGCCTGCCACGCTGGTGGGGCTGAGGGGACTTGGTGCCACCATCTTTGTGAGGGCGTGATGATCATTAGCATGTTCCCTCTTTATTAGACAGGATTTTTTACAGTACTTCCACATATACTATCTAATGGAACAAGTCCCTAAATCAGGTACATTTTATGAGTAGTGTTTTACATATGAAGGAAATACCCAAAGAAGTTCAGTGAGGTGTCTTAGGCCAACAGAGTCTATAGCAGAAGCAGGTTTAGGATCCAGGTCTCCCCTGAATTTTAGTGTGGGGCTCTTTTCAGGACTTTCCCAACTAGTACTGAAAAGAGCAAATGCTCATAATCGATCATTGGTTTAAATTAAAAAAAAAAAAGGTGTCCTTAGAGGATAAGTAGGAATAAAACAGTTGGTGTCACACTCTTTTGAAGAGTCAGGAAATCCTGCTATAAAATACCCCGTATAGCTTATCTTACCTAAAAGATAATTCCTCAAATACCTTGAGATATTAATTTGTACTTGAACAAAGCAGCTACCAAAATAAGCAACCCGGACCGTGTATTTTAAGTATCACAGCAGGACCGCTGCAAAGACAGCCACGGAGAGGGGGAGTCTGTATGGCAGGGGTCACCTGATGGCGGGGGTAGCAGGAGACGTGGGGACCTGAGGCCGTTGTCACCCTTACCTCAGACTGACCGTGTATCCAAGGGGATAGGACCCAAAGCCCCTTCCCAGGTGAAAACAGAATTCCATAGCCGGAGAAATCTGGATCCCAAACCTGGTTCTGCTTTAGGCTCTGTTGGCCTAAGACAAATTACTGAACTTCTTTGCATCTGTTTCCTCCATATGTAAAATACTGCTCATAATAAAGTACCTTGGCCTAGGTTCCTTTTAGCAGGCGATAATGATCATAGTAACGTATTACGTGTGTGCGCGTGTGCGTCTGGAAAAACAAAAAGAATAAGTATCTTTTGCCTTTTATCTCAAAGTCAGGGCATCTGGTTTGATTGCTGGCGTTGCCACTAATTTATATTCTAACCATAGCGATGCTCCGCTTTCTTGCAAGCAAATTCATCAGCCTTCTAGAGAAGACAGCCAATGGGGAACACCCCGGCATTATAGCTGTAAGCTTCGCAGCTTCTCTCCTCAGTTCTCTTTCACTGGCTGGCCACTTACGACTTGTCATGGAAAATATCACAAGGAGACGGAAGAGAATGTGAGCCATGTCCACCGTAGGAAGGGTTTGAGGTTGAAGCGAGAGGGTTTATAATCACTTACGTTATTGATCATCAGGTGCATTATTGTCTTTGGGATGAGATCTCGGATGCACTTGTTGATGATGGACATGTAGGAGTCCACCAGGTTGCGGATGGTCTCCACCTGCCTCTCCAGTTGGGGGTCCAGGGAGAAGTTTTCTGCTTGGCCGTTCTCATCATTTTCAGCCTGTCAGGGAGGAAAGGAAGCACGGATTATCTCACATTCATTCAGAAGGAAGAAAAGCACCAGGCATAACCGGATGAACAACCCCTGTTCACTGTACGTGTAGCTGCATGAGGAGCCGGTAACATCTTCATTGCACAACCACTAATGCTAAAAAGAGATCAGCACCAGGCAGCTATTAGCCCTCTTGCAGTCTGCCACAGTCTAGGAGAAGCAAGTATCCTAGTCCTGAATGAATGCTGAGATGAATGGCCGGATAAACAGCGCACCTAACAGCATTTCTCTAGAGAGCAATCTGACCATAAGCCATTTGCAAGCTGGCCCAAGCACGGAATCCAAACATGTGCAGATGTAGACTTCTGGGAGGGGTCCCCAGGGGTTCTGTAGATTAGGTATAACCTTGGTGTTTTCAAAAACTGACTCCCAGGTCTCTCTGAAATGGATCAACATTTGGATCAGCCCAGATTTAAAACTAAATCTCCTAGGCCTGGCCTGGCCCCAAAATAAGAGATATAGAGGATAATTCACGTTTCCATGCACTTGCTGGAATTCGTTATGTAAATTCATGCTTCTGTCATCACTGCCAAAGGCTGGCCCCGCTGTGAAAAACGTACAATGTTAACTTCCAACTTGTTACTCTTTGCGTAAAACTGGACACATCTATACTCAAAGGTTTTATTTGTGCAACAGGAGAGAGGGCATCTGTTTTCTATACCGTGAGACTTGAGTTAATTAATTTTGGCTTTCCCCACCAGAGGCTGGGCTGGAATGGCATCTTCATCATTAAACGCTGACCTATTGGCTTGGCATTGAAATCATTTTAGAACAAATGGTCTCCATTTCAAGTCAGGTTGAACCAGCTAAGCCCCAGAACATGATACAAATATTGTGAGTGGTCTGGCTGCTTTCTAGCATTTGGAAAGATTTAATTACGAATGCAAAAAAAAAGGGGGAGGGGGAGATAATTTATTGCTTCCAATGTGAACATGAAATACTTCTCCTTGGATATGTACATACTTTGATCTGCCAGGCTTTCAATCATCCGATCCGTTCTAGGAAAAGAGCTGTGCTAAATGGCTTAAACGGGTTTATAAAGGACAAGCTTTTCCTTTGAATCGATATGCATATGTGAAGGCCACAAAATCAACAACAAAAATATAAATTTGTCCTAATCATTTACACAGGCTTCCCTTGCTCAGAAATATCCAATACTTTTTAAAAAATATTGAAATATTATGTGCTCACTCTAAAACACAAGCCGTTTTCCAGTCTTGAGAGTATGACCCCATGCTTCAAGGATACTTCAAGGACATTTCTGAGTCATCTTACAGCTAATACAGCAAGATAGGGGACAGGAAGGTGGACAGCTGTTCCCCAATACTGGTTTTTTTTTTAATGGTCTTTGGCTATTGAAATAATTAAATCAAGTGTTATGTAGTTTTTCACTTATTAATTTGTGATGTAAGCATAACTGAATCTGGGACAAATGGGTGAAAAGGCCATAAAATGGTAAAGTGACAAAGGAAAGGTCAACCATGGCTGTGAGAAAAGCCACTCGTGTCCCCAAATTTCTTTCCAGGGCAAAAAACCCCACAACATAGGCGCTCCAGGCTGAGCATAAATTCTAAGAATCAGTGGCCACTGCAGTGTGGTTCTGAGGGTTTTGCATTTGAAAGTAAAAGCTTGAGGTTCAAAGTCAGGCTCTATCACCTCCTGGTTGTGTGACTGCATTTCAGCGACTAGTACTTAATGTCACTGAAACTCAGCTGCCCCGTCTTTAAAATAGGGATATGCTTCCCTGGCAACCTTTCGGAAGCTAAATGAGACAATGAATATGCTGTGACCTAGCCAAAGGCATTGTGGGTGCTCAATAAATAAATGTGGGTTTCCCTCTTTCATTTCTGAGCAGTCATGGGATAAGAGAGAGCTGCTTGACTCTCAGCACACAGTATGAAAATTTAAGGTGAAAAATGTGGGCATAAGACATTTTCTTTTTTTAATTTTTATTTTTTATGAAATTATTATATGTGTTCATATCTTACCATTGCCACCCCCCACTCCCATACATGCCCTCCCTCCCCAGAGTTTTGTGTCCAGTGGTTATACTTATATGCATGCATACAAGTCCTTCGGTTGATTTCTTATCTCCCCCATATCTCCCTACCCTTCCCGTGGTAATTTGACAGTCTGCTTAGCATAAGACATTTTCAACTTAAGCAATATACAGATGGCAAACGGAGTATTTTTTTCTGTAGTTTTCTGTAAGCGAGGCCCTCAGGATCCCCTCCTCTCACCTGTGAAGACTTTTTATCTTTCAAAGCCCTGGCCCACCACCACTCCTTCCAGATAAGCTCCCCACGGCCCTCAGCCCCCCACCACTCCCCACAATACACTTCCTCTGTGTCTTGTGCTCACTTTTATTACTTAGTATCCAGCCTAGTTTCATGCTTCCCCCATTAGTCTCTGGGGTCTTTTCTTAAATCTCCCTTTCTCAGCACAGAACCTGATGCACAGAAGAAGGAGGAGAAGCAGGAGTTAAAACCACCAAGGGATTTGCCTAAAAGAAGGAAGGTGGTCAGTGCACTTCAGGGTATCCAAGGGTGACGGCTTGTTAGAGAAGACTGGAGACCAGAGAAATTCCAAGTTGATGAGTTTGGATCACCTACTCCTTGATCATAGTAAAGAATGGTAAAATGATTATGAAATTATGAATATAAATGAGAACAAATGACCTGCAGCTTTGTGAGGAAAACACCTATAAGGTAAAGCAAAGAAATGTTCATAATGGATACAATACTATTCATCTCTCCTCTGAAGCATAATGGAATTCTGCTATTGTATTTGGCAGTAGGGGGTGACGGCAGTTCAGTATTAACACACTACACCTCTCAGAAACGCTATTTTGTTCTAAGGACTGCGCTGAACACTTTACTTAGAAGATCCACAACCTCAGGAGGCAGCTACTACTTTGTTGTTAACCTATGGAAGGACATATAGAGGCTCTGAGAGCTGATTTATTCAATAAAATTAAGATGAATGCAATGTTAAACCAAATTCTACTTTTCCTTATGTATAACAAATCAGGAAGTATTGAAGTATTATGAAACAGTGCAACATCCATAATATAACAAGTTGGTTTCGCAAATAAAATAATGCAAAATAAGTTTCTAGGAGGAGATGTCACTGAAGTACTGACATTTGCAAAAAATAAATGACTGGATGAAAAGCAAAACAAATAGTATTTATTTTAAGAACCTCTAGGAATATGAACACCAGGGAAATTATATCATCTCCACATTTTCATAGTGGCACACTGAATTTCTCCATCTCACACTATTAGCATTCAGTCTTGCTTTATTGTTTTGCATACCAAAACAAGCAAAAGACCCTCACTTTCACTTTTTAAAACCGGATGCCATTAAGCAAAGTGTCAGAGTGAATGGAGAAAACCCTGAATAGTGTTAAGTCTCAACACTTAAAAAAGAAAATGCATTCCAGAAAAAATCAATGAAGCCATTAAGAATTATCTTTAGCTTTTGGAAATACTAGTAGACATGCAGTCACATGCAAACCTTAAGTCTGCTGATAACAGCATGGGTGTGATGGGATTCACAATTCAAAATGCAAGTTTAATCTCTTTTCTGATTTTTAGAAAGAAAGGAGGAGCTATTGCCCCTTCCCACATGCCTAAGATGAATTCAAAAAATGTACACAGATGCAATTTTTCTTTTAACTAAGTAATTGCAGACAGCAAACGCTTGTTTTTCTCAAACCCCACTCAGTTCTAACCAAATCCTCTCTCGTGTTCTTTTCTGCATGTACACTGTGTATGACTGTATTTTTTTCCTTTGTTTAAATTACAGGATTGCAATAGGATTCTCTGCAGTCTAAGCACTGAAATAACAGATGTTTAGCATTATCCTCATCAAGGGAATGTAAAATAAAAATAGTAATTTGTCTCTGATCTTTGAGGCAAAAAAGAATGGTCTGCAAACATTTAACCTTTTATGAGCAGGTTCATTGAAGCTGTTTACAAAATGTGAATAATATTGTGAAAATCAGCTTTCTTCTGAAAACTACAATGGGTAGGCCTTCCCATTGCATCCCCCCCCAATAGCTTTTGAGAAGCCTAATGCAACTTAAACAATAGGACAATAATAACAGCCCTATAAATAAATGTGAAGCTGCTTATAAAAAATGGATATTCCTACTTTCCTACAAAACTACTTGCACAGTATTCAAAAGCAAGCTGGTTTACAACATTTAAATTTATAAGCTTTCTCCTAAAGTCTTAATATGTTAAGAGGTGAGAGAATGAAGTAGTCAAGTTAGTAACACTTCCCAGCAAACCTTAGAGCACCCATCGCAGCAGCTCTAGGCTCGACCTGGATGTGTATTTTTCATGTGGTTTGCTTTGGTCACTTTCCTTAAATCTGTTATTTCATTATGTCATAGGCATCTTTGAGGATCCCTGAGACCCATCCAATAAGGCCGATGACTGCAACTCTTTAAAGATGGAATAATGGAAATTAGAAATAGCCTGGCTCCAATATGCACATAAACCTACTGTGGAGTGAATGGGGATTTATGGCACATCTTCTCACCAGTGGGCAGCGTTGGCCGATCAAAATCTACAAATTGATTTTCACAGCTAGCCAACACGTGCCCCCTTTTAAGCTTCTCATTGTTGTTATGCCATTTTCCACTACCTCAAACAAAGAGTAAACACATCATTAAAAATTTTTTTTTGTGGTGAATCAGGCCATTGTTATGAAAATACTGTTACCATGGTAAATGTAAGTCTCAACATTAGAAAAAGATGCGGCGTTCCAGAATAACCCAATGAAAAACCATGTGAGATTCTCTTTAGCTTTTGGAAATACTAGTTGATATGCGGTCATATGCAAATCGTGAGTCTTCTGAGAGCAGCATGGATATGATGGGGAGTGACAAAATTCATAAAGCAAACTTAAACTTTTTCCCCCCTGATTTTTAGAAAGGAGTAATTGCCTCCTTCTAATGTGCCTAAGATGAATGCAGAAAATGTACACAGATGCAACATAGCTTTGCGTTTTCCGGCCTCACAAGACAGACAACATTTCCCCTGAAAACCTTTCTCTACTCCCACCCCTGATGTCAGAGGCCAGAAAGGCAGGTGAGCAAACTTGGAAAAGAGCCACAGAAATCACCTAGAAGTGTTTCCACCGAAGACGGTGACAGGTATTTCATTCAATACAACAGGCAGTATGTATTCGGAGTCTCAGGGGGCCGGAGGAGGGCCGAAGGAAGTCTAGGAAGGCAGGCCTGGCTCGGGAGCCATCCTCGGGCAGGGAGGGCGCCACCATGATCTGGCTTCGGGGCTTCTCTATGGATGGCACCACTGGAGCTGGAGCTTGGGAGTTGGTGAGGTTTCAGGCCGGGACAAGGGAACGTGCTCGTTACTGCACCCGTAGTGCTGAGCACAGTTTCCTCCACGTAGGGGGAGCTTCATGAATATTGGGGAATAAGTGAAGGGAAACCCACATTTCCGGAAGGCTTGGATTTCTGTGTCAGAAGGAACCCAACAGATTGTGCCCCCAGACAACTGGGGTGTTGCTATCAGTACAATCTCTTGGATTCCTAAAAGTGGGTTCTCCCTGTAGCTGTGAGTTGGCCTGAGCAGGTTAAAGAACTATTTGCATCCAGATTGTATTTCAATGGATATAAAGATCTTGCTGACTGCCTCTGAGGAGGTCTACAGACATGAGCTCAGACTGTAGTCAAGATGCTGGGAAGCAAAAGGGTCATCTCCAAATGCAAAAAAATCCGTAATATAGGAGAAAACACTGAGCTAATCTGGTCCAGGTCATTCAGTGGACAACCACTAAGATAGCAGGCAGGACCAATGTTGTCTACTTATGTTATTTTCTTTTTTTTCATTTCAAAGAGGAATGTTTATTTTGAATTGTTTATTGTTGTTGTTATTATTATTACTAGAGGCCTGGTGTATGAATTTGTGCACAGGTGGGATCTGGCCAGCCTGTCCCTAATGGGGGCATGGTTGGCCAGCCAACCCCATCCCCTGGTGGAACTCCAGGTCAAGGGGACAATTTGCCTATTAGCCTTTTATTATATAGGATTATTATTATTATTATTATTGAAAATACATTTCATTGCCTTTTTACAGAGAGGAAGAGAGAGGGATAGATAGTTAGAAACATTGATGAGAGAGGAACACCAATCAGCTGCCTCCTGCATGCCCCCCACTGGGGGTGTGCCCGTAACCAAGGTACATGCCCTTGACTGGAATGGAACCTGGGACCTTTCACCCCGCAGGCCAACGCTCTATCCACTGAGCCAAACCGGTTTTGGCTAGGAGGATTATTTTTTACATCCTCACCTAAGGATATTTTTCCTGTTGATTTTTAAAGAGAGTGGACGAGAAAGGGAAAGACAGAGAAACATTGATGTGAGAGAAACACATTGACTGGTTTTCTCCTGCATGAGCCCTGACCAGGGATCCAGCCAGGGAGGAGCCTGCGACCAAGGTACGTGCCCTTGACTGAAATCGAACCCAGGACCCGTTGGTCCACAGGCCAACTGGTTAGGGCTGCGTATGTTACCTTCATCTTTATTCTTCCTTGATTCTCTTCCTCTACCCGGTATTATCTTTTTATTCTTCCTGTAGCTTTTAGTCTCTCTTCATATCTCAAAGGCATCATAATAAACATCATAAAACTGTTTAAGGTTAATGGGAAATTAGGCAGCCATTAAAAAAAAAAGGCCTCAGAATTTTAAAGATACTAACTTAAATAAAAAGAACAACAAACATATCTTAATTTGATGTAACTCTTTTTTTTTTAAACTGTCATTCAGCCCAATGGCTGCCCGAGAGAATATATTTCTGGGTGATGCCAGTGTGTGGCTAAGTCTGTAATAAAGAACTGGGCGATGACAGCAAGGAATAAGGAGGATTTGGAGGAATAAGGGATGGGAGGACTTCCCTCGTATAACTGACAGTAATTGTATTTGCATTTAAGCTGCATTGAAACAATTGCTTTTATCTGCAACTCTAAAAAAAAAAAAAAATAGTAACAATGAGAGCATTAGGATTCTTAGAAAAATCTGAAGACTTATGGACTGTGTCCTGACGACAGTGATTCCAATCTAGCTTTTAATCTGTCAAAAGGCCTGTATTGCTTTATATAACAGATAAGTTCATGAATATAAAAGATTCATATATCAAATATATTTTAAACACATTTTTGAATGTTACTATTTAAGCAATCTTACTGTGAAATTTTCTAAAATGATGAATATTTATTTTTGGAAGGTTTCAATCTTTATATACGGGGTTTGCTTACCATAAAATAATCTTTCAACCAAACAAATAATGGTCTCAACAGAACAATTTAAGTGGTTTCTTTAAAAATAATCACTCCTTCCCACCGTCATTTTTGGTCTCAGATATTAGTAATTTTGAAAGGGCCAAGATGATTTTTCAAGTATCAACTATTGGTAAAAATACCCGTGTTTGTGTAAAACTTAACATTGTTATAAAGAAAACCCTTTCTCTAAAAACAACTGAGATTAGAATCAACTGAAACAAATTTCTTTCTTTAGTGAAAAAAAAAATCACAGCATTTCTTTGGCATAGCAAAATAGGAACTGGGATATTTCCAATGGGAAAAATCTCCAGAAAATGGCAACAGCTAAAATAAGGATAAATGTAACGACCTGTGATGGTTGATTTTGTGTGTCAACTTGGCAGTACCCAGGTATTTGTTGAAAACATTATTCTGTGTGTTTCTGTGACAATATTTCTGGATGAGATTAGCCTTTATATCTGTGGCCATTGAGCAACAGACTGTCCTCCACAATGTGGGTGGGCCGTATCAATCAGTTGAAGGCCCGAATAGAACAAAAACACCGGCTTTCCCCAGCAAGAGAGCATTCTCGGGCAGACAGCCGCAGACTTCTGAAACATCAGCTCTTCATGATTCTACACAAACTGCCTTTGGACTCGAACCAGATCATCAACTCTCCTCAGTCTCCAGCCTGCCAGCCCATCTACAGATGATAGGAATGCCTCCATAATTATGTGAGCCAATTCTTTGCAAAAAAAAAAAAAAAAAATCTCTCTCTCTCTCTCTCTCTCTTTCTCTCCACACACACACACACTCACCCTCCCTCACTTTACTGGTTCTTACCCTGTAGAGCCCCACTTAATACACAGTCTCCTTACATATTGTAAGACAGTAAGTGGGTCACTGTCACATTGTTTAGTGGAGTTTACAACCACTAAGAATTCAGAGAAGCAAAAGTCAGGAAGGGCCTGGTGGGTAGTTATGCTGGCCCCAGGCGAGTGAATTACCTTTACCTCACAGCATTCTCTAAGGGAAAGAGAACCCATCTCAGTCGGAAGGAACCCATCTCCATCCTCTCTGTTCTGTCACCTGGTCCGGCCTATTCCTCCATTGGTAGACATGATATAAACAACCAAGTTCACAAAGAGTAACCTGTGAAATTCCCACTTTTATTATCAATAAATGTAAAACTGCAGGGGAATTTCAAATTATTATACCCATCATACTATAAGGCAAAAACACCTGGATCAAACACATATTAGCAGCATTCCTCAAATACAAGTTTAAAAAATCCACCCGACTCAGGCAGATTACCCCAAATGTCCAACCCACTTCCATTTGGGAGACCTTTTAGAATAGCAAGAGTATGAACTATGGAATCAGATGACATATATTTATACCTTAGCTCTGTCAATAATTAGCTTAATGACTTTGGGGAAATTAAAGTTAAGAAGGAGTTCCTCAGCCTCTCTGGGTCTTAATTTTTATGCAGTGAAAGGGGGCAATATTAGCACCTTATGTATTTTATGGGGTAAACCACAAATGAGATAATCAGAAAGGTACTCAGCATCATACCTTCCACAGAGCAAGTGGTCCATCGAGGTGGACCATTTTTATTACCTGACATAAGTGACATAAATGAGTTACTGGTAAGTGACATCTGAATTTATAAAATTGGAGATAAGGGTATTGGGCTGCTTCATCGGCTTGGCCCCAATGTTCTCCGCCCCCCCCCCAAAAAAAAAGAGTTGGTATGCTGGCCTGGCAGAAAGTGTGGAGCTGGCACATAGGAAGATGATATTTGGAGGACGTGCCAGGAGAGTCAACAAAGAGGTAAGGAAGAGGAGGCAAAGGTCCATTAAGTGTTGGCTATCATGAATTTGCAAGAGGCCAGATTTTTGCACTCATTCTTGGAAGGACAGAGACAGCAGGCAGCACGTAGCCCCAGCACTGTTGAGTGTTGCTGGGAGATCCACCACCATCACTCGGAAACATTTAGGTAGGAAGGTGGGGGCCGTGCAGACCAACGCCCCAGAGGACGCCGAGACGATGAGCGGAGAAGTCAGGCTGAGGACAGCTCCTGACCCCACCTGGCAGGCCAGGCTCTCAGCGCGGCCGCTGAGAACAGGCTGCGATGATTGCCAAGAGTACACGGACGCCTGGCCCCACCCATGGGTGATTGACTTGGACTTGGCTGAGGCCCGAGCAGCTGTCTTTCTTAATGTCCTGGGTTGAGACATCTGGGCCTGGGATGGGGTGGAAGGGGTCAAGGGCCCGAAGGCTCTGCTGCAGCTGGAGCGCAGGGTGGGGTGGAAATGCTATTTAGGGTCTCAGGCCTGCAAGGTGCCAGGAGAAAGGAGGGCCTGACTTCACATAAAAAGAAAGCATCTACATTTTAAGATCCAAATGTGATCTCAGCTAGTTTCCACTGGACAGACGTCACCCATTCCCTAACTGACAGTCATGATTGGCACCGTGGTAGGCAGATAGCTGAAAAGTGAAGCAAAAGTTACCAAGCTTCCCTCCAGTCTTCATCTCAAAACACTGCCTGTCCCAGGAGAGGCCTGGAGGAGTCTGCCCGGGTCCTGGGGGGACGGATGAAAGGCCCTCACCGGGAGGAGGCGGGACAGTCAGGAAATCCCGTCACGGGCAGACCCAAGGTCAGCCCTCTGGGCAGATCTCAAGAGATCTCCCGAGGGAGGGTCTGGAGCGAACTCTGATTTCGATAGTTAAAAATCAGGCATAGCCCTGGCTTTTTTTTAGTAGCCACTTATGGATCTCATTCATAAATTGGGCTTAGGAGGTTTTTTTTTTAATTCATTGCATTTCCTGCGGTACCACCACCTTTTGGGACTAATGAGTTCCTCGCAGTTTATAACCTGCTGCGTGAAGTCGATTTCCTTCCATTTGCCCTAAACTCACTTCATTCTGTTTTTAAAAAGTAACCTCCTTGTCCTAGGAAAGGGAAGGAAAAAAAAAAAAGTTAAGTAAGATTTAAAAACGAGGACAGACACAGGGCAGGGCAGAAAAAGCGGCGAGGTGTTAAGAGAGCCGCAGACTACCTTAAATCCGCGGTGCCGTTTTAAGAGGCGAACATGGCTGGAATGCGTGACCGTGACCGAGGGGGCCGAGGGGGCCGCTCACAATGGCTCCATTGTTCCGGGCGCTGCCCAGACCCCGCCAGGGGCCCCCCACATCCTGTGTGGGGCTCCCTGCTTAAATGAAAGGGAGAACCTGAATGTTGAGCAGATATCAGCAAAAACAGATTAAAGCATGGGAAGGGGGTCTGGAAGAAAAAACAAACGTGGGTTGTTTTTTTTTCTCTCTTCAGGTTAGAGAAAAAAGAAGCCATTCCATATAAGCATAACTGGCATACTGTCTACAGGAGGGAAGTGAATAGTATTTCTGCGTTGGGACTAAAACACAAACAGAAGGAGTCGGGGCTGTAGAAAGGGAACTGCCCGACCCTGCAATGATATACAAGATTGAGAAACGATGTGGTTCATTTTTTTTTAAAGTTCATATTCCCAAAATGATCTGGAGTTCATCTTGCTTTGTACCTGCCTTGATAGTACAAAGACAGCTGAATGAGCTATTATATACTCAGAGGGATGTAACAGATGAGAAGATAGGCATTTTTAGAAAAAGAAGGGACTCTACGAGGTTAAAGTATTAATACGTATAATTTTGGAAACTGTGAGGAAACAACAAAGTATTTCAAAAACATGTTAATCGCTGGGTCTGCATGGCAGACCAAAGTATCGGTTGCATTCCCCCCCCAACCCCCCTTTGAGGTCTTAGCACGGAGTCGATTATAGGAAAGTCTTGTGTTTTAATGGAAAATAGGGCAAAGGTTATGTGTAACAGGAATCCAGTCATGTGGAGCTTGCAGAACGCAGGTTAGGCTCGTAAAACTGCTCATTAAAAACGCTCTGTTCTGAGGCAAAAGCAAATAAATGAGCTCAAGGAAAAGAGCCACAGAAATCGCCTAGAAATATTTCCATGAAAAGACTGTGAAAACAGTCCTCCCGAGTCGTAAGAAATGTTCAGTTATTGCTTATACAAATAGCCACACTTAAAAAAACTTTTAAATACCTTCCCTGCATTGCTGGTTTTGACCTTCTGCCAAGAGCTACTTAATGTTTTACTTTTTTTTTACAAAAAAAAAAAAACTTTCCTGAACAGACCATATGGTGAGCGAAAAATGAAAAGGTACCCACACCAGGAGTCTTTAAAACAGCATGAGCAGAAGTTTGTTATGAATCCCCACCCCCAAGTTCGGGTTTAAACTTAGCAACTTTGTAAGTTCCATATCGGCTTGAAAAACCCTCATCCCAAATTCTAGAAATGAAGACTGAACCTTCTCCACGATTCACAGAGCCTCTGTTTTCTATACCTCGCTATCTCACAGCACAAGAACACAGATGGAGCTATTTTCTATACCTCGCTATCTCACAGCACAAGAACACAGATGGAGGGATTTTAAATATAGTAACGGTCGTGGCTGGCCAAACAATGAGGACCAAGAGGACTTCTAGAAGGCAGCACTTGAGGCAGACAGTGCTTACACAGGGGCTGGCTGGTCTAGATGGCCTGCAGCCAAAGTCAACACGGGCAGCCAGCAGGCCCATCACCTACGTAGGAAGCCGGACAACTTGAGGCTGATTAAGTGTGTATGTTGGGGTGGGGGGCGGAGGCGTCCAGACGCCCATCCGATAGTTAGTGTAAAATCTGTGATGCCGCAGGCTCTGTCTGAGTCACCAGCGATTGACCCGAGAGAGGACGGCTCACGGAACACAGAAGGCTCCAGAAAGAAGCACGCGCACCAGGCATGTGGCCTGGCCTCACACCCCGCTCACTCTCTCTGTGGTTTTTCCTTATGCCAATTCCATAGCCTGTTGGATCCAGAAGGAAGTCCAGATGAGCTTGGAAATTTTGCCACTTTTTTTTTTGTAAGTGGAAGGAATTACCAATGGCAATATTTTTTCTCACTTCCATTTATTTTATCTCACAAATGCAGTCTGGGACTCGCCTGTGAGAAGCAGTGCTTCAGGCTGAGAGGCTCCTGCTCAGAAGCAAAGCTGGATGGCAGCAGGCTTCCTGCCAACACTCACTCTGCTCCGAGTCAGGGAAGGGAGCTGAGAGTCTTGCAGGGATTCCGCTAAAACAAAAACACAGAGGTCTGGTACACAGCTAAACCAAACCTCACACCCGCGAGATAGCTCAGACATCTGATAAACACATCTTGGCAACGGGGGCTCATCTCTTCAGAGCTAGCTATGAAAAAGGGGATTTCCTAATTCACCCATCTCTAGCCAAAATTCCCTGCTGGTCTTTTCCCACTGGCCTCTAACCCACCTTAGTCTGGAATAATGCTTTCTTCTGCTTTAGGCTTTGAAAATTATTCTTTCCATGGTGGTAGTTTACATT
The DNA here is from genome assembly GCA_963924515.1 of Vespertilio murinus. Lineage (NCBI taxonomy): Eukaryota > Metazoa > Chordata > Mammalia > Chiroptera > Vespertilionidae > Vespertilio > Vespertilio murinus. Next base: position 16,409,674 of record OZ004719.1, on the reverse strand, counting down.
TTTATCTATGCATGCGTCTCGGTCTCTCTCTCTCCCCCTCCCTCCCTCCTTTCCTCTCGCTCTCTCTCAAACACACACACATACATTCTTGCGCAAGTTAGCAAGATTTAAAGCCTCTCATTTTTTATTCTTGAAGCCCCAAAAGGGAAACTATTATTCGCGTGCCAAGGAATACAGTCATCCATTATTTTTTTTCTTTCTCTTTTCCTTGCATATCCTCCCAATAGGGTTAAGGTAGTCTGGGATGTGGAGTGAGGAGGTAGAGGAAGAGCGGGGGTGGGAGGGAGAACAAGATGGCATTTTAATAGCCTCCACCATGCTGATCTGACACAGTGGGGACCTTGTGCTTCAGACGCAAACATTTCCTTCCTTCTGAGCCTTGCACGTGGCCCCTTCTACCGACACCCGCCATCCATGTCTCAGGATAGACGTGGGAGCAGAGGGCACTGATAAATGGTCTTTCTCCAAAGGATGGAAAGGTTGAGGGGAACAATCATAACCCTGTCTTTGTTTTTTGTTTTCTTTTAAAATTTCATCTTGAAATAATTCCGGTCATAAGGCCGCAAAATGAATACAAAGAATCTCTGTATACTTTTTGCCTAGATTCTTCAAAATGTTAGCATCCTGTAAAAACACACAACATGATCGATAGTCAGGAAGCTTTGAAGCATACTCACCAGTTATTTTATAGTGTTTCCCAACCTGTGTTTAGCTGATGTTTCCTCGTTATTCGATTCAGGTTGTGCATTACTTTGAAATTAATATGCATCCTTGGATGAAACTTAGAGGCTATGTAAACATCCTGCTTCTCATCATGCTTTCACCTATCGACTTTTATATCCATACCTGATTCCCGAGAGAAACCGTTATTACTGCAATGTTTGACAAACGGTGATTTTTCTACTTCTATCTTCTCTCCTAAATGTATGAATTGGAATTACGCTGTAGAGAAGAGCTTTCCCTTTATTCAATTGTTTGCTTACACAAGTGGTAATGGAATAAAATGCATAATAAGCTGTTTAGTATTTGTGGCAAATAAAACTCACTGTTCACATCACTTTTAATTGTTGGACATTATTATTATTGTTGTTTTTACTAGTATGTTGGCTTAGATTTAACTAAATGTTGTTTGCCTATTTATTTGTCCATATTCCTTCTGGATTATTTTCCTTTTTCCAAAATTAGTTCTTTAAGAAGTTCTTTTTTTCATGCATCAATTTGTGGTAAACTCCATTTTGTTGTTGGAAATGTCTTTATTATGCGCTGACTTTACAATAATACTTTCATTAGGTTTCACAGTTCTAGGTCAACCGTGTTTCTCTTTAGAGTTGGGAGAGTATTCCATTATTTCTGGTTTCCACTATCGCTCGTAAGTCTTCATTCTTGTTCCTTGGACGTTGATTTCTACTTTTTCTCTGGATGCTTTTAGGATTGTCTCTTTGTCTCTGGTGTTCTACGTTTCCATTACAATGCGAACCTGCATGTGATCTGTGGTGCTGCTAGATCTTAGAATTCATGACCTACATCAATTGTAGGAAAATGTTTATCCTTTTCTGGAAGTGATGATTAAACATATGTCAGGCTGTCCTTCATGGCTCATATACATTTCCTCTCTCTCTCTCTCTCTCTCTCTCTCTCTCTCTGATGCATGCTGGGAATTTATTCAGTTATACATCCAGCAATATGTAGGAACTGGCTTGTACCAGCACACAAGAAATAGTAGTGTACGTCTCTTTCCAAGTTTGTGTCCACTGTCCTCACACTGGGAGTTTAACATGGCCATATGACTGCATAAACACCAAGCTTTTGGGTAGTGATGGCCAGTGCCCAAGGACAGCTGTGGCTGTCCCCTCTACTTTCCAGATCCTTTTCATTTCCACACCACAGGAATTGGAAATAAAATCAGGAATTTAAAGTAGCACTTCTCATCCGATAGTTCTGGATGTTATGAAGTCAAGATGGCTAGCCTAAAGAACTGCTGAAAGTCAAACTCCACATGTCTATTGTAAAGATCCTTTACTAAGATCAGTATGGTTTAGAATAATAAAGATGGCCAGCTCTGATTGGTGCTAGGTCTCTTCTTTTTCTTCAGAATAAAATGTTCCATATAACACACCACATCAACACATTATGTATTAGGCACTACTATGTACTGACACTATTATTAGCTGTTCAGAATAGTTACTGATCTTACAAGACTCTTTGTAAACTATGAATAAGTGCAATCAGAGGTTGATACTAAAAACAATTTGCATCTTAACCTCCATTTTGTGTGTGTGTGCCAAATTTTACTTGGATGAAAACTGTGTTGCTAGGAACAATACTTTGCTCTATTTGCATAAATATGAACATATAGTTTGTACACATGTAGAGGTGTACAATTTGAAAATTGTTCTACTGATATAACTTGTTTTGAGCTTTTGACCAATTTTGTGACATTAGAAATTTCTTTTCCAGAAACTAAGAGTCAAAAAAGATGCCTAATTTTTCCAAGGTTATACAACATTAGTTGAAGGGCTAGAACTGAAATTCAGCTTTTGAAACTCTAAATTCAATATGCAGTAAGCATAAATCAACCAGGAAAACGCAGACATTTTCCTCTCTCTATGGGGAAGAAAGTCCTATTAAGTCAATGAGATATGTATATGTATATGTATATGTATATGTATATGTATATGTATATGTATATGTATATGTATATGTATATGTATACCTATATCATCTGTATTTATATATTATATTTGAATTTAGTAAGAGTTTTAATTGTTTATGTAGTTTTGAAGTTTTTTCCACGAGGGTTATGCTGTAATGATTCAGGATTCCTTAGTTCAGAGAAGTTCCAAAATATAGACACCTGGCACAGAAAGCTGGGAGCATGGCTTTCTATTTCCATTTAACATTCACATAAAAACGGAAAAAAAGTTCACATTCCAAATAGTCAACTCAAAAATATCAATACAAAGAGCTCATTCATTGCAATGCTTTTTCCATCGTGAATGCAGTAACAATTTTAAGACTCATTCTCTCTACCTTCATCGGCAAATCCTTACAAACCAGTAACTGGAACTCTTCACGAATTCCTGCACTCACAGATAGATTTGTGGTGACAGTTTTCGGTTCAAAAGTGCATTCCTGCTGTAAGTGGGCTACATGGGATCACCCAGTGGAATGAAGTCCAGTATCTCACACACACAGCTGGACTCTAAAGAAGTAATTTTAGACGTCAAGGTAATGTATGTCGAAGCCATGCAAAACCACAATCCACCCGTGGATCACGGTGCCTTTGGCAAGCTGCTGGTTATTGTGTTAGTCTCTCTGGCTGTACAATGATCTGTGGGGCTGAAGGGTTGGAATTTGTCACTTAAGACATTCATCTCCAGCTGCCAAGAGGTAGGCACATTCTGACCTCCGGAATTAAAGCTGGGCAGTGTTCCATACACTGTCCCACCAAGAATGCGGTCACTAGAGTTTCAATAAAGACATGCTGTTTCAGCAATCCGTTGTGAGGAAGACTTCACGACTCTCAGAAGGTTTAGCTGTTTCCCACTCGTGTTAGTTGGGGAGAAGTCTGTTTTCCTTTCACCTCGCTATAAACTGAGTGTGTCTTGAAATGGCGTATGACATTTTTTTTTTTCTATCGCTCTAACTCAAAAACAGCTGAAATTATTTTCCTGAACACACATAAAAGGTCCTGAGCTGAGACCTGATGTATCGGGTTTCAGCCTGAAGAATTTTTCTGAGCCGATGGTTTATGCTGAAAATGCTGACAGATGTCGAACAGCCTCGCAAAATAATCTTTAAGGGAGTCCTGGGCAACAGACCATGTGGCTGCTTTGAAAATGCTAAATTCTTGTTGCTGAACAATTTTACTTTAAAAAAAAAAAAAACCTCAACAACACCTAGCATTTATTACATTACATTTTTAATAGATATCCGCAGAAAGCCAACAATTATTCTACAGCTGAATTTTGGGAACCTGCTAGTTCCCATTTTACATCTTCTTTGGACACAAGAAATTCTTTTAGACTTATCATTCGAAAGGGTCAGAGAGGAGCCTGAATTTGGGGGATTTTGACCAGGAAAGCATAAAGTAGATCCCAACCACTTTAAAACTGCTGCAGGAAGTCCCCGAAATGAAGAGAGTGTAGATAGCAAACATTTGCTATATTTCTGGCTGTGATTTCTCCTTGCTAGGATACCACAGGACGGTCTGATCAGAAACAACTAGATGTTTATAAGTGTTCTCTGGAGGAAGAGGGGGGGGGGTGTTCAGATTTTCCCAGGAGGGTAATAATTTAAAGGATGTCAGTGGATGCAAATGAATTTCAGGCGTCTGAAGGAAGAAGAGGTGAATAGTACTTTTGTCTCTGGGAGACTTGGAATTTCAGCAGGGGCCATTTTGGGTAATTCTATTCCTCCTGCCTACATTCCCTGGTGTTGTTTCAGTTGGGAGTGGTGGGAGGGTACTCCTTTTCCCCCCACCCGCATCCTGTGACTGCTCCGCAGCGTCACGCCATGCTGTTAACAGCCGTCAGGGCCCATGGATGTGCAGATAGACGAGTTCCCTGCTGACATGAAAAGATCTTATGAATTGTGTCTTGTATAAAAGAGAGCAAACACCTTTTCACAAAGAAAGCATAATGTAAGAACCGGAGCTGCTTTCTTCTCCGAACAGTCCTCTAGCAGGCCACAGTCCCTGAGATTCTGAAAAGCAATCCGCTTTGAGGCAATGCTGTCCTCCTTGGATAACTGTTTTTACATTTATTTTCCCCAAAGCTAAGTACTCCCTTGCTTCCTCTCTAGTTATACAGTGATGGTTAAGCAATCTTCTAAGAGTCTGAATACGATATAAATTATCAAGTGGTTTGCAAAGAAAAGGAACCCATCTCCCTGGAACCACCAGCAGATTACATCACTCGCAGGAAGAACAGTCTACACGAGATACACTCACTAATGAGATAAAATGGAAGGGTATGAAAAGTTCTAGCAACTTCGCAATATTACTACCATACCGAAAGTCCGAAAGAAGAGTGGAAATACCAAGTCAACTGCCACTAGCCAATCAGAAGGAGGAAGACACTCTGTAATAGCTTTTATTTTTATCTTCTCTATTTAAAAGAAAGAAGAGTGATTGGTTGAAAGGTAAAAATATACAAATTTCTGCCTACTATGTGTATCATATTTGCACAGTTTGGAAAAGCAATGCAAGAGTCCTTCATCATCTGCAAGCTTCACTTTCCTTGGTTTCCCTTCAGTTAACCAGGGTCAACCTCTTATAGTCTGAAAACACTAAATAAATAATTCCAGACATAAACAATTCATAAATTTTAAATTGTGCATCGATCTGAGTAGCGTGATGCAATCTCGCACTGTCCTTCTCTGTCCCACCAAGGATGTGAATCATCCCTTTGTCCAGCATGACCGCATTATACAGGTTACCTGCCCGTTGGTCCCTGGTTCATGGCTCACTCTTATCACTGGTCAATGCAGGGATCACTTTTGTTTAGATTGCTAATTAGTTATTTTTATAATGCAATAAGTACCCGTGTATTCACTACCAAAAAGAACTAGTTACATCTTTTAAAATAACTTGCACAGGGTGCCTTTGCCACCCAGTTAACCATCAGTGAGAACAATCATCATTCTCTTACTTTCCTGGTATTACTGTTTTATTGCATCTATATGTAGTTTAAAGAGTTACTTTTTTCGGTTGTGTTTAATTACAATTTTTCAGTTGTAAAAATCTCGTTTCACTTATACTGCTAATCCAGGCATTTGGCCAAATGTACTGTAACTCGTGTGGAATGCTAATATTCCCATATGAAAATATTCCACAATTTCTCCCCTTGCCTTCCTAGTGATGGCCATCTAGGTTGCTCCCAGATTGTCACTATTATGAGCAGTGCAGCTTTGGACATCCTATTTCTTCCTTGGCTAATGCCTTTTACCCAGGCTCTGTCTCCTTCTAGAACTTTGATAGATGCTAGACCTACTCTAACTATGATATCCATTTTTTGTGTGTGGGTTTTATTCTGGTCTGAGCTTTAATTTGGTCAATGTATTCATATTACCACATTTTGTCCAGTTCACTAATTCTCTACTGGTTTATGTTTAATCTGATTCATGGAAATTTTTTTATTGATTTTTTTTTTCATTTCAATGCTTATATTTCATTTCTAGAACTTTCTCCCCAGCAGTCTGCTTGATCTTTTTTTGCTCGTGCTTACAAGTTTCTCTTTTGTTTATTAAACACCGAAATTTTATTTCTGTGCTTAATCATGCCAGTATCTTTACTTGAGTGGTCTGGTTTCACTGTGTGTTGTTTTTCCTGGTTCTCAGCAGCGGCTGTTTCCGCCTGTCCCCTCTTCCTTTCTTCCTGTGAGCTCTTCATTTTTGGAACTCTATTAAGAGGGAGTTCTTTAAGACCTGGGTTAAACTTGCATTTTCCCACGGAGAGTTTATGTTTGCTTCTGCTAGTTTCTCTGGGGTATTACTAACCCAGGAAGATGAAATTTTGTACTTGAGGTTTCTCATAACATACACGGAGCATGAATTCAGACCATGTACTCAAATAAGGGCAGATTTGTGGTTATATTGTCTGAAGGCAGATCTCCGCCACTGCCCTCCTCCCAGTTAGTGCCAAGGTCAATAAAGGATACTTCCCTTGCGCCATCCTCTGGACACTGGGTTTATTTCTAGTACTCCCTTATGCTAAGGTTGCAGTTTTTATAGTGCCAGGCTGTGTGACAGTCTAGTACACAGAACTGGCACTGTCCTGAGCCAGATACCTGCTCCCAGACCTCCTTTGGCCACCATGACGAAGGGTCACCATCCCCAGACTTTGGGGGAAATCCCTGGGATGAAACCAGCTTTACCACTTGCTTACCTCTCAGGTTGCTTACTTTCACATCATTTCCTGGCTTCTGGGGATCCTTTCCTTTCCATCCATTTTGGCAAGGCATTTGAAAACAAACTCTACATTCACAATTTTAACTATAATGGTGTGGGTGTGTCCACCAGGAAATCTGACCTGTCATTTTATTGAAAGTAGAAGTCTATCTGTCCCCATTTGAACATTTATTTTCTATTGCAAAGTTTCTTAACCTTCAGCCCTAGGTCACAATCGATTAGTTCACTCTTAGAATAACACTCCTACTAAAATATAAAAATGATTCCAGGTCTAAATTTCTTCAATGACCCCATAGTACTCTTATGAGAAAGTCTATGCTCCTATCCATGACATACAAAGCTCAGCAATTTGGTCCTCTGACTCCATCCCCACCCCTCAGCCTCCCTTGTATACCTTCACGCAGGCTTCATGCCTTCATAGCCATCTATCTTCAGTTCCCCCTGCACACTCTCATTTCTCTGAATTTTCAGGGACACTATTCCTCTGCCTGCATCCACTCCCCTGACCTCAGCCTTCTCCCGGATTCTTTTGTACCCTTAAAACTCCTATCAAACATCACTTTCTTTTCTAAGCATTTTCTGACCCACATATTTGCTTGTCAGAAAACGTAAGTAGGTACCCCTTGTCTCTGTTTCCTAATGTAACAATTACAGCATTACCAGGTAATGACAAATGATTTTCTTATCAGTCTCTTCTGGTAGGTTGGGATCTCTTCGAGAACGGGGATTGTTTCACACTATGCACCCAGCTCTCAACACAGTGCCAGGACACAGAAGGCGCTAACTAAACGGCTGTGGAATGAATGAATGAATCGAGTGGGCACAACTGCAATGAAAAGTCTGGTAAATGTGATGAGGGGCACTTGTTCTAATGGTTAACAGTGTGTGTGTGTGTGTGTGTGTGTGTGTGTGATATGTATGATTTAGATTCTCTGCTCTTTAAAATTATGCCTAATTTTCTGACTTCCTATCAATATAGAAACTGAGAGCTAAATTTCAGTTCCCTCTGCCTTGGAGATTTTTGAAATGCTTGATTTATGACCATTCCGCCCGAAATGCCTGTGGAGCCAAATTGATAGGGGGCAAAATGTTTAGTTCTCTTATGTAGTCTGTAAGTCACAGCTGTCTGAGAAGCGTTTCGTCTCCTAACATTTTTTTCTCTAGCATAATCGATATCCCTTTCAGAAGGAACCTCAAATAAGAAAGCAAGATGCATCTAAGAAAATAGTTTTTTAAGAAGTAAACATTTTAAACTGTGATGAAACTAAAGCTTTGTGCTTGATTGTTTTCTAAGAAACAGAGAGATAACTAACTGTGGGAGTTCCGGGCTAACTCCTCTGGATCTTCTGGGAGGAGAATTCTTATCCCCTCTAGGAGCACAATCAGCTTTTCTTTTCCAAGATATATATTTTAAAGGATGACAGTTGAGCTAAAATTCTAGGCACATCTGATTTGGAAAGGAGACCCTACACATTAGTCATCAACAGACAATGGAATAAAATCTTTATGAGGCTATAAAATGGGACATACTCTGAAAGCTTTCGGTATTGGAGCGAAATATAACTTCAAAAATGCCAAGAGCTATAGAAAAACAAATGCTGTGATATGTCTGTACGCATCCACGTCCCCCTCATTCTCTTATGCACGCCCCGCAGACCCCCATTCCCTTCCACACACACACACGGCTATTTTTCTCAAAACTTGAGCCATCAGCCATTATTAATATTTTGAACGAATTCCTAGTCTATTTCCAGTTTGAGCCGAGTCCATCATGAAAACACTGTGAGAAAGGAAACAAACGGCATAGATTCCACTTGGCAAATCCGGGGCCTGTAGATCTGACTGTGGTTCAGCCCCTGGCGCCATCAGTTGGGCTCAAAATCAAAAGCTGTGGAAGGAGGTAATTAGCAGGGACTCTAGACCACTCTGCTGGCAACGGCCCGGCTGCTTATAGCCACCGGGAGAGTGGGTGGGTGGGAAGGGGTTCAGAAATGTTCTCTAAAACAACATTGCTTCTGTAGGATGGAAGGCTGCAATTACAGGGCTGTTTCCGTGGGCAACAAGTTAACTTTGACCAACATGCGTATTGACACCTTCGCTAAGGTGTCAATATTTAATTAGAAAGCTCAGCTACTAGCAAGGGTTGCCATTCTAGCTTCTTATTCAATAAGATGACCACGGGAGGAGAGACAACTCTCTTCTAATACACTCACAAAGGTGAGGGGGTAATGTGACCTGGGCATGGAGGCCACCAACAATTTTGGGTGGAAAAAAAAAAAAAAGAGAGAGAGCGCAATTTCCCATCTCGCTCATTCCAGCCGAAATTAAACCGAGCAGGGGCGAGGTGCCAAAGCAATGAAAATATAATTGATGTAGGTCACATTGGGAGTCCTCTGACGCTTGCCTGACTGGGCTGTTGATTACTTAAGCTTGAGAGTTAAATGGAAAGAAATTGGCCCAGTGGAAGCCACTCGGGTTGGCTACAGACGTGATCATTTACAGATGAAGGCGAGCGGCCCGAAGTGAACAGAAGATGAGAAGACTGTTCCAAACTGACCAGCTGAGGGAAAGTTTATATTTAAAAAAAACAATCACTTGGTCAGTGACTCATGGGGAAAGAATTCTTAAGCTTTCTTCAGGGAAACCCCAGTAAATAACACGGATAATAAAATGGAGGTGGTGTTGTCTGTCTCGTTGAGCCATTCAGTCCACATAAACCTTTCTTTTTTTGGGGGGGAGGGGAGGAGGGGAAGGGGCACATTCTGAACACGATTCTCTCTGGAAAACCCCCAGACAGCCAGAATGATTACGCTTCTTTACGGTTTTACAGACTAGTTTGTATCTCAGACTTCCATGTGAAATAAAACTTGGAAGAAACGTGGGAGAAAAAAATCTGCTTTTTGTTTAGAGGGTTGAGGCTTTTTTAGTCAGTTGCTTCCATGATTCACAGGGCACTCCGCTCCTCTGAAACTCAAAACGTCGTAACATAAAAAGCAAGGCTGGCTGGAGTTAATCCTTTCTGCTTTGTCCCTAGGAGAATCAGCCGCCCTGTGTCCCAGCGGCAAATGGGAGGAATGAATGAAACCTCTCGGCCTACGTCAGTTTACTAGAGTATGGTGTAAATCAGACGCTTTAAAAGAGATTTAGAGTTCTACTTCTGTTCCCCTCTCCTGATGTGGGGTTTCACTGACATAATCTGTAACAGTTTCAGTTCCTCTCTCTTTAATTAACAAAAGCTTTTAGAATTTTGTTGTTTTGGGTCTAAGAACATTGTGGGGGGAGTGGGGGAGTTTGAGCACACACACACACACACACACACACACACACACACACACACACCGGGGGGGGGGGTCGATTGAGAGTGCTTCTAAATGATTAAAGAGAGCCCGGTTTGCTGGGGGACAGGAGTGGTCAGAATTCCCTGCTCCCCGTTCCCCACCCCCTGCCCAGAATGCTTCGTCAAAGCCACCCGGGGTCTAATCAGCAGGCCTTTAGATTATTTTATGTTAATTAAAATCATGGTTGGTTTGGGAGGTTAATGTATACATGTGCATGTGGCTTCAAAGGCTTCCCAAATTACTGGCTGAGCTTGCTCGCCTTGGGCAGCCTGATCTGTGATAAAAATGACCACATTAAACCAAGTTTATTGCTGTAGAAGGTTTTGATTTTTTTTGCAGGTTTCTTAAAGAATTTACCATTTTAAAACACTCTTAGGATCCCCCAAAAGGTTGAGAGAGAGAGAGAGAGAGAGAGAGAGAGAGAGAGAGAAATGTAAAAGGAAAAGAACAAAGGAACTGGTTCATATCAGGAAAAAAACAACAAGAAACAGCTTTAGAGATTTCTGAGGGGAAATGAACAAGGCCAGGACAAGGCTGTGATCGATTCTAACTTCTACAATATGCTTCCACTGATGCTGCTTTTTCCTTCTTTCTTTTTTAAAAAATACTGACATGTTTCAATTGATTTAGTAAAAACAAACCCTACCACAAATCAATGAAAAGTGGCTCATACTATTTACTCTTACTTATTCTCCACTCAGGGTCATGCCATTGGGAAGGCTCACTGTGATTCCCAATGTCGGTCAGCGCCTGTCATTAGGCAGAGCTCACGAGAGTGGCCAGAACGAACTCTGATGGTCACAGCGGCTTGGCAGTCACGTGGAGCCGGGCAGGGGAAAAGTCTGGGGGACGGGAACAAAAATACGTTGGGACTGGACGTGGGGACAGACTGAGGCTTTCCCTGGGTAGGAGAAGCAACCCACGATATATAATACAAGGAAATGTGTCAGCCTACATCTGCGTCTGATGGCCTCCCAAGTTCCCAGAATGGATCTAGCCCAAAAGACTGGGAAGGGGCACGGTTTTCACTTAACACCGTCATCTCCCTCTCTTAAACTCGCCTGGTTCAGGCGCTCCCCTCCTGGACTAGTAGGAGCATCTCCTGCCGGTCTCCTGGCTCCCACAGAATGTATCCCTCACGCAGCCACTAGACTAAACAGTCTGAATCACCACTCTGCGCTCTCATGGCATCCCGGCGGCACGGGACGGAGCGCCCTGTCCTCAGCAACCTGAGCCCGCCTGCCGCCTGGGCACAGGTCCCGCCGCACCTGAGCTCACAGTCCGGCGTTCCCCGTGAGGATGCTGTTCCTGCCCGTCCCCCCAGACCACCAGGGGCTCCTTATCAGCCACCGGACACTAACCGCACCTTTTATTACCCTCTACTCCAGGTTTCTGTAACACAGGGAGCGCCTTACAGACAGAAGTGGATGACTTAGTAATTTCGGTTTGCTCGGCACCTAGCAAGTGCTCAACAAAGGCTTGCTGGACTGAACTAATGTGAAATGACAGAAGCGATAAATGACATCCAACTTCAGCAGACAGGACAGGGAGGGCTGATTTATGAAAGAAGCTAGTTCTCAGGTTATCTTTACCTCTCCAGAGACCGGGAGGTTACCTAGAAAAGTCTAGGCAAGAGCATTAACCTAGAGTTTCAGGGAGCTGTTGCCCTAAAATATTGGCTGGGCATCAAGTGTTTGCTATACCTCTGGGTTGCTCTGACCTCCAAGCAAAGCATGAAAAACGTTATCAACTGCATTATTTTGATGGTGCATCACTGATTTCTTAGCAGATGACTGTCTCATGCTGATAACAGGGTAAGGGCAAGAGTGATGAACAAGAGACAAAGTTTCCAAGGCAATATAAGCCGATGCAAATGTTCTGGAAACAGACCAGTGGGAAGTAGATGGAAAATGGACAATAAAGTTTGGGTAGAAATTTTCAAGAACAGCATTACCCTGTCCCCCAAGGAAAACAAATGCAAAATTTTAAAACCATTAGAAGTCAAGAAGGAATTGTAATTAGAAGGTAGATTCTAAGTAATCCCAAGACTGAAACTTGTCTTTTACACATTGAAAAGGAACAACTTAACATCCAAAATACATCCCAACCAGAGGCTATCCTCAACTCTCCTTTAAAAGCAATCAAACTTTGCCGAAACCGGTTTGGCTCAGTGGTAGAGCGTTGGTCTGGGAACTGAAAGGTCCTGGGTTCGATTCCGGTCAAGGGCATGTACATTGGTTGTGGGCACATCCCCAGTAGGGGGTGTGCAAGAGGTGGCTGGTCAATGTTTCTCTCTCATCGACGTTTCTAGCTCTCTATCTCTCTCCCTTCCTCTCTGTGAAATATCAATAAAATATAAAAGCAATCAAACTTTATTTTCTATGTAAAAAGAAGAAGAAGTGTCAATGAACATTGTGGTCAAACGTGGCAGGTTACAAAGTATGGAACTAAACCACTGAAGGCAAAGAATGTGAACATGCCTTTCACAAGTTAATATATTCAGCAGAATAATTCAAAAAAAGCTAAAAGGTAAAACGAAAGAAAGGAAGAGAAAGAAAGAACGCTGAAACTGTAAACCTACACAAATAAACTTTCCACTATTTATATGTGTCAGGTTCAGACCCACTTTCCCTCCAGAGTTATAACCAAAGCGAAGGGCTGGCTATACCCTCAGGCTCGTGTGGAAAAGTCGCTGGAAGTTCTCAGAGCCCCTTAGCACAAAAGTACAAAGAGATATGATAATGACTTCCCTGAACAAACAAATGTACACAGCAGAGTGGGCTGGTCTGAGCTCTGGGGGCACCCCTGGTGGCCGTGGCCGCTCTGATCCTGTGCCACGAAGACATGTACTGGGCCTCTCCCCATCTTCCTTCCAGCCCGGGGGCTGCCAAAAGTCGTTTCCAACGCGAACACAGAGTGAGTCCCCACCATCGGCGTGAGAGTTGTGAACAGAATCCATTCGCAGGCTCCCCAGCTACTGGCGGAATGATCGCGATTGCTCACAGCCAACAGGGCCTTGGGAAGGGCTGATGGGACAGCCAGCTTCCCGATTAACCCTGATCCAAGGCATGACTCTTAACCTTACATCAATCCACCTCACTGTAAAGCCAAGGTGGTGGCTGTGAAATCTTCTTTGACGGCCACCTAAGGGAAATATCCATCATAGTCACCAGTTTTGTTCCTTATACTAGTGACTGCTGAGAACATATAGAGCGGTGACTGCAAAATTTAGACATTATCAAAATTACTGCGGCAGTGTATTTTTAAAAAATATATTTTATTGAATTTTTACAGAGAAGAAGAGAGAGGGATAGAGAGTTAGAAACATGAATGAGAGAGAATCATCGATCAGCTGCCTCTTGCACACCTCTACTGGGGATGTGCCCGCAACCAAGATACATGCCCTTGACCAGAATCGAACCTGGGACATTTCAGTCCGCAGGCCGACGCTCTATCCACTGAGCCAAACCGGTTTCGGCTGTGGCAGTGTATTTAAAGTGTATATTCCCAGAAACTGTCCTCAGAAATTCAAATTCCTAAGACCTGGGGGAGGTCCAGGTGCTCCTGTTTTTAAGGAGTAACTTGGGTGTGGCCAATGCAGGTCAGATGGGCCAAGCAGGGAAACCTTGTACTAGAGCAGGGGTGGGCAAACTTTTGGACTTGAGGGCCACAATGGGTTCTTAAACTGGACCGAAGGGCCGGAACAAAAGCATGGATGGAGTGTTTGTGTGAACTAATATAAATTCAAAGTAAACATCATTACATAAAAGGGTACAGTCTTTTTTTTTTTCCTTTCAATAGTTTAGAACCGCCATCCGGCCCTCGGGCCGTAGTTTGCCCACGGCTGTACTAGAGGCTGCTCTCAATCCTCTATCTCTACCTCTACCTGCTCTGCAAGCATAAGCCCCGCCTCCCAACACAGATACTACAAGATGGTGACAGGTACTATTTGAAAACATGGCAGGGGGGGGGGTGTGGTTATTTGATAAAATAAATTTAAGAATTGTGGAGTCAAACACATTTACATGTTTGTTTATTCCAGTACTCTAGAATTTTTTTTAAAAAATGTGCTTTTATTGATTTCAGAAGAGAGGAAGGGAGAGAAAGAAACATCAATGATGAGAGAGAATCATCAATCACTGCCTCCTCCTACTGGGGAGTGAGCCTGCCACCCAGGCATGTGCTCCAACTAGAATTGAGCCTCGAGTTCCTGGTTCATGGGTTGACACTCAACCACTGAGCCATGCCAGCCAGACAAGTACTCTGGATTTTTAAAATGTGCTAGAATACTCTGTGTCTTACCAGAAGGGAGATGAAGGACACAGTGTAACCCAAACAAATCAAGTCTCTTTTAGGAAAAAAAAAAAAAAAAGTAGGCTGAGCATACTTTGGGAAATGCGGCCATGTAAGAAAACCTAAGAGCTGAGAAGGACAAGGAGGAGGATCTGGGATGCCTAGATGGTAACGGCTGGGAGGTAGGGTGTATGAGAACAATGCTGGGAACAGATTGTGGATGTAAAAGTCAAGAGCCGCTCAGCAATAGACTGCTGCCTTTCAGGGAAGAGAAAGAGCTGAGGACACAGCCCTCTTGGAGAAGAGTGCTACTTGCAGAATAAAGACAATACCGGGAGTCAGAGCAAGCCTGGGACCAGAACGTGGCACTTTGCCAGCGCTTAAAATACAATGCAGGTACCGAAAGTAATGACACTGGAGATGGCCAACACCTTCACTGTTCTACATGCATCACAAGTCTTAGCTCGTTTAGTTTCTGTGAGGTGGAAGTTCACACCAAGCTCCACTGAAGGAATTAAGAGAGAGGCTCAGAGTCACGTGCTGTCTCCCAGCGGCTATGTGACAGGGCTGGGGGCTGAGCTCAGACTGGAGCTTTAAAACTGCACGCCTCGTCCCTCTCATCAGAAGGATCAGTAGGTTTGCAGGTAAAGACATTATCTGAGCAACAGGGTGGATTTTTTGTTTGTTTTGGTTTTAAATTTTATTTTGTTGTTTAAAGTATTACACATATTAATACATATATCTCCCCCCCCACCTTCCCCCAGCCTTCCCTACTATTGTTATTATTATTTTTCTTTTGTTAAAGGAAAGGCATTGATTCACCCTTGCCACAAGGATTAAATAAAAAGGTAAAAACAAACTGTAATACTCATTGTAGGTTATAGTTAGGTGAGATGCTAGCAATGTGAATCACTTTGAGGAAAGTAATTTGGTGGCCTGAATAAAAAAAAAACCTATAGCCAAAACTGGTTTGGCTCAGTGGATGGAGCGTCAGCCTGGGGACTGAAAGGTCCCAGGTTTGATTCTAGTCAAGGGCATGTACCTTGGTTGCAGGTACATCCCCAGTAGGGGTGTGCAAGAGGCAGCTGATCGATGTTTCTCTCTCATCGATGTTTCTAACTATCTATCCCTCTCTCTTCCTCTCTGTAAAAAATCAATAAAATATTTTTTAATGGTTTAAAAAAAAACACCCTGTAATTATTCATCACTTTGATACTAATTCCACTACTATAAATCTACCTTGAAGAAATAATGAGAAATATACACAAGAAATTATGCACTAAGTCATTTACTCTAAAATTACATGTAACAATAAAAATTAGACTGAAATTAAATACACATATTAAAAAGTACATTAACTCTAGATTAAAAGCTGGATTTGCATCAAATATTGACATGCCCATGTGTCTGATATGTGATCTTTGGGGAGTTGGTTAACTAAGCCTCACATTTTTTATCTCTAGAATGGAGAAAATAATGTTTACTAAAGGGATATTCAAGAGCAGTACCACCGACATTTTAGGCAGGATAATTCTTGTGGGGCTGTCCTGTGCCTTATGGGATGTTTGGGGGGTATCCTTGGCCTCTACCCATTAGATGCCAGTAGTACCCCTCAACCCAGTTGTGACAATCTGAAATAAATCAGTTTTCAATGGAAAAGCCAGGTAGAGAAAAGGAAAAAGTGGAAGTACACATATGTAAGTATACAAATCATGTATGTATACACGTATACCCATATGTCATATAAGTATACAAATATATGCAGAGGAGAAAAAGCCAGCAGAAGAGTAAAAATTCAAGAGCATAGCAATGACTGATAAAGCAAAGTCCTAACTCTATGCTGAAGGAAAGGAGAGCCATCTCTGACCTGGGAGTGCAGAGAGAGTAAAGAAACAAAACAATCTTGAGGGATTTCCTGCTCCTAGTAATATTACCATCCCTATTTTAAAAAGCATCTTACCTAATAATAGGCAAACATGTAAATTGACTGTACCTCTGCTATGCCCATAGCCAATCAGAGTGAGTATGCAAATTAGAAGGCCAAAGATGATGGCTGCCCAGCTGCTCCAGGAGCGGAGTGGCCAGGTGGGGCAGGATGCCTGCTATGAGTGGGAGGATGGGGGGGCGGGGGGGGGGGGACACACGAAGGGATCTATAGGAACGGAGTGCCAAAGTGAAGACAAAGATGGCAGACTTCTGGCCGGCGAAGGTCTGGGTCCCCGGTGCCAGAGGAAAACCAGTACTGGAAGCCAAAGGGAGGAAGGCCTATTGCCCAAATCTCTTTGTGCAATGGGCCTCTAGTTAAGATATAAAGAGCTCTTTTCCCCATGATACAATATATGCAGAACAAGCTGGAAGTAAATGAAGCTTAATCAGATTTAAGTTACACATACTGGAAAAAACCCTAACAATTTATTCCATTAGCACATCATTTTGCCTAGCCCTAAAGAATGAGGCATGTGAATAGTCTGGCAATGTGAGCATTTAAGTACACGTTAGAGAACCGGTTACAGTAACTTCAGGTGAATCCATCAAGGTGACCGGGTTAACGGCTTGAAAATTACTCTCTGTCTCCATGTCACAACCTTTCCCTTTGGTTTTCCTACTTCCCCTGACTTCCCTCTTTCCGCACCGACACCTACGCCTGCCCTTGAAACTCCGATGCCTAAGTTCACAGTTTGACTCGTTTCTTCCATCCTTTATATTTATTCATTGAATCATTCCACAAATATTTACACACTACCCATTATGTCCCAAGTATAATAAGCTAACAAAACCATAGGAGGAATTGATCTTCATGAAGTTGAAAGTTCAGCGGAGAAAACAGATGATAAACATTAAGTAATGACTCAATCAATGCAACTCATTGCAGAAAATTCACACAAAACGCTGTCCTGCCAGATCTGTGCCTGTTCCCTGCCTGGTCTGCAACTGCTTTGTCCAGAGTGAGAGGCCCTCTTATTTGGGAAGCAGCTGTAAGACACCGTGTTTGTTAAAACCCGACTCCTGCACCACAGCTACCATGCTATTTTAGAGAATCCAAGATGAAACTTAGATGCCCACCCCTGTCTGATGTGATATTTGTACCCTGAAAATCTACATTGGTATATATCTTAAATTTGTATGCTCTGTCATTCATTATTATCACCCTCTCATCATTTTGGGTGAACTAGAAATGTAAAATTGTGAATAGCCTTCATAAGATGTGGCTACTACACTGACTTCAGCAATTTTTTTCACATTTGAGAAAAAGCAGAGTATCAAAGTTGATGCCTTCATGCTTGAAAAAAACCTAGCTCTGAGTGGGCGGAGCAAATATTGTGGGTGGCTTTATCTTGGGGTCTGAATGTCTTGGCCATCTTACAGTGAGTTTTTTTTTTTTTTTTATGTGATTGGAAGACAACACATTCCATACCTCAGTCAAAAATGTTTTCGGTTTGACAATCCACGAATTGAACTGTCAGGCCACGTGGAAAGAGAAAAATGATATTTAGTTTGGAACACTGGAACAGTTTTTCTTGATAAAGACTCAGACTTTAACTGCACCTTAATGAGTCTATTTTTATGTCTTGTTCTAATGCTCAAATACAGAAACATATTAACTTTTTAATTTTCATAGTATTCCAAATTTGAAATGGGCTTTTAGTGGAAGCACTAAAATTGCACACATTTTTTAAAATTGGGTGTTTCTTACTTAATGAAAGACATACGGTCATAAAAGAAGTGTTTGTAAAGGCAGTTCTTTGTATGATACTCACAGTCCTTGACTCTGTACCCCTAATCCAGGTACGCAAGCACAAGTTTGAAAATCTTTTCAGTTACTGTCATAATTTCAAAGGCAAAAACATTCACAGTCCTTGACCCTGTACCCCTAATCCAGGTAAGCAGGCCCAAGTTTGAAATTCTTTTCAGTTACTGTCATATTTCTAAGGGCAGGGAACACCTGTCATGTGGAGCAGGTTCTGGGAAGCATAGCTTCCTACAAGGCGGCTCCTACTCACTGGTTTAGCTTACCTTAAAGTTTCTGCTCCCTCCCCTACCGCTCCATATACACGTTTCATATACAAATTCACTCACCTTATTGCATATCTAAGTTTACAACAATAATGCATGAATACAGAAACATGTATCAGTGCCTAGGGAAATTAAAAATAACCCCAAGTTTTCTTTCAGCCTATTTCCTACACCTTTCTTTGTGCTCAAACACATAAACAAGTTATGTGCATGCATAGAGGACAGACAAATACACACACACACACACACACACACACACACACACACACTTTCCATCTTTCATGTGGAGCAGGTACTGTTCTTTCTCAGATTCCTTTGTGTTCAAAAAGGTATCTAAATCACTGTCAGAGAAAACATGTCCAAAAAACCTATGATGGAGCCTTTAATTACTCTCATTATTTCTCACTAACTACAGTGAAGTCACTTTTTTTTTGGGGGGGGGGGAGGGGAGAAGACAATAGAGGAAATAAAACATGAACAAGGCCCAAGCACCTTTCAGAGGCCCCCCTTCTGCCACCCAAAAGAAAAGCTTTTTCCTGTGAGCTTTCTGAGCAACGTGTTTTTTCTTGCTTTCTGATAGAGTCTATTTGCCAAACATTAACAAATTTGGGAACATAATAGAGAATCCAACTTACTCCTCAACCTTTTCTGCCTCCGAGTAGACTGTACTTTCCTCCTTGGATTAAAATTAATGACATGGGGTTAAAAAACTAGGCAAAAGCAATGCTCTTTTAAGACTCAATTGCCAAAAAAAAGAACCAAAGGCTTACTGGTGTTGTGATGGTTGAATCAGACAGTTCATTTTTATATGCACATGGGACTAAAATAACATATTGAGGCCAGTGAGTTTTCATCCTTTCTTCTTAACTTTAATGATATTCTTATTGGGTTATGTATAAATTAAGGGAACCAGATGGGCTCTCCTGAGATCCCAAGGAAATACATTTGCTAAGCTTCTCTAAGAAAATCAGGGAAAGCATATACATTATTCAAAGAAAATAAATAACCCTAATTGAACGGATGACTTACACTGCTTAGAATGCTCTTTCTTGTATACATACATTCAACATGCTAGGAAATGTACATTATCACATTGTACTGTCTGCCCCTCACACCTACCAAGACTATAACATCATCAAGACATTTCCAGATTTGATGATGGGTTTTCAGTGTCTGTCTATACTCTCTCACATATGACCAAGGACAGGAATTTAGGAGTTGAGGGTCTGGCATAAGAGGCAAGACAAATTAACATAGATTTAACATCTGTGCTCTGCGGTGTAATATATTTTGGTGACTTTTGATTTGGCATCCTCTATCTTTGCAAATGACTGCTGGAATCCAAGGGATCACCACAATACCACAATACCTACTCTAGGTAATAACTACTTTTCCCACTAATGGAGGCTGACATGGCCACGAGTCTTGCCGAGTGTACCAGGTATTGGGGGATCACTAGACAGAGAGCACTTTGTAAGTGTTGTAAAAACAAGTGTTTACATCTGATTTTCCTTCTCTCTTCTTTTCTTAAATATCAAAGCCCTTCAGTAAGTATACAGTTCTTGCATTTGCCCTAACTATGAAGGCTTAGTTATTTTTAAATGCTGTTTTAGCATTAGTTTGGGCTCTGTTTCTTCCTTTCAAATGTGCCTTCTCTCCAATCAAGGCAGTCAATTTCATACTTTTCCTGGGGGAAATTTAAGAATTCTTTAGTTTGAAAAGACCAAAGTTAAGTAAATTTCTCTTTCAAAGGTAATAAAAAAAATCATAAGAGATTAAATGTAGTTTCCCCCCAAAAGTCAAAAATCCTAAAGCAGTCATTCCTGTACCTGGGATACGAGAAATCTGAGAGCGTTTGATAGAATTTTATTCCTTGTATTTTAAGTTTTCTACCTTGAATTTGCCTAATCTAATATCAAAGACATTTAACCAAAAACTCAAAGTCTTTAGTAAAGGATAAAAATTAGAAGTCTACTGAATTTTTAAAAATGCCTACCAAGAGAGGACATCAAATAAAGAGGGAAATTCAAATAAAGAGGGAAAATCTTCTCTCTAGAACAAAACACAGGAATGACATTTTACCTGAAGGCCTCAGTTTTAAAAATGACATTCTTATTTACATTTGTGCAAAACGAACAAACAAAAAAACATCCACAAACCCATAAAAACAGAAAATAAAAGAAGTCCCTGTCACTGTATATACTTGTTCACATTCCCAAAAAACTGGCTTGGGAAGTCCTGGATTCTAGTCTTGCTCATGAAGACATCGATTTGGAATCCAGGGTCCAGGGAAACCCCTCTAAGGAGAAGACAGATTCCACCATCACCAACTTAGGTATCACTATGCCAACAGAAAAAAAAAACCAAAACATTTTCAACGGGAAATAACTAACGGGCCTGAGAGGAAATGTTTTCCCAAGCAACTGTGTTCTCCTCACAAAAGGAAAATGTGCTTTTTAAGAAGAAATAACAAAATCCACATAATGGCTCAAAGAGGAATGTGGACCTTGGTGTTCTGTTCCAGCATGCATTCATAATGTAAATCTAAATGCATTTATTGTGCAAGTTTGTTTCCTGGACTTCAGAGGATTAGCTCCCAAACTTTGAGTGTAATTTAAGGATGGATGAAACATTCATTTTGCTGTCACTGAGAAAATGAATATTAGGTTTGTTCTGTGCACGTGCGTGCACATGCACAGTAGACTTAATGAATGTGGGAAGACAAACCCAGGCATGCTGCTCAGCTAAAGCAACACTAATTGAGTAGGGCTTTTTTCTCTTTAGTGTCTGGTTAGTATCATAACTAATAAAATGCCATTCACTAAATAAACAGCCACTGTGAGTGTAAAATGAGTCACCGGTGACATTTGGCTCACGGAAGTGGCAAGAGAGGAGTCAGGTATGTTGCCTTCGGGACAACTCGGGAGAATTCCGGCAGGAGAGGGGGGAAAAAGGATCTCATTTTCTCCTTGTGAAGACTCCAGATTGGATCTATAACTATGGAGACGGCACAGCTCCATTGCAGTGTGTTCCATAATACTGAAATTCTAAGCTAAGGGGAAAATAGCACACGGATGTACTGCTGGGAATTATACTGACTATGGACTTTCATGCCGAAGCCCATGGTCAGCATAATGATCACATTTTAAAAGTACTAGCATTCTATTTTTTTCATAAGCAATTACTTATATATCACATAAGCAACTAAAACTTAACAACAATAAATACAAACGCCTCCCAAGTATCTGCTCTACAATTACAGATCAAACCAGTAAGCACTCCTGTCTTTGACAATCCAACCAACACCCTCGCCAGCCCCTGAAGCTCCCCCCACAGCACTGTACCAAATGCCTGCGATGCAGAGGGCAGCTCCGGGGGGGGGGACAGGAGACCCAGGAGAACCTTATGCTTCATCCTAGATATGCCCACAATGAGCAGCAGTTTAGAAATGTTGGGTTTTACTGCTCATTGTATTATAATTAATTGAAGATCAGTCAACTTCATTAAACTGAACGTTTTATTACCCAGAAGAACTTGACCAAGCAAGACACAACAAATGGATGACTCCTGCTATGGAGGAGTGTTTTCTCCTGGGGAATATTGCATATGCCTTCAAGTGGTCAGTGAAATCACTAGCGAACGAGGCAAGTCATAAATGCTCCTTGAGTGGCTTGTGGGTTAGCACCTCCTCACAATGTCAGCAGCTGGTCCCCTGGCCTGCACCAGACACGCACAGCCTTGATGTAAGTACACTCGAATTAGCTCAGGTACTTCACAAACAAACAGGGGATGTAGCACATGACAACGTAGACACAGCACACGGCAGTGTGGATGCAGGCTCATTGCAGTGTGGACACAGACTCAACACAGTGTAGACACAGCACATGGCAGTGTAGATACAGACTCATTGCAGTGTGGACACAGACTCAACACAGTGTAAACACAGCACATGGCAGTGTGGATGCAGGCTCATTGCAGTGTGGACACAGACTCAGCACAGCGCAGACACAGCACATGGCAGTGTAACGCAGTGTAAGTGACCAGGATCAGGCATCCCTTCTATTCAAACACTGAAATACGTTATCTGGTATAAGAACTGAAATATCGGCTTTTACATTTTACCCAACTGGGTGTTTTTTTTTTCCCTAATAGTCATAATATGAGAAATAGTACCCCTTCCTTTGTGTAATAAATCTTTCATCGATTTCATAACTTACCTGCTGTTTTAAAAGAGTGAACTCTCAGTGGGTTGAGTTTACCCCTTTGCTCCTTCACAAATGCCTGTCTTGTACGTTTCTTGTATTATTTTTAACTTCATTAAATATTATTACTTGGTATAAATTTATAAAGTGACACATTTTTCAATACCATCGACGTCAACTTATTCCATAATAGCACATTCCATCCAATTAAACTGCAAGGTTTCCCACATTTGTTTTACATTCTGTATGTATGGCTTATGAATAGCAATTTTGATGAATTCCAGCTGGCTCAAATATGCGGGCAGACCCTTCGAGAGCAGATTCTTTTCAGTTCTTATTGTATTCAATGAGGCCCTTTTTAAGTGGGCCACCTGGTGGGAGGAAGCACTAAGAAGTCTCATTAGAACAAAATAAAAAAACAATCACCCCGCTAAAGTTAAGACCATCTTCCCAACTGCGTGACTATTCTATAATTAATACCGGTGCAAAGTAGTTCTTGCCTTTTGGAAAACCTGAATTAAGAGTTTAAACAAGCTAGCAACCCTACGGACGACTAAATGGCTCCTTTGTTTATTATAACAACAATGTTATGAGAATGTCCACCATTTGTGCATGTTGCCGGTCTCACAAATCTATCATGCACGTTTCAGTCCCCCTCCACTCCCCACACCCTCCCACCCCCCTCCAGCTGGAACACATCAAGGGCGCAGAAGCCAAGTCAAATGTTGACCCCACCCTCCTCCATCCATTTTAAGGCACCTTCAAAGGCAGCGCGCTGATCTAACTCAGCCTGCACCGGCTAAGCCAGCCGGCCTGCTATTGACGATTCCAGTTTGGGGTTTTTATAACTGCACAGGAACAGGAGAGCTTTGATTTGGGGTCCAAAAACTTCAGCCGCACTGAATTGCAGCAGATGGTTTGTACCCTTCCTGCCAAAGGGACCTCATCATTCAATCTTCATAACCTTTCCTCTCTCGGTGTCCATCTTTTCCCTTATGATATCAATGCCCAATAATCAGCTCGGAAGGACCAATTTCCCTTCCAAAAGGTCAAACCAACCAGCACAGCCGCTGTGGGAGTCCAAATGCGTGCTGCCCCCAGCATTTGCACACCCTGTATCATTTGTGTGCGGTCACAAACGACAGTCATTTTGACGTGCGTAGAAATGCACGTGCCGAGATGCATGCAGGAGGGGAGCAGAGAAAGAGGAGCTGCCGCAGGACAAAGAACTTACTTTGCTGTTCCCCTGCACGTGCAGCAGCAAGGAAAAACGAAACAAAACAAAACAGAAAACAAAAAAGAAATAGGTTAATCGTGAATTTATGTTAAAACTATGAGGTCGTTTCTGATCCAAAGCTAAATCAAAGTAAGTTAATTTAACTGGTCACTCGCATCCAATAAGTACATACATAGCACCCTGAGCTCAAGGACAAGCCAAAGGATCTACTTAGATGAAATAAAATCACACATTTATAACAGCAGAAAGTTAAGACAGAGCTTTTCCCCTTTTCTTCCTACTCGAGATACTTGTCGTGTGGGAACCTGGCCAAAAAAGCATGGGTTTCAATGGGTAAGGAGTGAACTGTTAGCATGAAAGGCAAAGTATTTAGTATGTCGAATCGCCCTTTCCTGACAGCCCCTCCTCCAACATGCCAAGCAGTGGAAAATTTCAGCAGTCAGTGCGTTTTTAAACAAACACTGCATCCTTGGTTTCAGAGAAGGTGGGGGGAAAAAAGGCAAAGAAAGCAGAAGGAATGAGTGGGTGTTTCTGGGGAAACAGGGTAAGCTGGCCACGTCTGAGCTCCTTCTGTCCCATTCTTTTACTTTGTAAATTACGAGCTTTGTCTTGGGCCGGCCCAGGAAGCACTCACTGTGGAGTGGGGATGTGGCCAAAATAAACACTGGTCCACATTCAAGAGTTTGTCCTCCAAATGCAGCTATTTCTATAGGGGACACTGGATAGAGGCCCAGAGCAGCAGCCAGGAAAATGGGTCTCCTGTTTCAGCCAGAGCTGCAAGAGTATGATTTATACCAAACAATTTAACTCACATATGGCTTAAAAAAAATAGAGCGGTGATTCATTAGTCCCAGGGCAGCGTGAGTCCTCACAAGGTCAGATCCCGTGAGAGAGACGTGATGGGAAGGGCAGGGAACAGATCTGAGCTCTTCTCACAAAGGGCCCAGGAGGAATTTTGAGCTGAGAGGCTGAGACCGAGACAGCGGTTGGGAAAAGTCGTGATTCTGTGCAGGGGACAGAGCATGGGGTGGAGCTACAGGTTGGGCTGGGGATCTGGCTTTTGGTTCTAAGAGAGGATGTGGACGGGAAATCACACCTTCAGAAGTTTTCTGGAGAGAGGGGGTTAGGCAAGGATTGTAGGAGAGCGTATTTTTTTTTTTTGGAAAACAATGCCAATTGGTGACTTGGAGGCAATGTCCAATTCAAAGCCTTTCATAGACATCATCTTTAATAAAAACAGAAATGTAAACACACTGATAAAACTGTAAAGGAGCTTCTTGGCATTATGGGTTGCCATGATAGAACCGTGCACAGCCCTGGCTTACGCGAGGCATAAAATAAGGACACAAGAATGAATGGAGCTGGGGGAAGGAATCTTTAGTAAAAAAATATGCCAACTGTTCAAGGAGGCAGTAAAGCTCCCCACAGGGAATTTTAACAGGAGAAAATTTCTATTTTAGAGAATAATGGGACTCCGGTTCTCCGAAGCAGTGCAATATTGCTGCAAATTCCTCAAGCAGATGGAATTTATTGCATTCCACAGCCGTGCAGCTTTGATCTAGCAAATCAGTTTCAGGAGTCCCACCAAGTATTTCTGCACGTTAGGGAATGACTGACTGGCTTCCTGCTCCATGCAGATGGTTCTGTTTGTAGTGGCAACAGTGATGTCACCGGGCAGGAGCCTTAATCCCTAAAGGGAAGGAACATACAAGCAAAGGACGTCGAGGGGCTCGGTCTTTTCTTGCTTCCTCGATCGTTCCCCTGCTATCCGTGCTGGGAGAGGTGGAGCAGGACTGGAGCGGGGAACTGTAAGGCTCTGTGTTTGGATCCCTTGAAGGTGCCTCAGTTAAGGAATAACTAAGACTCTTCGGAACTGGTCGGGTAGCTGCTCCAAGCACTGAGCCAGCTAAGGGTAAAGGGAGGTGTGGCAGTGCCATGGTGGGCCTTGTATCTTTAGTCAGCTGAATAAACTCATGTGAGTGGTCCTCACCACGTTAATAAATGTTTACGGAGGTCTGTGACCATTCTTCTTCCCCTGGGAAGACACAGAGACCTCTCCCCTAATTGTCATTTGTCACAGAGGATGGTTCCGTTTTGGAGGTTATCCAAAAGGAATTTCTGAAGTCCCAAGAAGACTTCATTATAGTGTGATTTCAACCTCTAAAGCAGTCCCAAAAGCATTATGACTTGGAGACTTTTGAATACAGAGGTGTAATGAAATTCCAGGGCATTCCACTTTCTACTGCCAATTTTCATCACTTAAGAAAAATCATACAATATATGAGAGAACCACCTATCCATATAGCTAATAGAAACCTCATAAAAAGTCCTGGGGTATGTGACCTAACATGCGGAAATTAATTTGCACCAAATTTCTTTCCAAGGCCTGCATGGATATGGTATCTGCTTCCTCCAGAGAACCAGCGGGACAGCCTCTGATGGCAGGCTTATGAATCCTCACTTCCTAACAGCCCCTCTGGCTCAATCCTGACTGATGGAGCTTTGAGCTGGGCTGTCCACGGGGCAGCGAAACCCTTAGACCCACCTAAGCAAGTCGACTTCCTCAGCCAACAGTTGGGGAAATTCTTCCTCCAATGCCCAGTCCCAATGGTAGTTTCCAATAAAAGGGAACTACTAAATGGGAAGATACAGCTTCATGAGCACAGTAATGATTCTCAATAATAATGTACATGGCAATGAACATATCCACCCAATTCCAGGAACTGAGCTCAATGTGATCCGTAACTGCCTTTACTTAATCTGATCAAAGTATTATTACTTTGAGTTTTAAAAAGAATAAACAACTGGATAGTTAAGTAAATTGCCTAAGCCACACAGCTATAAATTGGAAGGGTAGGGATTGTGAGTGGATTTGACTTAATGTCTACCTTCCTTCACTCACACAAAATGCTCCGAAGAATCCAGAATTCCTACTGTTCATGTATAATTTAAGTAAAGCTCTGGGCTGACAAAACTGTGCCAGAAACATGAGGCATTTGCTATATCATGTTCTTTAGATATTTAATCAAATTCACATTTGTTTGTATTCAAACTTATAGGAAAAGTTTATGTACATCGGTCTGTAAATGGTCTCGTAAAAGTGCTTTAATTGTAGCCTGTAACTACTGATACACACACGTACATTTTATCTTAGTCTAATTATTTTTTTAAAAGTTAATTTGAGAATGTATAAAATCCTAAACATTTCTTTGATATAATATTTTATAGTGATCTTAATTTTATTGTAATGGCCGAAGAAAATAGAAATAAAATAAAATTCTGCTAAACCCAAATTCAATGTTAAATACACACACACACACACACATGCACACGCGCGCACGCACACACATGCACACGCACATACACACACATATTAGAGGCCCAGTGCACAAATTCATGCACGGGTGGGGTCCAGACAGCCTGGCCCCAATCAGGGTGAATCGGGGCTGGGCCTGTTGGGAGGAGGAGACGGTGTTAGGTTGGCTGGAGGGCCCTGCCCCCCAGTGGGGTGGAGGGTGGGAGATTGGGGGCCAGAGGCCTGGGAGAGAGGCTGCAGGCAGTTGGCTGCCAGCCCTGCCCCTGGTTGCAGTTGGGGGACTGATCTGGGGTGGGGCGGGGCAGAGGGAGGGGCTGCATGAGGTTGTCCAGTCAGCTCTGCCCCCTATTGGGGTGGGAGGGTGATCAGGGGCGGGGCCATCCAGGGGGAGGGGCTATGGGAGGGTTGACCAAAAGCCCCACCCCCAGACATGGCTTCCTGCACACCCTATACTGGGAATTGAGCCCCCAAAATGGGCATGTGCCCTTGATTGGAATCGAACCAGGGACCCATCAGTATATATAATATACTAGAGGCTCAGTGCACAAAAACTTGTGCACTGGAGGAAGTCCCTCAGCCTGGCTGCTCCCTCTCATAGTTTGGGAGCCCTCAGGGGATGTCCTATTGATAGCTTGGGCCTGGTCCCCGTGGGGAAGCACCACCTTCTCTTCTTTGAGGGCAGCAGCAGCATCTCTCCTGTGGCCTCTGCAAAAGGGGCAGCGCTGCCCCCACCCCCTCCTGTGCCCTTTAGCTTTGTCTGGATGGACATCTGATCTAATTAGCATATTATCCTTTTATTAGTTTACACACACACACACACACACACACACACACACACACTCACTGAGTGGCCAGATTATTATGATCTCTGAACACACAATAATCTGGCCACTCAGTGTGTGTGTGTGTGTGTGTGTGTGTGTGTGTGTGTGTGTGTGTGTATGTGTGCACGCACGCTCACATAGGATGGTCAAACTCCTGGTTGAGGGGACAATTTGCACATTATCCTTCTATTATACAGAATATACACTGAGTGGCCAGATTATTATTCAGAGATCATAATAATCTGGCCACTCAGTGTATATTTTATTGATTTCAGAGAGGAAGGAAGGTGAGAGATAGAAACATCAATGATGAGAGAGAATTGTTGATTGGCTGCCTCCTGCATGTCCCCTCTACTGGGAATTGAGCCCAAAAAGTGGGCATGTGCCCTTGACCAGAATTAAACCAGGGACCCTTCAGTCTGCAGGCAGACACTCTATCCACTAAGCCAGATCAGCTAAGGCCAGGTTTAAATATATTTTTAAATATTGCAGCTGCTCAGAAAGAATGCATTGTGACTCAGAGAGGTTGTGTGTGGTTGTGGAGGTAGATCAGTGGCACCGTGGGAAACTGAAGCCAGGACTCCTCATTTCCACCTTAGGGTCACAATGACACTGCTCACACAGAAGTCTACCTTTTGCTTTGGATCCAGACAGATCAAGGAACTGAAGCTAATTAAAAAGTGCACATGGGAGAGATACAGCCAGGCTGTGGCAGGCTATACAGATATCCACTGTAGTTCATCACAGTGTAGGGCAATTATTTCTTTGTCTCTATCTCTTCCACTAGACTTGGAACTCTCATAGAGTAAGAATGACAACTTTTAAAAAATCTGTGAATCTCTAGAGTCCAACACAACAGTGATGGATGAAGGGGAGGAAGGAAGGGGAGTAGGAAATGGGGGAAGAGGGCAGAAGGGCAGGAAACAAAGGGAAAAAAATTAGAAAACTCCAAGAGAAATGACCTAAGAGACAGAAGAAACAGAATAGCAGAATATTATCATATTAATGACATAAAAACATTCCTGCATGTGAATGTGATAGAAAAATATGATGGGGAAAAGCATGTTGTAATAAAGTGTGCAACCTTAGTTGAAAATCATACTGGTCTGAAACATTATTTTATTCCAATTTGGGTGATAGCTATTTATCTAAATGGAGCCAAACCTTATACAAATAAAAAAATAATCAATGTAGATTTTTTTCCAGTTAAAACAGAATTGTAGAAAGCAGAGCTTTTTGAGTCTAGACCAGGGGTGGGCAAAGTTTTTGACTCGAGGGCCACAATGGGTTCTTAAACTGGACCCGAGGGCCGGAACAAAAGCAACCTGACCATGCTGGCACTCTCCTCTTGGGCTGCTGGTGAAGGAGCGGAGGGGAGAGCAAGAGAACGCTCCACTCTTTCGGCTCCGTGGGCCAGATAGAACAGCCGAACCGGCCGGATCCGGCCCGTGGGCCGTAGTTTGCCCACGGCTGGTCTAGACTCATGTCCATGTAAGACACATAAAAGTTTTATTATTAGGGCAGCAACTGACTGATTGGCTGTTGACTTGATGGGTTAATGATACAAAAACAAAATGACCCACTTAGACAGAGGCATCTCTTATTAGCTTAATCTGATGTCTTAATCAAATCTTTCTAAATTAGAAAAAACTGTATCTGAAAGTATCCCTACCCCCAAGTCTATCTGTCAAAAAACGGGATGGTTAGACAAAGATTCTACTCAGATTGTTCTCAGTAGTAAGCAGCCATTTAACCGGCTGAAAGTCAAGCAATCATGTAATGTAACCTGGTGCATTAAAAAAAAATGCAAATAGTGTTTATGATGAAAACTGAGAAAAGCAACGTCCATGGCAAGCTGCCAAGTTTAATTTCCTGCCACGTCTTTGGCTTGCAGTAAAAACTCCCTTTGTCCCGATCTCCCAAACCACTATGCAGAATGTGTGCTTCTAAACAAATAAAAATCATGTGAAAAGAACCAAAACAGATTGTGTAGGATTGGCTCAATCTTTACATTTACTTAAAATTGAGCATTCCGTGAAAAAAGAAAGCTAATATTTCATTGAGCTGCTTCTTTGTGTAGAGCTATGGATACGTGAAAATTCAGATTTATAAAAACAGTTCCCTGAAGGGAAGGTAACTGTGCTTTTCCAAGACAGTGTATTCCTCACAGGAGACGTATTACGTGATTTATTTAAATAGCAAACATGCATAGTGGATTTAAAATAAGCTGAAAAAATAAAATAAGCTGAATTAACAAAATTATGACTAAAGAAAACATTTTCACAAACATTATAGTTACATGTAAGGAAGAAACACATACACACATACACACAAATACACACACACACAGATTTTATGTAACGGAGCATATTTGGGAGATAGAAATAACAAAGTCTCACTGGGCTATATTATAACATCCACAGTGTTTTCATCTACTTGTTAAAGAAAGTAATATGTGATAAAATGATCATCATCATTATAAATGAAAATAGGGTGCTTATTTGTGACCATTCTATTTGGTGATTTTCCTACATTATCTCATTCAATCCTGCCAACCAAGCCATGGGGACTTGGCGTTATCTCCACGTTAGGAATGGGAGTCTGGAAACGTAAAAAGGTAACCTGCCCAGCATCTCACAGCTTGCACGAGAGTGTCTGAAATGTCAGTAGGTAGCCAGACACTAAAGCCTGTGCTCGAACCCACCACTGCTTCTTCTCAGACCCAGTCATAATGATCTTGAAAAATGCAGATCTTATCACGTCACTAAACTGGCTCGGAACCTTCTACTGATGTCCCATCTCACTCAGAATAAGCCTCAAAGGCTCACCACTCCCCTGAGGCCTACACAACCTGCCCCCGACCACCCTCCTCTTGAAAACTCAACCACTCCTGGCCTCATTCTGTGTGTTCAGACACACGACGTTTTTGTTGCTCTTCTAAGACACTGCACTGGCTTTGCCCATGCCAGTTCTCTGCACAATGACTCTTCTAGACTTCCCCATCGTTTACTCCCTCCCTTCCTCCATGAGCTTACTCAAATGTCCACTCTTCCAAGGGGCTTCCCTGATCAATTTTCCTAATATAAAGCTCACCTGCCCTCATTTCACTAGCTAGCCCTTTAATCTACTGCATTTTTATAGAGTTTATCACTCTCTCACATCACACCACAGTTATACGACTATTCACTGCCTTGATTACTGTCTGTTCCTTGGGGGTGGGACCTCACTGCCCACCTCTGTGTCCTGGTGCCTAGACTGGGTGCCTGGAAAAAAGCATGGGCTCAATAGGCTTTTATGAAATGAATGATTACAAAATTAATACAGAATGTTTATAAATTTTTAATATAGAATTCTTGTGAAATTAAACACACTACCATCAATAGGTAGGGAAGAGTAATAAATCATGATTAGAATTAATAATAATTTTTTTCAATGCTTTCTCACATGTGGTCTTTAGAGTGTTAGTTATCTAGGCAAGTATGTGTATACACAACTGATAAAAGCTGGATGACTATGAAAATCATATATCTCTATCTCTCTGCCTGGTATCATCAAGAAAGGGTCTGGTGTCACCCCATTTGGAGTGCACAGGACATATTGTGTGGGTTCATCATTTTAGGTGCTAACCAGAGAAAGGAAGTTGGAATGGTGTTAAGAGGTGTATGTGTGAGCTAAGGTAACAGCAGTGAGAACAACATTTTGGCACAAATCCTCAATCCTTGATCCCAGAACTTCGTTATATTCCAACGTGACTTCAGGGAAGTGGGTCAGATCTGAATGTTCCCAGAGTGCCTTCAATGGCCCCATACTGCTTCCATTTCTCAGACTCACTCTGTCCTATTTGGGGCCTAGAAATAACCCAACCTGTGTGTGACCAGTCCTACAAACTGATACAGAGCCCAGGAAGCACCACAGTGGTCAAGCTGGACCCGGTCCCCAAGGCTAAGCCTCAGCACTTTAGTTCCGAGGGGGCACTGGATAGTACAGTGCCGTGTGGGGAACAGCAGGGAACCTGTGAGGGCCGCTCATGTGCAGTCTGTTTAACAGTGTGTGGACGTGTGCTGGGTTAGACTTCTCCAAAGCTGAAATCCAGACCTGTCTGTGTAATATTACATTTTCCAAAGAACACAAATAGAAGGTCTGTTTATTAACTTGAATGAGAAAAGTGTCTTCAAGACACTTGAAGTGTATTAATAAAGATAAGTGGGAATAGCTATATATGTTTTTGTTCCTTCACACTCACAGTGACATTAACCAGAGTTTGAACAGATATAATTTTGGAACAGGTACTACAGACATAATAAAAGAAGGTAGCTTTTTAGAAAAATAAGTACATTTTTAAGAATATGAAAGTGTGTCATGATTAATGATATATATGCTATGATTATATAAAGAATGCTATAAACTGCTTGTATTAATACCGTAACAACTGTGGAATATCATATAAAGGAAAATAAAATTTTAAATTACAACAAAGAAACTATCTCCTGGTTTGAGGAACACACACACACACACACACACACACACACAAGCACGCGCACACACACATACATATTATGTTTTATGGTAGAGTGGGGCATTTTCTTTCAGTCTAAATATACTGATAAACTTCTTAAAATAAAAATCTAGTGGAGAAAAAGATAAGCAAAGTATTGCTTAAAATTGTGCCAAATTAGGTCAAAGGAGAACTAGTTTCTCTAAAATATAGCATATAGAGTTCTGTTTTCTTAAAAATGGTTAGTAAGTTAAAAATAAGAGACTTCTCCCACTTACTAAAGATTTGTCGGGATAGACGCCAGCCCTTAGCAGAGAGGCCTTCCAGCTGTCCACGTCCTCCTGCGAATCACAGGCCAGCTCAAGGAAGCGATAGTCTTTGTATACATTCCTGGAGTTAAAAAAAGACCATGCTTTTAGTTCTAAACCAAATTCAGAATGATTTTTTTTCTATTACTGCAGACAGTGATACAAATGTCAGACCAAATGGCTGACTCTCTCAGTCCCTGGAAGGAAAAAACACACACCAATTTGTTTTATTTAAAATAATTAGTGAATTCCTATATGTATGTATTCTATAATTTTTAATAAAGCTGGCCATTGAAGGATTCAGTCATCTGTACTGCTGAGCAAGAAGTTAGGAAAATCCGAACGCTTCTAGTGGGATGACGTGGTTTCCCACGGAGGAGAGGTACCCTGAGGGGGAAGCATTTGCTGTTGCCTGGTAATCAGATCAATTTTCTGAAACTATTTTACAAGTCTAAGTGACTCACAGAACTTTACAATGCACAGCAGTAATCTTAAAGACACATTTCTCATTCAAGTTAATAAACATATCAAAAATACTATGCTAGGTTTAACAACACAGAAATAATCATTATTGTGAAAAGGAGAGAATGTAATCCAGTGTCTACCACGTGCATATTTGTAACTGAGGCAATACTGTAATTTTATATTTATTTTCCTAATAATAAAATAACACAAAAGATATAATGCATGCCCATTAAAAAAATCTGGAAACTATATGAAAGTAAAAATTGGGGCAATCATCTTGTTTTCACTGTTATTGATAAACTTATTTCTTATACTCTTATTCTCTGCATTTTTCACACAGTTAAGTTTTTATCTCCAGTTCTATCAACTTGGTGTTCTTTATCACTTACTATTATATCACAGTCATCTACTTATTCCATTACATCTTTATAAACATCCAATTATAATTACAATATTAATATAAA
Source organism: Vespertilio murinus (assembly GCA_963924515.1). Lineage (NCBI taxonomy): Eukaryota > Metazoa > Chordata > Mammalia > Chiroptera > Vespertilionidae > Vespertilio > Vespertilio murinus. Next base: position 16,375,809 of record OZ004719.1, on the reverse strand, counting down.
TGTACTAGAAGCCCGGTGCACAAAATTTGTGCACAGGGGTGGAGGTTTGGGGGTGGGATGAGGGGGTGTGTCTCTCAGCCCAGCCTGCACCCTCTCTGATCTGGAACCCCTTGGGGGATTTCTAACTGTCAATTTAGGCCCTATCCCAATTGGACATCCCTCTCACAATCTGGGACTGCTAGCTCCCAACCACTCCCCCGCTAGCCTGATCAATGCCTAAATGCTTCCATGCTTGCCAAATTGCCCCCAACTGCCCTCCCCTGCCAGCCTGTTCGCCCTTAACTGTCCTCCCCTTCAGGCCTGGACCCCCCCAACTGCCCTCCCCTGCTGGCCTGATGGCCCACAAATGCCCTCCTCTGTAGACCATTTTGTGTCCACATGGGGGAGGCCATCTTTGACCACATGGGATGGAAATCTTATGTGTTGGAAATCTTGTGTGCTGGAGTGATGGTCAATTTGCATATTATCTCTTTATTAGATAGGATGGTAATTTACTTAATCTCCTCCTAATATTAAATAAGTAATTTTCTTTTTTTGCAATAATAAATAATGCTTAAATGAATATTTTTATCCATAAGCCTTTGTCACATTTATTATTTTCTGAGAATAGATTCCTAGAAACAGAGTTATAGGATCTAAGTTATGATCATTTTTTAAGATACTGATATGCATTCCATTCACCTTTCCAGAATAAAACACACACAATTTAGACAGATACTAGCAGTGTACAAGATTAACAATCTTTTTTCTCTTCTTCTTTTTCATTCATGCCCGCAAGTCTCAATTTATATTTGAACCCAGATGGTTCATACACCTGTCTCTCCTGTGCAGACCTGCACCAGATTCACGCTTCCTATAGACTTTTCCACTTGAGTATCTCAAAGGCCCATTGACATGTATGATCGAATTGCCAACTGGTGTTCCCATATCACACAGCAGCAGTGTAATCAGAGATTTTGGGGAGTATCTTAGCCACCTTCCACTCTTTCATACTCCTCTTCCATTTTACCACCTACATTTTTATTGCTGGTATATTGACAACCATCTTATTATCACATCCTCAGTGGTCTCCAAGCATGAAATCTGTTCTCACCGAATCCTCATCATGTCCTGAATATGTGAGTAGATATTTTTATCACTCGTAAAACACTCTAATAGCAACCTGGGTTTGGGAAAAGGCCACACTTCCTATGTTGCCTACAGAGCCCTGTGTGGTCTGGCCTTCCTCTTCAGTGTCTTCTCACACTCTGTTCTCCTCCTCTCTGCTGCAGCCACACTGGCCTACTTTTACCTTCTGCAATGGGCCATGCTTGCTCCCAGAGTCTCTGAATATACCTCTCTCTCCCCGCAGCTCTCCTGCCTGCCCTGGTTGCACAGTTAACTCCTACTCTTTCCTGGGAATCTCAGCTGCGTCATCACATCCTCGACACTACTTCTCTGACACTTCTGCAGGCCAGCTCCTCTTCCATAAATGTTTCTATTTCATATTTCACTTTCCTTTGTAGCACTGATCACAGCTGGTGATTTCGATAGAATGTGAGTTTCTTTTCCTTTCTCACTTACTTATTAATTTTGATAATGTCCGTCTTCCCAACTAGCCCATAAAAATAAATGAGGGCAAAGACTACCATTTTTATGCCCATCATCCTATCCCCCAGGAGATTCTGGGAAGTTTTAATCATGTTTATTTTTTGCCATAGCCATATACTTGGATTTAGTTTTGACATTTTGAAAACTTTACTGTTTCCTTTGTGTAGGGTGAGAAGTAAATTGCCTTTTGGGCTTCTATATATATATATTTTTTTAGCAGTTTCAGTTCTACAGTAAATTATTATTTTTAAGTTTTCTAAATCATCCTTTAGTTCATTTTTGTATATATGAAATTCAGAAACAAAACAATAACTCTTGACTTATTGAAGAATTGAGAAGCTTTTATTTTTCTTTATTTCATGATAATTGCTAAACTATCTAGAAATACTAACCTAGAAGATTACTTCTGAATTATTGTTTTTACATCTCCTTAAGGGTCTCTTTTTATCCTTTTCTTTTAATACTTTTGCACTCACGGTTGTTCCACTTAAGCAATTACTTAGCTGGAACTCTATGCTTAACTTGAATAAATATTTATTATCAGACATTTTCCACCTGGACTTTCCCATTTGTAAATTCTTACTTGGGTTCATGCTTTGAATTGGTCCCAAATAAGGTTGGCTAGCTGAGTTTCTGGTGGGCGCCATAGTCACATTTCTCACACTGACTCAGTGAGGAACTATAGAAGTTTCTTTTTGTTGTCTTCCTGTTTATCCCATTTTCCTTAATCAAGGTAAAAAGTATGCACTGGTCACTTATAGAACTGCAACCTAGTTCACTCCACAGTCTCATAAAAAGCTGACTAACATTTCTAGGGCTTTGGAGACTCTTCCTCTCCGAATGATTTCTTAGACATGACAATAGAGGGAGAGGAGTAAAAGAAGGCCTTCTAATTTTTCACCATCTTAAAAAAAATCATTCTTATTTAATCTTCATAGCAGTCCTGCAAAATTGGTAAGAGAGCTGTCTGACAGTTGAAGAAACTGAGATTTAGGGGGATTAGATGGCTTTCCCAGGACCACATAGCTAACAAATGGTACAACCTGGGCCTACCACAGGCTGTAGCTTCCTTAAAACAAACATTTGTTGAGTGAGTGAGTGAATGAATGAATGAATGAATGAACAAAAGAGCTATGGGATTAACTTGGACTATGTTTATTTTTAAAACCACCCCCCCCCATTTCTGATTGAATCTTTAACTTTCTACAAAAAACATAAGATAAAAAAAAGTTTAAGGAGATGAACGACAACAAACAGAATGTGTCATTTTAATGAAAAGTGTGGCATATTAAAGAAAGTGTACTTTCCAAGTATGAACGTTTTATTTTTGGAAAGTCTGAAAGATCCTATCTCTGCTACAGAGCAGAAAAAGTAATGGATTATCTTATAACATATTATCTTGACAAAATCAAAATCCATCAGTTTTTAACTATCTAATTACCTCTGTGCCAGAGGTTTTAGCTACCATTTAGGTTTCCATTCAAGGCATTTCCACTGCACAGCACAAGCTCCTTTAAGATGTAAAGGTACAGGGAGGGCAAAGCTGGCCAATGGCCACAGAGCCCTCGGCCAGCTGGACAGCACGCACAGCAGAAAGGGTACAGACTTTCCACATTCTCTAAGCAGATCTGAAGAATCCAGCTTTGGCCCACTCTCACTGACCTTTCTCCAGAGTATTTTCTTTCAGGGGCTCTTCACATGGAAAAATCTTGATTTTTTTTCCCCCTCCAAGGATAGCCAAATTCTTGAGAGGGAAAATAATTATCTGGTTGAAACATTAGAAGAAGGTCAAAGACTTCTGGTGGCTTTGGCTGCTTCATTTATACCCATTTTTTGAAGCTTCATCTCAGGCTGTGTCTAGACAGCCAAACAGAGCTGGATACAGGTCTGAAACACTGAACCGAGCTGATTTACTGGAAGCCTCATAAATTCTGTGGATGCAGCTTCCAGGTTCTCACCACATGCTGTAGCTGTATAGATAACCCACAGCAATTTGTACTGACTGCATTTTTTTTTTGTTTAGTCTATTTCAACTGCAATCATGCAGATAGGAGCTTCTGAATGATTTCACTATGAAATCAAGTTGAACTACGTGTTTTACAGTTTGAAAAAATAAAAGTCACCTCAACATTAAAAAGGAGCAGGAGAAACTTCATCCCATGCAGAAAGGGCTTCTAAGTGCTCCCTGGAAGAGAATATGACCACACAGACGAGCCCTTGTTTTGATTATAACTTTCAGTCATGTGTCATAAGAATGTCTTTGGATGTTAAAAATGTGAAGTTTAATTTCCTTACCTATGGGAGACCAGATACTATGTGCTCCCCAAGTCCTCAAGTCCCTAAGCCAATCATCCTGCCAATTTTTTCAGATATTTCTAATATAAAGAGGTATCTAGATAACACAGCATTCTTCTTGCCATCACAGGAACTTGTTCTATTTTAAGAGGATTTTCTAAAAATGAGATGCCAGATGTGTGAAGAGCATTGCTTAATTCCACACCCAGCCTCAGGTAAATATACAAGTAAAATGTACAAACGACAACAATTATTATTATGCATTATTCTCACTGCCTTTATGTCCTTTGCACTTCACCTCCTGTAAAACCAGACCTCTCCTGTACTGATAATTCATTGCCAAAGGGATGAGATTCTTTTACCTGGCTTGATTTGGTATTCAATCTTTGATATTTCCTTTTCTTGACATAGTGAAGAGCCCACCCAAAGAGAGCAACAATTTTAAGTAAAACATTTTGATTTTTAGAAAAAAAACCCAAAACTATTTAAAAATACTAGAGTATTGCAAAACACATTTACTGTAAGTGCAGCTGCAACGTCAGCTGAGTCACCAGCAGGCCTGGCTTTCTCTGGCTGCCAATGGCCACCGAGCCAGGCACAGTCAGCATTCATCCCAGTCATCGTGGAAGAGCTGAAAACATGAGTTTGGTTACAACTGTGGGGTCTTATTTATGGTGAAAAAGATCCTTGAGAAGGCAGGTTATAACGGAAGTGGTGGAGATTCTTTCAATATAGAATATTTCATGTAGAAACATTCTTGCTCACACCCAAATGCTCAATCTGATGCCACATAAACTAAGAAGGCAATCTCAATAAAAACAGGCAAGTCTGAAGGGAATCGCTCGTGGGAACTTGATCTCCTGGATTCCTAAAGGGTCTAGGGCTCCTAGCCACTTTCCCCCAGACTTCACTATTTCCTCCCCAAAAAACAAGGAGATTCCACAAATAAGTGAGATCATATGACATTTATCTTCCTCAGATTGGCTCATTTCACTTAGCATAATGTTCTCATGTTGTCCCAATCTGAAGTATGAAACAAACTGACATACCTTCATGTAGGGATGGGGGTATGAGAATAGATAAACCAAAGAACTTATATACTTACTAGAGGCCCGGTGCACAGAATTCATGCACGGGGGTAAAGGGGGAGTTCCTCAGACCAGCCTGTACCCTTGTGCAATCAGGGACCCCTCAGGGGATGTCTGACTGCCGGCAGTTGGATATCCCTCTCGCAATCTGGGACCACTGGCTCCTAACTGCTCACCTGCCTGCCTGCCCCATCAACCTTAACCCCTCTTCCTGCCTGCCTCCCTGCCTGATCACCCCTAACCACTCACTTGTCAGCCTGAACACCCCTAACCATTCGCCTGCCTGCCTTAGCCCCCACTGCTGAGGCTTTGTCTGGAAGGATGACCAGAATGATGTCCATAAGGTCATTCGGCTGTCCGGCCTAATAAGCATATTACACTTTTATTATTATTAGATATGCATAGCTCATGGATACAGGCAATAGTGTGGTGAAGTCTTGGGGGTGAGGGGTAGGATCTGGAAGGAAGGGGGTTAGGGGGGAATGGGAGAGATCTGTAACACTATGAACAATAAAAAATATATATATTAAGAAATAATAAAGTAATAAGTTAAATGTTAAAGTACCAAGACTAGTGATTAAATGGTGTAATGTGCATTCTCATTGTCCTCATTTGCCAAAAAATAAAAGAGAGAACAGAAAAGAAAAGAAAAGAAAGACAAGGAGAACTGACTGATTCGATTGGTGTGCTATAAAGGAGAAATTGAGCAAGCTCGTGCCTGGAGGACACATATGTTTTTCTTCCATTCCAAGATGCCCTGGTGAGCTCCCCTTTGGTGGAGGCCTGTGGATGCTCGGCTGTGGCTGTGACTGCAGGGGGCTGAGTATTTGGGAGATATTTGGCTGCAGATCTAAGCCCATTTGTTTTACACTTTATCTGTTTGTCTCCTGTGCTTCTAAAAACAGCAACAACTAATTTTAACTGGAGGGGGGAAGGAAAGGGTGTGATTTATTGACCCCCTAAAACTCCAACAGTGAGGCTGGCTTTGAAGAGAGGCTAATGGTTCGGGCTGCAGATGGGTTAGACAGGAAGTGTCCGAGGCCTTCTGAGTGGAAATGCCCAGTGGGCAGCTGGAGCTGTGGGGCTGGTGTCTCTGCATCATAAATAATAACCACAGTATATGTGGCTGTGAGGCTGGGGGCCATGGGAACTTGTTTATTTTCTTTTAATACAGCTTATTAGCTTCATTAAGTGTTCTCCCATAGGAGGACAAGCCAAACAGCCACAGGTCATGTGTCTACTTGGGCATAACCAATAGCAGGCAAATTAGCCAATATTACAATATCACTTGAAAAAGCTGTTGTTGCAATCTGAGCTTCATTTAGCCCAAAGCAATGAAAGCCTTTAGACAGGAATAAAAAACAAAAAAAGGCAACTGGGGAGGAAAGCCGGGAGAAAACCACAGCTATTCTCAGTGTGTCTCCTTTATTAGGTCAGAAGAGGTTGTGGTAAAGATCTGCTTCAGCTCAGCATTTCTGAAATCCGGGGAGTAGACTCAGGGTGGCAGGGCCTCCACGCCGAGCCCTATTGCGTGCTAGGAAAGGTGCTGGCTATCTGTGCCAGCCCAGCCTCTTTCCCTTCAGCAGTTAGTTCTCAAGAATCACCTCGGGTGGAATCTTTCTTTTGTGTTAACGACTAATAATAATCTCTCTATATAAAAGGCTAATATGCAAAGTGTCCTCTCAGGAGTTTGATCAGGAGACCAGGAGTTCAATCGCTTGCGATAATGTGTGCTGACCAGCAGGGGGTGGCATGGAATGAAGGAAGGCCCCGGGCGACCGGCCTGATTGCCAGCTAGGCCTAGGGATCCTACCTGTGCACGAATTTCATTCACCAGGCCTCTAGTTATAAATAAATTCTTTAAGCATTCATTTTTTAAAGTTCTAAAGAACTAGATTTATGAGGAATTATCAACACAGAATACCTAATCCCAGAAGGCACAGTAGGGATAAAGCCGGGGGGAAAAAAAGTTTGTGACAAAATATGGAGAAATTGGGTTTCTTCTGGCCCCCAAATACCTGGAGAGAGGTTGATGGGGATTCTGAGAGCCTGGGTGATGGTGTAGGTATCTGTATAAGTTTATCAGTATTGAGGAGAACAAGGCAGAGGAAAATCATAAGGTAAGAGGGACTGGCATGTCATGATAGCAATCGTTTTCCATAATGGCTCCCCACAAAATGAGCCTATCAAATTATTTTAAATCATTACTTGTCACCATTATTATCATTCTTCCAACCCCGTCAAGTTATATCAAAGTCAATTCCTAGAACTCAGTTTGGAAGGTTCTGTATGGGTTGTGATCACATGGAGAAATAGCCTTCACACCACTGCTCTGGCTGAGACTACAACAAGGTGTCCTGGATGCATCGAGACATTTGGGCTGCTCTGAGACAAAAGGGCTGCATATGACAGGCACTGACCCCTGCCCCTCCAGGTCACCAGTACTACCTACATTTAGGCTCTGCTCAGTGAGACCAGGATTGGGGAGGGAAGCATATAACCAGAAGCATAAAACTGTTTAAAGCCCCAGATCTGTTCACACACATCAGTCTCTGCGTCAAAAAAAAAAAAAAAAAAAAAAATCTGGTATGAAGGAAGCGTGGCTATTCAGTGACTTGTCTGAGGGGGCCATTTTAGGTACACACGCAGTTTCAGCATAAATGGATATAATTGAATAGTCAAAGAAAATAAACCTTATTTTAAAAAATCAAACACTTCAATGGCAACCTATGTCTTATGTGAAAGAGTAGTACTTATATAGAAGTTGATGATGATGACATTGATAATGATGACGGTGGCAGTAGCAACAGTGCTATGGCCAGAGGTCCCATGGTACATACACCCTCTCATCCTTCAGACTTTCCTGGCACTGTTGCCTTTGTACACCGCCTTCTTTAGCCCATAGTACATGTCTACTCATTCTTACAGACTTGATTCAGACATTCCTCAGGCAGCATTAATTGCACAAGTTTTTCTCTCCTATGTGCTCCCTTATCTAGCCTGAGAGTTGAACTACAACTACCTTTTACTTATGGAATTTATAACTCCCAGAGGTAGTAAAAGTATACACAATACCAGAGCTACTTTACAATAACATCATGGGCAAGAGCCCCATAATGGACTAATGAAAATAGTAGAGACTTGGATATACAGCTTTAACCCAAGAGTTTCTATCAAGGAAAACTTTCATGCCAGGTGTCTTCATAGAAGAAAACAGAAGGATAAATGAATTATGTGTGTGTGGTTACATGACACGTCATTCCATATAATGGTTATCATGACATTGACCTGGTTGTTTAATAAACATTTGTTGAGGAACCGTGTGATAGGTAAGGTGCTAAGCCCTGAGAGACACATGATATCCTGGCCCAATGCACAAAAATCGATGATAAACATCCCAATGACAATACCCCAATGACATTTCCCTCTTCCCCCTTAACAACAAAACAAAAAAACAGACATCTGTTTTATTCCAGTCAGTTTTGTCATTTTAACAATTACTCAAAGACTGAAAATAATGCATAACCCAGATAAAGGAAATCTTTACAAAGCTCCTAGCGGTTTTTAAGAATTGCTGTTTAAAATGGATACTACAAAGGCATTTTGGACCAGACAGCTGTTTCAAAGAACAACGATTTCATGTCCTAAGACTAACTTTAAAATTGAGATGTCTTTGCCTTCCAGGAAAACTCAGCAGCTGTGGAGATTATTTCACTTCTCTTTCTTTCTACATTCTACTGGATTTAATTTTAAGGGGGGAAAAAGATATAAAGGAGAAAATTGCATGCAACACAGAACAAAACCTATTGCAAAACAAGCAATTCCACATTTTTAACCACAAGGAAAACACAAAGCCGACCCCAAATCTTTTGTTAAACTGAGGAAGGAGACAACACAGCCCTTTCCTGGGGAGAAATTTACCCCTTTCCTTGCGAAACTTAGAAATGATCCCTAAATCTCAATTCTGTCAAGGTAAACTTGGTTTTCTACAGGACTAGAAAGAAATAACCAGACTCCTTCAGAAAGTGATGATGGAGAATCAGTCACAAAGACTATGAGTCATGGTTGCCTGTACTCCTCATTGGTCAAGTCCTGACAACCACTGTGCCCTGTCCTGGGATCCAACTAAAGCGACGGATCATCCTTGGGGAGTGGAGAGAGCCTCCAAGGTGATTGATGAGGAGGCAGATAGGGTTAAAGTCCAGGGGACAATGTTCTCAAGATGAAACTATCAGGCAAAGCACTGCTAGCAGCAATCTGAAACTCCCTGAGTTTTAGGTCATTGCCACAAAACACTGAGATGAAACTGTCAGTGTGGCACAGAGAGATCAGAAAGAATCTTTGGAAATACAAATGAGTCTCTGAGAATAAGGCCTCCCTCAGCGACTGCAAGGATCTAAGGTGGATGGTACCTGGGGAGGAGGAAGCTCAGAGTGAATGGGTGTGTGTTGATACCATGCTGCTGGAGCTGTGTGGGCATAACAGGTCTGACCCAAAGGGAAAGCCTGGAGCCTGAGAAGCTGTCTGGGTGCCTGAGCTGGAGGACTGGTTGTCCATTCCTTCTCCCTCCATGTGAGGAACACATGTTGGCTTCTACTGGGGATACAGAGACCAAAGAAGAACAATGAACATATCTGCAGTAAAGCATCTGAGACTACCTCCAAGGAGAGTTAAGCCTAGCATCCCAGGGGTCTAACAATGGATGATTCCTGATAAAGCCAGAGTGACTTTTAACTCTGTGTTGTGGGTAAACAGGTATATCCATCCCAGATATCCTTATCCTTATCCTGTAGCAAAACTTTCACCAACCAGTCATGCTTCTGGCAGTTTTATTCTTGAGAATCTCAAGAGCTGTAGGTTTCTACAGGTGTCAGTGAGAGTTTGGCAATATTGATACATAAATTGTATTATAATTTTAAATCTGGTAATACAGAAATTACATGCACATTTATAATTTACATGTAATTTACAATTACAAGCAGAATGTCCTCTGCTTGAGGACACCAACACACTGCCTGAGCACTTTGAAGGAGGAGTCCGCACAGATTCCTAAGTCCATTTTCACTTGCTAAACTTAAGCAGATACCAAGAGTCTTAGATAGAGTTTGGATCATTTTCCTCCAAAGACATGACACCTCATGTTTTCCCATGTGGCAATTAGTCTGCCATTTCCTGCTGGCTACACAAAAGCCCTGTGAAAGCTGAAGATTGTGAAACCTTCTGGAGATCTTTAGATGGCCCAGGGGAGACGGATCTGCAAGATCTGAGTTTCTGCAATGCATTTCTGACTATTTATACAGATGTCATGACTGGTTTGCAAATTGGGAAGCGAGGAAATTAGGATCCTGGAAATCTCAATTTCTTTACTATACCACTGACAGAAATATCCACTTCTTCTCAATACACTCAGAGTCATAAGTACAGAGAACAAGGACCACTTTTGTTTCCATAGCCCCTACCAAAGAGCCTAGCACATAATGGGTGCTCGGTAAAGTACTTATATGTTAGATAACTTCTACCCTCAATTTACTTTCTTGAAGAAGGTTTCCTAGCCACATTTTTTTAAAAAAAAAAAAAACTCAGTTCCACAATCATTCAGGTTTGCAAATAAACTTTGTAGTAAAACTTGCTAATGACTATTTGGAAACTTAAATATGTAGTTATCCCTTGATTATTCTACTTAACCACACAAAGAACTCAGAGAATGTAAAGGCATGCTTCCCTGTTAAAGAAACTACCTTAATTCTTGTTGTCTAACCTTTAGTTCTCACACCCTTTATTATAATTCACATCAGTTTACCTAAAATGAAAGTGAGAATTTGCATTTATGATTCTGGAGATACTCTGATTTTCCAATTTATGAAAAGAATCCCAAAGGCAGGTTGACAATATCAATAATAAACAGTGGTATCACATTTGAGACAGAAAAATTGTAATTAACATGAACTCTCATTCATCAAGGATAGCTGGGGAATGGGCCATTACACTAAAAATTTTGATTAAATTAGAATGTATAATTTAAAATGTGATTTAAGATTATAATACAACTTACGTATCAATATTTCCAAACATAAACTCTAATGTTTAATAATACACTTCAGATTTCACCTTATTTAGAGAATATCAGCAAAATAAGCAATCATAAAAAACTATAGAAAAACAGTTATACATAAAACAGGTTTTATAGAGTTAACTTGGGAGGTACCATAGAGGTCACCTGAGCCAAAGTCTTCCACGAGGCAGGCCTCTCCTCCATGACATCATCACAGGTAGGATGGCCCATTCATTCCTTTGAGCCTGGACCATCCCAATGTATTGCTGGGTATTGTTTCAGCATAATTATTGATAGTCATTATATTCCTGGTTGATACCAACTCACAGTTCAAAACAAAGCCCTTTTCACATGTAAGGCTATCCTTGATGAAGCAGTAAAAATACTCGCATCGTTACATCTAGACCCTGAGTACACGTCTTTCTACTATTCTGTGTCACAGGACGGGAGCTCTTCCGCTGCACACCAAGCTCCCCTCCTTGAGCAGAGGCACCGGTGCCATGGAACAGCAAGATGCTGTTCCTGGGATGTCCTTTTAGTGGAAAGCCTGATTGACAGTCAATCCATGGCGATGAAAACCTGAGTTTAGGGCAGAAATGTTCTCAAAAATAAACAAAACGAGCCTGTCACTTAGAGGAAGACCACTGACGGTATTTGTGACCAGCGATGAAATTCTATCTTTAGAAACCTTGAATTTTAGGAACCTTGAACCTCCCTCTATGGGCTTGGCACCTTCCCCTTTTTGAGGAGACTGGTGGTGCTATCAATGAATGTGATTTTTAAACGCCGTGGAGTGAAATCTGTAATCATCGAGAAGATCTGTATAAATCAGTGAATCCTATTTTCCAAATGGCAAATGTATGATGTTACCAAATCACTCACAAGAAAAGATCTACTTAAGGTATATGACAGGTCGGTGGATTAGGGGGAAGACTACGCAAAGTTCATTGTTTCGGTTTCAGATTCCACACACTGCAACCAACTTTTGGGGGAACTAGCTCTTGTGGAGTTTTGGTAAGATGTCAAAGAAGAAAATCCACAATTATCTGAAAAGGCTATTAAAACACTCTTCCCTTCCTAACTACATAGCTCAGCGAGGCCAGATTTTCTTCATTCACTTCAACGAAAACAACATATTGCAACAGACTGAAAGCAGGAGCAGATATGAGAATCCAGCTGTCTTCCATTATGCTGCACATTAAAGAGATTTGCTCAAATGTAAAAAAATAATGCCACTTTTCTCTCTGATATTTTAAAAATATGTTTTTCCAAAGCATGTATTTACGTGAATACAAAATAAGATTTATTAACTATCATTTTAAAATGATTTGACAACTAAAATTTTTAAAAAATCTTTTGTTTTTAAATTTCTAACAATGGATATAATTGGTGGTATGCTAATAACTATTTAATGACTAGCTTGCCAGAAAAGAAAAGAAAGAAGAAAAAAAAAGCTGTGGTTTGTAGCAGTTGCCAATTTCCATGGTATAAATACTCTCATTGTAGCCAATTTTAAGCAACAACATGAAGTCGACTGGCTCACAGAACTCCCAATATAATCCACACACTCCATATAACCAAAAGCCCTTTGAAATGGTCAATAATTTTTAAGAGTGGAAAGGGGTCTCAGACCAAAGACTTTGAGAGCCATTAGTACAGATCTCAGATGGCCCATTTATTTTAAAATTCACAACGCAGTCATCAAAACAAATATTTTAACTACCTTAGTACACTGAGAGAGTAACCAAGTGGCAAGCATTGATTTGTTTTCTAAAGCGAACTCATCCTAGAGCACTGAAACACGTTTGGGCTGATATCTGGAAGCACGGCGTGGCCCAGGATGTGTGCTCTGGCCTAGAAGAGATTTCTGGGTATGGAGGGACACCCTGAGCTGGGGACAGTCCAAACCATTCTCTGAAATTGCATTTACTGAGACTATCCCTTTACAGAACATTATTTCCTTCAGATTGTAAGAAATAAATATAGGCAGGCCCAACATTAGAAAACTGAAAAAAAAGGAGAAAAGGTAGCTTAGTCAGGCTCTGTAAATGTTTTTTTCTCTCTCTCTCTTTTGAAAAATATATTTTGATTTTTTTTTACAGAGAGGAAGGGAGAGGGATAGAGAGCCAGAAACATCAATGAGAGAGAAATATTGACAGCTGCCTATTATACACCCCCGACTGGGGATGTGCCCACAACCAATGTACATGCCGTTGGCTGGAATTGAACCTGGGACCCTTCAGTCCATAGACCGATGCTCTATCCACTGAGCCAAACTGGTTTCGGCCTGCAAATGTTTTCTTTAGGAAAGCATGGATCTGCTCAGAGTTCAAGGCAGCGTGACTAACAGTTTCTATTAAGGCTTATGCCTTGTTGTGCCTTCTACCAAGGCTGTATGTGTCCACTAAAATTAATGAAAGTTGCCTATAAATAGATTTAATTTTAGTGTTCCTCTCATTGAGTCAGATTGAAGTAGAGTCATATAACTTATATTCAAGATGTATAATTAATTCCTTCACAATACATTCTTGCAGTAGGTAGTCACTATGGACATTCTTTACAGGTAAGTTGGCTTCACAGTAAATCAAGGGAGGGAAAATAAAAATATATTGTACATGCAACAGTAGGTCACAAAAACTCCTGAACCATAAGTTGACATTACAAAAAGGTAGGCTTACATGCTGGAGGGCCCTGTTCAGGGGAGCTCAGTGACCTTTGTGCAGCTTTGCTTATCCGCATGTTACTTTGATTCAAAGCGTTCTTTTTCTAACTCAAGAACTTCAGGCAAGGTGTCTGATAAATCAGGACAGGAAACAGTGGCGCTGGTAACAATGGGAAAATTGTGTCTGCAGAGGCAGCCACGGATCCATTGCTCACTAAAACATTGAAACAGCAACCGATTTTCATAACCCTCTTTGGACCTTTTCTAGTTATTTTCCTATTTGAATCAATTTTTTTCCTTCAATTTGCAGGCTGTTTTACAATATTGAATAGGTATCTACAAACCTAATGATTCCAATAGCCAGTAAAACATGCCCTTCCCTTTTCTTTATTTGTGTTGTTGGGAGGCTTCTAAGACTGTCAGAGAAATGGAAGGAGTTCCAAAATTTCCTTCAGGCAGCCGTGGGCAAACTATGGCCCACAAGATCCGGCCCGTTCGGCTGTTCTCTCCGGCCCGCGGAGCAGAAAGAGCGGAGGGTTCTCTTGCTCTCCCCTCCACTCCTTCACCAGCAGCCCAAGATGAGAGTGCCAGCATGGTCAGGTTGCTTTTGTTCTGGCCCTCCTAAGAACCATTGTGGCCCTCGAGTCAAAAAGTTTGCCCACCCCTGCTAGGGAAACATTCACATCCCTGCTTGCTCGTTTTTTAAGAGCTCTCCCCACAGGTGGTCTACCCGCCTGCTGGCTTCGGCTTAGGTGTGCCGTGGCATCCCCAAACCCCCAGCGCACTGTCTGAAGCATGGCACACAGCTCCCTTTAATTCTAACCTTCTGGAATACGTCTGCAACTAGAGATTGCTCTCCAATTGCCACTGAACACAGTTGGGGCCATTTTGTGGTCCCCAAATGGAGGCACGCTTCCGTCCCAAGCCACACTGTTTGTCTTGAAGGAGGCCTTGGGGGAGGGGAGCACCAAATAGCTGTTCTGGGAAGTAGGTGGGAGGCGGGCAATGTGTTTGTTCTGAAATCCTAGAAGAAAAGTAAACTTGCTGGGAAGGACACAGTCTCATTCTGTCCCTGAACTTCACACAAGTTGTATCGGGCTCATTCATCAAGACAGCCCTTGAGCAGGAACCTCCTGACCACGGGTGGTGCCGCAGATCCCTGCTGGCACTACTCATGGCATAAGATGCGAGTCCAGTTTAGGTCCTTGGAAAGAGAGAGGAACAGATCTAAGTTGCTGAGTCTATTCCATCAAACCGTTTGAAATGCACAAGGGAGCACAATGCCTAATTCCCTCAGAAAATGCATACGGATTTTACACAGGTGTTTCAAGCATGGTGAATTGATCCAAAGCCTCTTAAAGGCCTCTGAAAAAGATGAAAAGCACCAACTTGCTATTTTCCTCCCTCAGAAAAGGCAGAGAGTGTCATCTAAGTAGGGATCATATGCCTATTTCATTTCAGAGTTTGATATGAAAACCAATAAGAGGAGAATTTAAATTGATTGCTTCAAGCCACAGACATTTCATACCCCAGCAGATTGCACTGGCTTCCATGAGAATTTATCTTAGCTGTGAAATCAATTGTCACAGACTTAGTTCATAAAAATATTACCAAATCATGTTTAATTCCTGTCTTGGTGAGGTTGGTGAGTCAAAAAAAAAAATCAACTGGGCAGACGATTTTGGTCCTCCAATCCACCTCTCTCCAGGTCCCTCCTCTCTGATGTACCTAGGATTTCCTAAGGATGCCATTTCACAACCAGACAGACACTCGTAAAGGGAAGATCTGCAGCAGGGCGAATTGGTAAACTATTGTAAGACAGGATGGGGTCCATATGACAACAAATGTCTTTGCAGTGAGAGACCACAACAAAGGAAGAGTGGACACAAAAGACAGAGCCCTCTAATTTGAAGATTGGGATTTAACTGCTTTCAAAATATAAGGTTTCCTTTTATTGACTTGATAAGCACGTATTTCAATCCAACTCCTGAACAGGGAAAGCACAGGATATACCCTTTTAGGTTTATAGAGGGAAATCATCACTATCCTATTGGGAGCTCACCACCCATAACTATGTAAGTCCTCAAATCTCTGACTCACGTGAACTTAAGAGTTCCCGCAGAGCTTGGACAGTTATGGCTCAGTGGTTGAGTGTCAACCGCTGAACCAGGTTGAGTGTCAACCGCTGAACCACAGTTCAATTTCCAAGCAGGGCACATGACCAGCTTGCGGGCTCAATTCACAGTAGGGGGGGGGGGTGCAGGAGGCAGTCAATCAATGATTCTTGTCACTGATGTTTCTATCTCTTTCTCTCTTCCTCTCTGAAATCAATAAAAAGATACTAATTTTTTTTTATAAAGAAGACAGACATAGCCTCCTCTTCAAGGAAAGCAGTTTAGCAGTAAAGATAAGTATCGATAACATGGTTACATTCTAAATTAATTTTTTTATCACTGTGTTAAAACTAGAAAGAAGTCAGATGTTGTTGCTTAGATGCATTGTGTGTTTCTCAGAGCAATACAGCTGACACCTGACTAATACCAGTTGACTTATGGACCCCTCAGGACAATGCATCAGACTGCAGTTGGTCTCCAGCTAGAAGAATTTATGTACCAGTATACATACTGAGAATAAAGAATGGGGAAACCAAATCATCCCTGAAGTTACAGAAAGAGTACAATGAACTAGATAAGTCCGTTGAGAGAAATAGTTTTTACTCTCAAACCGACTTTTCCCCCTTCCACGGGTATTCTGAGTTAGAGGGCACTGTAAATGCCGCTCATGGAAAGATGGCCCATGAGAAGACGTAGGATGACACACATTTCATTACTCAGCTTGGTGTGGAAGACTGGTTACTAACTGGTCACCTGACCAAGAAAATTCTTACTGAGTCGGAGTACTCCAAAGAGAAGCCGTTCTCACACAGTAATCTATGAGGTAAGAAGACATGTCTTAAAGATACTTTTGACAACAGCGGGGTGAAATGAAATACAACTGTTCCAGGCGTCTTGCTTCTGTTCTAAACACGAGATTAATTGCATTGTATTCCTTACAGAAAACTCCATTTCCTAGTACAAAACCCTACATGTTTTTACTCTACTCAACTTCATGTCAAGGTGAGCCTCTGCCATCCCTACCCATGGAAGAGAAATTACTTCCCTTTTAACAAAGATTTGACAGCCCTGCACATCCCAGTGACATGTGACCTCTCAGGCAGGTCTCTGCACATCGCCTATTGCCCAGCATACCTGTTTAATTAAGCTCTTTCCCAAACAACCTCAACTCCGAGCACGTCTTAATACAAAATCAGGGCCATAAAGGTACATAAGTGGAAAACCTGACTCCAATTCCTTTCCAGCTAACAAGTGGAAAAAAATATGCCACACAACAATGAGCATAAAGAGCCATTCTTTTCAGAATGTCAACGAATGCACACTAGCTACAGTGCGGCATTATTTGACATTTATTGAGTGTCAGGAACGTGGAGGGGACAAGTGGAATAGTGAGACATCCTGAAACCCCTCTCTGTAAAAAATAAAAATAAAAAAATGGGGGGGAGGAGTTAAATTGAAACATTTGGTAATGTTGATAAACCATATCCTGAATTGAAGCTACAGAGCAGCATCAAAGAAAGAATGCCTTATTTTAAAAGAAAACAGAGCTAGACAACCCCGAGGGGTGCTCAGAAAATATCACGCGGCAGCCCTACAACACCCCTAGGCAGACTGGGATCTCTGCTGGCTACCAGAGCTGACATACCTTAGACCTAATGGGCCTTAGCGTGACCTTAAAAGCAAAGGCCTGCCTGGGGAGAGCAAAGACCAGCACAGTGGAGCTATTATCCAGACATGCTTTCACCAGAGAAAACATGGAGTTTCCAACAAAATCAAATGGAACAAAAACCTGGGGGAACATTTCAATCTTCGGTTTAAAGCCTGCCACGAAGGAGGTTGGGAACTTTTAGCTTACATTTTCAAAGTGATTTTGGCGATGCGGTGAATGGGAGAACAAGGTGCTGTAATTTCTCAGCCTCCCCAGGAATCTACTCTTACCTGGAGCTCTGTGGGCTAAATCACACCAGGTGTGAACTCACTTCCCTCAAGCACTGTAGTCACTGAGACTAAGTAATGATTTCTTCCATTTATAAAAATCTCAGTGCTCAAACACTGCTTAGAATGGCTCAACAATGTGGTCACCAGACATATAAAGATCGCATTAATTCACCAGGTCACCAAAGGCTTTTTAAAGAGGGATGTTAAAAGTATCAGTTCCCACACACCTGATGACTGGGGACCGCAGAGGACTGTTTCAAACTTCACAGTGGAAATAGTTGAAATAGCAACTGAACAAGCGCTTGGGAGTAATGCCGTGACACGGCAGCGAATGGCAATCTGGTTTTTCAGGAACTGTAGCAGGGTTACTGGTCAGTTCCATTTCCACATCAGGCTTTGCAAATGAGACGAAAAGCCTTCCAAAGAAAATTGTTAAGACCTAACAGCAAACTGAAATACTGCATAAGAGGTTTTTAAAAAAATCTTTGCAATGCTGCTCTTCTAGGAATAATTCCAAGTAAAATAGTGGGTCGGGTTCCTGCTCCATAGTTAACATCAATGGTTAGAGCCCTGGATCAGGAGACACCAGCCTTGGGTTCCAGGTCTGGTTCTGTCACTAACTTCTTTTGGGACACGGGGAAGGCATTTAACTGGTCTAGGTGCCAACCCCTTAACCTGCGAGGTGAGGAGGGCAGATGACATGATCGCTAAGGTCCCGGAGAACCCTAAAAAGCCATGACACTTCTATATTTGCATTGGTGCCAAGCCTGATATTCATACAGGCAATCTTAGCCCCAAGACATGCATCTCTCATGGGCCTGCTAAATAACTATAAATAAGTTGTTCTAAATCACCACAATAGAAGACAGGGATGAAGAATACAAAGTAATAGAAACATTTACAAAAACTATTCTAAATTAACCAAGGATAAATTCATCTGAAGCAGTGGTTCCTAGCGTGGGACACATGCCCCACAGGGGGGCAATTTTATGTTTAATGGGGGCAATTTGAGAATGAGTTATTAACAGTGATTTTTTTTGCCTTTCTTATGGTTCTAGGGGCCTCGTATACAGTATATAAATATAAATTGACATGTTTGTGCATTTCAGTTCTCTGTTATATGTTATGAAACTTTATTTGCTATTTTTTCATATCACTTCATATTATTATTATTATTATTTAACAATTTCTTAGTTATTTCTTCCTCAGTACTTCAACTGTGCTTTTGTTCTTTTATTTTTCTCTTTCATGGATGCCATGTTCTTTGGAAGCCTGTTTAGACCAAGTTAATGGCCTTTTAGGGTTCTTCCATGTGAATAAATAATAAGAATTATATGGGGGGGGGCGGCATCAGGATTTTTAAGATGCTTAGGTGGAGCCTGGCCAAAAAAAGGTTGGGAACCACTGACCTAAAGGCAAGGGAAGGGAACATATCTTTTCTTGTAAGATCTTGTCTTGGCAGAAAGAAAAAAAATTGGAAAATAACCTCAGAATCAATGTAAATGGTGAAAAGGATATCATTAAGTATAGTTGATAGAATTATGTTAAGTGTACAGGCCTTTGATAGATGCATGGTTTTCCCTTTAAACAGACTATTAAACTTGCAGAGGTAAGTCCAGTTTCAACCTCATATAAAAAAAGGAATGCTCATCTTGCTTTTAAAATTAGCTTCTTCTTATCTAAAATTAGACCAGACAGATTAAGCAACACTTCCCACCTTCTTGCTTTGACTAACACTCTTCTCTCCTTGGGGTATTTCTATTTCCTCTCCATCAATGCACGTAGAGGCCTAATGAGAGTCGCTTTCTATAATGCTAACTATTGCTTGTGGCTAACCCCTATGCTGTCTGTTACTACAGCATAAAAATACTGGAGTGGAATACACTATCATATAATCTGGCTAAACATTAGCTCACTTTTTATTTCCCACTTGTTTCAGGTATAAGATTCTCTCAACTAGACTCTCTTGTCTACCTTTTTTTTTTTAAATCTTTTCATTGGTTTCCTACATTTTCTGTCTTAAGATCAGTAAAAAATATGAATAAGACTCATTAGAAATTACAAATGTGATGCAAAGCAAGATCACATCTTGAATTTCATTTAGAGCACTAACACTGACATGCATGGCTGCTAATGCAGAAATATCTAATAAATACTCTGGAATTATCATTCACAGAATAAAAAGCTGTGAATTAAAGAATTAGAGAACAGGATAATGATAGCTGCTTTTCTCTACCTGCTTTATAAAATGCTTATGTTTGTAAACACAAGCCAGGCTGACATTCAGGTTCACTCTGATCACAACCCTTATTTCTAAGGGGAGGTCAGGAACATTGCGTTGTGTTTCAACGACCTAATCATAATGAGAGAATATTTCATTTCAACTCAAATGGCAGAATGGAAAATTTAGAAACTCTTTTCTACATTTCCATTAAAATGCTGAAAAACATTATTTTAACAGGTTCTCTCTGAAATGGAAAAAAAATACTTAAGAGAAAGCAAGCAAGAGATAAAGATGAGAAATACATCCTTTGTCACTTTGCAAACGTATGATGTCAGTTTTAGTAACTAAAAGGCTTGGATCTTAGTGGCTACAAAAGAATAGAAAACAAGATCTTAGGGGTTATATGAGAGTCAGGACTCTCCAAAAGCCATATCTCCCCAGTAAAATAATATTGAAATAAAAATATAATTTGTCCACTGGCAAAAATAATTTGTCCACTGTCATCTTATACCTCAAATATGACAGGCAAATTTGTTTTGGCCTAGTCAAAGGTGAAGAGAGTATTAGTAATAGTGAACGGGAAGACAGAGCTAAAAATGTGACCCAAAATGAGGCACAAGGAGAGATATGTACAAAATAGAGAGTCAAACAAATAAAGAACAGGATAAAATGGATGAGTACCTGTCTAACAGGAATTCTAGACATGAAACAAGAAAGAACAGAGATGAGATAAAAGTTAAAGAGATAATGATATAGATTTTTTTTCAGACTCCATTAAAATCATGAATCCTCAGATTTAGGAAACACAATGAATCCCAAGCAGGAAATATAAAGCAAAACACACACTGTATTGAAACTTCAGTATACTAAAGACAAAAAAAGCTCTTAAATTCAACCGGTGAGGAAAAACAGATGATCTATTAAAAGAAGCAATAATTAAACTGTCAGCTAACTTCTCAAAAAAACAGAACAGAAGCCAGAGTATTGGGAAATAATGACTTCAAAGTATTAGATAAAAGAACCATCATCCTATAACTTAATCTCCAACTGAGGTATTATTCAATAATGAGGACAAAATAAAACATTTTCAGGAAAACAAACACCAAACAATTAAAATATGCCACTGAAGAGATTCCTAAAGAGTGTACTTTAGTGTGAAGGAGAATGCACCAAAATTAAACACTGGGGTGCAGAAGAAATGTGAACAAAGAAACTGAAAAACAAGTTGATAAATCAGAACAGTCACTATCCATGTAAACCATTATAATATGGAATAAAATAGTAAAGAAGTGAGGTGGGACTCAAATATTGGGTAATAATAATATGGAAATCAGGAGAGATTGGTAGAGCAAAAGTGTTTTAAGGTCATTAAAAAAAACTAGAATGACTAACTTCAAACTTTAAGTAAAAATTGATAAAGGAATTATCATATAAAAGATTAAAAATAAAGTATATAATTTCTAAGCCAAGGGAAAAAAATTAATTAGCCTGAGTAAAAGGAAAATAAGTCAGGAAAGACGGAGAAAAACAAGCATAGAAAAGGCAGGCTAATGAAATAGACTAAAATAAGATGTTCAAATAAATTCAAATAATCAGTAATGATAATAATAAATATAAATGGGCTAAACTCACCAGTTAAAAGAAAAAGCTCTCACATTAAATAAAAGAAACAAATCCAGCAATGTGTTATAGGAAAAACATGATAAAAAAAATACAGAAAGACTGATGACCAAAGTAAAAATAATAAACCAGGCAAATATTAGCCAAAAGAAAGGTAGTGTAACTATATTATGATCAAAGTTAATTTTAACGTAAAGATCATTGTGAGAAATAAAAGCAGTCACCACAAAATTATTAAAAGAAAGTCACCAGGAAGAAACAATTCTAAGCTTGTAAGAATCTAGTAACAGACTGACCTCAAAATAAATATAGAAAAAACTGACAGACTTACTAGAATAATAAAGCTCACAATCATAAAGTGAGATTTTTCACACCCCTCTGATAAAGTGAGATTTTAAATATATATATACTACAGGCCCCGGTGCAGGAAATTCAGGCATGAGTAGCCTTCCTTCCCCAGCTGCCGGCACTGGCTTCCCTCTGGCACCCGGGACCTGGGCTTTCCTCGCAGCTCCGGCTTCATCCAGAAGGTCGTCTGGAAGGTCATCTGCTCTAATTAGCATATTACGCTTTTATTACAGATTACTGTGACCTCTTGATTCCTAGGTTGACACTCAACCACTAAACCACACTGGCCAGGCAAGTAAGATTCTTTATGGTGTTGGTCTGTCTGTCTCCCTGTCAACTTCCCTGTCTAGAATATAATCTAAAACGTATCATCTTTTTTGTCCTTTTCATTCACAGATGCATTTTAAGAACACAGGGCAGTACCTAGCACATAACAGCTGCCCGATATACAGTAGTTATGAAATAACTCTCCTTAAAATATAAGTAAGACAAGGATCCCCCATTATATTCGACACTGTGCTTACTAGAGTTCCTCACCAGTACAACATTTATTGAAAACCAATCACAATTTCAGAGAAAGAGACTTTAGTAAAAGTGCCTGTAGATGGGACATCTTTGCACGCCAAGGTTTCTGAGAAGTTCAATGCCTGCTGAGAACTAGTATTCTAGAATGCCTGTATTTTTAGAAGTTTATAGAGTTTCCTTATTTTGGTGTCTTTTGTTCTCTTTAAAGTCCACACTTGTATTTCATCTAAAAAGATGCTGGTTTGTTTGTTTTTTAACTTTGTATCAAGCCCTTTTATTTTGAGACAGCTATATTATCAGTATTTGCTTTTGTTAATCCTCACCTGAGGATATTTTTCCCCACTGATTTTTAGAGAGAGTAGATGGGGTAAAAGGGAGGGATGGAAAGAAGTGTGTGGGGGGGGGGGCATTGATGTGAGAGAGAGACACACCAATTGGTCACCTCCCTCAATTGCCCTAATGGGCTGAGGATCAAACCTGTAAGCCAGGTACGTGACCTTGACTCAAACCTGTGACCCCACTGAGCAACACCGGCCAAGGGCCAAGCCCTTTTAGAACCTAAACTCTGCAGGCTGACCAAGGATCTGACTGTAGTTTACTCCTGTGTGGTAGTCACACTTCCCGTCCCGCATCCGGGCCAGAAGGCTGAGCGCCCCGATGATTCTTTGAGGACCACCCACTTCCCCACTGCTCTGAGGGAGGTGTTCAAGCCACTGAGTGTGGTCCTGGCATGAAGACATGCTGCTTCTGTCTCCATGAAACCTTTTTCTTGTTTCTATTACTGATGTGTGTTTTCTTCTCTTTTTATTCTTTCTTTTACTAATGTTTTGTTTTTCTAAGTCTTTTTTAAAAAACAATCCCATCTCAGTATTTGGTAGGGAAGCTATATCTAATTTGCTGTCCCCTTGATTCTTTAAATGCCGTGCTCTTGTGGTTTTTATAAGTATTTTTGTATGAGTCACTCTGAGCAACTGACTGGGAATGTAGGAAAAGGGCTCGTTTTGCTATTTTGATTCACTGTGTGATTGACCGTGGGCCAGTCACTGAACCTGATCAAGGAACTTCATTCATGGCTAAAGAAAGATAAAAGGCCTGGAAAGATGAGCTAAAACTAGACCCCACAGCTGATGACTCTGCCTCTTAATAACCGAGTCACAGAAATTAATTGGCTTTTTCCTATAGCATTGCCATTTGGAAAAGATCTCCCATGTTCTTCTTGCCTAGCTGTAACCACCCTTTTACACCTTTCCGTCCTTGTCCTCTGTTACCTCTCCATTTGTTCATTTAACTTTACTGCTTGATTAATTTCAGTGAACAACCATGGCACTCTGGGATAATCAGCCCCAAATTAAGTTTTTGCTATTGTAGGTGAGTGGCAGTTTAAAAGAAAGAAAGAGCCCAAACCGGTTTGGCTCAGTGGATAGAGCGTCGGTCTGTGGACTGAAAGGTCCCATGTTCGATTCTGGTCAAGGACATGTACATTGATTGCGGGTACATACCCAGTAGGGGGTGTGCAAGAGGCAGCTGGGTCAATGTTTCTCTCTCATTGATGTTTTTAGCTCTCTATTCTTTTCCCTTCCTCTCTGTAAAAAAATCAATAAAATATATTTTAAAAAAGAAAGAAATACACTTAGACAAGAAAGATTCAGGTTTAAACTTTCCAATGCTCTAATTTTGTGACCTTAAGAAAGACTGTTACCCTCTCCGAGCTACATTTTCTAATTTATAAAATGGTAACCATACTACTCTATCTTTTAATCTCATGGGCAATTGTCAGGAAAAAAAACCCACACACACACAAAAAACCAGACAATGGGATGTGTTTGGGAAAACTGTAAAGTACGATATATTTGTCTTCATGCTAACTGGATAATTCCATTCACCAATGCAAGAATCTAGTCATAATATATAGGAAAAGGTCTTATGTTATATCCAATTATGCCAGACAAATATCATTAAAATTATGGCTGAGTAATCTTTAAGTAAACAATAAATTCAGGGCAAGAAAGACATTAAAGTAATAAAATGTAGTTTAAGAATGGGAGTAGGGGTGGCTCTTGGCAAAGCAGGGAATAAACTAATTAATATTTGAAGATCCTTCTTACTCTAATTTTTCATCTGTAGAATCCATAACCTATGGCGGAAGCTAAAAACTACAAAATAAAGGAAGGCAAAACAGATGAGTTAACACATTTCAAGGTGGGGCCAAAGGAACTATGGCAAATATGATCTCTGGGTCATGTAGAAATTCAAGGGGTGGGGAATCTGAAGACAGAGCTGCTCCATTTTCTTACCTTTGTTCTGTGTTAAAGATTGCAAAGATGTGCTTGCTGGACATAAAGCTTTTTTCCACATCTCTAACTTTCAGGTTGTCCAAGGGAAGCATATACTTCTTTTCTTTTTCCTATTGAGAGAGGGAGAGAGAGAGAAAGGGGGGAGGGAAAGAGAGCACTTTAATAAAAGATCTTAAAGCATGTCAGTGGTGACATTTCACCTGAGTTGGCCATCATTTGATTACAATATTTTGATACCATCACACACTATTTTGACACCAGGTACCAAAGAAGAAAAGTTATCTGAGATAGGCGTTTCCAACGATTCCCAACACATGGTCGGAGGAAAGAGGGGAGGAAAGGCTGGAGGAAGGAAGGGCTCAGCGATGGAGAAAACACATGGGCCTCTATCCTTTCTTCCTCATGTGGGTCCCCTTAGATGTTTTCAAATGTTAGCTTGATATTAAGAATTTAACCATCTGTTAATATTTAACGAAAATGTTCTGGTCCTAATTCAATGAGAAATGCCAGATGGATTTCATTTCATATTTTATTTGCAGCCTAAGCAGTTTTGATAGCCAGTGCTGGCAGGGGCTTGGAAGCACAAGGACCCCAGAATGAAATGCCCCCCTAAACTATGCAGAAGCACAGCCATACTTCCTTCACTTAAGTCTAGAGCAAATGGGGGTCCAGAAAAAGAAAATGATGCCATTCAATTGTTGAGCTCTTTGAGAGGAAAACACAGCAAAACATTGGAAGAAGTGGGCTGATATTAACTGGGACAGATTCTTTTTCAAAATTAACAATTCTTGAGGAAGAAAATGGACATTGGAGAGAGGAGGTCTGCAAATGACACCAAATGGATCTTTAGTAAAACATACTGGGTGGCAAGGGATTATTAGAAACAATGACTTTCAGGGACTGGCCCAGGGGCAATGTTATTGTAGGTACAAATGCTTAACAGCCAAGGATAATGGGAGAGCCAAACACTCAATCTAGGAAACCTAGTCAGGATGTATTCCTGGGGCTTTTGAGCCCTGATCTAGCTCTGGTGCTGGTCCTGAGGAAAAGCAGGGCTAGCTTCTGGAAGAGGGGAGCTTGGAGACTTAGCCATGACTTTTAATAAACAACTATTAATGTATTTCCTGTGGAGAATACATACACTGTAGAGACATGTCTGACATAAGCCTTATTTTTTTTCCTGTTCCTTCGGCCCCTACAGCACATCCTTGAGGATGTGTGGCTGGCTCAGCAGTGGAGAGCAGAACTCATCTGTGCTCCCAGGCCAGCGGGTGGAGACCGTGTCTGCATACCCACAGAGAGTCATCGGGAGTAACACTCTCTCTGCCACTTCTTACTCCCAAACTGCCCAGAAGACAGTTGGCAGAGCGCATTCTAGTGGTGTGGCAGAGAGAACTAGGTGACCGAAGGAGCTGAAGGCAAGTTGGCTGGAGAACACAATGGCTGTCCTGGCAGACGACGTCCGCAAAGAAGATTTAAAAAAAAACCCGCAAAAATAACAAAGAAACTACATGGGAGTGAAGGAAGCCTAGGAACAAGCATGAAAAAGCAAAGCACTGTGAGAAGATTCCAATATTTCTTGTGCAAAAATTAAAACTACATTAACAAATTCAAGGATATTCTTTAACAGCAACATACTTCATTTTAAATAAGTGAAATATCATAGTCGAGCGATGTGTTTGAAACACAAGGTCGAGGCAAGATCATAGACTAAATGAAAATCTACTAAATCCATAATTAAAGGAAAATGCTTGAAACCCAGGGAAATTTTTTTTAGCCGTTTTTCAATGCCCTAAATTTAAGCAGCTGGATTTTTTTAATGCACCATCCTAGTCAACCTTTTGAAATGATGGATTTGCCTTTTAATGGAAATCTGCATTTCATTGTGAAGATGGAACACAATGTCCTTGGCGTGTTTTCTATAGAAGGAAGCTCCCTTTGAACTTCATTCTTAAGCATATAGCAACAACCAAAAATCCAGCAAGTTGATGTCAATATTCAACACTGGAGAAATATACAGACAGACAGGGGAACATGAAAAATGTTCTGTAGTTTCATTTCCAAGTGAAATGTCATTTATCCAAGGGTTTTGAAGATGTACTGTCCAATTCTTTCATAATCAAGAGTTTTAAGATTGACAAAGGGAGAACAAAGAGACTCAGACTGATTTGTTTTATTAAAGCTGTTAGTCAAAGGGAGAATTAAATGAGAAATGAAATGGTATGTCATGAATATTTCTAAAATTCTTGGTGCTTTGGGGGGAAATGATATTTGGCTAAAAGAACATTTTAAATATGAAAAAGCTAAAATAAACAAAAGGAAGAGAAGTGATAAAGGATAAGCAGAAATTATCATTTCCAGTACAGCGAGTCTTAGCACCAGCTTATTTGAGACATCTGCTACATAAATTAGTTTTATTAAACTGTCGAATAGCACACTGTCCAACGTGGTGGCCACCAGCCACAGTTGACTACCGAACACTTGAACTGTAGCTGCACTGGAATATGCTCTCGATGTTAAATACACACCAGGCTTCAAAGACTCAGTATGAGAAAAACAATGTCAACCATCTCATTAATACTTTTGTATTGATTACTAGAGGATCAATGCACAAAATTCGTGCAAGGGGCTCAGCCCTCACAGCCCCAGCTTCACCCAGAAGGTCGTCCTTTACCTCCTTGGCTGCATCAAGACTACAGCGCTGCATCTGAGGCATTTGTTCCAGCTCCCTTGTTTGACATTCCCACATTAACTGAGGTCCCTGGCATCTCATACACATATGATTATAAATGGTCTACTTGCCTTCAAATTCCTCTCACAGAGGGCAATATCTAGAACTACTCTATCAAACTCATTATAGTCTTTCAAAACTTTCATACCGCTCCATTATTTATGAAAGAAAATCCACAAAACTCCTTACTATGACATTGGAAAACACCTATAATTTGGTCCCACCCTAATTTGTCAATATTTCCTTTAGTCTTCCATAAGAAGCCTCCATTTCAGCCAAATGCATCTTTGCCAATAGTCTGTTCCCAACTTGAAATACCCTTTTAATTTATATCACATCCATCTATTATTTAGCATCTACCTCAAGTTCTACCTTCAGTGCAAAAGTTTTCCCAAGTTTGTCACTCCTCCATCTCTCAACTTTCAATTCATACAACAGGTATTATTTATTTTATTTATTTTGAATTATAATTTATGAGACACATTCATCTTATAAATGTACCACATCAAGCACTTTGTATAAAGGTTGTTCATTTGGAGCTCAGAATGTTCAGTCAGTTCTATTGTTCAAGTAGGATGCATTAGCAAGAAATAATTTACAAGTAGAGTTTTCACAATCATTGTAAATAAATCCTATATAATAAAAAGGTAATATGCAAATTGTCCCCTTGACCTTGACTGGGAGTTTGACCAGGGGGCAGGGCTGTCCTGCCCCCTATCCTCAACTGGTCCCACCCCCAAATTCCTGCACCAGGCCTCTAATAAGAAATAAAATATTTCACACATTTTGAAGGAAGCTATTGTAAAATTCCAGGGAAATATTTTTTAAATTATCTTTTCTGTTTTATAAAGAAATAATTGCTATACATCCTTATACAAGTTCAAGGCATATAGCATAAGGGTTTGATTTACATATATTGTGAAATGGTTACCATAATATGTTCAGCTAATATCCATCTTCTCATATAGATACAATAAAGAGAAAAGAAAGAAGAAAAAATCTCCTTGTGATGATAACTCTCTTAACAACTTTCCCGTATGCCATACAGCAGTTAAACTATAGCCACCGTGCAGTACATAACATCACCAGGACTTGTTTATCTTATAACTGGAAGTGTGTACCTTTTTTACCAGCTTCCCCAATTTCCCCTCCTCCTATGCCCTGCCTCTGATAACCACAAGTCTGATCTCTTTCTCTATTGGGCTTAGTTTTGTTTTTGTTTTAAGATTCCACATGTAGTGAGCTCACACAGTGTTTCTCTTTGTCTGTCTGACTTGTTTCACTTAACATAATACACTCAAGGTCCATCCATGTTATAGCAAATAGTTTTTATGGCTGATTAATAATAATAGCCCAATTGCATATATATCAATATCATAACTTCTTTAACTATTCACCACCAGAGAATACTTAGGTTGCTCCCATGTACTGGCTGTTGTAAAGAATACTGCTGTACACATGGGGATGCAGGTATCTTTTCCAGGTAGTGTTTTCTCCGCTTTTGGATATATAGTAGCTCCTCCTTATCTATGGGACATAAGACCTCCGGTGGACACCTAAAACCATGGATGACGCCGGACCCTATACATACTATGTTTTTTCCTATAACACAGCTATGATAAAGTCTAGTTTATAAATTTCAGCACAGAAATAGATTAAAAATAAAGTAAAACAATTTTAACAATACACTATAATAGAAGTATGTGAATGCAGTCTTTCTCAAAATACCTTGTTGTACTGTACTCACCCTTCTTTTTGCGATGATGCAAGATAATAAAATGCTAACATGACATGGTGAAGTGAATATGATGTGGGCCTGGTGACCCCACATCAGGCATTACCATAAGTGTGACTTGAACTCAAGCACAGGATAACTGCGACGGTCAATCTCTTCGCTTAAGGTGGCTACTTGGGACTGAAGGGCAGGGAGCATGCACAGCATGGAGACACTGGACAAGGGGTGGGTGATTCACATCCAGGAGGGATGGAGGTAGATGGTGCGAGATTACATTACACTGCTGGGAAAAGCATGCAATTTAAAACCTAAGAATTGGTTATTTCTGTAATTTTTCCTTTAATATTTTTGGATCACAGCTGACCTCAAGTAACTGAAACTGCAAAAAGTAGAGCCACATATAAGGGGGAGAGAGGGCGGTACCCCCAGAAGTGGAATCGCTGGATCCTATGGTAGTTCTATTTCTACATTTTTGAGGTTCTTCCATATTGTGAGGAATTATTTCTTAATGAAGATTCAGATATAAAAGTCTGCGTATTTTCAAGAGCTTCAGAAGCTGATGTCACTGAGTCAACATTCTTCTCTTCACTTTTAAAGATAGTACTTCTCCGCTCCTCGAAGGCAGACGGCTGCCAGCAGTACTTCTATAGGAGGCATCCAGAAAGATGGGGGTTCTTTGTTCCACGAGAGAGGATTCTTTCCTTGCAGTAACTTGGCAGAAGTTAGAAGAAAGAGAAGAAATAGGAGAGGCCAAAATAGGATGCATCCAATGTGTGAGAATGTGGTCTGAGGTGGAAGCGAGTGAACTGAGTGGTAAAAGGCAGAGGAATCAAGGAGGAATTTTAGAATGGCTACAGAATCAAATAAAAATTCTATGCCATAACACACACACACACACACACACACACACACACACACACACGCACGCACACACACGCACACACACACACACCACACAAAAAACAAACAAACAAAAAAACCAACCACTACCCTGTATGACATGTTTACTAGTATATACCATCTGGCTCCTTGTGACTTCTGAGCAAACAGGTCTCTTAGAACCGTGGAAGCGATTTAGAAAATCCTTCCAATTCAAAGCACTCCTGCCATGCCCTGCCTACCTGATTGGGCACTTTGATGAGTCCACCAAAAACGTGCCCCAGTATGCAATCCTTTGTGGCCATCAAGGCCCTGCCGTGGCCAGGCACCCACTCAGGCCCCTGCTACTGTATCTATGATGCCACCCGTCTGATCCCGACAGCACTGTATACTTGGTTTGGTATTTTGTACTTGCCTTTGGTTTTCTAAGTGTGCAGATGGTTCCCCTAAGTGCGTGGATGCTCTGCCTTCCAACTGCGAGGTAAACTCCCAACGGAGAGAGAGATTATTACATTGTTACCTTTGTTGTTGTTCATCATTTATGAATCTTTCTGGCCTGCTTCTCTCTAGGTCCTGACTTCCATCAAATCACCAACTCTTGGAGGAAAGCAACTGTTTCCTTCCTAGTGTTGGTGGCATAGCTGACATTCAACAAACACGTGTGGAATGAATGTAAGACTGATTCCCCTCATGGGCTGACATTCTGCTCTGCCGGGTTTAAGAACTTAAAGATGATGATTGGCTTAAAAAATAAGCAAAATATCAAAGTAAAAAGAGAAGCTACAAAAATATTGAGAAAACCAGAATACTAGCTCCACATGCTGCTGAAAACTAAAATCAGGTGTTTATTGCCATTAAGAAGCTTTAACTATAGAGACGTTCAAGTATGAAACTCATAATATAAACTACCCATCTTCTTATTTGGGCTCTAGTTCCCTGCTTTAATCAGAATTACCCTTGGAGTAGTGAGCAGCATCTGGGAGCCAGCAGGCTGCGAGTAAATGACACTTCTGTAGATTTCTCTGTTGGGCACTGAAGGAACTTTGATGGGCTGCTCTAGCAGGTCCAGGAAAATGCCATGGTCCACACACCAGTGGCTTCAGGGCTGCCCTCTCTGCACTCACACGGATCCTTCAGTGGAGAATACACTGCCACATCTCCATGAGGTAAGAGAAAGATAGTCACACTTGCCAATACCCAACTAGAAACCTGATCTTTTCCTGATTTCCCCCCCCCTCTCTCTCCAGAGTTCAGTTCAATTCCCACCTCCTCCAGGAAGCCTTCTTGGCCATGAGAGCCCAATGGAGGGCTCCCTTCTCCATTCTGATGGCATTCTTGGGCAGCACTACTTTTTGTTTTTGTATTAGTATCCTAGAAATGTGGACTCTTCCTCTCCTCAGACTAAAAACAAACCAACAAAAAAGTAGTAATTTTATGATTTAAAAGTGAGAGCATTAGGATTCTATTCTCAAGTTTTTATCTATAATCCCCATATTAATTCTTATATTTAAAGACATATTCATGAGTATCTGTATGCACAAGACTGAAAATGATACATGTAATAAATAATCAATGTAAAGGATTATGGCTAAGCTTAGCAGGTCAGTCACATGCACAACTCTCTTTCCCTTCCCCAAACCCACTCTGATAACAGTGGGAGACAAAGGAAAGGGGAGGGGATAAAACAGTGGACAAGAGATCTCCCAAAATCTCTGAAAGAGAGAAAGCATATAGAGGACCATCCGTTGACTTAGCATACAGAGAGGGGCTACCTCCCCAGATGTCTATAGGGGGAGAAGATGGAGGAGAAGCCACCCAAGCGGGGTCCTGTCCTGTCTTGTCCTTGGGGACAACTGGTGTACCCCACAGGAGGGGATATAGCAGTGGGGCTGAGACAGCAGCATCAGGCAGGTCTGTATAGAGAAGTACACAGAACAATGGATGACCCAGGGTCACTGCCTCCAAACATGGCAGCCCATTCCTACCCCAGCAGGAGACCGCAGATTACTTCCCTAGAGAAAAAAAATAGGCAAAGGAAGTTTTGGACCCAGAGATACCAGGCAGGATGGGCAGCAAAAGTGGGATTAAGAACAAGAGAACTCAGTGACAGTCTTCATACTAAAATGTCCTTCAAGCCCCTTTCCTACCCTGTCCCAAAATGCCATCAGCCCAAAGGATTTCTCTGCCCACATCAGGCAGGATATTGAACTGCTCTTCTCTGGAGAGGAGACGCCAAGTATTCTAACATTTCAACCGATTCCCTTGCAGGAAGGTCCTACTATATCCTGGAAGCCCGACCTGTCACACTAAGCTTCGGAGTAGTGAATGGCGCAGGCTGTATCACAGCTACTAACTGAAGTGGATTCTGAGGCCGGGCTATCTCAGCACCCACTGCAACCTCCTTGTAATGTCCGGTTTCCATTCAAAGTCTTCTTTCCATTCCCCATCTTGCTAGCAGAGTTAGGGCTCTAAATGAACCATGGTTTTAGCCAATCTGATGTAATCAGCAAGACTCTGATCAAGAAGTGGGTCATATTCAAAAGCAGCAAGGTAGGTGGCACCTGTTTGGTTGGCCTGGATCAAGGCATAGAAGGTGTGTCTCTGGATCCAGAAGCTACACCCTTAGGGCAGCTTCCTTGCTGTGCAGCCTCTAGGCCTGAAATTCAATCTGGAGTCCATTTCTGGAAACTCAGCTAGTTCTGCGCTGTGCCATCCAATGGTTCTTTTTTAAAAAAATATATTTTATTGATATTTTACAGAGAGGAAGGGAGAGAGATAGAGAGCTAGAAACGTCAATGAGAAACATCAACCAGCTGCCTCTTGCACACCCCCTACCGGGGATGTGCCCGCAACCAATGTACATGCCCTTGACCAGAATCGAACCCGAGACCTCTCAGTCCGCAGACCGACGCTCCACCACTGAGCCAAACTGGTTTCGGCCCTCCTATGGTTCTTTAAGCAATTTATCCCCCCCTCCCCCAAAATAGGGGGCAGGTAGGAGGTAGCCAATCCATGTTTCTCATATTGATGTTTCTGTCTCACTCCCCCTCACTCTTCTTCTTTTTCTAAAAGCAAATTAAAAAAAATTTACATTTAAAAAATATTTAAATTAAAATTTTAAAAAATTTAAATCCTCCATGAACTGATTATGGGTAAGTGTGAGATACAGTTATGCAATTATGAATTTTGAGAACTTTTCACTCAAGGAGTCTTTAACCAGAAAAAAAATTATGTACATGAGAAATAACATCCAAAGGATAGGTGAGGATGGTTTTGAGCAGCATTGAAACAAAGAACATAAGACAAGCTCAGATGTGAATAAAGCAGAAAGAAGAATTCCCTGTGCCACATCTGTTCATGAACTATCACCAACCACCTTTCTAACAGCAGTGTGCTTTGTGGGTTAAGTTTCCTCTGCTAATAAGCTAAGTATGGGACTTAGTTTGTGTTTCATACTTTTTCATTTACTAGGAACGGGAAAAATGTACTCAGTGTGGCAAAACATACTGCAAGCGCTTTAAAATTTGCATCTTTCAAGTGCTCGAGAGTCTCATTTTCTCATTTCTTTCTGTGTGCTCAGGCAACACAACTTGCAT
Organism: Vespertilio murinus; assembly: GCA_963924515.1. Taxonomy (NCBI): domain Eukaryota; kingdom Metazoa; phylum Chordata; class Mammalia; order Chiroptera; family Vespertilionidae; genus Vespertilio; species Vespertilio murinus. The sequence goes on along the minus strand of OZ004719.1, from coordinate 16,342,118 downwards.
TTTTAAAAATGAGAAACTTTCAAGTTTGGGGCAGTGACGACTATCCTTGAGAAGTGTGTTACATGACATGGATTCTTGGTAGCAACATCTCTCCACTCTGACTTCCGTGGATGCATGTGAAATTACAAAGGGCCTCTGAATTTATGCCTACTTAGTAAGGGCTTTAAAGTTCATATTTATCATACAAAAATATGTATGCCCAGCCCTTTGAGTATACTTATCCTATATAATAAAAGCCTAGGTGGTGTCACACCCTCGTGCAACGTCGCCACAAGATGGCCACCCTCACATGGTCACAAGATGGCCACCACAAGATGGTCAGCAGGGGAGGGCAGTTGGATGCAACCAGGCCAGCAAGGAAGGAAAGTTGGGGGGTACCAGGCCTGCAGGGGAGGGAAGTTGGGGGCCATCAGGTTGGCAGGCAAAAGTGGTTAGGGGCAATCAGGCAGGTGGGCAGGTGGGCAGTTAAAAGCCAGTGGTCCCGGATTGTGAGAGGGATGTCTGACTGCTAGTTTAGGCCTGATCCCACAGGGACATTCCCCAAGGGTTCCCAGATTGGAGAGGACGCTGGCTGGGCTGAGGGACACCGCCAGCCTGCATTAAATAAAAGTGTTATTTTGGCTAAACATACAATTCATTTGTTAAAAAAAAATCAACACTAAAAAGTACTTTGTTTACAAACGCAGCTTAATTTTTACTTATCTGAGAAAATGAGGGTCAGGGAGGCATGTACAAATAAAACCCTCTGACAATTCCAAGAACTCAGCAGATGGATGGTTTGAGTTTTACCCCCATCATTTGTCACCAAGCTACAAACAGAAATCAAAGCTGGAAATTTCTCCTTTCACTCTATCATTTTAGCAAAAACAACACTCAAAAAGAGGCAGCGTTGGGGAGAAAAGCAACAGGGATAAGCATGTAACCAAATAGTTTTCTGAAATCCTTTGCATTGAAGGTTAAGCTAATCCTCTCCCCACCCCCCTTCCCCCCTTCTGCTGATTTCCCATAATTCAGTGTGTTCCTCCTGGGAGGGAAACGGTCTGTGAGCTGAGGCAGTGCCCTTTGTGCTCCAGTGAGAGCCCTCCTCCCTGTGATCTTAGGGAGCGTAGCCTGGAGATGGAACAGGGAAAAGGGGCCCCTTCCATGTGCCTTCAGGGAAGCAGCCCTGGACTTCAGACGACACGGAGCTGAACTGCTCCAAGCACATGTGTGGACACGTGTTTGAGACGATGGTGTGAGCACCACCATGGGCTCAGACACATGTCCACGTGGACAGGGCTTTGGACAAGGGTGAGACACCCTCTATCGATCCTAATCCTGGCGCGTAGGCCTAGGCTTCCCACTGCTTTCTGGGGAAAGGGTGAGGAAGAAGAATAGAGCACAGGGAAGGAGAGAAGAGAGGGTGGAGGGAAGACAGGGAAAGGAGTGTGAAGTGACCTATTTATTCGTAACTGGGAAGGACTAGAGCTCCCCAAGCCGAAGTGCTCTCTGCTTTCATGGCCTGCTCAAGTTGCCCTGTCCAGAGATGAAGACCCCTGGGAGAGGAAAGTCATGTGACTGAGATTGAAAACACAGGGGGTCTCCTATGAGCTCTGACACCAGCTATGTGAACCCAGGAAAGGTACTTGACTTCTCTAAGCCTCATCTTCTCTCTGTAAGTAGGTGTTAATTCATGCCTCTTAAGAGGTGTGAGGCTTATTCCATTGTGTAAATGTACCATAGTTTTCTAATACACTCATTTGCTGATGGGTATTGCACAACCAATGAACACAAGACACTGGGGGGGGGGGGGGGATGAGGGCATATGACAGGGAGTAGGGGAAGCTGGAGGAAGTTCTATAGGGGGGAAAAGGGGAGATATATGTATTATTATGTGTAATACTTTAAACAATAAAATAAAATTTAAAAAGTAAAATAGTTGTGAGGCTTAAATGAGATCCTCTGTGCATTCATGGACTCCTGATAAATGTTTGTTTGCTTTTTCTTGGGGGAAACCTTTTAACTTGCTTTGTTATTTTTGAAATATAGACTGACAAGCATAAGGTATTTACTTACAGATATTTAAAATAAGATATTAACTGCTTGTACATATTTATGTAATATAATGAATAAAAGTAGTTTGCCTATACTCATAAATGACGAGGATTCTTTTCTTTTAAAGGGTTTCTGCACATACCCAAGTTTGAGAAACACTGGTTTAGGGAAAGTGTATTTGGAATTCGCTTAAAAGGGTTCATGTAGTCGAAATAGGTACAAATGACCTTGACTTATAATTAGGAGCAGAGCTTAGAAATTGCTTCAATTTCTGACTGCCCTCAGCAACACCAGGGGAACAAACAGGATCAGGCCCCTCAGAACCTGGAGGCGCAGCCATGGCTGCAGCATACACCAGGGCCCTTCGGGGGACTGTTTGCCCGCCTTGTGCTGCAGTTCACCATGTGGACAGAAGGGATAATAATACCCAAACCCACTCCTTAAACCAAAAAATGAAAACAAACTTAACTGTATGGGAACAAAGAGGCAATAGATGCAAAAGCATTTTCGTCTTCTGAAAAACAAGAAGGTACTATTTAAGAGAGGAACTCTTGAAAATATCTCAACAACATGTGTCTAATTCATACTGACATGTGTACCAGTAATTGAACCTATGTTTAATTTTTGCTGCAAATTATCTGCTTCCTTTAAGAAGCTGGGCTGGTAAAATGCTGGCCTGTGTGGTTCAAAAACAGAGCTATGGGAGGATTAGGGGCACCTTGGGAAAGACACAATGCGGCTGGGCTCTTAGCGAGAGAAGAATGAGTGGAACAAAGGAAGAGGAAAGGAGACCTCGGTGCCAAGTCTAATAAAAGACAAGGAGCTAGTAGAAAGTAATTGCAAGGAAAGGGGAGTAATGGAGATTTTTTTTTTTACTCCTGGACCTCGCTAATCACACAGAACAAGTTTAACACAAACAAGACCAGACCAATGAAGACCCAGAGCAACCCAAACACAGGTAAACAGCAAACATATAAATGCTCAGCACTTTAGGTACAGCGTGTATGCACCTCCTCTCTTTCCTGCCCCCTTCCCTATCCCCTTCTTTCCTTAGCTGTGCTAACTTTAAATATTGGGTTAATTACAATTAAATTTAATCAATCCCTGTTTCATTATACAGAATAATTATGTTTCGATTATAAAAAACGCTGATGATGATGTGACATGACAAATCTCAGATCCCTTATTTTAACTGCCTGTGTTACCAAGTAGCCATGCGTGTTTTCAAATTTCATCCAGGTGTTTGCATACTTTAGGATTTCCTTCTTTTTTAAGGCTGACTGATATTCCATTGTATGTGTACCTAGTATACCATGTTTTCTTTATTCGTCCATCAACTGATGGACATTTAGGTTGTCTCCATGTCTTGGCTATTTAGTGAAAGTGCTTTCGTGAACACTGAGGTGCTAAGACCTGCTTGAGTTCCTGACTTCGATTCTTTTGGCTAAATAACCAGAAGTGGGACTGCTGGCTCCACTTACATGACATACTAGTACCCGTATAGAAGGTAGTCAAACTCATAGAATCAAAGAGTAGAATGGTGGTTGCCAGAAACTAGGGGATGGGGGAAATGGGAAACTCTCAATAATGAGCAGAAAGTTTTAATTATGCAAGATGATGGAGTTCTAGGGCTCTGCTGTACAACATGGTGAATATGGATAACAACATTATGCCATGCATTTAACATTTTGTTAAGGGGGTAGATTTCATGTTGTGTTTTACCACGGTAAAGCAATCATTTTCAATTCGTGTTTTTTTTTTAATGAAGCATTTTTCATTGGGGTGTGTGTGTGTGTGTGTGTGTGTGGAATTAATACAGCTTTTTCTAGGTGCCCTCTGGTTCTCCTATTTAAAAAGTCCTATATATCTCCCCTTTTTTAAATCTGGTATTTCTATTCTGACCTCAAAATAAAATTCTTAGCCCTTTACCCTTATCTACCTTTATTATCCCCAGACCTCTGAATGCGGACATGAGACAGAGTTCCTTCAATTACCTGTGGACATGCTACCAACTTTTGAATGCATTTTAATATGGAAATAGGGTAATGAGGCCATTTCATAATAGTGCCCATTAAAGAGTTTAGAATAGAAGCTATCAAAACACTCCAAGAAGTTCAGAAGTCTTTTTTGCTTATATATGCTGCCACGGGAAAGCATAAAGACTACAATGAGGTGATCAGAAAGAGGGATGTGCCACCAAAGAAAGTGTCATGGAACAATGGAAGAACCATGTTGGATTGGATGATAAGAAACCCGAGTCCTCGTCCTGGCTCTCCCACAGTTCGATGCAGCAACTCTGGGCCTATCGTGTAACCTCTCTGAACTTGTTTCCTCGTGTAAGAAACGAGAAGTGGGGCCAGATGCTTGGTTTTCCAGCTTAGCAAAACCAGCATTCTGGGGTTTCTCAGGATGTTCTTCAGGAGCCACCAGGGACTCTGGAGAGCCCCGAGGCCCGTGGGCTGCATCCTGGGCTCCCACCTGACATCACCAAAACAATGCCATCTTTATTTCATATAATGGGGTTTCGTGTGAGATTTTGATTGAATAAAGGGTCCTAATGCTTAAAAACAAAAAAAGAGAGAGAGAGAGAAAAGTTTGAAAACCACAAACAAAGCTGATGTCTGCGGTTCCTTGTAGCTTTAAGTTCTGGTTTTGAAATTAATCTATGTCTCAAATGTATGTGAGTAAGCAGTGAAAACGGAGTTTGCCCTGGAGAGAGTTTCCAAGGCACCGAACATCAATCATGAAGATTCTCTGTTGCTCACATGTGGCAAGTTGCTTTTTCTTTCTCGTTTTCTCTCTTCTCTCTCTCTCTTTTTTTCTTCCCTCGGGTCAATTTACCATCTGCCTCATCTTCATCAAAACATTAATTTCAGCTTAATCCCCTTTCTTCCTCTCTGGTGGTAAAAGGACCTGGCTTACTTTGAAATAAAGCAAATGGAGTGCAGCTACACTTCCATGTGCAGGGTGGTTTCCATCTGATTACTACGGAGTTCCAGGATACTAAAATGAATATAGTAATTTAGCTCTTCTCTAAGCCTCAGAGCCTAACAAACTACTCACATAGAATGTACTGAGATTCACTAGATGTACTGAGTGGTTACCATATGCAAGGGACAGGGCACGGTGTGTCTGGTGAGAGAAATGCGGTAAGACTTGTCTTTCAGTGAGGTCTGTTCTCTCTGGTAAGAGGAAAAGTCAAGTCTGTGTGAGTTCATAGGACCGAGAGGCCTCGTGAGGCCGTGAAGGGGGGTCAGAAAGAGCTTCAAGAGCCTTGAAGGGTGGGCAGGATTTTGGTCCGCTTCAGTATGCTACACTAAGAATGCTAAACTCAGAAGTCTGGACTTAACTCATCAAGCAACAGGGCAGTTGGGGGACATGAGAATACAAAGTCAATAGGAGGTAGAAACTAAAAATTTGGATGGCTAGTGCTGGCTACTTAGATGGCCCAGAAGAAAAAGGTAATGGAATGGGATGCTATCAGAGGAAACATCAAAGAGTGACTGATGGGGCAGTACCTACAGCAGATTTCCAAGAACTGAGAGCATGTGGACACAAGAACAGGAGAGCAGGTACGAAGCTTGACTTGACACAAGTCAAGGAAGAAGACAATGGTAAGGTGGCTTGAGAGGAGAAAAAGAGCAGGTATATTTAAAAACTATTCAGGAGTAAAACCAGCAGGGATTTGGGGGAGTGGATATGGAGGTGACATTCACTGAGATCCGGAAAATCAATGGAGATGGATCACGGGTTCATTGAGTCCGTGAGTTCCATTTTAGATATTTTGATACGGAGAGGTGTCCAGAGCAGCCAGGGTAATGATAATAAGAGCACCTTCTACTTGAGATAGTTTTGAGGATGTGAAGTTCTTAGAAGAAAGTTAGAATGCAATGAATACAAAGAAATATAAGAATACATGGGTGAAAGTTACAGGACACATGGGAATTTTTCACAAAAGAATGGGACCTGCAGATGTGTCTTGAGAGGTTGCACAATTTAAAATATATTTTATTGATATTTTACAGAGAGGAAGGGAGAGAGATAGAGAGCTATAAACGTCGATGAGAGAGAAACATCAACCAGCTGCCTCTTGCACTCCCCCCACTGGGGATGTGCCCACAACCAAGGTACATGCCCTTGACCGGAATCAAACCCGGGACCTTTCAGTCCTCAGACCAAAGCTCTACCACTGAGCCAAACCGGTTTTGGCAGAGAGGTTGCACAATTTAAATTGGGTTTATCATGTTGTACAGACAGAAAAAGAAATGAGTATTTAATATAAGGAAATAAGGACTATGAAGATATCTTTTTTCTAGATTTTGTTTCTAGATTTTTGTCTGTTTAATGAATGACTGAGTTATCTATCTTCTAAGATCTTTGACCAGTGGAATGTTCTCTCCATCATATGTTTGAATGTTTAGAGCTCTGTTAATGTTCTATTTAGTTCAAGTGGTTATATGTTGGCTCCTTGGCGCCATTGTCAATAATAAAATTCAACAACACAACCCCCTAAATATGGCTTTGTTTTTCTCTTTTTAAACATATCTGATTCAAAGCCCAAACCAAGATTCAAGCTTTTTCTTCTCATGTGGGAGGCAAGTGTAAATGGCTGACCACCATTACCGTTACTTTACCCACGAGGCACGCTGCCCTATGTCTACTCAGCCTCCCAAAGCCTCAGCTCTTCACAGCTAACTTCTGTTTCCTTCTGTGACGCGAATCTCTGCTCTTTCACCAATGTCCTGCTATCCGCACTCCCTCTGAGGGAGGAGCCCAGGAATCTGTATTTTCACCAAGTGTCCTGAGTGATTTTTGAGATGAGGTCCATTTGAGACCATCTGCGGAGAGCCTGGCTGGAGGCAGGAGGAAAACAGGCTGGGCCATGTGCCCACCTTCCACCTGCTGTGGCCAGACCAGGTCTGTGCTTTACTCTTGTCCATGAGGCCTCTACTGAAGCTTTCATCTGAAGCAAAGGCCCTACATTACTTGAAAAACATGGTCATGGACTTCTGACTTTCCTACTTCCCACTTCAACGGGGTGTCCACAACTAGTCTAGAATCCCTCGGCTATTTGATGATCCAAAATTGAACATTACTGAGGGCTGCATGTGTGACAAGCTCTATTTTGTGTGTTACATACACAGCATTGAAGAAAAATAAAATCCTCGCCTTTGGTCTACTTTCTAGTGGTGCATATAAATAATAAATAGATAAGTGAAATTTTTAGAAATTAGAAAATGATGAGTGTCATGGAGAAAAACCAAACATGGAATGGAGAATGGTACAGGATGTGTGTGTGTGTGTGTGTGTGTGTGTGTGTGTGTGTGTGTGTGTGTGTGAGAGAGAGAGAGAGAGAGAGAGAGAGAGAGAGAGAGAGAGAGAGAATGGGACAGGGTGTGTGTGTATCTTTGTGCACCATTTTCAACAAGGGAAAAAAGAAAGCCTTGTGAGGAGATTACTAGTGAGTGAAGACCTAAAGAAGATGATGCAATGACTAATGTACGTTTCTGGAAGAAAAGTATTCCCAGACAGAGGAAATCACAGTCATGTTTAATTAGCATGAGTAGAATGAATGGGTAAAAATACAGGAACTTCTTTATCAGGAAACTGTCTGCTCTGGGAGCATCCCTTCCCTCCCTGTGGTTGTAGTGAATGCCCTTCTCTTTAACTAGAATCCCCCCATAGCCCATGGCATTCACACCCTCAGGAACACCCACTTTCCTCCCTACAGCTGGATAAACAGTCACAGAGGGCATGTGACTTGCCTGAGGTCACATGGCTAACTAGGGGTGGGCTAGAAATAGGGTTTGGGGCTTCTAAAGTCCAACCTCAAATTCCTTCAGTTGAAAAGATTTTTAATAGATAAACTAGAAATGGAACTGATCACAAATCTTTATTTAAAATTATATTTGTAATAAAAATGTTTTCTGAGTGGCTACATACTCACATAATATTAACATGGGCAATGTCCTTAATAATAAACTATCTTTCTTTGAGAACTGTTTTTGAGTTCCCACACCACCACACAACCCAATAAGGGGGGAATCAGATGAAGAAATGAAGGGAAAGAAATAATGAATAAAACGTAACATGATGGGATCCAATCAACACACATGACCCCTGATCTTCTGACACCCTAGTTCTTTCTAATACATTGTAATACTTTCAATTTCCCACAATTCTGAAATGGAGCAACATACCTAAATTTTTACATACCTAAAAATTAAATTTTACTTTTCTTTTTTTTTAATGTTTTTATTGATTTGAGGGAGGGAGAGAGAGAGAGAGAGAGAGAGAGAGAGAGAGAGAGAGAGAGAGAGGAAGAGAGGAGAGAAACATCAATATGAGAGAGAAACATTGATCGGCTGCTGTCTCCTGCATGTCCCCTATAGGGAATCAAGCCCCCAACCCGGGCATGTGCCCTTACTGGGAATCGACCCAGTGACCTTTTGGTTCACGGGACAACATTCAACTAACTGAGCCATTCTGACCAGGCAAATTTTACTTTTTATATCCACTATGGCGTTCTTTTAAATAATAAATAAAGGAAGCACCTATCATTGTCATTAATAAATGAAATCCCAACCAGCCACATTGATAGCCTGATGTCTACTGCTTTAATATGATAGCCCCCTCAAACTTCAGACCCACATTCCACCTGGTCATTCCATCCAGCCTCCACCCAGACACACTGCTTTCCCTTCTCCTCCTATTTGGTAACGTGATCTCCATTTCCTCTATCACTTAATCTTCCCTGAGAAGCACTGCTGTTTCTGACATCTGTTCCCTTCCCGTCCGCCTGTGCGAACTCTGCGATAAAGACAAAGTTTGCAAGAAATACAAAACTCATCTGTCAACTTACTTTCCTGCCACCTGTCAAGAGACCTCACTGCCACTCCCAGGAGCACTCTTAACTCTACACGCGGTTCAAACATTTCTTGTTGAGCTCTGCAGAGTTTTCCTCATCCTCCCCCCTTGTAAGTCTTTGCATATTGTATTTATTCACAACGCATCTGATCACTCCCCGTTTTGCACACTGTGCATACAGCTCCCATGCCATCATTTCTGTTGTATCAAAAGCCTGGTATTTTAAGAAACTTCTATTTTGTCCTAAAACTGAAAGGCTTAACTTTAGGGTTTAACCTATAATCTGGGTGTTTGAAAAAAAAAATACCACAGCTGCTACAGCTGCCAAGATGGGTACGGAAGAAACAGCCCTTTCTCACCAATGACCTCATCATATTTGTTCACACCCTTAAAATAATTAGGCCGGATTAGTGCAATGAATTCTGGGTTGAGTGTTAGCCTTACAGACCACCTGTGAGATTCAGTTAGCTCATCTACTTTAGGATCTTGGTCAGATGAGCCATGTTTCACTTACTCCATGCATTTAATTTGCAATCTAGAAAAAGTTAATTAAATACTGAATTTCTTTAAAAAAATTGTCCTGCTCAAATATATCTTCTCAGAGTCTTCTATTTTGAGAGTAAAATTAAGACATAGTTTCCCTATATAAAATTCACCTTCCTCTCCTCCGCTCTCACCACCCCCCCAAACAAAACAAAACAACAACAACAACAAAAACCCCAACCAATCTGAACAGCTTTTTTTTTTTTTGCCAGGGAAGACAGGTTCAGGTTAAGGGGCTGCAGAGGTTGGCTCTCCCTGATTGTATGGTGGGCATGAAAAAGTACTCTCCATTACCAGCTTTTCTGAGTCTTCGCCCTCCCATTTCTATCCTCCTCTTATCTCTCTTGGATTGAGGTCTTTGGGTTCCAAAAAGGGCCAACAGTACTGGGCAGACTTCCCTGGTTGACCTTCCTCTTCCTCTCCCACAGGTCACCAGGCCCATCACCCCCTCACACACATACAGATCCACCATCATGTACATTTATTTCACCCTGTCTTCCTTTTAGAATACAGTGGTCAACTCTCTCCCCTATTTGTATAGCTATATTATCATTTATGCTTTGCTGTTTGTAGTCGATTTTCCATATTAGAATTCATGAAGGTATTAATTTTTGCTTCCAGAAATAGTGCCTTAGCACACTGTATAAGCTCAAGGTAAGTATGTTGAAATAGACAATTTAATTTTAAACCCAAAGTAATATATGCATGTAATAACAGTTCAAAGAATGTTGAAGAGGCGTGATGAGAAGCGAACCCCCCATCTCATCCCTCTCCACCCCAAGAATTCTGTATCATATTTTATCACTAAATGGCTATATTTCTGATTTTATTTAAGTTTTCCTATGACTCACTGATTTTTTTGTCACAGCATTTGAAAAGTACATTTACATCTGCAGTTCTGTACAGTTGCTGACCAGTCCCTTCCTTTTTCCTACAATGTTGTATAAATTAACCATTGAATTTATTAAGATATTTTAGAGCAAATGGCTCAAGGTTTTATAACTCCACAGGATTTGTAACAGCCAACACTGCTCAGAATTAGAATCAAGTTACAGGCACTGCAAGTCCCATAGTTCTCCTATGACTACGTTTCTGAGGGAGCCATCACCCTGGCTCTATGTCACAGAGGTCATGGGGACTGACGCCAAGGGAACAGGACCAAATCCTAAGCTCAACTGGTGGATAACCAACAATGTGAATGGCGAAATTTACCGTTTTACCCTCCTTAAAGTGCTGTATTACTTTAGCTACTATTCTATCCCATTTGCTTTTATTTAATTCATTCTTTAATCTTCCAAATGCTCTGGTAAACTTCAATGTCCCTGATTTTCAACTTCTGGGTTGCTTCTTAATCTAAAACATACACACTTCATAAAGTCTGGAGCTTGAAAACCTCCTGAGTCTTTGTGGTCCCCTTTGGTTCATGTACATTCAAAAATCATTATGTTGCCCATGTACATCCAAAAATCATTATGTTGCCCATTAAGCGTGCTTCATTTTCTGCACAGAGCGATGCGTGTATATGGACACAGGGCCATATGTACTGGTATACACTATTTACAACCAAGAATTTACGTTTGCTCCTCAAAGAGTAGTTACCAATGCCGACATTCCCAGAGAGCATTGCTAATCCACATGTTCTAAAAGCCAATAGGATTCAAGCTGCTATTCCACACTGCCCAATCAGCTGGAAAATAATTATTATTACAATAGTCTCCCCAGGTTAGCCCGTTAGCTGGCAAAGAGGATCAGTTTTCAGTGTGTTCACATAATGCTTGTTGAGGAGCTATATTGGAAATTTAAAACTATTTGCATACTGCTTATGAAATTGATATCGATTTCTCAACAGTATTTAATTCCTCTCAACATAGGTGAATCTTTATTAATGAGGGATCAATTACTCAGGCACCTTATCTAGGCCACGGAACTCCGTTCTGCCTATTTGTATATTTGGTCCTCTATCTGATCAATATGCCCTCCAGTGGAAACTGGAAACGAAAAGGAAGAAAAGACTAATTTCCAATGTACCGGTTTCAGGTATCCTCTCATTTTCTCTTTCTGAGTACTGAAAAGAAGGGCTGATTTTTAGTGATTGCTAGATACTGACTTATTCAGCAACCTCTGTAACGACACTGTTATGTGTTTACTTTTCAATGTATATCCCAGCTTATTTCTGGCCATTTTCCATACCTGCATGTTATTAACCAATAGCACATAATAATCAAGGTATTCTAAGATCCTGAAATGCTTCTGACTCATCACATTTTTTTTTGTCCAGAATAGCTTTAGTTATCAAGTACATTTACCCTATGGCATATTGTGTATATGCACATATATTGTATGTATAGAAACATTTTTGTTAGTGACAATCGTTAAATAACTACAACCAAATTTTACCTGGACAGACCAACTTCTAACTTCTCTTTTTCTCAACAGGAATTATAATGGACCATGACCAATTAGCTATAAATTAGAGTAATTCCTATAGAGAGAAGATACAGGAAGATATAATAGATTTTGTTTTAAACGACTCTTCTAGCAGTTACACAGTAAAGAAAAAAAAACCTAGCATCAGAAAACTTTCTACCTCAAGGAGCATATTAAAGTTGCTTTGTTAAATCTTAAAAATATGCTTGTAATATAATTTCCTGAGGTATGTAATTTCTTTGATGACAACATCCTTTCCTTACCAATGAATTTTCAACTGTTCTGAAGTTATGTTTAACTGTTAAGTGTCTAGAATGCACAGCTCACAGAATTTTCACATACTGACTGTTCCCACATAACCAGCGCCAGACCAAAACCCAACATTATCAGCACCCCAAAGGCCACCTTCCTCGGACCCCCCTGTTAACGGTACTTTTTCATTCACCCTGTCGAAGCGTTCTCTACAAAAGATAGTTTCTGAAGCAGGTATAGAGCAAAGTAAGGCTGGCCCATCATTCCTAGTTCCTTTGTCCTGAAGCACAGCTGTTGTGAGTGCAGGTGGCTCCCTGGAGAAGTGGATATGGCGCTGGCCGGATGCTGGTGGGGCTACTGCTGCTGCCCTGCCACTTGCGGGAGGAAGTGGGGTGAAGGAAGGGCGAGTGTGAAGAGAGAAGAAAGAACACCGACCTGCATGGGCGCAAACCCACTTCTTTGAGATACCCAGACCTCGTCCCTCCACGTAGTCAGTCGCCTGGGACAACTTAATTAACCTCTCTAGGCCTCAGTTTCCTTCACCTATGAGAAAGGATGTTTGATGTGATGACCTCCAAGGCTTATTCCAAAGCTAAAAGGCGATGATTTCACAGGGAAGGACACAGCTTAGGGACACGGGAGAGGGGAGAAACACCAGAAGGGGGTGAAGACAGCACGCTCTCTCTCATCCTTCTGATCTGAGTAGGGTGGCTCCCACCTTTTCTCTTCCCTGCTCTGGAATCTTGTGTTCAACCCGGAATACAATGATTTTAATACATCCTTTCTTATGTATAAAAATGCATTTGTGATGTTCATAGTCTTTAAGACCTTCAGTTACATGAATAATATTTTTTGCTTCCTTTTGGTTTCTTTTAACCACGTAATGTAAGAGGTTTGGGCTTCGAAAATGGCACCACACACCCCCTCCTGTGGTAACGAGTGTCCCTGAGAGCCAGAATTTCACCACAAACATACATGGAATGTGAAATACTCGGATCAGGTGATGGCTGTCAATTAGTAGATGATTTTTGAGGTAGAACTTGTTCAAAGATAAGGAGTAGGTTCATTTTTCTGCCGAGCTATTTCAGATCACACGATACATCTTCAGGGACTGCACAACAGTAATGGACACGCATCAGCTTCCATGTGAGCACATCCAAGCTCACATGAAGCACAGTCAGGAAGAAACCTCCCAACAGCAGTAGCTAACCTCAGTTTGCTGCCAGAGCAACCTTCTCCCTTCTAGCACGAATATGGAAACTGCCACAGAAACAAGCCTTAGAAATCGCATCACTGACATCCTTCTGTTCTTTCTTTACTATGATCCCAGACCTTTTTTTGGTTTATTTTTTTTCTGATTAAACAGACTTTTTCTGTGTGACATCAGAATGAATGGAGCAACAGCTCTGTTGCAATTATTTGCACGAGGTGAATAAAAACAACAACAAATGATTGTCCATTAGCTACAAGTTCACTCCTCTGCAGTACTGCAGCGAACAGAAAGCATTAAAGACCTTGAACAATTTGATCTCAGTCGTGTAAAAACACTGCAACCAGCCCTCCACTCCTCCAGCCTCAGAAATACCATCCTCACAAGGCGGACAGACTCCCACTCACAAACTCCAGGTTCTGTTTCCCTTTCAATGCCCACCTGCTTCTTGAAAAGTTGCTGCTCCACACTGAAGCTCTGACTTTATTTTAGTGTCTGCAGCAGGAGAACCGGACAGAAACTCACCCGCTACCATTTTCTACCTGTAGTTGTCAAAGGCCCAGTTTTTTCTTTTTCCATTCACCTAACCCAGTGGTCAGCAAACTCATTAGTCAACAGAGCCAAATATCAACAGTACAACGATTGAAATTTCTTTTGAGAGCCAAATTTTTTAAACTTAAACTTCTTCTAGCGCCACTTCTTCAAAATAGACTCGCCCAGGCCGTGGTATTTTGTGGAAGAGCCACAGTTAAGGGGCCAAAGAGCCACATGTGGCTCGAGAGCTGCAGTCTGCCAACCACGGACCTAACCCATTAATTAAAACATACAAAAACAAACAAACAAAACAAAACAAAAAAAAAACCCTGTTTAAACCAGACATCATATATCAAATTCAGTGCGACAACTTTCTCTGGTCAAATTCAGTCCACATGAGATGCTTAAGGGTGTCATAAAATGTAAGAAAGCATATTCTAGCTGCTTGCTGTTTTGAAAAGGGGTGGGGAGAATCCTTTCAGACAGTAATCAATTTCATTGTGGTGGAGATTTCTGCAAAATGCATTAAGGAGTTCACGCCTGTGGCCCTGGTCACTGTGCAGATTTCGGAATGTCTCCCAGACTCTAAGGCTTTTTCCAGACGTCCAGGGCGTGTGTGTGTGTGGGGGGGTGGTGGTGGGGGGTGGTAGGGCGGGAGGACGGACTTAAGTAAGACAGAGATTCTGCTCTGGGCCTTAAAAAAATTGTAGAAGGAAAACTTATGAAGGTTCGGTTTCAGCTATATTTTGTTTCTTAGACAGCCGAGTTGCCTAGGTTATGGAAAATACTGGTAGTCGTGGAGTGACAATTATCAGAAAGGTTTTCCCCCATCATTTTTTGTCTGAGGCTTTAACTGGCTAATTGTGGTATTGGTTAAGCAATTACGCTACTTTGCCCCGTAAATGTCTTCATAAGCAGAGACGAGTCTATCTAGCCCACATACTGAAATCAGCCAAAGGTATCGTGGTATTTTTTAATTTTTGGAAACAGACAGTAAGATGCATCTCTGCTTGTTCAACTGCCCCTTTCCTGAAATAGCGATTTCAAATTTGCTCAGGAGTTATGACTTAAGGGAGGGTAGGTGAAATCACTGGGTTTTCTCTATCATGTTAGCTTTAAACTCTTCCCTATGTAAGTAAGGCTTTTGCTGTGGCTGGAAATGAAATCCGAGGATAGAAACTGACAGGGTTTACATCTTAAAGGATATACGGATGTCTGGTAAAGCCTTGGATTTTCCAGACATATGTTCCCCCCTTTCTTCTCTCTCTCCCTCTCTCTCTCTCTCAAAAGCATAACTTTCCCTTTGGAAATAATTTTTGCCTCCTGCAAGTCTAATCTATTTTACCAAATGAAATAAATAAATGAAAGAAGAAAAAGTTATCCTGGTCTTTTTGTTCCATGTTCTATCTTGGTTCCCTTTCGAGTTGTTCTGACTCGTTCAAACATAGCTCTGTAAATTCTTTATTCTTCTTCTATCGGCTTAATATTCCCTTTTGCTTAAGTTCCAGCTCAGCTTCATTCCATTCCCCCAATCCACCCAGCTCCTGGTGTGAGAAGCTGCGGACTTCCTGGACCCTATTCCTCACTCGCAGGCCTTCCTGTGGGGCTAAAAGCTAGTGGTCCTTTAAGGGGGGCACATGGCGTCTCTTATCCTGCTCATTCTCAGATTTCTTTGCGAGGCCTGAAGAGGCGAAGAAAGGCGTGCTCGCTAGCGCTGGGTTTCACCGGATGCTGCTTCCAAGAGACGTGGTTTGGAAAAGCACTTATTTAGGAATCTGAGGAACTACATTATGCTTTCAGTTTTGCCACTTACCAAGCACGGTGACCTAGAGGAAATCTTTGAACTTTTCCGAGTCTCAACTTTCTGATCAGCAACATGGGAATCATACCTAACTTATCTAACCACACAGCTTTATTACAAGGTTCAAATGAGATAGTCTAGGTCAAAATACTTCTAAGTTAACATATCTAAAGAGATCAGCATGCTGTTTGTTTCAAGGTAAACACTATGTTAGCTATAACAACAAAACAACAATAACAATACAATTGCAAAGCACCAAACAAATAAGTAATCATTAACTTGTGCATTTTTGGTGGCTGTATGTATTTTATACCACCTCATGATGAGTAACATTTAAAACAAATAATTTTTATTTTATAAACCTAATTAGCTACTTAAACCCACACTTCAGTAAATGCGTTATCTAAGTGAAAGGAAAAATAGCCTCAGATATATTAGGCTGAAAAGTCGCTGGGCTGTTTGAGATGCCAGTTGTCTGAGCTAGCAAGACTTCCTCAGAGTAGCAGCTGGGGACGGGCACAGACCCAGGCAGGAGCACTGCGGACACGGGAGTGGGCTGCTGTCTGGCTTTCGGGGGACATACCGGAGTCCCCTCCTGCTTCAGAGTAAATAGCAATCATCAGCCTGGTGTCTCCTATGCCAGAGACCGAGTCCGGCCCTTCCAAGGCAGTTCTTGAGATCCACTGAACAGAAAGGTCCAGCCCACCAGAATCATTGCCAGCCCCATGCAAAGTTGAAAGGTCATCAATGTTCACACTTGGATGCAATAACAAAATACCACAGACTGGGTGGCTTAAACAATTTATTTTCTCATAGTTTTGGAGGCTAGACATCCAAGATCCAAGTGTCAGCAGGTTTAATTTCTCCTGAGGCTCCCTCCTTGACTTGCAGCTGACGGTCTTCCCACTGACCTTTCCTCTGCGCCCACCTGGTGTATCCTTGTGTGTCTAAACTTCCTCTTCTTAGATCAACAAGGTTCATACTGGTTTAGGGTCCACCCTAATGGCCTCATTTTAATTTAGTCACTCCTGTAAAGGCCCTATCTCCAAATAAATCACATTCTGAGGTGCTGAAGGTTAGGGTTTCAATAAATGAGTTTGGGGAGAGACACAGTTTATCTCACAATAGGGTCTTTTCTCCTGTTATTTATCCCACCAATTTCTTCCTTCCTACCAGGGTCCAAGTAGTTCCATGTAATTTCTTTGGACTGCTAGTGCTCGTTGCTTCTGAAGACTTCCTAAGAAATACTTGTTTATGTACAAGTGTGCAAGTGCTTTGAAATCCAGATAGTGATCTGAAAATGCTACGCTATTATGACTTGTATGAGCCTAAGCCTGGCAGTGTCAAGGACTAGACTGTTCCTTGAACTAAAATAAGACCATAAATTTGGTCCCCATGAATATTTGGAAGATTTACATATTCAGAGAACCAGTATTTCCCAAATGGCCAGTGAATGATTTTGCAATGGGTAACAGATCCATTCAAAATGCAAGAGAGACAGAGCAATGGCTTTCTATGTCACAGGCTATGAAAGTCAACTGATAATGATTTCAGATCCACATTGTGAAGAACCTTTAAGAAATGACCACTTGCCGAAACCGGTTTGGCTCAGTGGTAGAGCGTCGGTCTGCGGACTGAAAGGTCCCGGGTTCGATTCCGGTCAAGGGCATGTACATTGGTTGCGGGCACATCCCCTGTAGGGGGTGTGCAAGAGGCAGCTGGTCGGTGTTTCTCTTTCATCAACGTTTCTAGCTCTCTATCTCTCTCCCTTCCTCTCTGTAAAATATCAATAAAATATATTTTAAAAAAAGAAATGACCACTTACTGAGTTTTGATGTAGTATTTTTTAAAATATATTTTTTATTGATTTTTGACAGAGAGGAAAGGAGAGGGATAGTTAGAAACATTGATGAGATAGAATCGTTGATCAGCTGCCTCTTGCACACCTCTCACTGGGGATGTGCCTGCAACCCAGGTACATGCCCTTGACCAGAATCGAATCTGGGACCTTTCAGTCCACAGGCTGACGCTCTATCCACTGAGCCAAACCGGTTTTGGCAGTTTTGGTGTAGTATTAAGGAAGAATATCTCCACAATGATCTGAAAAGGTTATTAAAATACTTAGTCCTTTTCCAACTACAGATCTTACAGAACCTGAATATTCTTCACATCCTTCAACTGAACAACGTATTGCAGTAGACTGAATGCAGAGGCAGATATGAGAATCCATCTGTTTTCTAGCAGGCCAACCATGAAAGAGATTTACAAAATTGCAAAACAACATCATTCTTCTAATTTAATTTGTTTTGGGAAAAAAAGTGTTATTTTTCACACAGAAATATATTATTTAGGACAATTGAGAGTAGGCTTATTATTATTTTAAATAAATCAATACATATTTTTAATTCTCCCTTTTAATTTTGAGTATGTTACTTGTCAGTAGATAAAAATCTACAGACCACATCAGCTAAGGCTCTTTGGAAGTATTCAATACCACGTTAGAAATTAAAGGGACACAGACCAAAAAGTTTGAGAGCTGCTACTTCATTTAAAGCAGTGGTCGGCAAACTCATTACAGAGCCAAATATCAACATTACAACGATTGAAATTTCTTTCGAGTGCCAAATTTTTAAAACTTAAACTATAGAGTACATTGTTATTAACTTAATTAGGGTACTCCTAAGCTGGCCTTTGCTAAAAACTCAAGGGGCCAAAGAGCCGCATGTGACTCGCGAGCCGCAGTTTGCCGACCACTGATTTAAAGGAAGTAGTTAGTATAAAGGCCAAGTTTTGTGCAAGAGAAATGCAGTGAGTTCCCGAGTTTGGAAATGGGCTGAGGTTCC
This sequence comes from Vespertilio murinus, assembly GCA_963924515.1. Classification (NCBI taxonomy): domain Eukaryota; kingdom Metazoa; phylum Chordata; class Mammalia; order Chiroptera; family Vespertilionidae; genus Vespertilio; species Vespertilio murinus. The sequence continues at coordinate 16,323,607 of OZ004719.1, read as the reverse complement.
TCTGAAGAGGTGGCCGGAGAGGATGGTGGGAAGGCAAACTGGGCAGACTATAAAAAAGAAACTACATATCCTAATCAAACGTCTGAATTTCATTTATCTCTAGTGATGGCTTTCAAACTTTTGTGACTATAACCCATGATCAGACTTACACTTTACATTATAAGACAGCACCCAAACACATGCATGTTCACGCGGGTAAATGCAGCGGGTAGAGGCTCACAGAACTAGACCTTTACCAAATGTGGTGTGCGTGGCTAGTTTCTGTTACATTCTTGAAAGTTCAATTCAAGTCACAAATCTGAAGTCACTACCCCTTAATACCTTGTAACCTGTAATTTGTGAAACACTGCTCTGTGCAGTGGAGAATATCAAGGGGCGATGGATGTTTTCCCCGGAGAAATGGCATGATCGCACTTGGGTTTCAAGAGTCATGTTGTGGCGCGGAAGGAGAAACTGTGGTAATTGTCCAGAGCAGCGATGGTAAGAACCCAGGGTGGGGGGCGGCTGGGATCGGAAGATAAACTGATGTGGGGCTTGTGGAAGAAGATACAGCCATGATGACCCAGAGGAAGCTTGTGATTTGGGAAAACTGTGCAGCTGCTGAGGCTATTCATTAAAACAGAACGGGCAGGAGAGTGACAGGCTGGCTGAGTGGGGAGGTGAAGGCAGAAATAAACAAACTGGGCTTTGAGTGGGCCAGATTTCAGGTGGCTACAAGTCACTCAAGTAGCGATACCCAAGAAGGGAACAGAAATTGGACTCTGTTGAAGTGGAAAGAAGTCAAGTCTAGAAATACAGAAATAAGCGACCCCAGGACTGCGCACTGAGGGGCTCTGTGTTAGTCCTCAGTCTTGTATCAACACTATAACCTGTGCTCTTTTGAACACAAATAGCATACTTTTTGTACCAGTTTATACAAAATAGCTAAGATCCTAGGAGTTACAGTAGCACTAAAAACAATAAACAAAAAGCATAGACCAGTCTTAAGTTTCAAAATAAATTCGCAAAGGCCAGTGTATTGTGACGTTTCCTCAAGGTGGCCCAATTATACCAGAGAGGCAGCACATTTGGTCCTTGTCAAACGTGCTACGGCACTGGGACATGTTACATATTGTTAAGAAAACCTTTTCATGACAATAAAACCTCAGCATGCAGAGGGCTATAAATACTTTATGAGCCACTATAAGAGAGTGCCACACTCATTTTTTTGGTAGAGATCTAAGGAAGAAAGACACAAATACCCACATTGTATGAGTGGATAAATGTTAAATTCATAAGCATTCAAAATTTAGGGCACAAACCCCAATTCAATGTGTTTCCTTTTAAGTACCCCCCTGAAAAACTTACTTTTTTTTTTTTTTTACTAAATATGTATTTATTTAATTTAAAAAAATCTTTGGTACAAAGCACTTTACTTAAAAAAAAATACCAAAGGTCTTTATGATCATTAAAAATGTGGCACTCATTTCTATGCATCCAGCCTACAGTGATGGAACTCAAGAATCAAACTGGAGAAGCATCCTTGCAAATACCACGTTCCACCTAAGTGACCAATTTAGCAATCAAACTTCCATCAGAATGTATCCGTTACACCACATAGCTTTAGGTCGGAGCAGAATTACATACATTTTATTCTATTATTTCATTAAATACTGGGACTAAACTTTTTTTAACCCATACAAATTTAAACACACACACACACACACAAAACACCGTTCTACAGAAGCAAACTTCATAGACGATAGAGGAGAAAAACAGATAAGTAATGTGATAAATTCTATGAGAAATAAAATGCAAGAGTCAACTCCACCAGGAAATCTGGTTGTTCACCATAATCATCACACGCCTCAAAAACAGACTCACATGGTGTTAAACACATGCGAAATGTCTTGGATCACATATCGTATAAACAACATGTTGCTGCCGGTGAAATGGTGTTCCGTCATAACCTGCCTGAGCTGTTCAACCACCAAAAACTGTTCCACGACCCAGACCTGTCAACACAGTGTTTATGCTTCAGCTTCTCTGACCAGAGGAGCCTGGATACATCAATGAAACGCAAGGCGGTGTCTGGGCAGATGTAGCACTTGGAGGCTTGCAAGTCATCCAAGCATGGGGTCTGGAGGAAGCCGCCGATGGCTCACCCTTCAGGGAACACGGGGTACCCCCTCGGTTACACAACAGCAGTTAGCAGATCGGAGAAGAGATTCAAGACACCCGCCAGCTCATTCCTTACCCCAACGCCACGTTTAACCCAGCCCAAAACGAAGCAGTGTTTTTAAATTACGAGTCTGACTTCCCGTTTTGCGATTTTTAACGACCAGTTCTCCCCAGTGAGGTTCAGGTTCTATGGTTGGTATACTCAGGTATTCTGTTTTATGCAACAGATAATTTCTAAAACTAGAGAAAAGGGTGAATTGCATTCTTATAATCCTATGAATACATCCTCTAGTGGCAAACGTCATCATGCTGGATTCAATTCCTCTAACTAGATTTCTCTAACACTAGAGAAGGTCACCCTTCCATCACAGAATACATTGGCTATCTTTCAACTTGAAATTCACCACAGAACCAAACTAGGTAAAAGAACTTGGTAGATGAGTCCTTTATAAATGAAAAGTTTATCCTATCTAATAAAAGAGTAATAAGTAAATTAACCATCACTCCAACAGACAAGATGGCTGCCCCCATGTGGACACAAGATGGCCGCCACAAAATGGCCAGCAGGGGAGGGCAGTTAGGGGTGACCAGGCCTGCAGGGGAGGGTACTTAGGGGCAACCAGGCTGTCAAGGGAGGGCAGTTAGGGGCAACCAGGAAGATGGGGAGGATTCTGATGTAAACAAAGGAGGAAGCAGAGACCTGGTCAAACCCATGACTGGCCTTAGAAACCACAGTGACAGAAAATTGTTAGGTCCCTCTGGGGAGGACATCCAACACCTCAGAGTAGAGGCAGGGATGGGCGGGATATGAAAAGAACAGATCCCATCACGAAGATGTTTGCTCTCTCCGTGAAGGTGACCTAATAGCCAGGAGGAGTCGCTCCTTGTTCAGAGAAGACAACCTGGATGATAATGACTTCAGTGCTCAGGGAAATGACCCCTGTGGAGCTAGAGCTTACGACCCATAGCCCACGAAGGGGCCTCCAGACTGGAGAACTTTGGAAAACCATTTTGTGAACATGTGTAGCAGTTTAAAAAAAAAAAAAAGGTCCATAATATATACAATGTTCTTGAAGAAGTGTGGGAGCCCAATGTTTAAGAACCACCAGAAATAGAAAGGGTATAAGAGTACACTCGGGGTTGGCAAAGACTGTCTTCAAAACCTTTAGCAACCACTGGACACGATTCTGGGTTGACCCTCAGTAAAGGGCAGGAAGTCCCTAGGATAGGCAGGAGGTAGCAATATTTGTATCCAGACAAGCAGATGCCTGGGTTCTGGGCCCCTCAGAAACGGCTGGAACTTGGCCCTAACCCTATATCATCTTCAAAGGGGGGCAGGGGAGGCACAGTCCTTCCACATTATTCCCCAGGAAAACAGAAGCATGCTCCATTTTATCTGCAGTTGGTACTACTTTTAGGGGTCAACAGAGGAGAAACTGTATTTGATCACTACAGAGTTTAAAAAAACAACACACACACACACACACACACACACACACACACAAACCGACACAAGGTCAACATCAGAGTCCACATTCCCAAACCCCCGTGCAGCTCTCTCAGCCGTGTGGTCTCTCTGGTTTCTATCTCCATGTTTCTTGGAATCTATAACCGACATTTCAATTAACCCCCCTCATTCTGCACTTTGAGGCAAATCTGGTCGTAAGCAAAAACAACTTTAAAAAGCCTGAAGTCCTTACTCCCTTTTGGACCTCAAGCACCCAAAGGATGTTCTGTCATTCCCCCAATCCTGGAATGTCTTGCCAGAAAGTGAGTTAAAGTGGCATTTCTGCTTATTCCAAGTTTTTACTGTAATTACAAATTAACAACTTCTGGTTTCCTTGCTTCTCATATTTTTTGCTCATTTAGTTCACAAATACGTTTTATTAAGCAGAGCCTATTTAAAAACAATGTAAAACTCAAGGACTTGGGACCAAAACAATTTTAACTGAGGGTGGGCCAAATTCCTCAGACCAAAGGAAAAATCAAAATATGGCTTCTTACTATGATTTTTTTGTGATAGTGCAACTAATCGATACATCTTTCCACATTATTTTTAAAAACCAACTATAAAAATCAACTGAGTTAACATGATTATTTAGTAGTCTTTTTTTTTTAATCTATGAAGCAGTGTTTGCAATACATTTATAACAGAACCTCACAAAATGGTTAAAGAATTACAATATTCCCAAAATATGACTCCTGAAGGCACAAGCACATTACAAATCCTCGGTTGGGGCCAGGCTGCCCTATGATTTCTGAGTCCAGTGTGACCCTGCTTCCCGGAGAGACCCTATGGAATTTGGCTCTGACTTCCGCCTTCCCTCTGCCAAGCATAGAGAATGAATTAGGTGCAGCTCTGTTATTAATGCACTCCACCCATGATGGTCTCCATAGAGGGCCCACAGTGTAACTGCAACGTAAAAATGATTCCGCTTTCCAATGTGTTTCACTTCCCTTGAGCCTCTGCTCCCCTTCTCTCTCTCTCTCTCTCTCTCTCTCTCTCTCTCTCTCTCTCTCTCTCTCTCTCATTCAAATCCTACTTCCCAGTGAGAGAACAAATGTAAACAGGAAACCTAAAGTCAACAGACTAAATGCATCCTGCTCCTCTTTTAACTGCAGGTATTCGCCCGAGCTTCCTTCAGAACCATTTTAGCTTTGGTGCCAAGTCCATCTGAGCCTCCGGGCAGAGAGCAAAGCCCACGGATGGGCAGGGCCGGGGAGCTGCGGCTCTGGCACTGAGTGACAAGGCTGCCCAGCCTCCTTTTTGTGCTCTCTTGTCCCCTCTCGCCACCACTACTGCCATCTCAGATGCTCAGCAGTCTCTCGCTGTTCTGATCCTCAGCTGTCGGGAGGAAAGAATCTCATAAAATGGATTTACTACGAGGTGTAGAGCGTGTGAAGGAACATGGGTGGGTAAGCAGACAAACTGGAGGAGTCAGATCTCAGGTCTGCAATTCATTCACGGAGAAGAGCGACTGGGGAAGGTTACTAAACCTCCCTGAGAACTGGATCCTGCATCTGTATGAAGGGGAAGCGCCAGGAGAATGCACTGGATTTTAGCGTCTTTCCCCTTCTTACCTCCCACAAGGTCTTGTCTTTTAAAGCAGGCCATATGAAGAGAGCAAGGTCCAAGTGGAAACAATGAATGTCTAAAATGAGGGATGTATGCCCTTAGCACCCAGCCTGAGGGACGTTTCGGGTATGGCCATTGCTCTCCTGACGGATCACAGTACCGCTTAGCGCTGTGCTGAGGGCGACGGTGAGAAGACAGGATGATCATTTCCAAATTTCTCAACGTCTAAACAAAACTAATTCTAAATTCCTATTTTACAAACAGCCAGCTTCCTGGTTGGGGGGATAAAAAACCCCTGCTCCTCCCCAGATGGGCTGTATGGTGTGTGGTGAGCATGTTTTAGAAGGAAGAGCTGCGTGCGATGCAAACCATTACACACGAAAGCCTCTGTGCAGCATTTGCTCAGTGACTGCTCTCTTTGTCTAATGATTTGGGTTACATGATGCTAAATTTGCGTATCTAAATTCCACATCAGCGAGTTTGGCACCATTGTGGCTCTTAGACATTTTTAACATCCGTTAATGGGAGGAATCGAAAAGATTTCACAGAGCGGTTTGTCTGCCCAGCTCACTACATGATATCGAGAGATTCTTTCAGTCTGTTGTTTCTCTTTCTACCTCCATATTAGATTGCGCCCTATACCCCCATTCTCCCTTTGTCCTCTGCAGGGATCCTGGAAGCCAGAATGACGTTCGCCAAAAAGGTTTTTTTCTTTCTCATAAGACAGAACCTTTTAGAAACATACAAATGCATGCAAAGAAAAAAGTGAACGAACTGTAAAAATTCCTTATTACAAACTAGCAAATTTTTGTTTTAACGATGGGTTCCACCCTAAAATATACAACAAAGCTCCGGTCTATAGCAGTAGTAACCAATTAATGGCGTGACGTATTAACGCCCCTCCCAACAGAGAGATTCTTCAGTCATGAGAACACTTGTGTGTTATTGCTTGAAACATAAATTCTTTTCGCTGACCTTAAACATCATGTTTAAAAACCTCTCTGAGCTGCAGGATGGTTCCTTTCTTTTGTTAATTTTTCTTTCTCTTTAAGTGACTGTGAATTCCCCGAGGTCGGGGACTGTGGCAAGACTGACTTCGCATTCCCAGCACTTGGCACAGAGCCGTCCGAGAGCCTTCTGCGTGCAGGCAATGTGTGTGTCTTCCCGATTCAACAGTGGGAAGGAGCTTTGCTCAAAGGAACAATGGGAAAGGGGCCTGGGGGCAAGAATGGAGCCCCTTGCTGTGGGGAGAGGGTGGGCGAGGAAGTGCTGATGAAGGCAAAGAGGTAGGAAGGGGACAGGAAGTGGACTGTATCCTAAGTGCATCTGTGGCCACTGGGACACTTTAAGCAAGAAAGTGAAAATACCTGATTTGTGCTTTAGAAGCTGCATGTATAAAGGTGCAGAGGGACGGAGTGGAGGGAGACAGGGCATGCGGCCACCTAGATGAGCCACGCCCATGGCCGGGACCAGGCTAGTGGCAGTGGGACCACAGAGAGAGAAGTGGACTTGAGATGTATTCTGAGATAGAATCAGCAGGAATTGGTGACAGATAGGAAAAGGGTGGAATGGGGAGGACTGAAGATGATTCCCAGCTTTTTGGCTTGAATAACAATACAGATAACGGTGGTGGTTTCCAGATGGAGAAGACGGGGCAGAGCTGATCTGGGAGAGAGTGGGAGGGAGGAGTAGCGAATTTTGCAGGGATGCAACATAAATGTGATGACCTTCCCAGCATGCAAAGTGAGCAGGATAGAGATCCTAATTCTATTACATAGAGTGAAAGTAGGCTCTTAGAGGTAAAGCAACTAATCCAAAGTCATACTACCAAGTACAACTGAGTCAAGAATCCAGATGTTGCCATTATTGTTGTGGTGGTTGTTGGTTTAAGTACTAGTCTAGTGACTTCTACTACTTTGTTCTCATTCGCTAGCAAGCAAATGTTTGATGCATTACCAAATAATTGGCAATGATTGTAAACAACTAATGTGTTTTGCCATTCTATTAATTGAAGAGTTTATCATCTGCCAGACCAAGCACATTCCCAACTAAAATTGTCCATAATGTTTGCTGTATTTGGGTTTTAAAAACCAAAATAATTTCACTTTTCTTAAACTGCCATACAATAAATTAAATTTGTTTCAATACAAATAAGTTTCCCAGGAATTACTTGCTTTTGGAACCAAAACTGGCTAAGTGCACTCAATCCCTATTGGGTAGTACATGGAGATCATAGGGAGGGGAATAACATGCATGGTACAGAGGTAGTGCTACATATGTACATACAGTTACTAAACAAGTGATTGATCTCCTCCACTCTCCCTCTCTGGACCCATCATTCCCACTAACACCTGGATGTGGCACAGGACAATGCCTTTCTCCACCCACGTTCCTTTGAGAAAGAAAATGAGAGAGTTGACCAAGTCCTTTTTAATGGAAATTATTTCCAGTACTGATAATACTAAAATTAGGCTTCAAGTTGAATAATTACCCTTACAATTGAATTATAGTAGATAATTGATGCTTATCCTCAAAAGGAAGAGTAAGAACCTTGAGAATTGGGGTCCTTAATCATTCCTAAAATGGGATAAAAGGCTGGGTATTTGCATTTTCTCTACTTTTGTTTTCTCTTTCTGAAAAAAATCACATCTCGAGATTACCTGGTATAGCTCAGAATTCTGGAACTCTGAGGCAGAGGAAAGGACAGGAGGTCTTGAGTCGCTCTACCTTAACGAGTACTTCTAAGCAGGTTCACTACAATTTAGCTTCCCCTTTATTTTTATTTTTTTTCTTATACAGAGCAAGAGAAAAGCAAGGCTATGGAAAAAAGCTCCTTTATTGAAATTAGTTGGACTTATAGTTGGATTTGTTTTCTAGGAAATGTTCTTGACATGTAAGTGAAAAGAGTGTCTGATTGCTTCACCTCTGGTCCATTTAAGATATGTAAGAGGAGGTAATGGGGAGATAGCTGTAATATTATCAACAAACTATTCTAATAAAAAGGTAATATGCTAATTAGACTGTAATTGTCCTGGACATCCTTCTTGACAAAGCCTGGGGTGTGGCCAGCCTGAAAACCATCTCTGGCCCCTCACCCAGTCCAGCCCCACCCCCCAGCAAGGACCCCCACCCTGATCGGGGGGCAGAGACATCCTGCAAACCCTGAGGTCCCTGCCCCAGCAGCCCACCCCCTCAGTGGCGACTCCCACTCCAATCTGGGGTCTCCAATCCAGGGCAGGCCAGCTGACTCCTACCCATGCACCAGGCCTCTATCCTATATAATAGAAAAGTAATATGCAATAGCAGAATGATCAAAATGACCACTGGACCAGTCAACATGAAACTCACTGACACCCTCTTGGTCCCTTTCTCCAGCCAGCAGGCTCCAATTGCCTGATGGCCACCCACTGAGGGGGCAGGGCTGGCAAGCAGACGGGAACAGCAGACCTCTTGGTCCTTTCCCCTGGCCGTCAGGCACCAATCACCAGATGGCAAATGGGGAACCGGGGGTGGGTGGTGGGGATAGAGGGGATAGGGCCGGCTATGGACAGCTGAGGAAGATGGCCCTGATTGTTGGCCAGGCCTAGGGACCGTACTCCCACACGAATTCCATGTGCCAAGCCTCTTTGTCTATATATATAAAAGCCTAAGCAACTGAACGACCGAATGACTGGTCAACTGGTCACTATGATGTGCACTGACCACCAAGAGACAGTAGCTGCCCCCTGGTGGTCAGTGCACTCCCACATCCAAACTCCTATGGTTGTCCAACCTCCCATGGCCCCCTCCCCAATGGCCTCCCATGGCCCCGATTGGCCCCATTGCCGGCCAGGTTGAGGGATACCATGTGTGCACAAATTTGTGCACCAGGCCTCTAGTAAAAATATATTTAAAAAAAAAAAATATACATATATATATATATATATATATATATATATATATATATATATATGGTGGTTGGAAACCAACATGCTCAGGTTCTTATTCAGAGCAACCGTATCCCTAGTTTTTCTCATTCTAATACTGCCAGGTCCTAAATTAATTTCATGCACACAATGTCCATATCGCCTTCATTTTTATGCTTTGGTGAGCCAAACACCTTAGAGAAAAATTATTTTTTCCCCCTCTTTGGCTCCTCTGGCTGATCTTGGACTAATTACAAAATGCATGAATGCTCACATACTTCTCTTCCCTCTTAACCAGACTTTACCTCCCATCTTAAAGACCTCTTCGACGCTAGGCAATTTAGTGTTGCCCATTTCTAGTGGTAAAAAGTTACAGTCCACACCAACTCAAGATTCAAGAAAATCCACGCTCTTAAACCTTCTCATGGGTTATCTTCAAATGTACTGGGTAAAGTAGTATCAACAGCCACCAAGAACAGCCACAGGCAGACTGGGCTATCAGCAGCCAATGAGTTAATTGCAAAACAAAGACATCGGGGATATATATGATTCTGTTCAGCCTGGCTCTGCCTATTCAGTTTCAGTCAGAGACCACAACTTCTTTCAAATAACTTCAGTTTATTTTTGTGAAGAAAAAAAAAAAAAGTCCTGTGTTCAGACAGGATATGGGGGAGGAGTTAAGGGCTGATGTTTTACACATGCACATCTGGATGTGGTCCAATTATTCCTCTTAAACATTCCCCCGGTTGTTTTCATTTTGCTGCATGCCTTGGCATTCATAAATTTGGGAGATTAATTGTGTCAGCAGTCTGCAGGCCTGGAACTGGGCACTACTTTTAATAGCAATACGTCTACAAAACAACTCTATGGAGAAATGCGTTCACATTTTTTTAAAAGGAAAGCACAGCCACGTATTTCATTTCTGTTTAATTTTGTGGCACTGACACTGTACATAAAGAGAGCAGTGTAATCTTTCAGAGAACTGCCTTGCTAGCAAGACATAAAGCCCTGTTGTAAAGCCTAAGAAAGAATTTGTCACGAGTACAATGGCAAGTTAGCGACTGGGCATTGGTGTTCCTTGTTTCTATCCGGACATTTGGAGAGGAGTGTCAATAAACTGTACCCTTGACCTGGAAATGTCCAACAATTATGATCGCCGTTGCCCAATGAACACGTTTATCTTAGAGATGGTGAAAAAAGCATCTTTTTAGATTATACTTTGAGAAGTCTCCGATGCTTTCTATAAACTACTCTTATAGAATAAATGTTGCGAATCCCCAGTCCCACATTCATATATTGACACCGAATCGCCAATATGATGGTTATCAGCAGGAATGGCCTTTTGGAAGGTGATTATGTCGTTGTGAGGGTGGAGCCCTCCTGAATGGGATTAGTGCCCTGTGAGGACACAGAGAGAAGCCGCCATCTGTGAATCAGGAAACAGACTTCCCCAGACACTGAATCTGCTGTGCCTTGATCTTGGACTCCGGCCTCCAGAACTGTGACAGATGAATTTGTTGGTGATAGCCAGCCTCTAGTTTTTGTTGTGTGTATAGCAGCCCAAATACACCGAGACCAGTACTGTATGAAAAGTAACACCTGACACTCCTTGCCCTGATGTTCAGGCCTCACGGTCTAGATTAAGAGTCAGACAAAGGATGAGCCCCACGTGCTGGGGCCTGGCACTGCAGCTGCACAGGTAGGTGCTCAGTAAACGCCGGCTGACAACGAAAGAACCATTTTTTAAATGTTGGCAACCAGATGGCTTATTCTTGTTTGACGTAACCTTGGGTTACACACGTGACTAGGAAACAAACACACAGGCATTGGAGAAATACGAAGCGTTCCTCTAGGTAATAATTGGGACCCAAATAACTGGTATAACAACATCTCTGCAGAAAAAAGGCAGAAGGAAACTTTTCATTTCCTCTCCTGTGTTTCTCTAGGTATGCTGTGCGACAGGAGGTCTCCTTAAATCAAACGATAATGTAGTAATAAATTCCTAGTCAAACAAGCAATGGGTGTATTGTATCTAATGCATGTCCCTAGACTGTACCTATCACAATTTTTTTATGTAGGTATATTTGAAATTTTCTGAGAAAATCCATTCTCCTTTAGCCTCAGTTTCCTCTCCTGTAAAATGGGGTGAATAACATCAGCCCTGCCTAATTCTCAGGGTGGCGGTAGGAACTGAATAAATGAGCAATCAGAAAGCCGGGAAGCACAAACCAATATTAGACTCCAGGAAACATTGCTAACCACTGTATTCTGGAATTAGCCCACCCACACTACCTGGTAACAAGCTCACAAACTGCTCGCCACAGTGAGGTGGCAGGGGCCTGGTCACAGAAGCAATGCTGCTTTGAAAACAAGGCAGATGGGACTCAGTGGCGTGACATGATTTGGTACAGTATTTATAGGTACAATTACGATTTATTTAGCTAATTGATTTTCATTACCTGGACTTATATAACTAATTGTAGGCTCCAGTTTTGGGTCCAATTTCCTGCTACATACACCACAGGCAAACAGCTAATTCATTTCTCAGAACCTTCGTTTCCTAGCATATTTGAAAGGTAGTAACACCTCCTTACAGGTTATTATGAAGATTAAGAGAAGAGATATGAAGAAGTATTTCTCTGTAGTGGCCACCTACTACTTATTGGCTATCAATACATATAAAACCCTAACATGCAAATAGACCGAACGGCAGAACAACTGAATAACCGGTCGCTATGGCATGCCCTGACCACCATAGGGTGCACACAGAATATGGTGGATATTAGCAGTAGGTGGCAGAGAGTGTAACATGGCGGGCATCAGCCTCAGAGGGATGGTTGAGCAGGTGAGTGGGGGCACCAGACCAAGGTGGGGTGCTGTTTGCTGTCATTGGAGAGAGCACCTGGTGGTTACTGAAAATTCTTTGCTCCCACGTGCCGCAGTCCCACCTGGTGCTCACACCCACTGCTGGGACCTGGCGCTGGCCCTGATCACTAGGTGCCATCAGCAGGTATGATGCTGCCAGCAGACAGGGGAGCAGGGGCAGCAGCAGGAGTGTCCTGGCGGGGGCGCAGAGGAGAGGCCGAGACCCACCCCTGTGCCCACAGCAGCCTCATGGCCCAAAGTTCCTTTCAAGGTGCACAAATTCATGCACTGGGCCCATAGTATCTAAAATATTATTAAATCTATATTTCCAAATTTTTGCTGGGAAAATAAGGCCACAATTAAATAAGGCCACAAAGAATACAAATGCAAATGATTAAGTATTCGCATCATTAAAACATATGTATATTTGTAAATATTGCCCATACATACATTTTTCTTAGAAAATCAGTTATTCAGAAGCTGAAATAAACCATAGCAAACAACTTCTCCTTTCTTTTTTTTTAATCTTTATTGATCGATTGATTTTTAGAGGGAGAGAGAAACATCAATTTGTTGTTCTACTTATTTATGCATTCATTGGTTAATTCCTGTATGTGCCCTGACTGGGAATCAAACCCGCAACCCTGGCATATCTGGAAAATACTCTAAACAACTGACTTACTCAGCTTCATCTTCTTTTCAATGACATCTTGAATGCAGCAGTTGGAATATTAATTTAATAGAATAATGCTTTCAATCATTTGAATAATAATGGCAAATATACATGACCCATTAACTTTCTAAGCATATTCATCACAGCTATTATTTTATTTTGGTTTTCCAGAATGACACTGTGAGAATATTAAAATAATCTTGAATTCTACATCTGATTAAACTTAGTGGGAGTAACAACTTGTCGAAACTGAAACCCAGCAGGACTAGTCAGAAAGCTATGCAGCACCACCAGTAATTTGGAGGATGCCAGAGCAGTCAGGAGAGAAAGTGTGTGTGGCAATGAAACCATGGATTATTACTATGAATGTAATTCCCTTCTATGGTGACTGTCTTATTAGAATGTAGCATGCTTTAATGAACTGTATTTACTCCACATGGTATATAGTAATAATTTTTAAAACTCAGTACATCCACGCCTTACTGATGACCTCACTAGTTAAGTGTCTCTTCTGGGAAGATATAAAGCACCTTCGATAAGCGGCACCTTTCTGATCTGTGTATGATTTCTCATTCAGAAAACGTGCCTTACCATCCATAATGAACGCTTGTTGGAAGAACCTCTAGTGCTGCAGGATAAATCTGAAACACACCACTATCCTTCAACCACTTAATGAAAACACAAAACAAAATAAAAATAGATAAATGATCTATTCGCAGCCTCTGGGCCATCTACTGACCCTTCACTAGACATTGCGCTTGACACTCACGCACTTCTTCTCTAACATAAGGTAAATGGACAAGTAATAGTAAACAGTAAGAAAGGGTAGCATTAAACACTATGGCCTTTGTTCAAACATGTCAGCCAAGGAAGATAAATCACCGAGGTGTACTTGTCAGTCCCTTCTAAACCAAACAGTAAAAATCAAGTTGGTGTCCAAGTCCAAGATGCTGCCAAGAGAAAAGTATTTTTGCTCTCAAATATGTTCTATTCACTTATGGATGTGTTCATTTCAAAACAGAGCATATTCACTTGATGATGGGCCCACTGCAGGGTAGGAAAGGTCCCCAAGCCTTGTATTTCGGATTAAAACTTAAGCTCCATTATTTTATATTTCCTTCCTGAGTTGATGAGCTGGAGCCCAGGGGAAAAAGGGAGAAAACCAACAACACACAAAAACCTCATTCATAGTCAATCATCAAATTTGTTTAAGGTTCAACTACAATACTCGTTGGAAATAGTCTTTAATATTTGAAAGCATAATAGTCTCCCTTCATTTTCCACAGAATGTATGCTATGAAGAATTGTATCATTTTTAAATACTTTTGTTGGTCAAATCAACAAAACTATTTTCCCTCAGAATGTAAGGTTATGTCCTCATTATGATGCCACGGCTGGTGTTTAAGACACTAATTTCCTCTTAGGTATATGGATTCTAAATATTGTGGTGCTAGCTTGGCCTTGAACATATGACCCAGAAAACTTAATCTGTAGATATCCTCATTTCAAAGCTTTTATATTCATCTTTTAGATATCAAATTGTAGGCCTAGCAAAGTTAGTGAATATCATGCCTTTGAAAGGCAAACATAAAGGCTACGGATTATCTTAACTGTTAACTCTGAACTTTAATACAACAGCACCTCCCTTATCCTCAGTTTCACTTTCTGCAGTTTCAGTTACCCAGTCTGAATATATTAAATGGAAAAGTCCAGAAATAAACCATTTATGAGTTTTCAATTGTGCACCATTCTGAGTAGCATGATAAAATCTTACACTGTCCTGCTCTATCCCACCCAGGATATAAATCCTCTGTTTGTCCAGTGTGTAGACACTCCCCACCCATTAGTCACTTTGATTATCAGATCTACTGTCATGGTCTTACAGAAACCCTTATTTTACTTAGTCATGGCCCTAAAGATCAGAATTAGTGATCCTGCCAATTCATATATGCCAAAGAGAAGTCAGGAAGTGTATGCACGTGTAAGGGGGGAAGACATGGTATATAGGGTTTGGTACTATCCATGGTTTCAGGCATCCTCTGGGGGTCTTAGAACGTATGACCAGCTGGTAAGGGGGGATTGCTGCTCACTTAATCACAAGTAAATCTAACCATAGTTTCATTCCCTTTAATTTACCCTAAAATCATTCCTTGAACTAAAACTTTCCCCTGGTTTGCTTCAGGATTCAAAGCTCCCTTTTGAGACCACGTACTCCATTTTCAATTGGACATCTCCTCCTGGACGGCTCATGTATTTGTGAATCTTGATGTATCCCAAACTGAAATAATAACTGTTCCTAACATTCTTCCATGACCTTCTGGATTCCTCTTTGGTCATCAATACTGCCCCTCTGCCCACTTGCTCAAACAAAAACTTTACCATCATCCCTGACTCTTCTGTCCCTCAACTCCCTCATCTGACAGCTCATAAAATGTCTGTCAGTTCTTCCCCCGAAACATTGCTCTTCCTCCATCTTCACTGTCAGTGCCTTAATTCTGGCATACATCTCCCTTACCACAAATAACATTCATTTCTTAAAGGCTCTCCCTGTCTCCAGCATTTTTGTCATTTTAATCCATCCCCCACTCCTCTACTAGAACAATGTCTCTAACACACAAGCCTAATTACACGGTTTTCTGGCTCAAACCACTTCAAGAGCTCTCACCACCTCTACCCAGGGCTTGCCCTCTTTTTATGGCATAGCTGTGCCCTGAAGTATATGTAATATATCACATATAATGAGCAGAGGGCTGGCAGACATCAGTAGGACAGCATGTAGTCACAGATGTAGCAAAAATTAAAAAGTGAATTCTTGGAAGCCATCTTTGAAGGGTGTGGTCCTTCCCACCGGGCAGCAGCAGCACCCCAATTATGAACCACTTACTAGAAGGATCACGTTTCAACAGGCTCCTTACCTGGCTCCTATTTATATCCCACATGCGTTTCCCATCACTCTTCTCAAGGCACTCTGTTTGTTCATTCAACAAATATTTACTCATTCATAAACAGCAAAACACCTGTGATTTGCCACGCACCAAGGGCTGTCCTCCAATGACATGTAGAGTTCCCTGAACACACTCTTTCCTGCTCCTAAGCCTCTTGATTTGAGATTTCTTGCGTCTGGAATACAATTCCACATCCTCTCTTCTCAGCCTCCCTCTACAACGGACAGAACCAAGACTCAAGAAATGTTAAACTTAAAGGCTTTTTTTTGGCACAGCCCTATTTATTTACATCTATCACCTGAATGGACACAGAAATCAGGATAACTCAAGATGACTACACAATAAATACTGGTTAAGTCAATTTGACAAACACTTTTCAATACAGTCATCGGCAACTCTTCTATCCAGGGTTGAAATTGGCACTTTTTTCCAATGTATGCTTTCGTCTTCTCACTCACCACCAAGAAAAAACTGGTAATGGGCCTGTGTCGATTGAGGTGGACAGTACACAGCTCCACTTTAAATGGAGAATGACAAGTAATTAAGAATTTCAGACAAAACATACAGGCCATTTATTTCTCTTCCTTCTACAGACTTATACCTCTCCCAAAGATCACTTTTGACTTGGGTAACCTCATTCTTATATTCTACTCATATATATTTAGCACGTGACATTATATTCTTTTTTTTAATCCTCACCTGGGGATATGTTTGTTGACTTTTAGAGAGAGAGGAAGGGAAAGAGAGAGAAAAACATCAATGGGAGAGAGA
Organism: Vespertilio murinus; assembly: GCA_963924515.1. NCBI lineage: Eukaryota > Metazoa > Chordata > Mammalia > Chiroptera > Vespertilionidae > Vespertilio > Vespertilio murinus. The sequence goes on along the minus strand of OZ004719.1, from coordinate 16,307,212 downwards.
AACCTAGATTGACTGCCTCCCATATGCGCCCTGACCAATAATAAAACCTGCAACCTGCGGACTGAAAGGTCCCGGGTTCGATTCCGGTGAAGGGCATGTACCTTGGTTGCGGGCACATCCCTAGTAGGGGGCGTGCAAGAGGCAGATGATCCATGATTCTCTCCCATTGATGTTTCTAACTCTCTATCCCTCTCTGTAAAAAATCAATAAAATATATTTTTTTAAATAAATAAATAAATAAACTGACCCTAAAGGCGGAATGACCAGAATGACCGCTCGGCCAGTCACTATGAGGCGCACTGACTCTCTCTCGGTCCCTTTCCCGGCCAGCAGGCTCCGATCCCCTAATGGTGAATGGGGAACCAGGGCTGGGTGGCGGGGGAGGCCAGCTGCAGGCAGCTGGGGAAGACGGCCCTGACTGCAGGCCGGACCTACGGACTGTGCCGCACACCAATTTCATGCACCGGGCCTCTAGTATAATAGTGACAATGACCACAGCAACACTGAAACTCTTACTACATTCCCTATGCTATGTTATGAGCTTTACATATATTGTCTCATTTAATCCCATTTTCATTCACATGTTATATATATATATATATATATATATATATATATATATATATATATATATAAAATAGAGACGGAGGCCCCAGGTCTCACAGCTAGTAAGTGGCAGCCTTGCTTTAAAGTTGTCCCATTCACCTCTGCCCTGATGGCTAGCTGCTAAGAATCTGATCCCAGGACACGTGTACCAAGTAGCAGTTTTGCCATTTATTAGCTGTGAGACATGAAGCAAGGTACCTGACCTCCCAAGCCTATTTCCTCATCTATCAACGGAGAATGCTAATGGTACCTCCATTTGAAACGGTTATTGTGAAAACACAAAAACAATGTTGTGTGATACTCGTCTGTCTAATCCTTCCCTTCTGCAAACATTTATGTAGAAGCTGATCTGCTTTGCAGTGAGTGCATAGATTTCTAGCTGCTTCCAAATCTGCCTCCTAAACATACTTAGGGGAAAAAATGCCACTGGCTTTATAAACAGAGCTGCAGGGGGGTTTTCCTCACATACTGCAAAACCGACATTTTACCGTAAGTTTTGCTGGTAGTTATTTGATGCTATCAAAATCAAAAGTCAAATTTCTTCAGAAGTAAAAGAAACACAATTTGTCCTCAACCCCCCAGTAACTGATTTTAAACTGTCCATCAAAACAGCCCTCTACTAGTGGTAAGACTATAGGAGGGACCTGTCTCACGTGGAGGGACACCTTGCAAAGCTAATGTCTGCACTGACGCCTCCCATGCAAAGCTAATGTCTTGCACTTCATGCTTTCAACGAAACAAAAGATGGCCAGAATGGGAAGGGGAATACTTTCTACTAAGTCATGGCTCTCAGGTATCCTGTAGATTTCAATTGCTTTATGGAGACAAGCCAGGGCATTTGGTTACTCCTGAGCAATTCTCCTCACTCCAGCACCCTGCAGTAATCCAGACACATACTTGGAGTTTTTCCAGAGTGCTGTTCTCAATCACACAATTGTCTTGATAACAGAGTAACTGTATACTCAGCCCTGCTTAAAGTCCTAACCTATGAGCCTGCTGCTAAAAAAAAAAAAAGTTCCTTCTATAGTCTGTGTTAACATACTAGGTGTACCAGTTAATAATGTGGATTTTTTTAGATAAAGTTACACTTATGTTGATATATGTGCGATTTCATATTTATGCTATTTTGTTGTATTGACAGCAAGCTTCAAAACTTCATATGTCAAATTTGCTAAAGGTGTTAACATCATAGATATTTTTATGCTTAAAAATGTCGAATTTCGCACCCCAAAAAAAGAGCATTTGGGGGAAGTTTAAATTCATTGCTTTATTTTGAAGAAAAAGTTACTGTATTCTTTGGGAAGCTTATGGTGAACATGCTCCATCTTAAGACACTTGTGAAAGGTGGTTTAAACACTTTAAAAGTGATAATTTCTATGTTAAAGGCAAAGAATGTCCAGGTCAACTGAAAACGTTTGAAGATCAACAATTACAAAGCATTATTGGATGAGATGCATGTCAAACTCAAAAACAACTTGCAGAAGGATAAAACGGTGCTCAGCAAACAATTTCCGGTCATTCACAAGAAATGGGAAAGATTCTAAAGGAAGGAAAACGGGTGCCACATCAACTGAACGAAAGACAAATGGAAAACCGAAAAGCGATTGGTAAAATGTTGGTTGGGAAGTATTAACCCGCCCGCTGTATTCACCAGACCTTGCTCCTTCAGATCACCACTTGTTCTGATCGATGGCCCATGCACTTTCTGAGCAGCACTTCAAAACGTACGAAGAAGTGGAAAATTGGGTCTTTGAATGGTTTGCCTCAAAAGAAGAAAAGTTCCATTGGGACTGTACCCAAAAATTTTCTGAAAGATGGGGGAAATGTGTAGCTAGCAATGGACGTTACTTTGAGTAAAGCACTTTTGATGTTTTTCTTGAAATTATCATGTTTTCTTTGATTACAAATTCCACCATTATTTACAAGGACACCTAATATACAGGAAGAGGGGATGGACCATAATAGGTGTGCTTTCTTATTTTTCCTTTGCAGTGCCCTTGACCTTCCCCCCCCCCCAAAAAAAAAGACCTAACCACAACAAAAACAAACAAAAATGGAATGAAAGCAATACTAAAAAACTAACAGTCAGAAGAGACGTTCATTGCTTCAGCGAGTATCCACCAAGCACTCCCCGCAAGCTACTGCGGAGTGAATGATAGTACAGGCGGTGAGAACGCTAAGGAAGTGTTTATCTTATTCTGCACCAGAGCAGAGCTGCGCTAATGTTCAGGAAAATAACATAACACCCGTGAAATCTAAAAAGGACCATTATTCCTGGAAGTGGAATGTATGTTCATGGTTTCCCTTTGTAGCCTTTTATCTGGAGAAGCCAAATCCTCAAAGCATCGGGAATTAATCTTCACTTTGGAAGGAAACTGCACTTACAAGTATCTTGCTGTTCAAAAACCAAGTCTCCCTACTTCAGCTTCTTGTGAGATGGTTTGCAGTGATCTGCGTAACTGCAGCAGCATTAAATTTTCAGGACACTGATTCTGATAAATTCTTAGATGGCAAACTATGTGTCTGTTTGTTCATAGGAATAAGTGAGGACAGCTACTCTGTAAAATAAGTACCGTGGTTTCTCTTTGTTCGTAAGTAATGACCAATTTTCAGTTTAAAATTCAGGAAGAGCTTAATCCTTTGACATTTATGTAGACCTGAAAACCAAGTCTTTCCAGTATCTAAGTTCCTACTTTCAGCCCTTTCCTGATCTTAGAGCAGAAGGTAGGGAGACTGGAAGGAAATTCTTTATCAATAAGTCTTTTTTTTTTAACAAAACAAAACAAGTTTGATAAAAGCATATGAGATTTAAAATGGATGTAGTTTGGGGAGAGAAACTGTGTTCATATTATTAATCCCACAATTATTAAGCATAGAGTCTGCTTTCCACCCTTTTGTTTGTGCTAGATTTTTGGGATACACAGATCAAAACGCATATTGGGCCCCAGAAGGGTGGCTAAGATGGTTGGAGCATCTTTTTTTGTACACCAAAGGGTGGCAGGTTAGCTTTAATTCCCGATCAGGCACAAACCTAGGTTGCAGGTTGGATCCCTGGTCAGGTTAGGTACGGGAGGCCACAAATCGAAGTCTCAGTCTCTGTCTCTCCCATCCCCGCTTCTAAAATCAATAAACATATCCTTGGGTGAGGATTAAGAGGGGAAAAACAAAATCATTTTGGGTTCCTTGCCTTTAAGGTCTGGCGCTGACTTGATACCTGTAATGGAGATTACAGAGTTGGCAGCACCTATTCCTGAAATTCAGGAAGCGTGTTTATGGGTCTGTCTGTAGATTCCCTGTGTAAAATGATGACTACGATGGCTGATGTGTCCATATCACTGAATATATAAATGCAATGTCATGAGACAGGTTAGGAAGGATGACTACATGATTGAAAGTATACACTGATTGGGAGAGAAAGAGAGGACCAAAAAAACATAAGAGTATGTTTCTCAGACAGTTTGCTAAAAAGCTAATGACCTATTTAAGAGAGAGCCTCAGGCATTATGATTCTTCCAATAAACGACCTTCAGCTGCCATTTCTTAGCACTTAAACATTTAGTAACCATACATTGAGCACTACACATGCGCTGTTGTGAGTATGGGGATACAATGAAAAAGGACTGAGGACCTATCCTAAGGAGCCTGTGGTCTAGCGCAGTGGTCGGCAAACTACAACTCTCAAGCCAAGGTTTGCTGCTCTGTTGACTAATGAGTTTGATTACCACTGGTCCAGAGGAAGACACAGACACAGAATCCAACAAATGATACCATTTACACTGTTAACTAAGGAAGATAGTAGTAAGGGCAGGATACAGTGGGAACCCAGAAAGACCCTCAAGTTGGCCAGGGAAAACAAGAAAGACTTCCTGAAGAAATCTTTTTATTCGCTTCATATTCCAACCACGCAGCACAGTGTCTGGCACATAAAAGATAATTCTAAGAGTTCATGGAATGACTACTCGAAGCAATATGGAGAATTCCAAAAACATATAAAGTCCTGACTTTGAGCAGCTTAAATAGTCTAGTATACACAACTAATATTAAAAACAAGGGGTTTCAATAAATAGAAACACTAAAGTTTTATATGCAGTATTCACTTTAAGAGAACATAAATGAAAGACATTACATTGGGCTGGGGATGGTTAAGGAAGGCTTCTTAGAAGAAGTGAGATTTCAGCCCTGGCCAGTGTGGCTCAGTTGAATGATCATTGTCACTTGCACTGAAGGTTGACGGTCCGATTCCCAATCAGTGCACAGGCTGGGGTTGTGAGCTCGACCAGGGGCATGTGGGAGGCAGTGATCAGTGTTTTGATTTCACATTGATGTTTCTCTCTCACACCCTCTCCTTTCTTCTCTAAAAAAATCAATCAAAAAAATATGAAAGCGAAAAAAAAAGTGAGATTGTAGAAAGCTTGTGAGGTTGCCGTGAATTTCATGAGTTACAAGGATGAAGGGTGCCCTATTGGAAAATTCCTGTTGCAGGTCAATGAAGAGAGCAGTTTGGCTAGAGAGCTGGAGCAGGGTGGGTAATAAGTTATAACGTGGGGAAGGAAGACTGGGGCTTGAGTTAAGATGTTTCAAATTCCAAGACTGAAGAATTTGAACTGTATCCTATAAATTATAGGAAGTCAAGGAAAGTTTTTTGAGCAGTGTGGTAACATAAAACTATATATTTTTTGCATGTTAAACATGTAGGAATGCCTTGATTCCCCCAAAGACAAACACTTTAACCTGTGTTTTTCTGAAATACATTATGATCTTGGTTTTCGCTTTCTACTTTTTAAGAAGCTTTTCCTTTGGAGATCATTTTAGACTTCCCGAAGAGCTGGAAAAACAGTACAGAGAGTTCCCTTCTAGTCTTCACCCAATAAAGCCGAGTTTGGAAAGATGAATATGGTTCAAGACCCGGTAGATCTTTAACACATACCGATGTCTAACCAGATCTACTAAGATCGCTCGGTAAACAAGCCCACTGCTGAAACTGAATCGTGAGCCTATATTGTAAACTGGGTTGAGATGACAAGGCTCTAGTCCCAGGACAAAGAGATGCATGTGCTGTGGGCATCAACACGAGGAAGGGATGCATGCCCTGGACTTGGAAACAAAGGCCCAGTAGGACATCAGTGCGGCTCCTTGCTTTTCATCCCCCTCAGGACAAGGATCCCTTTAGACTGCCTCCCATCCACCTGCACCTCCACACCCCACGTACCCCCTCCTCCAGGAGGACCGGTGGCTGTGGTTTGGTACGTAGGGTCACCCTGGCTGAAAGGTGAACAGGAAGCCAGCTGCGGGCATGGTCTGGCTCTCCTTTGGTTTTTTTCTCCTCCTCTGCCCCCTTCCCTGGGCACGTTTATGACCAAGGCTCCATGCCCCAGGCACAAGCACTTCATCTCACTTGCTTCTTTCTTCTGACTGACTGGAGTGCGATAAGAGGCAAAAATGCAGATACAGCCCTTAGGAGGGCAGAGGCCACCTTCGATTGGCAGCTACGAAGACCTCCCCACCTCAGGGGAAGTGGCTGTTCCAGATAGGTGGTCTGGCTAGCCAGCCAGAGTTCTTTGCTTTGGGGTTTGGGACCAAATCCCCAGCAAATAATGAGGTGTTACTTTGCTTTTCTTTGCCATGATTCCTTCTTCAGAAACCACGAGGAGCAGTTGCTCTGGTCTCTGGAGGATTTGGGTATTTCGGCTCCTCTGGCCCTAATACCAGGTAAGAGCACCCAAGCTGGGTTCACAATCCCTATAACACTGCCCAGCACCTGAACTTGCATTTTATTATCTCAGCACATAGTAAGTTCTCACACACACAAAAAAATAGTAATAATTCTACTTCTCTCCCCTGTCCCTTTAACACAATAGGAGTAGGGAGAGAGCTACTGTGGAGTTGTTTCTAACTGTATTTTCTTGACTTATTTGAAAAGGTGTTTAATTCAATATATTCTCAAGGACACCTGTTTGCAAAGAGGCAGAATCCTACCAAGTACTTGCTGATGTCATTGCCTGGAAAAGGGTAAATGTTCCCTACCAAAGGAATGTTTAAAAGATTTCACGGGCATTCGTTTTACAGAACATCCTCTATACCTATTACCCAGATCACTATATTTGAAAACCTGAAAATAATTAAAAGAGTAACTCTCTGGTAAGGACCTGAGTCTAGATTAAACCAGATCAAAGTAAATGACCCTGACAAACTTTATTTTTCAGTTCTAAAGAAGAATTTGTGAGAAATGCTAATTACAGGGGGGAAAACTGAAATATTCTTTCAAACTGCTTAACACTATAACATTTTGAAATGAGCAATACATTCACGTAGTTCAAAAAATTTTTTTAAAAAAATAGAAAAAGACATTTAAGGGGAACGTGTTTTCCTCTCTCCTGACTGGAATGTTTTTAAAGCAGGAAAAAATACATTAGAAAGCCACCTTTTTGGCCTGCTTTGCATGGCTATTTGGGTTTCTGAGTAACTGTTCCTATGGCAACATCTTGCATTAAGCTACCTAAAGATGATCAGGAGGTCAGAATTTATTGCCAACTGTTTGGAAATCAGCCCTTATGTATAGTACTTGAGTCAAAATTATTTTTTTAAACTTACAAATCACAAATTATCCAAGGGAAATCTCAAAAGCTGATAATCAAGCAACAACAGATATGCCATTTGATTATACTAGGTTTGAAGTATCTTCTTTATATGCAATTCCATGTAAATAATCAAAAGCAGAGTTAAGGCAAGAAATTAAGCATTTTTTTTCAATGACAATAACAGCATGTAATGCTATTTCCTACCATTATAAAAACGTTGACTAGCCTAAGTCCATGCCCGGTATATATTTGTCGATTGCTTTGAAGCACATGAATAGCGCAAGAAATTTAACAAAATGATGGAGACAGACAGAACTAATTTTTCAATTCCTTTGCTAAAAAAATATGCTTTAACCAAAACATTGCCTCAGAGAATCATGCTTTTAGGAAATAAGGTAAGCAATCATTCAAGCAAAATGGATGAGACTCAATTAAAAAAAGATGACCACAGAGAGGTACTGCCTACATCGTTACTACCTCCCAGAGTTCAACAGCAATCAATTCCACAGAGTTCTTTCTTTTGCTCAATCTGAGTCTGGGAGCAATTTGCACTAATTTATTTTGTTTACTTTCCTTTGGAAGATGAAGTGTGGCTGAACATCCTTCTACTAAAATCTAATTTACTGAAAGGCAGTTGAGTCACATTTAAGCTTTTTCCCCAGTCAAAACAATACACCTTCTTTCTTAAATTTATCCCCTCCCCTCTCCCCTTACTGCCAGATTCTGAACTCAAATCATTGTAGTTGCTCTTCTATTGTCCCCTCCCAAAGTTTTCCATATCTCTCTTAGAAATACGGACAATAAAGTGGGATCGTATCTTGTTAAATATATATGACCGATGCCAAGCAGAGGGAAAGCACTAGTCTTGATTTCTATACCTCCTATCTTCCTTTCTTCACCCCATTCCATCAACATTCTTGATTTAGTTCATTTTTTTAAAAATATTCTTAATAATACTGAATTTAAGCTAAAAAATGGTCCATGATAACACTCAGCTTTTGGCTTGCTTTCTCTGGCCTTGTACCATGCATTTGCTCCTCTTGACCTGCATTTCATGTTTTATTCATTATTTGACTGAACAGCAAGTGCCATACTGTGTTTGGATCAGACAGAAGGTAAACGCCAAAACATTTAGTGTCATCTAAAGACTAACGAACTTCTTCTGAAGTCTGTCATCAAGATCACCAATAAAAAAGTAAAATAACATCTGATAAGGGGTTAATATCTAAAATGTCTAAAGAATTTATACAGCTCAATGCCAAAAACAAACAACTCAATTAAAAGATGGATAAAGGATCTGAATAGACAAATCTACAAAGAGATGGTTGTAGATGGCCTATAGAGATATGAAATGATGCTTAACATCACGAATCATCAGAGAAACGCAAATTATAACCCCAAAGAGATATCACGTCACACTTCTCAGAATGACTATCACCAATAAATCAACGAACAAGTGTTGAAGAGAATGTGGAGAAAAGGGAATCCTTGTGTACCTGTGGTCAAAATGCAGACTAATGTAGTCACTGTGGAAAACAGAATGGAAAATTTACCACAAAAAATTAAAAATGGAACTGCCTTATGACCCAACAATTCCACTTCTGGGACTTTATCTGAAGAAACCCAAAACACTGATTCAACAGAATACACACACCCCTATATTCATAGCAGCATTGTTTACAATAGCCAAGATTTGGAAGCAGCCCAAGTGCCCATCAGTATTTAAGTAGATAAAACAGCTGTGTATATTTACATAATGGAATACTACTCAGTTGTAAAAAGGAAGAAAATTTTACCTTTTGTGACAGTATAGATGACCTGGAGAGCATTAGGCTAAGTGAACTAAGCCAGTAAGAGAAAGAGGATTAACATATGATTTCACTCATACATGGAATCTAATGAACACAATAAACTAACAAACAAATTAGGAACAGACTCATAGATAGATAACAGTCTAGCAGCTATCAGAGGGGAGGGGAGTTGTGGTGCTGAAGAAAAAAGATAAAGGGATTAAGCAAAAACAACAAACACAACAATAACAACAACAAAACACCTTCATAGACACAGACAACATTACCAGAGGGAAAGGGAGGTGGGGAAAGGTAGAAGAGGGTATCGGAGGTATAAATGGTAACGGAAGGAGACTTGGCCACTGGTGGTGAGCATACAATACAATATACAGGTGATGTATTATATAATTGCACACCCCAATAAATTCAAGAAAAAAGTAAAAAACAAATCACTCAAAAAAAATAGTTAAATAATCCAGTCCCCAAACCAAAGTTAGTGAATTCATAGTGTTTTAAACAGTGTGTTTCAACCTATTAATAGAAGAATTGCTATGATTTTTAAGTAATTCACATTGTACAGTATATCTCAGACTAATAACTCTGCATTGTCCCCTAGAGAAAATCTATCACAGGCTCTAGCTGATGCTGTGCATGGACCTCACAGAGACGCTCAGGAACTCATCAGCGAAGCACATAGATCACTAAGTTCCTGCTACAGGATAGTAGTGAGTCAGGGAAGAGAGATTCCACCTTCTTATGCTGCATCATTCAACTGATGAGTACATTGTCTTATTTCCTAAAATAGGGTTCATGAAAATCATCTTTGAGCTGGATCTTGTTCACTTTGGAAGGTAGAAGAACCATGTTCATACCTATTGCTAAATTTCAAAGGAGGACCAATTCACTTGAAAAATTAAGTTCTGTGTGAGGCGTGCTGTATGGGCTAAAACTGGGTGCAAGATGAACGCACAGCACAGAAGTCATTTAATGATGGAAACTTACTTCCAAGGAAAAGCGCTTCTTCTGAAGAGATTATGGTGAAAAAAAGTATGAGCCAATGAGGGTATGTGAAGGTCTGAGGGATGTAATGGGGGGCCTGCTCCTTCCCATTGATGCCCCTCTTGCCCAGCCTATCAACTGTTTGCCCAGCTTGGCAGTGACTAGATAGCTGAAAGGGACAGAATTTAATAAACAAAGCCAATGGGTCTCAAATTACAAGATACTTTTCTGATGGAAGTATGTGGCCATTTAAATGACTTAATTCACCGAAACCGGTTTGGCTCAGTGGTAGAGCGTCGGTCTGCGGACTGAAAGGTCCCGGGTTCGATTCTGGTCAAGGGCATGTACATTGGTTGTGGGCACATCCCAGGTAGGGAGTGTGCAAGAGGCAGCTGGTCGATGTTTCTCTCTCATCGACGTTTCTAGCTCTCTATCTCTCTCCCTTCCTCTCTGTAAAATATCAATAAAATATATATATTTTTAAAAATAAATGACTTACCGTATTTGCCGGCGTATAAGACGATTTTTTGGCCCTGAAAAATACGTATTTGCCGGTGTATAAGAGACTGGGCGTATAAGACGACCCCCTAACATTTCCACTAAAAAATACAGAGTTTGTTATATACTCGCCGTATAAGACTACCCCCCACTTGGAGGCATATTTTTCAGGGCCAAAAAGTCGTCTTATATGCCGGCAAATACGGTAATTCATTTGCCTCTCATTTTGTACCATTTTTGTATGTAGTCATGTGTACATACCAGTCAGAAAAACAAACCTTATATTTAAAGCCTGGCCGTGGCATAAAGAAGAGAATCATTTGAACACCAAGATTATTCACAATAAGGATTATGATGTTAATATTTAAAGCAACATCTAGAGCAGTGGTTCTCAACCTTTCTAATGCCATGACCCTTTAATACAGTTCCTCATGTTGTGGTGACCCCCAAATATAAAATTATTTTCGTTGCTACTTCATAACTGTAATTTTGCTACTGTGAATGAATCGTAATGTAAATATGTGTTTTCTGATGGTATTAGGTGACCCTGCTATTGGTTCTCAACCTGCTGTAGAGCCTAAGACCATCGGAAAACACAGATATTTACATTACAATCCATCAACAGTAGCAAAATTACAGTTATGAAAGGGCAATGAAAATAATCTTATGGTTGGGTATCACCACAACATGAGGAACTGTATTAAAGGGTTGAGGCATTAGAAAGGTTGAGAACCAATGAGTATCAAAAGCCATGATGCTTAAAACTAATTCACATAGTACAGTGTTAAGAAATACTTTACTTAATAGTAAGCACTTTTTCTAAAGTATCAATATTTTTCTTTATGACACATTAAAACTAACATTGAAGTTATTATTCTTGTTTTTTATTTTTTTATATTTATTATTATTATTGTTATTATTTTGTATCTTCAGGTAGGCACCAGAGTAGTGGTTGAGTGTACAAACTGAAGCTAGAATTGGTATATCCAATTCTACCACCTACTTTGCTTATGTGACTTTCGGAACCTTATTTGTCATCCTTATGATTTTGAGGTGGTTTTGAGGATTACATGAGTTAATCTATGATAGCATTATTTAAACAAATAATAGAATATTGTTAAATAAACCTGAGCATTTGTGTAAATACAATTGATTTGAAAGAGTTAAATCATTATTTCTTCTTAACAATTCTCCTTACCCTTTAAATTCATCCCAAACAAAACTCCCTGAAGGCACAGATTTTGTGTTATTTATCTTTCTAGCTCAGCACAGTGTGTACAGCATGGGAGGAGTCTGAAACATGTTTATGGAGTAAATGAGTGAATGAGAGAACAAATGAATGGAGAGACTGGACGTTTATTTTTACATCTTGTCTGAGAAATGGCACTTTTCAAGGACACAGGATCCCTTGGCAATGAATGCAGGCTGAGACAATTATGTATTAGTTATTAAGTGTAGTCAGCTAAAAGTTTTCAGATTGGAAGCTAAAGAAAAGGTTTTCTTTAAGTTAAATAAAAGTCTATTAAGTAAACCGTAAATAACTCAGCCTCCCTTTTCCACCATAAAGTGAGAAATTAAGCTGTAAAAAGTTTTAATCTACTTGATGGATTTAACTTGATAATCTTGATCTCACAGACTTTCTCAAAGCCCAAGGCCTGCTGAATTCAGACATGAGTGTCCGTTCCTCCAAAATGTGGGTCTGTGCGATCCTATCACGTTTCTTAAACACAATTGCATGGCAGGTCTTTGTGTCTTAAATGTTAACATTTTCACTATTGACAATCCATTTTATCTTCATCAGGTGTATTGCTCTTTAAATGCTTACTTCATAACATTTTTTAAATTTAAATTGCATAGCAACTAGTACACAGAAAACTAAAATACAATCTCCAGAATACTTTTCTTTTTTTTTGAAAATAAGAGAAGTTCAACAACACTTCTCCAATTTACTCCACATCTACACCTCTTTTATGTAGAGTTTTAAATAGCTAAATTAAAACATTACAGTAAAATTCTCCTGTCCCTGGGACAATCTAAAACTAACACCCCCCCCCCCAAAAAAAAAAAGAGGGCTCCCTGTTCATCTCACTCTCAAAGTTACGTCTGCCTCCCAACGACCAGAATGAGACTTTCGTTTTAATCTTAACGGAAGCGAATGTTATAGTCATGCCACTACTCATCAACAGGAAGCACGATTACTCATCCAGTCCACTGAGGCATCTACGGTCAGGGGGATGCTACACATTTTCTCCCTTCTTAAAGGATCCTAACGTGATGGGACTAAATTTCACTAATTCCAAAATACGTGAATGCTGCGGGATTTTAAAATTGAGTCCCTTTGCCGTTCCCTTTAGCGGTGCACAGCTTGTTTATCTTCTTCCTGCTAGCGCCGAACGCGGGGCAGAAATGGAAACCAGATTGCTGTGCGCAGGGAATTTCATGTGGTTTCCACATTTCTCCTGGCAGCCGTTTCCCGGCAGACGCTCTTCTAACAAATTCCTCCTTGAGTGACGGTTAAGTAAGATGGCATCTGCAGTCCTGTGGCACGTCCTGAGCACACGCGTGCATGCCCTGCAGGAGGTGGGCAGCGCATTAAGGCGACCCGTGGGGCAGTTTGCATTGAGAGCCTTTGTCAAAGTAAATAAAGATGTTAATAATGAAACAGAGGAAGGTGCTAGGGTGACCCCTTGCTGAAGAAGGAATTCCCCTTTCTTTGCCTTTTCACATTCAGGGGGGAAAAAATCTCACGATAATCAATATGTATTTATTGACCTGATTCCTTGAGGGAAGAGCCATTGGACAGTGTGCATGGAAAGTACAGGAAGGGTCCTTTGTCCTCAAGGAGCTTGCAGTCAAGTAACATAAAGAGGAGACATAAATATCAGACCGAGTCAGGCAACAGTTTGGGAAGAGTCAGCAGAGCATAAGAAAAGATGAATGAATGACTGGGATGGATGATGAGGTCTATATGGTTATGGGGAAATATTTAGTACAAGGTATCTCTGGAGACATGAAAAGGCTGATTTAAAGTAACACAGAGCAACCAACCTAAAATTCTACCATTCTCTTTCCTCCCTTCTGAAGATATTTGATTTTTTTTTTTCCAGTCAAAAGTCACTGCTTCATAAGAGAATTATTTCAAAGTCACAAGGAAGTGTCAAAGTAATTTAATTTAATTTGGGATCTATTTGTTCTTAAGCAATGAATACATGGGGTTAAGTGAATCTGAATGAAATATTAAGAAGAAAAAATAGCCTGGCCAGCATGGCTCAGCGGTTGAGTGTCAACCTATGAACCAGGTCGGTAATGATTTAATGCCTGGTCAGAGGCAGCCGATCAATGATTCTCTCTCATTATTGATGTTTCTATCTGTCTCTTCCTCTCCCTTCCTCTCTGAAATCAATAAATATATATATTTTTAAAATCTCATTAAACAGTGTAATACCTATCTTCACTGATAGCTCAGTTCTAACCCCTGCTCTGAAGAAGACTCAGGAAGAAGTGGGGCTGGAGAAAAAAGGCAAGAGCTACAGAAAGTGTCACACTGAGCACAGCGGGGAGAAAGGTGCAAGAAGAAGCAATAAGCTTTTGTACTGAATGCCCTTGGATTACTTGGTGGAGGTACAGTATAGGACATTAACACATATCTCCACCTCCAGCCACAATAATTAGTTTAATTAATATTCTCTGCTCCTCTTCTCTTTCATCCTCCAGGGCCATACAAAACTCAACAAAGGGGAAAAGGGTACCTGCTACAGCACCACCGTCATCTGCCCCCAGGCAGCGCCATGACAATTCTCCAGATTGTTGTCCTATGAATTGTGATAGAATGTTGTCAGAAAGAGCCCAATCCATTTTGCCCATAACTTCTAATTCAGGCCTTCTCATTATTTGACAAACAAGAACACGAAAGACAGAACTAGCAGCAATCTAATCTGGTGTTCCTTCTCTTATACCTCAGTTGTACCCAAGAAAGCAAAGGTTTGATTTAACCTCAAAGCAGTGAACTTGTTCAAGAAAGATGAAATTCTGAAATCATATACAATTACTTAAATCTGTATAAGTACTAAATTAACAAATATATTCTGCCTGGGGCACTGAGTGAGTTGGCCTTAGTGTTTTTACTAAGAATGTTAATTCAAAACTTGTGTGCCACAGTTGTACTACCATGTTTCCCCAAAAATAAGACATCCTCCAAAAATAAGAGCTACTTACAGGTTTCCTTCTGAGTGAAATATAAGACATCCTCTTGAAAATAAGGCCCCCAGAATTCACAGTTTGTCTGGTTTGTGTTGACAACTACCGTACTACCATACCGTATACAGGTAATACATTTCCTTTATTTTCATTTAACAATAAATGTGTACCGTATTCTTTTTCATGGTAAAATAAGACATCCCTTGAAAATAAGACCTAGCACATCTTTGGGAGCAAAAATTAATATAAGACACTGTCTTATTTTGGGGGAAACAGGTTATATACTGGTAAGCGACAGGAACTGTATTATGAAAATGATCTTACCAAGTTAGAAGTTTTCAATATGGCCTTTCTAAACAGTCTCCATCAGCACACATACATCGAAAATTCACGGCAACTCTCCTACATGTGTAGGAGATGTGTACTGTGTGTTGTGGGAATGGTAGTGTGAAAGGAGGAATTTTATATGCTGGAAAAATCCTGAATATCTACCTAATAAAAGAGTAACATGCTGCCCCTTGGCGCCTGCATATGAAGGGCAGAGCGGGACACAGGCATTCCATACCACTCCAGCTGCTCCAGGGGCAGCATGGGAAGATGGAAAGGCAGCTCCAGCCAGAGCTTAGTCAAGCGTGGGCAAACTATGGCCCGTGGGCCGGATGGCTGTTCTAAACTATTAAAATAAAATTTTTAAAAAAGACCGTACCCTTTTATGTAATGATGTTTACTTTTAATTTATATTAGTTCATACAAACACCCCATCCATGCTTTTGTTCCAGCCCTCCGGACCAGTTTAAGAACCCATTGTGGCCCTTGAGTCAAAAAGTTTGCCCACCCCTGGCTTAGGCAGTGCTGGCAGCCAGGGGAAAGATGGCTCATTCTTGCATGAATGTTAGTGCATTGGGCTTCTGATATACGTACGATACCCCAGATAAATGCACTGAAGATGCTGCAGTTTAAGAATGCAACAAAAATGGAATTCATCTATATGAAGCAGAATATACAACATATAATCTGAACAAAATCAAATTAAACAATAATAAAGTCAGAGTTCACATTAACAAATTGAATCCAACCTAACCAGTATTAACAATGCTGGGTGACCAACACCAATTATTTTATGATCTAAAGACAAAGATGGAATTAAAGTTGAGGTTGATTTAGAAAGCACAGATAGGGCAAAATTTACTGGAAAATCAACTCCCACTAGTTCTCTTGTATATTGTTAAAGGTTTAAAAAAAAAATGAGGGACTCAGCTTTCCAAAAATTAACCAGTTGAAATTATAGGACTGAAAATTTCATGGTCTGGAATCATAAAAAAGGGAGGGAAGTCCAATATCCTCAAAACTTAGCTTCTCTGCTGGCAAAGGCAATTACTTCTAGAAAAGTCAAAAGATTCCTTTTATGCCTCTCATTTCAGCTCTCATTTTCTCTTGTTCAGAGAATGTAAACAAAAAAACAAAACAAAACTAAGTTCTTTTGTAAGCTTCTCTTTAGTAATAATGTCATAAGGCCCTAAAAATGCAAGTTGAACTCTAAACATTGGCTCCAATATACATGTGTACTGGACCAGGCCCAAACATTTTTGTTTTATGTTCTTTTTTAATTGATTTTTAGAGAGAGAGGCAGGGAGAGGAAAAGAGAGATAGGAACATCCATCAGCTGCCTCTTGCATGACTCCTTCTGGGGATTGAGCCTGCAACTAGGTCATGTGCCCTGACCAGAATTTGAACTGCAATCTCTTGGTTCACTGATTGACACTCAACCAACTGAGCCACACCAGCCAGGCCAGGCCCAAACATTTTCAATGGGGTCCAAACTCCTTATAGAGAAACAACAACAACAACAAAAACAAACAAAAAAACACACTATGTAAAAATCTACTAGTTCTCCAGCAAAAGGGATTAGTAGTATTTCAAAAGCAATCCTAATCTATTCTGGCCAATGAAATACAAGAGTAGTTCTTTAAGGAAGTAAATTGTACCAGAGGAAGATGTTTCATTACAAGGAAAAGGTTGGGAGGAAAATGATTTTCCCTAAGCAAAATGGAACTAGTTCACAAAGTGTGTGTGCAGGTTTTACTAGTAAATGCAGTCAGCGGTGGCTCCACCAGCGCAGAAATCAATGCCAACATGATGCATTTGCAAAATTACGAAGGCATTTCCTATCTAATTTACACCTTTTGGCTTTTAACTGTTGCTATAAAGCTGTGACAGGCACAATCTTTTAAAAAAAATATATGACTAAAATGTGCACCCACCAAAACTAACGTCTAAAGTTACAAAGAAAGTATTGCACATGCCCTGGTCTTAAAGAGAGTCACTTTAAAGAAGGATTTGATTTTGATGTTGGTATCTGTCATATAGTGGTCTGGTTTAGTTTAAAAACGTACATACACACATATATGTACTCACACACACACGTTTATAAACATACAGATTTTTACATGTATAGGGTGTCCCCTCAAGATGCATACACATTCTAAAGGCAATGTTTATTAAGATACATTTCATTTTCAAAGTGTAAGGGAATATTGAGCTATATGCCATTACAGTGTGTATACATTTTGAGGGATACCCTGTACAGACAAATTACAATAAAAGTGGGTAAACTCCAAGGTCAGGAAACTCAAAGTCAGTCTTGGCTTTTCAAAAAGATTTTCCAAAAAGTGATCTTCGGGAGCCACCTCCCACTACAGTGTTTTAAAAACAATCTGTTGCCGAAACTGGTTTGGCTCAGCGGTAGAGCGTCGGTCTGCGGACTGGAGGGTCCTGGGTTCGATTCCGGTCGGGGGCATGTACATTGGTTGCGGGCACGTCCCCGGTGAGGGGTGTGCAGGAGGCAGCTGGTCGATGTTTCTCTCTCATCGGTGTTTCTAGCTCTCTATCTCTCTCCCTTCCTGTCTGTAAAATATCAATAAAATATATATTTTTAAAAAATAATAAAAAAAAATAAAAACAATCTGTTGTCCTTCTCCAAGAACCAAGTGTTTTCTTCTATTTTTACTTGTTGTAAGTACGCATCATTTATTTACCCAATGAGATTATCAGCACCTAAAGGAAAATGGCACGCTCTCTTCCTGAAGACTTGCTGTGGCCTGGGCTCTGGAGTCACAGGGCCTGGTTTGGAATTGTCGTCAGTAACTGAACAGGGTGGGAGCCTGGCTGGGCCTCACAGCAGCACCCAACCCGCTTGAGATTCCCCTCTGGCCAGGCCCCCTCCGAGTGTATCTCACACATCAGCCCATTTCATCCTCAGAGGAACCTATTTCACAGATGAGGAAACAGGAGCTCAGAATTGTCACATAATTGCCAACACCAGTCCTAAAGCCGGGATTCCAACCCAGGAGCCCTCCCACCGCTCTGCCTCCCGAGGCTCCCACTTCACCCACAGCCCTGAAGAGACCCTACCTTCCGGGCTATTGGATTCGATTAGATTACAAGTGAAAACCACTAGCATGGGGATTGGTACCAAGTAAGTGCTCAAAAGGAGAAGTATGAAACAAAACAGACCGTCAGACGTGGAACATGGAACACCCAACACTCTCCTTTCTTTACAGCTCCTACCCCTGACAGGGTAGGAGTATGGGTCAGGAGTATGGAAGTTACAATCAGATTCCGTATGGAAAATCGAAGCCTTTGTTGATGAATTAATACACGAATCATGTAAGTGCTTATAAAAATACATGATTCACACTCATTTGCAATATGTAAATAAACTTTGCATGAACGAATGCATACACCAAATGCTTTTTGTTACCTGTAAGAGAAAAGCAAATTCCCACTATGGCAATTTGGAGTATTCTAATGTGGTTTCACATACACCTTGAGCAAATTCTCTGGAGACTGAATGGAATTGAGAAGCCAGTTGTAGTATCTACATAGAACATACTCAACGAAGCAGATTAATGTTAGATCAAACCCTTTAAATTTTTTCATTGATTGATTTTTAGAGGCAAGGGAGGAAAAGAGAGTGTGCACATGTGAGAGACAGAGCGAGAAACATTCATTGGTTGTTCCACCTATCCATGTATTCATTGGTTGATTTTTACATGTGCCCTGACTGGGATTGAACCCACAACCTTGGCATGTCGGGACAACATTCTAACCAACTGAGCTTCCCGGCCAAGGCTGGAGCAAACCCTTTTAACAGTTCATATCATTTGTGTTTCCCCTCTTGCATATACCAAAAAATTATAAATCCTCGAATAAAGATCCGGTGCCATGGATTATGCAAGCACGCCTAGCATCACTGGAAGACTTGGAGCTTCTAAACTGACCTACTGTATAACAGCCCGTATCCTGGGCGAAGCAGAAAGCTTCCCTCCCCACACATATTTCCTTGTAGTCACTGTGCTTCCCTTGCACCCGCAGCCAGCCACAGAAAGGATACTTTCTCTACCCCCTGAGAAAAGCGGTTTCTGAGTCTACAGGAGGCACGGACTGGTTTTTTCTTCTTTCTTTTGGATGTCATGCGTGCTCATTTCTGAGGTGCATTCAGGAAACAAAATACCAGCGATGCCAAAAGACATCAGGAGTCAATATTGTAAACTGGTCAGTGATCCGAGGACGCCGTAGTCCTCCTGTCCCAGGGAGCCAGTGCTCACTGGACAGTCTGATCCTACATGGGATACGACGGGGAGGTCAGGGCACATAGCGTTCAGATGATGCTCGCTAGCCTTTGGGGGCTGCATCAGGCGGCAGGCGGCATTCCTGGTGTGCTCTCACCCACAGTCTGCGTGAGAGGGCCAGCACCAATTTTCCAATCACTTTATCTTGCATTCCCCGAAAGATCTCAAGAAAGCGCCTCAGATTTTCCTGGAGTCATAAATCATTTATTTACCTTCACGTGACCGGTTTTCCATGGGCCCGGAGTTTTCAGGTCTGCCTGCCGGATGTATTATGTTACTGAAATTCAGAAATGGCTGTTGTGCACGCCAGTGGTTAGGAAAACTCGAAGATGTAATATTATCTTTCTCAACTGATTTGGGGAAAGAATGTTCATAAAATATATACTGCTTTTGGTTAGGGGCTGATTTCTAAGTAAACAGACGCCGCAATGGAAATTCTAGAGACAGGCAAAACAAAACTTGTGTTTGTAAATGTACGTTTTTTTGTGTTTTTGTTTTTTAAATCAGCTCTCTCACAATCTCTGCAAACTTTTGCAAGCATTCTGAAGATTGTCAAGTCGGCTGCATGAGGTTGACTTGGGGCTGTTGCAGGGCTGTTTCGATTTAGGGCTGTTTCCGTGTAACTGGGTTTTCAGTCGGGAAAGGGAAATCTGTCAAGTCTCCCCTCTTCCACAGCCTTTGGTCTGGCGTCTCAGGCTAAGGGGGCCCCTTCCCTGTGGGGAGCTGGAGGCAGCCATTTGCTGAGAGTCAGGAGGGAGGGAGAGGGGGAAAGAAAGCTCTGCTATAACAAATCTGCCAGTCCTCATGGGCCCCAACAAAATAGGAAACACTGGTGATTAAGGGACTGGATGCCTCCAATAAAAATAAAAATAAAAGTGCTAATACACACCACTCTAAGTGGGGCTATCTTCCCCAATTTGCAATGAACTTGGGTCAACTAGATTTTTATCTCACACACAAACTGGGGAGGAGAAAACAACAAGAAAGGAAATGGCACCGCTTACTGAGATCCTGCTTTTCACACAAGATTGTATGACCGATAGTTACACAGGATGCTTCCAGAAGATTAGAAGGCCAAAAATAAGCAAGGAAATATGGCTGGCCCGATGTTCACATTTATTTCTAAAAGAAGGATGAATCGGAGACAGAACAGCAATGCACATATACTGTGTAAATGTTAAAATTGCACCAAGGCAATGAAGATAAAAAATAAGACAGCTTTAACTCTTGAGTTGTCATGATAAAGGTTAGGTCGGAAACTAAATGCATACTATGCATAATTTTTACTCAATCTTCCCGCAGTTGAATGCATATTATTTTCAAACTTTTTCAACTCATGGCACAAAGAGATGTGGCATGCCAAAATGATGTGGTTTTTTTGCCCATCATATAAAAATATAGAGATATAATTTTTGACTCATTCACATTAGATGACTATTGTTGCGTGGGCTGTTATTGTTTTATTTGACAATCTAAGAGGAAAATGGTCAGTACAACTTGACGAAACAGTCAGGTATTCATGTTTTAAAAATTCTTTTGGTGCAGTGGTTGAAATCACTGGTTTAATGGATGGCTTGCTATAGGCTAGTTTTTAAAAAGTATAAAGATACTATCCCTGTCTTATTAAAAATTAGCTTATATTTTACTAGAGGTCTGGTGCATGAATTCGTGCATGGGTTGGGTCCCTTAGGGTGGCTGCAGAGATCCAGTGGAAACCCACAGTCCAACATTGCCTGCCACTCCTGCCTGCTGATCCCACTCATTCTGGCCCCTCTGTGCCGGCTTCAGGATCCCTCCCAGTCAGTCTCGATCGGGAGAGGCAAGGGCTCATCAGCCATGAGCCCTGCATCTGACGCCCGACTTGAGGGAGGTTGGGAGGGCCGGGACCCATTAGGCCCTCCAGGCAGATGGTAGGACACCCTTGCTGGCCTGGGATCCAGATTCATTCTGCTGTCATTTGCATCAGCTGTCAGGAGCCACCTGGTGGCTGCTATCATCTTGTTTCTTCCTCGCGGTGTGTCTATGGAGGGGAAGGGGTCGCAGTGCCCAAGGCCGACTTCCAGGAGGCTGGCAGTGTTGTCGGGATCATGTCGGCAGTGCAGGTCCATCGGTGCCTGTCCTGTTTTCTAAAGATTGGGCCTGTAGGACTACTGAGGGAGTGTGGGCCACCAAGACGGGTCAGTCAGCTGAGCGGGAGCTCCCACTGTGGGAGCACAGTGACCACCAGGGGGCAGCTCCTGTGTTGAGCGTCTGCCCCCCCGGTGGTCAGTGTGCATCACAGCAACGGGTTGTTTGGTCGCTTAGGCTTTTATATATATAGGTTTGGGGGGGAAGCATCCAAATATGTAAAATGATAAATAATACACATAACGTTTCAGTTCAAAACTAAGAGAAGGCTACAAATTAATAACAGGAATTCTAAGTGCCATAAGAATTCAGTAGGAGAAAAATCATCTCTGTGACTTAATAATATGCTTCTGATCATAGATATTTGAGTTTTTTTTAAAAAAGCTGCGTTCTGTAATTCCACCAAGTTATTACTTAACCTCTCTAAACCTCGACTTTCATCATCAATAAAATGGGAATGATAATGGTATCTAGCCCATAAGATGATTATAAGGAACTGACACATTTTATATGAAAGGATTTTATGATCTGTAGAGAAGCTATAAAATGACCCTTTATAAAATGACCCAAAGATGGTAAACAGAATCACACAAAATTACAATTAATTTGGGAGAACAGAAGGTGGAGGGGGAAATGATGAACTTTTTCTTAACCTACTTTCTATTGTTTGAAAATTCAAGGCCCAGGCACCAGTCTTGTAACAAAACACTTAAAGCAATATAAATACTATCTGGAGTGTGCATATACGGATGTCACAGAACACCCTAATTGTAAACACTAATAACCCTGTTTCTTTATAAGTACATAGAAACAAGTCTCCACCTGGTTTCAATTTGAGAATTTCTAAAGTCACAAAATGTTGCCAAGCTTGGGAATAATAACCAACTGAAACCGTTTATTTTCCAAGACATTTTGAAACAGAGCAAGTTTTGTAGTCAACCAAAACCATCCATTGATGCAAACAATCAGTTTGGTCAATACCTTTTAAAATAGGTTAAATAACATCAGTTTTCAAAGGCAAGTCTTTGTCATCACTAACTTTGCTTTCTAGATCCCATCACATTTAACTGATAACTTTACAGGCCTGGAAAAGTCCTCACGCCATTTCCAAAGGAATGCCTTCAAGAACTTTCCATAGAGGCGAGGCTACGCTGTAGATTAAACTTGATCACAGATTAGCATTCCTAACACTATAAGTAGGTGTAAGCTCTTTTTAGGGCAGGAATCATACCTCCTTAAACTTCATTTATTTATTTTTTGAATTCTCACCGGAGGATACTCTTTTCACTGATGTTCCAGACAGAGTGAAATAGAGGAAGGAGGAGGGGAGAGAGATATCAATGTGAGAGAGACATGACTGGCTGTCCTGTATGCACCCTGACCAGGGCTGGGCAGTGAACCCACAACCGAGGTACATGCCCTTGACTGAGAATCAAACCTGAGACCCATCCGTCCGTGGGCCGATGCTCTAACCACTGAGTAAAACCATCAGGACAGGGCATATATTCTTAAGTGCTATATGCCCAGTTCCTGGCACTGTGACGAGTATATGAGTAGGCAGCAGGAAGAAGTACTAGTTGAACTATTTGGAGGAAAGATAAATCTAAAACACTCTGAACAACTGCATGCCCAGTGAGACAGGCTCACATGTGAAGGGGACACAATCTTTAATACTTGTTTCTGCAGAAAAAATCTCTTATAATGCTTCAAAGGGAGGAAGGATTAAGTTCGAGTCCCTTGAATAGAACATTATTAAAAACCCCTATTTGAGAAAGGGATCTCTCCCCTATGTGAGAAAATACAGATGTGCGAACCGAGATGAAATCATGGAGCAGTCTGATCAGAACCACCTTTCATCTGCCTTACCCAACATTTCCACGGCATGCTTCATCGATATAAATAGCCGAGGGCAGGGGAAGGGCTTCCGCTAGGGTGGCAGAATCAAGCTCGCACCTGGGAGCCGGGGCTCCGGGCTGATGACGGTCCCTCGGGCTCCTGGCTCCCCCAGGATCCCTTGTGAAGCAGACAGTCCCCCGAAAAGGATGGAACTGGTGTCCACGTGTAAGATGACTACTCTGTTGTGTGTATGTGCTCACATTTGCCTCCTTCCGGTATTCCACACGGAGCTGAGGCACGCTGGGCCTGCTCAAGCACTAGGCCCCGAAGACACGAGGATGGAAGCTGAAGAACAGGGGCAGGCGAGGTAACCCTTCTGATGCCCACGGACGATTTCAATCCCTCTGTGAAGGATGTACCTGGGGCTAATCTCCCCCTTTCGTCTTAAACTGCTGGATAACTCGTTTGCGTCTTATTTCATCTTCCTCCCAAGGTAAACGGGGCTTGTGATCACTTTTGAAGTCTTTCATGATACGTTCATTCAAGAGAAGACATTTCAGACAAAGCAAGTGCATTAAGACAGTTCTCCCTTAAAGCTTTTTGAAATATCCAGCCCAGAGTACTTAAAGAGAGCTATATTTTCCTGCTTCTAAAAAGTATCGCAGAAGGCCAGTAGACATGAATTGCTTTGGCTGTTAATTGTTTAGAGAACGCTAAGTCTCTTAGTTGGGCCACTCAATTAAAACTGGAAGCTACCTAGTAATTTTTCTCACATTTTGATCTTGGGAAGGACAAGTAATCAAGGTCGCATTTGAGGACCCCTAACTGGAATCAGAATTCTGTGATGGGAGGGTCAGATCTGCACACTCAGAGTAGTCACCGGTATATATAATTGAAAACAGAAAGGACAGGAGAGGAAAAGGAGATGCCTTGTGGGCCGATACGGTATAACCTTTGGTCGAGCGGTACTTGGCAAATTTCAACAGATTTAGTCCAGCAGAGATAACATCAGCATCGGGACCCCACGAGAACAGAACAAAAAGTGACTGCACAGAGTTGGGGCCGGCCAGCGGAAAAGAGCGCTGGGCCTGACCGCATGGATCTGCCTACCAGAGGCCAGGTGGTGGGGCCCTGCAGGCATTATTTCACGGTGGAGGCTGGCAGCCCTAACTTTCCCAGTTTCCTCAGGTCCAGCCATACAGCACGGCGTGCGGAGCAGCAGCCAGTGTCACCGAGGGAAAAGGAGGAAGGCCACATGTGGAACTAATTACTCATGGAGAGGCCATGACAAAGAACATTTCTCCAGACTTTTCATGGGGGCTTCACTTTCAGGAAGTTGCTATAATTACTGTTCAAGTCTAGAGCAGCCTGCGAGCCGCTGACAGATCCAGCAGAGGAGGAGGAGGAAGAGGAGGAGGTGGAGGAGGTGGAGGAGGTAGAGGAGAAGGAAAAGGAGGAGGAGGAGGAGGAGGAGGAGGAGGAGGGACGACAACAGAGAGGGGGGGGGAAATGAACTTATCTGCCCTTTTTGACAGTGAAATACCAGAAAATAAAGTACCACAGGAAAGCACGGACACACACACACACACACACACACACACACACACACCCACCAAAAAAAAAAAAAAAAAAAAAATTCCTAAGGAGCCCTGGCTTCCAGCGCTCCGCTTTCTGTTTACTTTCTTATCTACCCTGTGTCTTCAAGTGACTTTCTAGCCCAGATCAGACAGCAAATTTGTCCTAACTCCGCCGACTCCCTTTTCAGTTGGCCACAGCAGAACTGTACATCTCAACTCTTTTTTTTTTTTTACAGCTTTTCCATACTGGGGCCCACTTCCTGCCCAGTTGAGGGAAAAAATCTGGCCCGAAGATGAAATGACTGTTTAACATTACACCAGAACATCTGGTACCATTTTACGCGCAGACCCATGTCTGAGAGCAGGCGATTCTAGCGGTCTCTCCAGCGGCACAGCGCATACCCAAACCTCCCCAGGGTGACATCATCCCATATATGGACTCTCCAGCCCAGCCCTCCCCCTTTTCCTGGTCCTAAATTCATTGCCAGTTCCCCAGTCTGCAGCAAATGTGCCACGTCAAGGCTGAAAATCACAGCGCTGGAAGTGGGGCTCAGTCAGTGCAGCAGGCTCCAGGGGGGGAGAGCCGAACGCAACCGTTCCCGGGGACCGGGAGAGGATTTCTTAAGTGGCCCGGACGGAAGCTTCTGGAGCTCCTGCCCCGTCGGCCCAGTGTTCAGACTACCTGTTCAGGACAATGCCGTTGTACAGTAGTCTGCACATTGGTTAGACTGGGCAAGGCACAGCAACGCCTCGGACGGCTGGGACCGGAGTGGCTGTTTTCCGAGGAGAGGATGGTCGCTGGCTCCTCTTTGGTGTCTCATACCCCGTGTTTCTCTCCACAGGTCTCACTCGGTAGGGACCAAGGAGCCCTCGGGACACCGCCGGGCAGAGACGGCTCCGGGAAGACCTGCCGGTAAGGCCCTCTGGCCGCTCACCTGGGCGGCGGCCCGGAGAGCGGAGGTGGGAACCGCTGATCTGTGTCACACGCGAAAACAGGCGTTTGCGTGGCCAAGACCTGTACGTGTATTGTGAAAGGGCAGACATCGGGGGTGCGGTGTATGGTGATTTACTTTAAGTTACTCGCTTTCTGGAGATGTAGAAGCCTTTTCTTAAGCTTAAAGGTGTTTCCACTTTAATATGGAATGCCAAGACTCCCAAACACTAAAAATAATTGAACGAGGCTAGTTTTCAATGGGTAAAAGGCATAATTCAGAGACCTAAAATCAGACCTGTGGAACGAGGGCTGTGCTATCGCTTGAATATCTCAGAATTGGTTCCATCTTGCCCCAACGTAAAGGATACTTGCGATGTTTAAAATGCGGTATGGACGGTGCTTTTCTGAAATGTTGCTTAAGATAAATACCCAATATGACAGGATCTAACAATAAAAGAGTAGGATGCCAAGTTTTTTTTTGCCCACCAGACCACGCAGATGGGACTTGCCCAGAAAAGAGCGCGCCAACCCAGAACTATTGAGTCAGCAACAGAATAAACCGGGAAATAAAAACCTCTGTCTTCAGCTATCCCAATATATAGCCCTGAGGGGGGGTTTTTTTTTTGTTGTTGTTGCTTTTTTGAAAATCCAAGAATGGTTGATAAAATTGCCGGTCAGCTGAGCCCACATGCCTAGGTTTTACAATGTGTCTAGGTCTCCGAGAATTTAAAATGATAAGGTACTTTGTCTAGAAAGCCACTGATAAAAAAGGAATTTGTAAACGAAGGCAAAAGTTTTTCTTGGTCAGTTTCCAGCTGTCCTGGAGGTGAAGGAGGGAGGGAGGGAGGGGGAAGAAGGTGGGAGGAAGGAAAACTGAATGAAATCCCAACAGAGAGAACAATATAGAAAGTCTGGGCTGCAATACGATCCACAATGAATTCCAGAGGTGGGTCCCTTAAGGAAAGTTCTGGAAAAAAGGCACTGCCTCACCCCTAATTCCCTCAACCCCCTATTTATAGCAGCCGCCAAAGAATTCTATATAAATGAAAAATCTGTTATATAGACTTAAATCTGAAACATTAATATAATCTCTTTTGTCCTCCCTTAAATTCTTTAAAGTTACAGTGGTTCCTGAACAAATCCTTTTTCTAAGTTATATTTTGCGACAATTCAAAATGGTCACACGTTCTCCTTTGCATAACAGTTTATTATAAAAGGTTCCGCATGTTATCTTTTGCCAAAATGATTTATTTTAAAATTTACCCTTTTGATCATCCTAAAACTGGTATTAAAAAAAAAAACCACCGGTTTTCTCTTCTATTCATGATTTTTAGTTAAAATATTATGAAAAGGGGGAAATTTAGCTATCTTCTCCACTTAGAAGCTATGATTTGTTTTCTATTGTGACTTAGAAGTTTCCATATTATTTTTCGTTGGACAAATGAGATTTTTTAAATCTATATGGTTTCTTTTACATAGGAAAACTGAAAAGAGAAACTATGAGATAACTTACCAGAAGTTATTTTTTTAAGAAATGTATTCTACTAATTTATAGTTAGCAAAGAAGATAGTTATAAGGTACTGTGGTAATGTTTAAGATGTCTCAAATTTTGAGAGTGTATTTGTGAGGTGTTTTTTTTTCCTCTGTAGAAATGATTGAATTTTATAACTTATTTTCACTTCATGTATATTTAAGTGGGTTTTATTATTATTATTATTATGAAATGGCTTTTTTATTTCAAAGAAACTAACCACCATCAGTCGCTCACCTATTTCCTCTCTCAGGATGACTTTTAGTTTGCAGACGGAGGGGACCCGAGGGTGTCCTTGGCGTAAGTACAGGAGTAGAAACAGAAGAATAAATTTGTACGGGGGGGAGCCGAGCAGCCCCTACATGTGCTTGGAGTCCTGATTATCCATTTTTTGATGCCAGGTTTTAACAAATGAAAAGGAATAATACTTATTTTTTTTAACTGGCATGAACTCAATGCAAGATCAAAAGCTCACTCACTCTGTAAACCTCTGCTCACTAAAGGCAGGAGGGTAGAGTGTGCGCTAGGACAGACACCGGCATGTATGCAAACTTTTAGTGTAAGCTAAACTTATTTCCACGGTAGAATAATGCTTGCTTTTGATATTATACTTTGTAAGGAGACACACAAATATTTTAGGGATCATGGGATCTATTCCAAGAGAAAACTAACCAACAGGGATCAACTTCGACTAAAACTGCCCGTGGATATGATGGGAAGTGTAAGTATCAAAATTAAACACTGTGCATCGTCAGAAAGAGAAAAGGGTCCGCAAAGCGCACCTCACAGAAACTTAGTACTAGCTACCTTTCATTTCAGTGTGTGGATGATTGATAAGTTAGGGGTTAGAATTTTCTGCCCGTCTAAGAGAAAGGAAATTCAGGGCTTTAGCTTTCAACACATTTTCTTAATTGGGAGAGGATCAAGAGAAAACAGTTTATTTACATTTTCAAGGCGCCCCCCCCCCTCTTTTTTTTTTAAACCATAGATCTCCAAATCCAAGAAGGTTTGTTTACAAAGGGACAGAATTTCACACTGATCACTTTCGTGTGATTAGTGAATAGATCTAATGCCCTTCCTGCTTGGCTTCAGGCCTTCCACCCAGATAATGTGTTTACGTTTTTGAAAGACCAAAATATACTATCGCCCCCCCCACCTCTCGCCTACAGACCACCCAAGTCATCCGCTCTGTGGGAAAGAGTGCAGGCATAAA
This sequence comes from Vespertilio murinus, assembly GCA_963924515.1. Taxonomy (NCBI): domain Eukaryota; kingdom Metazoa; phylum Chordata; class Mammalia; order Chiroptera; family Vespertilionidae; genus Vespertilio; species Vespertilio murinus. The sequence goes on along the minus strand of OZ004719.1, from coordinate 16,278,694 downwards.
ATCCCTGCTGGTAGAATTTTTTTTTCCTTTTTCTCATTGAAGTCGTAAAGCTGTTACTGTAAGGAAATAGAGTACATTTGGTAATATAAAAAGTCCGCTGGTCCACCAGCGTCATCCTTAGTACAAGAGAGAGAAGCCAAAGCTCTCAGCTCCTCGATAAGAGATCTGCTGTTCAAAAAACAACCCACCTTCCTTCCTCTCCTCCAAAGAGAATATCCCACCCACGACAATCAAGTCCAAATACATAAAAGACCATCACTCAGAAATCCCAGCTTAAAATAACTACAGGCTTACCCTGAGAGGAAACAGAAATTTCTGAGCAAAGATGAAAACTTTCTTACTTGCTTTCTTCTACCTTTTTACCTGGGTTTGCTGCTGCTTGTGCAGACAGAAATAATTACCCATTTTCTTGAAGAATTTTATTGTTTTGATTAATATAAATAGTGAAGTCAATTAAGGAAAATAATTAAATTTTCATTAAAAATTTTTTTTTTACTTATTACAGCCAGCTTCCTACAGTTGCTTTGGTTTAATGTTGCTATTAAAGACTTGGAACATAATTATTTTCATGCATTTTTTTTCTTAATAAATGAAAAACAAAAAAAAGAACTAAAGGGTAGTGACCTTATTAAAAATTACATTGTATGATAATAATATACATACAGTTTTTTTCATATTTTAGCTATTATTTTAAGTGATAACAAATTTTAATGTTTACTCCATAGTTTGGAAGATAGAAAAACACTCTTAGCTGTTTTTTCAACCTTTCATCTTTTTAACATGGCTATGAGGTACGCAGATGCCACATACTTACTATAAGTGTGTTTTAAAAATCCATTAGAAAAAAATAAATTATCCAAAAGTCTTAAGAGCAATAATTTTTCAGCAAGATTTCCCCACCCTGAAAAAACAGTTATGGATTTTCAGGGTCTGATATTTTGGGGCATCTTGGTTTACTAGAATTGTTTCACATTAAAAGAGAACATATGAACTCACAAATTTTTCTTTCTGTTTTTCCAGGTTACATCATTCCTTAATTGAGCAGAGTTAACTGGATCAAAGTATTTATGGGAGAGAGAGGGAAAGCTATACCGAATTACAGTAATTTTTAATTCCTACAAATATGCTCTTTGTAAGTGAATCACTCTATAAATATTTTCTGTTGCCTTGAATGCAGCAACGATAACAAAATAGTTGCTTGAGGTATTTGTTTTCCCATACTCTGACCTTGTAATTATTTAATGGCAGCCAAGTTCACTGATGTTTTTGATTTTGTTAAGAAAAAACAGACAAAAGTCTTCTACTCAGAAGTGATGGCCAGAAACAGAATCAGACATTTATTTTCTTGAAATTAAATAAATGGAAACTTGCATTCCTCAACTCTTTGTTAAAGCTGTAGCACATCTAATCACTGCATAAAGGTTGAGCTGTGTACCAAACTCATTTTTTTCATAGCCTCTAAAAATTCTTTTGTTCTCCATAAAGTTTCTATCTGCTATTTCTCTCAGAATTTTACAGTGAACAGCAAATATACTATTTATTTTCTTTAAAATTATTTGGGGGGAAAATCCTAATTACACACTCCTTGGACAATAATGCTTTTGTTGTTGTTGTTTTAAGAAATCCCACTTATTGTCATTTTGACTATCTGGTGATTTTGTTGTTTAAAGGGAAGGGTATGAATTGATCATTTATTTTAAAAGAGCCAGTAGAGTTATTTTTGACTCACCAGAATTAAATTTTCTATATGTACATTTAACACCATCAACACTCTTTCTCTCATAGGAATTCTAAGGCAATATTCCACAGGGCCTGGTTTTACTTTTTGGATATGAAATGAAGTTTCATTTTCTGTGTTTAAGGGACTATTTTGTAACTGTCGTGCACTAACAAGATCCCAAACACAATCTGAGTGAGCATCTCTGTGGCCAACAGCAGTGTAGTTTATACCCTTATGATTCATGGCAGGGCACTATGGTTAATTAAGCGGAGGACTTAAGCTCACAACTGCTTTTGATTTGGTTTTCACATCCATGCTTAAAAACTGCATTAACAAGGATGTGAGAAATCTAAATGTGTTTCTGTTGCTTAATAAATTATTGGTAAAAATACAATCTGTGTAAAATCCCAAAGGTCGGCTGGTTGAACAACTGCCAAATATATTAGGCTCATTAATTGCTTTCAAAATGGCTGCCATTTCCATGTAAATGATAAGTCTCTTTTTCATGGAGAAGGTTATGGTACTTATCTACTACAAGAAACATGTGTAAACATGTCTTTATCTTTAACTTCAGTATTAAAATATGCAGAGTTTGGGGAAGAGGAAAAACATCTGGTTCAATTACTCTGAACTCTGACTGCATTATGGGCCAGTAATAACATGAACTGGAGTTAAGAATAAACCTGGTGTTTAATCTTTTTTTTGTTTGTTTGTTTGTTTGGTTTTGCCTTAAAATTTCAATATGAGTTTTCTGTCAAGTCAATGATTCATGTTAGCACATTGGGAACCAATGTATAAGTGTACTTTCTGAATAAAGTCGAACGTCTAACTTGTTTTTAGCTCCATAATGTTTTAATGTTTAATTCTATTGTGTGTTTTTCTCCCTTTCCCCTTGACCCTCCAAATTCACCAAATCTGGAAAACAGACTGACCGTATCTGCCCATGAGCAAAGGAAACCTGAAGGCACCAAGGGCCTGGCTGGACGGAGTTGTCATGTGTCTGCCTGTCTACACTTGCTGTGCAGAACATCCGCTCACCTGTACAGCAGGCACAGACAGGCAGTCACATGACAACCCAGCCTGAATGACAACCAGCCATTGAAAGAAAGCAGCCCTCACACCATAGCCATCTACACCAAGAGCTACAACCAAAATGAGGGGTGCGGGGGGGAAGGCCTGGGTTTTTCATCTGTCGGTTTAATACTTAACTCGTATGTATGATTATTATTATTACTATTATTATTATTCTCTTTTGATTCAAATATTGAAACCCAAAATAAGTGAAGTGAGTAGTGCCTATGAAATATAATAAAACCCATTTCTGAAAATGCTCCTGTGCTCTCTATAGTTCTCTTTTCCTAACTGGTGTCAGTAAATTACTGCCCTTGACATTAATTACACACAGCTTTGCAGCACCCTGTGATCAATGTAACAAGACACAGAACTGCAAGTCTGATGCTCGACAAAGCATAAATGATCCTGATAATTCTACTCCAAAAACCAAGTTTTGTTTTCTATATCATAACTGTTTAAGAGTGAGGGACAAAGAAGAAGAGGGAAGAAAAAAATATCCAAGGGGATCATGTATCATGAGTTTAAACTCAAACAGTCTGCACTGGGTGGAACATAATGAAAAGAGTATTTGTTTCCAATGTAATTTTCAAATGCATTAAAATAGTTGCTTCTCCTTTTGGAAAGTATATAAAGTTAACATTGAATCTCTGATATGCCTAAGTGTCGTGATAGATATGCAGAGATTTACTCCTGTGACATTGTTTAATTAAGAAGGAGCTTACACTATAGTTCCCAGGGTGGAGTGCATGAGGTTAGTGCCCTCCCTTGGAATACACACTCCCCGTTCACTGTACACTTCCACACTCTCAAGATATTCAGGCAATTTCATTATTGTAAAAAGGGAAAAAAAGGCAAGGACACAGATAAATGGATATATAATGTATATTTTGCCACATCTTTTGAGGAAATGTTAAAACATCAGTTTACACCCTGTGAACTGGAGTCAAATGATTAGATTAAAAAGTGGGGAGATGGGTAAAATTAGAAACGTGTCTATTTTGATTTGCTTCACTAAAATGCTTTAACTTCAGTATTTAAAGTTAATTTTAATTTTTCTTAGAAAGGTTCTAGTGAAGCTCTAAAAACAGTGTAACACAAGGCTACCCCCAATTTTTTTTGTTTCAATCTGTTAAAAATCTATTAAACATTTTAAGCATATACTTTGGACAAAAGCAAACTTTTTATTCAGTATCTCATTTTTTAAAATGAAACATTTAGTCTTAAGGCTAAAAACCCCATGAGGTTCAAAATTTCTACAATTTCCTATTTTACCAAATCTGACACGATAGCTTCCTTTAAAAAAAATTGATTGGGTAAAATTATGAAGTAAGTATATAATTAAGGTTAAATTCTTTCATTTAATCTGGCCTAAGCAAAGATATCATCTGCCAAATACATTGTGCAAAGAAAGTTTTTACCTTACAGAAAAGTCCCAGGACCACAATATAGAGTAGTAAATACTAGTTCACAAAATGTAAAAAATAAACAGGAAGGCAATACCAAAATGTCTTAGAGAATATTTACATAGTACCACCCAATTTGAAATTCCTTCTATAACTTTCAGCAAAATGCTGATAGGAGTCCACCCATGAATCATTCTCTGGGACCCCACAAGGCAGCACCGGGGCACGCATGAGGCTCTCCGAGGGACACGTAGCTGGGTTAGAACATAAAGAAGGCTGTTCCGTTCCGCCCGACTCCAACTGGAGAGCTGGGAGGCCAGCAGTCATCCTTATGTGAGCCCTGAAGGATAACATTTAAAATCGCCTCATGCCTAACATCCTGGCTTTACATTTTTTATAGGGCTCTCAGAAAAATATGCTTAAAAGAATGCTATTTATATTTAAGTTCCTTACATGATGCACATTTGAAAACGTTACTTTTCTAGAAAAAGGATCCTATGAAGGTTAATATTGTTTTTCCAGCATACACTTTCAGGTTAGGACAAATAACACATTTAGGGGAGTGGTGTGAGTCTGCACATATTTTATTAAATTTGAAATAAGATCTGCCATTATGCTTTGTTGAATACTACTATATATATTTTTTAAGTTATAAATCTTTAGATAATGCCAGAACTTAGAAATGTTTATATGAAATAATCCTACATTTAAAAGCCTACATGCTTAGGTATGTGAAAAAAACACACATAACTATGATCATGAAGAATTTCAAGTAATATAAATGTTTTAAAGCTCAATATCTGTTGGGACTGTTTTTGTTGTTGTTGTTGTTGTTTGTTTGTTTGTTTTTGTAAAAAGATATCTAAGTTTTGGCTAACTCAAACAACTCGGCGAGGATTGTGAATGGCGTTCACAGGGTTACTCCTGACCTCCTCCTCACAGGCAGCATGCAGACCGGGCAGGAAAGGCAGGATCTTGATCTTATAAGTGAAAATGGAAAGACATGAAAATTTCTGTAACTTCTTGGCCTCACAGCTTTGGCCATCCAGGGATATAGCTGTCATTTTATTTCCTATTACCGAACGTACATTTGTCATCTGTTACAGCTACATAATAAAAACAATACTAAGTAAATATCCCTATAAGGGAATTATATAATCTCCTTATCAAGCTATCCAAACACTTCAACCCACAAAAATGAGGCCTGTAATTTTTTGAGTCTGAAGAATGTTCTTATTTTAATGCAGATTTTGGCCTCTATTCAACAGTGTATGGTTAGTACATTTCCACTGGAAACGCTTCTGTTGCTCTACCCTACTTCCCTATGAGTATTCCATTATGATTTTAATCTTCATGTTGGACTATAAAAATTGAATAAATATCGGCTATGTGCTATTATTCATAAAACAGTCCCCTTCAGAGATTTTTAACTATCATGTACACATTTCTCATTGATATTTAAAAATAAAGTTCTTTTCTTCTTCATTCAGAATTCCTAATTCTCCCAAAATTCATATTTAGATGGATTTTTTTAAAATTCATAATTTTCCAAATATATTTTTAAAGTATTCATGTATATAAATACCATAACCCCAAATCCTTTTGATATGAGTTTCTATTTTATTCCCATAACTTGCCATTTTCTAAATTCCTCCCTAGAATTGTGCAGAGATACTGGTATCTGTGATATATGAAAGTAACACTGTCAAATTTGTTTTCTGCTTAAATGGTCTTCCATCCAGGAAGCCATACAGTCAGAGGAAGGAAAAAAATAAATTAGCCTTCAATGATGAAAATTAAGAAAATTACCTCTCATGGTAATTTTACCCTGCATTTCAATAATTTAGTTAAGGCACTTGAGACAGCAGAACTTGGTGAATTATCGTGCTGCACTTCTCTATTCATTTTCTCAATCACATATTCACAATTGATATTTACTTAGTGCCACCTATCAGTGTCATACGGTGGTTGAACAGTGAACAAGACAATGGCTTCTGGTCTTAGGAGGCTTATAGGTTAGCAGGAACTTAAACACTTATCCAATACTTAGCACATGTGACGAGTTGTCACATCAATGTCACCTTCTGGGAATAAAATCTCTTAAATCCATCATTTCTTTTTTAAAAAAAAATATTTTATTGATATTTTACAGAGAGGAAGGGAGAGAGATAGAGAGCTAGAAACGTCGATGAGAGAGAAACATCAACCAGCTGCCTCGCCCACAACCAAAGGGACATGCCCTTGACCGGAATCGAACCCGGGACCTTTCAGTCCGCAGACCGAGGCTCTACCACTGAGCCAAACCGGTTTCGGCTAAATCCATCATTTCTATCAATTTCCATCAACCTACCCTAGTCCAAGCCACCATGCTCTTTTACGGAGACCAGAGCAACAGCTTTCTAACAATTCCCCAATCCAGCTTTGTCCTCCCCCAACATATTCTTTACAAGGCAACCAAAAGGATCTATAAAAAATTCAAATAATGCTATGAGACTCTCCAGCTTTCAAACTTCAAAGGCTTCTCATCATTTTCAGGATCAAAATCCTTAATCTTTAAACAACTCTTATAGAGTCCTTTTCTCTCTTTGTTCCAGGCACACTGGACTTACTTCAGTTTCTTAAAATTCATCAGGCTTAATCTTGCCTCAAAGTATCAGCACAAACCTTCTCTGACCACACAACTGAATGTCCCCCACGTGGGAATCTCCATCACTGGATTTATTTTCTTCACAGGCTGGCATCTGCATCTGTTTTCCTGTTTGTCTGTGTGTTTTATTGGGGGGGGGGGGACCTTCATGAGGGCAGGTACCATGAATTCCTTGCTAACCATCTGTACACTGTGACTAGGAGAATGCCTGGTACATAATGGCTGTTCAGATAATATTTGTTGGGAAGTGTTCAGGTAACTAAGAGCACACACCGACTTTTAGCTGTGGGCTAAGCTCTTCATTTCTAATATGGAGAATGCAAATAAAGTACTAACTTAGCTCAAAGCCTGGTAAACTATGAATGCTCAATAAATGTCCGTCATTTTGAGGATGGTGATCATCATCGACTATTACTCAGATTAAGAGCTGACCTGCAAGAGTTTAGGCAGGTAAAATGAATAGCAGAGATACTACTGACAACCACAATTACTGTTCGATTAAGAGAGCATCTTGTTCATTGGAAGTCCATTAGATTTGTTTGAGCATTTGATTAGTTTGGATCTGCAAAGGTGAGCATGTAGGAAGAGTGAATGTACAATAAAGTGAGACATACCTTGAGCTTGGGGCATTTCCAGATTGGTAGCCATAGAGGGGTGATATGGGAAGGGGAAGAGAAAGGATTAACCAAAGCACTGTCCTTGAGCTGGGCCAGCACAAGGTTAGAGCTGTCAGTGACACACCCAAGTGAAGGGTCCATTCCTCAAAAACTATTGTTGCTGGGCCACTGTGGCTCAGTGGTTGAGTGTCAACCTATGAACTGGGAGGGCACAGTCCAATTCCTGCTCAGGACACATGCTAGATCCCCAGTAGAGGGTGTGTAGAAGGCAGCTGATTAATTACTCTCTCTCATCAATGATGTTTCTATCTCTCTCTTCCCTTCCTCACTGAAATCTATAAAGAAATATATGCATTTAAAAAAAAACAACTCTTGCACAGAGGGCTATCTAACATTCTATTCGAGATTGTTTGAGCTGCTGTACTGCTTCTCAAAACCCTTAGTAAATATAAGAACTACAAATATCCTTATGTTATTTTGTTATAAATCAAAGGAGCTAACTATCATCCACTCCAGGCCCAAGGGGATATATGTGGATACACAACCTACATATCCATGCTCTGTCCTCACTCCCTTGGACAACTCCTCTTTGACTTAGGATACGCACTAGCAAAATACCCTGGGGAGGTCTATGCAATCCCTAGAAATGCACTCTGGATATGGTTTTATTTAACTTATCACAGATTTGTAATAAATACATACACACTCAGGTCCACATGTACTAGTATGGGATATTTCAGAGTCTGGGATACTAGGCATGACCTAAATGGACATCTAAGTTTGGGCAAATTCCCTTGGTAATTAGTTATAAACTGTCTAACCCTATAAAAGATGTTCTATTTCTTTTTGTTTCACAGAAAGCCCCCATCTCAGGGTAAAGTTAGAGGATAGCATAACGTCAAGCAGACAGATCAATTATCTCTACCACAACGTCATTGTATTATAAAGACTCTGAAGGTAACAGTAGAAATAACATTGCCTTAGACACTGGTGGAAATCTTTCTGTTAAGCTCATCTATCAATAGCATTACACATATTATTTTAATGTAGAATAACGGTTCAAAAAGTAGAATCCATAGAGGTTGGAGGGTGTTCATAAACTCATCTAAAATTCAAGGGTAGGGTGGATGGATTTGTTCAGAACAAGAAGGAAAAATGCTGGGACTTACTATAACAGTCATGCCAACTCTAGCTTAAAATTATTATACAGGGTTATTATGCTCTTGCCTCTGCCAACTTGGCTAGAAAATAGCATAGTCTGATATCATCATCTCCACTTGTTGGCTGGAGTATAGGAGAACCCATAGGCTGAAGGGGAGGCAGCATGGAAAGTCTCACTAAAGAAATGGGATCTGAGTTTCCTCTTATTATTTGAACCTTAACATTCTCTGATAAAACACACACACACACACACACACACACACACACACACACAACAATAACAGCAAAGAAAAATGAGATCCTATGTCACAATATGAGATACAAGATGACAAAAAAATTAAAAATAAGAAAACGTAAGTCAAAAAAACGGCATCGTGGAAGGAAGACTATTACTTGCAATGACAAAAATAAAAAACATAAATATGATTCCTTAAAGTTTATTTAAGCACTTAGACTTAGTAACATATGATTTCTTAGAGTCCTATAAAATCCTTTGGGGTGATTTGGCTGGAAGTGCCCATTTGGTGAGTGAAAAGACTGAGGCGCAGAGAAGAGTAACTTGTTCCAACCCTGGCAGTCAGTCCTGGCAAGCCCACACCCTCCAGCTCCTCCCCCTTTCGAGTGTGCGGAGTATGTGGTCTATAAGGTCTTTTGTTCAATTAATGTCAGCCTGAAGAACAGTTTGAGCCATTGTTCTTTCATCACAGATATATTTCACAAGTCGTTTGTATTTATTACAAATCTGTCATAAGTTAAATAAAACCATATCTAGTCATATGACGCAACATGCTATTTATTCAACAGCCACTTAAGATTATAATGAAAACATACCAGTCTAATTGCACGAGAAAGCAGGAGGATGGCAGAACACAGGAGGATGAAGAAAAAAAAACACATCACAATCCCCTATGAAAATGTGAATATAGTTATCATTGAATAAATGAGCGAATCTATAAACAACTTATTTTTACTGTGTCGCATTGGCCTGGCTAAGAGAAATGGTCAAGTAACAGGATTTCCAAAGCATGGAAGTGCTGATGTGGGAGAGACAGAAACAAACCATGGGGGCAAAAGACGAGCGCTCAACTGACAAACAAACTGACCTCAGAAGTTGAGTGTTTGAACGGAGGCTTATTTTCACAAAGGAATAGTCTAAACTTGGGTTTTCTGAGGTTTGCCACAGAAGCATGTTCAACTCATATGTAGTTGAACTCTGGCAATTAGAGCTTTATGGAACCTATGCATTATTTAAAACACGGCTGCTGAAGGATGGTGTTCGGGGTATAAACGCAAGAAGCCAGAGGTGAATCAGTGTCCCTGAGCCCCGTCCTCCTGACCCTTTTCCTTGACCTTTTTTCCCCTTCCCCTCCCTTCCAACACTGGCTCCCACTCACACACACTAACGACTATTTGCTGAACACTAGCAGTGAGTAAGGGACTGTGCTGCCCCCTCTCTCTTCTGCCCTGAGAGCTCAGATGTGGCCTGCAGTGGTAGGAAGCTCTGTCGGGGGGAGTGGGAGAGGAGAGATAGGAGAAGAGGGCACACCCAGGGTGGGGTAGTGGTCAGGAAGATGGGAATGACTGACGAGGGCCCCAGTTCCGGGAAAAGCTTTGTCCCACTGAGACACACACACACTGAGATAAGGGTCATTCGTGAATCAGGCATTAATATTTTGAAGACCTATCTTATTTCTTGAGCAGAGTTTTTAATGGCCTCAGTGTCGCTATAAGCGGCCCTTCAATTTGCTACCCTGAATTTGAGTGTTCCTTTCATGCCACCCAGGACAGGACACCATCTTCTGGCCTGGACCACTGCCATGGTCTCCTAGCTGGTCTTCCTTCTTCTCTTCTTGCCATCCCACTCTTTCCACATGAGTACTTCACCCCACACGTCATGCCAAACTCAGCAGCCTCTTCTGTCTGCACCGCCCCCCCCCCCCCCATCTTCCTCTGGTAATCACCATACTGTTGCCTGTGTCTCTGAGTTAGTTGTTGTTGATGTTTGCTTAATCCCCTCACCTTTTTCACCCAGTCCCCCAACCCACCTCCCCTCTGATGGTTGTCAGTCTACTCTCGGTGCTCTGTGAATACTGCGGACACCTACCGAATGACAGGGACAGCAGGCAGCACAGAAAAGTGACCATTACTGGTCCTCAGACTCTCCCAAAATCCAATTCCACATTTGACTGCAGTCAGTAAAATATACGACACAAAAACTGAAAATGAGGCTTTTGAGTAGAAATTTTCTTTGGACCTTTCTATAGGATTTACTTTCCCTCACTGCAGAAAACTCGGTGGAAATCACTTGACCATCTGCTATTCATTCAACACCCTATTGTCCACAAAGCACTTAGGGAACAGAAAAACTATACAAGACGTAAAAATGTGCCTTCAACAACTGATAAGGGTATCTTGTAGTGTTTTTTAAAAGACATGAAACCAAGATTGGAAGGACTCTTACGTCTGAAATGCATGCTCAAATATAGTTGAGACAGTCTCACCTGCAAATAGTTTTGCTATCATGGACTAGTTTTTGTATTGAACGTTTGCATGCTGCATTAGAAGCATCAAAAACGTGTCGGGTAAAACCAGAGCTATTAAAATTTCCAAAACATAGCTCAATTTCCATCCATGCCCTCCCAAATTGAGCAGGAACACTGTATCACTCTACAGCTCTTTAATGGCTCTGCAAGAACGACATAGTATATTTTTTTGTGTGATTTCATAGCTATCAGATTTAAATGAGTAAGTAAGTCACAGGCCTGAAATTATTAACATCTAACATGAACCAGAACACCGCCATTATCATAATTCATGCTTTTACATAGATATCAAATTCTCAAAGAACAAAATTCACTTAAACAGTTTTCAGGGACTTGAAGACGAATGATTTGGACATTTTCAAAACCCTGTCATTTGAGACCAATGTCACAGCAACAATTCCAAAACACTTTATTAACTCGGCATCAGTGCTATTAATTTCGCTGTTATAATGCTCTATTACCTTGAGTCTTTTCAACATGTTACTTAATGAAAATTTCCTTCACTGTTATCCAATGAAAATTTCCTGCCATTATTACAAAGAAATAGTTTGCAACTCTTGACTCCTAACTCCATTTCTTCAGGTAAACAAACATGTGACTATATCAATGAAGTAAAAGAAATTTAAGGGGACTATTATAAAATTAAAAATGTATGAGGGGGGAAAAAAAGCACAGTGCTTATTCACACACACATCCCAAGCTAGGTCTTACTGAATAGAGAACCACTGGTGTCTCAAAATTAAACATCACAATAACCTCACTTAACTTGAAATGAGAAAACGCTGTCAGCCTCTGCGGCTTACCTCATCATCTTTATACCAGGATAGGCTTTCAGCAGTCAGGACAAACCAGTATCCCTTGGAGCCTCCTTTCATGATGCCGATGTTGCTGATGGTGAGCCATCCCTTGCGAATCACCTGCAAGAGAGCACAGGTCAGCGGAGAAGCTTAGTCCGACATGAGCCAATGGAGACCAGGTCTTGCACTTAAGTGAAGTTCAAAACAAGATACAAATCACAGTAAGAACAGCACTGCTCCCCCCAAAGTTCAAATTCCATTACTCTATTTATCTCCGAAAAGCACCGATAACCAGAGGGAAGTCTCTCCCGTCAAATGAACAAAACCAAAATAGCAGACTTATATAAATGGTGGAAGCAGAACAGCTGAGAGAGAGAGAGAGAGAGAGAGAGAGAGAGAGAGAGAGAGAGAGAGAGAGAGGAGTGAAATTCTTGTGCCAGGCCCGTTTATGGCATGGCTGCTAAAATGAAAGCATTGTTGTTGATTGGCTGAACAGCCACGGACTCCCCATGCCCGCCGCCTCTGCTCCCATTGTGGCTCCCCGGTTTGCCTGGTTTTGTCTCATCAGGATTTCCACCAGAGGCTGGCCACCAAATGGTCTAAATTTGTCCATCTACCTCTGGTTGTTATTTGACACACTAAAGAAAAAAATGCAAGCCAGCCAACTAGTTCCTTGTTAACAGCTCTGAATGAGGCTGAATGAGGAAAAGAGCTGAAATAATAAGCTAAAATTAAAAATTTGGCCCTGGCTGGTGTGGCTCAGTTGATTGGGCATCATCCCAGGAAACGAAGGGTTGCCAAGTTCAGTTCCTGGTCAGGGCACATGCCCTGACTGTACTCTAGATCCCCAGTGGGGGGCGTGCAGGAGGCAGCCAATCAATGATTCTCTCTCATCATTGATGTTTCTATCCTTCTGAAATCAATAAAAACATGTGTTGTTTTTTTAAAGTTTGGAGTTTTTAAATGGTCTAGATTTAAAACCAACTATCTCTAGTTGTTATTTCATATACTAAAGGATATGTAGCATCTTCATAAAAATCTTTAAACAGCTTCTAAATTTTAAAACATTAACAATTAGGCTTACTGATTTATGTGTATAAATGTCCTTTAAGTGAAAATCTATTTTTCCCCTCAGTTGTGAAGTTAAATTGTTTTTTTCATATGGCATAGTATATCATCTCCTCTATGCTACATAATTTGTTATCATAGGACCAGAAATGAAATACTATACGGAATTGTATTATATCGCTTCAAATGTCAAAAATCATCCTATATCTAAACTGTTCAACACCCTAGAGAGCCTGAAATATTTTAAAAACTACTGAATTATTGAATGATTGTGTCGGTTCCTAAAGAAAGATGAAAATACCTTTATAATCAGAGTTTATATTTATATTGCTATTAACTTGTCTAATTTAAGAAGAAAAGTCAATCCTAAGGAAAATTATGAAATGAATTAAGGTTATCACTACTGATCCTTCAAGCCTCTGTCCATATATTAGTCCTTGTCACCCTTGATTCCCTGTTTCTGCATCTCCCAGAAGCCCACTGACCTTTTTAATGCTTTATTTAAGTTTTCCAGACGCCCATACAGAACCCATTGAGGCCCAGACTATGACATTTCTCTCCACTGTTCAAAATTACTCCTTCTTGTTACCCTCTACTTGGGAAAGAAAAAACCAATACTTCTCCAAGTATGGTTTCTACTAGTTCTATTTTAACAGTTGGGATGCTTTCTAGAAATACAGACTCTTGGGTCACCTGCAAGTCTAAATGAACCAGAATGTGTACACGGAAGCCCAGGAATCTACATTTTCACATGTTCCCAAGGTAATTCTGATTCATACTGAAGTTTGGAAAACACTGCCTGCACATATACAATGAAAACTTCACTGTCCTTAGAGCAAATGATCTCATCTAATTTTTAATGATTATACATTCAATCTAGGCAGGAGGGAGCTGATAGAAAGGCAGAATATAAAAAGACAGAAGGACACAGAGAAACCAATCAGGTGAAAAAGACAGATACTATGTAAGTAAGAATTGGGTTTGGAGAACTTAAAATGACCTGGTTTTACTGGTACCACTGAATTCATCTCTCAAAGATGCACCTCTAGAAAAAGGAAATGTTATAATCAAAACATGATAATTACTAAACATAATTTCGCCCAGTGGATATATTCAGTTGAGCTATATGGAAATTTTTAAGTTACAAGTAACAGTTAAAGTAAAGTTGTAAGGAATCTACACATTAAAATTAATTAGGATATTCTGATTAGTACATTCTATGACGTTAACCTCATTTGCATTGCAACAGGCTTTCTCACATGCAGAGAAAATAAATAAAAGAGGATTACAGCTATCCGCATTGTGAGTGCATGTGGCCAGCAAGCTTCAGCAACACCCATGGAAGAGTGTTCGGTATTAAACACTGTCAGCAAGGAAGCTGCTGTCATGGAAAGTTTAAGATACTCTCTGGTCCAATCAGAGAAGCATATTTGCCACAAATGAGCTTGCTTTTTCTCTGGTGATGGTCAGCTCAACCTAAGAATTAAGAAAAAAACAATTCCTAATGTACCCTGTCAGATAAAAATTGAAGGAGAGAGAAATCAAGTTAAACGGTGGGGCGAGCCAGGAGAAGGCAAGCATTCGGGGAAAAAATGATCATGACACAAGAGGTAAGAATGTGAAGAGGAAATTAATACAATAAAACAAAGGAAAAGTTAAAAGTGAGAGAAGACAAAGATGAATAAAATTTCCAAAGAATGTCAAAGGCAAATGGGATGGATTGCAGGATCTCTTCACAAAGATCTGAAATGCAGGTTTCACCTTCAAAAGTAAAATCACCACAATAAATCCATCGCCATTCAGTACAATTACCACTTAGAGCCTCTTAGTATTTGAATATCAAATTCTGTTTTGAATGCCCAAGTAAACAAGAGCAAGCAATCCCATGATTACATGACTAGAGGGGACCTTGAGAGCCGAAAGGGCATGCTCTTTTGTAAGCCCTGAAACAAGCCAATTTTCAAAATTTACTACCATGAATAACATATCCAGGCTTCCATGCCAAATACAGAAATGCTGAAAGCGAGACCAGCAAGTGGAATAGCCCAGCCCCTTCCTTTAGTGACGAGCCCGCTCTAGAGAGGGTGTCCTTGCTAGTTCCATAAGAGGCCAGGCCTTTCACGGTTGGCATAAATCTGTATGTTAGGGGTAAATTTGGACCTCAACATCTGGCCAGCACACTGGGTCATAAAATTAATACACAGACAAGAAATAACATGATGAGGAGGGGGGAAAAAGGGCATGTGGGAAAAATTCTAGTTTACCAAAGGCTTTGGGTCTTGAACTTTATCTGTGAGCAGGGCGTTTTGACCTTGGCCTTGCTCATGGGAGACCAGGCAAGTTTTTCTCAGCTCTGCAGCCTGATTTTAACTGTTGCCGCCTGGGGGAAGTTCGTAAACCACAGACCATCTGATATTTTTGTCTCGGTAGATGACAAGGCTTACAGAAAGACTGTGTCCGTGGATGAGTAGCTGCTTCTCTGGAGGTAGTTCACAGGCCACAGGGCTACATGGGGAAATGCTCGGGGCGGCGTGGGCCCAGCTGGTCACCACCTTTGTGAGCACAGGCATCCTTAGGATAGGGGCTTGTCCTTGAACTGGTTGGAAGAGTTCTTTCTAAGCAAGAGGTCAACTGTAGAGGAGACCTCGGGAGGGGGAACTAAATTTACTACTTAAAAAAAATAATAATAATAGTCTTAATTTATTGCATACTCTGTACCAGCAACTTGACAGAAGTCAAAGTAAGGCGGTTAAGGTCTGTATCACAGAGCGCTCTTGAGGGTCCAGCTGTAATTTATTAGGTCCAGGCCTGGACCCAGGCCCAGGTAGGCGACAGCAAGGGTTGGATGAGGGGCGCTCAGTGCCATCCTGCACCCGGGCCCTAGGGCAAGAAGGGAACTACGCAGACCTAACCTGAAGGCATGTGACTGACTTATGACTTCAGCGTCACCACCGACTCAGGCTCACATTTTCAAACTGGCTCTGGATTATATAGGAGGCAGAAAGCTTCCTTAGGAGGCCTCGGCTTCTAAGGTCAAGAAGCCATATAGCAGGAGGCAGGAAGGGAACACACAGAGGCAAAGGAAAATAAAATGAGGGTTTGCATATGCTACACAGGAGAGAAAGGTAACATAAATAAGACCTCTCGACGGGGGCTGCCCAGTGCAACTTCCTGAACTTGGAAAACAGACGGTGTTGTTTCAAGCATTCTCTTAAGATTATCTCAATGGATTCCCCCTTAATGGTAAGTGCACAGTGGCAAAAGTCTCCTCTTAAGAAGATATTTTCCTACATTAAGAAATGCAGACGTTCACAGAACTAGAAAAAAACTGACAGCCTGGGAGGGCTAAACCCACGATGGTTTTCTCTATCTAACCTCACCCCCTCTCGTTCACATCCCCTGAGTGTTGGCAACTATCAGTGATGGCAGCAGGGAAAGGGGTCCCAGGAACATAAATGGTGCCCGGGATAATTGCTGTATAGACTAGCATGTCTATTTGTCTTATTAAATTCATTGGTATGGAGCTTGTTCTGGAATTATCGTTTGTGCCACTCCCCCCCTTTTGCTTTATTTATAAATTAAAGGGAAATGAGAGTATTCGACTCCAGAAGCCCAGAAGAAACAACCCAGTCTATGAGGGTACGGCTGCCGAAGGAACCCCAAGTCCACCTGGGCCACAGACCCTCTCAGACGTCCCATATTAGACTTTGCAGACTCCTTTGGGAATGTCATCTTTGGACTTTTATTTTATGAGAACTTCATAGTAGGAGGGAGTCATATTCATACTGAAGACATGTCCATTTCATTGACATTACTGAGTGCAAATTAAAATGGATTAATGATATCCTCTGACATCTGCAGAATCTCTGATAGGCTATGGGAACAATATGACTGGACAGTATTTGAAATAAAAAAAAGGAGCCAATAACTAACCTTGGGTATAGGCTGGCCAAGTGAATTTTACTGGTGTGCTGTTTTGACTCATTTCAGAGTCTTCTCTCCACTGGTGGTTCTAGGAGGATGCTCAAAGGAGCCACGATTAGCTTTGGAGGAGTGGCTTCAAGAAGGAAATACCAGGATCCAGAGACTATTGATCTCTTCCTCCACAGGGGGCTGGCCACACCCCTGGTGAACCACTGGCTTCACCATTAAACCCAATGGAATAAAAGATGGAGGAAAGTAAGGAATATTGCCAAGGGGTGGGAGACAGAGGGGCACTCCTATTGTTCCCTCATTCATTCCACCCGGGAGGAGTAAAGTAACTTCTCGGATTGGTAAATCTCTCCCCCATGCTCTCCCTTCTTTATCTTGGGAGCCAGCCTGCCTATGAGCACGTGCTTACCACAGGAAGGAAGGGCTTCATACCTGCAGTTTCGAGGGATACATTTAATTCAGGTAAGTGTTCAAAGGTGTTTATCACCTAAAACACTTGATAAGTCAGTCAACCAGTATCCACCAATGTCTGCGGGGGACCAGGAAATGTGCCAGGTACCCTACCCCTATGTTAACAATGAGGGCCACCATAAGTATGCCCTGGTGTGTCTCATCAGTGGGCTGACATGCATAAAAAATAAATACTCGAGCTGATGAACTGACGTTCTGACTGGGGTAAAGAAGCTGTGAAAACAAGCAAGTACGATGAAGCTTAGCTAGCGGGATTTAAATGATAATCAAATTAAGACATAAAATAATCAAATATTTGGTGAAATAGTCTTTGTGTGGTTTTTAAGACTCTTCAAAATACTACTGTGAATGAGTTGGCTACGTGACATTTGTATGTTTGGATATTCTTTTCATCGTTTTAACGTTCTGGGAAGTCAGAGCAGTTTCATAAGTAAAACAGGCAAAGTTAACGACACAATTTGACTCCATTTCTAGGAATTCGAGGATGAAAACAATAGCTCACATTTACTCAGCACTACTCTGAGCCAGGCATTGTGCTAAGAGCTCTGTGTGTGTTTTTTATTTTAATCCACAAAATAATCCTTTGAGAAAGACAGCGTTTTCCTTATGTGACCGATGAGGAAACTGCCACCGGGCTCCTGTTTCTCGGCCAGGTTCACCCGTGTTCACCCCCGGGAGCTGACGCACGTCTGCCATTTTGGCTCCACTTTGCAGAGGATTCAGCCTCTCAGCAACTGAATGAAATAAAATCTCTCTGGTGGTCTGGCCTCCTTAATCCACAATGCACACAGGGATGTTGGTGACAGTCCTGTTCCTACTAGCTACAGGAAATAGCCTACGTGCGTAACTGGGAAATGGTTAACATGTTATGATAGAATCCTCTCGCCTGTTCAATTTAAGCTGAGCAATAGCACCTAACACACGACATGGGAGCACTGACACTGGGCAGAGAGCTGACTTCCGGGACAGCCTCCTAAGTTGGGTTGCTAGCTGGGTGGCACTGGGCAAGTCTCTTGGCTTCAATCTCTTCGTATGTCACATGGAATAGTAACACAGAACTGCTCTGTGGATCGTGAGTGGACTTAGCTCAGTACCCATTAGTACACAGGGTATTATTTCAGTTATATGTGTTAATGTGAGGATAGAAAAAGACTGTCATATGCACCAAAATGTTAACTATGATAGAAAATTGGTCACAAGATATGAAGTTCTATTTATTTCCTCCTCCAATTTTCCTGTATTTCCCTTATTTTCCAATAGTGTTCATGCTATTAAAATTAGAGGTTGCCATCACATTATTGGCTGCTTAAAACAGGCAACTTCTTTCTTTTTTCCTCCCTCCCTTCCTTGGCAATTTCTTGAGATTCTCTTTAATGTGTAATGAACACAGCATGTCAGAAGACTGAGAAGGACTACAAATAACCCAATAGTGAAATAAATCTATAGTGCAACATAAAGAGAAATAATTTTGGATGATTACATAAGAAATCGCCATGATGAAAGAGGACTTCTTTAAATAAGGAACTGCTTTCCCGAAACCGGTTTGGCTCAGTGGATAGAGCATCGGCCCATGTACTGAAAGGTCCCAGGTTTGATTCCGGTCAAGGGCATGTACGTTGGTTTCTGGCACATCCTCAGTAGGGGGTGTGAAAGAGACAGCTGATCAATGATTCTCTCTCATCGATGTGTCTAACTCTCTATCCCTCTCTCTGCCTCTCTGTAAAAATAAAATATATTAAAAATAAATAACTAAATAAATAAGGAACTGCTTTGATTGAATGAAAACGTATTAATAGAAAACCGGGTTGAAAATAAGGAACCTACCTTTACTATTCATATCAAATCCCATTTTTATTTGAAGATATGGCTGCCAAAAAATATAACTTCCCGTTTTCTCTGTAAAATCCAGCCTTTACCTTAAAACACCAGCATAAAGTTTAAATCCTAACCGTGTGAATAAAATGTGAGTAAGGCAGAACAAGTTACTATCTCACAAGACAGCCTCACTGAGGGACAGCCCCCTGCTCACTTGTCTGGGGGCTGCTCCAGTCTACAAGGACTGCATGTACGGTGCCTCTGTCGTCTCCCATTCATTCTGCCCTGTCCAAGCGGCTTCCCAAAACACCAGCCCGAGCTCGCACCATGAGCGTGTTTGCCTGGCTATTATATTATCTTGATTCTCAAAACGACTCTTAAGGAATTCCTTCCCTTTTCATTGTTCCCCGGGATTCTCCTGACTGCCTGTTTACACATCACTTCTTTCACATGCTCAGCTATTTCTGAAGCGCTCACTAAGCGTGGGCTGTTTATTCTCAGCGTTTACTCACCTAACCCTCTCCGGGGTCCAGGCCATTAACCATGATGAAAATCAGGACTCTACTTTCTTCACTTTTTTTTCCTGTGTATCTTTTCCATGTGCAGCGCTCCCTTTGAAGTTCATGGGAGCCCTCCATGTGGAAGAGATTCCCAATGATACAAAACAGAGCGAGAGCTCAGCCCATCATCCATTTTTCACATCCAAGGGCAAAAAATACACGCACACAAGGGGAGGAGATAATGATCAAGGCCTGCGTAGAATTTGTCTATTGTTCTAAAAATAATTCAGAGGGCTTTCTTTGAGAGGGAGAAAACAAGCACCTTCGTAGATACTGCTTAGTTCATTTAATAGGAAACCAGAGGCCTGGTACAGGACTTACCTGCACTTGGGGGGGGGGTGGGGAGTAAGAGGTGGGGGTCCCTCAGCCCGTCCTGCACCCTCTCACAGTCTGGGAGCCCTGGGGGGGATATCCAATTGCCACAGAGGTGGGAGAGGCTCCCACCACCGCCACTGCACTTGCCAGCCATGAGCCCAGCTTCTGGCTGAGCGGTGCTCCCCCTGTGGAAGCACACTGACCACCAGGGGGCAGCTCCAGCATTGAGCATCTGCCCCCTGGTGATCAGTGCGTGTCATAGCGACCGGTCATTTGGTCAATTTGCATATTAGCCTTTTATTATATAGGATGGGTGAGTCATTTATCGGGGTCAGGCAGCACAATGAAACTACAAGGACAAGTCTAAATAAATAATAAATAAATAAAAAACAGAAAACCAGGCACAGTTCCTGAACTCCATGGAGCTTATAGACAAATGGGGGTGAGACACTAAACAGTGACTCACACAGATCAATGGAAAGTGGCAGCTGGATTGCTGCCACCCCAGAGCAGTTCAGTACCTTGAGACCTGCCCGGGTGAAAGAAGAGGTGCCAGTAAACTCTAGCACTAGCACTGAAATTGGAAGGGTGTGCAATGGAAGATGGAATGCACAGCACACAAAGCAAGAGTGAGCCTAATGCAAGACAACTTGTAGGGGGGATGGGGGGGAGAGACAACCGCGCCTGGCCGTGTAATTTATGTGGAGAAGCTGGGTCTTATCCTGAGAGGATGGAAAGCCTTGAAGTGCTTAACGTAGGGCAGTGACCTAAGACTGGCATCGAGACAAGCTCCTTCTTGCTCTGGTCTGGTGAAGAGATCACAGAGAAGGGAAAGGGGGCAGGAGAACAGACAGAATACCCAAGACATTATCCTAAGTCACAGACAATGATAACTTTGACAAGGGTGGTGGAAATGGACGTTTGGAGGAGTGGACATAGTTGAGGAATATTTAGGAAGGAAACTATTTATGACAATGATAAACTGTTAAGACGGAAGATGAAGTGGGGTGAGGTGTCCAGGATGACGCCCAAGGATTAATTTCTGAAGCTGGGCAGACTGTGGAGGCCAATGTTCGGAGGGAGAGTAAGAGGATGAAGGTGAGGGAGGGAATAAGTAATGAGTTATGTCTGGACTTGAAAAAAGATGAACATGTAAAATAAACCACCGTCTACAAGAGAAGTCTCAATCAGATACACAGATTTTTGAATTGCTGACTACAGGAGTAACCGACGCCCTCGCTCTGAAAAAGCAAAATAAAGTGAGAGTCTGAGTGGGAAGAGAGGAGGGCCTAGGACTGCGCCTGGAGGCAAACCAGCAGGCAATGGCCGGGTGAAGAGGATGAGCTTGCAAAGGAGAGAGAGAGGCAGCGAGAAGGGTGGGACGAAAATAGAATACGGAGGCCACAGAAGTCAGCAGAAGAGACTTTTCGTGGGAGGGCTGAAACTGTCTAATGCCACTGTGAGGGAAAGCAGGCCTCAGAGTACAAAATTATTCCCCGGTTCGGGTAACATGGAGGTTGCTGGAAGAAATGATGTTCGAAACATTTAACAACTACGATGGCAGCAGCCTGACCAGTTGGAAGGGGTGTGGGGCTCCGTGCTAGAGCGGGAGGATACGGGAGGCCCCCCTTCTGGACCAAACCTTGCCTCTAATTCCTGGAAAAAGGGGGAGGTTGTTTTTGGGAGGAGAGAAACTCCAGCAGCTGGGGGAGCAGCCGGTTGTAACTGGCACGGGAACATTCAATGTCTGATGACCACTGCCGCTCTGCTAATGCGTGCTGGCCGCACAGCCTGGCCAGGCGTCCTTTCTGTGGCCCAGCGCCGCGGGGGAGCGGCCAGACTGGAATGCGTGGGTGACAGACGTGAAGGTCTCCCATGCAATTCTGTTCTCAGATGATGACTCAGTACCTTCACAGCATCATCTTGATGCAAATACAAAAAAAAAAGAACTAAAACGTGGCCAATGAAGAAAGCCTATCTGAAACAGAGAGCCCATTTTAAAGAAGTTCCTAGAGCCCGGCCAGTGTGGCTCAGTGGTTGAGTGTCAACCTATGAATCAGGAGGTCACGGTTCGATTCCCAGTGGAGGCATATGCCCCAGTTGTGGCCTCGATCCCTGGTGTGGGGTGTGCAGGAGGCAGCCGGTTAATGATTCTCATAATTGACATATATATAAAGATGTTTTAGGCACAGGAAGAAGCACATCAAAAGTCCCAACAGGAAAGACCACGGAGGCACTGCCTGAAGGTCACCACGGCTAGCCCACAGAATCCAGGAGCGTTAGCCACAAGGAGCGGGAGGCAGGCAGGGAAAGGATAATGGGTGGCAACACTTGGACTCTGTTCTAAAGGGGAAGAAGTGCTCTTGAGGGCTGTCGGTAAGCAAGGGAATGATGTGTCCAGGTTTTCATTTTGTCTGCACCAAAACAAAAGGAAAGCCTGTGAGATTTTACTGGCTTGGGATTTCAGTATAAAGGTTTTAGGAGAGAGTGTTGGGCTCTGGTTAAGGTAAGTATTTTAATTATTGGAGGACATTAATTACCCACGTCCTCGCTGGCCTCCTTAATCATGGGCTAATCGTAACTCAGGATGCTCTGTGAGGTAACTCAATAAAGTGAGGCATGTAACGGATAAAACCCCGATTCCCACTGAAAACTGTAGAAATCACAGGCGTTCCGAGTTCTGATGGGAAACGGAGAGGCCCTGGTAAATATCAGTCATCCAGAGCAGCTATTTTGCTTAAACCTCGTAAACTAGTTGCAGATGTTGGCTCGCGCAGCGAGACCCTGCATCTGTAATTTTTAAATTGTCTCATATTTCTAAAACCTGACTCCGTATGCACCGGAAAACAGTGACATGAATTATGAGGCTCGGGGAGAGAAGCAGGAGAAATGTCGGGAGCGATAGGAGATAATATTCGCAGCAGCCGTGGTCGAGCTCTGAGCACAGGATGAGTGAAGGATGACACGGTTCCTTCCTCCAGGACGTGGGTCCTGCCACCAGGCGTCAGAACATGAAACCCGGCCACGGGATGTACCAAACGGGAGGAAGTCATTTGTAGATAGTTGAGGTCTCAAAAACAAGTCCCACTGTCCTTTCCCCCTCCTCCACTCCGCAGCAGGTCAACAGGAAGACCAGAGTTGCTGGGGAAGGAAAAGATTTTTGAAGAGACAAAAACAAAAACAAAAAAAACACACACACACAACAACACTGAAAACACAAACAGACCCTAAAAATGTTTTGCCTTAATTAAGAAGATCATGTTTAGTAGACTGGGGCAGGAAACAATAAAATGACTTGCTTTTCGACTAATGTTTTAGTTACGATTGTGCTTTCTCATAAACACACACACACACACAACAACAACTTATAAACTTATAAACAGTCAATAGAAACTCAACTTGAAACTTAGAAAAGGGGAGGAGGTCATAGGACCCCATAGATAAAGAATTCATGAGATACTGCAAACAAAGAATAAATCAAAGGCACTGGAAATGAAATGATGATGATGACTGAGTTTCGTGCTCATATTTGTCAGGCTCATTTGTATTTATGTGCACCGTTTCCAAGTAATGCTCCATCCAGACAATATAAATGGCAGCACATAGAATAATCTACCCGAGGGGGCCATCTGTCACAGGCTCAGAGCGTAAATAACCTCACCAGGAGTCAGGACAAACACTCCAGCCAACTGTTTGGTGAGGCAAGAGCATGGTGCAAAGCTTCAAGGAATGCAGGCTCAATTAGGAAACCAGGACACTCATTTCCTGGAGAGGGAACATTCATCGTGGAGAATTCAGCCCAAGAGAATTCCCAGAGGTGGAGAATGGATTAGTTGCTGAGTCAAAGAGATTTCATAGTCACTTTGGGGGTAAGACATTTTAGTCCTTCACTTACCTAAAGCTCTACATATTTACACTTTGTTCAAGAGATCACCTCTGATAAGTTTCATTTATTTTCTGAACCAAGATAATTAGGAAATATATACCGCTAAGCAAATAAACCATACTGGTCTTCCCAGGTCATTCCACATTGAACTTTCTAAATAAACCACATTGGTCTGTTCATATAAGTCTGAGACCAGCATTAACTTTCAAGCTACTAGAACTGCTGCAATTGAATCACAAGAACAACAGATAGTATTAAAAATCATTGTTAATCTTCTTAGGTGAGAAAACGGTGGTGAAGACATACTTAGGAAATGCGACTGAAGTATTTAGAGATGAATGGCCATGATGCCTGCAACTTACTTTGCAACTTACTTTCAAATAGTATATGTACACACAAACAAACTAGGGAGTATGTACATGGCCTTTCATTGAACTATGCTCCCAGCTCTTTGCTATATTTGACAATCCTATATAATAAAAGGCTAATATGCAAATTGTCCCCAAGGGCGGGAGATCGACTGACCTGGAGTTAGACATGCGGTGACCACCAGAGGGCAGCACAGAACATAGCAGTGGCAGGCAGTGGGAAGGGGGGGAGGGTGGAAGAGAAGGCCCTGGCCAGCAGCTGGCAGCCGCTAGGGACCCTACCTGTGCATGAATTTCAAGTACTGGGCCTCTAGTTTTTATAATAAAAAATTGAAGTAAAACCCCAATCCCATCACTTACTATGGAACAACTTTGAGAAAGTCACGTTAAGGCTGTGAGTCTCCATTCCTCATCCATCAAATGGGGAATGACTTCATAAAGCTCTTAGAAATATTCAATCAGACAATCCATGTACAAATCTCGGTTTTAATATGAGCCACCCCCTGCCCCCCCCCACACACACTACACAGCACTTAATAAATGCTAACTATTAGCATTGTTACAAGACAGGAAACTGGACTGCCCCTTGCTCTAAAAAATAAAGAGAAAAAAAGACGTATGCCATGTTGGTACTGGCCTTTGAATAATATAAGCTACACACAAGAAACCAGCAAGCCTACATTCTCGAGCTTCATGTAAAGGTGAAATTTCAATATTTAAATTCAAAATTGGTCTGGCCTTTGAATAATATAAGCTACACACAAGAAACCGGCAAGCCTACATTCTCAAGCTTCATGTAAAGGTGAAATTTCAATATTTTAAAAAATCACAATCTTCTTGTACCATACAAACCACAGAAGCTATGAGAGATCTGCTCATATTGAAGTGTCTGGAACAAGAAGAAAAGGGGTGGCTACATGAAAGGGTGACAGACTTACAACAAATAAAATTTTGCACTGACATGCAAGACTCCTATCTGGAAAATCTGTGGCCTGTGATTAGAAGATAAATACATTTTTTCAGGGGGGTGAAAAAAGATTATTCTCAAATGGGAGTATCTCATTACAAAACATAATTTTTAAAAATTATGATAAAATGGCCCAGCAATTTACACTAATGCCAGGATTAATGTTCTGATATTTAGGTCCCTGACAATGAGACTCAAGATAAACCAGAGTCTGGCATAATGTCAAAAATGGAGCTCACAAGGCTGACCATCAGCCCACCCCCCGTTTCTCCCCTAACTGACACCATCAATACGAGCTTTCTTTTATATAAATATATATCTCAGGACACTTTCGATGAAATTGCTTAAGAATGTCAAGATGTCTCCATTATTTTGAGGATCGTGGGCTAAGCATTCAGTTGGGAAAAGTTCTTTAATATTACTGCACTGAATGTGAAAAGATTCATGCTTTAGGGACAAAAACTATAATTTGCCTTGGTCATGCTGAATTGGGGTCATACTTATATGTTGGGTGAATTTGGTTTCAATATTGAAAGCAATGGGCAAAAATAACAAAAGAGCTATATTGGAAATATCTACAAGAATTTATTGGCATCAGTTTACTTTTGTTTTCACTGTGATAGCGAACCAGGGACATCCTTTCAAAAGGACCTTCTGGTATAGGACAGGGACTGCATCACTAACAAGAGATTCTAGGGCACCTTTGTAGGCAAGGAGGCTTTACTATATGTCCTTTGCTAAACCTTTAATTTGATTAATTGAAAGGACTGGGGTCTCTCAGTTTTAACAAACTAGAGGCCCAATGAAGAAGATTCATGAAAGAATGGGCATTCCTTCCCCTGGCTGTTGGCACCGCCTTTGTTTCAGCCTAAAGCCACCCTTCTGACCACCCTTCCGCCTTCCCATGCTTCCCAGAAGCCTGCAGTAGCTGTGGCTGTGGAGAACACCCGTGTCCCACCCTGCCTCTGGCCACTCAGTGCCTGCATATGCAAATTAATCAGCCATCTTTGTTGGGTTAATTTGCATACTCACATCTGAGTATGTGTCACAAAGGTATGGTCAATTTGCATCTTACTCTTTTCTTCATGTAGATAAATTAGCTTCTCTACACTGGAGTCTCAGCATATGAACTGGTGGGGAGACCTAGGCCAACAGCTGAAAGCCATTTGGTTAGTCTTTACATTCCATGCGGTAACTACACTGAGTTCCACCATCTCCTTAAGGCTTCCCTGTAACTCCCATTCCCCTGGCTCTCAACAAATAGTCCAGCCTCCTGTTTTATCAAGAAAATTGATAAAACATACAAGAGTCTTTTTTCCTCCTGTCTGTGACATTTCTCTGTCAGTAGAAATTTTAATAGTATTCATATCAGTTATTTTATTTTTCATTTATCCACTTATAAATATATTTAAATATTTTTATGAAGAATGACTTTACTTCATAAGCAAAATATACTAATAAGAGGAAACCTTACTCAATGGCAAAAGAATCAAACCCTAATGGCCAAATCTAGCTTATACTAGAGAACCAAGGATGGTTAGTACATCTATCTATCTATCTATCTATCTATCTATATATATATAGCTATATCTATCTATCTATCTATCTATCTATATATATATATATATAGCTAATATATAATATATTGCATAATTTGTTCATAATTTAAGAATGACCATCTCAATTAAATTCACTACTGTGGATTCATATACTTGCATATATCATTGGGTCTATAACTGGTTCAGCTGTTTTTGGAAAAACTAGAGCACAAATTCCTTAGGGAGTCTGTTAAATCACTATGGAACACTTATGCTGTAGACTGTATAATACCATGCACCAGTAAAGAAGTTTTGTCATTTTTGGTCTATGTACTTACATGGAATGATATCCAAGACATATCATTAAATGGATTAAATAAGTTCAACTTCCAAGATATTTACTGAGCATCTACTACTCACCAGGTTCTAGATCAGCTCATTCTCTGTAGGTAATTTCACGGCTTCAGCTACCAAGTACACATTGAAAACTGTAAAACTTATCTCCAGTATAGACAAGTCTTGAACCTCAAACTCTACTGATGTCACCAACATGCACAAAAAAATATATCCCAGAATGAAATCACTACCTTCTTCTCCCATTGCCCCCGAAATCTGCTCCTCCTTCTTCTGCACTCCCAACAGTGGATCCCTTAGCCATAGCCTGGGAGGATGACTTAACATCCCCAAAACGAGTTCTGACTCTTTCTACCTGCTAAATGTTTCTTCTCCTACATACCTTCCACTATTGACATTTGTATTTTCTTAATGATATTACCTCAAAAACCTCTTCAAAAATTTCTATCTCTCTAGGTTTTTTTTTTCTCCAAACCATTCCTTTTGGCTGACACACAGACCTTTCTAACATACCAATCAGATGGTAACCCTTCTTTATTGAAAATCCTTTAATGGCTTCCTACTACCCTTGGAATAGGCTCTGTCTCTTCTAAACTCTATACACTTTTATACAACTTCCCAATGGACTTTTATTCAAATCCCCCACAGTGATTCATACTCAACAAATACCCTTCTGATTCCAAATCTGGATATTTTCACTATGTTCTTTTCTCCATTAAGAGCACCACCATCTCACTTGTGCCTAAATATCTGAACAGCACTGCTAATGATCCTCTGATGTCTACCCAACATTCACCTCATCACACCTCCTTTGGACTCTCCCAAACTCATGAGCTTGTCCTTGAATTCAGTATAGAGAGCCTGGCCCAGATCATCATCATCTCTTGTCAGCAACAGCCTCCTAACTAGTCTTTTTCTAACATTGTTCTGCCTTCAGAACTTTCTCCACACTATAAGCAGAAGGAGTTTTCTAAAACTTATATGATCATGCCTAAATGATCATGCCTAAAACCTTAGAATGATATTCTACTACTTTGAGCATCATTAAAAAAAATATCATGAATGGAGCTTACGTCCTAGTGAAGTAAGAAAGATGAAAAATCCTACATAATAAAAGCCTAATAGGCTAAGTGTCCGATCATCAGTTCAACCAATCAAAGTGCAGTATGCTAATGCCACTTAACCACTTGCTGTGATGTGCACTCACCACCAGGAGGCAGCCACTCCTACCAGTAGGTTAGTTTGCTGCTGGGGTCCAGCTGATCAGGATTGAGCAAGACAGGCTGGACACACACTGGAGCCCTCCTGCAGTCCCTCCCCAGCTGGCCAACCTCCCATGTCCCTCCCAGCCCCAGTGCACCAGCGGGGTCCCTCGGCCTGGCCTGCACCCTCTCACAATCCAGAACCCTTCAGGGGATGTTGGAGAGCCGGTTTTGGCTCAACAGTGGAACGACCTGTCACTATGATGTGCACTGAACACCAGGGGGCAGATGCTCAATGCAGGAGCTGCCCCCTGGTGGTTAGTACACTCCCACAGGGGGAGTGCTGCTCAGTCAGAAGCTGGGCTCATGGCTGGAGGGTACAGTGACGGTGGCAGGAACCTCTCTAGCCTCCTCAGCAGCACTAAGGATGACCAACTGGTGGCTCCTGAACTGTGAGAGGGCACAGGGCAGGCTGAAGGGACCCCCCTCCCCCAAGTGGATAAATTTTGTGCACTGGGCCTCTAGTAATAAAAGGGATGATAGCAAGAGATTGGGGAGGGGTGTGTGATTTTAGATCCAATGGTCAGGGCCAACCTCTTGCAGAAATGATGTTTCAGTGAGACCTGAAGGATCAGAAAGAACTAGCCTTGAAGAAGGAAGCAGTCTTCAGTTTTCTTACTTACCATCATCCTCACTGAGCTGTGAACTCTCTGAGGACAGGGCTGTGATTTAGTCATCACTAGCTTAAACATCTAGCACAGTTTTTGTCACTCAGAGAGTTTCAAATACATGTTTGATGAGTGAAGGGATGACTGAAATTAAGTTTACATTTACATTTTTGCTCAGTCACAATTAATCTGAAGCTAATTGTGTACTCATAAATTTCTATACATTTGCTAACATCAACTTGTAAAAGTTCTAAGCAAATTCCTAGGCAGAGAAGAGCAATTGTAAATTTAGACTTTAAAGAGGAGTTTTGCTTTCCTTAAATCTCTCTAACATATTTTGGTATCGATCCTGCACATCAATTCTTCCAACCCAGAGCCTTAAATGCATATTGGAATGGATGAACTACTTTCTAGGATCCTGCAGGATTTTCAGCCTACCAACCAAAAAGGTCGGCTTCCATCAGCAGGCGGGGCTCCGTGGCTACCTGGCTTTTGAGCCTCTTGACTGATAAATTGTATTAATACAAACTCATATCAACATCAGATATTCAGATTCATAAGGAAAATATTTTCAAGTCATTATGATTCATTTCTGCTAAGAAGGAAAAAAATAAAGGATTCCTAAACTGTATTGTATTGCTTTTAATTATTGGACTTTACTCTGAAAAATAAGGCATTCGGGTTCGTAATCCATTACTTGCAAAATAACAAGGTTTTTTAAAAACAAATTTAGCAGCAAAACCTGACAATATGAAAGTATTTCTATCTCTCATTTAATCTATCTGGGGTGACTATTCATTTGTCTCACTACAGAAAAATAATGTGTTTAATTACAGGGTGCTATCTCTGGCCCCACAGAAATATTTATTGTTTTTCAAAAATAAAATTTAAAAAATCTGACTTTCAAGGTACAACTGGACCCAAGAGGTTGGGATAAAGTACCTGTATCCTATGATAACAGTCCCCCCAATTCTATTATCTTCGGATTTATAAAAGTTTCACAATGTGTGGGCTTTGAAGTACTCAGCAAAAGTAAAGTCATAAAAACACATTAGCATGATTTGAGCATTTGGAAGTAATATAATTGGTAACTGATTTAGAGTTTCGTTTCAGATCTGACTTAGAGTATGCATTCATGCCACTGTATCACTGCTTTTCTAGTAAGTATGTATTCCATGAGGAAAGTTTTATAGGCATATCCTTTTCCTGCACATTGCAATCTTTGGAATAATGTCGTGGCTTCTATTTTCCAGGGTTTCATTGTTCTCATCTTATAGCTTTTATTATTTTCTTATACTTTGTGAGTGTTCTCCCAAGGGTTTGAAGACGTAGCACCTACCTGATGGGAGCAAGGTATCTGTTCTTTACCTGTCACAAACCTAGGACCCAGCTGCAAACCTCATAGTGTATCTTATATCGGATCCTCCCATTCACCCTGCAGAAGTCTTTTCTATTCTTCCCATCATGGCACCGAACAAACTCAGGCTCACTTTGTCCAAGGCCATCTGGCTAACTAAGTGATGGGTCATAATTTGAAGTAAGGGATGTCTAGCTTCCCAAGTCCGTTTCTTCCAAAGTAGCATGGAGCAAATAACTGGCTCATGCTCTTATCTCATCCTCCGTCTGTGCATAGCTGGAGGGAACGAAGACTTTGAGGCTGCTTTATCCATGTAGAAATGAGAGTAGAGTCATCCCCCAAAGCATGATTGTTAGAATTTGACAGACTCTTTACACTTGCATAAAATGAAGATAGAGTATCTAGTTTTAAAAGATTCAACTGTAAAGCAATATAAAATTGCAATCAATGTAAATTTGGTTTTGTTTTATTATTTTTAAAAAATAACTACAAATAATTGGAATTGGGGGAGGTTTGTCAGCAAATATAACAAATCAGATGTTCAATATTCACCCACCTTGTAGGAGCATCGTCAACATTTATTGGAGACAGTATTATACAAAGGCTTACACCATATAACAACATAGCATAAAAGGACAGAGATGGAGATCATTAATGGTTTTAATGATTTTAAGGCCCATTAAAATTAGAGAAATACCAAAGCACCCACAATGTTAAGGGTTTATTATTACGGCATTTTAGAGTTTACTAGTTCATACCTTTCAATCACAGCAAGTTATTAGCAGTGAAGGGATGAACCCTCTCAAGAGGATTTTTATTTCAATGATAGGGTATTATGGACAAGACAACCTAAGTTTAAAAAAAAAAATTAGTAGCAAGCGCTAGTTGAGTTAATCAGTTAAAGACAAAACTGTGCCCATGGGAAGCTAAATGAAAAAGCAACAGTAAAGCTTACAGAACTTAGCTCGTACAATTTGCCTTGAAGGCGGAAGATTGGTTCCCTGAAATAGCAAAGAATTATATGCTTTAGTTCGGGAAAAAAAAAGTTTTTAAAATCAAGTCTGTTATTACCTCTTCTCCTTTCAAAACAATGGGAAAAAAATCTAGGGCAAAGGTTTCAATTTGTTCAATAATTGTACCTCTGCATTAAAAAACAACAACTAGAAAGTCATCATTGTTTTGACTTGAAAAGAAATAACAATGCAAATATTCATTATCACATAAAACATAAAAGAAGCAGCAAACTACCGGAGTTAATGCAATCTCTGTAGAGCGCTATTAGTCAGAGACAGCGGGGTCAGCCCAAAACGCAAGAACTCAAAAGATCAAATCTTTTGAGGAATTAGCGTCTTTATTAACCAACAGGAATTGGGTGTGGCAGCAGTGAAATGCAACAACTGCCTTCTCTATGAGCTGTCCCTTCACTGTTATCAAGCTGTGCAAACGTGTGAACTAGTCAGCAGCATCAGAAAGCTCATGCAACTATTCACCACATTTTAACCTTAAACTGACTCGCAGATTTGATGTTAAATCAAACTTACTGGTCATGCAAGCAAGCAAGGTAGGATACAAGGAGTCAAATTTGAAAAACAGAGCAAGTAGCAGAGAGGTTATTTAAAATAAATCAATAGGGTTAACTGCATAAGAAAGCAAAATAATGAGAGAGAGTGGAAAAGTTAGCTCTAAAAACTTTAAAAGCCAAAACAAAACAAAACTGAAAGCTGCATTTCCAACAAAATTTGCGCAGGATTAATTTGCATTTTTTAATAGTCAATCAAGCAATTTAGTCCAAACTCATTGGGGCAGGCATGCACTAATTCTTTCAAGCAGTTCCTACCTGATTTCCAATTGTGTTTTTCTTGTGAACCTGACTGCTCCTCTGCTGAGCACTGAGAAAAGCAAAGGAGAGCAGCACTGAAGAAACGTGTAAGATATTTTTTTTTCTGAACAAGTAACAGATACTAAAATATATACAGGCTTTTTTTAAAAAATGTATCGACCACTGAGGCAGAGCTATGTCAAAAATTCACGACAGTATTCTGAAGCAAAACCAACTCTGTGGAACTCCTCGTCCCAATTAACAGTCACAAACTAAAAACATAGTGACACCACAGGAAGCAAAGCTGCATTGCTGCATCAGTAACAACAGGAGTCAAAGCAAGCATTCGGGACGTCCCGCAGGTGTGCAGGGGAGATGTACTGAAAATGAACAGTTAATAGTTATTAAGTATATGCCTTGTTCCAGGTGCTTTACAGAGATTAGTGATTTTAACTAATTTTACCCTGTGAAGTAGTTACTACTATTCTTTTCATTTTACAGATGGGGAGAGCGAGTCACAGAGTACCTAAATGGATTTCCCAAAGTTACACTGCTAATGAATGGTGGGCCAAGGAGTTGGCCTCCAGATCCCAAATTCTATGACATTTTACAATCTCGTTGCTTTGAATTCCACTCTATTCTGACAACTTCCATAGAACAAAGCCAGCTTGGACCTATCTCCCCAAATCTAGACTCATATACGTTTTTGATAACGCAGCTTCTCCACGTGGATGTCTCAAACTTAATATGCTACAACTGAACTCCACCCACTGCCTTCCCCTTCTTAATTCCGTCATTTCCAACTGCTTAAGCCCAAATCCTTGAGTCCTCTTTCTTGCACACTCCACATCTGATCACCTGCAAATTCTATTGTTACTCCTTAAAAGGTATTTAAAACTCAACATCTTTTCACCACTTCCATTGCCACCACCTTGATCCACGCCACCGTGATCTCT
This sequence comes from Vespertilio murinus, assembly GCA_963924515.1. NCBI lineage: Eukaryota > Metazoa > Chordata > Mammalia > Chiroptera > Vespertilionidae > Vespertilio > Vespertilio murinus. The sequence continues at coordinate 16,245,455 of OZ004719.1, read as the reverse complement.
CACTTCATTGTTCCCTCACCAGTCCCCCTAACATCTGGTCTCAAATGGTGATTCTGTTAAAAGGAGGTCCGGTTACTCTTCTGCTCAGAACTCTCTACTGCCATGCAGCACCATTCCCAGGGTAAAAGTCAAAGTCCTTCAGTGGTCCACAAGGCCCTACTCAACTACCCGACCCTCTACTCTTTGAGACATGTCCTCCTACTCTCCACCTCACTCATTGGAGAGGTTCAGCCACACTGACCACTTTTTTTTTTAAACCACCCAGCATACCCTCACCTCAAAGCCCTTATGCTAGTTGCTCCTTCTGCCTAGAATAAGCTCCACCAGATATGAGCATAGTTCCTGACATCACCTCCTTCAAGTCTTTGTTCAAGTTTATCTTTTCAGTGAGGCATACCATGACCACTCTGCTCAAAACAGCATCCTTCCCTTCTTCTAGGACTCTCATCCTCTTTACACTATTCTATTTTTCTTTATGGAATCTTTCGCCTTCAAGCGTACTATATAATTTACTAAATTTTTGTGTGTTTATTATCCGTCTTCCTCCATTAGAATGTGAGCTCCTTATGAGCAAGGTTTTTTTGTCTATTTCCTTCGTTGCTATATTCCCAGTGCCTAGAAACCACCTGGCACATACTGTAGTTGGCTCTAACAAATACCTGTTGAGTAAGAAGCCCAGTGAAGTCAACGCCATTACAACATGACCCCAGAAGTTAAGAGTCAGGGATGACCCCAAGAATTTAACCCCAGAGCCCACATGTTCAGGCCCTGTGTTCCTCTATCAGTCAAAACAATGAAGGCTTTCTGCCTGGCCCATGTAGTTGAGTGGTTGAACGTCGACCTGGGAATCAAGAGATCACTGGTTCTATCCAGTAGGGTGCAGGAGGGCAGCCAATCAGTATTTCTCTCTCATCAATATTTCTATCTCCCTCTCCCTTCCTCTCTCAAATCAATTTAAAAAAATATTTTTTAAGGGCATGAGGGCTTTCTTTTGGTAAATCAATGAGTAAACATCGAAACCCTCTAACTGGCAGTTTCATAGTTTTTAAAGGCTGTTTTGAAGGTCAATGGAATATCAAAAATAGAGAAAAAGCTCAAGTCATTAGTCAACTTTTTAAAGTAATGGAATATTATGGTTCAGGGCCACATCAGAAATCAAATATCACACTTTGAACCTCTGTTCAAAACAGCAATCCTATATAATAAAAGTATAATATGGGAGTTCGGCCAGGGAGCCAGCCAGATCCCACCGGTGCATGAATTTATGCACTGGGCCTCTAGTCTTTCATAATCTCCCACCAGTTTTCACTCAAACTCCTGAAAACCGTATTCAACATTCAAGTGAAGCTGAGGAAAGGGTGGGTGGTGAAAGGCCATACTGTATTTGATTACTAAAGATATTTTGTGTATATTTGTGCTTTTCAATGTCCTCATGTTAGACTTTTAGTTTATTTCTCCTTTCCTCATTTTTTGTTATTTTTTGAGTTTTTAGTTAAATGCTAAGTCCCTTAATCACTATGAACATCATCTCTCTCCAACCAATTCCCCCACATAATCCAAATCCACATTATTCTGAGTTTTGTGGTAAGGCTATGAATGAGGTTGAGTTTGTGTCTGACTGTGACCAGGGGTCTGATGCACCCACACTGCCTTCTGGCTGCCTGCCAGGCCCTGAACATGGAGTGTGCCTACAGCAAACATGTCAAACTTGTAGCCCACAGGCCATATGTGGCCCACAATGAATATTTTTGCAGTATATAAGAAATGTTTTCATAAAAATTTTGTAACTTAATTTTTACAGTTCCCTATTATATATAATTATAAATAACAAAAATTTACTAATGACTGATTACTAAAAACGTGTTGCATTAATTTCCCTTATGCACAGGGGCACCATTTTCTCCACTAACAGTAGCAGTGAATATTGTAGCAGCCAATTGCCACCTCATTAGTACTGTACTGACTTGTTTGGTGTGCACAATAGGAAATATTTCCATTTCAGAGAACAAGAAAAATAGATTTGCATTATGCTTATTAATTTGTGCAGTTATTCAGTGTCTGGTAAGTTAATATTCATGAAAAATAATAATTTTTATTAAAATGTTCAATTATTTTATGTTAATTATTACTCATTTATTTCAGCTCTTTGTATTCAGCATGTCTCTATTGAAATACTAGTAAACCTACGTTTCTATGAAAATTGAAGCTTTTGTTTTTTTGCAGCCCACATAAACTTAAACCTTGTTTATTTGGCCTGTGTTAGCCTTTGAGTTTGACATGCTTGACCAACAGCACTAGTCCACGCAGGGCCTTGGATCTTTACCCTGCAGGCTTTCCTTACTTCCAGGAAAAATGAAAAAACTACTCATAAAATGTGATCATGCCTTCTTCCCAGGGATAGCCACCTCTTCCAAGTACCATATTTTCTAAAGAGAAGATATTTAAAAATAAATCACTGACTTGCAGTGATAACTCCAAACTATAACAGACACAAACTATTGGGGGCCTTGCATTCTGTGTAGGGTCACCTTAAAATCACATAAGAGAAAAAGATTGGATTAAAGCAACTGGATATAAAGAGATTCTCAATGACTCCTCGTGCAACCTGAGCAGAGTCTGCCCTAAATGCACCTCAGTTTCTCAGCTGTCAAGCAAGAGAGAAAGAGAGAGAGAGAGAGAGAGAGAGAGAGAGAGAGAGAGAGAGAGAGAGAAGACAGAGAGACAGAATTAACTCAGGGACCAGACAAGCTGTTTTTTTAGGTTCCTTTTAGATTCAAGATGCCTCTCAGAAGCTTATGAGCTACACTAGGTGAAGGTACTTCCTCTGACAGAGTCTTCATCTACTAAACAATGCACTTGTAAGAACATGCAGAGGGAAATAGATTTATTTTATAACCAATCTCAAATATTAGTTAAGAACATATACTAATCATCTTTACTTTCCATCTAAAGAATATTCTTTTTGTAGCAACTGGCCCCATCCTATAAACCCAAAGATGTTGTTAATGACATATTTAGGTACTTGAAGTTACTTCATAAGTAACATCATAAAAAATAAATGCCTCATTAGAAAGCACCCTTTATCATCATCTTTATGCATGCAATGATAACTGAACTGAAATAATTTCAAAGTACTTATTTAAAAATGTGTTCATGTGAAATCATGCAAAGACTTATAAGTGAACTTGAGCCTTTGGACATAGTCTTACTCATAGGTCCTTAACTGGTTATCTAAGCAATATTGGAAAATAGACCTAGGTGTAATGTTTTCACTTAACAAAAAATTGAGAGCACCAGCTCTCTGCAAGGAGCTATGTGGAAAATATGAACATAAATAAGGAATGGCCCTTGTAATCAGAAGCCTACAATTTCTCTAGTGTGGGTGGTGAGATACACACACAAAAATACAAAGAACAAAGGAAGAATAAGCTCTACAAAAGTATAAACATGTGAGAATGTAACACAAAGCTCCCCCAAGTGCTTCTGTTTCACATGTGAGTTATAATTACCCCATAGCTTCTTATTGTGTGTGTTTGTTGTTAAGCGTATAAATTCCTACTGTGGAAGGCTTTCTAGAGAACCCTGAAATACATGAAGCCAAACTAGGTTTAATGCTCCGAGACATAATGACTTTAAAAGTATATAACAAGAGGTTTAAATTTTAGTAACAATAAGAACACATTGAAAGACATTCAAAGAAAAAGAAACCCATGTTGCCATATAGCTCAATGTTTTTTGCACGTTCATTTCTAGTTTCCGTCCTTGTTCATGTGCTTACACAACAAAAGATTCAAATCACAGGAGAGAATGCCAAGAGGTTTATAGCCATTTACCAAACAAATCCTATGCATGGTAATTGCTCTGCATCAGAGATAAACAAAAGGGATTATTCTGGTCTATTGTGACCTGAGACTTTGACAGAAAACTTAAAGGTAAAATTTTAATAGAAAAGACAGCCAAGTGCATTTCAGGAGTATGGTGTAGTATCAGCCAGGAGGTTGAAAAATGAGGCATGTAAAGTGGTGGAATGTAAAACTATTACAGTAAAATTATATAATCATAAACTCAGGGTTGTAAATGACCTTAGAGGCCATCTAGTATAATAACTGAATGTGAGGGCCAATTAGGGAGAAGTTGGCTGTTATGGTAGAGGCAGACAAAGTATTCAAAGTTCCTGAGCCAGCAAATGGCATGATCAAAGCAGTGCCTTGTAAAAATTCTGGGTCTGAAGCAGAGAAGACAGGAGGCAGGCAGCCTAGGCCCCTCCCTTCTGACAGCGAGTCCTACCCAGCCTTCAGAGTCCAATCAAATACCATTTCTGCGTTATGCCTTCTTAGAAACCTCGTTATCTCTCCTTCCCATGAATTCCCAAAGATCTTGATCTGCACCTGTATCATATAAACAGGATTGTGTCTGGCAGGTCTCTAATTCCTCTCTGACAATGTCTGTTCCTCCATGAGTGATGGTATGTTGCATGAATCTCGGTATCTCTACCTCTCTCACCACTGACATTACCTAGCACAGTGTTGGAAGAAGAGGTAAGAGGCAGTTTCTACAGAACCTTGAAAACCATACTGATGAGTTTAAACTTTATTCTAAAAGTAATAGGGAATCCAGAAGCAATGATAAAGGACATAACAAGAGGCAGGAAGACCTGTAGTAACCCACGCAAGAGAAGAATTTTAGGGCACCAAGGATCTGCAGGGCACTCTTGTGAAAAGATACAAATGATGATGGGATTAGACAAATTCAGAAACTAGAATAGAGGTAGAGTCAAATGAACTTGGTAAAGTCGGAAAGAAACAAAGATAGGGACAAGGAGTAATGAATGACACTCAGGTTTCTGGTTTGAGCAACTGGAAGTTACCACCCACAGAGAGTGGGAACAAGGGAGGAGGCGTAGATTGAAGATCAGATGATGAGTTTACGGAAAATGAAGATGAGGCTTCCCTAGGATGGGTAAGTAGAAATGCCCAGCATGTAGCTGATGATGGCATCCAGTCTAGAAAGAAGTTCGGGAATGGAGATCTAGGTTTATAATCATCAGATAAAGTTAGTAACTGAAACCACTGGTGAATGGTGTCATATGAAGAACTCACAATTGTCCATTGGTTAACTATTTTTGTCCTGGCCAAAAGCAGTCTCAGAAGAGCAGTCAAAACAAGACTACAGGGACTGAAAAAATGAGGAAGAAGTGACAGAGGAGGAGGAGGAATGTGGACTCTACATGAACCTAAAGAGAGCTCAAATGAACCAAGGAAATGCAGATTCCACGGAAGGTGTCAGCAGTGCCTCTCCCTCCACCATCATGCTTGTTTATAGAGGAGACACTTCAGCAGTAACCATGATAGAGAAAATACTAGCAAACTGGCAACATACAAACCAAGGCAGTGGAAGGGGAAAGCCCATCCTTTATACCTTTATATATAGACAGAGGATTAAAGAGTTGGCTGTTTTTTACTGAGCCAAGGGGTTTGCTTAGGAACAGTGAACAGAGTCACCCCCTTTTTCTCTTCTAGAAGCCACCACAGATGACCACCAAGCCATCAGGTAAGTAGGGTCCACAGAGGGAAGGACCCTGAGCAATGGGCTGGATTCTCTATACTCTGCAATTGTGCCATTCAATGCAGTAGCTAATAGCCATATGTGGCTTTTGAAATTAAAACTTTAATTACTATTTAATTTCATTTGCATCTCACTTCCTGTTTTATTAGACACAGTTCAACCACTCAATGGTCACGTGCAGCTAGTGGCTACTGTACCGAACAGCCCAGAATAGAAAATATTTCCATCATCTCAGAAAGATCATTGGACAGTACTGCTCTGAAATAAAGTTCTTTTAGAATGTTCTTTTATTACCCCAATGATATTATAAAAACATGCTGAGAGTCCCCAGAGTGTGACGTATCACGTGCAGGCCTGCCTCTTCCAATCAGATGGAAGCCAAAGGGAGAAGGAAGTTGCATTCCCCCTTGCAAGATCCTCAATGCAGTCTCAGGCTAAATATTATGTTAAGAAAACCCTCTAGGATGTGGGGCCCTATGAAAGAAGGATGACTCATCTACTAAGATCCATTTTAAGGATGAAGATAAAATTCAAAACAACAGCTCTGAGAACAAAAGAGAACAGTAGAAGTCCACTGATTTTTAAAACATAGTTTGGAACACAGGAACATAAAATTTACTAGAAGACGTGGCACTCTGGATTGTCCTTGGCAAGTTGTTTAGGTCTGCATTCCCACCAGCATTTAATCCCTAAATTTGCATATGAGACAAAGGAAGGATCTTGTTTTAATCTAAGGTGTAGGCTTTGATTCCACAAGAGAATGTTCTCAAGTAAGAATATAAACTAGAAACACTGTGATAATAAAGTGTGATTACACATGCTGGAAAAATATACCAAGACTGTGAAGGATGTCTCCGGAATTTGGGGCCAAGGTTCACATATACTGCCTTTAGGCAAATGGCAACCGGCATTCCAGAGGATGGGGAAAGAGTTATCAGGAATGTCACAACCTGCAAGATTTTCATGGAGCTCATATAACCAGCACTGAGATCTGTCCACTGTGTCATTTCAACTGTGAGAAAACAGGTGCTGGGACCTACTCCGCAGATGGAAAAACAGACCTTAGTCTGAAGCTGGTGCCATCAAAACATTAGTCTGCTGGTTCCTATCTGGGGCCCAAATGTGCTTGTAAGCTACTGAACTGCCGACGTCTCAGTAAGTCAGAAGTTAAAACTCCTGCCCAGGGAACAAATGCCGAAGAGCATGAGAATTTGAAAACTCACCTTCACGGGCATTCAGCTAACAAAAGCTTGCTGGCTTTCCTATTCAAAGAGCAGGATTCTTGAGAGAGGGGAAGTGAATGAAGGAACAAACGGAGTAGCTTTGTTTTCTTAAATAATAAAAAATAGTGACATTGTGTGAAAAATAAAAAAGATGGTGGGGCTATTTGCTTGTTTTTTTTTTTAAGAAGGAACAATGACAAATTAAAATCCTTACATCGTGAGGAAAGTTGACATTTTCTTCTGGAAGGCCGGATGTTTAGGTTCAGAAACTATATTATAGTTAAAAGATCGAGCTTTCAGAAATCAGGAAATTCCAAAGCAATCCCACAGCAGCACTGACTTGGACCCATGACACATGGTACATATTTTACGGTCCGTGTTTAACAAATAGCTGGAAAAAGGGGGGTAGGGCGGGGCGGGGGGGGGGGAGAATGTTCCACGTATTCAACATGGCAGAGTAAATGCTGCAGCAGGCAGCAGAATTCCAAGATGTCTGAATACTACTCTGAGAATTCCTACTCCGTTGCTCTCCCTTTGGCACTTTGTTTTTTAAATTTTTAGAAAAAAATACATGTGTAAAATACTATGCACATCACCATTGTATAAACTTAGAGGTGGTTCCCCCTCTTTTGACAATTCTCTAAAAATCTCACACTAAAAAATTCTTCTTTTCCTCAACTTGAGACCTCAATTTTCTGTCTTTGGAACTTAAAAATACTTACATAATTGTCTTCAAGTATGGCTTGACTTTCCTTCCTTGATGAAAACAGCAATCCTGCCAACTTTAAAATTTATAGCTACCACCATACTTTTAAAAACACAAAAAAACCCACAACCCCTCAAAGTAATTATGAAATGAACATTTCTTCATCTTAATCCCACTGAAATGTGCTCCAACTCAGCGTACAATGGAAAGAACGTCTACCTCTGATTCTCAGTGCAGAATATCACATTTGGAGATAATATTGGTGTCTAAAAATATTCTAGTGGCAATCATACTCCAATCATCAATTTCACAACAAAGTAAAATTGGTACATTTCAAATTCCTCTGTGTTTAACAAATAGGTGGAAAATGTGTGTGTGTGTGTGTGTGTGTGTGTGTGTGTCTGTGAGTGTGTGTGTGTGTGTGTGTGTGTGTATACCACTTTCTCATTTTTACAGACTGCACCCCAGTTCTCAAAAGCAGTTTCACAACACCTCATTAATTTGATCTCCTGACAATCCTAAAAGGTATATGATGGGGGATTATTTATTATTCCACTTGATAGAGCAGTAAGCTGAGCTACAGAAAGGCTAAGCGACTTGGCAAAGCCCAAAGCTCATCAGCGGCAAATCCTGGGAAACTGATCCGACTGCTGACTCCCAGGCCTGGCCTTCAAAAGGAAGTTCAGGTGCGAGTTTCAGCTGGATGTAAAAGGTGCGGAGCTGCCCGGCTTCTCACCCGGTCTGAACAAGGCCTCTTTTTTCTCCCCCAACCTCGTAACGGAGCTTGGAGTCTATCTCTGGGCTGGGAAAAGGAGGGCAGCCGCCTGCATTACAGAGACTGCACAGAAAGGCTGCACTTGAACGCGTTCACATTGGCAACGCTATATGCTTTTGAAAGCCTAGTCAATATAATGCTATAGTCTAACAGCTTCTGAGGTGAAGTAAACTCCGGATCATTTGTCTTTGAAAAGAAGTTGAAAAAAAAAAAGAGTAATAAAGCAAGTGTTTCAGGAAGAGTCTAGGCTGGAATTTATATTGTAGCACTGGTTACAAAACTTGCTCAAAATTTGAATTTTCCCAAATGGATTACGAATTTTTCTACATTTTCTCCTTGGCTCAGGAGACCACAATGAGGTGGCGTGGCAATGTCCCTTTCACTGTTAAGTCGTGGGCTCGAGTTTACATCTAACTAGCATTTTGTCATCAATAAAAATCACTTTTAAAGGCAGCATTCCTGTTCTTTAAAATTACTCAAGGATTTGTTTTTCTTTCCAATTCCTCAAGGAAGCAAGAAAGGGTAATGGAGAATGTGCCAACTTAAAATGTTACATGTGTTTCTCTGAATTTTTCAGTTATTAGGCCAACTCCCAACAGACAAAAATGATTTTTTTCTTTCTTTTTCTTGTATTTTCCCCCAAAGAGTAGAGCTTGGCACAGGCCACGTGGCGGTCACAGACTGTGCTGCAAACCAGGCAGAATGTCTCAGGTCCCCTCTTCCAGGATGATGGGGAAGGAGGCATCTCAGAGTCCGGGCTTCCTCCCACAGGGGACCTACAGGAGGAGGTGAGCAGTGCAGATGGGGGAGCCATCGGGGCGAAAGGGGCGGGTGGGTCTGTGTGGACAGTGTCGCTACCAAGACAACTGACCAGAGGAACAATTTCAACGCTGTGTTCTAACGCCTCCACACACAGGTCACAGACAAAACAGTGGAGGGAAAACATGTACTGCAAAACAGTAGCCACCACTGGATTCCAAATATATGTACACCATTGGTTTGGCATCACCACCACAGCCAACTTTACAAGGAGACAATCTGCTGTTGGATAACTGAGCCTTCCCTCCCTAAAACATGTCTGTCAGTTTCTCAACCAGGGTTTGGTCTAAATCACATGATTTTACATTCTGTTTCTTTCCAATCAGATTGTAATTGGCTTTACATTTTGTTGTGTTTTATTTTTCATTTGCCCCTGTTCTTGAATACATGGTTCAAATACACAGTCCCCTTTATTTTTTTATATAAAATAGACTATATTTTATATATTTGAAGTTCGAACCATTTACATGCCACAACTACATTTTAGAGTTAGAATCAAACAAAAACTAGTTCCACTATAGGGCAGGGAAAAATGGTGAGTGCCACACTAATAACCAGCCCTGAATAATTAAGTATAATGTCTACATAGTGATATCTGGGAACGTAGAGATAGAATATTGTAGAATATAACAAGCCCTGGCGGTAGCTAAGTTGGTTATTGTCCTAATAAGTTAAGGTTCTGGGTTCAATCCCAGGTCAGGGCGCATACAATAATACACCAATGAATTTATAAATGAGTGGAACAACAATCAATGTTGTTTTTTCCTCTCTTTTTCTCTCTCAAAATCAATAAAGATTTTTTAAAATAATGTAATAAAATACATGTATGATAAAACAGCAACATAGAAACAAGCTTATATAAGAGATATATTGTAGAAAAGAGAATGTTCACCCCCTATAATTACATCTAAGTTCACAAAAGACTGGGGTTTTTTTTAAATAGGCTCTATATTCTAACTTAGGAATATTGAAATAGCTGTATCTTGTGAACTGCATTTGCTATTTCAAATTAATGTGAGAAATTGTTCCCAAGCATGCTTTAAATGTGCATCTGTTACTGCTTATCTATGGGAGTTCAAGTACAAACTGTGGATGGTCATCCAAAAGCAATGAGTAACTAAGACACATGTGACCCACATGCTGTGCAACCAAGGAGCCAACTACTTTATGGAGAGAGCATGGCCCCATGGTCATATGGCTCACACCTCTCCAACAGGATTGCTCATATTTAACCTTGACCCAAAATGCACTCTCAAGAGGTGGTGGGGTTGTGGGAGAAATTCCTAATATGTTTTCTAGACAGACCAGCAGGAGGAACACACGCAGCTATCGAGTCTTCCACCTACTTTGCGAAGCCAATGAAATCCTCGTGGTTGGTGTTGATGTAGGAGACTTGGATGTCAATCAATAGTAATACCTGTAAGACGAAGAGAAACACTGCAGTGAAATCCATCTTAAATATTCTCAAACACTAAAGTCAGCAATTGCCTGCTAATTATCTGCATAGAATTTTTAAAGGATGCTTCAGTGAAAATGAAAAGGGGCATTCATAGTTTTGGTTCATTAAACTCGTTATTTTTACTCTAAATTTAGAAATTGAAAATCTCCATGAAAAATCTGACTCCCACAAGAAGACAATAGCATTATAACTGCTAGGCATGCACTCTTGGCCAACTTATCACAGAACCTAGAATTATTCTCTTCCTCTAAAATGTAGGTATGATGTTCAAAAGAAGGGCACGCATGTTAAACAGGACACACATGTATAAAAGGACACATGGCAAGAAGGCCAGTGAGGAGCTGTTCAGAGCTTCCTGCTCCCATAGACACCATATGTTAGCCCCAAAAGAGCAATATCCTCTCCTGTTTTTCCTCTCCTCTTCTATCTCGTTAAGTTCCCTATAAGCAAGCAGAAGCATCTCATTGACCCACTCAAAAATGCAATATACAAATAAATAGAAAGCCTTACTGAGATCAATAAGTGTCATCATCACAACAAAACTTGTCAGTTCTCTGCTAAAAGATCACCTCATCGGGGGATCCTCTAGATCCCGTCCTGTCTAAATGAGCATTCTTCTTACTCTCTGTCCTATGACTCGAGCTCATTTTCCTTTTGTAACACTACCACTAACTGACATAGGAAGTTTTTACAAGTCAACTTTATGTACCCCATCTGCTGTAGCCACTACTATATCCCAGGGACTAGAACACAGCCTGAAATAGCATGTGAATCCTACAAGCAGAAACTGTAAGAGAACTTTATTCCAGAGTTATTCAAAACTGCGCTCCCCTTCCTAAGTTTCTATTTTGTTCTCCCAACAGTCCCGATGTCTTCCTAGAATGCTGAGTTTTGTTGGTAGGGAACAATGCTTAAGAATTCTTGCCTATGTACCTATAGAGCTCTGCTCTTAGACTTTGTTGAATGAACTTTTTAAAAAATATATTTTATTGATTTTTTTACAGAGAGGAAGAGAGAGGGATAGACAGTTAGAAACATCGATAAGAGAGAATCATCGATCAGCTGCTTCTTGCACACCCCCCACTGGGGATGTGCCCACAACCAAGGTACACACCCTTGACCAGAATCGGACCTTTCAGTCCGCAGACCGATGCTCTATCCACTGAGCCAAACCGGTTTTGGCTGTTGAATGAACTTTGAATGACCTCGATGACCCCACGTTGCCTCCCTACACTGAAGGTGACACTGGAGCGCAGCAGAGCACTCACGGTAAAGCTCACTGACATAGTCTACAGATTGCTCCCTCGTGGGAACTTTCTTAGGGAAGACTTCTTCCATGATCCTCACCCCACTCCAGGATGAATGATGGTGTTACTCTCATGTAGCCTACGTGTCATATTTTATGTATACTGCAGCCTACACTTTGTATTTGTGGTGTTTAGCGCCAATTCTGTTTGCATCCCTTGTCAGCTTCCGAGGAACAGGGATTACATTTGTCTTGTTCACCACTTTATCCCCAGAACCTCGCACAATACGCATAGCAAGTGTCCAATAAATCCCTGTGGCTGTAAATTTCAGAACTATCCCCCAGCTCTGAACAGCAAACAGCTTGTTTTCAAGTGCACCCCTTATTCCCATGTAATTAGTATGCGGTCATGGATTCTCAGGCACTACCCAATGCTGTGGGCTCTGAGGCTCTGCTTTTGTGGGGAATCTCACCAAATCTTGCTATGAGTCCCAAGAGGACCTTCCAAAATGAATAAATGGGTCACCCCAAACCCACCCTCACTTCTAAACATAAAGTTAAGGCTACTGGGTCAGAAACATCATACTTGTATGAAAAATTTCCTACCATCGGATAATTTGGTTTCTCCTGTAAATGAAAACAACTGAAGAGTTTGGAAGAGTGATCTTTATTATGTGGTAGTGCCTCTATTCTTCCTATACTGAAACCAGGTTCTGTTACACTCTCAAATCCACTTGGTCAGGAGTTTGTATGGAAAAACAAACAAAAAACAAACATCAAATTGGAGCACAAGTCAATTGTTACCAACATAAAGAGCAAAATATCTACATAATTCTCAACATTGCCAAGGGTTGTCATGAATGTCTTGGACGTTCTCGCACATTAACTTGGACTGCAGTGTAGGAAAAAAAAAAAGTGGAAAAATAAAAACTAAGGCTGTTCTCATTCATATTCCTGGAAACTAGGAGTCTGTGTTCATCCTAGGAAAAGAGCCAGGTCACATATGGGAGATGAAAAGAGTACATTTTTTCTCACTTTTTTCACTTTCCCAGGGTTTCTCGGCGCCTTTCTCACCCACAGTTACTGAATATGGAGTTGAAGAAAAGTAAAGTTGTCCTTGGGGACAGTCATCGCCCACAAAGCCGACCACTTCAACATGCACTCTCGTGTTTGGGAGCACCTGGAATAATTGCAGGCACATACAGGTACTCAAAAGCCCTTTGTTTTATTTTTTAAAAATTCACAGACTGATTTATGGGTTTCCATATTTTTAATTTTGAAGAATTTTTCCTCCCACAAAGCTGCCAGAGCAGAAGTTTGTAATAGTTCCATTTAAATACACACACACACACACACACACACACACACACACACACACATACTCTAGAGGCCTGTTGCACAATATGCGTGCAAAAATAGGCCTTCCTTCCCCTGGCTTCACTCCCGGCCGCCCAGGAGCTAGCACATCCCAGCTCCCCAGCCACCCCATGACTGCCTGGGAGCCCGCATGTCCCTGCTCCCAGGCAGCCAGGAGCCAGCAAGTCCTCACTTCTGTCCGGAGCACCACTCCAATAGCTCTCTCAGCCGCCCCTCCTTCCCCTCATAGCAGGCTTCACGCTGCTCTGCGCCTGCATATGCAAATTAACCTCCATCTTTGTGGGGTTAATTTGCATACTCATTCTGATTGGCTGTGGGCATAGCAGAGTGATGGTTAATTTGCATGTTTCTCTTTTATTAGGTAAGATAGATATGTATGCGTGATAAACATCTCTAATAATTTCTAGTGCAGAGGCCTGAGGACACTGGCCACTCGACCCCACTTCGGGGGTGGAGTGGGGAGGCCACCAAGGCAGCATGGAGGGCAGGATGCAGGTGTGAGAGCTGTGCACACGGACATGTTCACACAGCCGAACCAGGCGTGCTTCCACATAGGGCCCTGTCAGAGGTGGCAAGTGTTAGCTTCCTCGAGCCACCTAAGGTGGTCACTTGGGAGGAGACACCTACCTATCTCATCTTCCCCTTGGAGAGTTGATTAATCAGCACCTAAGAGTTGCAGAGGAAAGACAAGGCCCCATGCAAGGAGAAAAGGTCATTCTTCCTCATACCCACTGTATCATGGCTCTTTGGGAAAAACAACTAAAATGACTGATGAGCTGCAGCCATATTTGGGTTACTGCATCTCATCCTCACAAAATGCCTACGAGTTAACTACCATCATGATCTCACTTGAAGGTGAGGAAACCAAAGTGGGAAGATGCCCACATACATTTTTGTTTTTGTTTTTGTTTTCGTTTTAGGAAGATATGGGTTCAAACTCGGGCCAGGGGAACGTGGGGCCCACAGCCCTAACAACACTAAGAAACAGGAAGGCATTTACATCTCAGTTAGATATGAACATAAAGATAATAATGATACTACTTTGCCCTCAATATTGTTATCTCAGAGAAGAGTGAAGTAGGAGATAGTATTATTTAAATTTTCTAGAATAAAGCCACTAAATTAAAATGGTTATCTATTTACTCAAAGTCAGTTCTAACACAGCTGACACTAGAACCTGAGTGTTCTTGGTCGGGCAGCAGCCATGACATTAGGTGTGGGGAAACTTCGGGCCTCAGCATGACACATGTGGGCTTGATTTCACTGGCTCCTGAGTTAACACTGAATTTATTTATCCCTGCTAAGTCACAAAGCCTATTTGCTCCACTTTTGGCTCTCCATAGGTGTGAATGTTGGAAAACTATGAAGAACGGTTAACAAACTTTCACGGCACTAAGATAATAGTAGTGGTAACGAATCCGCAGCTCAGCGTGAGAACAGTACAGCTGTGCCTCCAGCCCCGCCCTCCACTTTGTCCTCCACTCCACCCCACCCGCTCAACTCAGCTTCCACTGCACGTGTTCCCTGTGCGTTCTCTCTCTCTCTCTCTCTCTCTCTCTCTCTCTCTCTCTCTCTCTCTCTTCTATTCTGCTTTCCTCCTCTTCCCACTCATCTGAGAACCACAAAATTTTGCAATAATAACTTCTAGAGGACTTCCGAGGGCACACAGGCCTACATCCCCATGTCATACATGAGAAAACAGGTCCTAGAGTGACTTGACAAGGACAAGCTGTGACTTTGTGAGCACAGGGTACTCGCCCTGCTGTCACACCTGCAGCTGTGTCCTGGCCTCTACCAGCATCTGAAAACCACCGTGTTCCCCATTATAATTTCTTATAAACAACAGGGGGGAAGTCCACCTAATTTAAGAAGCTTTTATCTTCCCGGAGTCCTTCCCTTTTTTTTTTTTTTTTTTTAATGAGTTATCTTCATTTGAAAAGAATCTTTTGGACTCAGAGAGCCAAGCTGGAATTGGAAGACAATGTCAAGGTCAATCCTTACACACCATATTCTTCTACAAAATAGTTTGGAAATGTTTAAAGGAGCTGTACTGAAACGTTTTTATTTTTCAATGAAAGGTTCCCTGGGTATGCTAAAGAATAGCTTTGTCCATTATTCTCAAAGAAAAATCAGAACACTGGACATTTTGCATAGCATTTTAGAATTTAGGACTATCTTGGCTCCCATCTCTGGGCCCAGTAAAATTTTAAAAGCCCTGCCTTAAATAAGAAAAAGTGCTCTGTTTCTGGATTAGTGGTTTTCAAAGTGGGCTGTATATATGCTTATGATCTATGGGGTGCTGAGAAAAAATAATGGAACTCCTATTACTGGGTTTTCAATTGTATCCTTCTAAAGTCTTTACATTTGTTTATATCCCTAACATACACAAGATGTTAGTATAGCAACACATGTATAAAATTTATAAAGAAATAAAGACATATGTGGTTGTGTTCTAACTATTATTTTCCCCATTATAATGCTGACTGGTGAAGACCAGCAGACCTCCTTGGGGAGACCTTACACTTCCCATGAGGCCCCTGCCACCAGGGAAGGCCTCTCCTCACCTGGTCCTTGGTCTTCCCTTCCCGCTCCCGAATGTGGTTAGCCACAATCCGCTCCGTTTCCTCGCACAGCCTGGGGAAGTTTGCCAGCTGTCAGGAAAAACAGATCTGAGTGTTAATACTCCAAAAGTTAGACCACAAATAAAAAAAGAGAGATGAGATAAATTATTTATTTTATAAAAGATATGCATCACAATTCCAGAAGCAGGAGTGGAATACTCTAGAGCAGTGTTTCCCATACTTTTGACATATGTGTACCCCTTCTATAATTTTCATAATGGTGAGTATCCCTTGTCAAAAAAATGGATGTATTTTAATAACAATCAAAATATATTTATTTTTTATTTTTTTGGTACATACACAAAATAATAAAATTATTCATAATAAAATAAAAGTTATTTTATTTATTTGGATCAATGAGAAGGATGAAATTGACTTGACTCATGAGACGTAAGAATTAGGCGCAGCTAAGCACGGTGCAGTGCATATCCCCACCAAACTCTTCCCGTACCCCTGGGGGTACATGTACCACACTTTGGGAAACACTGCTCTAGAGAATGTTGGAGTGAGAGAAGGGGCTCCTCGAACTATACGGAGTTAGCACCTGAGAAAGGACAAAGATGAAGGGGGCTGGAATGAGCATGAAAAGATGACAATGATTGGCAGTGCTCACCATGTCGCAGGCCGTGTGCTAAACGCCTCATGAACTAACTCACTAAAAAATTACGACAATCAAAACAATAGCTCCTGATAAGCCCTTTTTGTAGAGGAGGAATGCAAAGCACAGAGAGGTTAAGTAACTTTCCCCAAGACTAAACAGCTTAAAATTGGTGGGTCTAAGATTTCAACCCAAGCCTCAGACTCCTGAGTGCAGGAGTCTCATCTGTCACCCTTTTGTTAAAGATCCATTCCAGAAACCACAAAGATCATTTCATTTATTTTTAATTCTTCCCCAACAGATATATTTGCATATACATATTTTTGGCAAAACTGTAGAAATAATACATTTCAATCACTTATACCATCTAAATTATGCAAATAATTGTCCGAAATTTAGCCTGTAAAAGTGAATGAATTACAGTTGTTTTCAACATGCGGAAGAAAAAGAATGGGATGAATGAGGATGTTTAAAGGACCCTATTCTAGAAGAGGACTTAGTCAGGGAAAGCTGTGTGAGAACAGTTGTGGGACAATGGAGCTTGCCAGGCTCAGGAACATGTGTGGGGGACAGTGGCAACAAATAGTGAAAGAAGTAAAAGATCAGGTTCTTGCTATTCATCACTTTGAATATGTCTTGCCACTCTCTTCTGGCCTGAATAGTTTCTGTTGAGAAATCAGCTGACACTCCCTTGTAGATAACTGTTTTTCCCTTGCTGCTTTTAATATTCTCTCTTTGTCTTCTGCCCTTGACATTTTAATTATGATGTGTCTTGGTGTGGTCTTCTTTAGATTCCTCTTGTTTGGGGTTCTCTGTGCTTCCTGAACTTGTAAGTCTATTTCTTTCACCAGGTAGGGGGAGTTTTCTGTCATTATTTCTTCAAATAGGTTTTCAGTATCTTGCTATCTCTCTCTTCTTCTGGCACCCTCATAATTCAGATGTTGGCACACTTACAGAGGCTCCTTACACTATCTTCAGCAAGAAATAATATTTAAAGTGATGAATAGCAAGAACCTACAACCAAGATTACCCAGCAAAGCTATCATTTATAACTGAAGGTCAAATAAAGAGCTTCACAGACAAGAAAAAGCTAAAGGAGTTCATCACCACCAAACCAGTATTATATGAAATGCTGAAGGGTATTCTTTAAGAAGAAAAAGGTAAAGATAAAAAAATATGAACAATAAAGTAACAACAAATTCATATCTATCAATCAATAAAAATCAAATGAATGAGAAATTTGAGACCTTAGAGGATTTCATGCCTAAATTATGACAGTGAGGCTTCCAATAAAATGGTGAATGGAATAGAATCAGGGGCATGGAAATGGAACTGACTGACAATTCTCAGAGGGAAGTGGGTGTGTGGGAGGGTGCAGGAAGATATTAGACAAAGATCTTATATGCATGTATGCATTACCTATGGACACAGACAATAGGATGACTAGGGCCTGCGGTGGGGTGGGAACTGAGTGGAGAGAATCTATGGGGGGGGGGGGGAAGAAATAGACATCTGTAATAATCTCAACAATAAAGATTAATTAAAAATAAGAAGTAAAAGGTCAGCACAGACAAGGATGAGGATGGTTTCAGGCAAAGCTAGAATGGAAAGCAGGGGCATATCAGGCAGAATGTAAAATCAAAATATTTTTGCTGGCTCTCTAATGCAATGCTCCTGTCCCAATTCTTTGTAATACACAATGGAACATCCTACTGATATTCAAATGACTTCTGATTAGACTTTCTGCCACTTGTTTCATTAGCTCAGGGTGCACAGCCCTCTATTTAGTTTTAAAAGATACTGTTTTGCCTGGCTAGGTGGCTCATTTGGTTGGGCATCATCCCGAACACGAAAAGGTCGGCCTTTCCTGATCAGGGCACATGACCGGGTTGTGGGTTCAATCCCTCAATTGATGTTATGCTCTCACATTCATGTTTCTCCCTCTCTCTCCAAAATTAAAAATAAATAAAAATGTTCTAGTTGGTTTGGCTCAGTGGACAGAGCTTCAGCCTGCAAACTGAAGGGTCCTGGGTTCAATTCTGGTCAAGGGCACATGCCCAGGTTGTGGGCTCGATGCCCAGTAGGGAGCGTGCAGGGGAGCAGCTGATCAATGACTGTCTGTCATCATTGATGTTTCTATCTTTTCCTCTCTCCCTTCCTCCCTGAAATCAATAAAAACATATTAAAAAATAAATAAATAAAAGATACCAGAGTTTGACTGTTCATTCATTTCCTCTGATTGCTCAATCATTCGCTCATCTCTTCTATATCTCTTATTTAAGGTGCAATATATTTTCTAAATTTAAATCACTCAAATTTTTAACTTCTTTCACTATGGATGCTGAATTAAAAGCCTACAGTTGTATGAAGGAGTTTACAAAGTCATCAAAATTCTTATCACAGAGGCAAAAATATTGATCTAGAAGACACCATCTTCAGACCTTTAGTCTCATATTCATTATTTAAATATTCTGATAAATTGACTTATATAGGGTCAAGGAATTAAGGCTTTACTATTGGCTATAATCATTTTGTATTTCTAAGTTTACTTTATATCAGTCCTGCATTGAACAAACATTCACTGGGCCTGTGCTATAAGCCAACTCTAGGCTCTGTTGACATCAAAGCACCAATTGCACCTGATCTTAAAAACCTTACAGTCCCATGTGGCTGGTTGACTGTATAGATCAAGACTAATGCCAAAAAAATAGTTTATAAAAAGCAAGAAAAAGAGAAAGAAATAAATGATCAAACCTTCTCTGAAGAGACCTTAAAAGATTTCATGCCTCAATTATGATAGTGAGGCTTCCAAACAAAGCCGGCCATCTATCAAATGGTGAATTACTTCTACATAGTTTATTTGAATATTCTTAAAAAGGAAGAGATTAAAAATCAATATATATGATTTTAACAATCAAAACTTTAAATACAGAATTCTAAGAAAAAAAGTTTAATTGCACATATTCTGAGAGAAAGCAGTGCCATAATTTTTAAAAATGTGTTTTAATAAAATCCAGTGTTTTGAGTTATTTAGGGTAATGTTTAATTATTTTGGTGGGACCTCAATATAAAATTTTAATTTTAAGCATGAACCACTTTTACCCTAGAGGGGAGAAAAATCACTTGAAAGACATTTCTATCCAATAAAACAAAAATTACACACTTATTAAATTTATTAACCATTGATTAATCAAATCATGAGAGCCACGCTATCAGATTTCCCTTGGAACAGGCATGAGACCAGGCAAAATTTCCATACCTTCAAGAGTAACTAGTTCGATGCCTTAAGCAAAGACTCAGGTCATTAGGTAGCCATCTGTTCATAGTTCCATAGCACACATCACTGAGAAAATAAACTAAAACCAGAACAAAATGTTTTTTATGCACATGACTTGGGAGTTGATTGGCTTGGCTGAACTACAAATATGGGCTCTGTTTTGATCAAAAAGCTATAAACTTTCCAGTGTTAGCCACTCACTACAAACAGAGCAGCAATAATGATTTTACTGCTCCTAAAAGTACACAATAATTTTATTCCATTTCTGTCTATTAAAACCTGCCCCCAAATCCCTCGTAATCCTTTAGCTATATATAACATAATGTTGTATTTATTCGGGAGATGAAAAAAGTGTTTACCTGGCCACAACAAATTTGTTATTTAAAAAAAGGAAAAACAGAAGCATTTACAAAGGTGATCAAAAATGAGAAACAATTCCATTATAAAGAGGTCAAGAAATTGCGCAGGGGTAAATAGGAAAATATGTTATCAAGTGTTCTGTATTTCAAGAGTGGCAAACGGGAAGTCTCAGAAGACCTAAGTGAAGCTGATAGAATGGAGAAGCCAGGTCCCATTCTGTGGCCTTGGGGAAAGCAACAGAAGAGGAAACAATACTGTTACCCCTCCTTTCCATGAGGACAAATCCTAGATCTCCAAAGGTCAAATATTTTCGAAAATTGGTGGGAGAAAGGATGTGACATATGAAGGAAGATCACATGTGGTATGTTGGTATGTGCATCCATCATATACCTCACATACCATTTCTGTAAAAAGAGACGATGAAAACTCATGTTATTTAGCAAATGCTAAGGAATAAAACTAACAGGTCAAGCTGGGGCTAAGTAAAACTAAAAGGTATTCAGAAGAGACATAACCTTGCTAAGTAATTCAGAAAGTACTCAAACAAGGGGTCAGAGTGGAGGTGACATTATATCAAAATAATACCCAAAGATAATAAACAGGTTTTCATCTCTTTCCAAGTTTATCTCTGGTAAACATATTAATGGGAGGTTAAAAAGAAAAACAAAGTTTGGTAAGTAGATGAACAGTGGTGTGTGTGTGTGTGTGTGTGTGTGTGTGTGTGTGTGTGTGTGTGTGTGCGTGTGCACATGCACACACATGACTGTAAATAGAAGAGTCAGAGAAAGACTTTGATTGGGTGGCATTTGAGCAAAAACTGGAAGGAAGCAAGGCTGTGAGCTGCACAGGTATCTTGAGGCAAAGGATTTCCCACCCTGGGAATGAGAAGTGCAAAGACCTGTTATCATGTCCCCATGAGCTGTTGAAGAAACAAGGAACCCAGCATAGCTGGAATGGATGGAGGGGAGAGTGAGAGGAGTTCAGAGATGGAAAGGCACAAGTCCTTGGAGGCCCTCAAAAGCCACGGCCAAGACTTCGGAGTCAACGTTTAGTTAGTTGTGGATGTTCAGGTCAGATATTTACTCACCTAACATGCCACAAAACACAGCATCTCTTCTCACTGACCTTTTTAATGAAAACTTTCTCTGTATTTCTAACAAACAACTAAGGTATCTTTCTTATTTCCTTGCAAAGCTTTCTTTCTCTTTTTCTCAGCAGTGAAAAAAAAAATCAATTAATTGGTCTGATGGAGATCCAAGAACATGGTTTCCCAAGAGGCCAATAAATGGCACACTTGCTAAAGTGTGGTTGAAAAAACAAGATGTTCCTCTCTGTGTTTCCTGAAAAGAACCTTAGCACCCTGTGATGATGCTCTAGAGGAGAGGATGTAAGAAAAGCAGCTGGAAGCAGATGCCCAGAAAAGTCCGAAGTGGGGATGTTCCTGGAGGGAAGCCAGACAGCTCATAAAGCTCGAATGTTCCTGCCCTATCCTCCCAGAGACAACAGTGAGGAACGGCGCAGAGGAAGTGCAGGTTAGAATCTAGCTCTGTGCTTTGTTATTTGAACACACATAATTCCCATGTTTTCCACTGATGTTTGTTTACGTGGCTTAAGAAAGAGAAATTAAATATTTTGCACATAAGTCATCATGCACCATGAGGACCTGAAAATGAAAATACTGTTGTTTTACATATAAAGTCACAATACAGCTAGAGCAACTATTCATTAGACTGACCAGGCGAGTCTTAGTTCACCTCCTATTATTCCAGGGAAAGTGTTACTAGTTCCCCTTTCAATTTCAGAACTGAAGTGTGTTAGATGTTAAATTGTATGGTCACCTTTCTGTGGCTCATGTGCAAAGGGGTCAAGTAATAAAGTCCTGGATACTCAACTTTAACTGGAATTATTTTGCTTTGCAAAAGATTTTGGTAAGACCAGTTCCGAAGTAAAAGAACTTGAAGGTAGATATAATAAGGCCAAACAACAAGAGCATCAAAATGAGGAACAAGGCAAAGAATAGATATTTGAAAGAAAACCTGTCCAAATTTTAATTTTAAAAAGAATGATAAAAACATTCTTTAAAAACAAAGGACAGGTTTCTTTAGCAGCAGGTTCTCCTTTGGACCTCTGAATTGTTAGTTTTTGTAGAAGGCCTCTTAGTCATTAGGATAGTCATTAGGATAGGTGCCAGGGATAAGAAGCTAAAAGACACAGCTCTTTTTTAAAAAGGTACTTACAAAAGAAAAACTCATACATACAAACTCATGTATGGCCACTACCAGAGAGAAAGTGGGGTGGGAGAGGTGGGAGAGGGAGGAGAAGATAAGGGGGTTAAAATGGTGATGGAAGGAGACTTGACTTGGGTGGTAAATACATAATACAATAGACAGATAATGTTTTATAGGATTGCACACCTAAAACATATAATTTCATTAACCAATGTCACACCAACAAATTCAACGAAAATTTTTAAAATTAAAATAAATAAAAGAGACTTATAATCAGCAATAAAAGGCATTCACCTAAGCAAAGAAATGACACACAAGTGACAGCGCAGTGTCATTACTGCTATGATGAAGTGAACACCGGGCACCATTGGAAGTAAGGATGGGGACCAGGAAAGGGCTCACAGATGACCCACAGGAAGATTTTTTGGGGGAAAGACAATGATTGAACTGGATCTTAAAAAATGAGAGGAGATGGCAGGTGAAGACAGGCGGGGAAAAGAGACATTCTAAACAAAGAAAGCCACGTGTGCAAACGCTAAGGGCATAAAAACATTTCCAGAGCATGCAAACCACTCAGAATGACCGGAGCTAGCAGACAGTGACGACAAGTGTGGCTGGAGACGTGTTTAGAGACCAGAGGGCAAAACTACACACAACCGTGAGTGAATGGAACTCTCCTCTCAAGGTATGAGGAGCCAAAGCGTCAATACTGAGACAACAGGAAAACAGATGTCCATATCGTAGAGGGCTCCTTTGACAGTTACGGGAGGGTGAGTTTGAGGATGGCCAGACTGGTAGAAAGACCAGTTAGGAGGCCAATGGGCTAAATTACCGTATTTTTCGGACCATAAGACGCACTTTTTCTTCACCAAATAGTGGGAGGAAAAGTGCCTGCGTCTTATGGTCCGAATAGAAGAAGTGCCTGCGTCTTATGGTCCGAGTTGCAGAGCGGCAGCGGGTCCCCCGGGACCTTCCGTGTCCCTGGGGACTGCATCATCCCTCCCCCGCTCCGTATCCAGGCTTCTCAGTAGTCCACTGAGATACTGGCAGAGTGGCAGCGGGTCCTCCCTCACCTTCCTTACGGAAGCCGATGTGTGCAGGAAGGCGCGATGCTGCTGTACTGTGTCACCGCCGTATGCTATTGGAGGATAGCATGTAGTAGGCGGTGTTACAGTACACAGCAGTGCGCATGCCCCTCACTCCAGTCATCGGCTTCTGAGGTAAAATGTCATACCAAATGAGCTTCATGAATTCTGACTCTAGCGAAGAAGAGTTCTTGGGGTTTTCAGAAGACTAGAGCACTCAAACCTTTGTCTTTATGTGTTAATGACAGTGATAATGGTTCTCAATGCCACTGTTGACTGCTGTTCAGTTTATATGGTTCAAATATTATTCTGTTATACTTTATTAAATATTTTATTACACTATTTGGTTCAGAATATTTTTTTTCCTATTTTTCTCCTCTAAAAACCAGGTGCGTCTTATGGTCGGGTGCAGTAGTTTTTTAAGAAAAGCTGCTCGGCGTCTTCAGAAGAGAGAGCAGTTGCCGTAGTCTGTAGAGTAGACAGCCTCAGGAAAAAGGCTCAAGCTCAAATACAGATGTAGGAACTGACGACACTTTATGTGGCAGCGGGGCCGGGGGAGACACGCTCTGTCCGGAGGGAGGACGGTGACAGAAGGAAACCGGGAGCCAGTCCCACAGGACGTCGGTGCGCAGAGGCAGGCCCCAGTGGATGAGCTCTTAAAGGGGAAGGAAGAGAACCCATGGGAGAAAGAGGGGTCAGCTTCAAAAAGAGAGTGGACCACAGTATCCACAGGGATAAGGATATCATTAGAGTTGGCGATCAGTCTCTGGGCGGCCATGCCATAATTATTTCAGCAGAGCGGTAGGAGGGTGGAAGTCAAATTTCAGCGGGTTAAGGAACTAATTGGAGATGAGGGAGTAAAGAGAGTAAGCTACTTTTTTTTCCCAAGAAGGCTTGACCATAAAGAAAAGGAGAGGAATAGGGTAGCAGATAGGTTTTGGTTTTTGTTATCAAATCACAGTGTGGTCGCCCTAGCAGGTTTCGCTCAGTGGATAGCGCAGGGGCCTGCAGGGCATGCAGGAGGCAGCCGATCAAAGCTTCTCTCTCATCATTAATGTTTTTATATATCCCTCTCTCCCTTCCTCTCTGAAATCAAATATATATATATATATATATATATACATACATACATATATATATATATATGGTTTCAACTCACTTCTTATTGGACACAGACTGATAACAATGGTCAGGAAATAAAATAAAACCAGGAGGAGACGGATAGGTTGGAAGAAACCAGGGGCCAAAGGACGTTATGGGAGACTTTACAGGGAAGTTAATGCACAGTCTTTGGAAGCCACACAAGAAGTAGGCAAATGACAAACGATCTGGGCCCTAGATCCTCTGGGTTGGGGCCAATAAATGCTCTTCAGTGGAGAGAGCTGTAGGGTAAACAGCGATCTCGGGGGGGAAAGTGAGGTTTCGTTTAAGGCAAACTGTAAAATATGTTGAGAAGACAGCACAAATACACAACCACCACCGACGCAGAGAGCATAATGGAAAGGGCGGTTCACAGGGTGGACAGCAAAGGACAGGAACCGAGTGTCCAGAACAAGCTGTCGCATCCCATGCCATCGGGACCCACTGCTGCTTCTCCAGTAAATTGGATGCAATGGGAAATGATAAAAAAAAAAAATGATTCATACATACCATAAACACTTTCTATGACTCAAAACATAAATGCGCACACATGTGCCAACCTTCTGATGTACGGCCAGGGCCCGTTCCCAGCATGTGGCTCTACTGAGGGGAGCTATGCGTCTTCTGTCTCCCAAAACCACATCCGTTATCTACAAGTTTGCTCTCTTCAAAGCGGAGGGAGAGGCTGAACGCAGAGCCCATCCAGGTTTGTGTGACTCCCCCACGTCTTTTAACCAGGTCCCGCCTAGACCCAGGCGGTGGCAGAGCTTACACAGCTAATCTATTACCAAGTTTCAACCAAAGCTGAGTTTTAAGAGGAACAAAACTCGTTTTTCTTTCCCCCTGCATCTGATCACTTCACTTACTCTTCGTTTAAACCACGTAGTTTATAGAAGAACTACAACTAGCTAAGCAGGTTTGAGGAGGGATGCGACACCAGGGGCCCTCAGAAAGAGGCCCGCCGAGCTGGTGGAGGAGCCTCTGGCTGAGGACCTCTGTGCTGAGGGAGCCGGGCTGGGTGGCCGACGGAGAACACAGCCTTGGTCCATTCCCTACGTCAGTGAAGAGGAGGCCAGTAAGGAGAGCTGTAAGTGGTCAGGAGACAAGACTCTGTGCATTTTGAGGCGTAGGCAAGGACAGGGGACGGGGAGTATTATTTATAAACTGGCTTCAGGTTCCCAAATGGAGAGCTGGTGTAGACTGTTTTTCCTCCCCCAGGTGCATGTGTTCCCTTTCCTCAATCCCTCTGCTTCTATGGCTTACTTTGGAGAAGAGAGACTAGGCTGGAAGAGCCTGGTGGAGGAACTGGAGACGCGGTCTGCAGCTCTGGAGCCTCTGCTGGACCCCAAGCTGGCCACGGAACACCTTTGCTTTTTCTGCACTGATGTCTAAGACTTCAGCCTGCTTTCCTCTTTCACCACGTACGTCTCTTCTTTACCTGAGCTGTTCTGCCAGTCACTGAGGACCAAAATTCATCTTCATTCACATTCTCTGCCTCTCTCATTCTTTCTCCTGCTCCCCACTGGATTTCCAGAGAGGTTACACATAGTACCGTACCATACAGAAAGGGGAAAGCAACAAAACTGACAAACTAGAAGTACTGAAAATAGAAATATTCTATTCTTTCAAGAAATGATCAAAGTACTGGTGTTAATGGTAATGGGGCTAGGTCTCCCCGCCCCAAAGATCACCCCTGACCCCCTTCCTGCGTTTTCCAGTACAGGGACCTTCTTTCCTGTCCCCATAGAATGGCTGGAATCCAGCACACTTCTGCCAAGTTCCTCCGTGAGGAGTCCCCGGGTTCAACACAGGTAGCGATGGCCATTGAGAGATTAGCCGCCAGCGACGGAGCGGTTACTGTAGCTAATGCATTAAGGGCCCCGTGGTTCTCAGGCATCCTCTTGCTTACTCTGCACTGAGGTGGTGTCATAGTTTACTATCATCATCCCCATGTCAGAGAAATGATAAACCGCTAGGGATTCAAGGTCACACAGAGGTGAAGCCAGGGTTTGAATCGAGGTTCCCAAGGCTAAGCTCTTAGGCCGCCCTGCCCCTTCCCAGAATGACCGGGTTCAAGTGGAATTCATGTAAATTTAGGAAACTTTCCTTGCTGACATGCACAATATCAACGATTCCCTTCCCCTAACAATTACCCTCATCCACAGACCAAAGGAAACTTAGTTTGGGGCATTCACCTTGTTCTGCCAACGTGATGTTGGCCTGCTGAAGCAACCTATGTGGAGTGGATGACAGAAGGCAATATGCCGTCTACCAGGAGACCAAGTCCCCACTCAGTACTTTTCACAACCTTCCCCTGGAGCAAACTCACCGCCTTCTCTAACAAAGGAGGGGAGGGAGTCGGGCAAAGGGAGGCATGCGGCAGGGTGGGAAAGAGGGGTAAACCGATCAGAAACCTGTTGGAAAGGTAACTCCAGCTTACTTTCTTGGTACACTTCTTGACGGTGTTGATTAATTCTTGCATTACCAGGTCTACGCTCTTCAAGGAAGGCCCTTTCAGCTTCACAATTTGCTTTTTGACTATGGCTTCAAACGCCATGTCTGGAGTAAACAGCCCCGTCCTGAGTGTGAGAAAGAGAGCCGCACGTTAGTTTAAAAATGAGCAATAATTTAAAATGAGTAATAATACCCAGTACTCGTTTTGATTGACAGGCCACTTAAAGAAAGCACGAATGCCTAGTTTAAAGGTTACCGAGTGATTTATTCTAGCCACGGTACCATTTGTAATAACCTAATACTAATATTTCATAATACATTCTGCTCTATAGATGATTAACATTACCTAAAAATAGACCCCAAAGTGTTTATATGGCATATCATCTGGCCTTCTCATTAATTTGTCTCATTTCACAGTCTCACAGCAGCAGAAAGGAATGCTACGACGGGAATGGTTCTAAATGGACATTTCTCTTTTTCTAAAGTATCCCCAAAGCAATCCCCCTTTTTGAACCCTGAAACAGTGGACACCACTGAGAAATTTCGCTATTTCGAGTGCAGTGGGTCCCCGTCCGAGGTGGGGAAGGGGTGGGAGGGAAAAGAAAGCAGCGAAGTAGAACGAGCCTGGGACCCAAGATTTTGAAATGGTGAGTTTACACACAATAAAAAAACACACACACACAATAATGAAATAGCAAGGGCCTTTTTCATTTGGCTAGTGTCCATTCAAACTGGAATCGGAACACTGTTCTTCCTGTGCTGCGCAGGAGCCCAGGAAAGCAGCCGTTGTGTGAGCTTCACGGAGAGTGACTCTTCATATCTAAACAAAGGGTCCGTGAGGGGCCTGGACCCTGGGCGCCGGCCATCCCCCAAAGCCCGGCAGCTCCCGACTCCCTGACCCTGAACTCGCTTCCCTCCCTCGCTCACCTCTCCTTCCTAACCGCCTCTCCAAATCCACACTGTTCAGCCTAACATAACAAATGCCCCCTCTGACCCTACCCTTCCTTTTATGTCCCTCCTGCCTCCCGTGCACCCTGTGTGCCCACCACACCGGGCCGCCCACCTTCCCACAAACACACACACACACACACACACACACACACACTTTATGTCTCTGCCTTCCTCTGTGACATTCACTTCGGAATCCGAGCCACGTCGGCCGTCCACACCCGCCCACACTGCACAGCCCGGATCCTAAGACACGTCCTGCGGCGCCTGCCCCAGTCCCCCTGCCGCCCAGGCCTCCCTCCTCGAACCCCCACACCCCACTCGTGGCAATGATCGGAGCACGGGCAGCAGGTGTCATGATCGCGCTGCCTGTTTGCCCACAAGGACGGGCTCCCTCGCCTGCTCAGCACCGGTTCTCAGCATCTCCAGGCGGAGAAGGAGCCACCGGGTCCTCGGGGCAAGGGAGATTTCCGTTACTCGAGTAACAGAATCCACCGGGGGCGCCACCTCTCCACACATGTACTTCAGGGCCTAGAAGGCGTGCCGTTAGGATGCCTTCTACACACGGGGCTGCACCATCTTCTAGCAAATGAACTCCGGAATCATCGCAACCACCCGTCTCTTCCGTTGCTATGTACCGACATCAGAAATCTACAACACGGAATAGCTGAGCTTTGGCAGTGACAGTCCACAAAAATGTTACTCGTAAGGAGTTTTAAAAGCCAAGTGAAGTACGGAGTAAAGATATTTTGTGACCCAAAATCTGTGACCTGACAGACACGCTGAAACACGAGCTGCGCCCGCCAACAGAGCAAGGCCCAGCGCCACAGCGGAGGCACTCGGGCCGGCAGGGAGAAGGCCGGCACGAACCCACACCACCTGCAGCACGTGGGTGCACAGCACGTGGGCTACGGCACGTGGGCTACGGCACGTGGGCGACGGCACGTGGGTGCACAGCACGTGGGCTACGGCACGTGGGTGCACAGCACGTGGGCTACAGCACGTGGGCAACGGCACGTGGACGACGGCATGTGGGCGAAGGCACGTGGGCACACGATCACGCTCTGTTAAAGCTGAGATACCACTGCCTACAGGCAGGGGGCGCTTCCCGCCTCTGGGATAATCCAGGGAGTGGGCCACCTAAGCTTTACCAGCCAGCCTGACTTCAGGACATCTCAACTTAACCTAGGCTCCATTACATTTTGTTAGCCTCCTGGATATGAACTCCAGAAATGTGTGTTGTAGAGTCTTTTTCTCTTCTATCTTAGCTCTTTAAAGAAAGTAAACGCACTTAGTACCACGTTACACAAGGTTAGGTTCAGGCACCAGGGCCACTCCCAGCCTCGCGTCCTCTGCTCTCCAGTTGACGTTCCTAACTGCCGTCTGTGTGTGTGTGACCACCCGCTCCGTGGACACAGGCTGCAGGTCACCACCTCCGCCTGGCACTGGCCCTTGCACTTCAAGGCCTTTCATCCTGCAGCCCCGACACGCTCCATCCTCTCCTGTCTCACTGCATTGCTCCCGACCCCATCCACACACACACACACACACACACACACACGCACACAGGGAGACATCACACAGACAGATACAGACACACACACAGCACCCTTTTGCCAGCTGAAATCATTCTTGTCCTCTAAACAGACAAGGTTCGACTCAAAAGTTACCACCTTCATTAATCTTTCCCAATCTGGCTCCACAGCGCCAGCCAAAAGCAATCTGCCCTGTCTCCGGGTAAGTAGCGATGACTTATGAGCCCGCCAGGCCTCCCTCCCTGCGAGGCAGGCCCTGCAGAGCGAGGGCCCCGGGGTCGAGCTCGCAGGGCTGCGAAATGCAGACGCGTTTCTGTTTTTCTAATTGAAAAAGACCGAGAAAGGACGATCCCGGGAATTAACCACTGAACCCAAACCAGGATTTCCTACTTCTTCCTCCCACCTCCATGTTCTGCTCGGCTCAGATGGTGAAAAGGCTACTTCGCTAGCGGTTTATAAACCTCCTCCTTCTTCTCCTCAGAGCCGGGGCGGAAGGCAGGGGAGGTGGGGATCACTTGCCTGATGCCGTGTATGTTTTTGATGGCGTAGCTTATTTCTCGTCGCAGCTCCTTCTCGTTGAACTCCATCTGCGGATGCCAGAGGAACCACAGTTAGGACACTTAATTCCTATTGAATTAATAACACTATTGAGTATTAAAGAATGAGACTAGCTTGGCTTCCTTGTTAATAAATGGATGCTCATGTCTTCCCTAACTTAAACCCAGATGGTCAGAACATCTGTTTATTTAAAGTTCAAGGCAACAGAACATGAGGGGCTTCTGGGAGTTCGATCTCTGGAGCGGCAGATCCCAGCCCCGTTTTAGGTAGGAGTGCCGTGTACCAAGCAAGGGTGCCTTCTTGGGCATACATCTGGCCCCTCGTGTGAAATCTGTGATTTTTCATTCTCTTGCTAAGTGTAGGGAATGTCCTCACAGACGAATGCAGGAACAGAGGGGGTCACCGGCCGTGCAATCACAGTCCGGCTGCGCTGAGATGGACAATGGCTGTCTTTCCTCCCAGGCCATCTTAACCACCTGAGCTCAAAGCCTCTTCATAAGAGGAAAATACATCATATTTTTCCAATCCAACACAGGGCAGCTTGCTGTCTGGAGACTTCCCGGGTGATCTAGGGGCCTGGGATTGGTGGGGGGAGTACGACCAGAGCAGCATGGGGCTTCGACTGGGAAGGGCATCCAGAGGGCAGGTGGTTGGGCCTGCCTCCTGAGATGTGGCCTCCCCAGCCTCACTGCCTGCCCACTTCCCCGCACACTTGGAGCCGCACAACAGTGAGCTGCTTTGTTCCCTGCCCTCACCCCGTGGCTGCGCAGCTCAGCCTTCCCCGGGCCTCCCCTTCTATCTGGAGAACTCTTCCCCTCCCTCACCTCCTCCCGCTTGACGAGCCGCTCATCCTCCCAGGCTGGGCTCTGGCCAGGGATTCCTGTCTGCGGGCTGTTGCCATGGTACCCTGTGCTGAAGTTTGCCACCGTCCTTAGCACATCTTAATGAAACGCTCTGTGTACCCCTCTGCCTCCCACACCAACACATAAGCACCCGCCGCTGTAGTCCCTGAACCCCTCAGCTGCCTCCTGAGCGCCTTGTCCGGAGCAGGACTCGCGCTCACACACAGGCTCGGCTTTGCCTGTTTTCCTCATCTCCTGGGCACCGACGTGCGCGGCTGTGCAAGCCGAGACCTCGGGAGTCATCTTGAATGTTCTCTTTTCTGCATCCCCCCAGATTCAGTCCGAGCCCTGGGGACCCCACTTCCCAAGTCACCAATCCATCCCAACTGGACACTTTCTTCCTCGGAATTCATTTCCTACGCCCTTCCCTTGGTCAGCCCCGTCTGCTCTTTACCCACTACAGGTGCTCCCTTTAGGGCCTTGTCCTGGGCTGCTGATCTTAAACGACCCTCTTCCTCCTTCCCCCTTCCATCTTCACAGCTGACCTCTTCACACCATTGTGCTCATGTTTTCAATGTCCCCTACTCAGGGACACCTTGCCTGAATGTGCCATCAAAAGTGGCTCCCCCTTTCCCTCCCTCCCCTTTCTCTCTCTCTCTCTCTCTCTCTCTCTCTCTCTCTCTCTCTCTCTTTCTCTCTCTCTCTTCTTTCTCTCTCTCTCTCTCTGTTTCATGATCATACTTGAGATCCCTTCAACTTTGTCTATTTCCCCCACCAAACAGTGTCTCTGTCCCAATCACTGGCACCTAGAATTAGGTGCTCAAGAAATGTTTAAATTAGACAATAAATTGATGTCATAGGCACTCAATTAGCATTTGTTGAAATCATTTGAAATCTCATTGCATAAAATTGGAGCCATCAGTAAGAAA
This sequence comes from Vespertilio murinus, assembly GCA_963924515.1. Lineage (NCBI taxonomy): Eukaryota > Metazoa > Chordata > Mammalia > Chiroptera > Vespertilionidae > Vespertilio > Vespertilio murinus. Next base: position 16,213,710 of record OZ004719.1, on the reverse strand, counting down.
TTATTTCTCTCCTATATTTCGTTACCTGATTATGAAGGCTTTCGTTCCGAGGACTACCTTGGTCCCGTACCACCCCCGGAACGTTTTATGAAGTTACGCAGAACAGAATATGGGAATGAAGTGAAGCCAACGGGGGAAAGCAACGTTTGGTACAAACCTTGACTATCTCAAAAGGAAAGCGCTCGTGGAAAATGCGATTGATTTTCGCACCCCCGGAGAGCTCCAGGGTATCTACTTGATCCCCTGAGCCCTCAATTCTCTTCTCAAAGTCCACGGCGAATTGCTGAACCATCCTGCAATCGTGAGAGAGGAGTTAATTCCAGTTGAAGTAAATGCATTTCTCATTTACTGTGGTTATCGCCTAGAAGCCTTTTCCTGGTGTTCTTAGTGGCACCTACTGGCAGAATTAGCATTGCACTTTGCTCCGCGCTCAAAATGCAATGATCTGAAGCACACATTCTTTCTGTTTATTTTAGACATTTAATTAAAACGTATTCTAAATATCTGTGCCATTCAATGCATTCTGTCCATTTCATTGCAGTCTTGGAATGCCATTTTAAAATACTTGAATTCAAGTAAAGCCATAAATCTCAACAGAGAACAAACAAGCCACAGCTCCTACGACATCACACCAGGTGTTCTAATGGCTCTAGCTGAGTCCCCTTCCCAAGCAGCTTTCTTCTCTGCCCCCAGCATCAGAGAAAATGATCGTGTATATTGGTGATGACTGGACTTAGAAACACTAATTTTATGCTGGGAAAACTTTCAAATTCAAAATCTGATAGGAAAAAAAATCCAAACCATCTAATACTTGCAGCCTCTTTTATCAAAATCATAGATAAATGCAAAGTAACTGCAAATTATTAAACCAGGAACTCTAGAATATAATTAGATGTAGCTATAGCTCTATCCACTATATGCTAATGCTAATCTAATTCTTTAAACACCTAGAAGGGTATAAGAAATGTATGATACATGCTGAAACAGTGATCCCTCCCCAAGCTGGCCAGCCGCTCTCGCCTCTAAAATATTTCTTCTAATTAATTTCCTTTCAATGTGCACAAATTTGTGCACCAGGCCTCTAGTTTTTAAATAAAAGATAAAGACCTAGGGCCTAAACAGAAATAGCTTTCATTTCTCTGTAACTTGAAGAGTTTTTATAGGTGCTTAAGAATAAAAAGGAAAAAAATGTACTAAGAAAGAGGTGAATCCAAGAAAAATTTATTTCCTCTTTAAATGGATAAGATGAGCATATAAAATGCTACCTAAATAATTTGAGCATTTAGAAATCCCCCCACAAAGAAAGCAATTATGCATTTTTAAACCAAATTAAGGATATTTTGATTGCAAGCCTGCAAAGGGAGAACGGGCCAATAAGAGGTAGGGAGCATCACCCTGGCCACTATGGCTCAGTTGGTTGGGCAGCATCTTGTGCACCAAAGAGTTGCTGGATGATTCCTGGTCAGGACACATGCCTGGGTTGGAGGCAGCCAATCAATGTTTTACTCTCACATCAATGTTTCTCTTTCCCTTTCCCTTCCCTCTTCCTTATTCTCTCTAAAACTCTTTAAAAGGAAAAAAAGGGATGGCAAGCATTATCTTCGGAGATGGACTTCATGTGTCCTGGAATGTAGGTGGATGGGGTAGAGGTGGGGGAGAGGGGTTGTCTTCTAGTTGAGAGGACCCTGAGACAAGCTACAGAACAGGGATAAAAGGACAGATGAGGCTGGGAGGGACCAGGAGACGGAGTCAGGGTAATAGACGCAAGGAGCTGATCATTCTCTAACAACACTGCAATCCTATCCCAAGGCCCCACAGGGATAAATCTAGTAACCAGGGATAAGATGGGAAGATTGTGAAGGAATTAAAAAGATACTTGGCAGTTTTCATGTTCAAAGGGTTAATTAAAATCATTAAGGACAAGGATAAAGAAATTTCAATGTGCATGCACTTTTCTATTGAATCCTTGGTTCTCATTCCGCTGAGAAAACACATACACACATCATATGAAAATGATTTGGGGGTGGAGGAGGAAAGTACAAGTGACACCAAGAGAAGGTGGACAGTCCAGGAGACACTTGCAACAGAAGCTCTGGCCACTTCTCATTCTAAGGGCTAAAACACCCCTGCTGAGTTATCATATTGGTATTACTCATTTACTGAATGCAATGATAAAAACATAGTAAAATTGGGCATGGGGGTGAGCAACTGGTTAAATATATGACAACAATTATTCAAGAAAATGTAAAGATTCAAGGTTCACTGTATAATCTATACAAAGCCTCATGTACCTGACTGCTACCTCTGCTACGTGTGATGTGAATAGCAGGACGGATAATGGACTGAGGCAAAAGCCAAGGGGAGAAACTGGAGGGCGGGGGCGGGGGAGGGAGGGGGCTCACTGCAGCAGGGCTTTGGTCTTCCTGGTGGGGTCCTCGGGCTTGAAGTTCTTGTAGGCCTCCACTTCGTGCTCTATGGAGAGCATCTGGGCCTGCAGCTTGTTCCTGAAGTTTGGCAGCGTGTCTCGAATGTGGTTGGTGAGTTGCTAAATAAAACAAAACAGAATCTCACACACGGTTGAAGATTAGCTCGGGAGACAAAAACTTGGCCTTCGCTGTTTTTCTTTCTTTTTTTTTATTACATTCTTTTATTGTTGATAGTATGACAGATATCTCTCATTTCCCCCTCTCTCTTTATTCCCTCTCATCCCAACCTCTACCCATCTCCCCCAGGTCTTTACTGCCCTACTGCCCATGTCTATGGGCCATGTATAAAAGTATATACCTTATTTGCCGGCATATAAGACAATTTTTTGGCCCTGATAAATATGCCTCCAAGTGGGGGGTAGTCCTATACGGCGAGTATATAACAAACTCTGTATTTTTAGTGGAAATGTTAGGGAGTCGTCTTATACGCCCAGTTGTCTTATACGCCGGCAAATATGTATTTTTCAGGGCCAAAAAATCGTCTTATACACCGGCAAATACGGTAAGTTTTTTGGTTTATCTCATTTCTCCAACCCCACATTGAGGCATGTCAGTCTGTTCATGCCTCCATGCTTTGCTTCACTGTTTTTGTAATTGCTAAACACTGGATAAATAATACACAGAGTTGAGACTGAATGCAGAGACAGGTAGTTAGAAGCAGCTCAGACCCTCTCCTCCACTGCTGGAGGCGATGCTCAAAATGTCTCAGAGTTGCTCGTGGGGGCCATCTGGGGTAGCCTGTTCAATGCAGCCGATGTTACCAGTGAGGACGCCTAGCAACACCCAGCAAGGATGGGTGATCAGATCACTTACCTTGTCCAAAGAAACCTTAAGTTTACAACGTGGTGGAAATGAAGGAGTGGAGAGCTATGAGGGGTGCCTGACGTTCTCAGGGGACACGGCTCCCCACCCTGGTGGAGCTCAGAGGTACCTGTCAGCTGTGAACCTCCTCCTCTCCGTTCTGCAGCCCCGACAGGTGCTTCCTCTTGCCTCTACCTCTAGGCCCCAGCCTAACGGTGCTGGATCACTGGCTTATGCCTTCAACAGGTTACATATAAAAATGTAGCCGAAACCGGTTTGGCTCAGTGGATAGAGCGTCGGTCTGCGGACTGGAAGGTCCCAGGTTCGATTCCGGTCAAGGGCATGTACATTGGTTGCGGGCACATCCCCATAAGGGCGTGTGCAGGAGGCAGCTGGTCAATGTTTCTCTTGCATCGATGTTTCTAGCTCTCTGTCCCTCTCCCTTCCTCTCTGTAAAAAAATCAATAAGATATATATTTTTTAAAATGTGTACTCCTGGTCATCTGTTCCTCAGTAAGTACGTCGTTCTGCTTTGGGCACTGCTCTTTCAATAATAGTAAGGTGGATGATTCTATTCAAGGGAATAGTAACAATGTGGCTCTAAATATTTATGTTCATTTTTTAAATTCCTATCATTTAAGCTGCATGTCTTATGTGAAGAAAAAAATGAATATAAAAATAAGAAATATGAATTCCAATAGTCACTTACATATTTCCTTAATTGTTCTTGTTGCCTGAAAGCACATTCGTTTTTACCTGATTGAGGACCTTCTGTAGGTGCGGGGTCCCCATCCTATCGGCAATATGTCTGTAAGCCGGGTGTGAGAGGAAAAATTTCCTCTCCGCCAGCATGGCGGCCTTGATGTCCTTCTTCCCATCAATGTCCTTTTGGCTTCTGTTCACCACCCCCACGTAACCTGAAACAGAACACACACCTGTGGTGTTTGGGGTACTCTTCGTTATTTATTTTGGGGAGATTGCAAGGCTCTCAAAGAGGCTGAATAAAAAAGGCAAAATTATTAAGGCCTGAGGAATAGGTCCCTTTACAAAACTCAACTTGAGACATCAGTATTTAACAAAGGCTGGTTGATTTGGTTAGTGACAGTATTTTAGCATTAACATAATAATGTCCTTTGCCTTTAAAAGCTCTGTGCATTTTTTAAAATATATTTTATTGATATTTTACAGAGAGAAAGGGAAAGAGGGAGGGAGAGTTAGAAACATCGATGAAAGAGAAACATTGACCAACTGCCTCTTGCATAGCTCCTACTGGGGATGTGCCCGCAACCAAGGTACATGCCCTTGCTGGAATCAAAACCTGGGACCCTTCAGTCTACAGGCAGATGCTCTATCCATTGAGCCAACCCGTTAGGGCAAAGCTCTGTGCATTTTAATAGAGTATGTTTCTGCTCGGCCAGCGTGTCTCTGTGGTTGAGCGTTCCATGAACCAAGAGGTTCCGGGTTCAATTCCTGGTCAGGGCACATGCCTGGGTTGTGGGCTCAGTCCCTATTAGGGGGTGTGCAAGGGGCAGCCAATCAATGATTCTCTCTTATCAATGTTTCTCTCTCTCTCAAATAAATTTTTTTAAATAGAGTATGTTTCTTAGCAGTTTTGTCATAGAGCAGGTAAGTCAGATTTAGAAGAGGACGGTATATATTTATGCAGTCTGAATATTTATATGCTTTCTTCCAACCCCTCCCTTTTTCTGCTTTCTTGTTCCTGTTAAGAAAGTTTTCCCCTTGGATCATTTTTCATTTGTCTATTCCATAAGAAGTGTAGCTAATCATAAGCTCATTCCTCACACCTGAGGCAGCATTAGAACCGCGCCTCCCACTGGTCTGCCCATTGTTTCTCTGTCACGGCACCAAAGGAACCCCTGTGGGGCACACGGTACGTTACCCCTGCGAAGAGGCAGCAGCTTGTTCTCTAGAATGTCCCTGGCATCGGTCCCCTCATCCATAAGGTCCAGTTTGGTGATGACGCCAATGGTTCTCAGACCTGCGGTACAAACAAACCCGCCATTGCACAGTCTGCAGGAAAAGAGCAAATTGCAGAGACACAGTTCTCCCCATGCGAAGCATAAAGCACTCATATGCCTGGTCCCTTTCCTGCTCCTCTCTCTAATCTGCCACCCCAGGCCGGTCTGGGGGACTCCGGCGGGATGAGGAGGAGAGTTGTGACACCACCCATCCATGAGCTAACCTTCTATTCAACAGGGAAAAAATAAAGTTGTATCACCAAATACTTTTAAATTCATGAGTTTATTTTGGTATCTTGCATGCATGGCAATTATACACTTAAATTTTCCTCCCAGGCACTGCACATAGCATGCATGCTTACATTTTTTTTAATGTGTGACATTATTTAAAAATACATAAACACGGGCCAATGAGGAGAATGCACTAAAAATTAAGGCTTATTATTGATCCAGTTCTGGAGCTGGGTCCAGTACAGCATTACGCTAGTGACAGCCCATCAGTCCATTGTGTGTAGGGCTCACATCGCTCTGGGCCATGTGGACAAATGCAGAGTGTGAGAGCCCCACAAGCCAGGAGCATGAACCAAGAGCAAGAGAGAGAGCTCCTTTGTTTATAAGATCATATATCTCAAATTTCCCCATGCCTGCAGCGGCCACCCCTACTCCGGCCAATGACCTGTTCCCAGGTACGACTGACAGACAAGTATCTTCCCTATGTCACTCGGACTTTCCTGGGCTTGTGTCCTGTGCTCCGTTCCAGTTATTTCATAACTGGGTTCATGACAACAGGATCCATAGAACATACCTAATCACTTTGAAGGTATTAGGATATTTCAAACTTCCGAAAGTGAGGGTGGGGGTGCGTTAGTGATAGACATATAGGAGATTATGCAAACAGAGAGTCAACTATCAATCTCAAAGGCCGCATCATGGAAATGTAATCATAACTTGCCACATGGCTTAGCTGTGAATAACATTTCAGAATCATACATATTCATTAGTGAAATGCGAAGGGTAAGTGTATGCATGTGTGCGTAAGTATATGTGGGTATGGGAGAGGGATACAGAACAGCTGAATCTTCTCTGCAGCAGAAAGTCAAAAAAGAATAAATTTTTTTAATCAAGACATAGTAGTATAAAAAGATCACATAAAAATATGGAGGGGAATACAAAAAGAAAAAGCTAAAATGGTTGAAAGTGGAAGCCTCTGGAAATAAGCAATCAGAGTTGGGAGGAAAGGGACTGGTACTTTGATTCAAAGCCTTTGGTGCCAGTTGGGGTGTGTTGGGGTGTTGGTGTGTGTGTGTGTGTGTGTGTGTGTGTGTGTGTGTGTGTGTGTTTCAAGCTTCGTACATTTAGAACATTAATAAAAATAAAAGTTGAATTTTAAAAGCATTTTCTTTACTGCTCCCTTGTTTATAAGAAGGCAAAGGAGTCTGTGCTTGGCGGTGTGCCCCAGGAGATCCCCGGCTTTTTCCTGTTTAGATGTACAAATGGGCAACAGGCAGCTTAACATCACCAGTGAAGCCCTGCCCCCAGACTGCAGACACACACTCACACAGACCGCAAGCCTTGGCCAGAGCGTTTCCAGTGAAACGTGTTTTGCAAACACTTTGCTAAAAATCTGAAGATTTAGATAAAAAAAAACAGTAATAGAGACCAATTATTGAGCCCTGATTATGAGCCCGCCTCATCTAGGGCTTGAAATGACTCTCTGCAGTAGGTCCTACTATTACTTCCTCAATTACACAGATGAGGAGAGGGAGGCTTGGAGAGGACCAGTAAGCTGTGTAAAAGCTCACAGCCTCTAGGGTGTGAAACCCAGGCAGCCTACTTCCATTTTTAATCACTGTATTTTTCTGCCTTCCAATTCTTCGCCAGATTCTACAAGTGATTATCTATGTTCTTTGGCAAGTTCATTAGACGTCTCTTTTGGGCCCAGAATTCTCGGGTGGAGAACAGCTCCCAGATTTAGAAGAGATTAGATAAAGTAATAAGTAAACTGAAGAGTAATTTAATAAAAATTCTTGCCCTCCAACTAAAAGGGAAAATATAAATAAGTTAAGAGCTAATGAGTAATGTGTGATATTGTTTCAATTATGGTTCTCTTCGGGAAAGAATAGCCACAAGGATGAGCTCTGATTAGTTCTAACGAAGACCTTGAAAAGGCCCAACGCACATCAAAGGCCTGATTCTCATATGGCCTAGAGGCCGAGAGCACTGGCCCAAGCACTGCCTCTCATTAGCTCCAAGACATTAGTTTCCTCGTCAGGTGTAACCACATCAATAGCAGAACCATTCGCCACAGCTTACATTTGATACCGGAATAATTATTTTTTTTAAATTAATTTTTAGAGAGGAAAAAAAGGGAGAGGGAAACGCTAATGTGAGAGCTACCCCTAACTGGTAATCGAACCCACAATCTGGGCACATGCCTTGACCAGGAATTGAACTGGCAACCTCTCAGTGCACCGGACAACACCTAATCAACTGAGCCACGCCCGCCAGGGTTGAAATAATTTTTAACAGCATCCCCTTTAACTCTTAAAGGACTTCCTGTTTGAAGAGTAAGTTATAGCCCAGCCAGCGTGGCTCAGTGGTTGAGCATCAACCTATGAGCCAAGAGGTCACGGTTCATTTCCCAGTCAGGGCTTGATCCCCAGTAGGAGTCCTGCAGGAGGCAGCCAATCAATGATTCTCTCTCATCATTGATGTTCCTATCTCTCTCTCTCCCTCTCCCTCCATCTCTAAAATAAATAAAAATACATTTTTTTTTAAAAAGAATAAGTCATATGTTCATTCTGACTCATCAATAAAACGAGAGACCAGTAAGTGAGGAACTTGGAAGTTGCCACTGTGTCCAAAGAACAAGTCAAAAGCAGAACATACTGAAAAATCACAAATCCTTCTTAGAGTCATCAGACAAGTGGAGTCATAAAGCATTGCCCCCCAAGTCTGGAGAGACAAGACAGACATATATAGACGTTTCACAACCCGGAAGCAGAAAACTGCGAGGGAACCGGGGCCCAGAAAGGAACACCTGCAATTGATGAACCGCTGAATGTTCGGTGTGGAGAGGCTCAGAGTAGAAATCTGCCCAGGGACCCGTCTATAACAGGTGCCCATACTTTTGTTACAGTCTTGCCTCCAGGAGCTCAATCAAATCCTCACAGTGATTACCTGAGAAAAACCCCCTCCTGCTTCCAGTGGGAGAAAACAACCTGCTTTTAAAAATGGGTAAAAGGCTGGAAAAACACCTATTCAAAGGCGATATACAGATGGCAGGTGTGTATCTGAAAAGGTGCTCTAGACCACGTACGTCATCAGGGAAATGCAAATTACAGCCACAGGGAAATATTACCACACGCCCACTAGAGTGGCCGCAATCCGGAACACGGACAACACCAAATGCTGGTGAGGAAGCGGGACATCATGAACTCCCCTTCGCTGCTGACGGGAGTGCAAAATGGAGCAGGCACTTTGGAAGATAGTTTGGCAGTTTCTTACAAAACTAAACGTATTTTTAACGGGGGGCCCAGGAATTGCACTCTTTAGTATTCACCTGAGGGACCTGAAAACATGCCCACCCAGAGACTTGTATACAGATGTTTACAGCAGTTTTACTTATAATTTCCAAAGCTTGGAAGCAACCAAGACGTTCTCCAGTGGGTGAACGGATAAATTAATTGTGGCACATCCAGACAATGGAATATTAGTCAATGCTAAAAAAAAAGAGAGAGAGAGAGAGAGAGAGAGAGAGAGAGAGAGAGAGAAAGCTGTCAAGCCATGAAAAGACATGGGGGAACCTCAGAGGCCTGTTATTACTACGTGAAAGAAGCCATTTGACATTCTGAGAAAGGCAAAACTAGGGAGGCAATAAAAAGATTTGTGGTTGCCAGGGGAAAGGGGAGGCAGGCGTGGAAAGCAAAGCACAGAGGGTTTTTAGGGCAGCGAAGCTATTCTGTAGGAGATTACAATGGATACATGTCATTATACATCTGTTCAAACCCATCCAACGTACACCACCAAAAGTGACCCCTAATGGAAACTATGGACTCAGTGATAACGATGTGTCAGTCAGTGTAGGTCCATTTGCACCCCTCCCCCTCCAGTGGGGGGTGTTAACAGTGAGGGAGGCTGTGCATGTGTGGGGATAGGGTATCTGTGAACCTCCCATTGGGTTATTCTGTGAACCTAAAATGGCTCAAAAAATAAAATCTATTCCTTAAAGACAATGAAATACCAACACATGCAAAGTACTTAGTTCATAAAAACCACTCGATAAATGAACGTTGTGATCTCACCATCTTTGTTTCCCATCCCTGCTCTCACTCTGCTCCCGTCCCGAGCTCTCGGTATCACACAACCAGAGGCAGTTCTCCACGGGACCGTGCATTTTCGCCTCCTCGCTTCCTATCACCGTCCCCCTCACCTCCACATAGCCTTCCCTTCTCTTCTCTTCTTGGTCAACACCTACCATCTTCAAAACCCTTCCCAGGCTGTCCTGCAGGTCCACAATCAGACTCCCACACGTGTACGTTGGGAGTCCCTCCTCTGGGCCCTCAGAGCTCTGTGGGTACACCAGCACCGGAGTTCTTACGTGATACTAGGAATCTGCTTATTTGTCTATCTCACTCAGTTAGCATGTCAGGATCGCTTCAAGAATAAAATGACATCAGATCTGCATATTCTAAGCAATCCGTACAGATGCCAGAGTGGGAACTCAATACATGTTTATTTATTAAATACATAAATGAATGAAAAAAAAAACAAGCCTACTTATTTTTCTTAGGTTCAGGTAAGAGTTGAAAGACCAATTTCAGACAGGAAAGATACCATGCCACCCTGTTACCTGTGTCTGTGGTCAGCACAGTGGTTTTCCTAGAAGAGCACTGTCATGTCTCCCATTGATGAATGCAACTAAATTACAAGTAGTGTGTTGTTTCACCTAATTAAGAAATGGGACAAAACTAAGCCGGGAACCACATTAGCAGTTTCCAGAAGACTAATCTGGAACACTGTACACTAACACAACAGCAAAGAAAAAAATCAATGAAGGGTTAGTGTAAACATGTATATAGCAAAATTAAAAACAGACTTAGGGAATTAGATGTCCTTCAGTTAATGCATTTTTTTTGTTTTTTTGTTTTGGGTTTTGGTGGGCTTTGGGGGGTGGATAAAGTAAATGAGTTGGGGGTTTTTTTCTGCTTGGCAAAGACTATGGAATATTTTATTTCTGCAAGCAATCAGCAATGAATGGGAATAGTTTCATGGTGTGTTTTTTTTCCTATAAGTTTTCCATGAACATTATTTCCTTGTTACTTCCAGAAATTCTGAATAGCAGAGTTTTCATTTTAAAAGTCAGGTACTATTATTCCATGTGATACTTGGTAAAATATTAAGTGATAGAAAACATAAAGATTACAGTTGCTATGGTAACAGACTCTATCGTACTCACCAGTATATGCCCAGAGTCTAGCAAAATGCTTGAAAGGTGTTTTTAAAACATATTTTTATTGATTTCAGAGAAGAAGGTAGAGGGAGAGAGATAGAAACATTAATAATGAGAGAGAATCACACACCCACACTGGGGATAGAGTCCCCAACCCAGGCATGTGCCCTGACAGGGAATCAAACCATGACCTCCGGTTCATAGGTTGATGCTCAACCACTGAACCATGCTGGCCGGGCAAACGATTTAATATTTGTGGAAGGAAGAGAAGAGAGAAGAAAGACAAAGGAGAGAAAGGAGGAGCCCCTGGCTGCGGGCCTGGAACTGTTACGGCCTTCCCACTCTTACCTTCTCATGCAGGAGTTTTACTGCAGACAGTAACACAGCCCTCAGCAATCTCTTTGGACTCCTGGACAGATACTTCAGACAGCTGACTGCTGACCACAAAATATTCTGGCCCAGAACACCATCCAGGCCTCTGCCAGCAACAGCAAGGAAACTGTCCTGAGTTCCAACTGGTGAACTTGGTACTAGATAACACCAACTCTCTCTCTCTCTCTCTCTCTCTCTCTCTCTCTCTCTCTCTCTCTCTCTCTCTCTCTTAAAATCCCCCTTCACTCCCAAGCCAGATCCAAGATCCGCTGGTCATCTCTCCTCTTCTGAACAGGAGAAACTGAAAAGCTCCTCCTACAGCAAGAGTTTCTCATTCAATCTATCGGCTCTGCTGGCACCTACTATAGAGGGAACCTGATTTGCATTATATGGGCCACTATGAGCACCATTACAAAAATCTATGGTTTACACACACACAAACATACACACATGCACACACACACACACACACACACGCACACACGCACGCACACAGGCGCATAGGAACTAAAACTGTTTTCTGAAAGGGTTGGCTCCAGCTCTGTGCATCATCGTGGCTTATAAAGATGACAACACAAATGTGGAAGGAGCCTTGGCAAATGATAATGATGGCAATCCTGAGCAAAGCCAGGCAGGCAGGAAATGGAAAGCAAGGGTTAACTTTACAGGGAGATATTTAAGTTTAATAGCTCTATGCTTCCTGAAATTGCTGAAATGTTGGTTTTTTTTTAAGTCTTCTTTAACAGGAATTTCTGCAGGAAAAATAACTGTATCTCTAAAACTAGACAGCCACAAAACCCACTTTTTAAGCAATGAAACAAATTAGTTTTATGTCATACTTTTAAACTGCCGGACACTTTCTAAGTACTTTGCAGATATTAACTCATTTCATAACAACCTTGTAAGGGAGACGTTGCAATTACCCCCATTTTACAGGTGAGGAAACTGAGGCACGGGAAAGTTAAGTTAGTTGCCCAAGATCAGAAGCTGGTAAGGGGTGGAGCCAGGATTCAAACCCTGGCAACTTTGGCTTATTAAACACCAGGCTGCCCTGTTTTACAATATAATTTTATGTTGTATGCTTTTATTTATGTAATTTCTTATTGAGGCAAAGTCCCTGTAAAATGTCTCTTGGTTATTTTAGCAGAACAGCTTGTCCTTCATTCCAGCAAACTGCCCGCTCCCTCCCTCTGCGGCCACGCTGCCAGTCCTCTCACTGCGCCATCTGGAACCAGCTCTGTTGTCACCAAATTGCTCCAACACACTCCCGCTCGGGTCTAAACAATGCTTCTCACTTCCTTGCTGTCACTAACACCCAGTTCTCTCCCCCATGCCTTTCACGTGGGGACTGCATGTTTTCCCGAGCTCCCTGGAGCTCGCGGTTGGAGGAAAAGAGAGCAGACATTAATGAAGTTTTCTCACTCCTCGGAGCTGCTCCAAACCTCTGCTCCTCCTAGTTGCTGCCATCTAGGAAATGCCCAGACACCACCATATTCAGCGCCCGTGCACGCACGCACACGCTCCTAATTGAAGGTTTGAGTATCATGCTATTCCTTACTGGCCTTACTTCCACCCTTATCAGAGCAGCTTTGTTGTTTGTGGAGATGTTGTACCCAGTTCTCTTGTGTATTTAGTTTCTTGATCTCTCCTACTCAGTGACTGTCGCCTGCATATACCATTTTAGCAGGTTCCTCCCATGATCACATCCTGGACATCTGTAATGTGGACTCATTCCATCTGTGCATCATAAACCCTTACAGTCTACTCTATAACCACAGACTCCTGTTCTTCCCATGCCTTTGCTCTCCTACCTCATCCAGAACCCCATTCCTGAACCATCCCAGTTCCCCCAAAAAAACTTACAGGTCCTGTCTGGCTTCACTTTCCTCCCTTCTTCCAAGGATTTCACAGTCCACCTTTCCAATGAGTATTTTTTCCAGTATCCTCACCTCTTTTGCCCACTTTGTCTTCCATCCAACAGATCCTGCAAAATTGTGACTCAAAGGCAATCCAGATATCTGCCTGTCCAGCCCCCTGGCTGCTCGGTGCTCATGCGCTCTGCCTCAATGGGGTCCTTCAGGGTTGCCACTTGCTCCTTCTTCCTTTCCCCACAGCGGCTGTTCAAAATACCTTGCTCCTCAAACATCGCACACAACCCCCTGCTCTCCCATCCTCCTTTCCACCCTCCACTCCCAGTTTTTCCTCAGCCCATAGCCTTGCTTCCAACTTAGAGAAAAACCTACGTCAACAGGCAATAAATTCTTCAAATGCCTCTCCAGATATCTCCAAATTAGCCACTATCTGCATGTACTTTCTTACTTCATTCTTGTGTCAGTGGAAGAAATGGTTCTCCTTCTATTCAAGAAACACTGCAGAGAAAGAACAGAGGGAGGAAAAGGGGAAGAAAGGAAAGGGGAGGGAGGATGGAGGATGGATGGGAGGAAAGGGAGAGAAAGAGGAAGTATGGAAGGAGGGAAGTATGAAAGGGAAGAAGAAAGGAGGGAAGGAGAGGAAGAAAGAAGAAAGGAAGGGAGTTGGAGGGAGGGACCCTGAAATAAGCTAGGGAAAATGAAAGTCTTAGAGCAATTTAGAAGTTTTGATTTGGTTTTTTTAATGGTCATATTTTATATAAATAAACTGCCACAAATAACTATATGGATCTGGTTTGAGCAGATATTCTGGGGGTGGCTTGTAGAATACGTTTTTATAGCAACTTTTAAAAGAACTACTACTATGCCAATGGTACTTTCAGAAGTTTGTGGTCGCATCAGAATTCAGGAGTAAGATTTAAATGTATAAGTGACTATTAATTGTGTTGAAATGTCTTTGAATTTTTTTAATCCTCACCTGAGAAGATGTTGTGAGTTTGGTTTTTTTTATTGACTTTATTTAGACAAAGAAAGAGACAGGAAAGGAGAGAGAGAAACATCAACATGCCTCCCACACACACCCAGAGAGTGGATAGAAATGGTGACCTATTTGGTGTATGAGAGAGGACTACACTCCAACCAACTGAACCACATCGCCAGAGCTAAAGGTCTTTGGATTTTGAAACAAAAAAACATGAGAACACAATTGTTCTTTAATACTAAAGTCATTTTAATTAAACACTTCCACTTTGAATAGCAATGAAAACACTGATATCCTATATAATAAAGGGTAATATGCAAATTGACCATCATGCCCTCACAAGATGGCTGCCTACGACCAGCCTGGCAGGGGGGTTAGTGAGGGACAACCAAATGACTGAACAAGCAGGCTGTGTGGGGCAACCAGGCCGGCAGGGGGGCCATAAGGAGCAACCAGGATGACAGGGGGGACAGTTGGGGGCAACCAGGCCAGCCTGGGGGGCAGTTGGGGGTGACCAAGCCAATAGTGAGGGCCAGTTAGGGGCAACCAGGCAGGCAGGCGAGTAAAGCAATTAGGAGCCAGGGGTCTAGGATTATGAGAGGGATGTCCAACTACTGGTTTAGGCCTGATCCCCAGGATGGGGTCTAAACTGGCAGTCAGACATCCCATAAGGGTCCCAGATTGGAAAGGGTGCAGGCCAGACTGAGGGGACCCTTCCCAGGCACGAATTTCATGCACCAGGTCTCTAGTATTAATATAATGAGAAATCTTGGAGAAAAGATTCATATATCTAATTTGCAATTAAGGGAGAGATTATGTTTTCTTGCTTTCTTGCATATTTTTTAGACTTTCTCATAAACTATTCCTTTTTCACATACAAATTTCAACATTCAACCTCCACAAAGAGCAACTGAAGGAAAATTCGAACATGTTCATGCCATGTCTCTACAGTGACCCCCAGTGGCTAAAGAAAGGAACATGTTGGTGTTAGCAATCCACATCTCACATTTCCTTTCACACTGATAAAATCTTGATGACAATAACACATTCCACTTTCATAGCACATTCACTTCTGGCAATGTGCCTTCACACTTCTTTCATTCCTATTTTTGTAAAAGAATTCAAATACATATCTATTCATATTCCTGATCTAAATCTATCCTCTTTCTTCTCTTTCACAGTACATTTCACAATCAAGTTCGTTTTATCTTTCCCAATCAACACAGCATGTCTCAAGAGCATATGCTTTTAAGACCTACTCTCTTAGCAACTAAAAAAGCTTTTTTAAAAACCTAAAGATAAATATTTTTGTTGTCATGTTTCCAATTCTATGGTTCAACATATTTTTTACGGTATATATAAATCTTGATATAATTTTAGACATAATTCTATAATTCAACATACATTTTAAAAGCTCAAATGCAAGCTTTCTACACTAGAGCCAGCCTATTCATCAACCTATGGGTGAACTAATCATTCTCTTTTGCAAATGGGCTAATTTCTAACAAAAAGCTTAAACAAACCTACTTGAATTGTACATGCATGAAACCCTTTAACATTCAGGTACATACAATGCAGAAGAGCATCATGATTTGAAATGTGCATCTGTAATTCCCAGCCTTCAGAGTGCTATGGTATGATGATATATTGCACACACTTCCTATCGAAGATCTGATCACACAGGAGTGTAGGGTTATGTGTTTCTGTGCTTTCTTCAGAGCAGACGTTTAAGTAATTCCCTGGTCAAGCCTAATCCATAGTAGATGCTCATGTAAAGGGATTATGGATTGAATAGAACTGATATAAACATGATTTTTTTTCAAAGACCAGGAGCCTTTTTTTTTTGTTTTAACCTCTGTTCTTATCATTTTCTACATTAAAGAAAAAATCTAATTGATTCTCTGAGTCTCTTCGTGTCAGAAATACTAAGATCAAAATGATATCCCTTCAGAAGTCAAAACACAGCATCTATGAATAATTAAGTAATTTCCTCTTAAAGTAGAAGGTATGTTTACATATACAAATTGATTCGAATAACAGCAGGGAGGATTTGGACTCATGTGCAATTATTTAACATTTGCTGACTTCTTTAATTTGGTCAAATATTTAAGGCTCAGAATTTCAAGGTAAGCTGGGGATCCAATTGGAAGAAAAGATCGCTGCAGACAGGCTGCCTGGAAACAGGCTTTCTCCAGGGAGTGCTCTCGCATTTGCATTTGATAAATACGCTCATCAGATTCTGAGTGCGACTTAATGCCTGATGTTTGAAGCTTCTGTTCAACTCAACAGCACCTCCAGGACCAGACAGTAAAGTAGACGTCTGCTAAATGTTGCCGAAGGTCAGTGATTATCAGTTTACATCACCTGTGGACTTTAACTTTTTCCAGATTGAAGAGGGAGACTCGTTGAAAGCGAAAGCTTGAGAAGGTGGGTTGGACACACCTCCACAAAACAAATAAAGAAGTCTGCCTCCAGCTTCTGATAAATTCACAAATTTCATCTCAAGAGAGGACGGTGTCCTCTTCTCAACCAGAGGAATCAATTCTTGTGGAGAAGTGGGGTTTTTAATCTATATCTATATCTGTATCTGTATCTGTATCTGTATCTGTATCTGTATCTGTATCTGTATCTGTATCTGTATCTGTATCTATAGCCTTGGCCTGTGGACCGAAGGGTCTGGGTTCAATTCTGGTCAAGGGCATGTACCTAGGTTGCAGGCTCCTCTCTGGCTGGGGCCCAGGTCAGGGCTCATGCAGGAGGCAACCAATCGAAGTGTCCCTCTCACATTTATGTTTCTCTCTGTATTTCCCTCTCTCTTCCAAGCTTTCTAAAAACCAATGGAAATATATTCTCAGGTGAGGATAAAAAAAAAAAGGAAAGAAATGTCATATCCTATGAAAGAGACATCTTGAAAATGCCTAAGGAAAGTTGTCATTTTTTTCATGATGAAGGGACTGGAGTCTGTGTTGATGAAAATGCCTTGATGGCTGTGGCGGCCGGCAATGGCAGCAGCAGTGGGGTGATGGGAGTGGTGCCTTCCCCTGATCAGCCCGGTCACTTCCCACAGGGGGAGGCCAGACTGCGGGGAATAGGCCTAAGCCATCAGTAGGACATTCCCTGAAGGCTCCTGGTCTGTGAGAGGGAGCAGGCTGGGCTGAGGAACACCCACCCCCTCCACCCAGTGCATAAATTTTGTGCACTGGGCTTCTGGTGTATATGTGTACACACACACACACACACACACACACACACACACTGGTGTACACACACACACATACATACACACACACACACACTCCAGGGTGAACTCTGATCATGCTAGCTTTAGAAATGAAATTCATTTTCTGTGAAATAAATCACCAGGAAAGGAATTTCCAGATGCATTTGCCTCCCTGTGAGGCCTTTGAACAGCCCTGCATTGTAGATGACAAGCTTGATGGGTGATGCTGACATATGGCTGCGCCCAGAAGATAAAAGGCACAGTCAGAGTCTTCATGGGTAATGAACTTGTGCTCAGGTAATGAATCAACACCACTGCTGGGATGGACTCCTCGGCTTCCTATACAGATAATGTGAGTGTCACATTAGGATGAACTGCTCAGCTAAGGGGTAGCGGTATCTATAAAACTCATGGATGTGTGTGTCATTTCTCCATTAATGTGGAGTCTTCATTACATGACCATTACAACCTACCAGGAAAAGTGGGCATTACACCATCATAAATAAACTCAGTATGATAAAAAAAAAAACTGTCTCCCCACCAATCAATCTAACCAGCTAACCTCATCGGTACCCATATCCTCCGCTTTTCCTACTGTTAACATGAGAAACGATATCCAATCCTCTCCTGTGTAGGGCAAGGACTCCCACAGGTGCTCTACATTATATCTCCCTCCCCTGATTAAGGATTTTTCTTCTGTGTATCTATTCTTTATCCTGCTTTGCCTACTCTTACCCTATCTCTGTTCTTCACCAATTTTCTCTCTCCTGGATCATTCTCATCAACACACAAACATGCTATGTCTCCCACCTTTCCAAAACATTCTCTTGACTTTGTACTACTGTGTCCCATTTTTCTGTTTATCTCAACAGTGAAACTTGAAAGAGTTTTTGGTCTATCTTCTGTTTCCACTCCCTCAAATGCAAGTGTCTTTTGAACCTCCTCTAAAAAAAGGTTATCCTACTAACCCCTTCCTATTAAGGTCACCAATGAATTTCATGCGGCAAATTCAAGGGTCAATTCTCTACCCTCATCTCCTTTGGATGAGCACATAATAGTCTGGTTTAGACACAAAGATTGAAGATAGTGAGGACCTAACCAGATTCGAGGCTGCTTTGCTTCTGTTTGCTACTGAATATTGCAGCAAGCAGTGGAAGGGATTTGTGGGCTAAGAATACAAGTGGCTCCCTGGCTCCTTGAAGAGGAGCACTTTAAGCTGGAAGATGAATACAGCCTATGGAGACTGGGGAGATTGCCAAGCCAGAAAGGCAAAAAAACGCCGTTATACTGCCTTTGAAGCCACTAGGTTGGTTGTACCGCTTCGTGACAATGGAAGGGAAATCTCACTGTCCCATAGCTAGCAACTCCTGGGCTCCAGTGCTTACTATGCCATCCACCTTCCTCTTAGCCTTGACCTTGATTTCTCTGCAGCATTAGACACAGGTAATCACAAGGTACTTCCTAAAACCCTCTTTCCTATGGCTTTCTGGAATGTCACTTGGTTCTCAGCCTCTTCTCAGCTGCCTCTGCTTTTCCTCCACCTCTTCCTTAGGGTTATTTCCTTGGTCCTCCTTCTCTTCCCTGTATTCGTTCATCTTCTACATGGTTTCAACTCAACTGGTCTCATGAAATTAGACACTATCTGAATGAGTTCCCAGCGGCTGTAACTCCACTGGAGAATCTTCCCCGAGTGCCTTGGGGCTGTCCCTGTGTCCTGCACCCTCCGCGGTCACGGCCATCTTCTTGATGATGCTCTCACGGGGCGGTGAGATCTTGGGGATGCTGACTTTGCCTTTGTACCCCAGCGCCTGGCACAGACAGGTGCTCAGGAAAGCCGGGAGGAAGGGAGGGAGCTAGAAAGGGAAGGAAAGAAGGAAAGGAGCAGAGAAACTCAGGATTGGAAAGGACCTGGGCCGTGAGCACCTGGCACAGGCCTGGGCACGGAGCAAAGCCACTCCCTTCCTGCCGCCTCCACTGGAGCCTGGGCTCCAGCACCTTCTGCCTCAGCCCATTGGGAGCCGGCTCAGGGGTCCTCTCTGTACCCACAGGCCTGTGTCTGTTGTCCCTTTGGAGGCAAGGCCATCACACCAGGATGCAGACGTGCATTTGACCTCATAAGGAGCTGGCATTTGGGGGAGAAAGGCCTTAATTCTCAGAAATCCCTGGACTATGCAAACTTGCAAGGGCTTGAGGGCTGACTTTGAGCAGAGGTTTTGAAACTTTTTTTTACACTGAATACTTTCTGCAAACAAAGCCATTATATAAAACAGATGGAAACTGAGCTGCTCGGGGCGGAGTGGCGGGCGGGAGGCCCTGGGAGAGGGCACCAGAGTCCCCTTTCCCCTGTGTCTCCGGGTCCGGGGAGCTGGGGGCTGGGGCTGGTCCTGGCGGTGGGCTGGGCAGCCAGGGGGGGAGGGAGAGCCGTGGGGACAGTCGGGGGCTGACACTTTCTAACGGTACAGAAGGGCTTCAGCACCTTCAGAGCTGCGTGTCCATGCCCGTGTGGCCGGGCCAACGACCTCACCCTTCACAGCGCGCAGTCAGTCCACACCAACAGAAATGAAAACATGTCCTTGGAACAAATTGCAATGACTTCAACCTTTAATGTTCTTGCTGTTTCTTTTTTTTTAATCTCGAAGTGATATTTTAGGGGAAGTATCTCTTGCCTAGGGAAAATATTTATATTCGGCAATTCCAGCAACTTCTCTTTTTCTTTTGTGAAATTCAAGTAAAATTAAATATGATTGTTAAGGTTTTATAAAAGAATCTCTTCACACACACACACACACACACACACACACACACACACACAAAAGATTCTGCAAAGGACCTAGTTCCAAACAAGAACACATTTGCTGGCATGGGGGAGTTAGGCCTTAGACACATTTTTTCGGGGTTACCATTCAACTCCAGGCTGATCTCCCCCAGGTTCACAACTAACTCCAACCTGAACTCTCCCTCACATTCCAGTCTCTAATATCACTAGCAATAAACATCTCAGATTTACATTTCCAGAATAAAACTCTGCACCCTCTCCAAACATTTCCCTCTCTTAGCATTCCTAATTGCAGTAAATGTCATTACCACGTAAGCGATTTCTTCTATTAAAACTCTCTCGGAGTCCTCCTCGCCTGCTTGCTTTCACTTGCAGCAAACCCGTGGTACTGTCAGCTCTCCTTCCCGAGTGGATCTTGAATCAGACGGTGTCCTCCCTCTGGCCCATTTCTCTCTGAGTCCAAGCCACATCAACTCTTCCCCTGCGGGACCTCTTTGAAGGAATAACCTAAGGGTCTGAACAGGAACTCTCCCATTTCTATTCAGACCCTTCTTTCAGCCATTTCTTCTCACAGCGTGCGGACTCAACCATGAAAACATAAGTCAGATCGTCTCTCTCTACCCTCAAAACCCTCCAGTGGCTGCTCATCGCACTCTGAAGAAAATGCAGTGTCTGTTATGATGGCCTAGAAGATACCACAGGCTCTGGCCTGCCTACCTCTCTGATGGTAGGTCCTACACCTCCCTCCCTCCCACCAAGCTCCATCCTCAGTGGCCTCCATGCTGTCCCTTAACAAGCCAGCTCCACTCCTGGTCCTTTTGTGCTTGCTGTCCCCTCAGCCTGGGAGGCTCCACCCCAGAAACTAACAGGGCCTGTCCCCTTGGTTTTCTGTTCAAACGCTGCTTCCACAGCCCTTCTGTCTAGAATAGCATTCCCAAGCACTCTCTCTTCCTGTTTTAATTTCCTGGCGCTACCTGACATAACGCAAGCCTGGCATCACAATAACCGGTTATCTGTCATATGTCCGTTTCCCTCGTTAGAATAAGTGCTCCATGAGGCCAAGCATTTTGATTTGTTCACCGCGGCACTGGTGACGCTCAGAATGGCTCCTGCCATGTGGTCCTTGCTCTTTAACCATTTGCTGGGTAAATGCACAAGCAGCTAAAATGGTCTTCTAAAATTAGTCAAAGCAATGTAGCCATGTTCAAAACTGACATACAAACGTGAAATCAAATTAAATCAGTTGAAGATAATTTTCACTGAGTGCTTTGCTTTGAGGAAATAATGAGGAAGTATTCACATGAGAACAGAACCATGGACTCTTCCAAATCGATTATTTTTTCCAGCATTTATAATATTCTCTCTAGAAATTCCGTCTTTACTGTTGTCAAGGAAGTCTGCTTCTTATACAGAGAAAAGATGCAGAGATATTCTAATAAATCTCTACTTCACAAAAAAACTTATCAGGCAAAACCTAATTCAATGGAATTTTAACAATGTTTTGACATGTTTAGTATCATAAAACTTCCTCAAGCACCTTTCACTCCCAATTTTATAAAATTCTAACATGTGTTCATGAATAAAGTGTTTAAAAAAACAACTGGGATGAGAAAGCTGAATGATACAATAGCAAACTAGACCTACTGGGAGCAGAGGTATGTGGGGTCCTATCACGCTCCTGCTATTAACCATCCTTTAGACTGAAAGCAAGCTCCAGAACCTCTCACAGTTCCTCTTACATAAAACTGGGCAATGTCACCTACCTAACAGAATACTTGTGGTTATAACATCTGACACAGAGTGTTATTACACAACTCATTTCACTGGAATTAATACATTCTGTGAGCCAAATTACACCCCCCTAAAATATTAAAATGTTCATCTCATCAAGCAGATCCTCTGTCATATTTCTCTGGGGACTTGCATGACCTCACATGCATGTGGGAAGATGCGATACAAACAAAAAACTTATCTGTAAAGATGGAGAGTCACGAAAATAATCAGAAATGTGTGCTGAGCATCTACCTTGTCTAGTGTCCTACTGAGTGGTCCAGCATACAGAATTTACACTCCTGACCACAAACACTTTGCCTGGCTCAAGAGATGCCTCCTAAATATTTGTTGAACAGCAAATTAATGAACTAGTTAACAAAGGCAGTGATTGAATTGTCTCTGAGCAGACATTCTAACTAGCAGAGAAAATGTATCTGAGAGGAATCAATGCAGTCTCCATGGTGAGGCTGTGCTAAGAACGCTAGTCTGGTCCTGTTACCCTAAATCCATGAGCAGGAGCTGGCATAATGCCTTAAACACATCAAGCCAAGCTAAGGACAACCCTCCTTCCATCCAACCCCAGCCTCAGCCCTGACCCCATTAAGGTCTTCTTTCACTCACAGTTAATCGAGCAACTCTCAGGTGAATCGGGAATCATTTTTACTTTTATGATACTGCATTAAAATATTCAAAATAATTTTATTATAATTCTAAGTGTTACCAATCCTCATTAATTCATACTGGTATAAGCAGTTTGGATTACAGAAAGCTACTGATTGTTTTTACAGGTTTATTATCACTCTAAACTATAGACAAAAAAATAAAATAATAAAGTGAAGATTCCTTTGAAGCTTTCCAAGAGGAAAATAGCTGCTAGCATTTGGAGTTAGATCTTTATAGATACATTAATCTTATTTAATTGCCATAGCAACCTTTTGAGATAAGGTTTATTACAATTTCATTTCATTTTAGAAATGAGGTAGTAAGGTTCAAAGGAGTTAAATAATTTGCCCGAGGATATGCTATCACGAAGTGAAAGATCTGCTTCCGAACTCTGTGGTGTTCCATCTAGACCATTTAATGCAGCAGTTAATTGAGGTGTGATCTGATGCTGTGAGAGGAGCACGAGGTGAGGAGGGAGGGGCAACCACAAGGCACTGTGGTCAGAGGCGTGTTGCTCCACACAGTGTGTCACCCCCCAATCGATCCCCTCTCCCCAAAGTAGGATCTCACTCCAACCGAACTCACATTATTCTGCCGAAACTAAAGCCAAAGTGTGTAAGAGCACTGTGCAGAGTCAAGACCTCTCTACAGGGAAAAATACACATAACATTTTACATACTTCTGGTGACTAGGAGTTTGACCTTTTAAACTGGATAGCCATTCCCCTTGTAGTTGTGCTAAAAATTCTCATTGAGTCAGGAAAGGCATTTTTCACAAGTGACACAACAGATAAGGTTGAACTTTGTCTAGCTACAAATCTGTGACATTCAACATACACTGAGAGAGTAATTCATCGTGAAACTCATTTTGATAGATAGCACAGATAAACGTTTTCCAGCATGACCGTACTATTTATTTTGTAAAAGCTTTCATTTTGAATATCCTTATGCAAATAGTTGAATATTCCTTTATCAGCAGAAATTTCCTTCCCAAGTATATGCATGGTGGGCAAAAGTGGGTTTACAGTTGTTCATCTGAAAATTAACACGATAATTAATAAATAATAATACAAGAATAAACTCTGTTTCATGTACTCACAACCGTAAACCTACATTTGCTCACACCGCTTCCCCGCCCCCATATTTAAATACTAGTATATGCAAGTCCTATGTAGGTGAGAATGGCCTTAATTTAGTACAAAGTAGCTACTGCCCCAAACAGACCACCTCTCGGAAAATTATATAATTTTGTACCTTGGTGAATCAGATCGTACGTCAGGCACCCTGGAATAAATAATGGTTCTCTGTTATCTAAATAGTTCATCTTCCTCAGGCAAGGGCAAAACTCCTTGCCTGAGGACAGGCCCCTTGCATAGCCACCAAGTTAATGAAGAAGAGCAACAGTGTCACAGATGTCATTACCAGATCTCCCTCACTATCCCATTTCAATATCTTTTACATGACAATTTCCTGATTATTGAAGTTACTTAAGATCAGAATGGGGAATAATGCAACAGAATAACAAATGGCGGAATAAGAACCTCTAAGAAAGCCATTCCTCCATAAAAGCAATAAGAACATTGGCAAAAATTGTCAAAATTAACTTTTTCAGAACTCTGGAAATTAATCAAAGGCTTACAACAAACTGAAAGGTAGTTAGCCAACAAAAATGACTGATCTCAGTGAGAACAGTGAAATTTGTGGTGTTTGACTGTTCTCTTTTCCCATTCCTGTTCCTGAGCTCTGCAGTAGCCTTGAAAACCTCACCATCACAGTAAAATCTAGTGGCTGGCCACTCACCTTCTTGTAAAGTCAATGATTCCCATTCATGCCCATACAGAGCTTCCCTTAGCTTTTAGTGCTCTGCTCTTATATCTGCATGAGCAGCAAAAGATCACCAGATCACTTGAGAAAGGTCTCTGAGATCAAAGACAAAGACCAAAACAACCAACCAGAGAAAATGGACTCAGAAACATTGTAGATTATAAAAGAAAATCTCAAAATGTTAGAGAGGACACTGCATGAGAAACCAAGAGTTGAATGGATAGAAAACAATAAAAATAACATTTACACAATAGGGAAATGCTATTGCAACTTATTAAGTGAAATCAGAAATGAAAAATTAGACAAGCTGAAGATAAAGTTGTCTGAATCCTACAAAATGCAGAACAAAAGGATGAGGAAGCAGATGATTTAGAAAGAAAAAAAAGGGGTGGGGGGGTTGATCCAGGAGTTCTAACATGCTAATGATAAGGAGAAGAGAGAAAATGAGGGTGATTAGTGATCAGAGAAGAAATCCTAGAATCGCAGACCATGCATCTCCGTATTAAACAGACACATCATTGATGCACTTCCATAGTTACTTTAAACAGACATAAGGAAGACCCATCCCTACGGTCTCGGCAGATAAACTGTTATTACTCAGCTCAGAGGGAGAAAATAAATCAGATCATCAGCATAAATAAGGTACTTTTCTGGATTCTGAAATAACAGAATATCAAATGAACCCCTGCTGTTATAATATATATTTATGTCAAGTAATTGTAAGTTAAACCTCTTCCATGTGTTAAAAAAGCTTCCGGTTTTAAAGAAATAAAAAAACAGATTTCTTTATTGGGAATAATTATGCAGGTAATGCTTATAATAACCAAGGGTACTGTCTAAGTTTCATCCCAGAAATTAACTGTACTGACTTTTAAAATTAGTGCACGAAAATTAGAAATGTCTTATTTTCTTAGATCTCAGTTAATATTACATTTATTTGCATAGGTTTAGACTTTATTCCCCAGTTATTCTTCTTTCAACATCCTAAATTACAAAAGCTCTAACAATATTAATAGTGGCAAATGTTAGTGAACAATGAATTCAAGTTTTGAGAATTGGTATTACCTTACATTCTCAGTGAATTTCCTTTCGTCCTAAGGGCCACACACTCACCTTGAGGGTCCACATCTTTAGCCAGCTTCAGTGCGTCTGAGTTTGCAAGGTCGGTGTTGGCCGGGGTGACAGCCAGAATCAGACAGTTTTCCCGCGTGATGAACTGCATGATCATTTCCCTGATCTGATGCTCAATGTCCACGGGCTGGTCTCCCACGGGCACCTTAGTAATCCCAGGCAGGTCGATCAAGGTGAGATTTAACACTGTGCAGACAGGAAAGAGGGTCTTACGTGTACCTCCAGACCATAAGTCAGGGCTCAAAGACATCAACTATGCAGAATCACCTGTCATTTTCTTGGAAATGAAAAAGCTCAGCTTTGTAGATGGGGCATCCGAATAACCCCAACTCAGGTGTGAGCATAAAAAGGAAATACTAGGAAATGGCTTTGCAAGTTTTCACTGTTTTTATGATATGATCGCGCTGTTCCAAATGGTCATTTTCACGTGTTTGAATGGCCCTGATTTGCTTGTCTGTTTTCTTAAGACAGCTGTCATATCCACAACTAAAGGGTTAGAAGTAAAAGCTGGCAATATGGCCAAAACTGGTTTGGCTCAGTGGTAGAGCATTGGTCTGTGGACTGAAAGGTCCCGGGTTCGATTCCGATCAAGGGCATGTACCTTGGTTGCGGGCACATCCCCGGTAGGGGATGTGCAAGAGGCAACTGGTAGATGTTTCTCATCGACATTTCTAGCTCTCTCTCTCCCTTCCTCTCTGTAAAATATCAATAAAAATATTTTTTTTAAAAAGCGGGCAATATGTTCAGATACTGTCAGCCAGTCTCGTGCAGTACACTGCCTTCAAACGGTGTCAAGTTCTCAGGTAAGATTTGTCCTTCCCTTCGAAAACATGGGAAGTTATTCACAGAGGGGTAGCCACTTAGCCTATTGGAAAGCTGTTCGCCATTCATGGTCCCCTGGGGGCTACCCAGCCAGTCTCATGGAGCAGCATTCCAGAGACCCCTGACGACTCCAGCCCTGACCTGGCTCTTGTTCTCTGCACAGTAGAGTGCTGACACCAAGTTCTTCTTGGGACACTGCAATTGAGCTTACTTCATTCAGGCTCCATTTGAAAAGCAACAGAGCTGGATAGAAAATTAGAGATTAAAACCTACCCCGCTAAAAATTTAGTCTAAATAGAGGCTATTCCATATCCCACACCATGAACTGGTTGTCTAAGTTGTAAGTTACTGCTGACAGTCTGGAAAGCAAATCGATTTTAGCTTCCTATGATTGCTAAGGGAGAGAATAAAGAGGATACACAGGGCTGCAAGAAAATCTAACAGGGAAGACTCAACCATAGTAGCAAGCCCAGTTAAGACAATTTGCAAAGACTGAGGGTGTTGAAAAATTGAAGCTATCAAGCAGACCTCTTTGGCATTCTAAAAGTTTGAAATAAACATAAAGAAATTACTTACTCAATTCTGATCATTTTAAAAGTCACCTCCTCCTGCCTCCCCCATAAATAAATCTATGAACTCTTTAGACCACAGCATTTATGGCAATATCCAAACACTATCCTAGAAACCCGGTATTTTTTTCAAGAGAACAAACCATCTTCTATAAAAATAATGCCTGCTAATTGATGTCATGATGTCATTTTTTTGAGGACGAGAGGTTGGAACTGTGTCACCTTACTCACCGTGCGGGGAATAGACGCGTAAGTTAATGGGGATGGAGGAAATGCCCTTGTTCATGCCCGTCACTCGGTCTGTCTCTGCTTCGATCTCATGGCGGACTTCATCAAAGTCTGTGAATTTTTTCCCTTTGCAGTGTAGAAATTCAGCATATTCTACAAAAAAGACAAATTAACAAAACCTAAAATCATCCGCTCTTGCAATAATTGTAAGGAAACTATGTGTTTTTTTAATTGTAAGCCACAGTATTCAATACTGTCTCTTCAACTATCAAAACGAGAGCACACAGGGTTACAAAAACAAGCGCAGTTAATACTGTAGAAATATTAAACACAGCACAAATGCCAAGCGTGCTAAACCTGCTAATGTTCACACAAGCAATTAAATACCATAAGCAGGCTTTAAACCTTCTAGCTTATTAAATAATTTAAAGAGAATTTGGGCCCCTCAAATGACAAAACAAACAGCAGCATCTGATTGTCAAAGAAATTAGATGGAGGGCACGCACAAAGCCTATCTTCTAATCCGATTAGCACATCCTTTTCCAGTATCGCCACTTCATTATGATGGAATGCCAGGGTATAAAAATACAGCTGCAGAAGGAAAAAAGATTTAAAAACAAAATGTACCTAATTCTTTAAAAAGAAAAACATGTGGAATAATTTAGCTTTACAACATACTATTCAAAATACCACACCAACTTCTGTAAAAAAAATTTTTAATCTTCACCTGAGGGTATTTCTTCACTTGCTTTTCAGAGAGAGTGGAAAGGAGGGAAGGAAGAGGAGAGAGAGAGAGAAACATCAATGTGAGAGCGACACATCCATTGGTTGCCTCCACATGTGCCCCAACTGTGGCTAGGGATTGAATCTGTAACCCAGGCACATGCCATAGACCAGAAATCAAATCCATGACCATTCGGTGTACAGGCTGACACTGTAACCACTGAGTAACATCAGCCAGGGCCCAACGTCTGTAATTTAAAAGATATTTTATTGAGAAAAATAAAAGAGTATTACATCAAAAAATATTTACCTATAAAAGAAATATCTGTAGGCCAGAGGAAAAACTCTAAAATAACTGTTCAATAAGCAGAAAATTTGTTTTTTAAATTTCAGTAGCATTCTACCAACTGCTGCACTATCAATTTCTATACCTGCTTTCCTGGATAACAGGTACGTGATAAACAACACACATGAAAAAAGAAGCTGATACTAGTGCCCCTAAAAATTATTATAATTTTTTACAAGGGAACAAGTTTTTACAAATATGTTCATTTCTCTAAAGCTTAGCTAAAGATTGCTCCAGAAGGCTGCTGTGGGTCCAGAGGCCAGCTAAGCGGAGCATTCGTAGTCTTCCTCCCCCTGAGTATGTAACCTGCAGCTGCTCTGGCAAGGCCAACAGGCAAGCAACTATGAGATGTGGTCCTCTGTCTTCAAACAGCAGCTTAGGAGCTAAAGATTATTGCAGTGCTCAACACAACAACAACAAAATAACAAACAAGCGGGGTATGAACTGAGCGTTGAAGAATGGGGAGGGTTTCCACGTGTGCAGACAGAAAGCCAAGAATCAGAGAATCTTAATAACTTCAGCAAATCCCTGGTCAGTATCATCCGGCCTCTGCTTGAACCCACACATGAGGGACCTGAAACTAGGATCTCTTTGGAAAACACCCTCACTGGAAAATGCTTTCAATGTTGTCATGAAATCTGCCTTCGTATCATACTCCATTGGTCCCACTTTTGCCCCCTGAAGCTACTCAAAGTCTTCCTCCAGACTGATGACCTGGGCATGGGCACACAGGGCCCATCTTCCCGGCCTCTCTCATCATGACCTTCACCTGCTGGGCTGGTCGGTGCTGCTCTGGCCTCCTGGTGGCAGCACGCACTGCCCAGCCCCATCCCAGCTGCTCCCGGCCGGAAAGGTCACAGGCTCCCTAAGTGGACTGACAAGTTTCCGCTTTAACTTACCAAGCATTGCAATGACCCAGCTGTTCCAAAGTTTGACTGGCAGCCTGAGACTGTAATTAATTTCTGTCTCTCCTGTCAGTAGGCACGGGCACCAATGTTTCTACCTTCGTTTCTCTGTATCATTTTATGTGCATTTTCTGAAAAAAATGGCACACTGAGACTCCGAAAGCTCACTGCCCAATGGTGGGACATACTCAGCACCAAAGCCTTCAATGGACTTCGGAAGGCTGGTCTTAAGAAGCCGCTGCATCGCTTGGCAAGCTCTTTCACACGTCTACCCTCATGGATGCTGTTTTTATTGGGATATAAATTCTCAGAGAGGGCCTGTATTGACCCACTCGATGACTAGGCCAGTGTCATGTGAACGTAAGAGGTTAAGATAAGCAGAGGATAACATAATAGGAAAAGTAAAGAGGAACAGAAGATGCCAAATCCCTGAAAACAAAAATTAGTAAGTAAAAATAAGTTATACATATTTTAGAAGAAACGGAATGCACTTTCTAGGTTAATATATTCTGTGGAAAATGCACACTTGAGGATTTAGGATGATCACAAGTACCACTTTCACAGGATTAATAAGCTTCTGAATCATTAAAACAATTGTGGTCTTCTCTTGGTGCCACTAGATGGCACCTACTTGCTTTCGCTGTAGGAAACGCATGCCCTTCTAGAAGGTTGTAAAATCAATGCCATTTTCAGGTGAGATTTAAATTCATTCCTCCTGAAAATGTTTTTATTTTGGGATTGAGAGATTACAATTGTGCAGGACTATCTCAAACCTTTGGGTCTTTTTAAGGATAGGATCCCACAGCTAGATTTAGGGATGCTTGTATGTTTCAAATAATATGTATTGAGTTCCTACTTGTCAGACAGGCACTGTTTTAGAAACTGGGAATGTAACCTCATGAAGTTTAAATCCCAATGATGGGAAACAATAAACAATGTGCGTGCACGCCAGGCAATCGGTGCAATGGAGAAGACTGAACAGTAAGGGGGGTATTAAATGCTGGGGGAAAGGGTTACTTTGTTATATGCTTTAGTAGAGGAAGGCTTCTATGATATGCTCACGAAAGGGGGGAATAAGCCATGCTTTACGTAAGAGCGTCCCAGAAATGCCTGTAGCAGGTGTGCACTGGGCTTGTTGCAGGAACAACAAGGAGGCCCCGTGCCCGAAGCACAGAGCTCACAGAGGAGGAGGCATGAGATGAGTTCCAATCAGACCAATTGACGGGTTTAGAGTAGAGAGGAAAGAAGAGGTGGCCAGGTTTTAAATAGGCAACTGTGGCTAATGCGTTGAGAACATCCGATGTGGAGCAAAAGAGGAATAATGGAGGTGAGACAGAGAAGATGGGGCTCGGATCAGTGTAGCAGCAGCGAGAGTGGTGATTCGTGGTTAATTCTAATGTATTTGGAAGAAAAAAACCCACAGGCTCACTGACGGATTCAAGGTGTAGGGTGGGAGAAAGAGGAGAGTGGAGGACAACTTCAAGAAGTGTGACCTCAGCAAGGGGAAGAACTTCTGAAACAGAAATGACTAAAAGGAAGAGGTTGGAGGGATGGGGGCTGGGGATCAAGAGTCCAGTTGGGGGGCTGTGATGCCCTTACACACCCACCCAGTGGAAAAACGGGCTGCTGTGAATGGCTAGGGTTCCACAGCTGAGCCAGACACCATGCTCATTCACAGCCATCTGCTAGGTGTGTGTTTATTCTGAACTTTTCCCAGAAGATGGCAGTCGAGTGCTTGAGGAAAGGGGCGGCTTTTTCTAATTAGCACACACAAAAAATGCCTTCAGCACTGGATATGTGAGAGTCTTTGGTCTAGAAAGAAGTCTAAGCTAGAGACATAATTCATTGAAGTCTGGCAAAAGGGTGAGATCACTGAGAGAGTGAGATGGGGAAGAGGTCAGAGTGCGGGGCCCTGGGCTTCCTAACGTTCAGAGGTGAGGAGCTGAAGAGTGAGCAGAAGTCGTCAACCAGACAGAAGGAAACCAAAAGAGAGAGGTGGCCCAGAGCCAGAGGGCGTTTCATGAAGGAAGACCTTCCACTCCGTCAAATGCAGCCAACATGTCAGGTCAGAGGAGAACAAAGACTGGACGCTGGAAGTGGCCGGCCTGGGGGTCCTGCAGGAGGCTGACAAGAGCAGTCACGGTGCAGTGGGGTGGATGAGAGCCTGTTACGAGAGAATGGGAGGAAAAGGAGTAGACACTGATGATAGACAATTCTTGAAATTCTTCCAAGGAGTTTGTTGTAAAGAAGAGGACAACAGTTGGAGGGCAGCTGTGCCCTTTCCCAAAGATCTTGCCATGGGCATCTCTTCCATCTGGCTATTCCCAAGTTCGAGCATCCTTTTCCAGTAAACCAATAACCTGGTAATCAACATGTTTCTCTGAGTTCTGTGAGACACTCTTGCAAATTAATTGAACCCATGTGACAGGGGTTGACAGGGGTCGACTGGAACCTCCAATTTGTAGCCAGTCTGTCAGAACCCTGGCCTTGGGGCTGGTGGCTGAAATCAGAGTGGCGGGGGACAGGGTAGTCTTAAAGGACTGAGCCTTCAACCTTTGGGTAGACAGTGTCAGAACTGAATTGCAGGATGCCCAGTTGGTGGGAGAATGGCTTATTGTGAGGACCCCAGCCCCTACCACAGTGAAATTGGGCCCCACAACCTAAAGAGGCCGGAGCTACAAAATCCTTTTTATTTGGATCCCAATGAGCCTCCTGGGAAATGATTTATCCTTCAGAACAGGCTGAACAAGCTGATCAATAGCTAGACTTTTCAAGAGGTGATAAATGTGTGTCTCCTGAGACTTCTATGCTATGGTAAAGTGATATGTCTGAAAGCCTAACAAACCTCACCTGTGGTGCTGAGATACGCTCTTCCTCATAGGAAGGTACAATTTCTGGTGGCACAGCCCTCTTGGTGTGTCTTCCGTGTTCCATTCATCCTGAACGTTCAGTTACTGGGCACATGAAATTATCTCTTTCTAAAAAACTCCAGGCTTCTGCCTGGGATCAATCTGAAAGCCTGATATCGCATCCATGAAATTATAATGTGAGTCACTATAACCTGTCTTGCTGAAATTCCTGTATGTATTCACAAAATGAGACTCCTGCTTTTAAAAATCTTTCCTAGGCCCCCCTGTTAAAAATAGCCTGTCAATGAAATACATTTTTATATCAAAGAATGATTTGGGGGGGGAGAGGTATTAGAAATTCAGAGCTATCGCTCTCTGTTATTTTTATTTCCCCATAAAACACTGTCATTTCCACGGGTCAGGAAAAACAAATTATACTGGGTTAAACAACTGACAAATTGTTTTGGGGAAGGATGATACAGTTAGTTTATGCCTGGGCAGCGTTCCAATCATCTGTGAAAAGCACAGCATGACCATTTAAATATTTAAGAATTTAAATATTTCCAATATGCCTCTTCCATGGAGGAAAAAAAAAAGCATGCATATGAGTCGATTAATCAAGGTTAAGCAGAAGGGAATTAATATGGAGCACATGCATGAACTCTTGTCCATTTTTATTCTAAGAACTGGGGTCCCCGGTACATTAGCTGGAGACTTATTTCTGAATTGGTTTAATGGCGGAGTTCCTGTGAGCATGGCTCCACTGAAAACGGAGCCCAGG
The DNA here is from genome assembly GCA_963924515.1 of Vespertilio murinus. NCBI lineage: Eukaryota > Metazoa > Chordata > Mammalia > Chiroptera > Vespertilionidae > Vespertilio > Vespertilio murinus. The sequence continues at coordinate 16,181,161 of OZ004719.1, read as the reverse complement.
GCCACACGAACAGGAAGCAGCTTCCATGCAGCGAGCTGATTGGCTGTGAAGAGCATCCCTGAAAACGGGCTTCCTCAGAGGCAGAGCCTACCTTTGACCCAACGGGTTTCCCTGGTGCCTACCCTATTGAGAGTAAAGAACATCTGTGGATTTCTCCGTTCTTTAAAGCAGTCCACGTTAACGTCACTGAGCAATGCCAGTTTGAAGGAAAAATATACTTCCAGGGAGCCTTCGAGTCATTCCAAACTGAAGGCCAGGTCCTAGAACTGAGGCTGAGTAGACCCAGACACGGAGCAGAAGTCAACTGGGCCACTCGGGGAAACAGAAGAGGCGAGGACATCCAAAGAAGCACTGGGTTAACCTGCGGGAGGAAGCCCAGCAGTGGGCAGAAGGGAGAGGTCTCGGTGGGAGGGTGAAGAACAATGGGGTGGGGTGGGCGGAAGGAGAGCCAGGATCTCATAGCAGGCAAAAGGCAGGTGTCAGGAAGACACTGGAGACCAGGTTTCAGGATCAGGCCTCTGGGACTTCCCCGGGGCACAGTGGGAGATCAAAACAGAACTCCAGACCCAAGTGAGCCAGCTGGAATCAGGCAGAAAACCAAGAAGCGAACTCAGTGGTGGAATGGAAGGGAGGCAGAGCCCTGTTCATAGCATGCCAAGCCAAAGCCACTCAGAAGGGCCTCGGGGTGAAGAGAGATTAGATCAGGGCTGCCCGGATGGTCACTGCTCACCGTTTTCTTGCTTAAGATCTGGGCTGGTGCTAAAGGCTGGGTGAGGCTGAGCCCACATGTGACCGGGTGGCGCTGGCCCATGAGACCAAGGCCAGCATTGGACAGAATGTGAGTGTGAGGTTAGCCCAGCAGCTATCACTGCGAGAGTCGTGAGTGCCTGTGTTGTAACTGAAGCCACGATGCAGAAGAGAATAGCTAAGGGGGAATATGAAACGGTCCAGAAAAGGAGCCTTGGGTCGATGCAAATATGAAAGGCCAGGTAAAAGATAATGCACCAGCAAAAGTGACCAAGAGGCCAAGAAGAGGGAAAATCAGGCATGTTTGGCATCGTGGAAGCTAAAAGAATAGAGGGAGACAGTAATCAATAGTATTAAAAAGCAATAGAAAGGGCGAGTTAAGAACTGACAAATAGCTATTGGATTTTATAGAACTGAGCATTCTTTTCCTGTATTCTTAATGTTCTGTACGTAATTTCAAAATTTCTTGTGGTTTCAATAACTTTTGCTATAGATCACTTTGTTCTCTTGAAAATTGTTTTATCTTTTTTATGCATTTTTTCCTTGTCTTTTCCCTTGCTATCAGAGTGATACAGTCACTTCTTGCTGTTGGTAGTGCATTTGTTTGTAAGCCATATCCCCGTTCTAACTTGTAGCTTTACATTTCACTCTAGACTGAAAAGTGCAATCACCAAGGGTGTATATCTGAGTCTAAAACAGAATTGGAAATTCCGGAGGGAGGCCACGACCCTGCAATGCATGAGCTTTAGATCACAGACTTGGTAATATTAATGTTGGCTACCCAAGCCTCCTTGTGCTTCCTCCTGATAATCAGCTAAGTTTAGAAACTGAAAGTAAAAAGGAGGATTTTGAAAACCTGAGTTATTACAATATTATTTAAGAGTAACTAAATGTACGAATTCAGAAACAGCTGAAATTCAATGTCACATCTTGTTTTCATATGACAAAACATAAGATGATTTGCTAAGTAAAAATCCCAAGTCAATGAAAGTGAAATGACTAGAGTTTGTCATGAGAATTCAAGTAGTCAGATTTCAATCCAAAAAAAGAAAATACGATAGAAAGTCTAAGATTTGCAAAATGTATATACTATATCCCAATAGAATCTTATACAAAAGGAATGAAGCTTATAAATGAGATTTAAGTAGTAGTCATATCAGAACTACAAGTATATAAATATGTAAACAAAAACAGTCTCAAAGAAAGCATCAGAGCTACAGTATGCATGGCTGGATACATTATAATATCCTACCTACTTGACCAAAGAGAATTTTTCTACCAGTATGCACTTTATGTACAAGTTGTCAGAAGAAAACATTTTGACAAGGAGTATTTGGTAAACTCCTCACATGTCTTAATGGCAGCATGCTGAAGGTCACTATCATATGGAAACAGAGCCAATCATAACATTTGTAAGTGATAAAAGATATGAATAGTTCATTTTTGCATATACATATTCAATTTTTCCAATAACATTTGTTGAAAATACTACCCTTTCTCCACTAAACTGCCTTTTCTCCATTGAAAATCAGCTGTCTAGCTGAAACCGGTTTGGCTCAGTGGATAGTGTTGGCCTGTGGACTGAAAGGTCCCAGGTTCAATTCCGGTCAAGGGCATGTACCTTGGTTGCGGGCACATCCCCGGTAGGGGGTGTGCAAGAGGCAACTGATCAATGTCTCTCTCTCATCGATGTTTCTAACTCTCTATCCCTCTCTCCTTCCTCTCTATAAAAAACCAATAAAATATATTTTTAAAAGAAAGAAAATCAGCTGTCTATGTCTGTGGTCCATTTTTTAACTTTATTATGTCCCATTGTTCTATTGGTCTAATTTTGTGCCAATGCCCCACTATCTTGATTATTTTAACTTCCTAATAAGGATTAAAATCAGGTAGTATTCCTTCACCAATTTTGGTGTTATTTCTTTTTAAATTGTTTTGGCTATTCTGGGTCCTTTATGCTTCCTGCGAATGGTAGAATCAGCTTGTCAATCTCTACAAAATAATTCCATGTTTGAATCTTTATCTACAGCACTCTTTGCAATGTTACTTGGGAAAGGTGTTCTGCCCTGGCCCAACTTTGCACATTTACACATACGCATGTGTGTACAGCACATTTCACTAAAAGCGTAGGCATTTTCCCATGAGTGCCTACTCTGATAAATGTATTAAACTTTAATGAAATAAAGATTTTTATAACTGGAGGTACATCTCCTCTAAACTCTGTTTCATTAGAGCAATCACATCAGTGTTGTTGGTAGCATACAAAAATGTTTATCTATGGCCCAAGCACCATCTTACTAGTCGGTATGGTATAGCTTTGTAATGAGGGCACAAATGTTTGCAACGGAAATCTGAACAAGTGAAAAATAAAGATTTTTATCTTGACTATGTGAAAATTCTTGAGCATGATATTCACACTTGGTTGCAGAAAATTAAAATGCAAAAGAATCTCCCTCTGATAAGATGTCTTTGCTTCATAAATTACAAAAATTACCCTATGATTCAAACAATAGTCAATTCAACCAATTCGTTAAAACTTTTTTTAAAAGAAGGGGGAATGAAAGAAAAACTAAAAAATTGTTCCTAATGAAATTCAAATAATAGAGCAGGTCAATTAGTATAAACTTACAATATTTTAAGGTCTTCTGTGAGTAATTGTGTATAACCCTAAGGGATTCTCATAAGAACATTCAACACTGAGCAAACCCCACTGTACTATGTGGTGTGTTTAAATGATACTAACAGATATGTACCTATAAAAAAAAATAATACTAAAGTTCTGACCTGAAACTCAGTACTGTGGTTTTTCAACTCAATCTATATGTAAATTAATGCTTAGCTACAATAGTCACCGATGATCTCAATAGAAACCTTATTAGTAGAAAACTCTCTCTCAAGGAGACTTCCTTTAAAGGGGGCTCAAACATGGAGGTAATCAATTATTTTTGCAAAATAGATAAAATCATAGTAGTTGGAAAAAGGAAACACATGTGCTACTCTCTCTGCCATGTTCCATAGACTATGGGGCTCTGGAACCTTTCCCCCATAAAAATGTATACATTTACGTATACAGAGAATTTTCAGTAGAATTTCAGGGTATCCAGATAACTCTGCTCTACCCTCCTCCTGACTGGAACATGTGCTTAAAGCACCTAGCATACTGCCTCCTGCAAACACTCAATAAGTGGTCTGTATCATCATCATGATTATAATCAGTGCTTATCAAAATATTACCTAACAAGGCCCTACTCCAGTACCATTTCCACTAAACACTTTCTTTGATTGCCCCCACTTTAAGGAATGCTTTTTTCCTCTAAATTTCTTAGGGGCCTGTGAATATATTATTCGTGTGATTTTATAGATAGAAAGAACCTTAAAGACTCTATCCAAAATGACATACTTAACACATATATTACACTTACACAGCATAGTAATTATTTGTTTATATGTCTTGTCTCCAATGCTTAGAGGAAGGAACTGTCTCTTCTAACATCTTCGATTTAAGATTCCATAAGGATCCAGGAATGACGAAAAGAATAAATGGGTGAATGAATGAATAATTCCAAATGAAAGCTGAACCACTATATACTATTTTTCAAGGATTCATGAGGTTTTAAATGTGTCTTTCAGTATTTTAGAACATCCTCCTCCCGCCCCCAATTCGGTACGAATCAACACTATGGAACAAAATCTTTCTCTGCACAGACAAAAGATCAGTGTCTTACCATGAGCTTTCTCCTCTCCTGGTCTAACCTGCTATAGATACTAGCTGTAAGATGCTCGAGAGTATTTTATTGCTCTCTGGTCTTCATTTTAGTAAGATATTTAATACCACACAAAAATATTATATTTTCAGTCTCCCAAAAGCTGTTCTGACTTCGGTGCTAAGGTTTTCAATTTCCTGGGTGAGCCAGCCTCCACTTGCATATTGTGCCTCTTAGGTTACAGAACCGAGACTGTTTTCCATCCTGCAATGATATATCCTTTCAACTGGGAGTTGAGTTTTCTGGCAATACAAAAAAATCTACTACTTATTAAGGAACTACTTACTCTAGGGGACACAAAGTGTTAACTGTGATTCACAATCTTATTCAAGTTGGAAAGTTCGTATAACATGTACTACACTTCCACATGTATTACACTCATCAGAACTTATCCAAGTTGGAAAGAGAAGACAAACTTGTGAAAATGAAGCAAAGGATTTCAGTTAGAAGCTGTGATAGAAATCAGCATCATGAACAACTGGCCAATGAAAGGTGTGCTTCGGTCCTTTTGGACTTAAGTGAGGAGAGGGGTCTTTTAGACTGGGGAAGTCTATAAGGGGTTTATGGAAGGAGTTGAGGCTGAGCTAGACATAGGAGGGTAAGTGGAATTGGGGGAAAGCCAAGAAGAGAAAAGAGAGTAATTAAATCTACAAACAAATGATAACAAAGCCACCCAAGTGGAAAAGCAAAAGGGACTGGGGATAAACCAACTGGGCATAAAAGCAAACATCCAATTAAAAAATATATTTGTAGAGTGAATGAATGAAAGAATGAAGCATTTACGGAAGAGTGTCAGAGACTAAATGCAACCCTTCTTGTGGGTAAAAGCTAAAGAAGATGTTGCACATACAGCATTTGGCACTGGTCCTTCCATGCTCAGAATATAAAAAATGTAGGTTTGCCCTAGCCAGTTTGGTTCAATGGATAGAGCGTCAGCCTGGGGACTAAAGGGTCCCTGGTTCAATTCCGGTCAAGGGCACATGCCCAGGTTACAGACACCCCAAAAATAAACTGGAAATAATTACACATCTTCCCCAAAATGTTTTCATTTATCACATTTAAAATAGTTTGAATCCAAAATTTTATTTCTACACATATTCTTAGAACATATCAGTTGTATAAGGCAAGATATAAACATACTTGTGCACTTTTAATACATTAACTCCTCTTAATACCCACAATATCCTGGAAAGCAGGTGTTATTATCCCAGCTAAACTGTAACTTCTCTGTGCTTCAGCTTCCTCCTAAAAAAAATACAATAATATCCCACAGAACTAACAAAATCAAGACTTACCAAAAATGTTAACCTTAATTTTTTTATTGTATATGAGTACACCTTTATTACTCTTTAGTAATTCCAAGTATGTTACTGGATCCCTTTTTAAATATATTTCAAGACATAGTGGATATTTTGTATTTGAGTAGTCCATCTATACTGTGAACATAGAAGTAGGCTGCAAATGAAAGAACTATATAAACTAAATGAGAAAAAGTACTCATTTTTATCTGTTTCAGCATAAATCTACAGTTTTGCCCAATTGCAAGCCCTAAAGCCATATGGACTTGTATAGCTAGTAAGTTTTGATACTTCCTCTTTGAAAATGTCTTGACTTCATTCTGAATCCTTCCCGTCAATGCCAGATGAGAGTAGCTCTTGTCACCTCTCACCTGGACACCGCATGCCCTGGCCTCTCCCTGTTGGATCTACCCTTCCCTCGTCTACCCGCAATCCACTCAACATGTATATATGGCTGTGGTTGTTGTTGTGGTTGTGACCGCAGCTTTATCGTTTCATTGGCCACAATGTGCTTTTTAAGTATATGACTCCCTTTCAGATATGTGGGTTCCTACAGGTCTAAGACTATCTCATATTCATTTCTGGTTCCTCTATACCTCCCCCAGAACCTGAAACATACGGTGCATTCAGCATATATTAAGGGAGAGGGAGTGAGTTCTTTTATCATTGTTTTTGTGTAACTAGGAAAGTTAGCATCTTTATTTGTTTGTTTGTTTGTTTGCTTGTGTGGGTACTTGTGCACTTTTAATTGAATTCAGAGAAAGGAAGAGGGAGAGAGAGAAAGAAATATCAATGGTAAGAGAGAATCATTGATTGCCTGCCTCCTACATACCCCCTATTGGGGATCAAGCCCACAACCTGGGCATGTGCCCTGACCAGGAATCGAACTCAACCACTGAGCCACACCTGCCGGGCTAGCATCTTACTTTAGAAAATTATATTGTTTGTAAATGATCAGACTTATTGTGTCTTATAAATGGAGATTTGTAAAATTTTCTAAAGTACAGCTGTGCATAGCTTCCATGCCATAAGTAGTTCATTAACCAAAGCATTCATGCAGACAGCATTTTTATGGTAACTGCTCCCCTGGCTAAGAGATAACACTTACCCAGCAACTCCCTGATTCATAAGAGAGTAAGAGCTAAGAGCCCACCCATCTGGAATTAAAGGATGAAGGTTGCCATTACATGGTAATGCTATCCATATAAAGATTTCAAAAAAAATTTTTTTTAACATGCTGAGCCAGGTGTTTTAAAAAGAGATTATCAGTTTAAGCTGTTTTAACAGAACTTCTCTACCTTCAAATTGTGGTGACGTTGTATTAGTGAGCTAGATGTCCCTAATTAAAACACAACTGCTCAGCATCGGATCACCATAATTCACTAATTCTCTGCTGATAACATATTTTTAGCTATTTCAGGGGGAAATTGCATAACAAAGTGTTGCCCCAGTTCCCTCAATTCTACTTATCCTACCTGAAATGCCACAATAGGAGATTGTTTTCATTAAAAATCATCCATTTTCACTGGCTGGTGTGGTTCAGCGGTTGAGCATTTACCTATGAACCAGGAGGTCACGGTCACATTCCTGGTCAGGGCACATGCCCAGGTTATGGGCTCGATGCCCAATAAGGGGTGTGCAGGAGGCAGCCGATCAATGATTCTCTTTCATCGCTGATATTTCCATCTCTCTCTCCATTTCCCTTCCTCTTCTGAAATCAATAAAAAAATGTATATTTTTAAAAATCACCCATTTTCCAGTGATGTTTTCAAATGGTGTGATTTAGAAGTTTCTGGTTTCGTCCCCGAAAGCTAAACCCCTCCTTGTAGGAATGAGCAAGCGTGCTAGCTGAAATGGAAGGTGACCACATAAAATTCCACTGCCCCCAAAGGGAGTTGCATTTCAACTACAAGAACATTACTACGCAGCCAAATAATTTAAGAGCATCAGGGCTGACAGTCACTTTGCTATCTTAAAACAATTTCATTTTCCACTTTTGTCTCCAAGGGATAGCACTGGGCACCCAGAAATCAAAGGAGGTTAAGAAACGTGTGAGGGGGAACGAGGTCCTTCTGTTACTTCAGAAGGTCCCAGCCCCTGTTCTGACAAGCCCTGCGCCAACCCCGCACTGGGACATGAGAGGTAAGTTCATGGCAGCCAAGAGGAGAAACAGTAAACAAGTCAGAAGAGAGAAGCAGGACCCCAGATCATCTCAACAGGCTGGAACCATCAGTGGGATTTCACACAAGCAATTTACTGTCATAATAAATGTCAAGTCCTGCTCTTACATCTGTAAGTTCCAGGTGAAGTACAGAAAAAGAAAAAAAATAGAGTTGGCAAGTATAGTGGCCTTCAGGTTCAATATCAACCAATCATAATAAAATGCCCCTGCCCCCAAAGTAATGTGACCTAAGACTGCATTCATTGCAAGCCCGCGTCTAAAACATGAGAGGCAGCCGTCCCTCTGAGCTACTGCCGGGAGAGCCCACAGGTTCTGCGAACAGCTTTCCTGGCAAACTGAAGAATATGGAAAAGGATAATGTCCACAGAAGTGAGGAAACTCAGCCCACACCCCCTCTTTCCTAAAGAAACTTAAAACAGAGGCTTACCAGAGATTCGGTGCTTTTCATTCTGGAGGAATTTAACTCAAAGCCAGAAAGCATCATTCTGGCTATTAGCATTCCTCTAGTTAAATTTTAAGAAAAAGGAGGAAGCAGAAAGGTACTGTGAATAAACATAAAAAAAATTGAGAATTGGGTAGACTGAGTGCTTCACTGAGTTCTTATCTTTTTAAAGCTCAGGTAACTGGTATCATTGAAAGCACAAGATAAATTGCCTAAACTCCCCAAACCAAAAATAATTATCTTGATCAAATGTATAAGTATGGCATTTAATTACCAAGGGGAAAATAGCATCCAAGTTTGTGATCTGTAGCTAATTGCAAATATGGCAATCAGCTAGCATATGATGTTTGAAAGAACTACATCTTCTAGAACTATGAAGCCATAATTTTGGATATCTGCATCTAACACAAACTAAAGAAGAGACTGAGACCATCTCTTAGATGGCAATTTTTATTTGGTGGGAATTTGAATGTTTTAAAGCTCTGAACACCTTCTCTCCAAAAAAGAACTATTATATAAATGTCTACAGTAACCAGCCATTTCTTACCAAAAGCCATAATAACTACCTCCCTGAGTGAGAGAATAAAACAAGGTAAAAAGGAAAGTGCTTTATTCGTATGCTGGCAGTAAAATCAGGGCTATTAATGATAACAAATGAAAATTATAGCCCCTTAAAAGAAAAGAATCATAACTTGTAAATGTACAGATGTATCCCTCCTCCAGGAGGGATAGAGACTCTTTTGCGTTCTAAGGCAGCAAAGAAGCAACTGAGTAAGTTACTTGATGATTCACATTACAAAGTAACTCTCTTCCAAATAGCCAGTGAATTTTCCAGCCTATCCATTTAAGATCATGGACAAAATTTCCTATCGTTAGTTTATAGGGGATACAAACTGCCACTATATTTTCACCCACCGAAGTTTATACTGGATAGGATCTTTTCACAAGTCCTCAACGTCAGGGATGGAGGGCGACCCACTCATTCATGTAAACAAGCGGCTACCATTTTACAGGAGCTTACATGCACGTCCTGGGCATCAAGTATAGCGGCCTCTGCCCTCAAGAAGCTCACTGATCACTAGATGAGACAGTCAGTCAGCTACACACCAGGTCGGGGAACAATGTGATGGGTGTTATTAGAGAAGTCTGTGCCAGGTGCCGTGGGACAGAAGGAAAGGCACGAGTAATGAAGGGAGGGTGGGTGCTGGAGAAGGCTTGCAGAAGGGGTGGCCACCTCTGAGCTTACGCTCTTTTCACAGGAGAACTCAAGTGTGTCGGGAAGAGTGGATGACAGAAGGGGTTTCAGAGAGGAACACGGCCTGAGACAGGCAGGCTCACTGCTGACTGATTTAACACAAAAGGGAGTGCGACGGAGAACACTGGACCGCACTCGGAAGGCTCTGGGGATAAACCTGAATACCTCAGCAATCCTAAACAACTGATGTATGCCTTAGGTTAAACAACTGCCCACTGCCCTTGAGCATGCATTGCGGTAAGCCCTCTAGACGGGATTCTTGAAATGTTTTCTTAACATATTTATCACCCTGCTCAGAAATCTACAATGGCTTTCTGTCTTCAACCACAACATTCCAAACTCCCTACTAAGTTGCCAATGTTCTCACTAAGATTACAACCTCAAGTCTTCGTCACCTTAGACCAAGTCCACCTCGTTATCAATATATATCCCACCCTCAAGACCTAACTTTAACTGTCCCTCCACCCACAGATCACCCGGCCTGCCCTCTGTCCATCAGAAGTACATCGGCTCAGGGCCTCCACTGTACCTCGTCTAACTACTCCAACCCACTCAGGTCTCCTTCCGCTGAACTCCTTCCCAGCTTATCACTGACTGGTCAGCTCTGCGGTGTCTCCCCAGTGCAGAAGCCACGGCTCTTATTGCAACCATATGATGTGATGATCATATGATGTGAACTATGTAGTGATGTATCAGATAAACAAAAGGTTCCAGTTGACACTGGGAGCAGAGAACACATTTGTAATCTCTTTTTAAGATATGATATTTTTTTAATAACAATAGATGGTGTCAAATGGGAACTATATTTATCAGGGTGATCACTTTGTAAGATATATATATATATATATATATATATATATATATATATATATATATATATATGTCTAATCCCAGAGTTATACACCTAAAGCTAATAATACTGTATGTCAAGGGTATTTTAAAAATAAAAAATAATTTTTTTAACGTATGAACATCTTGATTCTTGTATACTAACTTCAGAGGATGTCCAGTTTTTACTTACTTGAATGTCACCTGTCGAGTTAGGCATCGCTGTATGGTAGAGCGTGACATGTGGGGAAGAAGAGTTCTTCTTTCTGAGAGAAGAACACACAATCTGGCGGTGAAATGCAGAGGCTTTGGGAGGGCACTGTCTAGGGATTTCGTGCCAGCCTGCAGGACTATGCTTAGGACATCATATTTCAAAGAAGAGAAATATTTCAAGGCCGATTATGCTCTGTACTGGCCAAGGTCACGCGGTAAATCAGCAATACCATTCAGTTACACTGAGTTTTGCTACCGAAGCAGAAAATCTGCCTCTTGAGAAATCTGAGTATTCAGAAACAAATTCAAACCCGGGCACACGTTAGCACATTGCAGGGAAAGAAAGGCAGGCAGACGACAAAGGAGGCTTTTAGAATGCAAAGCACCGCATGTAAAATAGTTCAAGGTTTGGTTGCTATTATACTGGACCAGTTGATAACCAAGTAGGCACCATGTCCTACATTCATCAAAAGAGGCAGAGATAAGAGATTTGCAATACTTTCCTGCCTTGAGGTCAAATGGGAGGTTTTTCAGAGTGGCCGTCATGGTTTACATAAAAGAACAGGATGGAACAGCAATCACCAGGATCATCACAACGAATAAAGAACCTCCAAGTCTTCTTATTTGAACTGAAGACTCGGCAAATGGGAGTCTAGTCCGGTGTGCGATATCTTAAAGAGGATTTAACCTTGGGGCCGTGTGAATGTGATTAGTCACATCGTGTTTGTTACGGAACAGCTTTGGGAAAGAGAAGGCACGGAAACCATAGTGGGAGCAGGGTGCGAAGGCTGCTCAAACCCCCAAATACGCAATAGTCTCTGTATAGGACTGGGCCACAGCTGCAGAGCCATTGGGGCAGATGGACACAATTTTCTGTTAGAAATATTATGTGTCCATCTGCCCAATGTCTCCCTGCTGTTGTGGCCCTAGTCACACACAGAGAGATTTACAGAAAGAGGTTTATTAGGAGGGATAGGCTCACAGGATTAGGGAGGCTCAGAAGTCCCATCTGCAGGCAGCTCTAAGTGGCTGTGCCATTTTACGCCGGACACCACCGGTGGGTGAGGGCCCAGTTCCCCCGTGTCCCCATCAGCACTGCGCGGGGCCAGTCTGTCTCCTTTCGGACATGCTCGGGGCTGCATGGCGCTGTCTTCAGGTGTAACGGGCTTTTCCCCGTTGACTCAGGATGCTGAGCAGGTTTCCAGGTGTTTATTCCCCACCCTTTTTCCTGCAGCTCCACTCCGCACCCGCCCTCAGGAAACTACAGATCCCCGCCCCTGGATGGAGAACCCACGTCTCACATTTTAACTCCCACATTCAGGTAAACCTAGACTAAGTACTGGTAGGGCCATGTGCTCCCATCGCTGGTACAATGAGCAATATCTTACAATACTTAAAATGTAGCCTGCAGCTGAAACAGCGTCGGCCTGCGGACTGAAAGGTCCCGGGTTCGATTCCGGTCAAGGGCACGTACCTTGGTTGCGGGCACATCCCCAGTGGGGGGTGTGCAAGAGGCAGGTGGTCGATCTCTCATCGACGTTTCTAACTCTCTATCCCTCTCAATTCCTCTCTGTGTAAAATCAATAACATATATTTTTTTTAAATGTAGCCTGCAATTTTCCATATGAGTGTTTTACAAATGGGCCTGCTATGTATTTCATGGTATCAGTAAATTCTTTAGGTTTCCCTATAATTAAAAATAAAAATGATAGTAATTTGGGTTGGTTAAGGTATTGTTTTATGTTTTGTTTTTGTTTTTGTTTTTATTTTTGGTAACTTCAATGCTTTCTTCTTTAAAAAAAATAATAATAGATAGGAATACTCTCTTTAACATAAAAATCGGATAAAATCTAAGTGAGATACTGTAGTTTTACTTCCTAACCAATATACCTAAACAAATTACATAATTGAGGAAGTCACATACTACTGCATTTTTCCCCCAGACCTCTTGAATGCCTGAATACTAGGAAACAGAATAGTTTTCATAATTGAGTTGTAGTTGACAAATCTTGACCTTAGTGCTCCCTCCATCCGGCTCTGCTTTAACCAGAAGAAAGGCTTCGTGCTTTGGTCAGATTACCATGTGGAGTCCAGCTCCCTCCGGAAGCTGGTCAGTGTGAGGAAGTCTGTGGCCAGGGCTCCCTGCAGAACCAGGGACATGTGGGGCTGTTTCCCTTGGCTCCACTTCTTTTGGTCACCTGTGTTATCAGGGAAGAGCTGCCTTCCTTTCTCTCTAGAGGCGATCACATCCGTGAGAAGCCCATTCAGATGTGAGCGTCTATGCCTGACATGGACATTTTCACCTTGGCTGGGCACCTGAAAGTCTATCACAGAGATTTGCAACCCTTTTCATCTCATGGCACACATAAGCCAATTACTAAAATTCTGCCACACACCCAAAAATATATTGTATTTTCCATTGATCTGACCAAAAAAAGGTATAATTTTGATTCATTCATACCACACGGCTATTGTTGTGTTGGCTGTTGTAATTTTTTTTTTAATTTGACAATCTAAGGGAAAAGATTAAATGGTCAGATATTGCATGTCTTAAATATTCTTGCGGCACACTGGATGAAAATCGCTGGTCTATCATATCACCTTCCCATTCCTGAACACCCAAAATTCTAAAAAATCAAAATCACAGGTTATCTTGGGCACACAATTAAAGAAATATCAGCCGAAACTGGTTTGGCTCAGTGGGTAGAGCACCGGCCTGCAGACTGAAAGGTCCCGGTTTCGATTCCAGTCAAGGGCATATACCTTGGTTGTGAGCACATTCCCAGTAGGGGTGTGCAAGAGGCAGCTGATCAATGATTCTCTCTCATCAATGTTTCTAACTCTCTATTCCTCTCTCTTCCTTTCTGTAAAAAACAAAAAAAAATCAATAAAATATTTTTTAAAAGAAATATCAGAATTCTTAACCCAGCTCATTCTGAAAACATCTCAGTATGAACATCTCCTGCTTTCCTTATGCATTATAAATTAGCACCTTGATTAAAAATTTAGTGGCACTGCTTAAATTGTCAGGTCTGCAGCAATTTATCAATAAAATGTTGCTTGTATAATACATTAACACTTTTCCAAGTGTTTTCAAACGTGTTATTTTATTTCTCTAAAATGTTGTCTTTGTTTCATCAGCTGTCAAACAGATTGAAATGTCGAAATGCTGTCTGTTCGCTACAAGGAGGGTGTTTTAAAGAATAGAAATAATTTATAAATCACTCCGAACTTACTGAAGATGGAATTACCTTACGTTGTTAACCTTGAGTAGCTGTTGCCACTTAGGTGACGTAGTTTTAAGAGCTTGAAAAAGCTCCTATGGATTAAAAACAGACGAACAAATAAACAAAAACTTCTCCTTCCCACAAGAAAACTCCGCTGGTACAGACTCACTGTAAGGTAAGGCTTCTCATTTTTTGCTGTTAAAATGCAAAGACTTTTGGGATATTAATACGTTAATGCTCATCCAATGATATTTTCCCCATTGGTTTTTTTTAATCTTTACTGCTGAAAGTATTACATATGTCCCATTTCTTTCTCCCCGCCCCCCATTGACCTCTTCTAGCCCGCCCTGGCCCCCACTCCTTGCCCCAGGCCTTCCATTGATTTTTAGAGAGAGTGGAAGGCAAGGAGGAGGGGCAGGGAGGGAGCAGGAGAGAGAGGGAGACACATCGATTTGTTGCCTCCTAAATGTGCCTTGACTGGGGCTGGGGATCAAACCTGCAATCCAGGTGTGTGTCCTGTACCAGGAATCAAACCCTCAACCCTTTGGTGCATGGGCCAATGTTCTAAGCACTGAGAATCGCCAGCCAGGGTGGGCTATTAACACTTTAAACTGTATCAATTACTTGTATCCTGGTATAAATGAACTTATCAGAATGCTCCTGAAAAGACTTTCAAGGTGATAAGAGGATGCAAAATTCAGGCACTTGGGAGAAATGCAATAACACAGGGAGGAAAAATAAACATAGATATAGCATGTTGAGACCAAAAAAACCAACTACTTCCCTTATCTACTTTACCATTTTATCTTGGATAAATCCTGAGATGCTACACAAACACTAAGGAGCTACTGTTATTGGTACACCTACAATCATTACTGGCCAACTTTTGAAAGTAAAGTCAGATGAAAGAGCTCCAGTATCTGCTGTGAAATACTGATTTTTCTCAGCCTGGAATCGTGAAACTTAAAACATTTAAACTACAAGTAACACTTTTTAAAAGAGCTAAGCCCAGTCCAGTTAGAAGTCTTGAGGGATAGATAATGCGTATCCCTTTCCCCAACATACGTAGTACATACAAAATCCGCTCTAATAAATTAATTTTTAAAAAACACCAGTATAGTATATATGTGGGGACACACACACACACACACACACCATAGATTGCAATTCTTTTGAAGCTGAAGAGAAGAAATGAAGTCAAAGTCCAAATGCAGCCCCTTGATCCATAGGAACCACAAACCCCACCTGTGACCACCATGCTGCCATCACAGTGACAGGTTCTGCTCCCGAAACCTCGTATCTCACTTCTGGTAGCTGCCATTGCTGGTAATAGACCAGCCCTCACTAACCCAAAGAAACAGCTTTTCCATGAGAAGAGAGAAGGTGCTTAGTAAACTAGGAATACGTATTCATTATGCATTTACTTTTCTGAATATCCCAATTTAACTATCTCAATTGCATAGATATAAAATAATTTTAAATTTTATTTAAAAGGCTAGCAACAGCTTAGACAACAATAAACAATTTAGACAACATCCCATACTATACCTATCAAAATAGGCCTGCATTATAATTAAGTATGTTTATGTTCATTCTGAAACCTGCACCTATACCTGGTCAACAAAAAGCTTACACAGAGTCTAACATGGACATTGGTAGGCCTGGACACAGCAAAATGAAACACTAAAATAGTACAGTGACAAGGTGGCGGCCTCTCCGTAGCGGAAGGAGTCAGAAGCTCCAGGTCTGACCGTGGAGGCTGCCGCTGCCTCTCTGTACAAGGTGGCGGCCTCTCCGTAACGGAAGGAGTCAGAAGCTCCAGGTCTGACCGCGGAGGCTGCCGCTGCCTCTCTGTACAAGGTGGCGGCCTCTCCGTAGCGGAAGGAGTCAGAAGCTCCAGGTCTGACCGCGGAGGCTGCCGCTGCCTCTATGTACAAGGTAGCGGCCTCTCTGTAGCGGAAGGAGTCAGAAGCTCCAGACTACAGAGACCAGCCCAAGTCCGGGTGAGCCCCTGCGGCACCCACGCTCTTGCTTGGGGAAACTGGGCCGGTCAGGCGGAAACTCAGGCGAGCGCACAAGGGCAGGGCAGAAGCCAAGACTGTCAGTTCAGCCCTGAGACTCCGCCCCATCCAAGCTGAGCAGAGGCTTCTGCAGTTTTTCAAGTCTGATCCTATAAGACTGTCTCCAATACAGAAGTTATCCCAGAGTAGACACAGCTGATACCCACATCCAATTGGCCTGAAGGTCAATTCACAACAATAGAGACTTAGCTACAACAAGGCTGTGCACGCAGTCCACAAAGGGGATCACCAAGAGTGTCTACCTCAGGTACCTGAGGAGGCTGACCCACTGTGCTATATAGGACACCAAACACACAAAGCCATCCTACCAACTCTGAAAAATAGTGATAATGCCGAGACAAGGAAATAGATCTCAAACAAAAGAGATGGAGGATATAGAGTTCAGAACTACGGTTCTAAGGTTATGCAACAATATCCTAGAAAAGCTCGATAAACTTCATGAGACCCAACTAAAAAGTATACATAAACTGACTAAATTGGAAAATATTATGCAGAGATCCAACAGCAGAATGGAGGAACACAAGAATCAGGTCAAAGAGCCAAAAGACACTCCGCTGGAGAAGGAAGAAGAAAAGAGGATCCAGAAAGTTGAAGATAGTGTAAGGAGCCTCTGGGACAACTGCAAGTGCACCAACATCAGAATTATGGGGGTGCCAGAAGAAGAGGGAGTGCAAAATACTGAAAACATATTTGAAGAAATAATATCAGAAAACTTCCCTCACCTGGTGAAAGAAATAGACTTACAAGTACAGGAAGCCTACAGAACCCCAAACAAGAGGAATCCAAAGAAAAATTCTTCTCGACACATCATCATCAATATGCCAAGGGTAAAAGACAAAAAGATCTTACAAGCAGCAAGAGAAAAGCAGTTGGTTACCTATAAGGGAGCACCCATAAGACTATCAGCTGATTTCTCAACAGAAACCATGCAGGCCAGAAGGGAGTGGCAAGAAATATTCAAAGTGATGAATAGCAAGAACCTACAACCAAGATTACTGTATCCAGCAAAGTTATCATTCAGAATTGAAGGGCAGATAAAGAGCTTCACAGATAAGAAAAAGCTAAAGGAGTTCATCACCACCAAACCAGTATTATATGAAATGCTGAAAGGTATTACTTAAGAAGAGGAAGAAGGTCAAGTAAATTAAAAATCTCAGGAGTAGAATAAACTGGTGAATATAATAGAATTAGGGGCAAAGAAAGGGAGTGGATAGATAATTATCAGGGTGAAAGGGGTGAGGGGTGCAGAAAGAGACTGGATTAAAATTGTATAACCTATGGATGAGGACAATAGTGGGGGGAGGGGGTAAGGGCAGAGGGTGGGGTGGGAATCAGGTGGAAGGGAGCTATGGGGGAGAAAAAGGAGAAACAATTGTAATAATCTGAGCAATAAAGATTTATTTAAAAAAAAAAAAGTCAATGTCTTGCCAAAACCGGAGTCGAACCCAGGACCCTTCAGTCCGCAGGCAGATGCTCTATCCACTGAGCCAAACCAGTTTCGGCCAACTTCCCCCGTCTTGCAGACGAGGAAACCTAGGGCTAGAGTGGCGATGTGGTTTCCTGAGGATCCCCAACTGGCTCACAGCAGCTTTGCAAATTGAGGCCCAGGTGCCGCTCTCCACACCACGTGGTACGAGCACGCTGTGGTGATGGTGCAGCTGCCCCAGCACCAAGTGAGGGCGGGCATTGGTCTGGTTTCCTCAGAGCGGAGTCTTTCTTATGAAAGATACGTTGACATGGGGCAATGACTGGCATCTCTCGTTCCCTTCCGTGACAGGGCCAAAGCCCTAGGGCAGTGATTCCCAGAGCGTGGTGCTCACCCCACAGGCGGGAAGTACATGACGTGATTTCAGATGATACCTGTGCTTTGATTTTAAGAGTAATACATGCACTGAAACCGGTTTGGCTCAGTGGGCAGAGCGTCAGTCTGCGGACTGAAAGGTCCCAGGTTTGATTCTGGACAAGGGCATGTACGTTAGTTGTGGCCACATCCTCAGAAGGGGATGTGCAAGAGGCAGCTGATCGATGATTCTCTCTCATCGATGTTTCTAACTATCCCTGTCTCTTCCTCTCTCTGTAAAAAAATTAATAAAATATATATTTTTAAAAAGAAAAAAAAAAAAATAAAATAAAATAGTACAGTGATGCCAAAACCGGTTTGGCTCAGTGAATAGAGCGGCAGCCTGCAGACTGAAGGGTCCCGGGTTTGATTCCGGCCAAGGGCATGTACCTTGGTTGCAGGCACATCCCCAGTAGGGGGTGTGCAAGAGACAGCTGATTGATGACTCACTGATGTTTCTAACTCTATCTCTCTCCCTCTCTGTAAAAAACCAATAAAATATATATTAAAAAAATAAAAATAATAATACAGTGATGAAGCGTTAGATATGACATGTGCATGTCAAGAAAAAAAAGGGTTTTGATGAGTAATGAGAGGAACAAGGGCACATGGATATTCAAAATGAAAATCATAATTGCCATGCCTTAGATTTGAGACCCTCAAAGTGCTTTTGACAAATGGCTTGTAAGTCATATTACTTGTGAAGTATTGCGTGACCCCAAATTCCTATCTAATTAAGCAATAAAATTACCTGGTAGGTGAGCCAGGTAATTCCATCCAGGCCTGCTACTCATGCAGAGGTTTAAAAAAATTAGGTCTCTTTAAATATTAGACAAAATGAGGGTAACATGAAGACAACTGAAGAAACATCGTATGCAGGACACAAGCTGGAAACTTCTCTACTGTGAGGCACAGAGTGGGCATTCAAAATCTGCTGTATGAATGCATGCATGCAAAAATATGAGGATAAAAATGTACCCAACAAATACACTTTGGGAAAACAATGAGAAGAAATTCCAACAGGTGTACAGGAGATTTGTTATTAAACTAACATAATCACTTGAAAAGTACTTAATGGGACCTTAGTTCCCTTTGTAAAATAAACACCTCTGGTTAATATAAAACCATATTGGAAGCCAGCAGAGTAGCTAGACCATGGTCTGTTGGTATGCTGTTTGGACAACAGAAAAAAAAAAGAGTTTCTAAAAGGTATAGGCGATAGCAGTCAACAGATGAGATAACCCATCCTGCCCTGATGGTCAAGCAAATACTGACGTCAGTGTTTTGTAGAGAATGAAGATGCAGGCTGTGGGAAAGATAACGCATGTCCCACAGAGAAGGGGAAGGCAGAGAACATACATTCCAGACTATTCCAACTCATCCAACACCTGTGATCTGGAAGTCCCAGGGGAAAGAATGAGAGTGGAAGGAGTAGGTAAGTAGTGACTGTTAGCTGACCTCAGCCATGGGCATGATGTGAAACAAGGCTATTCATTTTCCTTCAATCAAAAAACACATCTCTGCTCAGATCTAAATAACTATTAATAAATCTATAAATCTACAGCTTATCTTTTAATCCTCTTCACAATCAATTATTTCAAGACCACACAGTTTTATTTGTTTTTTAAATGGGAGTACAGAAGGGACAGAAAGAAAGAGAAGTCCCCAAATTAAAGAACATGACATCTCCCTTCCATCCAGCCTCTTTCAGTGGACATAGTTCTAGAGCAGACATTAGATGGACCAAAAGGGTCTCAGGTCAAAGAACTGTAATTTTTGGATTGGAAACTCAAGGCAATTACAATTCCTTCTCCCACCCCACCCCCAAAAATGGAATAGAGACAGACAAATTACTGCCAACTCAAGTCGTCTAAACCTCACAATCAGGAATGGTAAGTCCATTGAAAATATTATTTTTTTCACTTTCCTTAAGGAAAAAACATATCTTTAATTCAGTAATTTCCTTCCTAAGTGGGAATGTACATGGTGTTAAAGAGCAGTCACCTAACTGGGAAGAACTAAAATTTGGGTCAGGTTTGCTTAGAATAGCTCTGTGACTTTTCTCAAAATTTTGAGAGTTAAGTGAAAATTGTTGTGGACTTTGTATTAGAAATTACATAACTGAGCAACAGGAAATTCTAAGTCTATTAATACATGTGTACTGAATCTTCAAGGTAAGAAAAAAAATTACCAACCAAAGAAAAGCAGTAAAAAATAAATAAATAAATAAATAAATAACAGGTTCCAAATGTTGTGAAATTGAAGGAAAGGGGAGGACCCCAGCTCAGAGAGATGAGCGGGTGTGTGGTTACTGTTGCAAAGATTTCACCTGGATGTTTGTACTCTGCCAGGGAGGGAAGTCGATTATGTAACAACAACCTAACTAGTTGTCAGTAGAACCTCAGCCTCTGAGAGTCTTAGAAGAGCCTCAGACATACAGAGATCCAATCATTACATTGCACACCTTAAACTTACACAGCGCCCTATGTCAATTATATCTAAACAAAGCTGGGGTGCGGGTCCTCAGGCTCTGAAATGCCAGGGCCAGGTGTGCTGGCGTCGGAGCTGGGGGCCCCGGGCAGCAGCAGGACAACACGCTTCGGCCACGAACACACTTCGGCCTGCTTTGGTCCAAGCACAGTGTGCAGACCCGGATGATGGCTTCATGAGCAAACATATGGACAGTTGTTGTTTTTTTAATGATGGGTAATTTCTCAATAAAAGGAGCCTATTTTTAAAAAAGGGAAAGGAAAGGAACCTAGAAAAAGAAAACAACAGGAAAGAATCAGATGAACTGGTTCTGAGCGCTTCTCACCGTGTGATTCAGGGAGCAATAGGTCTAAAGAACGTCTTCCGTGGCAGTGGTTCCTTACAACGCGGCAACCTGGGCCCTCCCCGAGACCTGCTGAGTCACAGCTTGGGGGGGGGGGGGGAGGCCCAGCAATCCCCAGGAGTCTCATACGCACGGAAATGTCAAAATAACTCCCCTCAAGGGACATTAAACCAGGAATCCGCGCTTGGTATGCTAACCTCCCCGTCGATGGAAAGCTATCAGGTCTACCAGCACTAGACCAGAAGGAGGTCAAAGCTTGTAGTTAAGAAAGAATGTTTTCAGAATCACGTTTGTTTTCACCACGAGTGAAAAGAAAAGAAAGATTTAGTCCTCTGCAAAAACAGACTACCATACTAAAGTGTCTATTTTAATCATATTCGGATATTTAAATGTAAAACAAAATGAGATCCATAGTTTTAAAATATTTCTCATGTTGTTATTAAAAGTAAGGGTTGTGTGTTCTCACTAATATGTCTCAGTCTAAGTTACGATCGTAGAAAACAAGTCCTGGCCACTGTACATAAATGAGGGTGTAAACTCTCCAAAGCTACAAACTTCTTTAAAATAGCTCACCTGTGAAAAGGTAACGTTGTCCTCTGGACACTGCCTGTTACAGGAGGAGGCAATCTCCTCAAAGACCCTCTGCCCAGTTGTACCTGGCCCAGGGGCGGGCAAACTTTTTGACTCGAGGGCCACCATGGGTTCTTAAACTGGACCGGAGGGCTGGAACAAAAGCAACCTGAGCATGCTGGCACTCTCATCTTGGGCTGCTGGTGAAGGAGCGGAGGGGAGAGCAAGAGAACCCTCTGCTCTTTCGGCTCCGCGGGCAGGATAGAACAGCTGAAAGGGCCGGATTCAGCCCGTGGGCCTTAGTTTGCCCACGGCTGGCCTGGACTCACAAGGCCCTTCGTGCCGACCTGAGGATGGACCCTGGTGATTCACCAGCTCCACACGCCTCCCTCCTCATGAGCTCTGTGACTCCATCTTTGTTAAAATGGTCATTTACAGCAACTCCAACCAAGGACCCCAAAATACTGAATAGTAACAGTTCTCTAATAAATTACAAGTCCTATGTAATTTTTAAAACATGGACACATTACAAGGTGCAGTCAATGCAATTCAAATGTGGGAAATCAAATGTGGATGAATTAATAATATATTTGATGGGCGTGAAAGGAGGAAGCAGCAAGGAAATCTTTTACAAAAGATCACTTCTGTAATTGGAACAATTATCTTCAATTTACCCATTTTGTAATTTCTGATTTTTAACATCTTAATTGCTTATACTAATGTCATTGAAATAAAGGAGAGGGAGGTGATACAATAGCATTTAGAGGAATATTTTAACATAGGAAAGTACTCCAGGAGACAAAACCACTTGTCCTTATCCGTGCTCTACAGGTTTTATTTTTGTAAGTCCTTAACAGTCAGTAACTTATAAACCAAAGATTTGGATTCTGATGTTTTAAAAAAACAAAACACCTTTCCTTCAGGGGGAAGGGCACATCAAATTCCCAATAGATCACTTCTTTTTTAAAAATATATACATTTTATTGATTTTTTACAGTGAAAGGGATAGTTAGAAACATTGATGAGAGAGAAATATCGATGTGCCTCCTGCACACCTCCCACTGTGGATATGCCCAAACCAAGGTACATGCCCTTGACCAGAATCAAACCCGGGACCCGCCAGTCCACAAGCGCTCTATCCACCAAGCAAAAGAGGTCAGGACTAGACCACTTCTTAAAGCAGTGACACTTTCAACATAATAATTCATCAAAAATAGAACCTGGCCAGCATGGCTCAGTGGTTGAATGTTGACCTATGAACCAGAAGTTCACGGTTCGATTCCCGGTCAGAGCACATGCCCAGATTATGGGCTCGATCTCCAATGTTGGGCATGCAGGAGGCAGCCAACCAATGATTCTCTCTTATCATTGATGTTTCTATCTCTCTCTCCCTCTCCCTTCCTCTCTGAAGTCAATAAAAACATATTTTTAAAAAAACAGAACACTCAGACATATTAGCTTTCTCAGTCTGACATGTCACTTAACCCGTAAACAGTAAGATGAGGTGCTGAGCAGAAGGCCCAGTGGGTTGCTGGCTAATGTTTGACAGCTGGCACCCGAAGGCCTGATCTGTAGCATTTGCCAATTTCCATCCTGTAAATACTCCCACCATGACCATCTTCAAGCTACCTCCGTGATGTCACTGAATACAGAGATGGAACAGGAGGTACATCATTGGATCTCGGAAGCTGGCCAAAGCCAGTTTCAACATGGCACCAGGAGAAGCCAGCAGGCACTGAAAACTGTCCCCTTGTCTTATGAAGACCCTCTACCTAGTCCCTTGCTCTTGATACTGCAGTCCTTACCCATCACCCCAGCAATGCCTTGTCCAACTCTTTGGAATCCCCCCAGGGGCATGAAAGGACACCTCCTGCACTACAACCACACGAAAGAGCAAAATGTGGTGAGAACGGCAGGTAAGTCTGCACTTAGTGGTGGAGTGGAGGGATTCCTCACTTGATGGCTTTCTTTCTCCAGAAAGTAGGAGTATTCGTGGTTATGCAGTACAGTACAGATGAATTAATTACAAAGATAAAATGTTATTTTCTAGACATAATTACCATGATAAAATAGTATTTTCCGGGTGTTTAAAAATCTACAATCAAATGAAGCTTTCCCATTAATGTAATCAAAGGAATTAAAAGAACAATGAAGGAGGGGGCATTTGGAGAGAAGTACAGGCAACTCCCCACAGCAAGGTGATCACAGAAACGTTTCTGTGGCTACAACCCAACCCCCAGGAACGGAGGCACAAGGTATACGAGATGCCCGTGTGGCAAACATCCTCTGTGCTTACCTGCCTTGGAAGTAACAAGCTGTAGTACAAGAGGCCGTCTTGTCACGATGCCTGACCCTCGAGGGAGAAAGTCTCTGAAAAAAAAAGAAGAAATAATAGATTGAGGCATTAAGGAATTCTGATGACTTGTAAATTTATGTCACGTTCCAGAATAATCCTCCTAATTGCAAGCTTTTCAATGTATCACATGTCTAAAGAAGGCCAGACCCATCTTATAAAAAGAAGCATTTGCCAGAAGTAAAAATAAATAAAAGGGTGGGCCTCTTTTTAAAAAAATATATTTTATTGAATTTTTACAGAGAGGAAGGGAGAGAGTTAGAGAATTAGAAACATCGATTAGCTGCTTCCTGTACACCTCCTACTGGGGATGTGCCCACAACCAAGGTACATGCCCTTAACTGGAATCGAACTTGGGACCTTTCAGTCCGCAGGCTGATGCTCTAGCCACTGAACCAAACTGGATAGGGCAGGGTGGGCCTCTTATATTGCATCCTGAACCATGTGCTTTATCCTGACGGCTGGAATTAATGACAGTTTGCCTTAATTTACTGTGTACTGTCAATTAACTTGTATGATAAGAGAATTAGCATTAACAGAAACATTTGATGCAGAAATTAATCCTTAAACTGTTTAAGAATTAAAAAATTCAGCACTCCATCTGACTTCAAGATCAATATTAGTACCATCAAATACTGACCATTATTAAAGATACATTAGATTATATCTTTTAAATATCCTGAAATTTTTCTCCACATAAAATGTGGGATCAAGTGCAGATAAATATTGTGTGTGTAGAATTAATAGCGATATATATTGCAATGTAAGTTTGATTTATTTCACTCCTGATAAATGGAAGTTTTTAATAAATAAAGATGTATTTGAATGGCATGTTAATATAACTAGATCAATAAAACTGCAGCAAAGAAAGTATTATATCATCACATCTGCAGTGCCACATAAATCATGCCGATTCTGTGGTATCAAAGAAGAATTCATGCACATGCCTAAAAGACAATTTTTAAACACATTTAGAATGCCTCACAACTTAGAGAAAAACCATCATTTAAAAAAACCACAGAGTTCTATTCTATTCTATTCAAAGTACATCTCTGACTGAATGTTTCTCAAAAACTGGTTCTAAGACAACCAGAAAGTGTTATAACCACTGATGCCCACCACCCATCCTGAACCTACAACTTTAAGAATATTCAGGGGTGTGCGCCTCTGTGCTCTTTAACAGGCTTGGGGGGTCGGCAAGGGGGGGCGGTGGGATGCTCACCTTGGGTTGAGCACTGGCCTCCACTTAGTGGGTGAAAATGGCGGGGGTGTACTGAGAGTTGTGTAGGAAACTGGCACACCAGAACTTCAGCACAGATGGGGTTTCAGTGAAACAGGTAGAGGCCAGCAAGAAAGCTGCAAAAGCCCTCGAGCTGCCCTTTAGAATGAAGAGTCACAGGCATAAACTTAAACACAAACTCCCCTCCTACCATTCATTTTGCTGACGGGAGAAATAACACAGAACAGCATTTTTTTACTAAGTTAGTGACTTTACTCCTTAACTCCAAGGCCAAGTTCATTTAGAATGTCACTATACTAGTATGTGACTAAAATAAAGAGTAGTGAAGCTGCCGAAAACGGTTTGGCTCAGTGGATAGAGCATCGGCCTACGGACTGAAAGGTCCCAGGTTCGATTCCGGTCAAGGGCATGTACCTTGGTTGCGGGCACATCCCAGGAGGGGGAGTGCAGGAGGCAGCTGATCGATGTTTCTAACTCTCTATCCCTCTCCCTTCCTCTCTGTAAAAAAAAATCAATAAAATATTTTTTTTAAGAGTGGTGAAGCTACCAACTTGTCTTTGCTCTAAAAAATGCCACCTGAAATAAAGGTTATTTATTCATTTTTAAAAAATCACTGAGGAAGAAATGTTAGGGAGAGACTGGGGGCAGGTGAGCACCGAGTCTGAAATCCAACGGGAAGATACAGGCCTGCACACAGAAAAGCATTCAAGAAGAGAACAGATAAACTGCACCGCACTTCAGGAAAGAGAGACCAAGACGCTCCTTTTGAAAATGTCTGCATACATATAATTTAATGTTCTTTTAATGTTCTCCAAGGACCATATTAGAATATCTGCCAGTTGTATGGTTGCAATAACCATTTTAAATTTAATCAAAACGTACAGAGCATCTACTCTGTCCCTAGAGCCAAAAAAGGAAGAAGTTAATTTGATAATCAGATATATAAAGAAAAGAAAATTTCAGAACAGAGAGCTGGAGACATCTGTTTGAGCTATTGGACCATGGATGAAGTTTCAGAATATATAGATGCCAACAAGAAATATATAGGTCTTAATGCCATTTAATGAATCAATACAATATTTTTTAAGGCAAGGTAGAGAAGAAAGGAGGGAGGGAGGAAGAGGGGGAAAAGGAGGTCTCATTACTTAATTCCTTTGTGCTAGGTTCTGTTTCAGTTCATGCTTATGGCCATATATTGATAATCCTTTTGAATATCATTCAAGCAAAACAGAATGTACCAAGCATTTGAAATAGCAAATAACTACCATGTGTTTGTCTGAAAAGAAAGCCCACAGATACCTCTTACTTTTTTATTCAGCAAACAGAATTTTGCAGCAAGAGGGATAATCAGACTCAGCTATATCCAAGTCCCTACTCACTAACTCACTCTGCCTGGCCCCTTCATGGCTCCATTAGTCCTCCCGAAGTCCAAAGATTTGGTAACCAAATCCTGCTGTTTGGAGATCTCCCCTGACTTCACAAGATGATCGGAAGTGCAATGAAACCCTAGAGAGGATTTCTGTCTGCTGGAGAGCGAGAGGCTAGGCTGGCATCTGGGAGACGCTCGGTATGCGGATCAGCAGCATGGACACCACATGCCCAGCAGGCTCCTGAGGAGAGGGCTAAGGGGTGAGCCCTCCAGTGACACACTGAGGACCTGGCTGTGAGTCCAGCCCTCCCACTGAATGGGCAGAATTCCCTCTAAACTCAGTTTCTTTTGCTACTAAACTGAGATAATCCTATAGATCAAAGGAAATACAACATATGGCAACTTTTAAAAAAATATATTTTATTGATTTTTCACAGAGAGGAAGAGAGAGGGATAGAGAGTTAGAAACATCGATGAGAGAGAAACATCGATCAGCTGCCTCCTGCACAACCCTCACTAGGGATGTGCTCACAACCAAGGTACATGCCCTTGCCCGGAATCGAACCTGGGATCCTTCAGTCCGCAGGCCTACACTTTATCCCCTAAGCCAAACTGGTTTCGGCTACTTATGACAACTTTTTAAAAACATGCGTACCATGGGAGAAAATAGTACTGTTACTGTTATTATAGCTATGATATAGCCATAGTACATTTTCCTTTATAGTGTAGCAGTCTCTTATCTAAAAAAAAAAAAAAAACAAAAAAAAACAAAAAAAAAAAACTAAGTCTCTGCATACAATATTTTAACATTTCATGAATGGCGTTTGGAGGTGAGTGGCCTCAACCCCACCCGAACTGTTCCCTTGGTGTTGGCCAGCTGTACTGGTTTGGAAAGCTCAGCCCTGATTCCTAGTCCCATTGACAGGGACCCAAGGCACTGACACAAACAACCACGAATCATTCAGTTGCCACTGAGTGCCATCATCCACTTGAATTTTATTCTGTTCTGTGCAAAGGTGGTTGGTTTTCTCCCATATTACTTTGCTAAATTATTGCCAAAAAAAAATCATGACTGTGTCTTTAGATTACTTTGGTTTTAAACTACATATTTTTTGGTTATGGTCTAATACATACATACCAAAAGAACATTTGCATGTCATTTTCCTCCAACAAGGACCTTCAGGGAAAGAGTGAGGAGAGCAGTATGCAGACTGCCCGTGATCAAACTGACTCCATTCTACTGCCTGACTGCCTTATTCGTGTGTAGACCACAGGTTTTTAAGGCAGGCCAAGTGCCTTTCTCTCTCACCACAGAGCAGCTACAATGCAAATGCTTTTCTTCTCTCTCAGTCTATCTCGAAAATAGCATTATTCGGCACAGTCTTAATAGCTGGTCTTTAGGCAAGAAATCAATGTCCCTTCATGGTTTCTTGACTCGTGCAGGAAAAGCAGAGAATGATTCCGATGCTTTGGTCTAAGAACCATCTTGGTGACATTTCTTATTGGCTCTTCCAGAAACTTAGTTACCAGGAAGTATTATTATTGCTCCCTCAGGAAATGACTGACGTTTGGAAGCCTAAAATTAGAGCGTACACTTGCTCTATCAACATAACTAGAGAGGAATTTCCCCCAATAGTACAGATAAAGCAACTACAGAGATCTTTTTCTTCAATGTAGATATAAATGATCACTAACCATGATCTGTTCAATAAATAAGTGTTTAACATCGGCCCTTGACTAAACGTGGGAGACATAAATCTCTCCAAGAAGTTAATTCGTGTAGCTGGCTCGTTCAAAGATAAATGAGTTTTACCTAAAAGAATGCCATGCAAATTATTACAGGCATAATAGGTACGAGGGGTACGTTCCTGAAGTAATAGACAATAATCTATTCTGCTTGGGAGACTAGCCAGGAACTGTTTCAGAGAGACACAGCTGGAGGCATTCCACAGGGGATCCGGATGCACAAAGACATGGAAGGCCAAGGTAACCCAGGACGTGAAGGAACTACCTACTAAAGGAAGGTCAGAATGAGGTGCAGGAGAGTCTGGAGAAGGAGGTGGGAGAAAAGTGTAGAGACTTTTGCTTGTGGGGTGTTGTTGTGTGTGTTTTCCCTTCTGTGAGAACAAGAAGGCACTGAAGGATTTTTAAGTGATCAGATTTATATTTCAGAAAAATCACTGGGGTCTACATAGAGAACGTTGGAAAAGGGAAAGACAAAAGACAGACTAGTAGCTAACCAGTTCAATCATTGAGGGAAGAGATGATAAAGGTTCAATAGAAAGCAGTAATAGTGGAGATGGGGAGAAGCAGAGCAAATGGCCAATTGATGGTCACTTGATGTGGAATGAAGAGGCGATCTCACATTTCTGGTTTGAGTAGCTGGTTAAATAGAGGTGCCATTAACCAGAATAGGAAATCCAGGAGGATCTAATTATAGCTTATATGTATGCAGTGTTTACCACGTGTCAGGTGTATTCTAATTTGATCCTCATAAAAAAAACTATGAGGTAAATACTATTGTTATTCTGACTTCACAGATGAGGAAACAGAGGTACAAAAAGGTCACATAAGTTTCTCAAGGTCACCAAGCTACTAAGTGATAGATCTAGGGCTCAATCCTAGAGAGGTAACTCTAGGATCTGTACTCTTGACCAGTAAATTATACTACACAGTAAAAGAATAGGGGGAGGAGATAAAGGAACATATTAGGACAGCAGTCACCAACCAGTGGTCTGTGAGATCCAAAAGATTGGTGACCCCTGGTTTAAGGAAACCTTTGGAACAGCAGTCGTCGACCGGTGGTCTGCAGACCACTGGTAGTCTGTGAGGTCTGAAAGGTTGGCAACCGCTGTACTAGAATATGTTGATGTTAGCTGCCTGGAGAATAGTCAGCTGAAGACAAGTACACAGTTAGATTGAGCAAGTAAAACTCAGGATAGTAATCCTGGCCAGAGATAATTTGACGGTCATCAATGGAGGTAGTTGAGGCCAAGAGAATAGATGAGTAGGTATGAAGAGGTAATGGATATAACTCTGAAAGACACCACTTAATGAGCACCTGAAATAAGTAGAACTAATTGAGAGATTGAGAAGGGACTCCTGGATTCCAGAAGTCAGAAGTACCCCCAAAGTCACACCAGTCTCTTAGATATCTCCACTTAGATGTCCCAAACCCAATCTCTACATTCAGCTCATTATCATCTATCCAACATGCTTCCCTCCATTCTCAATCATAGTCCACATTATCAGCCTCCATCATCCAGGCCAAGTGCGTGGGACTCATCCATCCACCCTCTTCCTCTGTCTTCAGGCTCCAAATCAGTCACCTGGTCCTGCTGATTCTACCTTCTTCCCATCCCTTAAATGTATCCTCTCTTTACCTCAGTCACCACTCCAGGTGCCACCAACTCTCATCTAGATTAATAACAATCTCCCAATTCATTTCCCTGCATCCAATTTGAACAGCCTCCAATCCAACTGCAACAGTAACAAAAGTCCCATCACATCGTTTCCAGACTGAATCACTAAGTGACTCATTATCTTTAGCATGAAATCCAAACTGAAAAGAGAAAAGAAGCCCCACCCTCTGGTGGCAATCTCTGCACTCTCAAACTCGGTGCTTTGGCCCGCTCCAAGCTTCCCTCCTGACAGGCCCTCCCCCACTTCTCCCTCTAGCCAACTCCTACTTAGCACCCATGAGAAGCCCTCTTTGAAATCCCCCTACACCATACATGCCTCTGTCTGAGCTCTCCACACACAATGTCACACTAGTCTGTTTCCTTGTCAGTTCCCTCAACCTGTGTTCCCCCCAGTGCTGCCTTCAGTGCCCAAGTATTGAATATTTTTAACACTTCCTACCTACTCTTTAAGGAAGATTTATCACTGTCCCATATATTCATAACACGGGAGAACCTAATTCCCATGTCTGATTCCCCAACAGGCAGACAGCTAAATGGCCTTGTACATCAACCGAAAGAACAGGCAAGATAACTTTCAATTTACCAATCATGTGCTGAGGTCATTTCAATTAATATGTTTATTATGAATTAAGATCCAGCAGTATCCATCAAAGTGCAAAACACAGGACATTGGGTGAGACAATATTACTGAGTGCCTAAAGATGTGGAATAAAATTTAAAACGATTCTTTTAAAATCCTAGAGCCAAGATACTTTGAAAAATCATTCCTTAAAAACAGATATGTCTCTTCTAAAATGTTAAATTCAAAATATAATTTGAGCCGAAACTGGTTTGGCTCAGTGGATAGAGCGTCGGCCTGTGGAATGAAAGGTCCCGGGTTCAATTCCGGTCAAGTGCATATACCTTGGTTGTGGGCACATCCCCAGTGGGGGATGTGTAAGAGGCAGCTGATTGATGATTCTCTCTCATAGATGTTTCTAACTCTTTATCCCTCTCTCTTCCTCTCTGTAAAAAATCAATAAAATACATATTAAATATATATATATATATATATATATATATATATATATATATAATTTGATGAGCTCCAAAGTAAGCCCTGTACAATTACTATCTCCCAGCCCTTCAAAATGATAACCCAATTTGAGAGAGAGAGAGAGAGAGAGAGAAACAGAGACAATCACTGTTAATTACGGCCCACGCCCTGCCCCAGGAAGCACTGAGGTCACGTATTCCACACACGGAACACAATGGCACTGTTAAATGGCCTTGTGCTTGCGTGCCCCAATACCAGAGCTTTGCCATCCACTGCCATGCCACTTTAATTGCTGAAGGGAGTGATTATGCAAAAATCCACAGATTTCATTGGAAATTTTCCACTGCAGTTTACTTCTTTCCCCTAAACTCTTGGCTCAGTGTAAAAATGTTAGCTCTTATAGATTTGTAAAAGAATGCAATTTCTCTATCAGTTACTCTGTAATTTGAAATATTCAATGAACACTGCTAGTATTTCATTTGAAAAACGTACAGATACAAATCCGATTGCAGGAAATACGGTGCTTTTATTTAATTTTATTTTTTCACTTACACCTAAGAAATTTCAATGTTTGACTTTTAGTCACAAAACGTAACGTTTCTAAGCAGTATGGTTTCGTTGAATTTAATTAATCAATAATTCATATTCCCACTGCCACATTCAAAATGCAGAAGTTTCAGAGTCGGAGACTGGCTGAAGAAGTTTACAAACACCATGTGTCCCTCCCTCCAGGAGACTCTCTCAGGAACCTACCGCCTGCTTCCCGAATCCACTTTATTTGCTGCTTCACAGAGTCAGTTTGTGAAGAATTAGAACACCAGATTAATGAGTCGCAGTACACAGCAGAGGCACTTAGCTGCTGCTCTATTCCAAATCACAGACTATGCTTTCCACTGGGTAGCTGCCATGCAAATTAATGGCAAGAGACCACTAAAGGGACTGCTAGGTGCCTGCCCGATATCCATTTCCCCCTTATTTCTTGGTAACAGAACCCCAGTTGGGTAACGTGCCCAACGTTGAATAACAAATGGACAAGTAAACTTACATTTCCCAGCCACCCTGGTAAACAGGGAGCCCACATGACTAAGTTTCAGTCAGTAAGAGGTCACTAGAGCTTGTTGAGTGATGTCAAGGATATTTCCCTTCAAAGAGTCTGATTTAGCTGATGTGCACCTTTGGCCTTCCCCTCTCCTCCCCGTCACTGACACATGACAGCAGAGCTGCAGCAACCGCCTTAAACCTCAGGCGATATGAAGGTGGTCTGGGACAGTGGTGGCACAGAGTCACTGGGCCAGCCCCGTACTGCCTAAGAAGAGAATGAGAAAGAGAGAGAGAGAGAGGCACATGTGCTTTAAAATAGTGTTTCCCAGTCGTCTTTTTTATCAGGGACCCCTAGGGAACCTTACTAAACATTTTCCCCATTCAATTTCTCCCCATTAAATTTATATACACAGATATACTGTATGTACATATATCTGTGCTTTTTACATAAAAATAATGTTTTGTTTTTGTTTTTGTTTTTTTGCCCCTTGGAGGCAATATTGTCCCCCTAGAGAAGATGTACTATAGATCAAAGAAGAATAAGAGAATCTGGGATGCTAAATATTTGGACCTATATGGGGTTTCTAAAAGAGATGTATGTAGAAAGGACCAGGCCAAATGGCTTTTGCCTCAAACCCCAATCCATCCCCTTCCCAGCCCTGGAAACAGGGGCTGGATCATAGGGAACCCTGTGGCTTAGTTAAGAGGCAGGCTTAAGGCTAGTACCACAGAGGCTGGAAGGCCTCCCTTGCCCCTTTTCATGAAGCCCATACATGAATCTCAGAAAGTTCTCTGGCACCACCCAGTGAGATGAAGGGCAAGAGAACACGTATCCAATGACGAGGGCATGACCTTCTAAGGCCTGACTTGGAGAATGGCCCAATTACTGTCCTTGGTCCTGAATGTCTAGTATTGTTCTTGGGGGGGGGGGGGGGGGGGCCGCTGGAAGGGAAGAACATATGTAAAAGTAGAAGTAAGCTACCCTAGTTAATTCTGTGTGTGTTCTTCTGTTTTCACTTTTTTAAAAAAGATATTGGAAGAAAAAATTGGTATTTAATTGAAAGTAAAAAATATATAAATGTTAGCCGAAACCAGTCTGGCTCAGTGGTAGAGCATCGGTCTGTGGACTGAAAGGTCCCAGGTTCGATTCCGGTCAAGGACATGTACCTTGGTTGTGGGCACATTCCCCGGTGGGGGGTGTGCAAGAGGCAGCTGGTCGATGTTTCTCTCTCATCGACGTTTCTAGCTCTTTATCTCTCTCCCTTCCTCTCTGTAAAATATCAATAAAATATATTTTTAAATAAATAAATAAATAAATAAATAAAAATATGTTAGTTTATCCACTAAAGCAGAACAAAGAGCCACAGTCACACTATATATTTAATAGAACAAAAGTCTGATTAAGTATTGAGGAGGGCCGAACTGGTGTGGCTCAGTGATTTGAGAATCAACCTATAAACCAGTAGGTCATGATTCAATTCCCAGTCTAGGTTCCGGGGGTATGCAGGAGGCAGCCGATCAATGATTCTCTCTCATCACCGATGTTTATATCTCTCTCTCCCTCTCCTTTCTTCTCTGAAATCAACAAAGATACACTTTTTTTTAAGTATTGAGGAGGGCTTTAAGTGGACCCTTGAATCCCACCCCTTCTTAACATTCTAAGAGCCTCATACCTCATTCCCCTACGCAAGGCTTTTATTCCAAAGTGTCTTCACACTAATCTCAGACCTCTATATTGACTCCTCTACCACAGAAGGCCCCAAAGCACCTTTCTTTACCCACCTTGCCCTGAAAGACAGAATGCTGGCAGTGCCCTGTGGGGAGCATTTCCTCATATGCCAGCATAGTTAGATGTTCCTTCTCTTTATTCCAAAGTACCATGAACCCAGTCATATCCCCTCCCCTGGACAAGTTCTCTTAGGACAGGGATCTATTTCTGTAAGACCAATGGTCAGCACAGCACCTGGCACAAGGAAGAAGATGCTCAATGGTGACTTGATGTACAAATATAGCCAACATTCTATGAATTAAGGCCAAATCTAATGGAAAAATAAATTTTAGGTGTTGGTTGTTACTTATTATAATAGCTAGCATGTAGTAAGTATTACTGCCATCATTATTATCATTATTTTTAGAAGAAATAGTAGTAAGGTACCCTAAAACATGGAATTATTACACAAATTTGCTTCAGAAGCTAATATATCCCCATAGCAACAAGTAGTGATTACTTTTTGCTAGCCACAGGCATGTGGCTCTATTGTCATACTGTATATCTAGAGTTTTGGATGGTGTGCAAAAGAAAGTATAAGTCATCAGCTCCCTAAAGCCCTCATTCTCTAAGAGTTCTCACTGCATGTTCTACTGCAGCCCATGGAAAAGGTTAACGAAAACCATGGAATGAGAGCTTTCAGCCAACAAAAGAGTCAACACACATTCCAGCCACAGTGCGCTCAATTCAAACAGAGAGTGAAATGAACCCCCTGGCATCTAGAGTATTCCACGAGCATGTGGCAAGTGTTATTTCTAGCCACTTGAAAGCACCAGTGAAAAGAGCTCAAATATTCAAAAAAGAAAAGCTCTCCCTCCCCATGAGGAGAAGCATTTATCAGCACTTAATAGCCCTCTTTCACTGCCTTTCCACTGACACATCTCTAATTGTTCCAATTCTAATTGCAAGTAGCAAAACCGATAATGGTAAAAGTCAACAGCTCAGTGTATGGGTGGCAAAAAGAGGTATTTAACAGCACAAATCAGATATAAAAAGTATATGACAGCATGGGATTTGGGCAGGCAACATCACAATGAAGAGAGAGAAGGAGGTTTAGAGAGCAGGTTACCAAACCAGCTTAGGTTCCAGTGGAACCTTGACACTTCATCTACACTAATTAAAGAGAAACATTCAAATTGACTGTACCTCTACTACACCCACAAGCCAATCAGGAGCAAGTATGCAAATTAGCCCAACCAAGATGTTTTCAACCAAGGAGAGAGCAGGAGGCTTGGGTTGCCCCTGGCGATGGCGGAAGCCAAGCTTCACGCCCTGCCCTGGCTGGCCCTAGCCTCCACTCAAAGCTACAAAGTTTCAATTTTAGAAGATAAATAAATCCCAGATACCAGGGCCTCCACTTGGGTCGCTGGGGGGCGTGGCCGGCCTGCAAACCAACACAGGTCCCTCACCCAGACTGCCCCATGCCCCAAGGGAACCCCCACTCTGATCTGGGATGCCCTTCAGGGCAAAGCAGCTGGGTGGTGTACAAAAGAAAATATGTCCAACTAAACACCTATAATGTTGACCTTTTCATCTCTATTCTATCTAATAAAAAATAAACAAATTGATGATCACTCCAACACATAAGATGGCTACCCTCATGTGGTCAAAGATGGCTGCCCCATGTAGACACAAGATGGCCACCACAAGATGGCCAGCAGGGAAGGGCAGTTGGGAGGGACCAGGCCTGTAGGGGAGGGCAGTTATGGGCAATCAGGTTGGCAGGGAAGCAGTTAGGCATCAATCACACTGGCCAGGGAGTAGTTACGGGGTGAGCAGGCTGGCAGGCAGAAGTGGTTAGGGGCAATCAGAAAGGTAGGCAGATGAGCAGTTGGGAGCCAGCAGTCCTGGATTGTGAGAGGGATGTCTGACTGCCCATTTAGGCCCGATCCAGTAGGCCTAAATGGGCAGTCGGATATCCCTCGAGTGGTCCCAGATTGGAGAGGATGTAGGCTGGTCTGAGGGACACACACACACCCCCCGTGCACGAATTTCGTGCACCAGGCTTCTAGTCTAATCTATAAGAGACTTAGTTTCTACATCTTTAAAATATGAGGACTGAACCAATGTCTTCCAATGCCTCCGCCATTTCCAATATCCTATCAGTCTCTGATGCTGGAAGGTAAGCAAGATCCCACCCCTGGTGTTCTAAGCAATCTTAAGGCTTCCTGTTTTCACTTCCATAACTGGGGATATCAGTATACAGTTTAAGTCTTTTGTCTTTTATTTTCTCCCCACTACCATATATAGCAGGTAGCAGGTGCTCAAAAATACTGGAGAGAAGGAAAAAGTGGAAGGGAAGGGAATGAAGATAAGGAGAAGGGAGGGGAACTAAGGGAGAAAGGTTTGAAGAGAGGGGAGAGGATGGGAGGAGGGGAAAAAGGGCTGAATAATTTAATATGGCTAAAGCATTGCATATAAAAGAACAGTGATGAATGACAGCTTGAACTATGGGTTTCTTGCTGTTAAGAAAGATTATATTAGGAAATTTCAAATTTAGAGAATATACTATATTAGAGAATATTGCAGAGATAATATCTATTGGATGTCTTCTGGCCTCAGAAATTTAGGTGCTAAAAAAAATGTAAATCTGTGATAGGCTAGTCAGGGTTATATATTAATTATTGTTGTGATATTTTAAAATAAATGAACTCAAGTTACTTTCCATCATTGAATAGTTTTCTGCATTGTTAGTAGGTAATATCAATATGGGTAAAATAAACAAACAAACAAACAAAGACCAGTTGATTGAATATGAAAATATTATATTTGGAAGTGAAAGAAGAAAAGATAGAAAAGAAATCTCTTGGTTCACTAGATGAAAAACAGCATTTCTAACACAAGAATTCTAACAGCAGAAAATACTAATAAAATAGAAGCACTTTGAATTCTTTAATAACATATTATGCAACTAAATCTATATTACTTTCGTTAATCGAACATGAATATTTGCCACTTTAAAGCTGATCAAGTTAATGTCTTCTCCAGGGTCAGACAGTTTTCCTGCTTTCTTCCTGCAGTCCGGTCTACAGCATCTACTTGGGATTCATTAGAGCAGTGTTTCCCAAAGTGTGGTACGTGTACCCCCAGGGGTGCGGGAAGAGTTTGGTGGGGATACGCATTGCACGGGAGTTTGGTGGGGATATACACTGCATCGTGCTTACCTGCACCTAATTCTATGTTCTCATGAGTCAAGTCAAGACAGTCTTGTGAGCCGTGAGATGGTCTGGTGTGCAAATAAATGTTATTGATAATATAACTTTTATTTATATTTTATTATGAATAATTTTATTTTTGTTTATTATTATTTTGTGTATGTACCAAAAAAATAAAATAAATATATTTTTATTGTTATTAAAACACATCCATTTTTTTTTGACAAGGGGGTACTCAGTGTTACGAAAATTATAGAAGGGGTACACATATGTCAAAAGTTTGGGAAGCACTGCTTTAGAGGAAGGCACGTTCACATTTGAAAGAAACCAAAAGCAACACACTAGCGAAAAACCTCCTCTGTGCTGACACTCAGCAGCATCTCACAATAGAGCTTTCAAAGGCAGTTACAGATCCTGTGTGCAAGGCTGCTTAGGAGCCGTCACATGGCAGCAGCGGGGACAGCACACCAGCGCCAAAGCCGACACAAAGAGCAGACATGAAACCCACTCTGTTCCTGCTGATGCCACTGAGGTCACAGCTCCCTCAGCCGGGCTCAGAGCAAACAAAGCCCAAGGGCAGCCCGCAGCCCCGCGGCAGGTGCCCAAGGCACTGGCTTCCAGCACACTGGCTCCCAGAGTCCCACCTGCCCTCCTACGTCACGTTGGTTTCAAATAAATCCCATCATCCCTGTCTCCTACAAAGTCAATAGCATAACCCCTGTTGAATTAACATGACTTAAAATGAAACTGTGATTGGAAAAATATGAACATCCAGAAGGGGGGTCAGCCTATCACGCAATGGAATACTAGTAATTATTAAGAACAGAAGAGTTAGTAACATGAAAAAACTTTCACTCTCTACTATTTAAATGAAAAAGTTAACAAACCTAAATATTTAGTATGATGTGTGTGTGTGTGTGTCTGCAATTACATTTTAAAGTCATATAGCATACCAGTATAACGTAATGGAACATAAGCATTAGCCAGTTTGGCTCAGTGGATAGAACGTCAGCCTGTGGACTGAAGGGTCCCGGGTTCAATTCCAGTCTAGGGCACATTGCAGGCTTCTTCCCGGACCCTGGTTGGGGTGCGTTCAGGAGGCAACCAATCAATGTCTCTCTCACATCAATATTTCTCTATCTTCCCCTCTCTCTTCCACTCTCTCTAGATATCAATGGAAAAATATCCTCGGGTGGGGATTTAAAAAATAAATAACATAATGGAACATAAGATAAATCTATGCCAAATTGTGTAAAGTGTTTAACTTCTAAGTGGCTAGATTATAGGTGATTTTCATTTTCTTGTCATTTTATCAGTATTTTCTAAATATTCTTCAGTGAACATGTATTTCTTTAATAAGGATGGAGAACCAGTTTCAGAAAATGAAATGGCCATCTCCTGATGAAATTCTATAAATCTCTCAATCTTCATAAATATAGTCAATCTTTTATTTATATCTTAAGCACTTAAAATAATTGTTTTTTCCTCTCAGTCTTATTTGGAGTCACAGGGGATGGGACAAGATATGTAGGATTACAAAATGCCATCTGGGTGTGCTTGATAAAATGCTTACTTATGAAGCTCGGTCCAAATTTTTTTTAAAAAATGAGATATGTACTAATTTAAAAATAAGTTTTATTTTTAAAAGGACAAAGTCATAAAACCAAGGTTAAATTCTACTATCACTGGCCAATTTAGGGCACAGATCACACTTCATTATGTTGTTACAGAAAATGCCAGGTTGTTAACAGTAAAGAGAGTACTTGTCAGATGGTAGACTCGATATCATCACATGAATGAATGAGATGATTTGGGCAGATGCATATGTTTGCTCATTCTGCAGGTATTGAAGCATTCACTGTGGAACAGCATGTGCTAACCTCGGTTTTCAGTCAAAGAGAAAGGCATGGCTACTCACTATGGTCGAGTCTCTGACACGCCTGCTATTCCATGAAAGGTTTACTGGTGGCATCTGTGGAGCAGGATAACAACTAATATTGTTTAAGGGGGGAAAAGACTTCAAAACTAGGTGCACCAGTTAATAGTGAGGATTTTTTTTCAATAGATGGAATTACACATATATAGATTTATTTGCCATTTGATATGTATGCTATTTTGTTGTATTGACAGCAAGCTTCAAAATTTCTTATGTCAAATTTTTTGAGGGTGTTAACATCATAGATATTTTTATGTTTAAAAATGTCAAATTTCGTGTAAAAAAAAGAGCGTGTGCAGGAAGTTGTAATTCATTACTTTATTTTAAAGAAAAAGTTATCGTATACTTCGGGAAGCTTGTGGTGAACATGCTCCATCTCAAGATACTTGTGAACGCTGGTTTAAATGCTTTAAAAGTGATGATTTCTATGTGAAAGACAAAGAACATCCAGGTCAACCAAAAAAATTTGGAGACCAACAGTTACAAGCATTATTGGATGAAGATGGGTGTCAAACTCAAAAACAACTTGCAGAAAGATTAAACGTTGCTCAGCAATTTCCGATGGTTTACAAGCAATGGGAAATATTTTAAAGGAAGGAAAATGGGTGCCACATCAACTGAACAAAAGACAAATGGAAAACCTAAAGGTTATCAGTAAAATGTTGCTGCAACGTCATGAAAGAAAGTCCTTTTTACATCAAATTGTGATTGGCAATGAAGAGAGGATTTATTTTGAGAATCCCAAATGCACAAAATCATGGGTTGGTCCAGGTCAACCATCCATTGTTATTTTGCCTTCAATTCAGGATGCTTGACTACTTTTGCTGCTGTGGTTAGTGTCTAATTTTCAGGACCAAAATAATATCATCCTAGATTTATACACACCTTGACCATCCACATACACACACACACGCAGGCTATGTCACTTCTGTAATTATCAAACTGATTTTGCAGAAGTGTCAACATTTTAAAAAGATCAACATAACTGATTTTCTTCCCCATTGGAAGTTGTTTATAAGTTAAGTCAAATGACATTTAAAATTTCATTTGAATTCTTTGTAGTCCAGGAGACCAGGAATAGCTGAAAACTGTTGTTCTAATGTTTATTTTGTTAAATATGGTTTTATTGATTTTAGAGATAGAGGAAGGGAGAGGGAGAGAGAGAAACATCTATGAGAAACACCAATCAGCTGCCTCCTGCACACGCCACACTGGGGATCAAGTCCACAACCCAGACATGTGCCCTGACTGGAAATTGACCTCTTGGTGTATGGGATGACACCCAACCAACCGAGCCAAGGCCAAACTTGATACTTTATATATATATATATATATATATATATATATATATATATATATATATATTTTTTTTTTTTTTTTACAGAGAGGAAGAGAGAGGGATCGAGAGTTAGAAACATCAATGAGAGAGAAACATCGATTAGCTGCCTCTTGCACACCCCCTATTGAGGATTTGCCCACAACCAAGGTAGATGCCCTTGACCAGAATCAAACCTGGGACCCTTCAGTCCACAGGGCGACGCGACACTCTATCCATTGAACCAAACCTGTTTTGGCCAAGGCCAAACTTTTAAATATGTTCTGTTCAATGCCTATTTTAAAGCCAATTTTACCTCAGGAGAGTTATTGGCTCAATTTTAAATAAACTGGATTAGGTTTTATCTCTAGGAAAGCATCTGTTAGTTTTCTAGGAAAATGAAGCAACTAGTCATTTTTTTCCCTACTTGGCCAGAAATGCAACTTCTATATAAATTCACCGAATGAGTTCTTCATACAAGGCTGAACTTAGCTTTATGAAGCAAAATCGTACAATGAGACTGGAAAGCAGATCCACTATGCACATTATTTTTAGCGGCCTCCTTACAGTACAATATCCAACTAAGCTTTATATGTGTCCTCACACATGAGGTTTCTGCCAACCTCCACGCTTCCTTTCTGATGGGAGCTACAATGAACCTGCACATGGTGTGTAAATGAGACTGCGGCCCAGTAAACAGCTCATTTTAAGGCACTCCGTGACAGCTTTGCAGGAGAGGTTGGATAAGGGGTCCTCAGGCAAGCTGTAAGGTGCCCTTCATATTCAACCACCTCCCTCTTCCTCTGGCCCCCTTACTGGTAGACCCCACACTGTTTGAGAATAGATATCTGAAGAACTGTACCCAAAACCATCATTTGATTCATTAATCTTATTGCAAATAAAGGGATGGTTTGAAGAGCAGAGTCTGGTACTCCTTTTATTCAATGATTTTTCCCCCCTTACCCTATTTTTTAGCACTCAGTATTATGACAAACATGCAAACTTATGGCTGGTAAATCCTAATTCAGAGGAATACAAAATGAGGCTTACACTCGGAACAGGAAGGCTATCACATATCTAGATATGCATGCAGGCAATGAGGGTACTACACTGAGTATACTAAGTAGTAATGCTAAGAATAGACACCAGAACCCAAATCTGTCACCTTTTACCACTCTCCTTGGCAACTGTTCAGTTGGTCTCTGTTAATCTATTTCCTGTAAAGCATAGCCTTAAGGAGGCTCTCTAGCATCATACACAGTGGCCTCATCCCCCTCTATCTTCTAGAAGCTTTAATGAAAACAAACAAAAAGCCCTTTAACCAGTCTTTAACCTGGTTTTGCTTGCTTGCCCTCACCTTTTCAAAAACGTCAGCTATTTCTCAGCTTAGCCTCCCTGACACTATCCTGCCTAAACCTTCCAATCACAGAGGGAGAGTAGCCAAGAGCTATGGTTCAATGTGTACTTTGAAGTCAGTTGTACTGCTGGAAAGTTACCAATTCCATTCTAAATACTACTCCGGTGTTCTCCTTAGTTGCACTCCCGCCCCTTGATATTGTGTCCGTGGTCTGTATGCTTCCTGTTCCGCGTACTGTCTATCACTGTGGTTAGGTAAGCCTCCTTGCCCATAAAACTTTCACTCCCGTTTAGATCACTCACAAGTAAATCATCAGCATTCGTTGTTTATTATCAACCACCTTCATGAGTATTAGTTCTTTTTAAAATGTCTTTTTTCTCTAAACTTTTTAAAATCTACCTTAAAAAAAATAATACCCAAAACCGCCTTGCCTTGACATTATAACTCTAAGGAGGCCACCTTTGCCCAGAATTCTTTTGAAGTTCATATCATCCATACATTCTTCATGGTTAAAAGAAATAGTTTTGCAATTCTTTCCACTGCTTCTTCCATTTTCCTCCAAGAGATGACAAGATAAAAGTAGAATGAATCAGATAGATGCTCTGGCTGAATGCTAATTTACATCTGTACAGCGCTGTTTTCACAATACTTCCGCACGCACGTGTGATTACACTGGATCCTCACAAGAGCCTCGGAGGTTTGGAAAGACAGGTGCTGTACTCCCAAGGTTGCAAACAGTTAAATGATTTACTCGAGGTCCTGTGGCCAACCAAATGGAAGTTGGAACCTATTTCGGGGTCCTTTCCATTATAATGTTTTCCTTCTTCTCTTAGCAGAATTAGATTTTCAACCAACACATTGGGGAAGGGAGGGGAGGGACAAAACTACATATCCGGTGATGCCTTAATATAACAATTTGGTTATAATAAATTAACAGTGAATGAAATAAAATCCCAAATCATTCCTAATAATGACAGGTGGCATCCACATTGACACATATGTAGATTGCATAATTGTGTTTACAAATTATTACATAAATGTTAAAACATAGCAGAGGTTTTTGTGAAAGAAGTGCCTAGTTAACAAAATAAACAAAACACAACAAAAATAAACACAGGATGTACCTTTTTTTTTTAACGGGCCCCACAAATCATTGAGAAAAGATCCATTATTTA
The DNA here is from genome assembly GCA_963924515.1 of Vespertilio murinus. Taxonomy (NCBI): domain Eukaryota; kingdom Metazoa; phylum Chordata; class Mammalia; order Chiroptera; family Vespertilionidae; genus Vespertilio; species Vespertilio murinus. Next base: position 16,138,714 of record OZ004719.1, on the reverse strand, counting down.
AAAATGGTTTAATGATTTTTCCTACTTTTGTTAACAGTGAATGGCACCAGATGTTATGTTAGACCTTTGTCCTTCAGTTCTGGCAAGGAAGAAGAATTCACAGCCAGGACTCAAACACAAGCAAAATTTTATTGAGAAAGTCACAAGAGGTAGACGTGAGCCATCGAAGAAGGGAGCCAGCCAGGCTGTGTGGCCTCAGGAAACAAGTTAAGGAGGCCAAAGAAAGGCCTTTGGGACTTAGGAGAAAGAAAGGCAAAGAAAATGCGCCTGGAGAAAGGAGAAGGGGAAGAGTGCTCGTGTGCCCCAGAGAGAGACAGAGACAGAGAGGACACATAGGGCCCTTCGTCTTAGTGGGTTCTATCTGTTCTCTGAAAATGGGGATTTTAAGGGAGGCCTCGGGGGAAGAGCCCAACAGAATATTCATCAGCTTTCTCGGTGTGTCCTTTTCAGGGTTGTGGCAGGGGATCATTAGCCATTGCAGCTGGTCCTGACGTCAGCCGTGGCGTCACCCAGGCTGGCCGTGCTGGCGGTAGTGAGGGCCTGCAGCTGAAACATAACTGACGCTTAGATGGTATCGCTGGTTTGACCAAAGCTCTGTCTCTGTGGTCAACAGACCTGAGGCTTTGTTTCTAAGATTATTCGCTGCGGATCAGAACCTCATTGTCTTGAGGGCTTCTTGCTTAAGGGAACGGTCACCCACAGGAGTCCTATGAGGCTCTCCGCCAGCCCCTTGTGGCTGCTCTATAGGAGTCCACGACATGACTAGCAATGGGGGAGGAGAGGTAAGCGTGGGGCCAGGTCCCACCCCAGCTTTGCATATTGTGAAGGCTTTCTTCCCTGGTGGTCTTCAGTACCTGGTCTCTGTTCACACCTGTTTAACTCCCTGCTATATCATTTTGATACCCTGACAATAATAAAGACAAAACAAAGAGTGTAAACACAGACTTGCACGACCATGAAAACTATGGAAAACCCTTTAATTATTACATATAGACAACTTTTTTAAAAGACTACCTCCAGAACATACAGCTAACTGTTAACAAAAAACAGACACCATCTGGATTTAGAAGTTCAGGGCTATCTCTGATGCTTAGGTTCTAATGACAGAGAGACCTTAGACCTTAATATCCTTCTTTTTTAAATGAGGGTGTTAGATTAGACAATTTCTAAAATCCATCTATCTCTATAATGATTTTATGAATAACAGCAGAAGTCTACCAGCCTGAGTCTAATCAAGTGTAGATCTTCAGCGGGAACTGGAAGCTTCTTGTCCACCACCCCCACCATTAACTGGGTTTTTTCCCTCACAGCAATAACATCTGCAGTAACTCCATTCCTGGTAAACCTGCCTTCTCCTGCCCTTGTCTTCGATGAGAATATGTTATGATCCAATCACATCACAACGAAATAGGATTCTACTACAAGCAATGGGAAATAATTTTTTTTGTAAGAAGCTGTGCAGAAACATTAAACCAGAAAAGACGATGACAGCTGTGTGCCGACTTGCAAAAACAATGTGCCTTTAAGTGAGCTGGGTGGGTCTGAAGAAATGGTTGTGGTGTACTCATTAACCCAGTGCCTTGCAAATGAAATTACTGGGCATACCTTCCCTGCTAATGACTTCTTAACCTAATTCTCAGGCTATGAGTTGGAAAAATTTTATGTTTGCACTTTCTTATTTCACAGTCAAGCCACAGCCAGGAAACAGTAAGCTTTGACTCTTACTCTTCTGGCAAGGAGTCCCACATCATTCAAATCCCTAAAAGTATAACGTAAATAACATAGACAAAGGTAATTCTGCAGGCAGAAAGTGACTGACCAAAGGGATTCTTTAAAAAAAAAAAAAAAAAAAAAAAGTGGGCAGGGGAGGCAATAAATGCAAAGGAGATGGGTAGAGAGGAAAAAAAGGCATCATTACAAATGGTTTAGGCTCAGAACACCAGTCCCCACAATTGTTCCCTTTTTTATTGGTTTTTTAAAAGAGGAAGATAAATATCAATTTGTTGTTTGTTGTTCCACTTATATACACATTCATTGGTTGCTTCTTGTATGTGCCCTGACTGAGAATCGTACCTGCAATCTTGGCATATTGGGACGACACTCTAATCAAGTGAACTACCCGACGGGCCCCCCCCCCCCCAATTATTTCCTACATCTGCTTTGCCCTCAAGCTTTCCATTTCTTAAAAGTATTTTAGCCGAAACCAGTTTGGCTCAGTGGTAGAGCATCGGTCTGTGGACTGAAAGGTCCCGGGTTCGATTCCGGTGAAGGGCATGTGCATTGGTTGCAGGCACATCCCTGGTGGGGGGTGTGCAGGAGACGGCTGGTCGATGTTTCTCTCTCATTGATGTTTCTAGCTTTCTATCTCTCTCCCTTCCTCTCTGTAAAATATCAATGAAATATATATTTTTTTAAAAAGTATTTTAAATGTCTAATAAAATGAACCTCTATTATCATCCTCTCTATTATATACCCATTAAATTGCCATCTGATCTGTATACCAACATTGAAGTCCCATTGGCACTTGACGTATTTACTATCTGTGTAGCTCTACAGACCAATCACTTCTACCACAAGTAAAAGATTTTACCATTTATCAAAGAAAACCAGCTTAACGACTAGACAGGTTTCCTGGAAGAGAGATTACAATCTCACAATTTGGCCATATATTAACAGGAACCAATGTTTCTGCTCAGATTTTCACACACACAAAAAGAACCAAATTCATTTACTGCTCTAAAATGTAGTTAAGTTAAATAGTTTTTTAACAGTTTGAAGCTTATTACGTCCCAGATGCCAGTTGATTTTAGCAAAACTCCCAGAATTCAAGTTGAGACCAGTCTAGCTCTTGCTCCGGGAGATTCCACCACTGTCAACAGCCTTTTGCTGTCCCTGACTGGGCCACCCATTACCTCTGCAGTCTAATCTAAGGCCTGTTGATGCCTCAGGGCCTTCAAAGCAAGGTTACAGGCCACCCAACCAAGATCCACCCACTCCCTAACCCCCACTGTGCAAACAGTACTCCGTGGCCATCTCTTGGGCTTTGAGGTACACGTTGCTGCTACCTGCCTGTAGGAGAAAAAACAAAGAGGCCCACACAGGTCCTAAAAGCAACTTAAGGCCATTTAGGCACATTATTTAGAAGGAGAGAGGTTGTGACCTCTAAATGGGCACATCTCTACCCCGCACCCCCTCCCGGCACATCCTTGTCCCTTCCAATGGCTCGCCCCATGAAGCCATATGAGAGACAGAGTAAGGCCCTCTAAAATTGGAGGCCTAGGACCGAGGTCCCCAGTCCCCACATCTAAGGCTGGTACTGCTCCTGGTTATTTTAATTGCAAGATTTCTTCAGAGGCCTTGACTGTAGAGGATATGGGGGTCTAGGCCAAACACAGTTGTGTGCTCTTTCTCAAATAGTTTTACATAATAAAAGCAGATAAAAACGATATAAAGCATGTGCAATCCAGATGATTCATTTTATCCTAGTTTACTCTGACTTTCTGACCACGGGTTAGGCCAGGTGTCCTAATAGTATGCACTGTGAAAAGGCAAGTTCACTACATAGAACCCTCCAGAGTATGCTGTTTAACATTTACTGGCTCCTCAAGTCAATATTCACTCCACAAACGGCTTACGCTCTATCTGCTCTACTTAATGCCCTCTATGCCCCAAAAATAATCTCAATTACATGCACCAGCTTTATCACCAGTGGGAAAAGGTTAATTTCAGCAGATAACCAAGTTCTAAAGAGAAGACATATGGGATTCAAAGTATAAATACACATCGATATCTGAACTATTCTGGCTGGCAGTTACTGATAATTAAATGCTTTTCTGGAGACTTAGATTTTAAAAAAAAAAATCTACTTTAAAAATCTCCATGGAGACCTAAGTGCAACATACAAGGTTTGTATCTGAACATCGTTTCCTTCATTTAATCAGTCAACTTCTAAATTTAAACTTAATTTCTAGCAATCACAGGGGATAACAACAAAAGAGTATTTGTGGTGGATACAGCAAATACTGGCTTACCTTTTGTTCCGATCTCTTAGTTACCAACCTATACTGCTGAGGCTAGACTGCTAAGGATTTTGTTTACCAGACTCTTGTAACTAGCAATTAGGTTTCACCATTATGTTTCCAAGATAGTTGAACCCAGAGACAAAGCACACAAGATGCTGCTTTTGATTATGCCAACCTAGCAGGCCGCAGATAGCTTTGAAGCTATCAGTGCTAGCGCAGTCGGATCATGAATCACAGCTAAGGTAGAATGTTCCAGAAGACAATTGTCTCCTGACTCCCGGTAGTGGCTGAAGTGGTGGCATACGTATTTCCTGAGACCCCAGCTTCCTAAATGTAACAGAGGTCGGAGTTCCCCTGGCAGCCAGTCCTGTGTGTCATTCCGGAAGCCATTCCTTGAGGTCCAGCCTAATCCTTCAGCCCTTCCAATGATTGGTAAGCATCTAATGCTTTATGGTAAGTCCTATATTTTTCTTTTCTGATTAAATAGCTACAGTGGATTCTATTATCTACAACTGACCCCTGAGTGATATAGTATTAAGACAACTACATGGAAACATTCAACTATCTGAACACTCTCAGGCTTTCAAATGCTCGAAGTAATCTAACGTGGTCTTGACTCTCAGAAAACAGCACTGATTGAAGTACATCGTTTAATCCTTCATTCTTTTCTCTGAGCAGTAGCAAAAAGAACCCTAGATCTTAAAAACAGAGCTCCTTGCACATTAAGTCATTTTTTTCATTCAAACTCATCCTATATAATAAAAGGCTAATATGCAAATTGTCCCCTTGACCAGGAGTTCCACCTGGAGTTCAACCAGCGGCAGGGTCTGCCAACTACCCATGGCCCCTCCACATCCCCCCGCCCCAGCCTGTCCTTCCCCCAATCGCCACCCCCACCCTGATCAGGGACAGGGCCGGCCGACCAACCTCCCGCATCACCTCCTCTTGGCCATCCCGATTGGCCCAGATCGGTGGGCCAGCCGGACCCCACCTGTGCACAAATTTGTACACCAGGCCTCTAGTCATTTGATGTTTGAAAACTGTAACAAAGAAAAGGCATTTTAACTCCTTCCGATTCCTGCTTCTTTCAACAACAAAAGCAGCACCTTTCATATGGCAGACCTATTAGCAACAGAGTATAGGCAGAATGACGCAGGTAATTCAAATTAGTAGGTAAGCCAATGTAGATCAGTTTTTGATTTGGGGGTAGCAGATTAGTATGATAATGTTACAGATAAAATTAAATGCAATCGCATAAGATACATGTACTTTATTGTACAACTACACACACTCTGGCATAAAATATAAGCTCGGAGTTAACATTTTAGGAAATTTCTATAAAGGCTGGAATAGCATAATAATTTCTCAAGATGACAAAAGATCTAATCAGAAAGATAATTTTCTCAGCATACTCCTGGGGGTTTTTCATATGTTTATGTTTGGGTTTTTCTGTCTGTTTTTCATAAAAAGACAGAAAGAAAGCTTGACCTTCCAACATACTCAATGGGGGAGATAAAATCTGCTTGATGCCTGGTCCCAACAGCTTCTCAGTGCATCTAGGGACCACCACAATGGTCTCATATTTTAGGGATAATAACGAGATACCTTTTCGTGTAAAATATATGAGATAAAAGCAATATATCTTGGCCACCTGGCTCTTCCCCCAGAAGAGAATGGTGTAGTCTGGGTTCACATGTATGCAGAGAAGCAGTGGAGTGAATTAGGGTTTGCTTTTTTCTCTGTCACTTAAGACTGTTCTCCAATTCATGGAGGAAAGAGGTCTTTCTACTAGAAGCATGTTCAATAGGAGAGAAGATAGCTCCGGATGAGAGCATCTTTCACGAATGAATTCCCACATCATATCCATTTGACAGCAGATTCCAGTTTTTTCCCAACCTCCAAAAAAAATAATAATAAAGGAAAATTTTTAATTTCCTGATCATTCATTTTATACAAAGCGATTTCCTAACTGCCAAGGAAAGCTGTAATGGAATCGGAAATAAGGTCCCCATCTCCAAGGAAGTAAGAGGAAGAAACATTCTCACGCCTTTTTGTTTTTTTTCAATTGAGGTTAAAAATAAACAAAACACAAAAATATTCATTAGAGCTTCCACCTACTGTCAGTAATCCTTATTTGGGGGAGTTATAGGAACCTTAGAACTTTTTCATTCCCTCATTCTTCTTAATAATTCCATGTGGCATATTTTTAAATGAAAATTTTATTTTGTATTTTAAAATTCTCTCTGAGCCTCATTGGTCAGCCAAAGATATCAGGACGTGTCACAATGATGACATAAGAGTATCAGTGTCCTAAGTGTGAGGGCAAAGCCAAATGAGTGAGAGAACAGCTGAGCAAGCGCAGGGCCTCACGCACTGCAGCCCCACTCTCCCTCCAGCCCTTTCAGAAGCAGACGCCCCGCCTAAAACTGAACCGTGTTCGAACCTTGCAGACATGAATGAGGCAATTCATTTCCAGTGAATTTGAATTCCTCAGTGCAGTAGCTAAAGGTCAAGGAACTGGGTTAATGAGAACCTGCCCCTGGGCTGGGGATGGAGGCGACCTAAGGCAGAGACTCCTCTCCTCCCAGGGCAGCGATGCCTTTGGCCAAAATAGCCCCATTCATGTGTGTGTTTTTTTAGGAACTTGATTATTTAGTTTACAGATTATCTATGTCCTATAGGGCTTCCTTTCTAGGGCTCTGGGCATCTTCTTTTAACTGTTTCACTGTTGATCAGCACCTCGACAGAGAATGGAACTGAATTCCCCTACAGACTGAAGGGAAATTCGGGGCAGTCCAATTTTATTATGTGGCAATTACGTTCTGCAAAAAACTCTTATTGTAGAAAAGAGACTTAGATGAGTGAAGCCTTCACCTTTTGTAAACTCAACTTATAAACAAGCAGATTTACAAAGCACTTAAAGGGAAGGTGAATTGTAATTTTTTTGTTTTAAAATAATCTGCTTTATAAAAAAAACATTGTGCTTAAAACTATGTTTAATAAACATAAAATTATTGGGTTTAAAATATGCTTTTACTTATCAGAAGTGTGTTTTACATACAATGTTTCAAGAATACATCTAAATAAAAGCTTGCCTATGCAATAAGGAGGTTTAGGTGGCTAAATTATAGTTATTTTCCTTTATTTCTATGGTTTCAAGATCTATCCAGAAGCAAAGCTAATTTCTATTTGATTTGGGTTTCAACATTTAACTTTTTCAATTTCACACTAGACTCTCTTTTGCATCATTAAAGTCATTAAATGGGAAAAATAATGTGCATTCACAGATGAAAAAACAATCTTACTTTCCTTAACCATACAGTAAAAAAACAAGTATTACACATATTCAGATTTCTAATATACCATAATTAGATGGATAGTACTATAACTTAGCCAATAACCTGGAATGACATTAACCTTCTAAGTAAAGTTTTTCAAAATATCAAAGATAATAATTAGTCCTAAGGTTCCTATGGTTCCTACAACTCCTCCAACAGCAAAAATACTCCAATAAAAAGCCCTAGTGTTCTTATTTGGGACTACCATTAAAATAATATTTAATGCAGAACATGGTACTTTAGCAACACTGTGACACAAAGAAAGTTTTTTTGTTCTTTCTGGATTACAGTAAACAAATACCAACAAGGTTTGATGTACAGAAAAAGACCTTCACAGAAATTTGTGGAAATAATGACAAAGCCACACAGGGTGCAACGAGGCCCCAGAATGGCCTACAGGCCACATAAATTAGAAGACAGGAAAGGGAAGGTGGCTCAGTTATCACGGAAGGCTTCCTTCATACAAGGTGGCAATCCAACTACCAAAAAAAAAAAGTTAGAAATGATATGCCTGATTTACATAAGAAATAATAAGGTAGGGGGGGGGGGGGAAATAAGAAGGGACAAACTGCCCGGCTGATGTAGCTCAGTGGCTGAGTGTTGACCCAGGATTCCTGGTCAGGGCACATGCCCAGTTGCGGGCTCCATCCCCTGCAAGTGGGGAGGAGGGTGGACACAGGAGGCAACTGATCAATTGTGTTTCTCTCTCAGCGATGTTTCTATTTCTCTATCCCTCTCCTTTGCCCTCTCTCTCTCTCTCTAAAAAAAAAAAAAAAAAAAAAAAAAAAAAACACACACACACACACACACACAATAAAAACTTTTTTTTAAAAAAAGGAACAAACTGTCCTTTTGTATTCCACTTTTTTATAAGTTTCGGTACACAAAATTCAGACGGCAATCAGGAACTGAATAAGGGCAAATGTAGCAAGTCATCCTGCCGTGCTAATCACACGTGTGTGTTTGACAAGTGACGAACTACTCGAATATCATATTTTGATGATAAAAGCACAGTGTTTCCAAATTACTTTTGAAAATCCAATTCCATCAACTGTACACTGTGTACCTTCTGGCAACATCTCAGCTTAGGGCTAGCACAGACACCACTGAAACACTGGAATTACTTTGACTCACACGAGTGCCACAATTAACCTAATCTTAAGAACTCTTTACCTAGAAAAACTGCTGGTTTCCCCAACCATGTCAAACAATAAAAAGTTTAATCAAATTAACGTAATCACTAATACGTGCTTATGTGTGTATACACATACTTATACACGATGTGTGTGCATATATTAAGATCAACCAATTTTGACACCTGAAAACCTAGATATCTGAAAAAATACCTATGTTTCTATATTGGGGTATGGATATGACATCCAATTTTAAAATATAGAAAAACTACCATTTCTGGTTTTAAAAAAATGGAAAGAAAAAAATAAAAGCACAATAAGTTTTCAAATGAGTTCCAGAAAAAGAACTATCTACCATTGACCGAATAATGTACTTTAATACTTGAGCTCTGGCAAGAGGCCTCCTCACATTTCTTTCCTGCAGTTAAGTGACACTCAGAAGAAAATAAAAACATTCTTTTGAAAGCACTCACAACAATAATGCCACATAATGAGAGACTCCACGTAGGTGTGTCTCTGGTTTGGATTAGAGCTCAGTATGTTAGCAAGTAAAGGAAGTGGCTCCTGACATAGATGTGACAATGCAGTGCCCTTAGGAATGCTTCTTGAACCGTCATTGGAGAGGAAAACAGAAGAACATTATTTTCCTACACTGGAGAAAGTGGGGGAGCACATAAAGGTTCACATTTTAAGTCTCACAGCTAATAACATCAGGCATCATCACAGCTTCTGGAGCTTAAAAGCTGAATACTTCTTCATAGATGTTGCTTCTCACCTTCCGAAAGCGACCTGTCCTTCGTTTGAAACCGATTTCTCCCAACGTAAGTAATTTATTTTGCCACTTGAAATCCAGCTAAGGAGGAGAGACATAATCAATGCTGTCACCTCCAGGCCTTAGTCTTTTGCCCCTGAAAATCCTAATGTCCCCAGCCCTGCTTTACATTACCGGGGTCCACAGTCCTAACCATGCTGTCACCTACCATAAAATCTACTGACTAACTATGCTCATTGTTTGCCCATCTCCCAGTTAGAATGTGAGTTCCGAGAGGACAGCCATCTTTAACTGCTATATGGGCTTTATTCCCTACCTCTTAAAATAGTTCTTGACACATAGCAGGTGTCAATAAATATCTGCTGAATTTGGGGCTTTTAATCGCCTTGTAAATAATAGTAATGCTTTATAGCAAACATTGATGGAGACGGAGCGCCTGCCGCAGGCCAGGCACCATGCTGTACCTTCAGCCCCGTCAAAGAAACTCGCAACAGCCTGTGAAATAAATATTATTTTACTGAAGAGAAATGTGTCACGGAGAGAGATTAACCAACTTCACAGCAAGTGAAACACATTCAAGACCTCTTCATCTTGATTCAGCTTGACTTAAAGAACTAACATTGTTTTATCTCCAAATAGTCAAACCCACCTGCACGTCCTGCCTCCTACCACTGTGCCCTGTGGGCTAATGCAGCTGATCAGGTGTCTCCACAAATTGTGTCAAACACAAGACTCAGACCCTAGGAGTAGTTATGGGACAATGCTGCTCCTCTTTGCTATGTTTATATTCCTCCCTCGAGCTTAAAAGAACGGTAACTTCTGTAATACTTTACAATTCTTGCTTTTACCAATATTACCAAATTCTATCTAAGCCATTAAAAAATACATCCATAACGGTGCTCTTCAACCGACTCCAAACAGACAAAGAGACCATCTTGTCCAAATTGTTTATGAATAAGAAACAAATACTAAAAAAAAAAAAAGGCCTTCTGAGCGGTGATTTCTGTAAATCCCCAGAGCAAATGTTAGCTTCCCAGATTTTCTCTTACTTAAAAAAAGGGACTAGGAGAAAAGCAACACAGTTCTATGAACTTAGGGCATAACTGGACCAACATATTGAGACTGGCAGAAACTCCTCTTTTTTAAAAAAAAATAATTTTTAAAATATATTTTATTGATTTTTTACAGAGAGGAAGGAGAGAGGGATATAGTTAGAAATGTCAATGAGAGAGAGACATTGATCAGCTGTCTCTTGCACACCCCCTACCGGGGATGTGCCCACAACCAAGGTACATGCCTTCAGTCCGCAGGCCGATGCTCTATCCCCTGAGCCAAACCAGTTTCGGCAGAAACTCCTCTTAGTTTCCCAGTAACTAATATCTTGACTTCACATTTCCTAGGAAATGCTAATAGGAAAATAAATAGGAACAATTCCAATTCATTGCTGCTAATGACCTACTTTGACAATATTGAAGGTTCACTATTCACTGTGTGGCTACTCTGTGCTCGGCACTATGGGAGATGCAGTGACATACAAAGGCACAGTCCTTTCTTCATGGACTACTCAGAAGACCAGACAACAAGGATGTAAAGACAAATAAAAATAAAAATGAAATGCACAAAGAAAAACTAGAAATGGGAGGAGAGCAAAGAACCTTCATCACCTCAAGAAATAGTAGGCATTAGGTAATCCATTGCAAAGTCTGTATAATTCATATGACATGAATCGTGATTTCAAATTCAATTGTCTATTACAAAGTAATGCACTCTTCAAACCCTATTATAATTATACTCCTTCTTTAAGACCTAACTCAAATGTGACCATCTCTGTCCTTTTCCCTGACCTTTCCTCAACCTTCTACAAGGCTTTGTCATATCTCAAAGGCTCTACATACCCGTATCACATCGCTGACTTTCCTCATGGGCTGGTAGCCAGCTGCATGAGAGCAGAGGCCATAGCTCGTAAGTGCATGGTACCTGGCAAGCAGTAGGGATTTAGCAGTGGCTGTCTAAATTGATTAGAATAAAGAATTTACTGCCTGTAAACCCACAGAATCTATCTTCTTGGAGAAGACGCTTAATACCTGACCTCTGAGTTATGCGGAGATTACATTTTGAATGTTCTCTTTGACAGATAAAAACAGCAGAACAATAGCAATCAGACATTTAAACAAAAACAGGAAAGTGGCATACACTAATACAGCCAAAGAGCAGGAGGCTCAAGAGAGTGCAATTTCGGAATTTGTGGGGGTTTCACAGTGACTGCAGGACCAGGAATGTTAAACACCCTGAATTCATGGACAAGTCTTATACTTTGAACAACTCTCCTGCATCCTGCGTGATTTTCTAATCTTTTGCAGCACACTCATGTAGGTGACAGACATGAACTATTGGAGTGGGAGCCTATTTCTGATCTATACAGTGTAAGCCAGGATTTGGGTCGTCTATTGAATTTTCTGGGAATGAAGTTACCATATACCCTGAAAGGAGATGGTACTTTATTTAGTTTGGAAGTTTAAAAAGAGTTGTTCAGCATTTGGGAAAACCATGTCTTGGACTGAAAGTGTGTCCACCTGTTCTTGTGGGTCCAGGCATTGAGCATAGAGTGGTGAGGACATATATGACTATGTGTCACTCTCAACAAGGCACACGGAGTCCTCCCTGGTCTCCCTTCACCCCAAGTGGTCCTCTCCTCCCTGCCCCACCGCTTCAGACAACGTCCACTGCAAACTCATGACTTTTAGCATTTGAGCTCGTTTTGTATCTTTCCTCCTTTAGCATAAATTCAATCCTGTGACCACGCTGTTCCCAATATTCCCCAGACTTCTCTATGCCTTCAGGGTTCATCCATGCCATTCCTTCCCAGATACACCTTCCACCTTTCCCTGTCTCCCCAAACTCCATCATCCTTCAGGGCCCACCTAAGTGATAGTTCTTCATAAATTCTTCCTAGATATTATCTTTTAATGGGGACAATTTCCCTGTGGACTGCCCATCACAAGACCAGGATGCTCTGGTACCAGACTGTGTTCCATTTAGCATTTCATAGTCTTATGCTGTCTTCTTTTGTTTCATGTTTTCTCTCTCCCCAAGAGAATATCATTTTGAGTGCATGGGGCCAGAATATATCTTTTGTGATACATAATCTACGTTGCAAAGTGATGGGCATATAGTAACTGTTCAAGAGAAACCTATTTAACTTAGAATCAACACTTCACTTTTTGTTTACAGAACACTGAACAATGCATGAGAGATTTCAAAGGTTTACAAGACCCAAACAAGTCAAAGACTCCCTGATAATAGGTCAGCTCACAATGAAAATATAAACACTCCAGCTTTCAAATGGTCCCACCTAAAATTTATCTTCAGTGATGTCTTCCTAATGAGGATAGAGTGAGAGTCTATGAAAATTACATATTTTACCCACTTTACTTTAAATAAGTAAGGACTATAAGAGCCAATCCATATCAAACGGATATTATACAATATTTTCATAGTAACGGAAAACATCATAGCAGATGTACTCGTACTTAACAGGTTCTGAAGTGAGTCATCAAAACCCTGATGGGAAGGTTAGCTCTTCCATACACATTTCTGTCTTTGTAGGCACTACACCTGCATGTCCTCCATCCCCCACCAATGGTGCCTAATTATGGCTCTGCAATCCTAATGACTAGTGAAAAAAGTTGAATGTCAGATATGAGCTACTGTAATTAAAATTACAGGAAATGTCAGAACTTCTCACACTTAAAAATTAACTTGAGTCCATTTATGTTATCAGTCCCCACCTTGAACTAGTTGAAGCTGAAATTAAATGAAAGTAACTGGTAATAAGCTGATTTCTGTCTGGAGGTATCATGACACATTTATTGCCTATAATCGTTAGTTTTTAATTTCTCAGACAATAAAGTAAGGCACAGTAATAAAATACTTTAGTGATAATAACCCAGCATCACATCTCTCTGTCAACAAATGGTTATCAGCCATGTCATGAATCCATTTGTAATTAAGTAAATGGAAAAAGAGAAAACAAACAGCCAGAAAATTTGAGATCAAGAACATTTCAGTTCCTATGTGGATAGGAGCGCTGGAAAAACATGATTATAAACTAGAGAAGAGAAATTCTACAGTAACCCAGCACAGTTCAACAGTTAACTAGAAATGGCAGCTATAACTACCCACTTCCCTTGTGAGGAAATGCCTCTTAAGAGACAAACTCAACAGGAGTGGAAATCACACACTAGAGACGTTGGGAACCTGGAACTCTGCTGAGACCCTGCGTGGCCAAGGCTGTGAGGGACAGATGACAGTCCCTCTGTCATGTGGAGGGCAGCATCAGATGGGAGGGCAGAGGAATCCAGGTGTTTGCACATACCTTCATTCAGAAGGCAAAACAACCGTGCATGCCCCGAAGCATTCACAGAACGGTTGTCTCCAAAAGTCCACATAGTTGATGATCAGATAGACTTACAACAAGCACAATGCAGGAGCGACTGGCCATGCAAGTGTAGTTTAAGAAACTCTATAAAGGACACCTAGAAGCTTCCTTTGTTCTTCTTCCTCTTACTTCGATGCTCTATCAGTGAAGGAGAGCAAATAAAAACTTGGGTTGTTCAGTAGGGGAGGCTGCTCCCCGCCCGACAAAGCCCAGGCTGCCAGAAAGCATCACCATGGGAGGGAGCAGCTGACTCCCCTTTCTTTCGGTCTGAGGCCTTGTCTAAGTTGTGCCGTCTCTAACTCAATTACCCGTCTGCGAAGATGCCATTGAATAGGTGGATCTGACATTTCAAACAGATCCGGCACGAAGCTATTTCTTGCTCAGAATTTTCCGCTCGTTCACACAATGCCCAGACTGCAGTGCTGAGGTTGAAAACAGGAAAAATCACTTGGCCTGGCACCAAGTGCTTCAGGGCGTGTCCGTTTCTGCCCCTTGGCCTGTGCAGACCACGGGGAAGACGGATGCCTGGCATGCCACGAGCTATCCTCAGGACACCACCTGACTCCCTCTCCGGGGAGGGCGGGTCTCAGGGCAGGAGCCAAAGAATTCCAAACGTGGTCGACTCTCCATCTTGTCTATAAGGAGAGAACACGGCTCTCACTCAAGCAAGACACCCCACTTATAGACATGCTTTGCCACCGACACTCTGAATAACATGAGGGGTGATCCTGGGTGGAAAAACATACAGGTAACAGGAATTCATGAGCTGGGCCCAATATGAAGAAGTTTGGGGAATAATTAACCAATTACTTCATTTACATCTTCTAACTAATGTATACATAACAGTGACAGATGAGAAAAATCTATTCCTAAGTCTGAGAGCTTTTCCAATAAGTATAAAACAAAAACTCAAAGACATAGGAAAGGACTGTGTAATTGACAGCGGTTTTCTTCCTTCTTTATTAACTATACATACAATAATGGTGCACTTTAAACTGTAGCATCTTTGATAGATAGAATATGGTAGGTTAAGGTAAATACAGAAATAGAAACACATATTTGTGATATATGGCCAAAGCTACCACACTGAAGTAAACCCCACAAACACTAGATAACAGGGACTCCCTTCCCCACCCGAGCATGTAAACTCACGACCTGTTAATAGTTTCCAAAGTGGATCATAAATATGACATATGCATCATTCCAAGAAAGATTAGATCTAAATAAAAGGGTATTCAAAAGAAATGCAGATAAACTTTTGAGTGACAATACCATAAATATATGAAAAATATTTCAGGTGCATCTAAGTTTAATTTAGGACTAACCACTAAAAGAAGAATCATGTGTGCATAACATGTTACTTAGGTATTTAGTAGCAGATGAATTATGGACAGCATGAACCACAAATGTGATGCTATTATAGCCTAGTAAAGATGTGCCTTTTTTAAAAAAATCTTTATTATTGAAAGTATTACATACATCCCCTTTTTCCCCCTATTGACCCCTTCTGGCCCACCTCTGCCCCTGCCCAGGCCTTCACCACCCTATTGTCTGTGTCCATGGGTTATGCATATCCTATATAATAAAAGCCTAATATGCTAAGTATCTAGTTGTCCAGTCAGCCCTTCAACCAATCAAGTCATAATATGCTAATGATATGGTACAGCCACTCAACTGCTCTCTATCATATGCACAACCACCAGGGGGCAGACAATCAACCTGTTGACTAGTCAGCCAGTCACTATGACACCACCAG
The DNA here is from genome assembly GCA_963924515.1 of Vespertilio murinus. Classification (NCBI taxonomy): domain Eukaryota; kingdom Metazoa; phylum Chordata; class Mammalia; order Chiroptera; family Vespertilionidae; genus Vespertilio; species Vespertilio murinus. Next base: position 16,123,255 of record OZ004719.1, on the reverse strand, counting down.
GGGAAAGACACTCCGACCAGTAGGTGCATTTGCTGCTGGGGTCCAGCCAATAAGGACTGAGTGAGATGGGCCGGACACACCCTGGAGCCCTTCCACAGTCCCTCCCCAGCTGGCCAACCTCCTGTGTCCCTCCCCAGACCTGACTCTGCACGAGTGGGGTCCCTCAGCCTGGCCTGTGCCCTCTCCCAATCCGAGACCCCTCGGGGAGTGTCAGAGAGCCAGTTTTGGCTCGATCCCACAGGCCAGGCTGAGGGACCCCACTGTTGCATGAATTCGTGCACAGGGCCTCTAGTATGCATTTAAATTTTTTGGTTCATCTCTTCCCACACACTCACCCACCCTCAGATGTGATTTCTATATTGCAAGTATTTGAGGCTAAAAGCATGAATAGCCATATTAAAATACAAGGTGCTTACTGAAATAAAGTAACCATGGTAGGGGCAAAGAGAGGAGGAGTGTTCAAGTACTTAACCAGTAACCAATTCCATAGGACAGAATTGTAAAATTCCTAAAGCCCTCGCTTTTGCTGCAAGTCTGTTCCAAGCCTGACCTCCGGCTTACTTCTCCTCTAGGGAGGCCTGCCCTGCAGTTCTGACTCCTACCCCTGCTCAGACCACTCCCAGCTCCTCCACACACTGTGTGGAGTTCCTGCTGACTTCAAAGGCTGCACCCCATGTGCAGTTACACCCATTCAAAAAGCTTTAAAATCTTGGCCTTTATTGGAATCTTATATGCACTTACGCTCTTAAAATAAGGCCTAAAAGCAACTTTTAAAATTAGAACCTGAAAATATGACTGTGAATGTTTTGATAGTGATATCTACTCCTTCATCATCTATGTGTCATCTCAGCCAAATGACCATGTAGGCAACCCTGAAGAAATTTGCCAAACACCTACTGTGTGACACTTACAATGTTCTATGCATTCGGACCTTGGGATGCAGGTGATGTGACGCATAGAAGCTTATAAAGTAACTAGATGCCCGGTGTACGAAATTCATGCACAGGTAGAGTCCCTAGGCCTGGCCAGCAATCAGGGCCAATCGGAGCCTTCCAGCTGCCAGCTGGGGCCTTCCTTCCCTGGCTACCAGCAGCTGGCTGAGGCCTTCCTTCATTCCACGCCACCCCCTGGTGGTCAGCACACATCATAGCAAGCAATCGAACTCCCAGTCTCCAGGTCAAATTCCTGAGGGGACACTTTGCATATTAGCCTTTTATATGGATAGATAGATGGATAGATAGATAGATAGATAGATAGATAGATAGAGCATATAAAATAAGTCATATTTAGGATGTTAATAAGACCTATTTAAAAAATACAAGTGACTGCTTTAAAAAGAAAAAAACATAAAGGAACGTAAAATCCATTTAAGCTGAGCAATTAGAAAGGCTTTGTAGGAACTCAGCTGCTATGGCTCATCAGTTGAGCATCAACCCATGAAACTTGAGGTCACAGTTCAACAACCAGTCAGGGCACATGCTAGGGTTGCAGGCTTGATGATTCTCTTTCATCTTTGATGTTTCTATCTCCCTCTCTCTTCCTCTCTGAAATCAATAAAATATCTTTTTGAAAAGAAAAAAAAAAAAGAAAGGCTTAGTAGGAGAAGTAATATGTGTACCTCAGCCTACCAGTTCTTCTGACTAATCCATGAGATCTTTGAGAGAGGGGGTAATTGTTCTCATCTTTGAATCCTCAATAGCTAGCTTGCAAAGTTTTAACAAACTAAAATATAACAAGATGGAGGAAGCAGTATGGGCAATGGCACAAGGGATAAAAAGTACAAGGGCCCATGTACCAAGAGGTCCCCGCTTCAATTCCCAGTCAGGGCACATGCCCAGGTTGTGGGCTTGATCCCTTAGCAGGGGGCATGCAGGTAGCAGCCAATCAATGTTGATGCATCAATGTTTCTACATCTCTCCCCCTTGCCGCCATCTCTAAAATAAATAAAAACTTCTTTTTTAAGTATAAGGAATGTTCCATAAAATGGTACCTTTTTGGTGGGTGAGAGAGGGGAATGGAAGACATGCAGAAAGTAGTTGGTGGCCAGAGGGTGGAAAACCTTAATGTGATGCCAAGAAGTTAGGATTATATCTTGTAAGAAAAGGGAGTGACGAGGAAGTTGTGCCTTAATCGAACTCTTGCAAAAGTACTTAAGATGGTTTAGACAGCGGTAGACACTGGAGAAGAGAGGCTCTCAGACAAGCAATTTCCATAGACAGAAAAGAGGGAAGTGAGTTCTGAACTGGGCAATAGCTACAGAAAAGCACCTCAGAGAGAAAAGGCACCACTGGCGTGGAAACTCACAAAACTTGTCAGGTACGGGAAGAGGAGAGCGGAGGAAAATACAAAAGTTTCCAGGTTTGTTGATTAAGAGAACACAGGAAATGAGCCTCCTGGTGAATCTATTAATAAAAGTCTTAAGCTGAAATCTCAGCATGCATCGGAAAAGGTGGGAATGGGGTCCAGGCTCCAGATCCCAGAGTCACCTGCCCGGCCGAACCCTGGTGCTGGGTGAGATCACAGAGGAAGGAAGCGATTCCTGGTTGTTATCAAACATGAGGGATTGTTTCTGACACGGCTCTAGAGGAAATGGTATAAGTATGGATGTTTCTTCTTTCTGATAACAAATCATGGTTCACTTCCCCCCGACTACCAGGGAGTTCACCTGTGTTCAGCTTCACACATGATAATCTTCATGTGTGGAAATGTTTTATTCTCCATTTCTTGGTCTTGCCGTAGTTACTTCTTTTTCTTGGCCCTGCCTCTGCACTTCTCTTGTATTTCGTTGTTTCATGTTATGTGTCTGGTTCCTCCAAAGTCGTTTGTAAAAAAAATAAATGATTAAATAAATATGGTTTGTAGAAAATCACCTCAAATCCTTTGTGGGAAAGCAGGTTGTAAATAAATTTAAACTCTAAAAAATGGCTTCGTTGCCAAAACCGGTTTGGCTCAGTAGATAGAGCATTGGCCTGCTGACTGAAAGGTCCCAGGTTCAATTCCGATCAAGGGTATGTACCTTGGTTGCGGGCACATTCCCAGTAGGGGGTGTGCAAGAGGCAGCTGATCAATGATTCTCTCTCCTGGATGTTTCTAACTCTCTATCCCTTTCTGTAAAAAATCAATAAAATATATATATTTTTTTTTAAATGGCTTCATTTGCAGGGACGATAGCTAACTTCTTATGAATCACAGGAATGTTTCTCTCCAACTAACAAAACCTCCCCGGTTTTAAATGTCTGTGCTTTAAAGGGCAAATTAAAGAATGTTTAATCTAATTATAAAACAACTTATCCTCACAAAAATATTCTCAATTAGAACCTTAAACTACATGATAAGAAAAAAAATTTTTCAAGCAAGCATTATAAACTTTTGGCAAGCAACATTTGAAAATTAAAGCATCTCTAAGATAATATAGTAATACAGAGCCTTAAGAAAGCATGATTTATAAAGATGCCATTTATATTCCATTTTTTATAGAAGCTGCTGAATAAAACAGGCCACGCAATGACAATTCAACAATGAATGTTATATCCCAGTCCAAAGAGAGGTGCCTGCTGGGAATATATATATATATATATATATATATATATATATATATATATATATATTATGTATACAAACTATGATCTCTTTGTGCTTCTCTTGGTTCCAGCCTGATAGCAAAGCCCCCTTTTCCAAGCTCAGGGCCTCCACTGAACACTATGCTTCCACAAGCCCCGTCTGTTCTATAGACAACTGGGAGTCTGTCCTCACCCCTGGCATGAGCGGTTTACTCCTCTTAACCAGTTACCAGGTCTTGTCCTCACTGCCACAGCCCCTTCATGCCGGTACATCAGGAGACCTCACTGGAAAACAGGCAGGCTAGACCCGAATAGACATAACTTTCCTTCAACATCCAATGTTTTCTTCTATTCCCCCACCCACGGGTCCTAACCAGGAAACCTGCAAGTTATTCTGAAGAAATACTACCTTTTAGAAAAACAGTATTCAGTTTCAGGTCTTCATGATTTGTCTTTTATAGTATGCCAAGGAAACGTAGTCTTTTAACTCAAGCAGGTGTCCTGGTGGCCCTTGCAGCGGAGATGACCTCTTAGGCATGTTTTGCTACATATAAATCTTGGCTTAAGCACTATTTAGCAAACTACCACTTATTTTTTTATATATTTTATTGATATTTTACAAAGAGAAAGGGAGAGAGAGAGAGAGCTAGAAACGTCGATGAGAGAGAAACATCAACCAGCTGCCTCTTGCACACCCCCTACCGGGGGTGTGCCCGCAACCAAGGTACATGCCCTTGGCCGGAATCGAACCCGGGACCTTTCAGTCCGCAGGCCGATGCTCTTCCACTGAGCCAAACCGGCTTCGGCTACCACTTATTGAGGAGCCAATGTACTAGGCATTTAAAAGCCACTTTTAAGGCTTCGTAAAAGGAATTGTTTATTATCTCCATCCTGCACATGACGCAACAAACCCAGAGAGCCACATACTATGTTCAAAGGCTTTTTGGCTTTTTGTGCGCACACTACCTCCGTGATCAAAGGGCTAAGAGTGCAAGGCAGCTCTGAGCACCCCCGGTCTTTCAGCACACATCAGTGAACTGCTTCTACCCGTGGGCTCAGCTTCCAAGAAGAGAGGATAGCTGTGTCTTGAAATGTAAGTACAGTTGGGCAGACAAAGGAGACCCGAAGAGCCTTCCAGGTGGAGGAGAGCACGTGTGAAGTCCTGGGGACATGAAAGGGCTTAAGCCGGGCTAGGAGCTGAGTGTTTCGGCAGGACTAAGGCCTCAGTGCATGGAGCCCGGTGAGGTGGGGGAGAAGGAGGGCAGATGGCGGATGTGGAGAGAGAGAGAGCAGCAAGACATGCGAAGAGGCCGGCTAACAGGGCCGCTAGCAGCAGAGTGGCTTTGTTTTACAAAGTGCACCTAACTGTTTTTTGACTCGCAAAAAGGGCAATTTCATATCCATTTGGAATATATTTCTCTACTGAGCTCACACTCCCATTTCCTCAGATATTCTCCACTCACCTTTTCCTCTTTCTCTCTGTTCCTCCCTCTCCATCACCTCATCGGATTGGAGCTCCCATATTATCTCTCCCCTTCCCCGCCCCGCTCCCCAGCAACTCTCTGTGCCTCTCATGTCTGAACCAGCTGCTTGGCCCTCCTGTGACAGCGAAGGAGGTGCTCATCTCCTCCTGTGAGAGGCCCTCCACCCACTGCCCTCTGGATCTCACCCCACGGCATGTGTTCGCGTCTATCCTGCCTCTCTCCTGGATCATCTCCTGGATCATTCCCACAAGCAAACAAGCGTATGCCCCATGAAAAAGTACCCGCCCTTGGCCCCAGGTCCTCTTCCACCTTCTCAGAGAGCTGTCTGCACCCTGTCCCCACTTTCTTCTCATTCCTTCTCCACTCCCGCCAGGTGGGCTTCCAGTTGAAGCTCCTACCACTCCAATAAACCCGCTCGTTTCTCTCAGTTCTAAACAGCCTCTTAAAAGCTTCAAATCACTAAAGCAATTGTGTTTTGAAATTTAAATTTAAAGTAATTAAGCCCTGGCCGGTGTGGCTCAGTTGGTTGGAGCGTCATCCTGTGTGCCAAAGGGTGCTGGGTTCAGGTCCTGGAAGGGGCATTAAAGGAAGCAACCAATCCATGTTTCTTTCTCTTTCTCTCTCTCTCTCTCTCTCTCTCTCTCTCTTTCTCGCTCTCGCTCTCGCTCTCACTCTCGCTCTCTCCATACCTCTTTCTAAAAATAAGTAAAAATATTTTAATCAATTAATTGATTATTAAAACTTTGTGTTTTAGATAAAATAAATAAAGTAATTAAAATGACATAAGATTGAAAATTCCATTTCCAGGATCATTAACCACAGTAGCCACATGGAGTTGTGACCAGTGTCTTAAACACCACTGACTTAGCATGATATATTTTTTTAAATATATATTTTATTGATATTTTACAGAGAGGAAGGGAGAGAGATAGAAAGCCAGAAACATCGACCAGCTGCCTCTTGCACACCCCCTACCGGGGATGTGCCCGCAACCATTGTACATGCCCCTGGCCGGAATCGAACCCAGGACCCTTCAGTCCGCAGACCGACGCTCCACCACTGAGCCAAACTGACCTCGGCTAGCATGATATTTTTATATATAAAGCACATTATGCCACTCCCCTGATTAAAATCCTTCCCTCGGTTCCTTACTGTTGTGCGCTGGACAAAATTTAAACTATTTTTTAATAGTCACCCAAATATATGTTTAGAGAGAGAAAAGGAGAGGGAGAGAAAGACAAACATCAATTGGTTGCCTCTCATACACACCCAATCTTTTGGAATACGGGAACACTCCAAACACTGGCCAGGGCTAAACTGTTGTTGACAAAACCTACCTAAACTACCTTTGGCTAACCTTCTTTGTAATACTTTTTCCTTCTCCCCACTGGCTCCAGGGACACAGACGTACCTTAAGTTCCTCCAGTACCCAGCTGTTTGACACCCCAGATGATGCCTACTGTTTGACTCCACCCTCAATGTCACCTGTTCCTGGAGCGCTTTACCCTAGCTCTTCCTGTGGCTCATCCCTTGTCCTTTGGCTGACCAGATACAGGCTTCCCTGACCAACCTATAAATACATCCCCTCTATCACATTCCATCACCATGTCCTGACATTTATTATTTATTATTGGTCTTTTCACTGGACTGCAGGCTCCACACTGACAGGGAGTGTGCCTGATCACTTATTAATGTCCATTTGCTGCTCAAAGCAGTGTCTGGCGTACACTGAGTGTCCAATAAACAGCATCATATGCTGCGGATAAACCAGGTATGACAAATGCTGAAACCTCTCCATCATATGTGTCGAGTCATTCATTCGAGATTTATTTAGGAGGCACTAGGGTCTACAAGTAAAAATAAACACATAGAATCTGCCCTCAAGAAGATCACAATTTAATGGTCGAAGTTGATAATTTCATACACTGCAATAAGTACACTATGAAAGAACTGCTCAGAGTTATGAGTGCCCAGAAGAGGAACAGGAACCTAGGAAAGATGAGAGAGTGGAAGGTAGCTGAGGATTCCAGGAGGCAAAGAGCCCTGACTTAAAGATAACAGGAGTTAACCTGGTGAAGGATCATATTATGCCTATAAAGGGATGTACGTGAAAAGGCAAAGAGACATAAAAGAGCGTGGTGAATGTGTGCAGGGTATAAAACATAGTTGAATAAGAGAATAACAGCCCTACCAATGGTCGGCAAACTCATTAGTCAACAGAGCCAAATATCAACAGTACAACGATTGAAATTTCTTTTGAGAGCCAAACTTTTTAAACTTAAACTTCTTCAAAAGAAGTTTAACGCCACTTCTTCAAAATAGACTCGCCCAGGCCGTGGTATTTTGTGGAAGAGCCACACACACTCAAGGGGCCAAAGAGCCGCATGTGGCTCTAGAGCCGCAGTTTGTTGGCCACGGCCTTGACCAATTTGGCTCAGTGGATAGAGCGTCGGCCTGCAGACTCAAGGGTCCCAGGTTCAATTCTGGTCAAGGGCATGTACCTTGGTTGTGGGCACATCCCCAGTAGGGAATGTGCAGAAGGCAGCTGATTGATGTTTCTCTTTCATTGATGTTTCTAACTCTCTATCCCTCTCCCTTCCTCTCTATAAAAAAATCAATAAAATATATTTTTTAAAAGAGTAAAGTTTTTTTTTAAATAAGAGAGAGAATAACAGATAAGCTAGAAGGCTAGGCCACACAGGGCCTTTCGGCCATGCCAAGAAGGTTAGATTCTATGCCGTTGACATCAGGAAAAGTTTTCACCAAGAGAGTGGCATCATTTTAATTCCCTATCAATCATACTGTGGCTGTGTGGAAGACAGACTGGAGGGTTACAGATGGAGAAAACATTAAGCCTATAGCGATAGTCCAGAAGATGGATGATGACAACTTGAACTCACTCGGTGGTTGCAGGAATTCAGCACGAATGATCAATTTCAAAAATACTTAGGAAGTAAATTAAGCTGTTCCAAGATCATCGGTGACCTTGGCGAGGGTAGATTCAGTGTGTTTGTGGGGAAGGGAAACATTTCACAGCTGCAGAAATAACAGGAATTGTGGAAGTGGTGATTGGCAGTTCCCAAATCTGGCTACTTACCAGAAGCCCCAGGGGAGCTTCTGAAAAACTATGGCTAAACTCCAGAGCCACTGAGTCGGTCTCCATAAGCAGAGCCCAGGAACTCTTATTTTGACCAAGTTCCTCAGGTAGAGCTTATAGAAATATCCACATATTTGCTTTGGAGGAATAAAAAAAATGAAGGCACATGGGCTAAGAGCATTAGTTGATCAAACACAGATAAATTTTATCTCAGGAGTTTGAAAAATAAATCTCTTACTAAAAGCCAGGATCTTCACTTCCAGTACATACCCATCTTAAGTCAACAATGTAATTAGTAAAAACTCAATAACAATTAAATATCCAAAACAGAATTGTGCAAGAGACTGTGGGGAACACCAACAAAGAATTTGCAGCCTGCCTCAGGGGCCCAAAAGGAATTTAAATCAATCAGCAATTCTGCTGTGCCAAACGGTGTGGAATCAACTCTTAGCCATCAAGGGTCAGAGAAGGCTGCCATCCGTGACCGCTGTGCCTCTGGCCCTGTCTCAAAGTACCGAATTCTTATTCTTGAAAGTTCATTTCAAACCCTACCTCCTTCAGGAAATCTAACCTCTCTAAAGAGGGATGTGCTCTTTTCTCTTGATTGTCCAAAACTCTCTCTACTCCTAGAAGCACCTATAAGGTTCTGGACACAATTTCCAACTTGTGTGTTGGAAGGGATTCCTCACACATCCAAGCAATTCTCAGATACCCACTGGGTGTCCTACAATTCAGCTCAGTTCTGATGCTACCTGGGGTTAGTATCAGATTCCACAGGTTAAGGGCTCCGTCCCACAAGACTGCCCTCCAGACACACACGCGTTTCAGATTCCATTCCCAGGTCCAGGTTGTTACCAGTGTGCCTGACTGACAGGCTACAGATTGAAGGTTCCAATGGCCCCCTCCTTGTGTTCCACTAATTTGTTTGTGGTTCACAGAACTCGGAGAAATGCTCTACTTACTAGATTTCAGGTTTATCATAAAAGAGATAACTCAGAAACAAGGCAAGATTTGGGGAAGGGACACAGAGCTTCTATGCCCTCTTCAGGTGCGTCACTGTCCCCATATCTCCAAGTTCACCAGCTCTTGGAGCTCTGTATTTTTGCACTTTTAAGGAGGCTTCCTTGGGAAGCATTATTGATTAAAACACTGACCTTCGATAATTGGGATCGATCTCAGCCCCTTTCCCCTCCCCCAAGATGGAGGGAGTGAGGGGAGGGGCCTGAAAGCTTCATCCCTCTAGTCACATGGTTAGCTACTCTGGTGATCCAGCCCCTTCCTTGGTAGACCCAGGGACATCCAAAACTCACCTCCTTTTTACAGAGAGAAAGGGAGAGGGATAGAGAGTTAGAAATATTGATGAGAAAAAATCCTCAACCAGCTGCCGCCTGCACACCCCCCACTGGGGATGTGCCGGCAACCAATGTACATGCCCTTGACCGGAATCGAACCTGGGACCTTTCAGTCCAAAGACCAACGCTCTATCCACTAAGCCAAACCGGTTTCAGCCAAAACTCACCTCCTTAATATAACAAGACACCTTTATGCTACCAACACTAAGGAAAGTCCAAGGGCTTGAGGAGCTGTGAACAGGAACCTGAGATGAAGACCAAATATATATTTCTAATAAATCACAATATTGCAGCCATCAATTATTGAATATATATGTTGGGCCATATGCTTTACATCATTTTACTGAGAACTCACGCGCACATAAAAAATTAGGTCTGCATTATTATCTCCATACTGCAGATGATAAAATTAAGACCCAGTGAGAGTCAGTGCCTCGCTGGGGAGCCTTCCTACCAGCAAGAGTCGAGGTGGGCCTGAAAGGCTAGTCGGCAAAGCCTGAATTCTCACACCAGGGTACGATGACTCCTTTTCAAAATCTAACAAAACAAATATCTTAAGTAAGATTAGTCACCCATCAGTTACTTATTATAAATGAATTAGTCTTTTCAATCCCAAGCTACTTAAATGATAGACAATGAGGCCCTTCAGAATCCCTACCCACTCCTGAGAAGTATGTATGTGTTATTCACTGTATTTCATGATCTTGAAGTAATGGGAAATGAAAATGAGACACCGTCACGAGGGAGCACTGAGGCACCCACTGTAAATGAAAAATACAGTACTTTCAGCAGGCATGGTAGAGGAAACACAAGACCCAAAGCAATCCTATATCTCCATATAATTCGTGATTTAAATATATCATCCTTTACCTCAATAACTAGGCTTGCCTTTGTTATCAATTTTTTATATTAAGTATTGAACACAATATAATGCTTGTTAAATTAATTGTTTAAAAATATTATTTTGGTTAACCCTCATTCAAGGATTTTTCCCATTGATTTTTGGAGATAATGGGAGAGAGGGAGGGAGGGGGAAGAGGGAGAGAGAGGGAGAGAGGGAGAGAGAGAGAGAGAGAGAGAGAGAGAAACATCAATTTGAGAGATTCACAGGTTGGCTGCCTCTCATACACGCCCTGACCAGGGCTGGGGATTGAACCTGTTACCCAGGTACGTGCCCTTGATCAGGAATCGAACAAGAGACCTTTTGGTATGAAGGCTGATGTGCTAACCAGTGAGATATACCAGCCAGGACCTAATTGTTAAAAATTCTACCTTGATGGGCCTTACTCTAAGAATACAAGCCCCAAAAGAGTAAAAATATGAAACAGGCAAACTGAAGGGTAAGAATTTGCTACCTAAATATATATTTTATTTTACCAAGAATTCACCCATTTCTTTAAATAATAGCCTTTCCATTTATGTAATTTATTTCTATACATCTTTTCAGAATCTTTCTGTGGTTTAAACTAGGCCTATCAATTACCATCCCATGCACAACTTTCTAGAGATGCCCATGTGGTAGGAAAATATTAACATCCACTTTTTTTAATATTTATTTTTTTATTGATTTTTTACAGAGAGCAAGAGAGAGAGATAGTTAGAAACATCATCGATGAGAATCATCGATCAGCCACCTCCTACACACCCTCCACTGGGGATGTGCCCAGAACCAAGGTACATGCCCTTGACCGGAATCGAACCTGGGACCCTTCAGTCCGCAGGCCAACGCTCTACCCATTGAGCCAAACCGGTTTCGGCAACGTCCACTATTTCATTTAATCTTTTCCTGGGTCCATCTGTTGCCTGAATGTCACAATTTATTCTAGAGTATATTCTCTCACCCAAATGAACTGGTCTAGGCCTGCGAAAAACCCTGCTCCCAGTCTCCTTCCACTATGGCACATGGGGGGGGAAATAAAATGACACTGCTGGTCTGCTTTCCAGAAAAGTAATAGAGGGGGGTTCTCAAGGGGAGAAAAGGTTGGTCCCATGGAAGGGAATGGAGGAGGCCAAATTGAGGGTGAGAGGGAGGCACTTTAAACAATAAGAGAATGAGGAGAAGATGATGACCTGACCCAGGGCTCCCAGTTCTGAACACCGAGTTCCAAACTCGGCTCCTGGTTCTGTTCTTGACCTTGGGCAAATCTCTTGGTTCTCTGTATCCTAATGTAGCTTCAGGAAATTAGCAAAAATTATGCCAGAAGAAAGCGTCTTACAGAACCTAGTGAAATGCCAGTTCTTACTACTGATCAAAGAAAAGCTAAGCTACCTGTGACAACAATAAAATAAAAAAAATCACCAACGTGGTATTAATAAACCCTCTAATTTGTTGGAATCGTGATTAACTCAAGAAATGCAAATCATCTAAGGCCAATCCTCCACCTTTAATGTTCCCTCTTTCTAAACAACACATTCCATCTCAGATTTGACTTTTGAACGTCTTCCCTGACATTGTCTTCAGTTACTACACTATTTTAAATAAATGCCTTATCTTTTTTCTTTCTTTTTTTTAATCCTCTCCCTAGGATATTTCTCCACTGATTTTTAGAGAGAGTGGGAGAGAGAAGAAAGAAAGAGAAATATTAATGGGAGAGAAACACATTACACATTGAGTGGTTGCCTCCTGAAAGCACCTGACCACAGCCGGGGAAGGAGTCTGCAACTGAGGTACTTGCCCTTGACCAGAATTGAACCTGGGGCCATTCAGGCTGAAGGCTTACTCTCTAGCCACTGATCCAAACTGGCTAGCGCTAAATGCCCTATTTTAAAAAAAAAAAAAAAAAAAAGGTAGAATTTCATTACTCTCACGTATTAATGCCTTGAGGTCCTTTCAGAGCAGGTCCGATGCATCTCACTCTCAATTAGCCTCTACTACATCTAGTTTTAGTTTTAATCTCTCCAACCTCTTTTCTTTCCTGCTCCTCTTCTCCTGGGTCCTCTCCAATACACAGTATCTCTCTGTGATAAAGTAACGGTCTAAATTCAATGCCTTGTTGTCAAGTCAGACACAGATCACCACCTCCCTGCTTTGACATTGATACTTCAGTACATGCAGCCTTGAGCTAGAGATACTGGCTGCCAAATGACATTGGAAACTCATATATTGTCTACTTTCCACCCATATCCCAATTCAGTTTCAGAACTGTAATTTTTCTGGCTTGTTTTATTCTTTTTTTTTTTTTTGGTAAAAATAAAATGACAGAGTTTAAATTATTTGAAACTAGTTTGCATTATATCCAACTGCCTTCATTTTATGAACTCAGTTGACAATTGTGGTCTCATACCTTAGGCTGTCAGTTTATTAGTTTACGTGTGTGTGTGTGTGTGTGTGTGTGTGTGTGTGTGTGTGGTGTGTAATCACATTTGCAATTAGAGAACTCTTATCGCTTGAATTTTTAAATCCTCTCATATTGGGAGAGAAAGGGGGAGAGAGAACAACATTAATCTGTTGTTCCACTTATGTATGCATCCATTGTTTGCTCCTTGCATGTGCCCTAACTATGGATCAAACCCACAACCTTGGTATACCAGGCCAACACTCTAACCAACTGAGCTACCTGGCAGGACCTATATTTTTATCCAGTATACTGAGAACTCAATAAATGTATGGTCATTTACTTTCCTTCCCATGTTTCTCAACAGTACCAGTAGGAGTCATGTCCAAGACTAAATCCCAGCTTATCCATTTACTGGCCATGATCCTTCCCAAATTTGTCTCTCTAGTCAGAAGTTTCCTGTCCCATTGGCAGGTAGATGAAAACAGGCGAGGTGAGGAAGGCATGGCATGTGTGGAACAGTGTCCATGCCTGCTCAGTAAGTGAAGTAAACACATTCGCATCTAAATTCGTCCAATGATGTCCAAATACTGACCCCCTTCTTCCTTCCACTTCATAGAAATGTGTTTCGTATCTCATGATGCATTTGACTTATGTTCAAATTAATGCTGAGAGTATGAGAAATTGCAAAGCAGACTTAGAGGTAGACATTCTATACAGTGCCCTAGCTTGGAGCTCTCTTGACTTGGCTCTGGTGGGAGACGGGGGGGAAAAATCACCTATTTATTTTAGTTGTTTGCAGTCCTCTCTTAAAATTACATAAAACATAATAATAAGCAAGCCATCATAACTTAACTCCACTTGTTAGCCCTAGCAAAAGGCACTACCTACAAAAAATACCCTAATATATGAAACGTGTGTTCCATTGGTAGAGAACCCAATAGCCTGCCTTCAGCATAGCTAACTATTGAGTTTCCATTCCTCCAGAGTTCTGAGTGACTGCCTACCCAACTTCATTCTTAAAGAAGTCAATCAAGTCTGGTTTGTTTGTGTTTTTTTTAAATCTGCTTATCATAAGTTACTTCTAAAACAAAGATATCCTATCCAAGACAGGGCATTTAATTGTATTGCTTCTTGGATGTTAATTTTAAAAGTTAAGTTGATTGTGGTAATTAAATCCAACTACAAATTTGTGATAGCCTAGAAGTACGTTATGTGATGTTAATTCAACAAAAAAATATCTTCGTAATTTCAGGTTTTAGCAACTTATTGTTGGATTTTAAAGTTCATGTTTCTGATACTTGATTTAAATAGACTCTTGGGAACCATGAAGTATGATTTTCAACAATTATCACATTTGAATTGGCATCACCCATTTATCTAATAACTCTAGTACTTGGAAGCCATTGGTTGAGAAATATTCACTGATTCGAATGCTTTGATTTTTTTTTTTTAAATCTTTTCCCTCAATACAAACCTATTTATTTTTTAATGTTTTTTAAAATATATTTTATTGATTTTTTTTTTTACAGAGAGGAAGAGAGAGGGATAGAGAGTTAGAAACATCGATGAGAGAGAATCATCAATCAGCTGCCTCTTGCACACCCCCTACTGGGGATGTGCCCACAACCAAGGTACATGCCCTTGACCAAAATCGAACCTGGGACCTTTCAGTCCGCAGGCCGACGCTCTATCCACTGAGCCAAACCAGTTTTGACAATACAAACCTATTTCTTAATTAAGAAGTTTTACTGATATTAATGCTTTGTACCTAATCTCTTTTGCAATTAGAGAACTCTCACCTCTTCAATTTTTAAATACTCTTGAAATCAAAGGATTTAAGAATAGATTAGTGTCTATATAAATTATATAACTGACTTGGACTTTTAAAAAGTTATCTGGTTGTGTCCATCCAACAAGAACATCAAATGGTTCACTTTTAAAGTTCTCCCACAAAACAACCTAATTTGATAATCAACAAATCCATCTTTAAAAACCTCACAATTAAATACATATACATTATTTGAAATTTCCACATTGAAATGATCTCCCCTCAACATAGTAATTTAAAAAAAAAAAACTTTTATTTGGTCTCTAGAAATCACAAAACCTATTCTTTTTGTGTAAAATTGAAAGTCTATTTAGCAGTACGGCTAGAGTAAAATAATGTGGACTCCTCTGTCCAGATAATTAGCATTGAAGAACTAACATTCTAACAAGCATATCATTAAAAAACATTTGCACATTAGCAACTAGTACAGTTTTCACTTAACATCTCTATAAACAAGTTATATGCACTCTAAACACACAGTTAAATAAACAACCCAATTACATTCTAGAGCTCCCTTGAAGGACGTCTAACATAGTAAGGAAATAGATGTTCTAACTGACATTGCTTTCGCCTAAAGGGCTGCTTCAAATCCTCTGTGAAATGAGACATGGTAGACATACATAAATACATGTAAATAAAAAGTATTAATGGATCAGCTTCTTATTTACTTAGGTGGTGCTTTTAAGTGTGATCAAAAAAATAAGTTAAAAGCATTTATCAAGAGACATTGGAGAGCCTCAATATAGCAGGGCAAAGTGGCACTTGGGTTTCAGAAACTATGTAGAGCCCAGACACCTCAGGTTGAATCCTAGCACCACTATTTTTATGTTAAATTAGCCTTTTCCAAGTTACTCAAACTCTCCAAATCCCAATTTCCTCTTCTGTAAAACAGGACTCATAAGAATACCTTTCTCTTTGGGGGTTTATGAGCATTAAATAAGATTATCCTTGTAAAAGTACCTAGACTAGCACAAGATGCTTACATGGCAAACAATAAATGTCAAGTATCATCATCATCATTATCTCACTATAATGATGTAAAAAGAAAAAAAAAAAACTGGACGTAAAGATAGTTGAATACGTTCCATTCTTCTGTATACAAACCAGACCAATGGGCAGACCCCATGCCAGTAAGTGAATCTCCATATTCAGATCGAGTCTCAACCCCTATTCAAAAGCTGCCTCTCACTGCCAGCATATATCTCATCTGAACAACCAAAAGGACAATCTGGTTACTCATACTATATCACATTAATATGTAAATGCATCACTTCAGCAAGAAAAATCACAAACAAGTAGTTCATTCATGCCTCATGTTAGTCGTGACAATCTCAAACTTGTCACCCCAAAATTAAATTTTACAGCTACAGTTAAATAAAGTAAACACATTCACATCCAAACTCATTCAATGGTGTCAAAAAGGATCAACATAGAGAAACAATCCGAGAGGAGAAAAAGGATTAGTCCACTAAGCATGGACTGTCAAATACTGAGGAGAAAAGGCATCATTATTTGAAAAGCATACATGATAAACAAACACTATTGACTTACACAAATAATGGCCCCTTGTTTTATGATTACATTCAATAACTGCACATAGTCAGTCTTAAAACGAAAATGGCAGAAAGGTCAGTCTTAAAAACATGTGAAAGAGGAGAGTTCCATTCTCAAAGGAAAGGACCTTATCTTTAGTGCATAATTTCTGGGTAATAGAAAGATAAAAGGTTATAGTAGAATACGAGTAGTTTTTTCTGCCTATGGTGAATTTCTTAAAAGAGAGAACTCCTTTTCCCCTAAAGTGAGTTTATAATTAGAAATTAGATTCTTCAATAATTCAATGACTAAAACCTTTCCTAAAACCAAATGACTTTTTAAATTAAATTTTCTTCTATTATATAGGCTCTCCTAGGCAGGTAACACCTCTACAGATTTAAAAAAAAAACCTTTATATATGTATTAAATGACCTTTTCCCTCTATGTCCATCCTTTTCTTTCATTTGACATTCTAACAGTAATTAATTACTGGTAAAAGTTTAAAAGTATAACAAATTACTAATGTATTTCAGTAAATGCTCTGATTTGCATAACATTAATGTCCCCATTTTTTTATTCTATCATGAAAATGTTCAAACTACAGTATTTTACTCTCCCATACCTCTTTTTTAAAATTCTCATTTCAAAAGAATATAGCTAGTGAGGGGAAATCTGTACAATTTTATTATGGCATTCAGAAGTAGGTTAGGATTTGAAAACCTAAAGAACAGAATGAATATGTACATAAAATTGACATTAGATTTAAAAGCTCTTGCCACAAACAATGTATTTATAATTGTTTAATTATAATTGTGGTTCATCCAAGTAAATGTATGAAAGATGCATAAAAATATGGTGCTTGCATTTGAATTACTTACAATTTTAATCTTTAAGTATCTGTCTAAAAACCAAAAGTAGTTAAATTACTATTAAAACATTATGTCAAATGCTCTGGAATATGTAAATCCCAAAATGCATTGTCATCAGACCTTACTTTCCCTAAGGGTACCACTTTCTATTTAGTGAATTTCATTAGCAATACATCAAAGAAAGTAAAGACCCTTAAGTATGTGGCTGTTACGTGCATGTGTGAAATACATATTCCTCCAACACTGTGTCATGACTATGATGACATAGGCAAAATGCTTTACCATCAATCAAAATAAATGATAAAACCAAGGCAAAGTGGCTAAGTGACTTATTAAAAAATTCCAGCCAATTGTTGGCAATCTTCGTTTTTTACTAGGCTTCTTGGCTTTCTAGTTCGGGGATGGGGAGGGGTGCAAAATAGAGTACCATCTGAGAGAGAGAGAGAGGAGAGAGAGCATCTCTCATCTGAGAGAATAGGAAATGCACATTATGGATACCGACAGTCCCAAAGGAGGTGTGGGAATAATTAAATCTTACACAAACACTAACAACAACAAAAAGGAACAGGAACAGGAGGACCCTTCTGAATCCCGGATCACTA
Organism: Vespertilio murinus; assembly: GCA_963924515.1. NCBI lineage: Eukaryota > Metazoa > Chordata > Mammalia > Chiroptera > Vespertilionidae > Vespertilio > Vespertilio murinus. Next base: position 16,105,652 of record OZ004719.1, on the reverse strand, counting down.
TCCTGACAAACAAAAAGAGTCAAGTACGATTTCTGGAAACTTCCCCCTCCGGCCCCCTCTCTCTCGACTGTTTCCACCTGGAAACAAATTTCAGCTTTCATGATGCGTTTTAAAAAATGGGCTTTTCTCAGCAAATGCCTGCACTCCTTTAGGCAAGGCCCCTGAAAGTATAACTGAATCCCACCCGGATGGCTCGGTGGAAGAAATGCTGATCCCCAATTCAAAATAAACCCCTTAGCTTTTTCTGGTCGAAGATTCACGGGGTGGGGAAAAAAAACAAAAAACACCTCCTAGCTATAATTCAGATGCAGCCTGTTATCTTGAAGATTGGCAGGCCCAATCTCAGCTTGGGCAAGGGACGTGATGCTGGGGGGGGGGGGAGGGGGCGCAGAGGGAGGGCGAGAAAGATGCCGGTGGGTTCCTAGATGATGCAGGAATGACAAGGCACCTGGACAACCCAGGTCCACTTCCCACCACCCCCCCCCACCCCCCCACCCCCACCCCGGCTCAGAGCCTGCGCCTCGGTCTCTCCGGCCCAGGCCTGGAGCTGTGCATTAGGTGCTCGGGCACACACACCACCTTTTATGCCTGCCTCCCGGGGAGGAGGATGGTGGGGGAGCGTCGCTGGGGAAGCTGCACCACAACAAACGCGGTCTTTCTCCTCCGCGCACCCCGCCTCCCCTGGCCGGGGGCAGGCGACGGCTGTCTCCAGCAGCGGACACAGCTGAGCGAGGCGGGCACGCGGGGCGGATAGCGAGCGGGGCACGTCCACGCCGAGGCGGGAGGGGAGGGGAGGGGTGAACCCCACGGCCCCGCGAGCCCCTCGGGGAGGCTGGTGGGGAAGGAGATGTGGAGCCGGGAGCCGGGGGGGGGGAGCAGGGATCTGGCTGCCCGGGGCTGGCGTGCGCTGCCGCCGGGGGAAGTCCATCCTGGGGCGGACCCCCCACCCCACCGCACCCCACCCCACCCGAGGCGGAGGGAGGGCGCGGAGGAAATGGCTTTGTATTGCAGGATGAAAGGCAAACCGGAGGGCCACCACCAGGCGGGGCGGGGCGGGGGGGGGAGCCAGGGGTTCCCCCCGCCGCCGGACGACCCCGCCCGCGCCCGGGTACCACGGTCCCCCTCCATTCCACCACAGCCCCCCGCCCACCCCCCATCCCCCCCACATCCTGCTTCAGGCAGGTCGCCGCCTCGGCACCCTGCGCTCACCTGCCCACGAAGTTCTCCAGCACCGAGCTCTTGCCGGCGCTCTGGCCGCCCACCACGGCGATCTGCGGCAGCTCGAGCAGGCAGCTCTGCCCCAGCGCCGAGAAGGCGTCCTGCAGGCGGTTCACCAGCGGGATCAGCTCCTCCATCTCCCGGTTCCCCATGCTGCCTGCGCGGGTCTCTCTGCTGGTCTCGGCTTCCTGGCCGGGCGCCGGGTTCCAATCAATGGGGGTTCGAGTCCGCCCGGTCCGGCGCCCCGCGTCGGCTCCCGCCGCCCGCCCTGCCCGCCGCCGGCCCGCCGCCGCCGCTGGGCTCCTGACAGCTACCCGCCCGCCGCCGCAGCGCGCCTGCGCGGGAGGGCGGGGGCGGGGCCTGGCCCCAGACCGCCCCGCCCGGCGGCGGCCCCGCCCCGGCCCCCCGGACAGCGCGCGCCACAGCCCCCGGCTGCGGCCAGATGCCTCCGGCCCCGGGTCAGCACCCGATCTGCAGCAGCCGGCGGCCACAGGGCTCCCTTCCAGCACCTACACCGCCAAAGTCCCCGGGAAAGCTCTGCCACCACCACCACCACCACCACCAGTCAGCGGTGCCCCACCTCGGATGGAGCTATTCCCCAAAGGGTATCTCATGTTCTCACGCTCTGCTCCAGAACCCGAATCTTACCGGGGAGGTGGCCTGTTGGGATCTAAATTCTGACACCCGTGCCAGGCCTCGCGTAGTCTGACAGCACCTAATTATTCAACTTGGATGACTGCATCCGCCCCGCCCTAGCTAAAGTGGAGTCTGTAGTGCATCCCCCTCACCTCTCTCTCTCTCTCTCTCTCTCTCTCTCTCTCTCTCTCTCTTTCTCTCTCCAATCTACCAAGCTCATGCAGTCCTTGGCTACTCCTCACACCATTCCTCCTCCCAATCCACCCCCTTCTATAGGGACTGTCAATAACCATCACCATGTACTCTACACCCTCTCGGTTAAATTAAGCAAATCGAGAAGACTTACGCCTTTGGGTCCTGTGTCTGATGATGGGAGACACAAAGATACATGGACATGTTTCTCTTAGTCTCCTAAGAAAATGCCTCTTTTCAGATATCCGTAATTGGCAGGATTTCATTCATGGGCCTTGCCGTGTCTCATGCGTTATGCCTCTCCCAGTCATGCCAGAGGGAGACGTGGCTAAAGAAGAGTGGTCCCGTGGTACAGCTTGCTGGCTTTGAAGATGGAGAAATGGAGGTCACAAGCCAAGGAAGGCAGGCAGCCCACAGAAATTGGAAAAGGCAAAGCAACGGATTCTCCCCTAGAGCCTCTGAAACTGACAGGACTAAATGGCAAACTCCCTGGAGACAGGATCAATCTTTGTGATCCTCAATGCCCGGCACAGTGCTTAGCATCAAGAAGACCACATTCCACTGGAGGCAGATGTGAACAAATTATTACAACACAATGTAGTTCCAAGCGCACTATGGAAGGAACTGTCTCCTCAAAGAGGAGTTTGGTTTGGCTCCGCGGATAGAATGTTGGCCTGCAGACTGAAGGGTCCCAGGTTCCATTCCACTCAAGGGGTCCCCTGGCCCTAACTGGTTTGTTTGGCTCAGTGGATAGAGCATTGGCCTGCGGACTGAAGGGTCCCAGGTTCGATTCTGGTCAAGGGCATGTACCTTAGGTTGCCGTCACATCCCCAGGGCAGGAGGCGGCTGATTGATGTTTCTCTTTCATTGATGTTTCTAACTATCTCTCTCCCTTCCTCTCTGTAAAAAAATCAATAAAATATATTTTTAAAGGGGCTCCTACCTGGGTTGCAGGCTCCTCCCTGACCCAGGCCCTGGTTGGGGCATGTGCAGGGGCGGGTGCAGGAGGCAACGAATCAATGTGTTTCTCTCACATCGGTATTTCTCCCTGTCTTTCCCTCTCTCTTCCACTTTCTCTAAAAATCAATGGAAAAATAACCTCAATAACCTTGGATGAAGATTAAAAATAAAATAAAATGTAAATCTATACTATGTATTATACACACACACATATATATTCGTATTATATACATATATTTTAAAAAATATGCTACAGGCTGAAGGCAAACTCTAAAGAGAGGAGTTAGAAAGGTCTGGAGAAGTGAAGACATCCCTGGAAAAACATTTAACCTTTCAAAGAAGAGCAGCACATGATTGACTATATGAATTCAGGAATTCATGTTTTTTTTTTAAATCAGTCACGTTACTGCAGAATCACATTTCATACCCTTCCCACAGAGCCTAGATTAGTGCTCATCAATATTTATGAGGCAGAACTGAACAGAAACGTTAAATATCCGTCATGTCCTCCAGGGTCAGAATCACTGGGTAATAAAATTTACTACTTTGTATACAGGTTAGGAACTATTGAAGTCCTTTGGTTCTTTTTCCAGGGGTTAATCTCATGGATGGGTTTTAGATCTTACTACAAATCAGCTTATCCTCAGGCATCTTTTAAGTTCTATTAAACCCAGCTGGCATCGATACAGACACACAGACACTCAGCCCAGTAGCCATTGTAGTTGACACCTATCTCGGGGTCCTCTCTCCTTTAGCCTAACTGGATGAAGGGAAAGCAAAGACCCAAGTTTTATTGTCCATGTTTTTCATCAGGAAGCAAAACAACTCAGGAAGAACACTCCAGTCTCCTACCCCTATCACTTCTGTCAATTTGAGATCCGACAGATGGAAACTCACCAGGAGTCTCATGGAAGCATAACTACATCCACACACAGGAATTGCCAATGGCCAAGTTTACCTTGTAAAGAGAGAAGGCTTAGGAAGAACTCTCTACATCACTTAAGTCTGATGTGGCAGCCAGCCTGTGTTTCCATCTATGGAGTAGGTATAGCTGAGCTCTGCTACAAGTAGAAACTACATATACTAGGATAGAACAGGATTCCTTTAAAAAGGAAGGCCCCAGTGCTTTTTAATTCTCATTTATTGAATTATTAATCTCTCTATCTATACATATAATTATAATTAATAATGATATATTAAAGGTAGGCTATAAATTATCATTTAAAACTATGTTCATGAAGATTTTTCAATTACATAGACAAATGCTATGAATAAAATATTACATTTAAAAAGCAGGATACAAAATTTTATATAGAGTATTACCATATCTACATAGAAGAGCATAAAATAAGTGTGCCCCAAAATTTAATATTATTATCTATAAGAAAGTAGGGGGGGGGGAATTACTGTCCTTTTACTTTTGTTTCTCAAACATTCTATGATGAGCATGGATTACTTTTACAGTTTGAACGGTTGAATAAATGCCATCTGATTGAACCATAATCGTATATAATAAAAGCGTAATATGCAAATCAACCAAACAGCTGAACAGCAGAACGACCACCAGGATGACAATCTGGACAACCATTTAAGACCATGCTATGACACCCACTGGTGCCAGGCCAGCCAAGGCAGGTGCGATGTGTTTGGTTACCATGATCACCTGGCATAGGGAGGCCAAGGGCTGGGGCAGGTGGGTGGGGCCTCTCTCTGAGAGGGAACCCCAGGTCCCAGGTGCCAGAGGGAAGCCGGTGCCAGCAACCAGGGGAAGGAAGGCCTACTCTTGCACAATTTTCACGTATCAGGCCTCTAGTCAGTTTAAATACACACCAGCTTATCCACAGCAAAGGTGTTGCATAATGTAAGGCTAAAATAACTTTGTAAATAGAAACAAGAGAGTCCACAATCTCCCCTATCTGCAAGCCTTTGCCACTCACTAGCAGCTGATAACTGGCCAAATATAACTAAGATTTTAAAATGAGAAGCATTTCTTTCTGACTCAAAGAGCTGAAATGTCACAAGTCCTGGCCATGATGGTGACATGAACTACCATTAGCTAAGAGTTCATTCAGTACACCAAACTGTAGATTAGCCACAACTGCAGGAGAGCAGTTAAATGAGCTGAATTTTGTTTGCTTCAAGCATACACCATAATCTATGTGATCAATAAGCCAGACATACATCTTGTATGAATACATTTGTATGACATCCTAGAAAAAGCAGAGCTAGTCTATGACAACAGAGAGCAGTCTGAGGCAGAGGGTGGGCATAGGGGACTGACTGCACGGGGACATGTGGAAACTAACTGAACGGCAGTGGTGGTTTACATGGTTGTATGTGTGTCAAAACTCATTGAGCTATACACTTAAAATGATGCATTTTGTTTCACGTAAATTATATAGTAATAAAAATAACCTATGACACACTTTTTGTTTGTTAATTTATTTTGAGAGAAAGGAAGGAGAGAGAGAAAGAGAAAGAGAGAGAGAGATCAATTTGTTGTTCCACTTATTTACGCATTCATTGGTCCATTCTTGTATGTACCCTGACCTAGGATTGAACCCGCACTATGATATACTTCTATATGGCGTAATGGTAACACAGAGGTATTATCATAATATAATGGTAATATTATAATAATATGATAGTCTGAGCCTCGGAACAACCTTAGTACCACGCAGCCATAATCATGCTGAGTTTTGAAAGTCCAAAGTAAAAATACACCTAACCCCCAAGAAAGGTGCAGTATCTGCAAAATTCTATCACTATAGAGACATGCTTATGGGATTTTTTCAGTACTATGTTGATGGGAAAATATCACTTGGGAGAAGGGAGAGAAACACCTTAAGCCATTATAAATTACCTCTTAGGAAAGATGACATTTTATCGGTGCCAGCTCAGGGAAGTGGTCTGGGTATGGGGCAAGGGGACAAGAGTGGAGAGGGTCTCATAATCCCACTAGAGTGACTGTCCTAAAACAGCCTGACTATTTCACATGGTCTCTTCTTTCATTTAAAGGCATAAATGTCAAGCTCAGCAAAGTTCATCTCTGAGGAGACATGTGAGGCCCAACAGAAGCCCTTCTGCCTCCCGCCTGGACCTTTGCCAGGGATGGCGGTGACGAAATACACTGCTTTTGAACACTCTCTATCCACAAACCATTCTCTGTCTGTTCTTTCGTTGGAGAAACACAGCTGCCTTTGAAGCAATAACCAACAGTCAGAGAGCAACAGCAATCCTAATTCACCATTAAGGAAACAGAGAGAGCCGAAACCGGTTTGGCTCAGTGGACTGAAGATGTCCCAGGTTCAATTCCGGTCAAGGGCACGTACCTTGGTGGCAGGCAAATTCCTAGTGAGGGGTGGGCAGGAGGCAGCTAATTGATGTTTCTCTCTCGTCCATGTTTCTAACTCTCTATATCCCTCTCCCTTCCTCTCTGTAAAAAAATCAATAAAATTTCCCTGACCGGCTTGGCTCAGTGGATAGAGCGTTGGCCTGCGGACTAAAGAATCCCAGGTTCGATTACGGTCAAGGGCATGTATCTTGGTGGCGGACACATCCCCAGTAGGGGGTGTGCAGGAGGCAGCTGATTGATGTTTCTTTCTCATCCATGTTTCTAACTCTCTCTCTCTCTCTTTCCCTTTCTCTCTGTAAAAAATCAATAAAAATATTTTTTTAAATCAATAAAATATATTTAGAAAAAAGAAAAAGAAAACAGAGAGAAATCAAAGATAAGGCGACTTGGTCAATGCTACATAGCTAAGAACTACAGGAGATGCTGGCTTCCGTGCTTTAGGAGGTACGTGGGCCATCCTCAGGTGAAAACCTTGAGTCTAGTAATACTATAATAGTACCTACATTATCAACCTAACACTGAGACTGAAAAACGCATGGTAAGCTGTTGCTTGTGAACAGGAGCAGGTTTTATCTTTACATCAGTTGTTTCCATTGCCACGGCCTAGGGTTCGCAGATTGGAACTGGTTCCTGTTGACTGTATGACTCACCCTCCTTGCCTGTAATTTCATCTGTGAAAGAGGTACATTAATGTCTTTTCTTCTTAATTTAAAGAGCTAATGTGAAAGCAAATAAATAATGAACGCTGCAATAGTCTGTAAGCTGCACAGTACCAAATAATTATTAGATGTTTTCCTTATAATTATCCAAACCTATTCAGGGATTGTAAATATATGTTATTAATTAGCAAAAGGTTCTTAGCTTGATTCGCTGTAATTTCTAACTGGTTTAGGTGATAGAAATCTATGTGATGAAAATAGCTTCAGGTATCTCACCCATTCATGTACCTCATCAGATGTGGGATTCCTTCTGCTAAGGAAGGAATCTGCTGAGTTAGAACTGTGGAAGAGCACTCTTAAGAAGAGCCCACAAATAACTATACAGAGGGCATCCTGGAAAGTAACAATTCACACCCTGGTTGGTGTTGCTCAGTTGGGCATCCCACCACCAAAAGGTTAGATTCCCAGTCTGGGCACAGGTCTGGGTTTCGGGCTCAATCCCGAGGAGGGGGCATGCAGGAGGCAGCCAATTAATGTTTCTCTCTCTCATTGTTGTCTTTCTCCTTCTCTCTTCCTCTCCCTTCCTCTCTCTCTAAAATCAATAAAAATCGTTTTTAAAAGTAACAATCCTGGGAATCAAGCATGACAGTGTAATGAAAAGCAAGATGAGTTTTCACAAATGTGAAAGGAGGTCCAGGAAGCAGATTAAGAGGAAGCAAAAATGGCCTAATACTAACTGTGATGGAGAAATTACAGTTAAGCAGAATTCCTTTATAACTTTTGTAGCTCTCCATGTACAGCTGTAAAAGGCTTAAAATAGTCTCAAGGGAGCCAATGACACTAGAAAATTTCCAGATTCTCAAGGAAAACTGTGCAAAGAAACCCAGGCTCCACAGAGCCAAAGTTCTCCGAAAGTGGCCACTCCATACAAAGGCATCTGTAGACTTTCCACGGTGATTCACTGCCCACGTAGAAGTCCCACTCAGCCCTGCTCCCCCTACCCTGTTGACCCTCTTCCGGGCTAGCATTTGAATTTCAAAGATCTAAGATTCAGTCCTTTAACACGTCTACCAAAGAGCAACTCATTGTGGGAGTCAATATGCTGAGGCCTCATTATCTGAACCTGGAAAAAGGTAAAAAACTGTAGCCCCTTGACTGTGCCAGCACCTCAGTATTCCAATCACCCCTGAAAAACGCTCCCCATGATTCCCTCCATGACCTTCAAAATATGCTCCTTTTAGAGTGGCTTGAAGGAGTTACTTTCTTCTCTGTTTTTCTTCCAACCCCACATAAATAATTTGGGGAATATAAATGTTGGCAGATCAGTGCTGGGAGAATGGAAAAAGAAAGTTCACATAAAAGGTAACGGCATCTCCCTTAGGCAACTTTTGTTTTCTGAAAAATAAAAATTGAGCTGAGAAGACTGAGCTTCAACTCCAGTGTACAATGTTCGATTCCATGAGGGCATGCTCTACTTATATCCCGCTGTAGAATAGGATCTGTCACACACACACACACACACACACACACACACACACACACTCACGCGCTAAGGGAGTTCCCACAGGCCACTGACATCTGCAAAATGACAGCCCTACCAGGGAGGCCATGACAACAGCAAGGAAACAATTATGTTTTCTGTGAATGAGTTTACACATGGTTTTGGACGAGTCATTTATCATCTATTCTAATAAAATTCATTTCTTTCTTTTTTTCCCTTTTCCTTTTTAAAGCCAATTTTCAGCAGAGGCTGGTTAGACAGGGGACTGGCTGGAGTGTTGGTATTGACCCTCCATCCACTGACATAATTTTTCTCACAATCCAAAGGGGCTACGCACAGCCCAGGGTAGGAAAGATTCCCAGTGCAAAGTCTTTCATGAAATTGACATAGGCTCTTCAAAGATTTTTCTCTCCTATCCAGGTGTCTCCATCCAAACAAAATTACTAGCAAGAAAAACCTAATCAGGGTTTGATCACAGGCATGGTCCCTTCCACACCTGGGCCAATACCAAGTCAGCTGAAGACCCTGATGTTACGTTATTTAGTTTCTTATCTCTTCTAAACTTAAGAATTCTAGAGAGCTAACCTACTTATCAGAAACAGTAGCACACACAATATAGTTCCTATTTTCATACCATTTCCTACATTTCTCTGTTTTAACGTACATCTATTTCTGTAGCTAACAAAGCCAACTGTGATACGAAACTATTCTGGGGATGCTCAACTTTCTCTAATTGATCACACATTACCCTGTCCATTGATCTCCAGTAGTTGACATAAAAGGAAGTAATGGCACGCCAGGCATATCAAATGGATGGTTTCTATCAGAGACCCTCACAACCTCATCATGGGTCCACTTGTGGGTTTCTTCCTGGGGTTTCCCAAGGGACCTGACAACACTGGCAGGAGCTCATCACCCTCCCCACCCCAGAGCCAATGGTAATGGAGCAGAGGGATGTTTTCACATAGAATACTCGTCTGAAGTCTTGCCCAAGGTTAAACCCACTCAGCAACAAAGGTGAGATTGAAACTATGAGTTTTGCTTGGTTGCCCCACCCTAGGAGACACTCAAGCCTATGAAGTGGGGGATTTGCTATTTATCTCAGTTGTTTTTCTAGGGAAGACTTTAAAATAAAACTTCAATGCAAAAAATAATAATGTTCCATCAATAGCATCGATTTACTAATTATGCTTCTGAAAAAAATTCTTCATCTATTTCCATATCCCTCCATCACCCAGGGGTGTTTATTAGGCTCTATTTGCAAACAGTAGCCTACTCTGTGTGATTCAAAGAGAGCTAAGCAAATCTACATGTGAGGATTTACCATCTGAATCATCCATGGATCCCTTCAAGGGTGAAAAGGCGTAGCTTTAGACTGTTTCTGCCGAGTTATAATGCAGAAAAAATTGGAAAGATGCTCAGTATCACCTGGGAAATCCAAGTCAAAACCACAATGGGGTACCACAGCACATACACCTACCAGGCTGGCTAAAATTTTTTAAGTGGGAAATAAATGTTGGTGAAGAAGTATAGAAATTGTGACACTCACACTTTGTTGGTGGAGATACAAAATGGTGCTGCTGTGGTGGAAGACGGTTTGGTGGTTCCTCAATAAGTTAGACACAGAACCAGCAAGCACTTCCACTCCTAGGTGTATAATTTTCAAGTTGAAAACAGGCATTTCAAATAAAATCTTGTACATGAACTTCATCACAGCATTCTTCACCATGGCCCAAAAAAGGTGGAAACAACCCAAATTTCCATCAACTGATGAATGGAAAAACAAAAGGTAGTATGTCCACACAATGGACTATTACTCAGTCATAAAAAAGGAATGAAGTATTGATATATGCCACAACATGGATGTCCCTTGAAAACAGGGTACTAACTTTAAAAAGCCAGACACAAAAGACCACATATTGGACGATTCCATTTATATGAAATATCCAGAATACATAAATCCATAGAGACAAAACCCAGGTTGGCATTTACCAGGGACTGGGCAGAGGGTTATAAGGGAGTGACTGCTTCATGGGCCTGGGTTTTCCTTTGGAGATGATGAAAATGCCTAGGAATTAGATGGTGACGGCTACACACACTGTGAATGAATGTACTAAATGCCAAATGAATTGTGAACCTCAAAATGTTTAATTCTATGTTATGTGAATTTTATGTCAATTGAAAATATGAAGAGAGAATTAGACAGGAAGGGCCCATCTGGGCATAGACGCTCGATCCCCTGCAGCCCTTGACGAGGGCTTGGTGGTCCCATGTTTGAGGGGTGGCACAGTTGTTCTTTGGTCATTGGAAGCCCTCAGCGTGGGGGAGAACAGGGTTGAAAGACACGTTCTCTGTGGGCCCCATGCTTCTGAATGGGCAATGTTCTCTCTCTTCTGCAGGGAGCTGATAGTAGGTTTAAGCTATAATTTTCTTCCACAACCTTCAGTCTGTTTCAAGAGTGTCTACCAGCTGTAGACTCTTCTCAGAGCCCAAGAACCCCTGGCGTTGCTCCAGGCTCTCCCTCTTGGGCTGTGGCCCTGGGCTCAGAGCCAGTGATTTCTGCATTCATTGCAGTGTCCCTGAGCAGACCCACACCAGTATCATTGCCACTGATATAAGGCCAAAGAAGTTTGGATGATGTTACTTTAATGTTTCCTTTCGTGGCCACCTCCTGAGTCCCTGACTATTCACATTTACTAGGTGTATAAGTTAATAATGCAGGTTTTTTTTCAATAGATGGAGTTACACATATGTTGATATCTATGTGATTTGATATGTATGCTATTTTGTTGTATTGACAGCAAGCTTCAAAACTTCATATGTCAAATTTTCTGAAGATGTTATCATATATATTTTTACGTTTAAAAATGTTGAATTTGCCAAAAACAGGTTTGGCTCAGTGGATAGAGCATCAGGCTGCGGACTGAGTGGGCCCAGGTTCGATTCTGCTTGAGGGCATGTATCTAGGTTGCGGACACATCCCTGGTAGGGGGTATGCAGGAGGCAGCTGGTTGATGTTTCTCTCTCATCGATATTTCTAGCTCTCTCTCCCTCTCCCTTTCTCTCTGTAAAAAATCAATAAAATATATTTTTTTAAATGTTGAATTTTGTGCCAAAAAAAAAAAAAGAGCATTTGCAGGAAGTTTTAATTCATTATTTTGAAGGAACAGTTATCATATACTTCGGGAAGCTTATGGTGAACATGCTCCATCTCAAGATACTTGTGAATGCTGGCTTAAATGCTTTAAAAGTGATGATTTCGATGTGAAAGACAAAGAACGTCCAGGTCAACCAAGAAAATTTGGAGAACAATTACAAGCATTATTGGATGAAGATGGGTGTCAAACTCAAAAACAACTTGCAGAAAGATTAAAAGTTGCTCAGCAAACAATTTCTAATGGTTTACAAGCAATGGGAAAGATTTTAAAGGAAGGAAAATGGGTGCCACATCAACTGAATGAAAGACAAAGGGAAAACCGAAAAGTCATCAGTAAAATGTTGCTACAACAGCACGAAAGAAAATCTTTTTTATATCAAATTGTGACTGGCAATGAAAAGTGGATTTATTTTGAGAATCCCAAATGCACAAAATCATGGGTTGATCTAGGTCAACCATCAACATCGACTGCAAGGCCAAATCGTTTCAGAAAGAAGACAATGCTCTCTGTTTGGTGGGATCAGGAAGATATGGTGTATTATGAGATTCTAAAACCATGTAAAGCCCTAAACGGTTTGACTAAATGGATAGAGCCGTCAGCCTGCAGATTCAAGGACCCCAGGTTTGATTCCGGTCAAGGGCATGTACCTTGGTTGCAGGCACATCCCCAGTGGGGAGTGTGCAGGAGGCAGATTGATATTTCTCTCTCATCAATGTTTCTAACTCTCTATCCTTCTCCCTTTCTCTCTGTAAAAAAAATCAATTAAATATATATTTTTAAAAGTAAAAATAAAACCAGGTGAAACTGTTAATATTGATCATTACCTACCAACAACAAATAATCAATTTGAACCACGCTTTATGAAACGACCAGAATGTGCCAGAAGGCACAGCAAAGTAATTTTGCTTCATGATCACACACCATAACACACTTCAAAACCAGTTTAAGACACGTTAAAAGATCTTGCCTGGGAAGTATTAACCGGCCTGCCGTATTTACCAGACCTTGCTCCTTCAGATGACCACTTGTTCTGATGGATGGCACGCACACTTTCTGAGCAGCACTTCAAAACATATAAAGAAGTGGAAAACTGGGTCTCTGAATGGTTTGCCTCAAAACAAGAAAAGTTCTATTGGACGGTAACCACAAATTACCTGAAAGATGGGGGAACTGTGTAGCTAGCTATGGACATTACTTTGCATAAAGCACTTTTGATGTTTCCCCTGAAATTATCATGTTTTCTTTGATTACAAAATCCGCCATTATTAACTGGTACACCTAGTAGGCAACAAGTATTAAAGTGAAAACACTATTTTTAGGCTTTGCAATCAGCTGACAACTATTTGGGGAGGACTATCCCCATCCTTATTCACTTTCTACTGAGCGCCTGAAGGGAAGGAGAGGGGACGCGTGTCTGGCATGTCACAGCTCTCACTAAACTAACCATCTTCCAGAGAGCAGTTATTTTACTGTCTGGAAATTTCTACAACTGCAGTCTATGCACACCGTAATCTTATGCAAAACACTTATCAAAAGCATACGCTGCGCTCGCTCGCTATGGCCCCTCTTTTGCATGCAGGAGTATCTCCCACACCCCTGGAAGAATTCTCATAGAGACCCCTGCAGAAGGCAGGCACTGTTACCATGTGTGTTCTCTCAGTTAATAAGGTAGCATGAATACCACTGCTTTCTTTACCCCCCTGATTTATTTAACAAACACGTATGAGGACCTTCAGAATACCATGCTTGGCATTGGAGATAAGAAGAAACGAAGAACTCAAATATTTCAACCTCTTTTTGAAAAGGTGGATTTCTAAACTTGAAAGAATGGCAAAAACCATCTCAATGGGTCAGGAGGCTGGCATCTCTCTGGACGCAGGTTCCAACTCAAATGCTCTTCTTCTGAACACCAATTTGATCGTCTCTCATTCCAATTCCAATAATTCCCATCTGCATTGCTTCACTTTGCCTATGGGACTGCGTGATTCTGTGAGTATGTGCGTTCACACAGATATCCTCACATTTTTCCTATACACTTCATACATAAATATAGGGACATACACACACGTTCATATCCTTCTAACTATACTACCAGCCTTTGAAGGCGTAGTGGCTGCCTTGCGTCTGTCACCACCTCCCAGGTTCGATAGAATCGAACCTGGGATCTTTCAGTCCGCAGGCCAACGCTCTATCCACTGAGCCAAACCGGTATCGGCTTTGTTTCTTCTTCTTATCTCCAATGCACCTGTCACCACCATAGCCCAGTTATCATTGGTCCCATTGGTCCCATGCTCGCCCCCAGCATCAGGGATGGACTACATGCACGGTAGGGTCTCAAGAAGGGCTGGTGATCCAACTGGGAAGTGAGGCATTTACCTTGGTCGCTGTGACACTGTTTCCTCATTCCTGAAAAGTTCAACTCCATACTCAGCATTCCCAATGCCCTCCAGAGCTTTTCAAAACCTTTTACCTGCATCATCTCATTCCATTCTCACAACAAGGTAGGCAGAGTGATGTGCCCATTTTACTGATGAACAAAACTGAGAACCAGAGAGGAAACTAACTTGTCCAACTAGCAAGTTGTGCTAAATGTTTTCTGTTCGTCTCCAGATCCCTGGGCCTCCTTCTCCAGCCTTCCTTCTTCCCCAGGAGGTAACTCTACCTTGGGTATAGTTGGCTTCAACAGCGCTCTTGCTCTCTGGCCTCCAAGATTTGGCCAATGGAAGCATCTAGGAAGGGAAGGTGGAAGGCAAGGTTGAGTGTTTACCCCTGGAGCTCCATTCTTGTTGCTTGACTGTGAGTGGACTGTGACCCTTAAATGATCCTGCAAGTCTTCTCTGGTGACCCCCTCCACCCTCCGTTACCCCTTTGTTTCTTCAACCTCTTAATGGCTCCCCAATCTTGCTTTCCCAGGGGCTCTGAACATCCCCATTCTTGTTTCTCTGAACCCCGCTCACATCTCTGTAGTCTTCGTAGTAAGCGCTCTTCAGTAGCCCAGTGTGAACGAACTATGGTACACTGCTGAGACCCTAAGTGGTATGAGTGACATTAGTCCTGCTCACACCTTCTAACTCTTGCTCCATCCTTTGGGCTCCAACTTAAACTTTTCCTCACTGTGATACCAAGTCGGAGGAAAGAGCACCTGCATGTCACCCTGGGCAGCCCCTACAGGCAGCCTCTTCCTGCAACCTGGTGTATATCAGGGCCTTCCTGGTCTGAGCACGGGAGCCCTACCTGCAGGTGGCTGTAGCGTGCTCTCAGTAAACGAATGAGGCAACAGATGCTGGGCTGTTACCTTGAAACAAGACAATGACTCATCAGAGGAACTGCAGTCGCTTGACCCCCTGTGACGCAAACATGCTGCTTTCAACAGGACACGGAGCTGAATAAAAGCTGAATACACCAGTGTTCCGCCTCACCCATGTTCCTGGCACTCAGCGAGTTAAAAAACACACTGGGAGTACGTGTCTCTTTGGTCCTGTCCTCAATTACTCTCTCCCGTCAGCCTCCAATGTCCCTCTGCCATCCCTCCTCTCCCTGCCCCACCCACCAAAAAAGTCTCTTGCTGAAAATGAATCGGACAGAGAAAGGCGCACAGGGCTACACTCGGAGATAACAAGCGGATGGCCACCAGCCAACACTGCACTTTGCTTTAATCACTTTGTGGTGCACGGTGTCCTCGACTCCAAAACCTCATTTCTCAGCTTCCAACGTCAGCTGCAGCAAGGAGCTCGGTTTGAGAGGCAATCACCCTCTGCTGCCTGGCTTCTAACCCAGCCCCTCTCCCCAGTTCCTCGCTCGGTTGAGGCTCCTTCAGGTGTGGTAAGTGTAAGACCCGCACCATGGACTGGGCCCGGCAAACATGTCGGTATTTAAGGGCTAGATAGCATGCGGAGCTATAACATGTTCCATAGATAACACTGGTAATTACTGGTGTCAGGCATTGTGCTAAGGTCTTTACTTTGGTCAACCGCTCTACTGTCTTACTAACCATCTGAGACTGGGCACGGGGGAGGAGAGGGACCTAATGCTTGTGTATGTATTATAAATAAAGACAGTCTCAGAGAAGTGATTTAGCCAAGGTCCCACAGTTAGCAGCAAAAAAGGAATTGCACCCCATCTACCTATCCTTCAATTCCATATTCTATTTTTTTGTTGTTGTTAATCCTCATCCAAGGGTATTTTTTTCCATTGATTTTTTAAAAGAGAGAGTGGAAGGGGTAGATGGAAGGAGAAAGAGAGAGAGGAAACAAAGAGAAAAAAGGTGGAAGAGAAGGAGGGAGGGAGAGAGGGAGAGAGAATGAACCAGGGGTTTGGGGTGGGGAATGGAGCTGGAGTGGGGATCTGAGAGGGGACAGGTTAAGAGGAAAATTCCAGAAGAGATGGTTTATGCAAAGACAAGAAGGTAAAAAAACCGCAGGACTTTTGATGGGACAGATTGGGCATGTGTCTGAAATTCATACCATTAAAGTCACCCTGGGACTTTATATTTTTTCATTTAATGTTTTAAAGTAGGTAATATAGTCATGGTTCAAAATTTAAAAATAAAAGGGTACCCATTTCAAAAGCATGTGCCCACACCTGTGTCCCCCTCCCCCATCCCCCCTACCCGCGTCTCCATCCCTAGGTAACTGCTTATAACAGGCTGTGTTCCTCATGCAAGCACAAGCCAACCCCACTACATACACACAGGATGCCAGACCTTCTGAAGACGCACAGTTTTACTCTGCTAAGACACTGTATTTCTTGGGAGAAGTAAAACATTATACATTTTAACACCCCCAAAGAATGATTTCCTCGGATTATTATTATAGTTAACCTTCAAGCATGGAATGTCTTCGACATACCATTCCATCTAGCGGTCACCATTTCATTTTATAGGTGAAGAGAAGTAACAGGACAAGTAGCTAGCCACGTTCAGACGGCTAGTGAGTGGCAGAACCAGGGCATTGCCCCCACCTGCCGCCTCCTGCTTTGGAGAAATAGCCTGCTGTTCACCTAACTACGCGAGCTAGAAATCTGAGTCTCCCTTGCTGCACATATCCAGCACCCGCCTGAAACACCCAGGGACAGACAGGAAAGCCCAGACTTTAATGTGTAACCCAGTCTAATTGAGGAAGGCTTTCATTGTTGGAACTTCCGGTCATAATCACAATGGATCACATGCAGACGTTTATTTTACATCAGCTTCTTAGGATTAGGGGCTGTTTCTTAAATAGTTTCTGTACCTGGTATAGTTGATTGTCATAAAGAAGTGATGTGAGGAATAGAGATGAAATTATTCTTATAGCCATTATAAGAATATATATATTTTATAGCCATTAAAAATATATATATATAGCCCCTTCCATGTCCATACTGTTCAACCACGCTGTCATGTCCAGTTACCAATCAGGATGAAGAGTGAAATATTAGGGCCCCCAAACAGAAGGCCAAAGACCACCTCTGAGAACTGGGCCCGGCATATGCTCCATAAACAGCAGCTAAATTTAACTGAATTCCCAAGGGCCCTGAAGCCCTCTAATATTAGCCATCCTGTGGAATCGGCGATGGATGGGGTGTCGCCATGCCTGAAGGACACAGACACATGGGGTGGCAGTTGGGGGTGGGGAGAGACAGGACTTTGTATCCTGGCCCCCCCTTTGTTCCACAGCTCACTGGGCAGCAAGAGGACCGTGGGAGGAAAGTGCTCCTCTCTGGTAATGGCTGAGCATGTAATGGAAGGGGCCTTGAGGGCGGATCAGCAGGAGCTATTGAAGCTTTAAGTATCTTGGGAAGAGTGTCCTTTTGTGAAAGTCATGGCTTTCTTGCTAACAGGTGACATTTATAGCCCCAAACCAGTACAATCAGAACTTCAGTCTTCAGTTTCTGACTTGAGGGAACAAAAATCAGCACCTTCTATCCCTGTAGCCACCATTAGTGCTTTTCCAGTAGTTCCAAGTATTTGGTAGTTACTGCTTCATGAAATCTTAAAAATTTCAGAAATACTGCTGAAACAAGTTTGACTCAGTGGTAGAGCGTCGGCCTGCAGACTGAAGGGTCCCAGGTTCGATTCTGATCAAGGGCATGTACCTTGGTTGCGGGCACGTCCCCGGTGGGGGTTGTGCAGGAGGCAGCTGGTCGATGTTTCTCTCTCATCGATGTTTCTAGCTCTCTATCCCTCTCCCTTCCTCTCTGTAAAAAAAATCAATAAAATATATATTTTTTAAATTTTTCAGAAATACTGTTGCAGGGAGGAGAAAGGAGTTTCAAGAGATCTAAGGGTTCTGGTGGGCCCGTGGGGCCAGTCACTGGCTGCTGAGGTTCATGTGATGCCATGGGTGTCCGGGAACTGTGGAGTCCTGGAAGCCTCCTGCTGTGAGGGCTGAAGACTGTGCCCTTCTCTCCAGCCAACCATGCACACGCTCATTCATTCATTCAGCAATCATGCGCCAGGGGCCTTTTGAGGGGGTAGGGGAAGGTGAAGATCCTAATGTAAGATGAGAGATTTGACTTTGGGGGGTGGGCACAGGGTGCAATGTACAGGTCTTGTAGCATAGAAACCCACACATGCAACTTGTATGTTCATGTTGACCAATGTCACCCGTCAATTTAATAAATTAAATTAAAATTTTTAAAGGCCTTTTGTGTGCCAGGTACAATACGAAGGACTTGGGAAAGAAGGAAGTTTTAAAGGAAAATAAGTGAATAGGATAGAGTTATCACTTTAAAGGGGGCAGGAAGCCAGGCTCAAGATTGTGCCCACGCCGAAACCGGTTTGGCTCAGTGGTAGAGCATCGGTCTGCGGACTGAAAGGTCCCGGGTTCCATTCAGGTCAAGGGCATGTACATTGGTTGCGGGCACATCCCCGGTAGGGGGTGTGCAAGAGGCAGCTGGTCGGTTTCTCTCTCATCTGTTTCTAGCTCTCTATCTCTCTCCCTTCCTCTCTGTAAAATATCAATAAAATAGATTTAAAAAAAAAAAAAAAGATGTGTGCCCACAAGGAAGAGCAGTCAGTCACATCCTTTACAAAGCGTAGCCCTGGACAGAGCAAGGGAAGGCTCTCTTGAGCTCCCTGGCAGAGAACAATCGCATGACTTAACTAAGCTCACACATGTCACTGAAGGTGCCTGTAACCCAGCCCTGAGCGCCTTCCGGCACCCTGAGCCTAGCACAGGGAGCTCAAGGGTGGGAAGGAAACACACCCGGAATGAAACCCTGGGTTTACCTTTAATTAGCTTAAAACTAAACCCAAGTTTTCTCAAGTGGAAAAAAAAAAAGGACTAAAAAGCACTCATGGGAAAATTAGGTTATTGAGATTAAAGTATGTGCCCTGGTTTCCATTTTCAACAAAATGGAGTAACGGGCACCAGATTTTCTCTTCTCACTTGGAACAACTGAAATCCAAGACAAAGTAGGCGAAACTATGGTTTCCAAGACATTGGACGTCGGGCAATAAAGGACAAAGAGCCAATGGGGAGAGCCTGTGACTGACCAGCTCGCCGCCCTAAGGGAGCCTCCTGGTCAGCGAGGAGCTGAAGACACGCAGGTAGGAGTCCAGAGAGATCAAGGCACCTGGGTTTGCAGGCCGAGGTCCCCTCCTGTACTCAGGGGAGGACCGTAAGGATTAGGGGACCGTTATCCTTCCCCTAAGGGCTCCCACGGTCAGGGCAGTCCTTTCATCCTGAGGGGACAACCACAGGCTCCTGGGGCACTGGGTGGAGCGCTCAGAATTCCTCCTAGGCAGCGGGGCAAAATTATCCTTCCCCTGAGCGCTGCACCGTATTTCTGACCGAACTAAAGACATCTGGAGGGGGCGTGTGGCCCAGAGGCCATCCCATCTCTGGTTCTGTGGACTGAGCAACCCAGACAAGACCCTTTAAGGCCGTGTGTGCATTCCCTGGGGCTACTGAAACAGATATTCCTGTAAACGAGGTGGCCTAAAGCAACAGGAAATGCTTCTCTCCCAATGATGGAGGCCAGGAATCCTCAGGCAAGGTCCTGTCTTCCGGCTGCCTTAATCCAGGAGGATTCTATCTTGTGCTCCTGAATTTAATTACACCTGCAAAGACCTTCCCCCCCCCCCCCCAAGAAAAGTCACATTTACAGATTCCAGGGGTTAAGATGTAGATATTTCTTTGGGGTGGAGGCGCTACTTTTCAATCCACCTACACCGCAGGCTTGCATTATTAATATGTGTATGTGTATGTGTGTGTGTCCATTATTTCGATCAAAAATCATTTTTGCCAACCTTTCCTGTGTCGACGGTTTGCTATGATAGAAATGACTTAGATCTTCACAGAAAGCTGGACCTGCCACAACAGGCCCAGAGGCACATAGGTTACATTTTTATTTCTTATATGCTTTCTAGATTTAAGCTCCTTCAAAGCCCATGGGCATTATCTCATCGCTTTCTTTCCTGCCATTGTTTCTAAAATGAGGGACGGGGCACCAAAGGGTCTGTGCCTCCCTCCACACTGTGTTCCACCATCGGGGACCTCCTTCCCTAGAGAAAATCGTTCTCTCCACACCCATGGGAAAGAGAAAAGGTGGCAGGGAATGAGAGGACTGGATAGAGTACGGGGTGAAGAGAGAGAAAAATGGGCAGAGGAAAAAAGGCAGGAAATACAGTTCAGGTGAAACAGCTTCTTGAAAGAAGTCCCTCTCCCATTAGGAATTTTCCAGATGCCCCAGAACTTAAACGTGGTTTCTAGTGCCACCTACTGGGAAGCACGGGAACCAGCTCAGACCTGAACTAGAAAAACAACCTGCGCCCAGGCCTTCAATCACTGCAAGGGGCAGGTTTTATGAGACTGGCCGCCTTCCTGTCCGGTCTGAGGAGGAGCTGAGCTGGCTCCGGCATTTGTTCCTCACACTCTCGGCACATACGGTTCCAGAACTCATCCGTGTGCTGCAGTTCGCCTCCCGGGCTCGGCACTAACATCAGGGCCCTGGCCCTTTCCTCTTTCTATACTCAGCATGAGTACGGAATCTGGCACAGAGCAATCTCTCAAAAACAAAAAAACAAAAAAACAAAAAAAACAAAAAATTATATTGAATAAAAATATATAGTTAAGAATTCTATTTCTTATCAGCAGTTACCTGTTAGCAAATTTATAGAAACCAAATGGCAAAACAAGGCGGAAACTGGATGTCCTAGAGCCGTGGTCGGCAAACTGAGGCTCTCAAGCCACATGCGGCTCTTTGGCCCCTTGAGTGTGGCTCTTCCACAAAATACCACGGCCTGGGCGAGTCTACTTGGAAGAAGTGGCGCTAGAAGAAGTTTAAGTTTTAAAAAAAAATTGGCTCTCAGAAGAAATTTCAATTGTTGTTCTGTTGATATTTGGCTCGGTTGACTAATGAGTTTGCCGACCACTGACCTAGGGTTTACTGGGCTACAGTCCTCAGAGGTACACCGAGGCCGTTACAGTGGGAGCGGCGCTGCGTGCTCCACAGAGGAAGTCACCAGTGCAGCAAGCGGACCCCTCACATACCACCCTCTACCCAGAGGGCAAGAGCTGGGATGCGTGAGTGGATGGGTGTGTGAACAGAACGTGCACATGGGCCTCTGACCCCAGTTCCTGACTCAGCTCCTAAATTTCTCTGGTTTCTTGTGTGAGAATGCCATCCTTTGCTCTAGAGGTCCTTGGTGGGGCCCTGGATGGGAGCGAGTAACCAGAGGCCAAGCCATGGTTACACACTGGGAGCCGTCAGCCCCACGCCCCACCTCTGGGGAAGGGAAGGGCTGGAAATTGAGTTATTAATCCACCATGCCTACACTAGGAAGCCTCCATAAGAATGTCAAGAGTACAGGGTTCTGAGAGCTTTCGGGTGGGTGAACACAAGGCGCTGGGAGGGAGGCGTGCCCACAGAGGGCAGGAAGCTCCCACCCCTTATGCACACCTAGCCCTGAGCACCTGTGTCATCTGGCTGTTCCCGAATTGTGTCCTTTTATAATAAACTGGTGATGTGGGTAAACAGTTTTTTTTTGAGTTCTGTGAGCTGCTCTAGCAAATTATCAAGCCCGAGAAGGGCACCCACGGGGAGCCCACTCAGTTTACAGTGTGCTGGCACAGAGTTGAGATCATTCCTGCTGAACCGACAGAAGGACAGAGCAAAGGCAGACCGGCAATCACAGCGGACCGTCCACACTGTGCTCCACCACCGGGGACCTCCTTCCCTAGAGAAAATGGTTCTCTCCGCACCCATGGGAAGGACAAAGGGTGGTGGGGAATGAGAGGACTGGATAGAGTGCTGGGTGAAGAGAGGGGGGGAATAGGCAAAGAGAAAGAAGCAGGAAATACGGTTTAGGTGACACAGCTTCTTGAAAAAAGACTCCTTCCCTAAGGAGCTTGGTGCTCACTCGTTCCGGCATCGGGGACTGGCGGGGGCTCCAACGCGGAATTCTGGCCACGGGCACAGCGTAGGGAGCAAAGGCGACCAGCCCGGTGGTACTGAGGAGGCCAGCGCAGGAAGAACGGTTTTTATTTTCCCAGCTCTCCAGGCACCTTCGCCAGGCTGAAGGTCCCACCAAGCTGAGTATGACACCAAGAGTGAAGTATTGCAGGTTCTGTTTCGTCAATCTCTGGCAGGCCAGGAGTTCGAGGTCAGGCAGGCAGGAGGCTGAGAGGCCAGCGATCCATCACACAATCTTCACCGTCTTGAGCATCTCGGACAGGACGTAGGTGCTGTCCCAACCCCTCCCTGGCTTCCGCAGGGTCCGCTCCAAGGCCTGGGCCATGTCCAAGAGCTCTGGGGTGGCAAGCTTCCGCTCGGGGTGCAGCTGACAGAACAGAATCTCATTCACTTCCCCCTCGATGCGCCGGACATACAGGAGCGGGAACACCGCCTTGAGCCCACCCAGCACTGAGTCCTTCAGCCCCGAGTCTCGGCACACAAGGTTGAGGATAAAGACACCTGCAGGGTGGGAAGGAAAGAGTCAGAATGACCGCACGTCTGGTGACACATGGAGACAAGGTGCAGCTCTGAAAATAACAATTCCTGCCCCGGATGGCTGAGGGGACTAAGACAGCACCAACAGCGACAGCCAGCTTGCAGAGAACACACACACACAAAAGGCAGAATGAGAAAAGCATGGGAAATATGCAAACATCAGCCCAATGTCTTGCTCCCCTATGCTGCTAACCAACGATTTCACCCTTCCCATGTCTCTGTTTCCCAAAGAATCGCTTTGAGAAAGAAGTACCGGTAACTAATACCCCCAAGAAAGAATGCACCAACTCCGTAGGGATGTTACGTTCTTGACAAACACCATGCGGTATTAACTAGCCAGGGATGGCCCAGGTCACCTTGCAACAGTTAAGGTTCTAAGTCAACTCTGTTCACCACAGCACCATACACCAAATCAAAATGCGGGGGCCACAGACACATGACTCAGAGCCCCAGCTTCCGCAAGGACCTGGGCTGGAGTCCCAGCTGCTACCCTGGCCACCTTGGCAGGTCTCTTTACCTCGGTTTCCTCGTCTGAAATGGGCTGCTATGAGGATGAGAAAAGACACTGCCTCGTCAGGGGCGCGTGGGAGGAATGTGGCTGGAGCCAGCGTTGCCGTAGTGGTGGGAGTGTGAATCACTGCCCCCACTTGGCCGCATCTGTGAAAGCTGGGCATACGCTTCACCTACCATCCAGCGATTACAGCCCTGCGTATATGCCCAACCAACCCGCCAGCGTTTCACCGAAAGGCACCGTTCAAATGTTAATGGCAGCACTACTTATAAAAGCACACAACAGCAAAACAGCCCAACTACCAAGAGCAGAGGGGAGACTGAATGCCACAGCCACACGATGACACCACACAGCAATAAAAGGATCAATGGAAACACAATATTATGGATGAATCTCATAAGCATCGTGTGGAGTGAAACAGAAACAGAAACAGAAACTTGATTATTACATTTCTATAGTGTTTCCCAAACTTTTGACATATGTGTTCCCCTTCTATAATTTTTGTAACGCTGAGTTACAAAAAAAAATGGATGTATTTTAATAATAATCAAAATATATTTAGTCTTTCTTTCTTTGGTACATGCACAAAATAATAAACAAAAAATAAAATTATTCATAATAAAATATAAATAAGTTATATTATAAATAACATTTATTTGCACACTGGACCATCTCACGCCTCACAAGACTGTCTTGACTTGACTCACGAGAACGTAGAATTAGGCGCAGCTAAGCACGGTGCAGTGCATATCCCCACCAAACTCCGGTGCAACGCGTACCCCCACCAAACTCTTTCCGTACCCGTGGGGGTACGCGTACCACAGTTTGGAAAACACTGCTATAGGACATAAATGGGAAGACTAAGAGGTGATGGTAGCAGTCGGGAGAGTGGTTATCCCAAACAGGAAGTGAGAGGTAGATTTCTAGGGCGCTGGAAATGCTGTGTGTTCAGTGCTGGTAAGGGGGAGTGTTCAAAGGAAGAAAATCAATCAAGTTACACATTTATAATATGTGCACTTTCTGTTATAAAAAAATTTTTTTTGAAGGACCCATCCATCCCCGCTTCCCGGCTTTTCGTTCTCATACCTTCAGGAGTCAAGATGCTCTTAACCTTCTGTAGGAAAGGCTGGTCCACAAACGCTGGGGGTGGACAACTCATTCCCAGTGTCGGGTCCTTACTGTCCACATCGAACATTATCACGTCGTACTGAGGCCGTGCTGGGAAAGAGAAGCAAATGAGTTTTTGTCTTTGCTGGACAGAATAAGGCCATTTACATTCCTACACTGCGTCTCTCCTGTGACCTGTGGTGGGCGTAGGTGGCTGAGCCAGGAGGACGACAGGGAGGATGTGCATGTTAAGGCCACTGACATCACCATCCAGAGGAATCATCACCAAGGTTCCGCTGTGAGTGCCCCACCTTAAAGACTGGGCCTGGTCTCGTCTTCTGGAGTCCATTCTGCAGGGTACTTACTTGGTTAAGAGTCTGTCTGTCCCAGTGGCTGTCAACCCTGACAGAACATTCCAGTCACCGGGGAAAGCTTCTGAATACCTACAGAACCTTGGCTCCTTTCTTGACCCGCTGAGTTAAAAACCTCCCGGAAGGCCGTCATTTCTCTTCAGCTCCCCAGGTAATTATCAATGCAGTCAGAGCTGTGCATCATTGATCTGGACAAGCGGGTATCTAAGCCTTTAAGGGCTGACCTACCACATGCCTGGTACTGTTGTAAATGGTTCACATGTATTATCTGTCTTGGGCCTGCGCCCCCAGAATGACTCTAGTCTCAGAGAGGGAACCTGTGAAACTCTTATTTCTATACTCTTCCTGAGACAACTGCAGTGGTCAGTCTGCAGTTAAAATAAGGCAGCATCTGTCCATCTCAGCACCGATATACTCATCCCAGCACCAATATACTGAACCCAGCACCAATATATTCATCCCAGCACCAAATATACTCATCCCAGCACTAATATACTCATCCCAGCACTAATATACTCATCCCAGCACCAATATACTCATCCCAGCACCAATATACTCATCCCAGCACCAAATATACTCATCCCAGCACCAATATACTCATCCTAGCACCAAATATACTCATCCCAGCACCAATATACTCATCCCAGCACCAAATATACTCATCCCAACACCAATATACTCATCCCAGCACCAATATACTCATCCCAGCACTAATATACTCATCCCAACACCAATATACTCATCCCAGCACCAATATACTCATCCCAGCACCAAATATACTCATCCCAGCACCAATATACTCATCCCAGCACCAATATACTCATCCCAGCACCAAATATACTCATCCCAACACCAATATACTCATCCCAGCACCAATATACTCATCCCAGCACCAAATATACTCATCCCAGCACCAAATATACTCATCCCAGCACCAATATACTCATCCTAGCACCAAATATACTCATCCTAGCACCAAATATACTCATCCCAGCACCAATATACTCATCCCAGCACCAATATACTCATCCCAGCACCAAATATACTCATCCCAGCACCAATATACTCATCCTAGCACCAAATATACTCATCCTAGCACCAAATATACTCATCCCAGCACCAATATACTCATCCCAGCACCAAATATACTCATCCCAACACCAATATACTCATCCCAGCACCAATATACTCATCCCAGCACTAATATACTCATCCCAACACCAATATACTCATCCCAGCACCAATATACTCATCCCAGCACCAAATATACTCATCCCAGCACCAATATACTCATCCCAGCACCAATATACTCATCCCAGCACCAAATATACTCATCCCAACACCAATATACTCATCCCAGCACCAATATACTCATCCCAGCACCAAATATACTCATCCCAGCACCAAATATACTCATCCCAGCACCAATATACTCATCCTAGCACCAAATATACTCATCCTAGCACCAAATATACTCATCCCAGCACCAATATACTCATCCCAGCACCAATATACTCATCCCAGCACCAAATATACTCATCCCAGCACCAATATACTCATCCTAGCACCAAATATACTCATCCTAGCACCAAATATACTCATCCCAGCACCAATATACTCATCCCAGCACCAAATATACTCATCCCAACACCAATATACTCATCCCAGCACCAATATACACATCCCAGCACCAAATATACTCATCCCAACACCAATATACTCATCCCAGCACCAATATACTCATCCCAGCACCAAATATACTCATCCCAGCACAATATATTCATCCCAGCACCAAAATGTCATTCTGGCTTACCACACACTTACTTGGTCCAATGAGAACCAAGCACCAGTCACGGGATGAGCAGACCAGGAAAGGTGGGCCTGAGCCCCCAGCTTCACTTAGGACTGAGCCAACCTGACTTTTCCCCGAGGGACCCTGGAAAGCACAGGTCACCAGGAGCCTATCTATAAAACTGCAGAAGGATCAGGGGACCTCCTGCAGAACATGAATAGGAATTTTGTCCTAAGCCTGGGACATGAAATATTAGAATAAACGCAACCTTAGATCCAGCAGCTGGAGGGCTGGAGGGATTCCCACTGAGCAGCATCTGCCTCAGGGCTTTT
This sequence comes from Vespertilio murinus, assembly GCA_963924515.1. Taxonomy (NCBI): domain Eukaryota; kingdom Metazoa; phylum Chordata; class Mammalia; order Chiroptera; family Vespertilionidae; genus Vespertilio; species Vespertilio murinus. Next base: position 16,078,928 of record OZ004719.1, on the reverse strand, counting down.
CAGCCTCGGCACTACAGGCATCAGGGATCAGACATGCACTGTCATCAGTGGCTGTCCTTTGCATCGTAGGAAGTTTAGCATCCTTGGTCTCTCCCACCAGGTGCCAGAGGCATCCCTACCCAATGGGTATGACAACCAACAACATGTGCACACATTGCCAAACGCCCGCGATTTGGAACCAGCGGTTGGCATGAATAGTGTTTTGCTCTATTTCTGGCTTTACTTTCAGCTGATTTAAAAAAAAGAACACTTCCCAACATACCCCTCAACTTTTCTTCAACTTTCTTCACCCAGCTACATACTGGAGGTTTCTTAAGGTGGTGAGGAGGTGTTAACGTTGCAGGGTCAAAAGAAAAGCCCACTGTCTGTTAGCGCCATCAGGTCAGGAGACAGTTCAGAGTACTTGCTACATCCTAGCCCCTAGCACTGAGCTAAGCTTATGGTTGGCACTCTGTAGTTACCGACAAAATTTCAACAGGAAAAAGACCAGGATGTTGCTGATGCCGCCCTCTCAGAGATGGATTCTCGAGGCCCTCACAGGCCTGCCAACCTTGATCAACCTTCCCTTGGCCCCCCCCAAATTCTCCAGCAGCAGTACCTTCTCTTCCCGCCAGGCTGGTAATATAGTCCAGGCCATCTGCGATGTGGACCTTCATCCGGTCGCTCTGGGAGAAGCCAAACCACTGGGTAGCCACTTCCAACATGGACGGGTCGATCTCCACAGCCTCGATACGGGACTTTGGGAAATGATCATGGACAAAGAGGGGGAGGCTGCCTCCGCCCAGGCCTACCACCAACAATGCCAGCGGGGTCTCTGTAATACAGGAAGAAAGCACTGTTTTACCACCTGCTCACGGGAAAGTTTGGTACCAGCCTCGGGAGGGCAAAAGAGGGAGTCCAATTGTTGGCTCTGCTCAGGGGATACCAGATTTAGGGGCCTGGCCTCCCAGTCTCATCCCAAAATTTAGGAGCTAATTTGACATCTGAAAACTCAACCCTGGCCTCACAATCCTCCCCTTACTAGATCCAGAAGATGACCAGGATGTTATTGTAGCCCCTTAAAAGTCCCAAAGCACTCATCACAGAGTTCCCACCATAAGCCTTTTTAGACCTCTCTACAAAATGGGGGTCTGCAATGGCCAACACCTGGTTCACGGTCACAAGCAGAGGATTCCACGTAGATCAATGCCACAACGGGCCAAAGGACACACGCAGGGATGGTGGGTGAAGACGGCTCACACGCAGACAGGAATATGACTGCTTTCACTACTGTGGTCAGATCCCAACCTGTCGTTAGTGAGAAGGCTATGTCTGCACTGCCTGTAATATGGGTTTTTAAGTAGGAATTCAAGCTAGAATCATATAATGCATTACTGAGAAGCCAGAAATTCCCCCTAAGTGCAAAGGCATTTCTCTAGAGACATGGTTTTTATTTTTTATTTTTTAAATATGTTTTTTATTGAGTTAGGGAGAGGGAGAGAGAGAGGGCGAGGGTGGGGAGAAACAGAAACATTGATGTAAGAGAGAAACATTGATCAGCTGCCTCCCTGCACACCTCCTACTGGGAGTAAGCCTGCAACCCAGGTATGTGCCCTGACCAACCAGGAACTGAACCAGTACCCTTTTGGTGCCCAGGACAATGCTGAACCAACTGAGCCATACCGGCCAGTGCCTGGAGACATGGTTTTTAAAGGCTCAATCTGGTTATGTGGGTATATACTTATGTGAGAATTCATCAAGCTGAACAGCTGTAGATCTGTGTACTTTACCTATCTCACTGGATGTACTTCACACCTTCATTGTTTAAATGAATGAGTGGAAGAAAAAACTTCAGGCTTGGACATATATGGCCATTTCAACATTACAACTTCCGTTTGTGGAAAAAGTTATTTGGATGTTCGTTAACTTAGAAGCAGGTTGGGGATAAGAAAGATGTGAATGTTTATGCTCTTGTCAGTCTGTGATCACTGCTCTTATTCACAAGCAGCTCCTTTGGTTGCTCTGTCACCTCCCATGCTCCTCGCGGCGGGAAGCAGCGACAGCCCCTTACCTAGGAGCAGCTCGGGCGTTCTCAGCAGGGCCAGGCCGGCGACCATGGCTTTGTGGTGCTCACAGCACAGGTAGCTCTTGTCGATGGGCTGCCCCGGGGCTGCCGGGGGCTCCTCTGGAGTACCAGCCGGCCCCTGCTTCCTCCTGTCCTTTTTCCGCTTCTTCTGGACTAAATTAAGAGAGACAATGAAGTCCTATGCTTAGTCCACTCGTCCTCAGAGAGCAAAGCCCCAGGGGCTGCAGCTGACTGGACCTCACTCACAAACCCAAGCGTTACATATGCAGGAATCTGAACTGGCTACATGTCAGAGTCTGGAAAGGAAAGTGGTAAAGATACATCCCAAAGCCTGGGAAAACTCAATTGAGGAGCCCTGGTACCGCTCCCATGAGAAATGCAAGGCCACTAACAGAATCTTCATAAATTCTTATAGGGAAGGACTTAAAATTATCTCCTCTATGCCAACTGCTATCCTCGGTTTTTTACTCTTTGAGCTCCTATAACAGCCCTTTCGTTCCAATTCTGGCAGAGAGAACACGTGAGGATCTGAAGAGTTAATAATTGGGTCCAGAACCAGTAGGTAGTGCAGCCTGGGTATGAGCCTGGGACTGCCTGTCTCCAATGCCTATCATCCTTCTACTGTCCCTGGATGTGAACCTGGGACCGACTCCAATGCCTATCATCCTTCTACTGTCCCTGGATTTGAACCTGGGACCGACTCCAATGCCTATCATCTTTCCACTGTGCCACTCAGACAGTACCTTCCAGAGCCCTGCTGAATCAGTACCCAGACGGATGTGGAACTTGTACAGCGAGTGGCTTTTAACCTGAAGGCATTCGAGTGATGCTCATGTTTACTTGGCAAACCGTTAGCCTGCTCCTTATCCTTTCCCAGCCAGGCCTGGCTCCAGAAGAGAACACAGACCTCTACTCCGCTGGTGGCCACTCACCCCCGAAGAGCCCACGCGGTGTAAGAGGACAACCCACTTGGCCATGTGCCTCTGGTCACAGGTACCCAGGCCTGTCCTACATCTCGGCCATACTCCCGGGTCCTTCTGACCACCCGAAACGTCCACTTGGGTCCCACCAATGTGTCCCTGATGCCTCACCTCTGTGAGACACACCCTTCAGCAACCTGGCTTCCGACTGCACCACGTTCCTGTTGCTGAGGAAGATGAGCCGCCGGAAGTAGCACTTGTCATCCCCCTGCACGTCCTCGACGACATAGTCACCGCTCAGGGGGCTGCAGTCTCGGTGCTGAATGGTCCGCACCCCGATGTCTCCACCCACGGACAGGAAAGGCACCTGAAGGTCCAGCAGAGATGTGCTCAAACCACCAGCTCAGCTAAGAAACGTGAGAAAGCAGAACCCCTTCCCCCGTGTGAATCCGGGGGATCCATGTCATGGTCCTGGGCAGAACAGCTCCACAGATGGGCCATTCTCTTCCAGTTCTTTCTGAAAACTAACTGATCCCCCGCAAAGCCATTATAAAATGCAGTTGGTTCTCCCCCAGGAAAAACAGGAGTTTCTCAAGAGTATGATCCTCAAAAGCACCTTCAACAATCCAGGCCAATCAAAGCCAGGGAGAACCCTTGGGAAGAGAAGAGACTACAATTATGAGAGAAGGAATGTGAACGGGGATGCGATAATGAAATCCAGGGGAGATGACAGAGCTAATCCGCCCACTCCAAACGTGAAGGGACGTCTCCCTTGCCCTTAGCCATTCTCATCCTTTTCTCCCATTGTTCCAAACAGGAGAAAAAAATCAGGAGGAAAATACATTTCCCCCCTAAACTTTTCTCTTTCTCTTTCCAGTCTTTACATCTGTTGCTTTTCAAAGACCTCCATGAATATTTAACGATCACCAGGGATTCCTGACGTGGCAGAGACATTGGCACTGGTGAGAGGAGGTCACAAACAATCACCCACAGGAGCTGGGTCTCTCTGATGGGCACCGACACCACATCTACCAGGAAGACTCAAACACATTACTCCATAAGCACAAGTCAGCCCGGTGGGCGGGGCCCAGGCTGGGCACCGGAGCCTGTTCTTGTTTTCAGATCCATTACACACTCAGCCTCCAGGCTCTCCCCTCCGTCAAGAACAAAGCCACCTGCCCATCACCCTGCCGTGGGACCAGGATGGCATCAGACAGACCATGTCGACTGGCAATTCCCTACCACCACTTTGGCCAAAAAAAAAAAAAACACTCCAGTTTCCTTCCCAGTAAAACACCAGTCTGGCAATGCTCATATCCTGAGGGTATCCATTTACCCTCAGATAATGATGGCTCTAAGAAGCAAAAGGGGGAAGGATGTACTAGAAGGAGTCAATGGAGCAATAAAGGGAACATATTTAATTCTTTCAACAATAAAGATTTTAAAAAAAGCAGCAGCAAAGGGTCAAGAGAGTCCTGTGCACAAGTGAGGAAATAGACATACAATCCAAGTCATTCACAGAATGAGGAGCCAGAGCCTGAAAGAGCGGGAGCATCTCCTTTGTGCCCTCTCTTGGAGTCCGAGGAGACCCCCCAACGCCAGACCCAGATGTCCCCGTGGGTCTCAATAATAGCAACCGCTTGCCTCCCTCACCCTGCCTGGGGCAAAGAAATGTGACTGATGCCCACTCAGCTCTTAGCTGCTGGCATGCCCTCCGGGAGCCGACTACGATCCCAGACCCTGCCCTAGCTTCTTTCGGGATCTGCCTTCCCGGCTGCCAGTGTGACTTCCCCAGAGACCAGGGAAAGCTGCCGCCGAGCTCCCTTACCTGCTGCTGGGCGGGCATCCCGGCGGGGGCCAACTCCATGACCCGGGCCGACAGCTCGGCCTGGACACTCTCCATGCCTCCGTACTGCTGGCCCCGGTGCAGGGCCACTGCGACCAGCCTCCGGAAGCCCGCGCTGGCCGCCAGCTGCTTCCGGCCCTCCTCCATGCCGAAGAGCCACTCGGTCTCCCGACCCTGGGGGACTGGAAACAGGCGCCTGGTGACAGGGAGTCCCGGGAAGAGTGTTCGAGCCACACTACCGACATGACCACCCAGAATCTCTCCCAACTGTGACCCACGGAGGGGGGGGTTCGAGTCCCTGGAGCACAAGACCCAGGGCAAAGCTGCCATCAGACACGAGACAGGACCAGGGGGGGAATTAGAAGTGTGAGCACACGTGCCAGGGGGAAAACAGCAATACTACTAATGCTTACTACACACCAGGCATTATTCCAAGCAGCTAACAAATAGAAGCTCGTAAAATCTTCACAAGAACCCGGGCTGCAGGTAGTAGCATTAGTCCCATTGTATAAATGAGGCAACTGAGACAGAAGTTACATTCTTTGCCCAAGGTCACGAGCTAATAAATGGCAAAGCTGGAACTCGAACCCAGGCAGTCCGGCTGCAGACTCCGTGCCCACGTCCGGGGCACAGGTTTGTTCCCACCGGTGCGGGTAGGATGACGGAATACTTGGGAAAACAGCTCAGACATCTGGAAACAAGTGGCCAGCGTGACCAAGCGACGCCTTGCATTTATCTAAAATATTCTATTTGTTAAAAGCATTCTCTCATTTTCTCTTTTTATGAACATTATTAATGTAACTCTGATCTTGTTTACCCCTTTCAATAGCAACACTAATGTCCATAAAGCAGTTTATCATGTGCCAGGCACGTTCCTGAGAGCTTCTACGCTTCTCACAACTACACAAGGTAGTTATGATGTCACTTACGGGTGAGGAAACCGAGGCACAGAAAACAAGTAACATGTCCAATGTCACATCATCACCAAGATGTGACTGGGACAGAGTTGGAACCCGGATAACCAGGTTTTTTAGCCACTGCTCGGTACTAGCTCTCTAATCCAGCAGAGAAACCGGGCAACCTCCCCAGGTCCCACCGCCCTACAGTGTGCGGGTTGCCTGCACGCCTCTGTCTGACTCCTCTCCTTCCCACCAATCCCAGTCTCCCTCTTCGCCAAGGCTCTCCAAAGGGAGATCAGAAGAAATAAGCTTCACATCCAAGGTGCCAGGAGAGCTGCTACTGTTTCTTCCTCGTGCCTTGGCTAGTCTAACCTCTGAAAGCACCATCCCTGCCGGATGAAACCGGCCAAGGCACACGAGTACCCATCCACCAACTCCCCGGCCCAGCCCATCCGGGGGAGAGAGGGGCCAATCCCGACTCACTGATGAAAATGGCAAAATGGTTGTCCCGCGCTGGTTTCACGGCGGGGCTGTCCACCACGTGGAGGGTGTAGCGCGGCTCCCCCGTGTCCCCATCGCACAAGTCCAGGGACACACTCCCCGGGCCGGCCTTGCGGTGCAGCTGGCCGCGCAGCCAGGCGTACTGCTGCCGCTCCCGCACCGCCTCGGCCAGCCGCTCCGCGCTCTCCAGCCGCGCGGGCTGGCCCTGCTCCTGAGCGCACAGCTCCAGGATCTGAAGGGATCGGCCGGGGACCGGCCTGAACTTGGTCATGACGAAGGCAAAGACGGGCAGGGGGAACCGAGGCTCTGCTTCCGACACCGGGTCCTGGCCGCTGGCCACCTGATGCACCCGGACCATCCAGCCCTCCCCGGAGAAGTGACCCACTGCCTTCTTCAGGACGTGAGCCTGAGCCAGGGAGATGCAGAGGTAGCGGCCGCCCACCTGCAGGACGCGGCCCACCTCGGCCAGCATCCTGTCCACCTGCTGCAGGGTCTTCTCCTCCTCATCCGTCAGGACGGCATCCAGGGTGCCCTTGTCCAGCACCACCTGGAAAGAGGCATCAGGAAACTCCATCTGCGTCATGTCCATCTTCAGGAAGCTCATCTGGGGCCGTCGGCTGGCATTGCGCTCCTTCATCTGCCTGATGACAACCTCACTGATGTCAATGTTCACGATGTCCTGATAGCCCACGTCGTACAGCTGCTCGCTGAGCTCCGAGTTGCCGCACCCAATCACCAGCACCTAAAGGGGGGGGGAAAGAGGGGGGGCAGACAGGATGGAGGTGACTAAGGCAAAGGAATCAAGTCTCACCTTGGCTGTTGCACGTTTTCAGAAGGGGAAGATGCTGTTGTCACCGAAGAGAGCGCCGTTACAGAACTGATTCTAGGCTCCATCTTAAAACACCTTTGGTTAGAGGACTCGCTAGTGAAAATCACATTCAGCCACAGCCACGCAGGTCATGTGGAAATGGGCTTTCCATGTTACGGAAACAAGCTAACCATGGTTGTTCTTTTTTTTCTCTGAATCGGGCGTTTTTACTCAAGAACTGGTAGGAAGCCACAGGATCCAAATGCAGTAAGTAGTTACAGTTGAAATCTCCTATCTGTTTTACTATTGAAAATCTAGTTCTTAATCCTATTCCACCCATGCCTTTGGCTCCTCCTCATGATATATAGCCTAGTATTTTCTGAAGCTGACCTTAAATACGCAAGTTGTTGCCTCCTGCTCTATGCAGCAACTTCCTATACTAATCCTTCAAAATTCTACCTGATGTCACTGTCTCTGGAAAAGCATGGTATACACAGTGAGAAGTGCCTGAACTTTGGAGCTTGATGGGCCACAGTTTAAATTTCCATGTGGCCACTTATTACATGTATTATCTTTGGATCTCAGAGCCTCATTTAGCCATCTGTATAATGGGTGTACACCACTCACCTCACGGAGCTTATTATGAGAATTCAACTATAAAACACTCAAACACACACACACACACACACACACACACACACACACAAATACACAGCACAAGGCTTGATGCTTAAAACCTCCTTAAAGCTCTCTACCCTCCTCCCTTCCCTACCTCCAGTACAAGCCCGCCTCTGTCAAAACTCCTCTTCGGGATTGTGCCCTTAATGCTCTTGTAGCTTGAGGGCTGAGCACGTTGCCTAAAATTCAGCGGCCCCAACTACAATTATTTGATAACAGATTTGTGTATCGATCGCTAGCGCCTTCTCCACAAGGATGCGGTGGCAGAAACGCAGAAAAGACCTCCTCTAGGTTGAGTTGCTAAAATAAGTGATTCTCTCAGTGGGGTTATTCATTGAAGGGTGAGCTGGGGTGGGAAGTCTTTTATCCCAAACCTTTAAAAAAATATTTTTTAACTGCCTTTCAGCCAGAACGATGCATGAAATCCTGAAATTATGGGCCCAATTAGGGCCCCCACGCCTGTCCCTGTCTACCATGTGCAGGATAACCTGGGACGAACAGACACACACACACACACACACACACTCACTCATTCATTCATTCATTCCCATTCTCTCAGTTTCATTCTCATCAATCTCTCGCTCCCTCCCTCTCATCTCTGCTGCCAGGCCGCACCCACCTTTTCCCGGGGCTTCATGTACTTGTGCAGCACCCCGCACAGTTCCAGGTAGGTTCCATACCACTCGAAAGCTTTCTTTCCGCGCTGCTGGAAGAACTTCTCCCAATAGTCAACGGAGCCAAACTCCTTGGAGCTCTTGGGTAGGAGATTCATAGTTCCAACACCCGCAGCCGCGTCTTCAAGACGGTCCCACCCCCGTAAGGGAGGTGTCCACGGAGGGGCTTTCCACCACGCTGGCTCCGGGGCACTTCAGTGGGCTTTCTTTCCGCAGACAAGCAGCCACGTTGATTTTTTTCCCCATTAAAAACCCAAAGGAAAGGCCCTCACGGGTGTGAACCGCACGCGCGAGACACCAGACCTAACACGCTCAGCCTCCACTCCGCTCCCACAGCCTCTACCACATGGGGAAGCGCCTCTCCTCAGAGCTTGATTTCAGAGCCGGCAATCACATCCGGGTGCGAGGCCTCGCCATTGGTCGACCGCCCAGACCTCCCAGCATTTCATTGGTCACTGACTTTTTTTTTTGTCCCCTGGCACCCCATTGGCTACAATGGGCTCGCCTCGCGCAGGCGCCGAGCGTTTGTTTAGGTGAGGCGGAAGTGGGCGGGCCCCGTGGATGGGGGCGGAAGTGGCCAGTTCCCAGGGACCTAGGCTAGGGACCGAACCCCGAGGGAGAGGGCAGGCTTCCGGCGCTCTGTGTTCGCTTCGTCACCAGGTCTTATCATGAGACCCACAGGAACTGTGAGCACTCATAATCGAGGTAAAAGCTCCAATTCATAAAAAAAAAAGAAATAAATATGACAGTAAATCCAGCCTGACCTCCTCTAACTATGAGACTTGACTCCCAGAATGTTCTGCGTCCCGTAGTTTCCTTTTCTGTCGTGGACATCTGCAGGCACCCCAGTTTCCTGATAACTGGTAGGCAGTTATTTCCTTTTTATAGGGAAAACTAAGGGCATAGCGTAAGTGGTAAGCTGTGTGCCTTTGGGACCAGTGGGGCAATAACGGTTTGACATTAAAAAGCCAGGAAAGATGAGGGAACAGTGCCTGAGCCTCGTTATGTTAGGCCACAACTCTCAAGGATGCCGGTGAAGGTCTACCCTCCCGTTCTCCTCCGCTTCCTTCTAAAGGTCTCATCGGCTCCACCCCGAGCGACTGATCACAGTGACTGCCTCCGCCTCCTCCCGACGGAGTCGGAAGGGGAGCTCGGGAACCAGTCATTCCTCCCCTAAAGCGCCTTATAACCCGGAGGGATCCGGATCGGGCTCCGCACCGGCCTCCGCCGGACCCTCCCTCCCCGAGCGGAATCGACTCCTTCGACGATCGCCGCGGCGGCCTGGCCCCGCCCCCGGCCCCGCCCCCCCGCCTGGCGCCCGGCGGCGGAGCGCCAATGAGCTCGATCAGCGGGGGCGCAGCTGCGGCGGAGCGGCGGGCGCCGACTGGGCGTCCACTGCCTCCGCTCCCCGCCTCCTTCCTCGGCCGCCCGCTCCTTCCCGCCGCCGCCCGAGACCTCCCGGCAGACTCAGGTACGGCGCCCGCCGGGTCTCGGAGAGGAGGTGGTGATGGTGGGAGGAGGAGGAGGAGGGAGGCGGGAGGAAACGGAGACGACGCCCCAGTCCCGCAACGTCCGCGTCAGGCCTGGGCCCCGGGGGGTGACCCGGGCGGGAGCAGGTGGAGGGGGTGGCGGCGGGGCGGGCCGGGGCGCGGCGCGGGAGGGGGACGGGCCCGTGGGCGGGCGGGAGGAGCCGGAGGGCGTGGGTGTCGCGGGGCCGAGAGGACCGGAGGCTGGACGGACGGAGCCGGCCGACCCGGGGCGACAGATGGGGCGGGGGAGGAGCCTCGGGCGGGAGGGCCGGGCCGGGCCGGGATTTAAAAGGCTCGGGGTGCGTGCGGGGACCGTGGTCCCCGCGCTGACAGGTTTGGTGAATGGCGGCCTCTCCCGGAGGCCTTTCCCGGAAACGGCGGGCGAGAGACGGGCGAGGAGTCGGACCCGGAGCGGAGGCGGGGCCCGGGGGCCCGGGAGCCCTCCGCCCGCGGCCGGCCAGCCTGGTGCGAAATGAAGCACACACACAAGGCGGCTTGTGATGATTATTATTATTTTTTTTTGCTAACATTTATTAAGCAGGAGGTTAGAAGTGTGTTATATGTGTCAAGCCCCCGAAGAGAGAACGCACTGCCTCTTGCAGAAAATGCACGCATTGTGAGCGTGGGAGGAGGGCATGGGAAGCGGGCGGCGGTGGCATTTTTTTAGGTGATCTGTGCACCGATGTTCGGCCCTCCCTGCGGAACGGCGAGGTGAAGACTCTTGTTGACATCTACATCCAGACACACGCACACCTGAGTGCATGCGTGAGGTTTTGTTTGGTCTGGTTCTTCGGACATCTTCTTGGTAGAGCACATGTATAATTGCTAAGCATGGTGGTTGTTTTTTGTTTTTGTTTTTTCTATGAGTGGTTGGGTGCAGATATCATCAGTTGCCCTGTGGTTCATGATGCGTCGTCAGGTAGCCTGCCAGCTGCTTTGCTGTTGGCTTTTTTGTTGTTGTTGTTGGTCAGACGCTGGCTTCTTGCCTTCCTGAGGCTGATCCTTGCTTGGATGATGGGCTCTGGAGATGGATGGGTCTCGCTCCTCCTTAAGCTTGTAGCTTCACCGTGTGTTTCATCCAGAAGTTATGTAAATCTGCCCCCGTTATGTGCTCCGGGAGGTTGAGGTAGCCTCTTGGTGGGGTTTATTTAACATGCGAACAAAGTAGGGGTGTAAGAAAAAGCTCAGTCCTTCAAGTTGCCTCCCGTGTCATCTGTGGGTGAGTTTTTGTTTCGGTTTGGGTTTTTTTTTCATGCATTCCGCAACATTTCTGCATGAATGAATGATTCTGAAATCAAGGCCAGAAATATTGTTGAATGAACTCTAGGGTTGTTTACTCAGGTGGCAAGAATTTGTTTTTGTGGTGTGTTGTTTTTTTTTTTTCTTAACACGTGGTTAAGCTTCAGGTTCTGGAGCATTTCTTATTCAAGAACAGTTTCTTACCAATTTGTTTTGACAGGAAGCCAGCTCCAAATCTTACTTTCATTTCATTTTTGAAACTGGACTGTGGGCTTGGTTATTTATTTATTTTTTTTACATTCTAACATTAACCAACAAACTGATGTCCAGCTACAGTTCATTTGGAGCTCTTCAGATTCTTCCTGCGGGAGGGGGAAGAGGGTTGGCTGCTGGGTTGATAGGGAAGTGGGCTTCCTAGGACACAGCTGTGCGACCTACTGGGCCACTCACTGAACAAATGCCACAACTGGTCACGCGCAGCCACGATGAACTGAGGCCTGTGCTTCCGCTATTTCAGTGAGCAGAGTGGCTAACACTGCTAATTACTTACCTTTACTAAGCCTCAGCTTTCCTGTAGTTTTCTAGTGCCTAAGAGTAACAGGAGCCGAAGCCAGTTTGGCTCAGTAGATCGAGCGTCAGCCTGCAGACTGAAAGGTCCCGGGTTCGATTCCGGTCAAGGGCATGTACCTTGGTTGCGGACACATCCCCGGTAGGGGGTGTGCAAGAGGCAGCTGATCGATGATTCTCTCTCATCATCGATGTTTCTAACTCTCTATCCCTCTCTCTTCCTCTCTGTAAAAAAATCAATAAAATACTTTTTTTAAAAAAAAAAAAGAGTAACAGGAAATGCACGTAAGTCCCTGCACACAGTGCCCAGCTCCCCGTACAACGTTGGGCTCTCGTCATTCATCCATCGTCTGGTCCGGAATCTGAAAACTCATACCCGCATATGTCAGCTTTTTCTGGAGAAAATTTTGAGTATGTTGCAAACTCAAGGGTGTTCCTGGAAAATCACAATGTATATTGGCATATACAAGGAAGTGAGACTTTCTGTAGGGGAAGAACTGGATCTTTTTTTTTTTTCCCTACAGTTCTTACCAAGATCACTTTTCTTGGAACACCCAGTGCTGGGCTTCCAAGCAGGAGGTTAGAGTTTACAGACGCTTTTGCACATATCATCTGAGTAGACCCCTCCCGATTTCATGCGGAAGCCTAGAACATACGGTTTCACACATGAGGGAGCTGGATCATTGTTCAAACAGCTAACCTCAAGTGAGCACTGGAATCGTTCCGCTGACTGCCCACTCCAAGTAAAAATCCTAAAGCAGTGGTCGGCAAACTGCGGCTCGCGAGCCACATGCGGCTCTTTGGCCCCTTGAGTGTGGCTCTTCCACAAAATACTACGGCCTGGGCGAGGCTATTTTGAAGAAGTGGCGTTAGGAAGAAGTTTAAAAAACTTGGCTCTCAAAAGAAATTTCAATCGTTGTACCGTTGGTATTTGGCTCTGTTGACTAATGAGTTTGCCGACCGCTGCCCTAAAGCATTCAGTGTCTCACTTTCAGGGATGCGCCTCCTTTGGACATTTTCTTCATGCACAGTCTGCTTTTTCATTTTATAAAATCTTGGTCACTCATTTCCTCCACGTGTTCTCCTAAGAAAATTGCATCCATTTTTTCACAATAAGGCCTTGGCCTCTGGTGGGAGCACTTTCTTTACCTTTCCCCCGGAAGTCTCAGATCCAGTGAAGCCCATTTTTCCCTTAAGGTGGTGAGGACTCACTCCGCTGGGAAGTGAAGAGTACTCCTAGAGCAGAAATAAAATATGCCTCCCAAGTTCAAGCGCCACCTGAACGATGACGACGTCACTGGTTCTGTGAAAAGTGAAAGGGTAAGTTCAGAATCTTTAAGCTTTTAAAAAAGAAAGACTAAAAACGTCTGCATTCCCTTTATAAGTACTTTGTTTTAGAAAACTTTAACGTTTGTGGCTATATTCTAACCCTTTGTTCGTCATAGAAAACATTAAAAAGCAGCATACTTAAGATGGTGGCTTAGTGGAATTCTCCTTCCATCACTGATCCTGTAAACAGATGTTGGCTGGAGAATACTGAACTCTAACCGTGTATAATTTTTTTTTTAAGAAGTCACACCATTCACGTTAATCCACCGGGGCTTTTTCTGCACCAGCCGGTCCCTCTGCTGGCCGCGAATTCCCTTCACCCTGATCTTCGGTTGGCTCTTTGTTACCGTTTGGACCTCAGCTTAGATTTCACCCCTGGAGAATGATTTTCTTAGAAAGCCTAATCTCACTTAATCCCCCTGGCACTTTCTATGCCATCACTGTTTTAATTTTCTGCATAGCATTTATCGCTATCAGATGTTTTTCTGTGGGAGCTCAAACCTGGTCTGTGATTTTCAAAGCCGGTGCCTGGTCCTGAGAACCGTGCCCAGCGCAGAGATGCTCAAACATCGCTGTTGAATGACAGCTGAAGAGAGGAAGGCAGGAGAAGGGACTGGCTCCTCCCAACTGCCCCTGCTCCTTGCTGCCCGCCGGCTCAGTGGCCTTTCTACCTCGTGGTCAGTCATAGGATTCCACTATTAGAAGCATTTTCTTTCAAAAGTCCGCCAGTGTGGTTCTATATCTTTCAGCTTCCATTGAAGCCCATGCAATTACTTTTCCCCCTTTAAGCTTGGAGTTCAGAAATTTCACCAGGACAGAACTTGTTTTATTACTCCTGACAGTGTGTAAGCCCTGAAATCTGAAAATTATCTCTCTCTCTCTCTCTCTCTCTCTCTGTCTCTCTCTCTCTCTCTCTCTCTTTTTTTTAATAGAGAAATCTTTTGGAAGATGATTCAGATGAAGAAGAGGACTTTTTTCTGTAAGTTTTTTAACAGCTTTATTGGTCTCTAATTGACATATAATGTATACACTGTGAGTTTTGACATATGTGCTGCACACTTGTGAAATCATGACCAAAATCAAATAATAAACAGTGCCATGATGCTCAGAGTTTCCTTGGATCCCTTGGTAATTTCTCATTCTCCCAATCTCTAGGCAATCGCCGATCTGCTTTCTGTTTCTATAGTTTGTATTTTTTAGAATTTTTTTTTTATTATAAGTGGAACCATACGTTATGCTTCTTTTTTTACTGACCTCATTCGTCTGCATAATTATTCTGAGAGTCATCCATGCTGTCACACATATCAGGTTTGTTTCTTTTTATTTCTGAGTAGCGTCCCATTATGTGAATATTCTGCAGTCCATTCATTCACTTAAGATGGCTGTTTGGAGCAGTTGTACTTTTCAGATGTTATAAGTAAGGCTACTGTAAACATTTTCACACAGATGGCTGTGTGTGAACATGCGCTGTCATTCTCGTGGGCAGACAGTTAGGAGTGGAATGGCTGGTGTAGGTGTGCAGCTATTTTCCAAAATGGTGGCCCGTTCTATGTTCCCTTCAGCACTGCATGCGAGCTCTGACTGCTCCAGATTCCCATCAGCGCTCCACGGTCAGCCTTTCATGTTGGCCATTCGTGTGGGGGTGTAGTGGTTTCTCATTACATTTCAATTTGCACTTCCCTCATAACAAATCAGGTTGAACGTCTTTTATGTGCATATTTTTCATCCCCATACCTTTATTTTTTAAATGTATTTCATTGATTTTTTTAGAGAAGGGGGGAAGGGGAGAGAGAAACATTGGCTGCCTCCTGCATGCCCCCTACTGGGGATCAAGACCCGAACTGGGGCACGCGTCCAGACTGGGAGTGGAACCGGTGACCACTTGGTGCACAGGATGACAATCAGTTGAGCCACACCGGCTGGACATCCTCACATATTTGTTTTTAAGTACATGTTAAAATCTTTTGCCCAATTTAAAAAAAATTTTTCTAGTAAGAGCTTTTTATACAAGAGTTTTTCAAGAAAAATAGTTCCTAATCAGATATGTTGTACAAATATTGTCTCCCAATTTGCAACAAAACCTTTTCATTTTCACAACAGTATCTTTTTGAAGATCCAAGTTATGATTTTGATTAAATAAATGTATTGATTTTTTTAAAAACTAATTTTACTTATTTAAGAAATCTTTGCCAACATCACTAAGATTTTCTTCTATTTTTTTTTTCCCCTTAGGAGTTTTATAGTCTGCCTTTTACATTTAGGTCTATAATATACTTTAAATTGTTACATGTGGTTGAGTTAATTAAGTAAAGGATAATTTTTTTGTTCTTTTGGCAGACGTCTATCTAATTGTGCCACCACCATTTGATGAAAAGGTTATTGTTTTCCCCATTGAATTACCTTAGTAATTTGTCAGAATTAACTGACCCGATCAGTAGTTATGTTTGGAAAGGGCTCTCATACAGGCCCATGTTTGTATTTGCAGACGGGAAGGAGGGCATGCTGTTTTAGTTTACTCTGGAAATTAATGTTGAGATGATCTTGAGAGGAACCATCTGTCTTTCTCTTTGTTATAATGTTGTAAAGTTTTTTGTAGAGGTTTTTCCCGCCCCTCCCCCAAAATAAAAATAAAAGAACATTTTATAAAAAGTGATTGACACCATGAAGCATTGAACAGAAAAGCCTACAGGATATAAAACAAATCCAATTACAGGGGAATAGTATCATTTTTTGCTTGAAGGGCAGATGAAGTGGGAAGATAATTTCCTGTAGGTGATAAGACTTCCCTAGAGTCACAAAGCTAATTTGCCCATGGTGTTGATTATGGTAAGGAGCCTTAGTCTACAGCAATAGCTTCCTGTCAAAAAAGAACTCAGTGTTGGAAAGAAGGCCAGGTGGTTTAATTAAACAAGTGATTACCTGAATGAAGTTTAGACGCCCTTGTGGGAAACACAAACTCTTCAGGCAACAATTCACCACGGAGGGTCCACTCCCAGATCACGCTGTGTGTCTTCAAAGGGCTGGACAACAAAACTAGCACACGTGTCCCAATACAACTCCCACACCCTGTGGTTTTGTCTGCGTTGGAAGGGGGACACACCAAATAAAGTTCTTGAAATAACTGTAAAAATGTAATCAACACCCATGTTTATTGCAGCAATAATCACAATAGGCAAAAGTTGGAAGCAACCAAAGTGTCCATCAGTGGACGATAACAAAATGTGATATACATAGAGTGGACTTTTAGTCTTAAGAAGGAAGGACATCTTGACACGCACCTCAGCATGGATGAACCTTGAAAATATTATGCTAAATGAAAGAAGCTGGTCATGAGAGGATAAATTTTACATGATTCCACTTATATTATGTGCCTAGAGTAGTCGAATTTATAGAGCACAAAATAGAACAGAGGCTGCCAGGGGCTGGGAGGAGTGGGGACTTGGGAATTAGTGTTTAATTAGTACAGAGTCTATTTTCATTCTAGTTTTGTAGTTTATGTCTTATTTATCATGAGAAGAACAATTACTTAAAATATCTAAAAGTGGGTTTTTTCCCAGAATTTTAAAAGGGGTTAATTAAAATGATACAGCATTTTACTGTAATAGAGAATGATTTGAGAAATGTTAATATTTTCATAGAATCCCTCAAATTTTCCCATTTGTCATGTTAAGTTTAAGATGAGAAATCAAAAAACATACTTAAAAATTTTTAGCGTTTTGAATGGATTGTTCTCTGTATCCATCCCTGATAATCAGCATTCCATTATGGCCAAAATTCAAGGTGAATGGATGGTCTTTTAGTTTTCTATAATTAATCATAGAGCTATTCGTACTCACTGGCATTGTAGTTTTTATGGTATTTCAAAGTTTAATCATAGAGCATCCTGTGTGGAAGGGTTATATAAACCCAAATTTCCCTGAAAGTTATAATATTCAGAAGAATTAGGTTAATTGTGGCCAGCATTAAGTGCTAATGAAGGACAGACATGATTACATAGCATTCCGTTCCAACAGTGCCAGTAAACTGGGATTCCTAATGATGAATGACAGTGTCTAGGATTTAGCTTGATTTTGTGTGTTTCTGTTTTGTCCTTGGTTTTTAATGCTCTCATTATTTATATGCCCTTGGTATTTTGTTTTCAGAAGGGGACCATCTGGACCAAGATTTGGACCTAGAAATGATAAAATTAAGCAGTAAGTTTCTGCGATACTCATTTGTTTAAGTGATTATCATTTTTCTATGTGGACCAGCCGGGGGCAAACTACATAACCCGTGAGTCATGTCTGGCTGCCACCTACATTTGTAAATAAAGTTTTATTGGAGCACAGCCATGCCTATTTGCTTTCTTACTATCTAAGGCTGCTTTCAAACTACAGTGGCAGATTTTTTTATGAGATACTTGGACCAAAATCAGGTAGCTGCTGGTGTGAAGAAATATGTCCACTGATCCTAGCTCATGGATTCTGAAATACAGAACCCAGGTACCAACAAATTGGTTCAAGTACTAAACAGGATGTGTTTATTTGCTGTTGCTGTGTAACGAATTGGCCTGAAACTAGCAGCCTAAAACGACACAACTGTCACCCAGGTTTCCCGTGGCTCAGGAGTTCAGGCACCGCAGAGCTGACCCTCTGCACGGGGTCTGAGTCCTGAAATCAAGGTGTCACCGTGACTTACTTCACAAATCAATATAAGGAAGTTTTTGCCTAATGATTGGAGCAACAGAGAGAAAGTAGACACTTAAAATAGTGAGCATGTCTGTGTTGATGTCCTCCAGAGCGAGAGTAGGCAGCTGAAAACCAGTTATTAAAATTTTGAATATATATTAAATCTTCATTGAACAGCCTGAATTTGGATGAGCAGGCCCTCGTCACCTCATATAAAGGAGGAAATTATTTTTTTTTTCTGAAGAACAACATAAAGGTTTCCGAGTTGCTCCATTGTGGGTGTTTCAGACCTTCCCAGGTGTTGCTAGCGTCTTAAATAAACAGTTTAAGTGAAAACAGAGGAGCAGTGAGGAAAAGAGTTTTACCCACTGAGTGTCAGTGTCCTAGAGCAGACCTCACATTTCCATCTGGGAAACGGTGTTTTCATGGGCTCCTAACATCCGAGGGCCAACTCCCCCGTGAGTCCTCGTGTGCGGACTGTGCAGCTTAGGCCACAGCTGGTCCGAGTGATGCCTCGGCTCCCTGCTGAAAAGAAAACGAAGCCGATAGGTCAGAGTGAAGCTCTTTAACTACATTCTTCAGTACTTTAACGTTGCATAGTTGAATAGTTCTGAGAATTTTTTCTATCACATCTAATGAAAGTCAAAAATTAGTAAATCCTCGAGGAAAAAAATACTGTTAATCTTTTTTTTAAAACTAGTGTTCAGAATCAGGTGGATGAAGTTATTGATGTCATGCAAGAAAATATTACAAAGGTAATTGAAAGAGGAGAGAGACTAGACGAACTACAGGACAAATCAGGTACAGATATTTTATATATTTCTGGATGTTATTAACCTATGTTTTAATAGTGCACTTCTCTCATTTTTCTAGCTGACGTTTAGGAACATGTGACTTAGTAAAATAGTATTTGGTTCTTACACGGGTGACTGTCGTGTTTTCACTTTAGCTTCCTTTACTTTACATCGTCTTGTATTATTTCTTCAAGTGATTAATTGAGAATGGAAAATTTAAAAATTCATTGTGGAAGAGTTAGAGTGGCCTGTTTTTCTTTTTTCCTGTCACAGTGATGTGCTTTGTATTTCTCACCTCCAGGAGAGGTCTAAGCACGTCAACACTTAGTTTCAAATGCATCTGATAGTTTTATCTTTCCTTCTCTGGTAACATGCTAGCCTCTGTGCCTATAACAGGTACTCGGATATTGTTTAAATAATGAGTGGCTGAATAGACAACTAATCCTTCATAGAGTTGTTTAAAGAAACTTAATCACTTTTAAAATTCATATTTTTTTCTTCTAAATCAGTCACTTTTCGTGTCTTCTAAGAATGTAACTTGTCAATTTTTTCTGTAGATGTGCCACGTACTTGAATTTTTAAAATTTACCTTTATTGTTGAATGTAATACAGATGGACCCTTCCCTCGCCCATTGACACTTTCTAACCCACCCCTGCCCCCCAAGTAGCTAAAGAGTATTTTCTTACCAGAACTCATAAGTTTCTTTGAAAGGCTTAAGGTCCTGGAAAGACTTTTCATAATGTTATAAATATGATGGAACAAACTGGCCAGCAGTTTTTTGTTTTGTGATTTTTTTTTTAATAATACAGAATGTCAAAGTTTGTGGGTGGAGGAAAGGACACATGAAAGGTGTTGTTTTCATGCTGAAGAGGGAATAAATTGGCAGAAGTAGAAATTAATATTTTCTTGTCTTTGTGTGACTAGACAAAGGAATCCTGTTATGTCGTTTAATCCTTCTCTCCTCCTCTGTGTGCTGCAGAAAGCTTATCGGATAACGCCACCGCCTTCAGCAACAGGTCCAAACAGCTGCGGCGGCAGATGTGGTGGCGCGGGTGCAAGGTGAGTGAACAGGAGCTCGCGGAGAGACTGTCAGCACCGTGTGCTGTGCAGTCAGGAGGGGAGCCCCGGATTATAAGCCCAGGGAGGACAGACACCGTGGCTGCCTCACCTTCCGTTATGTCTTCTGAACCTGGGCCACGCTCAGTGAAAACCTGCCGAATGATTAATAGTTTGGGAACAGACATAACTAAAGGAATTAAACAGTGCTTAAAAAGTTGTTTTCATAGACAGTTACATTTCTTTAATAACGTGCTACCTCTAAACATAAGAAATATTAATTTCTCTTAGAATGTATTAGTAGTGTGTTTTGGAGCAGCCAGTAGCATTACATACAGATATTAATAAGGTAGGACAAACGCTAAAGAAAAATATATTTATTGAAAAAGGGATAAAAACAGTTTATATGTCAGAATATAGCAGGTGTGGCTAAGAAAAAAACTCCACTATTACTATTCCAGAGAAATAAGAAATAAAAGAAAAATTAACAAGGAAAAAAGAGAATCGTTATATACCTATATATATTTCTGCAAAACATTTACTGGAAATGACTTTACTTCTTTTTTTTTTTAATATTGATTGATTGATTGATTCCAGAGAGGAAGTAAGAGGGAGAGAGAGAAATATCAATGATGAGCGAAATTCTCTCTCATCATTGATCTGTTGTTGCCTCCCGCACACCTTGTACTGGGGGTTGAGCCGCAGCCTGGCACGCACCGCCACCAGGAATCCCGCTGTGACCTCCCGGTTCACAGGTCAGTGCTCAGCCACCACGCCACACCCACCAGGCCTGAACCACCTTCAATCGATCGTCTGTAAGAAACTTTTGTGAAAATAAGGCTTTCACTTGAATTCATCAGAAAAATCAAATCATTTTATAATTTATGCATTTTAGGATTAAGTGAGGAATATGACAATATTATAGAGAGAAATGATGTGAGCTTAAAATTTCAGTCAGCTCATAAGGACTAACCTTAAGATTTCTCCTCAGCTGTGAGACTGACAGAGAATGCTCTCAACCACACTATTTGTCACATACGGATATTCGTGGAGAATCCAAATCCCCTTCCTCGAGCAGAGAGAAAAGTGCCAGGAAGAGAGTAAGGGGAGCCAAAACAGAATTCTCATACCCCTCGAGCAGGGCTGCCAACATGCTGCCCGTACTGTGTGTACGAGAGCGTTTGTGTTGGAGGCCGGTGCTGTTTGTTTATCCTGGCTCAGCTTTTTAACGGAGTTGGAAAGATGCCGTGCTTTTCCTCGTCTCTTATGAGAAGTGAGAGCAGGAAGTCCAGGTCCATGGGGACTTTGATTACTGTCCACAGGGCAGTGAGTCTTGAACAGAAAACTCTGGGCAAGCAAAACCCTTAAATCGGGGGAACCCTGATTATTAACGAAAAGATGCTGATGGACAGCAGATTCGTATAAAAAAATCTATTTTGAAAGCCTTTTAAGGGATGAGCCTCTTCTCTGATGAGTTAGTATAATATGGTAAATAACAGCAGATAGTTGAATAAAGTCAGGACTAATGTTAATATCTCTCTCATGCCTTTTTTTTTGTGTTGTAGATAAAAGCCATCATGGCGTTGGTTGCTATTATCCTTTTGTTGGTGATCATCAGTAAGTATTTCCTGGATTGTTAATTTTGGGGAGTATCAATTTGTTCTGGGGTTTGCTTTAATTCCCTTTTTAATTTGGGTGACCAAGCCCTTGTGTATAACAGGGAAGCCAGAAATGTTCCTTCAACCCTAAAACTGGGAGTATGTTTTGTTGTAGTTAGGGACCCTATGAGACAGCTGCATATCTCAGACAATAAGTAGACACTTCTGCAAAGGTTTCTTCTCATCACCTGGAAATACTCCCGAGGGGCCCGAAGTAGCAGTGGTGTCTCTTCTTTGAGAACCCAAGCTGTAATTGCATCAAATGGCCACAAGATGTCACTATACGCTCAGTTAACCACCTTCCCACCCCACCCCCCCCCCCCAAGTGAAAGTAAAAAAGACATAGTGGTGATTAACATCCTCATCTTAATAAAACTGACTCGAGGGTGTCCCTCGTAACTCACCAGTCAGACAAGGGAACCCGTTCCACGTGGTACATAGCTAAGCCGGCCTCTCTTGTTGAGGCCCAGGAAAGCTCTGTACGTCAGCCTCAAGGTGTGAGCACCACACTCATCTCAGAAGAGTCACATCCACTCCTGACAAGATACGTTCAACGAAAACTTCCGTGGCTGAAGGCTTTGCTAAAGCAAGTGCTAGCCGGGAAAAGACCAGGTCCTGGGTTTGAAGTCTGAACTGCCCGCAGCTGCCCACTGACTAACCCTCCCCTGTCCCTGCTGTCCTGCTGAGTGAGACACAATGAAGGGCGTCTCAGGACTCTCTGCTTGTCCTTCGAAAACTAGAAAATGTGGAATCGCGTGAAAAAGAAGATACACTTCAACTGTGATCTTTCCACATAGTGATAGCTACTGTTAACATAACTATCACTTATATTTCAAGCCTTTTCCTACTACTAACATGTAAACATGTTTTTAATAAAAAACTAAGATTACACACAGACTTTATTATCAATATATTAAGTATTTTCTCATGTTATTTATTTTTAAAATATTTTAGCAGCTGTATGCTAAGATTCAGCCATAATCTGTTTACTCAAAACGTCAATGCTACACATTCAGGTGGTTTTGTGATTATTTTGGCTTCTCCATTCTCATCTGTTACCTGTCCTTTCCGCCCAAAATTAGTCCTGATTACCTACTTCCCAAGTGGACACGGCTGCATTTAAGAGTATTACTGCTAGCATGGCGTGTGGCTGTGATTTTGACATGTTCCTTTTCGTGTTTTTCTCTTGCAGTCCTTACAGTTATGAAATACCGCACTTGATTTGATGAGAGAGGTCTTCGTTCAACAAAATCTGGGACAATAATAATAATAATGATAGATTGCTGCATAATTTAAATGAAACCCATGTATATAACTTTCAAAACTTCTTTTCCAAGAAACTGAGAGGCGAGTATCACTTCAAACTGGAGCGTTGAGAATGTCCATTATCTTTTTCCCCTTCTGCTTTTAATAATTATGTTCGAGGCCCCGGCAGCCAGCCTGCGTTGCCGCATTCCAAGGATCTGATTTGAAACAAGATACTTGCCTGTTTGTTCACTATTTGTGTCTGTAGCTCAACACTGGCACGAGACTTCCGGCTGTTCCTGCGGGGGCTCACGGACTTGCACTCTTGCATTGAGGTGGGGGGCCAGGAAGCCTCGGTTGCCGTTCCATCAATATTGGAAAGATTCTTCTCACATCACAGTTGCTTTGCAAGCAATTTCCACGTTTATGGGTGTAACAAAAGCTAAGTGTTGTAAATGCTGCTGCCTTCAGCTGTAACTAAAAACATTCCAGTAAATCTATTTTTGACCGTATACGGGAATGTGTAGTAATTTCTTGGCATTTGAATCATGGAAATGGGAATTTTAAACGGTGTGAAGATAATAGTAACATGGTGCCATAAAACTGGAGATAATAAAAGTATTGGAGAACATCACTGTAGTTTTTGAAAGTGTCCACCAGCTACCATAACGAGTCATGGTCTCGTCTCCCTCATCAGCCTCCAGGAAGGAGGGACCAGTCCTAACAGAGTGGGTGAAATCCACAGGGAACTCACACCCTGATTTTATTCTCGCTACTCACTCTCCTCCGTAAGCCCCTCTCACCCGTGGACCAGGAGTGCCCATGGAAGCAAAGTCGTCTGCCTAGAATTTGCTGTTTTTGCAGCACCTGATCATCCCCTGGGAGATGCATGTTGAACAATCAACTATCAAATTAACCAACTGTAATGAGCATAAAGTCAGGAGCTGGGTGATCAAATGCTAGAGTCACCATCACTCTCAGTCCATTTCCAGAACAATGAGACACGTTGTTTATGAAAACATGCCAGCCTCCTTGTGTTGTTTGAACTGGTCCGAGTAAAAATGAATCCTCTGTTGTGTTGAGGGAACGTCATAGTGAAGTTTCAGGTTCTACACAAGCCT
This sequence comes from Vespertilio murinus, assembly GCA_963924515.1. Lineage (NCBI taxonomy): Eukaryota > Metazoa > Chordata > Mammalia > Chiroptera > Vespertilionidae > Vespertilio > Vespertilio murinus. The sequence continues at coordinate 16,055,331 of OZ004719.1, read as the reverse complement.
GTGCCTCGACATATACATGTCACTCTCAGTTTGAAATGGGGTTCATAGAAAGGGCCAGTATTTTTAGGGGAGAGGGATCCTGTATATGTTTTATTTTGGGGGGGCCATTTTCATGCAAAATGTATGAAACCTACAACCCTTTAAAAATATTCTAGAGGATTAGCACTAAGAAGCAAAAATGTTCTGTGTAAAATGGACAGAGTTTTGAAGGGAGGAAGTAGATTAAGAGATACCCAGACACCTGCAAGTTATGAAAACCTAAATGTAATTGCTACATCTTACAGTTGACTGAGAACATTTAAAAGGAGAGAAAGGTCATACATATATGGCATGTTGTCGCTGGTCTCTCCGCTCTTTGTAAATGCCAATTAATGTAAATAACGTAATACATACGAAATCTTCTGACAAAGTAGGACACCCAGGAAAATGAACATTCTTTTAGTTAGTTTCTGTAGCACAGACAGTTCAGTAGTGAAAATGTTTTTACTGAATGGACAGAGGCAGTTCTAGAGTGTGTGTGTGTGTGTGTGTGTGTGTGTGTGTGTGTGTCCTTTTTTTGGGGGGGGGAGGGTTGGAACCAGACTGATCACTGGTTACTTTTCCATTAATTGGTGTAAAACTCTGGTTCCTCCATACCTATTAGTGAAGTAGAAGGTTATTTCTCAAAAAAGAGTCCCGATTTCCAATGTTTCTTTTAATAAAGTATGCTACTTTTAAAGAAATATAAAAAATAAAATTATTTTTAAAAAATTTTAACCATAGCCGAAACTGGTTTGACTCAGTGGATAGAGCGTCGGCCTGTGGACTGAGGGGCCCCAGGTTCAATTCCGGTCAGGGGCATGTGCCTTGGTTGCAGGCACATCCCCAGTGGGAGGTGTGCAGGAGGTGGCTGATCGGTGTTTCTAGCTCTCTATCCCTCTCCCTTCCTCTCTGTAAAAAAAATCAATAAAATATACATTTTTTAAATTTAACCATAAAAAATAAAGGAACTGTTTATATGACAATATTGTACTAGTGCATATATATATGTAGTTCTCTTTGCATTTAAATATATGGTGGCAGACGTGTCCCTGTAAGAGCTTGCACTAGTGCTGGCCTGGCTTAGTTTATCATTTCATCTTTCTGGGTCTTGATTAATCCTCAGGCCCTTAAAATGGCTGGCATTTTAAGATTTGATTGTAGCAATCTTGGAGACATGAACCTCCTTAAATACATTTTTTATTGACTTCAGAGAGAGGGGGAGAGAGAGAAACGTCAGTGATGAGAGGATCATTGATTGGCTTCCTCCTGCATGTCCCCTAATGGGGGTCAAACCCACAATCGCAGTATGTGCCCTGACCGAGAATTGAACTGTGACCTCCTGGTTCCTTGGTCAAAGCTCAACCATTGAGCCATGCCTTCTCAATGAAGTCTCCCCTTGAGTACACCATCCAATTCCCTTACCACTAGATCTCATCCAAGGATGTCTAAAAAGATGCACATTGGCCCAACAGCACACCCACAAGGGAAAGAATGACCTTCTGAGCTCTCTGTCCACTCTCCACACACTTCTCTCCTTGTAATCCCTCTCTTGGAAATCTGACCACCTCTTCTCATTTGAAATGGCATTTAGGTGCTGACAAATCTCAGGTTTGACTCCCACTTGACTTGGGAACTTGGACTTATATCCAGTATTCTCTTAGACATTATTCATTTCAAATCTAGCATGTCCAAAACAAAACTCCAGTCTGCTTCCCCAGAACTAGTCCACAAGCATCCTGTGCCGTCTCAGTCGATGGAAACTGAATCCTTCCAACTGTTCAGACCAGGAACCATGGAGTCACACCGACTCCTTAACTTCTCTCACAACCTGCATCTAGTTCATCGGGAAATCCTTCTGATTCTACCTTCAAAAGTCTATCTAGAGTCTGACCAGTTCTCATTACCTCCTGGTCTGGGACTACCTGGTCCTTACCTGGAATAGTTTCTAACTGGTCTCAGTACATCTACCATTCATTCCTCCCTCTCCCCATCATCTCCACGGCAGAATTGTGGAAATGATTCTTTTCCTAGTGATCAGATCATGCTTTTGCTCAAAACTCTCCAGTGACTTTCCATCTTTAGAATAAAGGGAAAAAAAAAAAACCTTTTGTTGGCCTGCAAGTTCTCTTATGGTGTACCCCCAAGTTACATTTTTGTCTGTGTTCTGTCCCTTAGTCACTGTGCTGCCGCTCCCTAGGCTCCTCACAGCTCATCAAGGACACCAGGCATGCTCCTCCCTTAAGGGCCTTGCACCTGCTGGGTCCCCATTGGCTAAGCTCTTTCTCAGAGTAGAGGCATAATTCCCATGCATTCTTCCTGTCTGATCAGATTTCACCTTCTTAATGAAATCTCCCCTGAGTACCCCATCCAGTTACCTTAACACTCTGTTTTTCCAGAACACTTAACACTCCTAACATTCCGCAGTGCTTAGCTTTTTTGCTTATTGTCTTTCGCTCATCCAAATGTAAATTTAATGAGAAGATTTTGTTCTGACACGTCCCAAAACAATCACCACAACTGTGAGTGTCATGTTGAGTGACCCAAGTAATTGTTGAGTTAATCAACTATCCTGCAGATGCAAAGAAAAACCATATTTTGAAAGTGATGTACTATATGGATTCAGTGAATTTTTAGAGTACTTCAACATCCCAAATAAGATGCAAGACATGGCCTTATAATTCAGAAAATCATAAAAAGAAAGGTGACATAAAAAAACAATGAAAGGAGATACAAAGACAATTAGATCAGATATATGCTAAATAGTAAAACTGGATTGCTTTCTTACACCACATACAAGAATAAACTCAAAATGGATTAAAGACTTAAACGTAAGGCCTGAAATTATAAAAGCTCCTCAAAGAAAACATGGACAGTAAACTGTCTAACGTTGCTGTTAGCAATATTTTTTATGTCTCCCCAGGCAAGGGAACAAAAGAAAAAAAACAATGAGGCGATAAGTTTCACACAGTGAAAGAAACCGCCAACAAAAAAAATACAGCCTACTGAATGGGAGAAGATATTTGCCAATGATTTCACCTAGGGGTTACTATCTCAAATCTATAAGAACATCATACAACTTAACATCGAAAACAGTAATCCGATTTAAAAATGGTCAGAGGACTTGGACATCTCTCCAAAAAAAACCAAACCCATACAGATGGCCAGTAGACGTGAAAAGATGCTCAACGTCACATCATCAGAGAAATGCAAATTAAAACCACCATGCCATGCCCGTCTAATGCTATCATCAATAAGTAGCAAACCAGTGTTGGCGAAGATGTGGAGAAAAGGGGACTCTCGTGCACTGTTGGTGGGATTGTAAATTAGTGCAGCCACTATGGAAAATGGTATGAAGGCTCCTCACACAGTTAGAACGTACAACCTAGAAAGTTCACTTTCTGGGTATTTATCCAAAGAAATCTAAAACATTAATTCAAAAAGATACATACACCTCTATGTGCACTGCAGTATTATTTACAATAGCCAAGATATACAAACAACCCAAGTGTCCACTGACAGGTGAATGAATAAAGAAGAGGTGGGGGGAAAAAAAGAGGCGATACATATGTAATGGAATTTTACTCAGCCATTAAAAGATCTTGCCGAAACTGCTTTGACTCAGTGGTAGAGCGTCGGTCTGCGGACTGAAAGGTTCCAGGTTCAATTCCGGTCAAGGGGCATGTACATTGGTTGCGGGCATATCCCCAGCAGCTGGTCGATGTTTCTCTCTCATGGACATTTCTAGCTCTCCATCTCTCTCCCTTCCTCTCTGTAAAATATCAATAAAATAGTTTTTTTTTAAATCTTGCCATTTGTAACAACATGGATGGATTTAGAGGGTATTGTGCTAAGTAAAATGAGTCAGAGAAAGGCAATACCATATGATTTCGCTTACATGTGGAATCTCAAACAGACAAATCAGAAACACACTCACAGAGAACAAACAGATCGTCACCAGATGGGAGGGGATTCGGAGACGGGTGGAAATGGTGAAGGGATTAAGAAGTACCAATTTCCCGTTACAAGGACAGTCATGAGGATGCAAAGTACATTGTAGGGAATATAGTCAGTAACATTGCAATAACTACGTACGGTGTCAGATGATGATTAGACCTATTAGGGTGATCACTTCATAAGTTCTATAAATATCTAATCATTATGTTGTATACCTGAAAGCAATATAACATTGTCAACTGTCATTGAGATGTTTTTTAAAAGAATGTATACAATCAATATTCAAATACAAACAATCCATTTATAAAATAAGCAGAGGGCCTGAATAGACCTCAGAAGAAAGAAAAAAAATCAGGAACTTAACCTCAAAATCAATGTAAGTGATGAAGAATACTGCTAAGTATAGTTGATAGAATTATGCATGATTTTCCCTTTACATAGACAATTAAATACATGAGTAAGTCCAGTTCAAACTCTATGAAAAAAAGGAATGTTCATCTTCTTTTAAAATTAGCATGCATACATCTTCTCTGTCCCAATTACCTTACAAAACACAAGCTCAGAGGTAAAATTATTAAGAATTCCCAGACAGCAAGAGCTGGTAACCAGGTGCAGTGTCCTGAGAGCACCATGTGACTGCGCTTGTCAGATGCCCGTGTCACTCACCCTGCCGATTGGCTCCTCTCTCGTGGAGAGCTCACATCTCTTCAACATCCCTCTTCCAAGGTGGGGCCCATGCTGAGCTCAGTAGCCCAGGTTTAGAAAGGTCGAGTGTAGTGGGAGCATTATCTCATAGAGCACGTTGTTCTGCTTCTGCTAACACCAGTGTCATGTTAACTTCTTTTTTTTTTTTAATATATATTTTATTGATATTTTACGAGAGGAAGGGAGAGAGAGAGAGAGAGAGAGAGAGCTAGAAATGTCGATGAGAGAGACATCAACCAGCTGCCTCTTGCACACCCCCTAACGGGGATGTGCCCGCAACCAATGTACATGCCCTTGACCGGAATCGAACCCGGGACCTTTCAGTCCACAGACCGACGCTCTACCACTGAGCCAAACCGGTTTTGGCCATGTTAACTTCTTAATGTCAGTGCCCTGGAGCTGATTTTACACTCTGCTCATTATAGTTCCTATCCCTTTTCAAACACCAGACCTTTCTCGGGCCCTAGCAATCCCTGGCTGCATAGTTTCATTTCCCAACCTTACCTTTCCTTCTGAATTGATGAATAGTCTGTGGCTGGATTCAACTTTGTATTTTCAGACCAAACCTGACATAGAACAAGTGCTTCATATTTGTTGCACTGATTGAAAAAAACTCAAGTTCTCTTACCCCCACCTGCCTAGTCCATGGACCACTGGCTCCTGCATGGAGAGAGAAGACAGGTTCTGTCTTCATCCTCTCCTCACTCTCTTCTTTACCTTCATCTCTTCCCTTCCCTTCTGTCATCTTCAGAGCCATCATCATCATCATCACTAACATTTTAAGCTCCTAAAGTCGGGCACAGTCAGGATGTTCTATACGCATCCCCTTGACACCAGTCTCTGGGTCACAAACACTCTACCTTCCAGGATATCCATTAAACAAGTAAGCGTATCTATTCGTACTGTAATCGGAAGGTGAATCTTAAGTGATTAATCTTAACACTATGAAAAGAAGCCAGTGGTTCACAACTTGGGTGATTTTGCAACCCCCCAGGACATTGGTCAGTAAGTGGAGACATTTTTGGTTGCCATAGCCTGAGGGGGTGGGGTGCTATTGGTATCTAATTGGGGGAGGCCAGGCAAGCTGCTACGTGTGCTAGAACACACAACACAGCACCCCTCATCCCCACACACACCCCTCAGGGCTCCAAATGTCAAGTGCTGAGGTTGACAAATTCATCTTTCATAGGGTTTGGAAATGATGCACCATGAAGAAGAACTTTCTGACCCTCCTGCATCATATTATACAATGTTTAAAACCTTAATTTTTGCACCTTGCTGCCATCATCAGAACTTTGCTTGAGAGCATTTAAAACAAGTCTTGAGTACTTTATATCATAAAATGAAGAGTGAAGAAGTAGATTTTATTTGCATTCTAAAAAAGTAGAATTTTTTTAGAGAAAAAAAAAGTGTTACCAGGTCAGTGGACAATGGCTTCTTATATAAGAAAACTGGAAAGCCAAAACTGGTTTGGCTCAGTGGATAGAGCGTCGGTCTGTGGACTGAAAGGTCCCAGGTTCGATTCCGGCCAAGGGCATGTACCTTGGTTGCGGGCACATCCCCGGTAGGGGGTGTGCAAGAGGCAGCTGGTCGATGTTTCTCTCTCATCGACGTTTCTAGCTCTCTATCTCTCTCCCTTCCTCTCTGTAAAATATCAATAAAATATATTTAAAAGAAAAAAAGAAAACTGGAAAAATAACATTGTTTTGCAACTTTTCCCTCTCCCCTTCCATGTTGCTGGCAAGCACGGAACTGAACCTATTTACTCCCCTTTAAGGGGAAACTGGTTTCTCATCATACTTTTCTTGAGTCCCGGGGCTTCTTCAGCACTGTGAAGGCAGATTTAAAAGAAACGCCTTGAAACCCTCTATTTCAAGCAGATATCAACCAACCACGAAGCCAGACCTTTTCTTTCATTTCCGGGACTTAGTACCCGCATATTCTCCAAATTTCATCCCATGGAGCATTTTTCCGATTCTGCATCTTACATCGTGGCAATGGTTTTCCCCTGGCTTTTCCACAAAGGTTATGTTTTCCCCAAACGTTCATACAATCCTGCCCTCCCAAAAAGTTTATTGCCTTTTAACACTGGTCCCTATACACAGAGCCCAGTCCCCGCTCCCTGATGGCTCTCACCCGTGAGTTTCCTCGGGGTCTGCAGCCAGCTCTGGGCTGGGCCAAGTTGGCTTTGCCTTGGTTCTCTGCGCCCTGACTTGCTGGGAGGAACAGAGCGCCGGGAACAATAGCCAGGCATTTCAAACTCCTTCGCTATTTCCGACGCCCATATTCCTTTGAGTGAAGAACTCCTCTTCCTCTCCCCTCACCCCTGTCTCCAAACTAAATCAGCTTTCAAGGCAACGTGATGTTTATCTTAGAAACGGGGCCAGCGGTTTTCGAATTCTGAGCACTACGCCCTACATCAGTGGGGTTAGAGGGGAGAGAAGAAAATAGCTTTCCCAGAAGCATGCCGCGAAGATTTCTTACCCATCTACTTTTAAAACGTGGGATGATCTCTTCCTTATTTCATTACAAGAAAGGCTAGTTGAAGGCATTGCAGCCCGAGGACGTCCACAAGCAGCCCCGCCCGGTGTGTGTACACAGGCTGCCCGGGCCAGCGGCTCGCCCTCCGCCCGCTCGCTAGGATGCGTGTTGTTTCGGAAAGGCAATTGTAATCAGATGCCTGTTGTACTGTATTAACTGGAAGTCCAAGTCAGCTCTAAAGAGACGGGTCGTTTCCTCCTTGGCATTCTGCTCGTGGCCGTAGTTGCTATTTCCAAGTAAACATTGGATCCTTGGATTTGGCCATGGATTTGGCCATGACCCCCCAATTCCCGCCCTGATGCCCCCTCCTCCTGGCCCCACAGTTACAAACTTGATCCAGATGTGACTGAGAAAATCAGGATGATTTACCTTGCAAGAAGCACTTTAACTGTGAGCATAACTTTCCCACTTCGCCCACGGCTCTTGGGCTTAAAGAAACAAATCCACCGAGGTCAGCGCTTGGCTGACTTCTCACAATGAACTTGAGCATTAAGCATCAACACCGAACTGTTATTTCTCCCACTTGCCCATAAAGATTTTTTTTTAAACCTTCTTGCATGCAGAGTTGGGATATCAAATGTCTGAACGGAGTTACTGTGTGTCCTAATCGCCTTTGCCTTCACAGAAACTAGACCCCCCCGTTTGAATCACTTTGCAATTACGTCTACTTCCCTAATAGGAGACCCTTTCATGGGGGCGGCATCCTGATTTTCCTAAAGACCAGATTCTGTCTTAAAACTTTCCTTTTTGTCATTTTTTTTAAGTTCCTAAAATGGAGAAGAAGAAAAGACAACACAAAAACTAAATAACGTATTGCCTTTAACAGTCTCTTTTCTATCAAGAAAAAAAACTGCCAAGGAGTGTACACTAAAGAAACGTGGGGAACCTCCGAGGCACCTTAATGTCGGTCACATTCTATGTCTTTTCATTTCTCCTGGGTGTGATCTGGGGCTGTCTTTCCATTTTTCCTGCAGCGCATCGGTTTTGTTTTCCCCTATAGCTGATCAACCTGTAGATTTGCTCTTCAGCCTCTACGTTTGTTGCACTGGGAGTCCTCAGACGATGGCCTTCACACATTTGACTGTATTTGTCATTGTTAGAAAGCTATATTTACTTTTCACATCTGCCTGTTCTGTTTTTCAAGTACCATGTTATTTATTTATTTTTTTTAGGATTTCAAGTCTCCCATTATTTCTACCATGACTGTTTTATGTTCTCTTTCATGTCACTGTGGAAGTAATAGGAGGCTCCCGGTGGTAGTGCCCGCTGGCTGTGGCTGATGGCAGATGGTCCCTGCGGTTAGGAGCGGGCCTTTCTTCCTGCGGGAACCCACAGAAGTTGCTTTCCAGTTGTACATCCCTCCTGCCAAGCGTTGCAAGAGTGTTATCAGGGATCCATTTTTTTAGTCACTTCTCACCTCGGGGGTTCCTGGGCCACTGAGTATCCATCCATTCAACCCGCACATCACATCGGTGCCAAGGGCAAGGCAGTTTCAGTGTCTCAGGAGACAGCTCCAAGCTTCCCCTTTATTTCCTCTTGTTGGTGATTGTTCCCCCCTCCCCCCCTCACTTTTTCGCTGTTCAACAGTGCGTTTCTGTCGTTTAAGCCACCCAGTGTGTGGTAGTTTGGTATGGCAGCCCCAGAAATAACACAGCCGTATTAGTCCAAACTTAAAAGCCACCCATCTCTGCCAGCTGCTAGAAGGTTAAACGTGTGTTGGTGGACCCAGCTGCGGAAGACTGCTCAGCAGTGAGAAGGGAGGAAGCACTGGTCAAAGCACCATCAGGGGCGATCTCAAAGGCATTCATGCCGATTGGCAGAAGCCTGCACAGTACACATCTTCACTGAGAGGACATTCTGGAAAAGGTAAAACTATAGACAGAAATCACATCAGTGGTTACCCAGGGCCAGGGAGAAGGAAGAATGTCTTGGGGACAAGAGAAATATTCCGTATGTTGATTGTGATGGTGGTCACATAACTGTACATTTTTGGCAAGACTCACACACATAAAAAGGGAGAATTTTACTGAATGAAAATTGTACTTCGGTAAACCTGACTTTTAGGAGGGGGATAAGGGGGAGTGGAAATGGGAGACATCTGTAATGCTATCAACAGTAAAATATACATGTATTTTAAAATTACAAATAAAAATATCTAATAAACCCGACTTTTAAAAAAATTAAATCGTATTGCAAAACATACAAAGATGAAAACCAAAACATCGTGTATTCTCATCACCTAAATATAATCACCATGAATACCTTGCTATGTCTATATTTAGCTTTCATATACAGAATGTATGTTTAGAAACTTATGTGCCACAATGTACATACAGTTTTATAATTTGCATATTTAATTTAATAAAATATTGTAAATACCAATATTCTTCTGAAACAATTTTTGACTAGTACGACTTGTGGTATAAGCCTTTTTCAACCAATCCCCTATTGTGGAAAATTAAGGGTTCCCTGCAGTGTTCTGCCATTATAAACAAGGCTCACATCCATGTTTTTAAAGCTTAGTGATTGTAAACATACTCATAAAAGTAGAAGAAGAATGGTGTTTATTACACAACCATGATAAAAAAAAAAATAATACTGCGGAGACCGGTTTGGCTCAGTGGATAGAGCGTTGGCCTGTTGACTGAAAGGTCCTGGGTTCGATTCCGGTCAAGGGCATGTACCTTGGTTGCAGACACATCCCCAGTGGGGGTTGTGCAGGAGGCAGCTGGTCGATGATTCTCTCTCATTGATGTTTCTAGCTCTCTATCCCTCTCCCTTCCTCTCTGTAAAAAAAAAATCAATAAAATTTTTAAAAACAAAAAACAACTACAGGTTTAAAAACTGGTGGGTCAGAAGATAGCCCCGTTGCGAACACGTACTGTCGCCCTTTTCCGTAGCAGAGTGTAGACAGGTTGGAAATAACAGGGTGCAGGATTTAGGGGACCGAAGCTTGTGCCCGGGCCTGCCTCTCTGCCCCTGATGGTCACAATGCACACTAGCCGTCTCCTCTGTAAGCTGAGGACGAACCTAATAGGACTGTGGTCCGTACGGCTGGTTGGTGCACCAGGCTTCCTGCTGACCCCCACCACAGACAGGCCGAGGAAGCCACATGGCTGCACTCCCGCTCTCCCTGGCCGGTGAGAGACCTGTTAGGGAAGGTTTTTGCTTTTCTAATAGGAGCAAAGATGCCCCTGATGCTCTCTCTCTTCCTTCCCCCTCCTTCCCGCCTTCCGCCCAGCGGTGATGCCGGGTGCAGCTGCCTTTGGTGGCTCTGAGGGTGAGAAGCCAGCATTCTTAACCAAATAGGAGCGTGGAAGGTGGCGGGAGCCCGGGTCCCGATGACACTGTGGGGCCACCACGCCTCTTCCCAGCCTCCTGTGAAATGAGAAAAACAACCTCCGCCTTTGTAAGCCAGACTCCCTGTGTGCGAGTGGTCAGCACCCACTCTGTGGGGGTGTCACCAAAGTCTCGGGAGGCCATCCTGGTACCACTCAGCACAGCGGCTGGCGCATGGTGATACTTCATAAGCACCAGCTGTTGTTGCCATTAGGACGGACACTTCTCCCACCCTGTCGGCTCTTCCCCTCCAGCATACAAACACGGTCAGTTTTTCCCTCTTATAAACAGTAACAGGCCGCAGCCCAGGGTCACGTACCCGGGCGGGGCCAGCACCAGGCCCGGCAGAAGAGCGTGAGGTGAAGAGCCAGAGAGAGCCATTTACCCACATCCTGGCTCCACAGCTTCCTAGGTGCGCGGCCTCCGGCGAGCCTCTGAGCCTCAGTTTCCCCGCCAGTGAGTTGGGGATAAAATCATCTGCCTCGCAGGGCGGCAGCGACACTAAGACATGCATCCATGGTTGAGTTCACAACACAATGTCTGGAACATAAAAGGCACCCCATGCATGGTGGCAAACAAACATCACCTAAAACGCAAAGTGCATTGGGACTTGAAATCTGGCTGCACGCCACGAAGCGGGATCTTGGGGGCCATCCTGGAGGCCAGCTCCACCCACGGGCTCCCCAGGCAACCGTGTGGCTTGTGGGAAGGTAGGTCTTCCGGACATTCGGAGACCCAGTTTCCAATGTGGGAGAGGAGTCCCCACACCAACAAACTACACCCAGCGAGGCCTCAGCCAGCCTGTCTAAGAATTCAACTCAGTTCTGACTCTGCCTTCCCAGCGGCAGCCTCAGCTCCCACGGGGTAAGGATTCGGTCCTACAGGACACCCCCCCTCCAGGCGATGGGGAGGGGGTGCAGGCTTTTGTGCCCTCTCCAGGTGTGTCAGTGTCCCCCATCTCCACGTGCCCACCAGCTCTCTGAGCCATATCCTGTTGGGTTTTTATGGAGGCTTCACGGCATAGCTGAGGTTGATTAAATCATTGGCCATTAGCAATTGGTTCAACCTCCAGGCCTTCTCCGCCCCTCGGAGGCCGTGGGGTGGGGAGGGCACTGAACTGTCCAACTCTCTAATCGTCTGGTTGGCTGCCATGGCAACCAGCCCCCATCCTCAGGGGGTGGGGGGTCCAAAAGCCACCTCATTAATATAACAAAAAAGACACCTTTATGCTCTCATCACTCAGGAAATCCCAAGGGTTTAGGGCAGTGGTCGGCAAACTCACGAGTCAACGGAGCCAAATATCAACAGTACAAGGATTGAAATTTCTTTGGAGAGACAAATTTCTTAAACATAAACTTCTTCTAACACCACTTCTTCAAAATAGACTCCCCCAGGCCGTGGTATTTTGTGGAAGAGCCACACTCAAGGGGCCAAAGAGCCGCATGTGGCTCACGAGCAGCAGTCTGCCGACCACGGGTTTGGGGAGTTATGAGTCAGGAACGATGGACCAAGACCAAATGTGTATGAGAAATAACATATCTATTTGATCATTTAGATGATCAAATATATATTTCTTACAGAGAGGAAGGGAGAGAGATAGAGAGTTAGAAACATCACAGAGAGAGAGTCATCGACCAGCTGCCTCTTGCACACCTCCTACTGGGGATGTGCCCGCAACCAAGGTACATGCCCTTGACCGGAATCGAACACCGGACCTTTCAGTCTGCAGGCCGACGCTCTATCCACTGAGCCAAACCGGTTTCGGCTGATCAGTTATATATATTTCTTATCAATCACAATACCACAGTAGCCATTGGTAGACAGAGCACTGGCCAAAGGAAGAAAGGGGCCCAGCGAAGATCAGCGGCCAGCCGGAGGGGCGCGGGAGGCGAGGGGGTTGTTGCCACACGAGGGAAGCAAGATCCCAGGAAGAATGCAGAATCCACTTAAAATGCTGCCATGACGGGAGAGGATGTTCCCGTTGGAATTGTTCCGCTGTATTTAACGTGGGCTGCACAGTGTTCTTGGATTTTATTCGTCTGTTTTTGTTTTTAGCAGATTTACCTTTTTTACTCAGTCTTGCCGTGCGACGTGTGAAATCATTCGGACTTCCCTGACCACAGGCCGGCTAGATTTCATGGGAAAGTAGCCTGGGATGCTCGGCGCTTGTTGGGAAACTTGCTGGACCTGACACACAGCCACGGGGGATCTGCACTGCGTGTCATTCCCATCCGATGCTCGGGGTCGTTGACAGAGGTCATCTCCTGAGTTTCCACATCCGATGTTTTTCTACTTAAGACAGCGGGGGCAAAGAAAACAGCTCTTCCTTTTGAAATTCCCCAACCTCGAGCATTGGATGTAACCTACCCTAGCTGATTTTTTTTTTAAAAGAACAAACTGTTCTCACTCACAGCCAAATCGCCAGCGCGCGTGCCCACCTTCCTGGCATTCTGTCGGGACTTAATTGTGCAGGTGGGAGATCACAGTTCTGTCTTCAAAAATAAAATACCCCATCACGCAGGGTTCGTTTACAGCCCTCGGAGTCGTGCGTACTGAAACCCGTTGCTTGGATTTAACTGACCAGCCGGGAAGACATTTTCTGTTCTCCATGGGATGAAAGAATTCAGGAAGGAAGCGAATCGATGGGAATGTTCCTGTGATGAATTCCCTCTCTCCATAACACGTGTCATGCTGAGGGACCATCTCCTGGGAAGCTGACTTACCTCCAGTCAAATAAGGAAGAACTAATCTATTATTACCTCGGGAGCCCAGGGCCGGGAAGGGGGAGGGGAGAAAGAAGCTGGGTTCACATCCCAGCTCCCAAAATTACCCACGTCTCTCTCTTCTCAAGACTAATGAACTAGTAACACAGAGAGAATATTGACCATCACAGGGGTGGGCAAACTTTTTGACTCGGGGGCCACAATGGGTTCTTAAACTGGACCGGAGGGCGAGAACAACAGCAACCTGACCATGCTGGCACTCTCATCTTGGGCTGCTGGTGAAGGAGCGGAGGGGAGAGCAAGAGAACCCTCCGCTCTTTCTGCTCCGCAGGCCGGATAGAACAGCCGAACGGGCCGGATCCAGCCAGAGGGTCGTAGTTTGCCCACGGCTGGTAGTAGGCTGGTAGTAGGCTGGTTGAGAGGATGATAGACACTCCTAGACACTCCATATGTAAAACTCCTACAGTACAATCTGGGCACATTAAGTGGCAGCAGTTTTACAGGGAAATGATGCTCGGCCCTTGTGCCATCTAGCAACATCTGGTAAAATACATTTGGGAGGAACGCTCTATTTTGAAGAAGTGGCGTTAAACTTCTTTTGAAGTTTAAAAATTGTTTGGCCCTCAAAAGAAATTTCAATCGCTGTACTGTTGCTATTTGGCTCTGTTGGCTGAGTTTGCCGACCACTGGTGCCACGGGAGGCTCTGTTCCGATTCCTTAGGGATCTTCGCGTTCCTTTTCCGCTGGAACGATGTGTCCACCCGCGCACCCACTGACCATGCAATTGAGCATTTACATCGGCCAGGCACGCTGGGGCCAAAACAGTGAGCGACGCAGCCACAGCCCTGCCTTCTTCCCGGGGTGACAGCTTCTGGCGGAAGAGCTAACGGGCTGGAGAAAACAGGAGCCAGCCAGCTTACACCTAGAGGAACAGAACTGACCTTGACAAGGCTGCTGCCCCCGAGCGCCCCCTGCCGCCTCCATCCTGCACGGCAGCGCCTGCGGCCGCTGCTCCAGCAGCAAAGCAAGCCGGACCCCGCGCTGGCCGGACCCATTCCCGGGAGCATCGTCTGAGCGGGAGGGGGACTCCCTGGTTCCAGGCGCCAGAAAGGAAACGGAGACGGAACACGGTCCAACAACACAGGGAGATGGAAGGCTGGATGGGGAAGGCGGCCTCCAGGTCCAGGAGAATTCCAGGGGGTGGGATCAGGGGAGGGGGAGTGCGGGCCCGGCCCCCGGGGGTGGGGGAGGCAGGAAGGGGAAGAGGGCAGGCTGAGCTGGCCAGATGCTCACTGCTGCTCCGGGAGCCGGGAGCTTCCTGTGTCTTTGCAGTGAACCCCGTTCTCTGCTTTGGGGAGAACATGTCACTCTCGCCCGAGAAAGGCTGCCGTTTCACAAAAATCGCAGTGAAACGCCAGGGCGTGCGCCCCTGTTCCTCGGGTGAAGGCCTCCGCCGAAGCGAGCAGAGGGAGCTACCCTGTGTCCCCGAAAGTAAGACAGTGTCTTATCTCAATTTTTGCTCCCAAAGATGCGCGAGGTCTTTCAGTCCACAGACCGACGCTCTACCACCGAGCCAAACCAGCTTGGGCGAGACCATTTGTATTTTGAAACATCTTCCTGAGAAGGGGTCCAGGGAGTTTTATCAGTGAGGTTCATGGACCTTGCGCACGCATGTGCATGTACACACACACACACACACACACACGCACACGCACACGCACACACACACACAGTAGAGACTAATATTGACATTGGTCCCTGCAATGCAAGACTTGCATAAGAAAGTTCTTCCAGCACCAAAACCGGTTTGGCTCAGTGGTAGAGCGTTGGTCTGTGGACTGAAAGGTCCCGGGTTCGATTCCGGTCAAGGGCATGTACCTTGGTTGCGGGCACATCCCTGGTAGGGGGTGTGCAAGAGGCAACTGGTCGATGTTTCTCTCTCATCGACATTTCTAGCTCTCTATCTCTCTCCCTTCCTCTCTGTAAAATATCAATGATATATTTAAAAAAAAAAAAAAAAAAAAGAAAGTTCTTCCAAAGCTCTGGCCGATGGAGTGTCGTCCGGATACGCCCTAGGACCTAGGCCTCGGTCGTGGGTTAGATCGCCAGTCAGGGCACATAAAGCATCAGCCAGTGAACGCTTACACAAGTGGGACAACAAACAGATAGCTCCTTCCCTCCTCCCCCCTTCCCCTTCTAGAATCAATTAATAAAAATGTAAAAAGAAAAAAAAAAAAAAAAAAAAAACGTTCTCCCAGAGACCCACCCACCCTTGCGGCAGAGCCAGGGACAAGGGGAGAATTCTGCTTCTGCTCTCCCCGAAGCCTGGGGGCCCTCCTCTGCCCGGGGTGCCTGGCTGGCCGCGGTCCGGCTGCCGCAGGGAGGGGGCTGCACCTCAGGCAGGGCCGTGTCCGGTTCCCGCCATCGTGCCCGGCCCCGAGCACGTTCCCAGCGCAGTCTGTGGCGTAACTGGGAACGGGAGCTTGTGAAATCTGCCCACAGTGGCCATGCTGGACGCGATGGGCACATGGGAGGGGGTGTGTGTGCAAAACTGGGGGGTGGGGGCGTAGCGGGATGTGATGGGGACGTAGCGGGATGTGATGGGGACGTGTGATGCCTGTAGTGGGACTTTTAAAAAAAAGAAGAAAGAGCTGGGACCGGTTTGGCTCCGTGGATAGAGCGTCGGCCTGCGGACTGAAAGGTCCCGGGTTCGATTCCGGTCAAGGGCATGTACCTTGGTTGCGGGCACATCCCCAGTGGGGGCGTGCAGGAGGCGGCTGATTGATGATTCTCTCTCATCGATGTTTCTAGCTCTCTGTCCCTCTCCCTTCCTCTCTATAAAAAAATCAATAAAATATATATTTTTTTAAAAAAAGAAAGAAATTCAAAACAGACTTCTGGAAAGTCGTTTTCTAAGCGTGAAAACAAGCCCTCTTGTGCGCGGCCCCACCCGGCCTCACGTGGCCCCTCTCTGCCCCCCGCGGGGCCGGTTCCCGGGGTATATACGACCCGGCGGGCACCTCGCCGGCCGGGGAGCCTTCCAGAGGGAGCCTCGCCCAGCCTCCGCCCAGGGGACTCCGCGCTCAGCCCCGCAGCCGAGTGCCCACGATGCCAGCCGTCCGGCTGCTGCTGCTGCTGCTGCTGCTGCTGGGCGGCCTGCTGGGGGGCCGGGGGGCCGGGGCCGCCCGGCTCCGCAAGGCCGACGACCAGAGCGGCCGGTGCCAGTACACCTTCACCGTGGCCAGCCCGGCCGAGGCCAGCTGCCCCGAGCAGGGCCGGGCCCTGTCGGCCATCCGGGAGCTGCGGAGAGCCAGCAGCAGCCAGCGCGCCGAGCTGGAGGGCGCCAAGGCCCGGCTGCGCGCCCTGGAGGGCCTGCTCCGCCCGCTGGCGGGGGCCCCTCTGGCCGCCGGGCCCTCGGAGGGGCCGCCCCGGGAGCCGGACGCCCTCGGGAGGGAGCGGGGTCGACTGGAGAGCCAGGCCCGGGAGCTGGAAGCCGCCTACGACAGCCTCCTGCGGGACAAGGAGGAGCTGGAGGCCGAGAAGGAGGAGCTGGCCCGCAGGCTGGAGAGCAGCAGCCGGGAGCTGGAGAGGCTGCAGAGGGGCCAGTGTCCGCCGGCCCCCAGCCCCTCCCCGGGGGCGCCCCCAGGCTCCAGGGAAGGTAAGAAGGCGGCAGCGCTCGGGGTGACCTGGCCCGGGGGGCCCAGGCGAGCCCCTCCTGCCCTCTCCTTCCTGCCAGAAGCCGCAGACGGGTGCAGGAGGGCAAAGCAATGGCTCTCACCTGTCCCCACGGTTCCATCTAGGTCGGTAGGGAGGGCGGGGAGGGCCGGGTGAGACACACCTGTGGGCGGTCAGCAGAAAGTGCCAGCCCATGCCGAGGTCGGTTTGTCTCAGTGGTAGAGCGTTGGTCTGCGGACTGAAAGGTCCCGGGCTCGATTCCGGTCAGGGGCATGTGCACTGGTTGCGGGTACATCCCCGGCAGGGGGTGTGCAAGAGGCAGCTGGTAGATGTTTCTCTCTCATCGGCATTTCTAGCTCTCTATCGCTCTCCCTTCCTCTCTGTAAAGTATCAATAAAATATATATATATTTAAGAAAGTGCCAGCCCTCCCTTCCAGAAAACCGCCCTGCTGTGAGTCCTTGTTCAGAGTGCCCGGTTCCTGCCTTCCGGGGTCAACGTGACCTCCGGTCATGACATGGCGGCGGGTGGCCCGTGCCCTCCCTTGGCCATGTAAAGAGGCAGCAGCGGCCCTTGGTCAGTTCCCCCACCCCGGGGTGCTGTCTGGGAAGCTGTCCCCCGCTGAGGCCCTCTGCCTCAGAGCCACCGGGCCACCAGACCCGGGGGAGGCTTCTGCTAAGGGCCATGCTCCGTGGCCAGCGTGGTTTTGCAGGTGTGGCCCTGCACGCTCCCCGGTGGCGGGGGAGACAGGGTTTGCGTCACTTGTGGTGGCATCGTGCCCCTAGATGTTTGCTGCTGGATACGCCGTCCCATCAGGAGGAAGCAAGCCAGCCCACCCGGTGGGGGACGCTAGTCTGGGCCCGTGGTCGGCAAACTCATGAGCCCGCAGAGCCAGACGTCCACAGTACGACGGCTGGCGTTTCTTTTGAGAGCCAAAGCTTTTAAAACTTAAAACTTCTTCTAACGCCGCTGCCTCAGAGTTGACGCGCCCAGGCCGTGGTGTTTTGTGGAAGAGCCACACGCAAGGGGCCAAAGAGCCGCGTGTGGCTCGCGAGCCGCAGTTTGCCGACCACACGGGTCTGGACTCTTCAGAGATGGTAACGTCACAATTGAAGGGGGGTGGGGAGGCCCATTGAAGGGGACAGGCGTGCGCCTGGTTGGCTCGGGCGTCCAGGAGGAAAGGGCTGCCAGGGGCAGTGGGGACGCGTGAGGAGGGGCCCAGGGAGACCGCTGCCGAGGAGACTGCTCCCGGATTCACGCTCGGCTCCTTGGGTGAGAGGCGCTATCGTGGTGGTTAGGAGGTGTCAGGAGGTCCGCAATGTACTTTCAGGTGATTCAGCAGAGATTGTAAATAGAGCGAGAGAAAGAAAGGTAAACCATAACCTCTGGTGAGTCAGCAGGGCAGCTGGGCCGGGTCCCAGCACCGGGCACCTGCACCGGGCGGGCTGCCGCAGCAACGGCTGGAGGCGGTGGGCAGGGTACGCCCCGGGACCTCCTAGCAGGGGCTGCAGGTTCCGCTCCCTCGCCTGCGGGATGGAGCTAGCATCCCCTCTGGGGATTATCACGCGGGTGAGAACCGTGGGCGTGGGTCTCCGGCAGGGAGCAGCCTCCCAGGAAACGGATTGTAGCTACAGAGGGCCTCTTGCCCGAGCTCCACTGATGTTCTAAAATGTCACTGAATGGCCGAAATGTCAACGTGTGCCTAACGATTCGATAGCACACGCTGATTCTAGAGACCTGGCGTGTTGGACAGCACCCAGCACCCAGCATCTAGCACCCAGCACCCAGCACCCAGCTAGTCTTCCCTTTCCTCTAGGCCCCGTGACAACCTCAATTGTGTGGCACCCAATGTCTCTTCATCCTCTCCATTTATACATCACTGACCTAACTTTTCAGGCAAGGACAGAAAACAACAATAAAAATCATTATAATGTGACTTGCCTGTATACACTACACCCATGCCAATTAACACATTCTGTTTCTGGGTTCATCTCTCCGCGTGTCTATAAAGCAGAGATAAGGTGGACAGAGAAGAATATGCAGATTTACAGAATTTTGTAATCGACATGAACACTGCCCCCTACAAGGGCTAAATTTTATTAGAAGCCCTAACAATGTTGAGGTGTGTCTGATATAATAAAGTCCTTAATATTTCCATGACCCACCTTTTTGTTTATTCCCATATTCAGAATGAGATATGATTTTGAGACATTCCTGAGCAGCTTTTGTTTTGACACATCCTCGTCGAAGACCATGTCATGTATACTTGGAGCTAAGAATCCTGGGGCTCAGAGAGGATGATTAGCTTGCCCGAAGTCACACAGCAGGTGCCGGGCCACCCTGAGCTGGGAAGCCAGGACCTCCGCCCGGCCCAGGCCCCCTTTGCACAACGGCTCCCCTGCCGTTGGGATGTCGGACCTGGAGCCTCGCATCCTCTCCCGCGGGCTTTGGTCCTCTCGCCAGACAGCTCGGGTCCGGGAGCCTGCCTGCTGCCAGACGCTCTGGCCGACACGACCGCGAAGCAGCCAGCCAGTCCGCCTGCCGACTGAGAGCTGGCCCGGCCGCCAGCCGGGAAGCCGTTCCCTGAGATTATGTTTTATTGTGGCTCTTGTTGACTTCAAACGCACTTGAGGTGTGGTTCCCTCAGAGAGCGGCGGAGGAAAAGGGGAGGGAGCAGAGGGAGAGAGGGAGAGACCGAGAAACATCTCTGGGGCTTTTAATAAACCCTCTGATAACCATTTGGTTAGGTCGGGGACAGTCAATACAGAGAGCTGGGGTTTTTCCTTAGCCGACATCTGTTAAGGCTGGGGACTGGGGACGAGGAAGGGCTGAGGACAGAAGGGTGGCTTGGCTCTCCAGAAAGGTTATGGGAAAGACACCGACCGAGGCGGCTGCTTCTGCTCACTGGGGAGTCCAAGAAAAGGGGGCCTTGGGGGCAGGGGCAGGGGTACCCGTTGCTCCCCTGGTTGCAGACCTCGCGGGGACCCTGGGGGTTCAGGAGACGCACCCCTGTGGGGGAAGAGGGCGGGGGAGGAAAGTGTGGGCTCGCTCCCGGGAGGGGGAGCCCTATGAGAGTGCTTAGCCCTGGTGGAGGAGTAGCCATGAGCTGTACGTGCCCTCTCCCCGGCACCCTCGGGCTGAGGAAGGACAGACTGAAAGGAGTCCGGGCCTCAGTCGGAAGGTGGGGTTCAGCCCATCAGATGGCAGGGACGGTGGCCGGAGCTGGTCCAGAGCTGCAAAGACCCCCCGCCTCCTGAGAGCAGGTGGGGCGACCAGCAACCCGTGGCTGCGGGCCAGGGGCGGGCCCAGGCGGCAGGAGCCGGCAGCGCCCGGAGGGGTCGGCGCAGGGACCCCAGGCTGTTGCCAAAGCCGCCGCGATGGGTGGCAGTGTGGTGGCCGTGTCTAACAGACACGCTTCCCTCCCCTGAGTCCCTGTCAGACTCCTGGCCCAACGCTGGCCTCAGAGAGAGGTCTGGCGGAATATTTCCACGGAGTGTGTCAAGCCTAAGATGCTTTTTCTTTCTTTCTCTTTCTTTCTTTCTTTCTTTCTTTCTTTCTTTCTTTCTTTCTTTCAAAATATATTTTTATTGATTTTTTACAGAGAGAAAGAGAGAGGGATAGAGAGTTAGTTAGAAACATCCATGAGAGAGAAACATCGACCAGCTGCCTCTTGCACACCCCCTACTGGGGTTGTGCCCGCAGCCAAGGTACATGCCCTTGACCGGAATCAAACCTGGGACCTTTCAGTCCGCAGGCCGACGCTCTATCCACTGAGCTGAACTGGTCTCAGCAAGACTCTACTTCTTACACGAACGCTTGCCTATGGCAAAGGGAAAAAAGAGATCCCAAATCATGCTGGTGGGGGGTGGGGAGGATGTTCATCACCGAATCGCAGGCGCCCCAAGGAGCAGCCGAGGGCCTTCCCAGAATCCCTGGATCCATACACTGTTCCTCCACAGACACCTGGCCTTCCGTGGGAGCTACCCTCACGGAGACCGGCGCCTTTAGCTTATTTCTAACGGCCCGCTCTGTGCGCTGCCGTTGCTAGGCAGGTTGTCATTTGGTGAGCTTCTTACCGCGGAATTTTCCCAGCGCTCACCCAAGTGGAGAGAGCGACAGCAACCCCAGCTCCGAGGGTTGTCAGCAAAGTCCGGCTGCACCCCCCCCCTCCCCTCCCCCCACTTACTGTCCTCAAACACCTCGAGGGGAGCCTACTGAAATGCCACCCTCAGCCCAGTCATCGGCGGCAGGGTACCGACTCTTTCTCTGAATCTAGCTTCCCGGTGGGATCTGGAGAACGCCGACTTCCAGGAACTGAAGTCGGAGTTGACCGCGGTGCCTGCCTCCCAGATCTTGAAGGAGAGCCCACCTGGCCGCCCGGAGAGTGACGGCGGGGACGCTGGTAGGACGTCACGTGTGTCCCGGCACCCACACTCGGGATCCCGGGCCAGGCGGGCCGCACCTGGGGAGGCGGGGGATGGTCACATGGGCTCGATTACCCACGAACAGCGAAGTTTTCCAGCGGATTCTTCTGACCTGCGTCTCAGGGCCAGCCGGACACAGGCTGCCACAGGGGCTGCCGCTGAACTTTGGGTCCTTAGCACACGCACAGGGACCCCACGAGAAGGCGCTCTGAGAGCCGGGGTGAGGACAGAGCCTGTGGTCTCCAGAAACGGTGCCCCTCCCCCCGGGGTGTGGATAATAACTGCTCGCCCGGCAGGCCCTGCCTGGGGACGGGGCGCTGGGAAACACTCAAAATGGGATTCCCCGAGAGACGAGCACCTTCTCTAAGGAGACTGAAGGCTCCTGGTCAAGGACAGGAACGTAGGGTTCTGCTAAGTCTAAGTTTTTAGCCACCTCTTGATGGCTTAGAATTATATCCAGATTTTATTGCATTAAAACGATGCCTGAAATATAGGGTCCATCAGTCGGGGCTTGTAAAACTCTAGCGATTATTTATAATGACCTGATTTTTGTTTTATATATATATATATATATATATATATATATATATATATACACACACACCGTATTTGCCGGCGTATAAGACGATTTTTTGGCCCTTAAAAATATGCCTCCAAGTGGGGGGTAGTCTTATACGGCGAGTATATAACAAACTCTGTATTTTGAGTGGAAATGTTAGGGGGTCGTCTTATACGCCCAGTCTCTTATACGCCGGCAAATACGGTATTTTCAGGGCCAAAAAATCGTCTTATACGCCGGCAAATACGGTATATATATATCCTGTTTTCCCGAAAATAAGACAGTGTCTTATATTAATTTTTGCTCCCAAAGATGCCCTAGGTCTTATTTTCAGGGCATGTATTGTGTTTCCATGAAGTAGGTCTTATTTTCGGGGAAACACGGTGTGCGTGTGTGTGTATGTGTGTGTGTGTGTGTGTGTATATATATATTTAAATAACGAGACGAAGACATGAACGTCATACAGAGTAACACAGGCACACACAGGAGGCCCTGGCCAGGGTAAGTGGAATATGACACACACAGCCCGAGGCCCTGGGGCAGCCTCGTCAAGGTTCAGTGCTGACCCCGCACACCCCAGCGTGCACTGGCCGTTTCCGCTAACCAAGCACTGGGCCTGGCTAATGGCACTGGAGACGCATGACAGCCCTTCTACCCAGAGCACTCTCATCCTCCCCTTTCCCGAGGAGAGGACTGAGGCCTCGTTTGCAGAGAGAGGAACCGACTGAAAGTCACTCAGCCGGCAGGCGGCGGCGGGGCCAGGAACTCAACTAGCCAGGCTGGTCACAGAGGCTGTCACAGCGGCTCCTGGTCCGCCTGCGGGCTCCCGGCCTGGGAGACGCCACGGTGAGTCCGCGCCGTCTTGCTTGCTTTTCCTTCTCCAGGGTGCGGAGCCCTCGTTTGGGTGGGAGAGCCGGTGACCCTGAGGACAGCCGAGGCCCCCACGGGCAAGTACGGGGTGTGGATGAGGGACCCCAGGCCCGTCCACCCCTACACGCGGGAGACCACGTGGCGGGTGGACACGGTGGGCACCGGCATCCGCCAGGTGTGGGAGTACAGCCTGCCCGGCCAGTTCGCGCAGGGCCGGCCGTCCAGGGTGCACGTGCTGCCGCGGCCGCTGGAGAGCACGGGCGCCGTGGTGCTCGCGGGCAGCCTCTACTTCCAGGCGGCCGCGTCCCGGGCGCTGGTGAGGTACGAGCTGGCCACCGGGACCCTGAGGGCCGAGAGGGACCTCCCGGGGGCCGGCTACCGCGGCCGGTTCCCCTACTCCTGGGGCGGCTACACGGACATCGACCTGGCGGTGGACGAGTCGGGCCTGTGGGCCATCTACAGCACCGAGGAGGCCGAGGGCGCCATCGTGCTGTCCCGGCTGGACCCCGAGAGCCTGGAGCGCCGGCGGACCTGGCAGACCCACATCCGGAAGCGGTCGGTGGCCAACGCCTTCGTCATCTGCGGCACCCTGTACACCGTCAGCAGCTACTCCTCGCCCCAGGCCGCCGTCAACTTCGCCTACGACACGGCCACGGGCAGCGGCCGGGCGCTGGCCGTCCCGTTCAGGAACCGCTACGGCTACAGCAGCATGGTGGACTACAACCCCCTGGAGAGGAAGCTCTTCGCCTGGGACAACTTCAACATGGTCACCTACGACGTCCGGCTGGCCGCCGCGTGACAGGCGGGCTCGGGGGTCAGGCAGGGCCGCGGGGGAGGAGGTCCGGGCACCCCCGGGGGCCAGCAGCTGGCCCCCGCGCCCCACGCCTTCTCGAACCCGGGAGAATGCGCCCCGTCGCCGCCCCTGCGTCTGCCTGCGGGAATAGCTTTATGACAGACACGCTTGTCTCTCGTCAGCTCCGGAAGCGGTGCTTTAGCCAACATCGTTGGGGTTTCCTGGTGATTTGGGGCAAAAGTTATCATGTGTAGTTGTTGTTTCGTGAAAACATCAAGGCTTTTGACAAATGGCCTTCCCCGGGCTAACGAGGGTGGATGGGGAAGAGTTTGGGGAAACGGGCGGGAATCCAGGTAGACGCCAGGGCCACCCCTTGCGCTTGTGCCATGTGGTTAGCACAGGCCACCACGAGGGGGCGGGGGTGGGAGGAAGGGGTTCCAGAGCTGAGCTTTGTAAGATGCACCAACTCTACTCGCTTCTCACGCTTCAGGTAGAGTGCCCGTGGGCACGACACAGCCTTTGCCCGTCCAATAAAATGATCGCCCATGCCGCCCGTCCTCCTCAGATATCGTGGGGTATTTTGCATAAGAGACGAGTACACAGATTCCAACCGCCAGAGAGTTCCTTTGGGGGTTGGGAGTTGGGATGGCAGGATGCTCTCGGGGTGTGTGTGTGTGTGTGTGTGTGTGTGTGTGTGTGTGTGTGAGGTGTTACCCAGGATGACACCTGGCAGACACTGGAATGCACACCTTCCTGGCCCCATCTCCCGGCCCTCTGGGTCCTTCCAAATCCACTTTTCCTCTTCCCCAGCTCACCCTCTCTTCACTCCAACTCCACGGAGTTTCATAAACCACCATGTCGGGTAAGCAAACCTTAGAGCGCTGTCCTTTAATAACTGAACTTAATTTCTATCCCGAGGGGCCCTCGTACTTAATGGGCAAGAACACCTTCTCTTGCCAGTTCTGCTTGGACTCTGTTCTGGTAGCTTTTTCAGTCAAGTCAGGGGCTTCCTCTCCGCCATGCTCTTCAAGGTGGCCTTGTGGCTGAGATAAGCGAGGGAGGGGGCACCCACCAGGAGGGGAGGACCAGGCAGAGTTAGCTCCTCATCACACCTGGTCTTAGTCACCCGCCCAGATCCCGGTGCTGGCTGCTGACCCCGTGTGTCCACACCCACTTCCGGCTCCGGCCGCCAGCCATCGGCTCCCTGTGTCCTTCTAGCCTGTCCTGGGTCCCACCGGGGACCCTGGCACGTGTCGGAGCTCCCCTGTGTCATCGGGCCCTCAGGGTGCTCGGGCCTTTCCCCAGACAGAGCTCAGGGTGCCCCTGGCTTCCCTGCTGGTGAAGAGTCACTTCTCTTGGAACTTTGCCACCAGCACATGCCTTACCCAGAACAAGCAGAAGTCACTTCTGCTTTCTCCAAACTATCTGGGACCCAAAGTCTTGTCAAGAACACACACACACACACACACTCTCTCTCTCTCTCTCTCTCTCTCTCTCTCTCTCTCTCTCTCTCTTTCTCAGCTGCTCCTGTCCAAATCACCGTGGCCTTTCTCCTGGGTTCCTCGGAAGTGTGTGTTCCTCCCCAGGAGACCCAAGCTCCACTCAGCGGCCAGTGAGGCCCACTGAGACACCAGCCAGACCGGGCCTCACTTTTCCTGCCCCCCTCCGCCCCCACGGCCTCCCATTGCACACAAAGTCAAAAGCAGAGTCTTTGCAAGCCTCCCCCGGCCCCCCGTGACTTCATCTTCTAATGTCTCCCGATCCCTTCCACTCCAGCCCAGCCCTGGCACCTGCTGTCCCTGGACAGCCAGGCGCTCCTGGTCCTCGGGGCTCTGTGCTGGCCCTTCCCGCTGGCCCTGATGCCCACGCGCCAAACTCCATCACCGTCCCCAAGTCCTTACTCAGACGTCACCTTCCTAGGTGCCCCACCCAGACCACCCTGTGTCAGCTCACCACTGCCGCTTTCTCTGCCACTTCCTTACCCCATCGTCCTATTTTAAAACGGTTCCCGCATCGTCATCCCCTGACGGGATACAACCCACGGATTACACTTCAGTGCGGAAAAGCGTAGACCATGTAAACTCGTGGGTGCAGGCGTGGGGCCCTCTGTTCCGTGATGGACCCTGCCCAGCTGGCATAGGATGTGCTCGAGGATGTGTGTTCTGCACAAACGAGCAGAAAGAAACCACCCTGAAACTTACTCAGCAACAACGGGAAATAAAACCACCCCAAGAGTTCGCCTGTCAGCCCTTCCTCCCCCCCACCCCCCTCCTTGTGCCGATGCTGCGTTGACTGTGGCCGAGGCCCCTCGGCCTCTGGCCCAGCCACCCGCCCAGGAGCACCACCCAGGGTGGCCGCCCCAGCCTCGAGCCACCGCTGGGCTGTTGAAATACGGTTAGTGTGACCGAGGAAGCACATTGTCCATTTTATGTAATTTCAATGAGTTTACACCTAAGTGGCCACACGTGGCTAGTGGCTGTGCTATTGGGCAGCAGTTTCCTCCTGGGGCTGAGATGTCATCCTGTGTGTGTCGGAGGCCCAGTGGGCAATGCCAGGGGCCCATGGCGCACCCCCCACACCCCGGAGGCACGTTGCTGCCGCAGCCACGGGTGAGAGGACGCCCACCGAGGCTCTATGAAGAGGTGGATGACGTGACCGATGGCACCTAAGGATGTCTCCCACACGGTCACATGTGTGATGCTTTCGGGCTGTTGGGAGCCGTGGGAATCCTTCCCTGTGCTTTGGGATCAGTGGGACCTAGGGTTCGGGGTCTAAGTAATACACTTCCCCCCAGTGAGGTCTCTGCTCTCTCTCGGCCGCTAGTCAAGGCGCACTTCTCCTGGTAATGAGCTTGAAATCTCCTGGAAGCAACCTTTCAAAATATTGCCCACAAATGTGAAATGCCACCTGCCTCGCGCCAGCACCGGGGACGCGAGGCAGCTCCCGTAGGCCACGGGCCCTAAAGCTGCCCGGTCTCAGGCTGAGTTTCTAAAATCCAAACACCTCAGGGGTCTCCGCAGCTCGGGTCTGGAAAGTAAGGCTCAGAGGCCCGGGCTGGTCACCATGCGGATTTTGTAACCAACACTGAGGCCTGATTATCTTTTTTTTCTTTTTTCATTCAAACAGCATGACAGACAGTAAAGGTAAAGACACATTATCATAGAGGAGGCTTGCAGAACCAAAGGTGACTCTATGGCTTCCGTGAGGGTAACAAGGGGCCCCAGAGGGTGAGGAGAAGAAGACAGGAAAGAAGCAACAAAGACCTTCCAAGATAAGTCTTCAAAGACCATGGGAAGCCGTCCTCTGGAGTTCTAGGCCAAAGTCCAGTTCAAGATAACTGACTAGGAGCCTTCGAGGTTGTCCGCTGGCGAGGGAGGTGGGGCTGGGGGGGGTGGGCGGTCGGCCAGGTCGGGGGAAGGGGATTGATCCAAGCCCTTCAGCTTCCTCATCAGGGCTTCCTCCCCTTCCTTGGTAAGCATCTTTTCTCTGGGAGGGAAAGGCATCGTGGAGGTTATTTTAAACAAAGACAGGATTTTTTTTAAAGAAAAGGAAAAAAAAATCCATCAGCTTCTAGCCCAGCCTTGGGCAACCTATGGCCCTCGGGCCAGATCCGGCCCATTCGGCTGTTCTATCCGCCCGCGGAGCTGAAAGAGCAGATGGAGGGTTCTCTTGCTCTCCCCTCCTCCGCTCCTTCACCAGCAGCCCAAGATGAGAGTGCCAGCATGGTCAGGTTGCTTTTGTTCCGGCCCTCCGGTCCAGTGTAAGAACCCACGGTGGCCCTCGAGTCAAAAAGTTTGCCCACCCCCCAAAAGATAGCCACTTCCTGAGTCACCCACAGACGCTGACAGAGCTGCCACCTGGTGAACAGGAGGTCTAAGCCAGCGGTCGCCATGTACACCGATCAGAAAAGGCTTCCAACACCTCGTGTCCATGCGAACTAAGAAGCTGCACCTTCATGTACCAGTTCACGAGCCTCTTATATGCCAAAAACTCCAAGGTCAACAAGCGTTGGGTGAACAATATCGGACAGAGGTTCATCTTTTAACTCAATGTTTAAAAACCATGTTTGGCTAACGTCTCAGGTGTGATAGTGTCATCATTTGTAAACGGATACCCAACCTGACAACTCGGAAGGGTCAGCCCTGCCAGTGTCTGTTCTTTGCTCACACTTCCTGTGTTAGAATCCTTTCAACACAGGCTTCTTCGCAGAAACTCCAGAGCCACATTCCTCAAGTCTGGATCATAGACCTGGTCCATCCATGCAACCGACACCAGTGACAGGTGGGTCTGGGCTGTGAGTGACGAGTCCCCCCGCCCTGAGAGTCCCCTTCTCCGCAGAACCTCCCCACACACAGCGGGGAGGCGGCTGGCGGCACGTGGGTTTGCATGGAGCTCAGCTTTAATAGAAATGAGAGCTCCCCCTCCTCCCCATATTCTGCAGGCACCTTTATCCCCCATGTCTTCAGCCCCGACAGAGGAGGGCTCCCTCCCAGTGGCCGCTGCAGGCCCGCCAGATTTAGCGGAGGGAAACACAGGGTCCCGGCTCAAGGGGCCATTCAAATAAACCGCTGATGTTCGACTGTAAGCATATCGCAAAATATTGCACAGGTGTACCTGGGCCAAATAAACTTTGTGTTGTTTGTCAAAAATGCAAATGTGGCCGAAACCGGTTTGGCTCGGTGAATAGAGAGCATCGGCCTGCAGACTAGAAGGTCCCGGGTTCGATTCCAGTCAGGGGCATGTACCTTGGTTGCGGGCACATCCCCAGTGGGGGGTGTGCAGGAGGCAGCTGATCGATGATTCTCACTCTCTATCCCTCTCTTCCTCTCTGTAAAAATCAATTAAAAGATATATATTTTTGCCGAAACCGGTTTGGCTCAGTGGTGGAGCGTCGGTCTGCGGACTGAAGGGTCCCGGGTTCGATTCCGGCCAAGGGCATGTACATTGGTTGCGGGCACATCCCCAGTCGGGGGTGTGCAGGAGGCAGCTGGTCGATGTTTCTCTCTCATCGACGTTTCTAGCTCTCTATCTCTCTCCTTTCCTCTCTGTAAAATATCAATAAAATATATTTAAAATATATATTAAAAAAAAAAAAGATATATATTTTTTAATGCAAATGTGATTAGGCATCCAGTGTTTTACCTTCTCTCCTCCCCACCCCTCCCATCTCCCACCCCGAAATCCCCGGCGGCAGGCACTCTCTCTCTCTTCAGGCGAGACAGCTGTGAGGTGTCTCCTTCCTAAGGGCACCAGGCACGCCTCGGGGAAGGGGACCGCGTCCCCACCTGCAGGGAGCCTACAGCCTCCTTCGGGATAGCGGCGAGCTTCACGGTGTGCTGTGCCCTCACGTTGCAAACTCACGCGTTTTTATACCAGGAGGGTACCTCAGAACCCAGCAACCTGATCACCCCACATGAAGAGCCACGGATCTAAAAACTCATCCCAGCACCCTCACCGTCACCGTCACCTCTGGAGGAACCGCGTGGGAGAGGCCTGGTCCCGCCAAGTGGGTGACAAAGCAGTTTCTCATTCACAAAACCTGTCTCCTCCCTGCCGTGGACGCACACACGTGAATACACAGACATTCACCAGCGTCTCCCGCGGCTTCAGACGCCCACCCGACCCCCAAGCTCCGCGTACCTGGCGGCCATGGTGACCCTGCGTCTGGCCACCTCGTTCACCAGGTCCTTGTAGGGGAAGCTGGGGCCGTTGTCCGCGGGGCTCTTGTGAGCCATGGCCTCGTGCCCGGAGGACTGGAGGAATTCAGATTCCGTTCCCCTGGGAGTCTACAACACAAGCACCAGCAGCACAGGCATCAGGGTGGGAGGAAATCTACCGGGTCCAGCCTGGGGCTTTCCCTGCCTCGGGGGTCCTTCCTGCAGCGGCCCCAGCCCCAGCCCTGCCCCAGGCAGGGACTTCCTCAGATACCTGTCCTGGGGGCC
The DNA here is from genome assembly GCA_963924515.1 of Vespertilio murinus. Taxonomy (NCBI): domain Eukaryota; kingdom Metazoa; phylum Chordata; class Mammalia; order Chiroptera; family Vespertilionidae; genus Vespertilio; species Vespertilio murinus. The sequence goes on along the minus strand of OZ004719.1, from coordinate 16,025,786 downwards.
AGGGGTGGGCCCCTGAGGTGGGACGGGTTTTCTTCCCCCATCTTGCAATATGGCCGTGGAGGTCCAGGGAGGTGAGGCGGCTCTCCGGGGTCGCCCAGCTGGGCCCTGAAGGGTGCTGCTTCCCCTCAAACAGGGGCCACTGCCTCAGGGCCCAGCTCTCACCGGCCTGGGGCATCGCCGACACCTGGCGAGCTTTCCTCCCGGGTACTTACCTTCTAAGGAACGGGAAGGGGACACGGACAAAGCTGGGGCTGGGGACCAGGCTGTTTGCTCAGTTCTGCTCCTGCCAGACACGTGAGGCTGGTTATTGCTCACAGCCATCACAGCGGCCACCCCTCTAGTGCCAGCCCCTGCGGGTGGCCTTTCACAGGACTCTTTTTGACAACCACAGGAACTCTGCCGGGCAGGTGGTAAGGCCCCCATCAAATGAAGGAGGGGAGGGGGTGAGCAGAAAAGAACTTCTGTAGCCCCCCCAGGGCCACGGGGGGCCGCCTGGCTTCTAGCTCTCTCCACGAAGGGGTGAGTAACCCCCATGTGGGCTCAGCCTCGGAGGAGCCAGCCCGGTCTTCTGGCTGGAAAACTGTAAGAGGAAGCCCAGCTGACTCACCTTTGGATGCCAGATCAGCTCAGTCTAGAACCCCTTCCACACCTCCGCTCACGTGGCGTGAAGCTATGCCCTTAGCTATGCCCTTGGTACTCCGCCTCCTCGGGGAGGGAAAGACTGACCCGTCACACCCACTGCCTCCCCGTCTTTTATCCTCCCCAGGCCCTCTCCCCGGGATGCTGAGTTAATGACAGCCATTGGCGCCGGAAGAAGGCAGCTGAAACCAATGATCCCCGCAGCAGGGGAGAAATCCCCAGCCCTGTGGCCCAGTGGCCAGAGAAGGGGGTCTGGAGAGCAGAGCTGGGAAGGGCATTCTGCCACGGGGGCCAGGAGGGAGCGCCAGCGCAGAGGCTGGCGGCCATGGCAATACCCCCTGACTACATTCTGAAGCGAACTCGTGTGTCCCTCCCCTCCCAGCGCCACCAGAACCTTCTAGCTCACCCTCCCGGTGATGGACAGCACGCCCGCTGAGGCGGCAGGTGCTTTGGCTTTGAGAAGAGTTGATTGATGGCAGGGCTCCCGCCTCGGAGCTGAGTGATCTTGGGCAAGTCATTTAACTTTGATGAGCTGCCTTCTTGCCTGTAAAGAGGAGTTGTTCTCTCTCTCCTACGGATTTTTTTTAAAATATATTTTATTGATTTTTCACAGAGAGAAAGGGAGAGAGATAGAGAGCTAGAAACATTGATGAGAGAGATACATCGACCAGCTGCCTCTTTGCACACCCCCCACTGGGGATGTGCCGGCAACCAATGTACATGCCCCTGACCGGAATCGAACCTGGGACCCTTCGGTCCTCAGGCCGACGCTCTATCCACTGAGCCAAACCGGTTTCGGCTCTCCTAGGGAAGTTGTAAGGATGGAGAAAATGTTTGCAAAATCCACTAATTATACTTTTTTTTTTTTGCATTTTAAAATGTTTTCCTATATGCATTTAGCCCAGAGAGGGATATGAATATATGTGTATGCAAGAGTGTAACAATTTCCAACTTCCTCACGAACCCAATTCTGTACTTTTTCGAAGGCAGGCGCACCATTTTGTCCCATCCCCCCCCCCCCTCCCCGGGCTGGGCACTGCTGAGCCCCAGGAGGGAACCCAACCATCGCTTAAGATGAGTCAGAACCCGCAGGTGCCGTGTTCCCAGATGCTTCCTTCCTTCCGCCAGAGCATCACGGAAGTCTCCCGAATGTGGAAGGTTGTCAAAGTATGGGTATTTCTGTGTGGGGCCTGAATGTGTCAGGAGCAATTATTGGATATCAACTTCAGAAGGAACACGTTGACTGTACCGATTTCTTAAAAATGGTCTGTTTTACATCTTGTTACAGTGCTGGGGCAATGGCTTTGTGCAGAACTGGGCTCTATCTGGGAGCCCCGGGGAGCCAGCTGTAGTCCAGACGCATCTGAAGTGATGCGTGACTAGTTGAGCAGACATCCCACAGAAATGCATAGGCTTCCTCTAAAGATTAGGTGGGAAATAAATGCATACCTAAACCCAAGCAATTGCCAGGGTGTCTCAGTGGGTGAAGTGCCGGCCCTCACACTGAAAGGCCACAGGCTTGCTTCCCGCCAAGGGTTAAGGGCATATACGGAGGTTGCAGGTTCAATCGATGTGTCTCTCTCTACCCTCTCTCCCTCCCACTCTAAAAGACAATGGAAAAATACTCTCAGGTGAGGCTTAACAAAAAACAAAACCAAGCAATTAAGGCTTCCATGATTTTTGATTCACCCAACTGGCCACTTGTCGAGAAATAGTCAAGGGCTTTTACTTAAGAATCCAAGTGGTCAAAAAGGTTTGGCTCAGGGGATAGATCAGGGGTGGGCAAACTGTTTACCTCGAGGGCCACCATGGGTTCTTACACTGGACTGGAGGGCGGAACAAAAGCAACCTGACCATGCTTGCACTCTCATGTTGGGCTGCTGGTGAAGGAGCGGAGGGGAGAGCAAGAGAACCCTCCGCTCTTTCGGCTCTGCGGGCCGGATAGAACAGCCGAACGGGCCGGATCTGACCCTCGGGCCGTATTTTGCCAACGACTGGGATAGAGCATCGTTCAGTTCCAGGCAAGGGCATGTGAAAATGTAAGAGGCCTTTTCAAAATACTCTTCCAACCCTACACCCCCAATCTTTTCTTCCACCATAAAGCATAACTTGTCATTAGCTAAGGACAAGAACATATGCTCCTTCTCAGCAGCAAAGTTCCAGGGGTAGAGAATGTCCACAAGTTTGTCACCAAACACACTGTCAACTACTAAATGCAACGACTCTTGAGGTACCTTATGGCAGAGAAGCCAGAGATGAGATTTGTATGACGAAATGGAAAAGCCCTTTTACAAACATTACTTTCTCTGGGTAGGTTTCTGTCATTTTCCCCCACTGGAGACCTTAGCCAGCAATGGGCTTAAGGTATTAGTGGCATTGCAAGTTAATAATGATCAACTGAGCAAATGAAGATAATTTGGCTTGCAAATGAAGATAATGAGAGCTCTGAAAATTCAGAAGCATTGAACTTAAGGACCGGAATATGGAAACCAGGGGCAACTGGAGAAGGCAAATATGTGGTTACAGCTCTTTAGTACAGACTTGCTTTCTGAACCCCATTCACCGCACCAATTTAGAGCATCTCTTGATAAAAGCTTTACCCTGAAAAGCTCGGCTACAAAGGTAGGGCTATTAGTACTTATGTTTTAAGAATCATAGGGTCCATGAGTAAAGAAGGCACACAGATCATTAGTGACTGAATTACTAGTTTTCCTAAAGCTGAGGCTGGAAGCCGTGCTTCTGGGGATGGGGTTTTAGGCAACAAGCCAAGTGACTGACAAACCAAATTCCTTGTGTAGGAGGTAACGACCGGGACTGTGGAGCCAGGATGTCCCTCCAGGTCAGAACCCAGTCTCTGCATGCTGTTCCCTGCGCGCGGCAGGCCTGGCTTCAGATTTCAGGAATGGATTAGAAGCTCCAAGACTCATTATTTAGAGAATACTTTATTAGTTTCTGTAATCAAACCCATGTAGATTAAGACCTTACATATTTAATACAGTGCGTTACCCCTGTACAAATGGAAAAAATTATGTTGAACGTTTCTAGACCAATATGGCTGTTAATTTCTGTACAATGCCAACCCAACACAGTACAACTGGTATAGTTTTTCCAAAGTTGACAGCACAGCTAAAGTTTCCAAAAATTCAAATTATATATATATGTATATATATATATATTTATTTATATAAAAAGACCAATAGCAGTATGTTATGCATCAATAGCAGCAACAGCCTTTCCAGGTTCTGCAGTCATCTGAACAAAATTATACACATCCAGCACACTCCAATAAAAAAAGAAAAGAAAAAAAAAAAGTAAAAAAACAAATCTCCAGAAAACAGCAGTTCTGTTACTGTTGTGGTACCTGGCACCATTTTTTTTTTTCCTTTTAAGCTTCTCCATCATCATCTGGAAAGAAAACACTCTAGAATAACGTCATTAAAAACAGCTCTGATAAAGCACGGTCACTACTACGTATCATAAAGCAGGTACAAGGTACTTTACATTCACGGAGGTATGATACAGTACTGCCCTACGTCTATAATACTAGAGATACAATTAAAAGGCATTGTTTGAGACTTGATTCTATTTTCCCAGCAGAGGCCCCAGGGGTGGGACGGCGGCTCTGGGAAGCAACGCACCTTCTCGGACAGATTTTCCTCTCCTTAGTGGCACAGTTCTAGGTACTGACTGCTCTTCAAGAATATCACCTCAGAACCGTTTCCGAAAGACCAAAACGAACAAACAAAAACAAACACCCCCCCCCCCCCACCTCACTGGATTGATGTGAAGACGACCAAGTGGAGGCAGGCAGGACTTGCCCCACCCGCATTCACCAAACCTGCTGTGCGTGACCAGCGCTCCACAGAAGCGAAGCCCAGCGACACGCCAGCTTGGCCACGACCAAAGCACAGCATCATTTCAAAAAGCAGCAGCGGCCGGGCGCTGCCCCCGGGCGTGTTGAGGGTGCTGACCCCGATATTGCACCACCATCGCTCGTTCACCCAGGAAGAAGGATATCAGTTACTATACTTTGTGTTCAACTCAATTACCGTGTTATAAAAGCAGCAGGTTGCCCGGGGCAGACGTAGGCTCCTCCGGGCAGCCCGTTCTTGTCAGCTGCTCACCACCGCGCCCACCAATGCCACCACCACATCCACAGGCCGGAAGGGGTCGCTGTGCTACCAGCTGGGACCGTGTGCTGTTCAGGCTGGGCTACTCCTCTGCCGTGTTACCTTCTTGATTTCTGGTGTCTCGTTCTAACCATAAGGACTGAGTTCTAAAGGGTACACACTCCAAGAACGTGTGCACGTGTTTGTGTGTAAATCCAGACTGAGGTGCATGGCCGTCAACAGGGGAGTGTGGTGTAGTGGGTGTAGCTGGCAAAGCCTCGCTGTTCGGGTGCAGCCTGTGTCAGTGTGAGCGGCTCCCACGTCCCCGCGCTGCGCCTCTGCGCTCGGACAGGAGAGTGTCTCGGACCATTTTACCCTTTGGCTGCCGGCATGAGCTGTCTGCATCCTTCCTTCTTCCCCCTTCCCCTCCCCCGGCCCCTGCAATAAACCACAGCCTTTTAAGATTTTGTTTCTTCGGTTTTGATGGCCTGAGGTTTGATGGGTCCAGTCCGCACAGGCTTGGCGGCCATCGTGGGTGCGGGAGGCGGCTTCTCTTCTCCTTTTTCCTGGCAGGCGCCGGGGGCGTCAGCCAGTGCTTCGGGGGGTTTGCTCGAGTCGCTGTCCACCTTGGGGGCCTTGCCACTTATCTGTTTGCTCTGTTGTTGTTCAGAGAAGAAGCGCTGCGTGGACTGAAGAACCTCTGCTCTCTGCTTTGCCTTAAAGAGTGAGAAACAACAACTGACGACGCTGCAGCACCACCAAAGCCTGTCAATCACTCAGTTTTAATTCTCTCTCCAATCACCAATAGCTCTCCCATCTCCCACGCTGGTTTGGCCCAAACCCAAACCAAAAGTACCTCTTTGATTTTTCAGCTTTTAATGAATAGATCTCTTCCTATATCTGAAAACATTCAGTGATTTTTCCTTCAACATTTGGAAAAAGCAGGACCACCTCCCACCACCTTGTCAAAGTTCGCCCTCTTATAAAGCAACAAATAGCAATTGCTGTTACTTTGTATTTTTTTTCTGGGACAAACCTTACTGATACCATATGTTATCTAGGGAGCCTGCTTGTGGACTTGGAAACATATATGTTACACTTAAAAACTTCTAGTTCTCAGTATGTGGTCTACAATAGAATGAAAAGGAAGCACTTATATTGTGGCATTACCAACACCTAGGACCAAATGTCTTGTGGCTGAGTCCTCTTCCCACAGCTCTCTTCTGCAGGGGAAGAGCATCAGAAATTAGTAACTACGACTTCACTGCATCACTAAGTTCTGATAGCTCCTACCACACTCTGAGCTGGTAAAATAATTGCCTCATTTTAATGACTAATTGCCCCACGATTATACTTACATAGGCCTATAAAAATTATACCACTGTAACATAGATTTCTACACCTCTTGCATATAAAACCCCCCACATGGTCGGTACTACCCAAAAATCTGAAACAATTTTCAAGAAATCGGTGCCCTCCTCCACCCCATCATTAAGCTCCAATGCCATTCCCAACATGGGAATTTATGAGAAATCAGTGCCCAGAGATTTCTACCCAGACCAGTATCTGTCCCAGGTATGAATGAGGGAAACTCCAGGCTCGCAGCCTTAGTCAAGTAGGGGGTGTTAACCAGAGTTTCACTGCAGGGTAGTCTTTAAGGCTTTTACTCAGGATCAGAAACAAGGGATATCAACCCAGAAAGAAACTCCAGCCAGTCAACCAACTGATCATAAACATGTCTCTAATCCAGAGTAAAACCAACCACGGCCATTTCCCTGTTGGTAAGCAGTAAGCTTTTCTTTGTTCTAGTCTGACCAGATACAAATTGGTGACACAATAGGCAAACTTAAGAAGACCTCTAAAGTAAAGTCTAAGTAAACACAGACATAAGACTCAGCTGGCTGTACAGGCAGACAGGTAAGGTTTATGCTACAAAACGGTCCCCACACAGACTCCTCAAGGCCCCGCTGCGTCAGCACACCTCACAGTCGCCAGTGCCTTGTAATGCGAAGGATCCCAAAGTGCTTTTGTGAGTTCTACCACTGCACAGCTACACAACTGCTGTGGAACGAGCCACCTCAGGTGGCAGGCAAAAAGGAGTATGAAAACAGATAGAGAAGAAAACTGGACTTGGATGACTCAGGGAAGAAAAATTTTGTCTTACCCATTCTTCTCTGAAGCATGATTTATATCTTAACTTTGGGAAGGGACGTGGGGAGGAAGAGAATTGGGAGGAAAACAAAGAAAATAAATGAAAGAAAATGGGGAAGCCTGTAATGGTCCACATTACCTCTTTACTCTTCCAAAAACAGAGCAGCTAAACTTAGACCTCCCTCAACACTTATTTCATAGGCAATTCACTTGGCCACAGAGCTTAAAACGTTAACTTGTTTGGTGACAACAGTTGCAAATGAAAAAAAAAAGGTGGGGGGAATGGGGAGAAAAATAAAATAATAATAATAAAAAAAGGAACGAATAAAAGCAATTAGCTCGGTGAAGTCTGCTGAGACAATGAATGCCCGGATATGCGGTTATGGGTCCAGAGCATCGTAAGACATGGTTCAGAGACAGACGGGTGCTCTGGCGGCTGCCAACGCTGTACTAACCTTCATGTCTTGTTCAGCCTTCAGCGCAGCCTGGGCCTGATTGCCTCTGACTCCAGACAGTGATCCACAAGGACCCCTGGCTACATGTGGCAAACGAGCATGGCTCATGAGGCCTGTGGTCAGCGGAGGAGGCATCTGACTGGCCAGTGCCATTGGCGGCCTCTGAACGGGCGCTGGGAAGGTGTTAGTATGTGGGGCTCTTACCAATGGAGGGACCAGGTTAGGCTGAGAGAGAATCTGAGTGGAAAAAACAAAACATACAACATTAAACTGTTAAAAAAATTTATTTTGCCAACTAGACCAGGTTGGCTTATCCCAGTCAATGTGCACCACTTCCGCCATGAACGGAGTGTACGGATCTGTGTGCTCTGGCACCGGGACCAGAATCGCAGGCCATGCTGGGAGTCTACGGGAAGACAGTGCAGCATGCCAGTGCCCAGCTACAGATTCGGAACGGGACAGGGATGCCTTTTTAAAAAGATATAATTGCAGAAAAGGCATACACCTACTCCAAACAATCTAAATCTAAATAAAAAAATAATGCTATTTGGCAAATATTTCAGGAGCCAATTCTACCTTATGAGTGTTCTTATCAACAATGATGCTATTCGAGTTAGTTAGTCCTTCCATCTGATCAGCAAAGGGAAGAGAAACCATCTCACCTACAGTTATCTTAAAAAACACACAAATGAACAACAACAACAAAACAAACCCCCAAAACAAACCAAAAACCCTAGGAAACTTTAAGCACTGGGACCCTTCTCTGAAAAGTCAACTTCTTCAAAAAGATAAAAGGAACAGGGCTGAAATAAAAGGATCAGAGCTGTGTGGGGAATCTTTTGACTATTTCTATTGTCTGCTTTAGAACTATATAGCTGTGTCTAGCTAAAAAACCTAGAATCTACACTTCAATGTTAGATTTACTGTTTAATAAAAAAACTACTTATTAATAATTGTGCTTCTGAACTGGTGATAAGAGGGCAAGACTATAAAATCAGAGAATTTGCCAGGTTAGCAAGCATTTGCAAGTAAATCATACTCATTTCTCACTTGTATCTGCCCACCTGGGGTGCAAACTGTGTAGGAAAAGGCTGTGTCATTCTCACAGTGGCAGGGGCTGACGGGAACTGCTTCTGATAGACAATGCTGCTCATTTTGCTGGACTGGCTGTTCGGACTTGTGGAAGTGGCCCTTGGAAAGAAGTCGTCACTGGTCAGTATGGCAGTGCTGGGTTAATGATGCTATTCGATTTGTAGACAGTGCGCTTGGCAGACTCATCATACTTGGTAGTTGATGAGAATTACCAAGGTGAGTTACCAAACATCACAGCAGTGGAAAGACATTGGAGGAGCAGAGGTGAGAAAGGATACTGGCTGTATTTGCCCTGTATTAAAAAGTTCTTCAAATACAGTATAACAAATATATTCTTAATAATTCAATAGCTTAACATTTCACATAAAACTATAAGAATGTCTGCTTACCGCGGGACTGGCGACACTGCATGCATCTAACAAACAAAAGGTCATTAGTTATTGGGAATTCTATAGCAAATGCAAATGCCCACTTTACCGGAAGGGGCTAGAGGTGGGTGTGGTGCTTCTTCCGCTGATTGGAGGTGTGCCTGGCTTTATATCAATGCCGCTTCCAAAGGCTTTTAGTTCCATTTCAGACATCTGAGAAAGAGCATAAAATAAACCTAACATTTCTGCAATCCCATAAGCTAACCTGCTGTGTTTAGTATTCTATATGTGAAGACTTAATCTAATAAAGGGCAAAGAACCTCAGTACCAACATCCAATAGTTTTGAATACCATGGAATTAACAAGGCCAAACTTGTGGCTGAAAAGTCTGAGAGGCAGTATAAATCCAATTCTCCCACAAAATTTGTGAATTCTTCGTTATGAGGTAAAACACAGAGGGGGCCAAACACATTAGATTCTCAAAGAAGCTGTCCGTCTCTCCTCACTTACCTTCCCTGCGGTGGGGATCATGCTGTGCTGGGTCCCAGCAGGGATCAGGCCCCGGAACGGCTGGCCGACCTGCGCGGGGCGACTCAGGCTGGGGGCCGGGGCCTGGGGGGCGGCGTGCGGCAGCGGCGGCTGGAGAGTCTGAGGCAGAGCGATTAACGGCTGCCCCGCGGACCCAAAGTTGGGCAGGGACAGCTGGGATGCTGGCAGAGGAACTGTCACCTAGGGCACAAGCAAACAGAAGCTAGCAATGTGCTTATACAGAGCCTGTTGTACGTATATCCTATAACTTTAACACAACTCTTCCAATTAAGATTTTAAACAGAAAACATCAATATATTAAGTACACTTCACATATAAATCCTTTGCTTAGTAAATATCTCCATTCTTTTTTAAAAGATGCAACAGTATACCCTGGCCGGGTGGCTCAGTTAGTTGGAGCATCATCTCATACACTAAAAAGTTGTGGGATCTGGAACATGCCAGATTGGGTCATGCATGAGATCTGCCTCCCTCTCTCTAAAATAAATAAATAAATAAATACACACACCATTGGTGAGAATTAAAAAAAAAAAAAGTGTAACAGTATAACAAATTAGTACTGAAGAAACTATTTAACAAATAATTATCTTTCAATTAACCTACAGTACATGTCAATACAAATCATAATAAAATCAAGGGGATGCAATGTAAGAAAGTAGTTATAACTTCCCAATAGCAATTTATTTTGAATATCAACAGGTAATATATAGATATGAGTTATCACCCCTAAAATAGCCACCAAAAATAGTTATGAGATGACTAAGGTTAGCTTCTCTTACCCAATCCTCCATCAACTTTTAAAGAGTAAGCTGATAAATGATATTGCTAGGAGAGTCTTAAAATTTATAATTTTCACTGACAATTATTTTTACAAGCACACATGTGAGCAATATGCTTGTCATGTACTTTCTGCTGCACTAGCCTGGGTGTACAGTGACCGCTGTGATGGCCTTTAGTCTTCCTTCATCTCTAGCACAAAGTAAAGCTCCTATCACTCACTCACTCACTCACTCACTCACTCACTCACTCACACACAACTGCACACTCACTCACTCACACACAACTGCACAGCCCTAACGACAGCCTTCAAATGTCTACGTTCATGGAATCCTTTGTTAAAATAAACAATTACATGGCCCTGACCGGTTTGGCTCAGTGGCTAGAGCGTTGGCCTGCGGACTGAAAGGTCCCAGGTTCGATTCCGGTCAAGGGCATGTACCTTGCTTGCGGGCACATCCCCAGTGGGGGGTGTGCAGGAGGCAGCTGATGGATGTTTCTCTCTCATCGATGCTTCTAACTATCCCTCTCGCTTCCTCTCTGTAAAAAAAATCAATAAAACATTAAAAATAAACAACAACAATTACATGGAAACCCATTTTAAAAAAGGATAAAAAGTGGGGGTGGAAAGACTGGCATTGTGGGACCAATCAGTGGACCGCATGGAATTCCTAGGTCACCACAGAGCAAAGTCTGAAAACCATCACACATCTCTCTATCTTGTTCTGTTTAAATTCCCAAACAACAGAAGCAACAACAACAACAACAACAACAACAACAATAACAACAACAACAATAATAATGATAAAGAAAATTGAGGAAATTTACCATGCCATAGTTTACCTGCTGGAGAGTACTCGGTGACTGGGCAGTGTTATAAAAATTTGTCTGACCAGGCTGTTGTACTTGTCCAGAATAAAGGTTTGAAGCCTGGGTAAGATTTGCTCTAGCCTAGAAAAAATTTAATAAAACAAGATTTTAAAAATTTCCGATTCAGATACCAAGGTTACAGCTTCAAAGAAATCTCGAAGAATTCGTTAAATCACAAGGAAGACAACCTTAGTTTTCCATTGTCTTTTAACATATTTTTTCTTTAAAAACTGTCCTTAAATCACCTGCTGCATAAAACTGCAACGACAGATGGTGCACGCTCTTGTTCCTGCGGTAATTACCTGGAGAAGGTGTGTATCGATCAGCTGGGAGCCTCCCAGTCCTGATGCCTGACCCAGCTGATGTTCATACAGAATAGGAATAGGCTGAGTACTGGAAGTTTGTTGAAAGGCAAGACTCGACTGTGCCTTGGCAAGTTCCTGGTGCTGGACAGCTGGGAAATTGTGGATGGCAGTACCAGAAAGGACCACAGATGGCTGGGACAGGTTACTCTGCATAAAGGCCGGCTGAGATCTACATCAGTATTGAAGAGAAAAGGATGTGTTAAAAGTGAATTCTACTTGGAATCTGGCAACCTTAAGACGCAGTATCCTAAGTGTCCAAGTACTCTACTTGTAAGAAAAGAGGCAGTGACCACAGACCTTGTCTAAGATACCTGTTTCAAGCCGTAGAGCCCACTATATAAAAATTCTGGAAAAAAGCTTCTTCTTCCCAGAAACCGGCAAGATTTTTTTCCCCTCTTGGACAACAAGGATTCTCTTTTCATGTCAAGCTCAGAACCAAACCTATCGTCTTCTCTTTGGTACTGACATTCCATTTAATTTACGGCACCAATAGCTCTGACTTGTATCATCTGTATTTCATTATTCCCCCTCCTATATTTCTTATAAGAGGCCTCAAGACCTCTATGGAATGGGGCAGAGTACTAGTTCACGTTAGGATTATTCAGCAAGTATTTTTCTTTTTGAAAATTGAGGTATAATGGACATATATACCTATATAAAGATAATTTGGCATTTGCATATACTGCAAAATGATCAACATAGTAAGTCTAATCAACACTGGTCACCACACAATCACAAAATTTTTTGATGAGAACTTAAGTAAGTTACTAGGCTGAAATGTACGCCAGGCAACTATCTGAAAATTAAAAAAACAAAACAAAACACACGACCACCCCCTCAATGCTGAAATCTGACTTGGGGTGGTGAATGCACACTATAGTGTACAGATGATGCATTGTGGAAGTGTGTACCTGAAACCTGCATAATTTTGTTAACCAGTATCACCCCAATAAATATAATAAAAATTAAAAATAAAATATAATTCTGAAATCTAACTTAAGACCCTGGAATAGAGGCCTCCAATCTATACAAAGACTAAGATAAAGAGCAAATAACTATAATAAAAGTAGTGGATTAAAGATAATATTACCAATTATTACATAGCTATCTATATAAAAGACTAAGCGATCATTACAGACAGACAACCAGCTGGTAGCTATGACACACACAGACCACCAGGGGTCAGACACTCAATGTAGGAGCTGGCCCCTGGTAGTCAGTGCACTTCCACAGCCAACCTCCCATGCCTACCAACTTCATGCAGTCCCTTCCCCAGGCCAGCCCGCCCCGCCCTGAGATGGCCCTGATTGGCCCCAAACACCAGCCAGGCTGAGGGATTCCACCAGTGTACAAATTTGTGCAAAGAGCCTCTAGTATCCACACTAACAAAAGAGTAAGATGCAAATTCACAATACCTTCACAATGCCCACCAGCCAATCAGGAGTATGCAAATTAACCCAAAAAAGATGGTGGGTTAATTTGCAAATGCAGGTGCCAACCACCCCAGCTACTCCAGGCCTCTGGGCATTGTGGGAAAGCAGCAAGGCAGCTCTGGACCTGAGCAAAAACTCAGCTCCGAGCCAGATGAAGGCGGTGCTGCCAGCCAAGGGAAGGAAGGGCCATTCTTTCTTTCTTTTTAAAAAATATTTTATTGATGTTTTATTACAGAGAGGAAGGGAGAGAGAGAAACATTGATGAGAGGGAAACATCAATCAGCTGCCTCCTGCACACCTCCTATTGGGGATGTGTCCTCAACTAAGGTACATGCCCCTGATTGGAATCGAACCTGGGATGTTTAAGTCTGAAGGCTGATGCTCTATCCACTGAGCCAAACCAGTTTCGGCAGGAAGGCCCATTCTTGCATGAATCTTCAGGCATCGGGCCTCTAGTTATAATTTTGCTGTTAAACTGACATGTGGCAGGAACAAAAGCTGCCAAGGAGCAGTGCTAGTCTAGATTCCTAAGTAATCTTAAAGTCTATGGCTGGCAGATATTAATTCAGAGATTCCCTATGAATAAATACAAGCTGATTAGGTTGAGAGCGAGGAGTAGCAGAATGATGTGGGTGGAGATACAAACTGCTTTCGAAGCCTAAACCTGCGCCTTCTAACACAGTAGCCATATACAGCTTACCGTGTATTCCCAATAAACATGTCACAACGGGAGTATAGATACAGCATGCCAGCACCCTGCTACTCCATCTCCCAGGCTATGGAAGACATTATTTAAGCAATCACTGAACTCTCTTGTCAGAGATGAAAAATAGCTCCAACTTTCTAACCATGTTAACAATTAAATTAAAAATTTTTTATCACAGATTCTAAGATAACCCCAAATTTAATAGTACAAAAGAGATGTAACTTCTACTTGGGGTAAATAGTTTACTTCTAATGGGAGTGAATTTCTTGGAATAACCAAACTAAATGATGGAGTAAATATCAGAAAACAAAACATCCTATATAATTATACAGACATACTAAATTCTACCAAAGAATCTTTAATCAAAACATAAAAGCGAGCACAGCCAGTGTGGCTCAATGGTTGAGTATCAACCTAGGAACCAGAAGGTCATGGGGTTTGATTCCTGGTTAGCACATGTGCCCAGGTTGTGGGCTCAATCCCTAGTATGGAGGTGTGCAGGAGGTAGTCAATAGATGATTCTCATTATGGATGTTTCTTTCTCTCTCTCTCTCTCTCTCTCTCTCTCTCTCAAATCAATAAAAACCTATTTAAATAAATAAATAAAAAAACAAATAAATGGGAGAGCCACATTTTTAAAGTTTATTAATAATTATGCTCTGCTAAGAAAGTTTAATTAGCTGAAACTAGCTTCTTTAGGAATATAATTTATGTAATCTAAAAGAAGTAAGCTATTACCATTTGGTGCCACATCTAATCTCTATATAAAGTATAAAAATTCTATCTGAACCACATCAAAACCCAATATATTTCTAAAACCTATGCTTAACTTTGCAACCATTCTAAGCTGCCCTAAAGAAATAGTTTATTTTTCTTTTTGCAGGCTTAGAGCCATTAAATGAATATCAACCACAGACATACCACGATGATGACAGAGCTATGTATGCCATGGGCTTTGCTCATGCCCCCACCCTTTCACTCTCATTAAGTTGGAGATGAGACCACTTGGGGGTGAATCCAGGCATCACTGATTTGTAATGCAACCTTAGGTTAAAACCTACCTACCAACCAACCAACCAACCAACCAACCCCTTCAAGTCCCAACTTGGCATGTCAAAAGGGGATGACAATCCACCTTATATGGTTTTGTGAGGACTACATTTTCTAAATTACTGGGTATAAAGGGCTGAATAGTGATCATATATATCACCACCACTTCTCTTCCTTGTCCGACCCTCTATTCATCTTTTATCACACTCCGCCCTGGCCTCAGCCCTTACACAGCAGACTTGGGTTTCCAATTGTTAGCAGTAAGACGCAATTAAAACTTCAGGTCCCCTAGCAACTATTTTCTATGATTTCAAATTGTCACGGGGCTATTGTTACCCTCTTCTTCAAGAAATTTTGAGGCTTGACTTTGTTCAGTCAAGTCTAAATGACCACAGGCTGAGGTTCATAATCAACACGATTAATAAATTAATATAGTTTATAAGAGGGTCATCCTAGCTCATAAAGGAAACGAAGAAGCAGTAGGAATATGGCAAGAAAGCTCAGCAATCACAATGTTTCCAACCCACAAACGGTAAATTTTAAAGCGTTTACCTATACGGCTGAAGGGAAGAACTGAATAATTCCTGGGCCTGGGAAACAGCGGGTCCAGCACCCAAACTCAACTGGGCTTGGTGCTGCCCCTGCAGTGGCGCGTAAATAGGAATCGGGATCTGCTGAACCGAAGCGGGCTGCCATGCAAGGAGAAAACGGTATGTGAACACCATGTATACAACTACGACACGTGGGAAATAAACTTAGCCATAAATAAACCATTAATACCACATACCAGTTTTCTTTAAAACCAAATGTAAACATTTTCCTTTCAATCCATTACTTGATTCTACATTGCTAACCATCAACAAAGGGAAAGTTTTAACATTTTGCTTACACATCCTAGGTAATCATGGCTTGTCCCATTTGTTAAAAGGATTATAACTTCAAAGAGCCTATTATTTGTAGCTCAAGATAACTACTACACCATAAGTAAACCAACAACTGCCCGATGGAGGAAGTGTGTGCTGCTTACCTGAGAAAGACCTGGCTGGAAGCCTTGCTGCTGAGCCAATGATGGTGGACCCAATCGTGCATGCTGGGTATTGAATAAATGACTGGTGTCCATATAGAAAGCTGGGATTTGAGCTATAGACCATTAAGAAAAAAACAACCAGTCTTAAGTATCTAAATTTCAGAATTTAAACAGGTATATGCAAATTAAAACAAGGAAACTCTAGTACTTGTGAAGGTATAGAAAAATATGACACTCTTATATACTGCCAATGGGGTATATAAAATACAAAAATTGTATATATTCTACTAAAACTGAAAATGAACCCACCTATTTAACAGCAAGTCCACTCCAATTTTAAATCTACCAACTAGAATTTAGCAAAATACATTTTTTTAAAATATTTAAATTTATTTTTAGAGAAAGAAGGAGAGGGAGAGACAGAGAAACATAGATGTGAAAGTCACACTGGCCAGGGCTGGTATAGATTTTTAACAAATTTCTTTTCTATGTATTAGAAAACACACTATTTCGTTATTTGCCATTTTTATGTTTTGGAGGACTTCCATATTGTTTTTAATTTGCCATCATTATAAACAATACTGTAATGAATACTCTCATACATGTATCTCTGATAAGTTTATGTATTATCTTATACAGATAAATTAACTATAAAATTGTTATTACAGTATGTACACATAAAATATTCGGAGATAACTTTCTGAAAGAATTATGACAATTTATATATTCTCACCAGCAAGGCATTTTTAAGAGTCCAATATAATACTCATGATCCTTATAGATACTTGGTATTAAAGATGCTAATTATCAATATTTCTACCGTGTTTTCCTGAAAATAAGACCTACTTCATGGAAACATAATACATCCCCTGAAAATAAGACCTAGCGCATCTTTGGGAGCAAAAATTAATATAAGACACTGTCTTATTTTTGGGAAAACAGGGTATTATTCCCATATGGAAAGGTAAGAAATAGCCTATTTATTTTTATTTAAATCATTAGTGAGTTTGAATATTATCCAAATGTTTATTTACGATTTAATTCAGATTAACATTGTGATATTTAGTAATACAAGTTATCCCAACCCCAATATACAATTTTTTCTTCTTTGCTATTCTTAGGTTTATTCTTCCCCATGAACTTTAGTCATCAATCTGTGAAGTTGCAGATAAACTTTTATAATATGACTGGAATAATATAAAATGTGTAAGTTATTTTTCCACTAACTTGCCTAATACATGTATAAGAAATAAATGCCAAGAGTCCCAGCATGCTTATCAAGGAGAGAGAGCAGTAAAGTCTATCCGGAAATAAATTTGCAAAGCAGTTAAAAGATTTAAACTTAAAGGATAACTAAAAAGGGAAAAAGCATTCAAAAGTCTTCATTTTCTCAATTCCTTATATTCAAGTCTAAAAGACTTACCCGCTGCGGACTGAGACACGTAGACCTGTGGACTCTGTTGCTGCTGGGCAATGAGGGAAGGCATACAGCTCAACTGTGAGAAATGACTTGCGGAAGGCAGGCTGCTTGTCTGTAGTTGTTGGGGCTTTACTTTACAAATATTAGGGGGGTCTGATGTGGTTGTAGATTTTGTACTCAGAGAAGAGGTAGTGTATGTACCAGCTCCTACATTTGGGAGAGAGATAAAATGAGGGAACAATGTAGTATATGTTAAAGTGCCGCTGTTGTTCATAGTAAAGTAACTCAAGCACCAACCATAAACTAGAAAACTAATGTTTATTGCCACCATGTACTTAGATACTGTATGTACTCTGGGCCAAAATCACTATCATAATTACCTATCTATAGTTCGCCCTCTCTTTCCAGCGCCGACCCTCTACATACCTTAAAAACACACACACTATTATTAAATATGTGGCATCATACAACTTGAAAGGTCAATTATTTCTGTGGACCAATGAGCTCTAATGACTGCAATACTGAAGCAAACGACAACACTGGTATTTGATCTAAGAGAGATATAAACATTTTAAAATGTTTACTGATGTTCTATATAAGAGGGGATCAGACCAAACTACCTTATCTGTTCAACTTGAGTCTCTATCAGTAATATGACAAGATGGCCCTCATGAAAAAATTTCTGTCAGTTGAGGGACTATGGAGAAACGACAGACCTGGAAAAAAGAAAGTAGCTGGGTTCCAAAGAAGTAGGAAGCTTTGCAGTTTCTTTTTTCCTAACCTCCCTACAGACTCTTCTCCATTAGACTGGCCCAAGCAAGAGCCAGTAAGCAGAATAAAGATACCTTGCATATAGGTGGTGAGGAATGTTTGCATAGAGTAAGAGATACAGCTAGAACACTCCCTTTGATTTGAATCTCTGGATTTGTCTTAATAAAGAACAATACATACTTCTGATTCTAGATCAGGAGTGGGGAACTCTTTTTCTCTCCCAAGGGCCATAAAAAATTATCAACTTAAAAATTAGCCTGCTCATTTGATCAAACATTTATGGCCCGTGAGCCAGATGTCTCCCCCCTCTGTAAACTAGAGCATAACCCAAAGATCAGTTGTTTTTAGTACTTAAAACTAACAAAGAATGCCAGAATATTGAAAAGCAGTACTACCATAAGTAAATAAGAATCAAAGAAGGTAAATTCTTTGCCAGATATAGTTTATAACTATTAGAAAGGAGTTTCTCACTGCTTTGGAAATAAGAGAATATCAGGAAGCTTGAAATCAAATTTGTTTTCAGTAAAAGAAACTGCCTCTGGGACTCCGAGAACTGTAGAGCCCCAAATGATAGGACTGCACACCAGCGCAAAGCTGAAGGAAGAAAACCACTTTCTAATTGGGATGCTGCTGGACTCTCCTTAAAAACAAACCCAAACTATACTGACATCATCTACTCAAAACACAAACTGGAAATTCTCTATCCCTAACCCTTCCCCAGATGTCAGCCCAATAGATTTAGGCCAACAGTTCCTTCAAATTAGATAGAGACAGCAAAAAATTTGAAAACTGTATGATTCTATGTTATTTCTGAATTGGTTCAATCAGCTGTTTATGAGTTCAAAAACAAGTCAAAAGGTAAATTTTGTAGAAAAACTTAAATACAATTTTTCCCACTAATTACTTATTACTGTCTTTTATAAATAATTAGAGGCCCAATGCATGAAATTCAGTGCAAAAGTAGTTTTTCCTTCTCCTGGCTGCCCTCTGGCACCCAGGACCTGGGCTTCCCTCGAAGCCCCAACTTCATCTGGAAAGACGTCCAGTTTAATTAACATATCATGCTTTTATTATTATAGACACTTTTGGGGGGATAGTTAACAGAAAGTGATCCTAAGAAATTTGAACCAATTGAAGATGCTGAAAGGAAAAGTATAAGACTCTACCTGACAGTGAGGTTGTAGGGGTGACCGAGGCGACGGGGATCTGGGGCATGGACGCACTGGAGAAGGAGTTGTAGTTCGCACTGCTCGGACCACTGGCACTACTGCTGACGCCACTTACAATTGGAGGGGCCGTGGAAGTTACTGGAGATCCCTTCTCACGCACATTTGGAGAATTCTCCCAAGCCTTCCTTGCAGACTCCATCTGCAATAAAATGGGGGGAAAAATCACTATGCTAACATAGAATATACATATATACATAAATATACTCATGAGTGTACAAATACAAATGTATACATCTTTCAGAAACGTCAAAGTAAAAGATGGATCTTCAAGGTAATTTTTAAATATTTAAATATTATATATATTTTTATTTCAGAGAGGAATGGAGAGGGAGGAAAAAATAGGAACATCAATGATGAGATAGAATCATTAACTGGCTGCCTCCTGCATGTCTCCTACTTGGGATTGAGCCCACAACCTGGGCAGGTGCCCTTGACCAGAACTGAACCCAGGGCCCTTTTGATGCAGGCCGACACTCTAACCCCTGCACCAAACCGGCTAGGGCGACCCTAGACTTTTCAAACCTTTCATTTCCCCCTTTATCTTTGCTTTTTTACTTAAATTGGGAGGCAGTGACCTTTAATGATGTCTCCACAGAGAGCTGCTGACGGTTCTGGCAATCAGGCCAGTGAAATATAAAGTCACAGCTCCTGTACCAACTAGATCCAAGTACCTACCCTGACGAGCATCTAAGGAAATGGAAACGCCAGGCCCCTCCAGGAGTGCTTTAGGCTCTGACTCTAGTAGGAAAGGCGCTAAAGCAACCCCCCCGCCCCCAATCAGACCCATTCCCTATACTCTGTTTTTAAGCCAGCAGTTCTCAAATGGCAGATGACAAACACCTTTTGTTTGGCTGTTTTATGCTCAGTGTTTGAAAAGTTAATGTAAGTAGATAGGTTTTAGGCTTGACTGCAGAAGAGATACTTGTTTCACATCAAAGCCTCCTTGGGCACTTCAGGTCCTGACTGCAGCCGTTTGGCTTTGGGGCTACTGATTTTCAGCAGTAATCTCCTAGTTTCTTAAATGGGAGAAACAGGTATTTCAATTTATATTCAATATCTCTAGAGTACTGCTGTTCAACAGACATATAAATGCAAGCCACATATATAATTTAAAGTTTAGTAGTTGTATTTTAAAAAATAAAGAGGTAATTCTAATTTTGATAACATTTATTTGATACAACATAAAAACCTATAATTACCATAAAAGTTGAGATATTTAAATGTTTTAAAAATATTAACATGTCAGACCCAGTGTCTATTTTATTTTATACTGAAGCACGCACTGGACCTGAACCAGGATGAGACACATCCAGTGCCCCGATTGTAACACAGGGGCCGATGGCCCAGGAAATGGAGAGCACAGGTGCAGACTCTCGCTATCCGAAAGCCATGTGAACAGGAAGGAAACACATAGGTTCTGACATATTTAGTTTTAGTAGTAGAGACACTGGGGTGGGCCAAAGGAAAACCCAATAGTAAAATTCAGTTGCAATGATTCATTCACATGAGAGTTTTGTTTTGTTTGTTTTCTTACAAGATTTTTATAGTACTGCTAAAAAGTTTGTAGTCCTTCAAATACCAACTTTTAAAACTTTAACCTTATTTTAATTGTGAGAATTTGAGAATTACGTACCTCCCTGTTTTTCTGTTGAAACACACACTATATGTAATTTAACCTTTTCTTAATGACTGTCATCTCCATAAATTAGAAATATAAGATAATTCAATTTACTCAAGTCTTCTCACTATCACTTTGATGGCTTCATGTGTTTATTTTAAAACAAGAGTTGTTTTTTGTGTGTGTTTTCATTTTTGGGGGAGGGCGGGTTTAAAAAAAACTTATTAAGTTAAACATAAAGTAATTTGCAATCTGAGATTTTTATGGTTTAGAACCTTTTAAAATACATGTCAATGTCTTTTATAGCAGTTTTGTTGTGGTGAAAACATAAATCATGTCTAATCAAACTTGCATAAGATAAAGGTCACATACATTTGGCTTTATTTCAGTTCTTTTTTTAAAAAAATTGACTTGAGAGAGGAAGGGAAAGGGAGAGATACGCTCAATTACTGAGCCACACCAGCTGGGCTATCTAATTTCTTAAGCAGCAAGAAAATTCAGATTCCAATTTTGGAAATTCACTTTTCCCTTTGAAAAATATATTGTAAATAATACCCACATAACAGAATTTTCCTATAGCTTATATGTTACCCAGAAGGATGTAAAAAATATAAAGAGTAAATTTTAACTTAATTAAATTTAATTTAAAGTAATTAAAATTATATTATTTCTTCTGAAGAGTGTTAAAAACATTGAGTGAAAGACAATGTTGAAAGTTTTTTTCTGAAGAATTAACTGGCCTGAAGAATAATTAATGGTATTATATTTATTTATGTGGCAGACTACTTCCTTGAATAATATAAATACATAAGATGAAACAGACTGAGACAGTCATTCAAGTTGTAGAGTCTCCCTCTTAGGGAGGGAAGGGTGATGGACAGGGGCACCTGAAAAGGCAGTCAATAGTAAGAACTGGGTTAAGACGAATAGCACAAGTTTTATAGCCTCCGCCGACACTCATTAAGCCTCTTACAAAGAAGTTGGGGGGCAAAGGGGCAAGTGGCCAGGAGGCTGGAGACTCAAAAAGAAAGAGTTTAAAAGTGAACATTGTCCACATTGTGAAACCATTTCGTTTCCCACTCCTGACG
Source organism: Vespertilio murinus (assembly GCA_963924515.1). NCBI lineage: Eukaryota > Metazoa > Chordata > Mammalia > Chiroptera > Vespertilionidae > Vespertilio > Vespertilio murinus. The sequence goes on along the minus strand of OZ004719.1, from coordinate 16,004,069 downwards.
ACCATCAGAAAGATCCATGAACAACCAGAGCCACATTAGGAGGCCCAGCTATTACACAGGTTAATATCTGTGTTTAAAAACCCCTCACTTATGTCCATGTCTGCACTTTTTCAACCACCGACTAATCCTGAGGTGAACTCATTGAAAATACTCTCAAACAACTCAAATATAACAAAGCATTAATATCACAGCTCAAAATTAGAGACTAAAAAACAAACAAAAGCCTAAACTTCTTGACATCAAAAAGCACGTGTTGTCCAAAATCTTTTGCCCTCTTATACAAAAATTACCTAACAATCAATTCTGAATCACTTGCATAATTACCACTCCATAAAATGTTCTAACTGCTAAAATGCTTTCATTCAACTCACATGAGACTTACTTTCCTGTAACTTTAAGACCAAATTCACAAGCATGACAGGCCTTACTTTAGAGAGGAAAGCAAGTCACTGCTAAGGGTATTGGAAGCTAATAAAAGTTTAACGTGTCATTTGACATCACATCATTTCCTTGGCTTAGCATTGTTGCTTACCACACAAAACCGGTAAAATACCCAGGAGAATAGTATTAACACATGTTCCCCTTGCATGCAACAATCACGGACCCTTAGAGATGGATGTGGTACATACCTTGAAGGTGAGGCTGAAAGTAGTGGGAGGAGCTGAAGTTAGGCTGGAGCTCTGTTGTATAGTCTCCCTCTTAGGGAGGGGAAGGGTGTTGGGCAGGGGCACCTGAAAAGGCAGGCAACACATATCACAATCTAACTAACTGGGTCTGCTACCAAAGCCCCGCTAAGATAATGCTATCGTACTCTAAGGGTGTTCTATTTTCCATCAGAGCCAACACGAATAGTCAATTACTTAGACTGTGTTTATAGTAATTGATAATTTTGGACATCTTAGATAAAACTCCTGAAGAGAAGTATTTTCTGTCTTTTTATGCATGAATTGAAAGAGCCAGTCCCATGATAAGGCATACCCTTGATGGCAATGCTTCTCCCATTTTAATGTGGATACAAAGCATCTGAGGACGTTGTTAAGATGCAGATTCGGATTCAGCTGGCCTGGAGCAAGCCCTGAAATTTTGCATTTCAAACAAGTTCCCGGGTGATGAGGCTGCTGGTCCCTGCACCTTACACCATGCAGCAAAGCTTTAAGGGAATATAATCTCCCCCATTTATGGGATCTACAGGTTCTATCAGAAGCATTCAACGTGATAAATATAACCCATTTAAGAAAGAAATCTCTTTCCTAAAATAGTCAACTTTCTGACAATTACATTCAAGAACAAAAGTAATACTGGAAAGAAAATATGGAATATTTCTTCCTCTATTACACTCAACAAATTGCTTTGTTATATAGTAAAGACACAATTATGGCAAATATTGTTAAATGCCTGAGGATATTAGAAACTCACTAGCCTGTCTTTTTTCTCCCTCTAAGTCCCTGGGTCTTGAGATTTTTTATGATGTACTATTTATTGCGTGATTGATTTTGACTGCTCACCCAGTTGTTCAGGTACAATGACAGAGATGCTAGGGTGCCAGATGATCACTTTGTGACCCGAAGGAGATTCTAAAACCACAAACTAGTTGCTGGAGATTAGCTGTGCTATAATAAATAATCAAAACCACCACCAGCATTTATATCTTCAAGATATTCAAAACAACTGTATTATTAGGTAACACTAACCAATAGATATCAACTAAAATCCTAAAAAAAGTATATTAAGCTTCAATAAAAGAAATAAGCCTCTGTTAAGTATAATTCTTAAAAAGATAGAAATCCTACCATAAAATAGAACTCCCAAACAGACTAATAAAGGAAACAAAAACATTTCAAAAGGAACTAAAACTCTGGACATTGTTTTTAACACTACATTAACTAAATTCAAAATCACCACCATACGTGGCACAAATAAGCAATGCTGTGGAATCATTCCGAACTGGTGACCACTTATGATGCTCCCTGACCCAACCTAAATTCCTGTTTCCAAACGTACTCTGCATAAATTGATAAAAATCAAACGCAGATTATTCACTGATACACAAGAGTGGGTCTCTTCCCCTCAGTTGTTTCTGTGCACAACTCACCATGTTCATATGCCAGCAAACCACATGAAAACCATTAAAATACTCATATGAATATTTTCAGTGGGTCTGTCAGAAAAGCATTATATACTTTCTTGAAAAAGTAACATCTAAGAAATACTCTATGTCTTTTAAACTGAGAAGACACCACAATTAAAGTGCAATTATCTTTACTGTTACTGATTCATTATTTGATAATCTACATAGTGAGTAATTTGCCAGGAAGTCCTTTTGTCTTTCCCAAGTTTTCCATTACTTCCTATAGGAAGTTAAATACATTTCAACCTTTCTCCAAAAGGTCAGAGGTAAGGCTTAGCATAGGAAATGAAGTTTCTTAAGATCTAAATTTGGACAAATTACATTTATCAGCTCCTAAAATGAGCTCCTATCACAAAGAGAAAAGGTGTGACTCACTCAGCTACACAGTGAGAGCCCTTCAACTGGACCACAAAGTTGGATGAAGTGGCCTCTAAAGCATGTCAACTCTCTAATTTGATGCGAGGGGGAATAACAGAAAGCATAAGAAAAACTTTGTACCAAAACACAATCAAGATTTTTATTCTCAAAATGACAGAGTTAAAGCCCTGTGTGAGCGACCTTTAAATATTATCTATAAAGGGTATTTTGTGAAAAGAATAGGCCTTTGCTTATTATACGGGATGACAGTTAGAGTAGCTGGCCAAATTTCCACCATCTGTGCCCTCCAAAACAAGGGCCTTACATGTAACTCCCAAAATGCTCTCTACCACAGCACGTCACCTAACTTTGTTGGGCTTGCTGTTCTATTCTTCAGTCAGTGAACTTGTCAAAATGATGGACTGTGATGACTTTTAACAAACACAATCTTGAATTACAACATGGTTGCTCTGAGAAACCAGAGCCAAATTTACATGATTCATTATCACCTTTTAATGAAGCATTTAAGAGTTGTTGAAGTACTTACATATACATTACAGCCCAGTCTTCACAACAGGAATGTTGCTATTAAGGTCTAGTATAAATTTTTTTTTTCAAATTAAAAAACAAACAAACCCTGAATCTCTGGTAACATTGTGTTTTAATTGGGCGAGCTTTCATGGATCATAAAAATGGTTTAAGAACAAAATTACCAACAAAAATAAAACACTGAAGAATGTGATAGCTAGGAACCCAACAGCTTATGAAAACCACGGTAACTGGATTAGTCCTGATGACACTAAGCAGAAGCAGCAAAGGCCTGGATCTTAAATGGGAAGGGGACAACTTTTAGGTGGAAAAACAAAAATTGATTATTTTTGCTAATTACATTACAGTGTTCCTATATTCAAATTTACTATTACCTCTTTCCCTGAGAAAAGTTAAGTATTGGCCATATAGCACATGTAATAGCCAGGCCACACCTCAGGTTGATTACTTACATTATTAACCAAAGTATCCTCCATCTTTGCATTATTAGCGGCCACGGTGTTGGGCAGAGAAGAAGAAGGTGTAGTGTAGTCTGTTACAGACTCCTGTGGAGTAGTAACAGAGAAAAATGGATTTTAAATGGAATCAATGGTCATTTTCTAATTACAGCCTAACCGTTGTCGTTCGGAAGAATGCCGGAGGAGAGCAAACCTTAACACTCAATTCTCCCAAATCTTAACTTAAAAACCAACAGTGGGATAAAATAAACACAGAACACTGCTGAAATGATAACATTTCCACTACTGTTTGGATCCTGTGCATTTTTAAATGCACTGCATAGTACTAGGAGGTTGTCATCAGCACAAAAGATTTAACTTCTGTGGATTCCTAAAAGAATTTTTTGTGTGGTTCTCACAATCTGTAGATTACTTGCAACTTCTGACTTTTATTTTCTTCAGAATAAAACACAATTCACTACGTTATAGAATAAACACTTGTTTATAGTTTATCATCATGAAACTCTTCCTTAAATGTGGTAGAATTAAATCACATGAGCTTTTAACAGAAAAATATTCAAATTAATATGAAAGATTCCATCTCTTTTTCTTCTTAATATACATCTGGAATGGCAGACATAAATTTGCTATTATCACAAGTGTTAGCTCCTTTAAGTTTGCATCTTCACTCAATGTGGTCCCTAAGCACAAGTCAACTACTTCTTCTGGGGCTCAACCAATGAAATAGTGACTGTTCCAAACTTGGAAAAAAGTTGGCTATACTGGAGTTACTTCACTTTGCCTTATTTCCTGATTTCAAAATCGCATGAGTAGGCAAAATAAAGCTCCACTGTAATTCCACTAACAAAAGTAATGGAGAGCAACTTTATCAAAGTATACAAACACAAACAAAAAACATCTTAATATTGTGTAGACATTTTTCACTTTAAACAACCAAATGGTACAGAATTAAGAGTGAATCTCCACACACACACACACAAAAAATAATAATTTACTGCAAGGAATTTCTTTAGACCACACATGCACCCCATGAAATAAAATCTCTAGACATATAGTCTATAGCTCTGTATGTCTGGCGGGGGAGGGAGGGGGAACACGACTGTAAGGTTGTTTTAGACACGATTGGCATCAGCTGACATGGGGATCTCTGCATGCTGCTCACCTTCACATTCGTGGCATATTCTGTGGAAGCCACTGAGATCATCGTTCCTATTTCAGTGGACATCTCTGAGGCCGCCTTGGTCTCCTTTGCTGTCCCAGGGTCTCCACTTCTGACTGCAGCAGGGCTTGGTTTCTCCTGTCCTTCTGGCTCCACCTGTTGGGCATCTTTTACTTTTCTATTTTTTAATGACCGCTCCTTTCCAATAGGACCAGGCTTATGTTCTTTGTTTTCTACTGGACTCAAATCTGGAAGCTAAAGCCAATGTTTATAAACAAAAAATGATCACGATCAAAGGCATTCATTGAATACAAAACTTTAACTACCGTATTTGCCGGCGTATAAGACGATTTTTTGGCCCTGAAAAATACGTATTTGCCAGCGTATAAGACGACTGGGCGTATAAGACGACCCCCTAACATTTCCACTAAAAATACAGTTTGTTATATACTCGCCGTATAAGACTACCCCCCACTTGGAGGCATATTTTTCAGGGCCAAAAAATCGTCTTATACGCCAGCAAATACGGTACTATTTGCTGTCATAAACGTTAGTGGCTTTTATACAACTTCAAAAATTGGAGTATGAATTGTGTTTACCTTCTGGGCTTTGATGGGGCCCGCCCGTGGCTGCTTCTGCCGCTGCTCTTTAGGTTCAGGAATTTTGTCAGTTTTTTCCGGAAGCACAGGAACAATTTCATTTTCGTTCCCATTTGAAGCTGGAGCACCAAACTGAATTGTGTCAATTCCGATTTCAACTCCATTTTCTTGACCATTCTTTGTTCCCTAGTAATAGAATATTTAAAAACTTGCTATCAAACAGAGTTCAGATTTGAATACATGATTTATGTAGCCCCACACATTTTAAATATTATAGAAAGAAGTTTGAAGTAACCTACATATTAACTGCCATTGATTGTTTTAAGAAAACCTTCCCTTACACAATGACTTGTATGTATTAGAAAACAATAAAATGAAAACTAGGACAAGACTTAAGTTTTTATAATTTATTTCAGAGAGGGAGAGGTTGAGAGAGAAACATCAATAATGAAAGAATCATTGATTGGCTGCCTCTTATATACTCCCTACAGGGGATCGAGCCCACAACCTGGGCAGGTGCTCTTGACTGAAATCGAATCCTGGATCCTTTGGTCCCCAGGCCAATGCTCTAGCCACCGAGCCAAGCCAGCTAGGGCAAGACTTAAGTTTTTAAAGTCCTGATTTTTATGTGTTATGAGTATGATCATAGGTCATCACAGCCTCAAGTTCTTTCATCTCTTAAATGTAAAAGCAACAAATACAGAAAGACACTACCAGCAAAAAATAAAAAGACGAATGAATGGGGGAAAGAATAGCAATACCAGTGTTGCCTACTTCTAAGTGTGCTGTGAAAATAAAATAATATACTCATTTTTGTTGCACTTTCTGTGTGCTAGGCACTGATGCAGAGACATGACAATCTAACTCACAGACCTTGCATTATAATGGATAGAGAAAATAGACAACTGAAAAGTCAGATAAGCGATACACAAAAATTAAAATATGATGAAGCCATTTTAGATTGGTAGATGGAGAAAGACCCTAGGAGGTCATACTGAGAGTGTTTCTGGCAGAGCAAACACCTAGTAGAAGGTCAAGAATAAAAAAGGCTGGAACGGTTAGAACACAGCAAGTTAAGAACAGTGACAGAAGATGAACAAGCAGAGAGCTTGACAACACAGAATTCTGATGCATGCTGAAATCTGAGAAACTGTTTTAAGGAAACTCTGCCCCAGTAACCCCACCAAGACCATTAGCAAGTCTATTCGTACCTCTGATGGAGTAGCTGATCCAAACGATGTTAGAGGCTTATTCCAGGCACTGACGGAAGGTGGCTGTGGCGGACTAATGGGCCCTACTGAAGAAGCCACAGGAAATGTGAACACCAAAATTAAGAGGCTAAAAATCCAATCTTTATAACCTTTTCTTTAATAGTAACCAGACAATAAAACAATTACTTTTCACACCACACTCAAGAGATTCTTGCATACCAAAATGTCCCCAAACACTATGTATTGCTTTTATCAACATATAAAATATGGCTATTAAAAGTACAACACCCTTTGACTTACAACTAAAGGTTTTAAGGAAGTTAAGATCACTGTAACTGCTTCCTACTAAAGAAAAGGCTAGAAAAAAAATATACTGAATATATAAACAAAACTAAAAACAAACCCCAACATTCCCAAGCTATCATTTCTGTTGCACACTTACATTTCTTAGAGATGTCATTCAGCACAGTTGGTGGGGCCACCTTGTTATCCCATAATTCAGTTGTAAGAGTGCCATGTGACTGTGAGGTCTGGATGGATTTTCCTGTGGCTCCGTAGTCTGTGCCATTAGGTGTCTGAGCTGAAGGTAGTCTAATTGAAGGCGGTGGCTGTTTTGAAGACTGTGTTGTGTTCTGCAGGGGACTCTGGACTGGTTTGTGAGTCTGTCCCTGAGTTTGGGCTGGGGCAGTGGGGCCTGGGACTGTAACTGTGACAAGGGCTGGGGTTGGGAGTGAGACCGGGGCCGAACTAGCTGGGGCAGTTGAAGCTGAACTGGCTGGTACTGTTGGGGCCGAGCTGGCTGGAGGTGTTGTTGAAGTTGGTGGTAGGGCTGAGGCAAGAATGGGAATGGAGGCTGAGGCAAGAATGGGGACAGCGGCTGGGTTTGAAGCTGAGGCAAGGATTGGGGTTGGAGCTGGAACTGAAGAGGTCGGAGCTGAGGTGGAGGCTGGCGTAGGAGCTGAGGCTGGAGTTGGGAGCGGAGTGGCAGTTGAGGTTGGGACTGGAGCTGTGGATACAGCTGTGGCTGAGGCTGAGACTACAACTGGAGCTGAGGGTGAGGTTGAGGCCGAAACTGGCGCTGAAGCCACGGTTGAAGTTGGACCTGGGGCTGGGGCTGGAGCTGGAGCCTGGGCTTGCTGGGTGCCTGTAGCCTGTTTTTTGGCAAATCTTGGAGGAAGCTTAGAAGTCTGACTTCTTCCTTTCTCACTGGCATTCTTTTTGTTCCAGACCTTAAAAATTGGTAAAAATTTTTGTCAATAACACAGTTAAAAGTAACAGTTCTTAAATATGATTTCCAACAAAGCTACCTACTGCTAATTTAGCTCCTGTGACTATTCAAAATAGATACTGCACAGAGCATTTTATTAGATAGGATTCTTAATACACATGATGACAAATCTCTTCTACAATTCTAATAAAAATTTAAGCTCATCTGCAGTAAATTCACCTGGTAGAAAAGCTGATCTGACAAAAAACTACTTATTGACCTAATTCGTGTTAGCCATAGAAACATTCATTTTGGAGTGTTGTTGGGGCACTATGCTACACAGAATATATGCACTACTATTTCTACCTTCCCAAAGATAGCAATTAACAAATGACTGCTGAAATTATCTAGTTCTAAGAATTATGACCAATTGATCTCAGTATTGCTATCCACATAGAATTTTTATAGTGTCTCTTGTTTTTAAGCTGTCGCTGCTAGAGGTCTTTATCACTACAATTCATGGGTTCAACTTATTTTTATGTGTCAGCATTTAGCAAAAGGGATTTTTATGTGTCAGCATTTAGCATTCTATGGATTTAAATAGAATAACTTACTCATTTTGTGTTTAAGTAAGTGAACTAATTTAGACTACAATTCAAGCTTTCCAAGTCAAATTATCTGCAACTTTAGATCATCACAGTTGCGTTTGCTAAGTTTCCAAGAGAATGTAATGTTGATGCTGACAAGTAAGTACCTGCCACTGTTATGTAACTAAAGTAAAAGACTACACTAAGCTGAACAGTAATTACATTCTATTTACAATTTATCTCAATACTGGTTAAAACGGTTTAAAGTTGTGAAAATCCAGTCATTGTCAACAGTGAGTAATAAATCCAGCCTTGACTTTACAGGTAGACAGAAACCTTGATTATTTGCTAACATGTTTTGGCAACAACCTAAATAACTAGCAAAAAGCTGAAACACTGAACCTGTATGATTTGTTCTTCCTTCTTCCGGCGTTCCTCATCCTGTAAACGTTTTTGTTGTTTTTTGGATACCACTTCAGTAAAACCGTCATCATTCAAATTTGACTGTGGGTCTTCAACTACCGTTACTTCTGGATGGTCATCAATTATAACAACACCTGTGGGTATGAAATATATTTTAAAATATTTTCCCCCAATAGAAAAGATACAATGTTCAGTCCAGTAGTGATTATAAAAGGAAGATAAGGCAAAGATCTAGTTCTTCCTATAATCCACAGTATAATCCATATCCCACACCATAAGTTGTCCATTCATTATTAAGATTTGAAAAGATTTCATAAACAGGGTTAAAAATAAAAGTCCTGCCCAGACGGTGTGGCTTAGTAATTGAACGTGACCCCAATGAACTAGGACATCACAGTTTGCACCCTGGTCAGGACACAAGCCCAAGTTGTGGACTCGAGCCCCAGTAAGTGCCATGCAAGAGTCAGCCCATCAATGATTCTGTCTCATCATTGATGTTTCTATCTCCCCTTCTCCCTTGCTCTCTGGAGGAAAAGAAAAGTCCTAAAATTATATGCTTTGAACGATGTAGTTTTTTCTTAAGCAATACAGTAGTAATGTGCTTTTCTAAAATAAAAATTACCCTATCATCCAGTCAAATCACTTTAACCTCTCTTCCTCTCCCAGCCTGAGATCTGTATTATGCTGTAAAGATCTATATAGTACTTTACCTCATTTGCATCTAGCCTTTCTTAAGAGGTGGTAGATATTGCTGTTTCTCTTTTTCAAAGGATACAGTATGCTCTGAGATGCCCTTTTGCTAGGTGAAGTTGTGACTAGCCAACCTGATCTTTTGACTCTTAATGCCTCTATTTTACATAGACCATTGTCCACAATGTGTACTCATTAAAAACAAGTGGCATGAATGTGTACATATCATAACCCATCACATGAATGACTCCACTCATTGTCCTACTAACAATTATCCTGGCTATCTTGTTAAAATTATCATCTATCCCAATGAGTATAAGAAGTCTAGATTCATTAAGCAATATTTAAAAATTTTAAATAGATCAGGTCTTAACCTAGTAAATCTCTCCATTTCATTCGGTTTTTCCAGTCTAAGTCTCATGTGAACGAATGACAAATAGTTATTTTCACCTAAGTGTCTAATTCAAACATGTTCTTATTGCCTGTCATCCTTTGCATCTGATATCCTATCACTCCATAGCTTTCTGAAAATATCCATAGCAACACAGCTGCCATCCTATCATTTATTCTCTAGTTATCGCATCTTAGGTACCTATTTCATCAAGGTCACAACTCAAAGAGGTTTAGCATTTCTTTCATTTAAGACAGCATATGTACACAGTTGTTATTTTAGTTCAAGTTTAATCAGTTAGTGCTTCATATTCAGCTTCTATCATTTAGGTCAACTCTTTCCTTTTTTGAGATCTTTTTTTATGTATAGTATCCAACTCAATACAGCAAAAAGACAGACAGGTAAATAAATAAGTAAATAGAACCTAAGACGTACTTGCATAATTGTTGAGATCAAACTGTGACAGTGCATCGACTTTCTCTTTGGGTTTCTTAGGGCCTGGTTTTGGGTCTTCTCTTTTTTTCCCTGCAGAGTCTTTGGAGTTCTTTTGTCCTGTTCCATTAGGTGTTCCTTCCTGGTGGTGTGCAGAGCTGCCATTGACAGGATCAACACCAGTTGTGGCTGCAGACTGGTCATCAAATGGCCTACAAAATAATAATTAGAGATATTACCACCCCACACTCGGGTGGGGCTAAGGGATCCCTCACTGGCAATTTGTAAAATTTAGTCTTAAGAAGAAATAACAGTAGGATAGAAGACCTTAGCTCAAAACCAACAAGTCTTAGTGGTTTGAGTTGAAAACAACCAGTCACATTATCTCTATGTGAAACTTTTTCTAAATTGTTAGAAAGCAAAAATGTTCATTGATGGATGAAATGCTAAGTCTATGCAACCAGCCAGGCCTAGATTTAAAACTCGATTTAACTAACCAACATTTTAATATTTAAAAGAATAGATTAAGTTTAATACAGTTTGGAAACATTCTTTTACTTTCTGGGTTTCTCTCCAGCTAGATCATTTACTGTAGGCTTGAAGTTAGAGGAGAAATATAATTTATCCTTAAGCTCAACGTTCACTATCTATAACCAGTACAGAGTGCTATTTTACAGTTACATTAAGTCCAGAGGACACCTGTGAACACCACAGTGAATGAGAAACGAAGAAAGAGGTGGGCTACTCATCACCAGTAAGAAGACTCACTAAGTGGAGGCCACTGTACAGGTGCAGCACCAGGTGCGGACCTTTCCCAAAGCTCCCATTCCTGAAGGCCCTATTGGACACCAGGCAGGCAGACTCCTGAGCGACATTAATCCCTCTCCTTCGAGCACCCGTTACACTTGGAGAGCAGAAAAGATCATTTGGGGAGAACAATGTGTGGTCCACTACCTAGACTGGCTCCTTTGCACAGTTCAACCAAGAAGTCTCCCTTGAGTGTCTTTAAATGTGCAAAAGTAATTAATTATATGTGAAACAAAGGACTCACCCTCGCTTCCCACTTTTGGATGGTGGGCCACTTCTCCTTTCATTCCTAGGACCTGAGAAATTCCTCCCGGATTTGGGTGGACCTCCATTGCCACGCCGATTCTGGCGGTCCACACCAGGTCTTTGACTAGAAAAACTTCTCTTTGCTATTTCTCTTTTTGGGGCTGAAATATTCTCTCCTGCCTTCACAGCTGCATGTGCATTCAAGTCAGCATTTTTTTTTTCATCCCTCTCCCGCCTCTCATTGAAATCACTGCTTTCTGAAGCTGTTTCCCATTCTTCATTTGCTTGATCTGAGGAGTTCTGATTAGACAAGTCTGGAGTCTTATTCCCAGAAACATCCCCAGCAGTACTAGCTGGTTCTTGATCCACGGCACTCACTGTGCCATTCGTAGGCACTGCCACCTCATTGGTTTTTGAGACCGCCTCCCTCTCTCTGAGCCGTCTAAATCGAGGTGGCTTATCTTGCCTGGGTGGTCGAGTAGGACGCTGCCTTCGCGGGGGCCTCTCTCTAGTTGGGTCAAATTTTCGCTCAAATTTTGGAGGTCGCTTATCAGCCGGTAGAGGAATGAACTGCTCGTGTCTTCTCGGTGGCTCTCCATCATCTGGTTTAGGAGCTTCCGCCTGCCGTGGGCTCCACTGGTTTTCCCGATAGGCAGGTCTTCGCAAGGTGGAAGGGCGCGTAGGGCGCCCCCCAGGGTCCCTCCCGCCGCGTCTGAACGTGCCCCCTCTGCCTCGCCGGGTGGGCTCTCCTTTAGGCAGGAAACCTGGTTTAGATTTATCGTCATCCCTTACGTCCCTCACGTACGGTTTGTCTAGAGGTCTATTATCGACTCGGACATGATTTTCAGGCTTGAAAGAAGACTGAGGCTTTATAGGTTTCTTGATTTCAGACCGCTCCTCTCTTTTGGGAAGTTTGCCTTTGCTTGAACTATCCTTGTCACTTGCACTTTCGTGCATTTCACTGTCTGTGTCAGTCTCGGAACCTCGCTGTCGTCGTCTTTTGGGAACAACTTCGAAATCCGAGCTCTCGCTACGAGTTTCACTCTCCTCTCGCTGTCTGAGAGGCCCTGAGGGCACGTGCTCCGGCCGCGGCTTGGTGTCCCGGTACTGGGGATACTCCCGAGTGTGCCCTCTGCCGCCACGGCCCCGCCCTCCGTAAGATCCTCTGTAGCTCCGGCCCCTGGAGTAATATTCTCCCCGGCCTCGGCCTCTGTATCCTTGATCTGGAAACCAATCTCTGTCTCTTGCTTCTTTCCAATAGGTCCTAGCAGGCTGAGTTGATTCTTTTTTAACCGCTGGCCTGAAGTCTGATCGAGGCCTCTCTGTAACAAGGTCTTTGCTGACGGCTTTCTCAGGTGGTTTTTCTTCTTTGGCGGCTGGTGCTGCTACAGTCTGATTTACAGTTTTAGGTGCAGGCTCTACCTCAGCACTGCTTACAGGTTCTAAAGGCTTCTCAGTGTCTGGAGGTGGCTTTTGCACCACAGTGGGAGTTTCTGTTGAAGGAAGTTTCTCTGGTTCTGGTGGAGGCGGTGGAGGAACGGGCTGTGGCTGAACAGGTGCTGCAGGTTGTGGGGGTGGAGGAAGAGGATCTTTCTTCTCCGTTTTTTCTGGTTTTACAACTTTCTCAGGGACCTTTTCTCCTTCTTTCTCCTTCCTCTGCTCTCGTTCCTCTTTCATATCTCTAAGAATAGGTTTTTTAATGGGACCCGACCTTCTCACAGGCCTGTCATTACCTTCTTCTCTTCTGCTGGAGCTTGGCCTCGGGCCCCAACGAGTTTCTGATTTAGATTTATACAGTTTTTCTGGTTTTGGTCCTTCTGATCGTAGAAAGCCATCCTTTTTTGGTTTTTCCTCTGACCGTTCTGCTGGTTCTTTTGAATCAATGGCCCTGCTGGCTACTTTAGGAATGCTTGCAGATGCCTCGTTTCTTTGCTCCTCTGGCTTTTGAGTGTGGCTAGATCCATGGGAAACACTTCTTTTCCGGGCAGGCTGATTTTCTCCTGATGAAACCCGCTCTTCTTGAGGAGTGGATATAGGCTTTGGATCAGGTACATCAAAGCAAGCAGACTGGCTGACTGTGTCAGAGTGCGGAGGTCTAACGTCTTCCACAGACCTGCTTAAAACCTTCTGTCCTTCGGCCTCACCTGATTCTCTGACAAAGTCTGCCTTCGGATGGGCCTCTAGCTGATTATGTTCGACAGGATAAGCAGCCGTGATCGGTTCCTGATCTGGCGCGGCTTCAGACCTAGCATAAAAAGAATTCAAAAGCATAACCATCAAGACAAAATATTTCACACATGTAAGTGCATAGCAAAATAAACCCTCTAATTTTAAAGCAAACAATGGGTCCTAATCATAAATAGCATCTTCATGTCTCTATATAAAGTTTAGTGCAATGTTATTTAAAATAGCCAAGTGTAGAAAGACTTTAACTGTCCCTGACAGATGAATGAGTTAAGAAAATACAGTATCCTATGTAATAAAGGGTAATTGCAAATTGACCCTAATGGTGGAATGACCAGTCGCTATGATGCACACTGATCACTAGGGGGCAGAGGCTCAACGCAGGAGCTGCCCCCTGGTGGTCAGTGTGCTCCCACAGGTGGAGCTACAAGCACAGAGGCAGTGGCGAGCCTCTCTGCCTCCTCAGCAACACTAAGGATGTCCGACTGGTGGCTTAGGCCCACTTCTTGTGGGGAGCAGGCCTAAGCCACCAGTTGGACATCCCGAGAGCTCCCGGGCTGCCAGAGGGATGTGTGATTGCCATCATAGGCCCAATCCCCTGGTAGTGGGCCCAAGCCGGCAGGTGGACATCCCACGGGTTGTCCCAGACTGCAAGAGAGCGCAGGCCAGGCTGAAGGACCACCCCCCCCTCCTGAGTGCAAGAATTTTTGTGCACCAGGCCTCTAGTATATACATAATGGAATGCTATTTAGCCTTTAAAAACAAAACAAGAAAATCCTGTTATAAGCTACCACACGGATGAGGACATTTTGTTAAGTGAAAGAGTTAGTCACGTAAGGACAAATACGTAATGATCCCACTTATATGAAGTATATAATCAAATTCATTGAAGCAGAAAGCAGAATGTTAACTGCCAGGGACTGAAAGGGACAAGGAATGAAGAGTTGCTACTAAACTGGTATACACTGCAGTTGGGCAAGATGAGTTAAGTTCTTGAGTTCTGCTCTGCTGTACATCACTATACGACATTGTACTATATACTAAAATTTTGTTAACAGATTGTGTTTTCCCTACAATTAAAAACATTAAAGTTCATTCCTTTAGACTGTGCTGATGACTTTTTAACCCATTAAGACTGGTAATTTTCATCTATATTCCAGTACTAGCTTGAGTACATTTATCTTGCCAAAAAAAAATCAGAATTATAAAAATTATAATATATGAAAGGCAGAAATTCTAACTTTCTGAGTATAAGTTTATATAGACCACCGTCTGCTACTTCAAGTTTCTTTGAATTAGATTGTGTCTTATGTTGATCTTAGAAAACATCTATAAGATATTGATGATTAAATGCCTGCTATTTCTCATTAGTGGAAGAATTACATCAATACTTTACAAGACTATATGTCAAGGACCTTATCAATGGTAGAAACATACCAATTTTAACATGTACTGAATTTCAGCATTTAATTGAGTGTACAGAACTAATTTACAAAGAGCCCTAATCAATACAGAAATGCCAGAAAAAAAGAAAATATGCCCAAAATGAAATGACACACACAAAATGGGAGGCTATCAGGTTTGTGGCTCAGTCCTGAGTCAGAATGACCTTCAGGGATGCTAAACAGTATTTGTTTCACCACAATAGTCTATTGGTTTATGAACAGTTTTCATAATTACCTTACACCTTCAGGTTCTTCTGCTGTCTTGGGAGCAGTGGCCTGCTGAGGCTCGGTATGAGGATAGGGCTCTGACCCCCACATCACACGAGGCTCAGAGAGGGAAACGGCATGATCTCTGGCAGATCGAGCTATATGCTCAAATGACTCCGAACTGCTGGTTGAGCCTTCCATCTGGTCTCTTCTAATCAAAGGCTTAGGAGGAATCATTCCTGCATAAAAGGTCAGAAAAAGATGGGAGTTGGGGTGAGAGGGAGAGAAATGAAATAAACAAAAGCATTAGAGAGACACAGAATCTAAGTTATTAATTGATATTTGGTATTCTTGATATATTCAAGCTAAACAAATACTTTTTCCCATAAAATTAATGAACTCAACAAATGATTACAGACAATTAGGTTTTTCCTTAAGTAAGGTTTTTATAGCTGCTATTGAATAAACAGATTTAAGAACTCTAGATTTAAGAACTCAGATTTAAGGAACAAAGCAAGCAAAACCACAATAGCAACCTATTTTACCTTATAGGAATGAAAATATAATCAGATAATAAGCATTGTAACTCTATGCATGTTAAAACATAAGGAAAATTACACCAATAGTGACAACTTCAGACAAAATATTTCATATGGAAAACTATTAATCTAGTAATCTTAGCTGATCAATATGCTATAAAATATGCCTTTTAAATTTAAAAACTTCAGTATCACAATAGGATTTCTTAATCATGATTTTATCACTTATAAATTTTCCTCAATAGTTTGATAATGAGCTGTCTGGATTTATTTCAATACATTCCATGAAAGACTGCTAATTCTTTGGTTTTAGCTAAATTACAAAGAAACAAATGTTAGGCTGATAAATGTTGGAAAAAAATAAGATGGAATATGTAATATATGGAAAAATTCAAAGCTACAACAAAAGAATGAAACAATGTAGCAAATAGATATTGTTAATGAAACTAATTTTCCAGCTTAAAAACTTAAAATAACATTTACAAAACAGAAAAAAGCTAAAGTAATTTGGTCCTACCAGTACCTGGCATTTAACTACTCTATGCTAAAAGCAAATTATCTAATTTTATGATTAAAAATCTAGCAACCCTTTAAAGTTCTTAAAGGAATTAAGATTAATAATGGAAGAAAAAAAAAATACAAAACTTTGGACCTGCACAACTACAAGTGAGCCATGCAACAATGGGGATTGGAACTCACCGGGATGAATGGGAGGAATATCCATAGCAGGTCTGCCTGACATCATTCGAGGATCCATGTACGACTGCATCATGAGCCAGCGTGGATCAAAGCCCATGGAAGCCAAGTGCTGAGGGTGGGGCTGCATGGGCTGGTACAGAGGTCGGTGCGGCGGCGGAGGGACAGCCGCCCCAGAGGGCTGTGCAGGGACCGCCTGGGGAAGGACACCTTGCTGCTGCTGCTGCTGCCACTGCTGCTGCTTCATCTGTTCCTGAAATGGCAGAGTCCCACAGCCTGAGATTCTAGTTCCATGTGAAACATTAGTATGACCAATCAAATCAGAAATAACAGGACATTTGGAATAATTCTAGAAAAAGAATTAAAAGATGCCAAGGTCGGTTTGGCTCAGTGGTAGAGCATCGGTCTGCGGACTGAAGGGTCCCGGGTTCGATTCCGGCCAAGGGCATGTACATTGGTTGCGGGCACATCCCCAGTAGGGGGTGTGCAGAAGGCAGCTGGTCGATGTTTCTCTCTCATCGACGTTTCTGGCTCTCTATCTCTCTCCCTTCCTCTCTGTAAAATATCAATAAAATGTATTTAAAAAAAAAAAAAAAAAAGAATTAAAAGACACTTAACAACAACAGATGGCAAAACAAAAGGACAAGTCATGGAATCGTGACTTAAGCACCTAACCACTTATTAATTACACTGCAGAAACCATTCCCTAAAAAGGGAGGTAGTGTCTGTAAAGGAGGCAGAGGAAAAAGGAATGGCAGAAGTTCAAGGTAAAACCCCTATTAATAAACTATTCTTAAAATGGGCAAGAATTTTAGGAAAACCATTGTGCTTTATGTATTGTAGGTTTTATGTCAAATTATTTCTCAGACTATTGAACAATAAACTTTTTCAATTGTATATGGTAAAATGTTTTTATTGTTACCTGCTGCCGCTGGAATCGTGGTGGTAAAGACTTCTGAAACTGTTTAAAATAACCAGATAAAACAGCAGGCCGCGGTTGAGACCCTGATTCTGGTTCTGTTTCTTGCGCCACTTGTGTGGTCTCTTTTTCACTGCGATTGCTGTCTTGTCTAGTGAAAACCGGGTCATCCTCTGCCCAAAGAAAAGATAAAAGATAATAATTTTTCTATAACACTTATCAAACATATGTTTTTGCTAAAGTGAAATTATTTGACATATTTACAAAGGTAAGGAAGATAAAATCATCCCCAATACCCCAAAACACTGTTTTGCATTCTAATACTGATAGCCATCAATGAGGTAACATTAGAATAATAAAACCTTTGAGCTCCTCAGATGGATTCTTATTAATACTCAGATCACAGGTCCAAATGCTTCACTATACAAAAATCTGTATGATTTTCTGTGATAGTAAAACATTTCAAATACCTCCTATCTTCCATGGTTTAATAAATATTAATGTTACTATCAATATTTACTTATAGTTCCCAAGAACTTATGTGAAAACACAAACAGCCTATAAAATATTTAAAATAAAACAGCGAATTTTTTAAATCAAGGGACTATTAGTTATAAAGAAAAAGAATGAATTTAAGTCTGATGACAGCATAGTGATCACTGGTTATCTTCAAACATATAAATCGTTATTCCATGTAAAGGGTGTCAAGTATGATTACACAAAAGGAGAACCATACAATACAAAAAAGAAAAAGTTTCATCCCAAAGAAAACCATAGTCGTATCTTTTCTAGAAATCAGGTATAAACTCAAAAGAAATAAAAGCAGGGTCTCAAAGAGATTTCTGTACACTCACATTCACAGCAGCATTATTCAAAATAGGTACATAAAATGGAAATAATCCAAGTGCTCACCAGCAGATGAGCATGTAAGAAAAATGTGGAATATACATACAATGGATTACTAAGCCTTAAAAAGGGAAATTTTTGTAATATGCTACAATATGGATTAAGCATAAAGTTGGTATGCCAAGTGAAATCAGCCAGTCACAAAGGCTGTGGAGAGGGAAATAGGGAGCTGCTGTTTACTTGGTACAGAGTTTCAGTTTTGCAAGATGAAGAGTTTGGGAGACGGATGGTGATGATGGTTGCACAGCATTACGAATGTATTAATATCACTAAACTGTGCACCTAACAACATGGGGAAATAATGAATTCAAAAGATGCTAACTTTTATGTCGCATTGTATTTAACCACAAGAAAAAAATTGGGGAATATATTAAAGCATCCAATAAAAATTAATTTCTCTCTCCCCCAAAAAACTCCAAAGCCCACAAACTTTGTTTTTTAAATTACACATGAAATTATATTTTAGATTCCTAAATTGATTATACACATTAAAATATACAGATAGCAGCACTCTGAGTAAAGTGAAACATTTTGTAAAGCATATATAAGAACAATAAGGCTATCATACCTTTATTACAGCTCTCACTTTCTGGTTTTTCTACCATCGTTTCTAAAGCAGGTTCTTTTGGTTCGGTTTTTTCCTCCACCTTCTCCCTCTCTTTCTTCTCCAATTCCCAGTCCTTTTCCTGCTCTTTCGGCTTCTGCAGTTCTAGTTCTCTTTCCTTTTCCTGTTGTTCTAGTTCTTTCTCTTTTTCCTTCTCCATTTCTCTTTGTTTTTCCTGCTCTCTCTCCAGTTCTCTCTCCTTCTCCTGTTGCCTTTCCTTTTCCCGTTCCCTCTCCCTCTCCTTCTCCCGCTCCCGTTCTTTTTCTTTTTCAAGTTCTTTCTCCCGCTCCCGTTCTTTTTCTCGCTCCCTTTCTCTAACTTCTTCTGGAGACGGCTGCTTGTCCACGATGCCCAGCTTCTCATTTAATCGTTTCAGTTTCTCAGCACAAGCTGCCTTCCTCTGCTCTTCCATCCTCCGCTCTTCCTCTTCACGCCGTTTACGAGCGCGTTCCACCGCTGCAGAGAGTTCTGACTGCTGCCTTCTTCTTTGCTTCCAGATTTCATCTTCATCCGGTACTTGCTGCTTGGGGGGGAACGGGCCTGGTCTTCCAGGTACTGCTTGTCGGTCCGGAGGAGGATGCTGAAACATTCAGAAAAATTATGCAATGAGATGAAACAAATCTATTTCTGATAAATGGGGTATATAAGTAGGCATGGAGAGGAAAGAAAAAACTCCACAAAATGTCAGAAATTTCCCCGATACACATACTACATTAAAATGCAAACAGATTGCCCTAACTGGTTTGGCTCAGTGGATAGAGCATAGGCCTGCAGACTGAAAGGTCCCAGGTTCGATTCCAGTCAAGGGCATGTACGATGGTTGCCAGCACATCCCCAGTAGGGGGTGTGCAGGAGGCAGCCGACTGATGTTTCTCTCTCATCAATGTTTCTAACTCTCCCTCTTCCTTCCTCTCTGTAGAAAATAAATAAAACATATTTTTAAAAATGCAAATAAGTAACAACACGAGGAAAACAATAAATCTAGATTAATTCTCCAAACAGACAGCAGAATAATTAATTCAACCACCGAATAGTTAGAGCATGTGCCTATGTATTGTCTGGGTGAGGCTCACTCAGTATTTGTTGAATGAAGCTGTCACAACATGACTTTCAGGATCCAAATTTAGAGAAAAAGGAAATTTAGTATGTGTGTTTTAATAGCAACTGCCGAAGATGGAAGTCTAAAGAGGGAGAAAAAGCCCAGAAGAATGCACGATGGCACGAAGTGAGCCCTGAAAGTGAGGCAGTGCGACAGGGAAGGGCGGATAGCTGAAGATGCTGAGTGGGAAAGAGCACTGCCGCTCTACAGAAGGAGCCCCTAGAAATTGGCTCCAGAAGGAGCGGAAAGAGTGCCAACTCCAAAATGAGAAATCCAGAAAGACCCATTTAGAGTCCAAAATGGAGCAAAGAAGGATCACCTGGAGACTGAGTTTTAATGACTTAATTTTCAGTTAATGTGTTCTAAAACAAGTACTGTAAGTCTAAAATCACTGCCAGCTATATGCAGACTAGCAAAATAAAAAGGGTTGACACATTAAGGATTTAAAAAATTTTATTTTAAAAATACTGATTTTAATAAGCTACTAGGGTGAAGAAACCTAAAAAGCCATATATCAACTCAGAATCCTAAAAAATAATGGTCTGGTAAAAACACCGGGCTGAATATTAAAAAACAAAACAAAACTCCAGGAAGACAAGACTATAAATTACTAACAGTGCTGTCTTAGGCAAACCACTTACATCCCCTGTATAAGTAAACAGCTTATGTATAAGCTGCATAAACAAAGCAATTATATAAAAGTACCTATTGTATGCAATAAACTCAGAACAAGACATGGAGTCTTCTCACCACTCTGCCCACACCCTGCCCCAGCCAGCCTCTGATCCACGCTGGTCAGAAAGGGTAGTTTTGCCTTTCCTGGGATTTCAAGTCATATTCTCTTTTGTGCCTGGCTTCTTATGCTCAGGATAACAGGCTGAGATCACTGTGTGCACCAAGTTTGCTCCACTCCATGCTGGGTAGGGTAGTACTCCTTCTCAGACACACGGTCTTATCTCTGCATGGACTTGGGGATTATTTCTAATTTTTAAACTATGAATAAGACAGCTATCAGCATTTATGCTATGTCTTTGTGTAAATGTATGTTTTCATTTCTCTGGGATAAACATCTAGGGATGGAATTGCTGAGTCATATGGTAAGTATATGTTTCATTTCAGAAGAAACTGCCAAAAATCACTTATCATCCAAAGTGATGATAAGGTTTCACAGCCCCACCAGTAATGTATGAGCGCGTCAGCTGCTCTAATCCTCACCAACATTTGGTGTCATCAGCCTTTTTAATTTGGGATGTGTTGTGGTTTTAATTGGCATTTCCCCGGTGACTAAAGGTACCGAGCATCTTTTTATGTGCTTGTTGGCCACTTGTATACCTTATTTTGTCAAGTGAATGTTCAAATCATTTTCTTGGGTCTTATTGAGTTATAATATACTTTTTAATTGTTGATAGTATTACCAGATGTCTAAAAGGGAATGAGAACACAGCCCTGAGCCCTCCGACACTCAAAGTCCAGTACAGGAGGCCCAGAAGGAATACAAATGGATGAAAGAAAATAATATAATGCCTCAAAAGCAAGTAAAAAAAGAGTTTTAACAAGGACGGAGAGATTAACTATGTAAACTGCTGCTGAGATTAAGTAAAATGAAGAAACTGAATTTGGCAAGATGGAAGTAATTTTTGACCTTCATATAGTTTCAGAGGTATAGTAGGAGATGTTAATGAGAAAGTGAAGACAAGTATAAATAACTCACTGAAATGATTTTGCCATGAAGGAGAGCAGAGAAATAAGAGTTGAAACTCAAGGGGGACAAAGGGTGGGTGGGAGTTAAAGTAGGCCCGGTTTAAAAGATGTTTTGAGAGATAATATTACTGGCAAGTGATAGAAAATGGGATCGAGAGAACTAGGAAAAGAGGTAAAGGCAACAAGAAGGCAGTCAGAGCAGGAAGGACAGTGAAATGGGAAGTTTTCCTAGCGAAATGAGAAGTTTGTTCCTCAGCTGAGGACGAAGAGGGAAGGAATGAAGAGGTAGACATGTAGGAGCTACAAGCTAAAGGAAGTTGATAAAAGTTATAAATAAAACACATCCGCAGAATCTTTCCTAAAAGCAAAGTCAAATACATATAGATCATAAGCCAGCATGTTAAAATTTACCTGCTGTGCAAGCAACTTTGGGGGTGGTGGCAGGTGAGAAGATGGTCCACGTTCCTATGGATTGTTACAAAATAATTAGAGAAAGATATCTACTGGAAATATTTCTTTACGTTCTATAGAGTTACTCTGTGATTTCAATAAGGTTAGAATCTCAAAAGATCTTGGCAAAAAAGTAGAATTTTAGTGTATAAAATCTGGAATTCTAGCCCAAGTAATTTGGCTGCTTAGAAATATGCCTCTAATTAAAATTTTTTATTTATATAAGCCCAATACTTTTTCTGGATTTTCTCTCTAACAGCAAACTAAAACTGAGATTTACCTAAAGAAAAAAACATACATCTAAAACATGTTGAAACAGATACAATATATGGATATCCACTTGCTAATACGTACATCATTGTCATAAACACAGAAAAAATTTAGATATCAAAAAATGGACTATAAAATATTTCTCGGCTGCAAAATATCAGACATGTCGTAGCAATATGTTTACTGATACTCTCCTAGGGCAATGGAAATTAAGGAGAAAATAAACAAACAGGACTACATAAAAATAAAGTTTTTGCACAGCAAAAGAAACCATCAACAAAACAACAAGAAAGCTTACTGCATCGGAGAACATATTTGCCAATGCTATTTCAGATAAGGGTTTAATCTCTACAATTTACAGAGAACTCATACAACTTAAAAAAGGAAGATAAGCAATTCAATCAAAAAATGGGCAAAGGACTTAAATAGACACTTTGCAAAAGAGGACATACAGAAGGCCGAGAGAAATATGAAAACATCTGAGAGATGGAAGACAACAAGGTACCATCTCGCATTTGTCAAAATGGCTATCATCAACAAATCAACAAATGGTAAGTGCTCGGGAGGATGTGGAGAAAAAAGGAACCCTTGTACATTGCTTGTGGGAATGTAGACTGGTACAGCTACTGTGGAAGACAGTATGGAGTTTCCTTAAAAAATTAAAAATGGAACTCCCATTTGACTCAGTGATCCCACTTTTGGAATATATCCCAAGAAACCAGAAACACCAATCAGAACGGATATATGCACCCCTATGTTCATAGCAGCATAATTTATAACAGCTAAGATTTGGAACAGCCTAAGTGCCCACCAGCAGGTGAGTAGATTAAAAAACTGTGGTACATCTACACAATGGAATACTACGCTGCTATAAAAAAGAAGGAACGTTTACCATTTGCAACAGCTTGGATGGAACTGGAAAGCATTATGCTAAATAAGCCAGTCAGTGAAAGATAAATATCACATGATCTCACTCATATGTGGGATATAATGATCAATATAAACTAATGAACAAAAATAGATCCAGAGTCAAGGGGCAGGGGATGGAGAAGGGTTTAGAGCTCGAACAGAGGACTTGTATGCATGTCTATTAGCATAATCAATGGACACGGACACTGGGGCTTGCCCCAGGGGTGGGGGTTAGGGGAAAAGGGTGTGTGTTAATTGGAATAAAAAGGAGACATATATAATACTTTAAACAATAAAAAGAATCCCATATAATACAAGGCTAATATGCTAAGTGTCCAGTTATTCATCCAAACAAAGTATAATATGCTAATGATATGCTAAGGCAGCTCAACTGCTTGCTATGATGTGCATTGACCACCTGGGGGCAATAGACTGGTTGCTATGATGTGCACTAACCACCAGGGAGCAGATGTTCCAACCAGTAGGTTAGCTTGCTGCTGGGGTTCAGCTGATCAGGACAGAGTGAGACAGGCTAGAGATACCCTGGAGCCAGCCCTATGGCAGTCCCTCTCTAGCTGGTCCACCTCCTGCATCCCTCCCTGGCCCAGATTGTGCAGTGGTGGGATCCCTCCGCCTGGCATGTGTCCTTTTGCAATCTAGGGCCCCTCCAGGGATTTCAGAGCTGGTTTTGGCTCAATCCTGCAGGCCAGGCAGAGGGACCCCACTGGTACATGAATTTGTGCACCAGACCCCTAGTGTGTGTGTGTGTGTGTGTGTACACACAATTCACACACACACACACACACACACACACACACACACATCTTCACTCTTTCACAAAGGAATTATCATTTCCCGTTATGCCAGTAGGTTAAAAGTGACACAAAAGATGGATTTTAGAACACACAATACTTGAAAAATTTTTCAGAGTTTCCAAATTTATTCTCCAATAACTAACCAGGGCTTTAAGAACAAAATTTAAACCTCGTTTTATAGTACACAAAACTAATGACTGGTTTTTACATAGCTCTTACTCTTGCGCTCATTGCTATGAATTGCTCTTTCCTGTGTTTACTGGCTAATTCTTGCTTCACACACTAAGTCTTCTGTAAAGGCTTTTCCATAGTATTCTGTAAGAATTCCCTATGTGCAGTCTCTCTTGCAGTTTATCACAGCGTGCTGTAACTGAAGTCTGTTGACTTTCTTTTGCTTTCACAGAGACTGCTAGTTATCCACTTTTACGCCCTGAAGGGACAGTTCCTCTGTTTGCATGACTTCAATACATAGAGTTAAGTGGACTCTCTGGAAGTTAGCGCTTTTTTATTCCCAGTTCTCAATGAAGCTCTTGCTACTTTGAAGTAGGATCAAGTGTATCTGTTGCCCACATACTTACTTCCCTTCTTTAATAATGTTCTTCAAAATAGCTCAGAGTTAATAGATGTTTCTAGAACTTGTGTGTGACCTCCCTACTCAAGGTACAAGTTCACAGATGACTACTGACTAGGATGTATCAAGTACAGTGAACCATAAAACCCTTCCGCAATGGTAGTCTGGCAAAAAAAATTTATTCCTCTACTTTGATATGACAGAATTATTACACGAAAAAAAAAGGTAAAAGTTTAGTTTCTACAGTTTGTTACTGTATTAACAGTTCCTGTTATATGCAATAAAATTATGATTTACATCTAGAACTATTCAAGAAAAAAAATATAGTTTCCGTTTCCTAAGTCTTTGTCTAACTCTGACTCATAAGGTTAATTCATCCATAGTCTCTGCAGTGACAAAGATCTTCTTGAGCCCAACAAACCTGATTAAATGGCGGTCCTTTCCCATAAGGACCTTTTGCTACTGGTGGCTGGGTAGGTAGCTGAGATGATGATTTAGTGTTGCACACTTCTTCTGCTTCTTTTCGAGTTTCAGTGTTTTCAGAAGCTTTGGAACCTTGATCCTCACTGAAGAATAAAAAAACCAAGTGAAATAAGAAAGTGAGGCGGACAAACTTTACTGTAAGTTAAATGCACTTTCTTTACATAAAAAGGGTATTTCCAGACGGTTTCAAGGGAAAAAAAAAATCTATCAAGGAATGAAAGAGACGGTTTTGTGATGCAGTTGTGCTATTTTGTTTATTCAACATATAAACAAATTAGCACCACTATATATACCTATAATGTAGTGGGGACAGGGCTTGGCCTGGTTATCACCACAAGATATAAAGGACAGTGATGTCAAGAACAGATGTGAACAGTAATAGCTAGTTTGGCTCAGTGGACAGAGCATCGGCCTATGGACCACAGGGTCCTGGGTTCGATTCCAGTCAAGGGCACAGAACTTGATTGCAGGCTCCTCCCTGGCCTGGGACCGGACCTTAGTCAGGGCTTATGCAGGAGGCAACCAATCTGAGTGTTTTTCTCACATCGATGCTTCTCTCTGTCTTTCCCTCTTTCTAAAAATCAATGGGAAAGTATCTTCGAGTGAGGATTTCAAAAAACAAATCACTCACACCCACACCCAATACAACCTGGAAAAGGAAGCGAATCCTGTCATTTTCCATCACCCTCACCCAAAGTCCCAACTAAATGCAATATAGTAATATTATAGATACTTAATAACTGAATTCTAATTTATCTTGCCTTAATGATAAAGATAAATCAAATCACAGTATTAAAGAAAAACACCCACAACAAATCACAGCATCTCACAATTGATCACGAAATAGCAGAGTTGAAAAACTACACAAATGTATGCATGTAAGCATGCTCCTATGTATTTTAAAGTCTAATTGCTATGCCACATAATCTATATATTCCTGATGCTGAGGCCCCTATATTCCATAAGAAAGAAAAAATAAAGCTCCCATTTTCTAAGATGCTGATTGTTAAGCTTAAAAAAAATCAAAGACTTGATAAAATAACCCAGGTAATTTTCCTCCAATTTTGTAAATATAGATCAGGCCAAGCAAGTAATAAGTTTTAAATGGTCCTTAATGTTGTCTCTGAAAATCCCTCCAATTAGTCCTGGCTGAATCGCTCAGTTGGTCAGAACATAGTCCTACACAACAAAAGGTTGTGGGTTCCATCCCCAGTTGGAGTGGGTACAGGAGGCAAGTGATTGATGTTTCTCCCTCCTTCTCAAAACAATACACATATGCTCAGGTGAGGATTTTTTTAAAAAAGATTTCCAATTAGATGGCAGTTATCTAAACATATTGGTTAAAACATGCACTTTCTTTGAAAACATAAAACTTTTAATTTACTGATTGACTGTATTTTTTTAAACTGGCTCATTAATTACACCCCGACTCAATAAAAGTCCTTGGAACGGAATATAGAAATTCTATAAAGAACAAGTGCCTATTACTAATGAAGCCTCTCAAATTTAAGGCTTATCTTGGCAATTCATTGTAAAAGATATCACAACAACTACCTGTTGTTTTCTTTAGGACTATTACTTCCTTGCTCATCATCATCACTGAAATTCAGCTGTTCGGTATAATCTACTTCCATCTGGGCACCTGTCAAAATAAAGAAAACTCAGAAGGACTGCTTTTAGAAGGATCAATAATTTTTAAATGCTTAACCAATTTTGCCTCTTACCTGCCCAACCTTCATCTGCTTCAGCATCTAAATTATCAAACTTATCGAGCTCCTTCAGCTCTGAGGCGCTGAGGATGGAGGGGCGTTCGGGCTCGGGGGCCCACGACGGCGGCGGGCCTCTTCCTCGGGGGCCTCTGATGAAGGGGAGGTTGTAAAGAGAAAGGATACAACGTTTTAATAATTCTAAATTAAAAGACTGGAATTTAGTTCATTTCAATTCAACAATGTTTTATATACGATATACAAAATATAATGCATGCGTATGAAGAAATTACATCAACTTATAAATTTAGGATAATACTAATTTTTATGCAAGTGTTTAAGAGCAGACAAAGTTTTTTAATTGTCTAAGGTTTATAATAAAACATACATAAGTTAAAGGATAATATGGCTAATACTAATCTCAAAATACAGAATTTGAACAAAAACCATCATTTAGGAGGATGCTGAGCATTAAGCAAAGAGAGAATGGGGAGTCCCTAACATTAAGAAGAAGGGATAATAAACAAGCATCATTGATTTTTAGGGCCATAATTGTCAGTTTTCAGAATTTTATGTAAGATAATTTTGTTTTATAAAAGCTAGCCAAGCATAGTAATTGAACTTTGAGAACAGAAAAATGAATCAATTACCACAATCTACTCAACCACCAGAAAATCTTAACATATATATGTATGTATCTTGTGGACGTGAATCATTTAGTAGTCTTACTTGTTTGCTTCAGATAAAGAAGGTGGAAACCTCATGGGGCCATGAAGAGGAGGGTATGCCATCCTCGGATACTGTTGAAACATCTGAATGTGGAAAACAAATATTGATAAATGCCATTTGTAAGATATATACTTATCTTACTTACTGCCACTAATACTTACTGCCACCAAGTATTAACAAATAATAATATAACCAGCACACAGCAAGGAAGAACTTGTTACCCATTAACAAAATTACATAAAAGTGATTGTGAACTGACAAGAAAAACTAAAAAAGATATGCATGCATCCCAGAAAACAGCAAAGTCTTAACCAAATTCAAGTACTTGAAAGGAAATTGATCCTAATGCAGGGATAGATTAATTTAAGGCAGATTTGCTGATAAAGAGAAGCTAAGTTCAGGTAAAGATAAGGAAGAGTTTATACCCCAAGGGGAGTGGGCGGGTAGTGCCTTGGAGATTTCCTAAGGGTAGGCAAAGGTGGGTTCTGAGTCAAGTTACTATGCAGACACATTATAAACTGAGACATTTGGGATTTGCTTTAATAATTCAAGATGATAGGAAACAGGAGACAAGAGTGACCACAAATTAATCATTAAATATGGATGGTAGATATGGGGAGAGGTTCACTGTAATATTATTTATATTTTTACATATGTGTAAAATATTCCATAATGAAAAGCTAAAAAAGATATACCAATGAAGAACTAAAGCAGTATTACCCTTTCCTGTGCCATACAGAACTACTTTGGCAGTCTGATAAGTTCTATAGACTTTTAAAATAAAAACGTCTTAAAACGCACAATCTATAGATGTGAAGTATGACAATTATACTAAAATTCTGTCACCACAATATTAAAAAGAACAAATGTCACATAGTAGTATATGTACTTCTTTATTAGGTCATTAAATAACAAGTAGGTCTCTCCATAAGCCTAATAAATATTAGGAAGTAATGTTGAGTATAAAGAACATTTTGAAATATCTAAAACAATGTAATGTGTTATGAAAATATTAATGATCCTTATTAATAATAAAATCACAGGTACGGTGATTTGTTTCCTATATTCATTATCAAAGAAAATGCTAATTTTTATTAGTTGTTAATGAAAATAAAAACCTACTTTTCCCCATCCCAATCAAACTTGTCTTTTCTAAGAACTTGCTATTTGGCAATACTCACGTAAGGAGGCATCATAGCTCGGTACTGGGAAGCCAGGGGAGGCTGCTGTCCGTTCAGTTTAGCCTGCGGGGGACCACACGCTATCCTCTTTTCTACCACTTTGAGGATGTCACTTTGCTCTGATGACCCACCAGCTGTGCTTTCATCCTGGCCAGGAAGCTTTTCATCTTGGTCAGATGTTGAGGGTGAGCCAGCAGACTTACCACCATCTCTCCAACAAGCAACATCTGGTACAGAGGGAGATAAGAAAAGAATAAGAAAAAAATCTGAAAATGTAACAGAGTGAAAATCTAATCTAGGCCCTACTAATGCAAGAGCAGTGGCAGAGAAGATGTACATCAGAAAGTGTCTCCAAAAGAAAATATGTGGAAGGGAGTTTAAAATCAGTTATGCCTGAAGTTCCTTATGGTAGGGGAGTAAGAGTTCTACAACCCAGGTTTGTCAATAATGCTCATTCATGCTTTCAATCTACTATTGCTAGTTATATGTGACCAAGTGAGCAGTTAGTGACTATATTATCTGGTTCAACTAAACTTAACCAAGTAAGACTGATAAGTGGTTTTACAAGGAATCCTTATTTGGTAGGTAGCCTCAAAGGGTCTTTTATCACCTGGTATTCACACCCTGTTTACCACCCACTCACAGTGTTCCAGGACTGATCTGTGTAACCCGCAGAATAGACAGCAGGTCAACATGAGTGAGCTTGGAACAGCAGCCCTAGTCAAGTCAGTGTCAGATGACAGAATCCCCAGCTAAGCTGCTTCCACATTCCTTAACTCTCAGGTGCTGCATGAAACCATGAGTCCATTCAGTTTCTTGTTTAAAGTTGCCAAATTTGCTTTGCAGCAACAGATAAGTGATGAAAATCAGAAGAAAATAGCGGAGCTGACACTCTATTCCTAATACTATAAATTCCTAACATCACAGCAATAATAATAGTAATTTAAAAAAAATAAGATGCCCTGACTGAGTGGCTCGGTTAGAATGTCATCCTATACACCAAAGGGTCATGGGTTCAAATCCCAGTCAGGGCACACACCTGCGTCATGGGTTTGCTACCCACTTGGGACGAGTATAGGAGGCAACCCATCTGTGTTTCTCTTCCCTTCCCTTCTTTCTTAAAAAACATATCCTCAGGTGAGAATTAAGTATATAAATAAAATAAGATGATTTACCCAGACCTGACAAGAAATGAGCCCAAAATAATATATCAGGGTATTAGAAATCTGAATTTGTAACCATTACTGTAAAGAGGAACTCCCCCAGGAATACAGGTACTTTGAGATATTTGGTAATGACAATATGAAATTAATGCAAATAATAAGCCTTAAAGAAATCTCAAAGACTTTATATTTCTATTTCAAATTTTTGCTTTGTAATATACTTAATGCAAGTATCTCTCACTATCCAAACTTATTTGGTTCCTGGATTTGAGTTCAGAAAGCAAGAGATCCCTAAATATTAACAGAATAGCAAAAAATATTTTATATATATGTAAGAATATGCACATTGGAGGTTTGCCCTAAAGATTTTACTGTTGTAAAATCAACCAAATACTGATGTGCTAATAAGTCACCGGGCTCTTGTTAGGACGTATGCTTCCAACAAGTTCCACGTTGGAGTGATACTGTTAATGTAGAAACCACGTTTAAATGGCAAAAAACTAGTTACTGCCTGCTTTTTAAAAGGAGGCAAATCATACATACAACATTAGCAGGCAGGAAGTTACAGCACAAGATAAAATACAAATGTAATCTCATTCTGTTTTTATTAAACAGGAAGTACTCTTACTTGGTGGGCGTAAACTGGGTCCAGGTCCATAGTTGTCATCATTTGCTTCTTTTTCTTTTTTTTCCTGATCCCCAGCTGCCTGTAAGCTGGGAAATTCTTGCTGAAAGTGACTATTCACCTGGATTCCTATAGATTTTTTTTTTAAACACACAAAATATTGAATGTAACTTTCATACCAAAGAATATTTAAAACCCTCCCAGGATAGCGCTGCCTTTTTCTGGTAAATTATTCCATATTTCAATGATGATTATTCGTAACCACAAAACTTTTTAATTAATTAGATTTAGAATCCCTTGGAAAGTTAATGAACAGCCATGAGGAGATAAAAATCTAAGGAACATCCCAGACACTGTCACAGAGGACTCATTAAGATGAAGCAAGTGAAGAGTGTCACTTTTGTTTCTCTCTCCTTTATTTCAGTAGAAGTACATTCCTTAATACTAGAAGAATCAGTTCAAATTTTATCACTGAAAAAGACTTTTTCTTTTTTTCTGGTTAATCCTTCCCCAAGCATATTTCTTCCCATTGATTTTAGAGAGTAAAAGGGAGCGGGAGAGACAAAGAAAACATCCATGTGAGAGAGACACTGGTTGGTTGCCTCCCACATGTACTTTAACCAGTGCTGGGGATTGAGCCTGCAATCAAGGTACATACATGCCCTTGACCAGAATCAAACCTGCGACCCTTTAGTCCATGGGCTGACATTCTATCCATTGAACCAAACGGGCTAGGGCTGAAATAGATTTTAATGAATACTGCAAGTTCCATAGTAAAGCTAAAATGCCTTCATTTCATTGCCTACTTTCACTTAATTTACTTTATACTTGTATAAATTAAGAGAGCTGATTTTATTAGCTTCAGGGCTTAATTTTTCCATATATTTTTTATAGATATTTCCTGTTTTTAAGTGGAAAATTTTTTGCTGGGTTGTTCATAATTCCCTGTGGGGAGGGAAGTATTCCAACTATTATGCTTTAGGGCTACTCTCTACTTCTACTCTACCATGGAATCACGAGCAGTATGTTTGAAACAGAGAGGTTAGGGTACATAGATGAAGATGAATATGGTTTCATTTCATATGCCCACGTACTTGTCTGAAAAAGTTGAAAGTACAAGGTTTACCTGGTCATGTAGGATAAGGATAAAATAATATGGGACAGAGCGTATCCTAAGACTTCCTCTTAAATCTTACTCATTATCATTGGGGCATACATAGCTCTTGACCTAGAAACTTAATTAGCCCAAGAGATTTTTTAAAAGACACCTAATAGGGCCTGAGTATATCCTTTGACAATGTTCTCCACCCCGCCAGCACACTAATCCACCCTGTATCTCCTGCATGGCTGTTCAGTAACTATCAAGCCTGACCAGGTGCCCCAGCTAATGTCCACTTACCATCTCCTTGCCCACCTTGCTTGTTACTGGCCCATGATTTTGGAGCAGGTGCTACTTCTGGGGGAGCTGCAACCCCAGGTTTTGGCTGTGCTGGTGGAACTTCTGGTGCTCTTAAAAAAAACACGAATCCATTATTTCAGATATTTTATGTTTAAATAAAATAAATTGAATGTTGTATTTAAGGTGAATTTCTGTATAAATATTCTCGCTACATAATTACTCACAGATGCAGCCTCCACAAAAGCTTTCCCTCTGCAACATCCCTTTTAAATGAAGTTTAGCTGTTTTTGTCCCCTTTCCTTTCTACCTTTGGATAAATACTCCAAGGAGAAGACAGCTCTGCTTACTTTCATTTTGTAAATAAGAAACATTCATTATTGAGTATCGCCCCCAAAAAATCTATTCTGAAGAAGTGAACATTTATAATTAGAATCAATAGTTTAACATACATACGGTCTGGAGTGAGGAATTAGCCAGGGGATAAGGTTAATAAAGCAAGCTCTCCATCTGGCAGTAAACAGGTTCACCACTGCACTTATTTCTGTATTCAAAGGTAACAGCAATCTGCCTAATGCACCCCAAGTAAAAGGTGTTTTAAAAAGGGTCTACAGTTTTGTTCAATCCTTGTAATGTGTTAATGCTTAAAAATGGAAAAGGTGGTTATGAGACTTAAGACATACAATATATTTCTGGTATACTTGGACTTCTGACTTAATACTGCAAAATAATTCTATAACAATTAAGAAGCAGAGGACAGTTCATCTTTGACAAGTAGTCAAATCTATTATACAGAGCTCCCCAAAGAAGAGCACAGAAATTTTATAATAGATATAGGCAAAAAGCGTCAAATACCCAGATACTTGCCTTATTTTTTTAAATTACTGCTACTTAATAACCTGATTATTCAATAAATTAAGAGCCCTGCATAATCTTTGACATACAGAATCCTAGCTAATAATTAAAGAGTAAATCGCAAATTAACCATCACTCCACTACACCCACAAGCCAATCAGAGATAGTATGCAAATGAACCCAACTAAGAGGGCTAGAGCCACAGAGAGCAGGAGGGAGGCTTGAGTTTCCCAGGCAATGGAAGAAGACAAGCTTTCCACCTACCTTGCTGGCCTAAGCCTCCACTCAAGGTTACAAAGTTTCAATTACAGAAGGTAAACAAATCCAAACAGAAATGGCAGCTAGCCACAGAGCAAGCAGGCTTGGCTCCGCTCCAGGCTACAAGGTTTCAATTGTAGAAGGTAAATAAATTCCAGATACCAGGGTCTCCACTTGGGTCTCCAAGGGGTGTGGCAGGCCTGCAAACCACCACAGGCCCCTTGCTCAGGTCACCCTATGCCCCAACCTGATCCAGGACACCCTTCAGGGCAAACCAGCTGGTCCTACCTGTGCACCAGGCCTCTACCCTATCTAATAAAAGTAATATGCAGATTGACCATCACTCCAACACACAATATGGCTGCCCCCATGTGAACACAAGATGGCTACCACAAGATGGCCAGCAGGGGAGGGCAGTTGGGAGGCATCAGGCCTGCAAGGGAGGGCACTTGAAAAGGACCAGGCAAGCAGGGGAGGGCAGTTGCAAGTGATCAACCCTGCAGCGGAGGGCAGTTAAGGGTGACCAGGCTGGCAGAGGAGGAAAGTTGGGGGCAAATAGGCTGACAGGGAAGCAGTTATACATCAATCAGGCTGGCAGTGGAGTGGTTAGGGGGTGATCAGGCTGGCAGGCAGAAGCAGTTAGGGTAATCAGGAAGGCAGGCAGGCAGGTGAGCAGTTAGGAGCCAGCAGTCCTGGATTGTGAGAGGAATCCCAGACTGGAGAGGGTGCAGGCTGGGCTGAGGGAACCCCCGCTCCCCGCACCAATTTCGTGCACTGGGCATCTAGTATTGAATATTTGTTGAATGAATGATGATTAATAGGGACATTAATTCTATTCCAGCTTTCTTGCTAATTCTTTATTCAGTGAAATAATATCACTTGAGCACCTACAATGTACATCAGGCAGTTTCAAGGTACTAGGCAGACAAATTCTTTGTGCCATGAAATTATTCAATATAATCCACTCCTAATCATTCTAGAAAGAGAAAGCCTGATTTGGTAGGAGTGGGAGAGGAGGGAACCTGACAGAGGGTTAGAGGAAAAGTTGTTATTATCAACTGTCACTGTTCTGTCTTGACACAAGGAATTGTTGCCACTAAACCGACTCACAGAAAAAATGAATCAAAGCTTGACCCGATGAACTTTAAAGGGCAAGAGATATGTAATACATCCAGCACAACACCTAGCACATAGAAGGAACTCAAACCTAAGTTCCCTACCAAGAAAGGGGGCTGGTTTCACTCTTTACTAGACATTGACTTACTTTTCTTCTTCATGCTGCTCTTGTTTTGATGCCCATCCCGAGCCATCTTTAGGTACAATATTCACATTAGGATCATTGCCTTTGTTTTCTGCTTTGAGACTTGGGAGGTTAGCGGGTGGAGGCATGCGCCGCGAAATACCAACTTTTCCAAGACTCTGTAATCCATGTCGAGCTGCAACTGAAGATCAATAACATCAACTTTCTTAGAACATCTATTTTATTACCCACTTTACTCTTAAAACAATATAGAAATAGGAATTAAATCTGGAACTATTATTCCCTAATATTTCAAGGTAAGAATCTTTAAACTAAGCCACACACCTGCAACAAAATCCAATGCAGAGATTATATTTAAAATAAGCTCTCAAGCCACTGACCAGAGGCTGTAAAAATTCGAATAAATCCTATACACAATGAAAAGGTGAACACTGACGAAACTGGTTTGGCTCAGTGGATAGAGCGTCGGTCTACAGACTGAAAGGTCCCAGGTTCGATTCTGGTCAAGGGCACGTACATTGGTTGCGGGCACATCCCCAATGGGGGGTGTGCAGGAGGCAGCTGGTCGATGTCTCATCGATGTTTCTAGCTCTCTATCCCTCTCCCTTCCTCTCTGTGAAAAACCAATAAAATATATTTAAAAGAAGGAAAAAAAAAGAAAAAAAGAAAAGGTGAACACTGACAATGCCAGTTTTGTAATTTTTTAGAGAATCTATTTTAAACTCAAAAACTTAGTATGTTAAAGAATATTACGATTCTATGTGCATAACAAACACTGCTAATGTAACATATGTGGTCCAACTTTCACTTTTCACTGTAAAAAGACAACACAGGACTCTAGTTCATAATACAAAGTGGAAATAAATCCCATTAACATTGTATCTCTATGCCTACCAATCTCCTTGTACCAGTTTCCCCTTTGGACCATACAACTCTGCTTTTCTGCTACAACTTTTCTGCTACTAACAAACAAGAAAAAAAATAAAAATGTTCATAGATTTTAATTGTAAAGATATATATAACTCATATCCCCTGAAAGGTGTTGTGTACATAGATAGCTCATTGTAAATAGGCTGTGTGAACACGGGTTTGTCCCACTTCCTAGCAGCCAAAGCTCCAGAGCACCACTTACTGGTTCAGTAACAAAATCCTAAAAGCCATAAAAATATAAATACCACTTAATTTTACTCACCTGTGGTTTTCTGAGTTTCTAATGATTTGCCTTTGTAAGTATTAAATAAACTGAGTGTCGCATACTTTTTCCCATCCTTTGCTTTTGTACTCTGGCCTGACTTCTCCGACATTTCGGTGGAAACTCATCGAGTCCAAAACCTCCTGCCACACCCCTTAAAACCAGTCTTAGAGATGGCACATAAAAAAAAGAAAGGGGAAAAAAAGAAAAATTTTATAATTTATTAGCTTACTAAAAATTCCTAAAATTCAAATGTTTATAGAAATTCTGAAAAAACAAAAACACAAAGAAATGAAATCAATCTTCAATTAACTCACATCAGTAAGAATTCACAAATTAGCTCTAATACTCTTTCCCTTCAGTTTAAGAAATGTCCTGGGGGTACAAAGGCCATCTGTATGTACACCCATCTTTCCCCAAGGCTTCCCTTCTTCCACCTACTCTTACAGTGGCTCTCAGCATCACCTAGAAACCTGTTAGAAATGCAAATTCGCAGACCCATCCCAGACCTACTGGATCAAACACTGAGGATGGGCACAGCACTCAGCATTTTACTTAGCAAGTCCTCCAGATAATTCTGTGACATACGAAAGTTTAGGGCTCACTGACTGATTATAACCAGATGTATTCTAAACAGTGGTTCTTAATTCTCCTGCACATTAGAATCAACCAGGGCATTTCAAATAGACGAGAATCTAGGGCGCTGAAGTGGGGCCTGCACATCAGTCCTTATTTTGAAAAGCTCCTCTAGTGATCTAATAGGAGGGCAGCCTTCACACTCCCTGCCACAGAGGAAGCGTGTGCCTTCCTCCAGCCCAGAACTCTGTGCTCCTGAGGAACATATCCCACTGGCTATTTACATGTCTTTGTTTTGAATCAAGTTTCAACTTTACCTTCAACACAGGCATCTATTTTACATTAAGGATTTCAGAAACAAGATGACCAAATATTCTACACAGCACAATGGAAAATGATAGTTAAAAAATTAAAATGACAGTCAACAGACAACTTATTTTAACATTTGACAAAATGTGAAATCTATATAAAATAGAATTGAACAAATTGAAGAAAAAAATCTATGCTATGAACAGACAATTCACTAGAGAAATACCAATAAGCAAATGTATCAAAATGTTCAATTTTTGGTCCTAACTGGTTTGGTTCAGTGGATGGAGCATCCACCTTCTGACTGAAGGGTCCCAGGTTCGATTCCGGTCAAGGGCATGTACCTTGGTTGCGGGCACATCCCCGGTAGGGGGTGGGGTGTGCAGGAGGCAGCTGATTGATGTTGCTCTCGCATCGATGTTTTTAACTCTATATCCCTCTCCCTTCCTCTCTAATATATATATATATATATATATATATATATATATATATATATATATATATATTTTAAATATTCAATTTTGTAAGTAAACAAAAATTAAAACATGGTAGGGGGTTCAGCTTGTCCTTGGCTTATACAAGAAAAACAATATGACATTACACAACAGAACCACAGAGTGATAGACTATCTAATTCAATTCTAGTCATTAAAAAACATTAGAGCTTGGAAATAATCATAAAATGAACTTTAAATGTCTCTATTTAATAAGAAAACCAAACCAAAAATTATAAGAAGTTTCCAAATACAGCCCTGGCCGATGTGACTCAGTGGTTTAGTGTATCAGGTCTTGGGTTCAATTCCCGGTCAAGGGCCCATTCGGGAGGCAACCAATTGATTGTGTCTCTCTCTCCCCTTCCACTGCCTAAAAGAATTTTTTTTTTAAATAAATAGGGGGGAAAATTGCCAAATACAAAAAACAAACAAGCATTTGACTCCAAAAGCCACAATAAGATTTATATTAGATCAAAGTAA
Source organism: Vespertilio murinus (assembly GCA_963924515.1). Classification (NCBI taxonomy): domain Eukaryota; kingdom Metazoa; phylum Chordata; class Mammalia; order Chiroptera; family Vespertilionidae; genus Vespertilio; species Vespertilio murinus. The sequence continues at coordinate 15,966,803 of OZ004719.1, read as the reverse complement.
AAGTGACTTCAAATGCATTATTAATATTTGAGTAGTTCTTTTTAAGGTTCAAAATTCTATAAAAAGTTTCTCCTCCCACTATTAAATTACTGTCTATAACATGTCCTTCAGTGTTTTTATGTTTATGAGTTTTTATGTTTAAAAGTACTTACTATACCAGAAAAAGTAAACCACACACACACACACGATTGAAGTTAGAATGAAATAAAAAATAATCGAGAGACATCAATATGTGCAAAAGATACCCAATGCTATAAAAGAATATGTATTTCTGAAGGCTAAATAGCTGTAGCCATGAACTATAATACTGAATAAACCAGAATGTCCAATTCCACTATAATGGTTTGCCCATTAAATGTGGGCACTTTTAGTTTAAAGCCAAAGTTTAATTTAGCCTACTACCTTTTCCGGTGTTTTGCTTCTGAAAGGCTTGAGAGACACTCCAAAACTCTCAATTAGATTGAAACTTCATCAACATATACTTGAGAGAAAAATCAGTGACTAGTTTAAAAAGTTAATATTACTTTTAGGAATGTAAAACTACATTAAATAAAATAACGTGTGTGTGTGTGTGTGTGTGTGTGTGTGTATATATATTTTTTAATTTTTTTTTAAGATTCTTTTAGGACAAAGTGTCAAAATAATCTAATCAATCCAGAATAAGCACCATCAAGAATTAGCTTCACTTTGTATAATTTATTTAAAAGTACTTTTTAAAACCTAAGTCCTGTTTGGATGACTAAAATGAATGGAAGAATCATGGATCCAGAGCAAGCAAAGACAGTGCTGACTTACAAATGGAAAACAAACAAAGTAAGCCCTATGGTTTCCTGAACTCACTGCCTGGAGACTTCCGCGGTCATGGCACTTACAAGGAGGTCAAGGCTGGTAGATAGATTCCCTAGGTTGAAAAAAAATGAGTCTGATACTGCAGGGTGACCAAAGTAGCTAGGATATAATATTAGAGAGAAGAGAGCTATCCAGATAGAAAAATGCTACAGATCTGAAGAGGACTCCCTCGTGTATTCAGCAGAATGCTAATGTGCACATGTATGTGAGGAAACAAGCCTAAGCTAAGAAAGAACCACCTGGAATGATTAGAAAGGAATAGTGTCTGCTGCTCACAAAGGGCTGAGAATAGTTACTATTCTCACCAGCCAGACATTTTTTAAAACCTCATAATTCACTGGGCATTGGGCAGAGTATTCAGAAATGCCTCATCTCGGTGGTAAAAAAGTATCCCTAAAGTAAATACTGCTCTGATCTTGCCTAACAAATCTGAAAGCAACACTCAAAATAATCAATGTTTCCAGGAAACTGAGTCCCAAACAAATTTAAAGAACCTCTCTATATAAAAGCTTAAATGACCGAATGACAGTCGCTATGATGCACACTGACCACCAAGGGACAGAAGCTCAATGCAGGAGAGCCGCCCAGCTGACCACTGGGCGCCAGACTCATGGCTGGTGACCGCAGCTCTGTGGTGGCACAGCCTCTCCCTCCACAGGTGCAGCGGGGCCAGGATGAATGGGAACTGAGGGGTGCCCTCCCCAGCCACCTGCCACTTCAAGGAGGGGCAGGCCAGGCTGAGGGACCCCACACCGGTACATGAATCCACACACCGGGCCTCTAGTGTTAATGTAAAATGAAAGTATCCAGCACTCAAGGCGGTAATAATATCCACACTCTAGCGTCCAATTAAAATTATTCAGCCTGGCCAGTGTGGCTCAGCAGTTGAACGTTGATCCAGGAACCAAGAGGCCATTGGTTAGATTCCTGGTCAGGGGACATGCTCGGGGTTTCGGGCTTCATCCTATTGGGGGGCATGCATGAGACAGCCAATGCATGATGTTTCTATCTCTCTCCCTTCCTCTGTCTCAAGAAAATAAAACTATGTTTTAAAAATTATTATGCAGGCAAAGAAGCAAGAAAATATGAACCAATTAAAGAGAACAAGCAATCAACTGAAACCAACCCAATCGACCCAGATGTTAGAATTACTGTATAAGAATATGAAATGCTACTTTATTAAAACTGCATTCTATACATTCAACAAGTAGCAATAAACAAAAAGAACTAGAAACTAAAGTACAACTTATGATAGCAATTAAAAATATGAAATACTTAGTAATATAGCTGTTGACAAAAATGTACAAAATTTGTATACGGAAAACTGTAAAACATTAAAAACCTACATAAATGGAGATATGCTGTGTTCATGGGGTTAAAGAACTCAAAAATTTAAGATGTTAATTCTTGCCAAATTGACCTGTAGATTCAAAGCAATCCCAAGCAAAACCTCAGAAAAAAAAATTTTTTTTAAGAGCAGAGGGTTGAATTTATCAACCTGATTCCAAAATCCATAAGGAAATGGACAGGATCTAGAATAACCTAAAAACATTTTGTAAAGAAGAAAAATGGTGGAGGGCCAATGTTAGCTAATTTCAAGCCATGTAAAACACAATGAAGATGTGATATTGGCGGAAAAATAGAAAATATGTGACCTGATGGAGGTGTCACCTAAGGTTACAGCAGTATGCCATCAAACCAACACACTGTATAATTCAAATTTACACATGCTAATTCTATATCAATTTTTTAAAAAAGAGCTATAGATAATATGTAAAACCTAAAGCAACAAAACTTGCAAGCCTGGGTTTAAGACTTCTTAGTACACCCAAAAAGTAATCCATAAAATATTAAATTTATAAGTTGGATTTTTGCTTTTTGAAAGATGATCCAACACTGCATCAGAGATCTACAAATGACAAGCAAACACATGAATGGATGTTCAGCATTTCAGCATTAGTATTTGGGAAATGCAAATTTTAAATCACAAGGAGATATTTCCATACATCTACTCTATTGACTGAAATTACACACAGTTATGCCAAGTATTGATAAGGATGTACAAGAAGTGGAACTCTCACAGCCTGCTCATGGAAATGTAAAATGCAACCACTTGGTAAAACAGTTTGGCAATTTCTTTCTTAGAAAGGAAAAAAATTCACCAATCGCCCCTCGCCCCCCACTTATTTATACAAGAAAAATAAAAATGTATGTACATATGAAGACTTCTACTCTGGCTTTATCAGTAATAGACAAAACAAAACCAGAAAACGTCCATCAACAGGTGACTGGACAACCAAATTACAGTATATTCATAAAAGCCTCTTTCTTACTCTCCCATACTGTCCAGTTTGGTTGTATTCACAGTAATTTTGCCATCTAAAATGATCTTGTTTAGCTAGTATTTAAATCACCAGATTCCACTGTGAGCCCTAGGAGAGCACTTGTTGGCTCTTGTATCTACAGTCGATAAAATACTATACAGAGCAGGTGCTCAAGGTTTTAAAGTATGGGTCACTTAATAGGCGACATTATAAATTTTATCATATACCATATCACAGTTAATATCCTTGTATGTGTATTTTACACACTCATGCGACTTTTTCTTTAGATAAAGACTTTAAGTTATACTGCTGGATTCGAAACCACTCTTAGCTCACAGGCCATACAGAAAGGCCACAGCCCAGATTTAGTTGCCAAGCCCTGTCTTCAGTTCACTGTCAATACAATGAGAAATGCCTACTATATTGACACTAGAATTTCCCTGTGAAACTGCCTGAGCCAGACACTTTTTGGGGTGGCCAGCTTTTGAATAACTTGTTTTTTTTTCAGCCAAATTTGGTAATTCCTAGAAAGCCCTTCTCAAGCCTTCTCTCCATGTGTATTTATACTATTTTTCTCATTCATAGTTTTAACTAATAGTGATTCAGCTAACATATTTTATCCAAAAGAGCTAGCTCTTAGATTATCAATTTTTATTTTTGTTTTAATTTGATTTTTCTTTCCTGCTTTTTGGGATAACTTTTTAAACATTTTTTAGTCTGGTAATGAAAATTCTTAAGAGCATTCCTTTTTAACAGTAAGAGGTATTTTCTTTTAAAAAAAATATATTTTATTGATTTTTTTTTTTTTAAACAGAGAGGAAGGGAGAGTGATAGAGAGCTAGAAACATCAATCAGCTGCCTCTTGCTCACCTCCCACTGGGGATGTGCCCGCAACCAAGGTACATGCCCTTGACTGGAATCGAACCTGGGACCTTTCAGTCCGCAGGCCAACATTCTATCACTGAACAAAACCAGTTTTGGCAATTAGTTTTGCAATTTTGATTTTGAGGCCCTTTTCCCAAGATAGGCTTGTTTTTAATTTCTAATTAATTCACTTCTATATTCTAGTTTTGTCTATTGGTTAATTTTGTAGCCACAAGAATCTTAGGTAAATTGTTTTCCTATCAACAACACTATTTGTTGATTCCTTGCTTATTCTGACATTTTCTGCTTCAATATTAGCTCTATAAAATTACACTGTTTTTCATTATTCCTGTCAGGGTTGCTGATTTCTGCATCCAATCTTACCAACCTTCACACCTCCCTTCCCCCTCATATAAAGAAGAAAATCACTGCCATCTGTCACCATACTCAATATGCTACTTCACTTCTGACACTGCTGGTCACCATGGGTGGGGCGTGGGGGTGAGAATTCCCCCACACCCAGCAATTCTTAAGATTCTCCAGCCAACCAGCTGGGTGTCCTACAACAGATCTCAATTCTGATACTATCTACCTGGGGATAGCACAAGATCTCACAGGTCTCAGACTCTCAAGAGTATCTCCTCCGCCTCCACCACCACCACCACCACCACTTCAGCACTGGCTGGCTATAAACCAGAGGTTTGATTAATTTAGAACACTTCACAGAACTCAGGGAAACAATTTACTTATACTAGAATACCAGCTTATGACAAAATATTTAGATACAGCCCGATGAAGAGGCATACAAGGGCCCAGAGCACAGGAGTTTGTGGCGCACCGCCTCCGGAAGCTCCCCCAACCAATGCAGTTCAGGGACTTTTTGGCAGGAATGATTAAGTCACTGGCTATGGGTAATACATTTGACCTCCAGCTCTTCTCCCCTCCTAGGAGGAAAGGAGGTTGGGGCCTGAGGAAAAGGCTTCTGATATGGATCTCATGGGGAAGGAGCCAGCTAAAGGATGAGGAAAAAGCAATACAAAGACCCTGATATGCTAATCATGCTCAGAACATAAAAGCTAGTAAAAAAGGGCAAATTTAAATACAAAGAGAAGACTGGATAAGGTAGGCCTATTAGGATTTTCAATTTTATCTTGAAGCAAAGGGAAGCCGTTAGACTCAGAAGCATGAGCAGAGACAAGTGTGTTATTAAATGTAGAGACCTCACAGACTGCCACAGCCTAGGTACCAGATGATGTGGCTGTGGCTGAAAAATGGAGACTAGATATAAGATTGTTATGAGTCTTCCTCATAGCTTCCAAGTATGGTGATACCTCTTCATCTTGAGCACTGGCCAAGAGAACCTAACCCACATCTATATTACTGTTTCCAGGGGGTTACAAATCTCTCTAGTATACTCTTATCCTAGGGTACTGAAACCTTATTGAAAACAATGCCCCCTTAAAGCCTGCTGTAGCAATCAGTATATTCTCTGAAACACAATTCAGCAAAGCAATCCTTTACAGATTACACAGAAACAACGAAGTACCTCCCTACTGCTGTAGGGACAATATTCATTCAACAACATTTATACATCAAATTGTGTTGCAAACTAATAAACTGTCAATTGTTGCTGAAACCGGTTTGGCTCAATGGATAGAGCGTAGGCCTGCTGACTAAAAGGTCCCAGGTTCGATTCTGGTCAAGGGCATGTACCTTGGTTGTGGGCACATCCCCAGTGGGGAGGTGTGCAAGAGGCAGCTGATCAATGTTTTTCTATCATTGATGTTTCTAACTTTATACCCCTCTCTGTAAAAAAAAAAAAAAAAATCAATATATATATTTTAAAATAAACTGTCAATTGCTGTTTTCAATAAATAAGTAAACAAAAATATGGAAATGAAAAAAAGCAACTGGGTAAAGAGGTTGGGGAAGGTCCAGAAGACCTCTCTGGAAAAGTGACGTGAACTACGATGATCAATCAATGCTTCTCAACAATTATTCAGAAAAACTCACAAGATACTACTGCCCAGGCCTCATGCCAGAACAATTAAATCAGAATTTCTGGGTTGGGGCTGGCAAAAGCCACAGTTGAGAAGCACTGAAAAACACCAATTTTGGTCTGAAGGAGGAGGTTCCATTGTAAAGGTCATGCCTGCCAGTGAGAGGCTGAGGGAAGCCAGAGAGGGAAGCTGGAGGAGGCAGAGAGGGAAGCTGGAGGAGGCAGAAGTCGGATTTCGCAGAGGCTAGTCGTATTGCCGGAGTTTATTCTAAAAGCCATGGAGAGCTACTAGAGGGAAAACTAATTTAAAAAAAACAACCCTCAATTGATGAGTAAATGCTTGGCTGCATTCAGCAGACTCACACTTAAGAAAATAGTACAATTAGTAATTCAAAAACCCTTGAAACAGTAAACTCAATAGGAACATTTCTTTTCTACTAGCTTTAGATTTCAAAACAGGGATTAGCACAATTATGAGACCAATATCCTCTACTTGTACCATTTTTAACTTTGGAAGTTTGTTTTTTTGTTTGTTTGTACAGTGTTAAGAATATTTTTAATGTTACTATCCTGCTTGTTATGTATCTAAAAATCAAAATCATTAAGGGTCACTTCTGAAAAACCAAAGTCTTAGAAATAATACACCTCTCATTCTTTAAGGGAAGTGAAAGTAACCTTATTTCTAAATTCAAGGTTCTATGACTCTAACTGATCGATTCTGGTAAAAAACTAACATTTTTCATTGAAGTTAGATGTACCAAAACATGTGCGTCTGCATTTTCCAGATTTTGAACAATTACTTTGTAAACCATATTTTTGGACAAAAAAAAAAATGTTAAGACGAAAATGAGACAGGCTAGTCAGCCAGAACAGCAGAATAGGGAAAATTGGAGACAGACTGTTAAAAGCCAAGAAGTTCATAGCCATTTAGCAAATCCTATCTTTGATAACAAAAGATACTTAGAGTCAATGGTTTACACCATGCATGTCAAACTCAAAGGCTAAACTGGGTCAAATAAACAAGGTTTAAGCTTACGTGGGCTGCAAAAAACCCCAAAAGCTTCAATTTTCATAGAAACATAGGTTTATTTTGATAAGAGACATGATGAATACAAAGGGCTGAACTAAATGAGTAATCGTTAACATAAAATAGAACATTTGAATAAAAATTAATTTTCTTTCTTGAACATTAACTTACCAGACACTGAGTAACTGTACAAATTAATAAGCATAACTCGAACCTATTTTTCTTGTTCTCTGAAAGTGAAATATTTCTTGTTGTGTACACCAAACAAATCAGTACAAGATTAATGATGTGGCAATCAGCCGCTAAAATATTCACTGCTAGTATTAGTGGAGAGAAATGGTGCGCCTGCACATAACGGAAATGAATGCAACATGGTTACAGTAATCAGTCATTAGCAAACATTGTAGCTCATTATTAACAACTAGAGTCCCTGTGCATGAAATTTGCACACTTGTGGGGGGAGGGCATCACTCAGCCTGGCCTGGGGGCATGTCCAACTGACAGCTTAGGCCCACTAAGCCGAAGGACATCCTTAGCATTGTCATGGAGGCAGGAGAGTCTCCTACCACTGCCACTGTGCTCTCCAGCAGTGAGCCTGGCTTCTGGCTGAATGGCACTCCCCCTGTGGGAACACACTGATCGGTCATTCCACCATTCTGTCATTTGCATATTAGCCTTTTATTATATAGGATTATGTATAACAGGATATTGTAAAATTTAAGTTACAAAATTTTAAAAAAACATTTCTTACATACTCTTATATTGGCTGGGCCACAAAAATATTCATTGTGGGCTGCAAGTTTGACAAAAGAATGTAAAATTATTCAATGTAGAAAACATTTTAAACAATATGTGTGTTGTGAAGGCCTGGGGCAGGATATGATGGAGGGGGTCAATAGGGAAAGAGGGGGACATCTGTAATACTTTAAACAATAAAGATTAATTTTTTCAAAATTTAAGGGGCCACATGCTAACCATACTAGATCAGAGAAGGCCTGCCTTGTGGCTTTGCAAACCCAAAGACCTAAAGTAACCACAAAGGGTGGTCTAAAATTAAAACTTTAACTAAAGGCAGTTTATGGTGGATAATTATGCCCTGGGCAGTATTGTCCCTGACAAAGGTCAATCTTTACCTTAACTGAGGCTATTGTCTTTTTGACATATCTTTGGAATGTCAAAGTAATTTTCCTTTCTGGACCCCTCAAAACACAGGCCACAAATTCCCTCATTGTCATTAAGTTAATTGTTAACTATTAACTAAACTATACCCAATTATGTACAAGAAGAATGTGTCTATCATTTTATCCAATCCCAGTGGCTTCCTGTCACCCCTTCCCAATCTATCATCAATGGATTTCATGTAACCCACAAATGTCTCCTCTTTTGACTGTAATGTATAAAATAAGGTTCAAAGCCACCACTTCCAGGAGCCTTATCTCAATCTCTTTAGATTTTGCTTCCTTGCAATTGTTGACAGTTTGGCTCAAATAAACTCACAAAATTTTTTCACAGGTTTGAATTAAAAAAAAATATATTGACATATATTTTACTAAAAAAGTCGCAGATTGCAAATTTGCCAAATTCAACTAAATGAGAATTACATTTCTGGCCATGATGAACTTCTAAATATCCACCCAGGTTGTGTTTATATCCTTTTTCCTTATTCTTTACCTGAGAGTTTAGATCCTTTTGAAAATACAGTGCAAATACTGTACAATGTCCCTTAAAAATTTAAAAATTTAACATTAGCTGAAACCGGTTTGGCTCAGTGGATAGAGCTTTGGCCTGCGGACTAAAAGGTCCCGGGTTCGATTCCAGTCAGGGACGTGTACCTTGGTTGCAGGCACATCCCCGGTAGGGGGTGTGCAAGAGGCAGCTGATCGATGATTCTCTCATCGATGTTTCTTACTCTCTATCCCTCTCCCTTCCTCTCTGTAAAAAAATCAATAAAATATATATATTTAAAAATTTAACATTAAAAAGTGCAACCCATATTCAGATGAAAATACTGTACACACTCCACAAATATCTTTTTGAACAAGTAAAGGAAGTATGTCTACTAAGTAATAATAGTTATGTACAAATATAAAAAGTAAATAGCCCTGTAATAATCTGAACAATAAAGACTTAAAAAAAAAAGTAAATAGCTTCTTTATAAACCATTTTCTTTGGTTTCTGGGACTCTGCAGCTTCTCTCTCTCTCTCTCTTCTCTCCTCTCTCTCTCTCTCTCTCTCTCTCTCTCCTTATATATAATAGGAGAAAATGGACTAGGTGAGAAAAGTGGAGGCAAGGGGAATTGGATTTGAATTTAAGGTTCCAGGTGATGACAGGGCTTACACATACTATATGTGACTAAGTACACATGCATATGGCATATGTACATGGACACAGAGAATATGGTAAGCTACCAACAATCAGGGAACAGGGATGAAGGAACATGGGAATTCTTTACACGAGCTTTACAATTTTTCGTTAAGATTAAAATCATTCAAAAGAAAAAGTTTCTCTTAAAAAAAGTTCATCTGCTCTCCCAAACATGTTCCTTTTCCCAACTTCACAGAGCCATCTTCCCTGAGCTTGACTGGAACTGATCACAGGACCCTTCGATTGGCGGGCCAACACTCTGAGCTAAACCAGCTAGGGCTCTCCCACTTGATTTTAAACACATTCATCAATCAAAGTACTAGTAGTCTTCATACACTCCTTAAATAAATCCAACACAAATGAGAATTATAGAATATTTGAGCTTGAACAATGTTTTATACTTAAAAGTAATGTGGCCCAAATAGCTAATATATTGGACCCCATCCTTTTCAAAGTGTTTTGTCAAAAACTTGCATGAAGACTTGTCAAGCAGACATCACATGACATATACATCTGAAAGAGTAACATGCATTCAAGAACTAAGATTTAGAAAGGTCTTGGAATGCTAGGGAGAAGTAAATTGGACAGAATCAAAACCTAATATGACACAGGAGAACCAGTGACAAAGTTGTGACAGCAGTGCTTTATAAAGTTTGCTATTGAGTAGAAAGCTAACGCACTGATCCAGAATGGTCCAAGTTCCATAAATTTTGTGGGGGGTTTTCACACTGGATATAAAGGAAAACTTTTTGACTGTTCAATTAATCCATAGGTGTAAACAAGTTATCTAAAAATCCTAATTTTCACAATTTGACAAATAACCTAGAGTTGAGAAATGATTTGTAATTTTGCTGAAGCACAAAATTTGCATCCAATGCCATGAGTAAAATGAAAGAAGGGTATAAAATTCTAGGACATAAATTCTTTCCTCCCTATCTCTCTTGCTATACCTCCACTCCAAGGGTTTTTGTTTTATTTTTTAGAGATGGGGGAGGGGACTAAGAAGAAAACCAAATCCCTCAAAGGGAAGGGGGTGGAAGGGTGGGAGGGTAGGAAGTGATCAACCAAAGAACTTGTATGCACATGTATATACATAACCCATGGACACAGACAACAGGACGGAGAAGGCCTGGAGTGGTGGTGGTGGATTAGAAGAGGTCAGTGAGGGAAAAGGGGAGACATATGTAATACTTTCAATAAATATTACACACACACACACACACACACACACACACACACACACACGCCAAATCCTAGTGCAGATGATGGAAGCTCTTAAGTAAAATATGAATGTTAAAGGGTGACTATAGTATCCTCCTGGTCACCAGATTCATTATCCAAAACAAGGATAATACCTGTTTTAATGATAAAACAGGTATTATCCTTTCTTCACAGGTTGAACTGGTTAACTTCTAAGTAAAATACAAATGTTAAAGGGTGACTATAGTATCCTCTTGGTCACCAGATACATTCAAGCAAAGTTAAGATAAGCCTCTGTCAGAAATATCTATATATATAAAAAGCCACTGGCCCGTGATGACCAATGACCTGTCACAATTAAGTGCACTGAGCACCCCTCCACCTCAGCCCACAGGCTCCTATCACAGCAAGGTAAGCAGGTGGGCGGGCCTACAGGCAGCGGCAGGCTACTGTGTGCGATTTTGCACACTGGGACTCTAGTCCTATATAATAATCCTATATAATAAAAGGGCAATAGGCAAATTGACCAAATGGCATAATGACTGGTAGCTATGACACACACACACCACCAGGGGCAGATGCTCAATCAGGAGCCTCCCCCTGGAGGTCAGAGCGCAGGAATGGTGGCTATCAGTCAGACATCCCCTGAGGGCTTCTGGCCTGGAAAGGGCGGAGGCTGGGCTGAGAGACACCACCCCCTCCCCTCCAGGGCACGAACGTAGAGCACCAGGCCTCTAGTTTTCAAGATATTGATTTGGGTAAGAGGTTGAACTGGTTAACTTCTAAGGTCACTTCCATTTCTAACTGTTATCATCAATCACGTAGTAATTCTGAAGTTAGTGACACCACGTATTTTTAAGATCATTTTCCCAGCTGGTGTGGTAAAGTTGGTTGAGCATAATCCCTCATTCCTAAAGGTTGCTGGGTTCAATTCCCAGTCAGGGCACATGCCCAAGTTGCAGGCTCTTGATCCCCAGTGGGGGTCATGCAGGAGGCAGATGATCAATTGATTCTCTCTCTTCTTCTCCCTTCCTCTCTAAAATTCAAAAGCTATAAGGAAACACATTTAATATATGCAAAAATGCTCTTGATAGGGGAAACAGGTATTATCCTTACTTCACAGGTGAATATATTTAACACCAGAGGAAGCCAAGTCACTTGCCCCAAAGTTAACAGCTGACTAAAGTTAGGTTTTTCAACTCCTAATCTAGAGCTCATTTTGATTATTCAATATACCTAAAAATCAAAAGGTCTCACTACTTAGCCATCCTTACTTAACCTTTCATCCTCATTTGACCTAAATTCTTTTAGGGTCACCAAGGATTTCTAAGCCAAATTCAAAGGCCACTTCTGAACTCTGCTACATTTGGCTAATAATCCCACCTTTTCAGATTATTCTCACCCATCCTTATTTCTCCACTGATTTCCTTCTTATTCTCTTCTTGCCATAGACTGTTTTAAGCATACTGTTAAATGTCTAAATCAAACCACTCCACTTTGCAGCTCATCATGGAAACGTGTGCTCCAGTTATGCAGTTAAGGCTCTAATTTATATCTGTATTCCCGTAATGCTGCCATTTTCTGTTTGACGAATCTATTTCTTTCTAGGCTTAATCACTTCTGGCCTTCATCAATTCCAACTGTTGCTTGAGCCTATCCAAGCCAGCACTCACTTCTCAGCAGTTATATCGTCCTAAAGGGTGGAATACAAGACTACTGATGATGGTATAACAATTTTAAGTGGTCTACATTAGAATAATCAAAATTACGTTTATTTTAAAACATGTTGGGAGAAAAACTGTAAAACCAAATAATCATGTAAATTTTTCTTTTAATTAAAAGACAATTGAATTAAAGAAAGAAATTAACAGACATATGGTTTGAAGATAAAGCAAAAATTGTGAATGACTTGGTTAAGAAATACTCGCCACTGGGAAATCCATATAGCAGAGAAATTAAGCACGTGGACTCTGGATCAATGATTTGAATACCACTTACTAGCTAAGTAATTTTGAATAAATTATTTGAATCTCTTTAAATCCCACATATATAGTGGGAATAAAATAATCTACCTCTTAGGCTTACTATATGGATTGAAAGAGATAATGTACAAGATGTTGTTAGCTCAATGCATGGCATGGTAAGTGCTCAACAAATATTAATTTTTACAATTATTCTTGATCTCTTCTGGCCATCATGCCTTCACTTGTAATCAACTGCCTCAATGTATACTACAGGCAATTTTCCATATATGGATTTTCTGTCCCAAAATTCCCTTACCTATTTGTATAACCCTTAACTTTATCTTCTGGTATGAATAATAATAAAATAAAATATCACACAATAACTTTCATTATTCATAACCCTTAAGTCTGTGAATACCTTGGCAGTGGGACCCAAAAGCTATTTTCCTGATTCACTGGGCCTTATAAAATTAAAAGAATCTCTGATGCAAAAATGGAAAAAAAAAATCTCACGATGCATAGTACATAAGCTATTTGAAAGCTCTGCTACTATTCTCATGGGTTCATAAAGTGGGGAAAATGACAGGGTATTCTTTTGCTCCAATAAAACATTCATCAGCTGAAGCTCAGTTGTGGGTCTATTGTTGTTTCCTAATCTCATTCATTCAATGACCTGTAATAAACTCTAGGTATATGCCAACCACTATACAGTGTGATGGGGACACGGAAACAGTGTAGAAATGAAAAACAGATCAGTACTGGAATACAAACAAGTAAACAGAAAATTACCCGATAAAATGCTATATAAATAAACTCATTGGTGTTTTCAATACTAGCTGTGCTCCGCAAATGCCGATTAGACTCATCCTTTAACGCAGAGCACCAGCAGCACCACAGGGTGAGTGTGCATTACACTACATCGACAGTAACTGTAGTGTTATTGTGTGGTTAGACTCTAGGTATCTGCTAACCATATCAAAGTTTCTGTCTCCCAACTAGACAAGTGTTGAAACTCAGTAACAAGCCCTGGTTTAATCTGATTTGTGAACAAATATGTGCACACACAAGCCTGAAAGCATGACTAGCGTTTGGTCAAAATAACTTACTAGAAATACAACTACTAAAAGATCAGTATATATTTAGCCTTTCCGGAGATTGGTTAAAAAAACACACAATAGAAAATTTACTGAAGTTAACCTCTCTAGAGAATACTTTTACCCACAATGATGTCCTGGCCGATGCATCTTTTACAATACTGAGAAGTTAAAAATGTGAAGACTTCTAAGCAGCAGTTAACAGACTGAGATAAGCTTTCTTTGTGATCCCTATTAATAAGGTGACAAGTCTCGATTTACTCTAAGTGTATTAGGTATAACTCGAGACAGGCGATTTTTAAATCTTGTACACTGGAAGAACAGGGTTCTGTACCAATTTGTGTCACAAATATCAATGATCAGTTCTTACACAAATACGGTATAAATATTTGTACAAGTTACCCAACTGACTTATAAAATGGATGTAGTGTTTGGGGTGGGAGGAAACCACTCAGAGGAAAGAGGGACATAACAGCACAACCTTCAAAGACATTTCACCAGTAAGAAAGGTGAGATGGAGTAGTTAGGCAGAGACAGGGGCAGGAATAAGCCAGGACTTCTGTATTGCAGCTATGGGTAATATGCTGATTCCAGGGTTACCGAATGTACAGTACGAAGAGGAAATCTTCAAGAAACAAAATCCAGTAAGGAAGTGTGAAGAAACAGCCTTTAGGAAGAAAAAGAGGACATGAAATCTATTTCTTCAACTTTCCTAAGAATATTTCCTCCATTCTGAGAAAATGTAGATTACTTACTGCTTGGGAGAGAGTATCTTCTATCAATATTCTGCCTCTCACCCTCCACTACTTTTGACCTTTTGCTAGGTACTGAGCACAGTCATAAACCCTCTACATACATTATCTTTGTTAATCCTACAGCAAGCCCTCCAGGGAGGTACTGTTATTACCATCACCATTTCCATTTTAAAGGTGAGGAAATATTTTATCAGTAAGAGTCCAGAAACCTAAAAATTGCATCTGCCATACTGTAGTTAGTTTCACTGGACTGTCCTTGAAATAAAAAAAAGGTATAAAGATTAGCTTGCACCTCATCCCTAAAGTAGCTATAATCCATTTTTTTTACACCTATACTGAAGAAAAAACAGAAGAAACTAGATTAATAATGCTGTACCTTATTTAATTTTCATAGTTCAGAAAATTATAAGGCAGGGAGGCAGTTTGATGGGTTAGGATCCCCTTGGGTTCAGACCGTCTGGATCTGAATCTATTACAGCATCACCAGTAACTGCTGTATGACCTTGGTCTAACGTCTTTCATCTCCTCACCTGTAAAATGGGGATGACGACCACAGCACCGCCCTGAAAGGCCTGCTGTACGATTTAAAAAAGGGAATGCATATAAAGAGCTGATTACTGCGCTCCGTACGCAGGAAAAGGTCAACTAACGGCGGAAGGCAGAGCAGCCACATAGGTCAGCTCGTCGGACCAAAACAGAAAAGGTAAAATGCCCGTGTTCTGAAAACGCCCTTACCGAAAAGGAGGGCCTTTACTAGTGGACGACGTGCCGAAGAGAAAACTCAAACCAACCCAATGCCTAACGGTCGTCAGTGGATCAATGCATCTGGGTCGGGTCAGGAAAAGATGCTGCAGCGCATCCGAGGCACACACACACCTAAAAATGGCTCCGGGCGGAACCAGCATCCTAACTGCCCACCGAGGGACGGTTCCGTCTCCTTTTAACCAGCGCCGGCGTGTATCACCCGGCCCTTTCTAGTCGCAGGAAAAGAAGCTGCCGGGCCCTCAACCGAGGATCACCCCGGCGCTTTTGCTTCTGGTGCATTCCAAACGAAACCTCAACAGCAGGGCCTGGCCTCGGCGCAGTCTCCAGCCCCCTAAGCCGGGGGAAAGGCTCTCCGGGCCTCCGCTCCCAGACCAGCCAATGCGGATATCCGGGTAGCTAGCAGCTCCCGAGGCCAGCCAGCGGCACACGGGTAGGGTCTATCTCCGAAAAAAAAAATATCAAATCAAATCAAAACAAAACGCACAATCCCTTTACACGAATTTTGACGCATTCCTCTCTCACGCAGAGAATTATTTATCAGAGAAATATTTATCAGGGATCCCGTTGGCTCTCCGGCCCGTTTCCTCAAGCCCCAGAAAGGGGGGGTGAGTTGGGGTGGGGAAGGGGGGGGACCCTTGATCGTTAACACGGATAAACCCGGATGGTTATCTCCGAGCGGGGGGCTGCAGAGGGCCCGCCTCGGACCACGCAGGCCGGCGGATGGAGGCCTAGGGGGTGCGAAAAGCCTCCGCCGGCGTTGGGGCAGCGCGACCCTCAGCGGAAGGGGGGGGGGGTCAGCCCCGATCCCCCAGCGCGCCCGCCTCCCTCGGACCCAGGGCTGCAACTCGGGGCCCCCCGCACCCCCCAGCTTCCTGCAATTCCCCCCGCGCCAGAGACGGTGGGAAAGGCCCCGGAGGAGCCTGGAGCTTTATTTATTTTATTTTTTTTTTGGGGGGGGGGGTTGAGACGCACGCCTTACGCAGGAGGAGATCGCGACCCTCGCCCGCCCCGCAGGACGGGAAGCCCCTTGGCCTCCGGGCCGGGCCGGGCCGGGCCGGGCCGGGCGGGTGGGAGAGGCCGGCGGATCCGGAATTCCCGCGGCAGGCAGACCACATGGGGCGGGTCTGGCCCCGTTCCCTCGCTCCCCGGCCGGGCGGCCCGGAGGAGGCCGCGGCTCGGCGAGGCACGGGGGAAGAAGGGAGGGGATGCCCGGGGCCCAGGCCCTCTCCACGCGGCTCCCCAGGGCTCCCCGGCGCCCCCACGCCCGCCCGCCCGGCCCGGCTGGCGGGGCCCGCGTTGATCGCGGCTCCTCTCCGCCCGCGCCGCTCTCCTTACCGGCCAGGGTGTCGAGCCGAGGGACCGTGTGCGCTGCACTTCGAGGGCCCCCGCGAGTCCGGACCCGAGGGAGCAGGGGGCTGAGGGGCCGCCCGCCTGGCAGAGCCGCGGCCGCGGATGGACAAACCGCCAGAGCACTTTCGCTGCCGCCCGAGAGGGAGAGAGCGAGCGAGAAAAAGAAGCAAGATGGCGGCTAGCCAGCCCCTGCGTATGACGTCATGCCGCGGCGTGCGTAAGGCGGTCTCCGAAGGACCGCCCTCGGCGCACGGGCGGCGCCGGACCACGTGAGGCCGCGGTGGCTGGCGGCGGCGCGACCCCGGCGGAAGGCGACGTCGCCACCTGCTGGTCGGAGGGATTTTTTTAAAGAGAGCGCTTCTTATTGGTGGCGGTGATGTTTTGTGAAATCCTTCGCAGCAGTTTGGCAGTATGGATCGAAAGGAAACCAGGAATCACCTTTAATCTGGATTAACTTGATTAATCTGACAATATCTTGATATTTCTTTTCCCAGAAAGGTACATAGTCAGTATTCAGACTACCAAAACCTGCTGTTGATAAAGGCATAGATAAAGGCATTATAAAACATCCATGTTATGTAATATTTTTGAAACCATTAAATTCAGAATACTGTGTAATGACCAGAAAAAATGCTCCTTATGCCACAATGTGCCTAAACACTATAGAGGGAGTGGAGATGGAGAGACGTAGACAGGTTTTGGTGTATATTTTGGAGCTACAATATACTTCCTTGTATGAGCTGATGGCTTCTAAATGGGT
This sequence comes from Vespertilio murinus, assembly GCA_963924515.1. NCBI lineage: Eukaryota > Metazoa > Chordata > Mammalia > Chiroptera > Vespertilionidae > Vespertilio > Vespertilio murinus. The sequence continues at coordinate 15,949,487 of OZ004719.1, read as the reverse complement.
GATGGGGAGTGTGAATTGAAGAGTCAATGACTAACGTGTAGATTAATGGCTAGAACAGCTGGGTGGACGACTGACATTGACAGAGACTATGGAGATGGGAGAGGAAGGGAAAAACAACTTGGTTGGTAGAGCAATAAAAATTAAATATTAAAAAAAGGGAAGAGTTAAAATTTGGACATGTTGAATCTGAGATGTCCCACGCAATGTCCAACTGTAGGTTAAGTATGTCAGCAACACGCATGTCTAGAGCTCAGAGGGGAGTTGGTATTGGAGACAGAGATTTCGGCTCCATAGACATGTGTTTAAAAATGGTGGGAAGTGATAAATTCTCAGAGACAGGGTGGGGGGAAAAGAAAAAAAGGGCCAGACCTAAAGAAGAGCAACACTGAGAGGTGGAGCGCTTAGCAACGAACATGAAGGAGAAAGCAGAGAACTGGAAACCCCAGAGAGGATGATGTCACAAAAGCCAGTGGAGGAGAGTTTTTATAAGGTGTGAGCAACCAACGGTGTTCGATGCTGCTGGGAGGTCAATCCTGTGAAGAAGGAGCCACAAGTGCCCATTGTGTTTGGCAATGTGGAGGCAGGTCACTAGTATCTTTTGCAAGAAACCTTGGCGGGTCCCTGAGGTCAGAAAGCCATATGGTGGTGAGCAAAATAGGTGTTGAGAAACAGAAGACTAGAGAAACAAGTCTTTCCAGATTGGAAGTTGTCTCTAGAGCAGTGGTCGGCAAACTGCGGCTCGCGAGCCACATGCGGCTCTTTGGCCCCTTGAGTGTGGCTCTTCCACAGAACACCACGTGCGGGCGCGTGAGATCGAAACTTCGTGGCCCAAACGCAGAAGTTGGTTTTCGGCTCTCCAAAGAAATTTCAGTCGTTGTACTTGTTGATATCTGGCTCTGTTGACTAATGAGTTTGCCGACCACTGTTCTAGAGACACAAAGTAGTGCCCGGAGGGAATGTGGACTAAACAGAGACATTCCAAAGTATTCGAGAGAGTAGATCATGTTTGTAGGATGATGAGAAGAATCCAAAAGGAGGAGGTGGGCAGCGATAACGTAGCCGAGAGATGGTACCTAAAGGAGGCAAATGCACGGGAAGGTGGGAGGGTGAACACAGAGCTGACCCAGGATTCACCTTTGAAGGAGAAATAGGTACAACTCTAGGGACGTGTGGCGGTATTTGACGGCGGGACACTGATGGCTTCTCTCTTCTCAGTGAAGTGGGGGACAAGGTACTCTGTGGGGAGGGTTGAGTGTGTGGGAAGAGGAGAGGATCCAAAAGTTACCTCAGTGAGGGGGAAGGTAAACCCAGCGTGAGGAGCCCTGTAGGACTGACACGCTCTGAGGAGAGCCCTTTGGGAGCCTGTGATTATGGATGGAAACTATGGGGTTCGGTTCATGTATGATCTCTCCAGCAGTGGTCAGCTCTTTGATACGGCTATAGAGAAGATGGATAGTAAGGTTCCTCCGTGCTGGGTTTTTCCAGGCAAGTTTAATGTGAAGAGGTGAGGGCATCTGTGAGAGACAATAATTATAACATTGTGTTTAAACCTATGGTATGTGTGTGTAGAAAACAGTAACCATGTCTATTTCATGAATTACCTATGGTATATATTTTTTCTACTACCATTTACCCCTCCCCCTGTACCCTCTTCCACCTTCTCTGCCCCCACCTAGGAATCACCACACTGTTGTCTATGTTCTAGAATCTATGGTATATTTTAAATCCGAAGACTTCCTGCCACTTCTTGTGGCCGGAACTGTCTTCCCCATCAATATGGTCATAGAATTGTCACTGTAGCAATGTTAGAATAAATAAAATAATAAGCAGAGGTAAATCACAGGCCCTCCCCCCGCCACCCCTATATCAGTGGTCTTTTGAAATGGAAAAGCTTGGCTGCTATAGGGTCATCGGCAGGGGGAATGCCTGCTGACTGTCGCCAAGAGCACAGGGAAGCATTACTCTGGTGAATTTTCCACGACCCTCCAGGTTGTCTTAGTCTCAGAAACATCTCCCGTTAGCAACGCCGAGCAGCTCCAGCATTCAGATGAGCTTACGTTAATCAAGGTCATGAATACAGCCAGAATATTCATGGACTCCTTTCCAAGAGCTATCATTTATGTACCCGAACACTAAAGACTGAAAAGCCAGTGCATTTTCTATATAAACTTCCAGGAAACCAAAGGCATTAATCAGAAGTCTGCTTGATGAGGCACAGATTTGGAAGGAGTGGAGACATGTGGTATAGCTTGTTCCTGACTCATCTGTCCCTATGACAGGACGATTGTGTCCCAACGAGAAATACTCAGCATTCCACATTGATCTCCAATACAATAGGGACTTCGTGCTGTGCTGTTGACTTGGGCTTCCCTCTCTCCTTGATAGCGCTGGCCCGTGGTGCCCCTGTGTGCTCCTTTCTCTGTTTCCATGGCTACCCAAACCTCTTCCTAATATTCTTTCACTAAAAAAATCAATGTACAGTGAAGCCAGGCCAGTTTGTGTGTGAAAGATGACGTGGCTTGCTTGTGCTCTTACCCATTGCACGTGATCTTAACGTTTAGCTCTCAGAGAGCAGTCTTCTTTCCCTTATTTCCAACATCTTGAGGAAAATCTGTAGGTATCGGTACAATTCCCAAAGCCAAGTAGTATTCTTCTTGTAAAATTTACTTTGTTTTGGCTTATTCACGCCTCTCCTAATACTCCTTCCGTGCGAATAAATGTGTCATAACAAAATATTTTCATGACATATTGAATGAAAACTTGTCATTTAATTTCCAGTTCTGCTTTCTAAACAAGAATTGTAGAGGAGCATGATCAAATTGCCAATTGGGGACATAAAATCAGGCACACTAGATTCGTATTGAAAGCAAGCGGATTCTCCAAAATAGCATGACCTGTCTCCTTTGCCCAGCCTTATTAAGCTAATGGTGTTGTTGAATTTCTACCCTTCTCATTGGGATCGGTTCTATAAACCTGTAGGCACTGAAGATGAACGGGATACAGGTTTCCCCAGTAGCCGAAATTAGGGTGTTTCTGTGAAACTTTTCGTTAGCCAAAATGGTGTAAAGCAAGAACACAATTACCATTCATTTACATGGAAAAAAACCTTTGTTCCCCAAAAACATCCTGCTAAGTCAAATGTGGTTAACTGTGTCCAGTTTTACACTCAGCTAACACCCTTACCAGCTCTCCTGCACTTTCCCGATACCTCAGGTCTCCTCTTCCTAACGGATGCACAGAATCGACGGAGAGGAAGCGCCCAGCCTCACAGACGTGGTCAGCGCCCGGGCGGCTTTGGACTGAGAGGCGGAGCGTGTGAGGTTCCTGAGAAGGAGCCGGGCCCTCAGGAGCCGGGCCGGGCCCTCTCACTGTTCCGGCCTGCACCGCTTCTGGCAGCCCCCCTGCCCAACGTTTGGCAGAACACTATCTTCACTTTGCCCTTTTACATAAAAGTGAAAATCCTCTTCCGATTTCTCTGGGTCGGCAAAAAAGAGGTACGAATGGAGGTCTTTCGTGAAAGCAAAGCGGTGTAATGTGAATTTTCAAAAAGCAGGGGAGACCTGTATTGGGAGAAAAATAAAAGGATCAATGAAGGCATCACGCGTCATTAGTTGCAATGTTTCTTTAAGGTTTAGGTGCCTGTGACAGTTTTGATTTCTTTGCACCAGTGGTCCAGCAAATCATACTTAATAAAATTGAAACATGATAAGCCTGATGTATTGAATGCTGTCATACCCAAATACTGTATGAAAATGTAATCTTATTTATGGAAGTCAACAGATATTATCATGTTGCTACTCAAGATAAGAAAAATACTGCCGGTGCTTTGAAGAATTACCTTGGCCAACTTTAGAAGGTTCTATAGTGGATACAATATATATTATATGTGTTATATATAAAGTATTATATGACTGATGTAAAGTAGGATAAACTATTTCTGTAATTTATCACTCCATTAATTAGCTCAATAAACCCTTTTTAAAAATATATATATTTTATTGATTTTTTTACAGAAAGGAAGAGAGAGGGATAGAGAGTCAGAAACATCGATGAGAGAGAATCATCGATCAGCTGCCAAGGCATGTGCCCCCGACCGGAATCGAACCCGGGACCCTTCAGTCTGCAGGCCGACGCTCTATCCACTGAGCCAAACCAGTTTTGGCAATAAACCCTTTTTTTAAAATAATGAAATAAAAAAAACATTTTGGGCAAAATGTTACTTATTTTTCACAAGTCATATGTTAATGCAACCCCAGATTTCCCCAGAATTTTCTTAGCTGTGAGGAGAAACCAAGTTCTTGGAACTATGGCTCCAAGTCCAAGAGGGTGTAAGCAGGGAGGGGAAGAGGGAGGAGATAGAGAAAACAGACTAGCCGACTCACGGCTCTGCCCCTGAGACAGGAAGTGAGTAATGAAAAAGGTCAAGAGACCGAAGGGTAAGGGGGTGGCTCTAGGGAACGCAGAGCAGAAAAGGTGATGAAGGAAATGAGCCAGGTAGTAACTGAACACACAAAATAGGAGATTTCTTAACTTTTCAGGTCAGAAAATATGTATTGCTAATAGATATAAATACTGCCCAATAATTATCCCTACAATTGTTACTTCGGCTGCTGTCTGTAGCATTAAAGTTTAAGACACTTTATGTTTTGCTGCACAACCAACTGTACATGCCATGTATAAATGAAACCATCCCGTTTCAAATGTTTTATTGCTCCATCGTAATTAAGAGAAGGCAGGCTGGTAATTAAGAGAAGGCAGGCTGATAATACATTTTTTTTTTTCTTTATGGCAGTGGGACAGGGTATTTTGAATAACTCTGACGGGAAAGAGAATGCCATGTATGACAGAGGATCAGTAGTCCATGCCTGGCTCAGATTTTGTTTCTAGAGCCTCCATTCTTATTTCTGCTGGGGTTAATTAAAAGTCACTTCAGAAATATTTCTTTGAGTCTCAGTGATATAATTACTTCAAATGGGAATTAGTAGTATAATACTCTAAGGATGGGACCATTGGTAACTTCGTAGGGCCCAGTCTTGGTTGGAAGAAGAGAGGAGAGGAATAGTGACTGAGAGAGAATTGAGGAAAGCTTCTTAAAGTACTTAACAGCCTGGGTAAACTGCAGTGAAAGGAAACTCTCATTTCAATATCCAGGATTACCTATAGGAAACTTGTAATTGCAAAGTTTTAATCATTATAATGTTAATGAAATAGTGCCACCATGCCCAACCAGCATGGCTCAGTGGTTGAGTGTTGACCTATATGACCCAGGAGGTCATAGTTCAATTCCTGATGAGGGCATATGCCGGGTTGTGGGCTCAATCCCCAGTGTGGGGTGTACAGGAGGCAGCCAATCATTGATTCTGTCTCATCATTGATGTTTCTATCTCCCTCTCCCTCTTCCTTCCTCTCTGAAATAAAAATATAGTTTTTAAAAATAGTGCCACCTCTTAGGCTCCATGTGACCAGGCCACCTGCTCTACCTTGAGAAGATGCTGGTAGGGCAATGAGTCATCCCAGTTTGCCCGAGACTGTCATGATTTTGATGCCTCCTACAACTCAGGAACTTTCTTAGTCCAGGGCAAAATGGGGTAGTTGGTCATCCTATCTGGCCAATGAAGTGGAGACATGGATCTTAGTTTCAAGCTTCTTCCACTTTAAAATTTCCTTTTGATCTCTGCTATCTGTCTGTCAAGATGCCCTTGATGAGACCACTAACAGGAAGTGTTCTTTGTCTCATACTAGAGAAGGTCTCTTAATCTTGAGGAGCTAGAAAACTGAGAATCTGGGCCCGAGGAGCCCATGGCAGCTGTGGGACACGTTGTTGTGGTTCCCACCTGACTGTTATTGCTGCATTAACTCCTTGCACCCCTGTATAGCTTCGAGTTAGCAAACGCCCACTGGGGCCAGGACTGCGCTGGGTCCTCTGCGCATGTCATTTTACACGGCAAACTGCAATACAGATACTAAAACTGAGGCTCAAAGAGGACAAGTGGGTTGCTCTGAACTCACAATGCAAATTGATGACTGAGCTGGTGTTTGAGCTGACTTCAAACCCAGCTGATGCCCTCATCTCACTGCTGCGTCTGTGAGGATGTGTGCAGGCAGGGAGAGGGAGAGAGAAAACGCTAATTTCACTTCCAGGCTGACTGTACCTACAGAAAAACCTCCATTTGGCTCTGCTTTCAAGAATACCCAGCTGTGCTCAGCATTTCCCCCGTGCACCTGCTGATGCTCATATTTTGGACAATGGGGTAACCCAATCTGTATCAGAATAACTGTTCATTCTTGATGTTAACATCATAATTTAAAAGCTTGTAAAAGGCTTCTAAGAGTTACCAGCTGGTCTAAATCTTACCTTGTGTACATGTCTTAGATTTGCACCAAAGGAATACTGTGAGTACCTCGAGGGATAACCTTGGTGGAATAAGCAAACTGTCGTCATGGGAACGTCTTGGAGGCAGTTTGTTAGTGAACTGCCGTCCCGGCGACATAAGGCAATGCTGTAGCGACTCCGGTAGAAGCAGTCTGGGGTTTTATGGCCACCAGAGAGACTCTCAGGGGGCTTTCTGGAGGGAACAAAACACATTTGGCTAGTTGCTGGCACATTTGTATTCATTCAACAAATATTTACTGAGCGTCCATTATTATACTCTAGGTGCAGTAGAGAAAGCAGAAGAAAAAAAATAAAAGATTAAAAAAAAAAAGTCCTTGAAGTTACTGAGCTTTCATTCTGGTGGGGGAGACAGATAATAAAACCAGTGTAAAGGTGTTTTCAGACAGCGGAGTACAAAGCACCAAGTACTTCTAATTGAATCTTTAACAGTGATGGGTTACATTTACTGCAAGAACCCTTCAGGTTGATAGGTCCAATGGTTTATTTCACAATAAAGGTGAAGATTTCTTGGTGAAAAGAACCAACAGTATTAGTTAGCAATATGATTAGTGCAAAAGCGGCTAATCTAAGAGCCATGGCATTTTGGATAAAACCAATGTTTCCCATGGTTGACAGTCTAAAAAGCATCCTCAGACGGGTTTCAAATGCCACCCACCATTTCTTAAATCGGCTTACCACTTTGTTCACTTTCTTTGGTGTCTCATGCCTGAAGGAGGGCGTGGGAGGCGAGAGGAGGAGGGTGATGTTACTATGTGCTGTTCCCTGTGGGCTGCTCCTATTTAAAAAATGGCATGCTGAGATGGTTAGACTGGTGCTGCTTGTGTCTCACTGGGATGGCAGTGGTATTTTGTTTTATTTTGGAAAACACAGAAAGGAAGATCCCCAGATATCAGAGTGCCTTGATTGTCCAAACCATTTATCATGGACACCATGATACTGCTCTGAGGGATTAAAAAAACAACACAAAACCACCCTACAGGTGTGAAACATTTGTCACTCTGGCTCAACTAGAGTGGAGTAAGGACCCGGATATAACTCACTTTCCTTTGACAGTTTTGTACAGATAACGTTTCTGAAATATGTGAGCTGAAAGAATGGCTGATTATAGAAAAAGGAATGCTGCCCAAAATGTCAGAAAGGGACTCAACTCTTCAGGGTAGAAGCATAGGAGACTTAATCTGGTGTTTTAAGAGTATTTGGTGGGAGTAAATTCATTCTTTTAGGTGAGATGTCACCAGCATTGAATAGAAATTGTTCCTATACAGATGATTTTCTTTCTCTAGGTCAGGGGTGGGGAACGTCTGGCCCGAGGGTCTTATAAGGTCCGCCAAATAATTAGGTCTGGCCCTGTCAAGGAGTTAGGGGTGAATTAATTAAAATATTTGACCAAATATAGCAAGCTAATTTTTCAGTTGATAATTTTGTATGGCCCTCAAATGATGTTATAAATATCCGATGGCCCTTCGCAGAAAAAAGGTTCCCCATCTCTGTTCTAGGTGGCAGTCCTCTTTTAATCAAATAGGCACCATGCATTTTTGATATTTTAGTTGTTTTTCTATGTGTGCCACCTGCAAAAGCTTTCTGATCTTATTGGGGGGAAAATAATTTCTGATCTTATTGGGGGGAAAATAATTTTGCCAGTTAAATTAACTTATCTGAAAGAGCACGAAGAAACATTTAGAAAATAGAAAGCTAGATACCAATTTTACACAACTAGCAAATTGATTGTTATGGTGTTCAAACTGACGTCAGACAAAAAGAATTTCCTTTTCCTGATGAAAGAATCCTATATAATAAAACCTTAATACGTAAATTGACCAAATGGTGGAACAACTTGCCATCATAATATGCCCTAACCACCAAGGGGCAGACTCTCAATGCAGGAGCTTCCCCCTGGTGGTCAGTGCGATCCCATAGGGGGAGCAATGCTCAGCCAGAAGCCAGGCTAAGGACCCTCAGGGGATGTCTGCCTGCCCTGGGAGCAGGCCTAACCCAGCAGGCGGACATCCCCTGAGGGATCCTGGACTGCGAGAGGGTGCAGGTTGGGCTGAGGGACCCCTTCCCTAGTGCACGAATGTCATGTACCAGACCTCTAGTTTACAAATAAGAGAAAACATACCATTCAGTCAAGTATGGTCTAGTGAGTGTGTCATTATCTTTTATATAATAAACTCCCAAAGGGACATGAGAAATAACTGTACACAATTTTTTTTATTCCTACTGGGCTGAAGCAATTAGCCTGGAAATTTTGTTTTTGCTTTTTTTTTTTTTTTTTTTTTTTTTTTTTTTTTTTAGGATTGGCTTTCACACAGTTGCCACTTCACAGATTGGTTTATACATTTTTTTAAAAAAATATTTTTATTGATTTCAAAGAGGAAGGGGAGAGAGAGAGAGAGATATGAGAGAGAAACATCAATGATGAGAGAGAATCATCGCTCGGCTGCCTCCTGCATGAGATTGAGCCTGTAACCCAGGCATGTGCCCTGATCAGGAATTGAACCGTGACCTCCTGGTTCATAGGTGGAGGCTCAGCCACTGAGCCACACTGGCCAGGTCCAAGGATATTTTTAAAAAAATCGATTTTAGAGAGGAAGGAAGAAAGAGAGAGAGAGAGAGAGAGAGAGAGAGAGAGAGAGAGATGAGAGAGAAACATTGATGAGTTACCTTCCACACATGCCCCCACCAGGGATTGAAGCCACAACCTGGCTATGTGCCCTGACCAGCAATCGAACCCTCTACCTTTTGGTGCACAGAACGACACACTAACCACCTGAACCATACCTGCTAGGGATATGTTTTTGTTTGTTTGTTTGTTTGTTTTTTAGAAGAACCTACAGATTTCTACTGGTGAGCTATTCCACATCAACATGCTATTCTATCTTTTCTGGGCTTCTTTTATGTTTTTAGGCTTTGCAAGACTATTTTTAGGACGCTCAAGTATGAAAATCATTAAAGATGTATTTAATGACACACAAGAGTATAGTGAATATTTGGAAACCATCCACATGTCCAATGACAGAGGAATGATTAACTAAACTGAAAATAGCTTGATGTATGCATTAATAGAAAACTGTATCAATAAACATCACACTTTTAAATAATCTTCAATGTCATAAGAAAATCTCATCATATTACATAATTGATTAACTGGAGAGATTACAGGGATTTAAGCTGTCTTTATTATGTATATTTTGGAGACGTTCCAAATTTTCTAAAATGAACATGTTTTATTTTTAACTTAACTTTTTTCTTTTCTTTTAAGAATCTGTTGGAAGCAAGTAAGTTAAGCATGTGCCATCTGACTGTACAGGAACATCGGGAAACCAGTGTCTGACTCAGCGGATGAGTTCATCACACCAGAAACAACAATTCAGATGTACATTTCCTAGCTGAACGCTGCCTGCACCATCTGCTGGGACTCCTCACTGTTTCTCAGGCCTCCTGACTCAGCTGAGCATGAGTAAATGGAACTTCACATGTTCACTTTGTCACGTCACAACTATTGAATATTTAATCTGCCTCTCTACAAAGCACTCCGTTAGAGCTGTTCAAGATAAAGAGATGAGTCAAATAGGACTTAGCCTGGCACGGCGAGGATTTGCCTGACTTCCAGGCCCACGCTCTGCGCCATGTCTCAATTCTCCTGTGCTCCAGGCACCTGAGACTATTTAAAAAAAATATTTTTTATTGATTTCAGAGAGGCAGGGAGAGGGAAGGAGATAGAAACATCAACGATGAGAGAGAATCATTGATTGGCTGCCTCCTGCATGCCCCCCCCCCGCCCCCCCAAGGGGAATCAAGACTGTAACCCAGGCAAGTGCCCTTGACTGGAATCGAACCCAGGACCCTTCAGTCCACAGGCTGATGCTCTATCCACTGAGCCAAACCAACCAGGGCACCTGAGTCTATTTTCACTTTTTATCATAGCTAAAGGTTTGTGCTCATTCTCCTGTATGGGAGAGGGGAGAGAGGAGGATGCAGTTTCAGCGTCTAGAATTAAGGTTTTATGACTAATAGCAGCCAACATTTATTGAGCAGCTACTATGTGCCAGACACCACATATAATTATTGCAGCAACTCTCAGGCAGGTACTGTTATCATCCTTTTGCACACGAGACACTGAACTTCAGAAAGATTTGACAGCTTGAAAGTGCTGAGACTCCAATCCACCAAGCGACGTTGCCTCCCCAGTGCTAGCCCGGGAAGAGATCACTTCCGTGCCTTCCTGTCCTCCGGGCAGCTGTGACTCATGAATGAGCTCTGACTCAGCGGCCAGGTTTTCACTGGCTTCCTGAGGTGGGGAAGGGGAGGCACTGGGACCGGCTGAACCAGGTTCTGGCTTTGTCCTGAGGGGATCCATTTCTCTGGGGATGAGAAATGGGCAAGGAGGAGGAGACAACGGGAGGTTTTTTTTGTGAGAAAATAACGAGAAAATAATGAGCAAATCTCAGGTTGTAGCTTGTGAGAAGGGGTGGGTCCTCCCTGCAAGCCCCATCTATCTCTAGGGACTCCTGGTCTTGGTCCTGTTTGACCCGCTCCCCCAACACGCTCATCCCAAAATATCGATGGAGAGCCTTGTGTGAAATGGGAATGCGTCAGAGGGGTTTAAGCAGCAGAGTTTTTAAATGTTTCCGTTTTAAACACAACCCCTCTGGCAGCCTGGGAGGAAGGCAGCTCAAGATTTCTGATAACCAACTCACTCCCCTTTCCATCCTCTGTGATTCAGGAGTGAGGTGAGAGAGAGTTTGATACGTCCTCTGTCCACCTACCCCTTTGCCAAAGTTTCAAGATTTCCCAGAATGCTTTTCTCCCTGCTCACTGCAGCAACTTATCTGATTCATTCTGGAACCCCAGCCAAGTTTGCCTTTATGGTGCCCATGAAGGCCCCTTAGGACCTTGACAGAAGGATCAGCACCAAGGTAAGCCAAGCATTTATAGCGATGTGTCACGGGGAGAATATCCTGTATCTGTTTAATAATGCACCAGAGCATTTTGGTGCATCGCTCTTCAAGGGAGACAAGGGTGGGTGGTTTACCTATAGGCTAAACCCGTGGTCAGCAAACTGCGGCTCAAGAGCCACATGCAGCTCTTTGGCCCCTTCAGGGTGGCTCGTCCACAAAATACTGAGGCCCCGGGCGAGTCTATTTTTGAAGAAGTGGCGTTAGAAGACGTTTAAGTTTTAAAAAACTCGGCTCTCCAAAGAAATTTCAATCGTCCTACTGTTGATACTTGGCTCTGTGGACTAATGAGTTTGCCGACCATTGGGCTATGCCATGGGAGACTTTTTTTTTCTTTCCTTTGGAAGATGTTTATCTTATTGGTGACTCCTCAGCATAAATACAACAACAACAATAAAAGTTAATGAACACGTGTCCTCCTTCCCTCATGCCCTTCACCATTTCAAGCGCTTGAGTCATTTCATGCTCATTGTCTTCTTCTGAAGTAGGTTCTAGTATTGCTACATTTTACAGAGAAAGAAATGGAGACCCAGGGAACTTAAATAACTTTCCCAAGGACCACGTGATCATTAGGTCATGTGAAGAATATGCCAATGTCAGGTAAATTTAAAAAATTAAAAAAAAATATGTATGCAGTGGCAAGAGTAGTGAACATGTGATCTCCCTCTTAACAGATTTTTACTGCATAGTACGTATTGTTATTTATGTTGAATTTATTCATCTTGCACAATTAAAATTTTATACTCATTGACAGCAACTTCCCATTTCCCCTGCCCTCTTCAGCCCCTGGCAACCACAATTTTAATTTTGCTTCCAGGAGTGTGATATTTTAGCTTCCTTGCATAGTGGATTCATGCAACCCATGTTGTTGCATATTGCAGGATTTCCTTCCTTTAAAAATTTTTAAAAATTGATTTTATAAGAGAGGAAGGGAGAGAGATAGAGTGTTGGAAACATCGGTGAAAGAAAAACATCGATTAGTTGCCTCCTGCACACCCCCTACTGGGGATGTGCCTGCAACCAAGGTACATGCCCTTGACCGGAACCGAACCTGGGACCCTTCAGTCCGCAGACTGATGCTCTACCCACTGAGCTAAACCAGCTTTGGCCCCTTCCTTTTTAAGGCTGATAGCATTCCATTGTATGTATGTATCACATTCTAATAATCCACTCATTTGTTGATGGACATTTAAGTTATTTCCAGGGGTGGCTTTTTAAAAAAAAATCTATTTTATTGATTTTACACAGAGAGGAATTGAGAGGGATAGAGAGTTAGAAACATCAATGAGAGAGAATCATCGATCAGCTGCCTCTTGCACGCCCCCCACTGGGGATGTGCCCGCAACCAAGGTACATGCCCTTGACTGGAATCGAACCTGGGACCTTTCAGTCCACAGGCCGATGCTCTATCCACTGAGCCAAACCCGTTTCGGCCAGGGGTGGCTATTTAAAAAAAAAAAAAAATTTTCCCCGCCTGACCCCCGCCCCCTAGGGGTGGTTACTATAAATGGTGCTGCAGTAAACATATCAGTGCTAATATCTCGGTAAGATCCTGATTTGGCCAACAGACATATGAAAAGATGCTCAACAATATGAATCATCAGAGAAATGCAAATCAAACCACAGTGAAATATCACTCCCCACCTAGCAGGTTGGCTATTATCAAACAAAAACAGAAACAAACCAACAAAAATCTGAGAGACGAGTGTTGGAGAGGCTATGGAGAAACTACCGTGTTTCCCCGAAAACAAGACACCCTCCGAAAATAAGACCTACTCCATGGAAACATAATACATCCCCTGAAAATAAGACCTAGCGCATCTTTGGGAGCAAAAATTAATATAAGACACTGTCTTATTTTCGAGGGAAACAGGGTAGAACCATCAGGCACTGTTGGTGTGGACACAAACTGATGCAGCCACTGTGGAAAAGAGTGTGGAGCGTCCTCAGAAAATAAAGAATGGGACCACCATACGACCCAGCAATCCCTCTTACGGCTGTCCCAGCAGGTTATTTTAAGGTGTGTTGAATTCTGTACAACTCTATATTGCTTTAACCATCTGTGGGTGGAGTTATTTCAAAATTTCTCACCTCATTTCCTTTTTATGAAAAACAGCGCATATAAAACAGAGGACTCAGAAGGCCTTTGGTCACAGAATAAGAACAAGCCACGCCGAAGGTGAATTTAAACGTTGTGTTAAAATGCCGGATGCACCGGGAAATTATGTAGCAGCTTTAGGAGAAATCAACGCTCTGGAAAGACGCTGGCTGGTTTCCAGACGCAGTCTTATCACCAGGGTGTTTCTCGGGCCCCTATTTCCATAATTATTTTCGGTTTTTCTATCACGCTCCCTCACCTGAGCTGAGTCACTTAGATAATCCAGGCATTTGCCTTTGCTGCCAAAGGACTCCAGTCAGGAGGCAAGCAGTGCTGAGAGCTAAAGACATGGGTGACACCTTAGCACTATCCTCCTCCCCCGCCCCCCTGTTTAAAAGTTGAAACCAGTCAGCACTATTGTGTGTGTTTTTATTATTTTTTCAAACATATTTTATTGATTTTTTACAGAGAGAGGGATAGAGAGTTAGAAACGTAGATGAGAGAGAATCATAGATCAGCTGCCTCTTGCACACCCCCTACTGGGGATGTGCCCGCAACCAAGGTACATGCCCTTGACCGGAATCGAACCCGGGGCCTTTCAGTCCGCAGGCGGACGCTCTATCCACTGAGCCAAACGGGTTTTGGCTATTGTGTGTTAATGAGACCATTTCAAGTGCCTGGGTGCAGGTTTTAGGCGCATGGAGATTTGTTCACTCCCTGCCTTTGGGGGGTGGGGGGAGGGGGCGCTTGCATGAGGCAACCAGTGGATGTGTCTCTCTCACATAGAAGTTTCTCTCTCCCCTCCTCCTCCTTCCTTTTCACTCTCCAAAAATCCATGGAAACAATATCCCCATATGAGGATTAAAAAAATGAAACAAAATGAAGAGGTAGTTGACGCCAGAGCTCAAGACCATATTCTTTAAAGAGTTGAATTTTTGTGGGACCAGGGAGGGGAACTGGTTTTTATATGAGGTTGAGGAAGAAGGAGACTTATAACATCTCCAGCACTGTGTTGTGTTGGGTGTGGATCTTCCTCAAGTGAATGATATTTCTCATGGTGTAACCATGAAAAGAAGCACAGAGAAAAGGAAACACTCCCAAAGCGTTTGAGAGGAGAGGGGTTCTGCTGATGACATGGCAGAAAAGTGTGCATGGTTCAGGAAGGGTGGAAGGTTGGGCCAGTCAGGTGTGTACAGGGTCCTCAGCAGAGAAGAGTCTGTGATGAGGGGTGGGTGACCTGGAAGCTTGGACTTCGGCGGGTGACTAAGGCAAATGGGGAGTTGAGACCTGCTGACATTAGTTCTGGTGGCCTCTTAGGAGAAGACGGACAATCCATTTATTCACAGTGTCTCGCTCTGATTTGGACTCCCAGGCCAGTTCCGATGGTAAGCCTGTGGGAAGAACGCTCTTACAGAGCTCCAAATCAATACTGGCGTTCCCTAACCCTCCCACCCGTCCTGACGTTCTTTCTGGCACACGCAGTCCCGAGGCTTTGCCAGCCTGATCACCCTCTGCCCGTTAACATTCTATTGTATCAGCATCGTTGTTAGAATGTGTTTCTTAGAACAGAATATGCTCTGAATGTGGGCTGGGAAGAACAGAGTGCCCTTCGCCTGCCAGCTCCTTTGACTTAAATGCTATTCTTACATGCATCTACCTGCGTGTGCTTCTCAGTTCATGGTGAATCATTCTGGGACGTCTTCTCCCCTCTCCTCCACCCCCCCTACCCCCGCAGAAACTGCTCATTGTGCCAAATTCTTCCTACCACCCGATTCTTGTAGAATCATACAAGATGAGCTCAAGGTCTCGTTCACTATAAAGCATTTTTGTAGATGGGAAACAGTTTCTGTTAGAACAGACGATGAGTAAGATTTGATTTTCTGGGTCCAATACTTAAAAAAACAAAGTATGAATGAACTCACTGCTAGTTTCAGTTTCAGGGTGTTGAATCTAAACTTCTTCTTGGACAAGTTTGGGCTACTTTTCGGGACATCGTCCGGCTGGTGGAGGAATTTGCCTCGGCACAGTGGGATTCACCTAGGGCTTTGGTAGCTCAGGTGTCTGACCTGGAATCGGGGCAGCTGGTCCGGCCACTTTTTGGGAGCCTTGGCATTTTACTTTATTCCCTCTGCTCTCTTAGCATTTTTATCTGAACGTTAGCAGTCAGTCCTGCATTTCATGCTGTCTTTTAAAAATCAACCTGCTCAGCAAAGTCCTCGTTTTTTCCACCTAATGTGATTTCCAGTTTATATTTTTATCAGGTATCCTGAGTATTTCCTCTGCCCCCTAATCTGACCCGTATAATCTGACTGGCTCTGTTCATCAGATTTGGTTAAAGCTACTCCTCATAATTGCTGCTCATCTGATCACAAAACCAAATGACACGGTGTACTATAGATGTCACCTACCTTTAATAACATAACACAAGGACACATGCTTAAAATGAACTTAATGTAGTCCGGGCCAACATGAAATGATACACATTAAAAACAATACACTTTAAAAATTATAATTTGAAATTAAATGGACACATTTGATTGGGGTAGGAAGATGGAAATTTTGGCCAAACATTGTCAATTTAGGATGGATCTAGTGAGTCTGCCCTTTGTTGGACAAGACGAACAGCAGCAGCAACAAATTCCACAAATCATCTAAATTACTTAAGCACCAACTTCTTAAATTAAGGCCCATGGCTGAGGGAGGGATCATTTGTGTACCTGGGTTTATGAAAAATAAACCTTGCTTCCTCTCATTCCTTCCATCCATTCCTGACTTTGAGCTGGTGTGGTTTACTGGTTAAGTGTATTATACCAGCTCTGGAATTAGCCAGACCTAGATTTAATTCACGGCCATGCCATACACTAGTTTGAGGTTACTTAAGATTCTTTGAGCCTCAGTTTTCTCATCTGTAAAAAGGGGATGAGCTGTTACTTACAGTAGTTATTTTGATATTATCGGTTTTGAGAAGAAGGTATTTAGTAAATTGCTTTAGTTTTAATAAGAATATTGAGAGAACGGGCTCCATTCAAAACCCTCGCTCTTGTTTTCTTAGGAATATAACCATAGAGGAAAATCAAATAAGGAAACCAACCCCAAATCCTCGCTCTTATTTTCTTAGGAATATAACCATAGAAGAAAATCGAATAGGGAAATCAACTCTAAGCCCTTTTTTTCTGGCTGAGAGCAGTCTCACATAGCACAGCCTCAAATAAACCGTGTCTGGCCGAAATCTCCTGCCTCTGGGATGTTCATGGCTTGTGGCGTGACGGTTTCTAATCTGTCGCACTTGCTTGTATTCAAACCCCATTAGGATGTTCCCATCTGGCAGGATTTTGAGTATGCTGTGCTCCTTTTTGTAAAGATCAATGCTCTATTGCCCGCATATCGCAGACTTTTAATTCACTAGTTGTTAAATCTAAAATGCTTGCCAGTAAGTTTCCCCTTGAACAAATTCCAGTCAGGGTTCTGTAGGTGCCTAGTTCTCAGGAAGAGCAGGAGATACTTAGGTACTGTTCCTCTGTCACTGACCACCATCTTCCTCATCATCACCTTGTGACGACGTTGCTTTTCTAAGCATAACATAATTTGCAGCTTTTATTGATCTTTCCTTGGTCTTTGCCTCTGTGGTCGGGACTCTATGCTGAACATAGCTGTGTAGTTTTATATGGTCCCCAGAGCTACCAAAGTTAAAGTAGAAGCTGTGGCCGAAACCGGTTTGGCTCAGTGGTAGAGCGTTGGTCTGCAGACTGAAGGGTCCCGGGTTCGATTCCGGTCAACGGCATGTATATTGGTTGCGGGCACATCCCCAGTTGGGGGTGTGCAGGAGGCGGCTGGTCAATGTTTCTCTCTCATTGACGTTTCTAGCTCTCTATCTCTCTCCCTTCCTCTCTTTTTTAAAATAAGATATATTAAAAAAAAGTAGAAGCTGTGCTTTAGCAGCCTCATGAAAATCTGGGTCAACAGATGCTTAGTTCAGTTGGAAGTAGAATCTAATGTGATGATGCTTACACCCTCCTTTCAAAGCAGCTCATCCACAATGGCTTGGCATCAGACCTCTTTGAGGTGGGTGCATGACCCCTTGCCAAGGAGATAAGCACACTGATATTCTGGTACCATGACCTTATTATCAGGAATTACTGTAATCTCTTACTGTAAAATGAATGTCTTTGATAAACTTTAGAGACTTCAGTAACACTGGCCTGCATACTTATGGAAATTCAGTGTATTAAAGGTGGCATTTTAAATCAAAGGGGATGGATGGAGTATTTGATACATACTACTGAGAAAATTGGTGATTATTGAGAAAAAGAAAAAAGATCATTCTTATCTCACAGCAGGCTGTGAACTAAATTTCAAATTGTTTAGAGGATTAAGCATAATAAATGCTTGATGTGCTAAAATAATACAAAGATTATCTTAGTCTTTCTGGGAGAGGAAGACACAAGCAAGACACCAAACCTAGAAGCCACTCTTCCCCTTCTCCCCCCACGATATACAGAGAACTTAGGTAAAATTAAAAGTGTTTTCATGCCCTAGGGCCTAGCTGGCTTGGCTCAGTGGATAAAGTGTCACCTGCAGACTGAAGGGTCCTGGGTTCAATTCCAGCCAAGGGCACATGCCTGAGTTGCAGGCTCCATCCCCAGTGGGGGGCATGCAGGAGGCATCATCATTGATGTTTCTATCTCTCTCTCCTCCCTTCCTCTCTAAAATTAATAAAGAAATATATTTTAAAAAGTGTTTTCTGCCGAAACCGGTTTGGCTCAGTGGATAGAGCGTCAGACTGCGGACTGAAGGGTCCCAGGTTCAATTCCGGTCGGGGGCATGTACCTTGATTGCGGGCACATCCCCAGTGGGGGGTGTGCAGGAGGCAGCTGATCAGTGTTGTTCTCTCATCGATGTTTCTAGCTCTCTATCTCTCTCCCTTCCTCTCTGTAAAAAAATCCATAAAATATATTTTTTTAAAAAGTGTTTTCTTGATGAAAATTACCATAAACAAAATAAAAGATAAGAGACAGATTGGGAGAAAAAATGTTTATTTATTTATGTTTATTTAAATATATTTTTATTGATATCAGTGAGGAAGGGAGAGAGAGAGAGAGATAGGAACATCAATGATGAGAGAGAATCATTGATAGGCTGCCTCCTGCATGCCCCCTACTGAGGCTCAAGCACCAACGCTGGGCATGTGCTCTGACTGGGAATTGAACCAGTGACTTCTTGGTACCTGGGTCGATGCTCAACCATTGAGGCACACTGGCCAGGCTAGAATTGCTTTTGGTGACTTCTGCCATCAGTTAATACATAGAACATCATTATAAGAAAGAATGTACTCCTGCTGAATTTATTGCAGAAATTCAGTGTTCTGCATCACCCAGTGCTCTCTTTGAGAGAACCCCATAATCTTCTAGGAGCTCAGGCTTGAATATCGGCTATACCCACGGGCATCTCCGTTATTCGCAGAACCTGATTTAGTGAGTCTGTCTGTCTGTCTGTCAAAAACACAAACAAATAAACAAACAAAAACAAGAAAGAAAAATGATAAGAAATCTGGAGTGTGAGTTGGTTTGCAGGGAAGACATGCGTTAGTTTTTTCCCCTCCCATTTAAGTATCTTTGGTCCTCTGAAGTAGGTAGCAAGGGAGTTACAAGTCCCATCCACCCATTTGGAACTCGTGTCCCCCACTGAGAAACAGAAGCACACAACTCATTTAATGAAACAGAGAAAGCCATGGGATGGGGAGTTTCTTCCTATTAACATAGGATTAATTAACACACTGTGAGCTAGATAAATCAACGTTTAATGTGGCATTAAGGGTTATTATTTTTTTTTTTAAAAAAAGCTTCTTAAAGACTGGGCCAGCAGGGGGAGCCATTTGCTAATGTTTCTGCATTTCCCCTGTGATCTCTCAAACTTGCCTGCAGAACTAGTCATGTATTAATATTACTCAAGCCTGTGCACCCCTGAGCGCTGAGCAAAGCATTTCTGTGAGAGTTGAGAGAGAAGTAGCACATGGAAGCAAACCTCCACATGATCCAGCTTCTTTGAATTTTTCTGATTTATCTCAAAAAATAATTCGAGCCCTAACCGGTTTGGTTCAGTGGATAGAGCGATGGCCTGTGGACTGGAGGGTAAAGGGCATGTACCTTGGTTGCAGGCATATCCCCAGTAGGGGGCATGCAGGAGGCAGCTGATGTTTCTAACTCTATCCCTCTCCCTTCTCTGTAAAAAAAAAATCAATAAAAATATATTAAAAAATAATTCGAATACTAACTCTTCCATAAATTGTCCACATTTTTTTGTTTTATTATTAGTTTTTGTTCCAATACCTCATTTCCCTCCCCTTTGGTAACCATCAGCTTGTTCTTTATATCTATGAGTCTGTGTCTGTTTGTTTGTTTATTCATTTTTGTTTTTTAGATTGCACATAGAAGTGAGATCATACAGTATTTGTCTTTGTCTGACTTAATTGGTGCCACTCAAGCAGGAGCCAGTTGAGGGAGGGAGAAGCATCACCATTATATGTAGTTGCAAGTTTTGATGATTGCACAAGATGGGGCATTTTAGTTATGAAAATGAAATTTTTTGGTGACTTAAAAGTGACTAGAGTACCATTTATTTTTAAATTGTGTATAGTTAATTATGGAGATATTACCCCCCGCCCCCGAGAATAAGGAGGATGGTATCAGGGAGTGAGTAGGGGGACTGTTGGGGATGATAATGAGGTTAATTTTGTACATATTGCATTTGAGAAGCCCACGACATATATTGTTGGAAATGTCCAATGAAGAGCTAGATCTATGGCTCAGAAAAAGTAAAACAAGCAGTAAAACATACATCCCACTGAGGTTCACGTAACAATGTTAGTAAACACTAACCAGGACTTAGGTTAAGCATTATATGTAGATTACACCATTTATTCTTTACAATACCCTTATCACATAGGATGTATTATAACTCCTCTGTTCTAGCAAGGAAAACTGAAGCTTAGGCAAAGTCAATGATCTACTCAAGGCTCACACAGCTATTAAGTATTAGACCTTTGTTATGGGGCTCAGTTCTTTAAGTATCCCCCGTGACCTCCCAGTGGGACTCGTTGGAAGACCCAGAGCACTGAAATGTAAAAAGATAGATATGTTACATAAAGCTGGCTCAGCAAAGGGGCACTATTTGTATACACGAAAAAGGATCTCTGAAAATGACAAATTGCTCTGGGAGATGAAATGTCTCGGAAGCCCTGGTTTAAAGGATATGTGCAAAAGTCAGTGTGTAATATGTTTCCTCTTTTGCTAGATTTCTGGGATCTAACTAGATGAATTATTTTTTTTGGAAAATAAACAAAACTTAATACTCTTTCCCAGTATGGTTTATAGAATGCTTTCAAAAATAGGAATGAGCCGAGGCCGGTTTGGTTCAGTGGATGGAGCGTCAGCCTGTGGACTGAAAGGTCCCAGGTTCAATTCCGGTCAAGTGCACATACCTCGGTTGCTGGCACATTCCTGGTGTGGGGAGTGCAGGAGGCAGCTGGTCGATGTTTCTAACTCTCTATCCCTCTCCCTTCCTCTCTGTAAAAAATCAATAAAATATATTAAAAAAATAGAAATGAGAACCTTTTCTTTCTATTGAATCTGTTCTACACTCTGGCCATAGAATAGGTCTAGCACGGTCATCGTCAGAGAAGAAGAGGGGATTATAAGCAGGGGGAAAAAATTCATGTGGAGACTCAGAAACATAGTGGTGTACATAAAGGGAAAGACCCACCAAATTCAAGACACATCTATATACACTCTTGGGCATAAAAAGAGAGAGAGACAGAAATATCCTTGTACTATGACTTTTATGCTATCACTCTTTTAAAAAATATTTTTATTGCCCTAGCTGGTTTGACTCAATGGATAAAGTGTTGGACTGAAGGGCCCCGGGTTCAATTCCTTTCCTCTCTCTGAAGTCAATAAAAGTATATTCTTAATATGTATATTTATTAAGAATATATTAAGGCTTCTGAAGTCATTTCAACATTAGAAACCACAGCCTTCAATGGTGGAATCAAGAGGCCTGAATGTATGTTCTGGAGGCCCATGTCCTGACTTAGCCACGTATTAGCTCTGATACCTTGGGCAGATCAACTGACATTTACTTGCACAGGCTTTCTAATTTTGGGGATTGTTTTTTTCAGTCTTGCTTATGAAGACGGCAAGAAACCCAGCGACCATCACTAGTGTTTCTCAGATTCAAAGCAGGCGGGGGAATCTGTTATAGACTGAAAAATTCCCCAGGCCAGCGCGGCAGCTGTGCACCATAGATTCCCAAGGCCAGCACGTTAAAACAAGCTCATTGTGCTGACCACTATCTGATACAAGGAGGGGTAAGGCCATGTGGAGGGAGGAGAAGGGAGAACTGAAATGTTACATGTAACATAATTAGGAATGGCTGATGGCTAATGGCAGATATCCGCTTCTGTACACGTAGCTTGCTTGCTTGCTAAGGATGAGAAGCCCATATAAGCAAAAGGCTTCTAGAGCTTGGCGCTGCAGTCTGGTCCATCTTCCCTGCACGAGACGGCTGCAGACCCCGTACAGGAAATAAACACGCTTTTCTAAACATTTTTGATCTGTGTCCGAGTGAGGTGTCTCTCCTGGGTTACAACAGAATCTACTCTGTGCATCTGACAAGCCACGTAGGTCATCTTTTATTTATAGGACAATCAGAAAAACAGCCACAAGCAAGACCAGAAAGAGAGCGAGTAAGACCGCAAAGGGAAATGGGGATTCTTGGACAGTGCGGGTTCGGGTGGCCCTGAGCGTTCGGTCCCACTGGCTCAAGATGGCATTCCTGGCTCCTTCCCACTTCCCGGGGCCGGTCAAGCGGAACTGGTATGGCGTGCACGGGCCAAAGAAGACGGCCCAGGCCAGACGTGGGTCCGTCAGGAGCATAGAGAGCAGGTTGGGTTTTGCGTTGATGTCCATCAGAAGCTCATCTATGTACGTGATATAATCTGATTGTAAGGCTTTGCAGTAACACAAGCCAAACCTTTAGAGAGGGAAGAGTGGGGGGAGCAAGGGGAAGACAGAAAGATAAAACAATCATATTCTTAGGACAAGTAAAAGTGCCAAAAGTTAACAGTTGAGGCTGCACAATTTGGAATGGTTTCTGGGTTCTCCCCTCCATGCCCTTAGCTGTGTATCCAATGGTGTCACCGAAAAGATACTGTATACATGTGGTGCCTCAAATGCTCACAGCGCCTCTATTATTAGTTTAGTTCTTTTTTGCCAAATGATTAGCAATTTCTAGGTTGGGAAAAAGTATTTTATATAATTTTACTATTCCTAAGCCTTTCTAAAACTCAGTTATTGCTAGCCATGTATAATATAAAAAGCCACAAAAACCAATAGGGTGGAATTTCCCTTTAATGCTGGTATTAGTCCCTACAATCATTGACTGAACTATGTGATAAGAAGACTTTTGCGCTTTGTAGCTCTAATTAACGGTCTATGTTCTATGAGAATTCCATAATGGAGATCAAATCATCTTCTGGGTTGAGGAGGTACCGTGAAAAGAGGTCACATACTTGAGTTTTGAAGCATATCTGAATGAGAGAAGTGATGTGTTTCTTAAATGCATTGATTTTAAATCTTTTTTTTTTGTCCTTAGACACCTCTTTTCTTTCTTTTTTTTTTTAAAGTAAAATTTCACATCAGAGCCCTAAACAGTAAGATGAAAACAGAGATGTTTGCGTTGGATTAGGAGTGACTGCCACTTCCTTTCTATTCTCTTTGGTCCGTGAATGATAGACAAAGAGTTGAAAAAGTGGAAACCTCTCCTCTAGGAAAGGCGGCAACAAACGTATTCTGCAAAAGGCTGGAGGGATTCTGGCTCCTTCCCGTTTCCCGGGGCCAGAAAAAACTCCTCAACTCTGCTGTTATAACTTGAAAGCAGCCATAGGCAGTAAGTAAATTAATGAGTGAGGCTATGTTCTAATAAAACGTTATGGCCGCTGAATTTCATATAATTTTCACATATCACAAAATATTTTTGTTTTCCTTTCCCCCCAAGCCATTTAAAAATGTAAAAGAATAGCCCTGACCAGTTTGGCTCAGTGGATAGAGCGACGGCCTGCGGACTGAAGGGTCCCTGGTTCGATTCCGGACAAGGGCATGTACCTTGGTTTCGGGCACATCCCCAGTCGGGGGTGTGCAAGAGGCAGCTGATTGATGTTTCTAACTCTCTATCCCTCTCCCCTCCTCTCTGTAAAAAAATCAATAAAATATATTTTAAAAAATGTAAAAGAATAAAACAAGTGGTTGGTAGATTTGGCCACCAGGCCATACTTTGCAGACTTGCTCTAGATTGGGTCTGAATGAAATAAGGCAACTGAATACCGGTTTGTTGAATGAATACATGAGCAGACCCTTCGAGTGTCAGAGTGGACAAACCTGTTTGCCTTCTGATTATGGAGAAGGTATGGGATAATGTATCTGGTAGAGGAGTGTTAACGATGTTTCGTTTAAAATCCAAACTCCGTGTGGTGCAAGGTGACCATAGTTTGAAGTGATATTTTGGGACATTAAAACGTCTCAATTTCCCCTTCCTTCCTCTCTTTTTAAGCAGACTTGTTTTTCCCCCCTCTAAGCCTCAGGCTCTTTTTTCTCTGGTGTAACCCTCACCTCTCTTTGTTATGATTTTTTGCCAATTTCAGTTATAATTCAAAAAGAGCACAAAAATCATTAACTTACCCACTGGGCCTGTTCTCTTTCCTGGCATTAACTTCTTCTATCATGACACTTCGAGGGGGCAACTTATTCACACCTGTGAAACAAACAAAAATGCAATTTAACTCTAGGTTTAGGTGCTTGCTTAGTGGGTAAAGATGCTTTTTTTATTATTAGTACCCAGCTATGCGTTGGCTCTTCCAGCAAATGTGCTAGAAGCCTCAGTGGCCTGGTGGTTGGTATGTTCCTGGCCCAAAAGATCAGCATCTAGCTGAAACTGGCTTGGCTCAGTGGATAGAGCGTCGGCCTGCGGACCGAAAGGTCCCAGGTTCGATTCCGGTCAAGGGCATGTACCTTGGTTGGGGGCACATCCCCGGTTGGGGGTGTGCAGGAGGCAGCTGGTCAATGTATCTCTCTCATCGATGTTTCTAGCTCTCTATTTCTCTCCCTTCTTCCTCACTGTGAAAAATCAATAAAAATATTTTTTTAAAAAAGATCAGCATCTGGTCATCTTGTTAACTTACTTGATATGACAGAACCTGGTTTGCTTGAACTTTGTCATTGAATTGGGTTGAACTCTTCCATTTTAATTGAAGTATTCCATTCAGTCAACCTAACTGACTTTTTTGAGCTCTGGCTTATCTTTTGTGCGGATAACGGCACAGGTTCATTATGGCAGTGTAATTCAGCAACTAATAGAGAGTACAGTCTGCTTTTAAAGATTCTGTTGCTTTAGCCCTAGCTGGTTTGGCTCAGTGGACAGAGCATCGGCCTGGGGGACTGAAAGGTCGTAGGTTCGATTCCGGCCAAGGGCACCTGACCGGGTTGTGGGCTTAATCCCCTGTAGGGGTGTGGCAGGAGGCAACCCATCAATGATTCTCTCTCATCGTTGATATTTCCACTTCTCTCTCCCTCTCTCCCTTCTTCTCTGAAGTCAATTAAAGATATATATATATATATATATATATATATATATATATATATATATAATTTTTTTTTAAAAGATTCTGTTGCTTTGGATAGGCGTGAGGGAGGGTCTAGAAATTTCCATTATCCAATACAACATGGCACACGGAACACACCTGCCCTGCTGTTTCTCACGCACTTACCTTTCAGGACTTGAACCGCCCATCGGGCCTGAGTTTCCCCTGTGGGTATCATGGAGCCCAAGGGTTTGATGAGGCCAATGACAGCCAGGGTTGGCTTTTCCAGGTGCGCGGGGAAGATGTACTTGTACAGCGATGCCTGGCCGTCTTCGACTTTCACTACGGTTTCGTCAAGGAAGGGGAAGGCGAAGGTGTACCCAGTGGCAAAGACAATGACGTCAACGGGCTGTTCCTTCGGGGAGCAGGTAAACAGGACAGAGCTCCTCTTCACCTCCCTTACGCCGGGCTTGATCAGCACTTTCCCCGTGATGATACGGCCCGGAAGCTCGTCATTTATCACTGGCTCTTTCATCTGCGTCCTGAACAAAACACACAGGAGAGCTGTGTCTGCCAGGGGACGACACAGCAGCCCTCCTGCCTCCTCCCTTCCTGTCTTCATGCTGGGACTCTGCTCCTGGCTGGCTGGACAGGAGGTGCCAGTCTTTTAAAATTCTTCCTGAGCTTTTTAAAACATTAAAAAAAATAGACTTTATAACATTGCAGTTTTAGGTTCACGGCAACATTAAGTTGAAAGCACAGAGATTTACCATATACCCTTGGCCCCTCCTCACACAAGGCCTCCCCATCCCGATCCCCCACCAGAGTGGTGCATTTGTTACAATCAACGAACCTGCACGGACACATCCTCATGGTGATACCTGGGCTCCCCAACTTTTCCTACCCATCCTTCCCTTTGGCAACCACCAGCTTGTTTTCTATATCTATAAGTTTGCTTGTTTTGTCTTATTTATTTACTTAATTTGTTATTTTAGATTCCACCTAGAAGTGATATAGTACGTATTTTACTTAGTATATTATCCTCTAGGTCTATTCATGTTGTCACAAATGGCAGGATTTCATTCCTCTTATTGCTGAATATGACCATACCACATCTTCTTCTTCTTTTTTAAAATATATATATATTTTATTGATATTTTACAGAGAGGAAGGGAGAGAGATAGAGAGCCAGAAACATCGATGAGAGAGAAACATCGACCAGCTGCCTCTTGCACACCCCCTACTGGGGATGTGCCTGCAACCAATGAACATGCCCTTGACTGGAATTGAACCTGGGATCTTTCAGTCCACAGACTGACGCTCCATCCACTAAGCCAAACCGGTTTCGGCATACCATACCACATCTTCTTTATCCATTTATCTATCCATACACTTTTAGGTTGCTTCCATATGTTGGTTATTACTAGTAATGCTGCAATGAACATAGGGGTGCACATATATATATTTAAATTCATGTTTTTGTTTTCTTCAGATAAATCCCCAGAAGTGGAATTGCTGGATTGTATGACAGCTCTATTTTATTTTTTTAAAATTATGTATTGATTAAGGTGTTACACATATGTCCTTATTCCTCCATTACCCTCTGGCAGCTCTATTTTAAACTTTATGAGGATGGCCGAAACCGGTTTGGCTCAGTGGTAGAGCGTCGGTCTGCGGACTGAAGGGTCCCAGGTTCGATTCCGGTCAAGGGCATGTACCTTGGTTGCGGGCACATCCCCGGTAAGGGGTGTGCAAGAGGCAGCTGGTCGATGTTTCTCTCTCATCGACGTTTCTAGCTCTCTATCTCTCTCCCTTCCTCTCTGTAAAATATCAATAAAATATATTTAAAAAAAATAAACTTTATGAGGATGCTCTATACTGTTTTCCTTAGTGGCTGCACTAATTTACAATACCATTAATAGTGCATGAGGGTTCCCTTTTCTCCACACCTTCGCCAGCACTTGTAATCTGATTTATTGATGATAGCCATTCTGACAGATGTCAGTTTATATCTCATTGTAGTTTTAATTTGCATTTCCCTGAATTTAGTGATATTGAGCATCTTTTCATGTATCTGTTGGCCATTTTTATGTCTTCTTGGGAGAAATGTCTATTCAGGTCCTCTGTCCATTTTTAACATGATTTTTTGGGGGTGTTAAACTGTATGAATTCTTTATATATTTTAGATATTAATCCTTTATTAGATATATTATTTGCAAATGTCTTCTCCCATCAGTATAGGTTGTCTTTTCATTTTGTTGATAGTTTCTTTCACTGTGCAAGAACTTTTTAGTTTTTTCAGGTTAGGAAAGTTTTTAGCTATTATTTTTTAAAGTTTCACTTCCTTTCTTTTTCTTCTTCTTCTTCTTCTTCTTCTTCTTCTTCTTCTTCTTCTTTAATCCATATAATGCAACTATTTGAGCACTTGATATCCCAGATGTCCCTAAACTACCCTCATTTTAAAAAATTCTTTTTCCTTTCTGCTGTTCTGATTTGCCTGTTTCCACTAGTATGTGATTAGGGTTGCTTATCTGTAATTATGTGCTAGTTAAAATGCTGTTGATTTCTTCTAATGTGTTTTTAATTTTAGATATATAGTTCAAGTTAGCTTGACTTTTCTTATACTTTCTTTTTTTTTTATTTTATTTTTTTAAAATATTTTTTTTATTGATTTCAGAGAGGAAGGGAGAGGGAGAGATAGAAACATCAATGGTGCGAGAGACTCATTGATTGGCTGCCTCCTGCACACCTCTACTGGGTATTGAGCCTGCAACCCAGGCATGTGCCCTTGACCGGGAATCGAACCGTGACCTCCTGGTTCATAGGTCGACGCTCAACCACTGAGCCACTCCAGCTGGGCTCTTATACTTTCTAACTATTAAAATTCTCCCTAAATTCCTCTATTTTACTCTCCAGTTTGGTGAGCATACTTATGACCATTTCTTTGAATTTTTTAAAAAAATTCTTTACCCAAAGATATTTTCCCATCAATTTTTAGGGAGAGTGAAAGAGAGAGGAAAAGACAGAGAAACATCGATGAGAGAAACACATAGATTTGTTGCCTCCTTCACATGCCCCAACCAGGGCTCGAGCCAGAGAGGAGCCTGTAACCAAGATATGTGCCCTTGACCAGAATCAAACCCGGGACCTTTTGGTTCGCAGGACAATACTCTATTCACCGAACCAAACCTGGTAGGGCTCTTCGAATTTTTTTTTTAATCAGGTAAATTATTTATCTTGGTTTCCTTAGGGTTTTCATTTGGGAATTTTTCTTGTTTCTTCATTCGAGAGATATTCTTGTGCCTTTTCCTTTTGGTGGACTTTCTATGCTTGTTTATATGAATTAGACATAATACCTGTCTCTCCCAGTCTTGGAAAAGTGGTTTTATATGGAAGTGGCCTCTGTGCAGGCTGTGTGTGCTGGGTGGTTTTGGCAGGCTGGTAGGAGCCGAGTGGCTTCCAAGGTAAGTGGGATGCTGTCCCACTAAGCCAGCGTGGCTCCAGATGGGGAGGCCAGGCAGGTGCATGTGGTGCTGCCTGTTGATCCCGCTTGCTCCCTATGTTCCATCCAAAATGGGCTTGTGTCCAGGAACACCTTACAGAGACCTTGCAGCCAGTCCAGAGCACCTGGTCAGAGCCCGGGGCCACCCTAGGGAGATGGAGGGGGACTTAAACCGCAGCCCTCAGCAGCCCATCCAACCTGGGAGAATTCCAGCGGCCCCGGGAGAGCTCCCACAGCTCCCCAGCCTTCTGTAGACAGCATCTCTCTTATTTGTTGCTCACACAGTGGTCCCGTGTAGAAGAGACCTCCGTGTGGGCTTGATGTCCTGGGTCCAGTGGTCAGCAAACTGCAGCTCGCGAGCCACATGCGGCTCTTTGGCGCCTTGAGTGTGGCTCTCCCACAAAATGCCACGGCCCGGGAGAGTCTATTTTGAAGAAGCGGCGTTAGAAGAAGTTTAAGTTTAAAAAATTTGGCTCTCCGAAGAAATGTCAATCGTTGTACTGTTGATATTTGGCTCTGTTGACTAATGAGTTTGCAGGGTATAGTTTTGGGAAGCAGACTGAAGCTGGCCCAGCACGTATGGCACCTGGAGCACCGGCCACCGGCAGGTGCACAGGATGATGCCCTATTGCTCCAGGCAAATCCAGGTGGGGTAGCTGGGAACGCTCAAGCGACCCCGCAGGTAGGCCAAAGCCCCGAATAGCGCCTCCGTGGGCCTTAGGGAGGCGGAGGGGGATATAAGAATGGTGCTCACTGGCTGCTCGGCCAGGGCTTCCTGAGGCTGCCCTCCGGTCAGGCTCGCTGTTCTGAAGGCGGTGGGTGGGTGGAGGGCGGCCTCTGCGGCTGCGCAGCACCACGTGCAGCTCCAGGTGTGCGGACCGGTCCGGAGCCAGGCATGCGCACTGGGCGCCGGGCGAGGCCTGCGGGACGGGCCTGGCGGCTGCAGACACCCCGCCGCTCCCACCTGTTCCCCTTGTTCGAAGGCCGGAGGCTCCAGGCCTCGCGGCTGGGCCTGTGCTCCGGGAACCCACAGGTAGGCGCAGCCCTGGCCCGGGGGAGGGTGGAGGGGCCGTAATGGCGCGCGCAGCCCCTGCTCCTCTGGGTGGGGAGGTCTGCGGCGCCCAGAGGGTTCCCGCCTCCCCGTCCTCTCTGCCTGGCCTCTGTCTCTTGCTTGTTGTCAGAAGCTGCTCGTTGGGTGCTCGGGTGTCTCTTAGGAGTCACTGCTCCCCGCAGAGGCATGTATCTGACATGGTTCTGGAGGCGCCCAGGGCCAGGGCCTTGCTCCCACCCGCTGCCTCCGGAGGGGCCAGTGTCGGGACAGGAAAGTTACCTCTGTGGGGGCTTGAGTGCCACCTGATCCATGCTGGACCAGAGCTAAATTTGGCCCAGATGGGAGTAATAGAAGCTCATGGTACCAACTTAACGAATAAAGAATTAAACCATTAGTTCTTGATAATACAGTAAGTCATAGGTTGTAAGTGACAGATCAGACGGAAGTCAAGGTCATCTTGACAAGGCCAAGGAGGCACTGCCATTAGAGAGATGGTGAAGGGCAACTATAGGATTTGACTTTTCCTACCCAGTGAAACAAAGCGAGCAAGTTGCTTTTGTCAAAAGAGTCATAGACAGCCCTAGCTGGTTTGGCTCAGTGGATAGAGTGTCAGCTTTCGGACTGAAGGGTCCTGGGTTTGATTCCAGTAGAGGTTACATGCCCGGGTTTCAAACTGGATCCCCAGTAGGGGGCTTGTAGGAGGCAGCCAATCAATGATTCTCTCTCATCATGGATGTCTCTCTCCTTCCTCCCTTTCTCTCTGAAATCAATAAAATAACTTGAGGGGTGTTTTTTTTTTTTTTTTTAAAGAGTCATAGACAAATCACCCTTTTTTTGATTGCTATAGCTGAATAAAAAAAAGCTGTGGTACATATATACAATGTAATATTACTTGGCCATAAAAAGAATGAGATCTTACAATTTTCAACAGCATAGATAGAGCCAGACGGTATTATGCTAAGTGTAATAAGTCAGACTGAGAAAGACAAATACCATATGATTTCACTTTTATGTGGAATCTAAAATATAAAGTAAACAAAATAGAAATAGATTCATAGAACAGACTGATGGTTGCTAGAGGCAAGAGTGGGGGGCTGGTGGTGACGTGTGAAAAAGATGCAGTGATTGAGAAGTACAGATTGGTAGTCACAAAATAGGTATAGGGTTGTAAAGTACAGCATAGGAAATGTAGTCAATAGTCAATAATATTTTAATAACTGTGTATGGTGCTAGGTGGGTTCTGGAAATATCAGGGGCAACGCTTTGTAAAGTATCTTTGTTTGACCCAGGGGTCGGCAAACTCATTAGTCAACAGAGCCAAATATCAACAGTACAACGATTGAAATTTCTTTTGAGAGCTGAAAACAGACTTCTGCGCACGGGGCCATGAAGTTTCAACACTGTACGTGTGCGCCTGCATGTGGTATTTTGTGAAAGAGCCACACTTAAGGGGCTAAAGAGCCCCAGGTGGCTTACGAGCCGCAGTTTGCTGACCACTATGCTGTACACCTGAAACTAATACAAGATGATGTTGAAGGATTGCGTTAGCTGAGGTTTAAGCAACTTGTCAAGGTCACAGAGCTCACAGATTACTAACTGAGCTTGGACAAGTGACTGAACTTCCTCTCTAAGCCTCAGTTTACCCACAGTAAAGGGGAGATTCTAATACTACTCACTTTAAAGGTTGTTGACAAGGTAAAATTCGTAATTTTACTTACCGAGAACACAAAAACGTTAGCTACTATGATCAAGGAAGTGTGTATGAAATTTCCCTTCATACCCAGGCATGTTGTCTTGCTATTTCCTGGATATGCCGGGAGAAGGACCTGGCTTCTCCTCCTAATAGCCCTCTGCAGATACATCATATTTACCTATTTTCTGGTGCTAAGCCGTAGTTGGCATGATTGAACCAGCTGTTTATCTTTCTTGACATCCACCAAGTCACAACTGGAGTTGGGAGAGAATTTCTCAACATGTTATGAAATCGAGTCATGAACAGCATGTCCCATGGGAGGCCGGACGCACTGACTCGGCTCATCACCCATGCCCCTCCAGTGGTGCTAAGGAACACCTGGAAGCAATCAGAGAGGTCACTCAGTCTGACAAAGTGGATAGCGCTGGCCTGCCAGAGATTTGAGAAGTTGCATACGTTGAATGACATAAAAAAGTCTACCACCTTCAAAATACATCCCTGACAAGACAGTTTGGCTCCCTCAACTCCTATTCTAAAGTTAAACATAATGGTTTGAGTACCTAGAGTATTAAAATGCCTTAAGACATCTATGCTAATAATAGGATAGTATGCAAATTGGTTGGGGCACCCTCATGGGTAATGACTGATCAGCAGGCTGCATGCACAACAGGCATGAGTGGGTGGAGACTTGCAGTGACGGGGGCGGGGCCATGGTGGATGCCGCCCTGTGTGCCTGCCCTGGGGGTCTGCTGGCCTCCCCCGGCTCCAGCCTACCTCTTGGGGCAACCCATCGAGGAGCCCTGGATGGGTGTGCAGTGCTTACCTCTTTAGGGCAATGGATTGCGGGGCTCCGGCACTGTGACAGGGCACAGGCCAGGCTGGGGAACACCCCCTTCCCAAGGTGCATGAATATTGTGCACTGGGACACTAGTATTATAATAATTGGAGAAAATAAGAACAGGGTGTGGCAGCAATTAAAAGATGTCTAGAAAAGATTTCAACAGAAGCCATCGTTTGAAATACAGTTAGTTTTGGTGGACTTTATTTATAGATTGACTAAATTTACCAGCTGACTGAATTCTCAAAGCTGATAGTTTTGTTTATTTTTTTGTACATACACAATAAGAAGTTGTCTATACTACTGTTTAAAACTCAGGAAATTTAGTCCACCAATCTGTTACTCTGCAGATACAAAACGAACTGATTTAACAGATGGCTTCCCTCCCCTCCCCCAACAAACTGGGGTGTGGCAACCAGACTACAGGGTCAGAGTTTTTATTATAGGTGCTGTTTGGCCACATAACGGAGCAGTATATGCAATATAGGAAATGTAGAGAAAAAGTTGTGAGTATATCAATAACTGTACATTGGACATATTTGTACTGAGCCCGCCTCTTTGTCGTGATACAGAATGAGAGAGGAGATATTGGTAGACATGAATTTTGTTTTAAAGGAAGAGGAGTTTCTTGGTTGATACAGAGATGATTAGATGTGCGCCAACACATGTTTTCTGACTGAAGAAATTTCCAAGTGATTAGAAACATCGACTCAATAATCTGCTTCCCACATGTGGTCATAATGGATGAGACTATGCTAATGTTTGTTTCAGGACCTCCTTTCTCTTTCTTCGGGATGACTTCACCAGACTGCTAAGTCTTTCCAAATCAATCAATCAATCAACGAATCAGTCATCAAGTCCTTTATTTGAAAGTTTAAGAAGGGAATATCAAAGTTATAAACTCTCAGTCATTTTTCTTTATGTAAAATTTGGCTACTTTCACTCTTGCAATTATTGATCTAGTTATTTATACTTGTTACCAGCATCTGCTCTCCCTGCGGCTACGTGCTCCATGGTCGGGGGAACTTGTTGTTGTGTTCTTCAGTGCATCCCCAGTGCCTGGTGCAACATTCAGCACATCGGAAGCCAACAGCCAATATGTTATTTGTTGGCCAAATGGCTCTCAATGGGTTTATAGCATAGTGGGAAAGAAAACGTATACTATAAATGTGATCAGCAACAGTAAGAGTTAAAACGTGTTAACTGAGGAGTGTATATCACAAGTATCACATCAATTCTTACTAGGGAGAGATCCCTTTGTGTTGGGGTGAGATAGCTTGAAATGTCGATGTCATTGGTCATAGGGAGAAAAGGGTACTGCAGAAGGGGCATGTGATGTGATCGAAGGTGGAAATAGAGGCACAGGCTTGGAAAGGGCTCAGAATACACCTGTCAGGCTCTAGTTGATGTTGTGTAGGAAAGTAAGGGGAGGCGGGGTCAAGCTAAAATGCAGATTTGGACCAGATTATGGAGTACCCTATAACATAGAGCGAATACAACTACAATTTATCACTATTATCTTAGGGGAGTTATTAGAAATTTTAAATATTTTAACATAAGAGTGTCTTAATAAGAGCAGGCTTTTCAGAGGATTTATTTGTTGGTGGTTGGGCATGTGGGGGGATGGACGGGGTGGGTGCAGGGCAGAATTAGGGACAGGGGCTTTGAATTAAAGATACTTGGCTTTGAAGACTGGCTCTACCACCTGCTAGGGTTACAATCTTAGCCAGGTTGCTTAACCTCTCTAAGCCTCAATTTCTTTATCTGTAGTCAGGCTACTAACACTACCTGCACCAGTGGCTTGCTTCAGTGATTGGTTGGGGCAATGCACTTAGTGAAGCACTTGGCACAGAGTAAACCCCAATGAACATTAACTATTTCTATAATTGTTATTAAGAGGACAATGTCACAGCTGTAGTGTGAGGTGGTATGGATCTGATGATGGTGATGACAAATTATCCAAAAAGGGGGGAGCAAATGGGAGAGCTTAGCACCGAGAAACAGCCAGGATTGTCTGACCTATGGAACTGGGTAAGAAACAGACACCGCTGGTAGCTCTCATGGGATGACTGGGAAAACAACAAAAATAGGAAGTCTGAGGAATAGGTTTTGGAGGAAAGATGCCACCTGAAATTTGCGTTATAATTTATAAACATTTAGGAAAAAATACTTTAAAAATTCATGTTGTATATATTTTAGGCATTTTTATTCCTTTCAAAATTTATCATGGTGTCCAACACTGTTTGCCTGAATCATGTGTCTTAAGATGAAGTTCTTCATTAAATCACATTGAAAATGATACCTTCTTGGCTGTAAAGTACACTATAGGGAATATAGTTAATAATATTGTAACAACTACATATGGCTCTAGAGCAGGGGTGGGCAAACTTTTTGACTTGAGAGCCACAATGGGTTCTTAAACTGGACCGGAGGGCTGGAACAAAAGCAACCTGACCATGCTGGCACTCTCATCTTGGGCTGCTGGTGAAGGAGCGGAGGGGAGAGCAAGAGAACCCTCCGCTCTTTGGCTCCGCGGGCCAGATAGAACAGCCGAACGGGCCGGATCCTGCCCGCGGACTGTAGTTTGCCCACGGCTGCTCTAGAGGGACACTAGACTTATCAGAGGGAATACTTTATAAGTTATATAAAATCTATTAACTATGTAGTATACCTGAAACTGATATAATATTGCATGTAACTCTAATTGAAAAATAAATTAAAAAATTATCGATGGGTTCAATAGCAATCATAATTGAAATAAAAAACATTTAAAACCAAGAAAACCAAAGAACTTTACCTTTTTTGCCACATGGCTGGCCTCCACAGCAATGTCTGTGCCAGAATTTCCCACTCCAATCACAAGAACGTTCTTGTCCTTAAATATATCTGGATGTTTATACTGTCGGCTATGAAAGTATTGACCTTCAAATGTATTTATACCTATAGAAAAAAATAAGATGTCAACTAGAGACTTTACAGAATCAGTGAGTAACACACAAGTATTGTTCAATCAGTGACATTCTTTAGACACATTATTTAGGCTGTTTATAACAGCATACTCAATTTTAAGAAAATCTGAAATATGAATACATGACTTTGCGAGCTACTGAAATTAGTGAGTTATTATTTATTCAATGGAGGCTCTTCATTTCACTAAATAGGCCTCTAGTTTTATTTACTAGATAATTAACTATTAAATTGAGATATCATGCTAAAAAGATTTATACAGAAAAATGTAAGAAGTCATTACCGGTTAAGGGTTGACAGAACATCGTATATTTGACAGAACATCAAATATAAATAAAATTTCATTCATATAGAATTTTAACAAGCAAGGAATAAGAGTCCCTCACTTACTGATGAGGAAAAAATGGTTAGGAAGGTTAAGTGCAAGGCCCGAGATAATTTAACTTGTTAATTGAATCGATATCTCCTGGGCTTCAAGCTTATCCTAGTCAAACTGAGTATATTGACTAATTATTTTTAGAGTATGCTTTCTCCTAATCTGATCTGACTTGAGTGACACCTGGTGAGCAGATCCAGGACCATTGAAGGTATATATATGAGTTTATTGTAAAATGAGTATTATTTTCATTCCAGGTTATTTGTGGATTGTCATTTCTCTATCAGATACCTATAAAATCCACCCTTTCCATACAGGCTGCATGGTCTCTTACTCACTTTTACATTTTTAGAACCTTGTGCAATATACTGTAGGTGGTAAATAAATGCAATGCACTCTCAATGCTATGGAACTTGATTCTTGGAGTGATCCTATATAGGCACTCCTTAGGAGTTGGAGTAACTCACTGCTCAGTGATTTTCTCTGCAGGCAACAACTGATGAAGAATTGGGTTCTCATGTGGGGTGGTGAGAGTCCATTGTTGAATGTGTCCAAGCAGAGGTGGTGAGCCTCTCTCAGGGATAATGTAGCAGTTTCCTGCATTGGGAAGAAGACTGAACTTGCTCCTTTTCTTTAATGATTCTGTTCTATGGCAGTTTTGGGGATATGCTTTATCTTAACCTGACCTGACTTGAGTAACCTCTGGGATCAGACTGAAAACCAGTGGAAATGTTAATTTATTGGAAGATGAACATTGAGATCACTATAGGTCATATTTAGAGAAAAATTTCCTAAAGTTTTAACTTCTTGAATACTTACTGCAGAGGAAATAAACCAACTATTGCATTTTCTATTCCCTCTGAATTGTAACCCAATTGATATTTGATGGCAATTAACATGAATCTTAGTTGCAAAAGACAGGAAAAGATGTCTTAACTTGCCTCCCAAGAATCCTGTCCCTGTTGATGAGTGACCCAGTGCCATGGTAATTGCTATGACTCATATAATAATAAAAAAAAAAAACTCCTCAAAAGTTAAACTGCTTTTTCCTTTAGTCACTGATTGACTTTTGGTGGCCTCTAAACTCAACTTGGCAATGTGCTTAGGCTACCAACTTGTCTAGGCATCCCCTGTCTTAAGTGAAGCATAAAACTGCTTCTTAATTACCCATTCTATTCTTCGGTACTCATAGGTTGTTTGGAACACATGAAAGCCAAAAACTGGTTAGGAACTGCAGACTAGGAAAAAGACCTGTTACCTAACAGCTTTAACTACTTAACGGAGGAGTCATAGGCATTCATCCCCAGACAAACCAAGTATCAGGATAGTTCCATGAGACAAATTAAGGTCAACTGCAGAAAATGTTATACCTGGAAAGGAGTCCAGTGGCAGATGTGGGTTAGTGAGGAAACCTGTGCAGACCATGATGGCATCAAAGATGGCGGACTCTTGCTTCCCTTCATGCAGGGTGACCACCTCCCATTGGCCGGTGACAGTAAAATCTGAACGTTTAGTTACCCTGCACACTTCAGTCTGAAGAAAGAATCACAGATGTGCTAAATAGTTGTCAAGGTTCCAGTAAGGCTGATGTGCCAGTTGACATTTCAAACATTCTAGAGCACAGATTCTACATAATCGATAAGCATAACCCTATAAATTGAATTGGGCTATCTCTGACAACTACCAACCCATTCTCTGTTTCTATGAGTTCAGATTTTTAGATTCCATATTTAAGTAAGATCGTATAATATTTGTCTTTCTCTGATTTATTTCACTTAGCATAATACCCTCAAGGTCTATCCATGTTGTTGGAAATGGCCGGGTTTCTTTTTACTTTTCAAAAAATGGCTGAAGGACATTCTCTCTCTCTCTCTCTCTCTCTCTCTCTCTCTCTCTCTCTCTCTCTCCCATTTATCCCTGAGCTCAGGTTATTTCCATGTCTTGGCCATTTTAAATAATGCTGCAGTGAACATGGAGGTGGAGATATGTCTTTGAGTTTGTTTTGAGCAGGAGTATTTTAAAGGTTGTGAATGTAAATAATTGTTGTTACTTGTTTTCATCAATCTTCCCATTTGTGTTGCTTTCTCTGTGTAGTTCCTTATGGATTCCTCAACATACCCATCTTCAAAAGGGAGGGAAACAGGAGAAGGGAAACACATTTCATAATAAATACAAATAGATTTTCATTTGTATTTTTTGTTTTGTTTTTTGGAGAGGAATGAAAAAGGAGACAAGAAAGAGAAAGATGATATATTCACTTTTAATGCCCTTCTACTTTCCTTCCTCTCTATCCTCCAAAATGCGAAGGGAGATGAGTAGGGCTAGTAAGAGGAATAATATTTAAAGATTTTTCTATTCTCAAAGATATGTGTATGGGACATTTTACATGCCAATCCTGATAAAAGGATAGTAAAGAAGAAAGTACACAGGCACTGATAGTTCTCAGTTTCCCTCTGTGCAGGCAATTAGCCCAAGTTGAAAAAAATATATTTAAGGCCCCTTAGGATATTTGTATATCAGTATTATAAATAAAATGTAATGCATGTCTATCTTTACACAAAGTAGCTACCTCTAACTTTAGATTCACTTGGGGTGTGGTTAAGCACAAGGGAAAAAGGAATCTAGCCAGGTCACATCAGTCTTGCCAGTTCATCTTCCAAGTCTAGGCTACAGAGAGAGCACAAAAAAAAAACCAGGCTGACTATTGATTGATGCTGTGTCTTACCTTGAATTGAATGCATTTCACAAGGTTGAACTGCTTTGCATACATTTTGAGATATTCCAGGAATTGAGAATTGGGCACATAGTTTGGATAATCTTCTGGAAATGGGAAGTCTGGGTAACAGGACATCTCCCTGCAGCTGTTGGAAACCACGGACTTGTAGAGGCTGGCTCTGCCTTCTTCAACATGTTCCTGTACAGACAGTGCGTACACATGAGCGTGGGTGTGTTTGTGCATGTGAGGGCACACCCATGAAATGAATGCTAGTTCTTATTTTTTTAAAATATATTTTATTGATTTTTTTACAGAGAGGGAGAGAGGGGGATAGAGAGTTAG
This sequence comes from Vespertilio murinus, assembly GCA_963924515.1. Taxonomy (NCBI): domain Eukaryota; kingdom Metazoa; phylum Chordata; class Mammalia; order Chiroptera; family Vespertilionidae; genus Vespertilio; species Vespertilio murinus. The sequence goes on along the minus strand of OZ004719.1, from coordinate 15,910,923 downwards.
AAACATCGATGCGAGAGAAACATCGATCAGCTGTCTCTTGCACACCCCCTATTGGGGATGTGCCCGCAACCAAGGTACATGCCCTTGACCAGAATCAAACCCAGGGCTCTATCCACTGAGCCAAGCCAGTTTCGGCTGAATGCTAGTTCTTAGACAACTACACATTGACCTATATTAAGGTGATCCAGATTATATATGCCACCTGGATCACCTTAATATAGGTCAATGTGTAGTGGGATTTGCTATCCTGTGCTTCAGAGATGATGAACATTGAATCCCACTATGAATTTCATGATCAGAATTATAATTTCACTCATCACATGCTAACAAATAAACCTGGGATGAACTCACCTGTCCAGATTCACACAGTATCACAGCAAAGTACAGGAGAATATGGAAATAGATGGAAGCCAGGAAGTAGTATCTGAATGATGAGCAATTCCTAGGTTCTTAGGTTTCATGAGGTGGTTTTTAAAAAAATATATTTTATTGATTTTTTACAGAGGGAGGGAGAGTTAGAAACATCAATGAGAGAAAAACATAGATCAGCCGCCTCCTGCATGCCACAGGAGATGTGCCCACAACCAAGGCACATGCCCCTGACTGGAATTGAACCTGGAACCCTTGAGTCCGCAGGCCAACGCTCTATCCACTGAGCCAAACCGGTTTTGGCATGGGGTGTGGTTGATTATGGAGAAGCAGGGTTCAGATTATGAAAGATTTCATATCTCAAGTTAAGGAATTTGGATTCTATAGGAAGGTTATGGCAGTCTTCCTAATGTTTGAATGTGGAGTTTTGGAAAGATAATTCTGGTTCTATGAAAGGTGAATTAGAGGGATCTGGAAAGGAAGGAGGCTAATCAGGAGCTTAAGACACAAATCCATGTGCTTGCTAACGAGGGCCTGAGCAGAGGCAATGATAGTTGAAACCAAGAGGTGGGATTGGTAAGCAGCAGTCAGGTGCAGTTTATGGGCTTTAGGACTTTGGAGAAGAAGCAGGTAAAAGGTTTTGAGTTTTGACAACCGTGTGTATGGTGAAACACTATTAGAAGTGCCCTTAATTGGGCAGTTTCAGTCCCCACTCTGATGGGTTAGTGGTTCTTCTCCGGAGTGTTGTGTTAAGAAGGATATGAGGCTCATCAGAGGAGGGGTATCATGCTTGATTAACATTGTCTTCAATGGACGTGTGGCGGCAAAGGGTGGGGTTTACAGTGGCCTGAGTATTGGGTTTCTGCTATGCTATTGGGACATAGGCAGACTGAATTGTGGGAACAGCTGTGCTCTTTTATCAGTTCCCTTTCGGAGGTCTGTACGCAATGACGATCAGGTCAGTGGTTGGACATATTTCAAGATACACAGTTCTTTCTCTGTGAGCCCAGCTGGCCTATGCAACCTTGGCCTCTCTGGAGCTTTGCTCACTGAGTTTTCAAACTCAGTGAGCAAAGCTTTATTCCAGTTCCAAATACTACCCTCTGCAATACAGGAATGTTCTATTTCAGGGACTCTGAGGCCAGGATACATGTCACCTTGCTCCCTTTCACTGTTCCTCCACAGCACATTTTAGGCTCAGGGGAATGTTCTTGCCCTCCTGAGAAGGAGGGGAAATTGGAGGTTTGTGGAGATCTAATGCTAACAGTTCGCAGGCTGAGCCATGGAGCTTACAGGGTTTCATGTGCTTCCAGCAGGGCCTTTATAACCCCCTGGACCCCAAACCAGTCACTGATGGGCTTTATCGTCCCCTGTCCTCCTTCCTCACCTCAGCCCAGTCTCCAGTCCAGACTGTAGCCCTGCTGAGATTTGAGAATATTTCTTTTGCTCAGGGAACAAAAATATCTCCAAACCTGCATTCTTGATTTCTGATTCTTCTTGGCATGACTGAGATTGCCTGGAAAGCAGCCCCTTGAGGACAGAGCCCACTGTGCAGTGAGCCCTGTGCTGTTTAATTTCAGATAGAGCCGGGCTAGGAAAAGCAGCAGGCACCTGCAGCTCAGTCTTGCAGGCAGAGGCTGTCTTTATACCTTTGCCACAAACACCGCTGTCTCTGGTCTTGCCTCAGCCCCCTGGTTCTGCTCCTGCCCCCCTTTTCCCCTCCCACCCCTCCCACCCCTCCAGTCCTGGGCTTTCCTGACCCCCCAGCCACTTCAACCTCTTCCTCTTGGCTCTGGATAAAGTTTGTAAGGCGGCTGACACCTTCCACTTAAGCTCAGGCTGTGCCCTGCTTTTTCCTTCAGTGGCCCTTCCTGGTTCCGCAGATATTTCTAGTCCATCCCCAGAGCAGCTGGCCCTTGTGGGAGAAATTCAGTCTCTTTTTGCATCAGTCAAGTCCTTTTCTAAATAGACACAACAAAGTGGTTGAAACCCCACTCACTGTGAATCTCCACAGGCCCCCGAGGTCATCACTCCTCTCAAAGCAGGTGGGCTCCAGACCTTCCTCCAGGCAGCACTTGATGGAGGCCAGGCCGCTGACCCCGGCTCCCACAATTGCAACCCGCTTGGCCATGTTCTCCTGTGTGGGGAAAATGCGGCAGAGCTTTCTGCTTTTCCTAGGTGGAAGCCCCACCCCACTCTTGGCTGCTCTAGCAAACGAGAAGAAAGGTTTTGGGCAATTAAGGGATTTGCTCCTGTTGAATGATCTGCAATTGGTCTCCAGTGTTTGTGAATGTGAGAAGAGAGATGGTCAGGTCACTGATTGGCCCTTTCCTCCCTTCCCCACACTCAGACTTAGTGCCAACTGTTAGTATAGTCGCCACTGGGACAGTAAATTTTGTCAGAGCAGGCACAGATCATCTTTTTTTTTTTTTTAATTGATTTTTTTTTTTCAGAGAGGAAGGGAGAAGGATAGAGAGCCAGAAACATCAATGAGAGAGAAACATCGACCAGCTGCCTCCTGTACACCCCCCACTGGGTATGTGCCAGCAACCAGGGTACATGCCCTTGATTGGAATCGAACCTGGGACCCTTGAGGCTGCAGGCCGATGCTCTATCCACTGACTCAAACTGGCTAGGGCAATGAATCATCTTGTTGGAAATATATATATTATAAACATGAAACTAAAACTCAGAAAAGTGTAGTGACATGACATAAGGCCACACAATAGCTGGTGGAGTGGAGTTGGGACTAGGAGTCAAGACACCATGGATATATAGAACTCCAACAGGCAGAGGCGGGGAGGGGTGGACTCCAAAGACGGGGAGCATGAGAGTAATGGCCAGAGGTGGTCTGTGGAGGCATCCATTACCTTGACTCCCTGGTGAGCTTGCCACTCTCCTGACTCTACAAGAGGGGACTGCATTATAGGGCTGATTCACTTTCTACCTATTAGTCTCTCTGCATAAGACTATGTTTCCCCAAAGCTGGGCATTTTCTTGACTTGTTTCTTGTTTTCTCACAGTTCCTAGCAGCACATTTGGTCTGTGATAGTTGTTGCATAAATACTTCCTGAGAGGTTGATATCCTAATGACTAAATGAATGAATTAATCCATATATATATATATATATATATATATATATATATATATGGATTGAAAAAGAATAATTAAGCAAATGTTTTCTTGGAATGAGGGAGAGCAGAATTTGCTACCCCAAAATATGCCTCTGTGGGATGCTGATTATTTTAAGTGGGCTATTTTTAAGAAAGGGAAGACTTTTGACTTTCCCTCTGACTGCTTAAAAAGAAGTTAGATGGAGGACCTGTTCTGGGAAAAGATGTCATCACAGGTAAGTGTAATGGGAACTGGTGTGTGCACAGGTCCTTTGATCAAAGTCCTCTCTGTCCTGTTGTTAAAGACGGCCCAGCAAACATTTGCTTTTCTGCTGCTATGAGAATTGCCTTCCTGCCCTTTGAAGTCCCAAACCACAACCCACAACCCCTTCTCCGTAGCTCAAGATGGCTTTTAAGCCTCAACTGCCTGATGTGTCCTGTGGTCTCATATTCTTATGGAACCCCATATGTACATATGCAATACATTTAAACATTTTCTTTTGTTAATTTATCTCATGTTAATTTGATTATTAACCCAGCCAGCAGAATTTAAAAAGGTAGGGAGGAATATCATCCCTCCTCCCTTCATCCCCGGAGCTAATATCCCAGGTCAGAGAATCCTTCTTCAAAGTGACCTCCCACCACATTTATAGTAAATAAAAAGCCTCTCCCACCCAGCTGGAGGGCTCAGTTGGTTGGAGCATCAACCCAGGCACCCAAATAGTTGCGGGTTCGATTCCTGGGACTCGATCCCTGGTCAGGATGCAGATGGGAAGCAACTGGTAGATGTTTCTCTCTCACATTGATGTTTTTCTCTCTTTCTCCCTTCCTCTCTAGAATCATTACAAAAAACATACCCTCAGGTGAGGATTAAAAGAGAAAAGCACCTCCCCAGGCCACCACTGTAACTCAGCGGGACCAGATGCAGCCAGCCATCGGGAGCAGAGATCTCCTGTGGCTTTTCAAGGGACGGCAGGGAGGCTGCCACGCCAGAGAGCCAGGCTTGGCGTTCAGTGCTGGCTAATTACCAGCCGTGTGAGTTTAGGCACACACACCAGGTTCCTTCTCCAGAAAATGAAGCTAGAAGTAGAACCTGTTGTAAGAATGAATCAGCTGATGTAGGAGAAGCATTTAGCACAGTCCTGGGACAGGGTGGGCCCCCAAGAGACGTTGCCAGTCGTTTTCACATCTTCAGGAGGCTTTCCTTCATTTGATATTGTGGTGGCTATCTGCCTTGGCAATTTTGGGTCTATTTAGAGAGACAAATTGACAGAATATTTAGAATCAGAGCCATTGGGAAAAACTAGAAATTTGTAGCTAAAGGTTGTCTTTTAGCAAGTGAAGGAAATGAAAAGGGAAATATGAGAATGATGATGACAGAAAGGGAAAAAGGGAAAAAGATAAAAGGGAGAGCACAAAATAGGTTTCAAAGTCACCATTAAGAGTTCTTTCTTTTTTCTTAAAAAATATTTTATTTTTATTTTCTTGCTTCAAATCTGCTTGGTGGCCCTAACCAGTTTAGCTCAGTGGATAGAGCATCAGCCTGCGGACTGAAAGGTCCCAGGTTCGATTCTGGTCAAGGGCATGTACCTTGGTTGCGGGCACATCCCCAGTAGGGGGTTTGAAGGAGGCAGCTGATCAATGTTTCTTTCTCATTGATGTTTCTAACTCTCTATCCCTCTCCCTTCCTCTTGGTAAAAAAATCAATAAAATATATTTTAAAAAATCTGCTTGGTGGGTCACCAAGGTCTCATTTGAGTTGTTCCCATATTTGCAAAAGTAAACATGAGAATTCATGAACATGTGCAGATGCCACAACGGTGCCCTGACTTAATTTCTGTTTTGCAGGGGGGAGGGGTCATAGAGTTGGCTATGAATGACAGCCACAACTAGGCAAATTAATTTAAAGACTACAAATCAATAAACTAAAAAATAGAAAAATGATGTTATGATCCTGTGGGAGCCATGAGAATATGCTTCATGGATGTCTCATCACAAGATACTACTTGAACAAGGCTTGAGCTACTGTACTCCAGCACATTGCTGTACTGGTGCCTTGGCCCCTTTTCATATGAGCTCCTTCCAGCCGTGACTGATGGGGCAGAGGGACTGATGCAGACCATTCATAGGAGAATCAGGACTTCTCCGGTGGCATGAGGACTCTATTGCAACTTCCCCAGACTACATAGCCTCAACTGGGTATTTCTACTTAATGCTTCTTTTCTCTCTCCTTCACTCAGGGTCAGAAATGCATTGCTGACATGCATTGATGACATGACTCTTCCAGCATCTGCCTGCACTCTCTCTATTTTCCCTCATTATTAAGGCATTTTCCTTAATAAAACCCTTGCATGTTTAATCTCATTGTGGCATCAGACTTGGACTAAGTGGAATCTTATCTCAGGAGCCTTTAAAAAATGTTTTCATTGATTTTTAGAGTGAGAGAAAGGGATGGAGAGAGAAGCATCCACCAGCTGCCTTCTGCATGCCCCCATCTGGGGATCAAGCCCACAACCCAGGCATGTGGCCTGATGGGGAATTGAACCAGCAACCTTTTGGTGCAAGAGATGATGCTCAACCAACTGAGCCACACTGGCCAGGGCCATGAGCCTTTTAAAATTTAATTTTATTTTATGTCTCATGGATTTGTGATCTCCTAAGGCAATTTGTTCTATGTAAACATCTGCCTCCTGAGAAACAGCCAACAGCTCTGCACTGGGGGTTGCAGGTCAGCAACAGCAGCTTTCAGGATGAAAGACTAGTGAGCAGGAAGAATCTACCTTTGCCATCCTCATTATAATGTGAATGCTGGGTTCTGTCTGGGCTAAGTGTTAGAAATGTCCTTTATTTGAAAATTTGTCACAAATCATGGGTCAAGAGTTTTATTTGAAAAATATCTTTATTTATTTTTTTTTTAATAAAGAACAAATGTGATATGTTTGGGTTTAGATAGGAAAATCAAGGAGATATCATGCGGAGAAGAGTTAAAGTGAAAGACTAGAAAGGGGACCAGTTAGTAAGGAGACCATCACAGGGAGAGATTTGGGAAGAGGGTGATAACCAGCTAGCACCGTGGACTATAAGCAAGAGGCACCAGGGCTGAGCCTCAGGAGGAATTTGGCCCTGCTGTATGGAAAAGGTCATGGGCTAATCTCTAAAAGCAGCTTTATTTTTTTGGAGAGAACTCAAACGAATGGTTCCTAAATTTAATGTGCCCAAACATCTTCTAGGGAGCTTATCCAGACTGGAGATTCCATCTGAAATTCCAATTCAGCTGGTTTGAATTGCCCCTACATTTAAATCCAGGAACCTGCCCTTCCGTAAGCTTCCTGAGCTGTTCTAATACAGGTCGTTTATTGGTCATAGTTTGGAACAAGCTATCCCAGACTGTTTGTTTGGGGTAGTTTCACGTTTTAGGATGTATGGAGACAAAATAAGAGATTGGATGAGTCCTACTTACTATTTATTTTGAAAAGGTACCAGAATATTTGGAAAGATTTCGAGAGATCATCCTCTTTATAGAATTTTCAAGAATACAAATTTAATAACAATTTTGTCCCTAATAGAGCTGTTTTCCTCCATTGATTCAGCATTAATCTGGCCATGGATTCTCAATTTCTTCCATTGAAAGAAGGATGGTATCCATCCTGTGAACTTGTAATGATGAATGAGGCTATGACAATTAGGACAATGTTTGGCACATCACAAAACAGGGACTGGCGAACGTTTTCTGCAATGGGTCAGATAGTAAATCTTTTAGGCTTTGTGTGCCATACTTTTTCTGTTGCAACTACTCAACTCTGCCGTTATAGCTTGAAAGCAGCCACAGATATAAATGAATAGCTGTGTCTATGCTCCAATAACACTTTATATACAGAAATAGGGGGTAGGTTGGATTTACTAACTCTTGCTAGAAAGGGTTGATACATTATTATTATTAATAATATAATGGCTTGCAAATAATCTTTAAGAATTAGTCATCAGATTTTCATCAAGAACTAAGCATATATACTATCTGCATTCCCCCCCCCCCCCCCAAAGGAATTTGCTGACAGGAACAATGAAAAAACAAACTTGTATTTAAATGCTGATATTTCAATGGACTTTAAGGAACAAGTTTCAGCAGATAGAATTGCCATTGCATTGTTCTAGGCCAGTGATTGGCAAACCGCAGCTCTCGACCACATGCAGCTCTTTGGCCCCTTGAGTGTGGCTCAGCCTTAGAACTGCTTCTTCAAAATAGACTCGCCTAGGCTGAAAACTGACTTCTGCACACGGACCACAAAGTTTCAATCACACTGTACGTGCATGCTCACACGTGGTATTTTGTGGAAGAGCCACACTCAAGGGGCCAAAGAGCCACATGTGGCTTGTGAGCCGTGGTTTTCCGACCACTGTTCTAGGCTTTTGATGACCAAGAAATGCAGGCAAAGTGAAGAACAATGTCAGCAGAGGCTTTGAAGGAGTCCTTTAACCTCTGACCTTTTACCTCTTTTTGAAGGCCTTGGTCTGGGCCTATGGCAGAGTTTATCTCCCAAAGCTCAGTGGGTGTGTAGTGCATGTTTCATAACCAGGTGTTTATTATATTGCTCAATGTTTATTGAGATTGAATTGCTTAGGTCTTTTTTGGACTTCAGTTTTAAGAAAATGTTTGTTTCTCCTGACAAACTGGTAAGTTTCCTTTGATCAGATGACAAATATTACATATGATTTAGCTTTTTGCCTAGGTTATCTGTAAGGTTAAAACTAAATACAATGCTCAGTCTTCGTAATGATTTTCATCTACTTGGGAAATATACTTTTCCTCCTTGATGATTGTTTTTCCAAAATGTCGATGATCTTAAATGTTACTGTATAGGTATCTTTCACTGTAAAATTATTTCAAATGCTTCTTAGGTTTAGCTGATTTATAAACCAAATATAATCAGATCATATTTACAATGAGTGCTATCCTACAAAAGTATATATATGATTGTAAATAATATATACTATTCAGTACTTTATCAATACTAGGGATTTTTGTAATTAAGTATAGTATAGGGCAAGGTTATCATCTTTAGTTCTGGAGTCAAGCAAATCTGGGTTCTAATGCCAGCTCCATCGTAAGACCATATGTATGGTCTTGTGCATGTCACTCAATTGCTATGAATCTCAATTTAATATCTGCTAAATTGGTATAATAGCTGCAACCAACTCCTGCAATTGTTGTGAGAATTAAATGATATAATACACATAATAAGTCCTAAGTATATAGTACATATCTATCATGGGATGTTTATTTTTACAGCAGTGCTTCTGTTAACATATAAGAAAAATATAAGAAATATAAGAAAATATAAGAATTATAAGTAATGATTGGCTTTTGATATGAGACTCTTAGTGTCTGAGTATTATCATGGCTTTAAAGTCTATTTTCATTTTTTTGCCCCAGTATTTTTGAGTGATTCCTCACCAAGCAAATGTAGTGTGACCTAATGTCTGAGAACTTTGTCACCAAATAGAATCCAGATAGGAAGGCTGTTTAAACAGGTGTTTTAAGATGTACCTGTAATTTAAATTTTCCAATTATTTGAACAGTGGGACCTGCTCTTCATTCTGTGTAATTCTGCTGTTTTCTGCACAGCGCTCCTGTATCAGGGCTAGTGACACTGTTTAGCCCGTGTTATCTGATTGTCCTTTTTGGAGAGTCTAGATAACTTGAGGGAAGAGTGAAATGGCAAAGACAACTTATGACACTATTTTGGTTTCATACATAGACCTAATCCTGCTAATTCTCCACAGTTACCTCTCTTACGCTTTCCCTCTCAACTCTGAACTTTAGAATATATATTTAATATTTTTTCTTTCGGTCTTCCCCCCCCCCCCATTAAGTGGTACTGACTGATAATAAAGCCAAAAGCTGGTGGATTAGTAGCCTGAAGTTAGAAAAAAAAGGCCAAAGCAATAGCGAGAAGCCCCAGGACTTTCAACAGGAGGGAAACTGGGAAGTTAGAGGCGGGCTCTAGAGCGCGCGTCTTTAGAGGCTTCAGCAGCCTCTGCTTCTGGGAGAGGATGGCACTCTTGGCTCCTTCCCATTGTCCAGGCCCCACCAAGCGATACTGATAGGAGTTGCAGGGTCCAAAATAGAGTTTCACAGCCAGTTTAGGGTCTTTGAACAGGAGAGAGAGGAGGTCTGGCTTCGCACCTATCTCTGCGGCGAGCTCATCCAAGTAATCGATGTACTTGGTCTGCAGAATCTGGCTCTGGCTCTCTCCGAACCTTAATGAAGAAAGTGAGAAGGGCAGAGTCACAAGATGTTCAAAGTTATATAAGAACAGTAGGCATTCGATAGCAATTGACAGGGTGAAGGAATGAGTGAACAAGTAAATGGAAAGTGTTGGTTTATCCCATCAGGAGGCCTGTATTTCATATTGACCATAGACTGTAAAATACATGGGACTTCGGGGGATGTGACAACATTTACAATCATGATGACTGTTTGGTGTTTACTAAGCAAAGTACCAACTAGTCATGATTGTTGTCAAGATTGATGAGGTAACATAGATGAAAACCTAGCCCAGTGTCTTGCACAGAGGAGACACTTAATATTTGCTTGTTAAATTAGTAGACTCCCTGGCACTCTGGCTGGCATATGATACTCAATAAATGTTAGATGAATGAGCATTTGGACATGAGCTAACCCCTTCATATCATATAAGGCTCCAAGTCAACTTTTCCACTTGACCCTCGTTCCATTTCAATTCACAAAGTAGAAATCTTCGAACCTTCATGTCACACATGTATGTGTCTATCATTTTACTTTTTATCCAATCAGAAACCCCCCTTTTGCTTTCTCCCACCTCCTTAATCATATAACTCATATAATTTTTTATTATTTCCTCTTTTGATTGTAATGTATAAAATAAGGTATAAAACTGTCATTCTCCCAAGCATTATCTCAGTCCATTGAGATTCTGCTTCCTGGCAATTGTTAATAGTTTGACTTAAATAAACTCCAAAAATTCTTCAAAGGTTTGAATGTTTCTTACATTAACACTATTCCTTCTCTAAATACAGACTGTGAGTGGCCTGAGAAGATATGGAATTTAATATGGGCATCATACAAAACAAATGAAATTCAGTCAAAGGAAAAATGTTCTCATTTGGTAAAATTCCTATCATTAAGTAGTTGGTTATTAAACTATTATATAATAAAGAGGTAATATGCAAATTGACCATCACTCCAACACTCAAGATGGCTGCTCCCCTGTGGACACAAGATGACCATCACAAGATAACTAGCAGGGTAGGGCATTTGGGAGGGACCAGCCCTGCAAAGGAGGACAGTTGGGGAGGACCAGGCCTGCAGGGGAGGGCAGTTGGGGGGGGGTCCAGGCTTGCAGGGGAGGGCAGTTAGGAGCAATTGGGCCAGCAGGGGAGCAGATAGATGTCGATTAGGCTTGCAGGGGAGTAGTTAGGGGGTGATCAGGATGGCAGGAAGAAGCAGTTAGGGACAATCAGGCAGACAGGTAGGCGAGCAGTTGGGAACCAGCAATCCTGGATTGTGAGGGGGATGTCTCACAATCCTGGTGGGATCGTGCCTAAATGGGCAGTCGGACAACCCTCGAGAGGTCCCAGATTGGAGAGGGTGTAGGCTGGGCTGGGGGACAACCCCTCCTCCCATCCCCCATGCATGAATTTCATGCACCAGGCCTCTAGTATATAAGAATCACCTAGAAAGAACACAAAAAATAAAAACATCTAGTCTCATCTGGAGATTCTGATTCAGTTGGTCTGGGCTGTTGCCATAGAATTTTCATTTTTAATGAACAGCTAGGTAGTTCTTACAGGTAGGTAGAGTACTCACTGTGCTTTGAGAAACACTGCTCTAGGTAAAGATTAAAAAAAAATTCTTACAGGTCAATTCTGTTTTTGTGCCTCTTGATAATGTCTTCCATCATAGCCCTCTCTGAGGGCAAGGTACACAAGCCTAGAATATAAAAGGCTGGTTTAAGTAATGGGCTTGTCTGGAGGTTCTAGCAGGGGAGCCCAGCTACTCCTATACCCTTGACTGAAGACCAGTCCTCTTCTTTGGGGTGGGGGGAAGGTCATCCTTTTGACCCAGCATGCAGCTTCGTATGGATGCACATAGATCAGTGAGGGAGGAGGTAGACACCCTCCTAGTCATCTAGATCAGCAGAATTAACTCTGGTAATCAGTGGGGTGACAGATTTTGTAGCCAGATTGCCCTTACATCCAAAATTTATAGATCTTTCTAATATATTAAAGGAATGATTACAGATGTTTATTATATCTTTGTATTTGTTATTTTGTGAGGTCTCCACTAACTTTTTAGCATGTAAATCGTGAGAGCAGCCAAGATTGGCAATCTTCTTGTCTAAACTCATTATTGAGCAAACTCTACCAGGTGTGAGACCTCAGCCATTCACTTACCTTTGAAAACTCTCGTCACCCAACGAGCTTGAAGTTCGACAGTTGGGAAAATGGAACCTAGGGGCTGGATGAGACCAATGCAGGCAAAGGTTGCCTTCTCCAGATGAGGAGGAAACATGTATTTATATAGCGAGACCATTTTATCTACTTTCACAAGTGAGTCTTCCAGGAAGGGAAAAGAGAATGTATATCCTGTTGCAAAGACAATGACATCAATGTCCTCTTCCACTGTCCCATCCTCAAAGATGGCAGAAGTTTCTGTGAGCTCTGTCACTCTTGACTTCACCTTGATGGCTCCATAGAGTATACGACTTGGAAGGTCATCATTTAATACAGATTCTTTCAGAAGGTATCTGAAACACACAGAAGAAAACACTCAGAAGGAGCATTTAATGAGGAGTCTTGAACTGTCTTGATATTTTTGTGGGTTTGGCTCTGAAATTTTTCAAATATCCATAAAACTTTCTAACTTGATTAGTTGGCTTGACTCCAAATTTTCTACCTGACCTTATTTTCATGTTACAAATCTCTCCCTTAACAAAGGGAAAGGTATGGGTGATGGAGTGAAAGGTATTTCAAAAAATGAAAGCATCCCCAGGGGCTTATACAAAATGTGGGTGTCTGTGGTTAATTGCTGAGTATTCCAGTGGTTTTTAGCCCATTGATGTTTCTAACATTCTTTTATATTATCTACCTTTAATTATCTTGCTCCATTTAATCTCTATCTGGTCATAAGTAAGAAAGGGAAAACATTAAATTCCCATTAGTTTTAAAAGTTAGTAAGGAATCAGTTTGAAAATTAATGCATAGAATTATATTGAAGATAGTTGCTAATCTCAAAACTCAATGAAATCTGCATATGTGCCGAAACCGGTTTGGCTCAGTGGTAGAGCGTTGGTCTGTGGACTGAAAGGTCCCGGGTTCGATTCTGGCCAAGGGCATGTACATTGGTTTCGGGTACATTCCTGGTAGGGGGTGTGCAAGAGGCAGCTGGTCAATGTTTCTCTCTCATCGACGTTTCTAGCTCTCTTATCTCTCTCCCTTCCTCTCTGTAAAATATCAATTAAAAATATATTTATTAAAAAATCTGCATATGTGATAGCACGGGCAGTAAAGCAAAGTCTGCTTATATTTCTTAAATTCTCTTTCTTGTAGGTTTAAGGCAATACATACTACAGATATCAGATCTTAGCATACAGCAGTCACATGGCATTTGCTGAAAGATTCTAAAGCTCTTCTGTTTTGTCTTTTTTTTTTTTTAAGGGGAAGAGCTTATTATCAACTAAAGAAAAATAAACATCTATAATGTTTGCTTGAGTTTATAAGGTTAGTGATGTATAACTTTGAGATAAAGAGATTTTTTTTGCAAAGAGACAGTTATTATGTTCTCAAAGCTGCCCATGGGAAGAACCCCCATGATACACAGAGTTATCAGAACATAAATCATTCGCTGGAGACTCTGATACACATTTCCTACCACAACCCTCTGAAAGGAAGGTTACAATCTCATTAAACAGCCTTTCTGATGTTGAACAGCTCTGGGTAATAGAAAGTTATCTACATCTTGTAGATAATAGAAAGTTCTTTTCACGACCTACTTTTGCTTTTTTTTCGGAGCAGCTCATACCATTTCTACTTGATTTTCCCCCCTTTCTGGTTCAATTTCTTTAATTATCAGAGAGTTTCAGCTTTTTGCTTCCCTTCTCATTCTTTCCCAGCTTTAATGATATATTATTTTTTTTCTGGAATTTTTTTATTGTTTGAACTATTACAAATAGTGGTACATATGTCTCCTTTAAGTACTCACTTTTTAAAATGCATACAGAACAAATTTGGAATTCAAACTCCAAGACGTATACCATGTTAGCAATTTGGTCCTTTGTGAAGAGAGGCACCTCTAGCAACCTTGCTTACCAGTGAGTATACCATAAAGAAAGCAAAATAACTCTACTTGTTTTGAGGTTCAAGGCCATAATTTTCATGGTTGAACCACTGATTCATCTGTCGTTCCAACATCCATTTTTGAACTGTTCGTGGCAGAACATTTTGGAGCATGGCGCGAAACCGGGTGTGGAGCACCATGTCCCAGGGATAGCCATTGTCAGAGATACGGCCGAGGACCCAGGAACCTTGCCTGGTGCTGAGAAACACCTGGTAAGCAAAAAGAAAGGCAGTTTATGTTAGGGCATCGTCCCTTTTGGGAGGAATCTACTATGTATGGCCCCTGAATTTCCTGCAGAGCTTTATCTTAAAGATGATTGACTTCCAAGCGAAGTGCCATTTTGTTTTCACTGCTCTGTTGCAACTTTATTACCGAAGTACCCAGTGGTGCTCACATTGATAGAGGAAGACTACAACAGTCTTGAGAACTTTCCTGAAAACATGAGAAAATCCTTGGGCTAATACCAACCATAAAATCCACAAGTCTTTACCACGTTTACAGTTGTGGTTTGGTGCTCCTCCCCTCTTTTCACCTTCCCACCTGCCCACATTTCTTTTATAGTAAAGGTAAGTATATTAATCCTAGGAAAGGTACCAAGACAGCCCAATGACTATGTAGGCGTACATGCATAGATCTGTATTTCCTTAGAGTGGGAATACCAAGGGGTGTCAGCTTCCCACATTTAAAAGAACAGTTATGCCAAAACCGGTTTGGCTCAGTGGTAGAGTATTGGTCTGCGGAGTGAAAGGTCCTGGGTTCGATTCCGGTCAAGGGCATGCACATTGGTTGCGGGCACATCCCCGGTAGGGGGTGTGCAAGAGGCAGCTGGTAGATGTTTCTCTCTCATTGACGTTTCTAGCTCTCTCTCTCTCTCCCTTCCTCTCTGTAAAATAACAATAAAATAGATTTGAAAAAATAATAAATAAATAAAAGAATAGTTATTTATTTTAAGTGTTAAAATCTGAACATAAACCGCGATTCCCATTCTCTTGAAATACACATCTGAGTCTTCTTTCTGGTATGTTCTTTACCTTGCTTACTCAGATTTCTCTCATTTTGAAATTATATATATGTGTTTGTGCATGTATGTATGTATGTATGTATGTGTGTATATACATACACACACACACACACACACACACACACACACACACACACATTTCCAGATAGGTGGTTTACCTTGCTTACTGTTACTCCCCCATTGCCCAAATGCATATTTGAATTGCTCTCAAAATTTTACCTGCCATTCTATGAGTTCTGATGTATAAAGCGGTCCCAGATAAACAGTTAACTATAATTCATGTGTTAGAAGACCAGTTCCCTTAAGTGTTTATGATCATGGACTCTAGATCCAGGACTCTGCATCTAAACTCCCTAGGTTTGAACCCCAGCCCCACTACGTACAGGCTGTGTTGCCTTGGGCAAGTTATTTCAACCTCTCTGTGCCTCTAAGTTTCTCTTTATGCAAAATGGGTTTATTAATAGTGGGGATTAATAAGATTATTATGCAGATTAAATAAGGTGGTATAAATAAAGTACTTAAACTATTGTTTGCTAGCTATTATTACTTTGCAAATTTAGGCTGGAGGAGAGGAGTTTCCTGTAGTGCCAAATGTCTGGAGTAAACAAGAATTTGGAGACCAATTTTGCTGGGAAGGACCTCAACTCCTTAGCTTGTGAAGTATTTTCCTGTTCTTTCCCCAATTCTTACTGTCTCCCCTTCTTCCTTGGCACTGACTGGATAGGTGACTTTGACAGGTTCCAGTGTAAACCCTTCATTAATCTGGGGTTACACTAAATTTGTTTATCATGTTTGCTACCTGGCATCTCAAGCCCTGAAAGTATGAGACTCAGAACAGGACAGGTTTTCTGGTTGTGGACATAGGTATGTAAACCCTGTGTAGCCAGCAGCAGCCAGGCTGAGGAGAGTAGTGTGCAAGTGATAGGGCTCCGGGGCCCAGGCCCTGTGGGGAGGGGATGCTTTGGGGAGAGGAACCCTAGCTATTTTCCCATCTTTGCCTAGGTCTGTTCTACTGGGATTTATTTTCTGTTATTTCCAGTCATCGATGTCAGCATTATCTGCATCTTGTAAGGTTTGTCACCTTCGCAGCTCAGGTGTGCCATTCCTGAGCAGGCACAAAGGTGAAAGGGCTCAGTGTGCACCTAAATATCTATGATCTTGGTTGGGAGTCTTACTATTTAACCTTCTTTTCATAATGTTTGGATAACTGAGAATTAGTTATATTTCAAATATTCAAATGTGCACTAAATTTCTAAATGCTCCCACACCCCCTGCCCCATATATGAACAGGTCAGCTTTTCACTAAGGCCCTTGGGTGGAAACAAGGCCTCTTAGGCTGAAAGTCATCTGGTCAAAACTTCCCATTTACAAAGTGAGAGAACTGTACCAGAGAAGTGAAATGACTCAGCCTGGGTTACACAGCCGATAGTGGCAGAGCTGGGAGGTAAACTGTGGCTTCTTGACAGAGATTTTCTGATACCACATGAAGCAACTGAGCAACCAACCAACCAACCAACCAACCAACCAACCAATGAGTAATGGAACCTTGATTACATGGCTCAGATTTTCCAATGTGCTCCCTCCCCTTGCTTTTCCTCCAAGGTACAAGGTAAACAGAGTTTTGCACCTGAGAAGCCTTCTTGCTTAGCTCAACGGCAATATCTGAGGCTGAGTTTCCTATTCCAATCACCAGGATGCGCTTCCCCTCAAATCCCTCTGGGTTCTTGTATTGGCGGCTGTGAAAATACTGGCCTTTGAACTTCTCTATACCTTCAGGAGGAAAAAGAGAGAAGCGTGTTAACTATGTCAAATTAATTTCAAGAAAACTGCATTGTCAACTTTTCCCTTCCTGGGGTTGATCATTTCCTTTGCCTCTTCCTCTCTTAGGGAAGTTATAATAGCAAGGTCAATTGATAAACTGAAAGTGTAAAGCATATAAGAAATGTTAGGCTAAGCATATGGTCCAGGACCAAAAGAGTTTCTAGGAACTTTCCCCACTAACTCTGTCCATGGGCATGGTTCTACAGAAAAGGCTCCAAGGACAGAACAAAGTCAAGGCTGTTTGGCAGGATAGAAAAAGGCCAAAGCAGGCACATAGCTAAACGGGCTTTTCCAAACACGGAGGCTATGTGGATATGAATTTTCTGAAATCTTGACTTTGGAGGAGGTTAGCTGGATTCCTATGTAACCAAGACCAAATAGATCAACAGAAACAAAGATTATCATTTTAAGCTGCATAGAAAGTACCTAGCCACCTACTCTGAAAAGCTGGGAATTCCCTAGGCCTCACCTGGAAATGACTCCAGTGGGATGCGAGGGAGGATGTGATGGCCACTGCAAACCATAATTGCATCAAAGATGGCACTTTGCTCCTTGCCTTTGCTCTCGGTGACAACCTCCCATTGGCCAGAGGATGAGAAATCCGGGCACTTTTTCACACTGAGGACGGTCGTCTTAAAGGAACAGAGAAGGCATCATTGAGAATTAATCTGGCATACAGGGCCTTGTCCAGTGCCCTGAGGCGTGGGGATGGGTAGAATGCAATGTTTGATACAATTTAGGTTCCCTCTGAATCCATTTCAAGCCAGCTAAGGCAAAGACTTCTCTGCTCAGCCTTCTCATTCTTCTTTGGTAGGGAGATACCACCTGAGAACATGCTGTTTTCTGCGAGAGGCCTCACTCAGCTGACTGAGAACTGGAGCAAGATGCAGGCGTGGCTGGTAAGCTCTGGGCAAAATGCACATACCATGTTTATCATTCAAGTGATCACATAGTATTTATAAAGAATCTTTCATGTGTCCACTTCTGTGCAGACACTGTGCTAGAGAAGATGTTTCATGAGAAGCGATTTGCATAGCAACTGGCATATTGTCAGCACTCTGTGAATGGTATATTTTATATTTTTAGAACAGGAAAAATCATGTAGCAATACTGTTAATGATCTAATTTGAATGAAATAATTTAGTAGTTTGTTGATTTTTTAAAAAAATGTAGCTTACTGTTTGGAGGTCTGTGAGTTTTTAAAAGTACACATGAAGGTCCTATGTCTATTGTATTTAAGAACAATGTCAAATGGAAGCAAAGCTTTTCCCACTTTTCGAGGAGAGGCATACTCCTTTTGTTTGCAAGAATTTGAGCCGCTTATGCATGCTTTTCACATTTTCAGATATTTTTCAAAATTTAGCATTGCTAATTTTGGGACTATTCAAATTTTAAAAATGTATGTGGAATATTAATATAAAGCTTATGAAAGTATTATAAAACATTTGGGCAATTTTGGCAGAGAGTAAAGATTTCAGATTTGTAGCCTAGACTAGTATACTAGCTAAAGTCCTGTGGATTCTTGATATTCAAAATGTGGTTTAAGGACTAACACCTTCAGTATCACTTGGAAGATGATTAGGCATGCAACAGCGTCATTTACATTTTGAATTGAGCCCTAACATCTTAGGGTTTATACCAACTCTGAGACCAAAACATGGAAATGCATTTTCCTAACCCCTCTCCAGCCTCCAGAAAACAATTGCAGTGGTGACACAGTGAACAATAAAACTAGTTTCCTTGCAACTCTAACATGATCTTTCAAAGAATAGAGACGATTGTTCTGGCCAGTGGGCTCAGTGGTTGGCCCACCCACCAAGGGTCACAGTTTGATTCTAGGTCAAGGGCATGTACCTGGATTGGAGGTTTGATCCTCAGCCCCTGTTGGAGCGAGTGCAGGAGGCAACTGATGAATATATCTCTCTTATATTGATGTTTCTCTCTCTCTCTCCCCCCTTTCCCTTCCTCCCCCCTCCTTTTCCTCCTCTCTAAAAATCAACGAAAAAATAGCCTCAGGTGAGGATTAACAACAACAACAACAACAACAAAAAAGAGAATATAAATTACATGTTAAGTAAGGGCAATAGATCTATTAAATAGATTGGTAGCAAAGTAGACAAAGACCTATAAGAACTTCTCATATAAAGAGTCTGTCATTTATAGGCTGGATCTACCAGGAATTTGGGAAAAACAACATCAGATGGGACTAGATATTTAAAAAAATATTTTTATTGATTTCAGAGAGGGAGGGAGAAGAAGAGAGAGACATCCATGATGAAAGAGAAGCATTGATTGGCTGCCTCCTGCATGCCCCACACTGGGGATTGAGCCTGCAATCCAGGCAAGTGCCTTGACTGGGAATTGAACCGTGACCTCTTAGTTCATGGGTCAGCATTCAACCACTGAGCAACACCAGCCTGGCATGGACATTTTAATAGTGCTTACAAATACAGATTTTTACCAAAGTCAACTATTATAAATTAATATAATACAAGCCTGTAACAAAACTAAAATTACTGAAAAACTGAGATGTGTTAGAAAAAAACCCTAAGCTCCATTAGGAGTTATGTGCTCAGAGATATAATTTAAACTTTATTTCCTAAGCATAGTTAGTAGTTCTCAAAGTGTAGGTTATTGATAAAAATTCGGCATGTTAAGTGAGATATTGGTGATATTGGTGTTTTGTTGTTGATTATTTGTGTTTTTTTATATGCTTTTTTTTTTTTTACAAAAAAGGGAAATGATAAGATTCTTCAGTGGTTACAAATATTAGTTTAAATGCAGTTTTCCTATCATTATCATCATCATACAAACCTTTACTTTTAACAGATGATTTTTTCCTCTTCTGTTAATGTGTACAATTATAGTATCAGGGTAATTGATGTTCTTTTTGGGTTTTCTATCCTTTCATCTTTCAGCAAATAATTGGATTACAATACTTTATCTACAACCTCTTTCATTATCAGAGTAACTTCTCTATTTAAATGTGATGTGAACTAATGTAGAGAAAACAGTTCCCCTCAAAATACAATACCTGGAACTGAATATATTTTAGAAGATCAAACTTTTTGGCAAAGATTCTGAAATACTCCAGAAGCTTAGAATTGTGCAGGAAGTTTGGGAAATCTTCAGGCATTGGAAAGTCACTGAAACAGGACATTTCTTTGCTGGTATTGGTGATGACAGATTGGTAGATGCTCGCTCGGCCATCTTCCACAGTTTCCTAAAGGATCAAATAAAAGTGATAATTATGCATTTAAAAACTCCCTTGGTTTCCTAGTCTTCTTCATAGCTGACCCCTGGGTGATGTGATCCTTTTGGGTGCAGTGTACACGTTCATCATCCTGTGTAACAGGCCCCAGGTGGAGCCTTTCAGTGTGGCTCACTGGAGTGGCTATTGCCTTTGGTGGGCTTCGGAGTGGGAGCTATCCTTCCTGGTCATATTTTGTACCCCAGGTCTCTACCTTTTTAATGTCAGCTATTGTGACAGCCAACCCCTTCTGAAATTTCCCCATGGGGAGGCCATATCCACCTTCCATCTCTTTAAGAACCAATAAATTCTGAAACATTGGTCAGAGAACATAATAGTATTCATTCATTTAAAATGAAGACCCTCAGCTGCTAAAATTGGGGATATTAGCTGTTCAGTGATCCTGTCTGTCATTATTGAGGAAGCGATAAGCATCAACAAAACCATCAGTTTCAGCTCCCTTCCCACTGCACTGTAAGAAAGGCATCTAGCATAGCTGCTCTAAAATACTGACACAGGAACACTCACTATCACATCTGAGTTTTCTGACATTTTCTGTACAAGAAGTTTGATTTTGTCAAACTCAAAAGAAGTCTGGAAGCTTTGCTCGAAATACATGATAAAGATTTTTTTAAGGGTCTTAGAGCTTGCAAATCAGAAATGCAACTAGGTAATGCTCCAGAGTGTTCCGAAGAAGAAAGAAAAGCTATGAGTTCTTAGAGTAAAAAGTACATTCTTGAGAAGAATCAGTCTTGCATTCTTAGCCTTTGGATTGATCCAAGATGGTAAATCTCTGGAAGACCAGTTTTCTGGTTAATGGATGTCAGGTGGTCTGGATACATGAACATTTTCTTCCATAGTCCTTTAGGGGGTAGCCAGAGGGCTGTCTGGAGGTTTAATGTATAACCAGGCATTGATGCAGAAACTGGAGAGTGAAAAAGTTTAATTTGAGTTTAAGTTTAACAGGCTAGTTAAAACAAGAATAGAATTGTTCCCTCCTTCCTCAACCTACTTGATTTAGGTAATTTAGCAATTTGACTATAATGACTCCATGTTATTTCTTCCTACTATTCTTCACTTCTGAAGAGTTAAGAACAAGTAAACTGTGGGGTATCGACTTTTATACATAGCAGAAGGAGCCTGCTCTTTATATGTATTGTGCTTCATAGGGGTTATTAGTTTCCAAATGAGTCACCAAAGCTAAAATGATATTTGCTCTCAGATCATGTCATTTAAGAGCAGTATGTAGAATCCTTGCTAAATGTGGGCCTAAGTTTGTAAAGATCCTTGCTAAGCGTGGGTCTTGAGGGAGTCACATTTTAAGACAGAAAGTGATTGCTAGGGTCACCAAAGGAGGAGCACATGAGGCCAAAGGGGGTAAAGAATTATGAATTTGTTAGGTCATCTGGATACCAGCTGGGCAGAGCCCCCAAATGGCACCAGCACCTAAAGATAGGGAGACAGAGGTTTTTAAAGGACTCTAGGCGGGCTTTTTCTGGGTGGAGAATTCTCTGTGCAGGTCTGGATTTTGGGCAAGTCTGGAGGGGAGAGAGAACGTTCTTAGAAAGTGGAATGTCTGTTGTGAAGTAGCCTCAAGGTCAGTTCCCAGGGGAGGGAGCATCGATTCAATTATTTAATCAGACCTAACAGTGATGTTTCAGGTTACATCCACTTATACGACAGTGTTTTCAATAAATACATACATACAATCCTTATGATTTTCTTAATCACATTTGCTTTTCTCTAATTTAGTTTATTATAAGAATACAGTACATAATGAATACATATATGACATATGTAATAATTGACTGTTTATATTACTGGCAAAGCTTTTGGTCAACAGTAGGCTATTAGAAAGTAATTTTTGGGGGAGTAAAAAGTTATTTGTGGATTTTTGACTGCATTGGGATTGGCACTCCTAATCCTTATGTTATATATGTAGCTGGGAAAAGATAGATTATATCTAAATGTTAAATAAAAACACACGCACAAAAGCAATGTATATTGCTTCCTTGTGAGCACAGGTATCGGGGACAATAAAGGCGGCAGAGCAGGATAATGGCTGAAGAACGATCATGTTTTCATCTTTCAATACCTCAGATTATGAGGTGTGAGGGAGGTCTTACAGACCTTCATTTTTGTTGTTTTCCCACCACCAATATTCTTCTGGGTAAGTTGCATATCCTAAATCTCTGTTTCCTCTTCATATGTGAAAATCATAATACCTACTTCCTAGAAATATTGTGAAGAAAAATGAGATGCTTGTATGGGGGTGAGTGCTTCCTTTTGTTGGAAAAAGTGCTAGAAATATATTATTTACTCATTTTCTCCATGTTCCAAAGCTGCCACTAGGGGGTACTGAAGAACCTTTTAGAAGAATTCAGCACCCTCTGAGGAGGGCATGGGACAAGGATTCTTTAAAAAAAAAGTTTTTATTGATTTCAGAGAAAGGAAGGGAGGAGAGAGAGAGAGCATTAGAAACGGCAGTGTCAAGAGAGAATCAGTGATTGGATGCCTCCTGCATGCCCCCTACTAAGGATGGAGTCTGCAACTGGGGCATGTGCTATGACTGGGAAACAAAGTGTGACTTCTTGGTTCATGGGTCAATACTTAACCCCTGAGCCATACCAACTTAATGGGACAAAAATTCTTAAATTTTGTTTTAACTTGTCACTACTAAATGTGGTATGTAATTGTAGAAGGATTTTATAATTATGAAAACTAAAGAATAATCTATTTTCAAAATTGATTTTGGATGGAGGAGTGTCTTGGAGTGGTGTGGAGGCCTCAGCCTCCTTTTCAGTAACTCCTCCCTTTGGCAGTACAGTCTCCCGGTAATCAAGAGCCTCACTGGCCACACTGGCTTCCGAAATTTTGCCCATTGTATGTTTCACTCTGCAGAGAGATTCCTTGTCTTCTTTTGCTAGAGAAAATTGTTTACGTTTCTATATTGAATATAGTTGTAAGCCAGGTTTAAAATGAGATGTTATTACAGCTCCCATGGATTTATGTACTTAACTATTTTACACCTAACTAGAGGTCTGGTGCATGAAATTCTCTAGGCCTGGCCAGCTATCATGGCTGATCTGTGGGGTGACTGGTGGGGTGATTGGTGGGCCCCTGCTGGCACCCATCTTGCTGGCCTGGGGTCTGCAGCCTGGGGGCAGCTCCTGCATTGAGCATCTGCCCCCCTGGTGGTAAGTGAGCACTATAGCAACCGGTCGTTCCACTGGTGGTTCTGCTGTTCAATTGATTTGCATATTAGGTTTTTATTATATAGGATAAGACTTAATTAATTTAAATTTTAGTCTAACTTTTTAATCAATAGGATGTTATCTCTACTACCAGAATAGGAGAGCAGGAGAAATATTTTGGGGCACCTTCCTAGAGTTCACCTAGTCATATTTTTTGACAAATCACTAAAAACAAAACAAAACAAAACAAAACAAAAAAACCCTCTCATTCTTCTGCTGCCAAACTAATGATAAGTAAGGGACATTGACTCTTTGATATTAAATCCCAAGTCAGGTAATAAAACAAAGCAATGACAAATTTATTATTAAATAGAAATTTTTTATAATTTCGCATTCTTCTTTAGGGTAAAAAATCTACCTGGGGGGTAGAACCCCAAATGGGATCTCCACGTGAACTGAGAGTGGACAAAAATAGCACATCTTTTGTTAAAACAGGAATGTTCACCTGCTCAAGAAAAGCTACATTGATTTTAATGAGCAGATACTCATAAAAAATAGTAAATGTGATTCAGTTGATTTTCCAGTTTCCTCTATGCAAATTTACCTGTTCTGTAATAAGTATCAATCTTTCCATCCTTAGTTCTGGCTATGCTTGTATTGCTGAATAGAACATATTTATTTATTTATTTATTTATTTAAAATATATTTTTATTGATTTTTTATAGAGATGAAGGGAGAGAGATAGAGAGCTAGAAACGTCGATGAGAGAGAAACATGGACCAGCTGCCTCTTGCACAACCCCTACCGGGGGTGTGCCTGCAACCAGTGTACATGCCCTTGACCGGAATCGAACCCGGGACCTTTCAGTCCCCAGGCTGACGCTCTAACACTGAGCCAAAATGGTCTCGGCTGAATAGAACATATTTAAAAAACTTAGCATTTGTGAAATATTTGCCAAACTTGTCTCCTCATGGGATTCATTAGGGACTCTTAAGAATAGGGTCCTCCCCGCTCAGAAGATTTTGATTAAAAACATCTGGGTTAGTGTTCAGAATTTAGTATTTTAAGAAACCCCCAGGTATGTCTTTTACTCAGGTCCCTTTGGTAAAACCAATGTGAAAAAACATCCCCTTTGGCATAAAATTCAGTTTGAACTGGACGTCCAGTTTGCTGGATGTCCTCCCCATCCCCTTAATAGGTCCATTGTAGAAAGAGCACTTCAGATGGTCTCTGCCAATGTGAAAGTCTCCTTTTCATGCTCCCAACCTGTTTGCTCCTGTTTGGGATGTTCCCATCTCTTTTAATCACTCATTTTGATACATAATCCTCAGCTTGTCATTCCAGTTCTGAGCTGAGGTTTTGTTTAACCTTACTGAGCAAAAGTGCAAATTAAGACATGTTCATAAGTAGGGAGTTAGCTGCTTAGGAGCCATGGAGACCCAGTTTGAATGCCAGTTCTTCCAGTTACTTGTCCATGACCACATCATTTACCCTCTTTGTTTCTATTTGCTTGTCTATAAAATACAAACATAGGATGGTAGCTACATTTATTGTACTCTATTATAAGTTTTGATACGAGTGATCTCCAATAATCTTTAAAATAGCACTGGGATGATTATATTTTTCTGTTAATATCTTTATTCTACAGCTGAGAAAACTAAGATACAGGGATGTGAATAACTTGCCAAAGATCTGACACCCAGAAGGTGGTAAGCTAGTACTCATTCAAAAAATTGTGGGAAGAATAATTATAATTCTTTATAGCTCTCTATCTATGTATTTTTCTATTTTTTAATACAAATTCTGAAGGGCAGCTAGCATTACTAATACTTATATCTGGCTAATAGCATGAATTGAATGAATAGAGTATACTTAATAATATACTTAAAGAGTTTCCCAGCAGTAATACTAGAGTGTCACCAGTAAAGCTAAGCAAACAAGGTCTGTTTGTCAGAGAAAAGTAAAAACCATTAGTAATAAAAGCACATTCTCTAAAAGAAGCATTTGATCAATGATTGGAATAGAAGTGGTGTCTTGAAAAGAACTCCTGTCACTTCTATTTTGTAATTCTCTAATACTAGCATATTGCCTTGAGAATGACAAAAACAATGGGCTGCAAGACAGAGACAAGAGGAGATTGTTCACACGCCTGGCTTTGCCACATGTGTGTTAGACTAGTAATGACCTGGGAGAGATGCTAGCCTATTTCTCCAGCTCCTGTATAGCTGCATGAAGTAAATCTGATCAAAGTTGCTTAGGGAATCCCTCATAAGGCTCATCGGTAGCTATGCTTCACCCTGCAATAGCAGAACAGCCTGTGCAAGAAACAAGAAGATCTCACATACTTTGAACCTCCACAGTCCTCCAATATCTTCGGTCCTCTCAAAGCAGGTGGGCTCAAGTCCCTCATCCACACAGCACTTCAGAGAGATCAGTCCACTGACACCAGCTCCAATAACTGCCACCTTCTTTGCCATGGTCTCCTGTCACAGAATTAGCCAGTCAGTGGCTTTCAGGGGGGCAAAAGATGAGAGAGCCTTATGGATGCGTTCAGGTGCTGGGCTTTAAATGCTGTAGTAGTGGTAATTTAATAACCAGCTGGAATGGAATAAAATGCCTCAGTAGCCAAATTCCAAAGTCTCATGGGCTTTATTGCAAGCCTTGTTTACAAAGTCTTGGTTCAACATTTAAAAACAACCTATTTAACAAAGCCAAGTGGTTCAAAGATGAGCCAGATCTACAGTTACATTCACTATAGTTGAGAGCCTTAGAGTTTAGGGCTAAGCATTTCCTTGTCAGCGTCTTTCCCCAGCTGTTACCCTTACCTTTGTTGTTACCTTTTTGGCCGGTCTCTCTCACACAATGGTTTGCTTTGTCGGTTGTGTGCTCCAAGGCAGTCAGAAGGGGTTTAAGGGTTGAAGGAGGCAGTGAAAAATGGGAGGAGCATCTCATCCCAGCATTCCGCCAGTGGAAACTCAAAGGACTTTGTTAGTGATGAAATCAAGCAAGGAGCCCATATTTTGAGGTCCAGGGAAATGGAGAAATGTCTTTATAGTACCAATACTATATCAGATAGATTAAAAACCATTTTTGTAGTGGGTGTAGACAATGTTCATTTGCAAATTAGCAAATATGCAAATACGGATAAATGAAAAGAAGTTGAAATTACCCTTAACTCTATCCTATAGAGATAAATTTAGCCACTGTTGAAAATTTGCTGTATTTTTCTAGATATTTATATACATACACCTATGCACACACAAACAAAAATGATTTTTGTTTGACTAGATCCATATCTAGTTAAATATTACTAGATCCATATCTAGTCAAATTTTTGTTTGACTAGATTCATATCTAGTCAAATTTGACTAGATCCATATCTTGATTTGTCTGCTTATGAATCTAGGCACTATTAGATGAATCTCTTAGGCACTATTAGATGAATCTATTAGGCACTATTTTCAGCATATCACTGTGTCTAGATCAGGGGTAGGCAAACTTTTTGACTTGAGGCCCACAATGGATTCTTAAACTAGACCGGAGGGCCGGAACAAAAGCAACCTGACCATGCTGGCACTCTCATCTTGGGCTGCTGGTGAAGGAGTGGAGGGGAGAGCAAGAGAACCCTCTGCTCTTTCGGCTCCGCGGGCCGGATAGAACAGCCGAACGGGCCAGATCCGGCCTGAGGGCCGTAGTTTGCCCACGGCTGGTCTAGATGAATAAAATAGATTATGTTCCTGGATTTCTCAGAAATGACATACTTTTTTTTTTTGGCTTGGCTTTATTAGACTTGACAACTTTCAAGTTCTAGCATTCTGTACTTATCTCTTCCTCGATTGCTTACTCTGACTAGATCCAATCTCATCTTGATCTGTCTTCTTATGGGTACACTGATTTGGATGAATCTAGTGATCCTTCTAAGATCTTCCTGTCTATTGCCTCTTTCTGGATTGATATAGAACTGGATAATTAAGCTTTTTACAATCTGTTATTAGCACTACCATTAATTAAGAAGACTTAACTAACTTGCAACAAAGAAGCAAGAATATATAATGGGTAAAAGGCAGTCTCTTCAATAAATGGTGATGGGAAAACTGCATAACTATATGCAAAAAATGAAACTGGACCACTTTCTTACACCATATTAAAAAAGATCCCACCTCAAAATGGATTAAAGACTTAAATATAAGATCAGAAACCCTAAAATTCCTAGAAGAAAACATAGGCAAAAACTCTTTGACACTGGTCTTATAAATATATTTTTGGACATGTCTCCCCAGGCAAGAGCGATAAAAGGGAAAATAAACTAATAGGATTATATCAAACTAAAAGTTTGATAGTGAATGAACCCATCCACAAAATGAAAAGGCAACCAACTGAATTAGAAATATTCGCAAATGATATATCTGATAAGGGGTTAATATCCAAAATATATAAAGAACTCATATAATTAAATATCAATATCCAAACAGTTATATTAGACATTTTTTAAGGAAGACATATAAAGGGCCAACAGACACATGAAAAGAAGAAAATGATTTTTGTTTGACTAGATCCATATCTAGTCGAATATGACTAGATCCATATCTACAATCATTAAGGAAATTCAACTCAAAACCATAGTGAGATATCACCTTACACCTGTAACATTGGTTATTATAAAAACAGCAAAAAGTAACAAGCATTAGCAAAGATGTAGAGAAAAGGGAACCCTTTTGCATTGAAAGTGAGATTGCAAATTGGTACAGCCACTGTGGAAAACAATAGAGAGGTTTCTCACACAAAATAAGAACAACCATATGACCTAGCAGTTCCATATCTAGCTGTCTATCTGAAGAAAATGAAAACACTACGTAATTCAAAAAACATATGCATTCCTATGTTTATTGCAGTATTATTTACAATAGCCACGGTATGGAAGCAACCTAAGTGTCCATTAATAGACGAATGGATAAATAAGATGATACACACACACACACACACACACATACACACAGGATTATAAAATAATTCAGAGAAAGACAAATACTATAATTTCACTTACATGGGAATCTGAAAAAACACACACAAAAAACCCCCAGAACAAACAAAAAAACAAAACAGACACAGGTTTATGAATTTAGAGAACAAATGAATGGTTTCCAGAAGGAAGGCAGGAGGGGGATGGGTGAAAAAGATGAAGGGAAATATGAGGTACAGAATTTCAGTTGTAAAATAAGTCACAGGATATAATATAGATAACAGGAATATACTATTAGTCAATAATATTATAATAACTTTGCATGGTGACAGGTGGTTATAGCATAAGGTATATAAATGTTGAATTACTATGTTATATACCTTAAACTGATATAATATTGTATACCAACTATGCTTTAAATTTTAAAAAATATAGTTTCTTTTGTGTCTGATAACTTGAAACAGAACAATTTCTTAATTTTTGGCCTTTCTACCAATCTGATTTGAAAATAAGTTATTATCATTGATAATGAACTGGCGAAAAAAAAAAGGTTTTATTCATCCAATTTGTTAATGAGCTTGCCTGCTATAGTCCTTACATTAGATTCAATCACAAACATACCCACACACCTACATACTATACACAGTTAAATGTACAAAACAAGGATTTCACAGATGATCCAGCTAAGTACCCAATGACAAGATTGAAGTGCCCTTTGTTTTAGTGTGTTCCTTAATCCCTGGTTTGTTCTCAGCATTCTTTTATTTAAAAACTAGAGGCCCAGTGCACAAATTCATGCATGGGGGTGTGTGGAGGGAGAACTGGGGTGGGGAGGGACTGTGGGAGGTTAGCCAGCTAGGGGAGGGACCACAGGAGGTTGGCCGCCGACCCCTAGGAGGGAGCTGGCCCTTGCCACCCCCTTGGAAAAGGGGCCTCATCCGCTGCCACTCACCCCTGGTTTCCTGTTTCAGCCTGGGCCTGAAGATCCTTGCAGGGTCAGGAGAGGAGGCGATGGTTGCTGGGCTGGGTGACCTCATTGTTTCTGCTCTTGATGATGGAGTCATCGAGGAAGGGGTAGGTGTATGCATAGCCTGTTGCAAAGATGACAACGTCAATGGCCTCAAACACCGCCCCATCCTCAAACACAGCTGAGGTTTCTGTGAACTCCCTCGCACCAGGCTTGATGGACAGTGTGCCACACAGGACATGTGATGGGAGTTCATCATTGAACACAGGCTCTTTCCTCAGGCACTGTGCAGAAACAAGAGACAAGGCCTTTGCTTAAAGTACATAATTTCCAAGAGATATCTACAACAGCCTTTAGTATTGCAGCCAAATTGGAGCAGGTGAACATCAGCATGAGGACAACGGAACTTTCTTTTTTTGGGTAATTCTTTTCCTATTGCCTAAGGCAGTTCTTAAGAATTTCTGTCTGAGCTACATCTTTTGATACCTGTAAACTTAAAAATTCTCTTATGGGTATGTACACTATTTGGAAACTCATCAAGTGGGTTAGAATAACACTAATTCGGAGGCATAATAAAGTGGTTGAGTGTTGACTCTGGAGTTAGATGACCTAAATTTATAACCTAGCTCCAACTGTTTCTGGCTGCTACTTCTCTGCACTTGTTTTCTTCAGTGTGAAAAGGGGATACCATAGAATCTACCTCATAAGATAGCTCTGAGAATGAAATAATGTTCTATAATGCACTTAAAAGAGTGCCTGGCACACGAGAGCATCGTTATTAATAAACTAGAGGCCCATTGCACGAAGAGATTTGTGGAATAGGCCTTCCTTCCCTGGGCTTCCAGCTCTGGTTTTGCTCTGGCATCTGTGATCCAGGCCTTTGCTCCGGCCAGATTCTGCCTTCTTCATCTTTGCTGCAGATTCAGATCAGACTCTGCCATCTTCGCTGCAGCCTCTGGCCAGAGTTTGCCATTTTTGTTTTCACTGCAGACTCCTGCAGTCTTGTCTTCACTGTAGCACTCTGCTCCTGTAGATCCCTTTTTCCCCTGCCCTTCCTTTCATAGCAGGTGTCCTGCCCTGCCTGGCCACTCAGGCCTGGAGCAGCTGGGCAGTGGCCATCTTTGGCCTTCTAATTTGCATACTCACTCTGATTGGCTATGGACATAGTGAAGGTACGGTCAATTTACATGTTTGTCTATTATTAGTTAAGATGAACTTTTACTGTAACTAAGGTTTCATCGTACCTGACGAAATCCGGTTTGTTGTGGCAGGATGTTTTATTGCCACGCCTTTCATCAACTGTAGTCACAAAAGAAAGTATAACAACGACTTGAATACTGCACTCCTGTTGCCAAAATTCTAGGCCTTTTTTTTTTTTTTAATGATCTTCTTCATTTTGAGTTAACTTCTTTTCAGGGATTTGGATATTTCTTCTATCTCAAATCCTAAGGAACTTTATAAATCTTAGAATTTGTCCCTATACTTCCACATTGTTCTCCACCTCTGTAACCCTGCAATCTCTTCTTTCACCTTATAAGGTGGCAACAAGTAGGTCACAGTGAACCCTGCTTTTCTCTCCCCTTTTCCACCTCTGCTCTCCAAGACAGGAGTCAGAGTATGCCAATACCTTAGGCTACTTGGAACCCTTTCTGGGAGGGATCCAGTTGTTTTAGTTGTCTCAAGAACAAAGGCAAAATACAATTTTTCAGTTACTGTTACAGGACAAACAAATCTTAAACTAGCTCGAGCTTTAGAACTTCTATTACATTAAACATAATTTTAAATGCATGAATTCACCCTTTCTTTTTTCTTTTTTCATTAGGGATCTAGCAGTCTGCCAGACTAGGTAGCATAAGTGCTGTGGAGTGAGGCTCTGGCTCCCAAGCCTGGCATTTGCTATTTCAATTTCCAGTTCCCTCTTATTTTTCCTTAACCATTTCTCTAAACACAATGAAACACTTTTGCTAGCATGGGCCAAATATAAAGTTTCTCTGTGAATCCTCTCTTTTCTTACCCATTTAAATCTTCTGTTGATACAGTAATTCTTCTACCTGGAATGCCTTACTCATTAGAAGGGGTTGGGCTCTGTCTCCATAGAGAAACACATAAATGAATCTCATAACATTTATTGACTTCATCAGTTCTGTGGATCTCAAATAACTGACGTGTCCCATGCCCCCTGACCATCCTGAAAAAATGCCAACTCTTCCATGGAGAAGGAGGTTTGTATTTTTGTTTTGAGACTTCCTACTTGCTAAGACATGTTAATTGTTCCACAGAGCCATATTAAAATTTTGAAGCTATTAAGAAACAATATTTTGTGAAGCTTGATAGTTTACAAAGTAAGTTGTATATATTTTTAATCATACTGAATACCACAACAGTCTTGAGTAAGTATTATTATTCCTATCCTCCCATTCACCCATAAGCATGGACAAGATATTCCTTAAAAAACAGCAACACAATTTAGCCCTAGCCAGTTTGGCTCAGTGGATAGGGTGTTGGCCTGTGGAGCAAAGGCCTGTGTTTGATTCCAGTCAAGGGCGTGTACCTTGGTTACAGGCTCCTCTATAACCCAGGCCCTGGTCAGGGTATGTGCAGGAGGCAACCAATTGATGTGTCTTTATCACATAATAATTTTTGTCTTTTCTTCTCTCTTTCATTCTATCTAAAAATCAATGGGATATCGGGTAAGGATTAAAGAAAGAAACATAAAACCCCCCACACAATTTATGCCCAGTCAGTGTTGCTCAGTGGTGGAGCATTGACCTATGAACCAGGAGGTCAGGGTTTGATTTCTGATCAGGGCACATGGCTGGGTTGTGGGCTTGATCTAGTAGGGGGCATGCAGGAGGCAGCCAGTCAGTGATTCTCTCTCATCATTGATGTTTCTCTCTCTCTCTCTTCCCCTCCCTTTCTCTCTGAAATAAATAAAAATATATTTAAAAAACCACAAACACACTTTACGAGTTGGCTCAGCCCACAAACCTCTGTCTAGATTGTAGCTACCGCAACTGAATCCTGCACATCAAGGTGATCTAGCTGCCTGCTCCATCCCCATGTTGTACTCTTATGCCTTTCCCCACTTGACTAATTTCAGTAAGATTTTTATCTCATACCTGATATCTGGGCTTACCGTGTCTCCTTTATAGTCCTCCATTTAATCCACCAGCCTCAGTGAAATAACTGAAGTAAGATCTAAAGAGAAAAAATTCCCCTTAAACCAGTGCCCCATTCTTTTGAATGGTAAGTCTGTATGATTTGCAGAACCCACTTAGAGGCATCAGGCTGTAGTTCTCAGGCTTAAAGCATTTGTTCATCTTCTTCACATATAACCAATCAGAGAGGAGTGAAGGAAGGGCATTCTGGAGAAACGATGCAAGCCGGGTAATATACACCATGTCCCAAGGATAGCCATCATCCCAAACCCGGCTCATGACCCAGGAGCCACTTCTGGTGCTGACCATGACCTGGTAGGGGAGGTAACATTGATTTCAATATCATTATGTGAGAAATAAGCAGATACAACACAGTTCTATGGACATAGCCATGTATTTATTTCCTTTACTCTCCAGGCAAGAGCACACCTACAAAGGTGGGTTCATAATTGAAACCAGGTAGAGGCAGACTACTCCCCCACTCCACCCTAGAGGGCTAGTGCAGAGTTGTTGAACGAATGAGAACTTGCCATCTCAGAACCAGAGGGCTCTGTATTCAACCATGACAGACTTCATTTTCATACAATCAGAGAATAAGATGGTAGGTCAGGTAGAAACCAGCTAACCCAGTGGACCTCATTGGTGGTTGCTGGGTTGTGTGGGGAAAATGTAGTTAAATCTCCAGCTGAAATGAGGCTGAGGAGATGCCAAGGACTTAATTCTGTTCTCTGTCCTTGGCTTCCTTTGCCATTTCTCTCTACACACCTACCCAGCACCTTGTGGGGCAGCCCACAACATGGCAGCTGACTCAGCCTGTAGGCAAGCCCTGCTGTCTGTCTACTGTAACACTTTTGTAATAACCCAAGGGAAAAATGACTTTAAAAATCCTTAGCTTTTCTTTCCATATATTTATGAACTTATTGAATACCTATTTCCTTAAAAATATGCTGTTTCTTCAAGGTCTACTGGTCATGTATGACGCAGCCTGGAGTCCTCTGGGAAGCCTTGCTTGACTCCATCCAGGCCAAATTAGGTTCTTCTTTCATGGAGCTGCCACTGCCACAGCTAATGTCACTGATGTCTTATTACTCCCTTTTGCAGTAGTGTGCATACCTATCATCCCAGCTCCACCCATTGCCTGCTCTTCGAAGTCAGGATGTAGTCTGGCTTATTTGTCTGTCTATTTATAAGAAGTGCCTGTGCCTGTCCAGTGTGGCTCAGTGTCTGAGCATCAATCCATGAACCTGGAAGTCACGGTTAGACTCCTGGTCAGGACACATGCAGGGGTTATGGGCTCGATCCACAGTAAGGGGTGTGCAGGAGGCAGCCGATCAATGATTCTCATCATTGATGTTTCTATCTCTTCTTCTCCCTTCCTCTCTCTGAAATAAACAAATCTGAAACTTCTACATTAAAAAAAAAGCACCTGATATTGGTTGAGCAGAAGCCATTGAATAATTAGTAGTAAGAACTATATCTTGTGTATCTTCTAGACTTTCCAATGGTAAATGATAAGAATGACTATTAAATAAGTAAAGGTAGAGCCTGACTAGTCACCAGTTTGCTTGGAGATGGTCAGGACATAAAATTATTAAAAAGTGCACACTTACATATATGTATAGCACATGCACTTACCTCTGGTTCCAGCAGAATACACTTCCATAAGAACATGGGCCACATTACCTTGCTTCATAGGGAGAATGTCTATAGTCTTCCCTGATTTAATGGGCATATATAGCAGGGGGATTCCTTGTGGCAAGACATGGCAAACACCGTCCTCAGTGTTTGGTTTAGTAGCACAGCTGCATTCCAGGTGTGTTTTCCCCAAACTTTGTGATCATTTATCATTTTGATGGTTTTTGATAAGAAACCTTCCAATAGTTACTCTTAGTGCCTTTAAGAAATGCTTAAGCTATGACAACTTCTATTTTGTTAATCCTCACCAAGGACATTCCCTGCCCTTCCCTCCCCCCCCCCCCCCCCCCGCCCCGCAATTGATTTATTTAGAGAGAGTGGAAGGGAGGTGGAGAGACAGAGAAACATTGATGTGAAAGAGACACATCAATTGGTTGCCTCCTGCGTGCACCCAGAGTGGGCCCAGGGATCGAGCCTACAACTGAGGTATATACCCTTGACTAGAATCAAACCTGGGACCCTTCAGTCTGTGGGCTGGCACTTTAACCACTGAACAAAATTGGCCTGGGCGAGAACTTCTAGTTTGATAATAATAATAGCTAATATTTATTGAGAAGTTACTGTGGGCTGGGCCCTCTGCTAAAGGCTTTATATATTTATAACATCTCTGAATGATAGCTATTGGTATTATCTCAATTTTAAAAGACAAAGAAATAGAGACAAATAAGTGACTTAGTAAATTCACATGGTAAGGAACCAGTTGAATAAGGAGTGATCTTTTCTATGGAAAGATCTACTTCAACATTGATGTTTGTGTATAAGTTCCAAAATTATTAGATATTTTCCAAACTTGCCAGGAAAAGAATCATTTGACAGATTGGGGTACACATGATGTCCTGAACTAACCATTACAGCATCAAAAATAGTTGATTCCTGCTTCCCATTTTTTTCTGAAACAACTTCCCATTGGCCAGTAACTAAGAAGCTGGGACATCTCTTTACACCAGAAACCAGGGTCTTAAAGAAAATCAGAAAGAAATTTCTTCTAGTTATAATTCTATATCTAATGTTTTAGCCATATTTTCTGTGGAGGAAATAATTGTTATGAGCTATCCTGGTCATTGAAAAATGTATGGGAAGACATTCAAATAGGAGTCACAATGAATCTCCAAATCTCACAAGGAAAATTCCTTATTGGGATGCCTTTACTCTTTTGACAAGTAGTAAATTTGGGATATCTAACAGTGGGTATTCTGGAAGAAAATGCCGTGTAATTTGCAAGTCTGCCATCCTCCACAACTTTCATGATTTCTTCTCTTTGTTCTCACTTCCCATCTATTCCATATGTATGAGAATGTCTTAGGGTTCAAGACAGCCTCTCCTTTGCTTTGAATAGACACTCTTCCTTTGGAATTGTTAGCCACTTTCACAGTATCATTATTATGTAAGTAAATGTAAAAATCAAACAAACTGATATTAAATATAATTACAATAATAATTTATTATAATTAATTAAATTATTTTAATCCATAACACTTATAATTAATAATAATATTTGGGACAATACATAATTTTATTTATTATTTTTATATGACAAAATTATATATGTAATCCCATGTCATAATTTTTCCGATTGTTTTTTTGAGGTATATGTGCTCTGTATTTAACAGTGATGAATTGAGGTTAAGAGTTCTAAATAAAGGTAAAGCATTGTTGCTATTTACAGAGTCAGTGCCTCTGTGCCACAATTCCCAAGGCTCCTTGTCTTAAGGAGCTTAGTAGGTGGACAATGCTGGAAAAAACTGTATTAATCATTCAATTAAGTTGCTACTTTCTTTTTTAAAAAAAATATATTTTATTGATTTTTCACAGAGAGGAAGAGAGAGGGATAGAGAGTCAGAAACACCGATGAGAGAGAATCATTGATCAGCTGCCTCTTGCACACCCCCTAACCGGGGATGTGCCTGCAACCAAGGTACATGCCCTTGACTGGAATCGAACCTGGGACCTTTCAGTCCGCAGGCCGATGCTCTATCCACTGAGTCAAACCAGTCCCGGCAAGTTGCTACTCTCTTCATAATGGAAAAATTTCTAATGAATGCCATGATTTCTTGAGCCACAAAGTATTGACATGAAATATAAATAAGAACTAGAGAATGTGAGATTGTTTCTAAAAATATGACAGCATGAGGGTAGAATGCACTGTGGCAGCATTTTCTGTAGCATTTTAAAAGCTCTCAGAGATTCATGTTTAGGGACAAAACCAAAACAAACACATCAACAAAGCATGAATATTTTACAATCTGCACTAACACAGCTTACCTCTAATGGGGGGTGGTGTCCAACCTTTTGGCTATGATTTCTCTAGGTGAGTGCTGTGCCCTTGCTTTTTCTCTAACCCAATGGTCGGCAAACTCATTAGTCAACAGAGCCAAATATCAACAGTACAACAATTGAAATTTCTTTTGAGAGCCAAATTTTTAAAACTTAAACTTCTTCTAACGCCACTTCTTCAGAATAGACTCGCCCAGACCATGGTATTTTCTGGAAGAGCCACACTTAAGGGGCCAACGAGCTGCATGTGGCTCTCGAGCCGCAGTTTGCTGACTAGGGCTCTAACCCATACACATTTTCATTTCAACAGCACAAGTTATAAGGCTCATACCTCAAACTGTATATATCTTAAAAGATTCTTCTTTTCAGCAAATGTCCTTATGTATTCTTGGAGCTTGCCATGGTGCAGGAAGTTGGGGGTAATCTTCAGGGTACGAGAAGTCTGGAAAGCACATCATCTCCTTGGAAGAGTTGGTGAATACAGACGGGTAAATGCTGGCTCAGTCTTCTTCTACATGTTCCTGGAATAATAACAAAGCTTAAAAAAGAAAACAAGAATGGTGTGACCCTTAGTGGATATTCAATTCTCTGATGACTAAAAGCTTTTTTATATGTAAAAGAAAATAATAAAACCTCCCAAAGACCAATGAAAACAATGAACAGGTCTCTCTCTGTAAGATCTGGAAAGAAAGCCATGGCTCTGGCTTGGAGTTGGCCACTGTCAACTTTAGTCCTGTTACTCTAATAACCCCCTAGTATTAGCTATATTTTTTCTGTCCTATAGAGTTTTCTTTCTTATTTCAATCAGAGCAGTGATTCTGATCTCATGCTCATGTTAAACACACATACACACACACCCTCCCACCCTCCTGTTCTCCCTCTCTCCCTCCCCCGCCAGCACCTACTAAATCATCTGAAGGAGGCTGCAGCTTTTAGCCTACTCAATTGACTTATATGGTGTTCAGCAAGCTCTTCAACTTATATGGTGTTCAGCAAACTACTTCCCAATGTTGAAGTAGTTTCCCAATGTGGATGAAATCAGAATCACCTTAGACCATAGATTCTGGGTACTACCCCCAGAATTTCTGACTCATAACTATCAGTGTGCCTGATAATTTGCATTTCCAACAATTAGGCAATTGTTGATGTGGCTCATGCAGGGACTGCACTTTGAGGACCACTGCTTTACTGGAAGTGAACTCTGTGCTTGAGGAGTTCCCTAGCTCACCAATTGGCAGCTTTCACCCTTTACCAGGAAACATAGGAAACCACAAGCCATATAACCTGTGTTCCATGAGCACTTCATTTTAAAGTCACTGTGCAATTGAAAAGCAGCTTCTTTTGAGAAGTGGTTGGAGGCTTACTTGAAAAATCAACATTTCCTCTCTGTTGCAAGCAGAGGGCAGAAGTTCACACAATGTGCTGCCTTAGAAGTTCCTTCAAAAGTTGGCAGCCTCGGCCTCCCCAAATCCTGAGGGAACTCCCATGGAATGATGGAAAAGCAAGGAATGTCATGTTGCTGTTGGACTCCAGATGTCTGTCTCCTGCCAGCCCCAACTGACCTCCGGAAGATTGAGACAAAAAGTTCTGGAAAGAATTGGGAAGATTGTGTCTCTTGGGGCTGCCTGAGGCCACAGTGTTTTCCCTGAAGTTGGAAATAACACTTCGTCTGCTCATGGTTGCAGTAAGCTCAAATTTTAACTTTTTAAACCTCAATTGGAAGTTTCTGCTAAGGTCAGAAAGAAGGTGAAGGCTCATGTTTGGGAGGTTCTCACGTCTGTCTTCCCCGTTCCCCACAGCTGGTGCCTTTCATTGACAGTTAAGAGAAGAAGGGTTGAAGGAGGTTTTTCAGCTGTCCATTGAAGGCAGGGAGGGTTGAACTGCGGGGTGGGGACTAGCTAAAAAAAAAAGTAAGATTCTGCTCTTGAATTATTTTCATGTTAAATGAATCTATGCCCTCTGGCCCCTGGACCCAAGCCAATCAGAACACGGGGGGAAGAATATGTGTCCTATAGCCCCTTGGATTTTTCCCCTAAGAGGCTGCTCTCCAAACAAAAGGAAATAGATGTATAACAACAGACAATTGCTCCAGAGAGCTCCCATTTTCATTACTTCAATATGTTGGGTGGCTCAGTAAGGCAGAAATTAAGCTCAGACTCTGCCTCTGGCTGATGAGCTTGCTCTAAACTGAGATCCAAGCAGCTGCAGGCCGTTTCTCACTGCCTGCCTGGAGTCACCACTGCATCCATGTCTCATCTTTGCCACTAGAACACAAGCAACTTGAGGGCAAGGTCAGAGGCAAGTTCAAGAATGCTGTATGTGAATTTTAGTAGTCTTCCTTGATCTCCTTTCATTTTCCATCTCTGCTTATCAGTCTCATTTCTCTTGATCTAAATATACCCTTGAGGTCCAGCTCAGAAATTGCCTACTCCCTCATGCCTGTCCTTGCCTTCTCCCTCACCAACTGTAAATCATCTCCCTCCACCATGCTCTGATGGCCTTCACTGCCCTCATCACATGCTCACTTGTATTATAGCTATCCTAATGTTTGTTTTCTCTCTGCTTTTGAAATACTGGCCACCTGCCATACCTCTTATCCGCAGCTTTACTTCACACAGTGCCATACACATAATTACACAAATATGTATATTTGTTGAATGAATAAATGAATGAATAAATAGAACAAATGTTCATATAGCTCTGTTTCCCCCATTTGCAGCCAAAATATTCTGACCTATTGTAGTCAGGTTGTTGAGCAAGCTCTTATTACAACAGATTAAAATTGTTTGAGGCCAGGAGGTCTTGTTAGAGAGAATGTGAAACTTAAAACATGCTCATACTCAACCTGCTAGTGTGTAAACCCAATTTGGCTTTTATTTTATAGGAAAAGCACACAGTGAAAAGTTCAGAATGATCAGGTTTCTTTCTTCTGGAACACCTTTGCCAACAGGACTTGCAACATGATAGCTTATATAATACATTTTCCAAAAAATCCCTCTCTGTTCATACATTGTACCAAGCCACTTTTTTTTTTTTTTAAAGAAGGAAGGATTGTGGTATGTGGAGGGGGCTAAAGTTTACAATATTTACAGCCACACAGAGCCTTTGATATAATTCTACTTATACACATGACTGAAAGGTTATCTCCCCCTCCCAAACTGGTGGATGGAGCTAACACATGACTGGCACCTGCCACAGAGACATCTCTAAGACATTGAACCATCAATCAACACGGCCAGAGTGCCCTTGGGGCCCATCCCTTCCTGTTCCACCCTGGGCCCAACCCCCTCCCTTTCCGTCCTTTAAGAGGGACCCCAGGCAAGACACGTGCTGCTGTTGGTTGTTGGCTGTTGGCTGTGGCTGCTGCTGCATCAGCCAGGCTGGGTCCCCTGTCCCCTCCCCCCCAATTCTGATCTCTTTACCTCCGTGATGGGTTCCGCCCATTACCGGGGAATAAACTTTACTTTAAAATTCCCCATTGTTCTGTTCCCTATTTCCTTTCAAACCTAACAATGACCTCATGGAAATGAGACATCCCTTTTGTGGATAGCCCAGAATCTGATATTGCAGTCTTACTGACCTATCATCTGATCTGGCTGCACTGATTATCTTGGACCCCTGGGTACACCATGTTCAGTGCCTTCTCTGGAGTGCTGGTTACTGCTGAGAACCAATTCCAGCATGCAATAATTACAAGAGTTCCATCAAAAGGTTGATGGGACTTGGGGAGCTCAATAGGGTTGAGTCACATTAGTTTACCTATTGGAAATGGCTAAACAACACACATCCCCCAAACCTGAACAGGATTGTTAACTGCCAGGGAGCTCAGGGCATTTTATTGCCTCCTGTTGGCCAAACACCCAAACAGCTGTAGGCTATTCCCCAAACTGACAATGCTTCTGTACCCTTTGATACCCCTCCCTTTGAAGTGTATATTTCCACCTTGTCTTGGGACAAATTGTGTTGAATAAAAGCATGGGTCGGGTCCTTGGTCAAGGGAGAGTCTTTAGCTCCCTTTAGCTGAAGATCCTCTGACCCCCAATGCCTTTCAAAATTATCTTTCATCTCCAGACTCTTTAATCATCTATGTGAAGCCCCTTTCTCCAGAATGTTGAACCCTTTGTAAGGCTGGGACAAGAACCCTGGCAGGTTATCCTATCTAGAAACCCCTTCCCCCTGGTACTGTCACCCTGTTGGACACTGTGCATCTGCAGGGTGCCGTTCACAGCTACAGAGGGAATGGCACTTTCTGCAATGTGTCACCTAGTGGACATCCTTCAAGTCTCAGCCAACAGCCATCTGTGCAGCAAGTTTTCCCTGACCTGCTGAGATTTCAATAGTCCACCCTCTTCTAAATCTCAAGGCACTTGCTCATTAAGTTAACAGTCACCATGTTGGCAATGTAGGTGTAAGGTTACATAATCTCATATTTGAAACTCTTCTGCCCACATATATTTTAGAATTTATAGAACTGGGGATGATTTTCCATAACACTAGTTGTGAGTTCTTGTGTGTATGTGTGTGTGTGTGTATGTGTGTGTGTGTATGTGTGGGGGGGTACCCTACAAATAAAATTCTGCAGAGAAACACAAAGTGGAAGAACTGAAGACTATAAATAGCCTTGTGGGTTCAGCTCATGCTTTCTGACTGTAAGACTTTAGGATACATTTGCTATCAAAGGAGCTTTTGCCCATTTTTGATAAAAGGATTGTGGACCTATATGGTGACTTGCTTCACCAGATGGAGCAGAAACTATTTATGTAGAATGATTATGTCACCTATATTAGTCATCTTAGTACCTAGTACACAACTCTGTCAAAATAGATGCTCAAGCAGCATTTAATTATTAATAATGAGATATTAGAGAACCATTTCATGATTTAGGCAAAGCTGGCCATATATCCCTGGGCAAATGTAAATAAAGATAACTGACCCAGCTGACATGGTTCAGTGATTGAGCGTTGACCTTTGAACCTGGATGTTCATAGTTGGGGCCCAAGCCCTGGTTGTGGGCTCAATCCCCAGTGTGGGGCATGCAGACAGCATTTATTGAACAGACTCTTTTTATTCCATTGTATACTTTGGCCTTCATTGTCAAATATTAATTGAGCATAATGACTTGAGTTAATTTCTGGGTTCTCTGTTGTGATTCATTGATTTATAACCCTGTTCTTGTGTTAGTACCAGGCTATTTGATTACAGTGGTTTTCTAGTATTACTTGATATCTGGTATTGTTATCCCTCCAACTTTGTTCTTCTTTTTAAAGATTGCTGAGGCTATTTGGAGTTTTTTTGGTTCCATATTAACTATTGAAGTATTCGTTCTAGATCTGTGAAATATGTTATTGGTGCTTTAATAGGGATTGCATTGAATCTATAGATTACTTTGTGTTGTAGGCCATTTTAATGATGTTGATATACCAACCCATGAATATGGTATATTCTTCCACTTGTTTATATCTTCTTCTATCTCTTTATTCAACGGCCTGTCATTTTCTGAGTACACGTCTTTTATCTCCTTGGTTAAATTTGTACTCAAGTATCTTATTTATTTATTTATTTATTTATTTATTTATTTATTTAGTGCAAGGGTAAATGGGGTTGTCTTTTTAGTTTCTTTCTGAGTTATCATTATTGGTGTATAAAAATGCCATCACTCTGACTGGTGAAGTCTTTAGGGTTGTCTGTATACAGAATCATGTCATCTGCAAATAAGGACAGTTTTACTTCCTCCTTTCCAATTCAGATTCCTTTTATTTCTTCTTCTTGTCTGATCACTGTGGCTAGGACTTCTAGTTCTATGTTGAATAAGAGTGGTGAAAGTGGGCATCCCTGCCTTGTTTCTGTTCTTAAGGGGAAGGCGTTTAGTTTTTGCTCATTGAGTATGATGTTGGTTGTAGGTTTTTCATATAGGTTTATCATGTTGAGCTGTGATCCCTCTATTCCCACTTTGCTGAGAGTTTTTATAAAAAATAGGTGATGGATTTTGTCAAATGCTTTTTCTGTGCTTCTGGATATGATCATGTGGCTTTTGTCTTTCAGTTTGTTTATGTGATATATCACATTTATTGATTTGTGAATACTGTACCAGCCTTGAATCCCTATAATAAATCCTACTTGGTCATGTTGTACGATATTTTTAAGATATTACTGGATCTGATTTGTTTTTTTATTGTGATATGAGAAGATGCTTGATATATTTTCAATCCTCTTGAACTTGTAGAGACTTAATTTATGTCCTAACATGTGAGAATATGTTGTGTGCATTTGGGAAGAGTATATACTCTGCAGCTTTGGAGTGGAGTATTCTCTAAATGCCAAGTAAATGTATATGATCTAGTGTGTTGTTTAAGGTCTCTGTTTCCTTGTTGATTTTTTTGTCTGGAAGATCTATTCAGTGATGTCAGTGGGGTAAACTCCCCTACTATTACCATATTGCTGTTGATTTCTCCCTTAACGATATCCAAGAGCTTTTTTACATGTTTAGATGCTCCTATATTGGATGCATATATGTTTACTAGGGTTACATCCTCTTGTTGACTCTATCCCTTCAGTATTATGTGATGTCCTTTTTTGTCTCTTGTTATGGGCTGTGATTTGAGATCTGTTTTGTCAAATGTAAGTATTACTACCCCTGCTTCCCTCCCCCCCATTTGTATAAAAGATTTTTTTCCTATCCCTTCATTTTTATGCTGTGTGAATCTTTTATTCTGAAGTGGGTCTCTTATAGACAGTATATATGTGGATCATATTTTCTTATCAATTTAGCTATCCTATGTCTTTTGATTAGAGCACTTAATCCATTTAAATTTAAGGTTATTACTGTTAGGTACTTATTTATCACCATTTTAATTCTTTACTAGAGGCCCAGTGCATGAAAATTCATGCACTGGAGTGGAGGGTGGAGGGGAGTGTCCCTCAGCCTGGCTTGCCCCTTCTTACAGTCCGGGAGCCCTCAGGAGCAGGATGGAGCCTGGCAATCAGGGGAAGGCAACACCCATCCCACCTCTGCTGGCAGCACAAGTCTTGGCCAGCCCTGGTTACCTGAGCCTTGGGTGGCCCTGGGCAGCTGGGCAGCTGCCATCTGAGGCTTGACAGCTACCCTGTTTCCCCGAAAATAAGACAGTGTCTTATATTAATTTTTGTTCCCAAAGATGCGCTAGGTCTTATTTTCATGGGATGTCT
Source organism: Vespertilio murinus (assembly GCA_963924515.1). NCBI lineage: Eukaryota > Metazoa > Chordata > Mammalia > Chiroptera > Vespertilionidae > Vespertilio > Vespertilio murinus. The sequence continues at coordinate 15,867,540 of OZ004719.1, read as the reverse complement.
TATTTTTCCATGAAGAAGATACGGTACACATTTATTGTTAAATGGAAAATAAAGGAAATTTATTACCTGTATATGGTACGGTAGTATGGTAGTTGTCAACACAAACCAGACAAATTGTGAATTCTACAGTATCAAGTATCAAGAATTTGCTCATTTATTCAATGACAATCATGTCATCATCTTCTGGAACATCATCATAACAATCCAATTCCTGAATTTCCTGGTGAATTTCTTGTGACTCTATTTCTTTCAGAATCAGTGGACCAAATCTCTCATGTTTAGCAATAGCACTGTCTTTAAATGAGTACTTCTTGTCAAGGTAGCCTGTTCGCAGTGCATTTGCAATGCAACTGTCAGTGATTTTCTCCCATGAATTCTTCACCCAAGTCACAACTTCTTGCAGTTTAGGTTTCACAAAGTTTCCACACTGATTTCTCTCCATTCTATTTTCAATGTAGTCATTAATTTCCATGTGCAAATTGTCTTTGAATGGCTTCTTTATTGCAATATCAAGAGTCTGGAGATAGGCCATCATTCCTGCAGGAATCATTATCTGATCTATTTTTCTTTCGTGAAGAAATGTCTTCATGTCTTTAGCACGGTGAGTGCTGGCTGCATCCTAGACTAGCAGACCTCTTTGGCTCCCTTGCATAACAAGTGGCAGCATTAAATTGACCCACTTCCTTATAACTGCTTGTGTGGCCCAGGCCTTTTCAGTTTCAAGAATAAAAACGCTCAAAACACGTTCAATCTTTTCCTTCTTGCCCTTAGAAATGATTAAAGATGGGATTTTAGTGCCATCCAGATGAATTGCCAAAATACAGGAAACACGTTCACTTTTGTAAGCAGTGGAGGAAATGTACACTAAGGAGGCACCCCGCTGTTCAATTGTTGTTTGAGATGATTGGCCCATAAACACTGCAGTTTCATCCATAGCAATCATGTTGGAAAGATTGTATTTAGAGAAGTCAGCATCATCAATAAAGGACTTGAATGCAAGTGCTCGCTTTATAACTTGAGTATCTTCCAACCTAAACAATGTTGTAGATCTTCTTAAAGACAGTTCACTTTGCTGAAGGAAATTATCCAGCCAGTGTTGTGATGCTTTGAAGTCTTCAGGGGCTATGTCAAACTGTGGTGCCATTTCAAGGGCAAATTCTTGAAGCTGAGCCCTATTCACAACCAAAGCCTTTGCTCTCATGTCAACAACCCATTCACAGATCAGGTCTTCCAGCTCAGAAAATAATGGTTGCAGTAAGATTTTGGCCCCAAGAGTCTTCCACGATTCCTTTCTTGTACTCCACAGGGTAGCTTTTTCTTTTTGCATTCATTTCTAGGGGTAAAAAAAAGGAATTGGGGTATCAAGGTGGGGGGAGGGGGAATCACTTAAAATGACACAGGGGGAATTAGGGAGGAATCAAAATGGCACAGGAGAATCAGAGGGGGGATTACCATTTTAGTAACCTCTTTTGATCCTCCTGTGTCATTTTGATTGTCCCCTCTGATCCTCCTATGTCATTTTAAGTGATCCCCTCCCCCCACCCCTGTGCCACTGAACACCTTCACCAGACATCTCCCCTACCCCTTTATCAGACATTTACCACCTGGGGCCTGCCTGGGGACTGTCACTGGGCTTTCTGGGGCCTGGATCTGGGCTGGAGCAGGGTCTGCCACTGACTATGAACCTTCAGTTATCATGAAGGCAGCCGTGAGCTTCAGGTAGTGTCACCAGAGACAGATCAGCACTCACCACCTTCACCCCGTCCCCTCCGCTCTAATCCTCCTGTTCTACACGCATCTGCAAAAGTCTCCTCCTCTCTCCCAATCCGCACTCAGCTCACTGTTTACTCCGACCTCCGCTCCGCCACCACACAGCAGTGACATCAGGACTCAGTGTAACATCACTGGTTGCTGGACGCCAGTGGGGGCGGCCCTAGCGACCAGTTTATGGTAAATTAATTTTCATTCTGAGACAGAGCCTGAGGGGCCTTATTTTCGGGGGGATGCCTTATATTTTACTCAGAAGGAAACCTGTAAGTAGGTCTTATTTTCGGAGGATGTCTTATTTTCGGGGAAACACTGTAGCATCCTAGGCTTGCTATTTTTATTCTTTATGCCTATGTTTCTATATATATTTTTTACAGCAGCCCCTTTAACATTTCTTGCAATGTTGACTTGGTGGTAATAACCCCTTCAATCTTTTTCTTGGTCTGGTAAACTCATTATTTCGCCATCTTTTTTGAATGATTGCCTTGCTGGATAGAGTAGTCTTGATTTCAGATCCTTGCCTTTCATTACCTTGAATACTTCATGCCATTCCCTTCTGGCCCATAGTGTTTCTGTTAGAAATAACCTGACAGCCTTTTGGGAGCTCCTGTATAGGTCACTGATAGTCTCTCTCTTAATGCCCTTAAGTTTCTCCCTTTGTCCTTCATGTTTGCCAGTAAAGCAGAGTATATCAAGAAAATATTGGAAAAGAAACTAACAAGCCAAACAAAACAATAGTCTTACTTTAGGAATGTCGTCCTCTGAGCTGTTCTTCCTTTCCCCACCAAACTGTGCCCAGCTGGAGTATCTGAGCTTCAGAGAGTTGACCTAGCCCCTTTCCTATTGCAGGCGGGGCGCCCTGCCTGCAGGAGAGGTAGGCAGAGCTCCACTCCTCCTCTCCCAGTTCTGGCTGGCTGAACTCACAGGGCACTCACCTCAGTCTCTCCACAAAGCAGACACAAACCCAGCTCTCGCTGGTCTGTCTCCCCAACATAAACCTTCCTAAGGGATGCCGTGGTGCACCATCCAAAAATAAAAAAACACACATAAAGAAACAAACAAGCAGAAACCTGCTTGGCAAGAACCTGACACCCTTGCCCCTCAGCTCAAAGCAGGCCTCCTGCACAGCCGATCTCAGTAAAGCTGGGGCCAACGTTCCCAGGCCCGCTCATAATGCAAGCTCCCTTCACCGCAGGTCAAGAAACCCCATCTGCCCTGTTGGCAGCTCTAGGAGGGCCCTCTTTCTCTTTCCCACGCCACACAATGTAGGTGCTTTCTGGGGCTCTGCACAGTGCCTTGCAGGAGGGCAGAGGATCCCTTTAGGTCACTGCTGGTGCAGCCACAGGCCCCTTTCCGTTCTGGAGCCACACTCCATGGCACAGCCTTTCCTGCAGCCAGAGCTCCGAGAGAATCCTGCCCGGGCTGCTGCCATCAGGCACATTCTTTCACTTGGAAGGTACGGATACTACCTGGCAGGCAGACTGTCCCCTGAATCCCTCTGCCCAACACCGCGTGGGCTCTCTTTCCCATCTCCATTACTCAGGGTTTGAGATCCCTGTGTTTGGAGGCCAGTTCACACTCCCAAGGGGAGGGAGCATTGCAGCCACTATCCCTTGGACCTTGCAGCCAAACACCGGCTTCAGGGCGACTCCCCCTTTCCAGAACCCCCCCTCTCTCACCAGTCTCTATGTTGTTTCTTCAGTGATCCTTAGACAAAATAGGTCCAATCAGCTACACCTTTCTTGTTTTGTTTTGTTTTTTTTTTCAAGCTGACTGCACAGTGTTTTAGTAAATCCAGTCTGTGGCTGGGAGCAAGGGCATTCTGGCTCTTATTCCAGTGCAGCCATCGTTTAGAAGAGAATGTCTTTTAATGTAATGATTGGAAAAGGGCGCTCTTTTGCTTTATTCTTAAAGTAAAAATTCCCCTGTCTTTGAATTTTGTATGATAGAGTACCCCGATAAAACCTGGAAGAGAAGCACTGAGTGTGGTGGGGAAGAACGGGGATATTAACCACATTATTACCTATGTTTGATTTTGAGGAAGTATCTACTGAAGCAAGGGCCTCGGAGGACCCAGTGGCTGGGGCACTTACCTGTATGGCAATGATGATGTCCACAACACAACGCCAATGGGATGGATGACTGCTATTGAGCACACTGAAGCACTTAGGAATGAAAAGGACAAACACCAATTTTTAGACTCTCAGTACAATTCACAGTCAGAGAGCCGGAGAGCTCCTGTTATGAACCTAAAAGCTTTCAAAATCAGAACAGATTTTACTTTTGCATGTTTTAGAACTATAACATAGACTGCATCCTCAGCTTCACCAAGCCTTTCAATGAAGTTGAGACTCTTGAATCCTTGAGCCACTCTGAGGCCCTCTTACAGTGAAGGCAACCCACCTACCATGACTGAGGGATGCTAAAGGTTCTCTAATAACCTCACCCAGGGTTCTTGCTTTGCAAAAGAAAGGCTATTCCCAAGATCTATCCCAACCCACCCTTTGTGGCCATTAGATTCATAACCAGACAGACCTCAGCTTGCTCCAGGTGAACAAGTACCAAGTCTGATGCAGGAGGAAAGAGTCTAGATTTAAGATAGGTTTTGAAGATGCTTGGATTTTAAGCAAGATAATAATGATAAATATAGACATGGAGATGGGCTTATTCTGAGAGCAAACTGTAAGTCATACAATTAGTTAGGAACATGGTTACAAGTGTTAAAGGGAAACAAACACAAGAGCCACACCCACGTACCTGATCAAAGGGGCCTGGAAAATATATCTCAGATCTGTCTGTTGGGATTAAATTAGAGAAGCAGAACCAGGGATTTGACCATAAGCAATTGTGGGCACACCTTAAGTGTGGTCTCTACAAAGCTGCCGTCTTCATATCTGGTGCTGGAGCTTGAAGCCCACAGGGCAGATAGTTGGGACAGGACAGGAAGAGAGGGTGGTGTCAGGTGGGAGAGCAAGGGCAAGGTAGAACCATAAGCTTGGGACTATGTCAGTCTATCTCTGCTTCCAACATCGATGAGGATGATGATATGGGTGTTACATACAAGACACTGGTCTCCTTTGTCAGCAGAGCTAAACCCACCTGACTCAAAAATCAGAGAAAGAAGTTGATGGAGGCCCCGTGGGAAGGTGGGGCTCTGCTGCTCCACACCAGCGAGGGATCCCACAGAGAAATGAGAATGTGCATCAACTCCAAGTTGACACATTACAAAGCCACAACACCAGAATTGACAGAGGAAAGGGGTTTTTCACCTCACAGAGTAGTTTCCTGTAGCTGGTATGGTTAATTCTGGGTGGGAATACAGGAGTGGAGGAGTGTGAAATGAGCCTGGGCCTGCTAGTCAAGCAAGTTCACTTTAGTCAAGAAGGTCAGCATTTGTATATCAGCTTTCTTACACAGTAGGTCAACATATTACACTGCGTCCTGGTGGTAATAGGAAACAAGTATGATTGACAATCTAGTTTTCATTTAAAAAAGTTTAAAGCCATTAGCACAGCATAATGTTCTCTGTGGGTTTCGGCTCTCCCATTTAAAAAAAAAATTTTTTTCTTTTTTAATTACAGTTTCAGGTGCACCATCCAGTGATTAGACATTTATATAGTTTATGAAGTGGTCAACCTGATAAATTTAGTTCCCATCTTACCCACCTGTATCAACAATAAACTCTCCAGCTCCCCCCACAACTATTCTTGCTATCCCCCCACAACTATTCAATGTCTCTGCCTGGCATACATTTCCCTGCCCCTTTCCCCTTTCTTTGCAAGTTCCATTTTCTTTTTGTAAATATTACTTGTGCCAACATTCATCCTCGTAGGATGGAAATAATCCAGATTGAGTATCACTAGACTATGACCTTCCTGAAATGGGACCCCACTGCCTCGCACAGTGTCTGGCCCTTGGAAGGTTTTCTGTAGATGCTTATTGATCGAATTAAGTTCCAAGAGATTTTCATCAAATATTTTCTTGTAATATTTTTCATTTTTATTAGTTTGATGAATTAAGGCTTCTGATCTCTGTCAAATCTAGAGAGGCAACATATTTCTATATTTGAAGACAATTAAGAAGGAACAGTAAAATGGCTCCCAGGTCCTTTTTCCTTCAAAAAAGCATCTACAAATAGACTCCGGTTATCAAGAGGGAAAGGGAAAACCACCCCTCTTGTGAATTGTTCTCCAAGGTACTGGCGAATGTCTCATTCTTCCTGATAGTCATCAATGTTACATGTTTCTTTAGTCTCCTTGAAACTTGCAGGCGTGTAATAATTATAAAGAGGCTGCACTTTTTTGATGTAGACGAAGTTAAACAATCTTCGTAAGCTCTGTTTAATAACGGAGGAGGTCATTTTGCGGGCTACTTTCTTAAAAAGTTCGCAGGTTGTTTTTGCCAAGTCCCTGACCAGAGGGTCTTCATCCAGAAGCACCCGTTCGATAGCTGTAATGGCAGAAGGGCCCTTAGTTCAAGGCATCCGACTCAGAGTCCGAGAAGCTCTAATTCTGAACAGCCCCACCTTTCAGAGTCCTCCTCTATTCTCTCCTCCCCAACCCCCAATTTTTATTAATTTGACTGATAGCATTCCCAGGAAGTTTTATCCAGATATAATTAAAAGAAAAATGGAAATAGTCACTAAACACTTATGAAGTGTCTATCATGTGCTGAGCATTTTTCTAGACAGCATAAACATTCACGAAGCAGTTCAATATAGCTCATAATAAAAAAAAGTTGGACTCAGTCTAAATGTTCTTCAGTAGGGAACTACTTCAAAACTGGAATATCATGAGCCCAGTTCTTCCTTTGATTCCCCTACTGACCACCAACCTCCTGCCATCCCTGGCACTGTTATGTATGAATAAGTTAAAAAAAAAGAAGTTATAAAACAGTTAGGGTTGTTTTGAAAATAACCATGTAGTAACTTAAATGTCTGGGATTATATATATAACTAGAGGCCTGATGCACAAAATTCTTGCAAGAGCAGGCCTTCCTTCCTCCAGCTGCCGGCACTGGCTTCCCTGGTAGCCCCAGCTTTGTCTGGGATGTTATGCAGAAGGATGTTTGGTCTAATTAGCATATTATGCTTTTATTATTATAGATGATAGGCTAATATCATTATTTTCAGGTCTTGGGTTTGTGGAAACTTCTTTCTTTCTTTCTTAAAAAGAAATAGGGGAGCCCAGCCTGCATGGCTCAGGGGTTGAGTGTCAACCGATGAACCAGAGGGTCGTGGTTTGCTTCCTGGTCAGAGCACATGCCCAGGTTGCAGGTTGAATTCTAGTAGGGGTTGGGTAGGAGGCAGCTGATTAATGATTCTCTCTCAGCACTGATGTTTCTATATTTCTCTCTTCCCTTCCTCTCTGAAATCAATAAAAAATATTTTAAATTATTAAAAAAAAGAGATGGAGGGGGGAAGGACATATTTAGGGAAAAAAGAGAGGAAAAGGAGTAGGAGAAAGAGAGAAAGAAGAAAAAGGTTTGAAGAGATATAGAGAATTTACCAGGCAGTCAAGAAATAATGTAGTGAATAAATGAGTGAATACATGAATGAATGATAATGATGTGTCAATGTAGGTTCATTAGTTATAACAAATATACCATGTGGTGGAGGATGCTGATAATGGCGTGGCTGCACGTGTGTGGGTACAGGGGATATAAGGGAAAATTCTATATATTTCACTTAATTTTGCTGTAAATTTGAAACTGTTCAATCTTGTTTGTTATTCTGATCTTGGTTTGGGAAAAAGAGGCTGAGAGAGAGAAAGAGATGCTAAAGATCCCAACATTTTGATAGAATAAATAATACCCTTCTTTAAGTTTCTCTTAAAGGTGCAGGTATACGTTGCTATCTTTTAAAATTGAGTCCTCTGAGGGTAGGGTCTTGGTTTTGTTTGCTGCTGTATCTCCAAAATAGAGCTGGGAAAATATTTGCTAGATGAATGAGTGAATCAGTTTTCAATTCTCTGTTGTTCCTAAGAACTCTAGGGTGATGAGAGAGATAGAGATAGAGATAGAGATAGAGATAGAGAGAGAGAGAGAGAGAGAGAGAGAGAGAGAGAGAGAGAGAATGAATGAGAATGGGGAAAGGGATGCCCCTTAACCCAGTTCTTCCTTTGATTCCCCCCTTACCACCACCCTCCTCCCATCCCCGGCCTCTTTAGAGAACTCATGACTAGAATCACAAATAGTGAATTTATTTAGACCCGTGCATGAAGATTTCATTATACCTTCAACACTTACCCTCCGCAATGACTTCAATATCATCTCTGAGCAGTAAATGTCTACCCAGTATTGCCAAGTATCCTATACACAAAATAAAACCCCAAAAACACATTATGAAAATACATTCTCTGATGTTATCTAGCTATTATCATTGTCTTCTTCAAAGCAAAGCATCTCTACATTATCCTTGGGTCCTCTTTTAGTGCTCTCACAGCACTTATCAATAAGACTCTTTATTGAAAAATATGTATGTTTGTAAACATGCACACACACTAATTGCACAGGTCAGTGAATGACCACAAAGTGTAGACTTTTAGCTACCACCTAAATGGAACATGCCTAGCATCCCAGAAGCCTTCCTTATGCTCTTTCCCAACCTGCTCCTCTATCCTTCAGAATATATTCTTTTGAGACTATCTTCTCTTGGTCAACATTATTTGAGATTATTCATCCATGTTCTCTAATGGGCAATAGTTCATTTATTTGCATTGCTAATGGCAGAGGTTGGCCGTTGAAGTTTTCTTGAAACAGAGCCATGCTCATGAGCTTGAATGTGTACATATCATCTCTGATATATATATATATATATATATATATATATATATATATATATATATATATATATGTGTGTGTGTGTGTGTGTGTGTGTGTGTGTGTGTGTGTGTGTGTGAATCTGATAAAAGAATCATTTTGATTCATTCACACCAGATGGCTATTGTTGTGTTGGCTGTTGTCATTAAGGGAAAAGAGGTTAGCGCCCTCTATTAAATAATTAGGGTATTGCATGTTTTAAAAATTCTCGCAGGACAATGGTTGAAAATCACTGACACAGATCATATGGCTCTCTAAGCCTGCAATATATACTAGTGATATTCTATCCTCAAGAGCTCAGCACTTTTTAAAATATATTTTATTGATATTTTACAGAGAGGAAGAGAGAGAGATAGAGAGCTAGAAACGTCGATGAGAGAGAAACATCGACCAGCTGCCTCTTGCACACCCCCTACCAGGGATGTGCCTACAGCCAATGTACATGCCCTTGACCGGAATCGAACCCGGGGGACCTTCCAGTCCACAGACCAATGCTCTACCACTGAGCCAAACCGGTTTCAGTAAGAGCTCAGCATTTTTAACCTATTCTGCTGCTGATGGTCAATATGTGTTTCCAATTTTAGTCTGTTATAAATAATATTATTATGGGCATTTTTATATATGGATTTTGGTATTCATTTGTATGCATTGATGTTTGGTATCCAGCTGGGAGAGGATTTACTGACCGATGGATATGCTATGTTCACCTTCAATTGTTACTGTGCGAAGCAGTTGTACTAATTTTTACTGCCCACATCAGTGTATGAACAATTCCATTGCTCCACACTCTAACATTTGTTATTTGTTATTTTTTTCCCTTTTAGTTATTCCAGTGGGTTTGGTAGTAGTATCACATTGTGATTTTATTTCATTTTTTTGTGATAATGCATAAGAGTTTTTTATATTTATTGCTAATTTGGATATTCTTTTGTGACATGCCCATTCAAATAAGCATCTTTCCTGGTTTTATATAGTTGAACACTTTCCTGGTTTAATATAGTTGCCTATATTATTGTTCTTATTTGTAGGCATTTAAAAAATTCTAGATACTAATTTTTTTCATTGTTACTAGTATACTTTAGGAATACTAGTATCTTCTCTTAACCTGTGGCTAAACTTTCACATTTATATTGTGTGTGTTTTTTTAAATGAACATTTATCTTTAATTTTTACATAGTCTAATTTCTTTTCTTTTCTACTTGTGGTTAGTGATTTTTTTGGGTCTGATAGGAAATTCTGGCCTGCCTCAGGAATATTATAATGATGTTCTCCAGTATTTAATTCTAGAAGCTTTATGGTTTTATCTTTCACACTTTTGGATTGTAGATCCAACTGAAATTATATGTCATACAGTACAAGCCAAGATTTTTTGTATGTACCTGTGCAATTGACTCAGCACAATTACGAGAAAAAACTATCTTTTCCTACTACTTTTGAGTGTTGCTTTCTATGCATGGATCTATTTCTAGGCTTTCCATTCTGTTTCTCTGTTCTGTCATCTTTGCATGAGTAACAAATTATCTACAATTCTGTAACTTTATAATAAATCTTTATATCTGGTGGGACTAGTAGCCCACATTTTTTCTTCAAGAGTATCTTGGCCTTTCACATTTCTGCATACTTTTAGAATAGACCTGTCAAGATCTATGAAATTCTCAGTTGGCATTTTTATTTTCAGTTGTATAGAACTTGTTGGTTGGTATTTCTCAACAGGTGTGTAGTGGAGATTCTTGATGGGACAATTTGTAACACTGTCACAATTATTACTGAGTATTAAGCATATGTCCTTGCCCTTTAAATACATTCATGGGCATTAAATGCAACCTGGAAGCAAACTGGCAAAGCAGCTGGGGCGAGGGGGTGGGGGGGGAGGTTTGACCATAGAGGACAGCCTGCAGAGGCCCAGAGAAAAGCAAGAATTGGTGGAGACCTACTGCATGTCTTTTTTCAATAGGTTAGCCATTCATTCTTGAGTTGACTGAATTCCATCCTTTATTTATTCAAGAAGGATTCATGGCAATGCTTTATCATGATTTCTAGTGTTTTCTGAAAGCGTTTTCCTGTTATCTTCATAGTTGGGTATAACTTTTCAGTCACAGTTTTTTCCACTTAGGATTTTGGAGGCATACTCTACTGTATTTTAAAGGTTAAAACTGAAACAGAGAAATCAGATACCAGATTTTTTAAAAACCTACGTGACTTTTTATTGCTTAAATTCTCAAATAATTCTTTAAATCTGAATTTCCATAACTTTATAAGGAAATGTCTTTTTTTTTTTTTAGGAAATGTCTTAATGATGCATTCTGTATAAAATATTTATTAAAAATTATTTACCATCTCAGTATATTTAATCAAGTCTATTTTATTCCTTAAATTATATCTTTGATTACTTTTTTCTGTTCTCATTCTTTAATTAATTAATTAATGCCTATGTGCATCTTTTTAATGAATCTTTCATATCTAATAATTGCTCCTTAATTTTTCAAACTGTTTCTTGCTAGTTTTCATTTCATTTGATAGTGTTTCTCAACACTGTACTCCTTATCCCCTACTGGGTTTTCAACAATATGTATTTTCTCTTATGCTGGTTGCAATGCAGTTTTATTCTTTTGTGTGTATGATGGTTATATGTATTTTTCTTATACATGCTTCCTATGCTTTAGAAGTGTGTGATCCCACTATCCCATCATATATTGAATTTGTGCTTGTATCTATACTTTAGACCTTTATTTCAAAAAGTTTTTAATGTTCTTGGAGATTTAAAAAATGCATACTTTTATTGATTTCAGAGAGGAAGGGAGATGGAGAGAGAGAGAGATAGAAACATCAATGATGAGAGAGAATCATTGATCAGGTCCCTCTTAAGTGCTTCCTACTGGGAATTGAGCTCATAACCCAGGAATGTGCCATGCCCCAGAATCAAACTGTGACCTCCTGGTTCATAGGTTGATACTCAACCACTGAGCCACACCAGTTGGGCATGTAGATTTTTATTACAATTTTCATCTGCTCTGTAAAAACATTTTATAAAATTTGCTTCTCATCTTTTTTTCCTCTCCTTCTCTCTCCTTCCTATCTGGAAATAACTCTGTAGAAAAATAATGCCATTTATTTTTTAAAAATTAATTATTTTTTGACCTTGCAATAATTATATACAGAAGGTAGTTTTGTGGAAAATGCCAGGGTAGAATTCAGAATAGAAGGAACTTTTTTTGGTTTGAAATTAAGTTCTTGTGACACCAGATTGTGTGTGTGTGTGTGTGTGTGTGTGTGTGTGTGCATGTGTGCATTCCTTTCCTCCTCTCTCACTAGCACAGATCATGAGCTCTAGTAGCTGGCCATAATTATTCAGTTTGTCTTCTACTGTAACTGTTGGTCTCCTCTATACAACAACCATGTGACTGCATTTTCTGATTCCCCATTATCCTGCTACTCCTTGGTATCAAGTAGGGTTAAGTTAAAATCCCATTACCAAGTTAGGAACTCACTTTGTGTCATTCCAAATAAAGCATTGTCAATTTGGATTTTCATGGTGAGAATCTAGTGGGGAAAAACCTTTTGGTCCGGTTGTCCAAGATTGAAAGCTTTCGTTATCTTCTCTTAGAATCTTCCTGTACTGCCCCAACTCTACTTTTTTTTCTTTTACCTTGATAGCTCTTCCTCTTCTATTAGAGTTGTGGTTGTTGATGCCCAATTTTTCTTTTTTTTTAAAAAAATATTTCATTGATTTTTTACAGAGAGGAAGGGAGAGGGATAGAGAGCTAGAAACATTGACCTGCTGCCTCCTGCACACCCCACATTGGGGATGTGCCTGCAACCAATGTATATGCCCTTGATCAGAATTGAACCTAGGACCTTTCAGTCCACAGACCAATGCTGTATCCACTGAGCCAAACCAGTTTTGGCAATGCCCAAGTTTTCTTAAAAATGGTGCTTGTATTTTTAGATATTAATCTTATTCCTTGGGTAGTGATTTTTAAGCAGTGAAGGGGATTAATGAGCAGTAGCATGCCATCTGTTAAATTTTGGAATCATCCTTCTTGAATACACTTTATATAGTAATTTAATTACACAGTTATACTCACTGTCTAGTACAAAATATAACTTTATGCTATTCATACATATTGACCTCTATTCATCATAGATACCACTATGATGGGTCCTATCCATCATAAGCAAAAATTTTTATAATTTTTTTCAAGGAAGACTTCTAGCTATATCTTTTAAGACAAATGAGGAAATGAGGGTTGAATTTTATTTACCTATTAAAATAATGGCTGCTCTCCTCAGGTATGTTCGCGAGCTCCTCAGGAATCCTAAGCTATCAGATAGCAAATCTGTAATGTAGCTCCCATGAGAAATAAACTGATAATAAAAAAAGGGGGAGGGAATCACTCTCAGTTGTTGAAAAAGTGCATTTGTTCCCTTTCAGAGATTCTTCCAGAGAAAATAACCTAATTGATTATATCAAATAAGGTCCAGTTTAAAACCTGAGATTTCTATGTATGAACCTTTCTGTTTGCAGATGTCATTCAGTTAATTATATGATTCTCAACCCCTGCTCCCCCTACCCCCTTCAACCCCAGTGCTTCCAGCCTTTGGTTAGCATGCTTCCATCTGTCACTGCAGTTCATGCTGCTATCAGAGAACCAGCTCATTAGGCAGTGACAAGATATTTCTACCTTTTCTTTTGGTGATCTGAAAAGATGTTCCTACCTTTATACCCACCCAAAGATCCATGTAGCTGGGTTGGAGGAACAAGGACTAAAGAGGATCCAGTGTTGAAGAAGAGGAAAGGAAAAGTGTTAATTTTCTCTGGACACAAGGCCTAGCTGCTACCAGCCATTTTCTTCGCCTTCCTTCTCCAAGATCCACCCTTGTCCCCAACATCTTTCCATTGTTTTGAAGATCCTTTTATGTTCTTTCTATAATGTGTGGTAGGAAACACCAAAGGACCACTTACGATATTGTTGCAGATGTTAAGCACCACCAGCTCAAATCTGTAATGCTCAATGGACCGTGGAAATGTTGACCATTTTAATTGGAAGGCGCAGATTGTCAGTGTATGTTTACATGCCTGTGAAGTAGAAAGCAGTCAATGAGCATCTCTTTTTCCAAGGCCCGTTTCTGCAGAACTAAGGACAAGGTGGCAGGACTTACCATCACGACTCTTGTCTCTATATCCTCCAGAAACAGGATCAGAGGCACCAGAGATTCAAGAACCACGGTATTCAACATCCATGTGTACTGGTTCATGTCTTCGAGCAGCTCACCAAAGTGCCGGATGGCCATGCTCCGAATGCCTGCGTCACTCTGTGATTTATGCACAGAAAAGATGCATCTGAGGATATTTCTAGGGCTTCTTTCTTTAAACAGTGTGACATATACATTTATATCTATTTATACATGTATATGTATATATACTACATAAGTATGTATTTTACATATGTATACATATATACACATATATGAAATCATTGTAAGTAGGAAAGAGTTTTGAAATGCCCTGGTACCTATTGAAATCCCAGTTTTGTCCCATATAGGTTAAACTTTGGGTTTGTATAGTCAGCTCTTGGTTTGATTTTAAATAAGATTTACTGAGGAGGGAAGAAAATGGCGGTGGAATAGACAGATGGGTTCTGAGCCTTGTCCCAGACCAGAAAGAAAGAACAGCTAAGGATTGCACAGAGTGTTTTTAGCAAGTTAAGGGACAGTTAAACTCCTGGAGAAGGTGGGGACTGCTAGATGGGGTCCCCCTGACCCAGCAGCCCCCACTGTGGCTGGGTCCCCCTCCTAGAGCTATGGGCTTGAATGCAGAGACCATGCCATTTTAAAAATATATATATTTTATTGATATTTTACAGAGAGAAAGGGAGAGAGATAGAGAGCCAGAAATGTCGATGAGAGAAAAACATCGACCAGCTGCCTCTTGCACACCCCCCACTGGGGATGTGCCCACAACCAATGTACATGCCCTTGACCGGAATCGAACCTGGGACACTTTAGTCTACAGACCGATGCTCTACCACTAAGCCAAACCAGTTTCGGCGAGACCATGCCATTTTGAAAGGAAAAGTGGATCTTATCAGAAGCTGGAAAATCCACAACTGCAGCAACTGCCGAACAGATGGGAGCCCCAGAATACTGGTCCCTGATTGGCACAAAAATGCAAATTCAGAGGAACTCTTCACTCCACCACGGAAAGGTAAGATTTCACCTGGGATAAGGAGAGAGAGAGAACTACATAACCAGACGTCCGGAGAAGAGAGACCATGGGGAGACAAAGAAACAACCCACATATGAAAGGAAAGCAGGCCCCAGGGGGCCATGTTCCCCAGGTGAGCCGTGTCCCCCAAAGGGGCCAGGTGTCCCTGGTGAGCCGTGTGTCCCAGGGGGCCGTGTGCCCCGGGCGAGCCGTGTGTCCCAGGGGAAGCTGTGGGACCCTGGGGGAGGGGCGGTGAGAACCAGAGGAGGAGAGGACTCTATTCATGTGGTCCTGAGATAGTCACCATAAAACAAGCAGACTGCCAAATGAGGAGCGGATTCTATTCATGTGATCCTGAGATAGTCACCATAAAACAAGCAGATTGTCAAATGACGGCAGGGAGGGGAAGGAGACCTGGGGGGAGCTAAGAGAACAACCGAAGGACTGGTATGCATGAATATAAGTACAACCAACGAACACAGAACTCTTGGGAGGGAGGGCATGAATGGGAGGTGGGTGGGGGCAATGGTAAGCTATGTATACATATAATACCGTAATAAAAAAAATACCCATAAAAAAAGAGAAAGGAAAGCAGGCATCACCAGAAAAGGAAGTAAAGGAAATAGAGGCAAACAACTTACCAGAGAAAGAATTAAGAGAAATGGTCATAGGGTGGCTGAAAAGAATGGAAGACAAATTTGACAATATGAGTAAGAACAAGGAGAAATGAAAAATGACATTGCTACTGCAAAGAACTCAATAAAAAGCATCAAGAGTAGACTAGAAGAAGCAGAATACTACATCAGTGAGCTAGAAGACAAGATAGGAAAAAATACCCAAGTAGAGCAGCTTCTAGGGGAAAAAAAATTAAAAACAGGAGGAGAGCCTAAAGGAATTTTGGGACAACACAAAACAAAACAACATCCACATAAAAGAAGTTCCAGAAGGAAAGGAAACTTAGCAAGGAATAGAAAACCTGTTTGAAGAGATAATGACAGTAAACTTCCCTGATATAGGGAAGAAAAACCCCACACAAATCCAAGAAGCTCAAACAGTCCCAAGCAAAATGAACCCCAAAAGAGTGATGCCACGACACATTATAATTAAATTGGCAAGCACCAACAACAAGGTAAGAATCTTAAAAGTGTCCAGAGACAGAAAGTTACATACAAAGGAACCCCCATCAGACCAGCAACTGATTTCTCAGTAGAAACTCATCAGGCCAGAAGAAAATGAAATGAAATATACAAAGTCATGCAAAGGAAGGGTCTGAATCCAAGAATACTGTACCCAGCAAGGCTATCAATCAAAATTGAAGTTGAAATCAGGAGATTCACAGACAAAAAAGGACTAAGGGAATTTATTACCACCAAACCAGCAATGCAAGAAATGCTAAAGGGTCTGCTATAAAAAAAAAAGAAAAGAAAAAGAAATAGGAAGCGAAGAAGGAACACAGGGGTAAAAAATAAAAATGGCAACAAATAAGTACCTATCAATAATAACTTTAAATGTAAATGGATTAAATGCTTCAATCAAAGGACACAGTGTAATGGATTGGGTAAGAAAACAAGACCTATATATCTGCTGTCTACAAGAGACCCACCCCAGAAAAAAGGCACACAAAGACTGAGGGCAAAGGGATGGAAAAAGATTTTCTGGGAAAATGGAAATGAAAAGAAATCTGGAGTAGCAATACTTATATCTGACAAATTAGATCTCAAAGTGAAGGACATAACAAGAGATAAGGAAGGCCATTTCATAATACTAAAGGGAGCAATCCAACAAGAAGAAATAACCCTGGCAAACATATATGCACCCAATACAGGAGCACCCAAATACATAAAAATTTCCTGAAGGGCATCAAGGGAGAGATTCACAGCAATACAATCATAATAGGAGACTTTAATACCCCATTGGACAAATCATCTAAACAGAAACATCAATCTTAAATGACTCACTAGACCAGTTGGAATTAATTGACATCTTCAGAACATTTCACCCCAAACATTCTTCTCAAGTGCACATGGGTCATTTTTAAAGATAGATTATACATTGGAACATAGGCAAAGTCTCTTTAAATTCAAGAAGATAGAAATCATATCAAGAATCTTCTCAGATCACAGTGGCATAAAACTGGAAATCAACTACAAAAAAAAAACAATCCAAAAAAATCTAACACATGGAGACTAAATAGCATGCTATTAAACAATGACTGGGTTACCAGAGAGATCAAGGAAGAAATAAAAAGCAACAAATGACAATGAAAACTCAACAATCCGAAATCTATAGGGCACAGTGAAAGCAGTCTTGAGAGGGAAGTTCATAGCTCTAAAAGCCTACTTCAAAAAACAACAAACAATGGTAATAAATTACTTAACCCTATAAGTCAGAGTTAGACTCTCTGACTTATAGGGTTAAGAAAAAGAGCAACAAGAAAGGCCCAGTCTAAGCAGAAGGAAGGAAATAATAAAAATCAGAGTGGAGATGAATGACATATTGTTTCTAAGAGACCAAAGAAACAATACAAATAATCAACAAAATCAAGAGCTGGTTCTTTGAAAGGATAAACAAGATTGATGAACCTCTAGCCAGGCTCACCAAAAATCAAAGAGAGAGGACTCAAACAAAATCAGAAATGAAAGAGGTGAAATAACAATAGTCCCCACTGAAATACAAATGATTATTAAAAAGTACTACAAACAACTCTGTTTCAACAAGCTGGACAACCTGGAGGAAATGGACATATTTCTAGAAAAATATAATCTTCCAAAACTCAATCAGGAAGAATCTAAACAGCTCTGTAGGCCAGTAACTATGGAAGAAATTGAAGCAGTCATCAAAAAGCTTCCAGCAAATAAAAGCCCAGAGCCAGATGGCTTCACAGGAGAATTTTAACAAACATTCAAGGAAGAACTAAAACCTGTCCTTTTCAGACTATTCAAAAAAATTCAAGAGGACGAAACACTTCTAAGCTCCTTCTATGAAGCCAGCATCACCCTAATACTAAAACCAGATAACGACAACACAATGAAAGAGAATTACAGGCCAATATCCCTCATGAACATAGATGCCAAAATCCTCAACAAAATTCTAGCAAATTGGCTCCAGCAGTACATCAGATGATCATACACCACGACCAAGTAGGATTTATCCCAGGAATGCAAGGATGGTACAATATCCACAAATCAATAAATGTGATACATCACATAAACAAATTGAGAGATAAAAATCATAGTCATCAATTGATGCAAAAAAAAAAGCATATGACAAAATCCAGCACATTTTCCGGATAAAAACTCTCAACAAGGTGGGAATAGAAGGATCATACCTCAACATAATAAAAGCTATATATGATAAACCCACAGCTAACACCATACTCAATGGGCAAAAACTAAAACCATTTCCCTAAGAATAGGAACAAGACAGAGAAGCCCACTCTCACCACACCTGTTTGACATAGTACTGGAAGTATTAGCCATTGCAATTAGACAAGAAGAAGAAATAAAAGGCATCCAAACTGGAAAAGAAGAAGTAAAGCTGTCCCTATTTGCAGATGACATGATATTGTACATAAAAATCATGAAAGATTCCATAAAAAAACTAGTAGACTTAATAAATGAATTCGGCAATGTACCAGGATACAAAATTAATGCCAAGAAATCTATGGCATATCTATACACCAATAGTGAACTTACTGAAAGAGAGACTAAAAAAGCAATACCATTTACCATCGCACCAAAAAAATTAAGATACCTAGGAATAAACTTAACTAAGGAGGTAAAAGACCTATATGCGGAAAACTACACGACACTGAAAAAAGAGAGGAAGATGTAAACAGATGGAAGAACATACCATGCTCATGGATTGGTAGAATCAACATCATCAAAATGTCCATACTACCCAAAGCAATCTATAGATTCAATGCACTCCCCATTAAAATGCCAAAGGCATATTTCACAGACCTCAAAAGAACACTTCAAAAATTTATCTGGAATAAAAAAAGACCTCAAATAGCCACAGCAGTCCTGAGAAAGAATAAAGTAGGAGGGATCTCAATAACAGATTACAAAACCACTTTTCTTAAAACAGCCTGGTACTGGCACAAGAACATACATATAGATCAATGGAATAGAATAGAGAATTCAGATATTGACCCAAATCACTGTGCTCAATTAATATTTGACAAAGGAGGCATGAACATACAATGGAGTCAAGACAGTTTCTTCAACAAATGGTGTTGGGAAAATTGGACAGATAATGCAAAAGAATGAAACTAGATCACCAACTTACACCATACACAAAAATAAACCCAAAATGGATACAGGATTTAAACATAAGATGGGAAACCATAAAAATACTAGAGGAATCCACAGGCAGCAAAATCTCAAACATATGCCAAAAGAACTTTTTCATTGAAACTAACCCTAGGGCAATGGAAGCTAAAGAGAAAATTAACCATTGGGACTACATCAAATAAAAAGCTTTTTTTTTTTACAGCAAAAGAAACCATCAACAAAACAATAAGAAAGCCCACTGTATGGGAGAACATATTTGCAAATGTTATCACTGATAAAGGTGTAATCTCTAACATCTATAGGCAACTTATACAACTTAGTAAAAGGAAGATAAATGATCCAATAAAAAATGGACAACAGACCTATATAGAATCTTTTTGAAAGAAGACAAAAGGAAGGCCAAGAGACACATGAAAACATGCTCAAAATCACTAATTATCTGAGAGATGCAAATCCAAGCAAATCCAAACAACAATGCGGTACCATCTCACACCTGTCAGAATGGCTATCTTCAACAAATCAACAAACAAAAAGTGTTGGCAAGGATGAAGAGAAAAAGGAACCCTCGTGCACTGCTGATGGGAATGCAGACTGGTGCAGCCACTACAGAGAACAGTTTTGGAGTTTCCTCAAAACACTGAAAATGGACCTCCCATTTGACCCAGTAATCCCACTCCTAGGAATATATCCTTAGAAACTAGAAACACCAATCAGAAAGAATATATGCACCCCTATGTTCATAGAAGCACAATTTACAATAGCTAAGATTTGGAAACAGCCCATCAGCAGATGACTGGATCAGAAAACTATGGTACATTTATACAACAGAATACTATGCTGCCATAAAATGGAATTCTTACCATTTGCAGCACCTGGGATGGAATTGGAGAACATTATGCTAAATGAAATAAGCCATTCAATGAAAGGAAAATATCACATGATCCCACTTATTTATGGATAATAAAGAACCTAATAAAGTGATGAACAAAAAGATACAGAGAAATTAAAGCATCAAACAGACTGTCAAGTTACAGAGGGAAGGTTAGGGAGAGGTGGGGGAGATAAAAGATCAACTGAAGGACTTGTATGAACGCATATAAGCATAACCAGTGGACGCAAAACACTGGGGGCGGGGGGTGAGGGCTTGTATGGGAGTGGGGTGAGGGAAGCAATGGTAAAATATGTACACATATAATACCTTAACAAAAGAAAAAGAAAAAACTAAAGATTTACTTATCAAAGTTCAGATTGCCTTTCAAATGTGAACAGTAAGTTTCTTCAATTTAGAAAGACAGTATTGCATAATATCTTAAACATAGAAATTTCAATAATCTGTTGAATTTAGAGATAATTTTCCTAAAGATACATAGAGTAACCATGCTGCATTCAAATGCCAGAGGCGTTTGCAGAGTGGCCAGTGAGCACTAATGGGAGAGCTTGGCACGCTGACAAAACCAGTTTCCCAGGGTTCGCTTATGCCAAATGGGAAGGTGGATTGGATTATAAAGGTTCTAGAAGGGAAAATTTGCAAGTGAGAAGAAAAGGTCAAATTTTGAAAATATAATATTACCTCCTAGTTTTTCAGAAAAGTTTATGATTTAATATTTTTTAAAATATATATTCCCTTCTGTCGTCAGGAATATATTAGAAATATTCCCAACAAAAGAACCAATGGCTAATCTGTTCCTTCCCAGGGGTTTTGCATTAATGTGTTTCAAAACCTAACCCTAAAACAGTGGCAATTAAATCATGTCACAGGGGCTATACAGTGATGTAAATGAGCCAAGTGTGAGGCATTTAAGGAAAACAGGGAGATGATGGAATGGGGGACAGAAGAGAGCTCTGGCCTCTCTCTCAAAGTCACCCCGCTCCCGCAGACTGTGGCCAAGTGGGTTTGTGGGGTCCAGTATTCCAAGATCTTCGACATTTCATTTACAGTTTAGATTTTTATGAACAATCTCCCAGTTTAAAAATATCAAACTTATACCAGGCTGGCGTGGCTCAGTGGTTGAACATCAACCTATGAATCAGGAGGTCATGGTTCAATTCCTGGTCAGGGAACATGACCAGGTTGCAGACTTGATCCCCAGTGTGGGTTCTGCAGGAGGCAACAGATAGATGATTC
This sequence comes from Vespertilio murinus, assembly GCA_963924515.1. Classification (NCBI taxonomy): domain Eukaryota; kingdom Metazoa; phylum Chordata; class Mammalia; order Chiroptera; family Vespertilionidae; genus Vespertilio; species Vespertilio murinus. The sequence goes on along the minus strand of OZ004719.1, from coordinate 15,846,329 downwards.
TCATCATTGATGTTTCTGTCTCTCTCTCCCTCTCTGAAATCAATAAAAATGTATTTTAAAGAATCAAACTTACTCTGTTTGAGGGTTAAACTTAACACATACCTGCAAGTTACAATCACCTATGGGCTACCTGTTGGACTCCTTGGACTACAGGAAGACATGCTAACCATGGAAAGGCTATTCAGCGTATCCCCCCCAAGATGTATATACACTATAAAATCTGATAAAGCTCAGTTATGAAAATGAAATGTATTCTAATAAACACTGTCTTTATAATTATTCAAAGTATGTGTTTACTTTTTTTGGAGACACCCTGTATGTATAGGCAGGTGGAAAGAGCTTTGACATGCCCTGGTACCTGTTGAAATCCCAGTTTTGTCCCCCATAAGTTGAATTAATGTGATCATTTTTTATTTTTTTACTTTTAATATGAAGAAACATGGTAACATAGACTCATTAATATCCTAATACTTTTCCAATATTCTGACTTCAAGTAATGACAGGGCAAATTGATACTTGATAGAGAGGGAGAGAGAGAGAGAGATAAAAACATCAATAATGAGAGAATCATTGATAGCTGCCTCCTGCATTTTCTACACCAGGGATTGAGTCTGCAACTCAGGCATGTGTCCTGACCAAGAATTGAACTGTGACCTCTTGGTTCATAGGTCAACGTTCAACCACTGAGCAACACTGGCTGGGCATTATTTCATTTTGAAAAAAATTTTTTACATGGATATTCTACTTATTCACATTTCTTTGCCTCAGTTTCCATATATGTAACCTAGATAATAGTAATAGAGTTGTTTAGAGAATTATGTAAGACTAGAGGCCTGGTACATGACATTCGTGCACTGGGGGAGGTGGGCATCCCTTAGCCCAGGGGTGGGCAAACTTTTTGACTCAAGGACCACAATGGGTTCTTAAACTGGACTGGAGGGCCGGAACAAAAGCATGTATGGAGTGTTTGTGCGAACTAATATAAATTCAACGTAAACATCATTACATAAATGGGTACAGCCCACTCTTTTGGCTCTGCACAGGCCGGACAGAACAGCTTCCGGGCGGGCCGTAGTTTGTCCATGCCTGCCTTAGCCTGACCTGCGCCCTCTCGAAGTTCAGGAGTCCTGGGGGGATGTCCAACTGCTGTGGATCGGGGAGAGGCTCCCACCACTGCTGTGTGCTGCGTTCACCAGCTGTGAACCCTGCTCAGGGCTCCTGCATTGAGCATCTGCCCCCTGGTGGTCAGTGCATGTCATTGCAACCAGTCATTCCATCGTTCGGTTGATTTGCATATTAGCCTTTTATTATATAGGATAATGGATGTAAATCCCTTATAATAATACTTGGTCCATAGTAAATGCTCAATAAATTTTAGCCACTATTACTATTATTGTCATTATGTTCTTTATAAAACTAACTAGAGGCCTGGTGCATGATATTCATGCACTCAGGTAGGGGTAGTGGGATCCTGTGCCTTCTCGCACTCCGGGAGCGCTTGGGGGATGTCTGACTGACGGCTTAGGCCCACTCCCCTAAATCAGCAGTCTGACATCCTTCAAGGGGTCCTTAGCGCTGCTGCAGAGGTGGGAGAGACTCCTGCCACCACCACTGTGCTCACTAACCATGAGCCCAGCTCAGGGCTTCTGGCTGAGCTGTGCTTCCACTGTGGAATCACACTGACTACCAGGGGCCAGGTCCTGGGTTGAGGGTCTACCCTCTGGTGATCAGTGTGTGTCATAGTGATCGGTCATTCTGCAGTTCGGTTGATTTGCATATTAGCCTTTTATTATATAGAATTTTTGCCACTAAATTCCTTTTTTTCTATAGTTTAATATGTGTTCTTGGTCTGTGAAATCTGAGTAATTAAGAATATAAATTTTGGTAAGATAATTTCCTGTGAAATAATTATTTGGATCACAAATAAATCATTCCAAAAACCTTTAAAAATAAATAGATTCCGCCGAAACTGGTTTGGCTCAGTGGTAGAGCATTGGTCTGCGGACTGAAAGGTCCTGGGTTCGATTCTGGTCAAGGGCATGTACATTGGTTGCGGGCATGTCCCCGGTAGGGGTGTGCAAGAGGCAGCTGGTCGATGTTTCTCACTCATCGACATTTCTAGCTCTTTATCCCTCTCAATTCCTCTCTGTAAAATCAATAAAGTATATTAATTTTTAAAAAAATAAATAGATTCCATTCAGTAAAAAAGATAAATTAAAAAATAGATTTCCTCATGACATACCAAAGTTTTCTGGCTTATTAAAATAAATACTGTCATCCAACTTGTCTGGAACACATTTAACATACAAAATGAGGTTTTCAAAATACACAACTTTTTTTTGTTGAGGTACTTTTTAACTAAAAGTTTTATATGATGATAAGAAACCCATTTAGGGCATTACACATAATTTCTAATTCCCATAAGACACCTACTACACTCTTTTACAGTTGGGACCTTGAAACACTGAGACTGAATCACCCGCTTCAGATTTCACAGCTAGTAAGAGACAGAGCAGGATTTGAACCCAGGAAATCCAGATCCAGGGTCAACCAATATATAACCACTTAGCTACAGTTTCTTTTTCATCTGAAGACAAAGGCTATTCTTTAATTATCCTTTCTTATGGGTAGACTTTCCCAGGTTTTTATAGCATAATTACAAAAAAATATATAGTACTTACCTGACTAATATTGTTATCTCAAAAAGAAATATGGGCTCTGCACAAAATGACTAGCTTCTGTTGATTTACTCTGGGATATAACATCATTGCCTCAGCTGGTACTTCAGCTGAACTATAAAACCTAATGATCTCACACATCTTACTGTGTAACTCACATGATCCATCAGAGGGCAGTAGTGGTTAGCAATTCTGGTACACAAAGACGAGTAGATCACCTTGTCCAGCTTGTTTAAAAGTCTCCGAAGAGTAAATAAGGCCCGAATTACAACAGTGTTGTCTTTGGAAAAGAAGGCATCCAGGACGGATAACACTAAGGCGCAGACATTTTCTATCTACATATGAAAGGAGGAAAATGGTGGGAAGCAGAAGGAGGCTTTTGAGCTAGCATTTGGTATGCACATATCTACATTTGGGCAGCATACGGCGGTATGCTGGAGCTGGCTCACAGGAGTCAGTGGTCAAAATTTTTGTGAGCTGATCATTAGAAATCACTACTAAAAATTAAATTTAGAAATAAAAAATGGCAATGACTACTCAAAACATTACTTACTATTTATTTTACTATATTTTACTCTTATATGCCCTTGATGTTATTTACATGTATTATATCTGTATGATGTACTATGATGCACCTATTCCCAACTCCGTGTTTAATGATGTCCCTTTGATAGCTTGAAGTCAGTCATGGTGGGAGTATTTAAACCAGGGAAATTGGTCTTATTTCCATTGAACTGATATGCCTCCCTTCTTGCCCCATTGACTCCTTCCTGACCACTCCAACCCCCAGGTTGCATTTTTTTTTTAAGTTTCCAGGACACGCTGATGCTGCTGGTTCAGAATTATATGTGGAGAAGCACAGATATAAAATATTGTGTAAGCAAGTGCACATAGCTGGTGTGGCTCTGAGAGAGGTGAGGCTGCTAAAGATCAGAACAGTCAATGGAATCTGACTAGAACTGACCATTGAAAAAGACCAATGTGACCATGTATAGGTGACGGAGGAAAGTGTTTTCATCACTGGAAGGAAAAGCTTGAGGGTGTGCTGGGAGATGGTGATTAGCATCGCATGCACAAGTACTATATGTCGGAGGGGAAGTTAACGGGGGTGGCTTAATGTAGACGGTAAGAAGCGTGTTCATGTGGAGTGATGCTGCCGAATTCCGAGTGCTGTGAATGATTTTCTGGGGAAAATATGAATTGGGTGATAGAGCCACTAAATTGACTTACCACATTCCTTCCAGTCAACCCAGATCCCTTAGTGATAAAGCATCAGTACGGATATTGGGCAATAGCAAGTCTCAGACTGTGACCTGGATGCTGCTGGGGACACAGGTCACACACACACACACACACACACACACACACACACACACACACTCATACCTGGTTGATCACTGGCGCCATGGAGGCGATTTTCTGCAGGCTCAGTTTGCTAACTGCGGGATTGGAATCACTGACCCAGTTCCTGTAGAGAACCAGAAATTCTTCTGGGAATGGGTCCTTGAAGAATTTGTTCAGAAGCTGAAAGAAAAAAACAGCTATTAACGTTCCTAAGAAGAGGAAAGGCCAATGCGCAATTTCTGTTTCAGGCATAAAAATCAAGGCATTTTCAGTAACACTGGAACACAAGTCACACTTAAACTCCGGATACTTATTCATATTCCTGTGGTGACATCACCCCACGGCAACTGGAAAAGGCATACTTTTCCCTTTATAGTTAGTAACTCATCGGTGGAGTGATAATTTGGTATCGTGTGAATACTGTGTTCTCCAGTAACATTTCACTTAATGTTTTTAAAATTATTAATGATTTTTTTCTTCACTCGTTCATTTATTACATTGAGACTTGCAAATAGTGATGTTTTTTTTTATGTTTAGCGTTTTTTTTTCTACGTTTATTGATCTCTCCCTCCCCCCCCCCCCCACCTCCCTAGCCCAGCTTTCCAGTTTTGAGTATTACCAAGGACTTATGCATTAAAATGTTTTCAATATATTTCAGTTATTTCTTTTGATACTCAAATTTGGACAGTAGGACCCCTACACGTTGACTCTTACATTCTTTTGACATGATCCATCTCCCTTTGAGCACTTCTTTGCTTATGGAAAAATGAGATGTTCCAGGTTCATCTTATATTTTTATTGCCCCCTGAAATTATCCATTTCTTTAAGGAGACAGGGTTCTTTGCAGTGAATAATGGTATTGAGACACCATTCGGAGTGGGTACTAGAGTGCACTAATTGTTATTGGTATATTATATCTTCTGTGTCTTTCTTTACTTGAACTAGGAAATAATATTTTTTTTTTACTCGTAAGTTCATTTTGACAATGCTGATATATTAAATTCAAATATAACACAGTTTATGTTAACTTTTTATGATTTTATGTTTGCTTCATCTTTCTCTTACCTGGAAAACCTTGGTGCATAATAATACTAATATGTGTAATTATTTGCTTTTTGCTTTACAATGCATACCATAGCTTTAAAATTATGATATCAACATATAATATTAATTTACCTTCTGAGTAAAAGTATTTAAAAAATATTTTTGTCCTTAAAATATATCTCAATAAGGATGTATAGTCAAAGCACTATGTTCTAAAGTTACTTGATATCCTTCACAAATTTGTGTGTGAGAGCGAGAGAAAGAGAGAGAATCATACAATTCATTGAGAAAATACTAAGGTCATAATAGGTAAGTAGACAAAGAAGAAATGAGATTATTCACAAAATGGAACTTTAAAAACCAAGGTGAAAACACACGATTCAAGAAAAAAAAGTAATGCTTTAAACAATGGTAATAATATTATCTTCATTTTTCATGCATTAGGATCATGTAAATCAACTAAAATATTATTAGAATTACTGGAAGAGCACAGGAAAGTAGCTGAATTTAAGAAAATAGTTTAATTGTCCCGAACATTCAGCAACAATGAGCTTGAGAATTTAAAAAGCCCCATTCACACTAACAACTTAAAATAATATAAGCTAACTTAATTCCAAAATAAATATATAAAATGTATATGAAAATGACAAAATATTCAAGAAAAAATATTATAAAAACATCAACTTTTCCTAAGAAGCTCATAGCATTAATGTAATTATAGTATTTTCAGCAAAACTTTATTTTTCTTCAAACCTAGCAAAGTTATTTTAAAATTTAACTAGAAGAACAAATATATAGGAAGGACAGAAGAAGTTTTGAAGAGTTGAGGAGAATATGGTTTTCTATATATTAACATTTATGCAAATTGCCATAATTCAACAGTGTGATGCTTCCACAAGAATGAAAATAAGTGGAACCCAGGAGAATCACTTAAGACAGACCCTAGAATGTGTGCTTGTGTATATGTGTGTATGTATATGAAATAATAAAGTTAATGAAAGTAGTATCACTAGTGAGTAGTGAATTTAATGCATACTAATTAAATAATGCTTGGTTAGATAGTTAATTATCTAGGAAAACTAAAGTTAGATCCAAAAGGATTTCCTCAATTTGTTTGACTCTAGTATGGCATTACAATTTATGATGTAATATTTATATACAAAGTAATAGAGCTCTACATCTTCATTTCACCCAGTTGTTTGGCCCATTCTCAACCCCGCCCTAGAAAGCCTAAAGTATTATTTAGATCCCAGATGTTACCTACTAACTTTAGTAAATTAAATTATCCCTCCATATACTTCAACAAGCATGCAAAGATATATGAATGGTATTTCAAAAATAATTAGTGTTCGTGCAAATCTCCAGGAAATAACAAAAGCCAATTCCTGGAGCAGGCTGAGGGTTCAACTCTCCCATATTCCAGATCTGTCTCTGCCTTACCCCCTCAACCTCAGACATCTGCCATTGTCATAGCTTGTGGGAAAATAAACATTCAGAGAGGGAGATAAAAGGTCATCGTGTTGGGTAAGTTTAGGTAAGAAAGGGGAGTAAGAACTCAGTTGTTCACAGTCTCCTAATAAAACTCACCTCAGTAAGGAAAATTACTGTGATCACACCCTCCTCTGTTCTTCTAGGACCTTCTACTGAGAGCTTGTAGAGATAATGTAGGGTCTCTGGAAATTGCGGAAAGTTATGTTCAGCGAGAGTTCTGTAAAGACGAGCCATTGAATTAGCAAAGAAGATAAGAATACCTTCTGCATCAGTAAATGATAATGGTGGTAAAGATAGAATTAGTTATCTTTATATTTTGTACCGCCCAGATAACAAGAAAGATGTTCTCTGATACTCCATAGTAAACAGCAGCCCCAGTGTGAATTCTGCCCAGACCAAGGGAAAGGATATATACCTGGGTCACTGACAACATCTCAACACCACTGCTCTTTCCCATCTCTCCTCCTGTGCCACCGAACAGAATGCCCTATATTATGGCAACCTCCCATCAGTGCCAGGCCAAAGGGAGAGAAAATAAATACCTTGGCAATTTCAGATGGCCATGCAGGTCCCCCTTTGGTTATAGACCTAGTCCTCCCTTTAAATGATGTAAGAAAGGAGAGGGTTGGTGCTATCCTGGGTTACTCTGGAGAAGAAGTGGTGAGCCCTAACTCACTAAGCCATTCTCCACGACACACTTGGACACTGACTAGGCTCACAGCTGCCCTGACATTCTGGTGGGGATCAGATAGGACATGGCAGGATTGGGAAGGATGAGGTGGCACAGATTCCATTTGAAGGCTCCAGGTGGGGGCTCTAATCCAGTGCTTCTGGACATAAATGTGCACACAGATCATCCAGGGAATCTTGCTAAAATGCAGATTCTGATTCAGTAGATCTGCTGTGGGAGTCTGTGTTTGTACGTCACAGGGGTTGCTGTGGCTGCCGGTCTGTGGACCACACTTTGGGAGTACGAAGATCCCAAATTACTAAAGACAGAGTGACTCTTAACTGGGGGCCATTTCAGGGTGTAGATGAACTACACTTTAACAAAACTAGATGTGTTCCTGAAACCCATGTGCAATAAGAGCACCAGGAGCCCAGAGACCATTTGGAACATACTTCCTGGGCCAGTCACAACTTTACGTGGTCTGTTATGTTGTCAAGATTATGTATCCCGATTCTTGACCAGCAAATCTGACCCCTGTAATCAGAATCTTGCTATTTACTAACAGGCTACGTAGGAAGCAAAAAAAGGAATCTTTCTAGGACAAGAAAAACAAAAGTCCTCTTTCATTATACTTTCCCAAATTTATTTGTCTCATTGAGCATGGGCTTGATCAAACCCCTCCCAAGAGGGAGCACAGCAGTTACTAACTGATGCCTACAGAGCAGGAAACAGCGAACAGTTGAGGAAAGAAAAATCAGATTCAGCTCTAGTTGTCCATATCAGAAGGAGAAACCTTTCCTTCGGAGAGAGGGAAGTTAGGAATCTATATCACTAGGTACAAGGGCAGGAAAGGTAAAACTATTCCAAACTATAAGCCCCTCCAAATAAGTGAAGAAGTAGAAATCATATGGCAATTCAGATCATCGGGAGAGATTTGGAAGTTAGAGTGGGTATTGATTATGTTCCCTCGTGGCTTCACTGAAGAAAGATGGAGAAGGTGGGACCTGTACAAATAGATCTTGTTCTTACTTGGCAACGAGGTAGATCCCATGGAGGTGAAACAGAACCTGGGAGACCTGTTTCCAGAAATTCTTTCTCTTCAGATAAAGATCCACATGCTGCAGTCCGGAGCAATTCAGTAGCACTCTCAGGGCGTCCCGGGCATAGCTAGGGCCCAGGAGGAGAGTATAGTCATCACCTGACTGTGGCCTTCACATAACCAAGTAACCTGCCTTTTCATTGCATCTTGGGCAGGATCCTGGTTTGGGGAAAAGGGGTATTTGAAAGGAAGGAGACTACTAAATGCTCTTTCTCTCTCCTGATTAACTGTACATGGGGTGTGGGTTTCTGCTGAAGTTGTAGCATGTGCAACCTAGGATTGACCCTGCTTATTTGTTTATTTGTTTATTCACTTTTGAACAGCTTATTAGCAAAAGATGTTAAATGATGTGATACCTTGCTCAAGGTGTCTGTTGATTTTCTTCCTTGAGGCTTTACATAAGTAGACCTATTCTCATGTACCTGATATGTATGCTTGAAAGACAGAGTAAATTAAATATGAGAATGGGACTGACAGACCATGATATTAGAGTTCTGCCTGGCCTACAGTCCATACTAGATAAGGGCAAATAGTGGTCAGTTGGGTCCATCCCGATTTTCCCAGAGAGCAGCAGAGCTAACTGTACTCTCTTGGGTAAAAGGGAAGAGCTGAACCTCACCCAACATGGTTATGAGTGGCTGCTATCACAAGCCCACATACCACATACCAGATAATTGTGCACATTATCTAACATGTATGACAGCCCTGAGAGCACCTTATCAGAGAGTACAGGGCAGAGTGGGAACAGGTTGCTCCCTGTGCTCTCTCTGCGTGGTGGCCTCTCATCATGACAGGAATAAGCCAAGTTCTGTGGAAGTGGCTCTTTATACAAAGCACTCACACTCAGAAAAGGTTCTGGGTAACTTCTAGGTAACTCAGGAGTTACTTTGCTGAAGGCATTTTACCCTTTAAAGGAGAGAAAACTTAATAAATGGACGCACTGCCCACAGGATTATGAAGACTCCATTTGAACCCAAGGGGGTAGCTCTCATTCAAGCTCTCATGGAAGCAAGCTTTCATTCAATCTGAAGTAACCAGTGCCAGCTCACAATAAATTGTCCTCCGAATCCAGTTGCATGTTGCTGCTATAGCAAAGCTGAAACATGAGAGCCATCAAGAGCTGAGGAAAGAACTGGGCTACTGCTTTCTTGTAAGAGCCAACGGGCAATAATGTGCACAGGGCCTGGGACGCCTGCAAGGGAAGGAGACAGTGCCAAGGATGTCATCATGTTCCTCTGAACATAGTCAGCCTTAGTGAGAACAGGGGGAGGGACTTGGCAAACCCCACCCCCACCTCCTTGATGGAAGCCTGAAGCATACATGCGTTCCTTCATCCAATAGCAGCTGCTAAACCCATTTTGTGCCAACCATTCCATGGCAGTGAACTCCCAAGGCAATCCCCGCCATGCACTATGGGCACTATGGGCAATCCCCGCCATGCCACCAGATCAGCAGAAAGCAAGCTGGTCCCCAAGGAGGGCATACATCCCCAGGGCCCCTTCCTCTGTGGCCATGAAGACTAGTCCTCCCAATAACCTTGTCCTCCCCGTGCTTAAACAATCCAGGGCAATGAGATAGGAAGAGAGGTGGGCCAGGACACTAACAAATTGTTGGGCCCACTGACCGACCACATCAGAGAAACACAGCTCACAACCTCATCTCAGTGAAGCACCCTCCATTATTCTCTATATCTCTGTAAGACTCAAATTTCTTCCCAGGAATGATGGTTTTGGTCCTTGGGAGATGTATAATGATGGACATAAATGAGATTAGGTCCCCTTTCAGATACTTATAGAAGTGTGTATGATCAGCTGGTGGGCTGCCTCTGAAACCATTTTCCAAGCTGTCATCCTTGCTCAATTCTATCCCGACTGATTGTCCTCCTTGCCTTCAATGATATACCAGTGAGTTCCCATCACTATAGAACTTTCCCCCTTTTCTCCGTCTACATCTCTGTTGCCCACATACCACAAAGATAGCTCCCTCACCTCATTCAGATGTCACCTCAGCAGAGAAGCTCTCTCTGGACAACTTACCTAAACCTTCCCTGTCCCTGTCTTTTCACCACAGCACTTTGTATCTCTTCTAAGATTCCTATCACTTGACACATGACATATTTTTTGTTTCATCTTTGTGTATCTCACCTGAACATCAAGCTTCATGAACAGAGAGTAGCACATAGTAGGCGCTCAATAAATATGTGTTGGATGAATGAATGAGTGAATGAATGAATGAATGAGAGCAGGACTGTGAAAGGAAGTATGTCTGAACCTGAGGGTAGATGGGATTTTTCACTAGGAAAGAGAAACGCTCATCTATTTACCGCCACAGGCATCATATTAGTGGAGTCCAGAGAGGAACGTCTTCTTTCCAAGATGGTGTCTTGAATTTCCCCAGGCTTTCCTTTCAGTATCAACAAGATTGTCTTCAGCACGTAGGGGGCCACACTGGACTCGTTCCCGGCTGCATGCCACATCAGTATCAAAGTGCTGCCAACACAACCCACTGTATAATGAGAATCATAAGTGTTTCATTTCCTACTTAATGCTGGGACGTGAATCAGGAGAATGGTCTTGGGTTTACTTTTTTTTTTTTTAAGCAAAAAAGACACTGTAGACCAATTTAGAACAAGCTAATATTCCCATTTTCAAATAATCCTCTAGAATCACTTGTCTTTGGAAACAGAGGAAGAATTTCAGTAATAAAAATACGTTGACATGAGATAAATAAAATACAATATGCAAAATATGCAAGTTCATTTCCTGTTTACATATCTGTTTAGTTCAATGTGAAGCACTGATCAGCTTTTGTCCCCAATGCTGTTCCTCCCACCTTGTGACCTAGTTTGTCCAGAAATAATAGAATATTTAAAAACTGGGATGGAAATATAAATACATAAATAAACACACCAATTGCAAAAACAAATTAGGTAAAAACTAAATAAAAAAGTATATAAATGAAAAGATTAGAAAATTAAATATAAAGTTAAAAATAATTAATTTACTGGCTAGGAGGAGTGAGCCATTTTGCCAAATGCCACACATTTAATTGGTGTGGCAATAGAACCCAAGCCTCTCAACCTCCAGGCCCCTAGCTCCTTTCCCTATACACCTGGCCACTCTTCAAAACTATTATCGCATTTTAAAAACTGCTGCGTACCTCTGTGCTGGGGTATTCTTGGTATCTTGTCAATCCATGCTCGGTTCTGAATGCTATTGCTTAGTCTCTTTGTATTGAAGTTCCTATATGAGGGCCTGGTCCCCCAGAACATGTCCAGATATGTCTGACTCTGTACACTTTGAGCAAACCCTGTGGAAGGGGTGAGGGAATCTTACTTGTCTGCTGGGACTGGGTAGTCCATAAGCTGAAAGATGACCTTCTTCGGTGAAGTACGTGTTAATAAAGTGATTACCCGCAACATAGAGTGCCTCATACCGTGAGGAGAATGCCCAGACAGTCGCTGATAAATAGTATGCACAATCTTAGATACCTGGAAAAGTCATTTCACAGATTAAGAGGACTCTCCTAGGCCCTATTCCCCATTAAACAAGGGCATTTGTTGGACTGAAGAATTCGCTCCTTCTCAGAATAACCAAGGCAGCAATAATAACACAGATAAATACTACTGGGGTGCATATTTATGTGCATGATCATACAATGCCAAATATGTATTTGCATGAGGAATAAATATACCTGTGCATTTATCAATAGTGGGAAATACTTATTTTTTTAAAGTTTATTTTGGGAGTATAGATGACTTTATATTAGATATATAAGCTCAATATAGAAGACATATAATTCAAATATTTTAAGAAGAAAGTAAAAATGTGAAACACAATAATAATGGAACTATATACTTCAAATTTATTTTGACAATGAAGAAAAATCTACATGTCAGGCTCTACAAATTAGGTAGCAGCCCTAAAGCAGAATGAGGGACCTTAAAAACTTTCCTTAATGGTGATTTGAATTATAGTTGTACTATTTTATTGTTATTAATGTTTTTTTTTTAAGTTTGAAGCAAATACAGGAAAATACTATGATTTGTTGTGATTGGTGGGTAAATGTTCATTACATTATTTTTTAAGCTTTTCTGTACACTTGAAATATTTCAGAAAAAGAGCTTCATCTAGTGACATAATGGCAAAGACTACATAGTCAAAGAAGTAGATACAAAACAAAGGCAACAGGAGTATTTTAGAGGGTAAGCTCTGGCCCCCCTGCTCATTGTCAAGGATCTTACCATGGTGACCTTTTTGGCGTGGGATTCTAGAGTCAGTTTTAGTATGGAGGCCGCCTCCTTTGCCATTACAGGATCAGGTGCATTGAGTCTCATAAAGAGAGTCCACACAAAATCAGTCAGCAAGGTTGGGGCTAGGGTGTGTCCTATACTCTGAAATAAAAAAAAAAAGAGAGAGCCATGACCTCAGGCCTTACCTACATCAATGTAACCTCAGACATCTTGAGGAAACTCCAGGGCTAGGTAGGGTCTCATGACTTTTGTGGGTCTAGACACTTTTACTTTTGCTGTTGAGGGCCTCTTCCTCCATTACAAAAGGTTAAAAATTATAATTTACAACGGTGTTGGTATTAAGATGACTATAATTCAAACTAAATTATACTTATTCTTTTCCTGAGGGCAGGCCAAGGAGAAATGGAAAACCATAGCATTCCAATTAAAAGAAAATGTAAAATATTGATTTTACCCCAACTCAGCTACTCACATATTAGAAATCATTGTGAAGCTCTTCAGCTTTGGAAATGATTTTGCTCAGATCAGAAGCAAGCATAATTAGTAGGAGATTTAGAAGAGGGTGGGGTAGGAAAAGATGTAGACTTTTGTTTTCCCCAGAGAATGATCCAGGAGCAAGAATGGAAAAAAGCCCATATATACATAACTGAGGTATGAAAAACACAATTCAAACCATCTACTTTTAAAGTTACAGGAATAATAACAAAAATCAGAGCGGAGATAAATGACATAGAGACCAAAGAAACAATACATAAAATCAACAAAACCAAGAGCTGGTTCTTTGAAAGAATAAACAAGATTGATGAACCTCTAGCCAGGCTAACCAAGAAACAAAGAGAGAGGACCCAAATAAACAAAATCAGAAATGAAAGAGGTGAAATAACAACAGACCCCGCCGAAATACAAAGGATTGTTACAAAATACTACGAACAACTCTATTCCAACAAACTGGACAACCTGGAGGAAATGGACATATTCCTAGAAAAATATAACCTGCCAAAACTCAATCAGGAAGAATCTAAAAATCTCAATAGACCAGTTACTTGGGAAGAAATTGAAACAGTCATCAAAAAGCTTCCAGCAAACAAAAGCCCAGGGCCAGATGGCTTTACAGGAGAATTTTACCAAACATTCAAGGAAGAACTAAAACCTATCCTCCTCAGACTATTCCAAAAAATTCAAGAGGGAGGAACGCTTCCAAACTCCTTCTATGAAGCCAGCATCACCCTAATACCAAAACCAGATAAAGATAACACAATAAAAGAGAATTACAGGCCAATATCCCTCATGAACATGGATGCCAAAATCCTCAACAAAATTCTAGCAAATCGGCTCCAACAGAACATCAGAAAAATCATACACCATGACCAAGTAGGATTTATTCCCGGAATGCAAGGATGGTACAATATCCGCAAATCAATAAACGTGATACATCACATAAACAAACTGAAAGTTAAAAATCATATAGTCATATCAATTGATGCAGAAAAGGCATTTGACAAAATCCAACATCCTTTCCTGATAAAAACTCTCAACAAGATGGGAGTACAAGGATCATATCTCAACATTATAAAAGCTATATATGATAAACCCACAGCAAACATCATACTCAATGGGCAAAAACTAAAACCATTCCCCCTGAAAACAGGAACAAGACAGGGATGCCCACTCTCACCACTTCTGTTTGACATAGTACTGGAAGTACTAGCCATTGCAATTAGAGAAGAAGAGGAAATAAAAGGCATCAAAATTGGAAAAGAAGAAGTGAAGTTGTCCCTATTTGCAGATGACATGATATTGTACATAGAAAACCCAAAAGACTCCATCAAAAAAACTAATAGACTTAATAAACGAATTTGGCAATGTAGCAGGATACAAAATCAATGCCAAGAAACCTATGGCATTTCTATACACCAATAGTGAACTCATAGAAACAGAGACTAAAAAAGCAATCCCATTTACCATCGCACCAAAAAAATTGAGATACCTAGGAATAAACTTAACTAAGGAGGTAAAAGACCTATATGCTGAAAACTACACGACACTGCAAAAAGAGATAGAGGAAGATGTAAACAGATGGAAGAACATACCATGTTCCTGGATTGGTAGAATCAACATCATCAAAATGTCCATACTTCCCAAAGCAATTTATAAGTTCAACGCACTCCCTATTAAAATACCAACAACATTCTTCACAGACCTAGAAAGGACTCTCCAAAAGTTTATTTGGAACAATAAAAGACCCCGAATAGCCACAGCAATTCTGAGAAAGAAGAGTAAAGCAGGAGGTATCCCAATACCAGATCTCAAGCTGTATTACAAAGCCACTGTTCTCAAAACATCCTGGTACTGGCACAAGAACAGACATATAGATCAATGGAATAGATTAGAGAATCCAGATATCAATCCAAATCAATATGCTCAATTAATATTTGACAAAGGAGGCACGAGCATACAATGGAGTCAAGACAGTCTCTTCAGTAAATGGTGTTGGGAAAATTGGACAGATACTTGCAAAAGAATGAAACTAGAGCACCAACTTACTCCATACACAAAAATAAATTCGAAATTGTTACAGGACTTAAACATAAGACGGGAAACTATAAAAATACTCGAGGCATCCACAGGCAGCAAAATCTCAGATATATGCCAAAAGAACTTCTTCACTGATACTGCTCCTAGGGCAATGGAAGCTAAAGAGAGAATGAACAAATGGGACTACATCAAAATAAAAAGCTTTATTACAGCAAAAGAAACCATCAACAAAACAACAAGAAGTCCCACGGTATGGGAGAACATATTTGCAAATGATATCACTGATAAAGGTTTACCGTATTTGCCGGCGTATAAGACGACCCTTTGGCCCTGAAAAATATGCCTCCAAGTGGGGGGTAGTCTTATACGGCGAGTATATAACAAACTCTGTATTTTTAGTGGAAATGTTGGGGGGTCGTCTTATACGCCCAGTCATCTTATACGCCGGCAAATACGTATTTTTCAGGGCCAAAAAATTGTCTTATACGCCGGCAAATACGGTAATCTCCAACATCTACACACAGCTTACACAACTCAATAAAAGGAAAATAAATGATCCAATTAAAAAATGGGAAATGGACCTGAATAGAATCCTCTCAAAAGACAACAGAAGGAAGGCCAAGAGGCACATGAAAACATGCTCAAAGTCACTAATCATCCGAGAGATGCAAATCAAAACAACAATGCGGTACCATCTCACACCTGTCAGAATGGCCAACATCAACAAAACACAAACGACAAATGTTGGCCAGGTTGTGGAGAAAAAGGAACCCTCGTTCACTGCTGGTGGGATTGCAGGTTGGTGCAACCACTGTGGAAAACAGTATGGAGCTTCCTCAAAAAACTGAAAATGGAACTCCCATTTGACCCAGTAATCCCACTACTAGGAATATACCCTAAGAAACCAGAAACACCAATCAAAAAGGATATATGCACCCCTATGTTCATAGCAGCACAATTTACAATAGCTAGGATTTGGAAACAGCCTAGGTGCCCGTCAGCAGATGAATGGATCAGAAAACTATGGTACATCTACACCATGGAATACTATGCGGCCATAAAAAGGAAGGAATTTTCATCATTTGCAGTAACCTGGATGGAATTGGAAAGCATCATGCTGAGTGAAATAAGCCAGTCAATGAAAGAGAAACACCACATGACTTCACTCATTTATGGATATTAAAGATCATTATAAACTAATGAATAGAAAGATAGATATAGAGACAGTAGAACAACAAGCAGACTGTCAAATGACAGGGGGGGAGGGGGATAGGGAGATCTGGGGGAGATAGGGGATCAACCGAAGGACTGGTATGCATACATAAAAGTACAACCAATGGACATAGAACTCTGGGGAGGGAGAGCATATATGGGGGGGGCAATGGTAAGCTATGTACACATAATACCTTAATAAATTAAAAATAAATAAAAATAAATAAAGTTACAGGAATATACATGGACCATGAAATGTGAATAAAATTACATGATAATACATTTCTCAGTTAACAAAGATGAATGAACCATATTTTCTCCTTTTGTGTCTTGTATGTGTGTATATATATTTATTCTGTATATTCCATATATATATATATATATATATATATATATATATATATATATATATATATTTAACAAATATTAAAATACAACTTTTGTCAAAATAAGAAAAATACACATGAAACAAAAGTCATAGATGAAGCAGGGGTTAAGTTACCTGAGCGATTCTAGTTTTGTCTCCTCGCAAGATGTCAGGGAGGTAGTCTAAATCCAGGACGGAAGATTGCATCCAACTGTTGTGACTTCCAGACATATCACACTTTGTAACTCTACTTTCTGCAAAATCTGCTGTGTTAAAGAAAGAGCTTAAGCTTTAAAAAAAACCCCTTTATTTGATCATTGGTTCCTTCTACAACATTGCGTTTTCCAGTTTCCTCTTTCTGCCTAATTCTGGAGCTCTGGTTTTCTGACTATTGACCACCCTCGTCACATAAACTATTATGACTGCACTTACCCAGAATTCATAAAGTATTTAAGAGAGGCTTCTGTAAAATGTGAATGAAGAACATAGATCATGTTAATAGGTTGGCCAGATGTCCATACATTTAGATATCAGATGCATTGTTCCGGGCACATGAAAAGCTACTGGGCAATCTATTGTTGGAAGAGCAGACTTGGAGGCATTCTGCCAGGGCTGGGCGACTGTGTTGCAGGAAAGTCAGAGTGCTCAACCAAAGCCTCAGTTGTCTTTAGTTCTACTGCAGGTGGGTTTTTTTTAATGACTTCATTTGTCAACAGATTTATAGAGAGATAATTGACATGCAAAATATTTAAAGTCTACAATTTGGTAAGTTTTTATGTATGTGTATATTCATGAAAACATTACTACAGTAAAGCAAAACAAGTCATAGTCATTGCCTCCAAAAGTTCCCGTGTGCCCTTTTGTAACCCCTCACACCTGCTGCCTGGACCCACCCCCTGACCCAAAGTCAACTGTTGATCTGCTTTCTATTCTAATTTTATGTAAGTGGACTCATCTAGCATGTACTCTTTTATTGTTTGGCATCTTTTACTCGGCACAATTATTTGTGATTCATCCATGCTGTTCAATAGTTCACTCCTCTTTACTGAATGCTATTCTATTATATGTAAATATATCATCTGTTTATCTGCTCACCTGCTGATTGATGGACATTTGGGTTGTTTCTAGTTTTTGGCTATTACAAATTTGGGTTGTTTCTAGTTTTTGGCTATTTCACATTCATGTGGAAGTCTTTATATGAATACTAGAGGCCCTGTGCACGAATTTGTGCATGGGTGGGGTCTGGTTGGCCTGCTCTAATGGGGGCCAATTGGGCTGGGCTGGCCACGAGGAGGGGATGCGGGTGCCACCCACCTTAGGGTTGGGGGGCAATTAGGGGTGGGGCTGGTCAGGGAGAGGGACCGTGGGCAGTTGGTCAGCTGGCCTGCCCCTGAACTGGGAATTGGGGGGGTGGTTGGGGACAGAACCAGCCAGGGAGAGGGGCCAAGGACTGTTGGTGGGCTGGCCCCACTTCCTGGTTGAACTCAAGGTTGAGGGGACAATTTGCATATTAGCCTTTTATTATATAGGAGGATTTGTTTTCATTTCTCTTAGGTAAATACTAAATTGTAGAATGACTTGATCATGCAATAGATATGTGTTTAACTTTTGGGATACTGCCAAATGATTTCTCAAAGTTGTATCATTTCACATTTCCTCTATTGAACATGGTTTTATGTGTTTCTTTGCCATCTGTGCTGCTTTGGTGAAATGACTATTCAAATCTATTTCTATTTTTTAAATTTGTCTGTTAATGGGTTTTGAGTATTCTTTTAAAATTTTGGGCACAAGTCTTTTATCATATGTAATTTGAAAATATTTTTGCCCAGTCTGTGGCTTACCTATTCCCTTAAGATTGTTTAAAAAAATCATTATTTTTAATCCTCACCCAGGGATATTTTTCTATTTTTGGGGGGTGGGGGTGGGGTTGTGGGGAAAGAGTGAAAGAGACAGGGAAGGACAGAGAGAAATATCATTGTGAAAGAAACACATTGACTGGTTGCCTCCTGCACAAGCCCGGACCAGAGACCAGGCAAGAGAGGAGCCTGCAACTGCGGTACTTGCCCTTCATCAGAATCTAACCCAAGACCCTTCAGTCTGCAGGCCAATGCTCTATCCAGTGAACCAAACCTGATAGGGCTTACCCAGTGTCCTTCAAAGGCAGAAATACAAATTATTTTATTTTCATTTACAAGTCATGTTTTTGCTGCTGTATTTGGGAAATCTTTGCCTAATCCCAAGGTACAAAGGTTTATTGTAGTTTCATAGTTTTACATTTAGTCCTATGATCCATTATGAATTAGCTTTTGAACATGTATGAGATATAGATCAAAGTTCTTTTATTTGCCTAGAAATAACCAGTTTTTAAAGTTAATAAGGTGACATTGGTTAATAACATTATATAGGTTTCAAGTATACAGTTCTATAATACATCATCTGTATATTGCATTGTGTGCTTATCCCCATCGAGTCTAGTCACCCTTTATCACCATATGAAATAACCAGTTTTTAAGACACTATTTATTGAAATGTATCTTTTAGCCACTGAATTGCCTTTGAAGTCTGGTTAAAATTTATTTGACCATGTATATGTGAATCTATTTCTGGATCTACTTAGTGCAATGCTAGATAGAAGTAATGACAGTACAAATTCTTATCTTTTTCTTGATCTTTTGGGAAAATCATTTGGTATTTTGCTACTAAGTATGAAGTTAGCTGTAGGTTTTTCATAGATGTACTTAAGCTGGTAGAGGAAGCTCTGTTTTTATTCCTAGTTTTCTAAGAGTTTACTATTATTATTTTTTAAATTCAGAAGTGGATGTTGAATTTTGCCAAATGCTTTTTCTGTGTCTACTGAGATAACCATATAGTTATCTTTTAAAAAATCTGTTAATATAGTATATTACTTTGATTGATTTTCAAATGTTAAATTTATATTTCATTTCTGGGGTAAATTCTATGTGGTCATGATATATTATTATTTTTATGTATTATAGTATTTGATTTGCTAAACTTGTAAAGAAATTTGCATCTATGTGCTGTCTGGAGAGACATTGATCTGTAATTTTTTGTTTTTATTTTTCTTGTAATGCTTTTATGTGGTTTTAATATCAGAACAATGCCAGCCTCATAGGATGAGGCTGTATTCTCTCAACCTCACATTTCTGCATGCATTTGTATAGAATTGGTATAATATATTCTTTGAATGTTTGCTGGAGTTTTCTTTGTAAGAATACTTTTAAATATGAATTCATTTTCTTTGATAAATATAGGGTTTTCAGGTTATTAATGTCTTGTTGAGTAAGCTCGGTAATTTGTGTTTTCAATGAATGTGTCTAAGTTTTCAGATTTACTGGCATAAAGTTGTTCATGGTATCCCTTATTATTCTTTTAATACCTGTAAAATTTCCAGTGACATTACCTCTCTCATTATTGATATTGGTAATTTCTGCCTTTTAATCCCTCCTCCTCCAACCCTCATGTTCTCAAAGAATCTGCTTTTGGTTTCATTGTTGTTCTCTTATTGTTTTTCTGCTTTCAATTTTTATTGGGCTTGTTCTGTTCTTAGTGACCCTTAAAAAGGGCATGGGGGACTCTTTCTTACCATTCTTATAGTTTGCAATGCAGAGGAGGTGATATATTCCAAAGGATGCTTGCTGTGTGATAGTTCCATCGTTGTGGGAACATAGAAGAGACAGTTCTGCTGCCAGTTCCCCAAGACATGGAGCGTCCACACTTACCTAGTGGAAAACAAGAAAAATACATTGCTGTAAACATCAACATTAAATGTCTGTACCTTAACCTCTAATGTATATGTCAGACTAGAATTGAGAGGATGAGCTTCAGAGTTCACAGAATCTGTGTTCCAATCTTGGCTCTGTTACTGAAGCCTCAGTTTCCTCATCTGTAAAATGCAGGTAACAAATTCTACCCTAAGTGTCCAGTGAATGAAATTCATGCGCTTGGGATGGGGTGGGGGTGGAGGGTCTCCCAGCCTGGCCTGTGCCCTGTCACAGTGCAGGAGCCCCATGATCCATCGTCCCACCCGTCCACCCACCCGGGGCTCCTCCATGGATTGCCCCAAAGAGGTAGGCTGGAGCCAGGGGTCCTGCCCCTGCGCTATGCAGAGCCAAAGGACCCCCAGTCCCCGCCGCCTGGAGGCCTCCGCTAGGCCCCGCCTCTGGGTCCGCCCCTTCTTCCAGCCCCTGCCATGGAGGCCTCTGGACCCCCGGGGGAGCCACACGGAGGCCTCAGCCAGGCCCCAGGTCTCCTGGTGATGGATTGTGATGGCATGACGCAAGTCCCTGATGCTGCAAGTCCCTGCCCACCCACGCCTGCTGTGCACGCAGCCTGCTGATTGGTAGTTATGCATGAGGGCCTCTCAACCATTTGCATGTTACCCTTTTATTGGTATAGATTATGGAGACTAAGGCGGGGAGGCGGGTAGCATGAATGACAATAAAGTTTGTAGCAAAGTGCTCAGAGATAACAGTGACTCACTCATTGAGACACTATTAGTTTGTATTTCATAAATCAGGTAGCATTTTGTAGATAATCAATTCCCAGGATACTTGAGGGGAAATACAAGAATTGATACACTCTCATGCTTCCCTTCTTCATGTATGAAAACCTTCAGATGACTCCTTCGGTCACTGGAGAAATATGACTTCCTCTGGAATGGCTCTGATTCTTCCCAGGGAAACTCATTTTTTAAAATTCAGAGCATTTACTTCTGATGTCAAACCTACAACCACAACATTTATGTATTTTTTCCCTGCAACTTCTCTGACACAGGTTGCTTAAATATTTAGATTTTTATCTCAACAAATTTGTTTGGCTTGGTCAAATGCGAAAAAGAAGGCAGTAGAGACAGAAGAGAGGAGAAGTGGAAGAGACATTTTGCTTTTTTGTGAAAATATAATTATCAATGTTTTTCTGCTATGCTCTTTCCACATGTAGGTTTGAAAAGTGAGTGGGCCTGCAGAATCCTCTTGTCTCTAAGACAGGTGATTACTTTTCCTAGATAAATACTTTGATGATTCCAGCAACCATTGGCAGTAAAAGTAGAATCCAAGTCATCCCTCTTTTGGGGGGGGGGGGAATCCCAAGGCCTGTTTCTCCTTTCTATTTCTCTCATGCTCTCTTATCCCTGTCTCTCATGCTCTCATGTTGCTGGACCCACCCACACCACATTCATATTCTCTCTCTCTCTCTCTCTCTCTCTCTCTCTCTCTCTCCACACACACACACACACACACACACACACACACACACACACTATTCCACAGGGACATGAGGCCACACACAGGCAGGCAAAATCTGAGAACTTTTTTTTCTCCACGCGCCGGGGAGGAGAGGCAATATACATTCTTCTGCACCAACTTTCAATGAATCCTTTTAGTTACTGCTTATATTTTCAGCCTTCCTCTGTATCCCACCCACCATCATTACTTGGGCTTCCACAGCTCCAGTCTCTCTGTGGTTCCACGGGGTATACTGCCTTCCTTTCCAGTCCCCAACCCTAAGTTCCCGTGCTCTGGCCTTTTATTTATTTTTATTTTTTATTTTTTTAAATATATATTTTATTGATATTTTACAGAGAGGAAGGGAGAGAGCTAGAGAGCTAGAAATGTCGATGAGAAAGAAACATCGACCAGCTGTCTCTTGCACACCCCCTGCCGGGGATGTGCCCGCAGCCAAGGTACATGCCCTTGACCGGAATCGAACCCGGGACCTTTCAGTCCGCAGACCGACGCTCTATCCACTGAGCCAAAACAGTTTCGGCTGCTCTGGCCTTTTAGCCTTCCCTGACAGGCTTTATCAGCTACCCTCTTCTTTCTACTCTCTCATCCAGAAGTTTGTTGACATCACTAGCCCATTGGAAACCCTTCACTCATTCTCTGTGTTGCTGTGGGTTTATACTTTCAACTTACTTCGCTGCTGTCCTTCTGTGAGAACTCTGGAGATAAGGTGTGAGTTAAAGACGTCTATTTGTTAGCTTTGACTGGAAATCTTTCCTTCATTTTTAAAATGCTCATGTTCCAAAGGAACAAATAGGATAAATCTCTGTTAATGCCATGACATGTTTAGCTCACATCTCCTTAATTTTTTAATCGAAGGGACAAATGTTCTTTGAGTATAGTAGTTTTTTTCTTATCCTGATAGGCACATGGATCATTAAGAGGAATACACTTAAAATATTTCTGAGTATGAATGATGGTCAGGATTGTTCAATAGGACAGGAGCCGCAGACTCTGGAAGACACAGGCTAGGGTAATTTATGAAGAAAAAAGGCTTTACTCAGTAAATGGAAAGAATAGGGGTTAGACGCGTACTCCTGAGAACAGAATTGGTAGTCACATTTAGTTAGAGAAGGGCAGAACGAATCTTCATTGATTTTGTGTCATAGAAATACAAAAATCAAGCCTGTGGAGAACTTATTAATTTATTACAATATTTAAAATATTTAACTTATTAATACTATTTCTGATTGTTTTGTGTTATATACTTATTTACACCTCCCCATTAATTTCACTGACTTAGCCATCCTTAGAAAACATTATTTAGAGAGAAAATTAACTTAGTGACGTTTGATGCTTCCAGGA
Organism: Vespertilio murinus; assembly: GCA_963924515.1. Lineage (NCBI taxonomy): Eukaryota > Metazoa > Chordata > Mammalia > Chiroptera > Vespertilionidae > Vespertilio > Vespertilio murinus. Next base: position 15,823,032 of record OZ004719.1, on the reverse strand, counting down.
CTCTGAGCTGTTTCCATGTCCTGGAAAATGCTGGTCTGCTTCCACCTGGTGGTATTTAGCAAACATTGCAGAACCGAGTAATAGGTTATCCCCACCTGGCTCTCAGACCAGTCTCAGTCATAGCTAGGAACCCTCAGCAATGCAGGAGATTCTGCTGCATGTGCGAATTTAAGCATTTATTCTTTCACAGTTGTGGGGTGGGCTATGTGCAGGGGAAAACGGCCTTTACAACTGTAACTGAGTATCCACAAGAGTGAGACATGTTCATAGATAGTGTAAAGGGCAGGCAATGACCCTCAACATATAGAAAACCCCAGTAAATACTGACAAGAATGAGATACCTATTTCTTCTCCATTGTGAAGGTGCGAGGAAAGGGGCACTCTGATTTTCAGGGAATGCAAATTGGGGGACACTTGTGCATTACTTAACTTTACTCATAGTTAAGTGCAGGATACTGACTCCTTTCCCAATATCCCAGCTTACCAGCACAATCAGACCCAGCGGGCATCAATGCTCTCGAGACCTAACTCTTGGAAAAGAGCACTGCTTTTGATTTATTACCTTGTAAGCACATATAAGTACTCACATGCTTCTACAACATGACCATTTTTATGTTGCTTGAAGTAGAAAAAACACACCAAAATGTACCAAACTAGTCTATTGAAAAGTCTATCAGCTAAAGAATAGTTACAATATATTAAACTTATGGAATATGTACTGTGGTCAAAGAATGAAATAAATCTATGCAAATATCTGTAGGACACATTGTTTGTCCAAAAGAAAATTACAGAACCATTGGTAAGTATGAGGTCACTTTAGTAAAGGAACACTAAGGAACAAAGCAGTATATTTCCATGTGTGCATGTGTGGATCTTCCCAAAAGCTGTTGGGCAGGACGCACATCACTGGACGTGGCTAAGAAGGCACTGGGGTGGAGAAGGTAATAAAGGAAGACTTCAGCTATATCTCAGCATGTTTAAGTGAAACTACTCAAGAATCACTTGTATAAATTTAATGTAAGTAATGGTTTAAAAAGATGATAGAAAAGGTGAAATAATTAGTAAGGATGGAAGTCTTTGTAACGTTACAAATAGCATTGATTGTAGTTTACAGAGGAAAATTGAGACTGAGCAAAATCCCGCTTTGACTCACTCATACTTTTGGTGTAAAGCAGGAGGCATCTTCATCAGTTGCTTGAGAAATCCTGCTGATTGACAGAGTCGTGCAGGATACTGACTCCTTTCCCAATATCCCAGCTTACCAGCACAATCAGACCCAGCGGGCATCAATGCTCTCGAGACCTAACTCTTGGAAAAGAGCACTGCAGAAATGGAGTGTTCAGAAGCAGGGAGCCAGATAGCACAATGTCACTTACAATTCCCTTGACTTTCTTGGATGCAAAGTTTAGCACCCTGCAGATGATCACCAAGACTCTGTGCTGCAGGTATGACTTATCTGCACTCATCCACAAGGCCATTTCCTGTGGAAAACACAAGAGTCATCATAGAACCATGGTGTTTCCATTTCCAAATCAGTGGAAACATCACCACATCAAGGGTCAACATGGTCTTTGATTATTTCACACCTAACCTATATTTATTTTTTAAAAATATACACAAATCAAATAGTATACTAATCTCTACTAGTATATTCCTTCATCTACTATAGTAACTGCCACTATAATGGGTGTCATTTAATTCTACCCAACAGGTATTTCCTGCTCCATGATTACAGTCCTCTCCTTGTGTGTGCTCTCTCTCTCACACACACCATGTTGGTAGGTATCCTGAAAAGTTGATCATGAGGAGATGAGGGGATCATCAGTGGCCTCTCCTCTTTTTCTTTCAAACTACATGTGTTCCTCTCTCTCTCTCTCTCTCTCTCTCTCTCTCTCTCTCTCTCTCTCTTAGGGTCTGATTTTCAGTTTTAAAAATTTGAGATGTTATCTGATCCTGATAAGCAATCTTATCCCAGAATTTTCTTTCTGAAGGTATTTCCTGGCTTAGCTTGGTTAAAAAAATTCTTGCAAATTGATTCCATCTGTCTTGCTGAAACTTCTGTCTGTTTGTCCTAAATCCCCAGGGAATCCTAGGAAGGGAAGGACACCTACATATGCTTCACAGGCCATACACGGTTCACAGACTTCTTAAAGCAGTCTGATGAATCTAGAATTTAAGTCAATGGTTGGCCAAATCTCTTCTCCAACCCTTGCTCAACATTGTATAAATCTATTCTGAAGTCAATTTCCTAGGGCAGAAGCATCTCTGTTTCTGGGGAGTCAGTCCCTGTCTTTTCCAGGAGTGAGGTTCAGAGCTTTTTTAGAACCAGGAGAGTTTCTAGACATAGAAGGTATGAGACTGAGATGGTTAAATAACAGGCTCCAAAGTTAGAGTAGCTCTGTCACTCATCAACTATTGCTCCTCTCTCTGCTTCCATCTCCTTATCTGTAAAGCGGGAGAAATAAGAGTAACTTCCGCACAGGGTTACGTATCAAATGAGACAACCCATGTAGTAAGTGTTCACCTTAGTGCCATAGAGTAACTGCTCACTATGCAGCATGGGGGTTAGGGGTGTGTGTGTGAGAGAGAGCACACACAAGGAGAGGATTGTAATCATGGAGCAAGAACAATACTTTAAAGGTTGTGAAGTTAAAATTTAAAAAAAATATGCAGAAGCCCTAGTCTGTTTGGGTTAGTGGATAGAACATCAGCCTGTAGACGGAAGGGTCCTAGGTATGATCCCAGTCAAGGGCACATACCTCAGTTGCAGGCTTGATCCCCAGCCCTGGTTGGGGTGCATGCGGGAGGCAGCCAGTCAATGTGTCTCTCTCACATCGATGTTTCTCTCTCTCTCTCTGTCTCTCCCCCTCCCTTCCACTCTCTCAAAAAATCAATGGAAAAATATCATCTGGTGAGGATTAACAACAACAAAAAGGGTGTAGAAAACATTTGGCTCAAATTAGGCACCAATTAGCCCATTAGCTCAATATATTTCACTTCCCTTTACAGTCCTTCTTGTCTTCATAGATACCAGTTCTGCTTCTTGAATGTATTTTATGATTTGGACAACCCTCACAGAGTGAGTTAATCTGGTTTCATAGTATTTCCAGACAGCTACCTCCTGATGCCATCATGTAAGGAAAGAAAAATAAAGACCCTAAGGTGTTCAGAGAAGACTTATATCTCTGACTGGGACCTTAAATATACAGTGAGGTCCCGGATGTGAAAGTGGGTTTTGGATGATTGTTAGGGTTTCCAGTGATACCCTGGTATCCAAGATGATCGGACGCTCATGAACTCCCTAGCCCCAGAGTTGTTAGGGAAGAGCATGCATAGACCCTATCAAGGCAGGTTTCACCATTTCATGAACGCAGTTTAGGTCAGTCGTCTCTGCTGCCCCCTGTTGTGTTCTCTCTTACATCACCACATGGCACTTGCTTCTCAAATGTCAGTTCATGCCATCCTCCCAAAATTAAATTCTTAAAAGGGCGTCTCTGTAATTCAAATAAATGGAAGTGATTTCATTTGGGGGCTACATGGAGAAATTTTTTTTCCCCAGCTGCCAGATATTTGAAGGAGATGCTAAGTATGGCAAATGGAAAAATAATAAGTGAATTAGAGGGTACTTAGATATATGACACAAAATCAAAATTGCTCATTTTCCATTTACCTTTAAGATTTGCAGTTTGTAGAGGTCTTTAGACACTAAGATCAGAAGAGTGTCCTCATATAAGTTTAAAATAGTTTGGTATAATTCCTGAAAAACAAAATCGTTACACAACCAGCCAGACTTACATAAAATTTTACCCCATTGTTTTGCATCCGGATGTCCTGAGTTCTTCCATAAACGGAAGGTAAGAAAGAACAGTGGTACTATGGTGATGAGAGCTCACCCAATGCCACATGCCATGTGTTTCTTCTACACCCCACGTAGCCAGTCCATGTGCAGAGACCACACATATTGCTGATCTTACTATGGGACTCTTCCCACCTCCATCTTTCTCTGCTCACATTTCCTTCTTGGCAGAACTTGCCAGTAAACTCCTTGTCCTTGGTCAACCAACTAACCAAAAATCCATTTACCCATTTGTTCCTATAAACCAATACTGCCCATTAAATCCCACTGGATTACAGACCTCATGAGGCCAGAGGTGTGGATTAGTGCTGGGAAGTGCTATCTAACTATTGTATTTTAAAAGAGTGAAGGAGAGCCCGGTTGGCATGGCTCAATGGTTGAGCATTGACCTGTGAACCAGGAGGTCACAATTCGATTCCCTGTCAGGGCACATACCCGTATTGAGGGTTCGATCCCCAATGTGGGGTGTGCAAGTAGGAAGCCGACCCATGATTCTCATCATTGATGCTTCTCTCTCTCTCTCCCTGTCTCCCTTCCTCTCTGAAATCAATAAAAATGTATTGAGGAAAAAAAAAGAGTGAGAGAAAACCACAAAAGTCATGCCCTGCAGAGAGACACTGCAGGACTACTTTGTGTGTGAAGATGTTTTGTCTCGATTAAAGGAAGCAAACTCTCACCTCCAAGTCCCTCTCCTCAGTTTCGGTCTTCCCAAATTTTTTTTTTACTTCTTGAAGAGTTGGCATAGCAAATACTATTTTAAAGGATGATTCTATTATCTTCAACTGAGCTTCAAATTGCAGGAAGGGATCCACAAAGCTGGCAAGAAAAAGGTGTAATTATTAAGTTGAGGAAACAAATATAACCTAACTTTAGTGACTCTTTTGAGTGATAAGAGTGGACTAGAAAATGAGACCCAGCCTTTGACTTTATATGACACGTGGGTTTTAAATAGTCTCATAAAACTGACAATGGTACTTTAAATATAGAGGGATGAATCTTTTTGCAAATATCATATGTAACAAGTTATTTGGAAACCAGACTATTTTCCTCCATAGACATAATGAGGTAAAGTGGTTATATTCCCAGCCAAGCCCTCAAAGCCATGCCGAGCTCTAGGCAGTTTAAGCATGTTACAGCCACATTTTCACTAATCCATGATCTTATGTTTCTCACATTTTAGTATTTCTGATAATGGAATGCATCTTCTAATTGATGGCAAAAGAAACCCACCCAGCAACTATAAAAATAAGTTGTGAAATGGTTGTTGTTCCTTTGGTATATGTGATGTGGATAATAGTTCTTCAGGATTTTTTTTTAGGTGAAAATAATTATTTTTTTTCTGAAAAGATGGTGATATTAGATGGTAAGGTATGAAATCTTGTGCTAGACTCAGAATCTCTTTTCTCCACTGGACAAGATACTCTACCTGAGATTCACTGTTTGAAATGGAATCTGTTGGAATATATTAGGTGATTTTTAAATCCTGGAAGATTGATTTGACATTCATGGGCTCTGATGGATTACCAGACTCTGAACAGCTATCTATCAAAAATTTCCAGTTGGATTTTCAGTGGAAGGTATTCAATGTCTGGGGATTTATGATCTGGTTTAAGAAAATGCAAAATTAAGATTTTGGTGCACTAGAAAATCGTGTCTTTCAGTGTACTTTGAAATCATATCACCAGTCCTAAACAATTCTAAAATAGTCCAGGTCATGAACGAAGATTATGAAAGTGTGATACTCTGATGCCACAATGAACAAAATAATCTTCAGATGTTAAATGTAAGGAAGGCTGCCATACTGAAGAAGAAAGTCACATGCATATCTATGGGTAAACATGTATGCTTTGTATTTTTGGTCTGCATGTAATTTGTTTCCAAAAGAGCAATTACTCATATGTGTTACAAACAAGTGACATTTTAGTGTAAATGCTTTCTTATATTCCAGGATATATGACCAGGTGGTATAGAAAGGCACTTGACAAGAAAGAATAAGTATTTCTTACTAAGTTACTGTGTGAGTTTGCTTTTGTTAAAGGTTTGAGCTAAACATTTATTTCAAAGATTGAAGTGACTAGTAGACCAAATATACTAGAAAAAATTGGGAATTTTTTAAAATGAAGCAATACGTCTTTGATAAGATCAATAGACAAAAGGCAATATATATATATATATATATATATATATATATATATATATATTTGCAAGTATAATTTCTAGAATCACAATTGAATAAAAGAAAGTAGATGCCTCCTAATAAAAGTATGAGGACATTCTATTAATTGTGATCAGAAAGTAATCAGAAGGGCCATGTTAATATGACACTGTGTTTAATTCAAATTGAAGAGTATTAAATCAATAAAAATATCCTTGGGTGGGGATTAAAATAAGTAAAATAAATTTTAAAAAGAGTATAAAGTTTAAACTTTTAGAACTGTGGTTTGTAAAAATAATATAACACCACTAATCATGATTTATCATTGAAATTTAAGAATAGCCCAATATTCTAAAAACTATTAATTGATACATATCTATTAATAGATTAATAATAAAATAAAATAGTACTTTAACCAAACCTGAAAAAGTATTTAATAAATCTCAACATAATTTTCTAAGAAAAAAGCAAATAATTTCTTGAAAAATTTTATTTAAACCAAGAACAAAAAGTAGTACATTTTTATTAAAAACAGGAACAGCATAAGGGTTTAATTTCTTATTTTATAATATTGGGTTAGACTTTTTGTGTTTCTAATAAGATATCTAACAAAAAAAAATTTGTTAAGCTCAATCAAATATAGAATAAACATACTCTCACCTTAAATCCCACTTACATCTCAGTATATCAGCAATTGTTTTCCAAACTATAAAATGAAACAAAACCCAAAATACAATGTATCTAATAAATTAATTTAGTAATGTGGAAGATATATATGAAAAAACCTTCAAATTTTTAGGGGAAATATAAAACTTGAATAAATAAAAATATATAAGTAGGAAGATTACTTATAAATATCAATTATTCTCAAGTTATTTTTATGAATTCTGAAATGGCAATTACAATTTTAGATTAGCTCAGTCAGATTATAGAATTTATTACAAAATAGCACTAAATCAAAACAGTGTAGTGGTGGCACCAAATGAGAGTATGAATAGTGGAATAGAATAGAAAATGCCTGATGGCCCAGCTGGCATGGCTCAGTGGTTGAGTGTTGATCTATGAACCAATAGGTCACAATTCGATTCCTGGTCAGGGCACATGACTGGGCTGTGGGCTCCATCCCCAGTGTGGGACGTACAGGAGGCAGCTGATGAATGATTCTCTCTCATCCTTGATGTTTCTATCTCTCTCTTCCTCTTCCTTTCTCTCTAAAATTAATAAAAACAAGAAAAGAAAAAAAAGCCCTGATGTAGGAATAGCAAACGCATGGATAAATATTATATCTCCCTTTCAAGGCCAAATGTAGTACTAATTTATTTCAACAGTATTTCATGATGGTTCAAATTACAATCTTATCACACACACACACACACACACACACACACACACACACACACCTTTCTTTACTTGAAAATTCTCTTGAGATATTTGTAGATTCACATGCTGTTGTAAGAAATAATACAGAAAGACCTCCTGTACACATCACTCAGTTTCCCCCAATGGTACCATTCTCCAAAAACTATAGTATAACACCAGAATATCGACATTTATTCAGTCCACTGATATTGTTCAGGTTTCCCATTTTGTGTATGTTTTCATGTATGTATTTAGTGCTATATGGATTAAATATGCTTTTGGAAATGAAGCATTTAAGTATTATCTGTATCAGACATGTTCTGTGATGATCCAGATAATAAATTAGGCTTTGCTAGCCTCTGTCTGCTCCAACTCTGACATAGGAGCAGCCACAGACAATACATAAAGGAATGGGTGTGGCTGTTTTCCAATAATAATAATTTGTTTATGGACCCCAAAACTTGACTTTCATATAATATTTACATGTCATGAAATATTCTTCTTTTGATTTTTATCCCAACTATTTAAAAATGTAAAAAAAAAGTATTCTTATTGCTCAGAATGTACAAAAATATGAAGCTGCAAAAACAGCAGGATTTAGTACATGGGGCATAATTGGTCCACTTCTGGTCTGCATAATGGAATTGTGAAGCCTAAGTTAAATTAGTTCATAAATAAAATTAACTTAGAGATTAAACTAACAAAAATCAAGTAACAAAAAGCTAGGAGATATTGCACATAATATTAAAAAGCAATGTGGAATTAATTTTTTATCAGATACACAAAAAAGTAAAAAAATATAGCTATGACTATAAAATGAATTGTAGCAAAATAAAAGAGGAACAAATTTAAAATCCATAAAAACACACAAGAAGCTTATTTAATACTAGAGTCCCATTGCATGAAGAGATTCGTGCAACAGGCCTTCCTCCCCTTGGCTTCCAGCACCGGTTTTCCTCTGGCACCTGGGACCCAGGCCTTCACTCCGCCAGAGTCTGCCATCTTCATGGTCACTGCAGACTCCAGCTGGAGTCTGCCATCTTCACTGCAGTCTTGTCTTCGCTGCAGCACTCTGCTCCTATAGATCCCTTCGCCCCTTGCCCTCCCTCTCATAGCAGGTGTCCTGGCCCAGAGCGCTGGGTGGCCGCCATCTTTGGCCTTCTAATTTGCATACTCTGATTGGCTGTGGGCATAGCGGAGGTATAGTCAACTTACATGTTTGTCTATTAGGTAAGATATGTCGCCACTAAAATCATAATAAACTGGCAAAGAACATGAGAAAATTCATAAATGCATAACAGAAAATATTGAGTCTTGCTTATATTGAAAGTAATATAAATTAAAACAACAATGAGGCAAGAATGTGAACCTATTACATCAGCAAAATAGAAATAAGTAGGTATGTATATAAACTTAGGTGATTAGGCTTTGAAGAAGCATTTATAATTAGTGCATTTCTTCTGGACAACAGATAGTCTTCATTAAAAGCTCCAAGAAGGTTCATCCCATCTACAGTAGTTGGGGTTCAGGGGAAGCAGAGGCCCAAACAAGATTTAGAGGTGGACAAAGTTTCTAAAGAGGAAGGAAGGCGGGAGGATTAGGGTAGGAAGAGCCTTGGACCACAAGTGTTAAGGAAGCTTTGGCCAGACTGATGGGGATTCCTCAAGCCAAGCCACCCACTGGAGTTGTTTGCCCTACTAGGCTGGGTCATCAGAAGCGAGGGCTCAGCAGTAGTCTTGGTGGATCCGCGCTGTTAACTTTAGGGGGCTGTTGACCAGTGAGGTTCCCTAGCAGTAGGGCATTTTCATGATTGCCTATCTCGAAATCAGTAACCTCACTTACAGAATGGTATTTCCAAGAAGTATTTCAAAGAAATACAATCTTTCATGTAAGTACAAAGATGACTATCATAATTTTAGTAAAACATAATTTAGGAAATTTCAAAATCTGGCAATAATATACTGCTTTAAAATGAAAATATGATTATAAAGAAGAAGAAAAACTTAAGACAAAAATGCCAAAATCGAAAGTATCACAGAACATTGTGTGTGCAATCTGCTTATGATTCTGTAATAATTAAATTTATCTGCCTATCCATGCAATACAGAAAGATTGGGAATAATATGAGAAAGAAAGACTTGCTGAGTTAGGATGGAAGAATTTGGGAAAATGTTTTATTTTTCACCATTGTGATCCTTCTCTATAACATTTTTAAAAGAACACACACACACACACACACACACACACATATATATATATATATATATTCTTTATATATATGCCTCCTGCTCACCCCCCAATGGGGATCAAGCCCCCAACCTGGGCATGTGCCTTGACAGGAAATCGAATGATAACCTCTTGGTTCATGGACTCAACCACTGAGCCATGCCAGCTGGGCTTCTCTAGCATTTTAAAGGTAGTCAATCAGTGAAATAAGGAAGTTTTACATTTTATTATACCTGGAGTTTACGGACAGGATTAGGGCTTGATGATTGAACATGGTTGTGAATACATCCAATAGAGAGGGAGCTGTGTACTCCTATATTGGGAAAAAGAGAAGAATCCATGATTAGAGGCCTGTGAGACGCATGGCATCCCAGGGCCACATTGGACTGGACTAATGGGACCACATTGGACTGGAATATAAGCCCAAAAGTTCATAGATATGTTGAGACAAGCAAACTGCAATTTAAACCCATGATACTAATTGCTGGCTTTTTATAGCCAACTACTGTGCTTCTTTAATTAGCATTTTCCAACACAGTGTTGTGAGGAATGCTTTTTACCAGGTGCTTTATTTTATTGATTTTTACACAGAGATGTATTGAGAGGGATAGAGATTTAGAAACATCGATGAGAGAGATACACCGACAAACTGCCTCTTGCACACTCCCCACTGGGGATGTGCCTGCAACCAAGGTACATGCCCTTGACCGGAATCCAACCCGGGACCTTTCAGTCCGCAGACCGATGCTCTATCCACTGAGCCAAACCAGTTTCGGCTCCTTCTCCTTTTATGAAGCCAAATGTGTCACTACAGCTCTATCATTAGTGATAATATTGTCCTGCCTCTTTTACTTTGACATCACATCTTTTGTTGAGTCCCTGACTTACAGCATGTCCCTTCCATGCTGGCATGCTTTCACGTGTGCTGTATTATTGCTGATGTTTATAGAATGCAAAAGCCAATGCACACACTGGTAAGCAACAAGGGTTTGCAAGCTTATATAAACGGCTTCACCAGGGGTGTCATTCTAGGAAGTTATAAGAATTAGCCAGAAATTTCACCTGCTTTTCCCAATTAGGTGTCTTGTTATTGGTTCGAATATATAACATGCTCATCAGTATTCCCAGAGACTCTTCAGTGCCTTCTCTGGGGAAGTATCATTCTGGCTTTAGCTTCTATTCTATGGCTAAGATCGCCTTTCATTCATTTTCCATTACTTCCCAATCACTATGGATCTTCATTGGAAACCCATGGTAAATGATAAAATAGACACAATCCTGGAAACCTGTACTTTGTAATATTTTTCATAACACTAGGTTTTAGGGCAAGTCTGGTGGGCCTTAAGCTTTCAAATGTGTTATTTTGGCTTTCTTCTCTAAGATGACCATCTGCTCTTCATATATATGTTATATCACTGACATTTTTTTTGTTCCCTATCTTTTGTCATTCTTGGCCAGAAAAATTGGAGTCATGCCACTTTCACTAGTTCCTTAAATGTCAGATGTTTTAAAGCACAGGCATGTAATGTGTGTTTCTGATGCCACCTTAGTCTGGGGGAAACAGGATTATCATAATAATCTTTATTCTGAGGGGATTTGAACCCCTTCTAATAATTCCCAAACAATTCTGGAAATACTTGCAGGGAGTCATAGACTTGGTCCTCTAGAGCAGGAGTGGGGACCATTTGGATATTTATATCATCATTCTTGGGCCATACAAAATTATCAACTTAAAAATTATCTTGCTATATTTGGTCAAATATTTAATTAGCTCACCCCAAAAGATTTTGTTGGCCTTATGCAATCCATGGGCTAGATGTTCCCCACCCCTGCTCTAAAGTATTATGTGAATCTTCACCTTTTTCTTTCATCTCTAGAACACTAGAATCTAGACAACAGCAAAATATCGAAAATTTGCAGAGAGTAATGGCTGGTGTACTCAGTGGTTAGAGCATTGGTGCATGCACAGAAGGGTTGCAGGCTCGATTCCAGTCAAGGGCTCATACCTGGGTTGCAGTTTCAGTCCCCATCCCAGGTCTGGGCATATGATGGAGGTAATCAATTGATGTGTCTCTCTCACATTGATTTTTCTTTCTCTTTCTGTCTCCCTCCCTTCCACTCTCTAAAATTTCATTGGGAAAAAAATATCCTTTGTTGAGGATTGACAAAAAAAAAAAAAGTGCAGAGAGATGGGATATCTGAGGCAAGGGCATGAATATCTCAAGCCCTTATCTACTAGGCTTGCTGACTGTTCTGGGGTTTTACTGAAACCCCAGAACAGTGTTGCTGCTGCTGATAGTGTCATGTTCCCACCACCCTCACCAAGGCCAGATACCGAGAGAGCTGAATATTACACTCAGAATAAATTCACCCGTCACTCCAAGAGCTAGATTTCCCCCCACTATTGTGGAAGTCCCCAGAACTAATGTCATTACACCATGCACTTTCAGTATTATGGTTTTTCTGTTTTTCACTGATCCTTAATATTGCAAATTTACATACAAATGCATATTTTGACCCAGTGACGAAATGTAGATTGTCTATAGAAATGTCTCTTTCAATAAACTCTTAAAGCAATATACCCTATTTACATAAACATTTTAAAAAGCAATGTACACACATGTACAGATGTGTAAACAGTGGACAAAGTCTCTAAGTCCTCCCACCTCTGCCAGCTTCCAGAACGACATTCTATTCTAGAGTGTACAATTGTGGCTGGTTTTATACTAGTGGCCTCGTGCACAAATTCATGCATGGGCAGGGTCCCTTGGTCTGGCCAGCGATTGCCCAGTCCCAGTCGGGGTCAATCAGGGTTGGCCGGCTAGAGTTGGGGGGAGGGAGTGATTAGGTGCCACGGAGGTTGGCTGTGGGAGTGCACTCACCACCAGGGGGCAGCTCCTGCCTTGAACTTCTTCCCCCTGGTAGTTAGTATGAGTCATAGCTACTGGTCCACCAGTTGTTCCAGTCATTTGGTCATAACAGTTGCTTAGGATTTTATATATACCGTATTTGCCGGCGTATAAGACGATTTTTTGGCCCTGAAAAATATGCCTCCAAGTGGGGGGTAGTCTTATACGGCGAGTATATAACAAACTCTGTATTTTTAGTGGAAATGTTAGGGGGTCGTCTTATACGCCCAGTCGTCTTATACGCCGGCAAATACGGTATATATAGATAGGAATGTTAATAACTTTCTTTTGGCTGAGAAGACTTGAAAAATGGTTCTATTTTTTCTGTAAAGTCGCCCCTATGCTCTACCAACCTCCTACCCTGGAATCCCTTCTAAGTAACTATCTGTCTTACTGACTTCTGATTCTATGAATTTCCCATCTCTTTGAGTTATTAAAATAGTTTCACCATTATTATTAATACCAAATCCTGTTTATTTAAAATCTTCAACCTCATCATTTATGTACAGCTCTTCCTCTACTCCCAGTGCAGGTGAGATTCTTGGTTTCAAGGTTCACATAGGTTAGCTTGGTGTCTATTCCAGTGACTCTGAAACCAGACTCCATGAATTTGTATCCTTTCTCTGATACTTGGTAGTTATGTGACCACAGGAAACTCAGTTTTCTCATTTGTCAAGTTGGGATAATGGTAGTCCTTACCTTGTAGGGCTGTTTGTTGTGGGAATTAAATGAGTTATTTATTTAAAGCATTCAGAGACTGCTTAACATGCTATATAAATGCTATGCTATTTTTTGCTATTATCAGAGTGGGAAAGGGGTTTTATCTCTCACAGTTCTACTCATCTTTATTTTTCTGGGGTTGTGGCTGTGAACTGGGGAGAATATATATATTGTCTGCCCGCAGCATGACTTCTTATCCTCTTCCTATTGATCATGGCTTTGGGCACAGTTTGGTAGGAAGGATTTTCACTGTAGTGATGGAAGGATATGAGATATTGCAGCAGACCTGTCAGGAGAGGGGTGAGTGGGCCAACAGTAGGATGGGTCAAACTTTCATCCTTTTGAGTTAGTGTTGAAGGTCATTTCCAAGGACATCAAGGGTAAGAAAGAACATGATTTTGTAGGGAGAAAAAGCCAAAGACAGTATTGAACCAAACTGTCATTTTTCCACTTTCACCCACAGACACTATTTTAAACATTAATTATGACAGCCAAGATGTCATAATGATGGAGAGAATGAACAAGTAATTCCCTCCTCCCCCAAGAGATTTTAGTTCCATTAACATCCTTATAGATTATAACTTACCAGGTGTTGCCATTTTGCAACGGACTGCAGAATCTGGAGTCCATTTGCTAGTCAGGGAGGAGAAGGAGACCAGTTAAAAGGAAGTACATTTAATTTCTTATCACTGAGTGGGGCATATCCCAAAATCTGAAGCTAGTATGAACTTGATAGCCAAGCCCAACACATACCCACACATACACTAAAACTTCAGACAAATTCATCATGAGTATTACTGCACAACACTTAACAGAAAGATTATCAAACAGGATACAGAAACACATTAAAAGAATACTGAACTAGCCGAAACCGGTTTGGCTCAGTGATAGAGCGTCGGTCTGCGGACTGAAAGGTCCTGGGTTTGATTCCGGTCGGGGGCATGTACATTGGTTGCGGGCACATCCCCAGTAGGGGGTGTGCAAGAGGCAGCTGGCCAATGTTTCTCTCTCATCGACGTTTATAGCTCTCTATCTCTCTCCCTTCCTCTCTGTAAAATACCAATAAAATATATTTTTTTAAAAAGAATACTGAACTATAACCAAGTGGTATTTATTCCAACATACAAGGATAGCTCAATAAAAGAAAACCTATTATACAATTTTCAACATTAATTGCTTTAAAAAAGAGAGAATTCACATGATAATTTTTATTGAGACAAAAATTCTAGTCAAGTTTTAAATCTATTTTGTTGATTGCAGTTCTTTTTAAAAATATGTTTTTATTGATTACAGAGAGGAAGGGACAGGGAGAGAGAAATAGAAACAATGATGAGTAAGAATTATTGATCAGCTGTCTCCTGCATACCCTTTCTGGGGATTGGGCCAACAGGCCAGGCATGTCCCCGGACTGAGAATCGAACCATGATATGCTGGTTCATAGGTTGAATCTCAACCCCTGAGCTATGCTGGCTGGGTTGATTTCATTCTTTAGTCCTACTATTTTTCTCATCTCAAATTCAAGAATACAGCTTCATCTTTCATGTAGGTATGCGTTCTTTCCTTTTGCCTTTCTTGAATTTATTTTGTTGTTCTTTTTCTCACTTCTTGTTTTGGATATTTGACTTACTCATTGTCTTTCTTTCTGGTTTATTATTCTGAGTACTTAAGGTTATGCATTTTTCTCTTTATCCAATTTTGGCTGTATGCTATAATTTCTAATATTAAGTATTGTCAATATTCTATAATTTCTGTATTAATTTTCTCTTTGTTCCTAGAATTATTTAAAATAAATTAGTTTAGATGGCAAATAATAGGTTGTTTATATGTTTGTTTGTTTCATAAATTCCTTCTTTTCTTTTTCTTTTTGCATTGTGATCAGGAAATATTTCTACATTTTGGGATTTATACAGAAATTCTAGCCTAACATATATGTATAGTTATCCTTTATGAATATATCTTGTTGTGAGCATTAGAAAAACAGATATATTCTTTGTTTCATGGATAGAGATTGATATATGGGTTTCTCACACACATACACATACACTTACCTCTTTCTCTGCTCCGTCTTGAACTCCTACTTAATTTATGAATCTTTGCTAGCATGATGATTGAGGTGAATTAGTCTTCTACTACTAATGCTGCAAAAGAGTACTTTGTGTTAGAACATAAACAGGTAACTTTCCTATAGTTTTGTTGTGCTTTATCAATTTTGATGCTACTATGTTATGTCGTATTAATTTTAGCTTGCATTAATTTTCTATTACTGTGTAACAAATTACCACAAACTTAATGTTATTGTTGTTTGTTTTTTTTTAAAAAAAACTACCCATTCATAATTTGACAGTTTCTGTAGGTCAGAGAGTCAGGCTCTGTTTAGAATTTTAATAAATAGGCTGAAGTGTTTATTCATATGGCTGGAGTCAAGTGGTTGTCATGGATTGCTCTCTCATTTGACACTCAAGATCCTCTCCCAAGGTCATTTAGGTTGTTGGCAGAATTCAGTTAAAAAATCTCACAGGATTAAATACATATATGAAGAAATTATAGGACAGATCTAGAGTTTCCCCATGATACAATTTTTCTTATTCTGTGTTTTTACATGTGCATGATTTTATTTTAATAAGTTGTGACTGACATTTTAAATGGATATTTAAACTATTCAGTCTCACGAACGTTTAACCACCTGATGGATTTCTATTTTGTTGAGTAAAATGAAATGTTTTCTGGACAGAGTTCAATTTCAGAGCTGGAGTGCTTGGGGGAAGACCAAACATTTGTGGGTGTCAACTAATGGGTAACTTACTTAACATAGGTGCTCATGATGTCTGCAAGATAGGAGGGATGTAGTCAGGCAATAGAAGAGAAAATAGACAAGAAGTTAGGAGGTTAATTAGCAAAGATAAACTCTCCCAAACAGTAAATCTTGTAAGAACTTTAGAGGAGGGCCCATGGTGAGGTAATTCTGATATACGCATACTTCTTTCTTGAAACAGAACAAAAATCTAGCCAAGGCTAGAAAGAAGACGGCTGTTTGACTGAAGAATTAATAGGAGAAAAGTCACTTACATGTGTGTAATTTTTCTGTAATTGTTGGCGAGGCAGCGTAGCGAAGAGAAACTTTATCTCTTAGCCAAAGATAAAATCCTCAGTCAACCAAGGAATCCTTTGAGATGTTGTCCCTTGTCATGGCAACCACGTATTTCAAAGATTCCATTCTAGAATGGATGTGGTTCCTGCCTAGAAAGTACTGACACCTGATCCATTGACTTACTTTCTCTCTCTCTCTCTCTCTCTCTCTCTCTCTCTCTCTCTCTCTCTCTCTCTCTTTAAGAGAGAATAGAAGGGAGGGGGAGAAACAGAGAGAGAAACATCAATGTCAGATAGACAGATTGATCTCTCTGCACATGCCCTGACTGGAGCTGGGGATTGATTCTGTAACCAAGGTACATGCCCTTTACCAGAATGGAACCCACCACCCTTCAGTCCACGGGCTGCTGCTCTAACCACTGAGAAAAACCGGTCAGGGAGAGGAATGTTTATTTTTAAATTGGGTTATGTCTTTTGTTGTTGAGTTCCAAGTGATTTTCATGTATTCTGGACACTAGCCACTTATCAGATATAAGGTTTGCAAACATTTTCTCCCATTTAGTGGACAGAAATTCATTGTGTGTGTTATTATGCACAATATATTTTGCATTGTTTCAGCTATGTTAAATGTATTCTAGCTTGTTTTTATGGCTTCATGTGGTCTATCTTGGAGAATGTTTCATGTGCACTTAAGAAGAATGTGTTTTCTGCTATTTTAGGTAAGGTGTTTAATAGATTATGAAATATATTTGGTTCATGGTATTCAAGTATTCTATTTTCTTGTTGATTTCCTGATTGTTCTACCCATTATTAAAAATGGAGTATAGAAGTCTCCAACTATTATTACTCAATTTTCTATTTCTCCCCCCTATTTTGTCATTTTTAGCTCAATGTATTTTGGGGCTCTTTAGTTAATTGCATGAACATTTATAATTATGTTTTCCTGATAAGTCAACTCTTTTATCATTATATGACCTTCTTGTCTCTAGTAATAATTTTTTTGTTTAAAAGTTTATTTTGTCTGATAATATTAGAGCCACGTCATGCTTATTTTGATTACTATTTATATGGAATATTTCCCCCATCTTTTTACTTTCATTTTTATCTTTGAACCTAAAGTATATCCCTGGCAAACAGTAAATATTTGGATCATTTTTAAAATCCATTCTACCTGTCTCTTTTTATTAGAGTGCTTATTTCATAATTTTTGAGGCATAGTTTTGTCATAGAAATCATAATTGACATACTATTTTCCCCCTCTCAGCCCTTTTTATATGTCATCCCCTTACTTTCTAGGCTCCATACTTTCTGATGACAAATCAGCTTTTGATCTTATGATAGTACCTTATATGATTTTAGTTCTTTTTAACTCATTTTTAAATATTTCTCTTTATTTTTGTCTTTAGACATGCTACTTGATGTTCTCTGAGTTTCTTGTATGTGTAAGTTAGGGTATTAAAATCAAATTTGGTGAGCTTTTTGGCTTTTTTTTAAACTAATATTATTTCTGCTCCTTCCTTTGCTCTCCTATGACTCATATTAGGCATATTTTGGTATGCTTAATGATGTCCCACAAGTCCCAGAGGCTCTGTTTATTTTTTCATTATTTTTTTATTTTTCTTCTTTAGATTAGATAACATCAATTAACCTATTGTCAAGATTGCTGATTTTTTCTTCTGCCACTTAAATGTGCACTTGAGATCCTCTAGTAAGTGTTTTATTTCAGTTACACTTTTTACTCCAGTATTTCTGTTTGGTTAGGTTGTATGATTTCTATTTCTTTTTTGATATTCTGTGTTTGGTGAGAGAGAAATTATTAGTATACTTTTTTTTAGTTCTTTAAAGATATGTTTCCCAAGACCTGTACTTGGAAAACTATAGGACATTGAAAAAAGAGATAGAGGAAGACATAAACAAATGGAAGAACATATCATGTTCATGGATTGGTAGAATCAACATCATTAAAATGTCCATACTACCCAAAGCAATCTACAGATTCAATTCAATATCCATTAAAATACCAACAGCATAGTTAAAAGGTCTAGAACAAACTCTCCAAAATTCATCTGGAATAAAAAAAAGACCCCAAATAGCCACAGCAATCCTGAGAAAGAAGAACAAAGTTGGAGGGATCACAATACCAGATATCAAGCTATATTACCAAGCCACTGTTCTCAAAACTGCCTGGTACTGGCACAAGAACAGACATAGACCAATGGAACAGAATAGAGAACCCAGAAATTGACCCAAGCCAACTCAATTAATATTTGACAAAGGAGTCAAGGGTATACAATGGAGTAATGACAGTCTTGTCAATAAATGGTGCTGAAAAATTTGGTCAGACACATGCAAGAAAATGGAACTAGATCTACCAACTTACACCATACACAAAAACAAACTCAAAATGGCTAAAGGACTTAAATGTAAGACAGGAAACCACAAAAATACTAGAGGAATCCACAGGCAGCAAAATCTCAGACATATGCTGAAACAATTTCTTCACTGATACTACTCTTAGGGCAATGAAAACTAAAGAGAAAATAAACAAATGGGACTATATCAAAATAAAAAGCTTTTGAGTAGCAAAAGAAATCATCAACAAAACAATAAGAAAGCCCACTGCATGGGAGAACATATTTGCCAATGTTATCACTGGTAAGGGTTTAATCTTCAACATTTACAGGGAACTCATACAACTTACCTAAAGCAACCCAGTAAAAAAAAAAAAAAAAAAAAAAAAAAAAGAGCAATGTACCTAATTTTCTAAAGAAGACAGAAGGAATGCCAAGAGGCATATGAAAACACACTCAAAGTCACTAATCATCTGAGAGATGCAAATCAAAACAACAATGCGGTACCATTACATACCTGTAAGAATGGCTATCATCAACAAATCAACAAATGACAAGTGCTGGTAAAGATGCGGAGAAAAAGGAACCCTTGTGCACTGCTGGTGGGAATGCAGAGTGCTGCAGCCACTGTGGAGAACAGTATGGAGTTTCCTAAAAAAAAACAACCACAAAACACAACAACTAAAAGTGGAACTCCCATTTGACCCAGTGATCTCACTACTAGGAATATATCCAAAGAAACTAGAAACAAATTAGAAAGGATACATGCACCCCTATGTTCATAGCAGCACAATTCATCATAGCTAAGATTTGTAAACAGCCTAAATGCCCATCAGCAGACGAGTGGATTAAAAAACTGTGGTACATCTACACAATGGAATACTATGCTTCAGTAAAAAAGGAGTTCTTACCATTTGCCACAGCATGGATGGAATTGGAGAGCATTATGCTAAGTGAAGTAAGCAAGTCAGAGAAAGAGAAATATCACATGATCTCACTCATTTATGGAATATAATGAACAACATAAACTGATGGACAAAAACATATCTATAGACAAGGAAACATTGATCAGACTCTCAAACCTCAGAGGAAAGATAGGGGAGGGTGGGGGTAAGGAGGAGAGATCAACCAAAGGACTTGTATGCATGCATAGAAGCCTAACCAATGGACATAGATAATAGGGGGGTGAGGGCATGAGTAGGGAGGATGGGGGTGGTGGTAATTGGGGAATAAGGACACATTTCACACCTTAATCAATAAAGAAATAAAAAAAGAGAAAACAATTATAGAATGCTAACTGAAGTACAATAATCCTATATAACAAAGAGGTAATATGCAAATTGACCATCACACCCTCACACAAGATGGCTATTCCATGTGGTCACAAATGGCCACCACAAGATGGCTGGCAGGGAAGGGCACTTGTGAGCGATCAGGCCAGCAGGGGAGGGCAGTTAGGGGCAACCAGGCCAACAGGGGAAGGAAGTTGGGGGAGATCAGGCCAGCAGGGGAGGGTAGTTGGGGGTTACTGGGTCTGGAGGGGAAGGAGGGCAGTTGGGGGTGACCGGGCCTGTAGGAGAGGGCAGTTGGGGTCCATCGGGCTGGCAGGGGAGCAGTTAGGTATTGATCAGGCTGGCAGAGAAGTGATTAGGAGGTGATCAGGCTCGCAGGCAGGAGCAGTTAGGAGCAATCAGGAAGGCAGGCAGGCAGGCAGGCAGGCAGGCAAGCGGTTGGGAACCAGCAGTCCCAGAATGTGAGAGGGATGTCTGACCGCTGGTTTAGGGGATCGGACCTAAAGCAGCAGTTGTACATCCCTGGATGGGTCCCAGATTGGAGAGGGTGCGGGCTGGGCTGAGGGACACTCCCCCACCTCAGTGCACAATTTTTGAGCACCAGGCCTCTAGTATTTATATAATTAAAACACGCAGAGAACATTTTTGATGAGTGCGTATGTAAACAGCAAATTGTTTTTACAAAACATGGGCTAAGAGGATAAATGCATGATAATGGTGGGGGGTAGGATTGGAATGAAGAGGAAAAAAGACTTTTAACATAATTTTAAAATATGAATAAAATTCATAAGGTATGAATATTATTTTTGTGCTTCTCTCTATTTAGAACTCAGAAAGAAGAATGTCATTTTGGACTGAATTATTCTATTCTCTGGGAATTACTGACTCTGTCCATTTTTTAATAATCTCTGGGTAGAGAGAAAACAAAAGACAGCATGAGATAAATAAGTGCTGAACCACAGTTAGGTCTGTTATAATATGATCTTGAAATGGCTTTCAAATCTGGAATGTCAAATTCTGGTTTTCATTTTGCTTCTAAATAATCACAAGTTCAACCAGACAAGAATGTGAATCATTGGCGTCTTCCTCTCTAAAAATCTTGGTAGCATGACTCTGCTCCAGCCAAAGAAAGGAAACTTTTGACATTGTCTCCCTCATTTCCCCCAGTGTTTTTTTTTTTTGTAACACCTCCCTAGCTTTCAAAGGAGGGGAAGGGAGCTGCTTTACAATTATTACCACATAGCACCACTCTTCCAGAGATTTTTGACATCCCATCAATGATGTGGGAGCACAGATACTAATTTTTTTTTTACAACTAGGGGTGGGAAAATCTGGATTGCCATAAGAATACAAAGCAATTTTTTTTCTCCCATGACAATTGGACAAGGATAAAGATGAAAAGCAAACCCAACCCAGCCTCTTTTGGCCCAGTACTCAGACAGAGAAAACTTCAAAGCCTAACCACGTGCTCATTACAACATGGAGCCACTAGGTGTCACTAAAGATAAAATTTGTAGGCATTTGAGAGTATAACTAGGAAAGCAGAAAGGGAAATTCTCCATGTTAATGGAGAAAACGGAAGTTTCTATCCATTACCCCAGGATATGGTTTCAGATCCTGTTGGTCATATCTGTGTGTGGAACAGTTTGAGTTGGCATCAGTTTTTAACAGAGAAATAAGTAAATGAGCTCAGAAAACTCAAGACGGAGTCTCTCCTGGAAATCATGTCTGAAATTTTAACAGTGGCCCCCAGGTGGGAGTAAGTAAGATGAACTGAATTATCTTTAGACAAGGAAACAGTAGAGATGGATTTTGAAAACCATCTCTACTGTTTGCTATGATCCCCCTTCCCCCTTCCGTGTCTTTATTCTGAAAGCCAAAACTGGTAAATATTGTGAATTCAATCCATATTTGTTGAATGAATAGTAAGAATCAAGGGAAGGAAACCAACATTAATTTTTTAAATATTTTTATTGATTTCAGAGAGGAATGGAGAAGGAGAGAGAGGGAGGGAGGGAGGGAGGAAGGGAGGGAGGGAGGGAGGGAGGGAGGGAGAAAGAGAGAGAGAAAGAGAGAGAGAGAGAGAGAGAGAGAGAGAGAGAGAGAGAGAGAGAGAAACATCAATGATGAGAGAATCATTGATCATTTGCCTCCTGCACATCTCCCACTGGGGATTAAGCTTGCAACCCAGGCATGTGCTCTGACTGGGAATCAAACTGTAACCTTCTGGCCCATAGTTTGATGCTCAACCATTAGCTACACTGGCCTGGTGGAAATCATCATTAATGTAATGCATCTTTATGCTTTGTTCCCTACTATTTACATTCATTTTTGTTAATTTATGTAATTTAAAGTTTTTAAAATTATTTTTAATGTATTACATTAATTAATGTAATTTCAAGGAATGTAATTCTGTCACCCTTTTATGAAATTCATAGATAAAATCTGGTATAATCTTGCCTAAAGGAATCCAGTGAGGTCTCATACCTCTGAATATGGATTACTGAAAGCACTTCTCTTCTAGGTGGATGTAATAGCTTGCTAGCACTCTCATAACAAAGTACCACAGACTGGTGGCTTAAACAGTAGAAGTTAATTTTCTCACAGTTCTGGAGGTTCAAAGTTCAAGATAAAAAGTGCCAACAGGGCTGGATTCTTCTGAAACCTCTGTCCTTGGCTTGCAAATGGCCAAACCTCTTGCTGTCTCTTCACGTGATCATCCTTCCTATGCACTTGTGGCCTTGGTGTCTCATCCTCTGCTTACATTCATTTTTAATATAATCTTTACCAAAATAAAACACACCTGACCCTGTGAGGTGTTGCATCCATTGCTTTGTATATTGTTTGATGAGTGAAATCACAAGTGATCTTTACTTTTATTTCTCACTGTCCATTTCAACTTTGCTCAGTAGGAAAGCTCTTCCCTGCCTCTGAATAAATCCTCAGATACACCTATGACACTTATGATCTCTTGTTGCTCCTAAAAAGTTCTATAATCACTTTAAGTAGCAGAACTATCACGATTAGTACAATTGCCTCTGGACTTTACTCATAAACAAAGATAAATAAACTTGTAATCTACTGTGTTAGGTTTTTATCACATGCAGACATACAAAATCCAAAGTGATAGAAACACAGAACTAAATGAGATTTAATTGTAGGAAAGCAGTGGCTAATAAATAAAGACAAGATTAGAAAAAAATAGGCTTTACTCATGCAAACTAACTTTCATCACCTTATATATATGACACTGTATACGGTTCTGGAAGAAGAGGTGAAGTTAGGGAGGTTCTGCCCACAAGCCGTCACTCTCATTCCCTTCTTGTTCTTACTTGGGGCTGATTTCTTCCCCTCTTAACACTTCAGAGCTGCTGTTTTCCATCTCAGAACACTTCTCTTTCTTCTTTTGTTACCAAAATGTGAGATCCTAGGGGCTCCACAGGAGAGTGCCATGTGGGGCTGCACTCACTGCTTCTGGGAACATGTGTTTGGGCCTTCCTGCTCTCCACTTGGGGAAATAATGAACAACATGAACTGTTGAACAAAAACAGACCCAGAGACAGGGAAGCATCGATAAGACTCAGAGGGAAGGTAGGGGAGGGTGGGGGAAAGGAGGAGAGATCAACCAAAGGACGTGTATGCACGCATATAAGCCTAACCAGTGGTCATGGACAACAGGGCGGTGGAGGCATACGTAGGGAGGGATTTGGGATGGGAATGGGGGGATGAGGACAAATATGTGATATCTTAATCAAGAAAAAAAAAGCCTTGGAAGAGTTCTTGCCCTTCAACACAACAATCACACTTCAAGAGATCTAAAAGAGATAGAGGATTCATTCAAAATTTTGTTTACAAAGACTTTCTTCATGGTATTATTTATACTGTGAGACATAGGAATCATGCAATTATCAACAAAAGGAAACTGATGACCTCAATTATGCAGTATGCCCCAAATTAAATAATATTATGCATCTACTAAAATTATGTTTGGGGGAATTATTTTAAGTGGAGAAAGTCTAACGGTGTAAGTTTTACTAAACCAAGTCAGAGCGCAAAACTATGTACATTGTGAATCTAAGTACATAAACATCAAAGAAAGATATGAGACAAAACATTGCTTGCCATATGCAAAAAAAAAAAGTAACGGGTGATTACTATACATAATTTGGAACAATTAGAAATGGAAGGATAAGACAATAGACACAACCCAGAGTTGTGAGGCCATTCTGGACCATCATGCCCTAGCTGAGTCTGGCCAGGCACAAGGAACCCAAAGATACTGAGACATAACAAATCATTATTGTTTTAAGCTACTAATTATGCTGTGATTTGTTACATCACAAAAGCTGATCAATACACTTAGTTACTGAAACCCAGGGAGCCATTGTTCTTCTTCTCTCCATCATTATAATATTTGAGATAGGAAGGATTCGACTTTCCATGGAGAATGGTATAAGTGAGCCAGCAGGCAAAGGGTACACCTTGTACACCACGCGCCCATCATTCACACCTTTCCCTGCAGAAAAGCAGGTTTTCTTGTGGATGGAAGCTTCTGCCTTCTAACTGGGAGCATAACATAATCCCTTCCTGGCCCTGTGAGAAGCCAGTGACCAAAGGCTCATTAGAATCTCAGTACTTCACGAGAGTACCCTGCCTCCTCCTGCTCCACGAGCTCTTCTGCAGGCCTGTCATTGCCCCGTTAGTGTGTGTAACGGGAAGAAAGCCCGGACCTTAGTTCATTGAAATGAAGTCACACTTCAGGGTGGAAGAAAGCATTTGAGTATCAAATATTTTTTTTTGTCAGGAGCCTGAAAAGGAAAGGCAGGGAATTCAAATGAGTGTTGGAAAAACAGGTTGTCATTTCTTGGCAACGCATTCTACTCCTTTCTTAAGGACCTTGGGTGGAAATTTCCCCCTCCCTTCATTTCTCAGACCATGTGTATTTCCAGGGAAACCCAATCCTTCTACTTCTGATTCATTTACACTTAACTCATCACAATGTTTTTCAAGGACTCTTTCCAGTGGGCCTTTAAAACATGATTTCATTTACTGGGAGGATGAGTTTCGAATCCTGCCTGCCCCAGATAGCATACGACATACAGTATTTGTCTTTCTCTGTCTGACCTATCTCCCTTGGCAAAATACCCTCTAGGTCCATCCATATTATCACAAATGGCAAGATTTCATTCTTTTTTTTATTGCTGCATAATATTTCATTGTGTGTGTTATATACATATCGCATTTTTTTCTATGCATTTGGTGGTGTATATTAGATAGAAACTCACCACTTTATTTATGAAATATATATATATTTTTTACTTGCAAGAAAGAATGACACACTATGGTTATTCAGACTTGGCTGTTTGGCAAACATTTTCTCAAAAACAAATGAAGTTTGTCACTTCAGGGAAAACAAGTATCTGTTGCCAAGGGTAAAATTAAAGTTTTAAAGAGAAAAATTAGAATCTTGGAAAATACTATCCACCGCCATGAGTTTAACAGTTTCCCAATACTTAAAGACTTTTGTGATGAGATTGTCAGTGATATTAATAAATGTAACTTTGTGTCAACATCTGGAAGATTTGCATATCTCGGTAAACCAGTAATGTTCCAAATTCCCGATGTGTGATGTTCCAAAAAGCCAGGCATGAGTAAAAGATATCCTCAAGGTTCAAGACAGACAAGTGCATCCCAATGTAATTGAGTATGACAGGTTTGATGCTATGATTTTAGATTCTATCGCGTGCAACTAGCCTTTAATGCATTACCTTTTATAAAATCTTTGTATAGTTGGAAGAATAGCCATGAATATGTGAAAAGGCATATGGAAAGACATGATGTCAAGGGGACTGCAAGTAGTTCAATAATTATTAGAACAGTGGTTCTTTTGCAAGCATGCTTGCTATTGAGAAATATTTTTTAAGACACTAAACTACTTTGTTGAAATTACTGCTTAGTTTACAAAATGCTTCCCTGTATGCAAACAGTCTCTAAGAGTAGTAACTGCTTCCTAGTTTTCTTTCCTAGCAGCGATTTACATGGCAAGGAGACATAAAAAGGGTTGATGGACTTTTGTAAAGGCTCATTTTGATTAATAGTACATTTTAGAGACAATATTTTAAACAATGACTTCAATCTTTAATTTCCTTGTGAACATTTCTTCAATTTGGCCACTGAAATTTTCCAAGAATAACTGACCTATATTAAGAGGTAAGCTGAATATGTATTTGAAATCCACTTTAGCTCTCAAGTGCATCACAGATTAAAGCTTTGTTCTTGGCAGTGTGAGTAATATACACCCTTCTTGAAAGCTGGGAAAGAAAGTGTTTACTTTGGTTGTTCTCCACGAACAGTTAGGACATTCTCAAATAACACAAATGTTTTCTTTCTTTATTTTAAGGCGAGTAAATGATATTTTCGGATGCCTCCAAACAGACCCATACCACTGTCATTATTGAGTTCTTGGAGTGACCATTCAGAGCGATCTCCTTCGCCCTGAAGTTTCAAATAAGGATGTGGGGAAAAAGGGAACCCTTGTGCACTATTGGTAGGATCAATACCCTTAGTGCACTATTGGTAGGATAGCAGAGACCAGAATGAGTATAGGTTCTGCTGCCTAAGGTTTGACTTACAAAATCCTTTGGAAACTTGACCCTGCAAAACAAAGAGATGAGTGGTGGGGAATGATTCAGTTTCCTGCTTACCAAAGAGCAATGCTCTGGTAGTTTGTTCTAGACGCCTCCGCCCCGCCGCACTGATTCCTTTCTTTGTTCCCCAGGATTTTTTTTTTTGGAAAATTTCAAAATAAGATACCTAGTCATATTTGGTTTCATGGATGAATGAACTTTCCACATAAATACAACTCTGAGATATAAGAAACACATAGATTGTCTCACGGGGATCTTTATATCTAGATTCTAGGGGCTGTTTGATTGCTACCTGTGTGATGTTTAGCAAATTACTTGACCTTGCTGGGCCCAACTGTTCTCTTCAGAGAAAAAAAAATGAGTAAATGCAGGTTACCCTAGTTCCAAAGTTGGTTATTTTATGAAAACTGTCTCATCATTGGTTCTTGGGCTTCACAAAAGAAAGTTGATAAACATTCCATACACTTCTACTTTCCCTACCCTTGTAGACCTAAGCTCAGTTATCTTTTGCTGTGCCACATTGGTTATAATAGTTAATAAGTTATTATAATATTATTGATTATGTTCCCTGTGCTGCAATAACTGTAACTGTTCTTATTACTGGCAATTTGTACTTCTTAATCCCTTCACCTTTTTCACTCATTTTCCCAACTCCCCTCCCATCTGGCAACCATAATTTTTCTTTGTGTATCTATTAGTTTATCTTGTTTTGTAGATTCCACACATAAGTAAAATCATATGGCATTTGTCTTTCTCTGCATGACTTATTTCACTTAGCATAATACCCACTAGGTCTATCCATGTTGTCACAAATGACAAGATTTCATTTATTTTTAAGACTGAATAATATTCCACTGTAATATGTACTACTTTTTCTGTACCCATTCATCTATCAATAGACACTTAGGTTACATCCATATCTTGGCTATTGTAAATAATTTTGCAGTGAACATAGGGGTGCATATACCTTTTTAATTTTTTTAAAAAATGTTTTTTTATTGATTTTAGAGAGAGGAAGGGAGAGGGCGAGAAAGATAGAAGCCTTGATGAGACACATTGTGATTGGCTGCCTCCTGCATTCCCTATTGGGGATCAAGCCCACAACCAGGGTATGTGCCCTGAATGGGAATCAAACTGGCAACCTCCTGGTGCATGGAATGACACTCAACCAAATTGAGCCACACTGGCCAGGATGCATATGCCTTTTAAAATTAGTGTTTTTTAATTGCTGGGTCATATGGTAGTTCTATTTTTAATGCTTTGAGGAACCTACATAGTGTTTTCCATAGTGGATACACCAATTTACAATCCTACCAATAGTGCACAAGGGTTCCCTTTCCCCACATCCTCACCCATTTAAAAAATGTTATTAAATTTATTGAGGTGACATTGGTTATTCATATATTAACTTCAAGTTCTCATTATGTTTTTTTTTAAATTTGCATTTTCCTGATGATTAGTAATGTTCAGCATCTTTTCATTTGTTTGTTAGCTATCTTTAAGAAATGTCTACTCAGGTCCTCTGCTCATTTTTTATTTAGATTGTGTGGTGGTTTTTTTGTGTGTATGTTTGTGTGTGTGCGCGTGCATTTGTGTGTGTGATGTTGTATGATTTCCTTATATACTTTAGATATTAAGCCCTTATCAGATGTATCATTGGTAAATACCTCCTTCCACTCAGTAGGTTATCTTTTGTTTTTTGATGGTTTCCCTAGATAAAATATTACTTGATTTTTATTGAGGTATTGTAGGAAAGAGTGAAAAATATAAATGTGATTAAATCACATAGATTAATATGTCTTTTCAGCATTCTGTGTAAGGAAATGAGAAGGCATTACACAACATTGGGCTTGCACACTGAACTGTGTAAGTTTACTGGCTGTTCAAGTTAGAGTTGCCAACTTGAGGTTCTGAAATGATTTTATAAACATTTGTCAATCTTATTTAAAAAGCTTGGATTTTTATTGATATTGCTTTGAATTCATAGATTAATTTCAAGAGGATTGACATCATAATGATATTAAACTTATATATCTATGAATCTGGCATATGTCCCCATTTATTTAGCTCTTCATCTTTAGCAATGTTTATAGTTTTATAAGTATAAGTCAATAGTTTCCAATGCTTGGAAAGCTACTGTAAATGTTATTGTTTTCTTAATTTTATTTTCCAAATGTAATCATTACTATCTAGAATTAAAATTAAATTTTAATTAGTCTTATATTCTGTGACCTTCCTAAATTTATATGTTAATTATAATAGATTGACAATTTCTCAGGATTTTCTATGCATGTGATTATGTCATCTGTGAAAAAAACACTGTCTTATATCTTCCTGTTGAATATATTTGTCTTTTATTTATTTTTCTTGCCTTATTTAACTGGGTGGAATCTTCAGTAAAATGTTAATATGAATGGTAAAGTGGATATCGTTCTTTGTCAGCTCCAGAAATCTGTATTGAAGTGTTGGCCAAATCATAAACTTCATATGCTCAGGGCAAGATTCTACAAGGTTGGGTATAGGGAAAGAACAACCACTGAGAAGCTATGAGCTAAATAACTCCCATAACTCATACAGGGCAGAAAACTATAAGATTTGACAGAAACATGAAAAACTTTGTAGAACAGAATGAGAATCAAAGACCCAATAAATGGCCAAAGCTGGTTTGGCTCAGTGGTAGAGCGTCGGTCTGTGGACAGAAAGGTCTCAGGTTCGATTCCGGTCAAGGGCATGTACATTGGTTGCGGGCACATCCCCGGTAGGGGGTGTGCAAGAGGCAGCTGGTCGATGTTTCTCTTTCATCGACATTTCTAGCTCTCTTATCTCTTTCCTTTCCTCTCTGTAAAATATCAATAAAATATATATTTTTAAAAACCAATAAATGCTAAGCTAATTAGTTGGTGACCTGCTCTCCCCACCACAAGGAAAAGTTGGAACTGTCCTCATACTAGTATACTCATCCACCATGGTGCCTTTTGATGCTTTATTTTCCTTTCAAGGTGCCATCTAATGCTACTTTAATCAGATGTTACACCTTGGGGGTTAGGAAATCCTCACTCAGACTCTATAACATCTTACACCCTTCTATATAATTATCCCCATTCCTAGTCCATTAACTGAGGGAAATGCTTAAATGCCTTTCTTAATATGAGGGTCATAACCCCACATTTAGATTATAGCATGATATAGACATATGTAGTTCAGAGAAATACGGGTAGAAATTTTAGAAATTCAAAAAGGGAAATCAGAAACAGAAAGAAATATCTAATAATAAGGATCACTAGATCGGATAATAAGAATCACTGCATGTCTCAGAGAGAGTAGTGAGAGCATTATTGTAATTAAAGGTTAACTCCGTTCATAGAAGTCCTAGAATACTCATCATAGGGAATACTTCTTTGGACAGAGCAATAGAGAAGGTGACTTCATGCTTTTTCTCAGTTTTGGAAAACACTGCATTACTAGAGTTTTAAGAAAATAACAAAGAAAAAAAAACCCCAAAGGCAAATTTTGAGTTTTTTGCCTTGCCAAGAATAACAGGAAGACACTTAGGCTGTCACTCAAAGCATAAAAATACAGCAAACTGCTGTTCAAATTCATCATCTGCCTTTGATGCCAACTTTTGCCAGCCATAGAGTCTGCCTTTTTTTTTTTTAAATCTCTTTGAACTATTTGGAAAGTAATTTATTCTGAGAACGTTGGACTGATGCTGATGCTCATTTATGTGCTTGCCTCTCTCGATGCATTCTGTAGGAATTGCATTAGCACACATAAAAGGAGTTCTGGGTTGGGCCAGCCTTTCTGGCTCTGTCCAATTAGGGTGTAAACAATGAAGGACAAAGAGGCCTCACAAGGAGGCAATTTTTAGTGGACGGTATACATGGTCTTTCTCTGCCATTTTATGCCTCACTGCAACATAGTGCATACATACACTGGTGGGGAGGTCAAGGTACACTAGTAGTCTTATAGGCTGGTGAATTTTTTTAGAAATAGTCTTTAGCCAAAGTGCCTCTCATTTTGAGTTGCAGTCATCAAAGTTGAATGGATTGTAAGAAGTCAACAGATTAGTGAAGTAGACTGAAATTGGAAGGACACAGAAATTGGTCCAAATAAATTGTTAAAACAAAAATGAACATAAAGGAGGTAGGTAATAGGAGCTGGACCACAAAGCCAAAAGATCAAAGATGCAGGAGATGAGGGCTGGACAAAACTGGTCAAGTGATTAAGTGCTGAAGAGGAAGAGGGGGATGCCTGGAGCCAGTACTGGCAACAGAACTATTGTCTGTTATCTGGGGCTGGACTTTATTTTCTCATACTAATATGAAAGTGGACCAAAGTTAGAGCGAGCGGTACTATTCAGTTAAATTGAACTGAGCTAATCTGACCTGAACTAAATTGATATAAACCAAATAAACTGGATTAAAAGGAGTTATATTGGATTGCATAATTCCCCTCTAGAAACAAATAATTTGATATATAGACACATACATGCAACTACAACATTCAGGTAATACAATGCTTTGTCTAAATTTATTTTTAAGTACTTCTGCTTAGAGTGAACATTAAAAAAATTTTAAGTCTTTTCTCTTCACCTCTAGGACCACAGGTAAACCATCTCAGTGATGTAACAATTCATTTTCATTGAAAACGTACACCATATATGCTTTATGTAGAGTTTTCATTTTTTAAAAAAATGACTTTTGTTCAGTTTTATGTGTCATGGGGGATCTGCACCCCTGCTTCTCTCTACTATCTTAACCTGGTATAATGCTGCATAGTGCCTCATTACAGAAAACAACTTTGTAAAAATATGAACCCAAAGATGGGATAAGGCAAAAGAAGGAGATGGAAAGGGAAGTGGTAGAAATAATGAAACAGATCATAAACTAAAATAACAGCATGGTGGAATTCGAAGGAATAGACATGGCAAAAAACTGGATAACGGCATGGCAGGAGGCAGGAGAAGAAGCTGAAATAATCACAGACAAGAGATTTGAGCAATGAGAGCAGAGCTGATAGTCATGGCAGACAAATGTAATCTAGCATTGAAGACATCCCTGAAATAGAGACCTCCTCTAAAGATCTACCACAGTAAAAAATAAATTCTGAAATGAACAATGATTTACAACTTGAGATAGCACTTTGCATATATGAGAAACTGATATAAAATCAGTGTTGTCTAGAATCCTGCTTAAATTAGTGAATTAAAAATTTATTTTTAAGGAATTGCTTTAGGCAGAAAAAGTGAATCACCAAAGGATGGGGGGAAATTCCAGGAGGTAATGAAGCAATGTCTGCAAAGTTCTATAGGAACAAATGTCAACTTTGGAGTATTTAACCCAGCAAAATTGGCCATTCATAAAAATAGGAGAGAAGACAGACACCTCATATGTGGGGGGAAAATGTAAAAGACTCAAATGAAGATTTCTTGACTAAAACATTCAATAATAAAAACCAGACAATTAAGTGATTTTTAAAGAAGTTAGGAACCACCATATTGCAAAGTTGTGGTAAAATTAAAAACAAGCACTGGTGAGTATTGAATCCATTTAAAAATAGAACAAAATTTAACAGGTATAGGAATTATGGTTGCAAAATACAATATAAGTGTTATAACCCTAAAACAAGTAAATAATATGAGCAATACAAATAGGAAGGTTGGGAGGACTAAGGAAGTATAGCAGTGCCAATTGCTTCAATGTTGGTGGCCAAGAGAAAAAAGTGTACTAAAATTAGAAATATGATGTGTTTTTTAATGACAATGACACAAATTTTTTCTTCATATATTTCTTTTAAAGGTAGAGGGATTTTAAAAAAGTAATAACTCTTATACATAAGAAATTTTTATCTCACATTCAGCAATTTATTTCTCTTCTTCAAGTAAAAAGTTGGGCATTTTCTTTAAAATAGCATAAAAAGTATCATCTCATTCTTTAACAATTAATTTCATGCATTTGTCCTCCTATCTGATTCTTTCTGTTATCTTGTTTTCTCTTGTGATTTCTGTTCTATTTTAGAGTTAATTTTTCTTGTACTTGTTTCCACATAAGTATTACATTAGCCAAATCCCACAAATATAAAATGTAGTATTTTTATCATTATTTGGTTATATATATATTTGTTTTACTTATCATTTCTCCTGTAAACCATAGTTTTTTTTCAAACTTAAAGAATTTTTATATACCTTGAATATTTTAGTTATCTTTTTGTTATTGATATTTTAATTTATACTACTATGTGATTAAATACATTTTATATTCTTGGGAGGAAAATGAACATTTTCTAACTAGAGGGAAAAGGATCATTTCTATAGGTATAAAGATAGAAATATGGATATTGAACTAACCTTGATAATGTTTGGTCCAAATCTCCTATATCCTTGCTTATTTTTGGTCTTCTTTGATGAAGATGTCTATTTGGGTTTTTACTTATATATTAGAAACTATGCTTTTTAGGTGCATATGCATTTGCAATTACTATTTCTTCTTGGTTGATTTCTCCTTATATTTTGTTGCATCACATTTTATTTGCATTACTTCTCCGGTTGATTTCTCCTTATATTGTTATGTTGTATCAAATTTTATGTACATTCTATATTTTTACTTTTTAAAACATGTTTTTATTTTAAAGAGAGAGGAAAGGAGAAGGATAAAGAGATAGAAAAATCGATGAGAGAGAAGCATCCATCATCTCCCTCCTGCACACCCCTACTGTGGATCAAACCCACAATCTCGACATGTGTCCTGACCAGGAATTGAACCATGACCTCTTGGTTCATGGGCTGATGCTCAACCACTGAGAAACGCTGGGCGGGCTGTGCATTAATTCTCTTGCTCTAAATCCTGATATCAGATATTAAGATTACAAAATAAGCCTTCTTTTGGTTAGAGCTTATATGCTATATCTTTTTATCATAACTTAATTTCCAACCTGTGTGATTTTATTTCAGTTGGGTGTCTTATAAATAGCATGTGTGTCCTGACTGTGTATCGAACCATGACTTCCTGGTTCATAGGTCAATGCTCAAACACTGAGCCACACGGGCCAGGCACTTCTCTATTTTCTAATATTCCTTCAACGGCCATAGTTCTCTGCACCACATTTTCTACTAATATCCTTAGCATATACTGCATTAATATGGAAAGATCAGAGGTTTTGGAGGCAGAAAGAGCTGGGTTTAAATTTGCTTCTTTCATTTACTAGCTCTAGCACTTAAAAATGTTTATCTCTTTGAGCCTCAATTTTTTCCCCAAAAACATATTTTATTGATTTTTTACAGAGAGGAAGAGAGAGGGATGGAGAGTTAGAAACATCGATGAGAGAGAATCATCAATCAGCTGCCTCTTGCACACCCCCTACTGGGGATGTGCCCGCATCCAAGGTACGTGCCCTTAACCAGAATTGAACCTGGGACCCTTCAGTCCACAGGCCGACATTCTATCTACTGAGCCAAACTGGTTTCGGCTGAGCCTCAATTTTTAATCTGTAAAGTAGGGATAAGAACATTCATTGCAAAGGGTCCTTATAAAACCACTATGGTGCTTCTAGCACTGTGCCTGGCACATAGTAGAAACTAAATAAATGGTATTACTGTTTTTGTTATTGTTAGTGTCTTTCTCTTTAACATACTGACTTTTCAGTAGACATTCCTATTTTCTTGAGGGTGCTCTTCTCTTTACCTCACAGTTGTGTATCTGTGTTTAATGAATTTAAATGGAATGTTCTCTGGGTAGAGATCCATCTCTCTTGCTGCTAAGATAGCAGTGAGTGCATTGAGCATGAAGACCAAGAAGTGGTGACTGATATTATGAAATGATAAATGAACAGTTGACAAATCATAGACACTCTAATGCAGAGTAAGTGCCTGTCGTTCGTTCATAACTCACTAGTCTGCTCCAGACCCAGCATGTGAGTCACAGTCCCTGAATGTTGGGCTCAAGGACATGGAGACCAGCTTCCTCCTTGACCACATAATTTCAGAAGCCTCTCATTTGTTTGAGTGTGTTAAGATGCTCGGCCACTGCATAATCAGTGTCTCGATTCTCTTTCCCAACTTTCCATCATTTCCTTCCATGTTTCTCATTGTTGCGACACCCTGTACTGCCTCCCACTTGATATTCCCAAGTGAATTCTAGTCTGATTTCTGGAAAATTGAGGATGGAACTTGATTATGAAGGTGTAAGGGATTTTGTTACACTTGTATTTTTAATCATCAGAGGAAGAGAACATGGAATAGATCGGTGGTTTTCTTTAATTCAAGCCTACCAAGTCCATCCATCCTGACAGAATAACAGTGTGACTACAAAGGGAAAAAATATATCATTCGCCCTCATGATTCTTGGGAAACAGGAGAATATCTGCTTCTTGGACCGAACCCGTGAGATTCAATACAGATACTCTTAACTTCAGAAAGCCAGAGTTGAAGGATGGCATTGGTAATAGGAGTTCCAGTCGGTGTAACACCCAGGAACTTCAAGGGAGAAATGGGAGTGAAACTGTTGTTTCCCAGATGGTGATACTGTGGTTTCAGAGTGTTAAATACGTGAGCATGAAATCCATGAGCTTTGGTGCATTAGAGGCAAGCCATGAAGGACACTTTGAATGGTGCAGAAGAGATAGGAGATAGCATGTGTGATTATCAACTTTCAACAAAGACAGACCTGAATTCCTCATCCCGTGTTGGCATTCATTAACTGATTATCCCCAGCAAGTTAATTCCCTTACATGAGCTCCAGCTCGGCTTATAAACATTGGGGGTATTTAAAACCTACTCCACGGGGTGTTTACTTGTTTGTTTTGAGAATTAGAAGGACTCATGTGTGTGAATGGAACTTATTAAAGGCTCAGTAAATGGTAGCTTTCTTAGGTGGTGGCCAAGACACATCTGCTTGCTGAGCTGAATTAATAAAATGTTTATTAAACACCAACTCTGACCCAGACACTTTGCGTCATCAGACATTGTCTAACTTGTTTTTATACCCTCATAATGCTTATGGTTGATATGTCTTGTCTTTTGTCCATTTTGTTTTCCAAGCTACCATAAGAGCAGAGACTTTGTCTTATGTGGACATATCCCCAGTGTCTAGAAGAATGAATAAAGGCAACAAATATTCACTGTGGGTCTATTTGTACCGAATACTATTCTAGGTCTTTGGGATGTATCAAATCAGCCAAAATCTCTACACTGGAGGAACTTACATTTTGGAGGAATGAAGGTACTTAATAACTAAAAATTCGCAATAAACCATTTAAAAAAAATAAAGAACCTGTGGATAGAAAATTTCCCTGAAGAACAGAGGAAATTCAGAACTACTTCTTCCATAGGTGGTGTGATATTGTTGTTAGCTACCATTACAGATACTGCATTTTGCAAGGTCACCAAGCCTTTTTATAGCTTTTATGAGAGTGACAGGGAGCTTGCGGTCCAAAAGAATGTCTGGCTCCTTAGAGGAGATGGGTTTCATAGTGACGTGGCTTAGGAATCTTAGTCCCTCACCCATCATCAGTTCCCACCCTAGAAGACAGCACAGGAGCCAGCGTGGGACCCAGGAGGTTAAGCCAACTTGCTGTGCCCAGTAGGTGTGTGTGTGTGCGCTGCCCTGCTAGGCCTCCTCTTCTCTCGGGCTGTGTGCTTCCTGCATCAAGGAAGCTGCCAGCATTCACAATTGGAACATAAACAGGCCAGCAGGTTCTGATTAATCCAAATTGGAACTATTCAAACAGTCACAAAAAGAGATCTTTTCCCCTGAAGGAATTTACATGTGAAGAGAGACTAAGATGGGAAATAAACATTTCTATAATGATTAAAGTTAATTGGCTTGAAAGGATGCCTCTGAAAGAAATGCTTTCTGGTTTTAGTTCCAATCTATTTCGGGACAAGCCTGTTTTTCATAAGATTGGTAACTGCAAACAGATACTGCCCTTTCATTGGAAACAGATGGGCCAGGACATAATTAAAGAAGTATGCACTGGCATCTCAAATAACTGCTTTCAATTACAGCATTTCAAGAGTATTAAGGGGAAATATTTTAAACAAGACCACTGCAAAAATAGATTTTGTCATTAACTTTGAAATAATATTTGACTTAAGGCTGAAATTTCCATGTGCCAGGTCTGGATCTCACAGGCCGATGCTGATTGGTGCAAGAGAAATTGAATCATTATGGTCCCATATCCTGGGGGGTTGGGGGGGAGCGGGGCAGAGGGGGGGAGGAGAAGCATCTTTTTTTTTATATGCAGAGGAAAAAAAACATATTTTTTCCTCTGGCAACTTTTATTTTGCACTTGAATTTCAGTTAGATTTCACAACCTTGGGGAGCTTTCACAGTGAAACCATTTCAATGTTAAGCCCAAGGTTGTCCAGCGCTAATGTGTCTGAGTGTGTGTATAGGGAGTGAGTACAGGCCCACCTCCCACCATAAAGGGTGCTTATATGAGCTGTAGCTCACATTGTACACATTCATGTGGAGATCTCAATGTAAATCCCAAATTAGATAATGTGAAAAGTCAGCAGATCGCCTGGGCTGGCACATTTGTAAGTGGTGGTCGGCATATTGTGCATTTCTCAGTAGATCATTTTAATGGAGCTAATAATTAAAGATGGTTATATTGTGTTGTCTTATGTAAATATTGGAGTGATACTTATTTCTTTCAATAAATATTTATTTCTTGAGTATCTAGCACATGGCATATACTGTACCAAGAGATAAAATGTTGAACAAAGACAGCTGCTTGCTTGACCCCTAGAGCTTATGACCCAATGGTCGGTAGAGACAAGTAAACAATTATAATACAGGATAGTAAATACTATGGTGGCATAGAAATACTGAATGGGGTACTTTACCCAAGAAGTGGCTTCTTCCCATTACCTTAAACTTGGTTTTAGAAACAGAAGAGTAAAGCAACTGCACACTACAGCACCTTAGCAACCCAAACAAATACACTTTTTTTTGATGGACTAATGGTTCCCAATGGCAATAGTAGCAATCAGGCTGATACAATATAATTTATTGATCACTCTTGGGCATTAATGATGAATAAATCTGCATAAATTTACTTTTGATTATATGTACACGTGCATGTGTGCACACAGAGAGAGACGTAGACACACAGAAACGCAGAGAACACACCTGAGCCATACTACTTCTGACTCACAGAGTTGCATGGGCTTTGAGCTCTGTCCAGTGGTGTGAACTATGCCTTCACTCACTCACCTGCCTTTATATTAATGGTCTGCATTCTTAATATGGCTGGACAGAGGGTCCGGTACAAGTCAAAAGTGAAATACTAACCAGTCCCCACATCTATTTCCTCATTATATGAGTAGTGAGGGGAGTGTTGCAATTGAAGTTTTATACTATTTTTTAATGTTTTTAGAGTAATTAACCCCTTAAAAAGCTTAATAATTTCTTTTAAGGTTATACTCAATATTCAAATTATACCAATTATTAGCTTTTCCTCACTTTGGATATTCTTGTGTGGGGGGTTGGTTGGGTTGGGGTGGGGTGTATATCCTTTATTACTTATGAGGAGTGATTTTGGGCAGTACCACAAATGTTAATGCCACTTGTTTAAGAAAACATTATATATAGAATTTTAGTAGATTCTATTAAAAGACTAACATTAAAAGTTCCTGGATCAAGATCTGTGTTTCAGAATCTGGATAATTAGTCAAATGTTCAATTTACAACTATCTTCTTCAAACCACTCCCAGCATCACCTAATAGCTTCCAAATTTCCTCTTGCCAAACTCTCTTCCTCTCAAAACATTGGATTTATATATATCCTGTGCTTACTTAAGGTTGTGAATACTGGAACTTTGAATCATAGGATTTCTCTGCATTTTGGAAATCTAGCCTCCTATGCCTGTGGGGACTAAACACTAATGGTCTCAAGGCACCTGCACTGAAAATGCATATTGATTGTTGTCAGTGAACAATTTAAATCTATACCTAGGTCAATATTATTTGTCCTATCAGTCCTCTCCTATTGATCTCAGAGAAATCCACTTCTGCTGTACAGGATTCAAACTCGAAGTTATAACTAGATATTCAAGTGGAAATGTCCTGTCACAACACCTGGACTTGACTGAAGATTTACATTTATGAAAATAAAATAATAACTAATAATGATAGCAATAGCTAGTATATTTACTGAACTGAAGATCAAGAGGCACTGTGCTGAGTGCTTTTCTTGCTTTATCTCATTTAAACCCCAAAGTCCGTGAGGTAGTAATGATTATTAACCCTAGAGATACTAAGCCTCTTGAGGTACGTAGCTGACATGGGATTTGACCTCTGATCTTTCAGATGCCTTGCTTTTCACTGCTTTGCACACAGAGGTGTTAGTTGAAAGCATTGATTTAGGATAGTTTCTGAAAAGATTAGGACATCTTTTCCACAGTAGTCTTAGTCTTCCTTTATCCCTTTCCTTTGATAGAACTCCAAAGCTACGTAACAGCTTCTGAATGTAGCAATGGCCCCTTTCCTATCAACAACTCATTTTCCAGTTCAAGGGTCACCTCAATGAAGCCTTCAAGTGGGGATGGGTTTATGCAAGCAAGACAGAAAAGTAGAATTTGTTGCAGAGCACTTCATAAGGTGACAGGCATAACTATTGTGGCCCCACCCAAATGAGATACCTCTACTGAGTTTTATCAGAAACATTAATTTTAAAAATAAATCTCAGATGTTTCACTTGATATTTTCTCCTTTCTGAAAATAATAATGTATTCCCGAGAGATCACCCACAGCGAAGGAGAGTAAATCAGTCTTAGTCATACTAAAGACTTGAAGAAAGTTTACTTGAATAGTTTTCATGTGGTAAACTGTCTAGGTCCCACTAATGAGACAAGTCATACAACTTAGAAAAAAAGAAAGAAAAATGGAAAAAACCCTTTTTGAGACTATGAGAAAAGCATTACTTTATGCTATTTAGAGAAGCCTGGGAGCTTTTTTCCCCTTTGGTAAATGCCACAAAGGAGATATTTCTCATGAAAAGTTAACTGAGAGACAGGCCATAGCATGGTGAGGGATGGCCTCTGGGAATAGAATGAGAGCTTGGAGTCAGGACCAGTAATTATGAGACACCAAGGAAAAAAGCAGAGGTTGCATAGATGTAAAATATTCCAAAAACCATCATAGATGTGGAATGATGGGAAGAAAGAGAGTAAATGCTTTAAATAAAAGTGGTTCTCACCATACCAAACCCAAGAGTATTCACATTTGGTGTAGCAGAAAGCATTCTAGACTTGGACATACCCTTGAACATACATTGAAAGTTGGGATAAACACTTAAAACTGCCAGACAGAAAGAGCTGGGATTTGAATCTTGAACCTATGCTTATCATGTGAATGACTCGGAGCAATGCACTACAGCTTTAAATTCATTATTTACAAAATGAAAGTCAAATAATGTGGGAGTGCCTCGCTTATATAATAAGTATTGGAAATATATGTGTTGAATTTACATCATATAACCTGTTCCTCACAACAGGCAAGAGAGATGCCTATTAGAGTTCACAGAACTTGAAGCATGATGCTCAGATTTCTCAAGATCATTCACTTGATGAGCATGGTTATTAGCCCTGTCACAGAACTGAAAATACATTATGCAAATTCACTAAGTGTCTAAATAAACTTAGCCACTTGTTTGAAATACTGGTAGCAGGCCTGTGGTGCTGGGGAGAATGGGAGTTACGGTAAGTACCTGGAGTAGAAAATAGAACAACGTTTGTTGGACGCTACTTCTCTCCATCAAGTTTAGGTTTCAGATAGATGTGGCCGAGTGACATCATGAACAGAACACAAACATAGGGCTCAGACCTTCTTTCCAACCTTGACTTTGTTGGTGTACTATGGGTGTAGCCTTTCAAAGGCTCGTACTTCCCATCCATAGCATGGGAACAAAAATACTTGCATGCTGCACCATGTCAGGATTACAGATGATTTATGCAAAATGCCTTACAGTTGGTAGACATATGATGCATAGCAGCCATCGTCACATGAAGGCCACTGCTCCTCCAGAGCACACACTGAGCCTCATGCATTCTTCTTTCTGTTCAGCACAATGCCTGTCATACGTGAGGCATAATAAATCTTCACTGAATGGATGGATAACTAAGAAAGCTTGTTTAATGTTCTCGCCTTCTGCATTAATTGCCATCAGATGGAGCTTTTTCCTTATTTAAGAGTTGTTGTTTTTTTCCCCCCTCCTAAAAAACCAACGGAGCACCACCTTTAACTTCAGAGCATATCTGCAAGACAGAGGACTACAATAGACATAAATTGGCTGTCTGGAGTGCTTGCCGATGCATGGTACATTCAGATCCCACCTAGACATTGGCTGTACCTCTGGTTTTGGACTCAGTCCTATAGTCATTTCCCAGCGCCATCGTGTCTGACAAGTCCCTTTAGGGAAGTTAGTTACCTCTTTGAACTTAATTTCCTCATTCATAAATAATGACCTTAACGGTTGATGTGAAGATTAAATGAGACAGCATATGAAGAGTGCCAGACATATAATGGGCAGGGTGAGATTTGAACCGAGTATGTGACACCAAAGCTCAGGCTCCTTATATTACATTTAATTTCCAAAGGATTTTTAAACTCCTCCAAGAAAGCCGTATCTTATTTAGAACCAGTTTGCATATACCTTGGTACCCAGCATATGCAGGACAAAGGATAGTATGTAATAAATACTTGGGGAATCTGAATTGCTTCCAACTGTTAGCCATACTGTAAGTGAATCAAGAACACTCTCTCCAGCCGAAACCGGTTTGGCTCAGTGGTAGAGCGTCAGTCTGCGGACTGAAGGTCCGGGTTTGATTCTGGTCAGGGGCATGTGCATTGGTTGTGGGCACATCCCTGGTAGGGGGTGTGCAAGAGGCAGCTGGTAGTAGATGTTTCTCTCTCATCGACGTTTCTGGCTCTCTATCTCTCTTCCTTCCTCTCTGTAAAATATATATAAAAAGAACACTCTCCAGGAAAATGTGACTTCAAATACAAGTAACCATATTTAACTTTCCAAACAAGGAATACCAAAGAAACTCTCTCCCCTCTTAATACTATTAGACTGGATTTTTTGAGGGGAAAAATAGACATTATATCTATTCATTTTAATAAGGCTTTAGGCAAGTTAAACATTTAAGGTGCTTAAGGTGCTTGTAGATGCAAGTAACAGAAAACCCAAATCAAACAGACCTCAAGAGTATGTACATTTAGTGTATTGACTTACATGCTTGGAAGTGTGTATCAGAATTAGCTGATTCAGCAGTTCAATAAAGTGATCAAGGGTTCAGGTTTGTTCTGTCTCTATCCTATATAATAAAAGCTCAATATGCTAAGTGTCCTGTCATATGGTTGTCCATTCAACCAATCAAAGCATAATATGCTAATGATATGCTAAGGTCGCTCAACCGCTCCCTATGACATGCACTGACCACCAGGGGGCAGTCAACCATTCGACCAGTGGCTGTGACCTGTACTGACCACCGGGGGCAGACACTCCAATCAGTAGGTTAGCTTGCTGCTGGAGTCTGGCAGATTGGGACTGAGTGAGACAGGCCAGACACACGCTGGAACCCTCCAGTGGTCCTTCCCCGGCCCTGATCATGCACTGGTGGGGTCCCTTGGCCTGGCCTGTACCCTCTCGCAATCTGGGCTGAGGGACCCCTCACTCCCTGCTGAGTTCATGAATTTTATGCACTGGGCCTCTATTGTTTTGATAACAGTATGAGCTTCATCATGGATGTAAATTGCTCACCAGTAGAAAATATATGACATGCTTTCTCATTCACTTCTGTAAATAAAGAAATGAAACAGAGGATGCCATTTCCACGCACTAAACATAGTGGTTCTCTTCCTAATGTTTCCACTCCTTAAATAGTAATTGTCACGGGTGGAGTGTGAGGTACTGAGAGCCTTGCATGAGGGGTTTTGGCAAGGGATATGGTCTTATGACTGGAGTTAGGGTCCTCAAACATTGCTTCTACATAGGGATGGAGTGGGGAAAGAATGATAGGATTCAGTTACCATGTCCTCAGCAAAGATTATTATTTTCGTAGAAAGATGTAGAAGTTTGGTCTAGATAATAATTGGGTTGATTAGTAGCTGATTATATAGTTGCATGGTTAACAAACTAGAGAGATGTGACTTAATCACATGGTCCAGGAATCTTCCCTTTCTTTCCCCAGCCAGCCCAGGTTGGGGTAGATAGTTTCTCTCCCCTGCTTCTATGTAAAAATGTATTATTTCACACACATACAGTCTATTAATTACGTATTTATATGATTGTCTTCCACTCAACCATGAGGTGGCTGTTGAAAACAGGAGCTGTGTCTTAACCGTTTTTCTAGCCTCAGCACATAGCCCGGAACCTGACACATCTTAAGGAGGTCCATTTTCAAATCTTAAGAAGCAAACAATGTGTCGAAGTTTCAGGAAGGGAAATTTTAGTTCCTCATATGTGTGAAAAGAAAATGGATTAACAATAAATGTATTACATAAATGGCTAACAGTCATCAATAAGTTAAATATAAAGAAGATGGGTTGTGGATTGAGATACCTTTAAGGTCCCTTTGTTCCTGCTATGCACTGATTTTCTGACTTTTGCTGATGGTGGTCACAGTGTA
Organism: Vespertilio murinus; assembly: GCA_963924515.1. NCBI lineage: Eukaryota > Metazoa > Chordata > Mammalia > Chiroptera > Vespertilionidae > Vespertilio > Vespertilio murinus. Next base: position 15,779,800 of record OZ004719.1, on the reverse strand, counting down.
CACTCCACCATGGTGGCCCAGATGTCTTGAATGTAGAAATCAGGACATTTCTGGGCGGTGGAAGGTGCTGGAGTCAACTGTTTGACTCATGAAAATTGGAACCTTCTTTCCAGGCCCATAATTTCAACAAAGGGAGCACGTTCCATTCTCCGTGCCAGCAGGGAAGACTGTCCTTGGTGATTGTGATCTGGTATGGACTTGGCATTCTCTGTCTGCTTACAGGCAGAATGCCAGGACAGCAAGAAACCTAACTGAAGGAAGCTCATGAGCCCATACAACGCCAGGGATGGGCAGGAATTTCTTCACAGATGGAGCAATCTTTAGTTCACATCATTTTTGAGAAAGGGAATAAACAAAAACAGAAGTCAACATGGCAGAAAGTAAATGTTTACTTCCTGCTGGGCACGGTGCAGGCCCTCCAGTTGGGGGATAATGAATACATGGAGACACGGTTCTGGCCCACAGTAGAGTTTAGAGTTTAGTTGGATATTTCCAAAACACAGACATGTGCAAACACACACACATGTACACGCACACGCATGCACCTTAAGAAATGTACAAAACATCTAAGACAAGGAGGTTACCAGAGAACAGGAACTCCAGGAGTATCCTGCCTACAGCATAATCTTCCATTCATCTACCTAATCTGTTCTAACCTCTCGGTTTGCTTTCAACCTGACACTCTCTCCACCCTATTAACACTGACTTTCTTAAACTCTGATTTCCCTAGATATTCTGTGTGAACTTAGCTTGCCATCTGTCCAAGTCTTATTTTTAACACCATATTATTGGTACAAAAGTTATTCGTCACTCTGAATTCCACCACTCAAGTAGAACCCCAGTTAGCATAAGGACACATCTTCTCTTATTTGTTTTCTATATGTATTCTTTCCTTTAACAAGTTTACAGGTTTTTTACATGCTGTTTCTAGAACACTGCTTATTATGTAAGTGCATGGATAAATAACAGAAAGAAATCGGTATACAAATTCGTTAAATGTGGTTTTTCTCTAGGGAAGGAAGGGTGTTGGGATTTTTATTTTAGTCTATGCACTAGAATCTATGTTGATGTTATTGTTTTGAGCCACAAAAAATACTTAGGTAAATCAGTAAACTTTCTAAAAGGAGAAAATAAAATCTCTATTCCCTGTGCAGTTACCAACAAAAAGTACCTGTTCTTTCACTCTGACTCATGGCAGAAGTCCTCATCCTTAGGGGGTTGGCAAGAAATGAAAGTATTCCATCTTGATCCTAAAATAGAGACCGGTCCATGAGTTGTGAGTGGAGCAGCCTTTCACTGGTCTTTGTTTTTCTTCTTTTCACATACTGCACCCCAACAGTTTGCACTTGTTCAGTGAACAAAACTATTTACGGCTTCTCTCCAACAGGGGGCACTGTTGTTTTACAAATGGCTTTAGAAGCACAGCCCTGAGGTTTTGTTTTTGTTGGAGTACCACCTATTGTTCATAGAATGGGGGGCCATCAGGAGCACCAGTATTCTCCTTTCGGAAGCACTTTGTGTTTGAGAAAACATCACCACCTGATGAGTCATTTTAATTATAGAAGTTACTAAAACATAAGAAATATTTCTGGATGAGCTGAGAAGGAGTTCTTTGCTTTCTCTCTTTATTTTTGTGAGTGTCTAGTTTAACCATAACTCATAGCTCTTCGAATTACACATTAATTCACTAAAACAGGAATGGAGACAATGACATTTACAGACTGTGGGGTTGCCAACTTATTATGCATACTAGAAAAGAAAAGTGGCTACAAAAGAACAAACAAGACTCTATCCTTATTGGCCAAGATTTTGGCAACCTAATTAGAATATTAAAAAAATAAATCCTTTAGTAATAATTTAGATAAGATGATTTATGTTGGGTATTAACAGTTAAAAATAAAAACGAATATTTGGCTAGAATTTCCTGCTGGCTAGACACTGTTCTAAGCATTTCTTTGATCCTCCCAGCAATCCTGCAGGGAAGGTATTGCTATTATCCTCATTTCATTGATGAGGAAACTGAGACCTAGAGGATTTAAGTAGCCAGGACATGGCAGGCAACTGACTTCACTTACAAGAACAGCTGATACTAAGTACTTGCCATCTGCCATGTAAGCATGTATAGCCTCTGCATGCATTGTATTAATTTTCATGCTAACAATTTGAATTCAGTATTATCCATTATTTTTATAATGCTTTTATTTTCCATAGGAGTTTAATTGCCTTCCTTAATGAAATGCAAACGCATTTACCTCTTTACTCTTTGAAAATAAGCACAAAGATTTTCACAAATATGGTTTTATTAATTTAACTTCAAATGTGACTAAGCTCCTGACACTGGTAATTTACTAAATACCATAAGAGTATGCATTTTCCTCCATAAATTATGTCTTTCTGCATTTTAGTAGGAATTAAAAATATATATTTTTAATTCTTTATTGCTTCCTCTTCCAAAGAAAAAACAAACACTATTTTTAGCTGTGGAATGCCTAATTAGAATTACTGAAATTTTATCAATTTTGTTTCACTAATATACTACAAAGCCTTCATATATATATATATATATATATATATATATATATATATATATAAAATTGAGAAAGCTAAACTTTTTGTATCTTTTAAGAAACAATACCACCACCAAAAATACATAAACGTCAACAACTACTAACCTTTCATATATATATATAAAATTGAGAAAGCTAAACTTTTTGTATCTTTTAAGAAACAATACCACCACCAAAAATACATAAACGTCAACAACTACTAACCTTTCATATATATATATATATATATATATATATATATATATATACACACACACACACACACACACACACACACACACACACCAGGGTGTAGGGGTTGAGGGGAAACAGCAAAAAAAAAAAAAAAATAACAGATACTTTTGGGCATGGTTTCATTTCTCATCACGGTGTACATCAGCAAGAACATATAAATATAATGGTCTTATTTAGAAGTTTACAAAAAAAAACCCACCAAAAACAAAAACACACACCTTGTTTTTTGAACTTGAGTATTTTTTTCTTATTGTCGAGGAATATTCTAGTTAATCTAATATTCCAATTAATACTTGCCACGGATACTTATTAACTCAGTACAGCTGAGTTTCAAGAGCCTTATTAGGCATCTGGTTACTTTCCATGGAGACTGAAAAGATATTACTTTTAAAGGGAAGTGACTAAGTGTTATAAATATACATTTTAAATTTCTGCTAAAGTACTGGTAGAAATATCATTGGTGCCCCTTATTGTAAATTAGACCTATAATATATTGCTAGAATTCTGTAGTTCATTTATCTGAACTTAAATGAATATCTGAATGTTTACCCAAACCTCAAATTAGGGTTCAGAGTAAAAAATTTTTTTGGTGATTTCCATGCTTTTTTTCAAGTGGTTGAACAACAATAATGCTTTTATAATCATTATTTTAAAAATAAAGGAGAAAAACCTTTGCTATAATTTTAGACTCATGCAAGGAAAAATCCACGGCTTATTTTCTTCTCTATTATTTATTGTGCTTTTAGGATATTCATAAATATATCTACATACATATGTATATATACACATATAAACACATGTATATGTGCATATATACACATACACACATGTATATACATACACACATACATACATGCAAATGTGTATATATACACATATGTGTATCTGATCATTTTAAGTACTTATCTAAGCATATACATGTGGGCATATATACACATATATACACACATATACACATATTCCTTTGTAATTATTACATATATACACATATATGTATATACATATATAGTTATGGGTACTCATAAAAATAAAGCTATTTACACACACACACAGAACAAAAACAACAACAAAATGAGCTCCTAAGGAAAATAACCATGTCCTGGTTACCTCACTGCCCAGCAAGAAACATTAACTCTTAATTTAACATCTGTTTTGAGTAAACTATTATGTAGAAGGCACTATAGTTTTGATTTCTTCATTTCTACAATATTCCCTTCCATCTCCTCCATCCCTTCCCCTCTCTTCTTCTCCCCTGTCCTCATTCCCTTTTTATTTCTACCTTTCCTTCCTTCTCCTATTTCTTTCCCTTGGCTTATCTCAAATCCCCAGATCTTGCCTTTCTTCCAGCAAAGGTACCTGCACATTTCTCCTGTACACCACCAGCAAAGATACCTGCACATTTCTCCTGAACACCACCAGCAAAGATACCTGCACATTTCTCCTGAACACCACCAGCAAAGATACCTGCACATTTCTCCTGAACACCACCAGCAAAGATACCTGCACATTTCTCCTGAACACCACCAGCAAAGATACCTGCACATTTCTCCTGTACACCACCAGCATCTGAAAGACCAGGCTGCCCTCACTTTCCATCTCCTGTACTCTCTCCCTTCCCAAACCCATTCATTCTTAGACTTCTTCAACCTGAATTTTGTTGTCACCTCTTAAAGGAATTTCACCTGGCAAAACTGTTGACAAACTCCTAACTGAAAACCCCCTTAGTCTCATATAAAGACTTATTTTTGTGTTTTATTCTGGTCTTCCCGCCTATGTGTACACAATTTCACATAGCTGTATTGATAGCATGGAAACTATGTTTGTATTTTCCCCCCTTTTAACAAAGTACTGTCACTCTCCCTTCCTCCCCTCCATATACATCACCCGCATTGGCATGGCATTGGCTGGTTTTCCTTATCGTTAAGAACCTGGGCTCTGGATTTGTCCTGTATTCAATCAAGTCTTATCTTTTCCACTTACTGGCTGTGGGATCGAAGCCAATGAGATAAGGGGCAAAGGACACAGCATTGCGTGAGTTTTAATACTAAAAATGAAGTCTCTGATGAGAAGAAAAAAAATCAAAGTAATATTTTCAGAAAAATCCTTTTTGGAAGGCAGCCAGACAGGCCAGGTCAACTCTAGCCTTGGAGGCCAGCCTATGCGACTATTTTGGGATTTTTCAAGAGGGAAAGCCACAGGATAAAGCACAGCTGAACAAGGGGAAGCCAAGAGTTTCATCAGCAAAGACTTTATCTTGACTTGTTTTTCAGAGGAAACAAAGGTGGAGAGGCCCTTGGCTCTCCCTGAGGGATGTGCTAAATATTCAAAAATATTAATTTTGGAACAGCCGTGCCTATGATTTTGAAAACAAGCTAGTTAAGCCAGAGCTGTAGTTGACTCAATTGGCAGAAAGTCTCTCCGAACCCCCTGAGGACACCCATTCCAGATCCCCCCAGCCTTCCAACAGAAAATCAAAATGACACAACAAGCAGGCCAGGAAATTGCCAGGTGGACTGCAACCCCCGGGCACCCCCACATGTCTGACACGAACCACAATTTAGCATTTGGGGGGAGCCCGGAATTTGTAATAATTACAAAGGAAATAAAAGCTTTGTTTGACTATCTCAAACCCTTTGCTATAAGTGTAGATGTCTGGCTTTCATTCTGGAAGATGGCCCTTCCAGAAGACAGGGCCAGCTCCACACTCCAGCAGCGTCCCCAGCAATTGTATGCGCTTTGGAGCCCTGTTTCCCTAACCCAAGTGCCGGTTTAATCTTACTGCCCAGTGCTCACTCTGAACCACCAGCACAGGCTCAGCCTTCTTACCTGTGTCCTCCCAACTCAAAGCTTGTCTGCACCACCCCCTCGAGACCTTCTGCTTACCAGCTGCTTGCTTCAAGAATGTAAAAAGGTATAGACAAGCAAGAGTGGCTTGAGGTGTTCTTTCTCCTGGAAGTTCTTAAATTCAGAATTAAACCACAGTATGTGCTCAGAGAAGTCTGACTGTTGGTGTACAATGAATATCATCTATCATTCATTTATTTATTTTTCTCTGTAGGTATTACTTTAGCCCTCAAAGAAAGCTTACAATTTGCCCTTTCCTGTCATCTCAGGTAGTTTGTAGAAGAGAACTCCAGATATGGACAAAGTTAAAGATAGGTCTATAAATAAAGTTATACCCAAGGATTTACACATGCACATGTTTATACATTCATAGAAATCACTCCTTGCTTCAACAATCTATGCTCAAGAACAAGACTTCCATGCATTTCCGACTGAGCCGAGTGAGGTCCTTAGGAATCTCTGTTGGTATCAGCAGGAGTAGAGGCTACTGAGGAGTGTTGAGAAGTGTGCTCATCATAGTTTCTTCAATCACAAGACTTGTCCATAGAAATGGGGACACATGCAGGACAACAGTGACTAGCTGAGTGATTTTTTTGCCACTTTTCTGTCCTTTAGGGAGCTTTAGGCTGAATCCAGCACCCTCCCTGACTCTTTATAGCCTGGGCAACATATCATATTCAGGGCAGCTTTTCCTTTTTCCTTTTTCTGTCATTAGGTTTTTCAGGCTCCTGTTCGTCATTGGTGAGTGTCTCACCCACATTTGCTTCCGCAAATTCTGAGAAACATTTAAAATAGGATCAAAAGTCAAAATTCGGGCTCTCGTCTTTATAAATGGTTATTCACATTCTTTCCTTTCCCTCCAAACTACTGCTGAAAATTTGCCCAAAATAACCAGGACAAGTGGTTCAAAGCAACTCGTGAACTATTTAGTGAATAGCAAATACTCCCCAAATCCCTCTTGACCACAAACAGTACAAGTCAGGAAGGAAGTAGAATCCTTAGTAGAGAAGATAGTGTGTTGGGGGATAGATAGGGGGTCAGTTAACTGCCCGCTTTCCCCAGAGAGGTCATTAGTCTCACCAACACACAACATTGACCTTTCTTACTGTGCATCACACAGACAATGGAACTAAATTGACCTTTATATGAATGTAACAGAAGATAAAGAAATCAAGATAAAGCTATAAAAATTATGAGCTTCGGAAAATTGTTTTTTCCACAGAATTACTATTAATACTTCAACATATCCCTACTACCAAGGCACAGGATTCTGAGAAGTATTAAAACTGCATTATTTAATGTAAGAAAACTGTATTATTTAGTGCTAGACAATATCCAATGATTATTGACTATGATGTGGGAGGAAAAGAATTCATCCAATGGTTTTGCCAATTATGATATTTTTAGAATGTCAAAATTTAAGTCGTTTGAGACCTGTTCTTTAGCTTTAATTCCATAGTGGTGTAAACCTAGTTCCATATTTAAATCAAGTCGTTAATTTCTACAAATCCCTGTATCCTGGCTTCTCCATCCTGTGATCCTGGTTGGCTGGGTGCTGTCTAGGAGTATGTTTTAAGATGCTCTAATAGGAGTTACCTTTTCTGAGTCCTTATAAGCTTGGGAACACGTGTCTCTTGCATTTGGACCTGGACAGTGCTTTGTCTAGCAATGAAATTCTTTGGTCTCTTTTTGTTACCTGTGTCTTCAGTAGACTTTTCTCCACTGTATCGTAGTATTGACCACTGCAGTGGTCAACTAGACCAGCTTGATATATTTACCCTTTGTAAGTGACTTACATGTCTGTTTTGCTTATGTCTTGGACATTTTCACATTCATTCTTTCTCCTTCAAGTTCAGTAGCTTTATTAAGACATTTTCCCAAATTTATGCCTATGTCTCCTTTTACTAGGACACAGTTTGTTCTGTATATCCAACACATCTTTCTTCCTAGCTTACATCCTTTCCGATCACCAGTCCTTCTGTAGTAATTAAAATACTCTATAAGGCTTTCCCAAATGGTGTTCCTGGATAACAGTGTCAGCATTACCCATGAGCTTGTTAGAAGTGCAGGTTCTGAAGCCTTGCCTGTTGAATAAGAAACCCTGGAGGTGTAACTCAGTGGTCTGTGCCTTTAAAAAGCCCCAATTAATTTTAATGCACACTAACGTTGGAGAATCACTCTTTTAGGAAAATCTCTTTCCCAGAACAAGGGCCAAGAAGATGTATCTCAGTTCTCAGACCCCTCTCTCATTTTCCTCTAAATTGTACAGAGTTTGGGGTTTAGGATTGTGGCTTAGGACTGTGGCTCTTTCTTTGTCATAAGACGATAAAAGGTATTTTTCTTTTAAATTGTTCTTAGTGTGATTCGAGGGCAGGGGCAGGGATTCAAAAATACACCTAAACCTATAATTTGTAAGCGGAGTCCTAAGCCTCTGGTCTGAAAGGCTAGCTGCCTGAAGAGGAGGGAGCCTGGACCTGGAGGTGGAGGCTGGAGGCTGGAGGCTGGAGGCTGGACCCAGCCCCTGTCCCACTTCTGCGTCTGATTAGTTTATGACCTCTGACAGGCCACTTGACCTCTTCATGCTCCTCCGGGCATGTAAACTCCGCGCCTTTGAGCAACAAAAGTGCTCCTTGTGTTTTTCCCCTCAGCTCAAGTTTAAGTGCCTCAAGTGATAAGGTTTCTGTTTCCTCTCCTGTGACATATCATCACTGGGGAGAGCTCACTGCCACAGCTCTGAGGCCTGAACTGGTTCTAGTATTAATTAAGATTCATTCTTGCTCAGAGACAGTGACCCTTTCCTCATGTCAGGGCAATTTATTCACATTTCAAGTCCTCATCAAAAGCTGTAGAGTCAGGGAGAGGCCCAATTTCTGTTTCTCCCAGCTCTGCTGCTCAGAGAGCTGTAGAAAGTCTGGGAGGGCATGTCGACTCCTCTAGCAAAGGGTGAGCCTGGCCCAAGCCCCCGTAGCACTCTTTGCTACGTCTGACTCTTCCTGTGGTGCATCCATTTTTAATTGAGATCACCACACTCCCTTTTTCTTGGCTGGATGATTTTTGTTAAAAATGTACTCTAGTGCTTGGCCACGCTGTGGCGGACAGCAGGAGCACCACCTGCAGGAGATCCCTCCTCCTCTATGTGGGGGTCTCTGTTTCAGGCATCCAGGCTCCCAACATCCAAATGGATTAATTTATTCCTTTGTTTTTTTGGTCACTGTTTTCATGTCTAGGAAAGTTGGTCGATCCATGACTGGCTATTACCAGTTTGTAGTGAGAGAAAGCCCAGAAACGAAGAAGAAACATTTAGAAACCTGTAGAGCAATTTGACATTGCCAGCACAGCCCAGCAGGCAGGCAGTGGACTAGTCTCAGTGAGCGGGGTGTTAGCTGATGTGAGTGTGATTAAATCAGGAAGCGCATGAATCTTAGTCATCTTATTCATGCCAGCCAGGGCTGGGTTCATAACCCCCAGGACCTTGTGCAAGATGGAAATGTGCATCCCTTGTTAAAAAAAAATTAAGAATTTTAGGATGGCGGCAGTAGAGCAAAGAGCCTGTCTAAGGACCAGGCCCCGTGCAAATGCGCAGCTCAGACATCCACAAAACTGGGTCAGGATGCTATAGGATCATGTTAGAACTTAGGGTATTTTAAGGTTAATTTGTGATCTTAGATGAGCTCTTAGAAAGAGGAATAGAATTACTACCTCTGCTTGGACTAATGAAGAGTCTGTCTTTGGGCTGGGGAAGCCTAGTCTCTTCTAAAATGCAGACCACTAAATACCTGAAAAAGTCGCCATTCTCTTAGGCCAAAGAGATAGGCTGGCTACCGCCATAAGTACTTTCAAGGCAACAGCAAATATGGAGAGAGATTTACAGGATCTGCATATAGAGACTGGAGAGAAGACAATGTAAATAACAACTTGGAGGGAATGGAAAGTGGCATTGGGGAGCAATTGCACAATGATGGGGTGAACAGCTTGGACATTACAAGGTGAATCTAAGACAGTGTGGGTGGAGGAAGAGATTGTGGTATTGTAAAGTGAGCACCACCAGAAGTGTGACTGTAGCCTCAGCTCTGCCCCTAACCAGTGCTGTGGCTTGAGCACATACATTTCCTTAACCTAAGTCAACTAGTCTATAAGAATAATAATGCTGCTTACCTTACAGGCATTTATGAGGGCTGAGTGAGATAATACAGTCATTCATTCAAGTTTTATTTAATAAATGCTTACCATGTCTTACCCTAAAGAAGCTAAACCAAGAGGGAGGACTTCCTTCAGAGAGGAAGCTGTCAGCAAGTGACAACACAGTGTTAAAATGGGAGGGACCAGTTGGAGCTGTGGAAAAATAGAGGAAAGACTCCCCACCCAATCATGGTGAGTCTGAAAAGGAATCTCAGAAAAGATAATATCTTATGTGAACAGAGAAACAGGAGTAGAAGTTAGTCAGCAATTCAGTAGAAGAAATAAGCTTGAAGGGGAGTGGGAGAAGAGAGAGAGAGAGAGAGAGAGAGAGAGAGAGAGAGAGAGAGAGAGAGAGATATTGTTAGTTCAGCTACATTATAACTGCATTTGAGAAGAAATCATAAGCAATAAGGCCAGAGAAGTAAGCAGAGAGCAGACAGTGACAAACACATTAAGCCACATTATTGAGGGCTCAGGATTTTCCCTAAATGCTTCAGGGAGTCAACCATTCAAGGGAATAAGCAACAGATCCCATGACCATCCTTCCCCTTTAGGAAAATGATTTGGGTGTGTCACAAGGACTACTGGTTGTCCCACAATATCGTTTCCCATGTCTTTTTTTATTGATAGAAATCCTCGTTTTTAGCCAAGTGTGTGGCCGCTGGAAATAAATCCCATACTCACCAGAGCCTCACAAATAAATGGGCCAGTCTGGCTGCATAGTGTCCAATAAGCTGTGGGCAGATTGAACGGGTTTCCATGGAGAAGGTGGGAGCCCTTCTTTGTCCTTTCTTCCATTCTGCTGGTTGAATTATGCCCGTGGTCGCCAGAACTCAAGCAAATGTTTGGACCATGTGGAAAAAGGTCACATGATTAAAAAAATGGGGAAGTAACAAGATGGAAAGGACCTGGGTCTCGGCCAAGGAGCTCCACTTCTAACCCTTCACCCCATTGGACTTCAGCCTTCTTGTACATGAGAGAGAAATGCATGTCTATCTTGTTTATTTTGACTTTTCTCTTATACATAACTAAACCTTAACTGATGTAGGATGCATTAGGTTAAGTTGATTGGATGATGGCAAAATTAGACACCCTCGTTAGGAAAATGTGACAAGTAAAACAAAGCAAAAAAAATGAAGTGATAGGACCTGATCAAGGAAAGTAACACTGAGAAGGCAGAGAGATGGACAAACTCTAGAGATATGTGGGAGTCGGCATTGACAGAGGCTGTGATTGATGGGAGGGGGGGATAACAGTGAACAATGCTGGTACTATTGATATTTGGAACCAGATAATTCTTTGTTGTGGGGGACTGTCCTGGGCAGAGTAGGATGTTTGCCAGCAGCTCTGACCTCTGTCCCCACAATTAGAGTCATAACACTCAAAACTCACTCCAGACATCGACAAACGTTCCGTTGGGGGCAAAATCACCCCTGGTTGAGAACCACGGATGTAAGAGAAATTTTAGTGCTTGTAAGGAAGGCATTTCTATGACATTCCCCTTGAAGCTGGTTTCAGGAATGGACACACAACACATAATTCACATTAAGGAAATGGGGAGAGAAATTTTCTGTGAGTTGCAAGGAAAAGTTTCTGTGCTCCTAAAAAAGAGCGCCAAGCTGGGATGGCTTTTTTCTCTTCTGAATATTAGTGTGTGTTGATGTAAAGTCTTGATCCACCACAGTCCTTTTGCACTTCCCTGACCCAGACAGGGGTGTCAACCTGGAGCCACCGGATTGGGCGATGTCAGGCCATTGTCCTGCTCCTTGTTTCCCAATCACATGAGCCCACGGCCTGCCTCCTAACTGAACCCAACTTGAGTGGGGTTTTTTGTTACTTGCTTCAGGAGAACTCCAACCTGCACAGTGACTTCGGCAGGATCAGCTCTAGAGGAGAATCTAGGGACAGAAGCCAGGCTGAGGTGGCTTAAGGATTGAATGGGAAGTGAAGCATGGGAGAGAGTGAGTGATCAAGACTCTTAAACGAGTTTGGCATTGAAAGGACACAGATAAGGCAGTATATGGGGAGAGAGTGTGACGAAAGTGTTTGCTAGACATGTGGAGGACCGAGCTTGTTAAATGCTAATGGGACGGGGCCAATAAAAAAGAAGAGGTTGCAAACAGAGCACAGAGGGAAGTTTTGCCATAGAGAAAAGTCTCTCAGGAAAGACAAGGAGAAAAGGGCTGAGGTTCAGGAATATGTGAAGTGGCTCATCATGGGGAGAAGGAAGACCATGTCTCTCATCCTGACATCGGGGATGGAAAAGGAGAAGCAGATAAATTTGTAGTGTGTAGGCGAAATATTAAGAAAGTACTCTTTTGATCATTCCAATGTTTATGTGGAGTAACAGAGAGTGGGGAAGGGGGCGAAGAAATGGAGAAAATACATGGGGATATTCTTCAAAAACAATAAGGACCTATCCAGATAAAAGTGCTGTTTAATTTGCATAGATTGCTGCAATCCACCACCTGGAATCACATCTGTTGGGCATAATGAGTCCTTTCCACTCTCTTCGTTGTAGAAGACGCCCTAGAGACGGGTTCCAAGAGAGTGGCAGCAAGCCTGGGCTTCATGGAATGACAGTTCACACAGGTCAGCCCGGCTCCCCAAATCCTGGGCTGCTTCTCCTTTGAGGTTTCCTTCCAGGCCCTTCTGAGCTGGAGTTCAGAGGTGGGGGAGTCCTTATGGCTGTTGCTTGCTGCACAAATGTGAGCAACGGCTGTTTAAGGTCCATTTGAACGTGGCTTTTCTCCCAAACCTCTTGTCTGAACTTTAATAATCGAATGTTTGGAAATCGTTAAGTAGCTGCCTCGATTTGTTTAACTCGATGGCCACAGACGTTTCATTGAGCTGACACGGGATTTATGTCTCAATAACACAGTAACATTTAGTGAGCACCATGGGCTCACGGCGATTTATGCCTGCTCTGCAATTGGCCAGTGATTTAAGCTGGAGCGAGGGGGAGAATGATGAGGGAGTCCGCTAAGACACCCGGTATCCTGAGACTGGACTGTTTCCCGCTGGGGATGCAGTGGCCCTGGTCACTCCCTGGCATTTTCCTTGATAGTTTTTCTTTAGAAAAAAAGAAAGAAATCTGAACTAGTTCTCTTTTGTCTGCAAAATGTTTCCATTCACTCTGCTTCCAGTTTAACTCCAAATCAGTCTTGGACAATACAAGGATGAAAGCATTCTCCAGAATTCAGTGCCAAACAAGACACTCCAGTTTAATTTGGCCAATAGTCATGCTGTGTGTCTTGAGGTGTGGATTGGCTCAGGGTGAAGGTTATGTATTGCTTTTCTCAAGTCTGTGTTGGTGCCCACAACAATCAGCTAGTGGGTCCCCAGGAGGTATCAGTCAATGCTGGGTGGCCCCTAGAGATACCCATGCAGAGGAGGAAGTTCCCAGTGGTTCCAAGTCGGGCGTTGCTGCCCTCTGACACTGCTGCCCTCTTATCTAGGTCTGCAATGTTGGGCCTGGGGTTGTGCCTCAGTTGCCTCACTTATACATTGGGACTGTAAGACCTGACTCAGGAGATTGTCCTGAGAAAATCTGCCAGTAGCAGGATCATCAAAAGGCAAAACCAAGCAGAGACAGAAATGAACACATGTAAGTACCTGGGGATAGCAGAAAGAGAATTGGACTTTGAGTTAGAAGTTCTGGGTTTACATGCCAACTCCTCGCTAGCTATGGAAATGATGATAGGTGCCCATGTGACTGTGAGGAGAAATCCATAAGAAATCACTTATGAAAAAACACCTAATATTTGGCAGCAACATATATATATACCAAATACATATGCATTTTCTTCTTCTAATATATTTTTATTAATTTTAGAGAGAAGGGAGAGGGAGAGAGAGGCAGGAACATCAATAATTAGAGAGAATCATCAATCGTGTGCCATCTGCATGCCCCACATTGGGGATTGAGCCCATAACCTGGGCATGTGCCCTGACCAGGAATCGAACCGTGACCTCCTGGTTCATAGGTTGACTCTCAACCACTGAGCCAGGCTCTTCTTTTTTCAAGCAAGCAGAAAAAGATGTGTTCAAATCTTACCCAAGTGCTAAAATCATGAGGATGGAGTCAGTTTTGCAGGGTAAGGGTGTCCTTGCACAAATCTGCGAAGCAGGCATAGATTTCCTTTGGTGACCTCCCACTTTTCCTCTGAGCATCCTTCTTCCAGCCGGGCAACCTGCATGTAGCCTGCACCCGAACTGGCCCTTCTCGAGTTGTTAGCACAAGTAAAACTCAGCACGTAGTTAGACTGTTGAAATAATGGCTGAAGAGTTATGAATACCAAGGGCATTGAAATTTTAATACAAAACCCCAAAGAGAAAAGGCAAGTCTTAAAAACGTACGGGCACTACAATTGTAATTGTGACTTTTAGAAAGACTTTTTTGGATTCAAGACCTGTCTAGTCTTTCCACCTTTTCTATATTACAACCTAGCAGGTAGGCTGAGGACTCTGAGTTTTTTCCAGAGACAGTGGGCTACTCCGAGGCATCTCAAATGATTCAGACGTTTCTGTCCTCAGTTGACCCTCCACACTCATTGTGAGTCAGATTTCAATACCACTTACTGTTCCCCAGAGGAGGAGGGATCCCCAGCTTCACAAGCAGCAGTGAGCAACAGAGGCTTCCCTGAAGTTTTTGCAGGAGAGACTGAGAGGAGGTTTTAAATCTTAAAGCCCCAGTAAACCTCTCAAGTCCTTCATCAGACGTGGATATCTCCAGATTCCTTTATTTTTTAAAATATATTTTATTTTTTATTTTTTTTACAGAGAGGAAGGGAGAGAGATAGACGGTCAGAAACATCAATGAGAGAGAAGCATTGGTCACCTACCTTCTGCACACTCCTCACTAGGTATGTGCCTGCAACCAAGGTACATGCCCTTGACCAGAATCAAATCTGGGACCCTTGAGTCTGCAGGGCAACAATCTAGCCATCGAGCCAAACCGGTTAGGGCCAGATTTCTTTCATCTCCCTGGATGGTCCCTGCAAATCTCAGATCTGAGCTGTTGCGCTGGTTCATCAGGTGGGGACCAGAACCCAGCCTGTGCTGACCTCTTCAAGTGCAGAGTCACCCAAGCCTTTTCTTCTTTGCATGTGGGCATGCCTCACAGCCACTTCTCAGTTGAATAGGAACCTTTTCCTATTCCCTGCAAAAGCTCTGGTGGGTTAGAGGCCCTGGTCCTTCACCCTCTCAGTACATGTGTGTTGAGGTGAGTCTCACTCAGAATAAAAGTTTGACAAGTAGGGCACAAGTTTTAAAGATCAGACAACACCAAAAGAATACCAGAGATAGCAGACACAAAGTAGGCTTGTAATAGAAAGAGGCAGGATTTTTAAGTGCCCCTGTAACATGCCCGCAGGAAATTAGGGGGTCTTGCCAAAATTTGCCGCAGCATCAGCATAATTCTTCCCAAATTCAGTTTCATCATATCAACAGTTTGTTTGTTTTCCCCCAGAGCAAAAGCTGTAAAAATTTTTGTAGCACTTCTCTTTTTAACTGTTAATGAATTTGAATTCAGAGCAGTAAGAAGATGGGGTAAGTTAGTCCTTCATTAGTGAAAGTTGGACTTATGAAATGTCTTTAGAGAAATATTTTTTTAAACCTCCAATTATTCAGTAAGTTTTAATTAAGACCAAAAAAGAGTTTCTAAGTGGAGAAATTTTAGCAAATTATTTTAGTGAATACATAAGTGTTGTAGTGAAAATACAAATGTCTGCAGCATTGTAAACAGATCTTTCCAAAATTGGGGAATTTCCTCTCTCATAAGTAAATTAAACAGAGCTCTTTGTCTTTTATTGAGAGTTACATTATCCATTTAGTAATCTACTTAGAAACAATTTTAAAGTACAATTCATCTTTTCTTCTGTGGAAATGATCATTTCTTTAATAATGAGGTCTGAAATAATCAGGGTTCATTCCACTTTTTTTCAATGTATCTGTCTGGGTGGGATTACTGTTCTTCCTGCTACCCCCTCTTACCTATTACCCCGCGCCTTCCCCTTCACCCCCCGACACACACATGCACACGTACACACACGCTATTTTCCCTTCTAAGAAGTCCTTAGGGAAGAGACTATACAAGTATCACTATTGGATCTGGTCAGGCTCATAAATAGAAGAATTGAATTTCAGTTACCTGGAAATACCTACAAACTGCCAAGGTTGCAATCATTCTGTCACTTACAAATTCTAAGTTTAAATTAAACCAAAGCACAGCCTTTCTCGGTTCCAACTCTTTCCTTTTGGTGAAGCTTGCATTCTTGGTTCAAAGAAAAGAAAGGCTTACTTTTTTGTAAGAGGCTCAAGGCTTCTTGGACATTGAATGGCTTTTACAAAGTACCATTTTGTTCAGTGCAAAAAAATAAGAAACAGCTGGGTTGCATTTTCTTTGAAATGCACATTTAGTTAAAAATTAAAGACAAAATAAAAAGCACTAGAGAAAAACATTTTCTGGTTCTGCCAAGACCCAAACCATTTAAGAAAAAGAGGGGAATAAGAGAGAAGAGAAAAGAATAGTCTGAAACGTTTTGCCAAACCAGTTCCCCCTTCTGTGGTCCTAAAGTCCGTTAAGCCCGAAATAAAATAGTGCAAGACACAGATTTAGTTCAAACTGGTTCTGGAAACAGTTATGGGTCGGTTAGGCATGAAGGGATTCAATAAATATTTCTCCTCTTTTTTTTTTCTTCATCTATCCCAAGAATAGTTGCAGTCTTTTTTTTTTCTTTTTTACTAGTTTCTGAATTTTGCCAAACTCTCCCTGATAGATAGAAGGTTCCCAAACAGAGGGATTGAATTTAAGTAGAAAACTACATTCTAGTGGCTTAAGTTCTTGGAAACATGTTTGTACTACAAATAGTAAATAAATAATAAAAGTGATTCCAGGGAATGAAAAGCTGTTAGCTCTTTGCCAACTTGCTTTCATCGCACAACAGAAAAACAAAAAGTCCATCTTGCCCTAGAATTATAGGTAAAATGGGCCCATATGTGGTCATGTTGACTTCAATTCAATTTAACAAACACTGTTCAGCACTTACCGTGTTCAAATAGTAAAACGAGGTGCCATAAGAGGATTTAAGAAATGAGCAAGCATTCAGAAACGGGTAAAAGGAAAAAACAAAAATACGAATCTAGAATAGAACCCCAAACCAAACAACTCCCATTTCCCAACATGGAAACTAGTCTATTCAGTTCCAGAGTTCTAAACATGAAAACTGCATGGGATTGTCTTCCAAAGTAGTTTACAATTTGGGATACAGAATGTGTATATTTTTAAAAACTTGTATAAAAGGTGTCACGTGACCATTCCATTATTCCATAAACACTTTTTACATTTTCGTTGTAATTCCAGTTTGGTTCTGGGAGGAAGTAAGTGTAGCTTCCACCTAATCTGCTGCCATCTTGGATCTTTTCCAGAAACAGTTTTTTTTGTGTGTGTGTGTTTTTTTTTAAAGCATTTCAGAATGCCTGTATGTGGACTAATTAATTGTGCTTTATTTGAAAGTCTCCCTTTAGAATTTTTTGAACTAAGTTAACTGACAGGGAAAATATTTTTATGGCTTCATACATTTATTAGGCACAAATTGAACTGCCTTATGCCAGTGTTGGCAAAATTGAGAAAAGTTAATCTTTTGTACTTGCAATTTTTCACCTTCTCAGATTTTCTTCTACCCCTAACACAAACTCAAAAGACCCATTTTTTTAACATAGCTCAATGCTGCCTGTATTTTCCACTGAAAAATAATCTATGTCAATTAATATTTAAGTAACAGTTATATCTTTCTGAAAGTCTGTCTACTTTGATTTTGATTTTTAAAATATATTTTTATTGATTTCAGAGAGGAAGGGAGCAGGAGAAAGAGAGAGAAAAAGCAATGATGAAAGAGAATCATTGATCGACTGCCTCCTGCACGTTCTACACTGGAAATCGAGCTGCAGCCCAGGCATGTGCCCTGACCAGGAATCAAACCATGACCTCCTGGTTCATAGGTCAACCTGGTTCATAGATCAATGCTCAATCACTGAGCCATACTGGCTGGACAAGTCTTTCTACTTTTAAAGACGATACTTGAGGGAGGATTTTAATAGCTCATAAGGATCTATTAGTAACCAGGTAAGACAGGAGCTGTAAGAAGAAGCGCCCAAGGTGGACAGTAGAGAGGTGATGGTAGCTAGTGTCAGGGGTTAAGACAGGTGACTCATTATGACTAAAAGGGGAGGTGAGCGTTATCATGGTCTTCAGTGAAGATTCAGGCAAATGATTGGCAGGAGCTCTGGTGTGAGCCAGGAATAGCTGATAGGTTTCCTAGAGGGAATAGTGCCTGGGAAGTGTGTGAGCCTAATGGTTAAAGTGATAGTAACAGACTCAGGCTAAAAAACAAGAGCCTCAGGCTCCTGAAGGCCCATCATCAGTGTGAAGTCACAGCCAGAAGGAGCTGGGATTCCAGAATAATTGAGGGAACTTCTTTGGCCAAATCTGGAGCTGGTTAAGTCAAGTTAGCTCCAGAATGGAGTCTACCCAAGGGAGTGGGCAGAGGGAAAGGCAAAAAAGGAAGAGGGGTCAGGAGATGGCAGAGTGGATTTCTTTTTTAAAAAATTATTTATAATAATTATTATTATCAATCTTTATTGTTGAAAATGTTACATAAGTCCCTTTCCCCCCCATTGACCTCTTCTAGCCTGTGCGTGGGGGGGGGGTGCCTCCTACCCCAGGCCTTCATCACCCTATTGTTTGTGTCCATGGGTTATGCATATATGCATACACGTTGTTTGGTTAATCTCTTCCCACCTCCCAATCTCCCCCACCTGCTCTCTAAGATTCAAGTCTGTTCCATGCTTCTGTCTCTGGATCTATTTTGTTCATCAGTTTGTTTTGTTCATTAGATTACACATATAAGTGAGATTATGTGATACTTGTCTTTCTGTGACTGGCTTATTTCACTTGGCATGATACTCTCCCGTTCCTTCCATGCTGTCTCCAAGGGTAAGAGATCCTTCTATTTTACTGCTTCATAATATTCCATGGTATAAATATGCCACAGCTTTTTTATCCACTCATCTGATAGGCACCGGGGCTGTTTCCAGATCTTAGCTACATTCTTTCTAATTGGTGTTTTAGGTTTCTTAGGATACATTCCTAGAAGTGGGAGCAAAGTGGATTTCTTTAATGTGGGAGAAATATAGTAAGAATGAAGAAGAGACACTTTGGTGTTCAAAGGGTGTGCCTGTTTATCCTTCTGATTAGACATTTATCTTAGGGATTTGCTTAATCTGTCACAAGAGCCTTTTCTCCTTTCAGTCATTCTCTGCTCTCCAGCTCTCAAAGGGGCAATGGATACCTGAGCTTCAATGTCAAACCCTTAATAGAATGGGATTTACATATTTCCCAAGGAGGGCATTGCAAATGCTTCAAAATAGAAGGAGACCTCCAAAATTTTCAGTAGGATAATTTCATTTTTGCAAAAGCTGAAGAAATTCTTGGGTGAAGTTAGGATGGTGAAGATTTTGAGATTAGGGACTATGTCTCTCCTACTAGTACCTAGAAACACTGGGGCTGGACTTCTTAAGAATGGGCTGGACCAGGTGATCTCAAATATGAAGAAACTTCTGACAAGTGACCAGCTGACTGTTCACATGACCTAACCTTCCTTGCCCAGCTCCATCTCCTCTGGCCCACTTTCTCAGGGTCATGGTCTGCCCATCCAGCTTTCACTCCTCCTTTTCCTTCCAACTTGGTCCTCCTAGCAGTGACCTACCTCCCTGACTCTAGGCATAACACAGTAGCATCCCAGCCTCCACGGATTTCATCCCAGAATTTTCTAAATCCAGCATCTCTCAATAGGACTTAATAGTACTTGGCACTTAAAAAGCTGCTTTATTAAAAAAACAACACCACCATTTAATTAAATTCAAGTCTTTTCCTTATTAGTAGTGAGTGAAAGTGGGATTTCCCAAATTATCATATATGTGGATATATTGAAAAGAGTTCTAAGCTATATCTGGAGTCTGAAGACCTCTAGCTGCTGTGAGGGCAAGGTGACCAACCAGTGTAGCTAGCTGTGCCTTGTGCAGGCTGCGGGTGGGATTAATGAAACCTCTGTGCCTTTGAGTGTGGGTTGTGGGAAGGACCAGAATGAAACAGGGAGGACAAAAAACAAACAAAACCTTATCACACTTTAAAAAAAATAAATTTTATTGATTTTTTTACAGAGAGGAAGGGAGAGAGATGGAGAATTAGAAACATTGATTAGCTGCCTCCCGCACACCCCCCACTGGGGATGTGCCCGCAACCAAGGCTCATGCCCTTCACCAGAATCAAACCCGGGACCCGCGCCCCCCCCCCCCCCCCCCCCAGTCTGCAGGCCGACGCTCTATCCACTGAGCCAAACCAGTTTCGGCCTTATCACACTTTTATTAAATCATAGCACAAACCTAAATACCATCTGAAAAATTTATTTCTGTTCCCCATAAAGCTGGGTGAATGGGATATCTCAGTATCTGATTCTGTTTTACCCAAGAAAATTTGGGACTTTTAAGGATATCTCCCAGGCTTCTCTAGCCATGTCGAGACTGGCCCTGGGCCATGCCTGCTGAGACCGGAATACTAAAACCCCTCTGAGTGGTCTGTTTGCTTCCTTACAACAGAGACCGGGGCCAGCTCCCTGCAGGACCGTTCATGGTTGTCGCTGTCACTGCTGGTTAACAGAAACGTTTCCTAAGAGGACGTATTTGGGACCCCCTCCACCACTGTCCCCCTCTGATTCTTCACCTATCCCTTCCTGCCTGTGCACCCATCCTAGGAATCTGTCACTCTCAGCGCCCACTAAGGAAAGCAGCTGCACCCTTAGACAATGGCTTCACCGACACGAAACAGAAAACTCAGACCGGGAAAGCCTCCTCTCCAGGTGCAAGCTGCATGGCTGCCCACTTTCCCGGGAACCAGAGGAAGCGTGGCTCTCCAGGGACTGACCTCTGGGCCCTTGGTGCTGAGACAGGCTGGTACCTGTCTCCGGCGGACACTGCTCATAGCCATGGGACCCCTCCTGCCTCCAACATGCCCCTCAGGAGCGGGCTGTCCAAATGAAACGATCTCAGTCTTAGTTTTTCCCCAAGCATGCAGGCTCCAACTCTGCCCACACCCCAAAGTAAGGTTTTCCAGACTGGATTTGCAAAGAAGATGACTAATCCCAGCCTTCAGTAGACTGGCCGGGCACCGCTCGAGAGCATAAACTATTTAAAGTTAAAATGCCCGGAGGCTGTATAATCAAAAGGGATTTCTGAACAGAGCTGTTAGTGTGCTGTGTGTTCCATCCTCACTCAGCCCCACTGTAACCCTAGGGAAGAGAGAGTTTGATCTGAGCCTCCAGGTTCTCAGGGTGCGGAGGGGCACCTGACTCACACTGAGGCATCTGTAAGAGGAGGGGCTGCAGCTGGTGGCTGGGCTGCCCCCAGTAGAGACCAGGGAAATAGGTGGCCGGGCCCGCTGCCGGTGCCGAGAGAAGGTGGACTCAGAGGGCAGGACCCACTTCTGCTCCAGTGGGATTCTGAGACACCCCCGGAGGCCCCCCTCATTGGCTTGCTTCACTTAGCCACTTTTGGGTGGCATACTGCTCTGAGAATTTCATCAAAGCTCCAAGTCCTTTTGTACAACATTCTAAATAAGAGTTTGGACGTTTGCTGACCTCTTTAAGGCTGTCTGTGGGCCCCCACTCATCCTCCTCTGCCACCCATCCCTCCGGGTGAGGGACCCCTGACTGAACCCAGTCACCCCGGGTAGCCAGCACCATTTACAGCAGGTTTCTGACATTTTCTGTGTTCTTTAGAGTCTCCCCTCCTCCTCCCCCCGGACCACTGGTCCTTGGACAGTAGCCTCATGCTCCCACACCCAGCCGAGCCCCCTCCTTCCACACCTGCCCTGGGATGTCACTGCTGTGCATTTCTGTTGTCTCCCTTTGTGACTTGGTTTACTGCTTTGACTATGATTTTTCCATTTCCCCCGGTCAGGTGCTCATCATCCACCCATATGGTCTATTCCAAACATCTGGGGACCCTCAGCTCCCCACCCAGCGTCCAGCCACCTTCGCCCAGGGAGCATCCCTGTGAAAATATTCCTAAATCCTGCTTAAGGATAGTTAAAATAAAGACTGCCTGGGGGAGCAGTAACCCTGAAACCATTGTCTTGCATTTCCATTCCCATGTTAATAAGCTTCCGGCCTTTGCCTCAGAGAAGACTTTGTCAAAGCAAGTTTGAGAATTAAGGAGCACTGAGAGGAAAGACTGCTGGGAGAAAAAAGGGGGGTTCGGAGGGTGGAGTGTAAACTTGTTCATTTTTTTTTTCCTGTGTCTCGTTTCTGCTTCGGACCCACAAGAAGTGGAATGTCTAAAGCGTGGTACAGAAAGGGCTTTCCTGAGAGAGCACACTGGGGTTACCGCTGAGGGTGTCCGGGGAGGGGACGGTGTGGCACGCTGCCACGGCTTCGGCACCAACTGCCACTAACAAGAATCGTGTGTTTGTGGTGCTGATGTGTGCCGGTCAGCGGGAGACCAAACCCCGGTGCTCTACCCGAGCGTGGCCCCTCTACAGGCAGAATGGATGTTCTCGGGGGATGGGTCAGAGACTTGGGTCAGCAAGCCCATCCAGCCAGACAGACCGATGGGTTTTCATACCCAACAGAAATCCGACTTTCCAAAATGCATTCACATCTCATCATTTAGGGATTTATGCCTGCAAGTCCACTGCCATTACAGAGTTATGTGCCTGCATTCCCCCTCCCCGTCGCAGGGATTACAAACCCCTAATGATAGTAAATTATTCTCCCCCACGCTGGACATGATGATTACTCTGAGGAATTTTCTAGGCCGTTTCCTAAGGCCCTGCGGCACTAATGAAGTGTTATTTATACTACACACTGATTTTCTGTTTTGTTTTGCTTGAAGTTTCTCCTTGTCCCATCTTTCTTGATTTATCATACATTTAGCAGACCTAAGTATGAAAGCCATTTTTCTGTCACTCTTCGGACTTTTAAATGAACGGGGCTTTTTATGAAGTGTAATTTTCAATAACAATGAAATATTAGAAACCCCTCTTGGAGTTCCCGTACCATTCCTGCCCGGGTTTTTCCTGTCTCCCCCTCCTCCCCTGGTCTCCCACCAGGACTGTCTACGACTGCCACGGCCTCTGACATATGGGAGTAAAAGGGTCAGAAGAGCTTCCTCTTACTTTATTAATACCCTATTAATACCCAGTACCCAGGAATAACCCTAGAAGGCGCACAGCAGCTGTGCATGCGATTAATGAATTAATGGCTCAGCTTAATCAGAGGTTCGGGGAGGGTGGAAAGGTTAGGAGGCATTGGACTAGTTTTCCAGAAGATGGCCTTTTCCTTTGATATTAGTCTCCTTTATACTTGTATGTACAATGAATAATTGCCAATCATTATCCCTTGAAAACAAAAGACCATGTACTTTCTATCATTCAATATGCATTTAAATCATCACTCACCATTTTGGGCTGTGTGATTTGAAGGCCCTTATAGAGCTCCTAGAAAGTGGGTATACTATAAGGAAGTACCGTATGAAGAACGTGTGGTGAAGCATGTGATCGGGATGAACATAATCGACATAACAAATGCTCAGTAAATCTTACCTTTCCACTCTCTCCTCTCCTCCTCTCCTTCGCTTCCTTCTCTTCTCTCCTCCGTTTCCATCAGTGGTATTAGAACGAAATTAGTTTTGAGAGCAATACTGATTGTGTGTTGTGTGGCAGGCACGTTTGCTTGCAGTCCCAGCTGCCAGCACCTTCACCGCTCCCTCCAAACCCTCTTCTTCCACGTGCTAAGGGGTGTGGACCTTTACAGCCTCAGGTGGTGAGTCAGGGTTGATATGAGCCAGTCACAGTAATTCATCTCAGAAGACGATTTGATTGAGGCATAGACATGCGGCTTAACACCAGTCAACAGTACATGCAGAGAAATATGGGGGGAATGGCATTAAGAGTGTGGTTTCTCAATAATAAGAGATTTATGGAGACTATCCCCTTCTCTTTTTAAACAAATGTAGTCATGTCTCCAGGGAATGTCTGAAACAGCTCTGCCCTTGGACACGAAATAGCATCAGCACATATGGCAGCACAGAAAGAGGGACAGCCCAGTTGTTGATGACATCACTGTGTGGCTGAACAGCCCATTCCACATTCCCTGCTCTGTTAAAGAACATATATCTCAGGATTTAAGGGACTTTGGGTGCACATTCTGGTATTTGCAGCAGAAACAGCTAACTGCCAAAGTGTTCTACAAGACTCAAGTTCAAGTTCTAGCTTCCTTTGTCTAAGATCATGCAAGTTACCTACCCCCCCCCAAGCCTCAGTTTCCTTTTCTGTATCATGGAGACAGTAATTTTACCCACTCCATAGATTGATATGAGGAGTCAATAAGTGCATGCAGAAATGATGTGAAATCCCCAGTAAATAATAGTTAAAATGATTTTAACAGTTCCCTCAATTCACACACAGAAAACCTAGATTACAGCTCCTGATGCAGACACAGCTCACCACAAAGGAATGGATAAAGATGTACTGATCTCTAATATGTATTAAATTCCAGTCACTGGGCTGCTAGATAGCTGTTCTCTCCCCTTCTCATTTGCCGTGTTTCTGGGCCCAGAGAGGGTTGGACACCCCATTACACACACACACACACACACACACACACACACACACACATCAAAGGAAAAATGAATGGGTTTAGTGTTCACGTGACCCAGTCAGGAATCTGTGGTCTTGCTGCAAAATGTGAGGCCAAAACAACTTTTTCATTTTGGAAGGAGGGTTGGGCAAACTAACTCTAAATTTCCTTTTAGACACTGTACCCCGAAGTCTCTTTCTTTGCCCCCCTCTAAGTTTTTCTGTAACAAGCCCTATTGTTCCTACTGTGATATCTAAATCAGGGTCTCCCACATTATCAGAGATTGACTCTGCTTTTTTCTTTTCCTTTGAAAAAATCTTTATCGTTGAGAGTATTACAGACATCCCCCCCTTTTTTCCCCATTGACTCCCTTCTAGCCCACCCCAGTCCCTCACCCCACGTCTTCACCACACTATTATCTGTGTTCCTTGGGAGTCTGCTTTTTTCTTATTCCCAAATTCTATATAAAACTAGCCCTGTTTTCTTAACCTTCCCTGGGATCCTTTCCTAGACTTTTCGTGTTTGTGTTTCCTTTTCTTTTTCACTTTGCCTTGACTCTCTCATCATACTTGGCCTTGACTCTCTCATGCTTGAACTTTTCCTTGACTCTCTCATCGCACCTGGAATCCCAGCCCCTCACTCCTCTTTGTGCTTATTCTCTATTACCTCAGTTTCTCAGAAGTCCATACAAATATTCCCAGAACTTGACACTGGCAAACTTCCTGTCTGCACTTACACTAGCAGGTCGGCCCAGAATCCAAGCAGAACAGGTAATGTCAGCTCACGAGATTTAAAGTGTATTTCAAGCATGTCAAACTCACAATTTAAAAAAGGCATGCAGCCTGACAGCCACGAGATTGACACGGTTGGTGTATTTATTGCTCTGGATCACAAGCAAAGTTAGCTTGATTTTCCAAAGAAACCCTCCAGGGTGACCGGTGGACATCCGCAGCAGAAGCCTCTCCCCGTGGTGGGAAACTTGGCATTATATAGGTTCAGCTCCCTAAGGCCAGATACCTGTTTCTTCTGGTCCCTATGTATTTTTTTAAAAATATTTTATTGATAATTTACAAAGAGGAAGGGAGAGAGATAGAGAGCTAGAAACGTCGATGAGAGAGAAACATCGACCAGCTGCCTCCTGCACACCCCCCACCGGGGATGTACATGCCCCTGACTGGAATCGAACCCGGGACCCTTCAGTCCGCAGACGGGCGCTCTACCACTGAGCCACACCGGTTTTGGCATGGTCCCTATGTATTAAGGGAGTAATCTTTACAGCATAAAACTATAGCCTTGTCATGAAGACACAGGACTCTTTGGAACCTGCTTAGGTGGCCATGGTGGCAGAATCCAGTGTTCCAGACCGGAGGCCATGGCAGCATCTTCTACACACTCAGCTTCCCTTCCTAGACCTCGCCCTTTGGTCATTCTGTCAGTCTGAGAACCACCAGCGACACTTCCAGTCATTTCCTTTTGGCCTAAGTTAGCTCATCTCCATTTCTTTTGTTTGTAACTGAAAAACTGGGAGGGGTGCCGATGCCGGTTTGGCTCAGTGGCTAGAGCATTGGCCTGCGAACTGAAAGGTCCTGGGTTCGATTCTGGTCAAGGGCATGTACCTTGATTGCAGGCACATCCCTAGTAGGGGTTGTGCAGAAGGCAGCTGGTCGATGTTTCTCTCTCATCGATGTTTCTAACTCTCTATCCTCTCTGTAAAAAAATAAATAAAATATATTTTTTTAAAAACTGGAATGGCACATTTTGCTTCTTCTTTTATTTCATTATGTCATTACAGTGAGAGGGACATGGGATCAAATTCTCCCATTTACATGGTGGCAAACTCACAGAATTATTGAAGGAGTTAAATGAAACTTTATGTGGAAAACTCTTGGACTTTTCTTTTAGTTAAAATTTGGTTTTGACTTTCAGAAACTTCCCATGTCGTTGGGGGAACTATGGCATGCACACATAGCACACATATTAATCGCGGGCAGTGTTTACATGGATGCCTAACAATATCCCATGCTGTTGCACTTATCGGCCCACTTCACCTTGCCAATAACCCTGTAAAGTAGGTATTAGTACTTACAGTTGGAGAAACTGAAGCGTGTAGAGAGGCTAGGAAGTAGTGAACAGGTAGAATGCAAACCCAGAGCAAACCCAGGGACCCGTCCCCAGGCCCTGTGACCCTAACTAGCTCATGCATATGACAAGTTATTCTGCTTCCTGAGGCTCACACGGAAGGGCCAAACAACTTATTCTGCTGAGTCCACAGCACAGAAGAGAGTACATTTATAAGATATCTGGTTACAGTGGTACCAGAATCCCAGACTATTGGACATAATGTTGTCATGTGTGTTTTTTTTCCTTCTTCTGTCAATTCCTTCCTACCTTTCTTATTTATTCTGAAAACTCAGCCAAGCATCTGACTTTCATGGACTGGGTCAGGTATTTCTTCTAGGTTCACTAATAATGTACACATCTCTACACACACGTCCTATAAGTAGTGGCTCATTTGTCTGCATATAGCCACTAGTCAGTGGACCCCATGAATACAGGGATCATGTCTGCCTAATTAATCTCTCTACTCATAACATCAAACACAGTACATGGCACACAGGAAGTTGTCCATCAGTATCTGTTGACTAAATGTGGAGTGAAATCCCTAGCAGAGAAAACCACACAGACAAATCTGGCTGCAGATAGACTGTTTGGAGTAAAAATATTTTGCAATTTCACAAAGCCAAAATATCCTGGTCCCTTCCAGAACTTGATTGCAAAAATATAGATGATCAAGATAATTAGAACATAGGCCAAAACAAATTTAGGGGCGGGAGTATACCAGAGATAAGAAAATTAAGTTTTATGAGCGTGTTTAATCTAAAAATAGAAAGCTACCATTTTACCTCTCTATGATCACAAGCAGTCATCTTGAACAGATAGTGGGAATTATAAACTTAGTACAGGTGTGTGTGTGTGTGTGTGTGTGTGTGTGTGTGTGTATGCATGCTTGTGCATGCATACGCGCAATTATGTGTTCGCACATTCTTGTATGAAATTTTGTGATTAATCATTGTGTAGACAATCGGAATTTCATGAGCCCTGGTATTTTTGTCCTAAGCTATTCTCCCAAAAGTCTCACACTCATAAGAAATAATTTTGGCTCTTTTTTCGACATAACGTTTTGATTACTCTGGCTCCAGCAAGTCTGGGGTTTGTCCTCTATCTGCATGCTTTTTGAGGACAAAGCTTTTTGCTCATGACAGACCAATATATGCACCTGAAACAGTTTTTGAATAATCGAAGTGTTAGACTATGTGCCAACAAGAAGGATACAGAAAGAGTTATAGGAGTAGAGACAAGGCAGAGCAGCCCTGGCTGGTATGGCTCAATTGGTTGGGCATCATCCCATGCACTGAAAGTTGAATTGCCGGTCAGGGCGCATGCCCAGTTTTTGTGTCCAATCCTAGGTAGGGAGTATACAGGAGGCAGGCAATTGATGTGTCACTCTCATATCGATATTTCTTTCTCTCTCCCTTCTTCTTTCTGTAAAAGTCAATTTAAAAATCTTAAAAAGAAAGACATGGTAAGTAGCCAGCTGGAATTATTAGGGAAGTCTTCCTGGGTAGGAGAGTAGGGGTCATGAATGCCTTTGTGTGGTAATTTAGTGAGACAGAGAACAACATGCCAGATATTATGGAGTAAATAAAAGAAGTTGGTATGGATCACTTTTGGAAAATATGGCAATGTAGCAACAGAATGTAAGGACAGGATAGCATTTGGTGACACAGAGTGGCATATGACAAAGTCAGATCAGGCTCTAAATACAAGTCTGCTTGACCACAGAGTCAATGCATTTTCATATAGCAAAGAAAGTAAAGCCAGAGACCTTGTAGCCACAAAGAACCCTATTAGAATTCTACCTCTTTCACTTACTTTGATGGATTTCTTAAATTCTCTAAGCCTCACTTTTTTAATGTAATAAATAGGGATAATAAGAACTATTCCATAGAATTATTAAGAGTAGCAAAGGAGCCAGCATGCAAAGTTTTTAATCCTGTCCCTAAAATATAGCCCTTCCTCAACAAATGGCAATTGCTATTGATTTATTAATTAATAATTATATTTTGAACATATTAAGTAATATATTAAATATATACTTGGACATACTAGATAAATTATATTCAATATATCTTCTCTTTTATGATCAAGAACACATTATCTTGGGTAATAAGTTTCCACAATTCATGTGGTCTCCAACATTTGCAATTAAATCAATTTTGAAAGCAGCACTCAGGATAACTCCAAATTAGACTGCAGGGTAAGATTCAGGAAATGAGACATAAAGAAGAAAGCTTCCTCAAAACATGAATTAAAATCTGGTTAGGATTTATGCCATTCAGGATGTATTGGAAATGATAGAGGGTTAAATCTCAGCCATCCTTACTCCAAAGAAATATATGAAGTTAATTTCAAAAACATTTTCATTTCAAGGGGTTATTTTAAAATTTTATTATTAGCATTCTCACTCTGTTTGTTTCTGGGAAGTAAAATAAAGCCATCAGCCCTTACCCTCAGAATCAGCTCCTTACTAAATGCTCTAAGTGAAGGTTTTCCCCAAGGCACTTTCCTTTTTCTTTTCTATTTTTTGGAAGAAAACAACAGATTAAGAAACAAAATACGCCTTTTTCTAATAGTCATATTTAGTGACTATAATCATTATAGAAAGATAATGTTGAAAATCAATCCGTAAAGAATTTATCAGGGGCACTTATTCTGTGTTGAGCAATATAGTGAATTTAAATCAATACAAAACAGAGCACTACTTGTTTAGTTAAGACAGGACTGGAACACATAAAACAACAATAAGAAGGTTTTTTAAAACAATTAAACACTGCAGATGAAACATACAATTAACACAAAATGAAGGCCTCAGACCTCCATGAAGCTCACTTGGAGAGACAGAACCACTCCCTGACCAACTATAACAAAGCACATGATGTGCTTCTAAGGGAGAAAATGTCAGTCTGAAGGCACAGTCTGTCAGATCATAGATGCCTGAAGGCATGATGGGCTGTATTGGCTTAGGGATCAGGCAACAATGCCCAATGGAGATCAGATCTATTTCCAGGAATGACATCTTATCCTATTCATGTCCATATCTCCACTGCATAGTACTTTAGAAGGCTCTGAGGATACAGTGCTGAACATGAGAGATAAGTCCCAAACTCTCATGGAGCTTAGATAAATAATGTATCAGATAGTGACAAAAGCTATGAAAGGCCATGCTATTTTAAAAAAAGGAAACAGAAGGGAGGAAGATGATCAGGGTGCCTACTCTGAGCAGATGACAGATGTCTCTACTGAGACTGAATGACAGAAGAAGCCAGCCAACAAAGGATCTGGACAAGTGCTACAGGCAAGGTTAACAGCTAATGGGAAGGTCCTAACAGGGAACAGGTTTGATGTGGTGGTGGAACCAAAGGAAAACTCTGTGGATTTAATATCGAGAATAAGGAGTAATACAAGATGTAGTTGGAGAAAGAGCAGGGGCTATATTGCTAGGTCTTGATAAGTTGAAGTGAATTGTTCTGAGTGTGCTAAGGTACTGGGCATTAGGCAAGGCCCTGATGTTATTAATATTTTTGAAAGAGATGATTCTGGCTGATGTCTGCAGAATGAATTATAGGTGGGCAAAAGAGAAGGTAACTGCCGTGTTCAAAGGGAAAGCTGATGGTAAGTTGGATAAGGATGACGACTTGTTGCATAAATGAGTAATAAACATGTATTGGTACCCAGACACATAGAGAAGAACCAAAGATAATGACCAGATGTGACACCTAGGTGACAGACATTTGAAAGATTCTGTGAAGGTTAGGGTCACAAAAGTTGGAGGGGTGGGTGCCATCAGGGAAAAGGGTAAACTTCTTTTGGGATCTACTAAGACAGAAGTGGTGATGAGATACATATTCCCAGGAGTCTGTGGTTAATACCAGACTGAAACTCGTAAAAACTGGGAGGAAAAAATGAAAATGGTTGTTAATAAATCATTCTAATAAATGTGATGGTAAAAACAGGAGAAGTTAAAAAGGATTAAGGGACAAAAAGAGAAAGGAAGATCTCCTTAAGTATACTTTTAGACCATTTAATAAAGAATGTTATAGTATTTCATGTAAAACTACAGAATCATTTCTCTCATAGGTGAGGGCTGCACCTGTGTCAGCCAGGGTGCCAAGCTGACCTTGTATAGTGACCTGCCATTTGTTGTCTTGTCACTCTTTTATCGTAAGATCACATCACTCCCCAATTTACATCAAAGATATTATGTGTTCAATCCCCCTCAATGAAATGTTAAGTTCTTTAATGTCTAGATTTATATTTCATTCATGTTTATATATGTTGAATTTTCTCACCCAGGGCCTTGCATATTGGGTGGGGCAAATGTAGGTTTACAGTTGTGAGTGTGCAAAACACAGCTTATTTATTGATGATTGTATTATTTTGCAAATTAACAACTCTAAATCTACTTTTGCCTCACCCTATATATTACCAAACAAGATGCTGACTTAAGCTGAACAGTCTAGCCACTCTTTAAATGGATAGTTCTCACTTTGGATATTGCTGCCAACCTAGGCTATTTTTGACCTGATGAGTATGGATAACAGAACCTTATGAAAAAAGACATTAGATTGTTATAGAAGTCCTGAATAGTTGGTCCTGGACAATACAGAAAAGGAATTAAAGGTCTGTTCTCTTAAAGGAAGCTCCCAAGAGAAGGAAAATATCACACCAAATCAGCCAATACTGGAAACCCAAGAGTCTTAAACACAAGGAATCAAGAAAAAGTCCAGGTTTCTATAAATATAACAGTGGATACAAAATCTGAAGACATGGACTTGTGTCTTGGTCTTGTGACTGCTATTAGGAACAAATAAATCCAAGAAATGGTTAAAAGTATGTCCATTGTTATTTAGAAGTAACACCTGAGAAGCAAATCTAAAAATAAGGTGCTAACAGGAGACATGCAATATCCCCATGAAATTCAGAGATCCAGGTGGATGTGGCCACCAAAATGTCACCGAAAAGCACAAGCAACCACAAACTTTGAGCCTCCAAAGAAGCTATTTTTGCCTCATGGATTCCTTCTACATTCACCCATATTCATTCCTATCTTGTGACTCCCTGGGGGCCTTCCCATGATGAGTCAGAGAAAAACTTCTTTTTCTTGATCAATGTGGCCTCACTCAGGGAGGATATTGTCCAGTTACCTTACTTTCTCCTAATCCTGGCCCTGCTGAGGGGTTCAAGTGAAAACCAGCCCAATGGTAAATATGTGTTGCATAGTCATACCCCTGCCATTCGAAGGTGTGTTAGACACCACACTCCTATCCCTTAATAGAATGTGTTTCTCTCAGCTGGTATGTGGCTTAACCTTTCCCATTTCTCTGTGCTCAGAGCGGTTTATCTCCCAAAGAAAACAAATAACACTGTCAGAAAGTTTATCCTAATAATTAGCTTGAATTTATTGCTCTAAAAGCACTGGATCGTTCTCCTTCACAGGCACTGGGAACTTGAAAACATTCGTGCACCATTACCCACATCCCCCCTGAATTATGGCTTAGCCATGCAGAGTTGAATCTCTCATTATTTCCTCCACCCTACTCCCAATCCTGCAAATCATTCCTGTTTTTCTATATGTTCTCCATCAATCACCAGCATCTCTGTGCATTGAGGGCCCCGACATTTAAACCTCTCAGATGCAAGGCCTCATTGGAAAGCCTCTGTTTCTTTCCCCAAACTCAGCAATGCCCTTAATGATATATCAAATATTGACTTAAAAGTCTCTGTAATGTACTTCATGGGTGGTTTCCATAACTTAAATTTCCTGATGGATAACAGGATAAAAGGAAATCTGCTTTACTGTAATGCCTGAGAGAAGGAACTTCTGATCTACCCATCTAGCTCATTTCAATTCTGTTTTGTTCATTTACTCAGTGAGGTTCACATCTCTTTGTGTCTCCAGCTTTGAAATATTCCTAGCACTCTTCCCTGAGCTACGCAATCGGTGCATTTTATTTGTTTCTTTAATCCAGCTTCAGGCTGTGTCAACTGATGCAGCCAAGTTAAACTTCACCTTCAAGACTAAGCCATACTGATTGGGACAGATACTTGACAGTTTATCAGTTCAACGGTATTCTTGGAATTCTACCAATGGTGACTTTTCCTACTTAAAACGTATCCCTTGTTGCTCAGAGCTCATTCATTTGATTGGCAACACTCCCCGCTGTGACATTATCCCTTAGTTTTGCTTTTCTTGGCAGAGGCCCCCATATTATTTGACACCACATAATCACTAATTTTTAAAACTTACAGTCAAAGATGACACACAAGGATTTGAATTCTGTAGCAGTGACTCCAGTCATTAGCTTAGATCTTTGTTTCCCTTGGAATTCATCGAGTTCTAAATATTCTGACCAAAAACTTAAAAACAGAGAAAAAAATATTCTCTGTGGTCTTCTTTGCTTACCAACAGATAAATGTTCATTTAAAATGTGTAAGTTGAAAAATAGCTACCAAGCCAACAGTGGAATGAAATCTAAACACCGAGGGAGAAGAAAATCCATGTCTGACCAGCTTGTTATTTGAGACCATGAGAACCTAGATTGTGCCAAATGTGAGATTCTTACTAACCTTACCACATACCTGACATCAGAATAAGTCACTCAGAAAGAGTCTAGCCAACACCATGACTTTCTCTAAACATTTCCTTCAAGCATCCTTTAGTGGAAGTTTAAATTTCACATCTTCAGGCTAAAATGAAATTCCTTAAATCTTTCCTTGCATGACTTGTTTTGAAACACAATAAGCTTTCTCCTGATTGACCAAAATTATTATGCCTGTGTGCAGTTTCCAAGATTTAAATTGAAAATAAATCTTAGCAGGATAAAATGTCTGGCACTGTTCTTTGCTGGGTATACAGAAGGATGGGTGGGGAATATGCTCCTTGAAGATTTTAAAGGGCATTCAAAGCCTTGGACACTGACAGCTCCACCACCTCTCAAATGCCTCCGCCATCACTGGCTCCAAATCACTCAGGTTTGAGCAACGCCTGAGCGTTCCTTCCCCCCAGCTAGCAGGGACATTCCATTGTCTTCGTGCTTGAAAGACTTTTTCCATTCTCAGATATTTCCTATACCTTTTTTCTAAGTATTTTTTTTCATAGTTCTTTTTAAAAACACTATCATACCCCTAACAGACTAGTATTTTTACTTTATTGATATAAATATTTTTTTAAATCAATAGTTGAACCATCAGATTTCTAAGTGATCTATTAACATATCAATCAAAGCCTTTACTAATAAAACAATCTAAATAACTACCTATTGGCACAAGGATGGTTGAAAAAGTCATTTAAGCCCTTATCTATAATAATAAAAGCGTAATATGCTAATTAGACTGGATGTCCTTCCAGATAACCTTCTCTAGATGAAGCTATAGTGGCGGCCGAGGCAGAGGCCCCTGGCTGCCACGCCAAGGCAGAGGCAGCTGCAGCCAAGCCCCTTGTATGAATTTTGTGCATCAGGCCTCTAGTCTATAATAATAAAAACGTAATATGCTAATTAGGCCAGATAGCCAAACGACCTTCCAAACGACATTCAGGATGACCTTCCAGTCAAAGCCAGGGCTGCTAGGACAGCCCCTTGCACGAATTTCCTGTGTTGGGCCTCTAGTGTGAATTATAACTGTTCCAGCTCCTTTTATTAAATAGTTCCTCCTTTCCCATGGAATCTGTCATACCACCTCTGTACCTCTATCACATGTCAAAATTCCATGCATACGTGCCCTGTTTTGTGAGCTATCTAATTTGTTCTATCAATTAGTCCATTCATATACAATACCTTTTTAATTTTAAAGTAACTTTCTGATCATTATATTCAGAACTACAAATATTTCCTCCCTTTCTTTTTGCTATTTTTTGCCCTTTGTTGTTTTACATAAACGTTAGAATCAACCTGCCAAAAAATCCTGTTAAGATTTTTCAAATCTGAGATTATAGAGCTTATTTGTCTATTTTTATAATTGTTATATGCTTATGTTATTTCATCAGAAACATTTTGATGAAATTTTTGTGACTATCACTAATTTCTTAGAACAATTTTCTAGACAATAAACAGTCAAGTAGAATATGTTCACTCCCACACCAAATAGTGTGTTATGAAAAAAAATTAAATTCATGCATCAAACATCTAGATGGAACAATTGTGAACATTCTGCCATTTTAAAGTAAGATGCAGACATTGTGACAGTCCTAAAAATTAAGATATCTTGATATCTGTTAAAAATGAGGAAATTTTCCTTTATAAATATAACACTATTATTGCCCTAGATAAATTAATCATAAGTTTTTAATATAACTTAATACCAGTGCATATTTAAATTTTCTCATATTTTCCACGAATATCTTAATATGCTGAGTTTTTTTAATGAACGTAAGTTTACCCATCATCTTTGGTTCTGTATCTTTTTTAGTCTTTATTAATTGAGAACAATCCCAATACCTGTTTTTTTTCTTAAAAAAATTTTTTTTCTTGATTTCAGAGAGGAAGGAAGAGGGAGAGAGAGATAGAAACATCAGTGATGAGAGAGAATCATTGGTTGGCAACCTTTTGCGTGTCCCTTGGGGGAATCAAACCCCCAATCTGGGCATGTGCCCTGAATGGGAATCGAACTGTGACCTCCTAGCTCACAGTGCTCAACCACTGAGCCACGCCACTGGGCACCTGTTTTCTTTTTAATAATATTGAATTTTAAAGAAACTGGACTACTTCTCTTGTAAAACACCTCCAATCTGGATTTGCTCAGCTAATTCCTTCCATCTGGATGATAATTATCTTGCTGCTTTTATCTCCTATATTCCTATAAACTGGAAGTTGGGTTTTAAAGGAGTAATTAGCTTCAGGTTAGACATGTTCAGTAAGGATATTTTTTATAGGGAATGCTGTGCACAATATCTCACATTATACCAGGTAGCACTTAATATTGGTGATGTCAGATGTGAGTACTTGGTTAAGATGGTAAGGGTCAGATCTTTCCATTGTGAAGTTATTTTTTTTAATTATTACAATTAGAAAGTTAAATGTGGGAAATATGCCATTTTTATTTCAGTTTTATTGATGGATAACTCACAAATAGAATTGTAAGATATTTAAAGTATACATGATGATTTTATATACATATGTATCATGAAAGGATTTCCATCATCAAATCACTTAACATATTCATCACCTTACATATTTGGTTTTTTGTTTGTAAAAACACAAATTCTACTCGCTTAGCAAATTTTAATTAAACAACACAGTATTATCCACTATAGTTGCCATGTTACATATTAAATTTTCACTCCTTACTCACTTTATAACTGAATGTTTTTACATTTTTATCAGCTTCTCCTTTTTCCCCTCCTCATCCAACCCCTAACAATAAGCATTCTACTCTGTTCCTGTGTGTTTGACTTTTTTTTTTAATCCACAAAAGTGATACCATGCAGCATTTGTTTTTAATCTGTCTGGCTTATTTCACTTAGCATAATGCCCTCCAGATTTATTCATGCTATTGCAAATGGCAGGTTATCTTCCTTTTTTAAGGCTGAATAATATTCCATTGTATATTTATACATAATTATTTTTATTCACTCATCTGTTGCTGGACACTTAGGTTGTTATATATTTTTAAAAGAATATTGGAACTGTTCTCAGTTTATAGAACATGCCTTAGCAATTATGAATAATGCTGCAATAAACACAAAAGTACAAATATTTCCCAGATAGTCATTGTATTTCCTTTGGGTTATACCCTGAAGTGGAATTGCTGGGTCATAGGTAGTTCTATTTTTAATTTCTTGAGGAACCTGTGTCCTGTTTTTAGTGGCTGCACCGATTTATATTTCCAACAATAATGCACAAGGATTCCTTTTCTTGACATTCTCTCCAGCATTTGTTATCTCTTGTCTTTTGATAATAGTCATCCTAGCAGGTGTGAGGCGATATCGCTTTGATTTGCATTTTCCTGATGATTAATGATAAGTACATTGTCATGTGCTTGTCTGCCACTTGAAGGTTTTTTTTGGAAAAATATCTATTCAGGTTATTTGCCCATTTTTAAATTGTGTCACTTGTTTTTTTTTGCTATTGTATTGTATGAGTTCCATTTATATTTTGCATATTAACCCTTTATCATATATATGGGTTGCAAATATTTTCTTCCATAGATTTCTTTTTCATTTTTTGATAGTTTTTTTTTTGCTGTGCAAAAATGTTAAGTTTGATATAGTCCCACTTGCTTATTTTTTAATATTTCATTGATTTTTTTTTTTTTTTACAGAGAGGAAGGGAGAGGGAGAGAGAGTTAGAAACATCGATAAGAGAGAAACATCAATCAGCTGCCTCTTGCACACCCACTACTGGGGATGTGCCTGCAACCAAGGTACATGCCCCTGACCGGAATTGAATCTCGGACCCTTGAGTCCTCAGGCCAGTGCTCTATCCACTGAGCCAAACAGGTTAGGGCCCACTTGTTTATTTTGTTTTGTTTTGTTTTGTTGCCTTTGCTTTTGTTGTCAAATGCATGCTATCAAGATGCATATTAAGGAAATTACTTCCTATTTTTTTCTGGGTGTTTTAATCTCATCACTCTAGACATGTTTCCTTTCTTTCATAGCTTCACTTTTCATGTCTATGCTAATGGTTCTCAAATAATTTCCTAAACCAAGATCTCTTACCCAAATCTTAAGTCATATACCTAACATCCTACTGGACATTTCTATTTTGTGACTCAAAGACGCCTTAAACTCATCAGGTCCCAAATAAATTCATTACTACCTAAGCCTTCACCATTCCCAGTCCTACGTATCCTCCTAAGCACTGTACTGAATGGTTTATCAGCAGCCGTACAATTATCCAAGCCCAAAACCTGGTGATCATTCCTGTCTCTTTCCCCTTAATGCCCATATGATTCTTCCTCTGTGATATCTGTTGACTTTGCTCACTCATTAAAATTATTACTGCCATTACCTGAGGTCAGGTCTTCATCATTGTTCACCTGGATTATATCGCACCCTCTTGTCTGCAATAATTTTCCCTTTCCAATCCATTACTCGTACTGTAGTCAGAGTAAATTTCCTAAACCATGACTTAATCATGTTCCTCAACTGCTAACAATTTTAACGACTCAATATGCCCTCAGGATAACTTCCTCAACACGACTTACAAAATCAGCAGTTTAGCCCCTCTCTAATTTACTACTCTCCTACCTCATACTCTACATTATAGTCATACTGAATCTTATGCAGCTTTTATGAACAATTCTAGGACTTTGTTCATGTTTTTCTTCCTTTTTTACAAAGTTAACTCCCCATAACCTTTTAGGTCTCACTTTAGATCTTCCTTCGTCTTTAAAACCCTTTCTGATCCCCTGTCTCAAGAATGAATTAGGCTCACATTCTGTTGATTCCATTTGCCTGGTATTTATCTCTCTCATAGATTTTTTTCATATTCTATTAGATAATGAGTTGTTGGAGATAAATGACATCTTCACCAGTTTCCTATCATCTGGCACAGAATCTGACATATGATAAGTACTCAATGAATAATTATTAAATTAATAAATGCACACATCCATATACAAATGAATTACTAGTCTTAAAATTTTATTCCCAGTTGGTAAGCTATCTATTGGTACTTCCCTTTATATATGAAAAAGTATTAGCATTATTCAGATTGATATGATTTATAAAGCTCAAAATGTCAAAAAAATTCAAAATTATATTTTAGACTGAAAGTTTTCTAAACCCTTTGAAGTCACAGGAACATATTTTCAAATGAAAGTGGAACTTTGCTAAGTTCTACTTTGCAAATCATAGTAAGTAATACTTATTGAGCACTGTTTCAATCAATGTTCTTAGCACTTAATATGTAATAAGTTAAATTATTGAATTATCACAATGGCCCAATGATATTGCTGCTATACCACTTTATACATGATATATTTTGTGGCAGAGTTAGATTTAGCAACTTCCCCAACATTACACAGCTACTAAGAAGAGCTGGGATTGGAACCCAGGAAGTCTAATGTAAAATGCTTTTGGCTTGAGAGCTTTTATAGGTGAACTAGAGGCCTTGTGTGCAGATTTGTGCACTGGTGGAATCCGTCAGTCTGGCCGGTGTCCTCTTACAACCTGGGACCCCCTCGGGGGATGTCGTACTGCCAGTTTTGGCCTGGTCCCTCAGGAGTCCAACATCCCCCGAGGGATGTAGCAGTGCACAAAGCAGCAGGCAGCTGAGGAAGAGCCTGAGCTCAGGCCACTCCCGCTCATTCCGGCCCTGCTGCGCCTGCCACTGCGCTCGGTAGTGCTGCCACAGAGGCAGGAGGGGCTTGCGCCTCTGCAGCTGCTCTTGCCGGCCATGAGGCCAGAGTCTGGCGACCGTCCTTCTGCCACTCCTGCGTTGAGCATCTGCCCCGTGGTGGTCAGTGTGCATCATAGCAACCAGTCAATGGGTCTGTTGTTCAAGCTTAGGCTTTTATATATTTAGTTGCTCTTGCTGTCCTTTATTTTCTAATCCTTGCTCTATTTACATATGTGAACCTCTCCCATTTAGTCTCTATAAAACCAGATCAGAACTTTATCCTTTGAAACCAAAAGCACAAATGCCAATACGTATGCATTATAAGACAGAATAATGCCTCCAACATTCTTTTTCCAGATATTTGAGCAAGTATGCACATAGGGCTGAATTATCTTCCTTCCTAAGTCTCAGGACTGACTAAATAATTTGCAGGGACCACTGCAAAATGAAAACGCAGGGCCCCTTGTTAACCAGATTATGAAGAATTTCAAGGTGTCAACAGCAGAGCACTAAAACCAGGAGTGAGACCCTTCTGAGCATAGGCCCTCCACAGCTGCACAGGAAGCACGCCCATGAAGCCAGCCTGTGAAGTCTCCTTCCTAAGATGCATGGACAGCAATCCCCAGTCTGCAGGTGACAGTCACTTAGCAATGCTGCTTAGCGTTTTTTGTGTGTAAGACTACAAATTCTATCCTCCACTTTAGATCCATGCCATGTTCACAACACAGACCTTAGATAATCTAGCACTAACGTATCTACATGGCGTACCCACCAAAGCACTTCCTTCGCAACTCATGTGACAGAAA
The DNA here is from genome assembly GCA_963924515.1 of Vespertilio murinus. NCBI lineage: Eukaryota > Metazoa > Chordata > Mammalia > Chiroptera > Vespertilionidae > Vespertilio > Vespertilio murinus. The sequence goes on along the minus strand of OZ004719.1, from coordinate 15,740,078 downwards.
CGTGTCCTCATTTTACAGATTAAAAAATAGGCAAGAGACTAAGTAATTTCTATATGATCACTTAGCTAGTAAATTTGAGGAATTACTAGTGAAACCCAGAGCCACCTACCTTCAAAGACAATGGTTTTTCCATTATACCAACTACTTTTGTGGCGATGGGAAAAAAGCACGCTCTGTTAAGGACAAAGGAGTTGGATTCTGAGACAGGTTTTACCCTAAGCCAATAAGACCTTCCACTTATTTGCTCTGTGTATCTTCCCTGTTGATCCCACAATTTTCAATCATGGGTACAAGTGCACAGGACAATGTATGATTTTTTTTAAAAGAGCAAGGCTATCTTCTGAGGTTTGGCGAGATCCCTGCTGGGGTGCTGTCACGGTCACTCGTAAATATCAGGGGCAAATGCAACCTATTAGGAATTACAAGGCCAGCTGTTGTGTTATATCATTAGACTTTTGAAACCAACTGGGAAAAATCTACTTCTGCCAAGAGGCAAGTCTCCAGGCTCTGCAACAAATATCAATTCCAATTTGCTTGAAGTTGTGCAGGGTTATTATTTCTTCCTTTCTGTTTCTCATGGTTCCAGAAATGAATTCTCTGCACATTGGTGGGAGGTTAACCTGAAGTATGTCACAGTTTTCCTCTAGATTGAAGAGGATGGGCATTTATTTGTGCCCTCTAAAACAGTGCTGGGCACACATTTTTCATTTAAATGGAAGAAAATGTGTGTTTACTCTTGCCCCCTAAACCACAGCTGGGCATAAAATGAGGACAGTACATAATTTGCAAAACCAATCATCTGGCCTTCGACAGTGGAAAAAAAAGAATCGTAATTTGTTATTCTCTCTTGTGAACAGTTATATTGTCCAGTTAAGGCTATTAGCTATCCAGAAATTCACACGTGGTTCTCCTTGGCAAAACTGGATTGTGAGTCTGACGGCATCTCTGATGATTTCATAGTGTTTTAGAATCATGAAGTGTTACCATTGGAAAAGATCTTGATGATCACATAACCAAAATACCCCATTTTGCAGAGAAAGACATTGATGTTCAGAGATGTTTCAAGGTGGCCGAAGTCAGAAAGCCAGCATCTGAGCTGGTCCTGGAAACCAGAGCTTCTGAGCCCAATTGAGTTCTCTTTCCATTACCCCCAAAGCTGCCCCATTGGACTTAGTTGAGATGTCAAACTCCATTTGCTTTTACTCTGCCAGTAATTTCCAGTTTAGCAGAGGAACCCTTTGAAATAAGAACACATAAATGAATCAAGTGTCATTGAGCATATACTTATTTTTTTAAAATATTAACATAGCATTCAATATGGTGCCTTGAACATAAGGAGACTTCAATGATTCTTCTATTTATGTATTCAGTCAACGCATGTTTTTTGAACACTACAAAAACCCATAACAGGTGCTTATGAGGATGGAATTTGTCATGCATTTCTAGGAAGATAAATAAGACATGATCCCTGCCCTAAAGAAGCTTACTTACAGTCCAGTGGGACAGAGAATAAACAATTAATAATAATTATATGAACATATATCCAATAATAAAGACATAATGAAAACATCACAGGAAGAAAGATGAACTTGGCAAAGGGCTTTACTGAGTAAGTGGCATGTGGAGTCAAGTAATGTTCCAATTCAATGAGATGTGAGGGATAGCCCTAAAGACAGGAAAATGCATGACCAAAGGCACGGGGCACGAAGGTCACACGATATTCTGGAATCTTGGAGGAGGAGAGGCTGAACAGCAGACGGATGGTTCCATTAAGTTCAAAAATAGCTCTGATGTGGCACAGTCAGAATGACCGCCGGACACCCTACTCTAATCCAGCGCCCATTGCATTCCCTTTCTCATCTTTCTGTAGAAAACAGAGCCACTCTTCAAAATAAAGCCAGCCACCGCAAGAAGACATGATAAAATCTTGAATAATTTCTTGTAACTCAAGCGTGAGGGACATGACTGCTCAGAATACTAAACTATTCTTTTAACAGATTTTTAAACTCAGGTGGTAACAAAAAGTAAGTTCAAAAGGTGTTAAACACTGGTGCTTCAGGGCTTATTTTAATTAGTATGCTGTTGTTGATATATAAATACATTAATACATAAATAGTTTCTATCTAACCATTCTTTCTTGAGTGACTAGAAACTGCTTTCTTTTTTAAAAAAATATATTTTATTGATTTTTTTATAGAGGAAGAGAGAGGGATAGAGAGTTAGAAGCATCGATGAGAGAGAAACATCAATCAGCTGCCTCTTTCACACTCCCTACTGGGGATGTGCCCTCAACCATGGCACATGCCCATGACTGGGATCAAACCCGGGACACTTCAGGCCGTAGGCCCACGCTCCATTCACTGAAACCGGTTTCGGCTGCTTTCTTTCTTAAATTTCAAACCATTTCCATGGCCTCTGATCTGCCTCCTAGTCTCTCAGGTAGGCACTGATGTATGTATGTACCTGAATTATGTGTGCAATATACCAGTATGTATTTATCTCTTGTCTCTAAGCATGCCAGGGATGTGAACTCATTTCCCAGATTCCGAGACTGCCCCACCCATGTATATTTATGGCCATCAGAGCTACGGGCAGTCTGGGCAGGTCCTTAGCATGAAGCTGCTTTCCAGAGCACCAGGGTCTCCTCTCCTCTCAGTGGCTGGCAAGTCTCTGGCATTAGGGATTCCACTCTGGCTGGGTGACAAACAGCCATGACTTCTACAAAACGGAAATACAAGAAGGTAAGCATGGATCCCTGAGGACCTTCTCCTGGGGTCAAGTCTCTTGGGTGAAACTATAGTACAACCCTAAGAAATATTAGTCTCTCCTCGATTAATTTTCTATAGAATAAATCAGAAAAAAATACTCTCTTCTCAAATTAAATAGGCTAATGCACCATGAAGTGTTACTTATGTTGCCACTGTAACGAATGTTTCTTGACCTCAAAAGCCAGTTGGCTAGGATATCTGCTTTCCTGGAATAGGGCAGGTAGCCATTTTTATTTTATATAATACGAATATCCCTAAAATCACTTGGAATTATATAATGATATAGTTGTACCATAATTATATAGTGATGTAATTTTCCTGTATTTTGTACCTACCTGCTCATGGGATAAAGACCTTTGGGGAGACTCACTTGTTTTGACAAAACTGAGTAAACTCTGGCTCTAGATCTAGAACATATAACTTTCATTCTTAAAAAATGAGTTTGTTAAAAATAAAATGATAAGATTTTAAAAGTCTAGGAAATGTAGAGATTACAATGTCATTGGAGATGTTCAAGAGTATGATTGGTTTCTGTCGTATAGTGGGTAATAAAGCAGTTTGGAAAGTTTAGAATATATCTTCACAGTGAAGAAATGGAAGGAGAAATTGACTTGAGAATCTTTATAGTAAAATGAAGGAAGAGAAAAGATTAGGTTTATGGAGTTCCAAGTTAAGGAAATATTTTCAAGTCATAAATTTAGCAGCATGTTGACATATGCAATAAATGAAAGATTAAAAACAAAGGTAGTCTAGCATAAGGTGACCAGACGTCCCGCTTTTGGTGTGACAGTCCTGATTTTTAAGACTTTGTCCCGCCTCCTGTGGCATTTTAAAGAAGTCCCAATTTTTGGAAAGAATGCACGACAAGCTAGGGAACGGCGGGAGAACAGGAAGGGAATATATGGTTTTCGGCGGCCATGTGGCTATTAGCCAGGATATGGTTTTTAAATTATTTTTGTTAATTTTATAATGTTAAGCTTTAATAATAACATAATTGTTGAGAACTGATTATGGAGAACTGCTTATCAAAATTCGCATTGTCGATCAGTTGTTAGAATTCAACCACCATTGTTTGGACTTAATGAACAAGGGCATTTTTTGGGATTGACAACGACGAAAACATTTTGTAACTGTCTCTCAGATGATATACATCGTACTGCGTGCTAGTAAGCTAGTTAAACAAGTGATGTCATTACAAGTCAGCTATTCAGATGATTTAGGTAAGTAATTTATTTATTTCATAAACACATACATTTTCTTGAATTTAGCAGACAGTACTTGTATTATTTATATTTTATAGTGGCGGCAAAAAGTCTAGCACCTGCCTTGAAAGTGACACAACTATACATAATTTTTATTTATTTATTATATTTGTAAATTGTACTTATGTTGAAATTTAAAAAATATGTTACAATACTATTTTTGCATTCTACGAAAATTTTTATTGCTCCATATAGACCAAATTTTTAATCAAGGACCTCCCCTGTTCAATGGTGTCCCGCTTTACCAATGTTAAAATCTTGTCACCTTAGTCTAGGACAATGACATAAACACAATACAAGGAGTATCTTCCTGAATGGGGTGATAGGATAGAAGGTCAGAATAAAGGATAAGCCCTGGCTGATGTTGCTCAATGGTTAGAGTGTCAGCCCACACGCCTAAGGGTCTCGGGTTTGATTCCCAGTCAAGGGTGTATACCTGGGTTGCAGGTTCAATCCCTGGTGCTCTGGGGCAAGTGTGGGAGGCAACCAATCAACATGTCTCTCTTACATTTATGCTTTTTCCCTCTTTCTTCCTCTCCCGCTCTCCCTCCCTTCCACCCTCTAAAAATTAATGGGAAAATATCCTCAGGTGAGGATTGGCAAAAACTAAAACACAAAAGGAAAACAGGGTATAGAAAGGGAGAGTTTTAAAATACTTATTTTTATTTTTTAAAAAAAACCTGCAATTATAAGTTTCAAAATACAAGCAGACGTTTGCAATGCAAACATTCAACAAATATTAAGTATACCAGCATTGTTCCTGAAGGGGTGATGGGAGAGGACTTATCTTTCTGGCAAGGACTCTGAGGTATTTACTTTGCTCCCCATTTTTCCAATTAAGAAACCGAGTCTAATAAGGACACTATCTAGGGTTTTGCTTTCTGTAGTTTCAGTTACGTGCAGTCAACCGTGGTCCAAACATATTAAATGGAAAATACCAGATATTTTGAGAGAGAAACCACATTCATATAAATTTTATTAGAGTATATTACTATCATTACTGTTATTATTGTTGTTAATCTCTTAGTGTGCCTAATATATAAATATAAAGTTAGGTGTGTGTGTAGGCGTACACACCTAACTGAGGTTTCAGGCATTTACTGAGAGTCTTGGAATGTGTCCCCATGAATAAAGGGGGAACTACTGTACCTAATTTTCCTAAAGTCACCCCATTAACTCTGAGACAGGCTGGTGTCTCCCAGGAGCTCTTTCCCCCACACTAGCCCGCCTTTCAGAGAGGACGGACACAGTCCTGTCCTCAGTGAATTCACCACCTCCTGAGTGAGAAAGACAGTGGGTCATTACCATACACACCAGTGCTGGGAGCTGCCAGCCACCCGGGGACTGTCAGAGAAAGCCCTGTGACGTATAATTGTTCAACACATCTCTTTGAAATATTTAAGAAGCTGTTTCTGCTATGCAGCACATTTTGATTTTTTTGCTGCACCCGCTTTTGTGAACTTCTCGGAGCCTTGGAGGAAGGCACTGTATGGGGCAACTGGGTTAGTTAGACACCTTGTCCTCCCCATGCAGTTCTCTCCGGAGCCACCGTGTGGTATTGTTGTGCAGTTCAAGCATCTGCTTGGCTTAGCCAAGTGGTTTGCCCGGGTTCTCATCTAAGGAGTATCTTTTCTGAGTTGTATCTGTCAGTTTTGTGTAGACGCCTGCAGTCTCCCCATGAGGCGGGTCTTTTAAAATCTCCCCGTTGTTGACTCCCCGTTGAGTCTCTCTGGAAGCTGAGGATAATGGCTGACCCAATGTGAGTGTTCAGACAAAGCCACCGGGCCGCATTTGCCCACGCCATGGCCTTAAGGAAGGGCGACATCTCTGTGTTTGTCGGCTGGCCACCTTTCACCACAGCAGCCCTGGGATAGCAGTGCTTGGCCTGCGGGCCGGTCGAGGGCGCCCCCGTGGCGGGGCCCGCGTAGCGCCATGTGGATGCGTGGCCAAGCTGCTTCCTTCATGCTCTCCGGTTCCTCCCCCGTGGCAGCCAGGGAGCAGCACATGAAAAATGAGGCCTCCCTCAGTACCTCCCTAAGGCAGGACTGCCGCTGGGGGTGGGCAGTGCGGTAAAAGGAGCACCCCGAGTTTTGGGATTTGCATCAAAAGCCCTGGAATCTCCTTGGAAACCTCTGGAATATTTCAGGCCTCAGATTTCCCATCTATGGGAATCAGAAGATTACCATGGTTTCCTACCCACCACCATCACCAAAATTACTGTGTATTAAGCTTTTATCAACATAGTTTCTTGCTATTCTCTCTGACACCTGGAGGACAATTGCTCAGAGGCCATCTCAGCTTGTTTGTGAAGAGAACTGACACCTGGATGCACTAAGGCTAATAATAATGATCCCTGGTGCCAAAACCGGTTTGGCTCAGTGGATAGAGCATCGGCCTGCGGACTGAAAGGTCCCAGGTTCGATTCCGGTCAGGGGCATGTACCTTGGTTGCGGGCACATTCCCAGTAGGGGGTGTGTAAGAGGCAGCTGATGGATGATTTTCTCTCGTTGATGTTTCTAACTCTCTATCCCTCTCTCTTCCTCTCTGTAAAATAATAATAATAATAATGATCCCTGGTGTCCTGGTTTTACTTAGGAGTCTTCCATGTGCTTCTCATGCATCCTCACAGCAACTCTGCAAGGAAGATATTGCTAATTGCAAACCAGGACACTGAGCTTCTAAGAGGCTGAATGACTTCTCAAATCACCAAGTGACAGAAGGAAGGTGGAACTCTGGCTTCTGATTGTCAGTGCGCCTCAGCTACACCAAGCTAAGAGGCAGAATGTTACAAACAAAACTCCTAATATTTCAAATAATGAACAAATGCACATCCAATAAATAGAGTTTGGGATCAAAGACAAAGACATAACAAGGGGTGGGAAATTAGGGAAACAGACTTCCATGAAATGAGTGGGATTTTAATAATCAAAATGTCGTACATGCTTTGAACTTCCTTTAAGCAGAATTCTTATTAAAAACAAAATAGCTTGGGAGGCAGCAGGCAAGTTGATTCCATGGTTTAAAAAAAAACAACAAAAAACCTCTCATCCGCTAATGTTTGTCATGATGTCTTCCATTTGAAAATGTGCTTTGCACATGTGAGAGCCTAATAAATGCTCGTTGCTAATGACAATGAAGACTGATGAACTGAAATCACCTTTGGCACCGAACTTGTCAGCTTCCCTGTGAGCAGCACATGAGGAAGAACGCTGCATCCCATTAACAGCTTGCTGAGCGCTCGGGTCTGCAGGAGTCACTTTTTGAACCCACTGCGGTGGGGGTCCGAGGGCTGATAACACAAGGCCATATACGCACCATGCCAATCATTCCGATGAAAACTGGAAAATCACGTCAGTCATCTGGGGTTTTAGCCACATGACGCTGAACATCTGGATGAGTGAGTGTTTGCAGTTCTCACCGGGATAGTGCCGTGTCCATGCTGACATCCACTCTCAGAGACCATAGTATTGCTCCAAGATAAATAAACATTTGCATGGCATGGCATGTTTGGGGCCACAAGTGTATGCCTCATTCATTCATTCCCACAATAAACATATTGGTAGGAGGAAGCGCCATGTGTCGCCAGCCGTTCTGTTGATACAAGAGACCAAATGTGCACAAAGCACTCCCGCCTAGTGGAGGAAGACAGTGATGCCAATACAAGGTCATGAAGGCTGTCTTAGAGGCATACACAAAATGCCAAAGGAATGCCGAGCAGCAACAAACTATTTGTGCCTAAGAGAGTTTGCAAAGCTTGGAAGATGGAGTGGCATTTGAACAAGGCCCTATGATACTAAACAGAGTAGGCGTGAGTGTCCTAGGTGAAGAAGAAAGGCAGACAGAGTGATGTACATGGAGACAGAGAGACACTTGAAAACACTTTCTAAGGAAAAGGAGAAATCAGGGTACATCTGCTTGGGGTCCTGTGTGTTACAGGGCCAGGAGGTCCATGTGCAAGAAGTCAACGCTCACTCTCTCCTCTCCCCTCTCCTCACTCCTGCCCATGGCAGGCCACAGGTCTGATTTTCCAGTATCCACAATGCCTTGCCCAAATAGCCCCCCAAATAGGCTTGAGGTCCTGCACAGTTCTTGTCCCAAAATTCATCTTCCAAAGTAGATCATACTACACAGAATTGAGAGTGATGAACGAGCATGGCTGTGTGAGCTGAGTCCACATGGTGTGTATGAGGCCCTCAGACACGGGCTGGCGCTGGATATAGGGAAGGAAGGGGAGCAGGCTGGGTCCTGGGCTGGGAGCCAGTGGTCCCCACTCCACCATGAGCAAGAGTGGAATTCCCAGGAGTCCGGAAAGCTAAACTAGGATCTAGCCTTGCAATAAGTGTAGGATAATCAGCATCAGTATTATACGACATGTATTATTTAATACTTTGTTACCTTGCTTTGTAACTTTTAAGTAGCTATGAGCCTGCATTGATACCCTTGGCCTAGATTTTGTCAATTTTAGGAACAGTTTTGTATTTGGGGAAACTCACTAATGAAGAGGCGGGGGAGATATTTTGGGACTAGCCTGTGAAGGGTTTTGTGAAACTGGTTTAGCAAAGACATTTCTAAAACCAGATATATGATATCTTACATGGCTCTAATCTTTCCTTTTCACGTTCCCTCCAACTGCTCCTGCCCTCAGAGATACCTCTCTGTTCTAAACTGCTATTATAATTATTATCCACAGCATACAATTTGGTTCTTAATTATGGAATATCCATTGGATTAATGAATATCATCTTAATTTCCCAACCTGATATAGGATAAGAAATATCTAACATTTTAAAAATCTTCCATGAATATCTTACATAGTTTTAGGGTGGTGGTTTTGCTAATAACTGCTTAACAATTCATTGCAAAAAGTTGTTGATGAAAAACAAATTTCAGGGTCACAGTGGAGTCATGTTACAGTGTCAACCCTATTATATTCCTTTATCCCTTCTGGACTGGATATATAATTTGCAGCACCTGGTGCAACATGAAAACATGGGCTTCTTGTCCAAAAAATTATTAACAATTATCAAGGTGATAGTAGAATATTAAACCAAGTCTGGGCAGTTCTAAGAGTGGGGTCTCCTGTGACTGACTGCCCTGGTCTGTTTCCCTTTGTGCATTTAAGAAAAGCTGCGTTTCCTTTATGCTCTGTTAGTAAACTTGGTGGAAATGATCTTTGTAAGTCTTTCCCAAAGGGTGGTCCAATAGGAGACGAGACAATTACCCATGGTATACAGATGGGCATTTGTTCAGTGTCATATTTATGTACAATGTGCTATGATATCCTATCTAATAAAGAGGGAATATGCTAATTGACCATCATACCCTCACAGAGATGGTGGCACCCACAGCCAATAAGGAGGGAATTGACTACCGCACCGATAGTCTGATTTTCCAGTATCCATAATGCCTTGCCCAAAGTTGGCGGCTCCCGCAGCGACAAGATGTTGCCCAGTCCCCTCAGCCTCGCCAGGGCAGCATGGCCAGGCCCGCCCCCAAGCGGGTCCGGTCACTCCGCAAGCCTGCCTCCAGAGGCCCCCAGTCCCCTCAGCCCCCCAGCTGCCCAGGGACGGCCCTAGGTGCAGGCGAGCCTCAGATGTCAGCTGCCCAGCTGCCCAGGGCAGCCCAAGGCTCAGGTAACCAGGGCTGGCCAAGGCTTGCGTGGCCAGCAGTGGCAGCAGCAGAGGTGTGATGGGGGCATTGCCTTCCCCTGACTACTGGGCCGCCCCCCCCCCACCCCTGAGGGCTCCCAGACTATGAGAGGGGGCAGGGGCAGGCTAAGGGACCCCACCCCTCTGACACACACCAGTGCATGAATTGTCATGCTCTGGGCCTCCAATATATAATAGTTATGCAAATATGCTATGGGGAAATATAATTTGCACATTAAGCAATAATTTCATGTTTATAATTGTTTTGGACAGGGCTACTTTTAAAAATTGACTGAATTAAAGAAAGATATTGAGTAATTAAGAGTGCAAATGCTATGCAGATGTTATGGGGAATATGATATGGTGTTGACTCACTGATGTTTGGAAACAGTGGGGAAAAAATGGATGGTTACGCTGGCCTAATGACCTAAAGTAATTGTGAGGTGGCATTCTTGGGCCACAACTGACCTTTGATTTTCTGTTCTGGCTGATCCATTTTTTGTGTTTGCCCATTTGGCTGGTAAAATGTTTTAGTTCTGAAAAAGAAAGGACCCTGAATCCAGGGCCTGGGGAAGGCAGTCACCAGACATCTCCCGGACCTCAGAGTCCATCAGCCATTCACCACACCGTTTCCTGATCCTATTGTGTAGACGGAAACGACTAGGAGCAGAATACTTGAAACCAGCCACAAAGCTTTTCCTACCAATTTTCCAGTAAGCCCGCCACCGCAGTTTTTGCTCTTTCCAATTTTATATATGTGCACGCAAATTTTAGCAGAGATTACTTGAGATAATTGCCTGAATTGATACCTCTTTTAAGAAATCCTAAGTGCATAAAAGGGTACAAAGTGAAATTCCTAAGTGTATTTGAGCTTATCAACAATCCAGTAAAGTATCAATGTGTTCATATTGCCAAGTGGCTTGCCCAAGGTCACCCAGAGGGCAAGTCTCTGAGGGAAGGCTTGTACCTCGCTCTTCTAACTCCCACGTTCAAACCATTTCTTTGGTAGACCGCTGAACACCAAGGCCCCATTATTCCTCCCTAGAATGATGTTTCTTACTAAGTTTACCTAGGACTAGTGCTCCAAATTACCAACAGGTATTAATCTTAGGGATTTAGGAATAAGAAACCGTGGACAACGTGGTCTAGAACTCCTGTTCTCTCTTGAAATTCCCAAGGTCACATTATTCTTAAAAAATATTCTCAATATTCTTTATGTTCTTTACTCATTACTATGGATGTCTTAAAATATTTAATAAATATATTTATCATCAATTATGAATTTATTGTTAAAATAATAGATATTAAGTCTGGTACTACTAAAAAGAACTGTAGCCTTATGGCAAATATTCAAACACTGGAAAATGCCAGAAAACATAATTGGGTAGTATTTAAATAATATAACTTGTAGATTTTTTAACAAGGTTAACAGCAGTGCACGAAAATCACGTCAATATTATTAATTTAAAAACATTTTTTGCTTCCCAAATCCGCTATTTTTAGAAATTCTACTCACAGAATTTGTACAATTTCATGTGATTAAACTTGCTATTATTTATTTTATTTCCAAGAATGACTCACTATTAGCAGCACACAGGGTCACGAGCAAACACTTGGCTTGGAAATAGCTACGAGCAAGACTGGCGAGGCTGTGATCTCGCCTATGCTCTCCTGTCCGGGTCCAAAAACGCCTGTCTGAAACTCCCACACCACATGTCACCATTTCCTGCGAATCTTTTGACTCAGCAACTTCTCCGTGTTGTTTATTAATTTTCATTCTCTCAGGAGATAATACTTTTCTTTCCATTTTCCCCATTCCTCAGCCTATTTTGCTTGGGATTCAGGATTTAGAAGAAACCACAAAGGTGTAAAAGAAAGGCTGGGAAGAAATTTCCACGTGTAAACACCACCTAGGACAGGCGATGCTATGGGGTCGTGAGCATTTGGGTGGAGCAGTCAGGTCAACTTATTTGTGTTCCAACAAAGAGAGGAGGAACAACTGCATGAGGTTTTTAACAGCACTTCCTCCATTTAAAAATAAAGAGCCTTTTAAAACTTGTATTAGGCAATGAGTGTTCTACAAGGATTTAAAATGCACTCTCGTCCCAGGGAGAACTATTATTTAGAAGTTAATTGCTAGTTGCTTGTTTAGTCTTTTCTGTGGCTGTCAGATTGCTGCTGAGTCCCCACTCATAAACAAGACACTTCCTAGCATGTCCTCTCCCGACCAAACGGACATGTGTTTCCCATTTAGACATTTCATTACCCCAACTGAAAACAAATCAGCTGTGTCTTTGGGATCTTACGGGGAGAAGGTTGGGATTTATTCCTGGACAAGCCTGAGGAAAACATTACCCTAATGGATGAAATATGTTTGGACTAAAGGTTTCTTAAAAGTGTTCAATGGGTCTTTCCCAACTTGGTCTCCTCTTCTTTGAAAAGGCAGAAAAATGCAGAAAAGTCCATTGGCATCATCCTAGCTTTGTCCTTAAATGAGGAGTAATGGATAAACCTTGCTCTGGTTTAGAAAAGCATCAGCAGGAGTAGTCACTCTCTCTCTCTAGAGATTACTCACACACCGTGGGCAACGTGGTCTAGAACTCCTGTTCTCTTTTGGCCGTCTACAGCAACAGAAACCCACTTCCTGTTTTCCAAGGCCAAATTCCTTCTTCAATTCAGTTTTTCCCAAGAAGGCTCTCACTGATGTCTCAATGCTCAATGTGGTCAGCAAGAAAATTGGTTCTGGAAAAAATATTTGACTTTCTGCATAGAAAATAATGGTCTCCTTAAGACTGCAAGCCCACTGTGGAGGAATTTTGGCTTATTTTATGTTTTGTACCCTGATGGGGCACAGGAAATAGGAAAATAGATTATTTTCCTTGGCACCCTGGGGTGTGGTAGGTTTAGCAGTTGGACAATTTTTAGAGCTCACGCTGGGCAGCAACAACGTGAAGCCACTCTCAAAACTATGTGTCAGACACTATGTGTCTGAAGCACAATGAGGAAAACCCATCAATGCTAATAGTTTTATTCTGAAATCTATGTGATGAGAATGCCCAGTGAGCAAAATATATTGGTGGTGTGTGTTTTAGTTTGATTTTGCCATAAAGAAACTTGAGAGCTGATACGCTCTTCTACAGAGTACCCAAAGAACAGCAAGCTAACCAGATGCTGCCATCTTGCTGGCATCCTGGTGTCATGCCATTCAAGCACTGTAAATACGTCAGGATAGTGGGGAAAGTGTATTTAAAAATTAAGCTCAGATAGATATCTAATTCAAATTTAGAATGAAATGTAGATGCCTTCTCTCTGTCACTCACGGTGGTGAGCCTCCAACTGGAAAGAGTGGAAGCCTTCCCATTTTAGGCAAGGCCCTACAAGGAGCCTGTGTCTCTTAGCAGAGAACATTTAAGTAGACTGTTAGTCTGTAGTTTTATCTAAATTATTTTCTAGCTTTCACATTCTATAGCTTGAAATCTATCCTTTTACACTTTAATTTTTAAAAATAAGACCCTAGGTTTCCTTATAATTGTCATTTTGTGATATCAGGTGACACCTTCCTTGATACCATGATTTGCATGCACGTGAAATGTAAGCATGTTTTCAGGTACATTAGCTATTCTCTCAAGGCATGGAACATTTGAAATTTTGACAAGCATAACGTTGGTTTTTTTTTTAACCTTTTCACAAGTAATTGATTAAAATATTGAGCAAAGTGGACCTACCACAAAGTCTTGAAGTATGCGATTGAAGAAAGACAATATTTGGCTATGGTTATTCAGCCAGTCAAAAATTATAGCAAATGATACTATATTATTATCTACCTCAGATTCCTCTTTTATTTTTTTCTGTTGAGAAATGAAAAACTTACTCAAAAATCCTCTTAGACATTTTCAATTTTCTAGCCACCCACCTGAAGCTAAAACTATGGAGTAGGATGCAGAAGTCCTGCCATAGTGAGTTTCCTGATTTTTAAAAGCTTCCAGAAAAGAAGATGAATATGTACTTGAGAATATTCTAATCTACCAATTTGCTAATCCTGACCATTTGAAGGGGCATAAGGAATACATCCTATCCTCTTAGGATCATATTCTCTCTCTCTTCTCTTCTCTTCTCTTCTCCTCATCCCTCCCCCCCCCCTCAAAAAGCACCCATTCAGTTGTTTTCTGGGAAGCAAAGTTATACAGGACTTAATTTCAGCAGGGCCTTGGACTAACTGAAAGACCACAGATGTTGCTTCAATCTGGGTTCACTTTTCTAAAGGATCCTTAAGGAAGTTGGTGCTATCAGGAGGCACAACAGGACAGATGGAAGGACAAATGTCCACACCCAAAGATCCTGCACAGTCATGGGGTATAGTGTCTGAGTGTATGAGGGTAATAGCCTTTAGGAAGTCCAGCTGCTCAGTTCAGGTTTATATAAACCAGAGCAGGGCCGAGCATAGGCCGGTCTGGATATTTGCCTGATATTATCAAATTTATTTTTATATAATATATTATACTGTATTTTATTATTATTATTATTATTATTATTATTATTATTATTATGTACATTCAGGCATCTCCCTGAATGGCCAAGGGTCAATGTGCGTTTGGTCCAGGTATGTTCCTGAACTTAGTACAGCGGGGTAAGGACAAGGGTCTTCCGTCACTGTTCTGTAGAATTTCTATTGGGGAAGGGGGCTTCTAAACCTTGGAGGGACATTTTTGTATCCAAGCATAAAGGGGGAAGAAAAGCAACCCTCCAGTTCAAGAGTAGCTAGGCAACGGGAAGAACATGTGTGTGCTACTTGTGGGAAGCAGGGCCATGCACACATTCTATACATTCCTTCTTTTCCTTTCTGCATTTTCCTCCTCTCGCTGCCGACACACTTCCCTTGTCTTTGAGTGCCTTCTGCTCTGATGCTGCAGAAAGAAGACTGGGCCTCCTAACCTATATCCCAGGTCTCTTTCCACTGCAACTGAGGGATCCCTTGAGAGTACAGAAGAGAATGGAAATCCGCGATGTGATTAAGTAGTTCATTCATGCTTTGGGTACGTTGTCTCACTTCTGATCTGTGGTGTATCATTTTACAAGGGAAGAAAAAGGACTCGTAGGGAATAAGCAACCTCCCAGGATTACCCTGCAGTGACACCTAAGTAGGGACTGGAAAAAGGGCCATGCTTTCTTATTGCATCACCTGATGCCCAGAAACCTCCTGTACAGTGCCTGCAATGTCTGTCTGCAATGGGACTCACACGCCCCAGCTCAAACTTCACAACTATGTCCTTCCTGTTCCTTCGGGACCACGCGGGAATGATGGTGGCCAATAATAACTTCTGGTACGGATTGCCTACTGCAGCCCAGGTAGCGCAGGAGACTCCGGGAAACCCAGACCGTGAAGGCAGAAATTCAGGTTCGGTAGTTAAATGCGGGAGATATTTGTGGTAGACATTTTTCAGTTTGTTTGGGTGAGCTAGGTTATAAGCAGGATTCTTTTTCTTTTTTTCAGTCTTCTTAAAAATGTATTTAACATACTTCCTCCCTGCCTGACTAAAGCAAAGGTTATGGTTGCAAACACACCCATCCTGGCCTCACATCTCCCTCTGCTGAGGTTGTAAGGTATACATTACCCATTATTTTTTCTTTTCTTCTTTTCACATTTAACAAATTTTGAAACATCATCAGCACAGAAAAGTACAGGGCTGACTATTAGGAACATGCTGTGCTTACCACCAGCTGTGTCAAACTTTAATATTTGTCACCTTTGCTTCTCATATTTCTTTTATTATCTTATTTTTTAATCATTTTTGTTGTTGATAATATTACATATGTCCCCCATTCCCTCCCTCCCCTCATCTTTGTCCCCCTTCACCCAGCCCCCGCCCCACCCCAGACCTACAGGGAACTATTGTCTGTGTCTATGGGCTATGCATATATGGTTATAAATTCTTTGGTTAATCTCTCTTCCTGCCCCATTTAACCCCCTTCCCTCTGAGATCGGTCAGTCTGTTCCATGTATTCATGTCTCTGGATCTATTTTGTTCGTTAGTCTATTTGTTGATTGGATTCTACATATAAGTGAGATTATGTGATATTTGTCTTTTTCTGACTGGCTTATTTCACTTAACATAGTTTTGCTTCTTTTTTTTTTTTTAAGAAATAAAACATTTCAGCTGAAACGGGTTTGGCTCAGTGGATAGAGGGTCAGTCTGTGGACTGAAAGGTCCCAGGTTCGATTCTGGTCAAGGGCATGTACATTGGTTGCGGGCACATCCCCAATAGGGGGTATGCAGGAGGCAGCTGGTCAATGTTTCTCTCTCATTGATGTTTCTAGCTCTTTATCCCTCTCCCTTTCTCTCTGTAAAAAATCAAGAAAATATATTTTTAAAAAAGAAATAAAGCATTTCAGATGTATTTGAAGCACCCG
Source organism: Vespertilio murinus (assembly GCA_963924515.1). NCBI lineage: Eukaryota > Metazoa > Chordata > Mammalia > Chiroptera > Vespertilionidae > Vespertilio > Vespertilio murinus. The sequence continues at coordinate 15,723,991 of OZ004719.1, read as the reverse complement.
ATGTGCCCCTCCCAATTCTTTCTCCTACCTTCTCAGAAAATTTTCCCTGAAATTATTATTCTTAAATTGTTTTCATTTCCATTGCATCTTTTTTATATTTGTATTATATATTTACAAATTATATTTATTATATGTTTATAAACAACATATGATAACAGTGTGCATCTTCACATTTTATATAAATAGTATCATATATCTTTCTGCAATTAGTTTTTTATTTTTCCCTTTCAAAGTAATGTTTCTGAGAGATATCAAAACGCATGTGTGTAGCCATGGTTCATTTATTCATTTTTAAAATTTCTGAATAATATTCCATTGTATGAATATATCCCAGTTTATTTATTCTCCAGCTGATGGACATTTTGTTTGTTTCCAGTATTTTGCTATTGCAAACCATTCTGCAATGAACATTTCTAGTCACATGTTCCTGTGCACATGTGTGAGTTTCTCTAGTTGTCCAGTTTTGCTAGCCTTATTTTACCTCTGCTGAACTGAGTGACACTAAACAGATAAATGTGAGACTTCACAAAACAGTTTTCAGATGACTTCAATTTGTAGATGACCTGTACAAAAAAGACTCTCTCTTTTTATATCTAGAACAACATTTTGAGTTATTTTGCAGGAACTCTAGAGTGTCTAGCATTTATTGAAAGTGTTATTTAGTGTATTTATTTACTATAACATTTAATTTTAATATCCAAAGGGCACAAGATGCCAATTAACTAAATATTACAATATTTGAATATTCAGTGTGGAAAAATAAGAATGTGTGTTCATTGAGAGTTGCAAGTCTATGAATTGCAAGGATCTTAAAATGCAGGTGGCATAGAACTGTGGTCAGCGAACTGCAGCTTGCGAGCCACATGTGGCTATCTGGCCCCTTGAGGGGCCACAAAATACCAAGGCCTGGGTGAGTCTATTTTGAAAAAGTGGTGTTAGAAGAAGTTTAAGTTTAAAAAAATTTGATTCTCAAAAGAAATTTCAATTGTACTGTTTGATATTTGACTCTGTAGACTAATGAGTTTGCCAACCACTGGTATAGAAGGAAGGATAAAATGAAGGAAGGAAAGAAGGAAGAAAGATAGCGAGAGAGGGAGGGAGGGAGGAAGGGAGGGAAGAAGAGAAAGAGAGAGAGGAAGGGAGGGAAGGAGGGAGGAAGGGAGGAAGGGAGGAAGGGAGGGAGGGAGGAAGGGAGGGAGGGAGGGAGGAAGGGAGGGAGGGAGGGAGGGAGGGAGGGAGGGAGGGAGGGAGGGAGGGAAAGAAGGAACAAAAAAGAGAGAAGAGAGAAGAAAAGGAGGTGTATTAGTTTGGGCTGAGTTGCAGTAACAAATAGATATTGTCATGCAATGGTTCATCAGAATACAGCTTTATTTCTCTGTCATATAACACTCAAAGATGGTTCCAGATCAGCGAGGGTTGCAGCTTTGCTTTCTGTCGTCACTTTTCAGGGTCCCAGGTTGGCTGCTGCTTTTTTTGACTTTAAAATATGACCCCCAAAGTTGATCAGAGGTTGTCAGATCAGTCAGGCAGATGGAAGAAACAAAGGAGGGTTCAAATGGGAGCCAGGAACCCAGGTTGAATCATCAAATACCACTTCGGCTTGCATTCCATTGGCCAGAAGTGAGTCACAAGACCACACCACAACTATAAGGGATGCTGGGCACTGAAGTGTACCCGTGTGCTCAGAAAGGAGAGAAAACCATCCGAATTCTAATTCTCTCTTCCACAGGAAAGAGAAAAGAAGTTGGTATGGTTTTAATTGAAAATATTGCAGCCAACATTTGTAAGAAGGAATAGTTAATACCAATTAAGATGGCAACCAATTTACAGTTAAAGTGCTTTCTCTCTTCCTCCTTGCTCTGTACTATTTTTGTGGCCCTACATTTCACTTCCTTCCTCTTCTGGAAATAAAAGGTCCCACTACTCGATTCCCATAGTTTTGGTGAGAATGCCTTTGGCAAAAGAGAATAGAGCTTTATCTTAGCCTGGGCCGCATAGAAATTATATGGCTGTGGTAATGGCTGACATGCAGGTGGTTTATTTGGGTAATGATCCCTTGGAACAGGAATGAACAGCCAGGGGAATAATGAGGTAAAAAAGGGAAATCCAACACGAGGAGGTGTTATCAAGGTAGACACCACAGCTATGGGGACTGTGGTTGTGTGCCTGTAGATGGATGTGGGGAGCAATTACCCATTGGCTCACTGGGGTTTTGTTTGCAAAGCTGATGGAAATAGCCCGGGGACTAAGTGCTACAGTAGTGACTAGAGCTAGAGGTGGCCACAAGAGGAGCTGCACTGATGCACCGTGGTGCCTGATGCAGGCAGGTAGCCCAGCTCTGGAAGCTCGGCACATGTCCATGCCCAGGGCACAGTGCTTGGGTCAGGGTGTGCACCAGCCAAGCCAGGATTCTAGAGTTCTCTCCCAGCATTTCTATACCAGGAGCTTGTTTCTCAGATCTCTCTTCCAAAGCTGCATGGATTTATCATAGGCCTTCTATCTCTGTCCTTGGTTCCAGGCCCAACTTTCATATCTTCACTGATTCGATATTTGTATTTCGGTTTTCAAATTCAGTGATACATCTAAAACTGAAATTATCATCCCCTGTTTTTGTTGGTATTTGTCAGGGATTCATTCTCCTAGTCCCCAGGTTTCAAACCAGTGTTGCCTTGGACTCTATTCTCTTCTTCTTGCCATGTCTTATTAATTCTTTCTTTGCAAGATGTTTCCAATTCATCTTTTTGGAGGTTTTTTGGTGTGTGTCCCCTCTATGTTCTTCTGCTTCTAGTCCCTGTTCTGGTCTAATTTATCTTCATTTTTTACCACAATAATTCTGCTAAAAATTTTTTTGCCCCTTTTCTGCTTAATAATTTTCAATAGATCTCTATAGCCTGAGGAAACGTCCAAACTCCCTGTGAGATGAAGGCTCTACCTTAATTTCCAGTGTTTTCTTTCACTCTACTTCAAAATTAGCTCTTCATCCCATTAGCCATGGTCCCCAAACACAAAGTCCCCATTCCTGTATCTCTGCCTTCATCCCACTTCTCCACTTCCTGACTTGAAAGGCCACCCCTCCTCTTTTCATGCCCGAGTCCTGGCTGAGGAACTCAGGTCCCTCTGCTGCTCCAGCCCATGGTGCTTTCTTTCTCCCTCCTGGCTGTGCTATGTGTTTAACACACTTACTGTCTTGAGCTGTGGCACACATTTTGTTCTTGCCAGAGTTGTCCTTTATTCAGACTTTAATTTGTATCAAAACAGAACCCATGTCTTCTAATTTGGGTTTTCTATCCCTCCATTACCACACACCCAGATTATGCAGGATAGGTGCTTAAAATTTTTTACTTTGTTATTTCTTTACTCTAAAATAAAAGGCTATCCTTTGTCTGAAATCTGTTTTATCATGTGATGTCAGTGTTATGGATGATAAAGATGTGGGTGGAAAAATAGCTAAACCCTCCTAAGTTTCTCTCTGTACTTCCCTGTTATACTAATAAACGTGCCCTGTTCTTCCCACCATCTTCCTTTTGAGGAACAATAGGCTATTTTCCTTTTTAGGAAATAATATCACGCTCTGATAAAAAAAGTTCTCTTGTTTATAAATCTCTCTTCCATTCACTCTTCTCCAAATGTAATTTTAGGCAGGTCTGTTTTTGAAGTTCAAAGAGAAAAGAAATCAGCAGACTCAATGGCACATAACAAAAGACAATGTGTGGTATCCTTGTTTCTTTTTATTGGAAAGGAATCATTTCTATTCTAGCGCAAACAATGTATATTTTACATCATAAAGCAAGATATAATTTACATATTACATTTCTTACGAGATCTTTATACCCTAAATGTCATTCCCTTTTTTTATTCGGTCACCTCTTCTGGTTCCATTTAATGTGCCACATACCCCGTAAATCAGCATCTTGTTTCCAAGGGATTGGGGACACAGACAGAGAATTTGTAAGTATTTATCTGTATCTGAGTATAATGATGGTGAGGAGCAGGGGTATGCCTTTGAACTCTGTGGCTTTGAGGCCCTCTCTTGATGCCAGAAGGCTACTCCTCCAAATCACATATGAACTCCTACTTATGTCAAGTCAATAATAAATGAACAACACTGAGTGCTTATACCATGGGTATACTTCTTGATCAAGTGCTTAGATAATAGATGCTTGTGGTATGCATTTACCAACAATGCCAGTTCCTATGGCTGACCAATACTGGTTCTTCCATGATATTCCCAGATACCTCTTGCTCAGGGAATATTACAATATTGGGTAAAACTTTCCAGTTTCACCTAGCATTAGGGTTATGGGTTCAGACCTTTCTGTTCACCACTGAAAATGGATATCAAGATAGACGCTTCAAATGACTTTACATGACCCTCTATCTCTTGGATGCCTCTTCTAAGATTCCACCCCTCTTAGCAATTTTATTTTTAATGTATGGTTTCCGTTTCCTGCCCTATAATCCAAATCCTCTTTCAGCCATTCTCCCTAAACTTCCAACTCCAAAAGTTTACCAATTTCTTGGATTGCACTGATTTCACAAAGAATGTTTTAATCTGTTAGGACACACTGTTCCTTTGAAATTCAGTAATCCACAGCAGCTAATGGCACAAAAGAATCAGTCCAGAAACTATTTGGGAAGCAAGTAATAAGTGTTGTTAGCCAGCTTATGTGAACCATTTGGTAAGAAATGTTTGAGTAGTAGGTGAAAAGAAACACACACAGGAAATTGGTTGATGAGAGCAAAATGCATCAGATGGGCTTCCTTCTTGTTATAGAGAAAAGTACAGAATCAACATTCAAAATACACTTTTAGATTGGGGGACATTTGACTGAAAAAATAACACCATGAGCTCAATCTGGTAGGCCAAAACAAATATGTTCTTAAATGCATCTTAAACCCCAATTCCTTGCTTGTCACTGAAAGTTGACATATTTGGCCAAAAGAAGTCTGAAGCTTTTAAATCACTGATAACTAAAGTTATTACAATCAAGCTGGCCAGGATGAAGATGTAAATTGAAAATGTGTTTGTTCTGTGTATGTTAGATTACTTTGGTCAAATGATGTGAATTCTGAGAGGTCTATAAATATAAACCTATTCCAAATGCAAAATTATAAGCATTAAAAGCATGGTATCATTTCCTTGCTAGAAAACAAGGTACTGTATCCTTCCATTAGCCTTGAAAACTTTTATAGTCCCCTTCCTTTCATGGCTACAAAGTGCTGGAAATACAGAGAATATGGGAAAGAATGAAGAAGCAAATGAATAGGGCCTCACAACACCCCTGTGAGGTAGGTAAGTATTGTTAAACCCATTTTACAAAAAGGTAAACTGAGGTACCACATGGCAATGGGGTTTGGTCAAGTCCACCTGACAAGTCACAAAAGCACAGCTGGAAACAAAGAGAAAGAGACAAAGAAAGGTCAGTCCTGGCTCCCAGCCCTAGCCACTAACCTTTATTTCAAAATATTAGAAAATAAAATAATTGCCTTTTTTTTGAAATTTAGACAAATCTTTAAATATTCCAATAAACACGTGTCTTTCAGATTTCTGTTGAGTAGAAAAAGAGCAGATGGCCAGATGGCTTTTCCTCCCCTCTCTAAGTGATAGATCAGGACAGACCAGCATTCCACCAGAGCTCAGCCTCTAAACTCACGGACATCCTTAAAGCTTCACATAGTTTCTCATTTATTTAAAGCCCTACTGTGAAAACAAGACCTGTTCTCCAACAGCTGCTCTATAAGGCCCTATGGACCTTAATGAGAATTGTGTGGAGAGCAAGAAAGGAAACAGGATCCCCAATAAAAAGTTTCATCACTGTAAGGAGAAGGACAGTGGTGATGGTGTGAAATTTGCTTTTCCTTGTGTTTGAGAAACTGCAAACTTGAGCTTGCAAGAATATTTTATATATATATATAAAATATATAAATATATACAGTATATATATAAGTGTGCATCTGACGACCCTTAAGGCACCAATGAGATATAAGCTATGCCTTTCACAGCTCGGTCTTTGTTTTCTGAGATAAGTTTCTCTCCCTCATTCAAATGAAAAATAGTTCGTCTACCAAATAGTCCATGACAGCAAATCCTTCAAAAACAACAAACATCTTTAACTTAAGGTGGCTGATTATTAAGAAAGGGATTATGTTGATATCATCGATAGCTTAGAGCTTAAATCTAGAGCTTAGGTCTAGAGCTTATTGCTTAGAATGAGCCAGACATAGCCAATCAAACTGGAACAGACAGGTGAGTGACCAGATGTTACACATGACTGTTTCTCTCCCCCGCTACCCACCAGTAGCCGTTGGAAAAGCCTTTCCATGACCAGCAGAGATGGAGACAGGGAGAAAGAAAATCATGTCTGGCACAGATTCTTTAGAAAGATTGGCTTTTCAGAAGTTCCTGCAGCTTCTGTGCAGAGAACTGGGAAGAAGGATGGGGCAAGGCACTGAGGTTTCAACTCATCAATGAGGAGACTATAGGCAATTATTCTGATACATAGATATATATATGGCTTCTTTGGCTGTCGTAGACTTTCTTAAAACCCATACAATCATAGGGCGGGACAGGGGCTGAACCCAACTGAAGAAGCTCGGAGTATATGAAGCAAAGCATGGAAAGAAGGGAAAACAAAACGAACACACCCAGAAACAAGTGTTGCTGGTGTCCCAGAGGGAGGAGGAGTGTTTGGTAACTAATTTTCATTTGGCTCCTCTCCTGTGCTTCTCTGCCATGGTCCCAATAGTTTAGTTCTGTGTTTTGTTTTTGGTTTGTTTATTTTTATTATTATTTTTCCAGCAGATGAAGAAATGACAGAACAGGATAGGTGTCTTATGGTTTTTTTTTTTGATTTCTTCTTAGGCCTGTTTAATTATTTTTTTTCCTCAGTTGACTGTTGGCACCTGGTTCCTCTGTAAACTATATTCCTTGGCCTTCAGTCTCAGGTTGGCAATGCTGTTGGCCATGTTGATGCCCTGTGCAGGGCTATTGTTGGCACATGTGGCAGAATAAGTAGCCATGGCACTGTAGGGACAAAGGAGAGAGCGGGGAGAATAACAGGCATTAGTTTCACAAAGCTGTAAGTCTGTGCCCCAGTTGGGTGTGACTCTCAGAACAGGGGCCGGCAAGGGCAGGAGGGTTGGACAAGATGACCTCTGAGGTCCCTTACAGCCCCAGATTTCCATTAGTCTAAGGCACTTGGAAAAGGGTGGCAGTGTTTGAAAGGGCAGGGGAGAGCAGTAGAGAGTGGACCAAGGGATTGGGGAGAGAGGCATTTGCTGTGTTGGACTCAGTGAGCCATGATTTATTTCTGGGGTGAGAGAAGAAAGCTGCTTGTGCTGAATAACAGGTGTGTGATCAGCTATCCAATTGAAACTACTCAAAGCCCTCTTCCTGCCTACATCTCTGGCATATGGGAGCAACAAGAAAGAAAAGGAGGCATTTGAAAAGAAAAAGTTTTGCCTTCCTCACTCTAGGATGCTGACTTTTCACTCTAACACTTTTTAGATGATCAATAGATACCATACTAAATACCATTCTTGAAGAATCCATTAAACAACCCAAGATAACTTTTGTGCTGTTTTCTATTCCCTGGTTGATAGTATCAAGCATTGCCCAATCAAGAGGAACCCATCCCGTTTGGCCTTGATTTGATAACTTTCCAAAAGTACTTGAGTAGCTCTGGACACTGCTTTTGGGTCAGTCATTTTGGAGATGTTTAAATCTCCTAGATAAGTTAGCAAAGGCTTCAGTTTTAGGATTCCTGACCTTTTTCTCACTGTCCATATTGTTGAGAAAAATCTGAAGGGTTTTTTTTTGGTTGTTGTTGTTGTTGTTGTTGTTGTTGTCAGATTGTAATTAAGATCTTGGAATACCACTGGGAAGAAATTTGTAATTAGTGGTTTTCTGTTACTTGTACCCATAAAGGAAAAAGTAATGGTTTCTTTGACTTGGGTGCAAATTATCCATTACTTTATATGAACAGTTAAAAGGGTGCTCGTTTTAATTAAATAAAAATGTTTCTAGTTGTTTCTAAGATTAGCAAAATCCCTTCCTACTGAGGTAGACATACAAATGGAATGATGTGTGCTCTTCCATTGCCTGCATTCCAATGCAATTTTGGCAGCCACACAGGAGTTTGTACTTCTGGGAACCAAGTGACAGACCAGAAAGAGAAAAACCTAAAGCTACTGCACAAATAGAGCGACTGTATCATTAATACTTATTTGGGACATCGTAATGTCAAGGCTTATAGTCAAGATTCACAATAGCCTATTTCAGCTCAGATAATAGCAATTAATCCAGGAAGACTAGGTTGAAGAAATATAATTAGTCCCAGGTTACTAGGTCTTTCCAAAAATACATATCTTTAATGTAAAATCCTTATAGCACTGGTGTGTGTGTGTGTGTCTGTGTGTGTGTGTGTGTGTGTGTGTGTGTGTGTGTGTGTGTTATGGTAGAAGGAAGAAGATTTAGAAAGGTTATAAAAGATCCTTATGTTCTTGCATTTCATTTTTTCCTGTTTTGCTCTTTCTAATTTCTGGATTGATGATTTTAACCATCTATACAAAATTAGGTTCTCCTCTCGCTCCCTGGACATTTCCTCTTAGCACTTAATTTAATTCCTCAACTCTAAGTTCCACAGATGAGACATCATATCTGCCTTGTTCACCTCTGTCTCCTCAGGTAGAGTTAACATCCTGTCTATCGCACATTTGGCATTCAAGAATGTATTTAATGAATAGATAAGTAAGACTAAACTGATTCCAGCTCAATGTCACTTTTCTCTGTCATCCTGCTGTGTGTAATGATTCTAAAAATATTTCACCAATATGCTTTTATTCTTAGGAACTTATTCTTCCCTGCTAATTTGGCTATCTTAATAGAATATAAAAAATTAGAAAAGACATGCCAAAACCAGAACGGGTGATTGCATATCCATAACAATATATTTTAACATGAACATGAATAAATATTAAAACAGGATTTAGACTAATAGAATAGACTATCACTTCTACCACTGTCTACCAAAGGCAGAGGCAGAAAAAGAGTCCCAGTTAAAGGTTTTAATTAGGAGTGAGATAACTGATCAGAACAACCCATTAAAATTGAATACGTTTTTTTTTGTCTTTCCAGTATACCAAGAAATTTCATTTATTTTCCAAGCCCACATACATATAATCATTTAATTTCTTTATAAATTGCCTGATTCCATTCAAGATTCTGCCAGAAATATATGTGAATCTATAAATCCTCTATTCAAGAGAGTTCAAGGATACACTGAAATCTAAGAGTTCAAATAAATCAAAGATCTACGTTGGTAAGAAAAGAGATACTTGGATTGGGGGCATGTACCTGAGTCATAGATCACCAAATCAACCAAACAGGCTTTCTCAACCAGGTTTTTGTAAGAGAATGAAGCCCTGGAGATGGTACATAGAAGCATTTTAAATGCAAAGGAGAGAAGCTGGAATTGTGAGTTATCTGTGATATCTGTTAAGTACTGAGAATGAATTTGGATGCTTCCTAAAACAGAAGACTAAAACTTCTTGAGAGAGCACTTATAAAACTGAAATTGCTATAGTTGTGATTTCAATGATATCTATTAGAGAACCATGCTTGCTGTATTTTCTGCAAAGTTTACTAGTCTCATCTGATAGTCTAATCTGAAGACTGACTATGATAACACATGTCTTGGAAATACTGAAATTCTCTCACTAATACAGGCCAGATATACATATCCCAAAGGAGGTGAATATTGATCCACTTTCCATCTCAAAACCAAGTTAGTTTAAATTAGGGTTCTATCTTGCACAGGAGATGGGATTTTTACTGAGATATTTTCCCCTAAAAGGCAGCCTGTTATCAGAGTTGAGAATAACTTCCTGTCTGGCTGTACTGTGGGCTGTTGCAAGGACATTGCTGTATCAGTGAGGCCTCACACTAGTGGTTGATGTTCATGAGTAAGATTTGCACATTCCAAGGAACTTGGCAAGTAATAGCATTTGCACTTGATAAATGTTCAGGAAAGTTAGAAACTTTCAAAAATTGACCTAAAATATGCCAGCATTGCATAACCATAAGAGATAAACCAAGAGTGAGTCTTAATTCAGAGCCTCTTAACAAATGTTTAGACCATCTAATTGTACAAACAGAGACTACGGTGAGGGTTTTGTGCACATACAAAAGGATTGTGAATCTGTGTTCCCTGAATACCTGGGCATGGATTTAGATCCTGCACTTGAATTAAAAGTGCCATGTAGGCAAGTAGGGAGCAGTCCTTTGACATGCCAGTGAGGCCTCAAGACTTGTCACAAGTCAGGAAAGACAGAATTAGTGAGTGGGTACTCCAAGAGCAGTTCAGTCATGCTATTAAAACAGCATTAGAAGATGGAGAGGACCCGCTTGCAAAAATGACAACAGGTGCACGAGAGCCTTGAGTGGCTGCCAATCAGAGTGTTCATGACCACCTGTTTTCCATGTCATCAAAACTTTGCTCTGAGTTGGGCAAACAAAGAGAACCCTGGAATGTTTTCTCACAAGACAGATACCAAAGGCAATGAGCTGTTTTCAACTAAACTTACAGGACCATTGGAACCATGTAAAGCTCCTATACAGGAGTAAGCTTCCTGGGGCAAAAAGATGAGATGGAAACAAAGTGATTTATACAGATTAAGCACACGGATCACACCAAGAGCCTGCTGACCAGCACCCAGAGATCCTGCCCTTTGGTCTTGCTTTATGAGTAAGAAACATGTACTTTTTCTAACATGATAATGCCGACATGACCCTGGGACTGGGGGTTCATGGGGGTTGGCTCAAGCAACATTTCTATTTCATTTTGATGAATGTCAAGTTCTCTGTGTTCCCGACCAAGAAACTAGGTTGATGAATAAAGTGCACTGAAGAATTAAAGATGAAAAGGAAATTCCCATATCCCATCTGTCAACTCAGCAAGTCTACCCTGAGACTCATGCAGAGTGGACACATGGACGTGAGTTTGAACATTTTCCATTTCCTTATTTGGAGATGCCCAACAGATGGCGCTCAGCCATACAATGCAGTGTGCTAACCACCAGCAGGGGCAGAGTTCTGTTTTCACCGGAGACAAATAATTTTTTATGACTTCCACCTACCCTAAGAGGTTGTTGTGAGGAAAAATGTGTCACAATGGTTGCCAAACACCAAGAAGTCCAGAAGATACTATCCATGACATGATTTTAAAGCCAGGAAACTGGCAGGCATCTGCCTCTCTACTTCCTCAGCAGCCAGAGTGTAAGTCCCATAAGTCACAAAACAATGAGGACAGTGGAGGGGAGGGGGGGCAGAGTGGGGGGAATACAATAATAACTGACTTAGTCTTCAAATCTTTGTTTTTGTGTTTGTCCTTTTTGGACAAATGATGACAAGCTGTTGAGAATTCCATCCCAAAGACAGATCCGTTAGCCCAGGACATCTATGTGCTTTCTGAGATCCTAGGGTTTCCCAGCTCAGGAGTTTTCAAAGGCTATGGAGCTGGAGGTTTGCCCGACTCTGTCTGTAATGTGTAGAGGTTGGAGACCATCTCTTCGGTTTGTTCATTTGTCAGTGCAAGAACACGGAGGTATACTTGCTTCATCTAAGAAAACTTAATAGGAGCTTTCCTAGGGAAGTTTACTCTTAGAGAGGGAAACTGAAGTTTCCTTTTGGAAATGATCTTTTGTGATTTAAATGATCATTTCTCACTTCTGTTTTTAAAATTCAGAGGTTAATTTTTGGAATTCAGCTTTTTAATTGAATACACTTGGACCCTATTTCATTGATAAGCATGTCCAAGGATCCTTCTGCCATTTTAAACTCTTCTTTCTACAGATGTGTTATGTAGGAAGCCTTGCATCTCTCTTTTGCCTTAACAATTTTTGTACTTCCTTTTTGAAATGCACATTGCTTATCTACAGATTTCAAACGCCCCGGAGAAGTAGGTAATAGGAAAACTGTAACTAGCTCAATCTTAGATGCAAGGTTATATGAGAGAGAGAGGATCCAACTGGCCTGAGAAGCAAAAGGAACCAGTTCAAGAACGGTTCTTCCAACCTCTTGCCCACACCCTACAGTCATATAAAGCCTCACTATTTCAATTATGTCCAAGTGTCAACAGTTTGGTATGACATGAAGGCCTGTTAGCACCACAGAAGCTGAGTCTGCATTGTAACACTGTCCCTGGCAATCCATATACCCAGTAATTTCTGAGGAGCCCTGCTCTAGGCCTCAGACTTTACAGACCCATTTTCCTGCAGCTCCTGTTGGTTTCCAATGGTATTCCCCACTTAAGGACCTCCCTGCTTTCATTTCTAGGACCGTAAGTCCCGCTTTCTTAAACTCTTATTCCCCACTTACACCCTACCCCCAGCAGCCACCCTCGTCCCCCTCTGACAAGTTACCTTTTCAGTGTCTTCCGTTAGAATCCGTTATGAAGTCCCTCGTGTAAACAACATCTTGGGAGGGACGAGGATCTATTTTTGAAAGTGTGAAAGGGAGACATGAGCCAAATGCGTTCAGCAGATGTCAGGCAGCACCGTGACCACGACCAAAGGATGGGAGGAGGAGGAGGAGGATGAGGAGAAGGTTAGAAGAGAGAAACTGCGGACAAGGATAGCTGGCCTCCCTTTTATTTGTCATAGGTTCTCTTGGAAACCCAGCCCTCCCTCTGGAAATGGCCCTCCAGAGCGATACTGCAGAGGCAGGCCACGCTCTAGAAATTATAGAAAAAGGCATCTCTGGGGAAAGGCGTCTCTACTTTTCTATCTAAAATAGCAGCCCCACGTCCAAAGCACTACAAGATAAGGAGGCTTAATAGCTCTGGTGCAGGTATGGTTTTCACTGAAGGAAAACAGTTCTGAGCTAAACCGTGTGTGTGTGTGTGTGTGTGTGTGTGTGTGTGTGTGCGCCAAAAGCAAGCCCTCTTTCTCGGGCGGCAGGTAGACAAAGAAGACACCTACTCGGCTAGTAGTGTCCGTGTGAGGGGAATGCTTTGCTCCTTCTGGTAACTCAGTTGCCTGCCTGACATCACCACCTCTAGCATGCTCACGGGAATGAATGAGGTCATGACGTGCTAAAAATATAGTGTGAATATATGTCCCAGTTTGCCAGGGACAATCCCAGTTGAATGCTTGTCGTTCTAGTGTTATCATTGATAGCACGCCCCTTTCACTCTCAGAAGTGTCCCAGTTTGGATGATAAATTATACAGCCGCTACTCTAGATATGGAAGACACCAGAAAAAAAAAAAAGTGTTGGCTATTTCCTATCCCATAATCCTGAACATACGCACACAGTTGCTTTGAGTCTTATTTTTATTCCTGTCTTCTCTGTGGAAGTCAGCAATCTGTCCTGTTCTGTCTGACACAACTGCTCTCTCACTGTCCCTGGGTTGCATGGTCAAGCCCCATCAGTCACCCCAAGGGGCTGTCCACACACCTCAGTGTTTTCTGTTATAGACAGACCCTAAATCAAAGAGCATGTTTACATCGTTTCCCACTCTTACACTGTTACTATTTTCAATGTAATGTCCGGTTTAATTTAAATGAAAATATGGCCATGTGTCCTAAAATTTTGGACAGAAACGGGGATCATGCTCACTGGGTCTAATTCTGCTTGCTGAAAGCTTAAGCTTGGGCGAATGTTTAATTTCTTCTTTGGAACCAGAGCAAGGACAGAACTACACCAGAGCATTCCAAGGGTTAACCAAGAGAAATGCCTTTTAATCAACATCACATGGGAGATGACTAACTTGACATAATAGTACCAACAGAAATAGCAAGTTAATTTTCTATAACACAAAAGGTCTATCGTTTGCTTTGCTTTTCATCACTTTTTTTAATCATTCCTTAACAAAACTTCTCTTTCCGAACCAAGCTTCAAAATGCAAAATCATAAAGTATTTTGTGTCTAAACATAGCAGAAAAATCTCTAAAAAACCGAATAGCATTTTGCCACTTTTAGAAATTAATCAAAATAGAAACACTTCAGTCAATATTGGGTCAAACAACATTATTATTGATTAAATTACTGCTTTAAAACATTGGTTTTTTTTTCTACTTATAGCTGGAGATTAACTTATTCTTCATACAGAATATGAACAATCAAAGTCTATAAATTTTTAATGAATTATATTTTACAAACTCTGTAGTTAAGAGAGAAGTGATATAAAAGTATACTGTGAAATGAGTTAAAAAGTACTAGGTTATATAATTTTAAGTGAAAAGAGCAGAATACAAAATAATATGTACACTAAGCCTACACTATATAAAACACTGAACTCTAATTGCAAAAGTAAACAAAACTAGTTATGTCAAGATGGTGGAATTATGAGTATTTTTTAATGTATCTAATATTTCTACATAATCCTTCAAATTAAAATAGAACATTTCCCAAACTGGCACACATAAACTGTTTGTTAATAATTTCAGTTAGATGCCCATATACATAATATATATGATGCTGGCCCCAGGGTTTGAACTTCTGCTGAGGTCTGGTAACCTAACCCAGTATAAATTCAGGAAGGATTTCATCCCCATTGCTGTAGGGAACTGCCTTCAGCCTCTTACTGGTAAGACCATATGCAGCCATCTGGTATGAAAAGTTCCTACGTAGAACCCAGGCAGAAAAGGGCGCAATTTCAAAGCAGAGACCTTGAAACATCAAGCTTGGAACCACATCCATTTCCCAAGACATTAAATGAGTCTATGAGCTATCAATATTTATCAGAGAAACACGGCAGACTTCTGGGTATTTAAAATATTAAAGACTAGGTGATTTCACAATGGTCTTCAAAATGGGTCTTGAATAAATTCTATGGGAGAGGAGTCTGAATTTTAAATGGGACCCAAAGATATGACTAATCTTTTGAAATCAGCAAGGTGTACCATGTCTGAGAGCAAGAAGAGTCTCCAGTTTCCTAGGCAGTAGGGGTCTCTCTGTATTAAGACCAAAGTAATTCAGGCTAATTTCACAATGGGGGGTTCAAAAGAGATTTGCAAATGCATTTCTGGTGTTTCTTTCAAGAAACTGATTTAGAAGAAAAAGAACATTTAGGTGAGGCTTTTTGCTTTGATTAGAGTAATCAACGTTTGAAACATATTTGCATTTCACAATGTGGCATTTTACATCAGGAGTTCAGCTTCCACTGGAGGGGGGGGGGATAGTCTATAATTAATTGAAACATTTCTTTAACCCATTAGTGAACTTCAACAATAAAAAGGTAACCAAAGCACAATAAATGAATTTGGAAATAGTTCTTTCTCCACTGCAGTTGGCCAGAGATAATCTTGATCTCGTTTCTAAGAGTACCCAGGTGTAGGTTCAAAGAAAGGCACTTATATGGCGACAATGTGCTAGGCACTTGTATCTCAGCTTTCCTCAGGCATTAACCTATGATTCTGAACAGCAGCACAAATGGAGGTTAAGGGCCTCTCCAAGACATTGAAATAGTGCTCTGTTATTTGCTTCTTTAAAAATATTCACCTTTTTAATATAAAAGTTTAGTGTAAATTATACATTGCTTTTATACTTAAAAAAAAAACCACACAAACAAACTGACCCCCAAAGAACTTCAGATAAGTAGATAAGATTTAGCAATAGAATAGGAAGGCAATTTGAACAATAAGAAATCCTCTACTAACAAAGAACTGTGACCATGAAACTGATCAAAACGATTTTGGATTGATTTCCTTCTCTCTCTGTACCTCTCTCTTCCCTTCCTCCCACCTTTCCTCCCTCCCTCCCTCCCTCCCTTCCTTCCTTCCTTCCTTTCTTTCTTCCTTCTTTCCTTCATTCCTTCCTTCCTTTCCTCCCTCCCTCCTTCCAATTCAAAATTATTTTTACTGTGAATTACAGCTTTACAAATTCAGTTCCTACTTGAGCATAGAAAAAATGGACCTATCTTAAATTTAGAAATGGAGTAAAGTTTTGTTTCAGAATGGTTGCGAGGGGGACTCTGAGCATAGCTTAGTGATCTTTTCTTTTAGATTCTTCCCCATCTTTGAAACTTTTGCAAGAGTTCCTGAGTTCAGAGGAGATTGCTGATGGCCTGCCCCTCTCTCTTCTGCCCCAAACCCTGCTCCTGGGGCAACTAGTAATCTGTGAAAATCTGGGGATGTCAGCAAGTTGAGTGTCTCTGAAGAGGTTAGCCCAGTAAGAAATGTCAGCCAGCTGCGCAAGCAACTCTGAACGTGACGGAGCGCTGAGAAACGTGTGGAAGTAGAGCAAGGGAGAGTGGGCCAATCATTCACCTGTACGGAGAGGCCGTCCCCCAGGAGAAATAATCGGTGGGTCTTGGAGCAGGACGAGGTACAATGGGCTGCTCCACGGCAGTCACGTCTCCTGAGTAGGATTTGAGGAGGGAAGCGTTTTTATTGGCCAGCATGGCTCTCTCGTTCCTGCGGAATTTGGCTCTTCGGTTCTGAAACCACACCTGGAAGATGGTTGGGAGGAGAGAAGGGCACAGGAGGGGGAGGGAAAAAAAGAAGAGGAGGTTATACCAATGAAGTCCTGGTTGATTCTACTAGACCAGGGGTAGGCAGACTTTTTGACTCGAGGGCCACAATGGATTCTTAAACTGGACCGGAGGGCCAGAACAAAAGCAACCTGACCATGCTGGCACTCTCATCTTGGGCTGCTGGTGAAGGAGCGGAGGGGAGAGCAAGAGAACCCTCCGCTCTTTTGGCTTCGAGGGCCGGATAGCCCACGGCTGTACTAGACAATGCCTCCCAAAGGAAGATACAGGGGAGATATGGACTTCTCCAGAGAACAATGGAAACACGCTGTAATCTTCCTGAGGTGAGCCATGTCAGAGAGTTCTTAAGGGCGAAGACTTATAATGGGACCCTGAGGTACTTCACTAATCATGATTCCAGAAGTAAGACCATGACTAACCCATGAGATAGCAAAATTTGGTTATAATTCCTGTTGTACTTACAATCTAGAGAAAAAAAGAAAATCTCATTAGACGTCTGCCACAGAGACAATGACATTTTTAAGTGCCTTCAAAATGTAAAAATCCCTCTGTTTTCATAATGCTTATTGGCTATATAAAAGAAAATTCATCTTCGCCCAAAGTGGGCCCTGCAATAAGCTTTAAGAAGGAAGTGGTTTCTTTGGGAAATGCAGGGAACAGCAGCTGAAGAGTGAAGATACAGCAGAGAACAGCCATGGAAGGGTGTGTTCAGCCCCATGGGACAGAAGAGACTAACCCAGGAAACCGCCATTTTGGTTATTAAGGTTCCAGTGCCTCTGACATGCTGAACACAGGCAGGGAAGCTTCCTGATTTTCTACAGAGAAACTTGTAAACAGAAATAAAGGTACTGAAGGGTGGAAGTTGAATGGAATACATTCAATTGTAGGGTTAGATGGAGATGGCTGGTGCTGACAGCATCATAACCAACTTATCATTTATTAAGTGCTCCCAGGGCTAGGAACTTATAGAAGCACATTGCATACATACATAGTTTCTAGTTATCATGACAATTCCACATATTAGGCTTTATTATTTCTATTTCAGAGTTGAAGAAATAGGTTCAATGAGATGAAGCCAAATGGCTCTTAACTCAAGGACATCTGACTCATGATCCTACAACTCTCCAGATGGCCATGGGATTTTATTCATTCATTTACTCATTCAAGAGATCTCTATGGAGTGCCTGTTGTGTTGCAGACTCTGTGCTTAGTGCTGGGAACAGAGATGAGACTTAAGCGGCTCACAGACAGACATGGAAATTTGAAATACTACAAAAGAGTTTTAGATGCAGTTATAGAAATGCATGACAAGGAATGGGAGAAAGAAACTCTATGGTGTAAATTGAAACACTGGTAAAATTCTAGGGAGCAACCTTCACAGAGACTACTGTGGGACGGGTGCCCAGTGGAAAGCCTGGGTGGAGGTCAAGGCAGAATCTGGACACATCTTTCCTGGCTCTGCAGATTCCTAGCTCTTTTGCTTCAATGTACCCTTCATTTTAAAAAGCTATCATTTTAAAATGCACATATAATTGTACTAATGCCCTGCTGATACCATCCACTAGTTCCCCATCACTTGCAGAATCAAATAAAAAAAGTCTTAGCATAGAATAAAGACTGTTCAGGAATGACCTGTTTGTCCACCAATCTGGCTGCACCCTACACAGCTTGGATCATATACACTGGCCCCTATTTTTCCAATTCCTAGCCCAGACTCAAGTCTATTGACATATTCCGTTATTTCCTACCTAAGTCTATTCGCACCCAATATTCCCTCTGCCTATGATATTCTTCCCCTTTGTCCAGGTGTCAAAAGACATACTTTTAAGATTCGACTTTAACATCACCTCCTTTGTGAAATGTCATGGAAAGAACATGACTAACGTCTTACAGAGTTGAATAAAATATTATCCTTGGATATTTATTTAATTTCTCTGATCCTTTGTCACTCAATTAAATGAGCATAATGGTACCTACTCACAGGGTCATTGTGACAGTTGGCACAGTTTCCGTGCTGAATATATGTGAATTCTCGCTCCTTTTGTCCCTGGCAGATTTGATCATTCCTTCCTCTGTTCTATCATTAATACTTTGGTTTTATTGCTTTTTTAAAAATAATTTTTTAAATATATATTGATTTTTTTAGAGAAAGAGAGGAAGGTAGAAGGAGAGAGATAAACATTGATGTGAGAGCAGAACATTGATCAGCTACCTCCTGCATGCCCCCTACAGGGAATCCAGCCTGCAACCTGGGCATGTGCCCTGATCAGGAATCAAACCAACTGAGCCACATAGCTAGGGCTAATCCCTAATTCTTGAACATTTCTTTAGTGTGAGGATTATCTTACTACATCTTAACAGTATGGTATACACATCTGTTTTGTCTGCCCCTAGTCTGTAATATCCTGAAGGGAGGTCATTGTCTTAGTCATTCCCAGAAAACCAAAAAACAGTTCCAAGAGCATAATAGGTGTTTGATAAATGTTTGAAGGGAGGAAAAAGTAGAAGAAAAAAGATGACTTGTGCAAAGATGATAAGATATGGCTTCCATCCAAGAAAACTTCACAGTCTGGTAGGGGAAGTTGGCTCACATACAATTCAATATAACACATGTCATGTTGTGACACATGCTGTACTTATAAAGAAGACCAGAGTCAGAAGGGCGTGGTTCAGAGGGAAAGGGTAAGACTTCCTGGAGGAAGAATAAAGTTGGGGAGGGAGAATTCTGGCCTGCTGGCACAAGGAATGTTCACGGTTCCAGAAGATAAGGTAGTTTCTACATAGAAGAAAGACATTTAAGTATGGTTTTGATGGGGCAAAATAGCTCCCAACCCAAAAATTGTCTTTTCACTCCCTGGCGCGCACACCCCCCCCCCCCCCCATTTCCAGCATTGCTCTGACCAGGTTTCTTTATATGAAATTGAGATCAGCACAGCAGAAGTGACACTTTCTGATACTGTGGGTTAAGCAGTCCTCATGGACGTGCTCTGAGAGGGGAGGACTGGGCTTACCTGCACTCTGGCTTCAGTGAGGTTCACCCGGCGGGCGAGGTCTTCTCGCACAAAAGCATCGGGGTAGTGGGTCCGCTCAAAGACGCGCTCCAGGGCCTGCAGCTGGCTGCTGTTGAAGGTGGTCCGGTTCCTCCGCTGCTTTCTCTTTTTCTTTTCCTCTGAGTTCAGCTGATCATCTGAAATAGAAGACATTCATGATAAGAAGCGAAAGTCACGTTGAGGAGGCTTGGGGTTCCCCCTTTATACTTCTTCTCTGTGTGTCCACAGGGAGATACTGTTTCCATTGCTCACCGCTTTACCAAGGTGCTAGAGCCGAATGCCACCCATAGGTGTTCATTAACATCCTGTGCCCAGAACCCCAGCAGTTCTAATGTATGGTTGCTGCTTTGAAATCTGAGGCCAGACCTGAGCTGTCACAGGGACACTTCTTGCATGCTCTGTGAAGCCTGTTTTGTCAAAGAGGCTAAAGGAAAATTTTCCTGTTGTCTGTGCTCTCTAGACTTCTGTAGAGCTGGAGGAGGAAGAGTAGATGGCTTTAGACCTTATTTATAGCAGACAGTATTGTTTTCATTCATATAGTTTCACAACCAAGGAGACCAACTATCCTCTTGGTCTCTCTCCTCAACCTACCCACCTAATCACAAATGCAGTATTATAGAGTAAACTGATTAAAGGGATTTCTGTTTTACCATATGTTCTCCTGGAAACAGCAAGTGATTCCTAATTGCTTTGCTCAAGGCTCTGTGTCATTGCTGAGGCCTCAGCCTAGAGCAGAACTACTGCTCACAGAACCATCCACCTAAGCTGACACTCCAATTTCCTCCTTGGTTTCCTCTGCGTTCCCCCAAAAGTATACTGACAAGCTGATCACCCAGTTGTCTACAGTAGGTAGAGAGTCATGTGCTCCTGTCTTACCACCACTCCTCAGCCTAGGAATGATGGATGTGTGTACTGAGCAGAAAACCAGCTGTGCTAGCACCCCATCAAGATGTCACCCAAGGTCCACGCCACTGCCAAGTCTGTGAAACAGAGACCTCCAGCATGAGCTGCTGAGGCTGAAGTCCCTTGCTAGGCCTGATGAATTGGACATCCACATCCAGAAGCTCTCTATCTCCAAAGAGATTGGCTCAAAGAGAAATATGAGGGTGAGAGAGGATGGAGAGAGAGAAGAGCTGGGCTACTTGCTTCACTTTCTACTGGAAGGAGCTCTTAACTATTTTTCCAACATGTAAAATCTCCTGATCTTCTCTGACCGTAAGCATACAACACACTCAAGAAGACTACTAGCTCCAATGATCATGTCCTAATAACACCTACCTGAGCTCTAATATTACCCTTATTACAAATCTAGGGAATGTTCTAGATGTGGGTGCACATTCAAAGTGCAGCTCAAATCCAGCAGCTCCTCACTCAGGTCTCTCAGTGCCTAACAACTGAGGCTTCTAAGTGCTTCTTATCAGAGACTTCTTCCTCATGCAGGCTGCCTTGTCAGCAATACCCTTCGAACTTAGAAGAGAGAAGGCACATTTCTTAAAATATCTAGATATAGCCCGTTGAATTTTTTTTCAGGGAAAATAAGAGACTTTTCTTATCTTTACACATTGTTCTGTAGAAAAAACAACCACCTGTATGATCTCAACCACTTTCCTCTGGGTAGGAAGCCCTGATAGTCATTCTCTCAATTTCATGGTTGGACTGACCCACCACCTCTGTAGTATTTGTGTGTTTTTTAAAAAATACTTTTAATTGATTTTATAGAGGAAGTGAGAGGGAGAGAATGATAGAAACATGAATGATGAGAGTCATTGATTGGCTGCCTCCTGCACACCCTCTTCTGGGGATTAAGCCTGCAACCTGGGCATGTGCCCTGACTGGGAATCAAACCCATGACCTCTTGGTTCATAGACTGATGCTCAACCACGCCGGCTGGGCGTTCGGTACTACTGAACCTCTACCAGGAGCTCTGCTTCCAAGTCACTGCTGTGACACTTAATAACAAACAGATTGGTGGCATCTTGAGAATGGAACCAATTTAATGGTCATGATTTCTGGGATCTCTCAAGTTGTGGAATATTCTAACCAACATCAGAGTTATACCACTGTTTAGTTATGATCAAAATTCATTTACAACATTGTCAACACTAGAATGCAAGCACCCAAACACCTGTGAGCAGTTAGTTGCACTGCATTTGTATTCTTCTTCCTATTTGCATATTTGGAGTCATTCCTATTGTCCCCATCCTCTTTCCCACATTTATTTGTATACAGTTCTATATGTCCTATACTTCAGGTCTTTCTACGTCATCCAGGCCTTTACGACAACACCACATCCTGAATTTCATGTTCCCACAAAACAGAAGTCTGCAAAAAATCCTTAGCCTCCATACCTATCCCAGACTGAGACCAGACCAGAAACTATTGTTTTTAATCATGTAGAGGAAATCCTTTATAAAACCAATGACATGATTTATTTTCTTCCCTCTGGAAAAAAAAATGCTTCCCCGATACAACCACAAAGTCTCAACCCTTTGTGCTGTTGTGCAGCTTGTTTTTTCTTGACTGCCAAACTGTGATCAATAACAAGAGTATTTTATGTTTTGTTATTAGTTCTACAACCTGCTCCAGAATCCTTGATAATTCTTTGTCATCTTCCACAGTTCACTCAAATCCCACTGACTGTCCACCATCAACCACCAGCTCCCCTGGTGTGGGAGCAAGGGAAATGGAGAATTAGAGTTTCTGACAGAGAGTAAATAGCTATGATGACCTGAGACCATTCCAGCAAAAATTTCCCAGCGAACATTCTTGTTGTTTTTAACAAATGAAAACACCAGTCCAGATCATGTCGAAGGTGAGAAAAGACACACGAATGACAGGGGTCCAGGGAGTCTGGGTCTGGCAAATGTCCTTCAAAGTGTGTGGATAATAGAAAGAGACAGTGAGGGGGCAACAGGGACAGCTTGAGTGGCAGCCTTTGGCTCGTCTGTCTTTGCTCAAGAATCACAAAGTGCGAGTCCCCATTTTCCCCCATGCACATGCAAGCACAGGGTCCAGCACAGTCTCTGCAGCGGTGTGAGAGGAAATATAAACACTGTAGAGGCTTAAGAATGAGGGCATTGGCTCAACTGGTATTGGCTCAGTAGTTGAGTGTCAACCCAGCAATCAGGTCACTGGTTTGATTCTGGTTATCAGGGCACATGCCTGGTTTGCCAGCTCGATCCCTAGTAGGAGGCGTGCAGGAGGCAGCCAATCAATGAGGTCCTCTCTCATCAATGTTTCTGTCTTTCTATCCCTCTCCCCCTCTCTAAAAATCAATAAAATCATATTAACAAAAGAAAAGAAAGAATGGGGACATTGGAAGGATCTGTGATAAGCCCATCAGATTCTAAAGTGAACATGAGAGAGAGAAAGCAATGTATTATTGCTGGAAGATCATCTTGCTTATGAAAACAGCTACAGTGAAAGTTGATTTTGAAATATGTATTCTAGGATATTGACATCTAATCAGGATGCATCTCATTCCTTGGGATTTTGAAATGGGTAGGATTCACTGAGCTTCAGAATAACCAAAGGGGACATGGATGCATATTTACCAAAATCACAATGCTTCAAATCCAAGGTGTTTACAGGTCATATGGATGATTGTGTATGTTATGGATGACAACTAATTGCAAGCCTGAAGTTATCGACAAGTTTTCAGATTAAAACAAGCCAAAATGACCCCATTAGCCAGGTGCAATCATAACATATTAGCACCAAATGAAACCGGAGAAGTTGTTTAATTCAGCCCTATTATTTGACAAATGAGGTAAATAACACCTAGAAGAATAATGTGACTTCGCCCAAATAACAATACCAGTTGTGGCTGAGACAGGACTCCTAATGCTACTCCATTCTTAAGAGCAGATGACAAGTGTGTGCTGTGCATGAGAGAAGCAAGGGGATGTTAGGGTAATAACAAACAAAAACCACTACCCTGAGAAAATTTTATGGGAAAGACAGGTTTTCCATCATCTATAATAATGAAAGTATAATATGCTAATTAGACTGGACAGCTGAACAACCTTCTAGACGTCCTTCCAGACGACCGGAGCTGAGGGCGGAGCCCCTTGCACGAATTTCATGCATCGGGCCTCTAGTAGTTATGTAAAGAGGGTCTAAGAAAGAGGGTCTGTGTGCACCACATGTTATAATTCCTATCAGAATAGCCATTAAAAAAAATGCAACCATTCTCTTTCTTCCCCCATTGAAAGCATAGGACACATCTGTAATAGTTTCAACAATAAAGATACATTTAAAACAAATAAAAGCCCTGACCCAACTAAAAAAGTAAAAATAAAAGCTAAAAAAAATGCAACCATTCTCATCTAGAAAAGCTACTTTGATGCAGATGTTCTTGAATTTTCCTTTTCAGTGGCCTCTGTAAGTCCTTGCTTTATAAATTAAATATGTGCAAGGTTATTTCATCGTAGTAGTACACCCCATTTTCTCCACACCCCCACACTTGCACTTTTTTTTTCCATTTTAGGATCCAGTTCAAAATCTGTTTGCTATGACACATCTGAAATCTTACCTCCTCTATAAAACTTCACTGATAAGTCCATTCTCTAAATTCCTATATATATTTTAGTATGGAATCAAGTACTTGGTTAAAATTACGGTTCAGTTCTTTGTATCACCTCAGGTATTCCTGTGGAAAAGAAATAGGGTGTCTAGCTAAGTTAAATGACAATAAAATGTGAAGGAGTTATGATAGCATTGTGGTCTAGAAGCTGTCCCAGAAAATCAGAATCTTGGTGATTCATCTGAATAATTTCTGAATTCCAGGTGTTCTTTTTAAACAGTGCATAGCAAATAGTTGGGCTGACATTATCTTTCTCTGTGGGTAATTTTACCTGAAAGGTGGGGGACACCTCTTACCATGTTTCTTTTTCAAATTAGGTTAATTATCAGATCTAGAGATGGGTGAAACTGTGGTGGTCTGGATCCCTTTGAAAATGCAGGAATTG
The DNA here is from genome assembly GCA_963924515.1 of Vespertilio murinus. NCBI lineage: Eukaryota > Metazoa > Chordata > Mammalia > Chiroptera > Vespertilionidae > Vespertilio > Vespertilio murinus. The sequence continues at coordinate 15,699,479 of OZ004719.1, read as the reverse complement.
GCCCTTCACCTTTATTCCTCAATAGAAAAGCACTCCTCAGTCAAGGATGAGTTGAAGCAAACAGGAACACACATAGAAGAGTTATTTTTCAGTGGGTCGGAGTGTTAGCAATATGTGCCAAGCACTTATCCAGGAAGGAAGTCCTAGGTCCCAAGTAGGATGCTCCTGGTGAATTCTATTACAAGTTCAAGAGAGCACTAGCTCTGACCTTGGTTCTAGCATGAAATTCACTCTGGACTCCCCAGGAGGCTGCCAGAGTTGGTGGAGAAGACAGCGGGCAGTACCATCCTCAGGACTGAGGACCAGGCAGCAAGCCATGATGCCCTACTCACAAAGGCCTTGTGCTCACCACCAGGCTTGGGTTAGCTCCCCGAGACCCTGACCCTCTTCTGCTCTCTGTTGTGTGGGAGGAGCCTTGGAGAGTCCAAATTGGGATGCCAAGTGTAATTTCAAGGTACAGCAAGAACATATTTTAAGATTAAAATCCGAAGAGAAATGTGTTGTGTGTGCCCAAGTCCCATCAATTTGGGAAGCATGCTGATGCAAGAAGGTAAAAACTCCAGCTCCAGTAGCAGAAACCGAAGGCCACATCAAAGACTGTCTCCTGCCTCTTGGTTGAAAACATGACAGGCGAGCGGATCTAAAGAGCAGCCTGCTGATCATTTTATGGGCATGAAAGAATGTTTTCAAAGGACCTACATTGCACAACAACTACTTACTTTAATGGGATTTGTGTGGTTCAGGCCCTGTAACCTTAAGAAAATTGAAGGGAGGTATAATTGCAAAAGCCACTAAAAACTGTTTTAGCTTTTATTGCAAGCCCTATGAAAAGCAGCGAGATAGAGCTGTGGCATCCACTTGCGTTTCTTTGGTTACACCGAGTTCCAGTTGCAATTAGGACAGCATCCCTTTAACATGGGCCCCAGTAAGTGGCACATGGGTCGCCAGACTGGGCTGACTGCTGCATTGTAGACCGAGGTTAGTGTATCACAACGACCAAGGCCAACATCAGCAGCAAATCCATACCTTCTCAACAGCATCATCTACCAGTGAGTCCGAACATCTGTCAAAGGGGCCAGGCCTCTGCCCATACAAATGCCGGGCTGTGCGGCTAGCTATTGTCACCCCAGGTGTATTATCACCTTAGCTGCCAGACCCTGAATGTTACATGGTAGTCTTTGATTGCATTTTTTTTCTTCTTACTGTCAACTTGACCTAGACATGGTTTATTTTTAGTCAAGTATTGCTCTTACACCTTATAAAATAGCTTTAAAACACCTTAAATGTTATTTGGGGAACATATTTTTCTTTGGAGAATAACATGCTCTAAAAGTGTAAAATAACAGTATTTTAAATGGTTTTGACTAAAAAGATAAGTCAGTGGCTCTGACTAAAGCCAGTGCAGTTTTATGTAGATACAGCTCAACGTTGAGCTCTCTCAGTATAGCCGGCCTTCCTCTGAAAAGAAGACACTGGAGAATGTGAGATAGCATATTGCAGTCCATACTGTGACTGACTTCTTCACGTGTCATTTCCTTCCACCTCTCTAGGACCAGTAAGTTCCACAGAGCCAAAATGTTAACACAGTTCGCATCACATTTTCTACTTTAACTCCCTTAAGACATTTTTCTGAAAGGACTCAGAAACCTCCAGGACATCCAACAACATAAAACAAGCCTTTCCTGCAATCCTCTATTGGAGCCCTAACTTCCTTCTGGGGCTACATTGATCATTTCCCCCTGCTGGCTTGTCTGTTCCATATGACTCAGAATCTATTTTAGACTGAGAGTACAAAGTTGATGTTTGTATTTAATCAAAGCTCTTAGCAATGCTCAGTAAATAAAAATGAATAATCAGATATAAAATATTCATATATTGATGTTATCATTATTATTATTATTATAGGAGTTCAGTTACTGAACAGAAAACCTTCCCTTTTTGATAATAATCAAATTCTGGCTTTAGATATGTAACCTACTCCCAATTTCTCAATGGATGAATCACTTATTGACTCACTTTTCAATTTATCTCTGGAGGTCATAAAAAGTAAAAAATAAGAATGTTCTAATTGGACCCAACTAAACTGTGATTGGGGAGAGGGGGCGCAGAGGAATAGAGTGGAAAGTTAACTTGTTTGGAAATCAGAAAACCTGTGTTTTCCTATAGACCCTACTGCTTATTAGCTGTGTGGTGTTATGTAAGATACTTCACTTCTCTGACCCTCAGTTTTTGAAACAATAAATGGAAATAGGGCCATTTGCAACTTTGATGAACACATAGCAGGCAGATAGTCTGACTCGTCATAGGCATTTGGTCAGACGTGCTGAAATTTCCCCCTTGGACATGGACTCGTCAGCGTCCATCACTCCTTGTCTTTCTGTTCACTCTGCTGGTATTTAACTATTCAGTAAGCTTTCTATCACAGCATAACTGGGGGGAAAAGTATGACAACCATTCAAATATGTTGAGATGACAGCTTGGATAGAGAGCATAATTGATATCTAGGGAATTTGAATAATGAAAAAAAAGGTTTAAAAATCAAGAACTGAAACATGGAAAGTTGCACATGGAAATTATGCCTAGAAGTTTGTCTTAAAAACCCCATTTGGGACAATTCTGCTGCTAGTCAATTCCTGGCTTTCTGACAAGCCAATTTTTCTTTCTCAATTTAGGTTTTGAAAAGAAACATTCAGAAAACATGCAGATTCTAGCACTCAAAAACAGGTAAGCAATTGGCGTCTTTAACAAGTAACCTCATGAGAAATAATTTTTTTTTCAAAGGCAGGAAAGAGAAAAAAGGCCACGGGCTAAAACCAGGCCATGAAAATTCAATGGTTTCCCTGCCTATTTGCTTTGGGTTGACTAATTTGGTTGCCACATTCTGAAAACACAAAAGTTGGGTCATATTACTCAATATTTGCTCAGTGAGGGTTTTTTGTTGTATTTTTCTCTCTCTCTTTTTTTTTTTTTAATGTCACTGTGCTTTGATAAATTCTAACGGGGTACAAAGAAACCCTGGAAGGCAAAGTTCTGGGAAAAAGAGTGCATTCTGACCGAGATTTTAAAACCCCTCTAAACTTGCCATATTCCAGGTGTGTGGTCCCCTTGCAAGTGCCTGGGATTTAACTAAGATTACAAACAGAGCTCTAGATGAGCCATGCTCTGCTGCCTTCTTCTGGTAGTGGTTTCCCTTTGTAGTGAGGCTGTTGTCATTTTGTATGAGACATAACATCAATCTTGACATCAGCGGTAGAGATTGGTGTCTTCATGGGAGGTGACTGCCCTAAGCCATTTTGTTTTAATGATTCATTTTTTAAGTAATAAATGTTAATGTTCTAAAGACAAATCTGATAAAAAGCAGATTTTTAAACAAACAAACAAGCAAAAAAAACACAAAACAAAACTGAAAGCAGATAGCAACAAAGGAGATGTCCGTAAATGAATGAGTAAGCTCAGCTTTTGGAAGGCCAGTGGTGACAGAACAGGACTCTCTTACTTGCCTATAAAGACAAGTATGCTGCATTTGAACACTTGAGGATAGAAGCATGACTTGTGCTTTCTTATATGTCTCCATCTCAACTAAAAAGGACAAGATTCTTATAGCAGATAAAGCCACAGATAACAGAAAATTAGATTTTCATCACAGGAAGAGGTGGAGCCAAGGGAAATTCTGTATGGAGTAGATGAGGAGGGCTGGAGAGGAAATCAAAGCCCCTTCAACCTTCTACAGCACACTAATGAAGACAGAAAAATGCTAAAATGGCCGACATGAGCAGCTTGGTAATTTATAAATAATGTTTAAGTGAAAGGAAATTGAAATTCTCTCTCAAGAATAAGAAAAGCCAAAAGCGTCAACTGTGGTTGAAAGCCAGACATTTTTTTTTGAGGAATATACCACCCTGTAATATCTCTGGGTTTCAACTTTCTAGTTGTCCAATGGTTTGGTTTAAGAGGAAAAAAGACACATGGTTTTAAAGTGTAATGACTGGGTATAAGCATTTTTCTTAAGTTTTGCTTTAAATTCTATTGTGAAACAAATGAGAAAGAAGTTTGGATTGGCAATCAGGAGGCTCAGGTTCTCATGCAGAAGGATCACGGACCAAATCTGCAATGTTAGGCCACAGTGGCCTTCAGGCAAAAATTATAGGTTGGGCTAGGGCACTGAGATCTCTTTCAAAGCCAGCATCCTGGGCTTTTAGGATTGTTTTTATGTTTCCAGCAGAAAACTTTCAATAATTATTTGTTTAACAAAACGACTGAATCATGCCCTTCTGTTGCTATGTTTTTGGTTTTGCTTTGTTTTGTTTTTGTCTTTGTTCTAGAAAACCTTTGGCTAGAAAATATATCAGATGAGAACTATACTCCAATTATACATGCCTGAAGAAAGCTTAAGTGACTGATCTCTTCCTCCATGCCCAGAGCACTCTGCACAAATAAGTCTCCAAATTGAAATTAATACGAACCTTTATTTTAAGTTAGTTTACTTAAAAGCACAATTAAGAGCAGGAGGAAACCAGAGAGGTTTCTAAGAGAAAGGTTATTCTAACCTTTAAATTGACTAAATAGAAATAAGAGTAACTGCTCTTTCTTTGCTTTCTTCTACTACCAGCCTTAATCTTCTTTGACTTTGTCTCTTTTTGCCAGACAACACATTGTTGGCCTCACCCTACCCACTGACTCATTATATTGATGGCTCCTTCTCCTGCCCCAAGTCTCAGTTTACTGGTCACTCTTCATAGGCACCTTCTCTGGTCAACAACCAAAAGTATCCTTTCCCTCATTATTCTCCTTCCAGCAGCGAAGCCATCTGCTTTATAACACGTGTGAATTGGTAATTACTGGCATTGTCTCACACTACAATATGCATTTCATGAGGGCAGGAGCCTTTTCTGACTTGTTAACGGGTGTCCAGCATCTAACATTAGTGCCTGGCCGCCTTCTGGTACCTTTCTGTGAATGGCAAAATGGACGTGTTAACTGTGGTTGGTGGAAACGCCTGTTGCCCTCACCCTGGTCAATTCACACTCAACCAAACCCGGAAGTCCTTTCAGGGATGCATTCCTGTAAATTCTTGGCACACGAGTGTCCTTGCTATAAAGACCAACTGCATTCTCTCTAGGGCATGTAAGTTCCAGAAGCATGTGGTACCCAGGTCTTTCATGCACCTTCCTTTGTATGACTTTGCATCAGTAGTTATCTCCCCAACGAGAGGGTAAACCTGAGGGCAGGTGAGCAAAGTATATGGAACAGAACCCCATTCATCTTAGTAGCACTCAGTACATCCTTGACTTTGATAATGATGACACATTTGGAATTACTGACTAGAGATGACTTAGTTCAGTTATTTCTGTTTCCCCCAAAAATATGTATGCCTTTAAGTTGTATCCTCTTCTAATTAGTCATTTCAAGTTACTGTGTCTTCTATCCCCTTTCACCAGCAAAGGAGCATGGGTAAAAAAAAAAAAAAAGCCTGGCTAATTCTTTCTCCAACACACAGGCACATTACTGCCTGTCAACCACACCTAAACCTAATTATATGGTGATTTCCTCTCCAGGGATATATGACTGTTTAAATTAGTAAAGGAAGATGATGCACTAAAATCATAGGAGAAAAAAAATGTTTTTGGACAAAATACCCCAAAATCCATGTGGGATAATCTTATTCCACTGAATCATGTCCCCTGTTGCTGAACAGCCCTAGAGACCTCCTTGTTGGGTGATTCTGTCTGCTTGGAGTGGAAACATATGAGTAATTTGTGTGTCACTGTGACTCATGTCATGACCACCACTTCCAACTCCCCCTCATTTGCAAGCTGGCACGAAGAATTCATACTGCTCAACTCATAACAGGAAGAAGTCAGGATGGAGGAAGAGTTTGGTTAACTTTTCTAGTTAAATCTTCATGAAGAAGAAGATTTAACTAGAAAAGTTAACCAAAGCTAAGAACAATGACTTTTTAGTTACCACCCAAATCACTCTTTTACTTGGCATGCCTCCAATCTCAGTACAGGTGTTCTTCCTTCCACATTCTTGCATCTTTGCTCAGATGTCCACTACTTTAAATTTTTTCCCAACTTTTAAAATTACTTTCAAAAGAGGATTTCCTCCTTTCAAACCAGGAGGAAGAACAAACTGGGACAAGCTAGGGTGTAATTCAACTATCCGACCATTCCCCAACCATCAACAGGACTTTCATTTGCCAGCCTTCTTCTCATTTCTTCTCTGTTCCTCTGCAACTCCAATTAAAATGACACAACATTCGATGACATGATTAACCTGCTAGAAGTCCGCACCTTTAAAACAAAGTATCTTAGGAATACTCTAGAAGATTTTGCAAACTCAGAGACTCATAAAAATCATCTACGGATTAGGAATATAGATGGAAGAAGATATTTTAGAAATCAAATTTTATAATCACAATGTTGACATAAATCAGTTAAAGTAAGTGTGTGTAGTGGTTACTGATTTGGACAAAAGTGGGGACATAGTAAGATGCAATTTAAAAAGTTTTATTTCACCAAAGAGGGAGTTACCTAGAAGGAAAGCTTCCCCCTTGTAGCTGTTCAGATTTATTTCGAAGACTCCTGCTGGGGTCCTTCACTTTGTTCTCTGTGGTTATTTCTATACTAAGGTTTTCTAGGGGGTAGTGGTCAAACCACCCTTTATAGCATTATTAAACATCTTTCTCTATTACAGATCTATTAGTTTGGGATAAATCTTCTTGGTTAGAGGATTGTTATGATTTTATTTCCTGGAGATTTATAGTTTTAGCACCATTTCCAGCTCTTCTCAAAGCCAACAGAAGCTGATGTGATGTGATGTCAGTATGGTTTATGTCTTGTCTTGGGAAATCCCATTTTTTATATCAAATATTATTTCTAATTAGTCATAGGCCACAGATCAGATTTACATAAGAGAGATTTTATGCCCTTTTTTATGTTTGCAGCAATCTAGTGCTTATAAACCAGTGGATTAGAAGTCAGACAGCCTGGGTTCTCACTCTGTCTGACCCTAAAAAGTCATGTGATTATTTTTTTCTTTCCTAGCTGTGTGATTTTAAGAATATAACGTTGCCAATCTGGGTTTCTATTTCTATGGCTGTCAAATTGGGCATTGTATTACACTGTTTTTAGTGTCTCTTTCTGATTTTCAGTTATAAATCCCTCTTCAAATACTTGCCAGTTAACAAATCTGTACACTCAAAGAGGGATATAGTAAAAAACAATATATCTACTTACTAATTATATTTGATTTTGGAATATATGAATTTAACAATGGATTAACTATACATTATATAACTTCATGGATGCATATTTCTGCAGTCAAATCTGCAGTTTTCTAGATGTTTTAAATCACATTACTGATTATCTTTGTGGATGTCAGGGTTATGTCAACATTGCATGGATGCTTATATTCTTTGAGATATTTTTAAAGAAAATATTCAGATTCAGCAGGTGTTCAAACAGTGGAGAAGAGAGCAATGATGAAAAACTGTTTCATAATATTCTGGAATTTTAAAATAACCTAACAATTAAAGATGGGGGGCATATTTTTCCTGAACTGTCTGTGTACTTGTATGTGGGGATGGGTGCGGATATGTGTCTCTGTGGCTGTACGTGTAGCTCAGCTCAGACAATCCTGGGTTGAGCTGTAACAGTGCTATAAACATGAGAACCAGAAGCAGATCCGACTGCCCACAGTGGAAAAGACCGACCTGTGGCATTGGGAAACATTTCACTTGTTTGGGCTTTCTGTGTAGCCCACTAAAAGTGCTAAGACAGATCATCGTTACCTAGTCTCATGCCAGCTCTATCTGGTAACTCGCTTTGACATACCAGTTTCTCGGTAGGAACTCCCAGTCAAAAACCCATGTGATATCAGTGCCAGTTGGCCTCAGCTATAAACAACAACAACAAAAAGGGGAAGTGTTTTAAAAAGATATTTCAGATGTTTAAAATTTAAATAAACTAAGGCAGAAAGTGTAATGTTCCAAGTGAAGTCAATTCCCAAGTGGTGTTGGTTGCTACAAACAAGTACTGTATCAGTGGGGTCCTAAATTGCAGCATAATGCAGACATGGAGGAGGAAAAGTGGCAAAGAAAAAAAAAAAGAAGAAGAAGAAGCAAGACATTAAAGATGAATCACTAAGGATGATCTTCCTTTAAACTCTGAGAGTTCATACATCCCACTAGGACCCGAGAAAGATGTGAGGCTCTGGAACCATTGCAGTATATGTTTCAAAGTCCAGGGCAAAGCCACTAGGTAAGTTTTATGACACCCTCTACAAAAGCAGCTTCTTGTCAGAGCTGGAAAAATAATGTTCCCCAGGATCCAGTAACAACAGAATCTAGGCCTGTTTGTTAGATTCCAAGTTGCTGCCTCCTCCAAAAGCAGAGCATCCAGAAAAACAATTTATTTCCCAGAGTAAGAGAGAACGTCAAATATTAAGGATTAGGAAAAGTTTGGTGAACAGTCTATCAGACACAGGCTGCAGATCTGTTAGGGCAAATCTGTCTACCATTTGTTTCAACAAAGACATCACGAAGGTGAGTTTCTCCAAGATCATTCCTTATGGGAGCTCAGAACAGGAGACAGGAAGATATATGCCACCGGCTTTCCAAAGTCTCTCTTGCTTCTTGAGGTTCCTTTAAGAGTACAGCACAGTGGAGAAGGCAAGTTAGCATCCAGTCCTATACAATGACTGCAGTGACCAATGGCCAATAAATCAGTTACATCTTGTGTACCCTACTTAACCTTTGGACATGATGGATATGTAGACTGTGTTTTTTGTGGTTTCAAGCCAAAAGTTAACCACAGCCTACAGATTTTTTTAACCTCAGGGAAAGAACTAGAAACCTATGTTCTCCACTTTATTCTCAGGGCAGTTGGAAGGAACTGAATTCCATTAGCCAGAGACAATGTAATTGAGTTCATAACTTCTGAGGGTTGTGAGGTTGCATTTCTATGGTGCCTTTTTTCCAAGATCATAAAACACTTCACATATGCTATTTCATTTATATTCCAAATGCCTATGGTATAGGCAAAAGCACTCACTGCAATTTTAACCAAAAAAGGTATTAATGATTTAATACAGATTAGCAAAACTAAGGAAAGCAACATTAATCTAATTCAATGTACAGGGAACCAATGTTTAATAACATTTTATTTTTAATTAAAAATGTATTTTTCCAAACTTCTCTAGATCACATTAATTATTCTAATTAATAACTGTAATTGTCCCAGGTGCTTGATTTATGTAATTTAGCATGCCATATTGTCATATTTGTTTTCTATATATTTAAGTCTTAATAGATACCCAGAGGGAAAGTCTCTGCATGCATCAGGAATGACACTAGGTAGTAGACAGAGCCCTGAGACAGTCCCATCTCTGTCACTCACTGTCAGCAAACTAGCATATCCTTCCTAAGCTCCAGTTTCTTTACCAACAAATGAATAAACAAACTCCTAAATGTCTTATAGGATTGTTATGAGGCACAAATAAGATAAAAGCATTATATATAGAAATAAGACATTATTAGATAATTATTATAGAAATAGAGGCCCAATGCACAAAGATTCATGCAATAATAGGCCTTCCTTCCCCTGGATGCTGGCACCATCTTTGCTCTGGCTGCTGGCACCATCTTTGCCTTTTTGTTCAAGCCCAGAGCAGCCTTTCTGCCTTCCCACACTGCCCAGAGGCCCACCCCCAGCCACTTGGCACCTGTATATGCAAATTAACCCTCCATCTTTGTTGGGTTAATTTGCGTACTCACTCCTGATTGGCTGGTGGGTATTGCAAAGGTACGGTCAATTTGCATCTTACTTTTTTATTAGTGTAGATTCTATTCTATGATTTAATTTATATGATTGTGTACTAGTAATTATCATATAATGCCATTACTCTGTGAAGGCAGAGATAATATTTTGTACCTTTCTTGCATACTTTCCATCTAACATGATGTTAGGTCAACATGATTTCCCAAGTAAGTACTTAATAAACTAGAGGCCCATTGCATGAAGATTCATGCAATAGGCCTTCCTTCTCCTGGCTGCCAGCACCAGATTTCCTCTGGCATCCAGAACCCAGGCCTTTGCTCCGGCTGGAGCCTTTAGTCTTCACTCCTGCCGGAGCGCCACTCCTATAGCTCCCTCCACCTCCTGCCCTCCCCCTCATAGCAGGTGTCCCACCCCAGCTGCTCCATGCCTGTATGTGTGCTGCCCAGAGGCCCAAAGCAGCTGGGGGCAAGGCTGCTTCCATCACTGTTGGGTTAATTTACATACTCCTGATTGGCTGATGGGCATTGCAAAGTGACAGTCAATTTGCATGTTTCTCTTTTATTAATGTAGATATTTCTTTCTTTTTTTGAGGAGGATATTTTATTTTATTTTTTCATTTTAATTTATTTATTGATTGAGGTATTGCAAATTTGTCCTCATCCCCCCATTAATTTCCCAACACCTCCCAGTCATGCCTTCACTCCCCTGTTGTCTGCAAACAAGTCCTTTGGTTGATTTCTCCCCCTTACCCCCACCCTCCCCTACCTTTATAAAACAGTTTCAGAGTACGTACTATTTGCCAGGAACCACTGTAGATGTTTATTTCATATTTCACTATCTTAAGAGGTCATGTTATTATCATACCCATAATGCAGATGAAGAAACTGAGGCTGAGAGAGGTTGAGCAGTCTAATCAAAGGCACACAACTTAAACATGTTCTGAAAAGCTTTACTCTACTTGCCTTTCATAGAACCAGAGATTCTGAGGAAATGCAGAGGTCATGAAATTTCCTTCCTAAAACTATCTTAAAAATGAAAGAACTTTTAAGAAGTGGATAGGGATTTGTGAGAGTGTGTTTGGTATAATTTTAATGCAGAAATTGAAATAGATAAATCGATCAGCTTCTTGATATGATTGGGCTGCAATTGTGTGATTTTCACGAGGGGTGTTTACTTTGGAGAAACGCTTCTGAGCATTTGATTTAGCAAAAAATTGATTGAGACTTGAACTCATAGCCTACAAGCTATTTCTATTCTCCTGATCAACTAGTTATAAAACCCTCCCAGAAGGGTGGGAGCATAAATCTGCTTATGTATGAAGCCAGTGGGAACGAGATAACTGTGTAGATCTAGGATCCATCTGATACACTCAGCATCATCAATCACTGAGCTGCCACAGCCTCAGCTTTCTGGAATCCCCAAGCTATTTAAAATATTTCACTATTGCCATTTATGGAAAAGCCACATCATACCGTCTTTGTTTAAGTGCTATAAAAATAAATAAAATTTAAAGTTGAGTGTTATCCTTCAGAGGGTGCTCATGTGGCAAAACAGTGGAAAACATGAGAAAACAAGTCAAAAGTTGGTACTTCTGACATGAACATGGGCAAGCGCCTCAATGTAAAGAACTGGTTAGCCCTGTTCAGAAATTAAGTTGGGTAGTTCTCATTTTAATCCTTTTGTGGTGGAAATTACATTTGTTAGCAGAAATGTGAGTCTGCTTTACACACACACACACACACCAACTCCATGGGTGGAGTCTGACATATGTAAAATTCTTGAACGAAACAAGCAAAGCATTTGGCCTGAGTAGAGATGGAAGAATCAGATGCCCACAAATTAAACTGACTTCATGCTCAAAGCTTGTATGATCCTTTAAACCAGGGGTGAAGAACGTCCGGCCTTGGGCCATATAAGGCCCATGAAATCTCTCGGTCTGGCCCTGCCAAGGCATGAGGTGTGAGTTAATTAAATGTTTGACCAAATACAGCAGGCTAATTTTTCAGTTGTTAATTTTGTATGACCTGCGAGTGATGTTATAAATATTCAAATGGTCCTTGGCAGAAAAAAGGTTCCCTACCCCTGCTTTAAACCATGGGATACAAATTAAGTCGCAATGATGAATCAATTCAGATCTCCTGTCTTGCATATCCTTTCTATTCCTATAACATATGTTTATTGAACACCTACTGGCTTGTGTATATAGCAGGTCAATGGCCTCCGCCTTCCCAAGGGGATCGCCATTTAGTAAGAAAACCAGGTATATAAACAAGTCATTTTAGAAAAAAAAAAACAAAACACATGAGCCAAGTAAAATAATGGAGGGCACACACTCTAAAGGGCAGCACAAAGGAAGGATCAATTGTATTTTAATACGTGAGAAAAAAGTCACAGAAAAGGAAGGCCTAATTGCACTGGATTTGGAAGGAAAATTATACATTTTGACCAGTGGAAAAAGACTGTTTGTAATGGATGGAGTAGAGAGATAGAAAGCAGAATTATTCATTGCTGAGAGGGGATTTTCACCTCATTTATTCTTCACTGCAGCCCCGCAAAGGAGCATGTGCTCACTTTAAAGGTAAATGTCTCAAGAGCACAGGGCAGGTAAGTGACCAGATCTTGACCCTCCGGGGCTGTCACAGCCAAGTACCTGTGAGCATTGAGAAAAGAAAGACAAAGCCACGGGGAAGGCAGGGCCAGGTGGCGAGGGGCCTCCAACAACACGCACTTGGACTTCAACCTTTTGTGCAGGGGAGTCCGGAAAGGCATTTTCAGCCGGGGAGAGGGTGACTGGAGCAGTTTGGCCTCTCAGGTAGCATCCTGGTAATTACATGGAGGCTGGTTTTGGCTGGGCACGAGATAAACGATGCTTTACAGATTTAGAAGGTCAATGCTAATAATGTGGCCCTGCCTGCTACTTCCCATGGTCAGATGCTGGGGCTGCTCTTAAACTTCCACCCTAATATCTCTGTCCATCACCTCCCACTTTCTCCCCTGTCTGTTCCTATTTTTAACTCGCCTGTTCATCTTTCTTTCAATCTATGAAGTCTGTGTGCATCCAAGTTACTAAAGATACAAAGTGCAAATTCAGAACATGAAAAAGTATGATTTTTTTTTAGTGTTTGGGGGACCTCTGAAAGGCTTTCCACATGGGCCAAATATACACCCGACAAGTCCAGGCACCCCTCTGTTGGGAACCCGCAGTAACTCAGCTCACCAAAGGCTCCCTCTGAACTTCCCCAGCTCCTGAGGAGCCTCACTTTAAACAACCTGATGCGTAAAAAAGGAAAGTTTCCAAAAACATAATACCAGAGGGGACCCCACAAAACTGAACTTAGGATATTTTTAAATTGCTAACTCCACTGGTACATTTAACATCTATACAAAACTCCCAGAAATGTGTTCATTTGTATTTTGAGGCAAAACGGTATTTCCCATCATATTTCTGCGTCGCTTTGTTTCATTTTTAAAGGTAGTCATCCCAATTAAAATCCACACCAGCCTGTGTCTTTGGGAGCCCACAAGAACCTTTGTTTCTCTCCTGTGGACCATTCTCCAGGCCCTTCCACTAAAACTTTCCCCTCACTCTTGAAGTGGGCAGGACCTCCTGACCCTCTTCCCCGATCTTACGGCTCATCCTATAGTTGTCTTCACACTGACAAGGGCCCCCTTCTGGCTGTGTCCCTGGAGGAGCTGTGTGCAGACCAGAGAGCTCCAGGATGAAAGAGAAAGAACTGAGACATTTAAAAACTCAAAGAATTCTTCACATGTCCAGGAATTAAACACTTATCTCTCTGAAAGAATTTTGTAAAAGAATAAAAATTAAAAGCACAGCATTTTTTTTTAAAAAAAAGTAAGTATTAATGTTTGCTGGAGAAACAGAAAAGCTTTTTTTCCACCAGAAAAGTTCTTTCTGTACTAAGTTTGGCAGCCAGAGGGCCTAAGCATTTATCTCCTGCACAGAAAGTGCTCTGTCAGGCAGGCTGTGACTAACAATAAGCTGAAAAAGACACCACAGACTTCCACTGTATTTTATTTGGCACGGAGGAATTATTCCTCAGCACAAACTATTTGCAACTGGCATTGGTTAAACAAGAAATTACAACCTTTAAAAGGCCTATTTATCATTAGCTGCAAAAGTGCAGACTTCACCGTCAATTACTCTGACAAAGGATTATAGACCGTCAACACCGCACACAGGATAACAACAGTCTTGGCGGCCAGCGGGCCCCTCTGAAGGGAGGATTAGAAAGCTAACAGCCTGGAGTCCCTTCTCCAGAGACCCCCTCCATCCTTTTTCGCCCACCCCTTTCCCCGCCACAGGCTGACTCTTCCATCTCGAGTACTCTCCCTCTGTTACCTCGGCTAGCAGCGGCTGGTAGACCAGCAAGCTTTCAACAGAAAGTGGTCAGTGTTGTGAAAGCTGTGGCTTAAGAATCATTGGTCCAATCAAATCGGCAGCAATGTTGCCCCAATTCTGCTCTGAATGTGTTCTGTTGATAAAAAATGGAAACGACAAGATTGATTTCTGGAAGCTAAAGAAATATCACAGTGTTATTTCTCCCCGCTGCTTCATTTAGAGGCTAAATGGTCAGAAAAATTGTGATTTTTAATAAGTCAAAGGTCTCTACTATGATTGTAAAACACCCGCCCAAGCCCTGAATGGTGCCTGTGTGTACTGGAAGAAGCCTTTTCTCATTTCACTGAGGCATTAATTTATCTTTAAATGATTGCATTCCTTAGGAATACAAAAACCAATACTTTGTTTCCCAGACGTTAAAATAAAAATTTTAAAAGTATTTTCAAGTGCGTATATAAGTAATAAAACACACACACACACACACACACACACACACACACACACACACATTCTTATTTTGCTTTAACTTTTCAGAGAAGTATGAGGTCATTACCCATGTTACTGTCACCTTGTTGTCAGTTAAATTAGTTTAAATGGCTCTGGAGTTTCTCTCAGAGGCATACTGATTAATATTTTCAGTCTCTTCATTCAATATTTTGGTTTTATTGACTGTATTTATCTCATTATACAAGCATCTTTCATGAGAATGCAATAAAATAACATAAATCTATGTACACCACTTACCCTGGTATACATGGTTGGTAGTGTTCAGTTATTGACGATGAAAACATTGACTATAATGTTGATAAAGATGATAGGGGAATGTGTGTTACTTAAAGTTATGTTTTATAAAGGCTTTTTAATTATATGAAAGGACACTTGTGAATACATATGTTCACATATATGAATGCAAGTTATACATATGGCATATTATAAACTATAAAAAAGAATACTGAGGGGGAAAAAAAAGACTCGAGTGAAATGAATTGAAATGTTAAGTGTCCGCCTCTGAATGATGAAATGTTGGACTATTTCCCCTTATTGTTTTGTTGAGACTTTAATTTTCTATGATGAGCTTGTTTTATATTATTATGAGAAAAAAATAGAAAAGGTACAAGCGAGGAAAATCAAGACTATAATATTATACATGTGAAGTGATTGTGAGTGTATAACTCTTCACATCCAATATGATAACCCATCAAGGGAGACAATCATTTTCCATTTCCAATAAAGTAACCGAGGTTCAGAGAAATTAAGTGATTGGAATGGAAATGAGGTGCAGGACACAAACCAAGACACCGCTTACTTTACTTCTAGGCCTCTGTGCTTTTCCTTCGTGCTTGCCACTTCCTGGACTGTTTTTTGTTTGTTTGTTTGTTTATTTGTGTTATTTTTGGTGGGGGGCTTTTTGTGTGTGTATGAGAGAGAGAGAGAGATTAATACATGCTTAAGAAGTGGTTCTATTCATACCTACTCTCCTTTCTGGTTGATGTGTGTTTAAGAAGTGGGTCTATTCATATATGAGGCTCCTGGTCTCCCCAAATCAGAGGGTGTTCCTTCACATTGGGTCTGCTAGGTTCATAAAAACTAGCGCAGGGCTATCGCTCGTGGGTGACCTCCAGAAACTACAGGAGGTTGCATAGCTTTATTTAGCTCTATTAAGTTCAAAGAATGTGCCAGGCAGATTCTCAGTCCAAAAATAATCTCCTTTTATTGGTGCTCCAAATGCGCTCACGGAGGAGAGAGCTGAGCTAAATGAAAGCTTTGGTGCCGCCAGGCGCAGGGGTTTTTACTGAGTGGTGAACGTTTTTCCCCTCTGTGAGAACTTTACTGTTTCCTTCCTCCGAGAGCCTGTGCTTAGATGCAAAGAAAGTTGCTCAGAGCAGATCTTCCAGAAGTCATTTTATTTGACAAAGACTCTTAGTTTAAGCCCCCGGTGTGGAACATTTAAAAATTTTATAGGTTTTTCCCTAGCTTTTAAAGTAATTTGCATTTAACTAAAGAGATACTGATCTCCAGCGCAAATGGCAAAATGTGTTCTTCGCCCTCTTTTTAACTGGAAAATTTGGATTCATAAGAGTCATTGGGTGAGGTAATTTTCCCTATAAAGTGCTTCTAATAGCTTGACAAATCTTAACCGTATCCCTTCTGGACCGGGAGCTACACCTAATGTTATCTTTTCCTGACGGCTGCAGTGCTGTGGTCCGTTCCTCCCTGAGAGCTGCATGTAGGAAACAGGCAATGCCGGACACAGGACCCTGAGATTCAATGTGGCCCCTTTGTCTCTAACATGTCACCCCTGGTCATGGCTAATGATACATTTGCCATCATTCCTGCCATGTGGGAGGAGCCCCCACTGAATTTTCCAAAGGCCATGCATGCAGTCCTACTTCCCTAGACCTGGGATTTCATGTCTCTCCCTTCTTGGCTCCCGCCCACGTTGCACCAAGACAAGGGACCAGTGCAGGTGTGAGGTGTCGGTCCTTTCTGTCTCTCTTTTGGGCGCCACTACAGAGACAGGGAACCCCAGGTCTAGCGGCAAGCCTGTGTATATTGTATGTTTTATCACTTATATACACCCTGAGCACCTAGAAGGTCCCAGAAAAATCCTCCTAAGTGGCTATAAGCTGTGTTTCTACTTCAATTGACGTTCCCACAAAGGGCCCAGAGAACAGAGCCTAGGAAAAGTATCTCAGGAAAGAAAGGGTGAAAAGAGAAGATGGGGTCAGGATAGCTTGGGGGAATGATGCTCATACCTTTTCTAGGTTTCTTGCTGGCCGGGAAGTGTATGTGCCTGGGAGTTGGTTGGTCCAAGTGAAAAGAACTCAAGTGCAGCTGGCAGAAGAGGGAGGCTTCTGGTCCTGACTCAGAGGAAGAAATTACTTGCCTCTAACTGTGTCTAAGAATCTCATATGTGTACATAGTCTCAGCATGAGAGAATGACCCCTCTCCCCAGGGACATGTGAACAGACAAGAGGACACTAGCATCAAATACATTCCATAATGGTCTTGATTTTTTTTTAAAAAAAGGGGGGGGCGGGGGAGAACAACTGACTGCATGTTTGGGTTTGTAGAACTTACATGGCATCTTCCTTTGAGTGGCATCAACCATAATTCAGGTGTGGGAGAGCCATTGGTGGGAAGTGATAGCATAAAACGGGAGCTCGTGTCCTACCCACAGGTGTGCAGCGAGTGAGCCGATCCTATGCAAATCACCCATGGAGCCATTCTAATACCAGAGTTTAGAATCAGACCTCTGGAGACACCCCATGGGTGACCTCGACCCTTCCACTGCAATTTCGTACAACTCCATGCAAGGTCAGAGTGTCTCAGCAGCTCCCCCAATGATGGGGTTGTTGGGATCTGCCAGTTTCCCAATTTACTGCATGAAGAGACTGAATGGTAAATTAGAAGAACTAATAATGCCTTTAGCTACCTCTAAGTTCCTACAGTCATCATTATTCTAACAGCAAAAAGAATTCTTAGATGCTATCATACTTTAATTTGTATCTATAGAAACACTTCAAGTACAGCTGTTACTCATTAGATTCCAGTACTACAGGAAAAGGGGGGGGAATGAGTAAATTTTTATTTACAGTCAGCTTTCATCGTAGAAGTCTCTGAATCAATAAAAAGATGTGCTTGGTACTAAAAGCAAAAAATAAAATAAAATAAATACGCTTTCTTAATACAGTGGTAAAGATGGTGGGCACATTTCCCAGACTGTAAGTACTATTCCAGTTTTCTTATTTTCCTCATAAGTATGCTCACTCTTCTTAGCCCACATGGCTGGATCTTGAATAACAAAATGCAGTTACACAGGGACTAGGCCTCTCCTAAAGGGGCATGTGTACTATGGATGCACATACGCGTACACATGCATTCGTGTGCATTAAAGATAATTTCCACCTGCAAAAGAAACAGCTGTTCTGTGAGACAGTGCACTCCCTAGCCATGACAATCTTTAAGCAAGCCTGGATTCTGTCTGCCAGGAATACCGGAGGAGGAGTTCCAGATCCCAGAAAAGGTTTGATGCCATCACTTAGAAGCTCTCAACTCTGAATCCGATGGTGTGCGTTACTATTTTTCCTCCCTAAATTCATTTTAAAAATTGACTTGACATTTCTACTGTGTTTCATGTGTTGGCAGGTACTTTAACAAACACAAGAGAGAAACCGAATGACAAGTTAGAAGGTTTGCGGTGCTGACATTTGGATACATTTGCACCTGGGATGTTGGACACGCTTGCACCTGGAAACCAAAGTCTCTGGTAATAAAATCCTTCATGGCAGCGACCGTTCTCTGAGAAAACTGCACATGCTTTGGAAAAATAAAACTCTGTGTGCCTCACGGAATCTCTGTGTGGTGAGCAATCCTATCCCCACGTTTCACAGGCAGAACTCACGAAAGTTAGCAATCAAGTATTTGTAAACAAGATGGAATTATTGCTCCCAACCATTTGACACTGGGGACAAAAAGCCACCTGAGTTTTATACTCTGTAGACTCATCACTTAGTTACTAATTCCAGACTTCCCCTCCAGTAAGGTCTGATTTCTGAATCAATTTTCCTTGACCCCTTGTCTCATCTCAACATCTAGTTCAATTCAAGACTTGAGTTCCTCATCGTTTTTATTTCATCTTCAAGAAACAGCAAGGAATAAATTGCTGTGTCAACACCATTGCTCATCCGATATCATACTATGGTTAGGATCAGACTTCTTCTTCCTAAAAGTTTTCCTTTTAGGAGCCTGGCTGAGCCAGTGTTACCTAGCAACGCAAAATTTCAAAACTGCTTAAGATGGTGAATGTGGAGTTTAGTGGGGGTAGGAGATGCGGGAAGAGGTGATGGCAGCCCAACAAGAAAGTCCTGTTGTTCTTTCCTCGTCCCCTTCCCAGGGAAGGCCGTTCTGCTGTATCGAATATCCTGTTTCCTGAAAGCCAGCCACTGAGATCAGTATGCTCAGGAAATTGCATCATTGCAGAATTCACTCACACTGACCCTAGGTGCACCCATATTCCAGCATTTGCCCTCTAACCCCATCTCCTTAATCGCATTTGCATGCTGTCTCCACTCTTTTTAGTAATATTTAGAACCTCTCTGCAGCATATTCTATTTTGCAAGTCATTTATCAATGCTAATTCATCTCTTCTCACCTTTTTATTCCTTTGAGGTAAGAGCCCTGTGATTAGTAATAATAACACAACCCTGGTATTTGGTTTCTCCATAGCTTCTGTCTCCTGAGAGTGCTACAAATATTAACAGCACATAGTGGTGTCCCAGCACGGCGTGGGTCACAGAAGGAGTGGGGGGGGGGGGGAGGCAATGACTCG
Source organism: Vespertilio murinus (assembly GCA_963924515.1). Classification (NCBI taxonomy): domain Eukaryota; kingdom Metazoa; phylum Chordata; class Mammalia; order Chiroptera; family Vespertilionidae; genus Vespertilio; species Vespertilio murinus. The sequence goes on along the minus strand of OZ004719.1, from coordinate 15,680,008 downwards.
CCCAAGTGGGGTAAATTGAAGGTTGGGTTGGACCTGAATCAAGATGCCAGGTTATTACCCCTGGCTACTTTGGAAAAGTTCCAGGATTGCTTAATGATGAAAAGCAGTAAGGCTGTCAGAATTTGCCCTGAATATATATTGGATTAGGCCCACTCCTAAAATTCTCCAAGGTGCCTTGGGGTCAAGGGCTTTCGGCAGAAGGGAAGCCTTTTTGATAATATAAAAATGGCTTTATATTTATATAAATAGCCCCAGAAGCAAAAAAAAAAATGCAAGATTGGTAGGGGTGTGAGGGGGTGGGGGGAGGGGGAGAGAGAAGTCATTCCATGAAGGTTTTCTATTACACCCATTTCAATGCTCAATACTTGTACATTATAATTTGTTTTCCTGAGGAAAAAAAATGATTCTAAAACTAAGACAAGTCTAGCTCTTTTATAACACTAGTAGCGTGATAAAAACAGCTTCAATTTTTCATCAAATAATTGTAATACAGCAACTTAATCATAATGTAAGGTTATGATGTTTATGAAAATGTAAGGTTATGCTTAATAACAGTGTAAGGATATCCTTTAACTGCATTCTAAAAAGACAGCTACACTCTGACATGTAATTCAATAGTGAAGCAAGGAAGGATTACCAACAGGTTTACTAACTCCATTTATAGAAATTTTTAAGGCTCTTCTTTTGAGTGAAACCTTTCAAATTACCGGTAAGAATTTAATCAAAATTGTTGAAACTCAGGGTTTTGAAAATAAGAAATAGGTTATTAATCCACAAGGATTAATGCTAGTTATTAGGAAGGACTTCCTGATCCAAAATAATCGTTCATATAAATGCATACTCTTCCCTGGGAATGTGAACCTGAGTAGATCCTTCTCCCATTTGGACTGCCAACATAAAAATAACTCCTGCATCATATACTTTGTTCCTTTGTCACGGCATCACTTTCCACTTGATATTGTATTTATTAGTGTGAATATATAATTTAGAGTCTAGATTCTAGACCCATTGATCGAGATCAAGTTTCTTAAAGGACAGGGAACTTTGTACCCTTCAGAGTACTTAACACAGAACTATGCACACATATTGAGTAAATGTTGCAATAAATCAGCCTTATATGCCCCTCACCCCAACAGAAGGTGCCAGAGTCTCCAAAACTTGCTGTTGGAATTCTGTTTGCCACCCAGAGAACAAGGGTTATAGTTTTTCCACTTTACATTAACCCCTTGGGATTATGTTTGTCACTCAAACAAACGTAGGGGAGGAAAAAGGGGGGGGGAGAGAGAAGGAAGAAATAGATGAGGAGGAAGAGAAAAGGGAGAAAGGAGAGGGAAAGAATGAAATAGAGGAAAGCATCACAATTCAATGTTCCTAAAATAAAAACAAATGCATACAAAAGAAGAAAAAGAAGGGAAGGAAGAAAGGAGGGAGGGAGGGATTTCTTCTTAATGATGCCAGAATCCACTTGAGTAACTCTGTAAAAACTAGTTAGTTCTTAGGACTTAGTTAAGTTTTGCCTGATTAAATCCATCTAAAAGACAGTACATTATATTTCATTCCTAGTTTGGTTAATAAAGGTTTTTTACCCAAGTTTTGCTTGCTGGCTGGCATGCCACCCATCTACTTTATTTCATTTATTCATTCAACAAATACTGTGTGAGCAATGACTTTCCAGTTTTGTGATTGCGCTAGAAAGACAGTGCTCCACAAAACACATCTTACCCTACTTTCTCTACAGTCACCTGAATACTCAGTTAGCGCTATCATCCATCCCCATTTTGTCAAGCAAGTCCCTTTTCTTTCTTTTATAAAAAAGTATTTTTATTAACTTTAAGAGAGAGAGAGAGAGAGAGAGAGAGAGAGAGAGAGAGACATCCATGTGAGAGCATAATATTGATCAGCTGTTTAACCTTGGCATATGCTCTGATCAGGAATCAAACCAGCAACCCTTTGGTGCATGGGTCAACACCCAGCCAACTGAGCCACACTGGCCCGAGCAAGCAAGCACCTTTTCATCGCATTATCTCCTGTTGCCTAAACAAAGCCATCAGTACCTTCTCCCTGAAACTTTGCCTTTTCTAATGGACAACTTCTGAGCCACTTCATGCATTCTTTGTTCTGATGCCAATGGCAGTGCCTGCATCTAGCCAACCTTCTACTTGTTCCTTGGGCTCTTTCTATTCCTGAAATTTCCATCTTGCTGAATAGTTTCTATAATTTTATTCCATTCATTCTTTTCCCAGAATCACACTTCCAGGTCCTCTTTGGAACATGATCAGGTGGCCCATATCTAATCTTGACCCAATAAAAAACACTTGAATATTTAAAGTCATATATATATATATATATATATATATATATATATATATATATATATTACAATTACTCTTATCACATAAATTCATAGATATAAATAGTGGCGAGAAAGTAAAATTTTGCCAGATGTATATCTCTCACATTTTCACATTTAAACACTAGATTATTAATGGTAACTCCTGATTGTATTTTGGATGTTTGACTATAAATCAAGGCTAAGACCCAGCCCACCTTTCTCATCCACACCGCACACACTTGAACTGTTCTTGGTGGCAAAACTGACTATGAGAATAATTCCCCTTCCCCAGTCTATTCACTATTCAGCTCAAAGTTCATGGCTTCCATTGGCTTGGCAACTCCATCCTTTATGGCTCTTCTTTATCTTGCCTTGATCATGACTCCATTCTGGAACCCATAATACCTTGCTGATTTAGGGTTCACATGTCTGCTTCTTCTGAACTTCCAGCTTCAGAATACTTCCAATATGACAGTATTTCTGTTGCTTATTACAGTTTAGGAACACTAGGTTCTCTGTAAATGTTGAATGAATGGAAGGGATGAGAGGAGGGAGAATGAAATACTAACCAAAAATGGCTAGCAGGGGCTAGACATCTCCTGATAGCTCCTGAATTTTCCAAGTGAAGTATTGTCCAGAATCTGTGAGAAAGGTGCTTCACTCTGGTGATGAATGACAATATGGCCTTTCTCAGCCAAATGTAACCACAGCTTCCTCTCTCTCTCTCTCTCTCTCTCTCTCTCTCTCTCTCTCTCTCACACACACACACACACACACACACACACACACACACACACACACACACTCACACACTCACACACACACCATATTAAATCTGATCACTTTGCTCTCCAGCTCTCCACATGCTTCCTCTTTTGCTAGGACAGGATCCAACCTCAGTGCCCCAAGCTCCCCACACCTCTCCCCATATCGCCACCTGGTGTCTAAAAGCAAGAAAAATACCTAATAAATGAAAATTATTTTGTCTTTATTTTTAAATTTTTTCAATTACAGTTGACTTACAATATTTTATTCATTTCAGCTGTACAACAGTGATTAGACATTTCTATACTTTATGAAGTGATCATTCCAATAAGTTTATTACCTACCTGGTACCATACATATTACAATATTGACTATATTCCCTATGCTGTACTATACATCCCCAAGACTATTTTACAATCACCAATTCATACTTCTTAATCCCCTCACCTGTTTAAAATAATAAATATCAGACCCTGGAACCATATACTGAAAGTTGTTTTTTTTTTAAATATATATATATTTATTGATTTTTTTTATAGAGAGGAAGAGAGAGGGATAGAGAGTTAGAAACATGGATGAGAATCATCGATCAGCTGCCTCTTACACCCCCCCCCCCCACTGGGGATGTGCCCACAACCAAGGTACATGCCTTTGACCGGAATCGAACCTGGGACCTTTCAGTCTGCAGGCTGACCCTCTATCCACTGAGCCAAACCGGTTTCGGCCATATACTGAAAGTTTTAATTATATCAATCTGAGGTACCTTATTCATCTGCTCTTTAATGAGTTCCTCCTGTGTTCTAAGAGCTTTAGACATATCCTAAATTAATATCAATCCAATCAAAATATCTTAAAAATCTTTTGTCTTCATATATATAGTAAATATATGTTTTCATTGGGCTTTTAAGATAACAGAAAATAGTAAAGGTTCCCCTTACTGCCTCTAAGAAGCTGGGGAATCTGAGATTTAGATACCAATGGACTAGGGGGAAAGTCTCCTGATGGATTCAGTACAACTTCAAATAAAATATTCCTGGGGAGAGAAAAAAAAAAAGCTCTCAAATAACTACATTTAGCTCAGATTATAATTCATCTGATTTTAAATGTGCACTGATGATAATTTTATTGTCACACAACTAAGAACCAAAAGATGCCAAGCTAAAGAATAATATGGATTTTGCTTGAACATGAGTCACCACAAAATCATCAGAATAGTTTGAATAATAAAATCAGCAATTATACAGTGAAGCTATAGGAGGCAAAACAAAACAATAATACCTCAATCAGAGATTCCCAGTCAATAGTTCTCAAAACAAAGAGAGTTTTCAGGGTTCCAAAATAAAATGGGGTGGTGATAAGTACAACACATTGAGGTTTTCATAAGTTAAATGCACCCATTTGCTTAATTAGTGATGACAGTCATTTTATTATTTTGGTGTTCTCCTGCCCTTTCTTTTATGAAACCATACAGTCAGAAAAATGGTAGGAGGTTTCTTCAAATGGACTAACTTGGCTAAATAAATAAGGGTACCTAATTTTTTTAAATAAAATTTTACTAGCAAATACATTTTTAAAGTCTGGATAACCCTACGCAAAAGACTCTGAAATTCATTTTGAAGAGCTAATGTTGGAGACCTTTGAAACATACCTGACTTTATAATATCTTGAAGATCAAATTTAAAAATCCAATTGCTCTTTCATATGGATTGATAAAATAAAAAGCGAATTTTTAAGAAAAATAGGAAGAAGAAAAACAAACAGATACCTTAAATTTTCCACAAGTATAACCCAATTCCAAATATCTACCAGCACCCAGTAACATGACATTTTTCTGGCCCACATTTTACTTTGAGTCTTACTGTTTCCCTTAATTCGTAATTCACACTGCTCTCTGGGTCCAACGTCAATAGGGGCTTGTAGGTTTTGTCTCCTAAAATTTCTAGGTTAATAAATTTAATCCCAATCATTATAATTATGATTACTTTTTAGAGAGGCATCACAGTGGATCTAGAGGCCGTTCTACAAATCAATGTATGTACAGCCTAGATGCTTTAATTACTAAAGCAAAGAGTGAGCAACATGTTGCTTCTCAAACTACATATACTTTAGCTTTAATCAAAATCTATTTCTGTCTCGCCCCTTCTCTTTTCCCCCCTCTTTGTTTTTTTCCCATTCTCTCACCACAAAGCTTTCTGGATTGAGTAGAAGTATTTGGTCACTTGCTCTTTGACCCCCACGGTCTCCTGAGACTATATATTCATTTTAAGAATGAGTCCCTTTGGTTACCTAAAGTGTCCTCAGACTAAATCGTTTCCAGATGCTTACAAATATTTCAAGGACATAGCCACACAGTTTTTATGGCTGAGTGATAAAGGACTCCACGGTGTCTGGTCCATTGTAAAAGAAGGATCAAGTGCTTATTAAAAAATAACTTCCATTTGGTATTTGCTACATGCCAGGCCCAGTGCCAACCATGCTGGATACATTATCTCATGGAACACTCACGACAACCCTGGGTGGGTGGTGGTGTGACCTTTGTTTTTGAGAGAAGGAGGGTCAGCTTTCCACAGGACAAGCAAGTGAGAGAAGGGGCGGCCACGCCAAGTCCGAATTCTTAGTCCCTGGTTTCTGCTGCTGCCTCGGAGCAAAACTCCTCTGCTGTGGGCTTACAACAGCCAAGAGAGGAAAGGACTCACCAACGTCATGGGGTAACCCTGGGCATCCAAAGAAATTTCCTTTGAGAGACAAGGGAGGGAAGTCTGTAGTCTCACCCAGTAACTCCAAAGGAGTCACTCACCGAAATGCGCAATGCCAAACGTTTCCCATTACTTAAAACCAGCTTTCACATTTGGCATTTCAAATTTGCCTCTTTAGTGCTTGTACCGCTCCTTTCACTGTTCTAAATGATTGAGGTGACCTTTTAAAAAAGGAAAAACCCTCCATATCATAGAAATGGTGTTTTTTTGTTGTTGTTGTTGTTGTTTTTTTGTTTTTGTTTTTTGTTTTTGTTTTTTTTGCTTGTGTGTTTGTTTAACTCTGTGTTACTCTAAGAGGCTACTGTAAATAAGAAAACTTACATGGCTTGCATTGTGGGTGGGGATGGGGAAGGGTCCCACCAATTCCTGATTTTTCTGGCTAATGAAGAGAAGCCAGCCATCACTGTTTACAAGGTACTCAAGCAGGGTTAGTTCCATTCCCCAAAACACAAGGCAGTCTAAAAGCCTTCTTTCTGTATCTGTGCTTGGGAAATACTCTCCCGTTTCCTTGTTTCCATGTATCTAACACACTTTAGCTGGCCTTAGTTTCCAGTGGAGTCCCTCTGATAACGAAGTGAAGGGACTCGAGTGTGCAAGTGAGAGACACAGATTTTAAAAGAATCCGCCATGTGGGAACTCCATGTGCAGGCAATTAAGAGGTGACTGTTTGTCCTGGACATGTCTCCCTGGAGTGGACTGAGCAAGCCGCCGCCGCCGCCGCCGTCCCCTCCCGATGTTAAATGTCATCTACCCATGTCACCTCTCCCTCTTTTCTCATCACACAGCTACCCCCCTAAGGCTAGAGTCGGAATGAGTGTCAGAAATGGCTGACCTTGGAAAGTTCTATTTTCCTTAGTCCCCTCCCCAAGGCACCACAAAACTCTCAGACATTTGACCTTGCTGAAAACCATGGGATTGTTTGAATGAGAAATTCTCTTCCCAGCTTCTCTTTCTTCCCCTTCTGCTCCCTTCACCTCCCCCTTCTACCCCTTCCCCCCCTCTATCAGTCCCCCACCAAGGCCCTTTTTAAAGAAAAGCTGGTTATAAAACACACAGAGCTGCCCGCTCTCGCCCTCCTCGCCCTCTAAGCCAGCTTTTTTTTTTCCAAGCTGCCATTCTCCACTCACCAGACCATATTTTTAAAAAATGTCTGGAACACAAACAGCAACTTGTTTTTTTGTACCCTTGACTAAAAATCAACCGGGTGATTTTTTTCTCTCTCTCTTTTTTTTTAATATGTCATGTTGTTTCAAATCATTTTTAAGTGGGTTTAACGCTGGTGAAAGGTGCCAGATTGACAGCCTGGAGGCGGAGGTTTGTGTTTTTAACCGTAACAGAGCGAAGCAACTCTGGCCGAGGAAATTCACAGGCCTCCCCTCCTGCGAGGAAGGGCTCTTGTGGGATTGAGCAGGTACACGACCATTTGACATTTGCTTGCTTACTGTTTATATTGTTATGAACTTATATTATTCTGATTTATTAAAAAAAAAAAGTTCAGGTCTCGTTCAAATGTGGCCTCTTCCCCAAGGCTTTTATTCATGTATTCCTGCTCAGTATGAAAACTTCACCCTCTGAATCCCTACTATTTCATTACCCTCTTGTAGAGTTTTATAGCTGTGATGATCAGGCCTCAAATCATACACATCCATGTTCCATATTGTGCCCCCTCCATGGTTTAAAAAAAAAAGACCACCATTCCACTGGTGGACAGGTAACCGAGGCCCACGGTGGTCCACATAGGCAGAAATGCAGGCAGAAAGCAAATCAATGATTTTCTGATTCCAGATTTTATTCTCCACCTATGAAAGCAAGTAAACGTCCTCATCTGGGTCAAAGCACTGTAGTTCCCCAATCCTCTTCCCTCTACACGGCTTGCAGGCCACCTTCCCGGCCCCCTGGCTTGGAGTCCGCCTGCTGAGCTGTGCCGTGCCCTAGCCCACTGCTGGTCCAGATGTGAATCCCCTTTCACAGGACTGCCCAAGCCCAAGCCGACCACGGCCGGCCTTACCCCCAGCCCTCAGTCCCCGGCACCAGCACATGTGCTGGGCTGGTGGTTCCAGCCACAGTCAGTATAAACTGGTTTATCCTGACCCCATTTCCTCGGCTCTGTTTTTCAGATTCTTAACGAAAACTTTAGAAGATGCTCCGAAGACAAGGTAAGCCTAATAAAACCTCAAGTAAAGTTATGCGGTAAAGCCAATGTTTCAGGGAAAAAATACTGATTAAATTCCCTGTGCTAAGAAAGTAATATACTGATTGTCTCCGAGTCGGAGTCTGGGCGTCAGGGGGCTGCCATCTTGTTCCAAGATTCATTTTCTGCGAAGTCCAGTGTTTCCTGTCGAATACTGAAATTTTCTGCATGGTCTGCATAATCAATTGCATAATGATACGCTTATGCCGACTCTAACCTGTCATTTGCCAAATTACTTGAAATATCATGAAAAACGCTGGAGTATTTAGAATGCTGAGAAAGATGAGCTAGGAAAGAATTTCTTAACTCTCCTGGTGCTGCAAGCATGAGAAATTCGGGGTTCAAAAATCTTTAAAAGCAAGAGGTATCTATTCAGAGTTTCTTATGATAGTTTTCCAACTAGTGGTTCCTAACAGGTTAGGAATTCCTACAATGCCTGGAATCACCTGCAGGTCACAGGAAGTTCCATCTGTAAGGAAGCACAGGGAAGGACCAAGCACCTGAGAGACAACATGCCCTAGAAGCAGACATCCGAATGCAAGACGGGAGGGACTGGGGGTCGCTGTTACAATTTTGAGCTTGTTCCACCCGGTAGCTTGAGGTATCGTTGAATGACTGGTTTGGGGGGGTGGATGATGTCAGGATTGGACATGTGAAAATTACACTGATGGTGAGCTATGTGAGGGCTGGTATTCATCTCCCCAATTTGGTGATTGGCTCTTTTAGCAAGAGCCCAACCTTCAGAATGTTGGGCACATGCTGATCACGATATTTGTTCATCCAATGGCCGCCCGTGTAGGTGAAATGTTCTGATTTCAGCTATGATGACTGTTTCACTGTTTGGAGAGAAGATCCTTTAGCTGCGTCTTGCAGCCACACATCTGGGGAGGCACTGTGACCTAGGAAATACCCAAATCACCTCTTGAGGCCTTTCCGTTACCCAAGTCCTCAAAGAGCTGAATTGTAGTCGTTAGCAAAGCTGCCTTCCGATGTTTTGCTAAATTACAAAGAGGCCACTTTTGCAGAACTTAAAACAGAACCCTTCCTTTCTGGGCAAATTATAGGCAGTACCTGAATTACAGGCTCTATCTTTTCAAATAACAAACTCAAGACAGAATTGCTTCCATTTCACACCCTGCTACATCCACACGACTCCTTCTCCTCTGGCAGCTGCTGCTAGGGGCCCCAGCAGGCAATGGCTGCAAGTGTGAGAGAACACTTGGGTACAGAAAGAAAGAAAAGATGAGATTAAGAAAAGTAAGTGTCCTGGGTCAGTCCTCCAGGCGTGTACCAATGCAGTGGGCTCCTGTCCACTGCTGTCACACTGAGAATGTAAGCCCAGCTCCTCACTGTGGCCCTAAAGGTCCCATCACCTGGCCGCTCCATACCTCTCTGAACTCATCTCCCAAGCTGCCATCACTTGCTCTCTCCCAGTCACTCGGACCTTCTTTCTTGGACAGATCAAGTTTGCTCCCGCCTCGGGGCCTTTGCCCTTGGTGTCCATGCTGTTGCCTGAGAGGCGCTGCACCCTGATCTTCTTTTCATCCCTATCCCTGCTCAAATAAGGCTTCGTCATTTCTTTCATGGAACTTGTCATTATTGATCATGGAATTATTTATGTAGTTGCTTGTGTGTTTTCTTGTGTATGGCCTCTCCGTCCCAGGAGAGTGTATGGTTTATGAGAAAAAGCAGTTTGTGTTTTTCACAGAAGCTCGGGACTCGGTCTGTGTTTGTCGAACGTATGAGCCGAATGGGTGAGAGAAAGGGAATGGGATGAGTCTGTCCTGCGACCGTAACAGACCTAAAACTAAGTTTCCAACTGTGTCTTATCAGCAAATCCCAGAAAATGGGGCCTTAGGGTACCCAGGATTTATTGAATGTGTGTCCCAATAATGATAATTCAGTGCATTATTTTCTGTTCAGCTATTGTGCTAAGTCAGCTGTGGGCATCTGGCCCACGGAGCTGAGAGAGCGGAGGGTTCTCTTGCTCTCCCCTCCGCTCCTTCATCAGCAGCCCAAGATGAGAGCCAGCATGGTCAGGTTGCTTTTGTTCCGGTCCTTTGGTCCAGTTTAAGAACCCATTGTGGCCCTCGAGTCAAAAAGTTTGCCCACCCCTGTTCTAAGTGCTTATCTTCCTCACTGGGACTCCTAGGAAGGGGGCTGGGTGGGCTGCTCAAGGCACCAAAACCTTCGTGACATCTTTAAGAAACCATGCAGCATGATCACGACACAAAGGGAGACGTGAGAGCATGTGGGAGGAGGGCTGGCTTTCACATCGGTGGCCATGGATGGGTGTTGAAGAAGGTTGCCCAGAGATTAAGTTCATCTAGTTCTAAATTTCTCCCAGCCCAGCCCGTGTCCTGTACCAATAAAGAGGAAAAGACATCCCTCACCAGTGAGCAGCTTCTAGGATTCAACACTCTGGCTGCTTCCATTGTCACCGAGTTCTGTATCCTATGCTTCCTTGCCTTTCGGAGGCTTCCTGGGAACCTAATCGCCACTTACAATGTTGCATTTGGAAAAATTAATTTCCAAACTACCAAATCAAACTATCTGGTTGAATCGTCAACCGACTTGTCAAAAATACATCGCTGTTTATCCAATTTCACAGGACACTGGAGGAGGGGGCGGTGACATGTTCAAGGCCAGAGCCATCATCGGCATTAACTGCTGATCTTCAGGAAAGCTTTCTGGCTTACCTAGGTTCTGCTCTAGGACTGTCTTCCAGCTCACTCTTTCATCCAAGTTCCCTGAGCCCCATAATTAACCTCAATTTGCTGCTTCGCCGTCACTGAAGTACTCAGTGCCATCAGGGCTTTTCTTGGCAAAGGTATAATTTTCTGAAGGATTATTTGCATTCTTTTCACTTGCAATCCCGATACTACAGTTGCAGGTGTCCCGTGTTCCATGGAATAAATATCACAGAAAAGCCATTTAACTCAATCACCTCCTTCCAATTTTTCTAGCCACTGGAGGTTAAATGAGAGGATAATGGAATACGGGGTAACAGAGTGGTGAAGACAACTCCTGGTTTTGTCAGGAATAACTGAGGCTTCAGGCAAGTTGCTAAGCCTCCTCTGAATCTCAAGGCCCAGTTTGTAAATGGGGTCGGGGTGGGGAAAATAGTACCCAGCACTGAGCATTACCGTGAACATTTAAAGAACGCAGGTAGTATAAATCACCCAGCACAGTACCTGGTCAGGACAGGTGCTCCATACATCGGATTTTCTTTCTTTTGCTCCTTTCCCCATTGAAAGACCCAAGGGCACTAGGTAAGTAGGGTCATCTCCTGAGCTTCAGGACCAAACACAAAACACATATGGAAACCAATCCCGGTTCCCTTTGCTAACCCAGAAACCTTCTTTGTTATCTGATATAGTTTAGGCACTCATCTGGGTTAACAGGAATAGAACCACACTCTCACAGTCCATTGCAGAAGTCAGTACCACAAGGGGAATCATCTTTCTATGGAAGCATTATGCGTAGTACTCAGAACACTGCATTAAAACTAGGAAGCCCTGCTGCCTTTGATAACTGTTGCCCCAAAAGGAAAACTCATTGAAAAGGCGAGTCAGCCGGGATAAGTTTCGGACCATCACCACCAAGGCCAGCATCTGCAGGGATGTTATGACACTTGGTGAATACTTCTCATGTACTCAGTTTTGCAACAACAGGATTTGCGGGAGCATAACCACAAAGCTCCCCTGGGTACGCTGCCAGTGTGCTCCACAAATGATGAAACACCAAATAAACAACAGCTAACTGGGAATTATGCAGATGTAATTCCACCAAGGGGGTTCCCATGATGTCATAAAGCACCCCAGCAAAGACCACGTCACGGAAGGATCCCAGAAGGACCTGGAATCCTGTAACTCTGCAGTGGTCTCTGCCCCAGAGGTGGCCCCAGGAAAGCCTTTCCCCATGGGTTTTGCGCCTCTCATCTCTGCAAGGGCCCTCCTTTCTTGTTCGCCTCCTCTGGGCTTTGCAAAATCACGGTCACCCTGCTTCCATAAATGAAGTTCCATTCTAATTAGTTACACGGTCTGTCACTTAGGAGGCCCACGCACTCTTTGGACAGCAATCTAGGAATTGCATGTACTTCATTTAAATAAATACACACACACACACACCACAGCCTGATATTTAATAGAAAATTCATTTAGGACAAAAACCCTGGGACATACCTTAAAAGGAGATATTTTCGGTGGAACATTAGTGTGAGCCAAGTCTAGTACCCCACTCATGGGATAAATGTGCCTTTGAACATGGCCAACTTGGAACGGTTAGGTTGAGATTTCAAATACAACCTCCCCCTAGTCAGGGGGAAAATGGAAACTTGGCTTTCTCAGACCACATCGAAGAGAAATCAACCAAATTGTGGACATATAAGAAAAAAATGCTTTATCAACCATCAAAAAGGAAGGAAGGACTCGGTTTAAAAAGAACTCCAAATACTGAACTTTAGCTTCCTAAATATGGCGCACTTTCATCTGAAGGCTTACTTAAAACTAAAGGTCAATTGCAAATATTCATACCTGTGTGATGATTGCCCCTTCGTTGACCGGTGCTTTTTCTTCTAGAATAAGGGCTGAGATAATGATTACCTAAAATTGGTCACAGGGTTTTTACAGTCCCCAATAACTGCCTCCATCTTCTTTTCTTTGTTTTATGTGAAAAACTTAAAACAGGGCCCAGCACCTAGTGAAGTGCTCTGTGCAGGCTCTGGTTTTATCTCTCACGTGTTTGTTCCCTCATTCTTTTACCCAATAACTGCTTACTGAGCTGTCTGCAACATAAAGAGCACCAGGATCAGTGCTCTGAAGGATCAAATGTCTGCCTTTTTGCCCTTGTCTTCACAACCTTATGTATCTTGTGGAAGAGAAAAGACAAACGCTTTGGGGGGGTTGACAATGGACCACAGGAGGTAAGTGGAGGGCATGAGGAACTACATCCTTCAGTACCAATTACTACGTGAGAGTATGGTCTAAGACAGTGTTTCCCAAAGTGTGGTATGCGTACCCCCAGGGGTACGGGAAGTTTGGTGGGGGTACGCATTGCACCGGAGTTTGGTGGGGATAGGCACTGCACCGTGCTTAGCTGCGCCTAATGCTACGTTCTCATGAGTCAAGTCAAGACAGTCTTGTGAGGCGTGAGATGGTCCGGTGTGCAAATAAGTTTCATCTATAATATAACTTTTATTTATATTTTATTATGAATAATTTTATTTTTCGTTTATTATTATTTTGTGTATGCACCCCCAAAAAATAAAAAAATAAATATATTTTGATTGTTATTAAAATACATCCTTTTTTTTTACAAGGGGTACTCAGCGTTATGAAAATTATAGAAGGGGTACACATATGTCAACAGTTTGGGAAACACTGGTCTAAGAGAATGTCTTCAAACTTTTCAGTATGTAAAAATCATCTGGGATATTTTACATGCATGTGGTTTAGGAGATTCTGATCTCCTATGGGCCGGGCCCTGGAATCTGCAGGGGAATTAGGCATCACACTGTAAGATATATACATGATCAAATTCGTAAGCACAGCAGAGAAAGAGTCAGATTATCTGTCGTTTCTTTTATCTCTTGTTTCTCAATAGTTAGAAGTGAACCACATATGGGGGAGACATAGAAAGAAAGGGCAGCAATAAAGGCCAAGGGAAAGTTTTTCTAGACAAGGAAGGACTCCATGCTCTCCAACAAAGAATCTATACCCTCAATCTAGAAACTCTACAGAACCCCCTAAAGCACAAACAGCATTTTTAGCAAGCATACACTTTCCCATATGTCAGAATTCATCTTCCCAACAGAGCTGTGCTCCTAGGCTCTAATAGCCACTGGTCATATTTAAGAGAAAACCTGACGTTCTCTTGCATAAGGCACATAAAACACATGGTAAACTGCTTCTCTAGACACAAGCACGCTAGTTGTGCAATAAACCGGTGTCTAACTGCTCCACCCAGGGCGATGCATTTCCTTCACATGTACCACAAGTGCTAGGCATGCTGACATCTTACCCAAGAACACCAGGGAGGTTTAATTGTTAATTGCTTGACAAAATAATAATAAAGAGCCCTAGATGCTTCATGATATAGAAATGCAGTCTGCACGTCTCCCAGGTTTATCAGATTTCAAAGCCATCCATAGGAAAGCAGGTCACATGTCCGACTGAGGACAGAATGTTTATCTTACTCAACTGGTGAGGAAATCCAAGTTGGCAAAACAATGGAAACTTTATGTACAATCACAGTTAACATGGTGAGTATTATTCATGTACAGAAATTTAAGTAAACCACACAAAAATCTCAGAGGAGTGGCGAGACAGTGCTGTGTTAGAGGCATTCTGCTTATGGAGGAAATTGAACGTGGTTGGTCTCCTGGAAACTTGCCGGCTGTGGTAGGTGTGGGATAAGAAGTCTTGACACCGGGTGTCCTAAGCACAGGCCATCTAGCCTCCACTAACTTCGGTAACTACACTGGGGGAGGGCATTTACCTTCAGCCACTACCAAGTCCATGGTGACGGGTGGAGCAAATGGCAACGTGAAAGGTGGGTGCCATCTCCAAGTATAAAACAATGTGCATCACTTTCATGCTAAAGAGGGGAAGGGGGACATGAAAGGGAAGACCTTGGCCAGGAACTTCTGGGCCAGACTCCTGGCTCTGCCAGGCACTTCTGTGGGGCCTGTGAGTGTGACTAAAAAAAATCACAAGCCGTTAGCTTCTAACTGTAGATCAACAATGGATGTCTACTGAGTCCCTCCGTGGGTGACATGCTATAAGAGTGTGACTCTTGGAGCGGGGGCATATTTCCAATTTTAGTGACACTTAGTGGCATTAAACATTGGTTGGGAAACCACACGGAATATATATCTAAGCCTGGAATAACTGATTTCTTGTCAGAGATGTTGTGGCAGTGGGGGCAGGAAAAGGGAAAGCACGTAGCTGATGCCTTCATTGGGAAGAAAAGTATAGTATTGAGGCCTTTGTTTGCATTATCTCATTATTCCAAACAACTGATTTATCTAAAGTCAACCAGCAAGTACAGTACCCCCCCCCCCTTCTCCACAAGGGATATGTCCCAAGACCCCCAGTGAATGCCTGAAACCATGGGTAGTACTGAACCCAAATAAACTATGTTTTTCCCTACATATGCATTCCTTTTCATTTAAGGGAAGCACTTCCCAGCTTCTGGTTGGCATATCCAAACAGCCAGCATCACTACTCCTGTGGTTGTGGGCCATTAGTAAGTAAAATAAGGGAGACTCCAACACCACCGCTGCAATACCAAGGCAGTGGGTCTGATCACTTGGACAGCTGCTAGGTGACTAACAGTAACATCAACAGTGTGGATGCTGGATAAAGGGATGATTCACATCCCAGGGGCACAGAGCAGGACCAGTGAGATTTCATCCTGCTACTCAGAATGGCATGCGATTTAAAATTTAGGGGAATAATTTGTTTCTGGAATTTTCCATTTAACATTTTTGTACCACTGCTGACCATGGTGAACTGAAACTAAAAAGTGAAACAGTAGATAAGGTGGTCTACTGTGTATTGTACGACCGTAAATTCACACAGGATTCTCTGAATAAAACGTGAAGTGCTTTGAAACTCCCAATATCCTTAAATCTAAAGGTTCTTGCTTTTTCTTTCTTTTTTTTGAAGTCTGGCTATATATTTATTAAAATGTAGTCTTGGGTTTTGATCTTTATATGATAAGTTAATTTAGAAAAGTTTTCATTTGGTTCCTATGGCAGAATAACATACACAAATTCAGTTCTTTATTTCTCAAATATTTTCGCAGATGCACTATCTTTTTGGCCTCCTCCATTCCCACGAGGAAGCTAGACAGAGCAGTGACATGCCTACTTTATAACCGACAATACGAGCAGAGGCATAAAGAGAGCTTGTGTAACACGGCCATGTGTTGTGAAGCGGCAGGCTGGTCTCCCTCTTCTTAACTCTGTATTGTTTCCCTGGGCTATAAGGCATCTCATAGAACTGAGCTGACGTCAAAGATGGTGGGATATAATGAAAAAGGTTGCAGTGGGGTCAGGAGAGAAAGATGCAAGTCACCTACCGGCCACACACTTATCTGTCAAGAATTGTGCCATCTCTGCTGGCTTCTCAGAATTGGCCTTTTAAAATATAATAGCCTCTGTAGATATTCTTAGAGTTTGTGAAGCAATTTCATATTTAATCTCACTTTGTCTTTCATATTATTATTATTAATCCTTTCAGACAAAGTAAGGCATCAATTTACTAAAACAAATCAGGGGAAAGAATTAAAGAAACCGGCAGTGAGCATATGAATTCAGCTACAGAGATTGTTCTTAAAGGCCTGCCCAAACCCCGCTGGAACATCCTGGCTGTTCAGGTAGCCCTGACTCTCCAAACCAAAACAAAACCAAAAACAAAAACACCCCTCCCCCACAAACAGCACATACAACAGACATTCTCATCACCTTGGGAAAGAAGAATGGTGGAGCGAAGAAAAAGGAAGAGAAGACATAAATGTAAATAGCACTCCATATATTGTGAGTTAAAATAACCAAACCCGGGAAAATCTCCTTCCCCGAGGGACGCTGAGAACAGACGCGGAGCAGTCAAACTCGAAGGGAGATGATTCTCTCTCTTGCCAGAAGGGAGCCAGCCTTTAAAATGTGTCTAGCAAAACTGCAGATTTCAGCTTTTGTGATTAATGAACTAAATTACGTTTTATTTCTAAAATGTGTTGAGGATTCACCCCATGGTCTTTCCTCAAACTTGAGGATTAGAGCGCTGAACGGCACATCTGGGGACAAGCAAAGAGCTCGCTGGGTGGTTCTTTTTTCTTCCCTTAGAAACAGGCGGGGAGGGGACCAGTAGGAATTTTGATTGGGCAAGTGTGGTTTTTTAATCCTCAAAAATGATGATTACGCTCGCTGTTCCCCCTTTCTCATGAGGAGAAAGCTGAATTACTGCAACATCTAATCCATCATTTAAAATTTCTTTCTACACGATTTCATACCACTTGTTAATACTTTCCCCCTAAAGAAAATATTTGCATTCATCATGCAGATGTTGTAACCTCAACTAATAACAAATTATATTTTCTCCATAATTATCGTGTTACCTAAAGGCTGGGGTACTATAGACTTTTGTAGTTAGATAAATGCATTGTCTTTGATTTTTATAAATGCACGTTCCTCTGTGAAAGCATACTTCTGCGTCCTGGAATCTGTTCCTGTCCTACCTGGTCATCATTCTACCAGGAACAGAGAAAAAAACATGCCATTACATGTTTGCGTGTTTTCTTTATTTGGGGAAAGCACAACCTTTGAAAATGGGATTAAAAATCACCCCCCCCATCAATTAAAGAAAAATCAGGAATTGAGAATGTTAACAAGAAAAATCGGTAAAAGTCAAAAGGTAATACTTTAGAACCAAACTATTAACTGAGTCTACCACAGTTGAAATATAGATGACATTATTTTCCTGTTTAGACTTTTAAATGTAAAATAATACAATTCCTAAAATGAGTAGTGTTGCACTTGGATATTACGTTTATATTTTAAAAAATTACTTGCAGATAGAGATTGCAAAAACAGCACAACCAGACTATACCAAAAAATATATCTATCTATTTGCTTACTGCAGCTTTGCTATATAAGCTCCCCACCAATAAAAGTCTCTAACCTTAAGAATTTCTCAAGATAAATTAATAATCATAAGAATTTAGAAAATAACTAAGCAATATTTGTTGAGGTGTTGAATATTTCTACAGAAAGCACCGAGGAAGGAGTTTTCTTGGTCTGAGATGAAGTGGTTAAAGAGGGTGTCACACAGAAGTGTGTTGGGAACAGGTCACATGGGTAAGTTTGAAAAAGGGTCCAGGAGCCAGACCATTTCATCTCAGAAGTCAGAGAAGCAGAAAGGAGACTAGAGCCTCAAGACCATTTTGGGGCAAGTGGGGAAACAGTCAGATCTGCACATGTGTGACGGACAGGTTACTAGGGCAAGGATGGAAACATAAAGGGTGATTAAAAAAAAAAAAAAGAACAGGACAAATAATTTGGTCTTGCTGTAGAACAGAATGAAGGCAATTGAGAGTTCTAAAGAGGGGGCACCCATGGATTTTTAAGAGTATGTAAAAGAACACACGATCATTTATCTTCCACTCACTCAGCAAGTGTTCTTTGAGGACCTCTGATATCTGCTCAGTTTGCCACCTGCACACAGAGGAGGACTAGCTTGGATGCAGGGCGTTAGGAGGCTGGTACAGCAGTGCAGGGGAGATACTGTGGAGGCTTGGGAAGAAGAGGGATTCAAGTGATTTCAGCAAGTAAACTTGGGATGGGAGGGGGGGTGGCTTGGACAGAGGTGCCAAGAATGACATTTCTAAGTTTTGTGCCCATATGATGTGGTGCAGGAAGATGGGGAAAACTCTAAGAGGATCAGATTGGGGAAAGAAAGTTCATTTGGTGGCATGTTTTCTTGTTCTTGAGGTCTAAGCACTTTTGTGTTCAAATGGAAATGTCCCGTAGGTAGGTAGCTGCATATATGAATCTGTAATTTTAAGGGGACGGTGAAGCTGTAGCCTGGGAGTCAACAATATAGGGATGGTTATTGAAATGGCCGGCCTCAAGATCTCCAAGGCAAAGGGTACGAAGCGGGAAGGGAGGAAAGAGGGCCTAGAACTTAGGCCAGATTGGAAAGAGCGTCCACTGAAGATAGGAGCTCATTCTGTCACCAGGTGAGCATGTAGGGAGCACAGACAACAGGTTGACTGCTGTCTAAATGACCACTGTAATTCAGACCAGGATTTAGGGAAAGAGCACTGGTAAAAATGGAAAGAAAAGCCACAATGTATATAATTATTTAATGCACCCCCCAATCTGGATTAATGGTGACATCTAGGTCAATGCCCAGATATCAAGGTTTTGATTCAACCCCTATTTCCTTTGGTACTTTCCACTTCATATATTTGTGTGTTACCTGGAAAACAAATTGAACGGTAACCAGGTCCCCAAACCTCAATTCCCAACAGGTTGCTAACCAGGCTATTATAAAGTAAATGGTCAGAGCAGAAACGTCCATGAAAAGACCTGGTACATGACCTGTCATCGAGCTCAACAGCTGTCTCCTTTTCTGAGGACTCTGAAAACAAACAAACAGTTTTTAAGGGGCTTCTGTGGCCTCCTTTGTTGCAATTTCTCTGCAATGAAGAGGTCTTGGACAGCCAGTTGGGGCACAGAAAATGCAAAGAATAGGACAGTAGACAAGGACAGGAGGCTCGGGCACCAAGTCCCCTACCACCTGCCAAGCCCTACCCAATGCTACCAAACCCTTTTGCGGACTAGCATGAATCTGTGTGGGTCAATAGAGTGGAAACTTGAGAAAACGTGGTTCTCTCTGTATATCTGAAATGCTGGTTAGGCCTTTCACTTTGCCCATAGTCAAGCTGATTAAACTTAGCATATCCTGGCTCCCATTTTGATGGACTTGGGCCCCTTAGCCTTGAAGTTGTATATCTGAATCCCCTTTGAAAACATTTGGCCTCCCCATTCGTATTTACAGCACTGGGAGAGTGCCCGTCTGTTTTTATGCTTATTTATAACTACACCACCTTCCAGCACTGTGAGTCCTCTAAAATATAATGACATGACTAATGGTGAGAAATTAAGTGACTGGGGTGAGTGTTTTTACTCTCAGACGAATGTTTGTGGGAAGGCAATTTCCTTTACCGCCCTGGCCTGGTGCTTCTGTTTCTCGTGAGCACCGGAGCTCAGATTGTCTTGGAAGGTCTGCAGTAACCACCACCTACACTAAGAAGACAACATTTTCATTCTGCCGCTTTGCAGCTCTCAGTGATGCTTTGTCTCATTGGCCTCCAGTGTCAAGGAGTGGTAAGAAGTGAAGTAGAACATCTCAAGATTTACAGAGCAGGATTAAGAATTTACTCTCTTATGTCCTTTGGGACTTTTGAAACTCCCCAAGAGGGAGGAGCAATGGAGGCCTAGAGAAAGATTTGGGATTTGCAAATGTTTTAGTTCATCCCACCTGTCTCACCCAAGACTTGAGGCAGCCTGTATTTCTTCCTTTGGGGGGAAGAGGGTTACCCTAACCCCAGGGTTCACCTCTCGGAGGGCTGGTGTTCTGCCTTATCTGAGACTCCTGGTACCGTGACGGTTTCTGTGGAAGTCTGGCAGCACCTCCCTGATACTGCAGCCCTCAGATCTGTCCCACTGTCTTTAAATACTGGGAGTTTGTGAGCACGAATGTCCACCTACCTCCTCAGGGACAAACCCTCTCCTTCCCCAGGGAACCCTGGCACCAGGCCTAGCACCCACCAAACTCATGTGGTCTACTGCAATCCCCTCCTGCCCCTCCCAGCCCACCCTGGGATCCTGACACCCTCGTTTCAAAGGGAAAGGCAGGCTGCCTGACCAGCTATCTCTATGTCTCTGTTTATGCTGGAGTGTCTTCACGATATTGGTATTTCCCATCTTTTGCTACTTGTGTAGGGGAAGGGGGGGGGTCTTCCAGCATGCCGCTCTTTCCTGCAGGAGTCTAAGCGTTTTTGAAAGTAGGGTAGATCCCAGCCTGGCCTGGGAGAAATTCGCCCCCTTTAGGTGGGAGAAAGCACAGGGAGGCTCGCCTGCCCAGGTTCCTGGCACATCCCCCCCACCCAAAGCTAGGTCCCAGTGCTCTCGGAACCGGAACCAAACCGGAACCGGGAGGCCAAGGGCAGGGGTGGCTAGGCGTACTTGCATCTTTTCCTGCCCAACATGGAGATCATTAAAATCTAAGATATTATGGGCTGTGTTTTAAAAGTTAAATTTCATTAAATTACTGAATTAATTTCCCCTCATCCTATTTTACTCCCTTCCCAGTCCCACTCCCCAAAAGGTGAGATTCAGGCCCCAGAAATACCTATTCCCACCTAGGAATTGCCATGTAGTCTCCCCATGCTCTTAAGAAAATTTCCAATCACTCGCAAACAACTCCAGGAAAGTAGACCAAATAGGAACCAGAGAGCATGTCCTTTCTCAGAACTCCGATCTTGGGGATTCGAATAAATACACATTTTTGCAAATTTATTTCTCCTTTGGAGCTGAGCCTGGGGGAATCACTGTTGGTAAAAAATAAGCCCCATAGTTCCTAGGAATTACAGCTCCCTCATTACCTGGTGTAGAAAAGGAGCCGGACACCCCGTACCCAGGGCTGCATTTGGGGCACAGCTAAGACCTTTAAGGAATCCTGTATGTGAGAACTTCAGGAACAACAGCACCCTTCCGCGTCGGAGTGTCCTCAGACTCTTCTGAGGGGTCACGTGTGTGTGATGGATTTGTTCTGACATGTTTTCTTTATTTTCTTTCATAAAGTTTCCTTCGCCGACCACCCTTCGTGTGTCGTTCCCCTCCCGTCCCCATGGAGTGGCCATCGTCCCTGTAATCAGCTTCCCGGATTTTTTTTTTTCATCAAGAAAAGTGGTTCCAGGACAAGTGAATTGTGGTGATTTTTTTAAAGTCTTAAACCTAAAATCGATAGATGGCCCGCAATTCTCTGTAAGACTACTTCCTCCGGGCCGCCTTACTTAGATTAGACAAATAACACCAAGGATCAACTAAGATTAAGACCACTGGGGAGACTTCTTACTCAAAACCTTGTACACATGGAAAACAAACGCTGATCCCCCGACAGGATGACTGTCCCTCCTCAGATGTCTCCTCCGTGCGTCTCCGTATTGATTGGTTTAATAAGAAACAGTCTTTGTCGAGAAGAGGAGGCCGTGGCGCTTGGTGGGTATCACTATTGCTTGGGTGTTGTTAGCTTGCTCACTGAGCGATTCGATTTTACAAGAATCCAAATTCTAATAGTGCTGTCGAATGCATCCTCAGTGTCATTGAAAAGGGAGATAAAGGACATCTGTGGAGTGGGATTCGGGCCCCTGCATCAAATGAAACGGCAGAATTCTGCACAGAGCGCGCCCAGTGATTGCAAGGACAGGGTGTGCGCACCCTCAGGTAAGTGTTTAGATAACAAGAGGCCGCAAGGAGTGGTCCCCTTATCGAATAGTTCCTGTGAATGCCTCACCTCTGGCTCAGAGGAATACTCTGAGGACCCTGTTATCTGGATTTGGGAATCGCTTGGAGGATGCTGAGCCCCCTTTCACTTTTTCTTCCCGGGAGATTCTTTCCCAAAACACTTTGCTACTTGCAAAAAAAGCAAAACGCAAGCCTCGTCTCCTTCATTTCTAAAAATTGTACTGCCTAAAGTTTTTGCCGGCTCCTTCTCTCCGAAAGGGTAAAAAAAGAAATACGTATTTTTGCGAACCGTGCTACCAAGAGCGGAGGCAAGCGGGGACCCTAGCTCCTGCGCGCCGCACAGACCTGCAGCCTCCCGGTGCCCGCGGCCCGGGATGGGAGATTTTCCCTCTGTGATGGCCTCTGGGATGGAGATTTCCCAGGAGCTGGGGTGTCCGCTTTTGGTGCGGTTCTCTGCCGCAGGAGGGGAGGAATTGTGGAAGAAACAATGTCTTTGAAAGTAGGAATCCAACTAGCTTAGAGATCCTACCGGTTGAAAACTTACCGATGCCTCTTAAACGTGAAAAAGCATCCCGGGGTGGCTGCTGGCGGGCGACGTTCAGAACTCCGAGCCAGCGGCATAGGAAGGTACGTTTCTGAAGTTGCTGGGGTTTTAGCGTGGAGTGGGGTGGCATGTGTGTGTGTGTAGGGGGTGGGGTGGTACCTTGTTGGTTTGGAGGTGATTTATTCACTCGGGTTGTAAAATCTAAAAGGAGGCCTTGGGAAGCTGAAGAAACTGCAGGGACCCTGTGACCTACTGCTGCCCGCCTGAGCCGCTGCGCTCCGCCGGGGCGCGGGAAGGCGGGGGCCGCCCAGCCACGGGGCGAGCCTCGGGGACGGGGACGCCGCCCGCACTGCCGGCGGGAGAGGCGCCCCGGAGGCCGGGGAAGGGCCCGGGCTGAGAAACCGACGTGGAGGCAGCGGCTGTTTCTTAGGGTTGGGGGATCCGGAGCAGCCAGGGAGCTTTGGCAGCCTGGGGCCTCGGACTGAGTCTCCCACCTTCCCGACCCTGCACACTCCAAGCGGTGCTTGGCTCCAGGGCGGCGGCGGAAGTCGCCAGCCTGTCCGTTTTCCCAAAATTAATTGAAGAGAAGGAGGCAATCCAGCCCCTGCCCCTGCCCCTGCGTGTAAGATAGAACAGGATTCACCACCTCTGCTCTGACCGTGACTCAGTGACACTCCCTCCCCGTGATCCTAGATCTTAGAACCTCCTCTGAAGAGATTTCCTTCCCAGGCTACCCTTCAAGCGACGCATTTTCTTGACTCCCCATCGAGGGGAGATCATGGGGGCCCAAATCCAGAGCGCCACACGCGCTCTGGGTCCCAGGATGGCGCCCCATAAGAAAACTTGCACCGCAGAGGTCTGTAGACTCTGAGACTCGGGGGAACTGACAGTCATTCTGATGCAATTGCGAGGGCGGCGCGCCCAGGGAATGTCCAAGCTCCCCCAGGAGTTCACCGCTCGGGGACTAGTTGGCGGAGGGATTGGGCTCTCGGGTCCGGGGAGCCTTTTTGCACCTCTCCCTTTGTGACAAATCCATTTCCCGGTCCCTGTGCCGTGTTTGCATCCGCCCTGGCCGGGCCCCAGCTGCGTCCGGCGGCGCACACTTAGCGCCGGCCTGTGAGTGTGTGCGTGTGTGCGCGCGCGCGTGTCTAATTGACTTTCCGTCTACCTTTTTATGGCTACATGTGTTTCCAACAAAAGGTCTTATTAGGACAATCTGGTTTCACTAATTTAGAGGCTGGGAACATGGAAGGCAGGTTTTTTTTTTTTTTAAGAGTTTGCAGGAGTTCAGATTAAGAAATGACAGCGGGATGCACAGTCCTCCTAGGAGCAGTCTGCCTGTTTTATGACCTGTTCCTCTTTCCTTTCCCTGACTGCCCCCGATCTAACAGATCTAACACCACCGCCCCCCTTCACACCCCACGCTCCCCCACTAGCCACCGCATTCCTAACAGTGTTACAGAACCGTCTCCTTAAACTCTTAAGGTATTGGAACGTAAAAGTTTTAGAAATTTACAGGCTGGGAGAACCCGTAGTGGAGGGAAGAAAGGGGAGCGAATCTCAACCAACAGGGAAATGGAGTTCCAGGGGGTGGGTGTGCAGGGGATCAGCAGGGGCCCTCACCTTGGACAGGACACTTAGCAGTTCTCTGCCAAGGTTGGCCCAGGTTGTAATTCAAAAATTTGCAACATGAATGATCTAAAGGTGCAAGTGTAAATGGAGTCTGCTTTACCAATTTCAGCCCTAAAGAAAATTTAGGAAGCGCCTGTTTCCGTGTGGCTGGAAGAATAAAAGGTGTCTCAGGAGGTTCCCCATCTCTCCGAAGGGGATTCTCTTCAGGTCTCAGCCTGGAGTGAGAAGCGCCTGACTCTCGGTGAGGCCTCTGCCCTTGGCGGGCTCGGGCCCAGCTCTGGTCCTCTGCCTGGAGACTCCTCTGGTCCCTGATCACTGTCCCCAGCAGACCGGAGGCCCAGCCTGTGCTGGCTTCCAGGCAGCCCACACCACCTTCTGGGCAACTCCTGAGGGAGGCCTGGGAACGGAGGACAGGGGTCCTCCTGCCATCACCCACCTTAGCAGACCCTTCCCTCCAGAGATGAGGCAGGAGGGCAAGGGAACATTATTTCTAAGAGCAACAACTATTTGTTAGAATAGGCCTTTTGACATCTCTAGAAAACTAGGCCTGCTGAGTGTGTGTGTGTGTGTGTGTGTGTGTGTCCCCAGGTGAAGGTGATTTTTCCCCCCATCACCTCAGCTCTGCTTTCTGCGACCTCCTTTCGAGTAACTCTATGGACCATCCTTCCTCAACGTCCTCTCCCTGGCCGGCCTCGGAACCTCCGTTTCCTTTCCGGTCCGCTCCCCACGGGGCCTCCGCACTCCATTCTCCAAGGTGTGCACAGTTACCAAGCAGGCAGGTTCCTGCAGCTCTCATCCCTTTCCCTCCCACACAGTCCCCAACTGAGCCCCTGCTCTTTGCTGGTCCTCATGCCCCAGCAGATGCCACGTGGGCAGCAAAGCCTGGGCAGGGAGAGGCCTGGGTCTCAGGAGCGGTCCCGGGGCCGCCTTCCTCCGCCTCAGGCACAGCCCTCGCCTGGGCCTGAGGGCGCTTCCCAGCAGCCTCCCCGGCCCAGCCTCGCTCGGCAGCACCCCGTGCCCACAGCTGCCGGCCTGGGCCCGGAGCTTGCTGTGGCCGGAGCCCTGGGCCTGCTTTTCAAGCCCTCTGCTCTCACTTCGGGCTGGACGCGCGCACCCCACCCTCCTCTAAGCAGCACCCTCTCCACCACTCTGTTTTCCGTGGCGGGTCCAACCTCCTGGGCTCTGGGTGGCGATAACTTTTGGAATTGGTCGGTAGCCATGGGGAAACGAGGCCAGAATGTGCAGAATCGCTGCAGCGGGGCCATAGGCGCCTGGACGTACGGAATACTATTCTCCCTATTCCTCACGCGTTTAAATGTTCCCTGGCAAACCTTTAAAAGGAATGATATTATTATACAGTGCATTTTCTGGGAGCTAAAAAGTGTCTGTGCAAACAATTAACGCTACCTGTATGTGCAACAAGAGCAGCCCGCAGCACCCCCGCCCGCTGCCCGAGGAACTCCCTGCCTCTGTGTCTAGCCCTTACCCACAGTTGGGGACCCCCGTCTTCATCCTCAGGGGTGGCCATCGCTCCCTAGGGACAGGCTGGACCCCCGGTGGCCCTCGATGCGGGGAGCCCGCGCCTGGACCAGGGGAGAGCGGAGGGCCAGCTTCCCCCGGCCGCTCCACCCCTCGGGGCTCCGCTGCTCTGCCCGGGCCTCGCCTCCAGCTGTTTCTGGGTCTAGTTGCTTCGCCCATTTTCCGAAAGCCTGGCCTTGGCCATGTTTTTGAAAAGTCACAGCAATGCCTGGTTCCACAAGTTCCAAATTTGAAGACAAAATAGCAGTTGGCAAATAGTGACAGGGACAGAGGCCCGCCTCCTTTTAAAACTTCCAGCCACGTTTAGGCTCTTGCAGACACCAAGGAGGAACTCTCCCGGCCCGTGTCCCTGTCGCCTGGGATGAGCTAGGGGTCAGTGTGTGCACACACCTGGGGTCACGTTTTCAGGCTCGGTCAATAACACCAGGCGACATCCCTGGGGGCGCTGCTACCAGCCCGGGAGGGTGGGGAAGGGAGGTCGCGCCGCAGTTTCCCGGGGTTCGATGCCAGTGAGGGGGGAGCTCCTCCAAAGTGACTCGGGGCTCCGCACGGGAGCCCAGCTTGCCCGGCGCATCTCGCGCGCGGGACCTTGCGGGTCAGGGGCTGGGTTTCACGCCAGAGGAGCCATCCAGGCATGAGCCTGTGCCAGGCTCTCCAGTCCCGGGTGCGGGTGGAGGGCAGAGGGCAGCTCGGGCGGCTGTCGGGGCGCTCAGCGCACCCCACCCCGCCCCGCACGCCGGAGCCCGCGAGCCCCGGGCGGCCCGAGGCGCTGAGTCCGCCTCGGCCCCCGCTGCCCCCGCTGCCCCCGAACCCGCGCACAGCGCTGGCAGAAGCCCCCGTCCCTCCGCACAGCGCCTTCCCCCCTGATCTTCCTCCCCCTCCAGCCTGCGCCCCTTCCCGGCCCCGGGGAGGTTCTGGGGACGGGGGACAGCGCACGCGGCCTCGGCGGCGGCCGTCCTGACCCGGACCGACCGCTGGGCCTCCGAGTGTCCAGGGGAGCCCCGCTCCGCTCCTCCGGCCACCCCTCCGGGTCCCCCGCTGCCCCCCGGCCCCCGCCCCGCGCCCCGCGCCCCCGCCCGCACTCACTGTCGGGCTGCGGCGTGTCGCTGCCGCTGGTGAGCCCCGGCGACTCCAGCAGGCTCCGGCCCGCCTCGCCCACGCCCTCGTCCGCCTGCGCCGCCACCATGTCGCCGGCCTCCTCCAGGTCCAGCAGGTGACTGACGGAGAAGTTCTTCTTGGCCTGCAGGGTGTCCAGGCCGCCCGGGCTGTCCAAGCGGCCGCCCAGCGCCGGCTGCCGCTCCAGGACGTGCCCGTAGCTGGAGGTCATGGTCTCCCCCGCGGATCCCACCCGCCCCCCTCTGCCCGCTCGAACCCGCGCCGAACGCTGCTGTGGGCGCGAGGGGGGAGAGGAGCCGGCCGAGTGGGGAAGAGAGAGAGAGGGGGAGTGGAGAGGAGAGAGAGAGAGAGAGAGAGAGAGAGAGAGAGAGAGAGAAGGAGGGGAAGATCAGGGGGGAGAAAAAAAGTGGGAAGAGGGCGGGGGACCCCTGGAGCCGAGCAGGGCGCTCTCCGCCGCCGCCGCCTCTGACAGCCCGGCCGCCTGCCCCAGGCCAAGTCCGGCGCGATCCAAGGAGATAACCCCCACACACACACACACCAAAAAAAAAAAATAAATAAAAATAAAAAAGGTCCAGCAGTCACCCTGCGTTCAAGTCAGGAGAAAAGAATTCCTTCCACCTCTCTCTCCAAGAGCGTCCACACGCACACACTAAAAATAAGAGTAAAGGGGGAGAGAGGAGAGCGAGCGGGGCGGCCAGCAGGGCGGGGGAGCGAGCGAGGCCAGCACAGGAGGAGAGGAGAAGGGGTGGGAGGGAAGAATCAAAGTGGGTGTGTGTGGGGGGGGTTTTCTTTTCTTTTCTTTTTTTTCCCTAAGGTTAAAAAAGTTATTCCCAGGCAAGAGTTCAAGCGCCAACAGAAGAAGGCTTGTCCCAGCTTTAAAACATCTTCAAGAAAAAGCGCGCTCCCCCCGCTCGGCACTCCTGTGGATTCTCAGGAGTGACTAGAGTTTCAGGAGGAGAGGGTGATGTCTTGCAGATGTACTGGCGAGCAGGATTCTCACTTTACTTTTCGCGAGGAAGGAGGGAGGGGGAAAAAAAAGGGCTTCAGGAGTCCGAAGGAGGGTGGTGGTGGCGGCGGTGGGTTTCCCCCCTCTTCTCTCTTCTCTTCTCTCTCTCTCTCTTTCTCTCTCTCTCTCCCTCCCTCTTCTTGCTCAGCTCCTTTTCCTTCTCAGTTGGATCAAGAAGCTCTCTGGCACTTCAAAAGGCACAGGCTGGCATGCGGAGGACGCTTTGTAGGGAATACAAGAAAATTGGAGACCCCTGGGAGGGCAGATCTCGACTTAATAGGAGCCTGTAATTACGTGGCAAAGCCTTTGTGCGGTGCCTGACGATTTACAGACCCCCTCTCTCCATCACGGTCTCCCTCTTCCTCCTTTTCCCCCGGACCAAAAGGCAGTCTGATTAAGAAAACCCCCTTTGCCAACATCTGAGCAAGAGAAGAGGAGGGAGGGAGGAGGGAGGGAGGGAGAGGGAGAGGGAGAGGGAGACAGGGAGAGGGAGAGGGGGAGGGAGGGGGAAGGGAAGAGGGAGGGAAGGGAAAGGAGAGAGAGAGAGAGCCCCTTTGGATTTTTCAAGTAAAGGTCTAATTATCATTCCCCTGCAATAGTATCGCAGGGAGAACAGACAAACTGAAACCCGCAGTCACTTCAAACGGGAAGGTTATTTTGCCTCGGCGGCGCGCTAACTCCTCCGGATTCGTTTAAGATCCTGTTGGGAAAAAAAAAAGTCTCATTTGCATGTTTTGATAGCAGCTGCAGG
Organism: Vespertilio murinus; assembly: GCA_963924515.1. Lineage (NCBI taxonomy): Eukaryota > Metazoa > Chordata > Mammalia > Chiroptera > Vespertilionidae > Vespertilio > Vespertilio murinus. Next base: position 15,651,341 of record OZ004719.1, on the reverse strand, counting down.
GAAACTTGTTGGAGACCATCCACAACTATCTCAGTCAAATTTTCTCCTCTCTCTGCCTTACAAAAACTTTTTTTTTAAATGTTTCCTGGCTGTTCTAAGAGGGTTTTTTTTGGGGGGGTGGGGGCGGTGGAGGAGCGTCTCAGAGGGAACGCGGGAGAGGGAGAGCAGAGCACCGGAGGCTGCGCTCGGCCCTCCAGAGACAACCCATTAAAGAACGCCATAAAGTAACGGGAGCGATCCTAATGGGAGCCTCCCACGCCTCTTCCGCGGACCGGGGCAGATCGGGGGCGATCTGAAGGCGCCGAATCGATCCGAGGCTCCCGGTGCCGCCGGGATTCCCACCCCCGCCCCCGCCCCCACCCCAACCCCCACCCCAACCCCGCCGGGGCGGTAGGAAATTTACGTATTTGTTTAGCTGGAGGAAAGCAGGACTCTGGAAGTCTATCACAAATGCTCCCCGTCTCCTCCCGCCCCCCACAACCCCCCCACCCCCCAAGTCTGCCCAATTTCGTAACCTTCTCGGGGCGGCCGAGGTCGCTCCCCGGCGGGGACGCCAACCGGAGGGTCGCGCTGCCCGGAGGCGGATGCGGAGCGGGCGGCGGGCTCCGCGGCGGAGGCTGCGGGCGGCGCAGGGTCCCGCCCGGTTGGGGGACCGGAGGGGGGCCCCAGCTAAGTTGGCAGACAATGCTCTGCCGTCTGCCTGCGGAGCCCTAACCTGACAGAGGACAGGGAGATGCCCAGGGATTTTTATTTTTTCATGACCTGTTGGAATTTGGTCACAGCTTTAATGGTCTCATTAGAAATGAGTTACTGTATATGACGAGTAAGTAAAATATTGAGTGCTTATTTGTGGCGTTTTAGGTTCCTTACACACACACACACACACACACACACACACACACACACACACGCCATCTCCCTTGATTACTAGATTTCCCCCCTCCCTTTCTTCCTTTTTCTCCCATGGCCCAGAGACTCCGCTGAAGAGAAAGGGTCCCAGTGTGTGTAAGTGGTTTCTGGGCTCCAAACGGCCGTAGTTAGCCCAGAACTTCCAGCCCTGATCTGGGAAAAGAACATTTGATGCCATCAAAGGGCTGCAGATTGAAACCAGATGTGCACGCCTCGGTTCTTTCCATGCATTTAATTAAGGAGCCGGGATGGAGGAGACTTTTTCATCATTAGTCCACCCCCTCCACCCCTCCCCTACCTCCCCCTCCTCTTTCCAGCCCCTCGCCCTCCCCGCGCCTGCTCGCACCCCCGACCGGGAGCCCAGAGCCCCGCCAGCCCCGCAGCCCGCCGCCCCGGCTCCCCGGCTCCCCGGCTCCCCGCGGCCGCCGCCCGGCCAACATCTGCCCCCGCGGCCGCGGGCGGGACCGGCGGGAGGAGGCGGCCGCGCCGGGTGGGCCGCGCCGGGCGGGGTGCCGGGGGGGCGGGGGGGGGCTTCCGCGGGGATTCCCACCGCGGGGCCCGGAGCCGGCGCCACACGTGTCGGTGGCACCGGCTCCGAGGGAGGCGACTCCGCCGCGAGTCCCGCGGGTGCGCCCAGGCCGGCGGCAGGCCCAGGGGCCGCGCTTCCCTCCCCTCCGTGCGCGCCAGGCGCTGGCAATGGTTTGGTCCCCGAACCCCAGCAGGCCCCGGCCAGGCTCTCCTCCATCCTTCTCCATCCACGTGGCTGTATTGTAAAGGTTTCTTTTCGTCCTCTGGTGACAAAGGTCTGGGGAAGGGCCCGGGGCTTCTGACACGGGGTGTGCTGCTTCCTGTGCAGACCCCTCGGAGGGGAGATGGCCCTGGGGAGGAAGTGCCTTGTCCGCGGGGCCGGTGGCGGGGAGGGAGCACCGGGGATCACAGGCGGGAGACGCAGGGTTGCAAATAGAAGGGACGTGGCCCTTAGGTTGCGCCGCGCTCTCCAGAGGAACCAGGCGCCCCCGGAGCACCAGCCATTTGGCACTCGTGGGACAACCCCAGCTGGTCTCACCCACCCACCTAGGGCGCTGGCGGTTGCAGCAAGAACACTGGACCCGGCCGCTCAAAGTTGTCGCCGGGATATGCGCGTGTCTGAACGTGATCACAAATGTCTGCACACTGTGTTTCCCCCAAACTTAGATCAGAACGAAAGCTCAAATACCGAGCTGGTCCAGTCTGGGGGCCCCTTTGGAGGAATGGGGTGTCCTTTGAGGGCCGCGGGAGGGAGGGGGCAGAGTGTTCTCCAAGCCCAGAAGCTGGGATCTGGGGGCACTCGCCCAGGGTGCCCGGGGAAAGGGAAGAGCTCGTGTGGAGACAGGATCTCCAGGCAGACAGCAGGGCCTCTCTCGCCGCCGTCCCTGAGCGCTTTTTAGTTATTTTTTCCAGTGGGGGGGGGGGGGGGGGAATCCTGCGGAGGCCACAAGAGCACAGAAGGCTTGCAGGGATCTCTGATCGATTTGGTGTCTCCTTCCCGGAGTGTCCGGTAGGCCTCAACTGTAGGGATGGAGCCCCAATATCCTCCAGCTCCCGCAGAGATCACCAAAGGGAGTCGGTGAGGCGGGGTGGTTGGGGGATGTGTGCTGTGAGGGTCCCCAAGAAAGCAGAAAACTCCAGGCATAGACCCTGCCGGACTGATTTGTGTGTTCCCCCCCCCTCCTTTCTTTTTCAATTAACAATCACTAGCGGATTGAATCCACATCCTGACTATGTTTTCGTACAACATTTGTAATTTTTTTGAGCTTCCGGATTGCGATAGGGAGATTCACCCAGTAAATAGCAAAAGGCCAAAGGTGTGGGTTCCTGCTGCCCTCCGGCCGGAGGGGGGAGGCCCTCTCCATTCCCTGGAGCCAGCGCTTCAGGTCCAGAGCACCTTCTAGGGGCACCAGGAGTCTCCCTGCCTGGCCTCCCCTTCCTTCAGGACCCAGGCCCTGCTGGAGGGGTGGAGAGAGGAAAGTTGGTGGGCCAAAGTTCTCTGGCTCGGGTTGCATGATCCAGGAGGGCCACGCACCTCTAGGATTTGAGGGGGACCATCTGGCAGAAAGATGTCAGGAGAGAAGAAGCCGTGCCCGGGGCCACGCTTGTCTCCCCGCAGGCCCGGCCTGGGAACTCAGAGGCCCGGAGAGCCTGGCCTGTTTCCTTCCTCAGTCACCACTTTGTGACTCCCCCGGTGCCTTCCTTTTTGGAGGAGATGGAAGGAGAGCGTTTCTAACTCAAAATCTCTGAACCCGTGTAGATCTTCCCTTGGCATTTGCTTTGACTTCCTTCCACCTGTCAATCAGTACTTATTAAAAATGGGAGGCTCTGGGTGATGTCACTAGCCAGAATCCATTTCCTTATGATCCTTCCCGCCTCTGCCAGGGGCTGTCCAACTCTTGCCCTCTTTCAAATAACTCCTGTTTTTGGATTTTTTCCCCTCAAATAAGTGGGAACAAAGCTGGGACTGAGGAAGGAAGCTTACTTACCGAGAGATCAGACCAAGGTAGGAGGAGATTTGGTTCCCAGCCACAAGCCCTTGGGTCGTCCTCTTCATAGAGAGGTTCTGTATGGATTACTTACTGTCCAGGGTTTCCCTGGCACTGGAAGCTGGTAGAATTCTGACCCATCTGGCTAGCAGAATGTCCCCCACCCTAAGCAGTTTCCCCTCTGAGATGGAAGCCAGGAGTTATACTCTTAGATGTTAATAAGTTGTCATGACTATCACATGTGACAGGTCATAGACTCCATGTCACATAACAAGACACTACTGCCCTCATGCACATAACATACTGTGGGCTAGAAACGCTTTTCCACGCATGGTTGACAAGCTAGTACATACATTTCATTAAAAATGAATTCTATTTCATTAATTTAAAAAAAAATGGGATTCTGCAGGGTCCCCCTGTTTTAATGTTTTTGAGGACACTTTATGCCAGACTTGAAAGGAAACTCTCCTTAGCCCTTCTACTTGTGGTTCTTGTACTCATAAGCAGCATTTTAGGAACGTTTCTCCTATGCATGGGTGAATGTCCCTCACCCACCCCATCTCATCTAATGGTCTTATTGAATTATTTTGATATTTTGCAATAATCAAATGAAATAGGACTAAAACCACATTTCCAAGTAGTGAGCTGGGAATGCGTACGTGATGTAACAGGCTGAGGGCCCACCAGGCCGGGACTTTCTGCTCTTCCAGCCACTGGGCACTAACTTTGTATCCACCATGAAGCTAAAGACATCGGTAATCTGTACATTGACAAATGCAATGAATGTCCTCCCACTTTATTTTACTAAACGCCTTTGCTGTAATTGACCCCATTGAGCACTCTCTTTTTGGAATTTCATCTGGTCCTCTTTCTCTTGTCACTTCTCCTTGGTCTTCGCCCTCTGGGCCTTTCCCTCAGCTCGCTCCTTAAATATTGATATTCTCCTGTGTTCTGTCCTTCATCCTCATTCTCTTTTCCATTAAACTGGTTGTTAGATGATCTCATACCTTTTCATGGTTAATTGCCATCTGTGTCAATGAGTCTAAAACCTAAAATCACCTTGAGCAAACTGGGCAAGTTACTTACTTCTTTAAGTCTCAGTTTACTCATCTTTCCAATAAGGCTAATCATGGCCCCTACCATGTACATTTGTGAACTCACATACTCTCCCATGCTTCTCCCTTCCCCTCAGTAAGAAACCTAGACATTATTCCATCTTCCTCTCTCTCTGACACTACCTCCAGCTCATCTAAGTAATCACTAAGGTTTGCCTATTTTCTCTAGTCAGCATAACCTATAATTAGCCAACACATGTTTGTCAAATTGGAACTGAGGATTCAGTAACACTGGAGCAAACGAATACGCAAAACTCCATGAGAGTGTGTAGCTGTGGTGTTAGAGTATGTTCATAACATTTAGTAGTCAAGTTGCCCTCAGGACATTTGTCTGTGCAGGTGACACATCGCTCTGTCCGGAAGAACTCAAGCCTGTCTCAGCAGGGAAGCTCAGAAGGATCACACATGGCTGTTGGAAGGATAAGAAAGAAAACAAAAGTAAAATGCCTTACCGCAGTCAATATTCATCAGATGTTAACTCCCTCCCTCTGCTCTTCCCTCACACTCAGGTCACAGGTTCCTCTGGGCTCCGCAGAAAAATAGGAGGCTAAATTCTTGCTACCTACCTGTTTTAGAAAAATCCTTTAGGGATGGACATATGCATGGGGCTAAGAAGCTTAAAACTGGGAATAGCAACTCAGAGCTGCCAGAGGGAACCACTATTGACCCTTCCATCCTGTGCAGGGAGAGCTCAAACCAGGGGGATTTTGTAACACACTCTGAGAATTAGAGAACCCACTTTCTCGCTGGATTCTTGGCCCTACATATGGTATCTGAGCCTCGGTCATGGGCTGGCTCCCTGCCTCTGTGAGGTCCCCAACTTTTGGACCCCAGAGCTCTGTTTCTGGGCTAACCAAAAGTGGGATGGGATTTTAAGATTAGGTACAAAATGCTTTGGGCCTGGGTAAGGTGGCCAATTTGAAGTCTGTAAGGTGTTTTGGCTTTATTGCTCACTTTTGGCAAACCCAGTGGATGGGCCGTGTAGAAAATAGGCAAGACTATCTAGAAGAGCAGTTGCAGTTATCATTACCTCTAGTGTTATGTCTTCCTGCCATTCTTCTCTCACTTTTCATCACTACAGATAGGAAGGATGATTTTACGTAATGGCATTTAGAAATCTGATTTTTTTTTAAGGTCTGAAATAATGTATTATTTCAACACGTTGCAGATTGTGCACCTATTACTACAACACTTGGGTAAGTCACTGTTCACCTCTTTTAGGCTTGTCATGAATCTGGTGTCCAGCTCTGTGCATAAAGCACCAGAGCCTCCTTTCCCCAACATACATGCTTAAAAACAAAACAAAACAAAACAAAACAAAACAAAACAAAAACACCCCCTTTTCCCACTCACTGCTTTAGCCTTCCTACTTTCTGTGTTTGTTTTTCTTTTGAGCATCTTCTTTGAACCAGAAGTCTGAATTATTTCTTTAAAATTTTTTTAAAAATATGTTTTTATCAATCTTAGAAAGGGAAAGAGATAGAATGATAGAAACATTGATCAGCTGTCAACTGCATGCCCTCTACTGGGGATTGACCCTGAAACCTGGGCATGTGCCCTGACATGGAATTGAACCAATGATCTCTTGGATCACTGATCAACACTCAACTACTGAGCCACACAAGATAAAAGGATAAGAAGAATAGCATAATGTGAATAAAAAGCAAGTCAGAGGCTTTGACAACCTGGAAGACCAAAATCAAAGTTCATGACATATCAAGGAGGAGAATCCACAAGAAACACTGCAGGCTCCCTGTTAGGAAATCTAGAAAGCTACAGCCTAAGAAAGCAAGCAAAATTAGATGTAAACTGAACCTCACTAAGACGGTGTTCAGTCCCAGATTGAATTGAACTGAACTTATTTGCCTCACTGTTGTCTTCACGAGGCTGAATCCTCTCTGCAAGAATATAGCATTCAGGGTCACCATAATTTTTATACAAAATATCCAGCATTTGAGTTTTAAGAAACCATACATATTAAGAAACAAGACCAAGAGAAGCAATATACCACAGAAATAGGTGGCCCAGATATGGGAGGTAGCAGACATGGACTTAAAAGTAATAATAATTAATATAATCAAAGTAATTTAAGATGAGAATTTCTCTGTAGAAACTCTAAGAATCAAATGGAATTTCTAGAAAAATATAACAACAGAAGTTAAATAGTAGATGGCTTTAATCGGATATTTGGCACAGCTCAGGAAAGGATTAGTGAGCTTGAAAGTAGATCAGAAGAAAGCATCCAGCCTGAAGCATGGAGGGGGAAAAAATAATGGGAAGTAAAAAGGATTCTAGGGAGACGAAGAAGTAGGAAGCACCAGGAAACTGTCTTCTTACCTAGACAACAATTGCACTGGCAGAATCTGTCTGATGTAATTAATTTAAAACTCTGGAGTCTATTGAAGGCTTGAAACTTCCAGGGAAAGGTTTGGACAGTAAATTGAGGTTAATTTTGGTCAATTTCACTCTTAGCACAGTAGCAGCTACCCATCCTCCACCTTCAGCCCTGTGGCAGGCAGCTGTGCACATGTTTCTGGAGCAAATACAAACAGCTCCTGGGAGCTGGAGTGGGGGGAAAAGGACCCTAACCTCCAACCATCAGGGATCTGTGCTCCAACTGCTGACTGTTGTTTTTGATCACAGATGTGCAGCCCAATAGGAGGGTATGAATGGTTGCTACACTTCCCCCCATTGCTGCAAGCCCTTCCCCTTAAGTTGAAGTGGATTTAAATGGCCAGCACCCAACCAACCTCTTCATTTTAATCTTTTTTTTTCCTTTTTTGGAAAGCCATTAAAAAGTAGAGCATTCAAAAGCAACTGCATATATGGTGAAAATTAGAAAGTGCCCATTGTATGCCCAGGGAAAGGTGTGGGCTCAGAAAAGACCTGAGAAGATCCTAAGTTTATACCTCAAGCTGATTCTTGGACTAGAGATAGTCCATAACAATGAAAACTAACTAACACTTGGAAAAGGGAGAGAATCTGATTTCCAGAGTTACCAGATTATTATATACAAATGTCCAGTTTTCAAAAATATATATATAAGGCATACAAAGAAAAAGGGAAGTATGGCCCATTCAGAATGAAAAAAATAAATAGACAAAGATGTTTAAAAAACTGCCTTGAAATTCTCAAAGAACTTAAGATGTGGAGAAAGTTAAGAAAATAATTTGTGAACAAAATGGAAATATCAAAAAAAGATAGAAAAGATAAAAACTCTAGAGCGAAAAGTACAATAATTAAAAAGAAAAATGCACTAGAGGGGTTTAAAGGCAGATTTGAGCAGGCAGAAGAAAGAACCAGCAAATTTGAATATATGACAATGGAAATGATCAAGTGTGAGGAACAGAAAGGAAAAAGACTGAAGAAGAATAAGTGATCTGCAAAACACTATCAAACAGACCATTTTTTTTCACTGAAGAGTCCCAGAAAAAAAGAGTAAGGGGCAGAGAGACTATTTGAAGAAATAATGGCAAAAAAAACCACGCCAAGAAACCCTCCCCAAATTTTATAAAAGACACAAATATAAATGTCCATGGCAGTCAATGAACTCCAAGATGAGCTCAAAGAGACCTACAACATTATAATCAAACTTTCAAAAGCCCAAGATATAGAGAATCTTGAAAGCAGCAAGAGGGAAGAGATTCATCACATCCAAGGAGACTGTCAGCAGTTGTTTTTTTTCATCAGAAACTTTATAGGACAGAAGGCAGTGGGCTAATATATTCCAATGGCTCAAAGACAAATAAACTGCCATCAATAACTTTGAAGGAATAACTTTCCTTTAAGAGTGAGGAAGAAATTAAGATATTTCCAAGAAAATAAAAGCTGAGGGAGCTTTTTATCACTAGAAATGACTTGCAAGCAATGTTTAAAGGAATCCTACAGGGTGAAATGAAAGGAAATTAGACAATAACTTGAAGCTGTAGGAAGAAATAAAGATCTCATAAAGTTACATAACTTTGGAGCTGTAAAAATAGTATTATCATTTTTAAGTTTTTAAAAAATTTATTTTATTTTTTTATAAATGTCCAATTCACAATGTTTAATCAGAAGTCACTCATGACATTTCGTAGCTATGACAATTTACAAGGCCTTAAAATACCCTAGTTCCAGAACCCAGACAAAACCAGACTTAATGCAGAGATTCACAAGGTCTCTGTCCCTGGAAATGTTCAAGCCAGATGTGGACGGCAACAAGTTCAAGAATCCAGAGGGAATTCTATGTTAAAAAAGAGTAAAGTCTCTAGGAGTGAAGACTGTTTTCAAGGAATGTTATTTTTTAAAACAGGTGTGAAAAGGTTCTAGTTTTCTCTCATCTAATATTATTTTCAGAAACTCACACACTCTCTCTTTCACACTAAAAATTTATTTTAGAGAGAAATATCAATTTGTTGATCCACTTATTTATGCATTCTTTGGTTATTTCTTGTATGTGCCCAACTGGGGAACAAATCCACAACCTTGGCATTTTGTGATGACAATCTAACGCACTGAGCTACCTGGCCTGGGTCTGATTACATGCCAAACACCATGCTAAGTGTTTTATATCCATTATCTCATTTAATCTTCACAGAACTCCAGATCAGGAAACCAAGGTTAAGCAATTTCCTAAGGTAGGTCACCCAGCCTTGATTAGAATCCGGTTCCCTCTGACCATAACACATGTGCTCTTCACTACCTTGCTAAATATGTTGGTATTCATCAGTGATTTAAAGAAACACCAATTCAATGGTATGAAACTGTACTAGTAAATGTAAGCCTTCGTGTAAATTTAGCCCCAAGAATGTGTTTCCCTTCCTTTAGCCTCTACTTCACCTTCACTTGACCTTCTTAAGTCACCCTACCTTAGAGGGGCACTTTAAAAACTAGAAATATCATGAGGAAGAAAAGAACATCGATGCCTTTGCTTATCTCATCAATGGTCCATATAAAAAAATAGGATTTGTCATTAAATGTTTGGGACTCTGTCTTTTCTTCCTTCTCCTAGGGATGAAGACTTATACTATTTTTTTCCTTGGTAGAACTATGGAAAAGAAGGAATCATCACCTGTATGTTTAGATATCCTATAAATCAGAGTGTGCTTGAACTTAGATTATTTTTCTCTCTCTACCTTTCCACCCTCCCCTTTTCTTGGGAAAGGTGCCAGCTTTTTGTTTGTTGTGAAAGATCCTTTGCCAAGTCACAATGATATGCATATTGTCATCAACATATTCCTCATCTGCTGGAGCCAGACTGTTGCTCTTAAACCTGAGGAAGACTTATTATCATGACTCTGTCTTTGGATTGTGTTGGTGAAAATGTATTCCTTCCAGAGATAACAGCTTTAGTTGAAAAATGAATTTGTACTTACACAGGTTGAAGAATTTTAGCAACCCTGCTGCAGCTCGAACACAAAAACCTTGAACCTATTACGCATGAGAACAAAGGGAGCTTTATTTAAGAGCAAATAAAAAGTACAAATAGCTAGTTAGTCAGCACCTGAAGGGAAGATTCCAGCATTTTTTTTTTTGCTTATATTATTTATATTAGTGTTAGAGATACAGGGTATAAGTAGAATTCAACATAATGACCCTTGTTAGGCTTGGGTTTTTTTATATGTGCAGATTGTAACTATTCACCTCTTCACTCAGATCTTCACTTCTCAACAAGATGTCTGTCTTCATTATACTTTTCAGGTCTGTTATCTCAAATACTTACCAGCAAAAGGTCTACTTTTAAAACAGTCCCTCAGATCTTTCTGCATTAGATACTCATTCATTCACTTATGTACTCACTCAACATGTGTTGAGTGCCCACTAACCCTGAGGATTAAAAATAAAAGGTCTGAGCACAGTATATTCACTGTCTAAGAGGGCAGATAAACAGTGATATTTAGAAAATGATTTGTGTGCAGAGCTTACTATTAAACACTATATTTTTCAAATTTTTTTAAAAAAAGTATTTTCTTTTATTTCTAAAATTGGTATATTCCTCTAGCCCTTCATCCATCAGGGCCAAAATAAAAGCTTAAATTCAATAATTAATGGTATCTCATATTCCTAGAGATTGAGCAGTCTTTCAAAGATAACTCATGTTTTTGAGGAAGTTGATGCTCAATATTTCCATTTGTTTCCACCCTATTGGCTTTCCTCTAGAATAGCATGTGAGTATATCAGGGAAGGGTTTCAAGTCTCAGAGTAGACTTGGGCAGAGAGAGTCTAAATCCACAAATGAGACCCACAATCTTATATCTTTGGAGTTTAGTTGCTTCCATATCTCAGGCAGCAGTGAATTAACTTGTTAATAAATGTGTAACATTATTTAACAGAAGACCAGTAAGTCTTAGACAGTCAAAGAATAGACTTTTGGTGTCTGTGGTTGGTTGAATAAAGAGGAGTCCAACTGGTTGTGGTTATTAGACTCAGGTGCCATTTATTACTATATTGTGAGCCAAAAAGAAAGCCACAGAACTAAAATGGATCTTTTCAGGCAATAGGATTAGAAATAACCTTTAAATAAGTATGAAAATAAAGTAAAGCTAATGCAAAGCATTTTAAATTTGTAAAAATATTTGAACTTAAGTATAATTAAAACTAGAATTAAAAATACTTAGAAAATTGTAGACTTCGGAGAAACAAGGCAGGTTGAGTAGGCAAACCCAAAACCAAGGAAAAGGAATCTCTAGAGTCAGATAGGAGACCCTGAAGAAGTCTCATCGCCCGCTCAGTATGGCTCAGTGGTTGAGTGTCAACCTATGAATCAGGAATTACCTGGTCAGGGTACATGCCCAGGTTTTTGGCTAGATCCCCAGGGGGGGCATTCGAGAGGCAGCCAGTCAATGATTCCCTCTCATCATTGATGTTTCTAACTCTCTTTCTCTCTCCCTTCATCTTAGAAATCAATAAAAATATATTTAAAAAATAACTTCCAATAATTTTTAAATATTCTCCCTGCCTTAAATGTTCTTAATTTCACTATAGGTGGGCTTGTTTTATGTACCTACTAAGGATTTTATATGTTTCTTTTCAATTCCAGAAAATTCTTATTTGTTATCTCTACCATAATTGTCTTCCCCCACTCTCTCTGGGCCCTCTTTCTGAAATTTATTTGAAATGTGTATAGGAATTTGTGATTGTATCCTTCATGTTTTCTAACTTCTCTGTCATATATTTTCTCTTAATCTCTCTGTGTTCTGTTTTGAATGGTTTCCTCGGTTTTATATTCCAATTTATTTTCTCTTCAGCAGGATCTGATGTATTTTTCAACCCATCTATAGAATTGTCTATAGGAACTGATTCTTTTTACTAACTGTCTCCTATTCTTTCCTAATGATTCCTACAACTTTTTGTTTTTTAAATACTTTAAATATACTTATTTAATATATTTTAGATTGTTTTATCTTTTTAAACTATAAATGATTTTTTAAATTTTTCAATTACAGTTGACATAGAATATTATATTAGTTTCATGTATACAACCCAGTGAAGAATAGGGTTTCCTGAGGCCATCTCAGCCACCCCGCCTGCTTCCCTCCCTTCTCTGCTGCCCTGCTTGCTTCTCCGCAGCTTTGTTCCCTTCTGCAGCACTTGGGTTCCTTCTACACTGTCTTCAGTCTTCATTCTGTGCCTGTATATGCAAATTAACTGCCATATTTGTCGTGTTAGTTTGCATACACTCTCCTGATTGGCTGGTGGGCATGGCTTGTGGGTGTAGCAGAGGTATGGTCAATTTGCATGTTTCTCTTTTATTAGATAAGCTATTTTAAAATCTTTTTTTCTTCTTAAAGAAGCCTTTTAACATTTCTTAAAATACTGGTTTGGTAGTGATGAACTCCTTTAGCTTTTTTTGTCTGAGAAGTTCTTTATCTGTTTTGATTCTAAATGATAACTTTTCTGGGTAATCAATTGTAGTTCTCTCCCCCTCGTCTCTTCACCCCTCACACCCCCACCCCACCCTGCTCTGTCCTTAGAATGATTTAACTTCACATTCTATTTTTCATGCCATTATTCTTTAAATCTTTGGTCAAGTTTGATTTTTAATTATACCAGCTTAGTGATTATTTTTATAGTTATTCATAAAAGAGTCACACTTAAAATAAATAAACCAACTTGAGGGAAAGTCACTGGATCTAGTGGATTCCCACTCTCTAATCTAGAGTTTGCTAAATTAGGTAAATTAATTTTATATGGTACAAATTTGTGGTTCACCACTAATTAATATAAATAAAATGTATAATTTGAAAACCACTAGGAAAAAATTAGGAATTTAGAAAATCCAATAAAGTCAGTAGAAAGCAAAATACAAGAAAGTATAGAGGAGCATAGTAAATATAAAACACAAACCCAAGTACATCAGTGCTCACAACATTACAAACAGATTAGATTCATCATTAAAAGTCAGAATTGGTCATACAATATTTAAAGGAAAAATTTCACAAGAATAAACACACAAAAATGACACCAATATGATAAAAACGAAGTCCTGGGGATGTAATGTACAGCCTGGTGACTATAGTTTACAATACTGTGTTTTATATTTGAAAGTTGCTAAGAAAGTTGATCTTAAAAGTTCTTATCACAAGAAAAATTGCTGGGAGAGGTCAATGAGGGGAAAAGGAGACATATGTTATCCTTTCAACAATAAATAATTAAAATAAAACAAAGAAGAAAAAATTATAACTAATTTGATGATGGATATGAACTAAATTTATTGTTAATCATTTCACAATATATACATATATCAAATCATTATGTTGTATGCCTAAAACTTATACATTGTTATGTCAATTATATCTCAATTTTTAAAAAGTAAATTATACTTAAAGACTGAAAAATGAAGAGGATGGAAATATTAATAAAGGAAGAACATAAATGAACTCTGATTTAGCCATATGATAGAATACCACACAGCAGTTAAAAACAAATGAGCCCTCTATATCAACATGTGTATATGTATCAATTTATAGGTCCATTGGCATAGTTCTTAAAAATACACTGGACATAAAAGATGCAGAAGTATATATCAGTGTGGTACTATGTATATACTTTAAAAACATATAAAACAATACTGCATATTAGTCATGAATTTGTAGATTTGTAAGATTTAAAATTCATAATAGTGGTTGCCGTATGGAAGGAGGGAAAAAATTGTCATGGGACAAAAAAGCAAAGATAACTGTTTGGCCAACAGGAGGCAATAACATGTAGAAAGCCAATTCCAGCATGTCAAAATTGCAAGTTTCATCAAAATGTTGATGAAACTTGGGGGCTCAACAAGGGCTGAGTCATATGTAATCACCTGTTGGAATGGCTGAAAGGCAGATAACTTCAACTTTAAATATTTTGTTTTTTGCCATGAAATATTTTCTTTTTTGCCATGAAATTATATTAAGAATATAATAATATATATACTATTTAATAAAGTAGTGCTAATAATAGGTACACATTCTGTGTGCCTAATAGAAATATACTTAGATATGAAATATATGCAATATTATAATTTAGATATGTATTGATAATTTATAAGTTTATATGGATCTCAACCTGGATGCAACCAAAGCTGTATCCAAAACAAGTTTATAGATTTAAATACATTTATCATTAAGACAGGAAGAATTAATTGCCTACAAGAAGCTAGAAAAGCAAAATCTAACATAGCTAAGGAATACAGAAGAAAAGAACTTCAAAAATAAAAGCAAAACTTAATAATTTAGAACAGAGAGTTAATAAATAAATCCAGGAATTATTGTCTTTGAAAAATGAAAAACAAAGAAAAAACTAACTACATTTATATAGGAAAATATAATCACCAAAGGGAATTGTAATTATTGAAAGAAAAATATAAAATAATTATAAGAGAAGACATCCAACAATTCTATGTTAATGACTAGAAAATAAAAAGGCAATGTTTTAGGAAAATAAAGATAGGATATATTGCTCCTAGAAGAGGTAAAAATATTTACTCAATCAAAATTAATGGAAAATTTAAAGAAATTTATTAAATAACTGTCCCTTCAAAAGACACTGGAGTTAAATAATTTTATGTGTGAATCCATCCAAACATTTAGGAACGTGTAATTCTAGTCTATTTGAATTGTTCCAGAACATAGAGAAAGAAGGAATGTTTCCAATTTCCATATACATATATATATATATATATCCAACACAACCCTGATACCCAAATTTTATGGAGACAGCACAAAAAAACAGTGTACTCACCAATTTCCTAACAAAAATACTAACTGAATCACCTAAAATATTTATTCAAAGACTAAGTTACAGTGACATAATAGGATTTGTTCCAGGAAGAATTGAGTGCTTTGATATTAGGATATATATTACCATTATTCATAAAAGAAAATAGCATCAAAAGAAAATCTCAAGAGGTATTTAATAAAATTCAGAACCTATTCTCAATCAAACTTTTAAAAATAGGGTTAGAGAGTGATTTTTTAAACATGTAAGATGCATAGCTTTAAAAAATTGAACAATATCATGCCTCATGATGTAACCCTCCAGAAATTCCCATTAAAGTCTGGAACAGTGAAACAAGCCTATGATCGCAAAGATTGTGTAAGACTGTTCAGGAAATGCCAGCAACACAATTAAATAAGAAACTATGTAATGGCTTAAAAATATTGGAAAAAAGAAAGCAAATTTATCAAATGTTATAAAATGATATAATTTTCCACCTGAATAGCCTGAGAAAGTCAACAGAAAAAAACAAAAGCTGTTAGAACTAATGAGTTCAATAATGTAGCCAGTTGCAAATTAAATATTAGTTCCACAGTTTTCCTATATTTCAAATATAGTCAGAATATTTAGTGTTTACATAAAATACACCATTCATAATGGTAATAAAATGTCAAATACCCAAGGATAAAATGAAAAAAGAACCCTGTAAGGCTCACAAAAAGGAGAACTGTAAAGCACTATTGAAGGAAATTAAGAGTCTTGCTTTGATGTGTAGAAACATAGCTCGTCCCCAGGTAAAAATACTCCATAGGATAAAAATGTCAAGTATTCCTAAATCAACCATAAATTCAATGGAGTCCCAACGCAAATTACTTTTTTTTCCTTTGCAATTTGCCAAAATTGTTTCAGAGTTCAGCTAGAACAACGAAGGTACAAGAAGAATTCAGTTTTCTAAAAGGTTTTCTGGCCAACCGTATCAGAGGCACATAAAAAAAATTGTATGCTTTGACATGCTAATTTAGCGTTGAGGAATATCTTCCTGGAACATAATTAGACAGGAGCATAATATCTACATACCAGAATATCCACAGCAACATTTTTAATAATGCAAATGTGTGAAAAAAAATAACCGGGTAATGGTTAACGCAGCTATTCAAAGAATAAAGTCATGGCATATACTAGTTTGGAAAATGTTCACAATGTAGGTGTTTTGTAAAAAAAAATAGGCAAAAATATTTATAAACTATGTTTTTGTATAGAAACGAGACTGCATAGAATGTATAGAATGCACACAAAATACTGAATAGTCCTCTGTAAGTGCTGCAATCATTAGTAATACTGTCTCATTTTTTAAAATATATTTTATTTATTTTTTACAGAGAGGAAGGGAGAGGAGAGAGATAGAGAGCTAGAAACATCAATGAGAGAGAGACATCGACCTGCTACCTCCTGCACACCCCACACCAGGGATGTGCCCGCAACCAATGTACATGCCCTTGACCGGAATCGAACCTGGGACCTTTCAGTCCACAGACCGACGCTCTATCCACTGAGCCAAACCGGTTTTGGCCTGTCTCATTTTTTAATTGGTGGTGTTCATGTCTTCCAAAATTCTGCTGCTATAGGAATTTAGGTCCTGTCAGTTTCTTTCCTTGATACAAGCACTTGCATCCACCCCTCTCTCTCCACTGACTAGACCTGAAGTTTCTTAGCCTGTGGATAATACCTCCATACTCTGCCAAGAGTGCAAAAATGATCATATTTGTCTCTTTAAACATTATGCTGTGGTTCCTTATTGTCTAGGAGAGAGAGGATAAATACCTTCATATAGTGGTGGCATGTCCATTGGACTAACCTTCCCTCCCACCCTCCTCTTCACATTTCAGGACCTTTGCCATCTTCTTGTCAATAGTGATCATCCCACCTACTTTATTTAAGATGCTCATTCTTCGGGTGTCAGTTTCAAAGTCACCTCCCACGAGAGCATTTCCTGGCCTTTAAAGAATATTTCTGTCCCCCCTCATCTCCCTTTCTCTAGTTTGTATCTTAGTCCTCCCTTTTCTCTTTATAAGTGTTAATTTGTAATTACCTGGCCAATGTATTTACAGAGTACTTGCAAACTCTGCCTCCATCACTATAAAGTGGTCTCCAAGCAAGTGTGGACTGAGCGTATCTTGTTCACTATTCTGAGGAATTTGCTTAATAAATGAATACATGAATATACCCTTGTTCCAAATTCAGCTAGCTTCAGCTCTCTGAATGTATTCAGCTATTTCATTCTCTGCCTTTTTATGTCCAGTTTCCTGTCTGAAGCATTCTCTGGAAAGTCTGTTGACTATCTGGTCATGTTTCATGACTCAGCTGAAGCACTGCTTCCTCTAAAAAGTCGGTGGAGTTGACCACTCTTTGGACCCTGTTGCTTACACTAGGATCTATCACACTTTGTTGCTTTTATTAGTTCCCATGAATATGTCTCCTACCGGGCAGGGATTTGTCCTTGCTCGTCTCTAGTCTCCCAGCATTTAGCTCAACACATAGTTGGCCTTCAGCAATCAGTCAGAGCTGGTTGGGTAACTGAACAAATGAGTTTCTCTTAAATGCTTCATGGCATTTGTAACTGATAACTTCATTTGATTCCAAATAATTCCTATTAAAAATCACCACATGATTATTTAATCTAAAGTAGGAATAAAAAACAAACGCTTTCCAGAGAAAATTTTGAAAAACAATCCATTTCTCTGTAATCAATAGGATGTGTGTGTGTGTGTGTGTGTGTGTGTGTGTGTGTGTGTATGCACCTTTCCCGGAGGTGCTGCAATACCAGGTCAATGTGTGGGGTGGATGGAGCAAGCTCCTATTCCATCTCCTAGCCCCAGTAATCCATATATAATAATAAAAGGGTAATATGCTAATTAGACAGGACATCCTTCTGGACATCATTCCAGACATCCTTCTAGATGAAGCCAGGCCCATAGGGAAGCCAGGCTCCCAGGTCAAAAGGGAAGCCAGCCTGGGTCCCAAGGGCCAGCATGAAGGTGGTGCGGGCAGCCCGATGCACGAATTTTTGTGCATCGGGCCTCTAGTTTAATATATTGTCCTCAGATAGAGGATGTACTGGTATTAGATATTAAACTAATAAGAACAGTTGCTACACTTGATCTCAACCAAAAGGCTAAGAAGTGATCATCAATAGGATTTTGAAAAATAATAACCAGTCATCACATGATCCTTGAGGAATACCACCAGTAATTATAACAAGAAGTATCAGTTGGAGGAAAGGTTAAAATTATTGACCAGCCTCAGCCAAGCACTATGCTGAAGCGCTATACTGGATTGCAGCTGCATGGGCCGTTGAAAGGATTTAAATTGGTCGCTGTCTGGAATTCCCAAAACTTTGGTTTGTTTTTCATTTTTTTAAAAACTGCACTTTCAATCTCTGCTCACCACTTCCAAACTGGAGGCAGTGTGTGTGTGTGTGTGTGTGTGTGTGTGTGTGTGTGTGTGTGTTTAATCTTTAATGTTGAAAGTATCATATATGTGCGCTCCTCCCACCCCCATTGACCTCTTCTATACCACTCCCACCCCCTGCCTCTGGAGGCAGTCTTGACCCCTGTAGGATCAAGACTCAGAAAACTGGTTGTCCCCCAGTGGGACTGGATGCCTTGCTCTTTTGGTGTGGGGATCATCAGTGTGCTTTCTGCCTCCAGCCCGCAGCCCTCACATGGTTATGCAGAGACAGCTTCTGGTGCCCAGATGAGCATAAAACAACCACCGCTGCAGGTGCAGAAATGCTTTTATAATGAATTACAGCCTCCTTACTGAGACCCAGGAGAGACCTGCTGTGTTTGTCACTTCTTAGTTATTAGGCCACGTCTGCAGGCACCCACGATTTCTATTCCATGCTTACCCTCATCTGGAACAGAAAGCAAGTGCTGTAACAGCTGTGTGCATATTTGTTTTCTTTGGGGCCGACAGAGGCCAAGGAAATCACAAAACAGACTGAATCACAGTTCTTCCTTCTCTTACGTAAGAATACAGAAGCAGGTGCCTTCTGCTTGTTTGTTCTGGATGTATAAGAAGGGCTCTGAGCTTTCATGTTCCTAATTTGCCTGCAGCCTCTCTTTAGTGTCATATGTGCAGTCCGAGTGCTGTCTTAGCTCTGCTATTGGACTGCTTTTCGTGAGAGATACACCTCATGGGTCTCTCTGCCCCACAGGCCTGATTCATACCAGCATCACTCTCCTTACTCTCACATTTGAGGACATACGACGTGAAGAGTCACCGCTACATGGAATGGGTGGGAAGAAATAAATGAAGCAATGATGATTCAGAATTTCCTAAAGCTATTAAGGATAGACATCAAACAAAAATTCAGGAATGGGTGAGGTCTTTGTTTGATTGAAACCCTCATTCCAAACATACTAAAGTCTAAGGAGCCCACAGGGGCAAACCTTTTGAAGGACCATTTCACTGAAGAAAGAATTCTAAATTCGTAGATCTTGTCTTTCAACACATTCAATATCCACTTTCCCTCTGCTTTCTTCTTGCTCGCATGGCCTCTGAAGTCTTAGCAATTCCTATCCTTGCTCCTCTGTAAGTCAGGCGTCCCCCCCACCCCTCTTGTTTTTTTCATGATTCCCCCCCCCCCCCGTCTTTGATTTTTTTTTTTTTACAGCTTGATATATGTATTGCTGTAGGTTTGGGAATTTTACCCTGCTTGGGGTTCTCTGAGCTTTCTGAATTTTTGTTTGATGTCTATCATTAACTTTAGGAAATTCTGAATCATCATTGCTTCATTTATTTCTTCTGCTCTTTTTCCTATCTTCCTTCTGGTATTCCCATTGTCATATGTGACTGCCTTTGTCATTCATTTTTATTAAAATATATTTTATTGATTTTTTACAGAGAGGAAGAAAGAGGGATAGAGAGTTAGAAACATCGATGAGAGAGAAGCATCGACCAGCTGCCTCTTGCATACCCCCTACTGGGGATGTGCCCGCAACCAATGTACATGCCCTTGACGGGAATCGAACCTGGGACCTTTCGGTCCATAGGCCGACGCTCTATCCACTGAGCCAAACCAGTCTTGGCCGCCTTTGTCATTCTTGAATACTCTATTGTCTTTTGTCATTCTTCTTTGCATTTCGGTTTTGGAAGTTTATATTTCTTCTAGCTCTTGGACAGTTTCCTTGGTTGTGTCCAGACTGTTGAAGAGCCCTTCAAAGGCATTCTTCATTCCTCGTACAGTGTTTTTTATTTCTAGCATTTCCTTTTGATTCTTTCTTAGAATTCTCATCTCCCTGCTGGTGTCATCCACCTGCTCTTGCCTGTTGCCCACCTTTTCCATTAGAGCTCTTAGCATATGAATTACAGTTGTTTTAAATTTTCAGTCTGATAAATTTCAGCATCCTTGCCATATCTGACTCTGGCTGTAATGCTTGCTCTGTCTCTTGAAACTATCTTTTTTTTTGTCTTTTAAGGATACCTTTCTTACTGAAAGCTTGACATGATGTACTGAGTAAGAGTAGGCCTTTATGTTTATCTCACTAGGAGTTAGGTTATGTTTACTGTTTGTTGTAGCTTAGATGTCAGAGCTAACATTTCCTCTGGTGTCCTTGTGTTTGCCTCCTCTGTTGTATTTGGGGTTCCCTAGAGATCTCTTCTTAAGTAAAGTCTGAGGCCTGCAGTTCTTTCAATTATATTCCATGGTTATAATTCCCTAGTGATGTGATGGTGAGGTGGGGAGAGGGAAAGGTTTCTAGGGTCCTGCGATTAGGTCTCAGTCTTTTAGTGAGCCTGTGCCTTGGGGCTGTGACTTTCATGAATGCCTCTCAGTCAACCCCTCCCCACCCCCTCCTACTTAGGTGAGTCTTTATGGGAGAAATACCAGAGTTTGCAGCCATGTTTTAATAACTGCCATACTTATTAAATGTGTTGTGAGAATAAAATGATTAACTTAAGATACACAAGCTATAGTAGTATATTATGGTATGAACTTCATTTAGAAAGACTTGTGCTAGAATTAGGTTTCCAATGTTCAGAGGTTGTGCAAAGAATACCTACATTCATTCATTCATCCATCCCAAAAATACTGACAATACTGCGGTGAAAAAACAAGATCCTTGACATCATGATTCAGAACAGTGGTATAATTCTGAAGAAATCACATCAAATTGATAATGATTTAACATTTTTAGTTCTGTGCTAGAAACATGAATCTAGCTTACCACAATTATGAGAATATGTTACTTGAGTTATATAAGATACATAAAATCTACATAAGGAGGAAAAAATGGAGGTGACAGAGGATGAGTGCTGAACAACATTTTCTGGGAGCTCAGATTATCAAAATTTCTAAATTCAAATATCATATATAAAAGATCAGATCTGGGGCCAAAGCAATGAAATAAAAACAAGAATCAGAAGCAAGTTATCTCTGGACTTGAACAAGAATGAGGTTGTTAGAAAAGCAAAATGAAATTTCTTTTTTTTAAAAAAAAATGTATTTCTTTATTGATTTCAGACAGTAAGGGAGAAGGAGAGAGAGATAGAAATATCAATAATGACAGGGAATCATTGACTGGCTGCCTCCTGCATACCCACCACTGGGGATTGAGCTCTCAACCCAGGCATGTGCCTTTGTCCGAAATTGAATCTGGGACCCTTCAGTCCCTGGGCTGATGCTCTATCCACTGAGCCAAGCCAGCTAGGGCCAAAATGAAATTTCTATAAAATTTATTTTTGGTCATTAACTGTTATGATGGATGGGTATTATATTAAGTACAACTACTGACATATAAATACTTTTTTAAAGAGGCATAGAGAGGGAAGTTACTTGCAAGGCGCATAATTGTCCAAGAATTGCTATCTAGAATATACCAATAACTCCTACAGATTTATTTATTTTTAAAAATCAAACAACCCAGTAGCAATATGGGCAAAAGATATAAATAGGAAAATCACAGAAAAGGAAATCAATCTCACTATAATCATGAAAATGCAAAATAAAAAATAACAAAATGAGCTATTATTAAAAGATCCCCCACATGAGTGGACTAAATTTGGTGGTTACAATGATGAAACTAGATACATATACCAATTTGTATAAATGACAAAAACAATGAGGAATGGTAAAAAAGTAGATATGAATGTGGACAACATTATACCATTTGGTTCAAGTTTTAAAATGTGCAAACTACATAATGATTTTCAATACATCCACATATAATAAAGTATGAAAAAACAACAAAAGACACAAACCAATTTCAGATTCTTCTGAGGAGAGAGTAAAGGAAATTCAATTCTGGAGTAGTTCCATTGTGGACTTTCAGTATTCTTTCTCATAAAAATTAGATCTAACGCAAATATGACAAGAAGCTAAAGTTTGTAAAATGTAATGATGATGGTACCATTTTCTATGTACTGTTTTAAATATTTAATAATCATTTTTAAATATCGGGAACAGAAACTATATGGAATATTAACATTGAATTCCTCTTTGCAGGACAGTTGGGGAAAGCAATATGCTCAGATCTGGCTGAGGGGCATGTGACTGTCTTTGTTCAGTTTGGGTCATATTCTCCTTTAGTCGACTTTTCCTTTATCCACTGACGGTTTTGTCCTGCACCTATGATTTCAATATTTACTTCCATACATCAGGATTTCAATATTAATTATAGAAAATCCTCAGTTTCTCCACTTTAAATATTTCCAAGTTCATATAGGAAGTGCTTGGTTTGTTTGTTTGCTTTAAATCAACTATATAAGCAGATTTGCTTACCTGGCAATAGGTACCTTTAGAAAAACACTGACGATAATGTTTTCCTCATTTGAGTTTTCAACTTTACTCTCTTCTATGTTGTTGTGATAGAGAGATGGTTTAAAATTTTTTTTAAAAAAACTTTTTGTTGGGAAAAGAATAGCTATCAGTTTGGGTAAGATTTGCAAAAAGACTCATTCATTGTTCAGAAATTAAGGACTTCGTGGTATTTCATTTCTAAAACCGTTTGAACATCTGGTTCCTCAGTTAAGCAGCACCCTGGCATAGAAGTGTTGCTTCATTCCATAACCATGTGGGCTATGGAATAATATGCAGGAATATACGGAGGCTGCTCCCTGGAGAGTATCATGAAGAGATTCCACCCTAGCCTGAGCTTTTATAATGATTTTGCAAAGGGTAGGTTGTTAGCGAAGAGTAGTGTTTGCAGCAATTTAAATGGCAAATCAAATGTCCCAATATTAAAGTCAGTTCATCCTTACCCTGTCTTCCTCCTACCACTCACAATAGTAACAATCATTTTGGAAATTGCTTCTAATAAGATTTTGCTCGAGTTACTACTAAAGTTTAATTTCTTCTTCTTGGTGACATCACATGCACATCAAGCAAGCACTCATGTTCATGAATAAGCCCGAAGCTTTGGCTGGGGCAACCTGAGCCTTGCTTTCTGCCAGGCTCACTGGAATGCACGGCTCACAATGGTTTCCAGATATATCAGTTCCCTTCCTGTCTAGGACATTGCATTGCCACATGACCTTTGCCAAGTCACTTCTTTCTGCTCTCCCATAACATAAGGTTGTAATTATGATGATCTCCCTCATAGAAATGTGATGAGAAGCTATTCATAACAAAGACTGTAAAAATCGCAAACATGATGGGAGAGGCAGATATGAAATGTATGAAAAAGCTTTAAATTGAATATTCATTTCCTCCCTGGCTCAGTGTGTCCTTAAATTTTATTTGGAAGGACAACAGCAGTGAGAGTGCCTCATTGGGTCCTCCTGTTAATGCCATCCATGTAATATATATTTTTCAACCCTGAATATGGCCTTGATTTTCAGACAAATGAACTGTGTGTGTGTGTGTGTGTGTGTGTGTGTGTGTGTGTGTGTGTACTTGCATGCATGCGCACGCACAAGATATCTTTTCATTGTTTTCTCATCAGCCACATGCTATTTCTTTTTTTTCCCCCCAAGAGAACTGTGGTCATTTAGTTGGTTTTAAATTGGCAATGAGTCATGTTCAGTGCCAGACACATGACATGTTCTAGTAGCCATCAGGACCTGGGTCTGGGATCATATTTCCCTCCATCCCCAATTTATGTTCCAAACACTTGTGAGAGCGCTGGAGGGCAGGAGGTGGAAAGAGGTGAGACCAGGCCAGGCTGGCATCCACTCTGTGGGATTTAGGGATAGAGTCATACTTCAAAGTAGTGCAAGGGAGTGATTGACAACACACCCGGGCTGCTCATGGTAGGCGAAAGGGCAACAGAACACAAATCAGCTGCCTTGGTACATTTTTTCAAGTTTCTGTTTATCTTCCATCTGTGGACTCTTTAAGCTGCCTTCATATTTGGATGTGGACATTGAAGTATTGCTGACCAGTGCCAGAGTCACAGGAATATCCTGCTGTGCTTTTGATCTTCCCATATGATTAGATTTCCTGGATCATCCTGTTCCAGTGTGTGCACACATATGTGCACACGGGGAATCTTCTGGCACATCTCCCAGATACGTTAGTGTTTGGACAAAGGGCCTATTGGTGCTCTCAGAATGCAATATTGATCACTTTGGTTGGCTTAGAGCCAGCCCGAAGATGGCTGCCAAGTCCATAGGCTTGTCTCATTGCAAAGTGATCGACAGCGCTTCCTGAAAAGCAGAGTAAATTTTTGGATGCCTTGGACAAAGTTGTTTCGAAATGGAACTTTGTATTTTGCCAACTATGGACAGTGCTTGAAATTTGGCTCTTGCCTTTCAACCCTTATGATCTGTGGCACATTCTATATTTAGTTTCAATATTCTTTCTAGTATTCAGTGGAGTTTTCCCCCTCCTCCCATGATTTTTCGCAATTTGCTGTCTAGTACTGGTCTTAGCCAAATCCGTAATTTTGGCTTCAAACTTAATGATAGTTCAAAGGTCAAATTCACCAGGATGAGGGGAAGAAATGTCCTCCTAAATATTCAAAGTATACCTTTTGCGTTCAGGATTATGAAAATTACAAACTCAATTAATTCGGAAAAGATCTTGATGCCAAAGTTTGACCTTTAAAATGATACAAATCATCAGTGACCACTAGAATAGAATAAAAAATTATTACTATACCTTCAGGATGATTTCCTTCAATCAGAATCATGGCTGCAAATTTCCAACCCATTCATTGCAAGCTTCTCCATTACCCAAATAAAAATACACCAGAATTTTATTTTCTCCTCCCTCAACCACTAATACTGTATCTAAAATTTGAGCTACGTAGGAGATAAACCCGAGTGTTCTCTCATTTCTGGAGTTCCATTGTTTTGAGCCCACCACCTTCCACACACCAAAAATGTGTTGACTGCCTGCTTCCTTTCAGAAGAAGGCACATTTGAATAATCACAAAATGCCTCAGTTCAAATTTATTTCATGTATTCTAGAGATTTTTTTTTTTAAACAAAGAAGTTATAAGGAAGGAACACGCAGGGTAGACTTCAAATATATCACGGCATCTATAAGAGGGAATGGCTGAGGAGAGAGCTTTGGAGTCCCATCATGATTTTTATTCCAATAGTGACACCCTCTCCCTTACTACTATGGGGTGTTCTGCTGTCAGGGGGTGTATCGGCTGTTTTCATTAACTTTATTTTATTGGACTCCTGCGAGATGCTACAGAGCAGGCCCTTAATCCAGGCTGAACAGAACTTCATCTGAATTCCAGACATTCCAGTTGTAATGGAAAGAGCTTCAGAACCAGGTAGTGTGGGTAAGCTTCCCCTTCCCATCCCTGACCAGCTGTGTGATTCTGTGGAGGATATCTCACTCTTCAAACTTCCGGTTGCCCTTGTATGGAGTAAGGATAATGGTATTTAGTTTATGGGGTTATTATATGGAGGTTAAGTGACATAATGGGTGTGAAAGGCCTGGCACAGCATTTGACAGAGCCGATTCTTTAATATAGTAAAGAATGGTGTGTCCTTGAATGTGCGTAGTCTCCATAAAGCTCCGTGGAGCACACTTCGTCATGACAATTTATGAAATCTAAAAGCTCAAGCTGTGATATTTTTAAGCAACTATTTTCCATGGTTATGATATCACCAGTGTCAAATGGAAACTTGTGATGACAGCACAGCTGTGAACTCTTTGGGTGTCATATCCCTTGGAAGTAGGGCAATGTGACAGTCCCGGAGAAAATTGCCACGTTGGGTTCACTTAGATTCTCAAATTCCCAGACAGGACTGATTGAAACTCTTTCATTTACTCTGAATAATACACCTCAAATCCTTTCTTTGAAAGTAGACATATTATAAATAAATGTGTAGTATGATTATCCACTCTATATTTCTATCATATAGAAGTGAATCTTTTTTTTTTGAGGTTAATAATAGTCTGTCTTGAAACTCATGTTTCAAACTCTCTGAGAAAGAAGCTTAACAAAGAAATTTGAAATTAAAGTGAAAAATGAGAGGGGTTCAATGACAAGTCCAGGACAGCCTGTTGATTCAATAGAATGATGCTTTTTTTCCCCCCAGAATAGTAACAGCAGCCTTGAAAGTCTAGACATTAATATTTTGACCCAAGGAAGCTATTTACTCTCCACAATTTTTGCCACAATTGCTACACAATGTGCCTGGTACTGTCTGTTAATCCCACACATCTTGATGTCATCCAGGAACACTAAAAGCAGGCTGTGATTAGGAATAGGGCTCAGGTTAATATAGGCAGCACTATGGGGCAGCACGGTGAACAGACCATCAGAGCCCAATCAAGGATTAAGTAGGTTTGCAATTCAAAACCTGGATTTATGGCCTTTCTCCCTCAAATTTTGAAGTCTCATGTTTGAGTTCTCATCTCAGACAATCACTTCTCAGCATGGATGCTATTAAGACTCCATGCCTGTAAAACATAGGACAATGATTTTATTGTTTTCCTTTCCCTACGAAAGCTTCTTAGAGAAACATGGCAAAAGGAAAAGCCATCATTCTGAGTGCATCCTCAGACTCTCTACTTTATTAGGCACGGCTTTGCCTTGAGGTGGTTGTTAGACTATAAAACCTTCACATCCACATGGTTGAGACAAAACTTCCTGTCTTCCTATTAAACAGTATTCGTTCAGCTAACTCTTTGCCACAGAGAAGTTGAATAGTTGAGATTTAAAAAATATTCTAGTCTTGTAGATAACTCATCATGGTACAGTCTACTGACCCCACCACAAGCAATTGTGGGGAATTTTGTCTTGAAGACTCTGTGCCTCCTTCCCCGCCCCCTCCATTTCAATCACCACATTAGCAGCTTCCTTTACTGCAGAAAGGTTTGTGTTCACCAAAGCCAGACCAATGACCTGTTAGTCTGACAGTGGCACCAAGAGTGCCTCTCTTCGTTTGTAAATATATATTGACTGCCCCATGTGTACCTTGTGCTGTGCGTGGAACCCTGAGGAATACAAAACTAAGTAGTGGACATGGCTCTGCTCCAAGGAGCTTGCCTAAGAGAAGCAGGATCGTTTCCCTCCAGGAAACCGAACTTAGAAGTCAGAAGTGGCCATCTGTCACCCAGAGCACTGTCTACTCCTGTGGTCCTAACCTGGAGTAATATTTACAGAACAGTTTTAACAAGTCCTCAATGTTTCCAAATGAGAAGATGTAGCATAAAGTTCTGGATTTATGACTTCTCTTTAAAAATGAGGAGCTATGGCAACATTCTTTCCTTCCACATGGCAATAATAGAATAGTGAGCACAGTTTTTCACAGTCCCCATCAAAAATATGTCACACACACACACACACACACACACACACACACACACACACAACAGAGGAGCTCACATGTGAACGATGGAAGTTTGGAAGAAAGAGGCACAAAAGGAGGTGAAGCAATAAAAAGAAAATTAAGAGATTTTTCTCAAGTTCAAATAAAAGGCTAATCTGCAAAGATATAAGCCAGGTAGATTTTTGAAATAAATAGTAATATGATTAATTTTTTTTCACAAAACTGCTAAAAGAGAAAATAAAGCAAAAATAGAACCTGATCAAGACTTTTAAAACATTTGTAAAAGATGAACAGAATTATACAACAGTATTTTATACAACTTTTAATAACAGTAAAAAAGGAATAATTTCCTAGCAAAATAAAATTACCAATGACAACACAGGAAAACAGTAGTGGATCAATTATCACAGATGAGATTGTCAAATGATTACTAGTAAATATTTACCATTGAAACAGTACCAGAAACAGAGGAACTCATAACTAATTTTACCTAACTTTTTAAAAATAGGTAATTCCAATGTTGGTTTTACTATTCCAGGTGTAGAAAAAGATGGAAAATTCCTCCAACTTATATTTCAAAGCCTGCATGGCTTTTATATTAAAATCTAAAAAAAAAATAGTGCAAAAGAGGGAAAGTCAAGGCCCATTTTATCTACAGATAATGATGCAAAAAGGTCCTTATAAAACAGAAGCAAATAGAATCTGTGATATATGAAAAGAATGAACAGTTATTTTATAGGTTTACATGGCATCTTATCATTATTTTATAAAATGGAATATATATATAGTTACCTATGAATATATACATTTGTATGCAGAGGGACGTGACTATACAGGAAATGGGAATAGTGCCACACTAAGTTATTAGCATGGTGTGACACTAAGTTATTAGCATGATTCATCATTGCGTCTCCCTTGTTTCTCCCAGTTTCTTCCTTGTGTCTCCCAGTATTTCCCAACTATCTCTGCAGTTAGGTTGGGGCCATGTGACAAGTTCTGGCCAATGGACTGTGAGTAAAATGGGGTACTTAAGAAATAATATGCCTTCAGCATCTCTCTATTCCCTGCTTTAAAAAGCTAGGAGGAGACATGTTCCAGATGTCATTGCTATAAGTTTGAGGAAGACTGCCAATCCACATTAAACATTGCATGAGGGAAATGAAACTTACTTTGTTAAGCCTTTGGGATTTGGGCATTTTTCTCTTATGGAAACTATATTATCCTAATCCAGAGATTAATATTTTGAAATGAGGTATTGCTGAAATTAAAAACCTAAATTATATGTCTTGTATTCATGTGAAACAGGCAGTGATAAAATTGACATCAGGGGAAAGAAAGGATGAAATTGTTGTTATTCAATGGCGGAGAGAGAGACCACCACTTGTGGTGACTTGGGCATTAGGCCAGACCACATGCATAGCAGAAAAGATTAGAAAAAGATAACAGTTACAAATAAATATTGGCTATTGCTGATTGCTTCTATCAAAATATTATAAGGAAGTAATAAACTCAGGAAAAAATGGCCAATATGCAAGCAGATTTTTTTTAATGACAAAAAAAATAGAAATTTGGACTCATACAAGGCTGGAAAAATTGTTTATCAATCTCAGAAAGTATGAGATAATAACAAAAATAAAAGAAAACATAAGGGTAAATATCCCATCTAACCTTCATGTTGGCAAAAGTGATCACATTGTCACCTCTCACCTTGAAGCTTGAAAGCCTTCGGGTGGCTACGTTAAGTTGAGAAAGACACGTGTAAGAAAGCGACCATATAAAGCAGATTTGAACGCTATGCTTCAAAATGATTTCGGGTGTGGTTCCTGGCACATTGCACTGAGTATGCAGATGAGAAGTCTACTCCTTTTTTTTTTTTCCCCCCAGTGTTAAGCCCACCAAGATTTCAAGGAACTACATAGCCAAACAAACTAGTGGCTTAGGCTATTGTGGGACTTTGTTCATGGCATGGAGACATCTACATCCCATCAAAATGGATTAGCATCCCATGGAAACAACTAAAAAACAAGAGAAAAAATACATAGAAAAAATGTTTTGCCCATCAGGCATAAGGCGATGAACGATCTCTGAGAAGTGGGAGACAATCAAGATGAGCCTCACCGTGACACAGTGATTCGAGCTCGCAGGCCAGAGACAGTGTCCAGTCAGGGCACAGAAGGGGGGATTTAGAAGCATGGCGGTCTCCTTGAGTGGAGGAGACAGCGCTAGGAACCTGGGGATGATTGCAACATGGCTAGACTTTGCCGCCAGAGTACCAGAGAGAAGAGAGCGGCACAGAGAGGGCGGGCTAGACATCTGCAGAGCACTCTTCTTGACTGTTCAGCTAAAGACTGGCGGGCACCTGCAGGGACTGGAATTCCCAAGCCTGAGGAGGAGATCGCCTAAAAAGATTAGAGGCAACAACCCCCCAGTCATCATGGGAAACCTCCCAACGCATGGCGTTGCATTCATGGTTCTGGTGTATTTCTTTGTTTGAACCAAAGGGAGGATAATGCAGCAAGTTTTTCCAAGGGTTTAAAGAAAACCCAGAAACAAAGGAAATGATTCCAAGAGTAACATATCATCTTTTAGTCATCAGATGCTGATTAGTCACTCATGATCCAGTGGGCCCTCATCTTTGCCTTATTAAGGACTCTAATCAGTGTGAGAATGACTGACACTCTAGACCAGCGGTCGGCCAGCCGTGGCTCGGGAGCCACAGGCGGCTCTTTGGCCCCTTGAGTGTGGCTCTTCCACAAAATATCTGTGCAATTGAAACGTACAGTGCGATTGAAACTTTGTGGCCCATGTGCAGAAGTCGGTTTTCGGCTCTCAGAAGAAATTTCAATCGTTGTACTGTTGATATTTAACTCTGCTGACTAATGAGCTTGCCGACCACTGCTCTAGACCATGGCAGTGTGGAGAAAACTGCCCAGCTCTTTGGGAGCCTGTTAGTTG
This sequence comes from Vespertilio murinus, assembly GCA_963924515.1. NCBI lineage: Eukaryota > Metazoa > Chordata > Mammalia > Chiroptera > Vespertilionidae > Vespertilio > Vespertilio murinus. The sequence goes on along the minus strand of OZ004719.1, from coordinate 15,620,932 downwards.
GAGATTAGGAATGCCAAGGGCTCCCCGAAAAGAGTATGGCTCTGATCCAGCTTCAGAGTCACTGAAATAGGGACCTGACCAGCGCGAGGTGGGAAGGGTGTGTCCTTCTCCTGCCCTGTGGATCTCTACCTCCGCCATCCAGACCATCCAGACCGCCACCCAGGGCTAACTCCGTGCATCCCATCTTCGTCCTGTGGCCCAAGAACCCGCAGGTAGCATCTTCCATAACTGAGCATATGGACATCTCTTGGCAAATTTCCCGGTCGAATCCTCCTACTCGGGCTCAAGGATTAGAACCGACCCTGCTGACTTACTTTCAGACGTTGTACGTGGGGATGGAATAAAAAACATTGCTTATTTCCAAGTACACACACTGGATTTGACACACACATATATACATTCAGTTTTAGTGTCAGGGAAAGCCCAGGACTTGGTAATTTTAGGTTTGCAATGGCACCTTCTCTGGTCTCTTCCATCGCATTTCCATGCCTCACCCTGGCCACAGAAATCCCATCCACAGGGGATGGTGACCATCACAGATTTCGTCTCCCTTCAGCGCCTGGCAGCCAGGAAAACAAACAGTCAAAGTGAGCCAGACAGAGACTTGGTTCCTGCTGGGCCATGTAAGGATAATAATATATATCTTTACCTAGATGTAGACACACACAGACATACCAACCCCGCCAGCCGCCTTATGCTGCTTCCAAAAGCCAAGTCCATGTTTTCCTGGGGCACGTTTAAGGGATATCTTGGTCTCAAAGATGCCTTCTGCTCCCCTGCTAGTTCTCTGCCTTGCTTTCCCCTGGCAAGCTAGTTGGGTCCCATGGCATCATTTTAGGAAAAGAAAAGAACAAAACGCCAAAGGGTTTCTCTGCCCCCCTCTCTCGTTATGCTTCTGCATCTCCATGTCCCACCTACACTAAGTTGATTCCCGCCAAAACCCGGGCCAGCCTCAGTCTACATTCTAAGGGGGTTCCCTCTCTCCTGCCCAGCGGCTCCCACCATTGACAAAGGCTGTGTTCCAGCCCTCTGCCCTTCCTCCGGGTGCTTGTTTGTATTTCCCCTGCCTGAGGATGGGCTGACTGTGGGGCTTTCCACCGAAGAGGCAGGAGTTTGGATAAGCTAGCAGTTTAAGCAGGTTTTATGACCAGCCAGCGTAATAAAACGCATTCAGGGGTCACCTGAGGACCTTTAATCAGCACCAGGGGTCACCGGATAGCACTTCTGGACAGGAGGGACAGAAAGACTCACGGAAGAGGCAGAAGGGTTGGGGGAGGGGCCTAGGGGTCACAGGTCGTCAAGTTATCAGAAATAACGTTTTGGGGGTAGGGGAGGGGGCGGGGGGAATCAGTGTGTTTTGCAATCAGCAATGGCAAAAGCAGCCACTGTAGCCCAGTGGGAACTAGAGATCTGCTGCAAGTTTAGATGAGGATTTTACCCCAAGTCTTAAATTTTTCCCCTTGTGCAGTTTTGCATGAAAGTTTGGCCTTATGATTGGTCTCAAGATGGATATCAGATATCTCACCCCGAAGGGAGAAACATTCCCACCAAATCCTCCCCCCGAAAGGAGGAGAAAAAAAAAATCCGCATCCAATAATCAGAGCTTGGGCAGACAAATTGGCACCACTGTTTTTTGGTTTTTTTTCCTTCTCCCCCTTTTCAGCCTCACTTTTATTTTCTGTTAGAAATAAGACTGCAGACTTGAGTCACAATTCACAAATATTTGGTAGTATTATGTTGCAAGGAGCCGGGGGGGGGGGGGAAGGAGGGGTGGGCAGAACCCAGAAGAAGGTAATTCTTAAAAGCTTTGCCTCCGCTCTCGCAAACAAACTTTATGCTTCTCAATAAATCTCCTGTTTTGTAAGTGGCCATTAAAATAACAGATCATTTGATTAAATTTTTGTTTCCTTTTCACAACAGTCATTTGGAGTTTTGGGGGACCTCCAAATGTGGCCTTGGCCATGATGTCATTAGCATTTTATTAATGCATTCAAAAGGTTAAAAGCTCTTACTTTTTATAGGGCTTTTAAAAGCAAACATTTGATTGTCTCTTGCATAAACTGACTCTGAACCCATTAAAATGTGACAACAACTTCAGAACTGACCCTGTTGAAGGGTAAAAAAAAAAAAAAATTTGATCAAGGATTTGCCACATTTTTAATTGCTTTGAATGATATGGAAACTGAACAGAGGCCAATATTTGGGAATGGAAAGAATTAAATCCAGGCCAACACCTTTTGATATAATAATGATATTTTTTAAATTATGTTTTCCCCTCCTTTTAGAGTTGAATGATTCTTTATGGCACAAAAATAGTTTATAGTTTGAAAGGTTTATTTTTTCCCCCTCTAGTTCAGTCACAATGTAGCCAGTTTGCCATTAAAAATATGGTGGAAATTTTAAAAAATACATGTTTCAGATGCCCTAGACTGAAAAACAATTTTTTTTTTAGGGTGGCAAATTTGCCTCTGTTGTTTATTTGGCTGGAAAAAGCATGTGTGGCTGTGTGGATTTGGAATGATGCTATCAAACTTTTAATTTTACATCAGGTAGTTTGGGGCATTATGTAATAAATCCACTATAAAATACTAAAACCGGTATTTTGGGGGGCGCGTGTAGCCATTTATTGTTATTTCCTGTTTTGCCTCATTCTCATCTCACGTATTTTTAAGTTGGAATTACCCCATGGAATAATATCTTGCGCACAAAAGAGAAAATCCCTGCTCTCCCAACTTCTACTCAAAATAAAACCGTGCATGTCCCATTCCAATTTTTTTTTTCTGATCCTTAAAAATCATTTATCAGGAAGAGTTGTATACTTAACTTGATAGTTTTATTCTTTGTGTGTGTGTGTATGACTGGCTGCATTTCTCTACTACCTTTGTTTTATTCAGAGCACATCAGATTTTTTTTTTTTTTAATCCCTCACAAATGAACTTCTGAAAAACCATCTTCCTGAGCCTTTCTTCCTTTTCTTTTCTTTTTTGGTAATTTTCATGTGTTTCTTTTTTTAATTGTGTCTGTGTTCTGAGAGGCATTGGGGGTCTACCTAACTAGCAGGAGCCGATCAGCAGATAAGCTTGCATAACACGCACTTAATTACACAGGCAAGTCTTTCTGGAGAAAGTCTTCTGACAATTACCTCCCGAAATAAATATACCTTGGTGACTGTCAATAGCAATAAAAACCCCCGCACAATCGTTTCTTAAAGCTTTTATTGTTTGCCTGTAATTAGCATGCTGATGTGATTAAAGCTGCATTTGACTTTTGATAAACCCCAGACGCCTATAGATAACATTTCCAGCAGTTCAAAGCTGCTTTCATTAGAAGCGATATTTATCTGATTTGTAACCAATCAATTGGAAATAAAACTTTCCTGGGGCATGCCGTTAAAACAGCCAGCAGCAGCGCCGGCTTCCCCAAGCCCCTCTTCTCATCTATGTCCTTGAATGAGATGGATTCCATATGCTTAGGCGCGGGAGACCCTGCGGCCGGGATTGAAAAGGTAGAGAAGGCAGCTCTGTGGAGAGTCCCTCCAGACGCAGCGCCTTATTTCTTCTCGCTGCTATTCGAAGGCACGGTAACTGCTGTAACCAATTTTCTTGAAAAATACACTTTCCTGTGGCAGCAAAAAAAAAAAAAAAAAAAAAAAAAGCCTGCAGAACTGGAGGTTGTTAAGGGCATATTTGGGATATTTACTCTGCGTCCATATTTTTAAGTTATGTTTGATTATTTTATCAGACCCTTCTCATTCTGACTTTAGCTTTGTCCGCTTTTGCTCTCCCCTAAGTTGTCTGTCTCTCTTTTTCCATACTCTCCTCATATCTGCCTCCTTTCTTTCTCCCTTCCTTTTCTTCTGTATGTTGTTGTTGTTGTCGTTGTTGTTGTTGTTGCTTTTGTGTGTTTTCTATGATGTTTGGTTTGCGATCACTTTAAAATTCCTTGTTCAAAATTACAGGGTTCTAAATTTTGAAGTTCTGACAAACAGGCATCTTCAAAAGGTTGTCTGACCCAGCAAATAGAATGAGGACGTTCTAAACGTCCCTAAGCGCTAGAGACCCTAACAGTGCCTCCGCATGACCTTGGTGACGTTGTCGCCTACGTCTCGATTTCTGTATCATTTCACCTTTGCAGAAATCTACTTATTCTTGCTTTCAATATTAGGAAGAAGAAAGAAAGAACAAAAGAGAGAACGATTAAGCCAGCCTACCTTCAGAATCTGTATGAACTAATTCAAAGCACTTTTTCCTTCTTCTCCTCCATACTCCCCAAACATTTCCTATTTTTAGAAACAAAACAGAGAAAATAAAAGATTTTCTATAATGGAACCAGTGTTGACATGCAGACCTTTATGGATTTCCAGCCATGGCTCATTAAAATCTGTCTTTAGCTAGATGGCAAACATGTGCATAAAAGGCTATAGAAATGCCATGCTTTTAGAGTGGAGCTTAAAAGTGAGTGTACATAAACAAAATGCTTTATTGCTATTAAAATGGAAACGTGAAATCTAGGTCTGTGAGTCCGTTTCCACTCATCTGGACGTGTTCGAAGGCTCTCGATTTTTATTTAATTATATGGTATCCCGGTGCCCAGGATCAAGTGTTTTCCTAAACACTGTAATTTGCAACTTTAAAATCTTATATAATTCCAACCTTAGTTAAGCACATGTATTTCTTTGTACAGGTCATTCAAGCATGTCCTCTTGAAGCACTGATTCTTTCTAATCTTAAAATGACCTCAGTTAGGACATTTAATATCTTGGATATGAATGCCATTTCATATATGCATCACCTAGAGGCAGAGTTGCATTTAAAAATTGAAGAGATAGGAGAGGGGGAGTTTTTCCTGTAAAATGAACAGCTAAGAAGATAGCAAGATTGGATGTGACAAGCATGTCTCTATTGGTCTCGGGTTTATGAATATGCCTTATAGCAGGGGAATTTCTGGAGAACGCCGGGTCCACGGAAAAGGTCTGTGGTATGCTGTGTGCCTTTTGAAAGAAGCTTTTTTTAAAAAATCAGAATTTAAACATTTTCCTTCCCATTTACTTTAGAAAATATTTGAAACATCATCAGAAGTCCATTTTAAATAAGTTAGCTATAAAGCGTTCTTTACTTGAAATGCATTCTCTCATTTATCCATCGCCTAATTAATTCGTACTAAGGTAAGTCTGTTGGCAAATATGTTATGCAACCAAAACACAAAATATTTATTCTCATCATCTTGATTTTAGATCCATTAATTTAAGATTATTAATCAAGTGTTTGTGAGATAGAATGCTCATTTCTGTTGAAAAATGTATTAAGTCTATTTTTTAAACTAAAGTTGGATTTCTTTTTTTTTTGCACATAAATTTCCTCGTATTTTGGCAACCATATGATCACTAAAAAAACAGAGGTTCAGAGCCTTCAGAACTCGAGCAGTGCCTTTAAAATATACTCTGCACATAACTGAAACCACAGTGATAATATTTCAAGTAATAGAAAAAAATGGTTTGCAGATTTACAAAAGAGAAATCATGTACTTCTGCAAAGTTTTATTCTCATAGGACTTGTCTGGCTTATGGACAAGTAAGTTCAAGATAATATCACATCAGGCCTGGCCAAGTGTCTCAGTTTATTGGAACATCATCCCATACACCAATAGGTTTGGGGTTCGATCCCCAGCCAGGTTGATCAGTGCTTCTCTCTCTCTCTCTCTCTCTCTCTCTCTCTCTCTCTCTCTCTCCCTATTCCTCACCCTTTCCCCCAAAAAAGATAATATCACATCAAGCAACTAAAGGTAGGAAATAGGAAATGTTGCTTAACTTTAAAAAGAAATTTTAAAGGATTTTTTAAAAGAAATTGGTGCTCAAATATGGGTTTGTATGTGTGTGTGTTATGTGTTTGTGTGCAATAAGGGCACATAGGCGACCAAGGATGGCATGGTGATTTTGCTATTTGCTTTGTGTATCTTCCCTATAATTTACTTATCTTGAATTACCTACTTCTCTTGAATTACCTGTCAAATATATAACAACTTTTTTTTTTGTAGGAAAAACACACTTATCTAGCCATTAACTGTAGCTACACAATGACAACTATCAGAATGAAAACTGAATTGTTTCCCTTTATAATGCCAAAGATCTGAGTGTCTGAAAAATTATCAAGGCTCTGGCCTAGTGGTTTCAGTGTTTACCCAAGTATTTGGCAGCCTGTGGACAGGGCCACAGGCTCTGTTACCTCTCTGCTGAGGGTCCTTGTCACCTGTAGGTGCAGGATATTTCGAAAGTACTCAGCACAGCAACTGCAGAAATGATTGAAATGACATTCCCCAGCTGCATACTTTGGGAGGGGAAGGTTTGGCCATTTTCCCCTTGCAGGTAGTCAAGCCAAGTCATCCCAACTCATAGCTCTCACCTTACACGTCAGGTGATTTCCACCCACGTCAGGCTTGGCACTTGTGTGTGTTCATTCCTTTCCTTTTGTTTCCTAAAATTAACATGACTGTTTTAAAATTTAAAATCTCTGCACAATGGAGATTTCAATTTGGTTCATACATCTTATGCACGTCATCAACAAATGGCTGTGTTTCTCATCTTTGAAACAAACAAAAACAAACAAACAAAAAACTCCTGACCAAAAAACAAACAAACAAAAAGAAACTTCTTATTTCAAGTTCTACCTAAAGACAGACAAGTCTTTCAAAGAAGTAGAAGGCCTATCAACTTGGACAGGAACAAAGAGAATTCTATTTCTACTGTCCCATTAGCCTAGCAGGCTAATTCAAGTTTAAGCAGCTCTTAATTTGTCAAATGGATGGAATTTACTTTTTTTTCTTACATTCCTTATCTGAAGCAAACTTATGAACTGAATGTGTTCCGATGTCAAGTGTTTTTCCCAAAGTCCAATCACATGTTGGTGGAAATGATAACACCAGCTAAATCCACACCAGCTCCGCAAACGAAAAGAACGTGGACAAAGATGCGCGCAGCAGAGTGTTTTATTTTATATTCTGTGTGTTCATGATACTCTTTAAAACTTACTTCATATCTATATGATACTTGTTTGCTTAAATTTAGATTAAAAAGGACCGTCTTCAACACAGACAGTGGGGTGGTGAGGGACTGTGGGCTGGAGGGGATCAATAGGGGGGGAAGAGGAACATACATAATACTTTCAACAATAAAGATTTAAAAAAAATAAAATTAAAATAAATACAATAAAAACAACCATCTTCTTTTCTGGTCTCTTGGTGGCTTGATGGACAGTGCAATTCCATTTTTCATTTTCCTACCACTTGAACCATATTGTGACAAAGCCAGTAAAAAAGTGGACCAATACAATGTAATGGGATCCTACAAAGAAATGAGCATAGAAACCGCTACTCTTAGGGTCTCAATAAAATTAGTTCTTAAAAACAACTGGGAAGGTTCTTCTGAAGGAAGAATTTTGTCCTCCACACAGAATTGTGGTGTTGAGTGAGTCTGCTCACCGGGGCAGCTTTTGGGGAGCTGCAGAAGTGATCACGGGGAGCAGGCTGCAGGAAGGCCCAATGGAGGTGGGCAGAGTTGGCTCCAGGGATGCGCCTGTGGTTTGCTTGAGTGTTGGCAATTTTTTGCAAAGTCACTGCAGAGCCCAGAAGAGAGAACACAAGGAGGAGGAGGAGGAAGAGGAGGAGGAGGAGGAGAAGTTTTAAAAGAAATGAAAAGGAAAAGAAGAGGGAGAGGAGAAGAAAGAACAGGCACTCTCAGCTCCAATGGAAGCTATGCCAAGAAACAACTAACTGAAAACAGACCGAACCAAGACGAGAAATGAGGAAAAAATAAAATGGTTTGGAGTCAGGCAGACAAATGCACGAGAGAAAAATGCACATGGCTTCAGAGCCGGACTTGGCATCCAGCTCAGAAATGTGTGTGTGCGCAGTTTTTCATTTTTATTTCTGGGATAATACTTTGCAATTTCTTCTCACTGAAAAGGATGAATTCTTTTCCTTTTTTGACATAGTGGAGAGACCACCCCCACTTCCCTTCAAAAATGCTACCTCCTCTAACTCAGAAAACAATTAAAAATGTTTTCTTGTGCTGAATGACTAGATCATTTCCTACTGTCTCGAACCAGATATAGGACTAAAACCCCAATGTCTGGGCCTCCTGCTTTGTTCAACCAGTTTTCTAACACCCTCCTATGAGGAGATGGAGGACTATTGGCTTGTTTCAAAAAGAAGACAGGGTATAACTCGGGCTGGTTTTCATTCTGCATTACCTGAGGAGTCTAAGCATCCCTGGGCATGAGGCCTGCCAGTATTTGGTTTATTAAATTTAATCCACTGATGACTTGTGTGCTAATGAATGTCTGAAATGCTCGTCTATGAATATGAATTTTTAATGCTGTCCTCATGGCCCCTGCTGTACTTTCCTGCTTATGAATGGAAGCTTAACACATTCAAATCATCCGTGGAACTATATGAAGTGGCAAGGAGGGGAGACCTGGGGAGAAAATGGACTACCGTGATGCTAATTTCCTTCTCATCTTTAACCACGACGGGCAATTATACATAATTTATAGAAACAGTTCTCCTGGAAGGAGGAAACCTAAGGGAAGCACGAAAGTTTGTTTAATCTAAATTGAATACCTTTGGGATAAGAAATAGAAATGTGGTTGGAACTGGATTCTTCCTCTGTGTCCTGCGATCAAAGCACAGGGGCTTCTGACTGCCCTGAAAGCCAGGGCCGCAGTGTGGACATTCTTATGTTGATCTCACTCTGAAAGGCTAGCCTTGATGAGGTAAGACCCTCAGAACAGCTGCCAGGGACTTTTGTTTTCTGCCATGACAGACGTGTTCGAAAAGCACTGATCATAAACTAGTGGCTTGGTGCACAAATTCATGCACATTGAAAGGAAATTAATTAGAGGAAATATTTTAATATCGCTATTCACCCTTTCTCTTTAATAGAAGTGTCAACCAAATCCATGATCAACAATGACAGATGGAAACACATGCATGTGATTGGTGCCAGCGTGAGCTTTACAGTATATGAATCGCTCATGTGCGAGTCAACTTAGCCTTTTATATATATATAGAATAAACTTGCTTAACTAGACTTGCTTTCTGATTTAGCTAAACTTTTTTCCAGCCCACTGAAACACCCCAACTTCTCTTTCAGGTAATTGTAACACAGCAGTAAATATCAACACAAAGCAGATTATTGTAGATCACGCAGGGAGAACAAAGGGTAAAATATTTGACTGCAGCAGTGTTTGACTTTATTCTGTGCAGTGAGAAAACCTAAAGTCATTTTCAAGGTCTACCATTTCTTACTTCTTTTCAGTCAGGTCAAGTTTCTGAGCTTTCTAAATCTCTGTTTTCTGGCTAATTAAAAGAAAATAGGATTCCACCGAGTCTCCTATCTACCTACTCCAGGACTTCTGTGAGGATCAAATGAGATTGAGGCACAGGAAAATGCTTCACAGGACATTTGGTGAAAGTGTAAAATGTTTCCACCTGGCTGTAAAGCAAGTTGTGTTCCTGGACAGAAGAAACTCCAAGGAGGCTAGTTGCTAGGGAGAGGAATCCAGGCATTGCTATGTGATGTTATTACCCAGATGACCACTTAGCATATTAGCCATATATATATATCCAAAAGAATAGCATTCAAGCATCTATTTTCTGTGCTTCTCCCCTTTCCACTCCACTCTCTTACTTTCCCACCCTTGCCACCAACCTCAATCAAGTTGGGTAGTAATAGATGCTCTGGAGAGGTGTGTAAGTGGTCCCCATCCCTAGGATGGCCAACATTGTTGCCCTGAGAATATATGAGAACAGCCTGCAAGTTACTGTGTCTCTGGGAGAAGTCTCTTGAAATACATGTTCTGTCTTATGTGCCCCCATTTCCAAGGGATTGTTAAGATGCAAAGTGCTCAATATGTTTTTTTTAAAAAAAAAACCTAGCAAATAACAACAAAAACACACACTCAAAAATCCTCAACATTCAAAAAAGGTCAGTTCTTTCTTTTCCCCTAAAAATAAAAGTGAACCCTTTTGTTGCAAATCATTCCAAAGTCTAGCTGTCTTCTCTCTTTAGTAACGTATTACCTTGTTCTAACCTGACAGGTTACTGTGGTTTTAGAAGTTAAAGGAGGCTGATGGTGAATGTCTCCAGTGCTGAATATGTTTTGTAATCGGCCTTTAGAACCAAATAGTCACAGGCAGTTTTCGTATGCTGTAATAATCACAATCTTAATACCTTTGTGTGGTGAGAGCTATTTCATTATTTCGTTTATTCCACATCACAATTTTATCAAGTGGCGATTCCTCTTTTACAAATGAGGGAATTGAAGTGGAGATGATATTCAAACCCAGTTCTATTTGGCTCTAAATCTCAACCTTGTAAGCACTTGTATCCTGCTTTGTGCTGTTAGGCCAAATAAGACAGCGTTTCACCAGAGCATCCCTGCAGACAATGCTGCCCAACACCCGGATGACCGGAATTCACTTTTCCATCCCGGTAACTTATTCCACTGTTTGAGAGTTCTGTGTTTTCTACATTTCTTTACTTTGAATCTGACGATCATCATTGTGAAGCCAAGAGGGACATTTAAACTGTCTGAAAAGAAGTGTGTTGTAATAGGGTAGAGAAGAGAAGGGGCTGCTGTGTTCTTGATGGGCCCCCTGGCCATTCTCCAGTTTCTGGTACTCTTCCCCAGGGCCACTGAGTGTTATTTTCCATTTGTTGGAGCATTTTCATGACCAAAATTTTGGAACTGTGCTTGCTACACGTGGCTATTAAGAATCTGATATGTATTGCCGAAACTGGTTTGGCTCAGTGGATAGAGCGTCAGCCTGCAGACTGAAAGATCCCGGGGTCGATTCCAGTGAAGGGCACATCCCCAGTGGGAGATGTGCAAGAGGCAGCTGGTCGATGTTTCTCTCTCATCGACGTTTCTAACTCTCTATCCCTCTCAATTCCTCTCTGTGTAAAATCAATAAGATATATATTTTTTTTAAATCTGATATGTGGCCCTGGCCAAGTGGCTCAGTTGATTGAAGTGTTGTCCTGTGTACCAAAAAATTGGGCATCCGATTTCTTGTCAGGGCACATACCTAGGTTGTGGGTTTGATCCCCGGTCAAAGCATGTGTGGGAGGCAGTTGATGCTTCTCTCTCTCTCTCAAATCAATGAAAACATATCCTCAGGTGAAGATTAAAAAAAAAAAAAAGAACTTAATATGAAGCCAGTCCGAATTGAGATGTGCTCTCTAAGTGCAAAATATACACTGGATTTCCAAAGCTTCATATAAAAAAAAGGAAAGGATATAAAATTTCTTGTTAATTGATTACATGTTGAAATGACAATATTTTGGATATGAATTAAATACATTATTAAAATTATTTTGACTTGTTTCTTTTTAAATACGTGGCTACTGGGAAATTTTCAATTATACATATCCATATGTAATTGGCAGCTTGTGTCATATTTCTGTAGGAAAGCATTTTGTCCCAGTTTTGTTGGGTGTGGGGAGTGGGAAGGGAGAGAGGTGGGGAGTGGGTAGGACAGGTAGAGAGCTCTGTGAGGCAGACTCACGGTCAAAGGATGCTCACAGAATGCCCTGCGTGTCCATGACGGACTCAAAGCTCTCTCCAAAGCCTGACTTCTCCATCCCAACACAACAGAAGAGTATCCAGAGTACCCGACCCTGTTGAAGACCTGAGTCAGCTCTGGTAACTATTCCCTGAGAAAGCAAATGGCCTGCCCACACCCCCTTCCATTCCCCAACCACCCAGACTGGTTTGTTCAGGTCACAGAGAGGAGGCTATTGCTGATTTCCATCTTGAAGGAAGGAATTGTTCCTGCCCACTAGCCTGCCTGCCTCCCACCCGCCTGGGGTTGCAGCTGAGCCATATTTAGCCTCTAAAGCTAGATGTTTTAGTGCCTGGCTTTTTTTAACTGGCATATGTTAAGAGCTTTGAATTAACAGGTGCATAAAAACTGTCAAAAAACACTTAAATCTCAAGACAGACTGTCAGTTGTATTAAAAAATATGGTGTTACATAACCATGCACTCTCAACACGTCCAGCGTGTTACCGCTTGGAAAGTCTTTTCTCCTTCCTAGCAACCCAGCAATGTTAATCCATCCCATGAAACAAAAGGCCGCGATCCTTTAACCTCTGGATGGAGGATATGGGTTGGATGTGTGTGCGCGCACGCATGTGTATGGGGCATGGGGTTGGATGAAAATCATGGAGGGGAAAATTTTCTCTTCTGTAACTGAATCTTCTTTCAGTTTCCAAGATCCCCATTTGCAAACTAAGCTAATTGAGGGGGTGGGGGGAGAGAACTCCCAGAGTTCTGGGAGGCACACTTGAAATTGTTCCCTTTAAGGAAAACAAACAATTTATCATGTAATAAAGTGACATTTCAACTAAAATTAGCAGAGGATGGCAGAGAGAGGGAAAATGCATTGTTTAGAGCTTTGTGAATTACAACTATTTCAAGCAAATGTATAAAAGATACTACTTGGTTAAAATCAGTTAAAGCGGAGGATAAATAATGTCTGCCTTCACGATATTAACAGTCACTTTATTATATTTTTAAAGACAACAGTTATGTATTAGTAACTCTAAAATGGGGATGAAAGAACCGACCGTTTCTGAGTTAAGTACTCTCTTGCACATAATATGCATCATAAAAGCATCTTAACTTAATCAAATCAAAAGTTTAATACGGTCTTGCTTGCATTTTATAGAGTGATGTCTTGGTTTCAGCATTGGGTCCTAATCTACTAAATGGCTGGATGGCCATGGCCAACTCAGTTACTTTTTTGAAGCGTCGTCTATTTTTTAAAATTGTAATAGGATAGCGGATGGGGTGGGGTGAGAGAGAAAGCCTTGGTAAAATTTCCTTTGGTTCCAAAACGAGTAAAATGCTATGATTTGTGAAATCCTACCTGGTACAAAAGTGTCCCTTCTGGATGTCCCCTGGTGGACTGCTAGAGCCAGTAGACTGAAATGATGAGGCAGGTGTTTGCTTGCTTTTTGTTTTTTTCCTGTATCCTGACACTTAGATTGCTTTTGGTTTTGCTTTTTCATGTTCGTGTGCATTCCGGAGGGCTATTCTAGGTCAGGTTTCTCAGGAAATAGATCCTGAGATGGAGATGTGTGCTCAACCTTTTACTGGGGAATATGTTTAAGGACAACTGAACAAGGTCAGGGAAGCCAGGACCGCGCAGAGAGGGGATTGGTTGTGTGTGATGCAGTTGCAACAAAGGACTCAGCCAATCCCCAGGGGAGTTCTGACTTCTCATTCTTCCCAACTGAGGCCAGGGAGGCAGTATTTTGCACCCCAACTATGAGTCCTTGGTTGCAGACTGTCTTTGCCAAGGTCAGTCTCTTTAGCCTAGAGCCGTGGTCGGCAAACTGAGGCTTGCAAGCCACATGTGGGCTCTTTGGCTCCTTGAGTCTGGCTCTTCCACAAAATACCACAGCCTGGGTGAGTCTGTTTTGAAGAAGGGGCGTTAGAAGAAGTTTAAGTTTAAAAAATTTGGCTCTCAAAAGAAATTTCAATGGTTGTACTGTTGATAGTTGGCTCTGTTGACTAATGAGTTTGCCGACCACTGGCCTAGGGCAACTCACTGGAGAGAGAAGCACCAGTGAGCCATTAGCAGCCCACACGTCCCACAGCTGGGGAAAGGGGTGCCTCAGTCTTGAAAGGGTCAACTGGGCAGTGCACAGTACCAATTGCAAAGACAAATACAGGAGCGGTTCCCATGATTCTTGTAGCTTCTCCCTTACTTGACCTGTGACTTTAGAGAAGATGTACGGGAAGTTGCCTGTTGTCTTCACTAGCAGAGAGTGTGGTCAAGGAACCCGGCAGGCTGGTGACTCTTGAGCTCTGGCAAAGGTCAGGGCTGTACACCCACTGGTTAGTCCAGACCACAGTAGCTGAAGCAACTTCCCTACCAGACAGTCCTGTAAATCCTTACTGATAAGATAGTCTGCCTGTTACTGAAAATTGCCTGCCTAAGAGCTATAAGTGGATCCCAAATTGAATAAAAGGATGGTGAGCCCAGAGCCCAGGCGGAGTCCTTCCTCTTGAGCTGGGCTCCCACCTGGTCCCCCATTATTTCCAAATTACTGTTTCTTGTCTCATCTCTCTTATTTGCATGTGGCCCCTATTCCAGAGCCCCAACCCTGAACCAGGCAGGACGCGGGTCATTCACAAAGATGCTTACTGTCTGTGCTTCTTAACCCACACTTTCCTCACTCCCAAACTGGGGAGGATAACAGAACCAGGCAAAGGTATCATGAAGACTAAAGAAATAACATTTGTAAAGCATCCAGCAGAGCTCCTGACAGATAATGGGCTTTTTTAAAAATATAAGCTTCAGCCTTGTATTAAATGACAATCCTTCGTGTCTAAGGAGAGTTTCAAAGGAGAAGGAAGAGCTGACAAATATTAGCTGTCCCCGGAGGTCAGTCCACAGATGAAAATGTTTTCCTGTTGTAAACTGCCTTCTTCCATTTGAAATCTGGGTTGTGCTTTCCGCCCCCTGAAGGATGTCACACTTGTTGGGGGGAGGGAGGTAGGGGGGGATAACACATATTGAAATGATGTAATTTCTCCCACCCACAACTCCCTCATCTCACCTCAACACCACCCCCCAGCTCTGGCATTAGTCAGCATTCACTGTTAATAACTAGGGACTGAGATAGGAGGTATCCTCCAGACAGGCTCTTTCTGTCCTGCTTGCACATGAACTTGAGGGGCCCTCCCTACGTATCCTGCAAATCCCACTGACATCAGTACATTACAAAGCATAGGGTCTGGATGAGACAGAGGGGAGGTGGACAGAAACATTTAGTGATTTTTGCCAAATTCCTTTTTAAAGACGAAACCAAGCCAAAAACAGATGGCACGCACAATTCCCAACACGGTTTCCCCATTGGAGGGTACTAATATTATTGTTGTCTTATCCTTATTGATTGGGAACAAGTTAGTTTCTGTAATGGGCAAGGGTTTTTGCCAGAAGAAATTACATTCTAAGGAAGATACAAGTGTGGATATTTGGTCTGATACGCATTTCCTCTCTGTTTAAATACTGGGCCTTATATTCTGTTTTGAAATTCTGGTGTGCGTGTCAAATAGTTGGGACTGATTGCTCACTCTTTTTTTTCTTTTTCTTTTTTGAGAGAGAGGGGGAGGTCTGTTGTTCCATTCATTTATGCATTCATTGGTTGATTTTTGTATGTGCCCTGACTGGGGATCAAACCTGCAACCTTGGCATATTGCTCCCTCTCCCCTTCCTTCTTACTTGCCCCCAGAGCTTCCTTCTGGCTTTTCTCCTGCTCAGTGCCAGCCAGTCTGAGGCAACCACCACAGCAGGCCAGAGAAGGAGATGCGATGTCATAAAACCAAACCCTGTTGGTAAATATTTTGATTTCAGAAAAGCTGAAAAACAGTTGTTATTTCGGAAGTGGGAGGGCCAGGTTCAGGGGGAAATTCCTGGCCCCGGCAATGACAAGCTCTTTAGCTGGGAGACGTTTTTACCTTTGAATCTGAAGCAGGAAGATCATTTTCTCCAAACGTTAGCGTGAAACTGAACCGTTACCAGCCCGCCAGCAACATATAATAGAAAAGAAGAAAATCACTTGAGCCCCAAGCCATGGAGAACTTAAAACCGTAACAATAAAACAAACGAAAAAGACCCAAACAAACTAAAACTGCTTTTCATTCCACTTGTGAGCACAACAATCCCATCCCTCAGGGTGTGTTGGTTTTTATTTTCACTTGTTTACATTAAGGCATTCATCTCGCCTTTCTTTAAAAGAGTCTGAGGTGTCTAAGGAACGAAAGTAGTTTTTCTCGGTTATTTGTATTAGCACTATGCATTGTGTCATCTTGATGAGAATGTAAAGTTTCAGGTTCTTTTTTTTCCTTTAAAGAAAGTAGCTAACAAGTATCTGAGAAATATTAGTCAATTAAAACTCTGTTCAATAGCCCTTCAGTTTTGCTAAAAAGAGATGGTCAACAACCTTGTGACTAATTCATACTTGACACTTAGTCAAAATTTAACCGATTGTGTTTATGTAGCACAAACCTCAACATGAGTCTTGTGCCAAATTACAGAGTTGTGGGGGGCAGCACTGAATGCTCATAAGACTGTGGGGAGGGTGGGCTGGAGGGGTGAGGAGAGAGTCTTGAGGTCATCTGACATATTCTAAGCATCTCTCAACATTTTCTTGGGGCCTCTCACTTTCAGACCCTCACCCCTTCCTTTGCTTTGCTGGGCCAGAGCCTTCCACCATCGAGGCGCTGGTGGCCCACCTGCTGGGTGAGCAATTTCTTGCTCTGCAAATGCTAAGTTCTCCCTCTCATCCTCTCACATGCCCAGCATTTCTGTCTCCTCCCACCATTCTCAAACTTGGATCAAGCAATACAGCACAGGCCTAGTACACATGCTGTATATGCTGCAGTGTCCACCATGCAGCAGCCACCAACATGATGGAATCCAGAAGGGTGGGGTCTCCACCCCACGAAGCAAACTTCACCCAATGGCAAGAAGAAATAGGGAACCGGCCAGATAAATTCCCTCTTCTCCCTCACTCCCCTGGACCGCCCTGAAACATCATTTCTGAATCCAGCCCAAGCGCACAGGCTCCTACCGGACATGCCTGCTGTGCCCCCAGCTAGATGTCTTTGACTGTCATGGCAAAGCACCTGCCAGCACAGTATTGCTTCTTTTTCCTCCCTCCATCTGACCTCCCCACCAGAGCATCAGCAGTCTATCCTTGCCTGGGGAACTGTCTCCTGAGAGGCCTGAGCTAAGACAGGAGGGCAGCATGAAGTCTACTGAGAAATTAGTCTTCCCAACAACCTCATGGATGGACTGCTGTCTGAATCGTAGAAGAAGGATGTCCAAGTACAAATCCCTCTGAGATGCTGGGGATGCTAGACAGTCCCCCATCAAGATCTCAAGAGGAGACGGGGCCCAAAAATGTGTCTATGAAGGGAAGGGAAGGATAGGTTTAGTGACGCCTCAGAGCAGCAAGTGTGCAGGACTACGTGGACACAGAGTGGCCTCAGCAACCAGTGGATAGAAGTGGCCCAGCCTTAGTGGTTGTGATGAGGGATCGTCACAGGAAATCCTCTAAGGGGAAATCAAAGAGAAGAGAGTGTGGTGGGTGGGACCCGCAGGTTTGAGAGAACTTGCTCAGAAGAACTTGTGAGGTCCCTCTTAAAAGTATTAGAATTATTTGGAAATTTGGGAAAGGGGGGGATTGAGAGAGGGTTAAAGGTTCTGAAAGACAAGCTGGACCGAAGCCAACTTTGATAATGTAGCCATTGAGTAACGGTGACTAGCAGCATTTTACACTAGCTAGCCACAGGGCGATGACTGTTTGTGGTCTACTCTTGTGGTACTTCTGTGGAGCAGAGTGACTACTGGGAAGCCACTGACTAATGGGATGTGCCATGAATGGTTCTACTTCATTTGTTTTCCTGCATCCTAAGCCCATTAGCCAATCTGAGAGATACGCCATTTCTCTTAGGAAAATGACCTTACTACACCACAATGTCAAGATTTCTGACTAGGACATTCAAGTTGACACTTGAAAAGGTATGTTCTAGGGGTTGGGCTCATTATTCTAAACACTCTGTGTTAGCACTATGCATTGTGTCACCTTGATGAGAATGTAAAGTTTCAGGTTCTCAACAGGCAGCTGGTCAATGTTTCTCTCTCATCGACGTTTCTAACTCTCTATCTCTCTCCCTTCCTCTCTGTAAAATATCAATAAAATATATATTTTTTAAAAAAAGAAATGTATAATGGGGCAGTAAGGACACATATGCAATACCTTAATCAATAAAGAACAACAACAAAAAAAAGAAATGTACTGAAGTCAAAACTCAAGGTTTCCTAAGAAAACAATGATGGAGATTTTCCTTGGGTACACAAGAGTCACCGGAAAAGATGGGCAACTGGGGTCTCCTGAACCAGAACTTAGGGGTCAAAGAGAAAGAGGAGAAAGAGGAGACACATGTGTATTATCATGGAGGCCCCTGGGGCAGAAGTGTGGAATGCCAGCTGCCAGGTGACAGCTGATGCCAGCTCCTGGACATTACACGTAAGCCTCGGACCTCAGTCCCTGCTGACTGCTGAGAAGCTCCGCTGTGTCGCCATCAGATTCTGCCCGACCCTCCTCGCTAAGACTCCTGGAGTGATCTGTGCCCTCTGCTCTGGACTTGTGCCATTCTGGACTCTCTTCTTTTGTGGGCCGTTTCTAAAAGCCCTCACGACTTCCTGATTTTCTGGTTGGGGGAGAAATAAAATGCGAATAGAAGCGAAGTAAGAATGGGTGGAAGTATGGTAAAGGGCATTGGGCCTGCTTGTAATCACAGGTGCCTTGTTAGGACTGATTTATGTTTGGCCAACTTGGAAAATGTTTTTACCAAAACAATCCAGGCCTAATTCATAGAGCTGTGTAGTCTTTCACCCTCAATCCGATTTAAACCACTAACATGATTTAAGCTCCGAAAAGCACACGTTGCCTAAGGCAAGAATTTAAAGTGAGAGTCAAGTTCGCAGTCTTTTACAAAGTATACTTTCTCACCCCCTGTCACTTCTCTGGTTACCAAATCTTTTCCAACCTGTCTGGACCTTCTGCGACTCGGACATAAATCAGGAGAAATGCGGTTGGAAGTGGGTTCCTTTTCTTCAAAGCAACTTGTACCCACCTCGTTGGAGCATTAGAAATCCGTAATGGCACACATGGTTTCCATTATGCCAAGGGGAAAACCTGCCTTCGCTGCTCCAAACTGTCTCTCTGGCGTATGAGATCACCGTCCAAGTTGATTTAAAATAAAAAATAAAAATAAATAGGAAGAATTCCTTGGGCTAAAGTCAAGAATGGGGTCTTCTAGGACCCGAGGTCTCATTTCTCCTGCTGATGGACGCGTAGAGAAGAGGCTGACGCGTGGTGGCTTGGCACGTTCTGCGATATGAAATTTCTGGACTTTAAATACCGCTGTCCTCTGGGGATTTCAGAACTCCTCTGAGGCTGTTCCCAGCCCGAGCCAGATGATCACAAGAGGCCTGGGAACAAACGTAAGACACGCAGCCCTGAGGCAACAGCAATATGTTCACAGCTTTTTTTTTCTCCTTCTGTTTTTTCTTTTTTATATATTCTCTCCCTCTATCTCCTCCCTGCCCTCTCTTCCACTCCTTCTCTCCTTCCTTCCTTTTTTCTTCCTTTCTCCTCTTCCTCCTTCCTTCTTTCTTTCCTTCCTCATACCTTTATTATTGATGTCTTGTACTTTATCTTTGAGTTTTGTGGTGTATTTCTCAGCATGCTGGACAGGTACAAAAGGTTAAAAATGGATAAGTATTTCCCAAGTGCCCTTTTCTAGTTCCCTCATTTATTTTCTAAGATGATTATTATTATTATTATTATTATTTTTACTCTGCTACTGCTTTTATCAGTAGGGAATAGCATTGAAGTTCACAGACAAGTGGGTTAACGGCCATAATAAATAGTTCTTTATGTGCCATTGGGAGACCAAGAACCTCCAAGAAAACACTTATCAAAGTTCCTCCCAGTGCGTACATGCATACACCCTGCCCTGCAAAAATTATTGAAAAAATAGATAAGAACTAATATTTATTGTGTACTGAATATTCATTAATCCATTTAGTAAGCATTAACTCTGTACATACTCTGTGCTAGGAACTCTTCTAGGTGCCACAGAGGAAGCAGGGAACACACGAGAGGAAGCTCTGACTTACTTGATGGTGTAAGGGACGGGGCACTTTGTCCCTAGGACTGTATTTGATGTTCCCAAGCACTCTGTAAGCTGTATATTATGATTCCCACTTTCCACATGAGAAAAATGAACCGACAGAGAGGTTAAATGATCACAGCTCCTCGGGGAAAGAGCCTGGATCTCCACACAAATTCATCTGATTCCAAAGCCTTTCTACGTTCTGCTCTCCGCATGGCCTCCGAGGCTAATGAAATCATGAGAGATACTGGAGGGTGAGGCCCCCCCTAGGCAGAGTGCCAACTGAGAGGGATCCAGATGAGAGACCTGGCAGAGGCTGGAGCAGCCCCTGAGAGTTGCATGGAGGCATCCAGGCTGAGGGATACAAAGACAGAGTTTTTAGACAAAGGAGGGAGGGAAAATGGAGCATAAAGGGGCAGAGGCACATGTGTGCATGGCTGAGTTAGACAATGAGTAGAGACAGCTTAGGCGGGGGGGGGGGGTGAGATTCTCATAGGAGAAAATCAGGAGACAGAGCCAATGAGAGAGGGAGGTCTGGGGCACATCGCGGTGTGCCATGAAAGCCAGACTTCGCAATGCAACCTGGGACGGAAGAGACTGTGGGTGGTTGGGCGTAGATGTGACCGCCAATGTCCTCCCACTCTGTTATTGCTAAAAAAAAAAAATGTTTTTTAACTCTTCAAACTTATCTTTTCCTTATCAGTGAGCTAGAGGATAATCATCAACATGTTTTTGGTTGATTTCAAGAATGACCAACATTGGTAAACCGTGGGACAAAAAGAATTAGCGTTTGATCAGAAGTCCACCCTCGATACATATGTTTTAATACCCACTCGGATTCTTCTTTGGGCAGGCTTGGTGCTCGCACAACTGGATAGATACATGAGTGTTTGGCCAATAAAACTGGTGGAAGAATGTGAGAAATTTATCTACTGCATGAAGTCATTGTTTCATATTTGTCTGAGGCTCCCAGCGGACGCCGCGCACCAGATTTTTGTTCCCCTCTGCCTTCCACATTGCTCTTTCCCATGAGGAGATTCTTTTGATATCAGCATGGGGTCTGTGGAATTCTTTGGGGGGTGAAAGGTGTCTTTTCTGTTATAGAAACTTTGTATTTAACCAGTTCACTTCCACGTGAAAACCGCTCTTGGTGCGACAACATTAGAAGAAGCACCGCAGATTCGTTTTTTTAATTTTCCTCTAGGTCGGGTGAAGTGGCTGAGCCAATTTGTTGAGCAGCTGGGATTGTTAAGGTCACACTAACATTGAAATAAGAAGGTCCTGACACCAAGATATCCAGAGATCTGAAGAATTCTGGGCTGCCTCCAATTTTAAAATCCATTTCTCCAGGCTATTCCTTTCTTCTTTCCTTTCTCCCACACTGGTTTCTGGCTTTTCCCCCTCTTACTAATGAACCCAGTGCTCTGTGCATTTTTAAATTTTGCTTGCTGTAATGGAAACAGTTCCTATGGTATAACCTTTAGGTCAGTTCTATCAAGTATTATTTGCTCAGCCTGTTCAGAAAAAAAAAAGAAAAAGAATAAAATCACTTTCTTCAGCCCAGATCTTGCATAATTGCACAAATAATTCTCTGATTTAGCTGGCTCAGCAAACCTATCCCAAGGTGCTTGGACCCAGCGATGGGAGGAAATTCATTATGCATTCCTTGCTCAAATGGTGACCTGCCTCTAATGATGGGAACATCAACCTTGGTCACCCTGCTTTCCCTTTAGTCTCCTTTCTTCTGAACGTCAGACTAACTTGTTTCTGGCTGCATAGCCCGAGGACATGGTGGAGCCTGACCAAGGGGTTGCCTGAGACCTGGATTTTCACACCATGAAGCTGGTAACAGTTTTGACTTCAATGCCTTGAAAAGTAGGTGATTTCAATTGCCCTGTTTCCTTTCAGGGAAAACGCTTTCTTTGCACCTAAACAATCTTCCGGTGCTTTTTGACTGACAAGCATATTGTTATGATTATGACCGGACTTCTTGACTCCTGCAGGGATAGCATTTAAAACTGCCCCGAGACTGGCACAAATCAAAATATTCATCAACTTAAACTATGTCAGCTAAAATGGAAAAGCCAAAATTGTAGTGTTTTATATCATGTCAGAAGTCCATGAACACAGTGCAACACAGCTTAACTCTTTCCCTGCCTAAAGAAAAGTGTGGCATAGAATAGAAGGTATCTGGATACTTTTTTCAAAACTCTACCTACCATCCAAATGCCTTATATTTCTCACCTTATAGTATCCATTGGTTGCTTGGGATTATTGACTCAACTAACTTCTTTGTTCCCATGGATTCATTTGACCCTTCACCTGCAACACAGTGTGTTTGCCTTCATGCAGGGAGAAACTTAAGTTCTTGCCCACAGTTGCTGGTGGTCTATGAGAAATGAGACACGTCCATTAATAGCTATAACATAGGAAGCATGATGAAGGTGACATGGTAGGTATAGATAAGCTGCCAACGTCATTTAATAAAGGCAAAATCACTTCCACCTTGGGAACAATAAATTCGACATCTAGGTGTGATAAAAAATGGGGTCACATGCTAACCTGACAAGCTCAGGGAAGGCCTGCATGGCGGTCTTGCAAACTCAAAGACTTAAAGTAACCACAAAGGATGGCCTAAGATTAAAACTATAACTAAAAGCAGTTATGGTGGGTAGTCACGTCCTAGGCCAGTGGTCGGCAAACTCATTAGTCAACAGAGCCAAATATCAACAATTGTACAACGATTGAAATTTCTTTTGAGAGCCAAATTTTTTAAACTTAAACTTCTTCTAACGCCCCTTCTTCAAAATAGACTCGCCCAGGCCGTGATATTTTGTGGAAGAGCCACACTCAAGGGGCCAAAGAGCCCCATGTGGTTCGAGAGCCTCAGTTTGCAGACCGGGGTCCTAGGTCAAGATCTTCCCAGGCAAGGTCAATCTTTATCTTGAGCCTTTTTGTAACTAAAATAATATATCCTTGAACTCTCAGGGTAACTTGTTAACTTCCCTTTTTCAGGACCCCTTTGGGCACAACCAAATGCCCTGGACCCCAAGTCAGATACCAGAAATTCCTTCATTGTTATTGTTATATTAATTGTTGACGTGTAACTATCCTGTACCCACCTAAGTAAAAGAAGTATGTGTCTATCATTTTACATTTTACCTAATCCCAGAGGTTCCCCCCCTCCTTTGCTTTCTCCAGCCTCCATTGAATTTCATGTCACCCACTTATGTCTCCTCCTTTGTAATGTATAAAACAAGGCGAAAAACTGCATTATCTCAATACATTAAGATTTTGCTTCTCGGCAATTGTGGACAGTTTAGCTCAAATAATCTCACAAAAATTATTTACAGGTTTGGATGTTTTTTTATGTTAACATAGGGTTATCAGTCCAGCCTCTACTTTTTCAAGAATTTTCCTTCTCTTCATTGGTGCTGGGCACTTGGCAGCCTTTATATAAAATAGGATTCTGCCCTGCCCTCTAAGCATGCCTCAGCTACAGCTGTTTGACTGTTGGCCACGCTCATGGAGTCAGAGTCTCTTCCATTAGAATTCAGACCCTCCAGCAAGTGATATCAGTCCCCAGTAGGTAGCAGAAGTTCAAATTCCAGCCCTGTCTACAGAGGGACCAGAGAAAGTCCTAAAGTGGACACAGCCAACGGGCAGAGAACAGAAACCACAGAAAGCATGGTTCGGGTGGAAATTCAGGTCTCACGTGCCTTCAGAAAGCAAGGTTATATTTCTGTCTCAGTCTCTGGTTTTTCCCACCCCTCCTCCCAGCACCAGCACTTCATTTTTAGGGAGAGGGTGAGCAAGAAGGAGTTGATTTCTCTTTCTTACATATCAAAGAGCCCTATCGAATGTAGAACTCTTTTGTAAGAAAGGAGAGGACCGGTTGGTCTCCATTGAACCAAGAATAAGAAAAAGAATCGGAACCCTAGAGTAGCAGGATAATATTTTGATGTATTAACAAATGTGTTTTTCCCCGTGATTTCCTGTTACCCCTGACCCTCCCCCATCTGGGCAGCTAGACCATGAGTCATTTCTTGCCTTCAGGGAGGGTTGTCACAGCAGCACCAGAGAACAAAAGAGACAAATTCTTGGCGTTTGAGTTTAAAAAGCTGAACTTTGGGCTTCAGACAAAAAAAGGTTTGGAAGAATATTTGATCAACTTGAGCCAATTTTCCCCCCTGCCCACGTAAAATAAAAATTCCCCTGGCTGGGAGACAAGAGGCTATTCTAAAGCAAAGCAAGGAGGGTTGGGACCCTGGGGAGTCCCTGCTAGGGGGCTCTGGCACTCTACTTCTGCCCTCTCCACAGGCTGAACGCTGGCACGAGTGTGGGTCTTTCACATTCTGAGAACAAGGAGAACTGTGTCTTATTTCCAGGTTAGAATCCAAAAGATCGAAAGCCTCGGAGAGATCCCCTCTACCCAGCCTTGTGCCAGACAAGCTGCCTGGCACATTTACAGGAAAAGGGTATGCATTGCCTTGGACAGTTTTCCACAGTCCTAGACTGGGAAGGGAGCTGAGCCTAATATCTTTGTTGGTCCTGAGAGAGATAGAGAAGTGGTTAAGAGAGAGCCAGCCTTGGAGGGATCCCCCAGTATGGTTGAGGGCTGTTGAAGATGTAATCTATGTGAATTGAGTATGATGGACCAGTGGTACCATATGGGCCTCAGAGGAGGCCAGTCTGGACAGATAACCACCAAGAACTAGACCTTGAGATATGTAAGGGCAATTCTGGGAAAGCAGATCCACTTGATGCACAATTCTATGAGTCCCGCACTAAAATCTTCCTCAACGGAAGCTCTGATTGGTGGTTTAGTTTATCATTTAGGTAGGGCATAGGCCTCCTTATGAAGTATGGTAGCAACCATACCTGGGTAAAAATTGCTGTTTAATATTTTAACCTTGCTGTTTTGGGTTCTGTACTCATTTAAAAGTTATTTTTGATTTTCTGAACTTATGTATGCTATTCCAATACTCCATTGCTGATGGTTTGAATATCACATTGATTGTGATCTCACTGGTCATCAAAACACATTCCTCTGGGACCCAAGACATAATTATCCTAAATTGTCTCAGTAACTACAGATAACTGAGTTTCTGTTGACTCGGCGATCCCAGAATCTGGACAGCACAATTATTCTAAATTGTCCAGGTAGTCTGTCCCAGATAATGTGTTTCTGTTGATTCAGTGATTCGTAGATACTTTAGATAACTAACTTGCTCAGTTTCACTTCTATAAAATCGCAAAAGAGACTCCTCATTCCAGACCCAAAGATGTAATTGAAGCCTTTGTGATTATTCTGCCAATAGTAAGTCTGAGTGGCAAGCTGTTCAGGGCTGCGAGGTCTGGAGCGCTTTTGCTCTCTAGTATGCCACCGACTTTTAATAAATGACTCCATAATTCGACTTTTTGAGGCGTCCTTTGTACGATGGGGGTACACCACAACACTTAGGTAGGCTAGAGCTTCTGCTAATCATTCTAAGGGTGGTTGATCTCCTTGTACTTCATTGCTTCATAGAACATGCAGGAGCTCCTGATTCAATCTACTGTGCCATATCCATCATCTATTGCTGCACAGAAAGTACCAAAAAAATTACTCTTAAAACAATGACCATTTTATTTGCTTCTGGCCCTGTGGAAAGAGTAGCAGCAGAATGGTCCTTCTGACTTGAGTCCAAATTGCTGCCCCACAGGATGATGAGAAAAATAAAGTAGTTGGTTTAAGTCACTGTTTTTTCCTCAAAGTCTTGCTTATTGAGGCATGATTTATTTAGAGTGGAATTCATGCTTTGTAGGTGTATTGTTTCATGGAAGACTATACAGTACCTTATTTAGCTGAGGCTTTGGAGTTTATCAGTAGACTTCAGATGCTTGAATGAGTTGAGACTTTTGGAGCTACTGGGCTGTAAGTTGTTATAGTTGCATCCCACTTATTGCTACCAGAATCTGTATTAGTCAGCTCACGCTGCATAACAAAATACCATATTCTTGCTGTGTCCTCAAATGGAGTGAAAGAGGGGGGGGGGAAGGGGAACAGGGGAAGAAATCTTTATTGTCTCTTATGAGAACATCAATCCTATTGAATCAGGGTCCCACTCTTACGACTTCATTTAACCTTAGTTACCTACTACTTCCAAATACAGTCACATTGGAGGTTAGGATTGCAAACAAATTTTTTGGGGGAGGGAGAATAATTAAGTCCATAATAGGGGCATTGGGTCACAGCTCCCTTAAATGTACAACACCAAGAGAGATTTTCATAAAGAAATCACTGTAAATGTAGCTTTGGAGTTCTGAGTGAATCTCACTAAGATTGAAAGAAAATGTATGAAATTTTCAGAGAGTTGAATTAACAAAGCACTATGGGTCTGAACCAGGACAGACGGAGGTTTTCCACAATGAAAATAGGTCTCTGGACCCTCAAGTTTCTATGATAGGGAAGCAGATTGAGAGAGCTACTCAGTTGCAAACATGGGTTATTTCTTATGGAGAAGGAAAGATATTTCTTTTGTTTTTTAAATATATTTTATTGATTTTCTACAGAGAGGAAGAGAGAGGGATAGAGAGTTAGAAACATTGATGAGAGAGAATCATAGATCAGCTGCCTCCTGCACACCCTATACTGGGGATGTGCCCGCAACCAAGGCACATGCCCTTGACCAGAATCAAACCTGGGACCCTTCAGTCCTCAAGCCAATGCTCTATCCACTGAGCCAAACCGGTTTCGGGAAGGAAAAATATTCCAAAGTGTGGAGCTGAGAATGGTGGAGAACAGTGAAGTAGGGAGCCCCAGACAGCAGAACTGGGCCCTAGTGGTACTCTCTGCTCCAGTAGAGGGAGACCTGACATGTCTCCCAGGCTAGTTCCCAGAATGCCTCCTCTCTGCCTCGTGCTTCTTGATTTTAAAAGGGAGTGTCTACTGAAGCAATCTGTCTGTTTCACTATTGTATGTTGAGGCGTGGTGAGGACAGGGAATGTCTCATTTTTGTTCGCAGGTATTTCAATGAAGAGGAGCCACATTCTCATCTGGACTTGATCAGATGATGTGATCCTGGACTCTGCAGTGGGATGAGAGATTGGAGGGAAAAGGTGGGTGCATTTTATGTGTGGAATAGATGTGAATTATTGTAGGAAGGAGGGCCAGACTGTGGTAAACTGTTTTCAAAGATGGCACAACCATTACTCTCATTCCTATATGAATGGCCCATTGCAATGTGACTTTCCTGCCCTTCCATCAGGTGCAGAGTCCATTGTGTCACCAGCAGATCCGGGCTGGTCTTGGGACTTCCACTGGTCAGTGGAATGCAATAGATGGGATGTATGACTGCTGAGCTGAGGTCTCAAGGAGCAATCTTTGAGGTTCACTCCTGCTCTCTTCTAACCCTGGGCCCTCCGTGAACAGAAACTCAAGCTGGCTCTCTGGAGGATGAGACGAAATGGAGAAAAAGCCTCAGGTGACAGGCATCACCAATTGCCAGGTTGTGGGTGGGGCTGTCTTAGACCACCCACCCCTAAGAAACCCTGTGGAGTACTGCAACCTTCTGAGGGATCCCCAATAAGATCAGCAGAACTTCCCACAGAGCCCAACCAAATTCTTCACCCACAGAATCATAAACAAACAACAGTGTTTGGTTTTGTTTTTATTTCAGACACTGAGTTATGGGGCAGTTTATGATGCAACCACAGAGAAGTGATACCTGTGGCTAG
This sequence comes from Vespertilio murinus, assembly GCA_963924515.1. Taxonomy (NCBI): domain Eukaryota; kingdom Metazoa; phylum Chordata; class Mammalia; order Chiroptera; family Vespertilionidae; genus Vespertilio; species Vespertilio murinus. The sequence continues at coordinate 15,593,457 of OZ004719.1, read as the reverse complement.
AACGGCAGACTTGATTTTTACTTTCCTAACAACATGTTCCACTAGCAATGGGAAGTCAGGGAGGACAGGATGGGTCATCTTTCTTAAATGGAGACTATAGCACGGGCAAAGCTTCAGAGATTGGATTCTCAGCTCATGCAGTCAGGTGTCATTTCAGAATCTCAATTCCTTCTCCCACCTGCTCTCTGATGCTTTAAATTCCTTTAGCTGGGGGTAAAGCTTTCCACAACACAAACTGAGATACATTACTTTAAAATAACTCACTACATTAAAATGTAGAGACGGCTTGGGAAGAGTAACCTACTGATTTCAAATTTCCCCAAGATGTAAGTAACTGTTGTCTTAGTCTATTCAGGCTGCTATCACAGAATACTGTAGTCCGGATGACTTGTAAAAAATAGGAGTTTGTTTCTCACAGTTCTGGAGGCTAGGAAGTTCAAGACCAAAGTGCTGGCAGGTTCAATACCTCGTGAGGAGCTGCTTTCTGGTTCAGAGATGACTATCTTCTCTGTGTCCTTAAATAGTCAAAGAGGTAGGGGAGCTTTTTAAGGTCTCTTACAAGAACATTAAGTCTCATTCATGAGGACTCCACCCTCATGGCCTAACGCTACAAAGGCGCCGCCCACCTCCTAATACCATCACATCAAAGGTTAGGTTTCAACGTATGAATTTTGGAAGGACACAACGTTTTTATTCTTTAGTTAACTGTCTTCAGATCTCTCCCTAGGAGCAGATTTGAAGAGAATGAGAGCATGGATCACCTGAAAGAGGGGCTGGGCTGTCTAAGATAAAAACCATTGTTTGCCTGGAAATTTACCCAGAGGACAGTCCTGGCCTGTGCCATAGGAGATGCGAAGGGCCACAAAAAACTTGTCCGTCTGGTTCAGAAGATTTTTAATTATCTTCCAAAGTAATAAGAATAAGAGAAACACGGAGAGGAATATGGCAATAAGGCTGCCTCTATCTGCAGGCCTTTTCGGGGCATCTTCCGAGTTTGGAGACTGGGTATTTCACTTGTCATCCCGGTGAAAGGCTCGCCTCCACCATGGCATGGGGTTCAGTTGGTCACTAGTTCTAGAGTGCTCCCTGTCTTCCAGCAGCAATGCAGTGAGGAAGGGAAAGCTCAGCAGAGAAGGCTGCAGAGGTTTCTGGACCTATGGGACGCGGGGCCCTGTCTACTGGTAATTTCTGAGTTAAATGCAGATGGGACAAATGAGCCACAATACTGAAAATGATTCAGTGTGGTTGCTCAGCTGCTTTTAGGTTATACGTCAGGTTTAAGCAACTGCAGTTATAATTCTACCAGACTATAGTAGTCTGCACTGCCTGGTTTTTGCTTGGCTAAGAAAATGAGAAGATGGACAGTTCTACAGGGTTTTTACTTTAATGAAGGTTCTGGTGTAAACATGGAGCTTTAGAATGCTGGATGCAACTAATGGCCACAGGTAGTGTACACAAGGTAGTGTTACCCAACAACTGAAAGTAATAGCTTATGAAATAGCTCTCCTAACTCCCATTATTCATTGCCTCCTCCTCCTCCTCCCTCTAGCAGTGTGACACTATACATTGCAAGGTTACTTCACTCCTCATATGAACTTTTGGCCCAGTGACTTATCCCTGAGGCATGCTATAATCACCAAGAAAAGTGCTCTCTGTCACGTCTTATTGCTTAATTATGGCTCTATTTTAGGTTCCTAGAGCCATTTGGCTTGGAAAGACCTCTCTTGCATGTGACTTTGAACATACATCCATGTTGAATTTTCCTTGAGTTCACACACCAGTCTATTCCACTTCCATCTTTTTCTGGCTAGGGCAATAATTACTGCCCCTTGGTTTAGCAATGCCTTGAATTATTGCAATGGGCCCTTATAATGACACTATTCTGCACTTAAGAGGATACTTCAACCTTTTGTCAGAAAACCATGTGCTTAAAGTTAATTTTCCCAATGCTTTAAGTGCCCCCCCCCCAAAAAAAAAAAAAATCCCAGTTGGGCTCACTTTTTAAATCAGTGACATGCAAAAGCCTCCCTGTTTTCCAATGTATTCTTGCTCTGGTGACTACATTTTCTTTCTAACTCAAAATCTGGACATACTAACAGAGGTTTTTGTTGTTTTAGTTGTGTGTGGGTATTGCTCCCGTGCTAACTGCAAACCAAAATGCATGGCAGGTCCTAGGTACATTCTTGGATTGCCAAACAACTGGATAGAACATTTAAAATTACATGTTTGAAGAATTTGGGACTTCCGGAGTATGCATCTATAGTCAGTGTTCCTACTACTTATTCTGTCCTCCCCTTACTAAGACATTATGTTCTGCACCAGCCTCTATTTTATGAGTATCAGTCTTAGTCCTTCACATAGACTAGAACAGCCGTGGGCAAACTACGGCCTGCGGGCCGGACCCGGCCCGTTCGGCTGTTCTATCCGGCCCGCGGAGCCGAAAGAGCGGAGGGTTCTCTTGCTCTCCCCTCCGCTCCTTCCCCAGCAGCCCAAGATGAGAGTGCCAGCATGGTCAGGTTGCTTTTGTTCCAGCCCTCCGGTCCAGTTTAAGAACCCATTGTGGCCCTCGAGTCAAAAAGTTTGCCCACCCCTTGACTAGAAGCTTCTTAGGGACAAAGACACGGGCCATGTACCTCTTATACAGCTCTGTCCATGTACAGTTGTTTGATCCATTGCATAGAGATGATGTTGCGTTTTTAAGACAGCTGTTTGGGATTAGGAGCTTGCAAAAAAGTAGCCTGACATTAAGGTAAAGGCAGGCTGGAAAACAGTGTCCCGCTTCATCCCTCCAGAGAGTAGTTCAAGTCAGGCCTGGGGTAGATCTATGTTGAGAAGGGGTATAATTACCCTGGACCAGAGCGCCCCAGGTCTGGTCTGGCAGACAGAGCTATATCTATCAGGGCCTTTTAAAATGCTGACTTGGCTCCTTAGAAATACAAAACCCCAAACATCATTTATAAAGGTCACTGGGAATGGCCTGGGTCAGAATAACTTGAGTCCGTTTTGTGCCACTGCCTCAGAAGAGGAAGTTGCTAAATACTTAGATAAAGCTCCTTGAGAGTACTATGTTGCTAAATCCAAACAAAGAACGAGAGAGGTTTATAGCTGAGTTTTTACTCTCTAATTCAAATGCCAATCCAGCAATGAAATATGCTCTAGGAATTGCAATCAGATTTTTATCATCTGACTTGGAAACCAGCTGTGCTCACAGTGAGTAAAAAGATTTACTACCTGCAATTGCCATAATTCCATCAGTAGAATTATGCAGAGATGAAAAACCTAAGAAAAAAAACTGTTTCCAATGCAACACAAACCTTGTTTTAAGAAATTCTGTGTCCTTGAAACTAATAAAACATGGCTCTAATTTAAAGAAAGTAGTACGGAATCAAGGTAAAGAACTCTGAAAACTCAGGAATTCAATTTACTCTTCAAAGCATTTTTTTAAAAAAAGATAAATGAGTAAAAATTACAATTTGTTAAAGACCGTCTTTTAAACAGAACAAGCGAGATAACCCAAAGCAGTTAACTCCTCAATTACATAGCACATCAAGTGCCCTGATAACCTTATGCTCTAACTATTTGAGAAGTGGAAGAGAAGAGGAATTTAACTCCAGGAAAGACAGCTCTACAAAGTGCCCCAATAAACTCATGGCAGCAATTTTGAACCAATAATTTCCTTCACAGAAACTAACAATTACTGCGGATTTGTGAATCCATATATCAAAAGTCTTTTGAATGTATTTTATGATTTTAAGAGATATCAGGGCTATCCTGGAAAAACCAGTGCATATGGTCCTCATACCCATGAGCCTCATGTCTCGCTCATTTGCTCGTGTTCCTCTCACACATGGGCTACAGCTGCTCTTGTACAAAACTGATGCAATAGAACTTTGTCACTTATATCATCACCTGAACACTCAGATACCACCCTGGGAACGCCAAGCAAGGTATGTTTTTCAACATAATGGTTTCAAATGGTTTCAGTGGACCATTTATAGAAAGCATTTCGCAGGGACCAACACAACACAATGCCAGAGTGGGTTCTAAAGCGACATTGTTAAGAGGGAGCAGCGAACTTCGTGGTCTGCACTCTAGGAGATACATCAAGGTTGAAAGAGACACATCAAGAGTTCAGAACTGCAACTTGACTATCCCTGTAAGTTTAAAGTGATCCAGTCGGCCAGCATGACATAAGTGAAATCTCTGGCTCTCCAATTCCTCATCTGTAAAGTGAGGTAATTAAATCAGATGATCTCCAAGGCCCCATCCATTTCATTTATTTCATGGTTTTCATTTCTCCATATACCTTATATGATAAATTCTTAAGGTACTTAAACTGAGTATTAAGTTGTACCCATCTGTTTTTGGAAACAATATTATAGAACCTCATTTATGGATGAATTTTTCCCTAACAGAGGTTCATACAAAAGTAGCTGATTGTATCTACCATATGAAGATTCAGGATGCATTACTGCCAAACACCACTCAAGAACACATATTAAACTGTGAAATAAAAAAAAAAAAGATAAACGAGAGACCACATTATAAGTGCATCAGATTTGTTTATCCCTTAGAAAAATAGGAGTATATTGGACAATGAAGCTTTCAGTTTTTATGCATGCCATTCATAAATAAAAACAAATGGTTTATAAAAATGCCTCTGTTTAGAAAAGCCAGTAATGGAGAGCTATAATTTCAAATCAAATTACATAATATAAAAATACAGAGCTCATCCTCTACTAGAAAATAATATTCTCAAACAAACTCATTAAAAAATTCTTTTTCAGAAATTATTATGTACACTATATTTGTCATCCTCTTTTCTTTCTTTTTTAAGACTTAAAATGCTTGACTTTACTGTTTGGAAGTTCTGATAAATCAGAATTTAATGTGATATTCACAGATTTTGTAACAAAATTATAATATTTATTTACAAATTCACATATAGCACAATGTAGTGTTCAAGTATTAGTGGTGGTAATTAATAAACTATTAGAGTAATAAGAAAATCACCATTTTAACAATTTAAATGCTTTATGACAGGATAATTTATATCCAACATATAAAATACATAATTACTGAAATGTTAGAAAGAAAATGTATTTTCTTCATAATCAAAAGTAACAGGATTTTCTATATTATTTTCATTCTCACTATAGCCAAGTTTTCATTGTCTAAATTTAATCAATGAGATGATTAAAGACAATTTATTAATAGTACAATTATATATATAGCATGTTGATATATATGCTTGTGTGTATATATCAACCAATCAAAATTCAGTTTGTAAACTAGATTCAAAGGCAATGTGAATACAAATGTAATGCTGGCTTAAGCTGATAATTTCAAAACTGTGTTTTGCAATTTTAGTAAGACACAAACAGATAATAATCTAGTAAGATACTACTTTGTTAGTTGTTTGTTCTCTTTTTCATGTTTAAATTTTCTGTCTCTTTACTGATGACATAAAACAGGATTCTCAGTCCCAGCACTTCTCCCAGAAGTGAAATGAGTTTGATGAGGTATTATCATTTTTCATTTTACTTTTCCTATATTGACCTGGTCTAAAAACTCTCATAACCATGTAATCTTTCTTCTATCCTTTAAGTTACTTGTTTTCGCCCAAAATAAGGGGACAATAACAAAACTGGACCAAAATCAAGGTGAACTATGGGTAAAATTATAATTATTTGAGACTTCAAAATGGTCCAGCATGTTATTTCTAAAACTAATCCTAGATTTAAAAACTAATATTGTTTTAAAGAAGCATTTATCAGCTGTCATGGCATACTCTACAACAGAGAGACTACTGAAGACCGTATTTGCTGAAAACAACAAACACTGGCCCTTCAGGTGGTCAGAGCAGCTGAACCGTTGTCATCAGCACCAGTCTTCACTTCCTGACTTGGATGGTCTGGAGTGGGAAGGGGAGTGCTCTTGGGATTTTCACATTGTTCCTCTACCTTTGGGCAGGCAGTTGATGCTTGACGCTCTTTGCTCTGAGTAGACCCTAATGTCACACTCTCCCCAGAAGGCTGAAATGGCCCCTCTCCATGAACCTTCTGTTTCCTTGCTTCTGCCTCTTGCTCGTGCAGTAGTCTCTCCACCTCCACCTCAAGCTCCAAAGCCTCCTCATCAGCTTGGACATCCAGTTGCTGCATCAACTCTTCCAACTTCTTGGCCTTGCGGAGCTCATTTTGCTGTATGATTGTACAAAGGTGCTCAGTGAGCTGCTCTTTAAGATCAGTCTTGCGCTGTAGATCGAGCTTGGCTGTAACATACTCTGCTTCTGCCTTGTCAAACCGTTTCCTGTAGGGACAGGCATAAAGATTGCTCCATTAGTTTTCCATAGCAGAAAGAGCCGAGCAGCCATAAATAAGCTCCAGAATTTGGTAACGAGGTATAATGAAGATCTGACTATTAGTACTTTATGAACTCTTGTCTACAGGTTAGATAAACTAGGCTGTTGCTGCTGAAACGTCCACAACACCTACACTTAAACTCTCCTATATATCAACATTCTTCTGCACTCATTTCCTCTTTCCAAAGCTGTGCTCAAATGAAAGCAGGCGAAGAGGGTTAATTCAGTGGTATGCTAGCTCTAAAGGGGGTAAGTCCTGATTTTGTAGTGTTTGTCAGCTTCCCTAGTGTGAACATACCACCATGACCAATTTCAAGCTATCAATATAACTGAATGTGGAATTGGGGGGTGGGGAGGAATGCACAAAATCTGCTCTCATGAACTAGTTCCAGCACACAACTGGTTAAATTTATGAGTGGTAAAACAGTAAAAGATGGAGAATGAATCTCTATTATTTACACTATCAGGGTGACATTGGTTAATAATCACATTATCTTAGTTTCAGGTGTACTTTATACTCTATTGTGTACTTACCACCTGAAGCCTAAGTTTCCTTCGGTCACCATATATTTAACCCCCTTTAGCCCCTTCTATCTCTCTCCAGCTCCCTTCTCCTCTATTCAACACCATTCTGTCTCTGAGTTTTTTGTTTGTTTGCTCATTGGTTGCTTATTGTTTTATATTCTACGTAGAATGAAATTATATGGTTCTTGTCCTTTCCGCGGGACTTATTTCCCTTAGCATAATTTCAAGATCCATCCATGTTGTCACAAATGGTAATGTTTCATATTTTTAATGACTGGGTAGTATTCCATTGTATAAATGTACCACATCTACTCTATCCAATCATCCAACTTTGGTTGCTTATGAAAAAAGAAAAAGCAACGAATTATATAGTAAAGTCAAAAGATAGTGAACTATTGTGAATAAGGCTGAAATGATCATAGGGGTACATGTAGCTTTACCAGTGTTTTCAAAGTTGGGTGTAGGTATGCAGAAAGGGATCACTGAATCATAAGATAGCTCTATTCTTAATTTTTTGAGAAACCTCCAGAGTGGAGGTTTTTCATAGTGGGTGCAACAATTTACATTCCCACAGCAGTGTGCAAGGAAGGATTCCTATTTCTCCACATCCTGTTATTTATTGTCTTATCGACAATAGCCATTTTAACAGGCATGAGGTGGTATTTTATTGTGATTGTGACTTGCATTCTCCTGGTAACTACTGATGTTGAGCACCTTTTCATATATATGTTAGCCACCAGTATGTTTTCTGTGGGAAAAGTTTTCACAGAGCTCACAGTACCAGGCCATGCTCTGAACCCTTGTGTGGCCTACAGACTAAATGTTTTGGAGTTGGTAGCTTGTCTTTGTTCTAATCAGAGATGGCCCAAGGGTCAGCATCATGAGTATGAAACACAGCCAGGTTCCTGTGGGAGGGGTTGGAGACGAAGCACGCAACGACTAAAATTCCAGTGGAGTGACCCTAGGTAATTTCCTTCAATGGAGTTCTGTTTTATCTGTAAAATGGTGAAAGTAGTACTTCACAGGAGCTTTAAGGATTAGGTCATGGGAGTAGGGCAGGTGTCTGGTCTAGGGCCTGGTAGGTACTCAAGAAATAGAACTTCCCCTCTGGAGTACCAGACTCAAAAAGCACTGTCAGTATATCACTAAACATGTATCTAAAATGAAAACAATGCAAAATGTAAGGATTTGGTGCTTATACTTGAAAACTCTAACTAACATTTATTTATTATATTTTTCTTTTCTTACTGTCCTCTAATAAACATGAGAATGGGAAAACTGTTTTTCCGTTCCGCTCTGTGTTAAGAGAATTGTGCTAAAGGAGCTCTGTTGGATATTTGGATCCCTGATTTCCATACTGTATAACATATCCTGTTTGTGAATGTTCTGGCATCAAGCATGAATACTCTCACAATGCTCTCTATAGGTATATGACTATCTCGCCCCTTCCCCCCACTCAATCCTCCCTTCTCTGCAAGGCTGTGGTCGCCCTCAGCCAGTCAAAGTCAGCCAGGAAAGATTTACTGACCCGGGCTCATGAATGCTGAATTGAAATGAAAATTTGCAAATAGTTACCTATGTTTCCATCAATCTTTCACCCTGGATAAATCACTGAAGATTCTGCATTTTGTTTATTTATTTAAGTCCTTCTGGCCAGAAACATGCATATATATATTCTTGTACAGAGTGATTTATATTTAAAGTATTGATTAGTTTTACAAACTGCACTATGGGCCTGGGGGTCAGGTGGATGTACCAAATCAGCCTGAAGACTCACTTTGGAACGGAATAATATGTGCATTATATGTAACACACACACACACACACACACACACACACACACACACACACACACACATATATATATATAAAGAGAAGTTCAGCTGAAATGTAATTACAGATTTAGTTTGTTATTTTAAAGGGACATTGAATGATTTAATTGTTATTTAAAGGATTCTGGAAATTATGTCTTGGCTTTGGTGTCCCTGAGATTAAAAAATCAACAACAACAACAAAGAAACCTCGACCATAACCAGAGGCATGCCTTTAGGTTCCACTGACCCATTTTTAGTTGCTCTGTTTCTTTTATTAACAACTCTAACTATTTGTGAGGATCAACAAACATATCATTATTTTTAAAGTCCTTTATTAGAAGTCTTCTAGAGAACAAACAGAAAATATACTTATATTTTAAAAAAATAGAAAACGAATCATATTTTGCAATTACTACATAGGACCATTGGATCCTTTTATAATGTAGGTTACTTTACCAGATCGTTGAGATATTATTATTATTTTTTAACATTTTGCCATTTCATCACTCTATGACGTATTTCCTTGTACCAATTATTCCCATTTATGCTAACTAATTAAAATAATAAGAAAAAAGAGACTGGTGAAATAACCTGAAAGGATGATGCTATAATGAAATAAGTCATTATGGTTCAATTTCCTTACTGCATTGTCCAAAGTATTATATCATCTTTCAAGAAAATATAAAAGACTGGAAACCCCAGTTTTGTAATCTGTTCTAGCTTTCATTGAACACAGTTGAGAACTAGTATTTTTTTTATTCTCTGCGCTAATGACAAAGTAGAGAAAATTGACAGATGAAAACATTTTGCAGTTCAAAAGATAAATGTTGTGGTAGGCTAAAAAGTGATCCCACAAAGATTCTCTTCCTAATTTCCAAAATCTAGAGACTCTGAAGGAAGTGTGACCTGGCCAATGCCTTGATTTCAGACTCTGGCTTCCAGAAAATGTAAGAGTATATTGCTCTTGTTTTAAGACACCCAGTTTGTAGTAATCTGTTACAGCAGCCCTAGTTAACCAACACAAAGGCACATAGATCCAGTCTAGATTCCAGATAGTGAAACTTGTTGGTGTTAAGTGACATCTCAAGGTATGTCTTCAAAAAACACATCCTAGATGAATGTTCTCAAACTCATGAATCAATGAATGAAAAGAGGATACAAAGAAAATGTTATTTTTCAAAGTTAATAGTTTCAATAGGAAGAACTTAATCAATCCATATTTTAAAAGTATCTTGACCACTCTGTATTGCTAGGAGGCTGTAGCTTCTTTCTTTCTTTCTTTAAAAAAAAAAATAAGTTTTGGAGTCAAACATTACTTGATACTAAGAGGTTTGTGATGCTTAGGTCTTTCTTTTGTTTTCCACAATTCCTTTTATTCTCACTTCTGTCGATTATTCATAAAATGACTTAAAATTATACATGCATGTGCACATGTGTGTACATGTGTGGGGGGGAGCGTCTGTTAAACAGAGGTGGCAAATAGTGATAATTGTTTTTTCCTGGTATATTGAGGGTTAAAGAAATGTTCTACATGCAGCCACTCTGAGTTTACAAGCTGGTCTGCACAGCATATGGCAACACTGTCATTGTTGCTGCCAATAGCAGCAGCAGCAGCAGCAATGCTCAAGTTGGCTCACTCAAAAGTGTTTGCCCTAATGTTGCTCTACAGAAGCCAATTCCACAGTGAACTCTGGCCTGCTCAATATCCCAGAACCTTTTGTGGACACAGCACTGTACCAGGCACTAGAGAACTATATATTTTTTTAAAAATCAAGGAAAATCTCCCAAATAAATGGACTACCTTGGGGATTAGTAGAAATCTAGACCATAATAATATATTACCAATCTATAATTTCTCAATAACCACAGACATAAATTTAGAAAATGTCTTAATCTTATGCATGAACAAGATACAATGCTGGTTCCAGACACAATTTTTAATAAGATTTACAAAAATAGCCTCACACATGCAATATGGATACCATTTAGAGCTTAAGAGATGTAAAAAAATGCACCATATAAAATTTTTTATTTTGTAAAAATTTACTGAAATCTCATTACAAACATTTCTATTTTATGGAATATTTCCTCCTTTAACCTGGAATTCCACCTTTTTTGTGGTTCTCCGAAGGCTGAAACTATGAAATTTTAAAAATATAATGTTCAGTGTACAAAGGCATCCTTTCCCCTGCTCCTTTAGGCCAGAATTAAAACATAATCCGATAACTTTTCTGTAAGTATCCAGAATAATCTGAATTACTCATATTAAAGGCTATAAAGGCCAAAAAATAAAATAAAAAGTTCCTCTGGCAACCTTAAGTTACAGAGAATAAAATGTGCTAAACATCTAGGTTTAGTTTAATCTTAATAAAATCTTGGTCACCTCCTTAATGACCTTATTAGTAGAAATCTGGAACCTCTAGTTATCAGCTACTGATGGCATTAATTTAGGCAACCCATTAAATCTCACAGCACATGGTCAAACAACAATTACAAAAATCATGAGGACACCACAAACCTCTTTCTTAAATAATAAACAGTGAATTAAAAACCACAATCAAGCATTTCCGCTTTATTAAATTGTTATATAAACATTCTGATGCTGTGGTTTACCCTGGACTAATGAGGCATTCTGATTGATTTCTAGTGTTACAGAGAAAGATGCAAAACGGAGTCATTAACACAGCATTCCCTTGTGAAAAAAGACAAACCAGGATGATTAAAGCAATGTTGAAAGGACTGAAAACCCTGAAATTGGACTTAATTTTTTGCCTTTTTATCTGCTTGCAAAGTTCAAGTAATTCTTTACATGTGTTAGTTCATTTTAAAAATACTCTATGATGATTTTTTCTCTTAAAAAATGCCAATGGCTGAAACCAAGGAAACACATGATAGTGAACCATTTTATATAGAATAGAATCAGAAAGAAAAAACTTCAAGCTTTCAAGACAGTGATATTTTCCTTAAATACTCACAGGTTTAAAAAAAATAAACTAGGTGTTTCTTTAATAAAAACTGAAATGGGAACTAGGTTAATCCCTAAGGAGAGCCTCAATCAAAATTTAACAAAAAAAAAATCATAGAGTTGGCATTGAAATTATAATTTGGGGGCAAGTCATTCAGATATTTAAAGAGTCTCAAACATTAAATATCAGATGCTTTAGTAAGAAAGAATAAAATGTAAATAAATAATAAGAAAATAATTTTAAGGGAATATGAACAAAGTTAAGAGGTAGAACAAAGTAAAGGAAAACTTCAAGAGGAGACACACTTGACACTACTTATTCCAAAACAGGAATGAATACAACACTTAATATGGTGGTTATGAGGCTTAAACGATGATACTCATAAAAAGTTCTGACCCAACTAGTAATACACATGAAATAAATGGAACTGCTTGTTCTGAATCAAATTTCTCCCAACTCACCGAGCATTTGAATAGTCCAGACTGGCCTGGTCAATCCGGTTCCTGAGGATCCCAATGTCAGCTGAAACCATGTCATCTAAAGCCTGTAACTCCTTCTGGATCCGCTTCAGTTTCACGGTCTCTGCCTGAGTTCTTTTAGATCTAGAAAATTAGGAACATGAATGGGAAAATAAAAACATTCTAAAACCATATATCCATATACAATGTAAGTGAAAAAAGCAAGCTACTGCATTGGTCGGCAAACTGCGACTCGTGAGCTGCGGTTTGCTGCTCTGTTGACTAATAAGTTTGCCAACCACTGCGTAAGGCATTACCCTTGCCCAGAAGTTTTGACATCAGGTTAAAGACATTAGTACATTATTAAAATGTTTTTTTAAGTGTTTTTCCCTAAGGCAGTGGTCAGCAAACTCTTTAGTCAACAGAGCGGCAAACCGCGGCTTGCAAGGAGCCGCAGTTTGCCAGCCACTGAGCTACTGTATTTACAATATGAATATAATGTATAGTTTTTTAAAAATTAGATGATATAAGAACAATAGAAATAAATCAAACGCCGGTAACATTTTGGTGTATCTCTAAGATTTGCGATTCTTCTCCTTATTGTTCCAAATTTTCTATTAGGATATACTAGCATCTCAATGCACAAAATTCTTGCAAGGGGCTCAGCCCTCGCAGCCACGACAGCTTGCCTCGGCCCTTGCAGCCCCGCCTTCATCTGGAAGGTCGCTGGGAGAATGTCAGGAAGGACGTTCGGCTGTTCGGTCTAATTAGCATATTACACTTTTATTATTATAGAAGATTTTCATATACAAGGGGAAAAGATTGAAAAATTTATCAATAAATAGTTCACTCATAGGTATATTCATTCCATAAGGATGAGAATATGCACTAAAAGAATATAATTTTATTCTCTTTACATTGAAACATCAAACAAAACGCTTCACATCTCTAGCCCATTTTCATTTGATACCTGGAAACCAAAACAGACGATTTATTTGTCTAGAAACATCTATGTGGTTTTAACTTTCTTAGGACTTGTTTCCCCAAACTGTTATTGCTTTGATTCCTGTTCTTTAGGTAAAACTACAGGCTCTCAAAATTTTTCTTTCTTTCTCAAAGCCAAGCACTTTTTTTTTCTTGTATTTAAAAGCACATCCAACCTCACCATCTCTCAGTCCCCTCACCACCCCCAAGTACATTACGAACAAACAAAACAAAGATAAAAGCCAATCTTCAATCATGATTTCACTCATTTCAAAATTTCACACACATTTTTACAGGAGAATAAAACTCCCATATAAAACCTCATATTGCAGAAAGAGCCCTGGCTGGCATTGCTCAGGGGTTAGAGTATCAGCTTACATTTCACTTAGCAAATCGTTGCACGTTTGATTCCCAATCTAGGGCATATACCTGGGGCGCAGGTTCAATCCCCGGCCCCAGGTGGAGCATGTATAGGAAGTAACCAATTGATGTGTCTTTCTCACATGGATGTTTCTTTCTCTCTCTCTCCTCTGTCTCTTTCCTTCTTCTCCCCTTCTTTCTAGTCTCTATGAAAAGCAATGGAAAAAATACCCCCAGGTGAGTATTAACCAAAATAAAAATAATAAAGGGCAGAAAGAGTGGATAATGGATGGGAAAAGCAATTCTAATGGGAATGTTCTTATTTGAGGCCAGCACAACGCGGTAAAAAATGGGGGTGGGGGATTTCAGACACATTGACATTGGGAGACTAGAGAAAAACTGAACTGCAAACAGTATGGACAGTACTCTCAATGGTGACCCAAGTCATCAATAAAAGTTTAAATTATACCATGTATCTTCTATCAGTGGGGGCAGAGTAATTATTTAAGAAAAATGTCTATGGGAAACCTAAGATTTGTGGGAGTATAAAACACTTATATATAAAACAATCTGCTCCTCTACATGTTAGATGATAAAGGGCCCCTCATGTCAAAATGAAAACTTGCATTTCTTTTTTTTTCTTTTTTTAAAATATATTTTATTGATATTTTACAGAGAGGAAGGGAGAGAGATAGAGAGCTAGAAACGTCGATGATGAGAAACCGACCGGGGATGTGCCCGCAGCCAAGGTACGTGCCCTTGACCGGAATCGAACCTGGGACCTTTCAGTCCGCAGACCGACGCTCTACCACTGAGCCAAACCGGTTTCAGCAAAAAACTTGCATTTTTTAATTTACTTATATTGAAAGCTATTTACTGCTCCCTTAATGAATGCATGGATGGTTAACACTGAAAGCACTGACACTGATCCTTGAGTTTTAATTGTACCTGTGTTACCAGTAAACTTGCTATGACCTATCCTTAAATGACTTCAGTATCATTTATAAAGCACAATTTGCTTACTCAGCCTTAAAGAAAACGCCGCTTTATTAGAATAGGCATGGGAGAATAAATATAAAACATGACAGAGCCGACGACGGCAGATTGCAAGCCATCTCCCCGGTTCAGGTGCCTCACCTTTCCGCAATAGCTTTAGCCAAAAGAGCTTTCTTACGTTTATTCTTCTCTTCCATTAGCCGCTGTTCTCGTTGGAGCACTTCCCAACGAGACTTTTCTTGCCTAGGGAGCAAAAAAGTGTAAAAATTTAGTTTCTGAAACACCACCCCACACCTTCCCAGTCTCAGTCCCCCACGTATAAAACTTAATCAGCCAGATTATGTAGATGTTTTTAAAAAGTCCTTTTGAAAGGAACCCATCTGCAGCTCATTATTTTGTTCTAATAGAAACAACGATTATGATTTGAAGTAAAGAAGGCTCACATACCGTAAATTGGCTCTTTGAAATCCATTATATGTATGTAACCTAGGAACCCACAAACTGGAAGCCAGAATAATGTGGCATTTTTTAGAAGTACAAAGAAACCTGTGTAAGTTAATTATGTATTATATGCAAAATGGAGAGAAAAATAAGTAGGTCTGTAGCTAATGTGTTATATATTTTTTAAAAGTTCTTTTAAAAATCATTTTAGTGATTTAATCATCAAAACACTTTATAGTCTACATTCTTGGGCCCATGGAACATATTTGTAATAGCTGTTTAAATATTCTTTGCCTGATAATTCCCATTGTTTGTGGGCTGTTTCTCTTGATGGCTTTCCTCCTGATAATGTATCACAATATCCTTTCTTTGAATGCCTAGAAAGTTTTCTTTTTCTCCAGATTGAATGTGCATTTAATTTTTTTTAAAAAGTGTTTCAATTACAGTTGACAATTATGTTAATTTCAGGTGTATGACATATTAGACATTTATATACCTTACAATTCATCACCTTGATAAATTGAGTACCCAACTAACATAATATATAGTTAGTACAATGTTATTAACTATGTTCCCTATGCTGTACTTTACATCTCTGGGACTGTTTTTATAACTGCCAATTTGTACTTCTTAATCCCTTCACCTTTTTCCACCTGTCTCCTCAAACCCCCTCCCATCTGGCAACTATAAATTTGTTCTATTTGTTTATTTTGTTCATTTGTTTTTGAGATTCCACATATAACTGAAATCATAAGGTATCCGTCTTCCTTTCTGACTCATTTCACTTAGCATAACACCCTCGAGTCCGTCCATGTTGTTGCAAATGGCAAGATTTCATTTTTTATGGCTGAGTAACGTTCTACTGAACATATGTACTATTGTTTTTTATCCATTCATCTATTGGCACACACTTAGGTTGCTTCTATACCTTGGCTACTTTAAATAAGACTGCAATGAACATGTGTACACAGATCTTTTTCAAATGAGTGTTTTGAATCTCTTTGGGTAAATACTCAGAAGTGAAATTGCTGGGTCATATAAAGAAATTATTGACAGGTATCTAGTCATTGCCATTTTGTTGCTTTCTGATTGTTTTTGTAGTTCTCTGGGCCTCTTTTCTTGTACATTGGTGACTTTCTATGTTGTGTTTGGATCCCTCTCTTCATTTCTTCTATATTTCTTAGAGATTTTTGCTTTGTGGTTACCATGTGCTTCTTATTTACTAAACTATATTTATAGCAGCCTATTTTTTAAGAATATATTTTTATTGATTTTAGAGAGGAAGGAAGGAGAGATAGAAACATCAAATACGAGAATCTTTGATTGGCTGCCTTCTGCATGTCCCACACTGGGGATTGAACCCAGTGACCTCCTGGGTTCCTGACTGGGAATTGAACAGTGACTTCCTGGTTCATAGGTTGATGCTCAACCACTGAACCACATTGGCTCTGCTAGAGCAGTGTATTTTAAGTTGATGGTTCTTAAAATTTGAGCATATTCTAAAATCACTACAATTTTTACTCTTCCCCTCCATGTTTGTTTTTATCATTCTTTTTTTGCTTCTTTTGTGTTTATGTATAATTGTAATTAAACATGGTCCTTGTACTTTTGCCTTTTAACCTTCCTCTCAGAAGAATAGATTAACTCAGTGAGAACCTCAACAATTGATTTGACTATATTTGCTTGCCTTTGTCAGTGATAATTTTCTTTCTTGTATTTTCTTATTCATAGTTTTGATCTTTTCTTTTATACTTAAAATACTGGTTTTGATATTACTTGAAATACTGATTCAATAGTGATGAACTCCTTTAGTTACTTCTAGTCTGGGAAACTCTCTCTCCTTTGATTCTAAATAACAGACTTGCCGGGTAGAGCAACCTTTGTTGTACCTTTGCCATTCATCAATTTGAGTATTCATGCCAATCCCTTCTGGCCTGCAACATTTCTGTTGAGAAATCACCTGACAGTCTTATAGGAGTTTCCTGGTACATAACTGCTTTTCTATTGCTACTTTTAAGATTCTTTGTCTTTAACCTTTGGCATTTTAATTACGATGTCTTCCTGTGGGTTTCTTTGGGTTCATCTTGTTTGGGACTCTGTGCTTCCTGGGCTTGTCTATTCCCTTTGCCAGATTAGAAAAGTTTTCAGTCATAATTTCTTCAAATAGGTTCTCAGTCCCTTGCTTTCTCTTCTTCTGGCACCCATATGATATGAATGTTGATACACTTGATGTTATCCCAAAGGTACCTTAAACTGTCCTCATTAAGAGATTTTTTTTGTGCCCTAATCAGTTTGGCTCAGTGGATGGAGCATCAGCCTGTGGACTCAAGGGTCCCAGGCTCAATCCGGTCAAGGGCATGTACCTTGGTTGTGGGCACATCCCCGCAGGGGGTGTGCAAGAGGCAGCCGATTGCTGTTTCTCTATCATCAATGTTTCTATCTTTCCCTCTCCCTTCCTCTCTGTAAAAAAGTCAATATATTAAACATTTTTGTCCCAATTGGGTGTTTTCTGCTACTTTATTTTCCAGATCGCTGAGTCAGTCCTCTGCTTCTTATAACTTGATTCCCTCTACTGTATTTTTCATTTGTTAATATATTCATTTTTTAATGGTTTCCTTCTCTTTGTTGAGGTTCTCACTGAGTTCATCTATTCTTCTAAGTTCATTGAGCATTCTATAACCAACCAGTTTTGAACTCTGTATCTGGCAGATTGCTTGTCTCCATTTTGTTGCTCTTTTTTATGTTCTTTCATTTGGGAAATGCTTGTCTCATTTGTTTGAATCCTTGTATTTCTTTCTGTGCATTAGATAAATCTGCCACGTCTCCCAGTCTTGGCAGAGTAACTTTATTTGGATGTCCTCTGCAGCCCCATAGTACAGTCCTTCTGTTCACCTAAGCCAGGTGCTCCAGGGGCATCCTTTTTGTGGGTTGTGTGCACCTTCCTGTAGAAGTTGAGCCCTGATTACTATTGGCACATCAATAGGTGAGACTGCCCACTTGGCTTACTTGCTGTGAGGATTAGCTAGGACTACAGCAGAGAAGCTGCTGTGCAGACGCTTATCCCATAGAGAGGGAGTCTCTTCAGGTGGGCTGTGGTGCCAGCTAAGTTTACCCTTTGGGTGTGTCTTTTGTGGAGCTGGTTGGGTGATGCTCTGGTGTGGTCTGAAGTTGGTCACCAATTGTGTTGGTTTTGAAGCTTCTTAGGAGGAGCTCCACTGCAGGCCAAGGTCAGACTCTGGTGGCTTGGGACCACCTGATCAAAGCTACAAAGCAATCTGCAGTTGGTTGATGCTTGTGCCAGACTTGGAGGTACTTGGGAGAGACTATGCTACAAACCAAAGCCACTGCCAATAGTGCCAGGCTTGAGATCCTTTGGTGGACACCATGATTTGGGCTGACGCTAGCCAAATGCAAGTTGAGATTAGTCATCACTTGTGTCAGGCTTGGGTTGCTTATCAAGAGGTACAGAGCATGCTGAAGTCAGCTGCTGTTTGTTTGGTTTGTGAACCTTTAAAATTTTAGGAAAAGCCCACAGTATGAGCTGAGGTATTCCGAGTTAAGTGAGGTGAGGTCTCAGAGATTCACCAGGGTGGGGCGAACGATGATAAATTAGATTGGCCCTCATGAGTGCCAGGCTCAACAAAGGAACAATGGCACCTGCCGGTGCTTCTGTCCCCAGAGAGAGCTGGCCCCCATCCCTCCAGTCCTCATCTGAAGCTAGGCAATTCACTTATTCCTTGCATGTCCCTGGCACTTTATGAGCTGCTGCCCCTGCAGGCTTAGAACAAGGAGTTTGTGAGTAACTCCATGCACAGACTCCTCAAGAAGAAAGCCAGGGCCTCTAGCACCCTTCTCACAGGGCTGCAATCTCTGTTGATTTTCACAGCCAGATGTTGTGGGGACTCCTCTTCTTAGCACTGGTGCCCTGGGATGGAGAGATGGCCTATAGTTAGGACCCCTAACTGCTCAATAGGGAACTTCCACAGCCGAGAGAGCCCTCCTAAATCTTACTGCCACACCATGAGTGTGGGACCTACCTCTTCTGTCTCTGTCCCTTCTACCAGTTTTCTCTTTGTATCTTTAGTTAGAGAAGTTCTGTTCAGCTATTTTCTTTTTTTTTTTAATCATTCAATATATTTTTGTTCATTTTTAGAGAGGAAGGGAGAGGGAAGAGATAGAAACATCAATGATGAGAGAAAAACATTGATTAGTCATCCCCTGCACACCCCACACTGGGATCGAGTCCGCAACCTCAGCATATGCTCCGACCAGAATCAAACCATAGCCCCTTGATTCATAGGTCAAACTTAACCACTGAGAGCCATACTGACTGAGCTGTTCAGCTAATTTTCAGGTGGTTCTTGAGGGTGGTTGTTCTATAACTTAGCTGTAAATTTGATGTGGCTGTGGGAGCTGGTAAGCACACAATTTATTTACTCCGCCTTTGTTGGTAAACTATTTGAATGTATGCACATGTTCTTTTTTGCTCTCATAATTCACACAGCTATACATCTCCTGTCAAAGTAAATAATATATGATTATATGAATTTACAAGTCATAGAAATGGTAATTTTCACAAGAATGTGGCTAAACTAAATTCTGGGGGTGGTTGCAAGTACAAATTAAGTAAGAAGAAAAAGAAATCTAATGCCATATGTGAATTATTTAATCAGTCCCCTTAATTTCCTACACACTTTTCTCTGACCATCCCTACGTGTCTCTTCATAAGTATCCTTCTCTGGGCCAATGACGATGCAGCCTGGAAGTTGAAGAATGCATTAAATTTGGGAAGGAGTACTACCCATATAAGAAATGCTTCTGTGAGTGTCAAGGTTATAGATTCGATTCAGAGAGACTTTCATTGAGTCCTAACTCTACTACTTACTAGTTGTGTATTGGCTTTGAGAATACAACAGCTATTCTAGTAGCTGTAAAGTGAAATGAACTAAGTGACATTAAACATAAAATGCCTAATACTGACTGACTTATAATACATTTTAGGTAGTAGCTCTTTCTTGACAATTTGTTTATCACATTTCTAGGTTAGAATATGAAAGAGAGAAAATTTTAAAACTACATTTCTTCAAAGCCCAATAGGAAAAAAAAAGTAAAATGGAAAATATATCATGGATATATAGACTTACTAACAATTCCACTTTCTTTTTCTCCAATTTGCAATCTGGTTTTAGAGGTACAACCTCAGCACTTATGTGACCATCCTGGGAATTCTCAAGTCCCAGTTCCCTTGGTTGATTTTCAGTGTCCTGTGGATTTCCACTGCCAACAGGACAGTTGAGTGTAAGAGGATTAGGAGCAGCAGGGGGAGAAAAATGAGGCTTTTGATGATTGAATCTCTGTTGTGGTGCAGAGAGCAGCTGCTCTGGAGATAATCTGACTGATCCATCTTGCAGTCCAAGTTTTTGGCTTTGCTCTTGAAGGACTTTTTCTCGCTGAAGTTGTTGTCGACTTTTCTTCATAGGGGGACGCCGCTGTGGTTCAAATGGATCTACATAAAAGAAAATGAAGGAAAATTCCTCTATGTGAACAGCAAATAATTATAATTTCTCTAGGAAAATAAATGATTAACATTAAACTTTTTTGATAATCCCCCTTTGCTAGCTTAAAAGCCCAGGGAAAAACAGCATCTTCCCATAGAGCTTAGATAGTTCTTCAATCTACTGTTAGCATTTAACAAAAACTATCCTACCGCTCAATTTATCTTCAAGGAGAGCTATTTGTCTGTGAGTAGGCCTTAGGATACAAAACAAAGTTTTTCAACTTGATTTGATTATTATCAAAAGTATCACCTATTTGATCAAGATAGATAGACAAGTGAATTATCTGATATATATTAAATTTGATTTAGTTGTGTCTACTCTCCTGAAATAAAATGGTGATTGATTTTTAGAGATTTCAAGTGAGCTTCACCTTTCTTAACTTTTCACAGATTTAAGGCAATCTGATACATAAGAAGATGCTGTACACAAAATATAACTAAAGGAAGTCCCCTATTTCTAGTTTCCCCTAAATTGTTTTCTTTAATTTTCTAGAACAGTCCAAGGTTGTATTCCCCAGTCTAGTAAGACTTTAATCAATGTATGCAACCTAACTTTATTTTTAAAAATATATATATATATTTTATTAATTTTACACAGACAGGAATTGAGAGGGATAGAGAGTTAGAAACATCAATGAGAGAGAAACATCGATCAGCTGCCTCCTGCACACCCCCTACTGGGGATGTGCCCGCAACCAAGGTACATGCCCTTGACTGGAATCGAACCTGGTACCCTTCAGTCTGCAGGCCGACACTCTTACCTATTGAGCCCACTGGTCAGGGCAAGAAAACATTTTTAAAAAAATAGCTGTACTATCTAAAGTAAAATGTTACTGTTGGTGACTTCAGCCAGAGACATAAAGTAGCCTCCTGCATCTTGGAACAGGAACTAATCTTTATTTATACCATCAGAAAATATGATTGAGCTTGCTTACTTCTCAGTTATACTCATGAGCTGAATTAATAATGACTCTCAAATTCTGTACATTAGCTTCCATTTCATTTTGCATTTTCACAGAACCCACCTATAAGATTCATAATGCTAATTTCTAAACTCTCAAACAGCAAACAAATTAGGCCATTTAAAAATAAAACATATGACAAAAAAACACTTGGAACTAATAAGCCATTATAGCAAGGTTGCAGAATACAAGAGTAATATACCAAAGTCAATTGCTTTTCTATGTACCAACAATGAACAAGTGGAATTTAAAATTAAAAACACAATACCGTTTACATAGCACTCAAAAAAAATGCTTAGGTATAAATTTAACAAAATATGTACAAGAGCTATTTGAGAAAACTACAAAACTCTGATGAATGAAATCAAGGAACTAAATAAATGGAGAGATATTCCACATTCATGGATATGAAGACTCAATAATGTCAAGATGTCAGTTCATCACAACTTGTTCTACAGATTCATTGCAATACCAATAAAAATCCCAGCAAATTATTTTGTGGACATTGACAAATTGATTCTTAAGTTTATTTGAAGAGGCCAAAGACCCAGAATAGCTATACAATATTGAAGAATAAAGTTGGAGGACTGACACTACAAAGCTACAGTAATCAAGATAGTAGATATTAGCAAAAGACTAGACAAGCCAATCAATGAAACAGAGGCTTTCATAAATATAGTCAACTTCTCTTTGACAAAGGAGGAAAGGTAGTACAATGGAGAAATTTCAACAAATGGTCTTGGAACAACTGGACATCCACATGTAAGAAAAGGAATCCAGATACAGACCTTACATCCTGCACAAACATTAACTCAAAATAAATCAAAGACATAAATGCAAAACTAGAAGGTAATGTAGGAGAAAACCTAGATGGCTTTAGGTATGGCAATGACTTTTTAGATACAACACAAAAGGCACTATCTATGAAGAAGATAATTGGTAAGTTGGACTTCATTAAAATTAAAAACTTCTGCTGTGCAAAAGACATTGTCAAGGGAGTGAGAAAACTCACTGCAACAGGCACATCTGATAAAGGACTTTTAAATTTCCGTCAATCAAATGGGTATGAAGCAGTATTTCACTATGCTCTTGATTTGCAATCCTCTGCTTATTGATGGTGATAAGCATCTCTTCATATTACCTTTTCATGTCTTTTTGCCAACTTTTCTTTGGCTTAATTGTATTTTTATATATCAGCAACAACTGGAAAACATAAAGCATTGTAGCTGCACTGCTTTTTTATTTCCACAATTTTTTATCTATCTATATAAAACCCTAATATGCAAATTGAATGATCAGCGGAACGACTGGTCCACGGGGGGGAGGGGAGTGGCAAGAGGGCAGTACCAGGCCAGCCAAGGTGGGTGCCAACGGGGCTCCCTGATCACCCCACCAGTCACCACCCCACAGATCAGCCCCCATAGTTGGCCAGGCCTAGGAACCTACCCTATATATTGAGAACAGTCTCTTAGATTTAAAAATTAAAACCTGGCAAGGCTACTCTAAAAATGAAAAAAACAGGATGATGCAGCGATGACATGCATGGACTCTGGCTTGCACATTTTGTGGTCAGCCCTGATTCTAACACTTATAACTGTGTGACAAAGACAATTAACTTCTCTCTGCTTCAGTTTTTCCATTCCTAAGATGGGGAAAATGGTACTACTGCCTCATGTTATAGACTACTTTTTATAGTCAGGGTAAAAAAATGTAGCTGCCCATACAAAAGCAAGATGCCTTTCACTTGTATGAAAAGTATGGTCACTGGTGCATGCAGCATCCTGGATTGCAAGAGGGATGTCTGACTGCCGGTTTAGGCCTGTAAACCAGCAGTCAGACGTCCCCAGAGGGGTCCCAGATTGTGAGAGGGCTCAGGCCGGTGCAAATTTTGTGCACCGGGCCTCTAGTTATGAAATATCATATGTTCTATAATGTGTCACACACACACACACACACACACACACACACGCACACACACACACAAACTCCATCTAGTATCCTATCTAATAAAGGACCATGCGAATTGACTGTCATACCCTCACAAAGATGGTGGCACCCACACCCAATAAAAGAATATGCTAATTGACTGCCACACCCTCAAAGATGGCGGTGTCCAGAACCACAGGATGGCAGTGCCCAGTCCCCTCAGCCCTGCCAGGGAGCAGGTGCATGGTACACCCCAGGTGGGTCTGGCAGCTCCATGCGCCTGGCTCCGGAGTCCCCCAGTCCCCTCAATCCCCCAGCTGCCCAGGGCTGGCCCAAGGCACAGGCAAGCCTCGGATGTCGGCTGCCCAGCCATTGCCTGAGGCCCAGGCAAGGTTTGATGTCGGCTGCCCAGGTACGTAGGGCCGGCCCAAGGCTCAGGCAAGCCTTGGATGGCAGCTGCCCAGCCGGCTGCTCAGGGCCGTCCGAGACTTGTCCAGCTGGCAGTAGCAGCAGCAGAGGTGTGATGGGAGCATTGCCTTCCCCTGATTGCCAGGTCACCTCCGCCCCTGAGGGCTCCTGGACTGTGAAAGGGGGCAGGCCAGGCTTAGGAACACTCCCCTCCAGTGCATGAATAAATTTTTCTTTAATTTTTATTTTTTTTACACACTGATATGTTAGGGCTATTTATTACTGCTGCTTAAGTTGGTAATTAATTTCATAATTACCACTCCCTTTGAAACTTCCTATGTTCCACTCCTTGCTCTCCCCCACCCCACCCCGAATTTTATGTTTTATTCCCTTGACTTTCTTTATAGACTTCCTCTATTCCTAAAATATAATGGCTTTATATGATTTTGACCTCCCATAATAGTATCAGACTATATATTCTCCTGCAACTTTCTCTTTTCATATATTGTATTTATGAAAAGTTATATGTGTTAATGCATGTGTTCATATATTCCTACTAGCTATATAGTAGTCCATTGGATGAGTATACCACAATTTATTTATCCACTTCCTTGTTAATGAACACTTGGTTTATTCCCAGATTTTCAATATTATAATGAAGAGTGTTGAGAACATTCTCGGTCTCCACCACTGCACAAATGGGTTTTTCTAGAGTTGTTACCCTTATTTTTGCTAGTAACCAACCTCATTTTCACAGATTATCTAATTATATTTTTATGGCTGGAGAACAGTTGGAAGAAACCTTCAAAAGTAAAGATCCAGCTCTTCTAGATTTACAAATGTGAAATCCACGGTAAAAAGATTTAGATGCAGATCTGGAAGATCTGACAATCACTGTGTTTGGCTATGAGTATACAAAGATGCTAAAAGTATGCAAAGATGCATCTTTTCTCTTCTTCAAGGATCACAGACCAGTCAGTTGGTGTCTATGTGCTAACATCTGGCAATGAAATGATAGGCTTTGAAACTAAGGTCCACCACTCTATCCCAAATTGCAGAGCTATTTAAAAATGTTCTTCTACATTTAGACTTCTACACAAGTCTTCTTTCCCTCAGCAAACTCACATCTCCTAACACATAATCTCTGTGATATCTTCCCAAAGTGCGCCCAACCCCCAGCAGGGTGAGTTTCCTGCTCATAGGTAGCAAGTTCGCCCAGCACAGACCAGGTAGCAAGTTCTTGAACAACATCCACTAGTACATTTTTTATAGTTTGTCTCCTCAGTAGACTAGAAACTCTTTGAAGGCAGGGATGAGGCCATGTTCATCTCAGCATCCTAAATGCAGAAGCTGATGTCTTTAACTTCAGGTCAGACAGGAAGCAGACGTACTTGCACACTGTACATCTGAATAAGTGAATGGATGTTGAAAACACAGAGCAAGAGAATTTGATGACATCAAGCAAGACAGAATCAGTTAATTAAACGCTGTAGTGTGACTTTTATGATATAGTTTTGAAAGCCCTTTGGACCAGTCAAATTTTCCTCAATCTATGTAATCTTCACTGGCCCTATGTTATTAATTTACTTACTTTTCTGATTGTAAACCTTAGATTATCCTTCCATCTACAATAAAAATGCAGAGGCCTATCTGTGCAAGATGCAATTTTCTAAAAAAACACAAAACAAACCTCTAATAAAAGGTATGACAGGGTTTTCATTTCCCCCCCAAAATACAGAGTGTAAGTTGTATACCAAGAATAGTATAAACTCACAGAAGTTGTGTGCATTACCGAGATCACCAAACAGAATTTTATGAAATTTCAACCACCAACAAAGCCTCATTTATATCAACAAGAGTTCGCACCAAGTATTAACAAACTTAATTCCTTTATTAAAAGGTAATAGAATAGTACAAGTCCATTCAGTGATTACTCTATAAAGCCAGAGAGGGAAGGACAAAATTCTAGATTATTTCACAGATGTGTATATGTGTTGTGTGTGTGTGTTTATATCACAGCTAACATCTCAAAGACATCCACCACCACCCCCCCCCTTAGTTTGCTGACTCTCTGGGTTGGAAAGAACAGCAAAAATCACCTGGCCACCAGAAGTGAATGCAAGACTCCAGATGTATTATGAAAAGCACCGACGTTCTGCATTAAGACCACCCTTCCCGTGCTCTTCTTTGCTCAGTCATTACCTACTGCTATAAATTCATCACAATTCTAAAATGGTGAGTGACACCTCCTCCTTCCTTTACTTTCCAACCCTGGACCTACACCCCAACCTTCCTATAAGAGCCCGCCAGACTATAGGCTCAGCCACAACCCCAGGGCCCATTCCTTTCCCAGGAAAAAAACCAAACCCTGCAAAGGATCCCTGAACTCTCTTTTCTAAAAGGAGATCCCAGGCCCCTGAGCCCCCCCCCCCCACCCCCCTAATGTCCACTTCCGGAGCCCCTCAATTCTGTCTTCCCTGCACAGATCCATCCCCCAACATAAACACCTTATCCTCTTCCCCGCCCCCTTCCCCTCAAAAGCAGCAGCCCCGCCCCTTCTCCTAACAGACCCAAGATTTCAATCTTCGCGCGCACGTCCCGTTACCTTTACTCTGCTTTAGTCGCCTCAGTTCCTCCTCAGAGAAGCCAGCCCAGCCCTGCGCCATCCGTCCGGGCGGCCAGCACCCCTAGAATACCCCAACTTGAGAGTTCCCGAAGTGCCAACACGGACCACTCAGTCACATCCGGGTTCTTCCCGGCAGCGGTCGAGCAACCAATCGGTGCTTAGCGCTTTGGACCCAGGGCCTCCCCTTTCCGTCTAAGGCTGCCCGCGGCAGTGCCGGACAAGCTGCCTAAGGAAATCTCGCCTACGCAGACATTCCTTTTCCCTGAGCTGACTCTTTTCTCTCTTCTATCTCTTTATAATCGTTGGGTTAATAATTTCCACAGATAAGGGGACCGGTATCAAAGAGGATCAGGGTGGAGATAAAGCAGGCAGTTTAGGAAGCCGCTACGAGTCGGTGGCGCGAAGTGGCGGACCAAACTACCTGGGATGGGGGCGGGGTCCTCTTTCAGGTCCCTGGGGCGGAGCCCTCTACCTGGTGGTCTGGAGGTGTGTGCTCTGTGGGTTGTCCTACGGGTTCCTCTCAAAACGGCGCTGAAATTGCCCTGCAGGTTGACTCGAGAGAATGTTCAGACTTAGGTGTTTAATTGCGAAGGTACATTGCAGAGGTCTGGGACTTAATTAGCGGAAAGGGAGCAGAGACATTTAACAAGGTGTCTGTAGCGTCTCCCGAGTTCCGTTGACTGGGTTGTGTCCTTGATGTTTTAGAAATGATTCTTGCTGTTCTGCGACCTTTCTCCTAAGAGGTGTCTACTTCTCCCCCGTTAGAAATGGTCTCCTCTTTTTTTTTTTTTTTTTTTTTTTTTTGTGGTTCGAGAAGGCAATGGAAAACGGCCCCGGAGGGTGGGCAAACACTTCACCCTCTCCGGGCTCCTGTATTCTCGTTTTTAGTAACATTTTCGAAGATGAAAAGATACAAGCTTTGTAAAGCACACACACACACTCAGGATGATTAAAATGCCAGTTATTACATTTTACATATTTCTCTTATATGTAGCATTAAAAAACAACACATGTTTATTTTGGCAAACTTTTTAAGATGTCAAATGTAAGCCAAAGGGACTTTCGACACTAATGTGTCAATATTTTTAGACAAATTGAAATAAAGGAGTAGATTGAAACTACCACACAAAAGTGTTGAAATAAGTATTTCAGGTTTAGATAGGTGCTCAGAAGGGAAAGGAATTTCCCTTATAAACGTTGAGCTTTTAAATTTAAAAGTGGTTTCTGAAATCTAGGTGCACAAGCGCTTCTTTTTTAATGTGGACTCATTTCCCCCAAATTTTAAGACTTAATGCCACCCAAAAGGATTGGAGGAGACATTAATCCAGTTTTTCTTGTTAATGTCAACTAAATATGTTAATGTAAGATACAGATTAGCTTCCAAGTAATAGATGGGGATCGGTAGCAGTCTGGTAGTTAATTCCATTCCCTGTTTAGAGATTCCAGCCATCTAATTCATCTAATAAAAATGAATCACGTTGTATGCCCCATGTTACATTTATACATGAACTTTCTTTAGCTCAAGGGGTGAATTTCCAGAATTATCAGTAATCTTCCTAGACATGGATAGTATCGTATTTTTAAAGGTTTTGGTAGCCCCGAATGAGAACAAAGGCATGAGCAAGATTATCGTAAAAGATATCATCATTTGTGTAAAATTGTAATTTGTAGTTTACAAGGCCCTAAGTCTGTTGGCTCTCAGGGGGAACGGGTTTCTTCAAATGGTGTATAATATTTTGTTGGGATATCTTCAACTCAAAGAAGTTCTTTGTTCTGTGAGAGTTCTCTGTACCTTGGGTTGAGAGATTGTCACTATAGGTTGGTTTTTCCTGGGCTCTGGAAATTTAAGTTGCTTTAAGCCACATTTAAGGTCATTTTTTCCCCCAACTTGTGATATACATTTGGATGTCACCCCCTTATATGATACAGGCCTCAGGTGTTAGTTTTATGGTTGTGCAAACATCCCTAGCTTGCTAGTTATGCAGCTAAGACTCAGACTCAGGCAATATATCTCTAGAATCTAAGACCGTAACTACACTGCCATTCTGATTTTATAGTATTCCTCTGGCAAACATTCCATTAAGTTCTATAGCTCATATGAGCAGTGTATGAATGACTGACAGTTCTTAACTTTACACCCTCTTTTTACATTTTTAAAAGATTATGCCTTCTCATCCAGTGGAATCTTTTGTAAGTGAAATATTGTGTATTCTGACAAAGAAAAATGAGAAGTATTCATTTTTCTATGTTCACGGGTTATACATATATGCATACAAGTTCATTGGCTGATCTCTTCTCACCCATCCTCCCCTGCCTTCCCTCTGAGGTTCAACAGTATGTTCATGCTTCTGGTTCTGCTTTTGCACATCCATTTATTTGGTTAATTAGATTCCACATAGGAGTGAAATCATGTGATACTTATCTTTCTCTGACTGGTTTATTTCACATCATAATACTCTCCAGGTCCTTCCATGCTGTTGCATATGGTAAGAGTTCTTTCTTTTTAATCGGCACATAGTATTCCATTGCATACCTCAGCCTAAGTGCTGTTTCTAAATTTTAGTTGTTGTAAATTGTGCTGCTATCAACATAAGGGGTGCATATATTCTTTCTGATGTTTCAGGTTTCTTAGGATATATTCCTAGAAGTGGGAGAGGATCATTGGGTTAAATGGGAGTTCTATTTTTAATTTGTTGAGGAAACTCCATACTGTTTTCCATAATGGCTGCACCAGTCTGCATTCCCACCAGCAGTGCATTAGGGTTCCCTTTTCTCTACAGCCTTGCCAACACTTGTTTGTTGATTTGTTGATGAGAGCCATTCTGGTCTCATTGTCATTTTGACCTGCATCTATCAGATGATTAGTGACTTTGAGCATTTTTTTTCATATGTCTCTTGGCTTTCTGTATGTCCACTTTGGAGGTCCTTTGCCCATTTCTTAATCCGATTGTCTTCCTTTTGTTAAACTGTATGAGTTCCCTATATATTTTCGAGATTAAGCCCTTATCAGATGGATCATTGGCAAATATCTTCTCCCTTGTAGTGTGCTCTCTTGTTATTTTGTTAATAGTTTCTTTGGAGTGCAGAAGCTTTTTATTTTCATGTAGTTTCATTTGTTTATTTTTTCCTTCGTTTCCATTGTCCTAAGAGGTAGAGGTAAACATATTGCAATGAGAGATGTTTGAGATTATGGTGCCTATGGTTTCTTCTAGGACTTTTATGGCTTCATATCTTACATGTAAATCTTTTATCCATTTTGAGTTTATTCTTGTATATGGTGTAAATTGGTGGTCTAGTTTCTTTTCTTCTTCTTCTTTTTTTTTTTGCCTGTATCTGTCCAATTTTCTCAATGATATCTATTGAAGAAACTATCTCTGCTCCATTGTATGCTCTTGCCTCCTTTGTCAAATATTAATTGAGCATAGTGGCTTGAGCCAATTTCTTGGTTCTCTGTTCTGTTCCATTGATCTATATGAAGAGGCAATTCCTTTTTACTTGTCCTAGTATCTCAAGCATTTAAAAAAAATGAAAATGCATTAAAAGCATTAACTAGAACTGCCCAGCAAAATACCTCTCCTGTTTAACAGTTTTCCACCAGTCCTCAGTTTAATTACCATGTTATTCT
This sequence comes from Vespertilio murinus, assembly GCA_963924515.1. Taxonomy (NCBI): domain Eukaryota; kingdom Metazoa; phylum Chordata; class Mammalia; order Chiroptera; family Vespertilionidae; genus Vespertilio; species Vespertilio murinus. Next base: position 15,563,448 of record OZ004719.1, on the reverse strand, counting down.
GCCAGCTTTCTCCAGAAATAATTGACTGGATGAAGTCATTTCATTGGATATTTACAAACACTAGACTTGTAAAGGGGGTTTCTGTCAATTCCCCTTTGGCTTGGAAATGACTGAGGCTGAATTGGCAGTGCACAACTGCTATTTTGGGCTTAGCATATTTTCACAGGCACCAACTCAGGAAGACGATGGGAATGAAACAGAGGAAGGTAAAATGTTTGGCCTTTACAATCAGTCATATTGTAATTTTGGCTGTAAGTTTATTTGAAAAATGAGAAAGTAAAGTATTGACTTGGTCTAAGACACAAAGTGGTTGGATAGTGATTTCTCTGTGTGGTGGTTAGAAGATCTTGTTCAATTATGAATAGTCTGGAATAAGTTTGCAAAGCTTTGAGTATCAGTAGTCAGAGTTTAAACACTGGCTTATCAGTCATGGTAAAATGAATTATCAAGGTCAGTCTGTTAATATTATTGATGTAATATTCTGTAATAAAGTGTTTTTGTTTTGGATTAAATAATATTTTATTTTGAAGGCATAATGTCAAAGTAGAGAGCAGACAAGATGAAGATTCAGCTGGGAATTATTTTATCTAAGGCAGCCTACAGGAAATTCCAAGACAATATCAATATAAATGAAACTTTTAACGAATTGAAGTGGAATGCCAAATTGCAGTACTGTAGACCCAAGTTTAAAGATGTCAGTCCCTCCTTGTGGAAAAAAACTGATTCAGAAACGTCAGAAGGTCTTCGGAAGAAATTCCAACTGTGCTAATAATTATAATGAGATGATTTCTGTGTGACTATTCATATACTTAAAATATTGAGAGGGGAGAGAGTGGAAGTAAGACTACTGGGTAAGGTGCTTGGGTTTTTGTTTGTTTGCTGTAGAAAACAATGGTAGAGGCAATGAATGTTTTAAGAAGAATAGAGGAATTCTACCAGTGAGATTGTAGAAGGTAATATAATTATGAAAAGTATACAAAGAGTCAATGTAAATTTAGTTCTTATTTAGATCTACAATTTAGCAAGCCAGGAGGATGAATACCTATTTCTCAAAGGTAACCCCAGAGTAATCCAAAGTGAGTTTTAATGTCATAATGTCAGTAATTTAAGTTCAGCTATGTCAATCATAGCTTATAAATTTGGTAAAAACCCATTGAGTCATTTTTATATGGTAGCAGTAGGTTTCGCATGACATGAAGGTGACACCATTTTGTGGGGACTCCTTAAGAAGGAAGAATACAACACTGTAAATATAGGGAAGCCTCAAGCAAGTGGAAGGCCCTCAAACTTGAGCTTTAGTAGCTTCTAATTAACAAATTTTGTTTCATTTATATAGGACAAAAAGTTTCATGTAAGTGAAGAGTGACTAGAATATCAATGTGGCGGTAAGAGGAGTGAATTGGGACGTAAGACCTGTGTTCTAGTCTAGCCTGATTCATACATTTCATTGTCATTTACTAGAGAAGCATTCTAAAAGGCATTATGAGCCGAAACCGGGTTGGCTCAGTGGATAGAGCTTCGGTCTGAGGACTGAAAGGTCCCAGGTTTGATTCTGGTCAAGGGCATGCACATTGGTTGCAGCCACATCCCCGGTAGGGGATGTGTAAGAGGCAGCTGGTTGATGTTTATCTCTCATCAATATTCCTAGCTCTCTATCTCTCTCTCTTCTTTTCTGTAAAACATCAGTAAAAAAAAATTATATATATATATATATATGCATTATGAAAGTGGCTATGGCTACAGAGACCCTGTGCTTAGGGAATAAAACATTCCATGCTCAATTGGAATTTGGGGAATAGAGTGCACACTATCATGAGGCAGACTTGGGCATATTAATAGTTCTGAGAGATGTTATTATTGAAACACACACACACACAGGTTTAACTTCATTTATCCTAGTTTTTAGCTCTTTTCCTTTTTAAAGTGGATAATACATAGTAACATCACCTGGAAGACATTTTGGGGAATGCTGGGCTATGAGGAATGATCTCTTTTGGCCTCCTTAACTGTTACAAGCATTCTTAGGTTTTCTTCTTTGGCTAAGTGGGAACTGTCATTCTTAAGTAGCCAACACTCCCAGCAGTGTAGTTTTGACAGACTTGCACACTTGTGTTCACCCGGCAGCTCTAATGAAATGGTGCCAACCATCAAGCAGAGATAGGTGATGGGGTGTGGACAGTGCTTGGTTGGGATGGAGGGGCTGGCCTTTCACAGCTCAGGCTTCTCAGTTCCAGAGATTTTCCTTCATGCATCATTCAGCCTGCTTAAATGAGCTCTCTGTTATAGTAGTGCTGCCTTCTGTGTTTGCAGAGGTCATCACACTGGATTGTGAATACCACCCAGGCAGCCGGTGCAATGGTAGAGGGTCAAGTAAGAGTGAGATTCTGCCCCCCTCTTTAGAGCATTTCTGAATATAAAGGCCTGAAAGGAGGCCTTTTTGCCAATTATAGCCTTGAATGCAAACGTAATGCCAGAGCCACCACACCTTTTTTAGGGTAATTACCACTTAGCTAAACATTTCTGAGTTCCTTATAAATTGGTCCCCTCAGTCGTTTAATCATTTTAGTAGCTCTTCTCTGAACTTGGTCCAAGTTTTCCACAATTTTGGTAACAAGGTGCTCTATAGGGAGTGCATTGTCCAGGTGCAGCAACCTGGCCAGGGTATGTGGTGCAGTGGGAGGGAGCAAGAGAAAGATGACAACTATCCAATATCCCTTTGGCTCTCATAAATGTATGGCAGCTTTCCAGCACATGGAGTTGAGCTCACAGTAAAGGTGTAGGCAAGTAGACTGGAAATTGCCCCTTCCTTGAGTCAAGTGGAAGAAAAGCCAGAGGCCTACATGCAATTCGTGGGTGTGTGAAGTTGATGAAATCCTTCACTTGAAATAACATTATAACCATGCTTTACAATAAGAAATCTTAACAGGGATATTTCAAGGGAAGCAGTGGCCTAACCTGAAAGTTACCAATATTTGTATAAGTAAGATATACCATATTTGTATAAGTAAGATCATAAAAATATTCTTTATTTTTTTCCCCTCATTTTTTTGGATGAACCTAAAAGGAGATTGGATGAAGTCTAGAAGTCACTTGTAGTTGAGTGACTCAGTCTGGGTCAAGCAAATGAGTAAATGGGAGAGTCAGAATTATACCCCAAATATGGCTTTAAGTTCTATACTTTTCAACTTTAAACAAAAAAAAGGAAACCAAGCAAAATACTTCCACACCCATATCCTATTTCTAACACTGGTTCAGGAAGTAAGATGTTAATACTCCTTGACAAGTCTTTTGGCCCCTTAATTTAGTTAGTGTATCATTTGTGTGTGTGGTTTTTTATCTTGTAATCTTTAGTTTCCTCTTTTTTTTTTTTTTGACAGTTCTCTTATGCCAAAAAAAAAAAAAAAAAAAAAGAAATTCCAAAGATATTAGCATCTGTTATTAAGGTAAAAATAAGATATGTCACAGTTTGTTGGGGTTCTAGGAGACCCTAACAATGATACTAGTTAAGGTTTAAGTATAAAATGTAATAGTAAATTCCTGAAAAATATAGAGTGATTTTATTTCTCAATATTTGGGACATTTAAACCAGTGTTTAACAATCTGATTCTAGGGCTAATTAAACATATACTGTATATAATGGACCACCCCAAAAAGTGAAACTGCTTATCTCTTTGGCAACATGTTTGACCCATGTTTAAAAAACAGAAATATTGCTATAAAACAAAACTAGGCAAGGAGAGCCATATCAGGAGTATAATATTTAATGATTAATATGCATATTATTATAGTATTTTAAATATATAATTATGAGAGCATAAGATTTTAATTGAAATGCAATTACTGTTTCTCACAACCTTGGAAGATTGCTTGCTATTAAGATTCTCAGTTCACCAATGCTGACATGGGGTCACGCGCTATCAAACTTGGAATTGGGCTTTTGTTTCAAGCTTTTGGATCGAGCGTGGGTTTCTCTCTGACCATTGAAGAATAATTTTCTCATGAAAAAAAACCTATAATCAAGTGAGGATTGGGGGAAGCAGGACACTAATATTGAGTTCAGAATTATTCTTCCTAGCTCTGGTCTAATAGCCCTTTGTGTCAGCCTATCCAATTCTGGAGGCTGGGTCCCACAGATCTTTGAACACAGCTGGACTCTCAGGTAGTTTGGTCTTTGGGGAGTGATAGACCTAAAATAACTTTGAATAGTTAAATCTGACCACGTGTGAAATGGCAGTTGCCTTTTAATTTTAATGGAATATTTCAGAGCATTTTTATGGAAAAGCTCTTAAAGTTCTTTTTCTTTTTTTTACCACCTTAATGAAAGGGGAAAATGTGTTGCTGTTGCTGTTATTTTTTATAATAAATTTAAAGCAGTTCCTACAAACCTTAACAAGTAGAATCAAATATTTAATGCTTTTGGCAAAACACCTTTATAAAATTTCCAGAACAAAATAACATATTCTGTATTTAAACAGTTTCGAATCAGACTGAATTTCTAAGAGTACATACATCATGTATAACTGTTTCCAAATTAATTTAGTATGCGGACTCATCAAGCCATTTCATTACTGTACTAGTTACTATTGCATCTAAAAAGATTTATGCTTAAAGTTTTAAACCAGAATAGACAACTGGATTCACAAATATGAGTATTACAGATAGAAAGTCACTTGTTTTGGTTTTCATTTTCTACACCATATTCCTTGTGTATAATGTGGGCACTGTAACGCTGGGACTTCCCATGAGATGTGTGCAGGCACCTCTTACCAGCTGATGCCAGCCTGCCACAGCAGACCACCACAGTGGGATTCCTTCATATTTGCTAAATGTTCAACTTGGAAGCCATTCATTACAAAGGTCTACATTAAATAGGAAAAGTTGGTTTAACTGAGTCAGATGGACTAGTACTGTTACTTTGGGCATAGACCACCAGGAAAAGCTGTGACAGGATTTTTTTAGTTACCTTTTCAGAGGGAGCATTTTGAACAAATGACAAGTTAGAAACTTTAGTAGCTACTAGGAAAGTGGCTTGACAAAATGAATGGGAATGGAAAAAGTTGAAGTGATCACTTTTTATGTGTTATTTGTTATTCATAAAGAATCTTTGTCCTGCCCTGAATGAACCTTGAGCTGAATTCTTCAAAAACAATCATTTGTATGATAGAATGCTAATATGGTTCTGGGAAAGATATCTTCCAGGAAAAAAGTTTATTAACATAATTGTAGCCAACATTTATTACCAGTCTCTCTTCTAAGAGTTTTTCCACATATCATTTTATTGAACCCCCACAACCACCGTATTATCCCTCCCATTTTTCACATGAGGAAACTGAAGAGCAAAGAATATTGGTAACTTCTCTAACTTGCCACACTTAATGATTGGGATTAACCCAGGCAGTCTGATCAAGAGTTTGTGCTCTTAATCTGTGCACACTTTTGACTCAAGTATTTTTTTAAAAGCCTACTCATTGAATATTTTAAAGTTTTTCTTTTAGGTAATTGAATTTACTAGTATATAAGATTCAACATATGTGAATAAGAGATATGGTAAAGCTATTTTGATATTCAAACATGGACAGCAGTGTGGTGATTGCAAGGGGGAGTGGAAGTGGAAGAGGACATAGAGGGGATAAATGGTGATGGAAAAAATAAAAAATTTAATGAAAATTTTAAAAATCCAGAAGGAAGGAAGATTAAAAGATGTATGGTGTCTATTGTCACATATATACATATATACTCAAATCTATATCTATCTATCTATCTATCTATCTATCTATCTATCTATCTATGGCTATGCTAAGTGTCTGACCATCTGACCAGTTGCTATGACACACACTGACCACTAGGGAGCAGATGCTCAACACAGGAGCTGCTGAGCTGCAGTGATTTGGCAGCAGTGGTTCTCAGGTGACACACCCCTAAATCAGAGAGGAGGGAGCCCAGTTCCTCACAGGGCCATGTGATTCCACCTTTTTTGTGGAGTTATGTTGGCGCTGGGGCACTGTTGACCTGAATCTGTTTATTGCACACTTGCATTTGTGTTCCATACACTGTATGATGGCAACTTTGCAGAGCTCCCTCTTGCACTTCAGGACCCCTCGGGGGATGTCTGAGAGCCAGATTTGGCCTGATCCCTGCAGACCAGGCCAAGGGACCCCACCTGACAGAGGGACCCCACCACTCCGCAGACGCCAGGAAGGAACCATGGGAAGTTGGCTCCAGGACATGTCCGGCCCATCTCTCCCATTCCTACCCCACTGGCCATCTTCTAATTAATTTCCTTTCAATGTGCACGAATTGTGCACCTGGTCACTAGTGTGTGTGTGTGTCTGCGTATGTATACCCTGAGTGGCCAGATTATTATGATCGCTGAATGCATAATAATCTGGCCACTCAGTGTGTGTGTGAGTGTGTATGTGTGTATTTATATTAGAGGCCCAGTGCATGAATTAGTGCATGGGTGGGGTCTGGCCATCCTGGCCAGAGGGAGGGGACATGGGCAGTTGGCTGGCCTGCCTGCTGGTCAAACTCCTGGTCAAGGGGACATTTTGCATATTAGCCTTTTATTATATAGGATGTACACTGAGTGGCCAGATTATTATGCATTCAGAGATCATCATAATCTGGCCACTCAGTGTATACTAGAGGCCTGATGCATGAAATTTCTTCCCCTGGCTGCTAGCATAGGCTTCCTTCCGGGACCCAGGCTTCCTTCCTGCTGCTGGCAGGCACCAAGGACCTGGGCTTCCCCCACAGCCCCGGCTTTGCCTGGAAGGACGTCTGGAAGGACATCTGGTTTAATTAGCATATTATGCTATTATTATTATTATTATAGAACATATATTCAGACTGTAAACCATTTTAAGGTTAAGACAGTTCTGAGTCAGATAATCTTTTGATACCATTAATAAAATGAAGATAAAATAGTAATGTGGCTAAACTGTACCCTTGCCTTTAGTTAATATAAATCATATATCAAGGAAAAATAAATTTGTACCCTTTATATCCTTGCCAAAGCTAGATAGAATTTATGCTGAGTTTATGAAGAATTTATAGTAAGTAGGTAGGTAGATATATAGATTCAATCTCACTTTAAATTCAATATATATAGACATACATATCTGAATGTGTACATATATACACACTTGCAAGTGCCTTTTTCCCTTTTCATATCTGTCCTTTTCACTGAATTTTGATAGAATCAGTTTATCCTTCCAGCTCACTAATTTAATCTTGAGACTTAGTTATTCTCCAATTGTCTACATTTTATTAATTACAATAATTTTCCTAAGAAAGCTCTGCTGCTTTTTCATAGCATCCTGTTTTGACTGAGATATTTTGTTAGTTGACACCTTTTCCTTTTGAAATTATCTGTAGTTACTAGTTATGTTTTTTTAATCTTCTAATTTCCTATAATTTTCTTTCCTCGGGAATTACTTCTTTTAAGGAAGTTTTGTGCTTTTTTAAACATTTGGCTGACTTTCTCATATGTTTGATATTTGGTCACTTGTTTATATTTGAAAATGAAGCTCTACCCCAGTAGTTCTTAACTTGAAATCACTAAGGAGTCCCTCGATAGAATGCAGGGTGTCCATTCATTTAGATGGGAAAAATCACATTTGTTTTCAACTGGCCTCAAAATGAAAACTACAAAAGTATTACCGGTATTAGCAGAATCTATGACTTTTGTCATTGCTAGAAATCACATATATTTTCATATCACGTTAATTTGTAAGTACAGATTATAATCACTGCTTCAGAATTTTGGTAGTATTAGACCTACTCGATTTTGTCCTTTGTGCTAACAAAAAGCAAATATATTTTATATTTTAAAAATTACTTTGAATTTCATTTCAATGTAATTTACATAATTTAAAATGCTATTTTTTACATATACATTTCAAACCACTATTTTGAGAAGCAGTTCATAATTTTCATTAGACAACCAGAGGGGTTCATGTCACAAAGAGTTTAAGACCCCCCCAGGCTAGGCTGATCACTGCTGCTTTTTAGAACATATTTCATCAGTCTGGGTAAGAATACTTGTTTCTTATTGAGCCCTGACTCTGTTGGCTGTGTAGATGAGAGGTTTGACTTGCTCCAGGATAAGCTTGGGTGTAGGATGTACTTGATTTCTTTTGTGAGATCTCAGGCCTGAGATAGTTAGGGGGAGATTTCTCCTACAGCCCATTCTATCCATTCTGAATTAGAACTCCCATTTTTATGGGACACTAGTACTTGTGCTTTTTGCTCGTGGAAACAAAGTCAAGGCAAGCGGCTTGTGTGTGGAGATTGGCTCAGGTGTGCTGCCCTTATTAATCACCTGTCCACTCTGGGCTCACTCCTCCTAGCCCTGTGCCTCTGATTCACAGATTGAATCTAGGGTTCTGCTGGGTAAACTCAACCTTTCAGAATATTCCCTCTTTCATTTATTATGGAATTAAGATGTGTGTCTTTTTCTTGGAATTAACGCTCAGTCCGATCTTATGTAAAAAATTATCTCTGTTCATGGACCCCGATGCTTTCCTTTGCAGCATTCGAGGCTTGTTGTGAATTTATTTTTACTTTTAATGCTTTGTTTGATTTTTGGGAGGTAGAACAGATAAAGATATTTAACTCTCTTCTTGAACCAGAAGTCTTCTTTGTATTGGCTTAAGTAAGGATTTAGAGTATATAGCAGTGGTCCTCAAACTTTCAGACCCTCCTTTTAAAAAATGTTAAGAAAATTTGCAGGTCCCTAGAGTCTACTGACTTAGCCTGAGAAACACTGTTGTACCTAAAATCTCCATTGGTTTTACAGTTCCTGTTTTCCCCCTTAACAAAGGCCTGTGTGAATACTGCGGTGGTTAACCTGCAGTTTTTCCCTTTGACCAGCGCACCTTTCCTCCAGAGTATTTCGTTTGTGTGTGATTATCATGATTATCATCATGCTCTTTGGTGAGATGCCTATTTTTTTTTTATCAGGCATGTATTACTGTGCTTCAGTTGCCGATTAAAAATAATTCGTGCCATGTATTTAGTGAAGTCCCACGTGTGCATTATCTGTGTGGTTTCACTCTTTTGCCTGATATCCAGAGAGTCCCTGTGCTGTGGAGCCTTATCCATATGGGCCCAGGGTGAGCACACCTGCAGGGACTGCTAAAAATACAACTCTGTGCACTAGGTGTTTTCACATCTGAAAAGTACAAGTGATTGACATTGATAGAAACATTTAGCAGCATTTTGGTTTGAATCAAATTAATTTATTATTTATTTGGAGATTAAAGGCATGGTCCTTTGCTTATACTTTTAGCTTTTTAAGTAAAATTTTGTTTTTTAAAATTATTTAATTTCAGTTTAGAATGAACTCAATGGAATGCTTAATTTTAGTTTTTAAAAATTATTTCAGAACTTCTTAAAGAATAGAGAAAAAGAACTTTTAGAGAAAAGAGAGAGAATTGGAAAAGCTACCCAAGTTTCCCTACCTTTAAGCATGAAGTTCAGAATCTAAAAATCTTAGTACCATCTCAGGTTATAGTTAAATAAAAGTGTCAAGAGCTGGCTCCCCAAATATCATCAGTACAATCTGTTGGTAAGATCGAGCTGAGTTTATTGTTTACTGTGGTGAGGTAGTAAGTACTACAGGTAAGGTCAGAATTTATTGAGAATTGGAGTTTGGGTTGAGGCAAGGGATCCAAAGAATCTGAGGACTCGCCTATTTATTGATACTTTCCAGTGAAGTGAGTCTTTGGGAAAGTCCTGTAAAAAACAATCAAACCATTTGCTTGAGTAGAACAGTTCTGGAAGCATTGAAAAATGCTAGTGAAGACAGTATAACGGAAAATCTTGGTAGTCAGATTTGGTTTCTGTTCTCAGTGCCCAGGTTGCTGTGTCCGTAGATGGTTCTGCTTATCAAGATTCTCATTGCTGTCTGCATGGGGTAACCCCGCATTTCCTCTGCCATTAGATTTCACTGGTGTCCTAATTCACTGCTCCTCGCTATGAAGTGGTAGAATAAAGTTTCACTTGAAGCAGGATTGCTGTGGTATAATTGGCACATTCGGAGTTCTTTGGATCATGGTGTGATTATCTGAAGCTCGCATCTAGGAGATCCAAGACCTGAGAGCCACTCTGTGTGTGGGTGATGGGTGGGAGGGTGTGTGTGTGTCGGGGGGGGAGAGGGTAGGGAGGGAATAAGTCATGTTGGTGGGCTACCAACTTCAAGCATTGTGACCTCATAAGCAACCGAGCTGTAGCCATGGAGAAACAAGGGCCTAGAGATGATAACTAAGCAGTTTGTTCCCAGAGTGACAAGTGAGATGATCAGTATTAAAAATAATCTTCAAGAATGGCTTTTAATCAGCAGGGCCCTAAAACTGCTGTTATACTGCACATAATATAAACGTGACTCCTGTGATAAATACATGCCATTCACTCTTGTCCCTCCAAATACATGCCACTTCCCCACCACCATAGAAAAGATCGAAATTTCCATTTCATTAAAATTGGCACCAAGGCCTCTGTGTTACTGTACCAATTTTCTGTCATTGAGGTGCTTCCGAAGGGACGTGATACTCAAAGTACCAGTGCACACATAAAGTTGTTCTGTGCCTATGTGTTGAACCAGGGGAAAAAAAGTTTTTAAATTGAAAAAATAAACGAGTTGCATGTCATGAAGAGGAAAAAAATAAACATTTAAAATTTTTATTCATTTATGCTCAAAGGATCTCTCTTGCGCTCAGAAACTTGAGCAAGATAGAGCCCTTTCTTTTTGTAGCTTGAAGCAACTTTCCTGTCAACCACCCATCTCACCCCTGTCACTAGAAAGCTATGTGCTGGCAAACTGGCCTCCATAGTTCAAGGTTGGAGAACCCCAGCCAATACTGGAGGGTGGGACAGAACCCAGGCGCCAAGCAGTATCCTCGGGCTGCTAATTTGCTGGACACACAGAGCCCTGTTCTGTAACCTTCCTCTAGGCTGTGGGTGAGTGGAACCCATTAACATTTAAAAATATTTGCAGAAATCGGGAGGGGGGGTTATTTCTGGAGGGCCAGTACTCAGTGCACTTTCATGCGTGCCAAAGTTTGCTGGCATGGCTCAGGCTTTGATAGAGAACATCTGGGCGGCTGCTGCTGCTGCAGCATATAGATGGGGCGGAGGGCAGGGAACAAAGGGGGCTTGTGAGAGTGTGCAAGTGGGGGGAGCAAAGGAGCCCTTACTTAACGCCTGACCCGTGCTCAGCTGGGGGAGGGGATTGAGGACGGGAATGGAAGGTTTTGCCCTCAAATTCACTCTGTAACGAATACTGGAGACAGAGATGGCACTGCACTGGGTAGTTGGCTACAGAGACCTTTCTTCACATTGCTGGACAGACGTGGGCCCAAGTGAGGGGATGCAGCCAACAGCAGTCATCTCCAATGGCATCTAGCTGGGGCCACTTGGTTGGGGAACAAGGGAACAGGAGATGAATTAGGGAGCAGGGAATGTTGGTAGAATACTTTCAGTGGAGACAGATTTGTCATTGTTTTTCCCCATGGCCGGTCCCATTCATATGGAAACAAGATAAAATGAGTTGCATGTCATGAATAGGTATATTTCAGACACAAAGTGCTTTTATTAACTGAAAGGTAAGATCAAGCTGTTGAAAATCTGTCATTTGTGAGTAGAATTTTAGATTAGATTCTGATTTATGCATGCTGCACCTTACCCAGCATGCATATATATGTAAGAAAAATCCATGTTTAGGCATTTATTAAATCATGGAATGTTTGTCTAGCTTATATATGATAGCAACCACTGTAGTTTATAAGAATGAATAAAGTACTATCCCCTCTACCACTTAGATACTGGTTGTACGTAAGTTGGTCTAGGTATTTTTTTAAAAAAAAAAATATTTCTTTATTCATTTCAGAGAGAAAGGGAGAGGGAGAGAGAGATAGAAACATCAATGATGAGAGAGAATCATTGATTGGCTGCCTCCTGCACACCCCCTACTGGGGATGGAGCCCACAACCCAGGCATATGCCCTTGGCCAGAATTGAACCTGGGACTGTTCAGTCTGTAGGCCAACTTTCTATCCACTGAGCCAAACCGGCTAGGGCTGGTCTAGGTATTTTAATGAATGTGATGTATATATTTCATTTACAAAGTCTTCCTTACCTCCCTCTTCTCTTTCCTTCCCAGGTCATTACTGTCCTCTGGCTCAGCTCCAAAAAAATGAGTCCCACACTTTTAATATTGCTGAGAACGCTCTTCCCTGTGGATTCATTGTAGAGCCCAGACATTACCACTTGCAAGTGCTACAGGTTTTATGATGGCAGGGGGGCTAATACCAACTAGCCCAGGAGTGCGTAGTTTCTGGGATCTTCAGACTCCATTCAGCATAAATTTATCAAGTGTCTATTCGAGGATTATGATATTCAGCAAGATAGTTTCTCCTTTCCAATGCTGGGAGCCCCAAATAATGTATTTATTTTTCAAATAATGGATTCTGGCTTGTATGAAAATAGGTAGGCAATCTTTGCTTAATTAACTTCCTTTAATGTTTAATTTCCATTAATTGCTTTGATGACTATTATATCAGATTTCTCATAACACTTTAAAACTTATATTGCTAAGAGGGTATATTCTGCTGTTCAGAAACTGCTAGTAAAATAAGGTCACTATGATTTTGAATTTGAGGAGACTAGTATCGATGATCTATGTGTCTGTCTGTCTGTTTGCCTGCCTGCCTGCCTGCCTACCTACCTACCTACCTACCTGTCTCTTTTAGTTTAATATAGACCAATTAGTATCTTAAGAGGTTTGGCTTTGACAAAAAGTAATTTAAAAACTATTAGTCCTAAGTTTATTTAGAATTTGAGTTTACTTCAGGTGTTTATGTTAAGAAATATTTTGCTGCTTATTTTCACATTTCTAATTGCTTTTTAATATTTTAAGATTTCTTTTTACTTTTAATTTTTTTTGAGGCTTTCCCCTTTTCTTCTCCTCCCTTTCCTAGTCAGTGAACCAGCTCCATCTGAATGGCAGATTTGTGGCCAGTTACTCCAAGAAAAACAGTTTTCAAACTAAAATCACGAAAGGCCACTTTGGATTGTATCAGGTATTCTCTCCCTTATCTTAAAATAATAAACATCTGGCGCTATTTAGAAATAGAAATTTCAAATTGCAAAATAATGATCTTGACCAATTTTTAGTCTGATGAAAACCATGGTCCCTTTTTCTAGGGAAAAAAAGTATATTGAAATAAAACTTCACCTCCATACTTACACAATTATGTGTCTGTTAGTAAGAATCTTTACCCCAGGTGACTAACTCTACTTCCTTTTAAGGTTAACTTATTTTTATGCATTTACTGCCCCTTGGACAGAGACATTCCTTATTTATTTGAGTATTAGTGTTTTGGGCATAGTGGATATTCAAATGCTAAGTACAACTTACATTATTGAAATAAAGGCATCATAAGGATTGAGAAATGGAATATTAGCCTTAGTCATATCAGTGATATAGAAGCTGACACCAAAATTCTGAAAAATACTCTTAAGTTTATCCATTCCATATTGATTTGAGCAAACCAATATATAGACTATTTGTTTTTCTGATTCCAAATTGTTGGATACTTTTCATTTTAATATATTTTTTTATTGATTTTTCACAGAGAGGTAGAGAGAGGGACAGAGAGTCAGAAACATCAATGAGAGAGAAACATCGATCAGCCACCTCTTGCACACCCCAACCAGGGACGTGCCCACAACCACGGTACATGCCCTTGACCAGAATCGAACCTGGGATCCTTGAGTCCGCAGGCCGACGCTCTATCCACTGAGCCAAACCAGTCTTGGCTTGGATACTTTTTTATATTATGTGGAGACTCAAATGTCAGAAATGATTCATTAGGTTTCAAAGAAAATCTAGAAATCATCATTAAGCCAAAGAATGATTCCCTGAATTCACTATCTTAAGCAAATAATTGAGTCTGGATTAAATAGGAGATGCTACTCTTATTTTGTTTTCTTCACCAAACTAACTATAGTGGGTCCTTTGAAATTAATCCTCCATGTCATGATTTCTTCCTTAATTTGTATCCAGTCACCAGCGGCATCTACTATTTATTGTCTATTCCTTTTCTTCATCCCCTGTACAATTGGCTCATGTGAACCTGTCTTGGCTGGCAAGGCAGTAAGATGACAAAGATAACTAGCCCTCAGTATTACAAATGCAATGGCTTAGGCAGGGTACCCACAGTTAGACAGTTGGTTTTCAAAGAGCACTTCTGAGTTTGATGTCAGGGACCCACTGCAGTGAATATCTCTGGAATTAAATCCACCTTATGCAGTGTTGCCTCGTCTGAAACTGTCAACTGGGATAGAACATCTGCATACAGCAAAAGTTTGGAGTTGCTCATCTGGGCACGAGGGGAAGACTGACCCAGTTGCTACAGATGATCTAAAAGCTCTGTTTTCCATGACTGACTTTATGACCTTATTTCAACTCATCTCTGGATGAGCTCAATTGTTTTGTCCAGAACTTTATCTGCATAGCAGCTCTGTTCAGCAGGTCAGCCAGTCCCAGCCGTGGCATTTAAACAGTGAGGCTTCGTCAATGGCAGTAAATGGTGTCTTTATGTATCCCTCACCCAGGGAGATATAACATGTTTACTAGCTGCATAGGCCTTTCTCTTACATACTAAACAATACCTCCACTTGCTGTTTGAGATTCTGAGCTCTTGACCTTGGCCTTGAGCCCATCCTTATTCTAACTGCATTATCAACCAGACCCTGAATCTTTGTTACAATGTGCTTAGTATTGGCACAATTCAATTGTCTCCAGCATGTTCACTCTCTTTATAATGTAAACACTGCAGTGGTTCTATTAATGTAAAGTGAAGTATCAGCTGATAATTTTGACAATATACATTTGTGCTTATAATCATGAACTGCCATTAATAACATAAACTTTCCTAGAACATTTAGGAATTTGGCAGCAGGTGAGATATCAAGCTTGCCACTTCTACAGTTGTTCGGAGCTGTGTAAATCTTCTTGAACTAATTATTATTGCCCAAAAAAGAGGTGATTTTTTTTCTACTGGCATGTAATATTTTTATTAAAAGTTTAACCTTAATGAGGAACTGCATTCAAGGTACAGGATTAAAAATACACTGAGCAGATATCTCAATGCAGAGAAAAATAGAATGGTAGGTACTGAAGTAGCAGAAGGCAACTTATTTTGTATAAGAAAAAATATTTTGCTTTTATAGAAAAAATGGGTATATCAATGCAAGTCTCACTTAAGTGAAAAGCCATTTTAAAAAGAGTAGCATGTTGGGAAAATTGGATAGTCACATACAAAGAATGAAATGAGAATGCTATTTGATATCACACACAAAAATTAACTCAAAATAGATAAAAGACTTAAATATAAGACTTGAAATAATAAAGTACATAGATAAAAACAGATATTAAAACTTAATAGACCTTGGTCTCAGAGAGGCTTTTGTGAACTTGACCCCAGGGAAAGGGAAATAAAATAAAAATAAATGAATGGGACTACATCAAACTAACAAGTTTCTGCCCAACAAAAGAAATCAATAAAACAAAAGGCAACCAATAAAATGGTAAAAAAATATTTGCCAGTGATACCTCTGATAAGTAGCTAATGTCCAAAAAATATAAAGAATTCATATAACTTAATCAACAAAATAAACAACTCAATTATAAAATGGGCAGAGGACCCAAGCAGATACTTTTCCCAAGAAAACATATAAATGGGCAATAGATATATGAAGAGATAATCAACTTCACTAGCTATTAGGGAAATGCAGGTAAAAACCGCAATGAGGTACCACTTCAAACTTATCAGAATGACTGTTATCAACAAAACAAGTAAGTATTGGAGAGGATGTGGAGAAAAAGGAATGCTTATACACTGCTTGTGGGAATGTAAACTAGTACAACCACTATAAAAAACAGTATGGATGTTCCTCAAAAATTTAAGAATAGAGCTATCTTATGTCTCAGCAATCCCTCTTTTGGGTTTCTGCCTGGAAAATTTGAAGACATTTATTTGTAAAAATATATGTAGCCCTGTGTTCATTGCAATATTATTCTCAGTAATCAAGACAAAGAAACAACTTAAATGGATGATTGGATAAAGAAGATGTACATATTTACAATGGAATACTACTCAGGATAAAATACTGCCGTTTGTGACAACATGAATGGATTTTGAGATGATCATGCTAAGTGAAAAAAAATCAGATGGAAAGGACAAGAACCAGATGACTTCTCTCAGCTGGGATATAAAGCAAAGCAACAAATGAACAAGCAGATGTATAGATACAGACAATAGTATAATGATTAACAGAGGGAAAGAGAGGTAGGGGGGGAATGAAGAGGTTAAAAGGTGTCAAATATATGATGATGGAAGGTGACTGAACTTTGGGTGATGAGCACATAGTGCAATATACAGACAATGTATTACAGAATTATACCCTGAAACTATGGCACTAACCAGTGTCACTCCAATAAATTTAATTTAAATAAAAGAATAACATTGCCAAAACCGGTTTAGCTCAGTGGTAGAGCGTCGGTCTGCAGACTGAAAGGCCCCAGGTTCGATTCCGGTCAGGGCATGTACATTGGTTGCTGGCACATCCCGGTAGGGGGTGTGCAAGAGGCAGCTGGTCGATGTTTCTCTCTCATCGATGTTTCTAGCTCTCTATCTCTCTCCCTTCTTTTCTGTAAAATATCAATAAAATATATTTTTTAAAAAGAAATGCTTAAGTTTAAAAAAATAAAAGAATAACATTAAATCACATAAACTGACAGTTATGAGTAATATTTTTATTTTCCTTTTTAAATGAATGTAGGATAAATAGTTCTGTAAAAAAAAAAAAAAAAAAAAAAAAAGGATAGCCAAGTCCACCTCAAATGACTACATTTTGACACACCAAACTTCTTGTATGTGAGAACTTTCCATGGCATTTCTGTCAAGATATGAGGATGGCAACCAAGTCTTTGAGAACACTTTTAGTGTCTGCGAATTGAAAGATTTTAATCTATAGGAATTTAAGAACCCAAGAGAGTTTTGATGGCAATGAAGGCTCCATATGTTAAAATATGCTATCTGGAATTCTTCAGTGAGGGAAACCAAATTTGAGGATCAACTTCATTTCTGTTAGGTATCTTATTTCCTTAGCAACAGCCCCATTTCACTCAATAGAATTTGGTCCTGGAACTTTCTGATGATGATAATAACAAACATTGCTGTGCTGTAGGGCTGGAGGCAAAATCAAGTGTGCCAATTTGGATCAGTTTTTCCTCCCTGGCAGTACTGACAGAAAGCTAGTCAAATTTCACAAAATACACCCATTGAAATACTGCCATTTCTGAAATCAGAGAGGGTGTCATTTTTATGTGCAGAATGATGAACGTCATCTGGAGAAGATGCAAAAGAATTTGTTAGCAAATACATTTGAGAAAACAGATGAATAGAAACTGTAAATTTTTAAAGTCCAACATTTTATGAATTCAGATATCTGGTATGTATTCTACATAAAATGGGTAGTGAATGAAACAATGTCAGGTTGTATCAGTGGAGTACTTCTATTTTTAGAAAATTCAAATGCTAACCTTAAATTGAATTTATAACTTGACTTAAATATTTGATGAATGAGTTGGTTCATAAATGCTGATAATATTTTTAAGTAGATGTCAGTTGCATTGAATTATTAAACAAATGTCTGAGTGGTCTTGTATATCTTTTAGAATTTAGTTTGCTAATGTAGGAAAGATTAATTTCAGTAGGGTTTTCTTCTACTAAAATAGAGAAATAAAAATAAGTTTAATAGTAATTAGAAATTATTTGTCAAGTTCCAAAGTTTGGAAATCTAATCATTTTTTCCCCCAACCAGCTTTATACCTATAAATTCTTTCTAGGTCTAAGACTATGTTGCAGAGAAGTATTGCTTTATCTCAAAGAGTACATTTATTGTTTTGAAAACATAACAGACTTCTTGGAAGTAGGCTTTCCTATTGCACACAATCTCAGGTTATTTTTGAGTTTATTAAAATGGAAATATTTCATTATTTTTTACATAATATCTGTGCTAGAACCTGGGAAAGATACAAAGTTAATTCTCTCTTTTTTTTTTTTTAAAGGTATATATTTGTTTCTTTTTTTTTTTTTAATAAATCTTTATTGCTCAGATTATTACAATTGTTTCTCCTTTTTCTCCCCCATAGCTCCCTTCCACCTTATTCCCACCCCACCCTCTGTCCTTACCCCCTCCCCCCACTATTGTCCTCATCCATAGGTTATACAATTTTAATCCAGTCTCTTTCTGCACCCCACACCCCTTCACCCTGATAATTATCTATCCACTCCCTTTCTTTGCCCCTAATTCTATTATATTCACCAGTTTATTCTATTCCTGAGATTTTTAATTCACTTGACCTTCTTCCTCTTCTTAAGTAATACCTTTCAGCATTTCATATAATACTGGTTTGGTGGTGATGAACTCCTTTAGCTTTTTCTTATCTGTGAAGCTCTTTATCTGCCCTTCAATTCTGAATGATAACTTTGCTGGATACAGTAATCTTGGTTGTAGGTTCTCCCTATTCATCACTTTGAATATTTCTTGCCACTCCCTTCTGGCCTGCATGGTTTCTGTTGAGAAATCAGCTGATAGTCTTATGGGTGCTCCCTTATAGGTAACCAACTGCTTTTCTCTTGCTGCTTGTAAGATCCTCTTTTTGTCTTTTACCCTTGGCATATTGATGATGATGTGTCGAGAAGAATTTTTCTTTGGATTCCTCTTGTTTGGGGTTCTGTAGGCTTCCTGTACTTGTAAGTCTATTTCTTTCACCAGGTGAGGGAAGTTTTCTGATATTATTTCTTCAAATATGTTTTCAGTATTTTGCACTCCCTCTTCTTCTGGCACCCCCATAATTCTGATGTTGGTGCGCTTGTAGTTGTCCCAGAGGCTCCTTACACTATCTTCAACTTTCTGGATCCTCTTTTCTTCTTCCTTCTCCAGCGGAGTGTCTTTTGGCTCTTTGAGCTGATTCTTGTGTTCTTCCATTCTGCTGTTGGATCTCTGCATAATATTTTCCAATTTAGTCAGTTTATCTATACTTTTTAGTTGGGTCTCATGAATTTTATTGAGCTTTTCTAGAATATTGTTGCATAACCTTAGAACCGTAGTTCTGAACTCTATATCCTCCATCTCTTTTGTTTGAGATCTATTTCCTTGTCTCGGCATTATCACTATTTTTCAGAGTTGGTAGGATGGCTTTGTGTGTTTGGTGTCCTATATAGCACAGTGGATCAACCTCCTCAGTTACCTGAGGTAGACACTCTTGGTGCTCACCTTTGTGGACTGCGTGCACAGCTTTGTTGTAGCTAAGTCTCTATTGTTGTGAATTGACCTTCAGGCCAATTGGATGTGGGTATCAGCTGTGTCTACTCTGGGATAACTTCTGTATTGGAGACAGTCTTATAGGATCAGACTTGAAAAACTGCAGAAGCCTCTGCTCAGCTTGGATGGGGCGGAGTCTCAGGGCTGAACTGACAGTCTTGGCTTCTGCCCTGCCCTTGTGCACTCGCCTGAGTTTCCGCCTGACCGGCCCAGGTTCCCCAAGCAAGAGCGTGGGTGCCGCAGGGGCTCACCCGGACTTGGGCTGGTCTCTGTAGTCTGGAGCTTCTGACTCCTTCCGCTACAGAGAGGCCGCCACCTTGTACAGAGAGGCAGCGGCAGCAGCCTCAGCGGTCAGACCTGGAGCTTCTGACTCCTTCCGCTCCGGAGGGGCGGGCGGCGGTCAGACCTCAGCGCGTACTTGCTCACGCGCGCGAGTCTGTAGACCCTGCAGACTGCGACTGCGGCTCCCGGTCCCCGGTCTCCCAGTCTCTGAGTCTCTGAGTCTCTGGGTGTCTTTCTCTACAGTCCAGACCACCCGTATGAGCCCGGGACCACGGAATTTCGGCCGGGGCTGGGTTCAGTACAGTCCGAAAGGGTTCCGTGCAATCGGGGATTCCTCCCCTCCCGCCAGACAGGTATTCAGCGGCCGCGTGCGTGAGCGTCTCCCTACCTCAGTGCTTTTCGGCTCCCAGTCCGATCCGTGAGCCTCTCTCTTTCTTTCTAGTTGTAGCTATTCCACTCCGCCAGCTTTCCTGACATTTTGGTGAAGTCCTTTTTGATTTTAGTTGTTTTATTAATTAAATTGTTGATGAGGCGGCAGCTTAGGAGACTGCCTAGGCCGCCATCTTGGATGTTCCCGGCCACAAAGTTAATTCTCATTGCTAACCTAGGAAACACCATCTGGTAGGAATTATCTATTTTTTAATGCTACACGCCACATCTTCATTTTATTCTAATAATTCTATGAAACAGGGCAGAAGAGAAATCTGGGCAAAGAGCTCCCAGAATAGCTTTCATGTGCAATAGTTAGTTGTTATAGGAATAAGTTCTAGATCCAGTGTTCTGATCATAAACCTGAGAACCCCAGAGTCTGAAAGATGGGTTCTAGTACTTAGCCAGTCACTAGCTGTGCAGCCTTGGGTCATTCACTACCTCTGGACCCTCAGTTTCGCCAGCTGATGATAAGGGGATTGAGGCAGATGCAATTGAAAAGATTTCAATAATATTCTTTCTAGTTCTAACATTCCCAGATTATTTTCTCTAAGAAAGTTAGATCTCACCACCTGGAAGAAAGATCAGGCTGGTTAGAAGGTATAGTTTCCTCAGCTTTCTCTTCCTGAGTTAATACTCCTCTGCCTCTTTCTGTGAATCCAGACAGAGCTGTTTGTCTAAAAATGCCTCTTTTCCTCTTTCTTCCTCTTTCTCTTTCTTAGAGGTCAGTGCTTTTGGCATCTTCTTTAATTTCACTGCTGTAATTCCCATTCTAGAAGCTCCTTTGAGCATGTTAAAGCTCTTTACTCTGAAAAGTTCTCTGAATTCTCTTCAGGAACAGCAGCATTCCTCTCTAAACATGCCACATTATTTTCCATGACCTCATTAAGACTACCTGGTTGTATAAACCAAAGAGCGCTGAGAATTTGAGTCACATCAAGTTCAAGACTAAGGTCCACTTTCAAATTAGACTTTTCTCCACATGCTGTTATTGGATGTACCAGTTAATAATAGTGGATTTTGTAATCAAAGAAAACACGATAATTTTAAGAGAAACATCAAAAGTACTTTATTCAAAGTAATGTCCATCACTAGCTATACATTTCCCCATCTTTCAGGTAATTTCTGGATACCGTCCCAATAGAACTTTTCTTGTTTTGAGGCAAACCAGTCAGAGATCCAATTTTCCACTTCTTTATATTTTTTGAAGTGCTGCTCAGAAAATGTGCGTGCCATTGATCAGAACAAGTGGTAATCTGAAGGAGCAAGGTTTGATGAATACAGCGGGTGGGTTAATACTTCCCAGGAAAGATCTTTTTTTAAAAAAAGTATATATTTTTATTGATTTTTTTTTACAGAGAGGTAAAGAGAGGGATAGAGAGTTAGAAACATAGATGAGAGAGAAGCATCGATCAGTTGCCTCTTGCACACCCCCTGCTGGGGATGTGCCCGCAGCCAGTGTACATGCCCTTGACAGGAATCGAACCTGGGACCTTCCAGTCCGTAGGCCGACGCTCTATCCACTGAGCCAAACCGGTTTTGGCCCCAGACAAGATCTTTTAAAGTGTCTCTAACTGATTTTGAAGTGTGTGATGGTGCATCATCATGAAGCAAAATTACTTTGCCGTGTCCTCTGGCACATTCTGGTTGTTTCATGATCAAAGCATTGTTCAATTGATTATTTGTTGTCAGTAGCGATCAGTATTAACAGTTTCAACTGGTTTTAGAATTTCATAATACACCACACCTTCCTGACCCCACCAAATGCAGAGTATTGTCTTCTTTCTGAAGTGATTTGGCCTTGCAGTTGATGTTGATGGTTGACCTGGGTAAGTCCACTTTTCATTGTCAGTCACAATGGGATGCAAAAAAGATTTTCTTTCTTGCCATTGAAGCAACATTTTACTGAGGACTTCGGCTTTCCATTTGTTCAGTTGATGTGGCACCCATTTTCCTTCCTTTAACATCTTTCCCATTGCTTGTCAATGATTGGAAATTGTTTGCTGGGCAGCATTTACTCTTTCTGCAAGTTTTTTATTTTGACACTCATCTTCATCCAATAATGCTTGTAATTGTTGGTCTTCAAACTTTTTCGGTTGACCTGGACATCTTTGACTTTCACATCAAAATCATCACTTTTAATGCTTTTAAACCAGTGTTCCCAAGTATCTTGAGATGGAGCATGTTCACCATAAGCTTCCCGAAGGATTCAGCAGCACTTTTCTTCAAAATAAAGTAATAAATTAAAACTTCCCATAAATGTTCTTTTTTTGGCATGAAATTCAACATTTTTAAGTGTAAAAATATCTATGATTTTAATACCTTCAGCAAATTTGACATGAAGTTTTGAAGCTTGTTGTCAATATAACAAAATAACATACATATCAAATCACATATATATCAACATATCTGTAACTCCATCTATTAAAAAAATCCACATTATTAACTGGTACACTTAGTAATATCACTTCACACCATAATTTTTCAGTGTTTTTCTTAACCTGTTAGTAGAATTGTGCCCAAATCCCTGATACATGCCACCCTCAGTTTCAGTATCATTCATGAGCTATACAGTAGGTGTTCTATCCAGTTCATCTTGGGTATGCAGTCACTCCTTGCTTCATTGGCTGCTGTATAGATTTGTGTTGGGTGTAAGAAATTTAAAATTTAGTGTCTGGTGCCAGAGACTCAAAGTCTCCTGAGTGAGAGAGGCAATGCTTTCTCACAAAGGTCATTGTTCTCACAATACCTATTAGCAGCTAAGCAAATAATCACAAATCAACCACTACTGAACATCTCCACCCCTGTTGTTTTGTTTGAATACTATAATACCAGCAAGTTTGATTTGCTGTTAGCCCATTAGTGTTGGGTAGTTTTCTGTGTGATGGACAACCTGAAATTTTAAATTCCCTGGTAAATTTCCTTTAAGCAAGAGGATGAGGTGGTCTGTGTGGCTTATAGCCAGACACAGTCCCCATTTTTTTTACATGCAATAAATGTACAGGAAGGTATGTTTCCATGAGAGACTAGTTCCATCCACATTAAAAGCAAATTGCAGAGAACATTTGCCAATTTCTATTAAGAACTTGAGAAGTACAGGAAATTTCTCTGCTGCTGCCTACTCTGAATTTACCCCCTGTCCTAAATTTTATGCTTATAGAAGTGTCTGTAACATTGAAGTCAGTTAAATTAACCATGTCTGGCATTTAAAATTCCTTTGGTTATATTCTTATAATCATATAAACTGAGTGCCTTGTTTATTAATGCTCAGAGGCAGTGAGTGTAGTGGAAAGGGCACGAAGGCAATCTGTCCAGGCATGACAGATTGATATATGTGGTGGTAGTGATGTATGTGAAAGTAGTGGTGGAGGAGGAGGAGGTGGTGGTGGTGGTAGAAGTGGTGGAGGTGGTGGAGGTGGTGGAGGTAGAAGTAGAGGTGGTGGAGGGGTGGTGGTGGTGGAGTGGTGATGGTGGTTGTGGAGGTGGTGGTGGTGGTGGTGGTAGTGGTGTATGTGCATACATTTGCATTTAGGTAGAGGGACTTAAGGGGATGCTTACATATCAAGCACACAAATACTTACAAAACCCCACTGAAGATATTACATATTAACTTGGGTGTGTCCCCTCTCCCCCATGAGAAAGCCTTCTGGCTGCACTGAGTTCTTGGACTTGTTCTGAGAAGATTTCTGATTAGTCAAGTTGATTCCTCCTCACAATCACCTTCATGACCCAGGTCAGAAGCTTTCTCTGGTGAAGCCTTCCTGACATTTCCAAACTCCAGGCTGAATTAATAGCTTTCTTCTTTTTGCTTAGTGTATTCTACATACTTGTGATAAACATTAAATGGGTGTTTACAAATCTGTCTCCAGCTATATTGTGACTTATTTGAGGATAGCATTTCTGTTTTGTACATCTTAATCGAGGCAGTTAGCAAGTTAAGGAGAATCTGAGCTTCTAAGCCAGACTTGATTTCAAGTCTTTTTAATTCTATTTTGTCTTGAATAAAGTATTCAAAGTTTGTCCGCAGTTAATTTATATGGAAAATGAGTAATATCTAATTCCATAAGGGTTTTTGAGAAGTGAAAAAAGGCCCTCATGTATTTCATTTCCTTGTATCTTAGCTAAAGCCTAGTGACTGCCAGAAACATCAGCAGCATTCAATATTTTCATGTCCTTTGACCTAGAATATCCTATTAATTATGCCCCTTCTAAAACAAGCTGGCTCTTACTCACCAATGGCAGGCTGACAAGGGTATGGGAGGGCTTTCTGATACAGGCTTCATCACTGAGGATATTCATGGGGATCATGGTTAGAGAGTCAACTGTTCAAGAAGCTATAAAAAAGATAACATCTCTACCTTCTACATTATCTCTCTGTAGAAGTTAATTTAGATGATCTCATTCACTCAACGGATAGTTTTTGAGTACTTACTATATGTCTGCCAACTGTGCCAGATGCTATAAAGATTACAACCTAGTAGATGTCAAAGATTTTTAACTAAATAAAAAATTTTAACTAAGTCAATTTAAGTGGTATGAAGGAAAGATATAAAACCTGAGATCCTGAATTTCTTTCCAAACCTAAACTATATGATTTAATGTCTAAATTTCCAAGAAAGTAGAAAATTGATCCACAAATTGCAAGCGGAAATTTCAAAGTCTATAAATTTGTCCAACCCAATTGAATCTTGTATTCAGTTTCTTAGTCATATTCTCATGTAGTCTGGGTCTTCTCCTGACAGTTTTTTAATGATCTGCCAATCTAATCTGGGTCTTCTCCTGGTGGCCCAGTCAACATCCCTGTGTAGTTCTCTTTGGAACCTTTTCCCATCCCACTAAAAATGATGCTAAATAAGCTTTAAGATTTCTTAGCTCTAAAATATTTTTTTTTAATGCTGCTAGTGAAGGAGGAGGGCAAATTGTGCTCCCTACATTTTTACTTCGAAATTTTATTTTCAGTGCTTGGTTATCATAATGAACTGTTATTAGCTTTTCCTGATAGCAGCACTCGAAAAGGAACAAGCTGGAATGTAGAGCATGCATTACATGGAAAGTGAAATGTTTTGAAAGGGCTTTGAAGTGTTGAATAGGAATAGGGTATTAAGAACATTCCACCAAATGGAAGAAGCCTGGAAACTGGACAAGCTGTGGATGTGCAGATGGTGTTACTAACCATCAGTTAAGTAGAGAACACAGCCTATGTGTACAGATCGATATGTCATATGTCTTTATAGATCGGGATGTACCAAGAAGTTGTCAGCAGTTGTTATCTCTGTATGTGTTGCCTCCAACGAGAATAGTCAAATTGCTCATGTTACACACAGCTCAAGTTTCAGTTTAGTCTGTACTGATATGAATGAGTCCATTTAAGATGTTGCATATGAGAGAGGATGCTTCCAAAGATGAAAATTGACATAAAATGTTGGGTTTGTTTGTGGATGAGTTGGGGAGCAGGGAGGTGCAGAAAGCAAGATCCTTTAGTTTTATAGTTCTTTTAAAAAAAATCTCCTTTATCCTCATATCAGACAGTCTACAAACCGTATTAACCCATGTGCTACATAACGCCCTGCAGCATTTTATAATTAGAATGTGTGCAACTCACTCGGACTCCGTCAACACTATCGTTAAAGAACAACAGACGGTCCTTTAGTCCTTTACATAGTAGGTATGACTGTGAGTCAGCCGGCCACTTGGAGTATTACAGAGAGGTGTTATTTCTCAGAGATAAGGAACAAAGAGGTCTTAATATCCGGCTCAGCCAGGGCAGGAAATTGCCTACTTCCTGAGCCAGAGTGGTAGAGGCTGTGGGATGGGAGCCAGATATTGGATGGAGGAGGCAAGTAAGCACCAGATACCTCCAGATTTTATCATCGGGCACATGGACTTTGTATCAGATGTCAAGAACTCATTTTGTGTTTAGCACAGAAAGATGCTTAGCAAAGAATTAATTACACTAAAACATTCTTATAAAGGTCATGGATGGACATTCATTTTCACAGATGGACATTCATTCTC
This sequence comes from Vespertilio murinus, assembly GCA_963924515.1. Taxonomy (NCBI): domain Eukaryota; kingdom Metazoa; phylum Chordata; class Mammalia; order Chiroptera; family Vespertilionidae; genus Vespertilio; species Vespertilio murinus. The sequence goes on along the minus strand of OZ004719.1, from coordinate 15,537,325 downwards.
AGATGTTTATGCTTTTTATTCCTGAACCTCTTCAGTCTGTGGTATGTGACAACATTTTAATTTTAAAGACTATCAATTATCCTGTTAAAACTAAATTCTATGATAAAAGTGTAAAGTACCAGGTTGACCTTAAATCCTTAGTCCTTTTATAGACCTGCCATCTAATTCCAATGACACTAAAAATCTAGTTTGCAAAGCATATAACCTCCCCAGCTTTCTTTTTCTCCTTTGTAAATTAGGAGTGTTGAATTAGATGCCCTCAAATATTTGGGCTCTAAAGAAAAGTGGCACAGATCCTTTAAGTACAAAGCTATATAGAGGAACAAGGAAAACTTTGGGATTTTGGAAACTTGAGTCTGAACCTCTGCACATCCAGTTACTAGATTTGGGGCATTGCGAACATTCTCTAATCTTGTCAAGCTAGTTTCAATATTTGTGACTGGAATAATATTTGAATTATATGGTTTTTGTACAGCTAAATGACATAGGTCATTAAAGTGTCTGACAGACCTGGTTTTAATAGCTGTTCCTTTTCCCTGCCCCTTTTCTTTCAGTATTATATAGACTTAATAGACTGTACTACCTTTTATTAGGAAAAAACTAGAAATCAGATGGTAATGCTGAAAAAAATTAATATATAGGAGGATCTATGTAAAGACAGGTTGGCTTTTGACAAGCAAAAATAAGGACAAAGTAATATCAGTGGAAGTGGAGGGAAAATAATTTCCTGAGGCCCCCATGGGAGGATGGGGTATCGTGGGAAGATTTATTGATGATGTAAAATTAAGGGGTTTCCCTCCTAGGTCCCATCTCTGGCCGTTCAGCCATGGAAGTAGTCCTGTCTTGTCTTTAGCAGGACTAGCATGAAGGCCACTGCCCAGAATTTCTGCTCCACATTGAAGTTCCGTCCAGCATCTGGCTAGCTTAGCTTGTATTCCCAGGTGCAGTCCATTGCATGTGGGTTCTGCATGCCCATGGGCTACAGAGCTGCTGAAGGTCACATGGCTGTGGACATGTGACCACACAGGAGAACTAGCACACAGGAGAACTGGAACAGGAAGCGAGAGCAAGCAAGAGAGAGCAAAAGGAAGGGGGAACTCTTTGTCTTGGGGTCTTACCCTTCCAAGATTTCCTGTGCTTTGATAGGGTCTACCCTCCTAGCCAATGATCTTTTTCTCAGGCTAGACTCACAGGCAAGCACCTTTCCTGCATACCCCCGCTTTACTGCACATGTGCCCATCTCCCCTTTGTTCAGTCCCTTCTCCCTGATCTATAGGTGGTTTCCTGGGGAGTGTGAAGCTGTAGCTTCCTGGTGAAGCTGCCCAGGTGACCATGCTTATATAATGCCTGGCCTTCCCTTTGCTCTCTTCCTATTATTAACATTAACTAGCTAATTATGATGATAGCAGAAGGACATTCTGCATAGGGAAGAATATAGTAATCAGAAGTATGATGGTTCTGGAGAATAATAAGTAGTAATCTAATGCTATTGAAATGTAGGCTGTAGAGATCAAGGTTAAAAAATATATATTTTATCTCTCTCTTCCAGTTTTTACTCAAATATTTGTATATTATACACAATATTCTCTATCCTTTTTTTTTCTTTTAAAAATATCTTGGAGTTCTGGCCAGGTGGCTCAGTTCATTGGAATGCCATTTCATGCAACAAAAAATGTGGCAGTTCCATTCCAGTCAGGGCACATACTTAGGTGTGGGTTTGGTCCAAGTTGGGTGTGTACTGGTGGCAACCAATTGATGTTTCTTTTTCTCTTCGATGTTTCTCTATCCCTTCCTTTCTCAAATCAATAAAAAAAGATACCCTATCCACTGGTGAGGATTAAAAAAACAACATTTTTGGAGATCATCATATATCCGTATATAAAACTTATTTCTTTATTTATATTTATAATATAACATATTTATGCACTGTAAGTTATATAAACAGTACTCTATTGATGGATATTTAGAAGATTACCATATTTTGCTTTTACAAACAAGGTTGCAGTAAATAATCTTGTTTATATATAATTTTACCACATGTGGGAATAAATCTGTAGGCTGTAGTCCTAAATGTGGAATTGTGGTTAAAGGCATATGTATTTGTAGTTTTGATAAGTATGGTCAAAATGCCCTGCAAACAGGTTTTATTGATTTCAGTGCACGTGGTCTGTGTGTGGAGGTGTTTCTTTCCCTGAACTCTGGCCAATGCAGAGTTACTGTACTTTCTGAATTTTGCCATTCTTCTAGATTTAAAAATACATTTTAAATGTAGAAGATTAAATTTAAAGCATCATTTCTTGAATATCTTTTTATGTATTGAAGACCTGTCTGTATTTCCTTTTCTGTCCTTTGTCTCTTTACAATCTCCACTCTTTAAGCTTGTTGGTTCTTTCCTTCCTTATTGATGAGTAGAAATTCTTTACATATTAGAGAAATTATATTTTTGTTTCTTATGCAAACATTTTCTCTCATTTTTTTGTTTGATTTTGACTTTGATTATTATGACTCTTGACATATAAAAATTTTAAAAATTATAGTCAACTTACAAATTTTATAGGGCTTCTGGATTTTATTTATTCTTAGAGAAACTTTTCTCACTTGAAAGAATATAGTGTTTTTTTTTAATAGTTTCTTCTACTTTTGTGATTTCATTTTTTACACTTAAATCTTTTATCTATTTTCAATTTATTCTGGTGCATGATAGGAATCCAAATCTTTTTCAGGTGTTTACCTAACTTTCTCATCACAAATTACTATAAAATCCATATTTTCAATGCCATTTTGAAATGTTCCCTGTGTTTTTACTATATTACTGTATATATTTAGATCTACTTCTGTGTTTTCTTCTTTATGGACTCTGTCTAATTCATTTGTAAGTAGGAAAATATTCATTTTGATTAGATTTATAGTAGGTATCAAAACCTGGTAGAAATAGTTTTCTTGTTTTGCTTTAGTATTTCAGAAATTTTCTGATTATTTTTACTTGCTTATTTTTTTTTGGATGATCTTCAGAGTCAATTAGCCTATCCTCTAAAACAAAAACATCAAGTTTATAAGTTAACTGAGGTAGATTTGAGTTCTTACATATTTTTGTATATTCATTCCCAATTACATTATGTGCTTATCTTTATGTTCAAGTGTGTGTGTGTGTGTGTGTGTGTGTGTGTGTGTGTGTGTGTGTGGTATGTGTGTGTGTGTGTACATGCGTGTGATGTATTTGTACATGAATGTGTATTTTGTTCTCAAGAGAATTTTAAAATTTTCTTCATATTGATCTAATTTATTTCTGGTTAAGTGTACTCCTAGGTTTTGTTGTTTTTATTGCTTTTGTAAATGGGATCTTCTCTCCTGTAGTTCATACAGTTGGATATTGTTTGTATGTATAGGGGTTGTCATTGTACATTAATTATTTTACCCAAGTACCTTGCAGAGTTCTCTTATTGCTAGAATACTTTAAAAAATTTTTATTTGGGGTTCTTTTTCCAGATACACAATCATGTTATCTGCAAATTATGATAATTTTAGTTTCTTTCATTTTTTATTTATTTTAAAATATATTTTTATTGATTTCAGAGAGGAAGGGAGAGGAAGAGATAGAGACATCAATGATGAGAAAGAATCATTGATCAACTGCCTCCTCCACATCCCATACTGGGGATTGAGCCTGCAACCCAAGCATGTGCCCTAGACCAGAATGGAACCTGGGACCCTTCAGTCCGGAGACCAATGCTCTATCCAGTGAGCAAAACCAGCTAGGGCTTCTTTTCTTTTTTTTTATATACCTTAGTTTATTTTTCTTATTGAATTGTGTTGGCTAATACCTTTAGGACAGGGTTAAATAAAAGTAGTGATAATAAAAAATTATGTTTCATTCGTGATCTTAGTAGAAAAGTTTTCCTGGAACAGTTAAATGTCATTGAAATTATCCATTTTTTTAAACATTTGGTAAAAGTATAACATATTGAGATATATACTCCTTTGCATTATAACATGTATCATTCCCATTTTATTATGAGTTTTAAAAATCAAGAACACATAAATAGAGAACAAAGGGAAGAAAACAGGTCTTGTAGTATAAATTTGTGACAGAAAACATGACATCAATGACAGAATTAAGACCAAACAAGACTGGCTCCCGTAAATATAAGTGGGCAACTTACCTTTTTAAAAACTTATGCTTGTCCAGCCAGTGTGACTCAATGTTTGAGCATTGACCCAGGAATCAAGAAGTCACCTGTTCAATTCCTGGTCAGGGCACATGTCCAGGTTGTAGGCTTAATCCCCAGTAGGGGGCATGCAGGAGGCAGCCTATTGATAATATTTTTCTCTCATCGATGTTTCTATCTATCAATCTCTTTCCCTCTCTCTCTAAAAATCAATGAAAACATTTTAAAAAATAATGCTTAATCATAATGAAAAACCCAACTCAATATTTTATATGAGTTATGCCTAAAATACATGTCTCAGAAGAGTTGAAATGAATATTTTATTTAAAAAACCCCTCAGATCTTTTTTAAACTGATAAAAAGATGTCTACTATTAGTTATTTATCCATCAAACCTGAACTGAATGTGTCTTGTTCAATCTAAGCTCTTTTTCACAATAATAATTTTTAAGTCTATTTAGAAATTTTTTTTAATTTAACAACTGATGAATTCTGTCTAGCAATTTTTAAATTAGTATAGTCATTCTTTGGTTTTCCTTCTTCCCTAGGCTTACTGTTGGGCATTACTTCATAGATGGGCAGAGAAGACAAATAAATGAATGAACAAGATATATGAAAATATTAGGGAAAGCATAATGCTATCTAAAGCAAAGTGAAGTTATCAGGATCTTATCACTGCTAGAAATCTCTATCTTTAAGACATCAATACCCTGATCAATCTTACATTTTTAAGCCAAATTTTTCTTTTAATGAGATTGTAAACATTTATCAGTGTTCATATCTTATTTACTTTATTCTATATGATTTATGTGGTGGTGTGCAATTTTCAAGTCTGAACTGGAGAGTTGCTTCTTTTGGCATTCTAGTTTATAGTTATAAATACCAAATTCAAAACACATGATTAGTGCAGTCACATTATATGCACATTTAACTCATAAAATTCCATCAGACAATCTGCACCAACTTACAATAAAGAAGAATACTTTGAGTAAGGAGGAAAATTTTATCCTCAATGAGCACAAGGGCAGGCAGAATGGGGAGATGTGATTCTGATCTTTGTTTAGATGCTCTCCTGGGGAAGCATCTTAGCACAATGCCCTCATAAGACACATTTATAGTTACCTAGATGTTCTTTCACACCCTAATGTAAACCCTCCTGTTGTCCAGTAGCATTTGCATGCCCTATCAGAAATAATTTTCTCAAAGGGGACATATGTAATATTTTCAACAATAAAAATGTAACAAAGAAAGAATTTCCTAATAGAAGTGTAATTAAATTGGAGGCCATCTGTAACAGCATACTCTGTATCTCTCAGACGTGATTGGATGCTTCCAATAGGCATCTCCTCTTCTCTCACAGATTCTCATAAAGTGGGATCAAAGTCTAGCCAAGGAGATAGGCACAAAGAACAATGGGCAATATCTGCAATAATGGAGACCTGTACCAGTGCCTCATGGATAAAGAGGCTTACTAGTAGAGCTCTGTGGGGAATAATAGGTCAGCAACTGAACTGAAGCAAAGCATGAAAACCAGCAGCAAGAGCATGAGCAAAGGCTCCAAAGCACAAATGTATGCAACAGGTTTTTATTTTATTTTACTTTATTTATTTTATTTTTTTAGAAATAGAGAGTGGAAGGGAAGGGGAGAGACAGAGAGAGAGAGAGAAACGTCAATGTATGACGATTATTTGCCTCCCTCCGGGGATCGAACCTGCAACCGAGGTATGTGCCCTTAACCAGACTTGAACCTGAGACCCTTCAGTTTGTGGGCCAACATTCTGACCACTGAGCCAAGCCAGCTAGGCCTGCAACAAAAAGCTAGGTTTTTAAAAAGCAAGATATTTGTTATAGTTTAAAATCCAAGTGTATGTTGAGTATAAAGGAGGTTGGAAAGGAAGGCTATGTTAGAAAGTGAATTAAATGTTATTCTAAGAAATTGGGCTTCTTTTTGTTGTTGTTTTACAAAAAGCCATCATGTTATTTGGAAGCTGGAACTCAGGTAATTTTGGACTTCTGCATACAAACCAGAGGTGAGACTTAAGTTCAGATGTTCCAGTTCAAATTCAAAGCTCTTTCAACTCCACCAGACTACCGATAGGGCAGATTCTAAGTCACTTCTCATTTCTACAAGTAGGCCAGTCTTGTCATTTGCTCACCACTGATCTGCCACCATTTGGGCTAGCCCACTCCACCCCCGACAGTGACTCTGGGCCTTTCGTTTGTTTGGTGTTTCAAGATGGTGGCAAATCTAAAGAGTTGTCAAAAGCAGACAGTTGGAATGTAGAGTTACTGGACTGTGAAATTTCTGTGGAAAATTCAAAACACCCTGCACTTAACACAATGCCAGAGCTGATTAGTGCAGTTTATTGCTAAGCCCCAAGGGACACCTGCAGGCTTTTACCTTCAGTCTAGAACCCCTGGCCAGAGGAAAGGTGTAATGCCACGTTAGTTCCGCACTCTTTCTATTAGAGTTTACTCAAAGCTGCCGCCACCAGATGTGTTACAAACGAACGTTAATTCTCCTCTAGCATCTGGATCGCATGTACAATGAGGGGGCAAGATTTATGCCCTGCTGAAGCATTCCCCGGTTTTTAGCACAGAAGTGATTGAACTCCAGATGTTAACAAAATGCAGAGACCTTTTAGTATGATTAAAAACATGATTTCTTGTTTTGCTCATGACAAAAACCATTGGATTAACTTATTAGAAGCGGAGCTGCCGTCCTGTTCATTGGAAGCTGTGTCTACTTTAGCTATTGGAGCTTGTCGTCGAAGATTTTATGAAGAAAGAATGACTTACCAACTCCTAAAATCAACAACTTCAAGGGCCCTCTGAAAATCAGGGGTTACAAGGTAGTAACGCTCTAAGCACTGTGATAAAGATTTAGATGAGAGTGAAAATTAACACAGGGGTTTGCATGAAGTAATCAAATTAGGATCTTCTCCCTTTCAGTAATTGTATTATCAAGATAAAAGGAAAAAAGTGGAAAGAAGTCATAGACATGGACAACAGTGTAGTGATTGCTGGGGGTAGGGGATGGGTAAGGGGGAGAGATGAAGGTGGGAGAGGGTATGGGGGATAAATGGTGATGGGGAAAAAAAGGAAAATCAAGAAAAAAAGAAACATGGAACCACAGCCTCAGAGCTAGAATGATCCTTTAAAGATCATCTGATCTGTTTGTTACTTCCTCAGTTCTTTCCTTTCCCCATCTTAATGGGAAGAAGAGTCAGACATCTGAGAGTTACAAAGAGCCAGTGTTTTGATACAGGTCTCAAAACCAGTAAGCAATGAACTTGCTGAATTCAGACGTCTATTTTTAAAGTACAGTATTTCCTCAATGATAAGATGAATTTTCCCTTAATTGACTTTTTCCATAGTTGGAATGCATCTCACATTCAGTGTGAACACTTAGCAAGTATATTTATTTTTGTGTTCATAGTTGTTATTAAATTAATGGTGCATATGACAGTCAAAGACATCTTAGAATCAAGGAAATATGTTAACTATTGATTTCATCAGAAAGAAATCTTGTGTTAATAAGCTATCATCTAGACCTTTTATTACTACCATAATTGAGGAATCTGTAAAATGTATTATTATGCCAATGAGAAAATGCCTTCCCATGGAGATACTCATTTTGTGGCGTTCTGAGTCTTACCTAGTCAGGATAAAGGAGGAACTAAATAGCTTTTAATAGGAAAGTTCAAATAGAAAATATGATCATGTTGAATATTCTTTAATATTCATGACTTTAGTCTATTTCCATTATACCTTTCAAGATTTTATGGACTTATTATCTGAATGGTTCATGAATTTTAAGATGTTAAATCTTCATTTACCTTAAGTGCCTTTGGTTATTTATTCTAGTGTCTTTTCTGTGACTCTGAAGAATAAAATAAATATATCTAAGTGTGTGTAAGTTAAAAATAGTGTACTCATAATCATGAGTGGCTGGTATAAATGTATAGACGTTTTGTGGACATATGTTTTTAGTTTTTATTGGTAAATGCCTAGAAATTAAATCACTGGGTTAAATGGTAAGTGAATTTTAATATAAATTGCCAAACTTTTTCCAAAGTGGTGTACCGTTTTACATTCCCACCATCAATGCATGACAGTTTCCATTGAATTTCATTTTTAAAAAAAAGAATATTGGTAGTTTAAAATTTTGCCATTTTAAATGCATGTATAGTAATGCTTTATTGTGGATTTGATTTGTGTTTCCTTGATTACTGATGTTGTGGAATATCTTTACTCCTGCTTATTAGCCATTTATTTTCTTTTGAAAAAGTCTATTCAAATTTTTAACCTATTTTTGAAAAATTGTTTTGTTTCTTATTATATAACTAGAGGCTCAGTGCATGAGATTCATGCACTGAGGGGGTCAGGGGTCCCTCAACTGGGCCTGCACCCTTTTGCAGTCTGCTTAGGCCCGATTCACCTGGGGATCAGACCTAAGCTGGCAGTCAGAAATTTCTCTCTGTCTGGGGCTCTCGCAGTCTGGGACCCCTTGCTCCTTACTGCCCCTTGGAAGCTGAGGTGGGAGAGGCTCCCACCACTGCCGCTAAGCTAGCCAGCCAGAAGCCAGGCTCACTGCTCCTTAGCGCTGCCTCAGAGGTGGGAGAGGTTCCCACCACCATCGCTGTGCTCACCAGCCACCAGCTGTGAGACCGGCTCAGGGCTTCTGGCTGAGCAACACTCCCCTTGTGAGAGCACACTGACCATCAGGGGCAGTTCTTGCATTGAACATCTGCCCCCTGGTAGTTAGTGTGTGTCACAGCGACCGGTTGTTCCTACTGTTGGGTCAATTTGCATATTGGCCTTTTATTATATAGGATTGTAAGCATACATACATACACACACACACTCACACACAAATAGTCTCCTACTTACAATGGTTTGACATACTATTTTTCGACTTTACAACAATGTGGAAGCCATATGCATTCAGTGGAAACTGTACCTCAGATTTTGAATTTTGATATTTTCCCAGGCTAATGGTATGAGTCATATTTCCCAGCTTCTTTGCCAATCTAGACTTGTTCAATTGGTTGCTGGACATTGGGATAGTAGAGATGATTTTGTGCATTTTGTTTTTTTCTTAAACTGGGTTGAGTTCTGTTTTGTGTGTCATTTAGATTAATTGAGATTCATCTTTATACTCTCAGAATTTGCTTTTTTTTAAAAAGTTTTATTATTTTTTTGTATCCTTACATAATCAGTTTTTCTTTTTCCTCTTTCCAAACTTTTAGTACTGTTTTTTTTTATCCCAGTGTTTTAAAATATTTCAATATTGTGCTTTGGTTTGGCACTTTTTTCTTTTACTAAATAGATACTTGGTGAACAATCTCAATTAAAAAAAAACACACAAAAAACTTTATCCAAATTAGTCAATGAAACATCCTCTCCATTTTTTTCTATTCTGTTTCTGTCAAATATGTATTCATTAATTAGATGTTAAACTATCTAGGTGTTTCTTTTCTTTAATTTTTCCCTATTTATATCATCCTGTTCTTGTTTCATGGATATTTTAACTTCTCTTCTATCTCGGGAGTTTAGAACACAATTTTAAAATAAAATTTACTTGTGATGCTCTCTTGCTTTTATTTCTTTTTTAAATCCTTACCTGAGGATTTCTTCCATTGAATTTTAGAGATCATGGAAGGGAGAGGGAGAGACAGAGAGAAACACTGATGTGAGAAAGACACATTGATTGGTTGCCACCCACACGCCCTTGACCAGGGCCGAGAGCCTGCAACCAAGGTATGTGCCCTTGACCAGAATTTAACCCTGGACCCTTCAGTCCACAGGCTGACACTCTATCCACTGAGCCAAACTGGCTAGGGCCTTTTATTTCTTCTGAGTTTCTTCTCATCCCCCCACCCCCTCTTACTCTACATTGCTCTGTCTTTTATACTGGAGGTTTTCTTCAAATGTCAAGTGATCTATTGTTCGTGTGTGCATGCATGCACATATTTGACTTTAAATATTGTAGTTTTCAATTATAGTTGACATACAATATTATGTTAGTTTCAGGTGTATAACTCAGTGATTAGATGGTATATAACTTACTAGGTGATCACCCCAATCAACTTGGTACCCATCTTGATACCATTCATAGTTATTATAGTACTAGTGGCCCAGTGCACGAATTTGTGCACATTGAAAGGAAATTAATTAGAAGAAATATTTTAATATCATTATTTAACCTTTCTCTATAGTGGAAGTGTCAACCAAATTCATGATCGACAATGACAGATTGAACACACATGTGTGATTGTGCCAGTGAGAGCTTTATATGTATTGCACATGCATGAGGCAATTTAGCCTTTTATCCTAATATATAAAAACCCTGGGTCAATCACATTCACAATGACCGGAGGCTCAACCTATCGCCCAGGCTGCCTGCGCAGCAAACTCTGGTGGGTGGGGACTTGTGGCAGCGGAGATGGGGACAAGGGAGGTGGGGCCAGTACTCACACTCACAACTGCACACACACACACAGACACACACAGTGCCCACCAGCTCACAGCCTTTTTTCCCTTTCTTTCCTTCTCTCCCAGCTCACTCTTGGAGCATCTCTCAGAATGAGAAAACAAAACAGACTGGGCCTGAAGATGCCTGGATGGAAGGAGGGTGGGCAGAGGGTGAAGCGGCCTCCACTGGCTCTGTTCCGTTCCACCTGGGAAAGAGGAAGAGGAGGCAGGGAGACCTGGAGGACTTCTTAGAAAAACAGAGACAGAGACTGGGCGAGATCAGTCTGGCAGGGGAGGGAAGTTAGGGGCGATCAGGCAGGCAGAGGCAATTAGGGCCTATCAGGCAGGCAGGCAGATGAGTAGTTAGGAGCCAGCAGTTCCAGATTGAGAGAGGGATGTCCCACTGCTGGCAGGTTCCCCAATTGGTGAGGTTGCAGGCTGGGCTGAGGGGACCTTTCCCCCTCACCCCCTTACCCCCCCCCCACCTCTGCACAAATTTTGTGCACTGGGCCACTAGTAGGTATAGAATAAACTTGCTTAATTAGACCTGCTTTCTGATGTAGCTAACCTTTTTCCAGCCCAGTGAGGCCCCCCAACTTCTCTTTCAGGTAATTGTCAGTAACACAGTGGTAAATATCAACATGAAGCAGATTATTATTGTAGATCATGCAGGGAAAACAAAGGGTAAAATATTTAACTGCAGCTGTGTTAGACTATATTCTGCACAGTGAAAAAACCTGAAGTCATTTCAAGGTCCACCACTTCTTCTTTTCAGTCAGGTCAAGTTTCTAAACTTTCTAAATCTCCATTTTCCAGGTAATGAAAAGAAGATAGGATTCTACCAAGTCTCCTATTTACCTATTCCAGGACTTCTGTGAGGATCAAATAAGATGAGGCATGGGAAAACACAGGACATTTGGTTAAAGTGTAAAATGTTTCTACCTGGCTATAAAGCAAGTTGTATTCCTGGGCTGAAAAAACTCCAAGGAGTCTAGCCAATAGGGAGAGGAAGCCAGGTGTTGCTACATGATGTTATTACCTGGTGCCCACAGCGACCGTTTCCAGGCTGGGCTGTGGGCCACATTTTGCACCATGTGGTCTTCGCAGCTTTGGCTTGATTTGGAGGGTTATCGCTTCAGGGTGGTGGCAGGGCCTGTGTCCCACTTAGGGGAAGCCGGGTGTTACTTTGTCAGCTCCAGGTCTGCAGTGCTTTCTTTATAAATGACGAGTGCACATCATGGCAACTTCTGCACTGAGCCTCTGCCCCCTGGTGGTCAGTATGTGTCATAGTGACTGGTCAGATGGTTGGAGGGGTACTTAGCTTATTAGCCTTTTATATATATAGGTTACTTACTATATTCCCTATGCTGTACTTTATATCCCTAGGACTATTCTATAATTACCAATTTATTATTCTTAATTCCTTCACCTTTTCACCCTTCTCCCAACACCCTCCCATCTGACAACCATCAATATGTTTTCTGCATCTATGAGTCTATTTCTGTTCTACTTGTTCATTTATTTTGTTTTTTTAGATACCACATATAAGTGGAATCATATGGCATTTGTCTTCCTTTGTTTGACTTATTTCACTCAGCACAATATTTTCTAGGTCCATCCATGTTGTTCAGATAGCAAGATTCATTCTTTTTTTATGGCTAAGCCATATTCCATTTTATATATGCACCACTTCTTTATCCACCCTTTGGTGGACACTTAGGTTGCTTCCATGTCTATTCATAATTTCTAAATCTTCTATAATGAGCATGTGTCGCTCAGAATATGTATGTAGTTTTATTGTATGAGTTTCCTATTGCTTCTGTAACAAGCTATCACTAACTTAGTGGCTTTAAAAGCACAAATTTATTATCTTACAGTTTTGTAGGTCAGAAGTTCAATAAGAATCTCACTGGGCTAATATCAATGTGTTGACAGGCCTGCATTCCTTTTAGAGGCTCTAGGGAAGAATGTGTTTCTTTGGCCTTTACAGCTTTTCGAGGTCACATGCATTCCTTGGCTCATAGCCACTTTCTCGATCTTCAGAGTAAGAAGCATAACATCTTCAAATTTATTTCTAACTCTGATTCTCCTAACCATCACCCCCTTGATCAAAAAAGGACACTGTGATTATATCGGGACTTACTGACAATCCAGGATAATCTCCCCATCTCAAGGTTCTTAAATTTATTACCTCTGCAAAATCCTTTTGCCATGAAGGTAACATATTCATAGGTTGCAAGGATTAGACATCTTTGGGGGAATGTTATTCTGCCTACAAAATTACTAAAGTATTTTTTAAAAACTGTTATTAGGATTATAAGTCATCATTCTTAAAATGTGCTCCAACAAAAGTTATTTTATTGACATATTTCACATACACTTTGAACAACATTATGACACCTAAGTTTTGGATTACCAAAATAGCAAATTATGTTATTCATTTTTCTCAGCTCATGAAGATATACTGCTTATGTTATTGTGGATGATGCCTTATCTGCAAGGTAGATAACATATTTACAAACTGTTGAGATTTGCCAAATATGATCCTAACTTTTTGTTTCCTGGTCTCTGATTCTCTCTAGCCTACCCTTGATTTTATGTGACATCTTTGAGCATACATGCCAGTACTAATTTCTAGAGTTATTACTGTGCCCTAAGTACTATACTGAAAATTCACCAAAACATTCTCCTTTGATATCCCAGGCCAATGTATGGTACCCTGCTTTTCTAAACTTAGGCTTATAACCAGTCATTGATGATTAATTTTTATCCTGACCTTTACTTTCTCCATCCAATCTATTGTCAGATTGTGTAGATTTTTCAAGAAATATCTCAAAAAATACCTCACAAATTTTGTTTTATTTTCATTCTAAAAATTATCACTGTATTTGATATTTGAACTATCACAAATGTATTATGAGTCTCTTTCCAAACTACATTTGCTAAATGAGTCTTCCTAAAGATTCATTTCCATGAAAATATTTTTAGATATTCTTCAGCGTCTGTGAAGTAAATTTCTAACTCTTCAGTACAATATAAAGACCCCTCATTTCCATTTTAACAATTTACGTCCTTCATGTCTGATATCAAATTCAACTTCCTTTTATTTTGCTTTCCTTAATTGTGCCAGCTTTCAGCAGTTTCTCATCAACATGAATGGATTTCTATAGCAATCTTCTGTAGAAATCTTTTAGTAATTTATCAAGTTATGTTTTGATTTATTTTTATATAATTCTGTCCTTTTATGTTTTACTCTCTAACTCAATTTTCCAAGCATCAAATCCATGTTTTGTGGGTAGGTCTTGAATCTGTTATAATATCTAATACCTAGTGATCAATAAATATCTACTTGTGGGTAAGAAAAGAATGGGACTAGGGCTACATTTTTTAACAGGTACGTTTTTGAGTGGGAGAGGTTTTAAAAACACTCTTTAAAAAGACACTTTTATTATGTCTGTATAACCATTCTGTAGGGATAAATTAGAGATTTTCACTTTAAAAATTTATGTGATTTCCATAAAGCAATTTAATAGACAGAGCCAGGGCTTTTTACTCCTTCCTACTCTGTGTTCTTTCTAGTCTATTCTATAACCTCTCAGAACTGGATTTAGCATTTCTCATTTTATTTAAAAATTTTAGGTCTCCATGAAACCACCTTAGTAACCACACAGACTATGTTAATCATTTTTCTCTGAAACTGACCTCACTCTTTAGTTCTCTGTTGGCAGAATAATCTTCCTATAGCTCATGAATCAAATCAACTTTGTTTTTACAGCAGAACCTAAAAGACTCCTTAATTCCTTCACAACACTGCCTTGCATTCCCTATTCCTCAGTTTCAGTTCACTCTTTTGTATAAAATAAGAAACACAAAGTATTCTTGGATTTAAAATTGTCCCAAATGTCTCCAGGGTTGACTCACTGTTAAACCTCATGGAAACCCTAGTTTGTTTGGCTGAACCCGGGACTGGGATTTGGGGAATTACGATAATTACAGCTCATCTTATGATCCAAGGCCAACTATTTTATTTTTCTTTGCTCTCGTTGCTCCATCAGCAAAGGTAAAATTTATTCTGTGTAACCAGAAGGTCGATTGCAAAGGATAGCAAAAGTTGCATGCAGTTTGTGAAGCATAAGGCTATATAAAAAGCTAAATATAACCATCCCAACTGCTGCAGGAGAAGAGTGTTCAGATCTTTTTCTCAGGGGGCCTAGCAATGAATATATTCCCCAGCTCCATTTTTTTCAGACCAAATCATACAACACATTGTTAAATCACAAACCTGAGATATTTCAACATCTCAATAATAATGATGATGATGATGATAAAAATGGTAGTCCTCATTTATTGAGCCTAAGAGTGTACCAGATTCTGGATCAAACTTTACAAAACTCCTGTGGGGTGTATGTAATCTTAACTCTCTTTTGCAGAAAATAAAAATAACAATTTCAGTCAGGATAGATAGCTTGCTTGAAATCACAGAATTAGAGAAATTGTAATTTCTCTGACTCCAAGCTTAAGCTCATAACCAACAAGCGTGCCACTCCCACTGATCAAGGCTCTGGGTACACAGTAGAGAGCTGTGAAGTGGGAACTACTTTTGTTCTTTGTGACAGTTTGACTTATAGACCCTAACTTGACTTATTTTACTGAGGATATTTTAAGAGAAAATAAGTTGGAAAATAATTCAGGTTTCAGTTAACTTACAATTTGATTTAAGTATATGCTCCTATGCTCTTTGTTGATTTTATTTCCTTCCCTCTCTCCCTCCTTTATCCATTCTTTTATTCCTTTCTCTCTCCCCTTTTCTCTCCTTTATCTCTTCTTTCCTACCTTTTCTCTTCTTTCTTCCCTCCTTACCCCTTGCATCCTTCTTTCTTTTTAAAAAATTTAATGGCTTTAGCCGAGGTCGGTTTGGCTCAGTGGTAGAGCGTCGGTCTGCGGACTGAAAGGTCCCGGGTTCGATTCCGGCCAGGGGCATGTACATTGGTTGCGGGCACATTCCCGGTAGGGGGTGTGCAAGAGGCAGCTGGTCGATGTTTCTCTCTCATTGGCGTTTCTGGCTCTCTATCTCTCTCCCTTCCTCTCTGTAAAGTATCAATAAAATATATTTAAAAAAAAATTTACTGGCTTTAAACTTTAATAATACAAGAAGGATTTTATTAAATTTCTGTCTGTAGTTAATTAATACCTATCCAGCAAGACTCTCTTACATTGTAGCAATGTTTTTTTTAAAACATTCAGGGCAAACTTTTGGCTTTTTGAATTCATCTAATTTGAGATGCTAACACTATCACCTTCTATTTATTTGGCAATGTGTTGCTAATATCAGAACTTATTTTTAGGCAATTGTTCTCCAGGTACATTGTTTTCAATGTAGAGTTGAAGGCATTTTGGTAACATAACAGGGAAACTTTCCGCATCTCTTGCTTACCATGACTTTCAAAATCACACTTGTATTCAGGACAGCCATCATCCAGAAGACACAGAGGTATTCTATATTCATTATGTAGTCACCAGCCTCCTCCCTTATTGAAATATCAAGGCTTTAGGCCCTTATTTAATCCCACCAAATGCATTCATTAATTTCACAACTAAACACTGAGCATGAGAGTGGGGGAAAAAACAGATAAAAATCAATCCTTAATTTCAAGAAGCTGATCCAATACATATATTCTAGCCATGTTCAACAGTCTGTACATACTCCTAGGGTTAGGTAGTGTTTGTTTATGGGCATTGGACTCTGGGGATAGGTAACAAAACTTAGCTTGAGAACTTAGGTTAATTATCATACAAATATTTTTAGTGTGTTTCTCCTTTAGTCTTATTAGTCTAGATGTCTTCTCCTTTGGTCGTCTTAGTTCATCTGCATTTTTCTCTTTGCCTTTTGTTTTCTTTAATAACCTCAGCACCCCCTCACCAATTCCCTCCTCCCCACCAGGCTTTAATATTCCGAAGAGCCCTGTCAAGCTTCATTTTATAGACGAGGAAATTAAAACTCAAGTTAAACAACTTCCTCAAGGCCACACAGCTAGTCATGGTAGAGCTGGGATTTCGATTCATATAGTATGTCTTACTCCAAAAGTTGTATTAGCAACCACAATTTTATTCTACTAATTTTTTTTCTTCCATGCATTTACCACTAAGTACTTAATCACATGGGATTATGACTTCTCTGAGATAGTCTATAATTATTTGCACAATCTGAACTCTGGACTGTAAGACATGTGAATGATAAAAGCATATAGTATTCCTGGTGCTATTTTCAGTGTATGATGGTTCTGATCCCTTGCAGAATCTAGTGTTTCTAAATGCCATCCAGTTCAAGAGGACAATTAATTCATTTTCATTGGGAAATTCTGTTCCATCCTTCTTTCACCACACCACTCCCCCCACATAATCCATCATAAACCTTGTTCTAGAATTAACCCTGAAATTTTTGAATGACTGTATATAATTATCACTCACTAACATGTCTGAGAAATTCCTCTTTTGTATATGTGAGTTGTCCAAACTGCCAGGGTCCTCACCAAAAACAGATGAACAAAAGCACTCACTTTACTGAAAGCTGTTCTGAATTTACACATTTTTCTCTAATACTACCTGAGTTGAGAGTGATAGAATTTAAAAAGGGTCCTATATAGCAGAATATGTCCTGTTTAGAGAGATCCAAGGGGTCGAAGCACACAGGAACATTCTGTGGTTAGGGCCTGTTTTTCTGAGCCTGAGTTTCCTAATTTATGAAATTGGGTCTATAATACTAGGCAGTGTCTGTGTGTCAGAATTGTGAAGGAGATTGTTAAAAACACTGACTCCCAGTATTTACTCAGAAATTCTGGTTTAAAAGGTCTGAGACTGGCCGAAACAGGTTTGGCTCAGTGGATAGAGCGTCAGTCTGTGGACTGAAAGGTCCCAGGTTCGATTCTGATCAAGGGCATGTACCTTGGTTGTGGGCACATCCCCGGTTGGGGGTGTGCAAGAGGCAGCTGGTCAATGTTTCTCTCTCATCGATGTTTCTAGCTCTCAATCCCTCTCCCTTCATCTCTGTAAAAAAAATCAATAAAATATATATTAAAAAAAAATAAAAGGTCTGAGACTGGACTGGGAACTTATATAATTTAAGCAGTTGTCCAGGTGATTCTATTGCACACTGTCTTTTAAAAGAAATTGTGTGGGAATCACATATAATATTCTACACAAGGACTTTTGCTGTGATTCTATTAAACCTATTTTTCCCCCACTTAGGATCCCCGTTGCAAAGAGGGAAGGGCTCCCATCCAGCTGTAGGCCTCTCATTCAAGGTTCTTGCTGAAGCCAGCAGTGTCCTTGGAGTCTAGTTCAAAGCTGAAGAGAGTGAACCATGGAGCCAGGAGCCATTGGTGGAGGGGCTGGCCCGAAGGAAGTGAAGTATTTCAGCCAGAATGTATTGACGCACGACCAGGAAACCACAAGACTGGTGAAAACCTTTCCAAGCCTGAGCCCTATGATCAAAAGAGGTGCAGGAAGCAGCTCTGCCAAGAGTCCTTTCTGCTGCCGGCTGGATCCCTGAGCTTCTGACACTCTGAGTCCACTCCCTGAGCAGATGCTATCGGCCAAGGAGCCATTGCCTACTTTGCTCTGGCGTGGCCCCACAGGTGGGTGGAAATGAGTTGCTTTCTCTTTTTCTCTTATAGCCTCCTTCTTTTGGCAGAGGCTGCTATCTGATTGTACACTCTGATTTTTCAGAAACCATAGGTTACTGGCTTTTTACCCTTTGCCAACTGGCTATTATGTGATGTTCAGGGCCTGTACAAAAAAAAAATCAAATCCTAAAACTCATATCAATACCTAGATCACCCAATCAGCAAATATCAATAGCTTAGGCTTCAACAGGAATAAACTTCCTGTATTTATTACATCATAAGCATTACCCCTTGTCCCAGGATACTCTTTCTTTTGTTCCCCATAACAATAGCTTAACCAGGAATTACATTCAGATCCCCGTCATGGATAGAGATCATGCCTGGATACAAAGTCAAAATAATTGTGTCCCTGTGAATTCTCCCTTTCCTTAGCCAGCGTCACTGCCAATTGTCATGCATAAATCTCATCATCATATAGCACATCCAGTCCACAGCTGAGACTAGCATGTCCTGAACCATGTCCTGAGAGCTAAATGATGAAGAAGTTGGACTGGCCATGGAGCACTTTAACTGATTGCTTAGTAATGCGGTATTTTTCCTGGAAAGACAACAGAATCATTCTGAACTAGTATTGATTCTGTCATGGATTCAGGCTCCCACGTAGAGGAAAATAAAGCAAATGTGATACATTTTTCATTTGGCCTTCTGCCTGGCTTTCCTGCTTTTCGCCTTATATTACATGCTTCCATTTTTATTCTTAAACCCCGACTAGATGACTCAGCAATATTGTCCATGTGGCCTAAAATTCACAATCTTAATCTGCTTGCTACCAAAATCTCAGCTAATAGATGGCCAGTAGCTTTTATGAGACAATGCCCTGGATGTGAGCTTAGGTTTCCGCCAGTTTAGGAAACATGAAAAATCATTGGGGAGGGGCCGTACCCCATCGGCAAAGATTCCAGAGGTCACGGTCCGGGAGACTCTAGGCACACAGTGAGCAGTGACAAGCGAGTGTTTTCTGAATGATTCCCCCCCTGGGACGTCCATGTAAAGCAGAGACTCTGCAAACACGTTGCCCCGCAGTGCATTTGAGACGTGCCGTTTTGGGGAAGTGCTAACTTTGTACACTGCTGACACCAACCATTTGAAAATAAAACCTTTTTTTTTTTCCTGTCTCTCTCCAACACTCTTGGCTCAGCTTATCCTACCAAAACACACTTCAAAAGACTTCTTTATAGAAAGAATGTTTCGAAAATATAATATTCCATCTGTTATTTCAATAATACATGCTCTGGGACTCTCTTTATGAACCATTTTCCTTTCTTTGCTCCCATTTAGATGTATAAATATTTGATTCAAGAGCCCCGAGGAATAGTCAGCCAATCAGGTCACTGAATTGTGAACATTCCTAACCCTATAATTTTGTCTATAGCAGCACCCCCTGCTGTGGAACTAACTGCTAAGGGATTATAGCAATGTAATCCTCAGCCCATTCCATCTCGAGGTTACTCTGAAGTGCAGAGAAGGAAGCGGTTTTAATTTTGATAAAATAAACTTTGTTTTGTAACTTTATTATTTGTTTTTCTTTCCCCTTTCAGCACTTCATAATAGACGTGTCTGGTAATTTGAAATCTGCCTCCCTGGTTGAGGTGCCTCAGGCCACCCCCTATTCTTGTAGCTTTTAAAGAGGTAATCACACGACGTTTGGTCCTGTCATTCCAAAGTGCAGAGCCCAAGTTTTTTCTACCTCATGTGAACGAACCGAGCCATATATTAGACATCTCCAAGGGAGCTTTCCAGTGGGTGGCAACAGGAGAGCATGAACACTGTCATGTCACACAAATATGCTGGAAATGTCAAACTATGTGCCAAATTTTAAGGACTTTTCTGATTGTCAGTCTTTGCTCACAAGCCCTGTTCTTCAGCAATTATTGAAATATTTAAGGTTATAACGTGAATTTCTGGGGAACCCTCTTTTTGATATTATAAACTCAAACATGTTTCCAGGAATAAATGGCCTTTTATGGATGAAATTTGATATATTTTTTTATAATGCCAAAGAGATCTTTTGCTGTGTGTGAAGAATAAAATAAAAATTTCCGTTATAAAAATTTATAGCTGGATGGGTAGGGAAAAGTATTTTCCAGGATAAAAATATTTTCCTGTCTCTTCTAAAATTAAAAAAATACAAAGTTTTAGATACACAGAAAATTAAGTTTAATTATTACCATGTAATAGCCGAATCTTTCTAGAGATAATAGGCCAACATGTGGCAGAGCTTTAAAAATGTCCATAACTTTTACCAAGAAAATATGCCTTTAGAAATTTACTTAGGACATGATGACATAAAAGTGTATATCCATAGATATTTATCATTGCATTATTTAAGAGAGAAATATGTAAAGAGTTTAAATTTAAAAGTCCCCATTAGCAGTCTGAATAAGAACTCATATTTAGTGTTGCTTTTAAAAGACTTTTTTCTTAAGTATTATTTCTAAGTATTAATTTGAACCTTGTCATTCCTTAATGTTAATAAGCTAAACACTCTATTAGAAATTGCTCAGGTCAGTCTAGATATGATCAATGTTAAGATAATAATCTCTGGAGTAGTATTAACTTTCCCTTCCAGCTATGACTGAATAGCTTCTACCTGATCAACAGTCCTACAATAGCAACTTAACATCTGGATAAATTAAAAAAATAATTATGATGGCATTGGAGAGGTGTAAGGCACCAATAACTTCAAAATAATAGAACAAAGAAATAAATCTAACATTTGGAGCTGCTTTTCCTATCAAGCTATTTCCAACTTTAAAAGGAGCCAAGAAATTGAGAAAATGAGGGCAGCTTTTAGCAGTTTTATGAAACTGAAGGAACAAAAAATAGAATTGGAGTTTGTGAAGGTGTTAAGGATATGCTAAATAATTAGACATTCATTTGGGACCCCCCCTAAAGGATTACAGAATAAATTCAGCCCCTCAGAGACTGAAACAAACTCTAAAGTCAGTTTAGTCCCACAGATCAGTATAAAGTGACCTACAAAGCAAAGTAAATGTCCTGCTCAGGAAGTTGACCTCAACAGAAAGTTAAAACTATTTTAAAATATTATATTCTTAACACTAGCATTTAATAAAATATTATTAGCCTTTCCATTAGGGAAGACCAAATGATCAAGAGTGAAGTGAAAAAACATTCAGGGTGGGGAGCAGGGATGAAAGAGAACTATAGAAAACATTTATTAGAGTTATCAGACATGGGCTTTTAAATAGCTATGATGAAAAATTTTAAGAAAATGTAGGACAAGGTTAAAAGTTCCAGCAGAAAGTGAATCTGTAAAAATAATTGAATTGGGATTCTAGAATAAAAAAATACAATGATTGATTTTTAAAAATCAGTAGATGGGTTTAATAGTAGATTAGACATAGACAAGATATGGTTAGTTAATTGGAAGGTAAATCAGTAAAAATTATCCAGAATAAAATATATCGAGACAAAGGGAAATACTGAGATAACATACATAGGACAATGTAAGTGCAATTCTAGGAGAGAGAATGGGGAAGATGCAATATTTGAAGAGAAAAATATCCAGCCAATATTTAAGAAGTGTTATGAATGCCAAGTAGGAAAATATGAAGAAAATTACACGAATGAAAATCATAATAAAGCTACTGAAAGCAAAGAGAAGGAGAAAAACCTTAAAGTCAGTTAAAAAGAACTTTAATTTCAAAGAAACTGTAAGGAAGCAACTGATATCTCAATTAAAATTATGGAAGCTGGTAAATAATGGAAACCATATTCAAATAGCTGAATGAAAAGAATTTTCTACCTCAAATTCTATATCTAGTAATATTGTCTTTCAAAGTTCAGGTTAAATAAAGACATTTAAATACCAAGATTCTTCATCATCAGTAGAACTTCACAAAAGGTAATTGTAATGGTAGTTCTTCATGTAGAAGAGAAACAATCCTGCTAGAGGCATAAGAATACAGGAAGAAATATAGTAGAACTGTATAGTCAAGCCAAAACTGGAAAAAAAAGCAAAAACAACAAAAGCAGTAACAGAATAGACAAATAGATTGTGCTTTGTATGTAGAAATTACTAAATAACAACAATAAATTACATGGGTTAATCTCAACATTACATGAGTGAAAGAAAGATACAAAGAATATATATTGAACAGGGATATACATTTCCAAAAAGGGCCAAAATACATATGATATAATGCAGAATGTTGTTTCCCAGGGTAGAGAATTACTGGAAAGAAACACAAAGGGTTTTTAAGGGTTGGGGTGATTTCTTGTTTTGGATCTGGTTCCTCATTACATGACCATGTTTACTTTGAGAATATGGATGAAGTTGTACATTGACGATTCCTGTATCCTAATATATAAAAACCCAGGGGTCCGTAACATCCAAAACGACTGAAGGCTCGGCCAAAAGTCAGTCCTGTAGTCAGTGCTGTGTTGCCGTGGCGATGCAGCACTGATTGCCACTGGTGCGGGTACAGCAACCCAGCACTGACTGCACATCAGGCCCAGAGAGAGACCTGAAGAGAGAGCCAGGGTCTGATCCACAGCCTCCGTGGCAGCTGTTTATCAGTCATTGCCTCTCTCTTTCTCTCCAGGCTTTGCCAGCAGCTATGCCTCTGTTTCTCTCCAGCCCTCTGGTGGGGGGGGGAGGAGGAATAGGGGGGTGATGCTGATCAGCTCTGCCTCTCTGATCATGCACAGAGATAGGCCCGGAGACACTGACTGGCATAGAAACTGACCAATTAGAACAAAATCTGGGTGAACTGTGAGGAGCCAATGGCTGCCTAGGAGACGGAGCTTTTGATGCTGACTGGCATAGAAATTGACCAATCAGAACCAAATTGTCCAGCAGGGGAGAACAGTTGGGGGTGAGATCAGGCTGGCAGGGGAGGTTAGTTGGGGCAACCAGGCCGGCAGGGGAGGGCAGTTAGGGACAATCAGGCAGGCAGGCAGAGGCATGGCCAATCAGGCAGGCAGGTGGGTGAATGGTTAGGAGCCAGTAGTCCCAGATTGTGACAGGGATGTCCAATTGGAGATGATGCAGGCTGGGCTGAGGGAACTCGCCCCTCTGTACATGAATTTCGTGCACCAAGCCACTAGTATTTCAATAAAGGAAATGAGAAAATAGCCCAGAGGAAGTTTTATTCACATAATGAGAAAAATACTTTTTTTTTTTCAGTGAAGGAATGAGAAAAGATTACAGAAATAGCTCATTGAGTTTCCCTTCCTTAAAAGGGATTTTTAATAATTTGGAGAACACTCTATGGGATTTTAGTATTTTTTAAAAAATCGGCCCTAACCAGTTTTGCTCAGTTAATAGACTGTCAGCCTGTGGATTGAAGGGTCCCAGGTTTGATTTCAGTTAACGGCATGTACCTTGGTTGTGGGCACATCCCCAGTAAGGAGTGTGTAGGAGGCAGCTGATTGATATTTCTCTCTCGTCGATGTTTCTAACTCCCTATCCCTTTCCCTCTACCTTCCTCTCTGTAAGAAAATAAAATATATATATTTTAAAAATCGAAGCCTAAGGATTATAACTCCTTATAATTAGCTTTTAGTCATTACTTCTGAATCTTGAGGCTGTTAGATATGAATACTTTTCTAAAATCAGACATTTCTTTCTTTAATCTTGACTAATTAACAAAAATGCGGCCATTTAGATGAGGCTTGTCTTTGTGATTTAGAGCACCACAGAGACCCAAGGAGGGGTCATTGTTTAATAAATGGGGTAGTGATTTAACACTACATCTGCTCCATAGTGCACAGACATGGAGGGAAAAGATTCAGGTGGTGGGTAGACTTTAAACTTTCTTAGAAACTAACATAGTTAAAACCTCTGAGTAGAAACCTTGGGAAGCTCTGGGTTGCTGAGAATAAAGGGGTTCAGGAAGATAAGCCTCTGGAAGGAGGCCCCAAAGCAGGAAGGCAGAAACTGAGAGTAATCTTTTCTTAGGAGAACCACTCAGATAAGAATGAGTCATAACAATTTAATTTTTTATTTTTTTGGTTTGAACATGTGTGTAACAGCTAGAAAACTATCTCAGCTGACAAACTTTTGCTTACAGCATGGTTAAAGATGGAATGGTTTAGTTTGAGCCAGAGGTTTCTATCTAAGAAGCCAAGAGGGGCTATACCCCGTAACTGGGGTACTTCTCCAAAACGGAAGTGAGCCTCCAATGGAATGTAAAACAGAATTTCTTAATTGTTTCTTCCGCGACAGTTGTATATGCTTAGAAATGAGCATGGTCAGATGCTTGTTTTTTCAGATACAAATTACAATGCTGCACAATAAATGTTTTAAGGTTCTCAGCAGGGGCCTTCAATCAGTTTGGCATGGTTTTTTAATCTTTGGAAAAATAAATTTTATAAAAAGAACTATCTTAATATGTTTGAAGCTATTCATACTTTCTCTAGAATTTTTGCTATCTTTTAACACAGCAGTTTTCAAGCTTTTTCATCTCATGGTATACATTAAACTACTAAAATTCAAAACATCAAAGAATATAATTTTTTGCTGATCTGACCAAAACAAAAGGTAAAAAAATTATCTATTTACACCTGGTAACTGTTGTTGTATTGGTTGTTGTCATTTTTTTATTAGATAATCTAAGGATAAGGAGGTCAGTGCCCCTGACTAAGGAGTCAGGTATTGCATGTTTTAAAAATTCTTGTTGCACAGTAGTTAAAAATCGCTGTTTTAAATGTGATGGTAGCAAGAGCATTTTTTTCAGGCAATGAGAACTAAAAAAACTAGACTGCTTTTCATTAGTCTTTTCACATTCTTCAGCAGATATGTTATCAGCGTGACAGTTCAAAAAGAATGATGCCTCCATGACATTTGTTCCCTTGCTACTCTTCATGTGACCTGTGTGTGAGCTCTATAGGACTTCCAGCATCTTCAAGGTAAGGAAATATATTTCTTTCTGGAACCATCCTGATAACCACGTTGTCTGGCATCAGTAACAGAATTACTTAATCTTCTTCCTTAATAGACTTGTGTTCCAGAGGTTCCTAGGTAACCTAGGGACTCACTATGCTCACAGAATCTTGGGAAATTTGATATCCTTCAGAATATCAGTGACATCTGAAAGTGAGCAATAAACTGTCCCCAGGCTAGCCAAAAAGAAGGCATTGTAATAAAGACATTTGATAAATGCCACACATGTATCAGCCTGTGAAAGGTTATTATTTTTGTTGGGAAAATAAGTTTTCTGTTTCTCCTCTCCTGTAACAAACACTGTCCCCTGGCCACAGGGTTATCAGGTGGATATTCCAGGTCTACATCTCACTGGTTACTGTGATTGTTACAAGGGGGAACATGATCTGAAAAATGTTAGTCTTAATCTTTCCCTGGGACTAATCTTGGAAACCTCTCTTATTTGTATGGTCCTTGCCAATTGTACATGAAATACCTGACATCTACAGCATATTTTGATCATTTCCAAATAGTCCAGGCTCTCCATATAGCTTTTCTCAGAGGGCAGTGTTTCTCAATTTCAATCTGTTCTCAGGAGCTATAGACCCGATTTTTTTAAATACTGAAAGTGCCAAGAAATCTCTATTACAACTTTGATTGGCACAACAAATATAGTAACATCTCCTGTAGTCTAGGGCACTGTGCTAAGCAGAAGTTTAATGAATTAAAAAAATGGCTTTAGACTTCAAGTTACTTAAATCCAGAAGTTTATCTATAAATAAGAATATCATATGCTACATGTATTATTCATTAAAGAAACAATGGCTGATGTAATTTGGGAATTAGGAGGAAACTATCACTGTGGGCTAAGAAAACTAGAGATGTGGAATTGAGTAGAGTCCGAATGACAGCTGGGTTCAGATTGTACAGAAAACAAGTAATTTTGGAGAGAAGAAATGTTTGGGACAAAGAGAACAAAAAGAATTGAAGCTTGATGAAGAGGAGGGCATTCATTTCATACCATCTACCATTTGATGCTATCTGTGGCCAGTCCTTAGGATTTTATGCTGGATTTTGATCTGCGAGTGAGAAGAGGGAGCAAACCACCCCATCTGGAGCTCTCCTGGACACATGGTCCCTAAAAGCCTTTTGTATGCTCCTATTCTCTATGAATCCATGGGCTTCCCTTCTGATCATTCATCAAAGTAAGGGGCCATCTGCTCTGTGCTCCATGAATGAAATGAAGGCATGTGTTATGTGGCTCCATTCCAGCTTCCCCTTCTTTACATCTGCTGTGCCTCTTTGAACAGCCCATGGGGCATAACTGATACCTCACCTTACTGCAAGGTGCATGACCCTTTGCTTTCAGTCCTATTTTACTTTGAAAACTACCTGCACCTCCCGCTGTTCAGGTGTTATTGCAGAAACCCTTACCATCCACCAAACCACTGGCTGTTTAGACTTCTTTGGCAGTAACCCATTTTACCAATGAAAGGTATTAAAAACTTTCATTAGAGGAAATTCAACATTTCAACCAATTCTTCTATTACAGGAAGAATAACAACTTTCAATTTATATATCCCAGCCCCTTTGAAGTACATTATTGACATTTGCTAACCAATCTCCTCTATATTCTTGGGCACCTCACTTCACAAGACAGAGTTTGAAGCTATAACAACCTTGAAACTACATTGTAAAATGAATGAAAATGTGCCTGGGAGTGAAGTGACACAATTAAAAAAATATTGCCAAGTTCTTTCAAAAACTGTGTGTGTGTGTGTGTGTGTGTGTGTGTGTGTCCATGTGTGTATCTGTCACATGCTCTTTTCCCCCAAACCAGAGAAAGACCTGTAAATTACTAGGAGGAAGGAATTTTTAATTTTTGTATAGGAAAAAAATAATTTTTCCAAAATTTTCTGTACCCTAGATAAGTACTAGTAAAATTAGGCAAGTATTTAACATCTTTGTTCCTCACTTTGCTAATCTGCAAATTGATAATAATAAATATCTGAATGAAAGTATTTTTATTAAGGACTAAGTATTAAGCACAGTGCCTCGTATTAGTAGACACTCAATCATCACAGTGCTTGGAATATACTGGAGATTCAATAATTATCTCTTTTTTGAATAAATGAGTGATTGAAACTAATATGTACAAAGTATCTTGTCTTTCAGGCATGTAGTTTATATAAGTTGGTGACTCTTAAGCTCCTGGAAAGATATATTCCCACCATAATTTAAAAGTGATTGATTTATATTCATTGCTTAGCCTGATATGAAAATAATGAAACATAAAAACTAAACTGTAGGAATAGTCTTAATAGTTAGGCAGCACTGGCAACATCCTTAAGGCCTTTGTGAGCTGGGTCATTCTTTTCTAGAATTTCAAACGAAAAGTAATTCGCTGAGAGCTATTAGGCAACAGAAAGCAAAGTTTAAGGATAATTTGGGGCTATGAAAACGACAGGTAAACAGAATTGAGTTCGGTGATAGTTTAAATACCTTTACTGAGATATAACTGACAAGCAATAAACTGCATGTAAAGTGGACAGTTTGGGTTTTGACCTAGGAATAAATGCATGCCACTGACATAATCAAGGGAGTTTAATCAAGCATATCAGTGACCCACCAAATGTCTTCTCACCCTTAGTAGTCCCTCCTTTTCCTCCTTCTTCCCCTTCCTCTGACAACCAGTGGTCTTTTTCTATTACTATATATTAGTTTGGATTTTCTGGAGTTTTATATACATAGAAGTATACAGCACATTCTGTCTTATTGTCTGGTTTCATTCACTGAGTTTAGTTAATCTGAGATTCATTCTTATTGTTGCACTTATCAGTAGTTCACTTATTTATATTTCTGAGCAGAATTTCATTGAATGGCTAAAGCATATGTTATTTGTCCATTCACCTGTTGATGGAATTTTAGGTTGTTTCTTAGTTTTGACTATTACAAATAAAGCTTCTATGAATATTTGTGGACAAGTCTTTGTGTATAGTCAGGGGTGGAGCAAAAGTAGATTTACAGTTGTATGCATGGAAAATAGTGCAATAATAAATAAATAATAATAAAAGCATAAGATTTGTGTGGTATGTACTCAACAACAGTAAACCCACTTTTGCCTTATGCTGTATACTTTCATTTCTACCTAGGAGTAGAATGGCTGGAAAATGGTAGGTTTGTGTTTAACTTTTTAACAAGATGCCAAACTGTCTTCTAAAATGTTTCCATAGTTTTCATATCTGCCAGCAATTCCAGGTCCTCCAATACCTCACCAATCCTTGATATGGCCATTCTTTTCAATTTGGGGTCATTCTTTTCAGTTTTTGTCATTCTAATGCATATGTAGTGATATGGTGTTAATTTGCATTTCTCTAGTAACTAAGGATTCTGAGCATCTTTTCATGTGCTTATTTACCATATGTATATTTTAGTGAAGTGTTTGTTCAAATCTTTTGTTCATTTTATTAGTTGTTTTCTTATTATTAGTTTTAAGTATACTTTCTAGATTCTAGATATAAGTTCTTTATGAGATTTACAATTTGCAAATATATACTCCTGGTCTGTTGCTTTGTCTTATGTCCTTAATAGTGTTCTTCAGTAGAACAGACAATAGCATGGTAAGATCCTGGGGTTGCAAGGCAGGTGCTGGCTTAAAGGGATCAATGGGGACATCTGTAATACTTTCAACAATAAAGATAAAATATGTATTTTTTAAAAACCAAGTAGAACTAATAATGCTAATGAAGCACAACTTATCCTTTTTTGTTTGTTTGTGTGATGGATTATGCTTATGGTGTCCTATCTAGGAAATGTTTTTCTTCAGAGCTCTATGGTTTTAGGATTTACTTTTAGGTGTATGATTTGTTTTTTTAGTTTGTAAAAGCTGTGGACCATATGCATTCTTTGCATTTGGGTATTCTGTTGCTCCAGCACCGATTGTTGAATAGTATCCTTTCTCCACAAAATTGCCTTGGCATCTTTGTAGAAAATCAGTTGTATATATATGCACGGATCTATTTCTGGACTGTTTTCTTTTCCATTGATCTGTTTTTATATCTTTATGCTAGTCATGAGCACACTGTCATGATTAATTAGCTGTAAAACAAGTTTTTGATATAAAGACTTTATTCTTCCCTTCCAAAGATCAATTGATTATTTTATGTTCTTTGCCATTTCATATGAATTTTACAATCAACCTGCCAATTTCTTTAAAAGAGAAGACTGATGGGATTCTGAATCTATTAAATCTATAGACCAATTTGGGGAGAATTGTTATCTTAACTGTATTGGATATTTCTACAAGCACAATATATTTCTTCATTTATTTGGGTCTTCTTTCATTTCTTTCAGCAATATTTTGTACTTTTTAATATACAGGTTTTTGTAAATCTTTTGTCTGTTTTATTCCTAAGTAATTCATATTTTATGCTATTGTGAATTATGTGTTTTTTAAATTTAATTTCTAATTTTTGGTTTCCAATACATACAAGTAAAATTTGATTTTTGTTTATTGATCTTTTATCTTGTAATCTTGCTAAAACTCACTTATTAGTTCTAGTAGCTTTTTCATAGATTCCATTGGGTTATCTGCATAGGGAACATGTTGTCTGTGAATACTTTATTTTCTCCCATTCTAATTTGAATGCCATCTATTTACTTTTCTTACTATATTTTACTGGCTAGAACCTCCATAATGTAATGCTGAATAGAAATGGCAGAGCAAACATTTTTGTTTTATTTATAAACTCAGGAGGAAGACATTTAGTTTTTTACCATTACGGATGCTGTTAGTTACAGGTCTTTCATAGTTGCCCTTCATAAAGTTGAGGAATTTTCCTTCTATTATTAGTTTACTGGGAGTTTTGATCGATGCCTTTGGATATGGATGTCAAGTGCCTTTCCTACATCTATTGAGATGATCATAGGTTTCTTTTATAGTTTAATATGGTAAATTACATTGATTGGTTTTATATGTTAAACCAGCTCTGCATTTATGAAACAAGTTGTACTTGTTAATGATATATTACCTTGTTTGGTATTGTTTCATTTGCTCGGATAAAATAATTTTTTGAATCTTTGCTCATAAATGTAATTGGTTTATAATTTTCTTTGCTTATAATGTCTTTTTCTGGTTTGGTATTTGAGTAATTACTGGAACCAAATAATAATTTGGGAAGTATTCTCTTCTTTTCAATTTTCTGAAAGAGTTTGTGCAGAATTGGTATTATTTCTTCATTTACTGATTGGTAAAATTCACCAGATTAACAACTTAAGTGAAATGGACCAATTTCTTGAAAGACACAGACTCCCAATGGTTGCTTAAGAAAAAATAGATAACCTGAATAGCTCTAGTTCTAATAAAGACATTGAATTCTTGGTTAAAAAATATTTCCATAAAGATTTTGATTGAACTTTGTGGAGGTTGTGTTCTTTATTTATCTTGCACTTGGAATTAATTGAGTTTCTTGGATCTTTGGATTTATAGTTTTCATCAAAGGTTTAAAATGGCCATTATTTCTTTAAGTGCTTTTTCTGTCTCCCCAACATCTCTTTTAGATACACTTAAGTTAAACTAATTGAAAGTATCCCACAATCCACTGAGGTTTTTATTTATTTTTTAAATTCTTTTTTCTATCTATGTTATATCTCGGTCAGTTTCTATTGCTTTATTTTCAACTTCACTTCTCTTTCCTTCTGCAAGATATCTGCTTGTAATTCCATCTAGTATATTTTTTTAATCTCAGACATTTTTGTTCTCATCACTAGAAGTTTGATTCATTTTTTAAAATATCTTTTATGCTTCTACATAACTTTTGAACATATGGAATACAGTTCCAATAACCATTTTTATATCCTTGTCTGCTAATTCAAACATCTGTGTCAGTTCTGTGTCAATTTCATTAGATTGCTTTCTCTCCTCATTATGGATTGTATTTTCCTGCTTCTTGGAATACCTGGCATTTTTTTACTGGAGGCCAGACAGTTTGAATTTTATATTTTGGGATACTGGATATTTTTGTTTTCCTATACATATTCTTGAGCTTTATTCTGAAATACAATTGAATTACTTAGAAACAGTTTGATCTTTTTGGGTGCAATATTTAAGATTTGTTAGATGAAACCAGAGAATTTAATCTAGAACTAATTATTCACAACAACCAAGGTAAAAACCCTTCTGAGTACTCTTCCTACTTCATTGTGATTATGACATTTTCTAGGTGTGATGAGAGCAGATACTCTTCCTGGCCCTGTGTGATTAGCAGGTACTATTACCACTAAACTTTCCAGGTAGGTTTTTCCCCCTGGCTCAAAATGTTTCCTTACATGCCTGTACTAATCAGTACTCTGATGAATACTCAAGGGAGATACTTTGCAACGTTCTGGAGTTCTTGCTCTGCACAGATAAAAACAAAGGTATATTCTCAAGTTGGTCACCTCTGTGGGCAAATGGCATGATCTCACCAGGATTATTTGAGAGGCACATAGTGTGGCTCTCACATTTGTCCAACCAGGGGCCGACAAAAGTGTTTATACGTGGTGTCTCCTCTGCCATTCTTTGAGGGTCTGCTGCCTGTGGATGCTGGCCAAGTGGCATCATGCTGGCATCCCATGCTGAGGTATCAGAGAAGCCCTAGGGAAAAAAAAAGCAAAAGCAGGTCACACTTGAGGTGAGATGCTGTCAGCTTAAGTGAGTGAAAGTTCCCCGGGCTGGAATCTGAGGTGAGGCTGGAAAGATGTCTGGTAGGGAGCAATAGACTTCTGATCCAGATTATAATTTAAATGTGTAATATAATTGCAATCATATCCATCACTAAGTTATATATTGAAATGATGCATACATTTGGAATTATCAAGACATAAAGTACTAAATAAAGAATAATACCATCTCAGTTTTAGTTGGAGATAATATTTATAACAATGCCCCACAGCAAACTAGGTTATAGAATTTAACATTTTAAATTATTTTCCAAAAACTTCGAACTATATTAAGATGTACAGTATTAAAAAAATTTTTTTTAATATGAAACGTTTTACTAGAGAGGCTAATACACTGAACACCACCAACACATACCCTCTTCCCCCAGTTTTAATAACCTAAAGGTTTGATTACTTTATATTTTGTAATTTTTTAAAGCAAAATTCACTTTATGGATAATTATACAGAAAAAATCAACTAGTTTCTTCAAGAAATAAATAACAAGGAAAATAAGAAAGAGAATAAGAAGGAACACAAAGTGAAAGAGATACAGAGAGAAAGTCACTAAAAAATGTGTGAACCTCGTTTGATTCAGACACACCAACTGTAAACAAAGAAAGGATAAAATAATCAGAACAATCTCAACACTGACTAGAAGTTTGATTATATTAAGTAATTATTATATTTTGCCCTTCCTAGATTTAAAAGTGTTATTTGACTTATGAATTTTTAAGCCAATTCTTAACTTTTAGAGATTCTTTCTGAAACATTTTATGTGAAATGATAATGAAATGATAATGTTGTCCAAGTTTTTCTTTTTCCCCCCACAATAACTGAATGGCAGGAGGTGGAGGTATAGATGAAACAAAAGTGATCATTGAAGAAACACAGTGCTTTGTTCTGCAGAATTGTCCATAAACTGTATTTTGTTCAAAAAAAATTATAAAGTATAAAGTAATAAAACCTTTAGGGAAAAAAAAGTCTAGCAGAACATATTAAGGAACTAGCTAACTAAGGGTCACTGCTTTCCCCCCTCATCTTTATCTCTGAGAACCCACATTTGTACAAAGCAGATGGCTTAAACATTCCAGTGGTCATCAAAATGGGTGCTGACTTACAAGACCTAAATGGTTAACATTGTTTACAGATCCAAAATTTAGGATTGTATCCAAGAAAGGGCCTAGAGTATGAATATAATACACTGTTTATGAATATGCATATGTACGGGCATATATACATATATTTGTATGTCATATGTACACATCTAGATGTGTTTATAAACATGTTTGGATATGTGAATTAAAGGCTTGTTTTCATTTTTTGATGAGGTTCACTCAGTCAGTAAATGAAAGCTTTGCCTCAGCCTACATTTCTTATAGTAAACAAGATAGAAACATAAGCAAACCCACACATTCCAAACATCTTCTCCTGCAAAGGGAATTTCTTTCAGCCCTAAAAAATATATATATCATATCCAAAGAGGTGTTTTTAAAGATCAAAAATGCTAAATGTTAACACTCAGAAATTGAGAAATTTTATTCTAAATATGATGGTTGTTTTCTAATGGTGTAAAGTTCTATTGAGTGTCTTTTGGGGAAAACATCAAGCTCTCCGGGGGTGCAGTACTATGACCAGATGGCAATATCAATATGATCTTTTCAAAGATGTTAATCAGATCATGCTTAAAACCTTTCAGTATCTTCTCATTCCACTAGACTAAAATATAAACATCAAGGGCATCTGTCCGTGCCTGTATTAGTTTTCTAGTGCAGCTGTAACAAAGGACCACAAACTGAATGGCTTACCCAACAGAAATTTATTGCCTCATAGTTCTGGAGACTAAAAGTCTAAAATCAAGACATCAACAGGGTTGGCTACTATTGATGGCTATGAGGAAGAATCTGTTTATGACCCTCTCCCAACTTCTGATGGTTTGCTGGCTATCTTTGGTGTTTCTTGCCTTGTATATCATTATCCTAACCTCTGCCTTCATCTTCACATGGAGTTCTAGCTGTTTGTCTGGCTCCATGTCTAAATTTCCCCTTTCTGTCCAAATTTCCCCTTTCTGTAAGGATACACATATATTGGTTTAAAGCTCACACTAATGATCTCATGTTAATATAGTCATCTGCAAAAATCCTATTTCTAGATAACACAGTACTTACTGTACAGGCACTGGAGGTTAGGACTTCAACATCTTGGGGGAGGGGAGGGTCACGATTCAACTTTTAACAGTGTCTACTTTTCTGATATCATCTTTTGCCTCTCTTCTGCTTGCCATGGTATTCCTACTAGTCCTACAACAAGTCAATGGCATCTTCTCCTGTTCTTTATGCTGAGAAACCCCTTCTCCTGTCCATCATAGTCTTCTCATTTAGACCTCAACTCTAAGTCAGAGATGATGGCCTGACTACCTTATCTGAGGTCTGTCTCTTCACCCACTGCTGTTAGCCCATTTATGCCTGCAAAACTATTACCACTATTTGAAATCTTGTTCTTCTGTGTGTTTGCCTTTCTATCTCTAAGTTAGGTATAAAATTAAGTAAGGTACAGAAATAATCATTTAGAGTCACATTACCAAACAGAATAAAAATTTACCAAGGAAATTGGCAGAACCGGTCATTACCCAGAATAATGTTTTTTTTTCCAAATATGGAAACATCACTAGCTTCCTTTCTTCCAAGATTCAAAATCATCTCTGATCACTTTTCCTTTTTTAAGCCTCACTGGCCATTCTGTTTAAAATCACAACTTTCCACCCCAACCAGCATTCCCATATACCTCTTCCTTGTTCTGTTGTTCCACAACACTTCTCACCTTCTGAAAGACGGTATAATATACTTCTTCACACTGCTTTTTAAAAAGGTCTTTCTCACTTCCAATAGAGAAACTTGTCTGTTTTGGTCATTGAAGTAGCCCAAGAATTTAGGACAGTGCCTTGTACTTAGTATGTGTTCAATAAATATTTGTGGATAGTGGAATAAAAAGTGCTGCCTTTCTCTTTTTATCTCTAATTTGTTTGCCTGAGTATAATGACAATAGTAGAAATTCATTTATAAAAGAAACTGCAAAAGAAAACCCCAGATTAGAGGAGAGAGAAGCAGATACACTAGGGTGTGCACCTTGCATAGTGTTTTTAACAGGCTCTGACTATCCTTGCTAACATGTTGATGTTAATTGGTGCTCTCATATTAAAACTCCTGTTGGGTTGAATGAATCCTGCAGGGGCTGTGCTGGTCCTGGGCTCTAGGCTTCACTCTTGCCTTGACTAGAATTGGGGTCTTGTCACTCTTCAGGATGAATGGTTGACTTAAAGACATTCTCTCTTGCCAAACCCCAATGCATTCCTTTTGCCTACAAAAACTTTTTTTTTTAACCATACCAACATGAAAGGCTTCCCAAAAACCCAGACCAACCTTTACCTTAATGGAGTCTGAAGTTCACTCTTCTGTTTATGATGTGTAAGAATTGAAGTGGGAGATATAAAGTTTGCAGCTATTATGTAATCGAAACCATTTGTGTTTCCCCAAAGAGGAAAAAGGAGGCTAGAAGGGGATGGGAGGGCAGGGGGGGAGGAAGAAAAGAAAAGATCCCAGAATTGGAAGCTTAGAGCCTGTGCAATGAGCAGGAAGTTGAAACTCATCCAGCTGTCACATAAGAACAGAAGAAAAATGCTTTATGCATTCAATCATTATTAAGTGTTCTGCATGTCTATTTCCCACGTTATTTGCCAGTATATATTGGTTTTCAAATGCTGGCATTTTAAGAGTAGGAGATTATTTGCTTTTAAGATAAAAATTATTTCATTTTTGAAGGCCACAAAAACAAAGCTTCCATGTGATGAAAGAGGGGGGAAAAAGTGATATCCCTACTTTCAAGCATTCTCTACTGAAACCAAAAAGGCCTCTCATGCCTTTAACTTTGAAAGGGGCTTTCTAAACGAAGGGCCACTCAAGGCTAAGTCAGTAGTGTTCCAGCTTTGCAAGTATATTTTAGAAATAAAGTGTCCAGTGCTCAGTGATGGTGTGGAGGTCGACAGGACTTTAAAGCAAGAAAGTGATTGCCAAGTGAGCTGCCAGTATATGATTCATCCATAGAGAGCAGGTCCCTCTAAGCCAAACTAGGAGATGGAAAATTTGGGGAAGTAAAAGTCTCTGTGAACATTTTTATCTTTTAGCTTCTATAAAATGGTCTGAATAAAGAAATCTCAATTAAAATCAAATCACTGAATTTATGAGTCTTAGCATTATGCAGTGCTTAGGACTAGAAAATGAAGAAAGCAGAGATGTCCCATCTCTCTCTTTTATACAGATGAGAAAATTGGAGCATTGAGAAAACCCTGACTTCCCAAGGCCACATGTGTATTCATCCTCTTAGCCAAGCTTCACTCCAAGTTATATAGTTATTTGAAAATAAACATTGAATGTAGATATTATGACTGTGATTTAGGCATTTTTTCTTCTTTGGTCATCCAACAAGTGGCTCTCTGCTGTCCTTTAAAACCTTACTAAGGATCGTCTTACTTCTGGAGGTGGAAGCTCACATATCACTCTTGAGTCCATTTACCTCATCCCTATAAAAGGCCATCTTGAGAACATATTTTATATACTTCAAGTCCACATAAACATAAAATCTGATCCCTTATGAATAGAAATGTTTGTGGTGGACTGTTGAAGAGCAACATAGTTCTGATGCAGCTTTCCCACTGGCAGAGTTCCCAAATTCCCTTTAATGATGTCCATTTCTCCTAGAATTAAGGCTTTGTTTACTTCACCCTTACTCATTGCCCATTCACTCTACCTCCTAAGTCCAGTTATCCTCTTTAGCTCTCTATGTCGACTACATCTTGGCTTCATATCCAATACCTTTTTGGCTTCACATCAAAATTGCTCTCCAAGAAGCCTAAATAATCTCGACACGTTGATTGTCACCTCTTTACTTCCCTTGGTCTCTGAGTGGCATGTTTTTGTTTATCCAGTTCCTGTGCACAATACTGTGCTAAACTCCCCTTAACTGAGATAAATGTTATTCTCTTTCTTTTAACACATCCTAAATTCCTAAATTCTTGATGCTTTTTACTTCTCTTACTTTCTATATTATGTTTGAAATAAATGGCTACAAAATTATATATGTCATTCAGCTTTCTTCATTCCTATAACTCTTGAATTTATGGACTCTGCAGTTTTAAAGAAGAATAATTACATGAACACTAGTGTGTACACCATC
The DNA here is from genome assembly GCA_963924515.1 of Vespertilio murinus. Classification (NCBI taxonomy): domain Eukaryota; kingdom Metazoa; phylum Chordata; class Mammalia; order Chiroptera; family Vespertilionidae; genus Vespertilio; species Vespertilio murinus. The sequence continues at coordinate 15,500,189 of OZ004719.1, read as the reverse complement.
AACTTAACAGATAGAATATTGCCAATATCACTGAAGCCCCCATAGGTTTCTCCTGATTGCATCTGCCTTCCTATTAGTTCAAAATGTTTGTTATTCCATTGTTTCTCTTTATAGTGTTATCACTTCTGCCTATACCTTGAACATATGTTTAGTTTTGCTTTTTTGAGGTATCATGTATATATTTCTGTGACTTGCTTTTCTGGCTCACTGTTTTTAATTAATGTTTATCAACAGATGTTGCTTAATTAATTTTCATTGCAGTAAGAAGTTTCATTTTATAACCATACCATCATGTACTCATCCTACTTTTGATGACAGATATTTGGGCAATTTCCAGTTATTTGCTTTTATTAAAAAATTGCTGTTAGGAACACATTTATACATATCTCTTGGATTATTTACTAAAGAGTTTCTGTAGGATATAAAATTAAGAGAAAATTTATTAGGTCATAGGCTACAAGAACCTTCAACACAATTTGATAATGTCGAGTTATTTCCTAAAATGGTTGTACCAAATTATACTTTCACTTGCTCCACATTGTCACTAACACTTGGACTTGGCCAACATTTTTTTCTAATTTGTGTGTGCCTGTGTGAAATATTCTCATTATAGTATTCTCATTTATAGCATTAATGTGCATTTGCCTAGGAACTAATGAAATTTAGCACTTTTAAAAATAGGCATATGGGCCATTCCTATTTTCTCCTCGGATACATGGGTGTTGATGTATTTTGCCACTTCTAAAAATTGGATTGTTTGTCCTTTTAAAATTTATTTATAATTCTTTACATATTCTAGATTTTAAGCTTTTGTCAATAATATATTGTAAATATCCTCTGCTGGTTTGTGAGTTGCCTTTTTATTTTCCTAATGATCTGTTGTTGCTGTTGTTGTTTTTAATTTTTTTTGTGGTGATTCCTAATTTTAATTTAGTCAAATCCACCTCCCCCCCCTATAATATATACTTTTTACACTTTAAGATATTCTTCATGCCCTGGCTGGTGCTGTTAAGTGGGTAGAGTGTTGGCCCACAGACTGAAGGATGTTGGTTTGGATTCTCAGTCAAGGGCATATACCTAAGTTGCAGTTGGGGGTGTGTGTGGAAGGCAACCAATCGAAGTGTCTCCCTCACATCAATATTTTTCTCTATTTCTCCCCCTTTCTCCCTCCCTCCATTCAACTCTCTCTAAAAAAATCAATTAAAAAATATTCATGGTGAAGAGTTAAAAAAATTCTTCTCTTACCTGAATTAATAAACATATTCTGCTATTTTTCCTGAAATTATAAAACTGTTCTCTTAATCTAAATGCATTTTTGTGTGTGTTTAGTATGAAATGGAATCTTACTTTTTTCTTATGAATAACTAACTATTTTTCAGTATCTTACAGAAAAAGTCTAATCTTTCCTAACATGCAGTGACAACTCAGTTTTCCATATTTGGATGAATTTATTTTGATCTCTTTACTTCATTCCACTGCCTATGTGTACATCCCTGCATCAATATCACACTTTTTTTTAATAAATGGAACTTTTATATTAAGGATCAATGTCTGGTAAGATGAGTCCTTTTGACAAAGTTCTTGAAGAACTTTGTCAAAAGGATACAACTCACCTCAGGCAATGAGTTGGGCATTTTTCCATTTTATTTCATCTGATAAAATTTTGTGTAAGGTTGAAATTTTCTGTTTCTTTAAAAAAAATTAAATCTCTATTGTTGAAAGTATTACATATGCCCCCTTTCCTCCCTATTAACCCCTTCTAGCTCATTTCTGTCCCTCCACCCCAGGCCTTCACCACCCTATTGTCTGTGTCTATGGGTTATGTAGACATGCATACAAGTTCTTTAGTTTTATTATTATCTGTTTCTTGAATGTTTGATAGACTTAGTTGTAAAATGTCTTTACCTGGTGCCTTATTTATGGGATGATTTTTGACCATGGGTTTAATTTCTTTAATAGCAGAAGATTATTTTGGATTTTTATTTCTTCTAAGTGATTTTTATTGTTATATTTTTCCAATAATGTATACCTCACCTAGCTCCTGAAATTTATTCACATTTAGGTTTTAAGTATATTCTCTTTTCTTTTTTAAAATGAGATGTTTCTCTAGATATGTCCCCTTTTCTATTCTTAATGTTATTTGCACCTTCTATTTTTTTTTCTTGACCAATATTGCCAAAAGTGAATTAATTTTATTATACTTTTACAAGACAGCCATTGGCTTTTTAAAATCATCTCTATTTCCATCTTTGCTTTCTCTTTTATTAACTATTTATTATTCATTTATTGTTACATCTCTCCCCATCTCCACTCCCCCTCCCCCCATATTGACCTAGCCCTTTAGCAAAGAACTTCATACATGATTATACAGTTTGCTGGTTTATCTTGTAGTACTGATAAAGAGTGGCAAGTTTGGGGAATTTCACCCCATCCCCTCCTTGCCTTTAGCAGGAATTGGCCATTGCCCAATTGGGCAGAAGATGGCTTTGGATTTCAGAGGATGGTTGGTATATGGTATTAGGAATATCCAAAACTTCAGAGGGAGAGTCTGAAAAGGACACATTAAACTTCTGACAGCCCTAATCACACTGACCACACTCTCAATGTCAGAATTTTTCTGCTTGGCTTCTTTAAACTACATACTAGTCAATTTGCAAATATGCTGTTCTTCACCTGTGTGAGAGAGAGAACCTTTCCCACTGATAAAATATTTTGGGAGGAGGGGGAGTATTGGTAAGCGCAGGCAAGGAGATGGAGTTGATAAGGATGGAATGGATCCTTAAAAATGGACTCTTGACTATGAAATAAAATAAAAGAACAGAAAAGGGAAAACATATTGGCAATCATTTACCATTTTCTTTCTAAAGCATCCTAATGAACAAAAACTCATTTGGTCTTCTAACAGCCCCAACATCAGTAAAGTGGGCAGGGCAGGTATTCTGGAGAATCCAGAATGAGAAGCAAGTGCATGGGGGTAGTTTCCTTGGGAAAGGAAGTCATCAACTTGACTGAAGACAGACTTTATAATGAAACAACTGATAATAGATTTTTAAAACCCTTTTGTTGAATTTCTGTGATGCATAGAGCTTCTCAAATAGATTTTTAGATGAACTTGATTAACAGGCAAGTTGTTTACATTGGTATGGCCTTCCTGAGAGTCGTCATTATTCTTTAGGTTGATTTCCTTTTCAGGATCCAATATATAATATACATCTTTAATCTATCTCATCACTCTTATGTGGCACTTTCCAGCATATGCTATTGAATTTGTTAAGTGAAGGCATATCTCTATTTTGTAATCCATGAAAGCTGGTATTAAAGACAAAATAAATACACTTCAGGAAAGATAACATTTTTCACAACAGATGTGAGAGCAAAGAAACTGCTGACATGTTTATTAGCAATGGATAAACTGAACGTTTCAGTTTGGCCCAGCACCCAGAAAATGTAGATGTGTATCCAGATGCAAACCTCTACAGTCTGCAAAAGAAAATTTGTGTTGGGCATTCTGCAAGATTTCTGGCACTTCCTGCTTGACAAGAAGTATTCCCAAGAGCCACCAATCTCATGATATTTTAGTAGTGTTTTTTGTTTTTGCTCTCCTTGCTCTGTATATACAGGGCACAGTATATACATAATAAAAAAAAAAGCAAAACTAAGAAATTTACTAAACTATTTTCTCTTTATTAACCTTCACCTGAATACATCTTTTTCATTGCTTTTTAGAGAGGGTTGAAGGGAGAAAAGGAGGAAGGGAGGGATGGAGAAAGGGGGGCGTGGAGAAGAGATATAGAAAGAAACATGGTTGTGAGAGAGACCACATTTTAACATCAACTGGCCACCTCCTGCACATGCCCCAACCAGGGATGGGGAGTGAACCCACAACCCAGGTATGTTCTCTTGACTGGGAATTGAACCCAAGACCCTTTGGTGGGTGGGCCAATCCTCCAACCATTGAGCAACAACGGCCAGGGCTAAACTATTTTTGACCTTTAAGTTAGAATAAAAATGTGGGTCTGGCTGAGAACAGAGGATGCCTGGGTCATCTTTCTGCACTCTGGGTGCAAAAAATTTACTATTTGTGAGAAAATTAAGCATTTTTTTAGTTCTTTCAAACATTCATTTAAATGCATAAGGCCTCAGTTTAATTCATTGATTTGTTTTTCCCTTGATGGGAAAGTACTTGACAAAGGTCTTAACAAATCTCAACATTTAGTGACATTTTTTTACATATCGACAAATGCCAACCAGAAAGTCAAACTCAACGTAGAAATACATGTTTTAAAAAATATTATACATTAGGCAGTGTCTCAAAACTAAGAATTTGGCATTGTGTCAGTATACTCTGGTTGTGTATGGTCATCAAGTCAATTAAATTTTTGATTAAAGTATATTTCTGACTATTTCACCAATAAGATTTTTTAAATGACAATATTAATAGTTACCATTTATTTAATCACATATGCCAAGTACTGTGGTATTTTCTTTACATGAAATAGTAATAGTCACTAACATTTTTGAGCATTCAGTGTGCTACACACTAAGTTTTTACTGAAATTATTTCATATACTTCTTTCAAAAACTCCTCTAGTTATGTATTTTATAGATAACAAAACTATGGCTAAGAAAATTTGACATTCAGTAATATTTTCAAAAGAAAATTTAATGGGGGAAAACTGTTTTAAGATGTTTTCATAGCATTGAGATTGTTTTTATTTGCTTGTTTAGAACTCAGAAGTCCTTGAAAGTTGCAATGGTGTTTATTCCATAAATCTAAGAACTCATATGCCCATTTGCTGATGGCTGGCCATTGCTGTTCGCTGTGCCAGGAGAATGTGAGCCTGTAACGTGTTGCTCAAACAACTGAGCTTATTGAAGGCAGCAGGACTCAGAGACCAAGAATCTAGGGCAGAACCTAGGATTAAAACAAAAACCAGGTTTGGCTCAGTGGATAGAGCATAGGCCTGTGGACTGAAGAGCCCCGGGTTTGATTCCAGTCAAGGGCACATGCCTAGGTTGTGGGCTCGACCCCTGTAGGGGGTATGCAGGAGGCAGCTGATCAGTGATTCTTTCTCATCATTAATGTTTCTTTCTCTCTCTTCCTCTCCCTTCCTCTCTGAAGTCAATAAAAATAAAAAATATTTTTTAAATTAGGGCAAAATAAGTATATGTGGATTTATATCTGATTGAGCAGCAATAGCAAAATGAAAGTATTCAAAAATCTAGAAAGCAGTATTCATGGGTCTCTTCCAGTTTGGCTTCTTGCTCTCTTTATTTCATATTGTAGAACTTGATCTGGAGCTTGTGCTAGAAAGTCATCAATATGGATGATATTTGAGGCATCATGTTAAATTAATGTCCTTGTGTACATGATTCTGGTACGATAGCAATGCATAATTATATTTTCAGGATTGTCTAGAAACAGACCATTTTGAATATTTGTTTATACAAGCCAAATGTAACATTTTAACAATTTTTGTTACAAAGAAATACAGTGATTATGAAAATGTGCATACCTTTTGTCAGACTTACTCATCTGTGTATTTTATGAGAGCCACCCAAGTAAAACTAATTTAATTTTCTTCACAGTCACATCCAATTTAGGATCCCAAACCAGGTTACCCTGCTTGGTCATTTACCGCATTCACCAGACATGCTTCTAAATGGCTGTGACTATTGCTAACATTCAAATCCACTCTTTAAAAATGCAGATTTGTAGCACTGAGTAGATAGCATAAAACGTTTTAGAATTTGACATTGTGTCTGTCTACTCTGCTATAGCAACACAAAAGGCACAATCACAAGAAATGATTGGACTGTGAAACAGCAGTTAGAATATATTCAACAGCATTAGAATATATTGTTTCCTAAGGCAACTGCTTTCTTAAAATGTAAAGTGAGAAGTATTTCCTTTGAACACACTAAACTTTATATATTTAGAGCAGTTGTTCTCAAATTCCAATGTTCATAGAATAATTTAGGAATATTAGAATAAATTTGCACAGTGGCTCCAGTCATAGAAACCTTGGGATGCACGTCTCAAATAATACAGTGGTTCTTCAACAGACTCAGAAATCTGCATTTTAAAAAGTTCTCTTAAGGGATTATCAGGCACGTGATCAACAGGACATTTTCTACAATATACCCATCTGGAACATTTTTACATAGTCACACTCAATACACCCAGGAACATAACTTGACTATTCCATGTTTGCTTTCCTTAAACCATCTTGAGATTGCTTAATACCATGTTTGGACTTTTGTGGTTATTTTTAGTTTCAACTTAAGTATAATAGTTAAACTGTTTACTATAACCTTAAAGTAGTCATTCTTAGTGGATTGTAAATGAAATCTCTAAGATTCAGAATGTAACCTCTCCATAGTGTCCAGGACTACAGGCAGATAGCTTTGTCTGTACTTGGGTTTTATAGTAGCCCTTAGGAAGGAAGTATGGTTTCATGGGTACACCAAAGTGTATAGGACAAGGTCCCAGCTTTGAGGGCACTTCTAATCTAGAGAGGAAAAAATCCAAACATACATGTAGAGTAGAGTGGATAAAGAAACTGTGGTGAGTTTACCCAGTGGAGTGTTATGCAGCAGTGGGAATGAATGAACTATACTGGATGCACCAACATGGATGAATATCACAAATACAAGTTCAGCCAATTAAGTGAGTTATTAAATAATACAATTAGAGTGACTCCATTCATAGAAAAGTCAAGATAGGCAAAATGAACCATAAATTTAAGAATGTATGCATCAGTGACAAAACTATAAGGAAAACTTAAACAATGCCACAAAAACGAAGATAATAGTTACTGATGGAATAGTTTATATGAGAGCATACAGAATGGGTTTGGGTGCTATCGGTGTTCTAGTTCTTGGTACTGGTAGTGGTTACATAGGTGTTTGCTTTACAATTATTGTTGACTAGAGACCTGGTGTACAAATTTGTGCATGGGAGGGTGCCAGCTAGGGGGAGGGGCTGCTGGAGATTGGTCAACCAGCCCCACCCCCATTGGACCAGTTGGCCAGCTGCAGTGCACATCATAGTGACCAGTCATTCTGATCGTCTGGTCACTTGGCTTTTATATATGTAGATTATGTTAAAATACACATATAAAGTTTACTTTGTTTTACTTACCAAATACATACAATAATTAGTCAAATAAAAATAAAAATATAAGAGAGAAGTCTGGAATTCCTATAGTTGTCATACATACAGACATTACACTTGGACATTCATCTATTACTGTGTAACACACCACTTATCCAAACTTAGTATCCTAAAACAACATTATTTTATTGTTACGATTTTGTGAATTGACCAGTCTTAGCTGGACAAGGGCAGAATGGTTTAATATTGCCTCTTCTCTCAGAGTGGGGCCTCTCAGTGGGATGCCTATTAGGGCTGGGGCTGATGAGGCATCTTCCTCTCTCCCGTGTCTCTGTGGCAGGATAGACTGCTTTATCTTGTGGTTCACGGATCCAGTAAAAAACTTCCAAGATGATAAGTCTTAGAATGCAAGTGCTTATCAAACCTGTTTGCATAATGCTTGATTATGTCTCAATGAGCCCTAAGTCAATGAGGGTGGGGTCTGTACAATGCCATGAAAACCATAGGGGGGCATGCTTTATTGGGAGTCACCAATGTAATTGTGTACCATAATTGTATATACACATATAGATTATGTGATGATATATATATATGTGTGTAAATAGGTAGGTGCTAGATAGATAGATAGATAGATAGATAATAGCAAAAACGTCTCAGTAGTATAAAGATGGCCCCACTTGAAAACAAGAGAATGATTCAAATGATTACTATGTCCCTCCCAAATTTAAGATTCTGATATTTGTTATGTGAGTCACAAGGTTCCTTTTTGCACAGTCACTGTCATCTCTATTTTCCTTAGTCCAAGTTGACTAAAGTAACCAGTAAACAAATGGATGCTAAAAAACAAACTGTTGCTGAAATTCTGCCATTCCAGCTGACACTGACATGGCTATGGTCATCTGCATATACATACCTGGTACTTAGAAAGAGCAGCCATCAGCACTGCTGTACTGGTTTCTAGGCTCAGTTGGAAGTTGATAGCAACTGCATCTGACTTTCTTCAGCTAGAATATCCTTTCAATGGTAACTAAATAGTGACTTTTCTACCAGCTTGGGAGGTACCGTAAACACCAAGTAAAGAACACTTCAGCTTTTGGCCCCACTCTGGGAGCACATGAGTATGTCCTGTGGGAGGTGTTTTGAGTACTAGTACATACATGGCTCCTGAGATTTGCCACATGAGATTTGGTGTAAGACACAAAGCAGGCAGGGAGGGATCCTTGAAAGGAAAGCCAACAAGCATGCTGATCACATAGCTTTGGGAATGTGTTTTAGCAGTTTGGCTGAAAGCCTGCCCTAGTTTAGCATTTCTTGTAAGCAGTTATGTGGTAATCTTTTTTCTATCAGGCCATAAGCTCTCTAGGGACATGAACTAGATTGTTTGCTCTCCTTATAACTCTCCATAGAATCTTGAGCTCACTAGCATACTGTACCTCATGAAAACTCATTGTTGATGGCCTAGCATACCCAATTCTCAAAATCCAGAACCATTATTGGCATGTTTAACTGAATATTTTTGGAATTTGAAAAAGGTCTTGTTTTGAGTTTTAGGTGGATGCCCACCTACTTCTTTATTCCAAACAGCCCTGTGTGTCTATCAGAAACTTTTCATGCCCAAATACATATTTACAAAGGAATCAACTCAGCTCACTGCCCCTTGGCATATCACAGATCCTCATGCTCAGGCTCCTTCTCCAAGCCCTTGAAAACTATCCACACTAAAAGGTGGCAATTCAGTCTTTCACCAAGCCTGGATAAGGTATTGCTCCTGAAATGTCCTAGAATGCAAAGAACAGAATTCTACAGCATTGACTGAAACATGCATCCATATGTTTAAGGCCATATAATGGGACTTTCCAATTTTTCTTTTTTTTCGTCAGACCTTTCTCTAAAGAGAACCTCAATTAATGACTTATGGGTCCAGATTTTTTATTTGAAAATCCTATTTGAAGTGTAATTAATGATCCACCAGTAAACAATACTAAAATAGGTACTTGTTGAATGAATATTGGCGATTCACTTCAGATAGGCAGGCAATCATTTGGGTGTGTACCATGAGTCAGATACTATTGTTCTCAGTATCTGAAAGGCTGTCTAGAATCAAATAATCTATCATTGTGATGCTGGTCGTTTCCGACATATCTCCTTTTCTTTTTAAACTTTTCAAGAGAATTGAAGTGATGAAACTAAAAATCTTCACTTTTTATTTTATCTGCACTTACATTTTCAGGTGTGGTTTGACTCCTCTATCCCATATACTTCCAGCTATATCTTTTACTTGAAGATGTAATTTTGTGAAGTGTGTGTCAAAGTATAAATTTCATATTGGTGAGATTAACCTATTATCTATTTCCCATCTTAAATCTAATACCTCTTTTAAAAAGTTTTAAAGAGGCTTTGTAAGGAAATATGAAAATAACTCTAGAGGGTAGAGACCACCCAGTCTACAACTATTTAACAATATTGATAGGATTCCTATTGTTTTGAGAGGAGGATTACCATGGCAAAAGTGCCAGATTTTTCACTAGCTTCATGCAGGGCATAGTGACAGCTCTCTGGGTAGTTATTGCTTTACATAATGTTACCACAGTTGATCGACAAAGCTTACCAACATAACACCACCAGTTGGGAGAAGGCATGTTTTCTGGTCATGATTCTCAAAGGCAGGCTACATGCTCTCCAACTGGTGGGAAACCACTAGAAAGATGATCTCTCTTCAGTCATCTAGCTGTTCTGAGGATCCTATACTGGGGCCTCTCTCTTCTCTCTTCACACTGGCCAGAATAAAAGTGCATTCTATGCTTCCCAATATCAGAGCTACCCTTCCTCAAAATTCCTTTTAACCACCATCATGTTCAGGTTTTTAAAAGCTACCACTTACTTTCCTTCTGGGATATTTGGATATTTGAGAAAGCTATCTTTCCAAAAGTTTTATGTTCAAAGCTTATAATAGTTTTGAGAAAATACTTACTTCTTGGCCTAAAATGAGACGATGTATGAATGGGAAAATAAGTTACTTGGGTGTGATAACTGAGTAGCTGGCAACAGTAATTTTTTTATCTCTTTCAAACTTAGTATGTTTGAAAGAGATATTAACTTTTAAATATTTTTATTAATTTAAGAGAAAAAGGGAGAGGGAGCAAGAGATAAAAAAATAAGTCAATGATGAGAGAGAATTATTGATGAGCTGCCTCTACACTGGGGATCAAGCCTGCAACCCAGGCATGTGCCCCAACATAGGTCGATGCTCAACCACTGGGCTAGATATTAGTTTTTAATTATGAGAAATGGTAACCTTTTATGCCCTCAAAACCACAGTGTTTAAAAATTAACAAATAACAGAAAATATTGTAATGAAATTGGTTCCAATTGGCCAAGAAATTCACTTCTCTCTTGATAAATCAGTATTAATCATTATTTGCCTACATTAAGAATGTATTCCTGTTAAAGGTAAAAATAGATCCCTAAGTATCTGTGTGAGACCCTCATGAACACATTCATTTGTCATTCTTCAGCTGGGGTCAAGCATCACTTAACCCATTCCACAGCAGCTAGGAGGATGACTTGCTTCTAGAAAGTTACCACTCTCAAACAGTTATTGTATTAGGAGACTTTGAGCAACAGACCAGTGATTTCCAAACACATCTAAAGATACATGCTAAGCCAGGCCACATCCTTTTTTTATGTTCTTTAAGTTTTGGAGGTTTTGAAAATATTCACTGCTGAAAAAATTTTCCTTGACAGAGTTAGGAAAGAACATTAAGATTTTATGCTTTAAAAAATTAGATGTGCCCTAACTGGTTTGGCTCAGTGGATAGAGCATTGGTTTGCGGTCTGAAGGGTCCAGGTTTGATTTCGGTCAAGGGCATGTACCTTGGTTGTGGGCACATCCCCAGTAGGGGGTGTGCAAGAGGCAGCTGATTGATGTTTCTCATCAATGTTTCTAACTCTCTATCCCTTTCCCTTCCACTCTATAAAAAATCAATAAAATGTATTAAAAAAATTAGATAGTATTGGAGTTTTTTTTCTTTAATACAAAGGCGGGTAAAAAAAAACCATTTTGTATTGCTTTGATCATCCTGATTAAGGGACAGAGAAGAAGGAAATTTAAAAAAAATAAAATTTTTATTGTTTTGAGTCAATATTTCATGTATGTTGACTTTAAAACAAAGGATTTTTGCCTGAGAGTCATGGGGATGGGTGGGAGTGGTGGAAGGGGAGAGGGCCAAGGAGAGGAGAGAAAAAAGAATGAAGTTCTGTTCATGTGGGGAGCAGAGAGGTGTTTATGAATGTGCTCCGGATTAGAGAAGTGGTAACAGTGATGAGCTAACGGAGTTAGTAAGAGCATGAGGCAATGAATTTGACAGCCCTGATTTGAAACCTAGCCTTCACCACTGGTTGTCTGTGACACTTGGGACAAATGATTTAACCTCCTTGCTTTCACCTCCTAATCTGTAATAGGTGCAGAGCAACATGAAATCTACATTGCTTTTAGAATTGAATGAGATCACACATAAAGCCCTGAACACAGTGCCTGGCCCAGCTTAAAGCTGCTGTTAGAGTTTTTATTATTCTCTTCTGGCAACAGATTTTTGCGGCTGTTTTGACAGTTTAACCTCACATCTCTACCAAGTTGCCAAAAGAGAATTTTCCATCCCTGCCCCTCTTAACCACACCCTGCTTTAATCATGAAGCAGATTTCAACACCATCCCTGAGAGGTCACCACCTTCTACAGATTTTCTCTGTGTAGTTTTAAATTTCACTGCACCTACAAATGCTAAAAGCAATCTATCAACCAAAGTGATACTTAGCACCTCTTATTAAGAAACTGTACTGTTAGAGTATGCCCTTACAGCCGAGAAAGGAAAAACATGTTAGCCATGAGTGAGGACATTCACAATACCCTCCATTCCAGTGACTTCAAGACAATACTCTATGTTTTGTTCAGGCAGGGAGAGTTTATGCTTTATAAGCCATCTCTCCAAGGGCTACCAATATCTCAGCAATGTCAGCATCATCCAACACTTCTACATAATCCCTCCCCCCCTCCTTCCCTCCCTCTCTTCCTTTCTCCCTCTTCCTCTCCCTCCACTTATCTTTACAAAATAGTTCCAATGATGGAGCACTGTAGGTTTAAAATTTTTTCTCTTCACATTTGATTGATATTCTGTGTTGTGTTTTTTTGTTTGTTTGTTTGTTCGTTTTTTCAGATTTCAATTTTGTTGTGAAACACACCACACCCAATTTATAATGTAATTATCCCCCAGAACATTGAGAACTTCAGTTTTGGAATGGATCTTGACAATTCAGTTATTCTCCATCTGTATCAGCTACTTATTGTGCAATGATGGAAAACATTAACTAAATTTGGCTTTAACGACAACAACAAAAGTAGAGCGAGGAATAAAATCTAACTTTTTGGTTCTCCTAACCAAAAAAGGTAAGGGTAGAACCAGCTAGGGACTTGACATGTGCCAATAAATATTAATTTTGCTACATCAATTTTACATTTTTGAAGTGGTTGCTTCATTCTTACATTCCATGAGATGGCAAGCTTCAAGTCCAGTTGGCCCCAAGTTTATGTCTAAGAAAGAAGAGAGTTTCTTTTTATCCCCCCTCTCTTTCTCTCAAGTTCTATCAAGAGACACATTGGATGGGAGAATTCTGTGAACACAGAAGGTCAAATGGATGCTAGGTATAGTTGCACGATAGCTGTTAGACTGTACTCTCCTCAAGTCGCTGCAAGGCAAGAATAAAATGGTTCTTTAAATTGGGCTACCCTGACACTTCGCACTTTCACCTCTACTGGACTATTTGGAAATAACGGACCTACATGGCCATCTCAAAATATCTCATCATATGTTAAGTAGTTTCTCACCATGTGTTAGTCAAGCAGTGTAGTTTGAAGAAACATAAAGACAACTGTACCACAGCTTTCATAATACCCACCTCTTTGTGTAAGCCATCAGAAATTTCATCCTAATGTTGAGGGAAAAATAACAAGGAGATAACTCTTTTAGGTTTGTGTGCTGTGCATATACAGTTTAAAACAAAACAAAACAAAACAGATAGATAAAACCAGCAGGTTACACCTTTGAGATACATTAGATCCATAAAGATTATTCTCTCAAGTCCAAACTTATGTGGACCCAGGGTACACAAGATGATTTGGTTCATTAATGCTCCCTTTATAGAGAAAGCTCAGAGGGTTCCTGGGAATGCTCCCTATGACTTTAGGGAATCAAACAGAACACAGATTTGCCTGAGAGACCGTACATTTTGGAGTCTGTGTTATCTTGGCCAAGACTAATTCTTCATAATCATGTTAGTTATCATTTCAGAAAAATTTAGAATGACTTAAATTGTAATTGATGATTCATTAGATAGGAACGTATATGGTTTAAATTTCATGGGGTGAGGAGAAAGAGCTTGTTAAATACAGTCAGGGCTTTCAAAAAGATTGTAGATAGAATTTTAAAGCAATTTAAATGAAAAAAAAACTTTTCAAAACAGATTACAGCTGCAACCCTATATAATAAAAGTATAGTATGCAAATTGTCCCCTCCACTGAGAGTTCATGTGGAGAGTTTGACCAGGAAGTGGGACCAGCCGGAGGAATGGAGGGAGGCCCAGGCCCTCAGCTGGCAAATGCTAGGGACCCTACCAATGCACGAATGTAGGGCACAGAGAGAAGGGCAAGGGCTATGTGTTGCTACTTAGGTCTAATAACCCAAAGTGGATTAGTTGACATTTTTGTTTCCCTTTTATGAGCCTGGATTCAATATTCAGTTGTTCAGAAGCAAATTTCCAAGTGTGTATGTTTTCTAAGAAAGTAATATTTTTCTTGCTTCTTCTGGACACTTTTGAACTTAAAAAGAAAACATTTACAAACGACTACATGGAGACTAGTATGAATTGTGAAATGAAAATGTTGGATTATTCAAGGACTTTATGCTTCTTTTGGACTTAGTTAATAAAAACCAAGTTGAATTGCTCTATCGCTTTCTCATGTGTTACTAGTTTCCATCCTCTTATAGTCCAAATATACCTTTTTTTGAAAAAAAGCAGTGTTGGATCTCCCAAGAATTTTCTATGACATGGAACAGCCCCTTCTTGAATGGGCGTATGTGAAAGTTGAAATCCGAAATAAAATTTGAAGGCCTATTTACAAGCTTACCCTTTAGCATTCCCAATTTAGCCTTACTCCTCCCCACTTTTTACTGGTCTCTTTCTGGAAAGCTGGACAGCTCTTCAAGGATCAGGATAACTGCTCAAGTTACACTCTATATGGAATCTCTGGCACTCTGCTAGTTTTATACGAGGGTTTTATTAAATCTATGCCAAACAGCTTCCCATCATTGGATCGGCTAAAGATGAAAGTTTTTTTGCTCAAGTGACAATTTTGTATTAAAAGCTGTGTGTGTGTGTGTGTGTGTGTGTGTGTGTGTGTGTGTGTGTGTGTGAAGATGGAAATCTGCCTATATCAGATACTGGGTTTTCATACTAACACACATCAAAGGCAAAGTTTGCTTCCTAACTGGTCCTCATGTTTTCTTCTAGTTGGCTTCTCAACAAGATGATTCAGAAAATGCTGCTAAGCTGTGGTGCACAAACAAGGACACGAGGTATTGGTGACTCAAACCTTATCAAATAGGCTAGGGATTCTCTGTAGAGTCCAGGGAGTGAGTGTCCACTTGAAAAGACATGGAGACAGAAACATGGGAAAACTTGGTTGTAACAAACTTAAATGGAGAGTTCATTTGTTTGGAGGTCGTTCTTAAAACTGCTTTTAGCATTATGGTATGTGTATGGCAATTACTGAGAAGAGTAAAACCCATGATGGCGGCCTCGTTATCCTCCCCTGTATAAGAGTAGCACTTATGGGTCCTAGAAGAGTCTTGTAAATTTTAGTAAAAGTCAAATCTTTTTAATTAACAATTAAGACATTTGGCTGTGATTATAAACTCAGAGAAAAACATGGTATTGTAGGCTTTCCAATCAGGACTGAACTTGTTTGTTTGCTTTTCAGCATTCGGGTTGATTAAAAATACTTTTAGTTGATGGAAATTTGGGTGGTTTCCAGCTTGGGGCTATTATAAATAAATCTTCTATAAACATTTGAGTACAAGTCTTTGGGTGGGTTATGTTTTTATTTCTCTTGAGTAAAAGCAAAGAGTAAAATTTGTGGGGTATCTGGTAAGTATATGCATGTTACTTATATGGTTAAACATACAGAAGCGATTGTACAATTTTGCATTTTCACCAGCAATATATATGAGCTATAGTTGTTCCATATCCTTGCCAACATTTGGTATGGTGAGTTTTTTTTAATTGTTGCCATTCTATTGGGTATGTATTCGTATCTTATTGTAGTTTTATTTACATTATCCTAATGAATAATAACCTTGAGCATCTTTTTCTGTGTTTATTTGTTACCTTCATATATACTTTGGTGATAGGTCTGCTAAAATACTTGGCTTATTTTTTATGTTGTTTGTATTTTCATTATTGAGTTGTAAATATTTTTATATTATATAGGTTCTTTGTCAGATACATTTTTTGGAAATATTTGCCTTTTCATTTTATAAATACTGTTTTTAAATGAGCTAGCCTTTTAGATTTTATTGGGCTTCATTGTATCAATTATTTTTATCATTTGCAGATTTTTTTTGTTCAACCTAGGATATCTTTAGCTGAAGGTTACAAAGATTTTTCTCAATTGTTCTTTCAGAAGGGTTATAGTTTTAGCATTTACAGTTAGGTCTGCAACCCATTTGAGTTAATTTTTCTACATGATGAAAATAAGGGTCAAGTTTAATCTTTTTCATTGTGAATATCTAATTGCTCCAGCACCATTTGTTGATAAAAATACCCTTTCCCCATTGAAATACCTCAACACTTTTGTCATAAAACATTGACCCAATATGTATCTGCCTGTTGCTGGACTGTCAGTTCTATCCCATTGATCTATATTTCTGTCTTTTTGACAATACCATTCTATCTGGATTAATGTAGCCTTACAGGCTTAAAAGTAGGCAGTATAAGTTCTACAACTTGATTTTTCTGTTTCAAATTTTATCAGGGGAAATTTTAGATCCTTTGTCTTTCCACATAAATTTTAAAATTAGCTGGTCAATTTCTACAAAAATAAAGCTATTTTGACTGTTTTTTGCATTGAATCTATAGATTAATTAGAGAAGAACTAACATCTTAATATTGAGTCTTCTAATCCATGAAAATGGTATATATCTCCATTTTATTTGTCTTTTTAACTTTCTCTTCACAATGTGTTGTAATTTCCAATGTACAGGTCTTTATAATCTCTCCTTCCTACTCTCTACCCCATTTCCTCCTGGGAAGCATTTATGTACTTTCTGTCACTATAGATTAATTTGCCTTCTATACTTTCTAATAAGTAGAATCATACTTTTCTGTTCGACTTCCTTGACTCAGTTTAATTATTTTGAGAGTCACCCACATTGTAGTGTGAATCAAAGCTTCGTTCATTTTTAATGTTTAATAGTATTCCCTTATATGAATATACCACAATTTGTTTATCCATGCACCTGTTGATGGACATTGAGGCTGGTTTTGAGCTATTACATATAAAACTTCGGTGAGTAGTGGTATACACATATTTCTTTGAGTTCATGCTTTTATTTCTCTTAGATAAATACCTAAGATGAAAACATTGGATTTCATGGTAGTTATATGTTTAATTTTATAGGAAACCTGTTTTCCAAAGTGGTTGCATAATTGTATATTTCCACCTGAAGTATATGAGATTTTTATTTGTCTCATTACTATATTATTTCTGAAATTCGTGTTTTCTTTGACTATGGTAACTAAAAAATCTCTTTTGTATATATTTTAATATACTCCAGATTTTCATATTGGCATTTCATCTATGAATTAAAGCCTTTCAAGATTGCAACCACTACTAGGGGGACAATTGAGAGTGTAGTGTTGTGTTTTTACTGTATACACGAAAATTAGTATTTGATTCTATTTTATTCTTGTTCAAAACTGAGATGTGAGCCTGAGAGCTGCAGCAGCCATGTTTAGAGTCAGCCCAGAGAATGGGGCTGGCGTGTAGAGAAAGAAAGAGAGAGAAGAGATAAAGGTGGAGTTGAGACAGATTGATAGAATTCAAATCCCAGTTGTTACATGAGATACGATATTTCACTTTTTACCTTGAAAGGGATACTACATGCCATCCCTGCTCACATGCTGCATAATCTAGTTGATGAGGCCACAATAACACAAGAAGAATTACACGCTATCCAGTGAAAGGAAAAGGCAGAATATGACATCCTGCTAAGTGATAACTTTCTGCTTCTATGGCACCACTTCTCAGGCTGAGGCCCCTGCTGTGTTTCTGTAGTATAAAGCTTCTCCTAGTCCTGCTCAAGAGTCTGGAGCTCCCGTGAGGAGTATGTGTAGGTGGATGGTATTTAGGTAATGTCTGCTTATAAAATACTTGTACAATTTTATAAGTTCATGCCTCATTTACTTATTTTAAAACCTTCACTTGGGCTTCATCACCATTAATAAGTTCTCAGATTTTTTCAGTTTTTAAGCTGAAAGGTGTTACATTAAACATGTTCACAGGTCATTGTAAGTATTTTAAAGTTGCCCACAGATAAAAGATATTCAGAAAGTAAGCCTTTATCTTACTCCGAATAAACTGGTTCAAATAAGTATTTGCCTGCCTGAGCAGTCCACTTACCCATGAAGAAACTTAAAGTAGCAAGTGGTATAGTCAAGAATCTCTTACTAACAAAGCATTGCCATCATATGTACAAATGCACACATAAAAATCCTATAGGATCAGAAATCTGATCAACTCCAAAATTGCTGATGCTTTGTCTTGACAAAAACAAACAAAAGAAAGGTATAAAGTCACACAACTTTTTAGTAACCAAGAACTAACACTTTTCCCTAAGATTCTTCACCCATTGCAAGGCCAGGCAGAGCCCTGTTCAATGAATATCATAGACTACTGGCAAGATCTGTTTTTTTGTAATCTGGAAACTCCTAGAAGATAGCCTTTTTACTTTTTCTTTTCCACTCAGGAAAGAACTTAGACCATCAACTATAAATGTATTTAAAGTTCATGGATCCTGGGCCTATTGGTATGATTGAATTTAATAAGTAATCCATGTAAATTCCAAGTAGCCAAGAAACTGATTAGCTAAGGTAATGTGAGCATGAGAAACTCAAATGTAATTTTCAAGGTGATTGGCCTTACAGAGTGGATAGGCCAATAGAGAAACCAACCTAGCAGAGCAATGCCTGGGGCTGCTTCTCTACAGCCTAAGGCAATCAAACCAGAGTTTTACCACATGCCTACAGATTCTGAATAAATGGCAGCTACCGGTGCTTCAGGGATTTGAAGAAGACTAGGGCATTTAAAAAAAAAAAAAAAAACACACAAAAAACCCCACACGCCCTTGCTGGTTTTGCTCAATGTATGCATCCGTCTGCGGACTGAAGGGTCCCAGGTTCGATTCCAGTCAAGGGCACATGCCCGGGTTGTGGGCTCAATTCCCAGCAGGGGGCATGCAAGAGACAACCGATCAATGATTCCCCCTCATCATTGCTGTTTCTATCTTTCTCTTCTCCCTTCCTCTCTCTGAAATCAATTATATATATAACAGTAAGGGCTGAAATTGTCTTTAAAAAGCAAGAACAAAAAACCACATAGAGAATTCTATCCAGCTGCATGATATCTCGTGCAAGGGAGACATCTTGTGTTTCATTAAACCCAGAGGTTTTCTTTTCAGTAAGGACAGATGGAAGCTTTTCTTCATTATCCTAGGTGATCTTTTTACAAGGCAAATGTATCCTGAAAAGCCAAACCCAAACCTCAATTTGGGCTTCAGTTGATGCGATGTACATTTTTTACCTTAGAATTAAGACACTTCAACCACATTGGCTATGGATGGAACTCTTCAGTCTCCTATTTTTAGAAGTTTCAGGCTTGAAAGACATAAATAGTACCCTAAAATAGAAATGTTAAAGAGAAGGGCCATCAATTCATCAGTCTGTGTTAAAAGGTCAAGTTAAGTCTGATGAGTTTAAATGAAACTGGACTTAAATTCAACAAATATGCATTGAGAGTCTACTAAGGCACAAAGCAAGCAAAAACTGTGGTCATGGCTACATTAAGAGAGTGTTAGCCTAGAGGAAAACAAAGGTGTATTTTAAACAGGTTGCTTAGCATGAGAGACATTAGAAGAAGCACAACAGCTGCTACAGGACTATGTACAGAGAAGATTTCTGACTTTTTTCCCCTTGCTTTGTCAGTCAGCTCCTCAGAGGCAGTTCTCTGCAAGCCTGGAAGGGTGTTCTGGCAGTATCTAAGTCCCTCTCCCTCTCACAAATACCATGGGATGTGGAATGAAAAAGCGTGGATCCCTCTTTATAATTTTACTCAAAACTGTTCTGGAAGAGAGAGCCGGTGTATGGATCAGTATCAACACACTTCAGGCTGAGAAGTGAAAGGAGCAGAAACACAACTGGAGAGTAACAGGCTCAGGTTTTCAGAAAGGGGGACTGTCCAGCCCTGAATGGCAAGAGGAAATATATGGCAATAGGATCTGACCTGAAGCCTTTGGAGCTGAAGTTGTAAGCAAAACATAAACCTTGAAGACAAAGTTCTGTCTGCAGAAATCTTATCTTGTGGTGGAGTACAGAGCTGGGCCCAGAAAGCTTTAATCACTCTCTGACATGCTAGGGAGACTTTCTGGCAGGGGACGACAACTTCGAGGCGGCACTGAAAGACCTGGTGTGTTTATATAGTCGTGTCCAGTTTACCTGTGTCAGGCAAGAGTTTGACAGGCCTAAGAGAAGGAACTCCACAGGGTCACCAGTTATCCGTGCGGCTGGAAACGCCACTAGCCCGGCCAGCCAAAGAAAAACACATGCGCCTGCCAGAAGTAACAAAGTAATGGACTTTCCATGAAAACTATCAGTTCTGGACGATTAGGTATTTTTAGAGAAAAGACTTATGTGTACTAGGTACCATGATCATTAAGACCTGAACTGATGGGGCTCCTGTCTTCAAGATGGAGGTGGGGGCTGCTGGTGAAGAAATGAAACATCAGTCTAGAGAATTCATGTCCTCAGGGGATCAGGAAGGCACAAATATTGGGAAAATATACACTCACCTACCATTTAAAGCATAGATTCATTATGGCACCAACAACCTAGCATGAATACGTAGTTTAGAATGAGAAAAAAGGACTTAAAACTGTAAATGTGTTTTCCTATCATCTGCAGCTGTACTTGCTCTGTCTTGGAAATGGAAAGAGAAGAGTATAAAAGATTTTCACACACATTAATAATCCCTGAGGGTCCTTGGCCAAACAGTCTTGAGCTAGGATCTATAGTTTACTGTAGCTCATGCATTTCCCAAAATTTTCTTGAGGCTGATTTAACACTTAGATCCTGGAGTTTCAGATTCTTATTAAACCATGTGTTATGCAGTTTATCAAATGAGGTCACAAAAATGTTCAAATACACAGAGAGATGAAATATTGAATAGTACCTAGGGGTGAGAAACAAAATTTCCTAAAAAATTGGGGAATATGAGGTACAAGGTTGCAAATATGAAATCTCTAGACCGTAGTATTGCATCTTGCCTAGGAAATACTTGTTGGACTGACAGAGGATGAATGTTTTATTCTTAGTAGTATCCTATTCTATTTCTCCCAGGACTAGAGGCATCACTTAGTCCAGGAGTGCCAGATGTCATCATTCAATAAAGTATTCAGCACTCTACCTACCTGAATATTCATGAACCCAGATATCAAGGACATGTCACATTACCAATATTCCTGTGAAATTGTATAGTGGAAACTGTTTAATGTACATTTGGGGGAAAATCAGTTCCAGGCCTGAATTTCTGATTTTGCTCAGTATTTAGCTGCAGGCTCAATTGCCTTGCTTAGCACACAGTTTCTTATTAACACTGGGAAGTATAGGTTGAATCTTGATTTACTTCTCTCCCATAAAGCTTTATTTGGATACCACAGATGACCAAAAGAGATATCACCTACTCCATTCTCAGCATAACATCCTATATAGCCTTCCCATCTTAGATAACTTATCTAAGATAAAATTTATCTCCAGAAGCTATTTATTTGAATTGATGTCTATTATAAGAAGCTATTAAAGAACAGATTCTTGCATAAAAAGCTTAATGTAGCCAAAACCAGTTTGGCTCAGTGGATAGAGCGTCGGCT
The DNA here is from genome assembly GCA_963924515.1 of Vespertilio murinus. NCBI lineage: Eukaryota > Metazoa > Chordata > Mammalia > Chiroptera > Vespertilionidae > Vespertilio > Vespertilio murinus. The sequence goes on along the minus strand of OZ004719.1, from coordinate 15,478,822 downwards.
TGAGGACTGAAAGGTCCGGGGTTCGATTCCGGTCAAGGGCACATCCCCAGTAGGGGGTGTACAAGAGGCAACTGATTGATGTTTCTCTCTCATCTGGGGGACTCCAGAGTAAGCACGAAAAGTGGCCAGTCCCTCCTGGGGTGGGCCTGGCCATGCTATACGCCTACCAACCTGGCGGGGGTGAGGGGACTAGGTGCTACCATCTTTTGGTTGTGGGTGATGCCATCTTTGAGGGCATGGCAGTCAATTAGCATATTCTCTCCTTATTGGCCATGGGCACCTCTATCTTTGTGAGGGTATAATGGTTAATTAGCATATCCCCTCTTTATTAGATAGGATAGTTCAGTCACATATACTTGTAGTTCATTTTCATACTGGTCAAAGATTTGATATTCCTTATGTAGCTATCACATTGTCTAATGTACACTTAGAAGAATAGAATACTGAATTGAACTGAAGAAAGCAGAATGTTTTTGTGGTCACACTGTTCAAAGACTTCTTATTGCATTTAGGATAAAATCTTAGCTCTTTACATGGCCTACAGTCCCACATGATGCGGCTTATCTTAGCTTCTTCTTTTGCCTGCTCTCTACCCTCATAGCGATGCTCCAACCACATAGCCTCCCTCTCTTTAGGACATACAGAGTTAAAGGTCCTACCTTAAAACTGTCTCACATAGTGCTCCCAGTCCCTCTAAATCCTTTCTATAATCCTCTCCTTCCCCAGATCTTCCTGTCACTGGCTCTGTCTCATTTAAAGGCCTTAGCCACATTTTCTTTCACCTTTCACCCTGATAGACTTCTCCTAAACACCCAGTTTAAAGGGCCTTTCTAGCATGCCAGTCACTCTCTAGCATTTCCTCTGGTTAATTACTTTCTTTTTATTCATAACACTTATTATGACCAAAAGTAACCTTGTTTATTTGTCAGTTTTCTGTTTTCACCAACTGGACTCAAACCATGTTTTAAAGGCAGAGACCTTGCCTGTCTTAGTCCTCACTTATATCTTGGCATTTAGTGCCTGGCACGTAGAAAGGCCTCTCCTATAATTCCTCTTGGATATTCTGGAGACAGCACATGAAAAATGGACTCTGTCCATGAGAACCACCACACAGTTAACCATCCTTTCACCAAAGCTCCATTTAGTCTCCAGTGTGTTTGGACTGGCTGTTTGTCAGGGCTCAGGATGCTGGTCACTCTCAGAACAGGGGCTTTGCATCCAATTGTTATAGCTCCCTGTGTCTTGATTAGTAGCTCTGTTTTAAGTGGTTAGAGCTTCATAATATTTGGCTTAAACCACTGGCATCAGTGGAAGGGAAATGGGAGGAAGGGAGGTCAGTTTGCTCTGTGGTTGAAATCAAAATACTAACCTGAAATAAATGAGACTGTGACAGGGTAAGTGTGCAGAGCAACTGATGAGCTGGGGAAGGGTGATTATGATACTTTGGCAACATGGAAAGAAGAAGAAACATGTGCAGAACGGGTGGGAGAAACAAGGATCTACTAACCAAAAATCACATGACTTGATGGGTAACACTACTTCATTTCACTGGAAACTATTTTATGGTAGGCAAGCCTTGAAGTGAGAGTGGTTGATTTTTTTGTTCTGTGTAATAAAAACATTTTGACATTATACCCACAAAGGATGTGGACTCCCTGACCCCAGATACTGTGTATACCAACTATCAGAATCATAAAGGTGACCTTTCATACTTCCACATGTCTTCAGAGCTAATATCTGCATGTAACTTAGTGATTCAACTATGATGAGACAGTAACAATAAAGTGCAAAATAATGTTTGTTTTTATTTGTTCTAATATCTTTTTTCTTTTCCCTCTTTTTATAACCTCTTTAAGAGAACCTGATGATCAGAACCTCAAGTGTGCTTGTTCATTTACTGTGACATGTTTATCTGTTTCCCGTGAGCAGGAGATGATATTGTTAAGTGTTAAACATTCAAGGGAATGTTTTCTGACCCCCACGTGTGAAGCCTGTATTCTCCTCACGGTGTGTCATGGAAACAGGAGAGGAAAGCCATCTGTACCCCATCCAGTAATTATGTCTTCTTGATCTACCTCTTAAAATTACATAGTTATTAGAAGGCTCTGCCATCCATTTCCTGTTTACTAAGACATCTGTCATATGAGCTTTGCATTCTGAATCAATCAATAACTGCTAGTATATGGAAAAACACACACAGCTTTTCTGGATCATTCTCAAAGAGACAGTTGAGGAGTCAAAATTGCTAAATTCTTTTTTAAAAATTTAATAAATCTTTATTGCTCAGATTATTACAATTGTTTCTCCTTTTCCCCCCCATAGTTCCCTTCCACCTTGTTCCCCACCCCACCCTCTGCCCTCACCTCCCCCCTCCATTGTCCTCATCCATAGATGTACAATTTTAGTCCAGTCTCTTCCTGCACCTCCCACACCCCTTTACCCCTGATAATTATCAATCTACTCCCTTTCTTTGCCCCTGATTCTATTATATTCACCAGTTTACTAAATTCTTATCATTCACATTCTATGATCTGTAAAATGGTAATAGTATCATCTATCTTGTGGGGTTGTTGTATGGGTCAGGTGAATTCATATACATAAAGCACTTAGAAAATAATAACCATGCTGTGAATATAAGCAGGAATTAAAGAAGCTTCCAACTGGCAGTGGTCTTTATCAGACATTCATATAGCCACATTTATTAATTAAGAAGCTTCTTCATGCCCAGCTGGTATTGCTTAGTGGTTGAGCATAGTCATATGAACCAGGAGGTCATGGTTCAATTCCAAGTCAGGGCACATGCCCGGTGTGGGCTCAATCCTCAGTAGGGGGTGTGCAGGAGGAAGCTGATTGATGATTCTCTCTCATCATTAATGTTTCTCCCTCTCTTTTCCTCTATCTGAAATCAGTAAAAACATTTTTTTTAAAAAAAGAAGCTTCTTCATGAGTTGGTAAATAATTTACACACATTTTATATGGACTATATCATCTATTCCTAGGTCAGAAGTTATATAGTGCTTTTCTAACAAATATGAACTTTAATTCATAATGCCAGGGTACAATAAATGGCACATACATTTGTTCTAAATAAAATTTAATCTGTTTAAATCAGGATGGTAGAAAATAAAAATTCAGGCATTTGAGATGTTGGTAGGAAGCAATGGGAGAGGAAATCTATTTTCCCCTGGTATCATTCAAGAACTATAAGAATATTAGGCAGTCTAGAACATTTGGAGTGTCTTTTTATCATTGATCAACATGGATCATCATTGTTATGATCATTGTCGAAGCACACTCATGCCCTTAAAGGTGGGCAGCCTACTACTTACATAGCAACCTTGGGTTCTAGGGTTTTTTATAAAGCTGGGTGATATATTTTAAACCATCTCCTTGGGAATACCAGACTACCAATGCCTTCTATGTTACTGCCATCGCCCCAGGCCATTGGAAAAGATGAGGCCACTGATCGTGGCTATAGTTGTCTAAATCAGCGGTCACGGACCACTGGTTGGCGACCGCTGCTCCAAAGGTTTCCTTAAACCAGCAGTCACCAACCTTTCACACCTCACAGACCACCAGTATTCCACGGACCACTGGTTGGTGACGGCTGGTCTAAACTGAACCTAGGAAAATGGAAATTTTGTATTGTGAATATGAAGTTATATTAGTCCTTTCATTTCATAAATTTTTCGAGCTCTTTCCTAAGTGTTTGGGGGTTTACAATCTCTCTGGCCTTAACAATCTAGCAGATTTCAAATTTTTTGTCTAATTTATATAATTTAATCCTTGAGTCAAGACCATTCTCTGTGGTGAAAACACAGGTCATGTTACACATTCCTGTTTGACAGTTAAACTAACTGAAGCTCAGAAAGGGAAACGTGATTCACAGAGGATCATATCCAGTCAGAGGAAGTGCTAGAAGTACAGCTGAAGATGAAACCTCTGTAATCTTTACATTACTCCACTCTGATCCAGGAAGGAACCTTGAATAGATTTGGTCTATCAGCCAGTAGGTGGGAATAATTTGAATTTGGGGGATCCTTCCCTAAAGTGATAAAATAAAGGGGGTTTCGCAGCTTTACACCTTGTAAGCATAGCACAGCATGTCTGAGAGGTTGCCACAATGAGAGTCTCCATCATTATGGTATGGGGGTGACAGATCTCAATGCAAATACTAACCCCCAATAGTCTAAATGTGACTAATTGCCATATGCCTCCATTTTCTAAGTCACTCTGATGACCTATCTTATAGGACTGGTGGAAGGAGTGAGTGAGATGGTCATGTGAAATGTACAGTCCTGTGCCTGGGCACCCTTACCTACAGGAGGTGCTCCAGCACTGATTCCTGTGTCTTGTATAGTGATGACCATAGCCATCTTCTAAAAACATTAATGTTTCCTCACAAACAAACACACATTTTACTCAGTTTGTGCATTCAAAAAAAAAATGTATCCAGTGCCTACTGAATGGGAGTCTCATTGCTGAGATGTAGGTATACAAATGTAAGTCATGTCTAACCTCTGCATCAAGGAATTTGCTTTCTGTGGCACTGGGTAGGAAGCCTTTCTCCTCCTAAACTCTTCGATTTTTAGGGAGGAAAAAAGGCTGGGAGATAAGGACTCTGGAGCAGTCCTTCTCCACTGCCAGTTCAAACGATGCAGAGGGAATGGGAGTAAATCCCCTTTGGGATTTCAGTCCCTCATGCTGAGTGGGAATGGGAATAAATCCCCTTTGGGATTTCAGTCCCTCATGCTGAGTGGTGGGATGGTGCCTACTCCTCTTCTGCAGCTGAGAGAGTCGCATCTAAAGGGAGCTCTTATTTCCTGTGTTCTGTTCCCTGACATTTTCAATTTCCATCACATGAGCATTTGCCAGTCGTCTGCTTTGCCTTTATCTCAAAATTAATTTCCTGGGAACATCTGGCCCGAACTGCAAGGCTGCCCTTCCCAATGGGCTGTTCTTCATGCGGTGGAGTTGATGACCGCACTCCCTTTGTCCTGATATGCAGTGAGACAGGGGTCCTGAGTGGCTCATTCTGTCCAAGTCCCCTTCGCTGAATGCAGAGATAATTCATACTTCACTTGCCTTTTTAAAAATCTTCACCTTAGGATTTTTTAATTGATTTGAGAGAGAGAGAGAGAGAGAGAGAGAGAGAGAGAGTGAATGAGAGAGAGAGAGAGAAACATCAACGGTTGCCTCCCATAAGTGCCCCGACCCAAGATTGAACTCACAACCCAGATGTGTGCCCTGACCAGGAATTAAATCCACAACCTTTTGGTGTATGGGATGACACTCCAGCTAACTGAGCCATTCATCCAGGGTCTTCACTTAAATTTTTACTTAAAATAAAACTAGCCAGACTTATGGTAGAAGAAGGTACAGAGGTTCACTGGGACATTTCTCTTTCTTTCCTTCAGAGAGTTCAGGCAAGGAGTTCCAAATGGACCTCAGAAGGACTCTTTCTAATACTGTGAGCACCCCAAAAAAGTGACAATAAAGTATCAAAGAGTAAATACTGGTGTGTCAGGGTGTGTGTGTGTGTGTGTGTGTGTGTGTGTGTGTGTGTGAGAGAGAGAGAGAGAGAGAGAGAGAGAGAGAGAGAGAGAGAGAGAGAAGGAGAGGGAGGGAGAAGGAGAGGGAGAGAGGGAGAGATAGGGAGGGAGGGAGGGAGGGAGGGAGGGAGGGAGAGAGAGAGAGAGAGAGAGAGAGAGAGAGAGAGAGAGAGAGAGAGAGAATGAATTAACAGGGGTCATGATTGCCCTGTTTCGGAGTAAAGCCATTTTTACTCAAGAAATTTCAGAAAGTACTCCAAAATAAATGCATTTTCTCAGACTACATGTCTCCTGAGGAAAATGTGGAGTTTTTGCTTCTGGCCAGACTAGAACCTATCCCCATGCTCACCTCACCCTGCCAAAGCTTTGATGCTAAAGAAACACTTTGCTATTTCAAACTCCAACCCAGAATAGCAGACATTGTGGTGGATGTGTTTCACTTTCATGATATTCCTAATTCACACCCACTCTCTCAAACCGCACTCAGTATGAGGTACATATCACAGTCCATTCCCATTTTTCTGACCACCAGCCCCAGCCCCCACCCTACACGTCATGAGCTGGATTTTTTTGTTTTTTTGTTTCCATCGAACTTCCTCCCCATTCACCATGCTGCAAGAGCTCTTAAAACTTCAGATCTTCTCCAAACCATTTCCCACTCCCACTGGCATCGAGATGGCCTTTTCTCCAGCTTCAGAGTTCCAAGGCAAAACTCACAACTTCACCACATTGCAAATGACAACAGCTAGGACCCTTTGGATGTAAGCGTTACTTTCTCTAGAGCTCAAGCCTTTTTACCAACCATCACATGTGTTGTGGTAGCACCGTCCTCAGTAAAAAGAAGAAGGTATTGCTTCTCATTTGGCAAACAGCAAAACAGGGATTAGGCGCTAGCAGCATGCTTAAGATCCCTCAGCATGATCCAGGAGGAGGCCAGGCAGGGAGAGAACCTGCAAATTCCCAAAAATAATGATCTGTGTCCCAGGTCCAAAGTTTCCTAGGACTCTACGGGATCTCAGCTGTCACTGCTCCACATGATCGCGGAATTTCCTTTGTCCTTACTAGTATTCCCAGATGGATGTTAAAAATTATTTTAAAAAATTCCATCCTCCCAATCATATATCCACTTCCCTACCAGACTGCTAGGTCGATGCCTGAAGTTCTGAACATGGGGGTTGGAGGCGAGTGGAATTTCCTGCTTTCTCCTCCCCTGCCCTCTTACTCTGCTCCTGGAAAGGAAGGAAACTGATATTTATTCATTGTCGAGTGCACGATATATTTAATTTCATTTAGTATTTAGATAACAACCTTCCAGTTTTACTATGGTATTATCTCCCCTCGGAATGCCTGAACGCTTTCTCTATATCTCACAGAATATAAGACGCAGGGCTGAGCTATGAACCCCCCCTGGACTCTCTTCAGTTTCAAAATCTATACATTACTTCTGCTTTTTTCCTTTCAACTTTGTTCCTGATGTTCATTTTAAACATATTTAGGACATACTAATCTCCTTTGGATAGATGCTAAAAAATGGGATCAATGAGTATTTTTATCCTGGATTTTAATTTTTTTGTTTTGTTTTGTAATTTCCTAAACATTAACTTGGTTGAGTTAACATTCTTATTCCAGAGGCTGGGACCAAGATGAAAGTCAGGAGTCTGACTTATTTCTTTAGGAATGTATTCAAATCATACAAAGTTATTCATTGACTTGGCCTTTTCCTCCCAAAGACCTTAATTTAGAATGGTCTGATTTTATTACTGGTGATTGGGAGAGTTTATTGCATAGGAATAAACTATATGATCCCTTGGAGAAATATGAAAGTCATCACCAGCTGAGGTGATCCATGAATAAAATGGGTGAAAAACATTCTAGAGAGGAAGAATCTATGAGAGATTATTTTTAGAAGAAAATGATTATTGTTGGAGTAATAACATGTCTTAGGCTAGATATGTCATTTGGTCTCTGAACTTAAAAATAAATCTTTCTTTTCTTTCATTCTGACACATAATCATTAGAGAAAAAATATGTATAGACTAAAAATCAAATTAAACACACATAACTCCATCCACCCAGATCTAATGCAATAGACATCTGATCTATAAACTTCCAGCACTCTACTCTATAGACATAGTTTACAGAAATTGAATCATACATCTTTGAAACTTGCTTTTCTCATTAAATATTATGAATATTATTGATATCAATAAGGAACCATTTATAGCATAATAATTAAGACCTTCTAGTATGATATTGGGTGTCATAACTTCCTTAACCTGTCCTTTACACAGTGAGACAGTTCCTAACTTCTCAGTTTAAAATAGTGATACAACCCTCGCCAATTTGGCTCAGTGGTCAGCCTGTGGACCAAAGGGCCCCCAGTTCAGTTCTGGTCAAGAGCACGTACCTTGGTTGTAGGCTCCTCCTCAGGCGGCAAGCCTGGTCAGGGCTTGTGCAGGAGGCAACCAATTGATGTGTTTCTCTCACATCGATATTTCTGTCTTTCCCGCTCTCTTCCACTCTCCCTTAAAAAAAATCAGTGGAATAAAATAGTGATACAGTAACTGCCATACAGAAGCCTTTAAATGAGAAGGGGGGCAGGGAATGAAAGATAGCAACCCATGTCTGGAAGTGGAATTGTTTATTAAGTTAAAGGTATTAAAAATGTCAAAGGTTTTGATAGATTTTCCCAAATTATTTTTCTAGAAATTATACTGACATACAGAGCAGTGTATAACTGTATTCATTTCCCTATAAATCCATAGATTGATGGGAATGCATGCCATTTTATCTTTCTTAGTATGCATTTTTTATTAGCAATTATTTTGAATATTTTTTTCTATTGCCAATAAGTAGTTTTTATTTTTGTAAGTTGTCATTTTCTTTTGCCCACAGTTTTCTACCCTGGTATTAGTTATTTACTTACTGAATTTACAAACTCTTTTTATTTAAATATACAAGCTATCCCACCAAAATAGATACATGCTTTGAATAATGATTGATTCTAATGGGTTAAATCTGAAAAGAAATAAACATTGGGATTAATATTATTCAAAGTGTGTATACATTTGGGGGGGGTCATTCTATATTCTAATATATGTTGCAAATATTTTTTCCAATTTGTTGTTTTGCCTTTTAATATTTCATGGTGTTTTATGTAGCAAACTTAAATTTTACATTTCATGGTATTTGTTTATTTGTTTTTTCCCTTTGGTTCCTGAGGACTTTAAATCAGTTTTTTTGAAAGCCTGACTTATACTACAAAAGGTCTCTAGAAATTCATTCAGAATTTTCATGCATCTCTGCTTATGATACTGACTCTTAAACCATGCTTCCCTGGAACATTGTTTTTCCACAATTTTATTTTAGTCAAGGTGTTGTGCCATTAAATATGAATAATATCAGTCTTTCCAACTTTTTAGAAAACTTAATTTAATGGGATATCTTTCAATTCTAAGGTTTCCAAACACACTTTTTAAATATTTGGTGCTGATATTTGCCTTTATTACTATCTAATAAAGTCTGGTGTCATATTATATATTCTGTTATTTTAGATTTAATATGTTGATATTAAATGGTGTTGTACAAAGATCACTATTACTTCCAGATGTTCTACCAACTGACAAGTTGAAGGATCTCTAGTGTATGGTATATGTTTGCTACAGTTAAAAACTGAGAGGGAAATAATGTTCACAACACATCAAAATTGTAAAACTGAAGACTAAGAATTTTGTTATAACTGTTAATCATTCTCTCTCCATTCTTTAATATCCCGTGCCTTGATCACAGAAATCACTGACAAGTGTATTCTGTAAATCTCATTGCCACATTCTTGTGATATTTGGATTTTCTGATGAGCTCAAATAACTTTTCTAAAGGAAAGATGCCTTTTTAAACTACAAAAATTATTGACATTAGAAGTATAAATGGAACAAGAACACTTCTTTCTTTCTTGTTTAATCCTTCCAGAGGCAATCTTTATTGCTGTATTGGGTCTGTGAAGAACATATACAAAGGCACCGCTTAACTGTCACTCACAAATAGAAGCTTTGAAAATATGCACCTATAAAATGCATGCATTTCCTGAACTGGTAGCTGCTTTATTCAACAGACCATTAAAAGCCTATTTAGAGAGCCTCTCACAAGCTCATGTGCACTACAGGTACTAAAAGCTGGTGAACCCAGCATGGTAAGAAACAAAGCAAAACAAAAAAATTGGACCAACATCTACTGAAATTTACAGACAAAGAAAGCTCTCTCCCCAAACCTAAAATTTCTCCAACACAAACACTCTTATAAAGAACAGGTAATGTGACAAAATCATCCCACTTCCAATCTCCCAGCCAAAGTCCAACACTCCTCCTGCCCTCCAAGTATCAATCATCAGGAAGGCAAGGCAAATGAACTTTTAATCAATAACAGCTACTGTTTCTTGTACCAGGACTGTTTATGATTTAAAAGAGGGAAAATTAAATTGATCCTGATGTGAATGTTTTCCTTCTTGAAGAGTAAAAAGCAACACGCTGTGTCAAAAAAACAGGGAATGTAGTTTCACATTGTAAAAAAATATATTAGAAGAAAATAAATTTGAAATTGTTTTTACCCTTATTATCTATAGACAGAAGAGTAACTGCATAGGATGCTACAGATGATGTCACGTTAAACAAATGCCTTCAGTCTGTGCCTTTGCACCATTGTATTTCCTGGCATTTATCCATTGATATAGATCAATAGAGCCAGAAGGATATTTAGTGAACATCTGTACAAAGATGGCTGCCTTGGGAGCCCTGTCACTGGAACTGTTTAGGGAAGAAGATGAATCAGATGGGAAGTGTAGCAGAAATTCATACAACAGAAGGGCTTTTAGAGTATATTAGTGGGTGAAAAGGATTGTATATGGGAGGCTGATATATAGAAAATAAAATAGTAGGTCTAATCTGGCTAAAGGTACTTGCTCTCTTCCTTATCCATATCCAAAAGGCAAGCCTTGCCTGGAATCTCTAGGATTTTGCTGAAAAAAATTTGTAAACTCCAATATAAGACACCTTAAAGGCCACCTGGGTGTTCTAATTCTTCCCTCAGTGTTCCTTCCATTCCTCTAGGCTCCATCCATATAGGTCCAAATTGGCACCACAGTATCATCTTATACTACTGGTAGTCAGGTCTTCCTGCATCTTGAGTCTCACTTTAGCCAGGGATGAGTCAAACTGGACCCTTTATGAAGCCTGCTGTATTATTTTGGCATATTTGCACAAACCAGACTTAAATGAAACCCTCTTTCCCTTGATTGGAAAAAGCTACAAAGGCTTTTGCCCAGTTTGAAAGAGTAATGTGATTGGTGGGGCTGAGGTAGGTAGAGAGGATGATAATGGAAGTGCTTTCTTGACTGTTTTCTTTTAGAGTGCTGAAAAGGAACAAATCAATCCTGTCTTGCTTATTTAGAAAACTTTAACACCAATGGTGTGGGGAAAATTAATGAGACCAGGCATGGGGAATGTGGAAATTTTCATTTCTAAACTTATGGCACACAGACATGCATTAATGTCTGTAGCTTTTCAATTGCATTGAAGAAATGAGTTTTTGGGCTCTTACAACTTTGGGTGGAGAGCTTGCATTTGCACACGATTACTCACCACTGTCACTGGAATCCAGGGGAAGGACCCAGCAAAGAAGCCCACAAATTTGAAGGAGCAAGATACTGCACCCTCACGTGTACCTGTTAAGAACATAATGATAACTGTTGTCCCTCAGAAGGGAAAGACCATGTGACTTACAGGGTGCACTTAATCTTCATACCACCTCAGTGAAGTGAAAACTTTCTGTACATTACAGATGAGGAAATTGACTCTCCAAAGGATCAAATGACCTATTAAAAGAAGCATAACTCATAATCAAGCGAGCCAATGTTTAAATTCAGGTCTATGTCTAAATCCCAAGTTCTTCTCATTTTTCTGAGAAATACTCTCCTGGGAAGTGGAGAAGGAAGTTAAATCTATGTTAAAGGCTGTATTAATCATCAGTGTATAATAAATGGTGTGATGTCCATCAGTAACCATGCTGCACCTTTGTGTTCTGCTCTGGAACCCACTTACGAATAGTACCCTCAAAACTCCTTGAAGACCTGAGCACTGTCATCTCTGCCAGGATACAATTTACTGGATGGTCACAATAATCACTTGGTACAGTTCCAGAAGGTGTGTCCCAGAATGCTTTGCAGACTTGCACCAACTCTCATACCGTAAATTATGTGTCCTTTCCCCCGTCTTTCTGATGCCATGTTTTTAGCTTTTTGTACTTTTTGTTGGTGATTTCATCTGCTTAAACAAGAAGGCTGTGATGTACATTATGGGGAAATATGCATGTTAGGAAAGTTTCATTCAGGCAGGAGTTACCATGTTGTTGGCTGTGAGCTCAATAAGTCAGCAATAGATATTAAGGTGTCTTTAGATAGAAACACACATAAAACAAGATTGTCTCCATTAGCTGACAGGTAATGAGGGGAAGACTTCTGTTCTGTCAGTAACTGGGCCAGTGGGCCAGATACAGAAGTAGCTTCACACTCCTGAGCTCTCCGGACTTGGTTGTCACATTGTTTGGGGATGTTTGCTAAGCTGCTTCATATGCATACTTTAGCATCTGTGAGATGGAGTTGTAATTTCACCCAACACAGGAGAATTGAGGGGGTTACTATACAGTTATAAGTTAAGATTTTGAAGAAAGTCTGCACCTTTAGAAGCAAGAGACTATAAAATAACAAAATTATTTTTATTTTTAAGATACAGTTGATTCTCATTATTCATGGATTCCGTTTTTACAAATTTGGCTACACTTGCTAAGATTTCTTTGTAACTTCTAAATAAATATCTATGGTGCTTTCATAGTTGTTTGCAGACATGTAAGAAGCAGCAAAAAACTTGAGTAGCTCTGTGCACTCATTCCCTGCTGAGGTCAGAAAAAGTGGTGGGTACTCTGCCTAGTTTCAACTCTCATCCATAAATATGTGACTTTTCCACTGTCTTTCTGATGCCATGTTTTTAGCATTTTGTACTTTTTGTTGGTGACTTCATCTGCTTAAAATGGTCCCCAAGCACAGTGCTGAAATGCTGTCTAGAGTCCCTGAGCACAAGAAAGCTGTGATGTACATTGTGGAAAAACTAGAGGTGCATGAAATTCATGCATGGGTGCGGTCCCCAGGCCTGGCTGGCAATCAAAGTGCAAGCGTCTGGTGTGGAAGGGCAGGTCCCAGCTGACCTCTGAGCCCTGGTGCCCCTATGTGCCCCCCTCCACCTGAGTCATCAGGCCCCCATCCGGCTCCCTCAGCACCTGGGAGCTAGGTGGCGGCTCTGCCCCTCTGCCGCTATCTCTGGTTGCCTCTGAGGGGGGATCTGTGGGGCGATCGGTCCCTGCTTGCACCTGCCTTGGCCTGGAACCCCCTGCTCACCTGCTCCATCATCCAGCCACGGTCCTGCTCTTGTCAGGGCTCATCAGGGCAGGTAGCACCTCCACTGCTGCCCGCTGCCAGCACCTTGTCACCTATGCCTGCCATGTTCTGCGCTGTCACCTGGTGATCAGTGCACATCATAGCAAGTGGTCGAACTCATGGTCGAACTCCCATTTGAGGGGATAATTTGCATATTAGACTTATTATATAGGATAGGATATTCATGTTAGGTAAGTTTCATTCAAGCAGGAACTACAATGTTGGCTGTGAGCTCAATGCTAATAAGTTAAATATATATATTAAGGTGTCTTTAGTTAGAAACACACATACAATTATGTTTTCATCAGTTGATGGAAATGTTGTGCTCAGAGGCTCACAGGAACCTAACCTTGTATTTCCCCTAAGAGCAATGGGCTACCTTTGCTAATTCAGTATTTCCAGCTACTTAGAAGACATAACTCCTGCAAATAATTGTAATCAGGTGTATTTATTATTGGTTATCTTGATTTTCTCTTAGAAAAATTACTTCCAGGGATAAAGGAGAGTTTAGTGATCATTCCATCCAATTCCATTATTTTACATTAGAGAAAATGAGAGTATAGAGTTGTGACTTGATCTTGGTTTCTAAGCAAGAGTCAGGCAGAACCTGGATTAGAACCAGGTGTCTAGGCCCTCAAGCCCATCCTAGACCACCAGACCACACTGGTTTTCCTGAGTAAACATGGGGAAGGGACTGCTTTGGGAGATATAGGTTAGTGGGATGACATAAAAGAATGGTTTCCCATTTGGCTTGTGCTGTAGCTTCGCATACAGTAGTGTTTATTCCTTTGGTGATGTGAAAATAGTAAAGTGCATATCGGGTATCTAAGCTTGAAGAAACAGGTATTATGCACTATATTGTGGGCAGCATTTTGACATGTGGCAAAAGACGTCCGTGAATAATATCAGGATTGAATGAGATCAACATTTATAGGAAAACTTTTTCTTTTAAAATCTTCACTGTTATCCTAGGCATCTTTTGTTTGTGATTAAGCTAACCAATCTTGGAAGTAGCTAATAAAGCTTTGTTCTTTGATACATTTGCCTCTGTATTCTTGAGGAGCAAGCAGAAGTCATTTTAAATTGAGACAAGAGAGATTTGGGTAACACAAGCCAAACTAGGGGACTAAGAGCAAGATGAGCACAGACAGTGACACCCTAGAGATCTTGGAGAAACATACAAGTGACTTTGAATGATATCATTAAATTCAGTGAACACTAGAGGATCTACTGAGTGCTAAGCATTTTGCTTTGTGCTCTAATGTTCTTCCCTCGAGGTCTATGTTATGATAATACCATTATAATCCCCAAATTTCTTTTCATTGCCAATCAATTTGGCCATGATGCAATAACAACAATAAATGAGTATAATCTATTCAAAATCAGTCTGTTTTTTAATATAATGGATTATGTTTTAAATTATATTTTTCAATTAGGGTTGATATTCAATATTATTTTGTATTAGTTTCAGGTGTACACCATATTGGTTAGACAATCATTTACTTTATAAAGCAATCCCTCAATAAGTCCAGTACACACCTGGCACCATACATAATTTTTGCAATATTATTGACTATATTCCCTATGCTGTACTTTTACAATCCCATGACTATTTCGTAATTACAAATTTTTGCTTCTTAATTCCTACACTTTATTTCACCCAGTTTCCCAAACTACCTCCCCTCTGTCTAACATCATTCTGTTTTCTGCATCTAAAATCACAGCCTATTTTGTCTCCAATCTCTTTCTTGGCACCTTTTCTTCCCCCCCCCTTATATATACTTTAAAATATCTCTCCTAGAAATATAGAGAGCCAAAAAATTCCAAGTAGCTTCTCAGTATAGAAAGTTGGTGTCGGAAGGTGAGAGCCTGCAGTCTAGCTCCTTGGACCATGTCTGGAGCCAGATCAACCTGATGTGTCTCTTGGCACATGGACACTTCTGTTTATAGCCCCAGGGCAATCATTAAGTAATGTAGCTATAAGTGGAAGGCAAAAATAACCCAATGTGTAAGTGCACAGAAAAAGTGGGGGTAAAGTTAGAGCAGAGGCTTGCATTATTTTATCATTAAGTTTTCTTCTAGTCAAGTACAATTTGTCAAACAGCATTAACTACCAAATGCCACTAGTATCACTTTGTCAGCAGATTTTAGTGTTCTGCAGGGGGGGAGGGGTGGAGACAGAGAGAAAGAAAATTATCAATGAGCACTTACTATGTGTCACATACTGCTCTGGACTCTTCTATATGTTGTCTTATTTAACTGTCATAGAAAACAATCCAGGTAAATCTTTTAATCTAAATTTTATAGATAAAGAAACTAAGAGAGATGATGTAATTTTTCTACAGTCAATAATAATGGAGCCAGCGATCATATTCAAGGCTTGATCCAATTACCATCCTCTTCTCATTTTATCCCCATCCTTGTTTATCCAAGTTTTCCATGTAAGGCATGGAGATTCCAGGCTTTTTGTTCTCACCATGTCATCCACAGACCATGTGTGTCAGAATCACCTGGAATAGTTATTAATGATGCAAATTCCTGGACTCCATCCCTGCACAATGGGTCAGAATTCTAGTGGGTGAGGTCCCAGAATCTGCTTTGTTAATAAGTTTCCCAAGCAATTTTTATGTACTCTGAAATTTGAGAGACAATGGTTTACATACTCATACACATCAAAAAAGGTGGAGCAATAAAAAAATATCACAAAACCTGCACCAAAGATACTAAAGTTCATGGCAGGTGCTGTCAGTGCCCTACTCATCCTTGGGGCCTCACCAGTATCAGTCAAGACAGCCAGCTTCAACTGTGTCTATGTGATTTGTCCTTGGGGATTTCTTCCAAGCCTCAGGTGGGGTTCTGCTTGTATACATGGCAGGCCAGAAGTACCATGGAATTAACTACCCAACTCTATCCCCTCTGCCATAGCTCCTACCCAATGACTGGGCAAAGCTAGTGTCTAAATCCTCCAGCTTGCTGACTCTTTGGATAGATCAGTTGTTCTCAACCTTTCTAATGCTGTGACCCTTTAATACAATTCCTCATGTTGTGGTAACCCCCAACCATAAAATTATTTTTGCTGCTACTTCATAACTGTAATTTTGCTACTGTTGTGAATCATAATGTAAATATCTGTGTTTTCTGATGATCTTAGGGTCCCTGCTAGCAGTTCTCAGCCTGTGGGTCGTGACCCACAGTTTGGCAACCGCTACTGTAGAGCCTAAGACCATCAGAAATCAATGAATGTGTGTTTGTTTTTCCCTTCCTCAGTCTCCTTTATTTCCTGAAGGTGTGGTAATCACTTTAGTCCCTGATCATGTATCTTTCCTTTATTCAAACTTAATGGTTCTTATTGATCATGCCATTTATATTTCTTACCATGAAAAATTAACAGCACCTACCGATAGCTAATATCTAATGTCTGCTCCACACTGTTATAAATTCCTCTATTATAACTGTATCTTAAATTCATCTATCCCTGTATTATTATACATAGAGGGTATGTGGTAACTATTTTTACTTATTTGTTAGTGCATCAGATAATTAGCATCCTCAATCATAATGATCCATATTTGATCTTAACATGCCGTATCAGGATTGTATTGTTGGCACCAGCCCTCAGCAGTACTAAACTTCTCTGGACTTGGCGGGGGAGGGGGGGGAGGGGGGGAGAATGAAAATAAACATCTCATTCTCCCAAGGAGGGCTGGAATTCCAGAAAGTTCAGGAAGTGAAGGGTGTAAAGTTTGGCAAGAGATGCTTTTCAGAGCTTCTTGGCAGATATGAACGCTGTAGATTAACGGAGTCTTGGCTGGAATCTTTCCCCAAGTATCGTTTTTAGGAGAGGCAAGGGGTTTCAAGAACATGGTGGTCTCCCTGCAAACACTGTCATTTGGCTCCTCCTTACTCACTCCTACAGTGGAATCTCGTCCAATGAATAATTATTTACTTATTTTCCTGCCTCCACCCTTCATGGCCAATCCTTGCATTATGTTACTGATACTTCTTGCTACATTATTGGTATTACTACATTCTGGAAGGCATCCTTAAAGCTTCCTTTTATGTTGTTTTGTGAAAAACACATGTAATATCTATGTGTGTGTTTTTCCAGTCAGATTTTCTTCTGCTTCCCCTAATAAGTTATTTTTGCAAAATAATTTCCATGACTTCTATTAAAATTTCAAATCCTACTACACTGCCTTTTACAAAGTCAGGTCCATTTGCAACTTGACAACTTTGTTTTATATTCTGTTATTTCTGGAGAGACAACCAAACCACAGCCTTCTTTGGGACAATCAAGTATTTAAATTATCACCAATAATGATTATTACCAATTTTCTGAAAGCAACTCTTTGATCCCATCTCCCTTGGTGCCTCCCCTTAAAACTCAATAGACTTTGTAAAATGTTACCTCTTTTCTTCACTATTTCCTTCTTTTTACCTAAAAGTGCTTTTGTCCTTAGAAGTTCCTCCCGCCTGTCATTCAAGTTAACCTTGGAGGGAAGTTAACAATTAGGGATTGTTTTCCTCAGAAAGAAAAAAAGTTAATGAGCCATGTGGTCTCAGCCATAGTCATTTTCCTTTAATGCTTGTATTGAGCGGTAAAAGCACCCTTTAGTTGTCAGGACAACCACATATTCCTGGTCTCACCCAGCTTTGGGATCTTCCTGTGACAGAGCCACTGTATGTGTTATATTGTGTGGGTTTGAAGTAGGTAGAACTAGGCAAGGTGAAAGGGGTTCTTGAGGGTTCCCCTAAGTTGTACATGCACCACTCAGAGGTAACAAAGGATATTATTTTGCTTAAAGACCCAGGGCGCTTTTGATGGGGGTTGCAGGACCCAGCCATAGTTTTGGCACCCCGCACAACCACAGAGGTTGAGTAATATGAATAGTAAGGCTCTGAAAGAGATGGGCCTGGTTTTAATATCACTCTCTGGTCTTACAGTCCAGCAAAGTGCAATAACTGGAGGCTCAGGAAAATATACTACAATCTGGGGAACATATGAAGAATGATCAGGGAGTGATTTATACTACTCTTCTTGGCAATGATAAAAGTGTTTGGTGAAGAACAATATAGAGAGGGAATATATCTTGTCCTATTGTGGTCTGTAATTATGTACTTCTCTTGCAGATTTTAGATTCCAAACCCAGGTGTCAATTATAATGATGGCTTCCATGTTCACTTCAGTGAAGTTCCAGACCTTCCCTAAGCCACTTAATTCTAGAAGTTGTCTAAGCCAAAGAGCCTTGCTTGCCCAAATGAAGCTTGTTCTACTTTTCCATCCTATAATTGTAAAGGCGTTAACATTCCCATCCAACTGCAGCTAAGATACTATTTAGCCACATTGTTTTGGAAGCATTCTCCATAAACCTACTAAAGATGCATTCCTAAGAAATAAAACTCTAGGGAAGATAAGGTGTACATTCCCTAAGTCTTAAACTCCACCACGTTTGTGGTCACGAGAAGAACAACATCTATATGAAACTTAATTTTTTAAACTCAGTCTCAGGGACAAATCAGGATTTTTTTCATTTATAGAAGAAGTGATTTATAAAAATCAACTCTTCCTGTCCTTATAAATAATAGCTTAGAAAATGAGCAATGTATTTGAAAACCACAACAAAACTATCAAGTCTATTAAATAGATTAGGTTTCATGATTTTAGGGAAAGTGGAATTAACGATCAATCCTCCCATTTTATAAACTTTCTGGCCATTTAACTCATTAAAGGGAAAGTCATGTTTGTCTTGTAATTTGGTGCATTTTCTTAAGTAATTTGGTACAATGATTAGATCCAAAAGAAAAGAAAATGGACACAATTCCCCTAAGAGAGCTTCTGTCTCTTTGTAGAAATGTATGTTTACTAGAGGCCCAGTGCATGAAATTCATGCACAGGTACATTCCCTAGGCCTGGCTGGCAATTGAAGCATGAGTGTCTGGCATGGAAGGGCAGGTCCCAGCTGACCGCTGGGCCCTGGGCAGCACCTGGGCCCCCAGGCACCTACTTGTCCCCCTCTGCCTGAGTCACAGTGTCTGAGTCCCCATGCTGAGATATGGCAAGCGCTGCTAGACACCGTGGGCTGGGGAGCAGCATGGGCCTCTGGGTCACCCAGCAGCACCTCACAGAACGTGGCAGGCAGTGCGCTCTCTCCCAGCCAGCCTCGGCAGACCAGCTCCTGCTCAAACCCATGGTGAGCTTGACTGGCCCCTGATGTCTTGGAAGTCTATTGGGGCCAGCAGTACCTCCACTCCATTGCCTTAGGCGGCGAGCTTGGGGCTGGTCTTTTCCGTTCTGTTCTGTGGTATGGGATCCTTTCTGTTCTGGAAACTGGAGTTGGAGATTGGAGTTGGACCACCTGGGGAAGCCCTTTGCATTGGACCCTGAGACCTTTTGTGTCACCTGTGACGTGGTTCCAGGCACAGCTGATCTATATGATCAAAAGGGGGCTTCATTTTCCTAGTTTTCAACGTTTGCTTTCCATAATACTGTACATTCTGTTTTGTTAGGTTTTGTACCAAAAATAAAACCATTTGCTTGTTTCCAATAAATACTTGTCATCACCAAAGAGAGCTTGGGAAGCGAGGGCTCTGTGGAGGGATTAGAACAGCCTGCTGGGAATAATCTGCCTCCTGGACCTCATGATGGGAGGCTGGTCGTGAACATTCCATGTCTCTTGTGTGGAGCTCAAACTAAGGTCTGGGTTTTACAGTCAGACCCTCAAAACAGACCCTGCCTTCCCAGGGGCCAAATGGAGCATGGGGCCTCTTCCCCCCCGCCCCCCACATACATTGTTCCTCACACTCTGGCTCCCCTCTAGTACACCCCAAAGCTGCCACTTCAGCTGCCACAATTTCCACTGTCCCCGCATCGTCCTGGGGGAGGGTGCTGTAACCTCCTCACCGACAGCCCTGGTGCCTCTGCCTGCAGTCAGGGGACGCCACGTTCTCACGGGCCCTCTATCCCTGCAGGATGTGCCCCTGACTCAGCCTTGACCCCCTTCCATTCAGCCTCTTGCTAGACCTGCTGCCCCTCTGTAGGCTGTGCCTTCTGCTTGATGCCCTTCTCCAGGCTTCCGACTGGCTCTCCTCCATCAGTCCAGTTTCCCTCAGTGGCTTCCCTTTGACCCTCCCTCGAGGTGCCCCTATGTGGCTTCATTCCCATGTTTTCATGGTGCCTGTGCCCTCTGACAGCTGCACCTCATGTCTGTCTGAGGCTATTTCCTACCATTTTGTGACTACTATATTATTCATTTACCTAATCTCCAATTTTAAATATTTAGGTTATTCCAAGTTTTTTCACAACTATAAATAGTAATCTGATTACAAACTATTATTCATAAAGCATTGCTGATTAGCTAGAATAAATTGTTAGAAGCGGCATGTTGGGTATATATACTTTCAAGAATATAATATATGTAGGTAAAGTTATATGTACATATGTGTATATGTGCTTATTTGTGGTTAAGACTTCCAGAATGTTCTACCAGTTCATATTCCTACCTTCAGCTTGTGCACATGCTCATTTCCCAAGAGGAGAACATTGCAAAGTCAAATAAACAAACATTAGAGAGCATTCAATCCGGAGGGGGGAAAAAAGCTGTAATGTAAATCAGTTTTCTTTTCCTACCACATATTTGAATATATGAGGAGAATGCTGAAGGAAGGGAGGTTAAAAAGACATTTTCTGCACATATCAAATTTTGGACAAATTCTTGAGAGGGAAAAAAATAAACAATGTGTTGAAGGGTGTGTGCCTTAAGAAAGCTGGCAAAATGTAATGGCACAGGACATAATATGTGATTCTGTGCATGCCGTCACGTAGCCTCTTCCCGCCCTTTGCCCACAGAAAATGACAGGACTTGGACCGCTTACAACTGTGGATATATGGCAGTGATGTTCCCCACATGGCCAAAGGGAAATGGCTCAGACGTGTGCATTCCTGAGGCCAGCTGAGTGGTGCAGTTGTGCTGAATTCCTGTAAGCCTGAACTAAGGTAGCCATGGGGGTGGCGCTGCGTGAGGTTAATTTGGAATTGTTCTTCCCCAAGATGCAGTGAGCACAGGTAGTTTTTAGAAGGAAATTAGTTTCCAGGCACATTGGCCATCTTTCTATGTGGGCTGTCACACCTTTCTTCAAATAGTATTCGTTCAAAGTGCTGAAAAGATACACATTAGTTATGTTTTTATAAAACATTTAAACAAAGAAGAATACAAAATTTCCCATAAACTTATCACCTAAAATAGGATATCATTGTTTCCTTTATGTTGTATTTAGTATTTCCAATTGTAAATGTCCTTTTGTATTTTACATAATTATATCCATAGCATATACAGTTTAATGGCTTTTTCACTTAAATATAATATTGTGAACGTTTTTACATTATAAAACATTCTTTAGAAACTTGTGTCTAATATTTCATTGTATCAAAGTGCTAAATTATTAAAATTTCTCCCTTTGTTTAACATTAAATTTGCTTTCATTATTTTACTGATATGAGTAACATTGATGAACAGAAATCACATTGATGAACAAAAATAACATTGATGAAATCTTCTAACAGAAATCTTTGCTGTATTTCTTTTGTTTTATTTTTTTTATTTTTTATTGATTAAGGTATTTCATATGTATCCTTATTCCTGTATTGCCTCCCCCCCCCCCCCCCGTCCCATTCCTGCTCTCACTCCCTGGTGTCTGTGTCCATTGGGTTATGCATGCATACAAGTCTTTGCTGCATTTCTGACCATTTCTCTAAGGTATATTTTTCTAGAAATCTGTTATTTGTGAGAAAAGGAAACTTGATGACTAAAGCTGAAGCCAAAAGCATGTTTTTCTCTTTACTTTCAGCCTGAGTGTTTTTAGGGTCATCATTTAGTTATGGGTTTTATTTGTTGTTGTTTTAAAATAATGGGTGTGTTGTCAGTGAACTCCCAACTTCTAGAAGATTCTTTTAGCTCATTTCTCTCATCCTGACTGGTCTTTACGTCAATTCCCCACCCCCATTCACCACACGTAAAATGTTCTCCATGGACGGGCATCTTCCATTACAGACATCTCTCTGATCCTCACGTTTTCCCCCCTGACTACCCCAATGCATCCGCTTGGATGTTGAGGCTGCTTTCTGGAATGCAGGGCTTTTGTCCCTCGGATCTCAGATATGGTCCCACCTTAGTTCACCTGCTTGTAATGGAAAAATCAGAGGTGTGGTTCCCTGGAGCCTCCATGACTCACCACACTGCTTTCTAATCTCACCCGGGGTGAGACTCACCTACATCGTATTCACATCCAGTGGAAAGAAAAAATACCGTGAACCATTTCCAGAGGACAGTGATGGGAAAAACCATGGCATTGGCTCTAATTTATGAACTATCACTCCTGAAAATGAAACCAAAGTGAAGCGAAACTCTGTGCACTCAAAGCCTAGATGAAGCAGAGGGAGTTTTACTGAACGGATTTGAAGTTCCATGGTGAGAGACAGAGGTTCTATTCCAAAGGTGTGACTTTATTAAAGCAGTTTTATCTCCTGTGCCTCCTTCTACCCAACAGAAAACAGAAATTAATATTTTCCATTCCCTCAGTATCACAGTGTAATCTGTGGAAACATGAAACTTAATACTCAGTGTTCTGTATTCCTCAAAGAAAAAGGAGTTAATAGCCAATATTCCTAAAACTAGAACTCAGAGAAATCTGGTGTTACATTTGGCACTGTTGCCCAAACACATGACAATCATGTGTTGGCATAGAAGCTTTTTGATGACATGAGGAATGTCTAGAAGTACCATCTCCTTTAAGATGTGTCCAGCTAGTATGTATCAAACTCTCTCTGCTGCTCAAAAAATTGGCTTTGCTTCCACATTCTACAGTTTCTACTTTTGCTTTAGTTGCCCTGCCAGGGGTACACAGCGTAATATCTCATTATTATTGAGGTCACGAAGATCAGTTATTCATTCCAATAAAGGTAGAAATCTTTGTCTCCAAGCTGAAGTTTATGTAGTTATAATAACTAGCATCCATTACCATCTTTCAGCATGTAGCAAAATGTGCTAAGAGCTATAATTTTCACATCCACCCCTTTGAAAGAGGCACAGTTCTGCTCCTAGTTTTAGGGATGAAGAAATTCAGGCCAAAAAAAAAAAAGTAAGAAATAGGTTAGAGCTAAGACTATACTTACCCTATAGAACCTTAGACTTTGATGTTTTGTTTTGTTTTTTAACATATTTGCAACTTCTACCTCCTGGGAAAAGACATTTTAATGTGTAGTTTTTGCTACCCACTTTGTCTAAAAATTTAAAAATCTAGTAAAATAGCATTTTTAATGAAAAAGGTATTCAGTTTTAGGTTGTTATTGTTTTCCTTTTCTGTGGGAGAAATTAAACTAGGTTGTGTTGGGTTTGACAGCTTGCATTTTGCCTTGTACAGCGTTATACAGTTGGTAAGGAAAACGACTCCTAACCTGGACATGCTGTTCATGCTGGAGCTGAGCTTCGGAACTCTAGCCTCTCCTTTCATGTTGTAGAACTGGTCTCTCTTTCTGTGGATTTTTTTTTTTTTATTCACCAGAAATGTGTTATTACATTCCTCAGACCTGAAGAACCAACTCTATCGGGTGAATTTAATTTGTGATTCTGCTGATCACATCACTATATCTTCCCTCCCTTTTCTTTTTAAAGGGGTAGCATTTCTACTGAAATCTTTGTGTGATGAATCTTTATAGAAAAATAATCTGTGGTTTAATGGGGCTTTAAGACATGTCCTTAGAAAAGAAACTAGTTGGTATGAAAATAAATCCAAAATATCTATGGATGTGATTCATGTGACTCGGGATTTTTTTTTTCCTTTGCTAAGATGTTAAGGCCAAAAAGATTTATATCCCAATTAAAATTATTCAAGTATTTTAGAAGTTTGAAGGTTATTTGTTTTATTACAGATACATCAAAATAACTCATTTCGCCCAGCTGGCATGGCTCAGTGGTTGAGCATCAACCTATGAACCAGGAGGTCAGGGTTTGATTCACGGACAGAGCACATGGCTGGGTTGCGGGCTCGATCCCCAGTGTGGAGCATGTGGGAGGCAGCTGATGGATGATTTCCTCTCATCATTGATGTTTCCATCTCTCTCCATTCCTCTCTGAAACCAATTAAAATATATTTGAAAAAAACACACCTCATTTTAATAGAGTTTTGGGATGATTCTTAATGGGAAGGCACCCAGAAGGTGCATAAGTTTATTTGCTGATGAATCAGTCAAAGATTAGAATTCTTAGGAAATTTCCAAAGACTAATGAAGACCTGAACCTATAAAAGCTATTATTGTTGTTTATCATTTACTACCCTGCCTTCTCAAAGACATGGACTAAAGGAGCTTGACGCAGGAATAAGTCAAGTAAGCAGTTGTCCAAAATTCTATGCTGAAAACCAAGACCAGAGTCTTTTTAAACATAGCACCATTGGTATGTTTTTCTTTTCATTACTTTTTAAATTTTTATTTTATTGTTCAGAGTATTACAGCTAGTCCCCATTTTTCTCCCTTTGTCCCCCTCTACCCATCTCCCACCCCATCCCAGGCTTTTCACCTGTCTATTGTCTTATCAGTTCTTTTCATCACTTTAAAAAATGCATAATTCAGCAAATTGATTTGATTATTTATCCATTTGTTTATGTCATTCATAGATATTTGCTACCCCTAATCGAGTGCTTTTTGAACATCAGCGTTAATGGGACTTACCTGAGCAGATTGTTCAAACACAAAAATCCTGAGCCACAAGCCAGAGATCATGAACCACTTAGTTTAGGGAGGTGCCCAGGAATCTTCCTTTAAACCAGCTTTTGGGACATTCTAATGCTGGTGGCCCTTTGAGTGTACTTTGAGAAGCACGATTATAGCATACAAGGCATGGGATGAGGCCACAATGTATACAGATGGAAAAGGCCTCTTTTATTCCTCAGGAAATATCAAATGAAAAAGGAATATAGATTTTATCCTTAATGATAAACAACAATAATAGCTGTTATATGCCAGACATCAGGCTAGATTATGTTTATATATCAGTTCTATGAATCCTCACAATGCTATCACTCCCACTTTACAGCTGTAGAGAACGAGGTTCCTAAACTTTAAGTAACATGGCTAAGGGCAGGAGCCCAGGCTGGCTCACTCCATAGCCCAGCCTTTGTTTCCTATATGCACTATCTCACAACCTCTACAGCAAGACAACGCATGCTAAGTGGCGTGAGAATAGCACTCCCAAGACATAGAATGATGGAGAAGGCACTTACATATATTAAGTGTTCACTGGATGCCACAATTTATATGTTTCTTAAATGTAGTCTCCACCGCCCAGTGCAGATAAAGTATAATTTCATCTTACCTTCAGTTTCTTCACATATAAAGAATCTAACTTGGCAGTAAGCACTTAATGAATGTCCGCTTCTGTTATTTTCACTATCACATTTTATAGTTGAGATATCTGAGGCTCAGGAAAGTTAGGGAACTTTGCAAAATTTGTGACTCAACTGTTCCCATAGCCTCAGGAAGAGGAGAATGCCCTTTGAGCTCTGATAACTAGAGAAAGCTTCCTGGGTGAAACAGCACTAGGTTGGCCTTACAGAATAGGGAGGGTTTAAGGGCAGAAGTGATAGGAGGGGGAGTCCAATTTTTGCCTGAGTTATTTAACTTCGCTGAAATTATATCTATAATTTAACAAAACTCAAATCTTTCAAGACTTCAACCTTCAGAACTCCTGCCAAAACAAATTCTAGGCAGGTTCAAAAAAAAGAAAAATGTCCCTGGATTCCTTCAAGAGCCTCATGTGAAATAGGCAGAGAAAATGTGTGTATTTAGACTAGAAATGAAGACTGGACCACAAGATTGCTGTAGCAGATGGAGCACGGTGTCCTAAAGAGGCAGACCACAGACATCCTCACAAGCTTGGGTGTTAACATGGGCCTGCAAAGGCCACAGCCTAGTGGATATGGCCCTACATCATGGCGGAGAAATGGGTGTATTTCTGCTGCCACAAGCCTTTCTGGGGGAAATTTATACCCTGAAAATGTAAACTCTGTACTCTTGGAGTTTTCCCTATATCTCTTTTTTAATCTTTCATCCATCTCATAGCTCTTTAATTCAACCAGTGTTTTTTGTTGTTGTTGTAGTTGTTGTTGTTTTTCATGTATTTATTCAATTTTGCAAAGCACCTTCACACACCAAGTGCTGGTCTGGTTTCTATGGAGACAGCAGTGAAGAGAGGAGATGACAACCTCCACCTTCGTTGGGCTTACATTTTAGGGAGAAGAGGCAGTCTATCAACAAGATAAATTTGTTAAAATATGGTTCGTTATAAATAAGTGCTCAGGAGAAAATAAAGAGGAAGAGAGGAACTTAATGGGGTGCAGAGGAGACATGCAGCTTTGGGTAAGGGAGCCAGTGAAGATCTCACTGGGAAGGAGACATCTGGGAAGAGGCCACAAAGGTAGCTGGGGAAGTGTGTCCCAGGCAAAGGCAGCAAGCAGCAGAGTGAGGCCTGAGGTGGAATGTGCAGGGTACATTGGAGGAACCAAGGGGCAGAGTGGCTGAGAGGGGGTTTTGGCTTTTCTCTGGGTGAGAAAGTCTGTCACTGGGGAGTTTGGGGCAGAACACGTGATGTGGTTTGAGTATTCACAGGTTCACTTTGATCACTGTGGGGAGATGAGAATGAAGGGGACAGGGGCAACAGCAGGGAGTTGTGATTACCTAGAGTTATGGAATGGTATTTACTGGTATTTTTTAGAACTTCTCGATGTTAATGGTTGTATCACATGCATGAAACACACCCTCCTATATATTTCCGCTACTGAGTGTCCTTGCTAATTCTGAACAGTGACAGCTCTGACATGAAGAACCTCAGGTAAAACTGAGTTGACGGACTTGCAAATACTTCATACTGGTTCTCTCAACACCCCATCAGTCCCCTCCTCACATGTCTTCCTATACTTCAGAGCCTGAAAAATGGAAACTAGAATGATATTTTCCAGACCTCCCTATAGTTACGGTTTCCAAGGGGATTTGAGTTCCAAGGCTTGGAGGCAGAAGTGAGCAAGGGCAAGTGGTGGGCAAGTAGAGAAAATGAACTCTTCTAAAGAGCAGGGAGGCCACGGGCTCTTTGGGATGAGCTGTATGTCACATGTGTCAAGTGCTAAGCAGTAATGCAATGGCAGGAGGCCTATCCCCAAATATTTTCTTGGATGCACTGTACTCAGCTAATAATCTCAGGCTTGGTTCCTTGGCCCTTCCAGAAATTCTGTAAGCTTCAAATATCCTGTAATGAATACTATGTGATGGAATGAGCCAAGGTGATTGCAAAAGATCCAGCCATCTAGTCTTACTTTTAGGCTTCAGTAAGGAGGAAGAATGAAAAAAAATTTCATCAGTTCTAACCCAATTCTGGAAATCACCCCCCCCCCCAACACACACACACACAAAGTTATTTATATCATTGGTTCACATTAGGCACCCATCATGGCCATGCTCAGTTTCAAAGAAAGCTGGGAAATTTATCAGAACACATTTCCATCTCAATAATGAAGGATTTGTGTTAGTAAAGAAGAGGAGAATGGATATTAGATAGTCAGCTTTGCAGTCCCTGCCACAAAGAGAATGTATTAGTTCCTGATACATATAGCTAAATGGCTTTTCAGAAATGTTTATACTCTCCTAATTATAGAAAATGAGAAATATAACATGGGATAAAATTAAATTTATGTGTCCAATTGTTTAATAGGAGCAGCTTCTTTGAGGAATAAAATCCGATCCTCTACCTCCCTCGCTGAAATACAGGATTTATACAGACGTAAGTTAGGCATTATGTAAAAGCATTGGGGGGTGGGGGGGGGGTGTTAGAAGTGTAATGCACATTATGAAATTCTGTTTTAGTTGCAGCCCCTTTATTTTTAGGCCCACCATAATTGCTTTCAGACCTAGAGCTTGCTGAGCTGGTGATTTTGTTTGGTTCTGCAACATGACCTGTTCTTTGAGACTCAACCTCAGGCTCAGGGGTAGCCGTGCCTTACTTCCTGTAGTACCCGAAAGAGTGGAAAGGGGAGCCCATACCAAGGAGAAGGGAGACGAATGTTTCGGTACCTCTCTGACTCTGTCCTTCATTCACCCAGGATACTTGATTATATTAAACCAAATCCAATCCCTTTTCCTTACTCGATGCTCAGCTAACAGCTTTTAGTGTCCTTTAGAAATATCAGTGTGCTGTACAGTTTAGTGAGTCCGGTCTGGATTGGAATCTCATTTCTGCTGTCATTGGGAGCTCCAGTTAACTTGAACCCTCCGAGCCTTCAGGATTCTCATGTGTAAATTGGGCCTAATAGTAAGATCTACCTCATCAGGTTGCTGTAAGATTGAATAATACAACATGATACAGAGAGAGGTCCTAGTGCACTGCCTGGTATTTGTAATTGGTAGAGCAGGCTGTGAGTGTGGAGATGGCAAGATAGCTGCACAGATCAGAGTGCATCCAAGCCGGGCTATACAAGTTTCCAATATTAAATAACTGTCTTAACCAAAGACTTTTAACTGGAGCCAAAATTCTAAACAAAGCAATGACTTTAACCTTCTATAGTCTTTCTGTGAGGGGAGAAACAAAACATAATTATTTTTGTAATAGTTGCCACTAATTATTTTTAAAATAATTAAAATCTGATTATTTCATTAGGCATATCCATTCATTTTGGGTTTTTATCTTCAGCAGTGACAAAGTTTGCAACAACAACAAAAAAAATAAAACACAAAAACACTGACCATTGCCTCTATCTTTCTAGAACCCTCCTGCTCATGGGTTAATTCCTTTTTATTCTCTGAAGATTTTACCTGTAAAATTTTTAGGACTTAACACAGGAGATTTTAATTACTTTTTTAAAAATTATTATTCGCTTATCTTATATTCTCATGTTATAATGCTAGAAGAATTTTAACCACCCAAAACACCATCTATAACCATGTAAATGTAATTTGCAAGAAAACTCCTGACAGGTCCCTTTGGGCCTGTTTGATACAAGTTTAGTAACAGAAGGCATTTTGAGTGAGTCTATATTCCTGGTTAAAATTTTGCATTTGCTCTGTGTTTTATAGAATGTGTTTGCTCTCTCCCGGGGCCCGGACTTCATCCCCCATGTTTCCTCTGGGTTATAGATCTGTAATGGCCCAGTGATTTTGATGATTTCCCAAAGCCCTTGTCCCAGAACACATGATCCTGGGAGACTAAAGCAAGGACAAAAGACAGGAGAAGAATGCATATACTACTGCAAGCATTCATGTATAATTATTTTTTGGTATGTCCCTTTCCTCCATTGATCCTCAGAAGGAATATGTCTGCTGAGACCTCCCGGTTATTAATTGGGCCCCAAAATCATAACCATAGTCCAGCAGCCATTGCTAAGAGAGTCCTGTCATGCAGGACTGAGATCCTGTTGGCTGACCCCATCCTTATAAAGGAGTTCCTGGAATCATCTTCCAGTGGACTGAGACCTGCCCTGTTCAATCAGAACTGCACAGCTATATTCTTATTTGCCTATCTACTGACCAATCTGAATCCTTAAGGACCAATCAAAATGCTAAAAGCCAACTGATCAGGAGAATACAATTTGGACCAATCAAACTGTGTGAGTTTGGAGACCTCATTTGCATATAAATAAACCAATTGGGGACCAAGGCAAGTACTCTTCCTATATAAGTCAGTCATTCCTTTGTCTTGGGTGAGTGTACTTTCAGTTTCCTCAGAAGGCTGCCTGTTCCAGTTTCTATTTGTTTACCAGAATAATCTCTCCTTTCAATGAACCTCAAATTGGGGATTCTTATTGACATTGGATTGGTAACAGCAACCTTTACTTGACACTCCTATTGTACAGTAATATCCTCAAAAGGTAGAAAACATTTATACATTTTCTTTACTCCAGTGTCTCAAAAATAGTGAATGAATTTTTATATTTTATTTTATTTTTGTTAAATATTTTTTATTGATTTTTTTACAGCGAGGAAAGAGAGAGGTATAGAGAGTTGGAAACATCAATGAGAGAGAATCATCGATCAGTTGCCTCTTGCACACCCCCTACTGGAATCAAACTCGGGGGACCCTTCAGTCTGCAGGCTGACGCTCTATCCACTGAGCCAAACCAGTTTCAGCAAAAAATAGTGAATGAATTTTTTTAAATGAACAAACAAAGCAACCCAGCACAAGAGTCCAATAATAGTTCCTAGAGAAGATGGGATATTAACGAGGGATAAGCCTTTTCCCCCACATTATCTGGACTATTCTACAGACTGATCTATTTTGTAGAGGGTTTACTGGGAACAGATAACAACAGATCCCCAGGGGAACACCCTCTGGGCAAAGAAATGTAAGTGCCCCTTGATAGGATGAAAGAGACCTTCCAGGTTGCTAATTTTTGACATCATAAAGAGAAACCAGAATCCCAAGTTATCCTCAAAGAGAATGGAGAGGAACTGTGTGGGAGAAAATGGCACAGAGATTCTTTTGCAGAAAAAAATCACAGCTGTGTGGGCCGGGAAATTCTTCCACTTAGGAGTCATCTGCTCTGGAATGTGTGAGGGGAAGTAGTCTCAGTAGGCTCTTGACTCAGCAAGGCCTGGAATTGATGTTCAGGGCTGTTCTGCAAGGTCTTGGGGCATTGAGATTCACAGCGGTCTGAGCCCAGTTGCACACGCCAGCGGGTATCAGTACAAGCCTTAAATCAGAACCACCCGTTACACCCTCTCCGCTCTCCCTGGCTCTGAGTCCTCCCCCCAGCCTCCCTCCTCCCCTGCAGGCTCATTAAGGCCTTTCCCAGTGCAGAGACACAGCATTTTGGGGACTGGTGGGGTGTTTGATATTTTCCACTCTGCGTGTCAAGGGCATTTACAGTCGGCGTCAGAATGTTATGTCGGTCTGAGGAGGCACTTTGAAGTGTTTGTGGTAGAGGCCACATGTGCAGGCAAGATGTGCCTCCTCCCCATCCCAGAGGTTCCTGCTCAATCTTTCCCAGCATCATGTGACAATGAACAACACCGCTTAACCCTTTACTTCTCAGTGTAGCTGCTTATGGTTATTAGTCTTATTATTACCATTTGAAAAGGCACTTCCTTATTCATTTCAGTTTTCGAGTGCCTTCCGCTCACCCCTTCTTGGCACTGTTTTGTGTCTGTTTTTGCTACCACTCTGCATGTAGAAATGTATTTACAAAGAGTATGTGCAAAGCAGAGGCATACGTGATAAACTGCCCAGGTGGTCAAAACCATGGGATCGTTGACACTCATACGAACCCCTAGCCAAATCAGGGATGTCCCCCTCCCCCATCAGCAAGGTGCCCTTGATAGAGTCATTGGTGTTTTCATTTTACTAGATGATATTCACAGGTGGCCCTGAAAAAGTCTCTTAGCCTATTCCAGAAATGTCTGGAGACTCGAAACCCTGAAGAAAAAAAATATATATGAGACTTCAGAGGAAATATTATCAGCTGACCTAAGTCTCTTACTTAGCTATGTGGTTTGGCTCATGCAACAGAGTAGGGCTGAGATTGATGACTTGCAAAGCTTTTTCAACTTGGAGGTTCAGCAATGCTCAGCTCTTAGCTAGCCTGGGAAGGTCTTGGACTTGGCAAGATGGGCTGGGTGGAGTCAGAGGGCTCCTCTCGGATAGAATGGGCGTCGGTGTCTCTTGGGATCAGTTTGTATTCACAAAGCACTTGGCAATGCAGTGGGAACAAAATGATTTTTAGTGGACATAAGTCATTTCAGGCACTCCAATATTGAGACCTTTTGGCAAAGGTGCCATGGGCCCTACTCCATCACCTAGAAGGGTCTCTGGAGATATTTATTATATATGAAATTATCCCCTGAAATGATAACCATGCTTCTTCATTTTAATTTATGAATCTAAAGAAAGGAAGCGACCTGCCTTAGTATGAGACTATTAAATACTATTAACAGTACAGTATGCCAGGCAATGTGCTAGGAAAGTAAAGCCTTATCTTATTTATGGCTCCTAATAATCCTAAGAGGTAAATATTATTATCTCCATCTGAAACTCAGAGAAGCATGTGTACAAGGTCATATTAGAGAATCTGGAACACAGACCCCAAACGTCCTGATTCTAATTAATATTCGTGTTACTAACCTCAGTAGCAAATTCAAGTCAGAGTCATTGACCATTTGATCTCCTAAGACAACTCCTGGGATGCTGCCTGCCTCGAACCCACATTTCCCCTAGCTCTGTGTCAGGAAGTGCTTCATAAATACCGCCTGAATGAAGGAATGAGTAAATGGCATGTAACAAGCCTGGGAAGGCACTGAAGCCTAAGTCTGCAATGAAAGCCGACCCTGGGCCACCCCCAACACAAACAGGGACATTTTCCCAAGGCAGCCAGGGAATTTATGTCCTTTGGAGCCAGGGACCCATGCTTCCCCGTCCAGAAATCCCTCTCAGATGGTCAAAGCGCACAGGCTCCCTACACAGCCTTCTTCCGATGGCACGGACTCTAAGCCTCACCGGCCTGCCAACAATCAGGCAGAAAGAGCAGATTGCAGAGGAGAGCAATGCCTTCCAAGTTAGAATAGCTTTGCTCTTTGTATTTGCTATGCATGGGGGCAAGACCTTTCCTTATAAATCAGGCTTTTGCACTCCTGTGAAGAGCCTTACCAGGGTAGAAGAATAAAGTGACCAAAAGGGAGGGAGTTAACAGTGTTTTGCTGCAAAGATGTCTTATCTTGTATGTTGTTCCCAGGAGGGCCGCTAGCGTGGGATCAGGAGAGGGGTATGCCATGTTTTGTTTTGTTTTGTTTTTAATAACGGTTGAAATGAAAAACCGTTCTGGTCACCGTGTCCTAGAAATAAAATGTTTGATGTGGAATAGTGTCCAAGACATGTGACCCCTAAAAAGCCCATTTGGCCCAATGCTTGAACCATGTTTTCAATCAAGAGTTGCTACCTCAAGTCACTTTCCGTGCCTTTGACTGTGGAGACCCCAACCAATCATTTTCTTATAAGGCTTCTCTGTTTATATGGCTCTCTCTGCTTAACAGAGCTAATTTATTTTGCCTCCAGTGTACCAGAAAGAAAGAGATATGTGTTTCTGTTGCTGAAAGGACTCATCCAAGTATTTTTATTTGTTTTAGAGCTGAGTTGGCAGTTGATTCTCACAAGAGAGGCGATTGGCAGCTAAAACACTTTTAAATTAGGTATTTGTCATGATTCAGCCTACTCATAAACCTACCAAAAAAACCCCAAAAAACCAAAACCCCCAAAACTTAAAGGTCAAAGCTAACAAGACTAAGATTTGCTTGTTTCTTAAATTAATAAAGTCAGTTGGTGGTCCTTTGCCTACTAGGCTGTATCATTACCAAGTTATTTAACTTTGTCTTTATTCTTTTATTGTCCTTCATTTTCCTCAATGCTTTTCCATTTTATGTCTTCTCTTTTTCCTTCTTGCATCATATTTTCCCTTACTCATTGACTTAGATCTTTCACTCTTTATATCCCCTGATTTTTTCCTCAGTTAACATTGTATGCAGATTGGGAGTAGGGTGGGAGACCTGTAGGAGGTAATGCACTTTGTGAAAATGCACTTTGTGAAAGATTCTTCTTGTCAACTCTCTATTATTAACCGGTTGATAGTTAATCTGCATTATTAACTGGTTAATACGGATTTTGTAATCAAAGTAAACATGTAATTTCAAGAGAAACATCTAAAGTTCTTTATTCAAAGTAATGTCCATTGCTAGCTACACCCCACCCCACCCCATCTTTCAGGTAATTTGTCCCAATGGAACTTTTCTTGTGTTGAGGCAGACCATTAGAGACCCAATTTTCCATTTCTTCTTATGTTTTGAAGTGCTGCTCAGAAAGTACGTGTGCCATCAATCAGAACAAGTGGTAATCTGAAGGAGCAATACAACAAAATAGCATGCATATCGAATCGCATATATATCAACATATGTGTAACTCCATCTATTGAAAAAAAAATCCTCATTATTAACTGGTACGCCTAGTATGCTGATCCTGCAGAGAGTGGTCACCACATTTTCTTGGCTATACTTCATGCAACACACTTCTTAAGAATTGTTCACATAAAAGCCTTGGCTTGTAGCTTTGTCCAGTGGCCTGGAACTGATTCTGATATTGGAAAGATTATAAAGTAGTATTGTACATGGCAGGCTACTCAGCATACCTCAGCATATGCACCTACTATTCCAGAAGGTGAGACCAAAACTCTTGGCCAATAATTCATATTGATTTCTATATTTTATCTCATGAGTGAGATTGATGTCAGTAGAATTCATCTCAAAATACTTCATAAAGTCCCACTTTTATCTCACATATTCTGGTACAATTAGAATGTCTCTCTGCCAGTTTTTGGGTTGTTTTTTTGTTTTGTTTTTCAATAGTAAATTCTGGATATCTGTGTGAAGGGAATAATGACATGAGTGTAATGTCCAAAGTTCAATCTCACCACTCAAAAAAAAAATTCAGTTTGAAAGAATACAATATGTATTTCAGATCCAACCATTAATGTTTTTATTTTCTTCTTGTATAAAGTCTGGGAAAATCTAGAAGTTTTAAGTATTTTTTGCCTCCTAGAAAGTGGAGACTTGACATAAAGTTTTAGGTAGTGCATCCCTTGGGCCCTGGATAACTTTCCCTCAAAAAAAATTTTACTTAGCAACAAAGAGCGAATACCTTTCCTGGAAAAAGAGACACTTGGATCAGTGAGATTCTAAAGCAGTTAAACTGCTTTTCACAATAATGAAAAAGGAGACAACAATGTATTTCTGGAAATACCCCTTTAGATCAGTGGTTCTCAACCTTTCTAATGTTTGACCCTTTAATACAGTTCCTCATGTTGTGGTGACTCCCAACCATAAAATTATTTTCGTTGCTGCTTCATAACTGTAATTTTGCTACTGTTAATGAATTATAATGTAAATATCTGTTTTCCGATGGCCTTAGGCTCTACAGTAGTGGTTTTCAACCTGTGGGTCGCGACCATCAGAAAACACAGATATTTACATTACAATTCACAACAGTAGCAAAATTACAGTTATAAAGTAGCAATGAAAATAATTTTATGGTTGGGGCATGAGGAACTGTATTAAAGGATCGCAGCAGTAGAAAGGTTGAGAACCACTGCTTTAGAGAGATATTTCTTTCCTAGATATGTATGCAAATTGCACTGCTTAGTCTGAGACTCATGAATGTGTGTTTATGTTGTTGAATTGTCCTTCTCAGATCCTGACCATGAGTGACCAAGCCTAAGGCAAATTAATAAAAAAAAACCAACTTAATATATTTTTTTTTTTTTACCAATAAGGTGTCTTTATTTCTGGAGGAACTTAGCTAAGCAGCTACTCCAACTATGTGAACTAATGTGGAATAAAATCCAATATATATCACCCTGTATTATAATCTTTGCAATTATTTATTCAACCCTTCTATTTCTTATCATATCCCTTGATTCTTCCTTATTTTTAGGTAACATTACCTTTACAACCCCAAAAGTGATAGAATTACCCCATAAAGTCTAAAAGAGGTATCCTTAAGCACTAGCTAATTCTTATCCAAATTGTGATTCAAGTTAAGTACCCCAATTCCTTCTCATTCTCATGCCTGCCATCTTCAACATGTGGCTTCCAAGTTACTATGTCCATCTACATCACACTGTGCAAGGGAAAAATCATGGAGGTTGAAGCACAGGACATTTTATGGCCAGAGAGTGAAGTAGTATATGTCATTACTACTCAGATTCCACTGGATGAGAGCCCATTAGAAGACATAGATTTAATGGAGTCTGGAAAACTTACTCCAACTGCCTGCCTAGGAAGAAAAGTGAATGGGTTTGGCAAAGAGCTGGCCAGTGTTCAATCACACTATCTTTGTTTCCTCATCATTCAGTTTTAAATGGGAAGTTCATAGTTGTCTTTGGGAGGCTATTTTAGAAGTTTTCATTTCTAACTTTTTGCAAGCTGATAGAAGCAGAGCATTTTTGTATTCTAGAATTCAGAGGTGTTAACTGCTTGTACATGTTCCTCATGCTCTGTGTGTGCCTACAGGAGGCAAGATCAAAACCAGAGAGAGAGAAGAAGAAGCACGATCCTCACGACTTGTTAGCGGAGGTATAAAGAAGGGAGCCAGACTGGGTTCACTCAAGTCTAAACTGGATTTGGCTCTTGATCCCTAACTCATAGGGCATAATGAATATTAGTAGATTTAAAAATAGGGCCAGCTGGCCTCAGCCAGGTGGCTCAGTTGGTTGGAGCATCATCTCATACACCAAAAAGGTTGTGAGCTCAATTCCCAGTCAGGGCACATACGTAGGTTATGAGTTTTATTCCCCATCAGGGCGGGTATAGTTCAAAACCAATCAATGTTTCTCTCTAAAATCAGTAAGGGGATGAAGGCCTGTGCTGAAGGTAGGGAACAGGCTGAAAGAGTTCAGTGGGGGGGTAGGGGGGGAGGTTTGAGACATATGTAATACTTTCAACAATAAAGAATTAAAAAAAAAACACATATCCTTGGGTGAGGATTTAAAAGAAAAATAGGGATAGCTGAATCATTACAAACACCATTATCTCCATGTAAACTGAGATGATTATTCTCAATACTTATAAATTAATTGGAAACTTATTCTGGATCTCTGTATACATCTACTCTATTTTCATATAACTTTTTCTGCATAAGTCATTTTTCATAATGATATGGAACTGGATCAATGTGGCTCCCTATTAACATAACTGCATTCACTAAAGCGGAGTCATGTAAACTTCAGAACACAGATAGGCTTGTATGACATCAGTGTTAAAGATTCAGAAGGCCATTCTGATTGAGGGCTGGTTAACAGCAAAGCCTTGAAGTGCATTTCTTTGGTGCCACCTGATGTTGGCCTCTTAGCTATACCTCCTGGGACTCAGGAACTACCAAATGAGAGATGCAATACCACCTCACTTTCCTGCCAAGGAAGCACCTGGAATTTTTACACACGTTACTAATGCATATGGACAAATGTTAAATATTTTAAATGACTGGGAGAGGCTAATTTGTATATTTGGGATATGACTTCATGCTTATCTTCTTAAATTTAACAAAGCACTTTGACAGGCTCTGTGGAGAGGTAGGGGATGGATAGCAATGAATACCGTATTTTTCGGACCATAAGACGCACTTTTTCTTCACCAAATATGCAGTCCCCAGGGACACGGAAGGTCCCGGGGGACCCACTGCCGCTCTGCAACTCGGACCATAAGACGCAGGCACTACTTCTATCCGGACCATAAGACGCAGGCACTTTTCCTCCCACTATTTGGTGAAGAAAAAGTGCGTCTTATGGTCCGAAAAATACGGTAAGTAGCCTAGGTAACTCTAGCATTGTTGTGGGAGGAGATAAGAAATATTGGCCAAAGGATACAGAAGTTCAGTGGGATGAGTAAGTTCTAAAAATCTAGTGTACAACATGGTGACTATAGTTAATAATACCATATTGTATACTTGAAATTTTCTTATAAGAGTTGATCTAAATGTTCTCATCATTTAAAAAAAAATACATAACAGTATGAGGTGATGAATATGTTAATTAGCTTGATTATGGTAATTATTTCATGATGTATATAAAAATTATACTGTGCA
The DNA here is from genome assembly GCA_963924515.1 of Vespertilio murinus. NCBI lineage: Eukaryota > Metazoa > Chordata > Mammalia > Chiroptera > Vespertilionidae > Vespertilio > Vespertilio murinus. The sequence continues at coordinate 15,441,140 of OZ004719.1, read as the reverse complement.
CCTTAAAATGTACAATTTTCTTTGTTAATTATACCTCAATAAATCTGGATAAAAAGTATATATATCTAACTAGAATATATGGCATGATATAGTACTGATGAAGCAGAAATATAAATGAGTTATAATGGCCATACTTGTATTACCTAAGCTTAGAAAATAGTGGTAAAATGGATTAATTCTAATTAGGCAGTATCTAAGAGGGCTCATAGAGGAAATATTTGAGTTGGGTGGGTCTTGAAGGAAGATTTGATTACAGATGGTGGAGATGATGCAAGAAAATTTATGTGGGCAAAGAGGCAGAAATAAGCAACATCATATGTTTGGGGAATAGAGAGTAATCTGATTCCATGGAAGCAATGTAGTCATTATTTAATAAATATTTACTCAGTGCCCATTATGTGTCAGATACTATTATAGGCACTTGAGCTGCATCAGGGAATAAATCAGATTATATTAAAACACAATGAAACAAAAAACCCTGACTTGGATCCTTTAGGTGGGAGGAGCATAGAGAATGTAAGAGAAAGAAAGAAGATGAGTAAAAGGGTTGAGGTCAGTGTATTGAGGACCTTGAGTCTTTAATAATAAGCCAAAGAAGCTGAGTTTAGAACAGATAGGCAAGTCCTTTCAAAAGAGGTGAGAATGAAAGCCCTGAATGAGAAGGGTTCCATGGAGGGGAAACCCCAGGAGAGAATTTTGAGGAACATCAACATCAAATGAGGAGGCTAAGAGACCAGCTGGTGGAGTAGACTAAATGTAAGGTTCCTGAAGAAAAAAAACCCGCCATATTCGTGGAAATTTCAGTAGTCCAGTGGAGAGTTGATGATGGTCTGACCTGAGCAGAGAAAAGCGAGACTGAGTGAGGATGCTGTATTTATTGGTGATCTATATTCAACACTATAGAAGGCACAATAGAGATTTCACAAAACACAAGAAATATACTTCCTACCTTCCAAGAGCACGCAGTTAGCTTGGAAAGCACATGACAAAGACTGGATGGAGTAAAGTAAAGACTAGTAGTGCTGAACAGGAGTCAGAGCCAGATTCTAATCCCTGCCTGCCACTTACTCAGCATCACATCCTGAGTAATTTGTCTCCCCATTCAGCTCTCAGCAGCCTTGTTTGACCAATGAAGGAATTAAAAACTGATGGTCTCCTTGGTTTCTAAACACTATTCTTTTTTTATTGTTTAAAGTATTAAAAATAGTAGTGCATATGTCTCCTTTCCCCCCCTGGTGTTCATGGGTTCACAGCTGCTCCCTGGATATTGTGGTTGTAGGGTCCCGGCAGGTATATGATTCTTTCTGGTTGAAGGTAAGGCTAGGCTTCTGATCACAACCACTCTCCCCTTCAAGATGGCGCAGTCTCTGCGGCAGAGACTGTCACTTCGGGAGAGATTTCAGCAGCAGTGGAGGCTACCCGGTCAGGGGAGCCCGGTCTGGCAGTCCCCAATAGTCCCTTGGAATATAGCTGCCCCTCACTCACAAATAGACACTCCCTGTACATCCACACACTCTCCTTTTGTTCTTTCACTTACGCACTATCGTGCAGCCTGCCTTCCTGTCGGCAGCCATCTTCGATCTCCTCTAAACACCATTCTTGAACCAAAGGAACCAGGGTTCCTTGGAGAAATACCTGATGTTAGAGCTAGGGCAGGTAAAATAGAAGATGAGCCTGGAGAATCTTGCTCACCAAACAAACAGATGGGAACATGTCCAAAGGATGCAGAAGCCCATACCTGAAGGAGGTCCCACTGGTTAAAGTTGGAGCAATTGATCAACAAAATAAATAACAGAGTATTGGATTGTAAGTCAAAATATAAAATAAATATACAAGAGTACATGTTGGTATAAATAAATAACTGAATTGAAATGGGGGAGAAAAATCAAGTCTCTCTTCCAGAAGAATTCCAAATAATATATGCAGCTACTCCCCCCCTCCAAGATGTGAAGCTTGTCTCTGCCCTACCTGAAGACACACCTGAAAGATGAGCTAGATTTAGTGACTTGTTTCCAAAGAATAGAACAGGGAAAAAGAAAACAGTAACTTTATACTGGAGAAACCTGGCAGCAGGACATTAACCAAGGGGTGGAGGTTAATATCACAGTAATGTCATCCACTCTCAATATAATGTGATCAAAAGGGCACTTCACCCCTGTGGTTATCTTCCCCCAAACCCAGAACCCCAATCTTCTCATGTGAAAGACATCAGACAAAGTCAGACTGAAGGACATTCCGCAGGATCCCTTGCCAGTACTCCTAAGGACTGACAGGGTCACTAAACAAAGAAGAAAGTCTGAGAAACAGTCACAAATCAGAGGAGACATGACAATTAAATGTAATGTGCTGTTCTGGATTGAATCCTGGAACAGAGAAAGGACCTTAATGGGAAAAAGGATGAAATTCAAATAAAGCCTGGAGTTTAGTTAATTGAAGAAGAAAAAAAGTTGATGGTCTCTAAAGTCTCTTCCAGCTGGTAGCTATAAGAATAGCATTTATTATCTAATTGCTTCATAACTGTGCTCATATTGCTTATAAAGTGCCAAGAACACACGAGGTAAGGGAACTATGAAAGCAGAATGGAAGGCTTTAATCAACATTTTTTTTCTCTTGTAACTTCCTGTAGTTTAGTTGTGTGTTTCAGTGACGTAGTATGTGGTTAGCTCAAAGCAATTTTTGAGGCAATAAAGAAGTGTTTAGGTGAAAGTCTCTTGTCTGTAACTTTCCCAAATCAATGCTCACTTCTGCCCCAGTAAGGACAGTCTCAAGTAAGCCAACAGGTTGTCATCCATGTGCAAGCCTGACTATTTGAGTCTCCTAGGCAGGGCCATCACACCAAAGCACACTATGAAACTGTTGCTATGGCGATGGTCATGGTGACAGGGCTACCTTTGGCTCATTTGATTTTCCTGGACAGTTTCTTTATGGAACCCCAATGTGAAATCATGCTGGCTCTGATTCATGACATTTTCCTGAGTCTTTATAATGTTTCTTTTTTCTAAGTAAGCAATTTCAGGTCAGGTAAAAATGTGAGTAAATCATGCTTGGCTCTTGTTCCAGATGTATCAATTTCTGCTCGTTCCCCTTTTCCCTTTCATGGCTTTGGGACAATAAAAATAAGCAGTGCCTCCACCCTGGAGCCTTTCTGGGTATGCAATATATAAACGGTATACCGTGTAGGGAGCAATATTTCCCTACCTTGGTCATTACTGACCGTAGCGTTTTCTCTGGCAATTATCTGAAACAGCAAGAATGTGGAGTAATGATTTTGGCACACTCAAGACCCTGGGAGGATCAAAGAGGCTGATGTGACAGTTCATGAAACGGGGAGGAAGCAAACCGTCCCCCACTGCCAACACTAACACAGCCCTGTGCTTGAGAGTCTGGGAGAGCCCCGTTGCCAAGTGTCTGCCTGCATTTTCTCTGAGGGGGCCAGGCCCGGAACAGGTCAGGAAAATTATGGCTTTTATCAAGCAGACACCGTGCCTCCCTTTGAGGATGGCCAAAGTCTCACTCACTGCTGGTAACTGCAACACATGTGGTCTTTTCAAAAGAGGACATGAATATTTTCATTAACTGGGAAACAAGGTACCCGCATGAGACTTTATTTATTTGGAATACTTAGGGCAGAGCTGAAAGGAGCAAGAAGTTGGTGAAGAAATTAAGAGGGAAGGCTCTGGAGACAGATTGCCTGGGTTTTAATCCTGGCCCTTTCATGTACCTTTCTGGGTAACTTTAGCACATTTTCTAAGCTCTCTGCCTCAGTTTCCCCAATAAAAATGAGAATAGCATCCAAGTTACAGGATTGCTCTGGCAATAAATAGATGTATGAAAAAAAATAGATGTACGTATAGCCCTGCCTGGCACATGGTAAGTCCTCAGTAATGTCAGCTGCTGTATTATTTTCATTTTTTAAGCATTATTATTCAGGAAAGAAAGTCATTAGGTTTTATGATGCCCTATTGGCTGACTGTTCACTCTTCAAATATTTACTGAGGGCTTAAAATGTGCTAGGCATTGTGCTGAGTACTGTAGATAATTCGGGAACAAACAAGCCCAGTTCTTTGCCACCAAGAATGTCTATTCTGGTGGAAGAAATAAGAAAAATGTGCATAAAGGACTACACTACATGACAGGTTACTTCTTTCTCTGGGGTGGCACTGATTATAAAGTAATTTGGGATTTCAAAAAAGAGGTGAATCACACCATAAGTGGGTTGGGGAACTCTTTATAGAGGATGTAACACTTGGCCAGACCTGAATAACTAGTGGAATTTTTTTTTTTTTTTGGTGGGTGGAGAAACTAGTGCAAGTGTGGGTGGTAGCAGGTAGAGGAGAGGGGATAGGGAGGAATCAAGGCAGATGAAAGGCAGAAGGAAGATGCTGAAAAAGTACTTGAGAGACAGGAGAGTGATAGCCAAATCCAGGGCTGAAACTAGGGGTTCTTGGTGGAGAGAAGTCTACAAAGGTAGGAAGGGTTCAGTGGAGGGCTTTGAATGGACTTGGCCAAAGGAGTTCAGATCTTTATTTCATTAAGAATTTGGGTGTCTTTAGGAATAAATTAGTAGTGCTGTGAATTTTGGATTAGAAGTATGTTCCAGAAACTGACTGAAACAATGTCCTGCCATGTCACTAGCCCTTCCCCATATAACACAGAATTATTTTCATCATTTATCACCAGTATAGAAGTACTAAAAAAATTAAAAGTTTAATTTAACAAAATACTAGTTCCTCAAAAATTGTGTGTTATGGGTTTTACAATTATAGAGCACTTTTACCAAAGGTTTTATAGAGCACACTATAATTAAGCTCAATAATTTTCATAAATGGCATTTGCCAGCTGATATTTCTCTTTTAAATAAAGATAGTAACTACTGAAGGAGTTAGCAGATCACTCTGGCAGGGGTGGCTTTTGGGGACCTGGACTGGGTTTTCCAAAAGCAATCCAGTTGACGACTCCAAAATTTAATTGATACTAAGTTCTTGGTCTAATAAGGATAGAGTTGCAGGTCAGCTTATGCTGAAGAATGCTCCAATACCCTCTTATCCTAGTTAGAAATGGGATAGCTGCCTGGATTAATTTGGGGTATACAAGACTTTGATACTCTGAGCAGATGTTAGATTGGTATCCTGAGCAGCTATGACCTCCTTTGCTACTCTTTGTAGAACCTTGAGAAATAAATCTTAAATGAGTGTGACCACAGTCTCTAAGAGTCTGCCTATGCTTATTAAAAAGTAGTAAAGTCTCTCTAACTAACAGATGAGTTCTTTGCATCTGGGAAAGAGAGTTGGATTCATTCTGCATCATCAATTATAAGTTTCTAGCTGAGATCCAACAGTTGAATATTTATTTCAAGCCATGATGGAAGAGGAAAGAAGAGCCCTGTTTGATTTTCTAGATCCAAGGCTGTATTTTGAGCTGCCTCTTAGAAAAATGCTTTTACTTAAACACTGAGCCAACTTGATTTGGAACTGTCACCACCAAGAGACAAAACGTCTGGAATACTTGCAGTGTCATTTCTGGGTAGTCTGTTTTTTATGACCTGTCATGCATTACTAAAGAGGGACGAGTGAATACTGTGTAGGATGGGGACTACATGAAGCCATTAGTGCTGTCAGAGCAGGCAGAGACAAGACCACCAGGCACAACAGGAGACCACCCAACACAAAACATGAGCTCCCATTAGCAACATCCTCCAGAATATATGCTCTTGACATTTGCATTTCAGAATGTTGAGCCACTAAGAATGCAGCAAGATAATTATTGCTTTGTGATGATATTTAGCAACTCTCACAATGTGGACCACCAATTCTGGTTTGGGTTTTTTCTTTTTATTAGCACCATCTGAGAATGTCTGTGGTAGAGACTTTGGTGAATTGCATCTGTCCTGTGGCCAAAGGAATGAAAGGAAGAGCAACTTGGTTTGTTAATATGGAAGAGTTCAGCAACAAAAGCCCAAGACACATGTCTGAAAAAGGCTTCATTGAGGGCTTTTTACTTTTTTTTTCAAATAAAGCATTCCAGAATGTTTTACAACTGCTTCTTAAAGTATACTCCATATGCATATAGCCTTGTACTAAATTCAGAGCTGCATGATATCTTTTATTTAACAAACCTTTCAGGTCAATATAACTGAAAGACCCAGTTGTGTCCTGATTAAAATAAACGAAAAACAACCCCCCCAGAAGTCAACATAATTGTTCAAAATAAGTTCTTTATCTTTTTAAATTTATTTATTAAGGAAAAATCAGTCTCTTTTCTCTCCTTCCTCTGAGGCTCTTTTCCTTGCCTTAATTTCATTTTATTCCATCTCTTACATTGCATGTCTAGGTCAGCTTTAAAAATCTGAATTCATCAATTTTAATTCCTATCTGACTCATTTATTTGTTGATGACACATTTTTTTGCTTATTACTGTTACTTTGTCTTTTATTCTCATTTACTCCGTTAACAGTTTTTGAAGTTTATTTACAGATTTTCCTAGATGTTCACAACTCATTACCCAACTTTATGTCTCCCTTCACCTTTATGATTTCAGTGCCTTTTAAATGCAATTATTTTTCAAGAAAGTTTTTCTTCTTTGGGGAGTTTTGGATTTCAAGAGAATGATACCTAATCCTCAAATCAGTAACTCAGCATCTCAGTTTTTTATTGGAACTTATTCAGATTTCAGTTCTTTTTACAAAATTGGTTTAGCAAGTCATAGTTGTCATTGTTCATAAAATCAATCTTTAGTGGAAATAACAAGTAAGTATCTTATAGAGTGGTTAAGTTTTATATCTAATGCATACATCTCTTGATTCAAACCTTTGACAAAAATAAATCACAATTATCTTCCACTAAAGCCAATCTCTAGAGCAGTGTCAGAGTTGAACTGGAACTCTTTACCTTTCTAGTGTATTATTCAAATAACCAACATCTGCTGTGTTACAGGCTAGATTCTGATCCAAGCAGTATTCATTCAGGAGGATACATCTTATAAACCTTTTCAATTCAACAAGAGCAAAATAAGTTGAAACTGTGCACAGTGCACAATAAATATTTGGTGAACAAATGACAGAAGCAGAACATAACTAGAGAAAGATGTAGGCAAAAACATAGGGAAAAGTGTAAAAGGGCTGGAAGAAAACAGTCACGAAGGTCATGGGTTTCACAGCTGAAATCTCTGTTTCACCTCAACACATGCATGATTTGTTTTGGAACCCACGGTATACATCACGATTTCCAATAAGTGAATCCCAAATTGAATTCCATCTTGCAATGGTAAGGTTTCCAAATACTAAATTATTTACCAGTTATGGATGATCCGAATTTTTCATCAATTTACCCACTCCTCTTTTGATGATCATTTGCTGTTATCCTTATGAGAAATTCTGTCGTATTGGCATATAAATTCACTGGCTTTATTTGTATCAGATTGTCTTCTTTGTCACTCGGGAGACTTCTCTGCTTTCCCAGGCCCTCCATCATTCTTTCAACCCCAGGGGCTGATCTTCCATTTCCTGCGGGGTGGAAGCTTGGCCCAAATGTGTGTAATCCTGAGGTTTCCCCTGGGGTCCTGGATAGTGGGAGGAGGTAATTCTTGGTTCAAAGTTGGTGTCTCAGGAGAGGAATCATACCATACAATTAACTGAGCATTCGTCAAAAATACTGGCATGTGCACACGTCCTTTAGCTCCCCAAAGATTTGCCTTTTTCTTTTCTAACATCAGGATATTTGCCAGCCGCATGGAAAGACCGCCAAGCACATCCAGCTCATAAAGCCAGAAGGCTGCTACACTTGACTATCTGGAAATCATTCACTCACTTGGGAGGTTCTGTGGCCTCTTTATTTCCTTGGAAACAAGGCCCACCCAATGATTTCAAGAGCACATTGCAGCGCAGTTTGAACAGACAGACAAGCTATGAAAGTTGGAGCTCTGTGGCTCCTCTCCTTCCTCATTTAGTGCAACACATTCTTTTCTCTACCACATAGGTTTACAGCCTCCCAAGACCTTTCCCATGAAAGGCAATAGAACCTAGTGTCAAGTTAAGATGAATGATTAGGAAAAATGTGTAGCTACTGGGAGTGAGATTCCCAGTTGAGTATCAGTGGGACCACAGGAGGTGAGAGTTTGCCTTTTTTCCATCGGTTGTCAGGAGTAACTGAGAGAGGCAGAGGCCTCTGGTTTGCCTCTCAAGTTGTGAGCTCCACTTCTCAGTATTATCAAGGGTTCACTTTTCCTTCCCATTTCTATTTCCTTGGTAGGTTTTCAGTGGGCTTTCATTATCTCCTTTCCATTCCCTAAATGGGAAGCAATACTTCAGTAATGGTCTTTCTAGTTTATACAACTAACTACATTACTTTCTTGCTTTTAAAACCTCTAGTGCCACCATCTGTAGAATAAAGTTTATTGTTTTTGCAGGATACCTTAACTCAAGTATTGCCAAATTATTCCAGCCCTTCAAATTATCATGTTCTTTTGAATTCTCATTGTACTTGGGCCTAGAAAAGCTTTACAGTAGTACCTCTATGGTTCAAGAGTGCGCTTTTTAAAATTATTGATTGATTGATTGATTGATTTTAGAGAAAGAGAAGAAAGGAAAGCATGAGAGAGAAACATTGATTTGTTGTTCTACTTATTTATGCATTCATTAGTTGATTCTTGTATGTGCCCTGGCTGGGGCAAGAATGAGCTTTTATATAAGAACTTCATAAAGCAATTGGATGACACTTGACTCAGGGCTCTTGTCCATCATTATTGACAATGAAGCTTTCATAGGAAAAACAAACCAATAAAAACTTCTGGACTTACAGAAACTAATATGAAAACACCGGTATAGTATTTAGCAGAGAGGAGGTCCTCATTAAATGTTTATTTATGGAAAGAAGGAAAGTAGGAGGGGAAGGAGGAGAGAGAAAATATGGGAAGTGCTTTTTCAAACAGAAAAGAATGGACCTAACATTCAAGTTGCTTAGTGTCTCAAAGATCATTCAGATACAACATTTGGGCCTCCTCAGATATTCTATTTGTATAATGTGTAGCTCACCTGAAGTGAAGTTTTGAACTTAATGTCAAGGAATATTTGGAAAACTTATTTTTGTTGAGGTTTCTTCTCATCATTTGCTTAACTGAAATAACTTGCCTTTTGGCCAAAGCCGTTGTATAAGAAGTATTTTATTTTAGTCACATATAGATCTAAATGCCAATATGACACTAATGAATCACATGGAGTTATGCCTCTATTGGCCATTTTACTATGTTTGGGTTGCGCTGTGGTTAAATTTTCTTCTTCTGTTGAGCAAACACAATCTAAATCTCTACTAACACCAAGAATGAAAATTGGATTTATCATCAAGATTGTTAGTTACCCTGGCCAGAGTAATTTTGGTGGGCTGATGAAAGCAAACAGCTGAATGGAGTGGGGTTAAGAGATAATGGGAGGTAAAATTTAGAGAGAGAAAGAAAATATATACAACTCTTTTGATAAGCTTTTCTAAAGTTATTTCTGTAGCAGAAAATGAGATGGTAGCATGAGAAAAGAGTAGGGTAAAAAGACTGTCAGAGTTATTTTATTGTTGGTTTATAGTATGGACTGAATTGTGTTTCCCCAAAATTCATATGTTGAAGCCCTAACCCTCAGTATATAACAATGTGAATTATTTGGATATAGGTCCCTCAAAGAGGTTATTAAATTAAAATCGGCTATTTTCCTTCTAGAAGAGGAGATAAGACATTGTACAGACACCAAGGATGTTCTCAAACATAGAGGGCAGACCATGTGAGAACACAGTGGTCTACAAGCCAAGGAGACACAAGGGAAACCAAACCCAGTAACTTCTTAAAGTTATTAACTTTTGAACTTCTAGACTTCAGGATTGTGAGAAAATAAATTTATGTTGTTTAAACCACCCGGTCTGTGGCATTTTGTTATTGCAGTCCTAGGAAACTGAGTAGTATTTGTTTTGTCTTGTTTCGGGGGGGGGGGGTAAAAATATATCTTTATTGATTTCAGAGTGGAAGGGAGAGGGAAAGAGAGATAGAAACATCAATGATGAGAGAGAATTATTGATTGGCTCCTTTTGCACGTCCCCCAATGGGGATCAAGCTCACAACCCAGGCATGTGCCCTTGACCAGAATAGAACCCAGGACCCTTCAGTCTGAGGCTTATGCTCTATTCACTAAGCCAGGGCAGGAATTTTTAAGATGGATGAAATAATAGCATGTTACCTGTTTTCAGAAAATATTCAAAGGGAAATTTTTGTATCTAGAAGACAGGAGAAAATTTATGGAGAGACGTTTGTTGAGAAGGTGAAAGTGGATGGGTCTGGTCTTTGTTATTCATTTCCCAGAGAACCTCTTAGCCTTAGGCCTCAGTCAAGGACCCTAAAGTAAATCTTCTCTGATTTATTGAGAGTTATTGTATAAGAATCAGTAAACTTAATAAGAACAGGAGACCCTACCAAACCTGAATTTCTGGAAAAATAGTGAATCATTAAGGGAAATAGATCAGGAAAAGATAAATTGTTTTAAAGTAGAAGAAAAGAGAAAGGGAGACAGAATCTGGGAGGATGAAGAAAAAGAAACAAGATGAATTTAACTTTGTCAATGAGAAGTCTGAGTTTGGTAAGATATACAGGTAGAGTTGTTCTTTTGGGTGGTGAAACTGTTGAGAAAAAAATTAGCAAAATCAATTGAAAGAGGTTGAGCGAGTCTACAAGTGAACCTTCTCTTAAAGATTATTATTTTCCATAAATAGTTTGTTTACTATGAAGAGTTCCTTCTACCACATCATCACCTCCCCCTGGTTGAAAGAAGCATGCAGTATCTATCAAAATAAAGTCATTGAGATGAATAAGTTGGTTTGGTAAAGGAAGTTGGTTAAGAACAAGTTCCATTTGGGCACAAGAAAATGACTATTCAGCCTTGACATCTACAAGATGTTTAACTACAGGCAAGGGTATCATATGATAAAAAGGAGCCCTGGCCAGTTTTGTACATAATTAGAGTGTCAGCTCATGGACCTAAGGGTCTCAGGTTCAATTCCAGGTCAAGGGCATGTACCTTGGTTGTGGGTTCACTCCCCACATGCAGGAGGCAACCAGTTGATATGCCTATCTCACATTGATGTTCCCTCCCCTTTCCCCTCCTCCTTCCCTTTCCTCTCCCCCTTCTCTCCCCCCCCCCCTTTCCCTCTCCCTCTCTCTCTCCCCACCCTCACTCCCTTCCTTCCATTCTGACAATCAATGGAAAAATATCCTTGGGTAAGGATTAAAAAAAAAGAGAAACAAACCTGAGATTATAGAGCTTGTGTGAAGTAAAAGGCATCATCTTACTACCAAGTCTCCAGTATTCCTGGAAATCTGCAAAGACTAGTCCCCTTTTGCAATGGTGAGAGAATCTTGTCATAATGAGCGTAAGAGATTAGATCATAAAAATGTATTATGAATAGGCCCAACATGTCACAATGAGTCAGTACCAAAATAAAGACTGGAACCCAGGACTTCTGGCTCTTAGCCAGGTCTCTGTTCACATAACTATATTTCCTATGTTTTTATTTTTGATCTTGTGTCAATTCCCAGTCTCTCTCTCTAGCTCTGTCTCTCTCCCTTTCTCTCCCATGTAACATAGATGACCCTTGTACATGTCCTCCATAAATCACTCTGTAATGTAGTCCCTTTGTTATTCTCAAGGTACCCAAAGGAAGATTATGGCAGAGAACCAGGGCTCAACAATAAGGGAGATAATTGAGGGTCATTCAGTTGAGAATAATTCATATTTATCCATGGCTTCCTTTCCCAGAGCATCTGGTTTCCGTTAGCCAGCATGGTGTCCTCTGCTTCTGATGGTAGTGGCCTATGGTAACCACATTTTTGCTAAAAAGGAAGAGTACTTTCTTACATCTTTTCCTGAGTTGTTTTTAAGCTCTTCCTTGTACACCAAAGCAATGCTGTGGATTTGGATGAAGACAATGCCTCATGGTGTTAGGTACTGGCAGCTTTGAGCCTGCTCTTGGCAGTTTCTCTGCTGCTTTCTCTTTCCATCAAGATCAATCATACAATTAAAGATTAGGAAAGCCAAGGTCCAGGTAGTTTGTCTTATTAACTCCTCCCAGAACTTTTCAGTTCTAAGCAGGCTTAGATTTATTCTGTTTTTAAATAGATTTTTTGTTCTTATATCCATGGATGGAGAATATATTAACTCGCCCACTAAGCTGTTAGCTGCCCACAGTAGACACTCATTTTTATTTTATATTTTTGCATTGAACTGTTGTATTTGTAATGGAAACTCATACCCGTATTTAAACCATTATCTCTTTCAACCGGTTCAACTTCATTTAATAGAAGTACCCACACATTTCACCAAACCTGATTCATAAAATTTCATATCTATGGCACAAGAAAAATTTGGAAAGGTGATTTGATTTGCAAAAAGGTTCTTCAATCTATAAAAGGAGTCACTCTAACACAAAAATCTGTAGCAATAATAATATGGGGGATTTGTCCATCCTTTGACTGGCTGACAGTGAATGCACCTGATAGTAGCAATGCTGTAGAAGTCCACAGGGTGCCAAGTCCCTGTGGGGTCTAAAGAGATGCCACACCCTAACTTACAAAATATCATTCAGTAATTTCCTGTGCCAAAAGCAAAGGTTAAGCATGCAAATCAGAGAGAAAGCCAAGAGAGAAGGAGCCAAGTAGAAAATGCAGTTTGGAAAAAGCCCGGAGTTGTAATAGGGCCTTTAGTTTCATTGACATGGGATGTTCCAGAGTATTGGGTTGAGTTAAAAATCAGTAACAAAACTTCAATAGAATGATAGGAAGGTATCATCTAGTTTGTTTTCTGGAACCCAAAATTTAAAAAAAAAAGAAATGGAAAACATGGGAAAGATAAGAGACATATGAGATAAATGCAGAAGATCCAATATCCAATTAATAGGAGTTGTGAGAAGACAGACTAGATAAAGAGGAGAAATAATTAGAAAAATAAGGCAAGAATTTTTTCCAAACTGAAGGACACATTCAAAATGGATGATTCTACCAAATGTCAAGTGATGAAAGTGAGAAAAGCACAATATTTAGGAAAATCATTGTGGAAAAATTAAAACATAAAAAAAATAACAGGTCAGCCGAAACCGGTTTGGCTCAGTAGTAGAGTGTCGGTCTGTGGACTGAGGGGTCCCGGGTTCGATTCCGGTCGGGGGCATGTACATTGATTGCGGGCACATCCCCAGTGGGGGGGGGGTGCAAGAGGCAACTGGTCGATGTTTCTCTCTCATTGACATTTCTAGCTCTCTATCTCTCTCCCTTCCTCTCTGTAAAAAATATATATATATATATATATTTTTTTTTTTAATGTATACTGTATACTTAACTGGTGCTCTAAGCCTATACAATTTTACCTATATGTTCCCCAAAATTCTAGTTTAGCACTTCTTAATTGGGATTCAGGAATCTGTATTTTAACAACTTCAGGTGATTCTCATCATGAGAGAAGTTTGGGCAACACTGTTCTACATGATAGTCAAACCAGTCCAGACAGACAAAAGTTCCCTGAGGGAAGTCTGTGTGTGAGAGAAAAAAACACACAAATGAACAAACAGTAAATAGCATTGATTTATTGCTGTTTTTTTAAGGTGGGGAAAATAGATTAGATATTATAGTGCAATACACAGAAATCCTAAAAACATGATCAGTGTAAAACACATATACAAAGCAAATAGAAAATATCAATATTTAAGGAGAACAGGCATAGTCCAAATAGGAACACAGCTAAATGTGACATGTTTTTCACGTAGAGATATGATGAGGCAAGGCCTGGAGACTGGGAAACCAGTGAGGAATCTATTTCATTTATCCAGGTGGAAGATAATGGTGGTCTGATCCCAGGCCATGGCACTGGGGTGGAAATGAATAGGCAAAGTTTGGAAATATTTAGGAATTAGAATAGGCAAATTAGGAGATTGATGTCAGAGAGAAAAAGGTCAAGATATAGACTTCTGAGTTTGGTTTAGAAATCTGGACAACAAATTATTCCGTTCCCTGAGAGAGAAAACACTGAAAGAGAAGAAGGTTTAGAAAGTATAATGGTGAGATCATTTGAGTCTGAGATACTGAAAAGATATATACGTGAAAATGACCAACGGAGCTCTAGAGAAGAGTCTGGTTTAATGTGCATTCTTAAGCACTGGGACACAGTGGGTTAATAGTTATGATTGAGTGTTCCCTTGGACTTGAAAATCAAAATATCAATTAATAAACTTCTAGGAAAAATAATTTAGAATATAAGCAAAAAATTTAATATGTAACATTCCTAAAACTTCCAGTTGTTTTGATCTTTTCTGGTGTTGAATTTAAAAGAATGCCTTACAAAACAATTTCAGAATAACAAGTAGTTTGCTTGTGTCTCTTCAAACTTCATAAAGATGATACACAATCCTTCAAGAAAATGATACAAGTCTTCTTATTTCTCATCTCAATTCACTTCTCTCACAGAACACAGCTAATCTCTTTTTAAATCTCTATAAAAACAACTATTTTTTCTTCTAACTCCCCCAATTCCTGTTAATTCTTCAGCACAAAATCTCAAAAACTATTCAAACAAATCAGGACAATGTAGCAGAGAGAGGGGAAGAAACAGCTTGAAGTTGGTCAAGTTAGAGTCAGGGAAGGATAAAGGTTGGAAATATGTATTATGTTTTATCCCATTCTAAACGTATTGTTTTCCAAATAATGACTCAGAAAGGTAAAGTATTCATTGTAGTTACTAGAAGGAGTCCTGAATCTGGAAACAGTTGTGAATCTGGCCCTCGCCTTGTCAGTGTGCCTCTGTTGTCATCAGTCCTGGGAAGCCTATCTCAGAATAATCTCACAGGAAAGTGGGTTTATCAATACAATAGGCTTCCCTTCTCCACTTATTTTGGGAGATATTCCTCCCAGGGTCTAGAATAATGATATTTCCCCATCTAGGGTACCATCATCTTTTCAGTATCAGAACAGTTCATAATGAAAATGCCACTTAGTGAACAGAGAATGAAAACAAATGGGAATACTGTGCGATCTTCAGCAGAATTCCCTATTCATGGTAGAGGCAGGGCCATGAGTGAAGAATCATTGCTCACAACACCGCATAGGGACTGAGTGGTTGTGTTTCCTAACTCCCTGTCTCTAGTCTGTCCAATTGCACTTCCCTTTTCTGTTTATCCAGACTGGACTATTTTCTGTGCACTCAACTATTTCTCCATATAAAGTGCAATACAGTTGAGTTCAAATTACTAAATTAAAATCATATTCTTGAATGGCCTGCTTGAAATTACACCCAGGTGACCTTGACTGGACTTTTGTGTGTTCCCAAACACTTCAGACACTTATTTACAGTCTCCAGGCTTACTCCCTCTGTTGGCAAACCTTATTTCCCCTCTTTCTGTTTGGGAGGAAGCATCTCACTGTTGTCCCAATTGTATTGCTGTCACTCTAGAAAAGAATAAAAGTCTATCAGTATCTCTCAAGCATGTTCATTTCCTCCCTCTCTCTTTTTCTTTTTCTTTTTTTAATTCTCTCTCTCTCTCTCTCTCTCTCTCTCTCTCTCTTTCTCTCTCTCTCTCTCTCTTTCACACACACACACACACACACACACACACACACACACACACCTCCTCTAGTTATTTGAAAGCCACGGAAATATAAATGTAAAGAATTATTGGTTTTTAGCTATGAGTCATCATCCAATTCAGAGACTAAACTGTTTAGAGAGGGGTTAAAATCTGATTGGAGTATTAACAGGGAGTTCTGCATTAGATAGTTTGCATAGATTTTTTTCTCTGTATTTTTCCCCCATACATTTTTCATCTTGACTAAAACTTTTGCAAATTTTACTTCGATAGAACACAAATAGAACTTATGTTCCACACTTCACATAGCTGCTTTCACTGATTGATTTGTTTCGCATTCTACCATAATTCTGTTATTTTATCTTCTTTAGGGTGTTAGCCTGTCACTTGGGGGCATTGGGGAAGGGGTGTGACTGTAGAACAGCTCAGAGCCTGGCATGTAGTTGACCTAATGATTTGACATGGCAGGGCAGGCATTGGTTCCCTGTGGTCTCTAACTGGACATTTCTCCTGCCAGTCTTCTCTAGATCACACAGCTCTCCTCCTGTTTAGAGACAGAAACAATCATTCCATTTGATGATACACAAGCACAGTGAAAAATACTTTGCCTGCACTGGTAAGGGATGAGGTGGAGATGGGGAGGAAAAACTTTTTAAGAATGAAAAGAGAAGAAAAAAAGGATATAACGGATTGGGATGTTTTTTTCCCCCATTGTCCATCTCTTCCATGCCTCCTAGTGAAGATATCAGTAACAAATCTCATTACACATCTGATGGCATTTTCACTTTGAGTCATAGGCTCTAGATGGATGCCTGGGAAAGCGATTTATAAGTTAGCCCTTCCTTCAGCCCTCCCACATGCATACAGAGAAACCCGTACACAGACACGACTGGCACACCCACAGAGAAGCCACATGTGCACCTACGAACACATGGACAGGCAAACAATGGAAACGCCCAGTGGTAGCCACAACCAGTCCAACCACACATGCCTTCTGCTGCAGACAGCACATGTGCTGGCATTCTGACACCCACACAGACACAAAGATCCACACCCAGATGCCACAGCCACACCCACAGCCCTTACTTTCTCAGTTGTGACTTTCCTCCTACGTGCCCTGTGTGAATACATGACTGTCTCTAATTAGGATTTCCCAGGTCCAACTTTGCTTAACTAATCAAACTTCTCTCTGTGTAGCTTCATGGAAAAGGCAACTGCTGAATGGCTCAAAATGACTGAGAAGGGAAGAAAAATAAACAACAGCTCACTAGACACCTGAGAAAACTGAAATTTGAAAGCTAGGTGGACAGGCTCTTGGGCCCAGTGGTGTCCCAGCTATTCCCTCAGACAGCTCAGTAGACAGACAGGTGGATGTCCAATGGTGGACAGTGCAGTCATTACACAGGAGATTACCACTGGTACTAAATGGAGGAGAAAATGTGACCTAATGTGGAAAGAAAATGTACTTTCAAACCAAGCAGAGCAAGATCCAAATCTAGCAATGCCATTTACTAACCATGAACTTGGGCTTGCTGTTTTACCTCTGAGTATCACTTGACCCCAAACAAAATCTGCATTTCAGTATTCCAGTGAGGATTAACTATAATGGTATATGTAGAGTGGCTGTTACAGTGTTTAGCCTCCTAAACATGTGTTCTATTTTTGCTGTTGAAGTAGTTCCCAGAATATCCTGTAAGCTCTCAGGGAAAAAAGACAATAGCTTTAGTTTTCAGACTCTCTAAGCCAAATTACATGCTCACTGTTTCCTCAGGAATGGAGTGGCATTGGTAAGTAATATTTAATGAAGGAATAAATGAATGAGTGAGTAGATGAGTGACTGAATGAATGGCATAACTACATAACACCTGTTGTTTTTAGAATCACCAATCTCTAATATAGAATCTAACATATAGTCCTAGTGCTAAAGTTTTTCAGTTTAATGGGAATGAAAGCTAGAAAGCAATGATCTAATAGAACGAGAGAGGCATTTTAAGGTTTTATTAGAGCAAATGGAAAAAATTATCAAGAATTTGGGGATGGAAGAAAGATGTGTTCAAAGACTGGCCATTTAACAAAAGGACTAAACAGTCTCTATTTGAGTCATGAAATAGCAAGTAATTAGAAATTTTTGTGGGATCAGACTTTGTGGAGTAAATGAGGCAAGAGCTAATTTGCAGGACACTAATGAGTAAAGGGACGATGAAGAAGTGGCAACAGTCAGTCTGTGTCTTGGGGCTAGAGAAATTTTCACAGTATTCCAGTGAGGATTAAATATAATGGTATATGTAAAGTGGTTATTACAGTGTTTAGCCACTGTAAGTTTGCCCCAAAGTTAGCTCTAGTCTCCTCTTTCTGTTAGGTAAGTTCCATATACAAAACTGAAAGGAAAGCTTGAAAGTGAGAGGGAGAGAAAAAGAACATTGCTGTGGGTAGCAGGCTGGGAATTCCTTATGGTTTCCCCACAACTGGAATAGCAGTGGCTGCCCGGCCTGAGCTGATCCAGGACCGCTGCTTGAGGGGTGCACTCAGCAGCATTTAGAGGAGGAACAGGGCACTGCAAAGAGAAAATGAGTGATGCACTTAAGGAAAAATATCAAAGGTTTGGAGAACGGCAAGAGGATACAAATGCCAGGAGAAAAAAAATGTGGCCAAGGCCAGGCTTAATTGTTTATTTCCGTGATGCCCTAAGGAGCATCCAAGCAGAGAGACAGTTCTGGGAAGCCTCCTTAAAACTGTATTTCAAGCCAAAACCGGTTTGGCTCAGTGGATAGAGCGTCGGCCTGCAGACTAGAAGGTCCTGGGTTCGATTCTGGTCAAGGGCATGTACCTTGGTTGCGGGCACATCCCCAGTAGGGGGTGTGCAGGAGGCAGCTGACCAATGATTCTCTCATTGATGTTTCTAACTCTCTATCCCTCTCTCTTCTTCTCTGTGAAAAGTCAAATATATATATATATATATATATATATATATATATATATATATATACTGTATTTCAAGCCCTTGCTGGTTTGGATCAGTAGATAGAGTGCCGGCCTGTTGACTGAAGGGTCCCAGATTCAATTCTACTCAAGGGCACATGCTTGCGGGCTCCATTCCCAGTGGTGGGTATGCAGGAGGCTACCAATCAATGATTCTCTCTCATCATTGATGTTCCCATATCTCTCTCTCTCTCTCTCTCTCTCTCTCTCTCTCTCTCTCTCTCTCTCTCTCTCTCTCCCTCTCTCCCTCTCTCTCTCCCTCTCAATCTGCCTTTCCCTCTCCCTCTCCCTTTCTTTTTGAAATCAATTAAAAAAACAAAAACAAACAAAAAAACTGTATTTCAAAAGTGAGTCTGGGGGAAGCAGACTTTTTCTTCTCTAGTACTCTTCACATACTTACTCCATCCCCAGGCCCTCACGCCCTGACTTTTGCTCTTCTCGTGCATGTTTTGTTCTCATATTCTCTGCTTTCTTCCATTAACTGTTTCTGAGTTTTGCTTTTCCTTATCCCTTTTTTCCCACCTCATCGTCAGCCTTATGGCGGAACAGACTCTGTCCTGCTCCTTTCAGAAACTTTTGTTCCATCTGTAAAATCAAGGTCAGTGGTGCTCATCTTTGTCCATGTCTCCTGAGTCAGCATGATAGACAGAAAGAGGGAAAGATTAGCACTGGTGTGGTTCCCCACAGATGGAGGAAGATATACACACCCCCGAAATCCAGGCCATGAAGTGGATAGAAATAGCAGAATTTGAGCTGAGTTTTGCAGGCTGACTGTGGCCCATGCCATAACTCCTACTATATTCCTAAAGGGCTACTGATATTTTATTCTTAAGGTGGGTAAGAATTTCAGTTTGGAATTCTCTTCAGAAGGAATTTTGTTCTAATTGTTCTTTGAGTGCACAGGGGAGCAGTGATCCATTTTTCCATTTGTTAGCTTACCAGGGGAACAGGCTAAGGGAGGGTGGTAAATCCATTTATTCCAAAGTGTAGGGGATAATCAGTGGGAAAATAACTTTTAATACCCGGATAAAAGAATGAATAGGAAATGTGTTAGTAAATGTAGCTCAGTACATGTTAACAAGTAATATAACTAAGCTCATATGGAGTTTAATGAGTAATACAACTTGGGAGGCAGCAGAGTGTAGTGGATGAGGGAGTAGAATCCAGAGCCAGACTCCCTTGGTTTACCCATTGAGTTCTATTGGATCAAAGTATTCAGCAACTCTGTGAGTCACTATCCATAGCTGTAAGGTGGGAATGAAAATAGTAAGGGTGCAGTATCCCCCATTATCCACAGGAGATCTGTTCCAAGACACCCAATGGATGCATGAAACCACGGTTTGTACTAAACCCTATATATACCATGTTCCCCCCCCCTATAAATACATACCCATGATACAGTTTAATTTATAAATGAGGCACAGTAAGTGATTAACAACAGTAACTAATGATAAAATAGAATAGTTACAAAAATATAGGGCAGCCCAGCCTGTGTGACTCAGTGGGTGAGCCTCAGCCCATGACCAAGAAGTCACAGTTTGATTCCCGGTCAGGGCACGTGCCTGGGTTGCTGCTCAGTCCCTAGTGGGGGGTATGCAGGAGGCAGCCAGTCGATTTTCTATCTTTCTATTCTTCTTCCTTCCTCTCTAAAAATCAATGATATATTTTTAAATAATATATTCCATATAGCATGGTATATTTTACAGAATACATAGTACAATATAACATTTTTAATTTGAGTGTCAGTTTTAAGCCATATTTCTCATAAACACTTTAAATTTTTAAAAACTAACATGTTTTTGAAAAGTATAGCATTTTATAGATGCTGTTTGCTCTTTATTCAAATATCAAATATCCAAAAATATAAACAGAATATTCTTGCTTTTTATAAAAGTAAATAAAATGAAGTTAACATTAAAAAGTGAAGAGCAGATTTCTTTTTAAACTTTGCCCTAAATAAATATATATACTACAGTTTTCCACAATAAAACACAGCCAGTGCTTTGAGGGGACTTATATCCTACGCATCAGATTTATTTAATTTAATTAATTTTTTATTTAAATTCTTTATTGTTTAAACTATTACATAAGTCTCCTCCCCCCCTCTCCTTGACCTCTCCCCAGCCTGCTCCCACCGCCCAAAATTTAATTAATGGAATTTTAAAATCCAGATTCTTAACCTCTGCCATGTTTAAAGTATGACCTCAAGTTAATTGGCAATCCATCCCAGCTTTCATTAGGTAAAAATCCAGATGACATTGAACCAGCTAACTTTGGGTACAAGTAACATATCTTACTACCATTGCCTTTAAATGCTCCACTTGTCCACACACACATGCATACACACAGACACATACACATTCAGCAGTTAGAAATGCTCTCTGTAACAGGTAACCTAACAGTAGCTTAAGTAAATATTGGGATTATTGTTTTCAGACAACGTAATGTCTGCTTGTAAGTGGTTTCTGTTGTTGGTTCAGTGGCTCAAAAATGGCAAGGCTTCTTCTCAAGGTTGTAGGATGGTTGCTTCATCATAAGCCATCACTTCGACGTCCCTGGTAGGAAGAAGAGGGTAATCTACAGACCACTGATGTCTGTTCTTGCATCAGAAAAGCAGAAACATCCATAGAAGCGCATCCTCTTTACACACACACACACACACACACACACACACACACACACACACACAACTTCCCCTTAATTTCATCATACAGAATTGGGTTACATGACCACTGTAGTTGCAGAGGAGGCTGGGAAAGGGCCAGGTTACTCATGATTGGCTTAAATCAAACATGATTTATCATCTGGGCCTAGGCATTACTGCCCTGAAAAAAATCACAGCCCCGCTAAGTACAAAAACTGGGGAAGTAACAAATAATGTCTGTTACCATAACTTAAAACTTATTAAGAGCCTATCTGGGAAGGCACAAAATATATATTAGTCACTTTATATGTATTATGTCATTTAATCTTTACAGTACTGAATAATTATTGTAAATGCTGTTTGCTCTCTATTCCTCATAAATAAGGAACATGAGCCTCACGAAAGTTGTAAGCCCCTTGCCCGAGGTCACACAGCTAGTAAGCAGCAGGCTGGGATCTGAGCTCAGGTCTGATTCCAAGTTCGTGCTCTTTCTACACCATCATACAGCCCACAACCTTGCCATCCATCCCTTGGCCATTCCGGATTCGGTCTGGCCAAAACTACACCCTTGACTTCATACAATCCCGATCACAATCCTACCCCCAAAATAGTAAGTCATTTTTCCAAGATTGCACAATTACTTAATCTATGTAAAATGTTGCCAGTACAACAGTGAACAGGACAAACAAGTTTATGATCTTAGAGTTTCCCATTCTAGTGGGGAAGAAAGGTAGTAATAAGTATGTCAACAAATAAAGATAACTTCAGATAATGAGAGGCTTATGAAGAAAGTGAAATCAGATAATGTGATGAAGAATCATCTACAAGCTGCCTTTGATGAGATGCCTAAAAGGGACTGAGCCCTCAACTGCCAGAAGGAAACAGCCTGGTCTAACTTGGGGGGAAGAGAACTCTGGGCAGTGGGACTAAGAAGTGCAAAGGCCTTGAGGCAGAAAAACTTTATAGATACAGAATGTTGATTGGTGATGCTAGAGAATAAAGACTGAGAAAGAGATGATAAGAAATGATATCTGGCCCTGGCCAGTGTGGCTCAGTTGGTTGGGTGTCGCCCATGCACTGAGAGGTCGCCAGTTCAATTCCTGGTTGGGACACAAGCCCAGGTTTCGAGCTCAATCCTAGTGGGGAGCACGTTAGAGACAGCTGATCAATGTTTCCTTCTCATATGCATATTTCTTTCTCTCCTGCTCCCTTCCTCCCTTTCTAAAAATCAATTTAAAAATCTTAGAAAAAGAAAAAAGAAATGAGATCTAAGAGAAATGTGTATTTTATTCAAAATGCTATGGGAAATTTGATAAGTTTTATTCAAGCAGGAAAAATATGGCCCAATTTATTTTTAATCGCTGTGGTAGCTGTGAGAAAGTGGCCTGACAAGGTGCATGGAAGGAAGTCAAGATTTTAGCAAGATGGCTTAATTAGATAGAGCAGCACTGGCCTAGATGGGGTAGGTAAACATTGTGGTTCAACTTACCTTTGGGGGAATTTTTCTCATGCATCTGTTTTGTCTTGGCTCTACAATTCTGTGTTTTATCACTTTCATATGTTTGTGCTTAATTAATTGTGGCCACTATGTTCTTCTTAAATGTGTTTGGAAGAAATGCCTTAATACACTGGCAAAATTCAGCCAGATATTCAGCATTTTCTCCTACTTGAATGGATGTGTGCAAAGCACTTCTCTCATTCAGCCTCTGACTGCAGAGCTCCCCCCACCCTTCCAGAAAAAAAAAAATTAATGCTGCACAGTCCCATTTCTTTTTATAGATACAGCCTGCTAGAGGGTTAGCTTTGCATAATTTGCCATAATGAATTGTAAGCTTCTCTCTTTGAGTTCATGAAATTAGTCATAATAATAGAAGATTCTCCTAGAAACTATGTTCTGGGGTTAATCAGTATGCTCTTAATTGGAATTATGAGTGGAGTGAGGAGAAACACATGTCGCTTTTGGAAACTTCCATTGTAAATTGTAAGTTTACTATGGCTGAACGCTCACTCCTTCTGGAAAAACCATCTGATTTAATTGCCATGAGAGCTGATAATAGTGCTAGTGTCCCGTAGAGTGAAATTGAGACGGCGATTGCCTGACCTGTCCTGACCTGCTCTTTTGTCATCTAAACCCAGAACGTGGCTTGCATACCAAGTTTAAACTTCTTCAGTTAGGACGGGAAGGAGCTATGTGTCACCAGGATAGATTCCGTGTAAATCATTTGAATTTTCATTCTCATTAACTTGGGTAATGATGACTTGATTCACAAGGCACAGGAGGCCTGGCTGTTGTCTGGGTAACCAAACAATGGAGAGAGCTCAACTGGATGACTGGCCAAAAGCACTCTGTGCAGGATATCTTGGGCTCATGTAGCTTTATAGGCTTAAAGGTCCCTTCCTTCAGGACCCATAGAGGAAGGCCTGCACCGGGGGAGTTTGGGAGGGCTGAAAACGGAGCTCCGGATGATCAGTGCACAGAGTGAAGGTTTTCAGTTACAATAT
This sequence comes from Vespertilio murinus, assembly GCA_963924515.1. Lineage (NCBI taxonomy): Eukaryota > Metazoa > Chordata > Mammalia > Chiroptera > Vespertilionidae > Vespertilio > Vespertilio murinus. The sequence goes on along the minus strand of OZ004719.1, from coordinate 15,417,425 downwards.
TGAATTAAAACATTCTTGTACAATTGAAGGGGGGAAAATCAAGAGATATTTAATGCCTTTTAAATCCAGGTAAGTTTACTATAATAAAAACATATGCTAACTCCTTGACTTCCTGGCTTAATAAGTCCCAGGTTCCGTTATGAAGCCTGATCCAAACTGCAGAAACAGTGACCTGGAAAGCCCTGGTGTAACTGCAGGTTTCTATGGGTCTCCCGCTCCAAGTTCTTCTCAGTAGCCAAAACAGGGATTTATAGGATGTTGGGGAAAATGGGGCGTTTGCTTCCAGATTTTAACTTTCAAAGAAATATTAAGCATCTCTTGGTTATTAGGGATTGCTTAACCAGTATTTGGATTATCTACATCACCTCCTATTAATTAAATAAACATTTAAAAAAAATAAGAAAGCTGCTATTTCTCATGTTTTGGTAGTAACAGACTGTATTAGCTTCTGTTTATCACACACTTCCCTCATCAAGATCTCAAATATAGCTTTGAGATCTTCTTAGTGGTTTGATAAATGTATCTGGAGCACTCAGAATCTCAAATAACTGTTAAGAGTTTGCTCCCCACCCCATCTGATTATTACTCATCTCACTCTTCATCATGCAGTTCCTCCTTCCTGCCTACCTACACACGGCAACACTGCCTGTGAACTTGGTCAAGCTGAAGACGATAATATCTGTAATCCAACCTTGCAACTTTCTCTTGCTGGCAAGCCCAACAAATTGCATATTTCTGTACCTCTCTCTCCTTTTATCAGTGATTTGGGGCAATCATCCTGGTTGCCTACTTTGTTTTCATGGGTTTGGAGAGGACTGACATTTGTGGAACGCTGTGAGCAAAGAAGAAAGCTGCTTATAAGTGCCTCAAATTACTATTTTCACATGTCTGAACTGCCATAACAAGGGGGGAAATCTTCACAATTTGGAAGGCCTTCTGAAAATTAGCCCCACTGCACCAAACCTTTGATCTTTTGGTCAAACTGTCAATCTTTGAGAACTCAGCTCTCTTGTGAAATATCCAGGCTGCTCCCAAAACAATTGGTTGCATAAGTTCTGAGAGCCAGTCCCACAAAGCATCTCTGTGTTTTGGAAAGTTCCCTCCATAGGTTTAGGTAATGATGGCACTAACCGAGGCCAAAGAGTGGTGCCACCCTACCCTTCCAGTCACAGATAGTTATCTTTTGTTCTCTTGGCATATTTTCCCCTCGGATTCCTCTTCTCTCTTTATTTCTCCCTCCTCTCCTTTGTTTTCTTCTCTCTTTCCTTTCCCCACACACATTTCTAAGCCTTGAACCAGGCTTTGACATCACCAGCTTCGCTTAGGCAAGTCTGCACCTGACCTGAAGGTAACAGATATTTCCATGTTTAACCAACTCCCGAGCAGGACTGCACATCCCCATTGAGTGAAGTTCTGGTTGCCGGTGGCTCCAAGGACAATTTTTTTCACCATTTTTCAGAACTTTTACTACAGGATGCTCCAAGAGGGAGTTAAAAATTGGGCTTAAAGTATGTACGATCTCATGTCAAATAATTGAAAATAGTTGGTTTACAGTAAGATATTGCTAGTTTTCAGTTTACTGAAATATAAACTGTATTCCAGTGGGGTGGTGTTAGACAGGCAATGGGCACACACATGGGATCCTGCCAAGGGGAAATTGTGTTAGAGATAGATTTCGTTTGGGTTTAGTTGGCTATAATTATGGGGTTCACAGTCATTGTCATGTGTACAAAGTTATTGCTGGTCATAGTGGTGTAAAAGTGGCCTCTACGCCTGCTCCTACTGCCACTTGTGCTTTCTTCCTATCACTTACATGAAGGTGCAGGGCTAGAGGTCATGTGGGAATGTGAGCATGTCCTACAGCCCCAGTGCTAGAAGAGAAAGGAAATGTGAAATTGTCTGAAGACAGTTCTTGCAGTCTCAGCTGTCTAAGCTTTTCAATTCTATCAACGATCTGCTTTTTATAGCTGCCTGTCCAAGCTGGACAGTCTCTCCTGACAAGAACTTAATTCAGCATCATAGTTATAAACACATGATACCTTCTTTTTCCCTTTTGATGAGGATTGTAAGAAATAGAATACTAGAATTATCAGAATCCCTGCTTTTATAGAGCACTAACTGGAAGCAGTAGTACAAACAGTGAGTATGTAAGCCACAACTACATTCATCTAAATTATGAATAATAAAAAATAAATTTTGATCAACTATGCTAGAGGAGATACAGATACCTTTCTGTTCTCTTTGTGGAAAACATTACAAAATTGTTTTAATATGAAAAGGTAAAGCACATGCGGTCAAAATGTAGGGGGGGAAAAAGCAGTGGTATGTCAGGAAGTCAACCAAAATGTGATTTTGTGATCTTTGGAGTATTGGTCAAAAATTTTGAAGTTATTTTTTAGGGATTTATTTTCTCTTTCTAAATAAATTCTCCGTTTTTGCTTGCTTCCTCAAATTGCAGGAGCTTCATGCCTCAGTAAACCCCCATTTGCTCTGCTCCCCGAGTCCAGGCCTCATCAATAGGCACTAATGATTCTGGCACCTCCTGTCTCTGGTTCAGAGTGACATTACGAGCTTAGCCTTCTGGGTATAAGGAGCAATTGTAGAATTGCTCTTATAATAGGAAGGAATTATGAACATGCACTTCTCTTTCTTCAACAGAGTTAAACAAGGGCTCATACTCTGGGTTTCCAGATGCACTTAAAATGAAATAATAATGTTGGGCCAGCCTTGCCCTGCTTTAAATTAATCACGCCAGGAAGAGACAGTAAACCTTTCAGACCACCAGTGTGCATAAATGCTTTAGTGCCCCAGACCCTATACCCTCTCTTGATTATTTGAGACACAAGGAAAGGTGAACTTAGTAAATGAGGCTGTTTTATGGTCCATTTAAATAATCCAAAAAGGAAATTAATACTTGTATTACTTTCTAGGAGTGAAAAACTTCCTTTAAAAAATCTATGAGTTATAGGTCTTTCTGTTACAGTGGTTACGACTGCCTAAGCCGAAGTATGGATCCAGAAAAATAATGGAAGGCTAGGGAAAGAGTGCATGGCCACACAAATCAAAATGGAATAAACAAGGCGGGCTGGAAACTAATTTGGTACCAAAGGAAATCACCTCTAACAGAGCCAAGAAAATTCACTTGATTAGAAATCAGACAGGGACTTAAAATATTTCTTACTAGTAGTCTTTTGGATTATGTGAAATTTTTTTTGCTGGGGCTATTGCAAGAATAAAAAGAGGGTCCAGAGAAATTTTGGAAACAGTTTGTGATCTCTACCCTACATCAGTACCATCAGTACTTATTATGTGAGAAACATTCTATTAATCACTTTGCAAACATTGTTCTTAAACTTTATGCACTCAGAACAATGCAGTAGAGAAAGCTAAAATATCCCCAATTGGATAGAAAAGGAGATGACAATCACTTCTCTCTGATCTCATTTTTACCTGTTCTGGTCCAATCAGCTTCATCCATGCTGGCTTAAGCTCTGTTTCTAAAACACAAGCACAATCGAGTCTCAAAGCCTTTGAATTGACTGTTCCCTCTGTTCAGAACACTTTTCCCTAGATTTCCACTTGGCTTACTCCCTTACTTCATTTGCATCTCTATTCTAAATGTCACCTTCTCTGAGAGCCCCTAACCCATAACTCTTTGTCCCCCGTTTTACTTTTCTTCTTAGCTGGTCACAGATTTTTTTTTTGTTCCCACTAAATATCCTTGAGAACCCAATGCACATTTGGAAATGGAACTCAATCATTGCATAGCTCAATAGGAACGCATTAATTAGCTTTGCTCTACAAATGTGTCATACAAATGTTGGCTTCCATTCAGATGCCTTGGACTATCTTATATGAGAGATTTTCAAGCAAATCTCACAAGTAGCTCTTAACTGGCTATCCCTGCTCAAATTCTTCTATTAGCTAGACATTATTCCAGTAATTTATGTCCTGATAGAATGACATTTTTATCAGTGAGGGTCCCAATAGTTATCAGGTGGAATACTCAATGTAACACTAGGAATTTTTAAATCACATTATTCGCATGGTGCATTAGTTTCCTAGGACTGCTGTACAATAAACTAGGTGGCTTAAACAGAAGAAATTTCTTGTCTCACAGTTCTGGAATCCAGAAGTCCAAAACCAAAGCGTCAGCAGGGTTGGTTCCTTCTGAGGCCCATGAGGGAAAATCTGTCCCATACTTCTCTCCAAGTTTCTGGTGGTGGGCTGGGAATCTTTAGCATCCCTTGGCTTGTGATTGTATCCTCCCAGATCTCTACCTTTGTTTGTATAAAGCTTCTCCTTGTATGTGTGTATCTGTTTCCAAACTCCATCTTTTCCTAAGGACGTGTCACATTGAATTAGGGCCAATTCTAATGACCTCGTGTTAACTTGATCATCTGCAAAGATTCTATTTTCAAATAATGTCACATTCCTAGGCATTAAAGGTTAGGACTTCAACATCTTTTCAGAGAACATGATTCTACCCATAATACATTGTATGGATGGGATGGAAGGGAATTGCACAGTGTATTCCTGTCATTAGAACAGGAGAGCTAATACCACCTCTAGGCCTCAAAGGATGAAGAGAGGGATGGACACTAGAAAGGAAGGAGAAAGTTGTATGTAAATGGCAGGCTGCCTCAAGGAAAACAGTGACCTCTGGTTGAGCAACAGAGCCAGCTTCAGAAGACCCACAAGGGAGGGAGCCGAGGTCATCAACACCCTGACCTCATTCTCCTCCCTCTTTCCAGTCTTCTGCCTGGGCTTCCCAATGGCCAAACTAAAAAAGAAATCAGACAGCAAGGGATGTTTGTGCTGTAATCCATACAAAGTGCAAGTTTTAGAAACATTTCTAACTTTTAATGTCATCTTAACTATTTTTTAATTTTGGTCTTTTGCATTTTCAAAAGGAATTTACCTGGAGGGTTGGTTTATATTAACTTTGACAACTCCTGTTTTACTTTTATTGGTAGAGAGAAAATGCAGGGCTTTAGATGAATAACTAGCTGGATAAGAAAAGGTTTCTCCCCTAGCTTGCATTAGCTTGCTCAGCTATCTGCTGACAAGGTCCTGCCTGGAGTTCTGACCCCTCCATGTACTAGATCATTGGACATAGTATGCTGCCAAGCATGTTTGCTGTATGTAAAATGAGGAGGACTGAAGGTAACCAGGATGTTAATAGTATTGTATGGGATGCGACCTCCCCTATAACCTCTCAGATCTTCAGTAAAACTACTAAACTAATGACATATTTGAGGAAAATGGACTTTGTGTTTGGATGATGCAGAATAAATCCAAAGCAAGGTAGAGAAAACTATGAGGAAGGAAGCCATTAGGAATTGTAGAAATTATAGAAATGGTCCTCAATTTGCATAAGTACCAAATTAGATTTTTAAACCAAGTTAATTTAAGTCTGCGAGAGATAGTAGGGCCTCAGCTGACAACCAGGATATGCCTAAAAACCTCCAGGGACTTTCATACTTCAACATTTTCCATTCTATTTCTTTTTCATCTCCATGGCCAAGAACCTGAAATCTAAATTTAAATTCTCATGCTGCCATTTCACTCTGCCTAGCAGTTGTAGTAATAATCATAGCAGCTGCCAGGTATGAGCGATGCAGTCAGACTGTCTGGGTTTGAATTTCAGCTACACTAGTTGCAGGCTCGGGCAGGTTATTTAAACTGTTTAAACTTCAATTCCTTCATCTATGAAATGGGATTACAATGTCTACATCCATAAGGTCGTTGTAAGTATCAAATGCATTCACGTATACAAAAAACTTAAAGTACCTAGCACACAGTAAGTACCAGATAATGTTTGAGATATCATTACCATGTGTTGAGCATTGTGCTGTTTTATAAAATTAGCACATTTAATGTTCACAATATCCCTCAGAATTAGCTTAACGTCCACTTCACAGATAAGGAAATTAAGATGCAGGAAACTTAAATAATAAAGAGTGGTTATTTTATATATGTTCCTCCTGCATTTATTATGGGATCAGTGGTACTCATGGACAGACAAATGTCTAATGAATAAATGAATAATTTTTTTTCTTCTGACCTTACATAGAACCCAAAGAAAGAAGAGGAATAATTTTGTCTCTTAGTTCTACAATTTTTTAATGTTCACTAACACTCTCAGACTGAGGATAAAAGTGACAATTTCACTAATAACCCATTTTCTTTTTCTTCCAGAGAAGCAATAGGGATATTTATAAGAAAGAGATATAAACTATATTGTTTCTCAAACTCCAACCCCTTGACTTTTCCTTTTCTTGGTTTTTCTGCAAGCAGCCTTTGGAACATAATCTATGCCAACTAAAACTAACTCTCCAAATAAATTAAAAATAGCTTGCAATTTCTGAACCAAATAGACTATAAAACTCTAATAAATAACATCCACTTTTCCTTTTCTTACTAATACTATAAATATATTCTCCAAAAAGGTAATCTAATCTTCTTGGCACAGTTTTCCCTGAAAAAATCCACACTCTTTCTGGTCCATGACTTCCTTACTCTTTGGGTGTTTCCAATCCCCCCCCCACCTCAGAATGCATTTTGTTATTGTTTAAAACTGACATTAAATTATTTCAAATTAACTGCATAGGTCTATTTTCTTACTCTATTTGGGGAGTGGATATGTAATTTGAAATTAATATTAAATATCATTGTACAAGTTTTATGTGAGACACTCCTTGGTGAAAGTATAGAATGCTCTGTTGAAATAACAATTTAAACATAATGGTCATCAAATGTTCCCATTTTCTAGTTCTTGCCCACTACTAATTCTAATCTTTCGTTATTTTTTTTTTTTTTGCGAGTAATTCTTTACTACCACAGTAGTTCAAATTCTTTCATTTGATTCAAGGATCCAGTAAGAAATGAAACTATGGTGGCAAGTTCATTGATGTAGGCCTTGAAGTACACTCTGCCAGCTCCTAGACCATTCAGGCCCTTTCCTCTAACCGGTGTATCCTATATTAGTAAGAAATAAAGTGTACAATATATGCCAGGAGGCATGGGAACTAAAGGGTTAAGAGTTTAGATTTGACACTTCTATTACTGTGTAGCATTTAATAAAAAATTAACTTCTTCAAAATTTCAATTTATTCTATCTTAAATGGCAATGCTGTCTTCCTATATTCTGGAGAGCCGAGGCAAGTAGAGAGCTTTAACTTCCTTGGGTAAAAGTTGTAAGATGGGTGTAAGATGAAGTGACACTGTATCCTCTCCACGGCCAGTGGAGATGTTCCCCAGGGGAAGGGCCTCCTGTTCTGCCTTCCTCTTTGCCCTCCTGTGACATTCAGCATTTGTGGCCGCTTGCTCTTCTGCCTTAATTTCTCTGACAGTATGCTCTTGTATTTCTACCCATCTTTTGGGTTTCTCCTCCTCTACGTCCTCACTATGAGTTTCACCCAACATTTATGCCTTTATTCCCACACTCCACAAACAGGCACATAATGAGCACACAGAGACAACTGGCACCATGATTGTCCTAAACTAGTGTTTAGGTTGGTAGACAGATGAACATGACATTATGTGTAATCAGTGACTCTGAGTTCCCTGGAGTATGGATTTATTTATCCTTCTCTCATTACTCAACTCTAAAAAGAACTGTTGTATATCTTTGGTTATAATTTCTCATGGTATTATTTATCTTCTATGCTGCCCCATTGGGTTGGTTTCCGCAAATCGGAGAATTTCAGAGCCAGCACTCCTTTTACAGGTCAGCAACAGAACCCGGAGACAAAACAATTTGCCCATAGCCACCCCGCTTATAAGGTGCGGAGCTGTACCAGAACCAGACTTCCTGACTCCTCCTGCTCCTACTGTCAGATCTGGTAGGAGCTCTTTGTGGGCTGAATTTTCCATGTTATCCCATAAGTAACTCTATACTCCATGAGTTGATGGTTTGGTATTTCCCTCCTGTCCCGCAGTGGGTGACAGCATGCCCTACAGATCTGAAGAGGGGCAAATATGCACACCTCTCTTGACAGAGCAGACACATTCTTCAGGTTCCATGTCAGTCTGTGGAAGATTTGCTCTGAAAGCCTGTGACCTCTGGCACATAGGCTAGAGAAGTGGTTCTGAGTCCATTAAAATTCATACTTAGAGTCTGATGGATCATATGGGAGCTGCTATAACAAAAATCATTCCTCGGGTCACGTGGTGTGTTAACTCTCCCGCTCTTCATCACGGTGATGACGGCGCAGAGGAACAGTCCTGGATTTAATGAGTCCTCAGAGTTTATCTGGAAAAGGATGAGTGATCTCCCTCTGAGGCTGCCTGATGCAGGAGACAGTAAAGAAAAACAAATATTGACAGAAACCTGATATTATTTCCCTTTCCAGTGGTAAAGATCACACCTAGATATATGTGGTCAAGTAGGGAACTGAAAGAAATAAAGTATGAAGGGAAGGAAAGGAGGGAGGGAGGGAGGTATGAAGGGAAGGAAGGGGAGAGAGAGAGAGAGAGAGAGAGAGAGAGAGAGAGAGAAGAGAAGAGAAGAGAAGAGAAGAGAAGAGAAGAGAAGAGAAGAGAAGAGAAGAGAAGAGAAGAGAAGAGAAGAGAAGAGAAGAGAAGAGAAGAGAAGAGAAGAGAAGAGAGAGAATGGTAAGAAGGAAAACTGTTTCACTAACCTGAAGCCTGTCAGATAAAAGCCACTGGGACCATAAATTCCTCCCAGCGTTTCTAATGGGATTTTAATACAGCATTTGGACATCATCTTTTTTTCATTCTTTTAATGACATACATGCCCAAAGTGTAGCCACGGAGCCTCTGAACTCTGTATATTTCTGTAATACACAAAGAAAACAGCCGTCACATCCATTTTAAGGAACTTTTCAATACATTATAGCAAGGTCCGTGGGCCCGGCTCGGAGGGAACTGCACAAAGCCCGTCTGTACATCATCTGTGACGGGCTTGACTTCTAGCCAAGGCAGATTTTTTTAAATAATAAAATAAAATACTGTGTTTTTTTAAAAAAGGAACATTATATTTTTAAACTGGAAATAATTGCATTTTGTATCTTATATGGCATCTGAAAGTGATTTAGTCGAACAATGTGGTTTCTGATTGGTATTTGAATTGGTTCCAGAACATTTTTCATAATAACCATCTTAAAGATCCCAATTATCTGATCCTCTTTCCCCCTTCATATGGTTTCATAGGAGGTTTCCAGAGACAGACAGAAACCTGCAGGGCCAGGCAGGCCCTCTCACATGTAGCTGAGCGGTGTTTGCTGCTAGGCTCAAAGGAAGGGACTGCTTGTTATTCTGAGTTGTCCAGGATGCATTTATGGCGCAATAAAGGAGGCCTTGGCATTACCAGAATAATTACTTACTCAAACAAGCCCATAAAACCAAAGGGCTGCCCCGACTAAAAGGCAAACAGGGAACTTTTTTCTTTTACTGTTAACATGTAAATCGAGTAATGTGTATTTAGATTTCTATAAAATCAGCTCTAGGCGCAAAAGGGATGGTTGATTTACCAGGTGGGCAGCAGAACCAATTCCTCAGGGTTATAGAAGGGCTAAGGGAACACAGTTCTGTTAAGTCTGAAAAGCACCCATTCCTAAATAGGCTTAAACTTCATCTGTAATGTGTAGAGGTTGGGGTGACAAGAGTAGGCCAGGAGTCAGCTGGATCTGATGGGGTCTCCACTGCTATTGAATGATGTCACCCAGAAATTTCAATCCCTCTGTCTTATCTGTGAAGGGAAGAAAACATCATACTTTTTTATGGGATCGTTGGAAGAAATGAATGCAATAATACATGTGAAGGTCTTAGAACAATTACATGTATATAGCAGGACACACCAGAAATAGCTCTTTTTAGTACAAAGAATGGAATCTTATTACAATAAATAGTAGCTTTCATTATTCTATATATTCATAATAAGACTAAATATTTTTGAGCACTAAGTGTCAGCACATAGTGCCTGACACTATGCTAAGAATTTCAAATAGTATATTGCCATTAATCTACTCAAGGTAAAATTCCTCTCTAAGGTGAAGAATATGGCAAGTGACAGAATTAAAAATAGGGCTGCCAGATTTAGCAAAGAAAAATGGAGGATACCCAGCCAATTTTGAATTTCAGATACACAAAAGTACGTTTTAGAATAAGTATGTCCCAAATATTGCATGGGACATATTTATCTACCTGACAATTCTAACTAGAAATTAAGCCCCCAGACCCATTTTATCAAGCCTGTGCTCGTTTTACTTCACCACACAAAGTTATATGCAGAATACAACTTATTCCCTGTATATTTCATTCTCTAGTATATTTTTCCCAGCCAGATATTTTTTAGTAAAAAACAATCCAGAAATTTTTTGTGGTTAGCCACTATCAGGGAAAGTGAGATTTTGAAGTTTTTAAGTTATGTGTTAGCAATCTGATTTGTTCATTCAACAAAAATGAACAAAGCTAAACCAGGACAGCTGGGTGTGGAACTGGCACATCCAGTTCTGTGTACTTTTTTTTTTTTTTTTTTTTTTTTTTTTTTTATTTTATTTTTTTTTTTTTTTTTTTTTTCTTGTCATGGTACATCTTTTTTTTTTTTTTTTTTTTAATTGATTTTTATTAATTATGGTATCACATAATTGTCCTTATCCCCCCATTCCCAACCCAAACCCATCCCTACATATTCCCCTACCCCCTTATTGTCCATAGTGCATGCACACAAGTCCTTTGGTTGATCTCTTCCCTTTACCCCCACCCTCCCCTACTTTCCCTCTGAGGTTTGAGAGTCTGATCGCTGCTTCTCTTTTTCTGGGTCTATCTTTGTTCACCAGTCTATGTTGTTCATTATTTCGTCTAGATGTGTGAGGTCATGTGATCCAAGAAATACCCTTATAAAAACCTAAACTGCGATAAGCCTTAATGGTTATCCTGAGAGGCAAATGAATCAGTCTGTAGTGAGTTCCGTTCTGGGCCAGCAGTTCTTTTGAGTCCCAGTTTCAATGTCAAATAGTTCCTTGTGTGTACATGTCAGCCATGATATTTCAGATCTGGTTGGTGGACAAATGGTGGTAATGCAGGTCCGACCATCTCTTGTTTGATCGTGGGTATCCTTCAGCAATAGGCAGCCGCTGTCTGTTGGTATGGTGAGGCGTCCTCAGCATCTTCCATCTCTGAATTGTCTCTTCTGTCTTCATGGCTGGAGCACTTCTGTCTATTCCTCTCTGTTACTGGATTCCAGGTGGTCTCAGAGTTGTTTTCTGAAACTATACAAACATATTCTCGACCAAAAGTTAATACAGAGATATTCTCTTTAAATTTGACTTGGGATTCTTTTTCATCCCCACCCCACTCCCCCAAATAATTTTCCTCTTGCTTATTTTGACTCCATGTGTGTATTTTTATGGATATCTTGCTGTTAGCGTTTCAAATAAAGGTTAATTTTCTTAAGTACAAAAAAAGTTTTTAGATGTAAATTATTCTCAGTATATTTTTCCTTACATGATATTCTTCCACTGTCACCCCCTTTTTTACTTTAGATAATTGGAGACTTCTGGGGATTTTATTGTTAGTCTTGATATCTTTTACATTTTAATTATTTGCGCTACACTATGACTGCATTAGGTTCATAACATGTTGTGCAATTTTACCATGAGGCGCTCTGCCAATAAGAATTTTTGTTAATACTATAGGAACAGCATTTTGTACAGTACACTCAGTTTTTCTAGAATATTAATTTACTTCTATTAGCCACATTGATTTTCTCTGAGAAATTGGGTACTATTCATATGTCAGACTCAACACTCTAGCAACTATCTTATTTACCATGTGTGTATTAGTGGAATTGATTGTTTGGCTTCTTGAGAAGGGCCTGAGCATTCTAGCTATTAGGCTGGACTTGGAAATTAGAAACCCACTTGCCCCCACCATGGATACAAGGCCTCTCAAACAAGTCTTGTTGCAGTGAAATGGCAGCTGCTGTCAGCCACGTCTCTGTTACATGGGTCCCAAATTGAGCTGTGCATGGGTAGTGAAGCAGCCATGGGGGAAGGAGACCTCCCTCAGAATGGGAGAATGTTCAGGCGCCTGCCAGGTTGCAGGAGGGGTGGTAAGGGTCTGTGCCCCACCTCCGTTGCTCCCCAAGTTCTCTCCTGATGGCCCCTCTGTGACTGTGCCTGTCTTAGGTTGTTCCTTCCATGAGGAATCTTACCCGTCTCTGGCTAACCAGCCATCCTCCGGGGCCAAGCAGGGTGATGTGAGGTTTAGTTCTGTCTCCTTGGTGACCTATGCCCCATGGGCTCCACACCCAGCACCTGCCTTGGGAACCCCTCACCTGCTGGCAAGGTCCGGGCGTTGAGCTCATATTTTTGGGACTCCATGTTTCTTCTCCAGAGAGGGCCTAGCTCCCCCCACTGGGCGGGTGGGACATCCGTGGTGCCAGCCACGTTGGTGCTTCAGCCTTGGCATGAACTAAAAGGTCAGGTAACAGTTGTGGGCATCTGGACCATGAGAAAAGGTTCATTTTTGGCCACAAGGGCAAGACAGGCCAATATAGAATGCTCAGGTGCCTTCTCAGGAGGCCCTCTGCCTAGTGGAAGGGATGAGGTCCTTTCATATAGTTTTTAAATTGCTGTCAGACATTCAAAGGATTGGTTTGTATGTTTTTTGGGGATAATTGTATAATATGCTGTTGTAATTCTAAAATATCTATAGTTGTGTTGCTTTTGTCTCCAACCGCCAACAAAGTGTGTGTGTGTGTGTGTGTATTAATAAAATAAATCATTCTTTATTGATAGTCCTTGATGGGAGATACTATTATAGGTAATGGGGATAACCCAAATCTGGGAACAATTGTAATGACCTTGTAGAATAATATCATGTAAGGATATTCTTTGCTCTAGGTCATGGAAATTCCATTTTAAACTGGTTGTCAATTTCTTTTTGCTTAGGCAAGGTTTTTGTTTCATTTTCTACACCTTTCCCAGGAGGAAGTAGTGATGGTCCCTTCCTTTGGTGTCCTCACAAGCCAGAATCTTCTATTTAATTTTACACACAAAGGAGCAGTAGCTTAATTTTGTGTCCTACAAAAGGGGAGCTGGGTGGTGCGCTCTATGTAGTTATACTTCCTTGTCCCACCAGTAGTCCTCCTGGATGACTAAGGTGTTTGGTATCATCAGTGACTACTTTGGGCAGGAGGATCAACCCAGGTAAGGGCTCCCACCCATGCAGGATTAGGAACATAGGTCCAGAAATACTTACCCAGTAGCCCCAGGTTATATTACCGTACAGCTGATTCCGGCTAGCCTGGCGGTAAAGGCGTTCTCAGGTGTTCTTGGGGTTCTGGTTACCTCACACTTTCTTCTCTCTCTCTCTCTCTCTCTCTCTCTCTCTCTCTCTCTCTCTCTCCTCTTTCTCTCTTATAATAATATTATTATTATTGTTTTACATATGTGTTCTTATCCCTCCCTTATCCCCCACCCTCCACCTATACTCCACCCCCATTTATCTGTGGCCATTAATGAGGCTCATGAGTATGCCCACAAGTCTCTCGGTTGATTTCTCCCCCTTTCTCCCAGCGATCCCCTCCTTCTCTGGTGTTTGGGGTTCTGATCAATATTACTCAGTCTCTGGGTCTGTTATTATTCATCAGTCTATGCCATTCACTATATTCCATAAATGAGTGATATCATGTGATGTTTATCTTTCTCTGCCTGGCTTATTTCACTTAGCATAATGGACTCCATCTCCCTCCAAGTTGCTGCAAATGGTAGGAAGTCTTTCTTTTTTAACGCAGCATAGTATTCCATTGAATAGATGTACCACAGTTTTTTAATCCATTCATCTGCTGATGGGCATTTCGGCTGTTTCCAAATCTTAGCTATGGTGAATTGTGCTGCTATAAACATAGGGGTGCATATATCCTTTCTGATCCGTGTTTCCATTTTCTTGGGATATATTCCTAGGAGTGGAATCATTGGGTCAAATGGGAGTTCCATTTTTAGTTTTTTGAGGAAACGCCATACTGTTCTCCACAGTGGCTGCACCAGTCTGCATTCCCACCAGCAGTGTAAAAGAGTTCCTTTTCCTCCGCATCCTCGCCAACACTTGTCGTTTGCTGTTTTGTTGATGATAGCCATTCTGACTGGTGTAAGATGGTACCGCATTGTTGTTTTGATTTGCATCTCTCTGATGATTAATGACTTTGAGCATGTTTTCATATGTCTCTTGGCCTTCCTTCTGTCTTCTTTAGAAAAGTGTCTATTTAGCTCAGTTGCCCATTTTTTAATTGGGTTGTTTATATTCTTTTTGTTAAGTTGTATGAGTTCTCTGTAAATTTTGGAGATTAAACCCTTATCAGTGATATCGTTGGCAAATATGTTCTCCCATGCAGTGGGGTTTCTTGTTGTTTTACTGATGGTTTCCTTTGCTGTGAAAAAGCTTTTTATTTTGATGTAGTCCCATTTGTTTATTTTATTTTTAGCTTCCATTGCCTTAGGAGCAGTATCAGTGAAGAAGTTCTTTCGGCATATGTCTGAGATTTTCCTGCCTGTGGATTCCTCTAATATTTTTATGGTTTCCTGTCTTATGTTTAAGTCCTGTGTCCACTTTGAGTTTATTTTTGTGTATGGTGTAAGTTGGAGGTCTAGTTTCATTCTTTTGCATGTATCTGTCCAATTTTCCCAGCACCATTTGTTGAAGAGACTGTCTTGTCTCCATTGTATATTCATGCCTCCTTTGTCGAATATTAATTGAGCGTAGTGCCTTGGGTCAATATCTTGATTCTCTATTCTATTCCATTGGTCTATATGTCTGTTCTTGTGCCAGTACCAGGCTGTTTTGAGAACAGTGGCTTTGTAATACAGCTTGAAGTCTGGTACAGAGATCCCTCCTACTTGATTCTTCTTTCTCAGGATTGCTGTGGCTATTCGGGGTCTTTTTTTATTCCAGATAAATTTTTGGAGACTTCTTTCTAGGTCTGTGAAATATGCTGTTGATATTTTAATGGGGAGTGCATTAAATCTATAGATTGCTTTGGGTAGTATGGACATTTTGATGATGTTGATTCTACCAATCCATGAACATGGTATGTTCTTCCATCTGTTTACATCTTCCTCTATCTCTTTTTTCAGTGTTGTGTAGTTTTCTGCGTATAAGTCTTTTACCTCCTTAGTTAAGTTTATTCCTAGGTATCTTAATTTTTTTGGTGCGATGGTAAATGGGATTGCTTTCTTTGTCTCTCTTTCTGTAAGTTCATTATTGGTGTATAGAAATGCCATAGATTTCTTGGCGTTGATTTTGTATCCTGCTACCTTGCCGAATTCATTTATTAAGTCTAATAATTTTTTTATGGACTCTTTAGGGTTTTCTATGTATAGTATCATGTCATCTGCGAATAAGGACAGTTTTACTTCTTCTTTTCCAATTTGGATGCCTTTTATTTCTTCTTCTTGTCTGATCGCTGTAGCTAGTACTTCCAGCACTATGTTGAACAGGAGTGGTGAGAGTGGGCATCCCTGTCTTGTTCCTGTTCTTAGAGGGAATGGTTTTAGTTTTTGCCCATTGAGTATGATGTTGGCTGTGGGTTTGTCATAAATGGCTTTTATTATGTTGAGATATGAACCTTCTATCCCTACCTTACTGAGAGTTTTTATCAAGAAAGGGTGTTGGATTTTGTCAAATGCTTTTTCTGCATCAATGGATATAACTATGTGATTTTTATCTCTCAATTTGTTTATGTGATGTATCACATTTATTGATTTGCGGATATTGTACCATCCTTGCATCCCTGGTATAAATCCTACTTGATCATGGTGTATGATCTTTCTGATGTACTGCTGGATCCGATTTGCTAGAATTTTGTTGAGGATTTTGGCATCTATGTTCATGAGGGATATTGGCCTGTAATTCTCTTTCATTGTGTTGTCTTTATCTGGTTTTGGTATTAGGGTGATGCTGGCTTCATAGAAGGAGCTTGGAAGTGTTCCTTCTTCTTGAATTTTCTGGAGTAGTCTGAGGAGGATAGGTTTTAGTTCTTCCTTGAATGTTCGGTAAAACTCTCCTGTGAAGCCATCTGGCCCCGGGCTTTTGTTTGCTGGAAGCTTTTTGATGATTGCTTCAATTTCATCCATAGTTATCTGCCTATTGAGATTTTTAGTATCTTCTTGATTAAGTTTTGGAATGTTGTATTTTTCTAGGAATGTGTCCATTTCCTCCAAGTTGTTCAGTTTATTAGAATAGAGTTGCTCATAGTATTTTGTAACAATCCTTTGTATTTCATCTGGGTCTGTTGTTATTTCACCTCTTTCATTTCTGATTTTGTTTATTTGGGTCCCCTCTCTTTGCTTTTTGGTGAGCCTGGCTAGTGGTTCATCAATCTTGTTTATCCTTTCAAAGAACCAGCTCTTGGTTTTATTGATTTTTTGTATTGTTTCTTTGGTCTCTATGTCATTCATTTCTGCTCTGATCTTTATTATTTCCTTCCTTCTGTTCACTGTGGGTTTTTCTTGTTGCTGTCTTTCTAACTCTTTGAGTTGTTGAGTTAGATTGTTTATTAACACTTTTTGTTGTTTTTTGAGGTATGCCTGTATAGCTATAAATTTTCCTCTCAGTACTGCTTTCATTGTATCCCATAGTATTGATATTGTTGTGTTTTTATTGTCATTAGTCTCCAGGAATTTTTTAATTTCTTCTTTGATCTCATTGTTTACCCAATCATTGTTTAATAGCATGTTATTCAATCTCCAAGTGTTTAAATTTTGGGGGGTGTTTTTCTTATAGTTTATTTCTAATATTATGCCATTGTGGTCTGAGAAAATGCTTGGAATGATTTCAATCTTTTTGAATTTAGGGAGACTTTGTTTGTGACCCAAAATGTGGTCTATTTTTGAAAATGTCCCATGTGCACTTGAGAAGAATGTATATTCTGTGGCTTTGGGGTGAAATGTTCTGAAGATATCAATTAAGTCCATCTGATCTAGTGAGTCATTCAGAATTGCTGTTTCTTTGCTGATTTTTTGTTTAGTTGATTTATCCATTGATGTCAGTGGCGTATTAAAGTCTCCTACTATGATTGTGTTGTTGTCAATTTCTCCCTTGATATCTTCCAGGAGATTTTTTATGTATTTGGGTGCTCCTACATTGGGTGCATATATGTTTATTAGGGTTATATCTTCTTGTTGTATCGATCCCTTTATTATTATGAAGTGGCCTTCTTTATCTTTTGTTATGGCCTTTACTTTGAGGTCTATTTTGTCAGAAATAAGTACTGCTACCCCAGCTTTTTTTTCATTTCCATTTGCCTGAAATATGTTTTTCCATCCCTTCACTCTCAATCTATATGAGTCATTTTTTCTGAGGTGGGTCTCTTGTAGACAGCATATATATGGGTCATGTTTTTTTATCCATTCAGCCACTCGATGTCTTTTGAGTGGAGCATTTAGTCCGTTTACATTTAAGGTTATTATTGAAATGAAATTGTTTGTAGCCATTTTTATTTTTTTGAGACTATTCCTTCTTAACATTTTGTTTTACACCAGCCCTTTTAGCATTTCTTGCATTGCTGGCTTGGTCGTGATAAACTCCCTTAGCATTTTTTTGTCTGTGACGCTCCTTATTTGCCCTTCAATTTTGAATGATAACCTTGCTGGATAGAGTATTCTTGGATTTAATCCCTTGGTTTGCATCACTTTGTAGATTTCTTTCCATTCTTTTCTGGCCTGATGTGTTTCTGTTGAGAAATCATTTGATAATCTAATGGGGGTTCCCTTGTATGTAACTTTCTGTCTCTCTCTTGAAGCCTTTAAGATTCTCTCTTTGTCCTGAATATTTGCCATAGTAATTATGATGTGTCTTGGTGTGGGTCTATTCGGGTTCATTCTGTTTGGGACTCTCTGGGCTTGTATGACTTTTTTCTTTGCTACCTCAGGGAAGTTTTCTGACATTATTTTTTCAAATATTTCTTCTAAACCTTGTTCTTCCTTTTGTTCTGGCACCCCTATTATTCTTATGTTGCTTCGTTTCATGTTGTCCCATAGCTCCCTTAGGCTTTCCTCCTGTCTTTTAAGTTTTTTCTCCAATTGCAATTCAACTTGGCTGTGTTTTGCTTCCCTGTCTTCTAATTCACTAATTCGGTCCTCTGCTTCTCCTAGTCTACTGTTGAAGCTTCCCATGGCGTTTTTTATTGCATCTATATCATTCTTCATTTCTTCTTGATTTTTCCATAAGTTGTTGATTTTTTCATCCATTTCTTCTTGTTTCTTGCATATGGTGTTAATTTTTCCTTCCAACCGATTTAAGACCTCCATGATCCTTATTCTGAATTCTTTTTCTGGCAAATTGCAGGCTTCTGTGTCACTTAGCTGTCTTTCTGGTGTTTCCTCATTTTCCTTCCTTTGGTGAGATCTTTGCTTACCCATTTTTGGTCTTACTGACTGATCTAGATGTTGAGCTTTGCAGGGGCTACTCCTTGGGTGTCAATAGCTTCTCTATCTGCCGTTTCTCTATGGCAGTAGCTACGGTTAGCTGCAGTTCCTCTGGTGGGTGCTGTTCGCAGCAATGGTGCCTCCTCTGGTTTGTGGGGGAAGTTGCTCGTATAGCTTCTGTTCCTTGGGCGGTGTTGGGATGATTATGAGGTTGCTATGGATCTGGATGCTCCCTCAGCTGCTGCTCCCTGGGCCAACAAGACTCAACACCGAGGGAACTAAACACAGATGTACTCACGACACCTAAAACCCCAGTATAAGTGACCCCCTGAGAAAATAGATATTGGACAGCGAAAAGAGAGCACAAATGCTATAGAGGAGAGAGGAAGATATATGGAATAAAAGACAGAAGAATAAGAGGATTGAAGCAGAATTTGTAGAGGCTAAACTTATATAGTGAAAATAAGATTGAGAATTGGATGACTATGGGGAAGGCCTCAATTTAGTATTAAGGAAGTAGAAAGGGAATAATTGGATGAAAGGAAAGAGAATTTAAAAAATGGTAAATTTACATAAAGAAATTAACTTCAAAAATGGTATAAAAAATTAAAAATAGCAAATAAAAAATACTGATGAGAAATAAGGTGGACAGATATAAAAGAAAAGTATCAGACCCGAACCAGAAAACAAAGAAGAAAAGAAGAAAAAAATGCAGAAAGGGAGAAAGAAAGAAAGAAAGAGGAAAAAAGAAAGAAAAATAGAAAAAAAGGAAGGAAGGAAGGAAGAAAAAAGGAAAGGAGAAAAAAGGAAAAATAAAAATAAAAGTGGGGGTAAAAAAGTAGAGTGTCTTCTTTTGGCTGGGTTATGATTCCGTTTGTATTGTTCTATCAGTTTCCTGGTTGCTATATCCTCAGGGATTATTCAGATTCCTTGTTTTACTCAATGGGTGATCGGGGTGTGGCTACGTTGGTTGCCTGGAGACTGGAGGGCGGGGCTGTCTCTCGGGAGAAAATGGCGACTGTGCTTACGGAGATGACTCAGCACCAGGTCTGTGACCACCTCCCCCAGATCACCCACTCTTCCCCAATTCCACAAGCCCACACCCTCTCCCGCACCTCAGCCACGGGTAAGTGTATCTCAAAGGTCCTGCGAACCAGGTTTAGTGGGAGGAGGCACAGGCACCAGCGCGAGGAGGGATTGCGTTTCTAAGAGCTTCTCTCTTGTCGGCACTGTGAGATCCAGTTTACCCTTCAGAGTTTGCTCAAATCTAAATCCAGACCCTTAGGATCAGAATCCCCGACCTCCCTAAGTCCCTTGGTCCCCCTCCCTTTTATTTTCTCACAGAAATGCTTAGCCTGTCCTCAGGGACGCGGCCCAGCACCCTGTGGATTCCCCCCTGCCTCTGGTCGCTGAGGCTCCGCAGATTCTCCCGCTTTGATCTTTGATTTTACCTTACTTCCGGAACTTCTGCCCTTCCTGGGTGTAAACTAGCTCACCAGCTGTGTCTCCTCACCAAATTTGGGCTGAATTCCACTCGTTTCAGCTGCTCCCTCCACCTGCTCTGGGACTAGGCTCTGGACGCGTCCTTCCACTACGCCGCCATCTTCCGAGTCTGCAGGCCCTGGAAGCAAGCAGTGAGGCTTCTGGGAGAGAGAGAGCGCGAGAGCGCAGAGAGCGCGAGAGCGCAGAGAGCGCGAGAGCGCAGAGAGCGCGAGAGCGCAGAGAGCGCGAGAGCGCAGAGAGCGCGAGAGCGCAGAGAGCGCGAGAGCGCAGAGAGCGCGAGAGCGCAGAGAGCGCGAGAGCGCAGAGAGCGCGAGAGCGCAGAGAGCGCGAGAGCGCAGAGAGCGCGAGAGCGCAGAGAGCGCGAGAGCGCAGAGAGCGCGAGAGCGCAGAGAGCGCGAGAGCGCAGAGAGCGCGAGAGCGCAGAGAGCGCGAGAGCGCAGAGAGCGCGAGAGCGCAGAGAGCGCGAGAGCGCAGAGAGCGCGAGAGCGCAGAGAGCGCGAGAGCGCAGAGAGCGCGAGAGCGCAGAGAGCGCGAGAGCGCAGAGAGCGCGAGAGCGCAGAGAGCGCGAGAGCGCAGAGAGCGCGAGAGCGCAGAGAGCGCGAGAGCGCAGAGAGCGCGAGAGCGCAGAGAGCGCGAGAGCGCAGAGAGCGCGAGAGCGCAGAGAGCGCGAGAGCGCAGAGAGCGCGAGAGCGCAGAGAGCGCGAGAGCGCAGAGAGCGCGAGAGCGCAGAGAGCGCGAGAGCGCAGAGAGCGCGAGAGCGCAGAGAGCGCGAGAGCGCAGAGAGCGCGAGAGCGCAGAGCAGTTCTGTGTACTTTTGCAAGTATGGTTTCAAAGCCTGTCACAAATTCATTCATTTACTTATTTACTTATTTAATTTTAAAACTCAACTATAGTTGGTATACAATATCTTATTAGTTATATTAGTTTCAGATACTATATTAATACAGTATAGTGATTCCACACTTATACCTTGCAATGTGATCACCCCACTTAATGTAATCATCTGTCACGATGCACACCTCTCGTGATTTTATTGACTAAGGAACCCCTTCACTCTTCCACCCATTTCTAACCCCTGCCTTCTGGTAACCATCACTTCGTATCTGTTCTATGATATTAATAGATTCAAAAATAGAAAAAAAATTCTGAAAAAACTTAACACATTTATGATAATAAAGAGAAAGACATTCTCTACATAGTGTGTATAGAGGGAGTGTACCTCAACATAATCAAGGCTATATATGACAAGTCCATAGGTAGCATGATACTCAATGGTAAAAGCTAAAAGCTTTACCTCGAAGATCAACCAAAAAAGGAACAAAATAACATTTCATATTGAGAAAAATATTTTTACTATAACTTGTTGTTATAAATTATTCTTTAAAATGTTTTAAAATTTTAAAGTTATGCATTAGCAATTTGACTTGATCATTCAACAAAAATTATTGTCTTTATGTAAAGGTACTATGTAGATAGTGAATGAACATAAACAGACTCTCTGTCCTCAAAGAATTTATACTCTAGCAAAGGGACATAAAGTAATTAAATTAGCACAGAAACAACTATAGTTACAGTCACACAAGATCTCTGGAAGAAAAGAATATAGAGAGATGAGTCTATAAGAAAGGAACCTAAGTTAGTAATATCTAAGCAAATAATAGAGCTGTAGGTTCTATTACATTTTGAAAATGAAATGTATTTTAATAAACACTGCCATTATAGTGTATGTCCCATTATATGTATTTTGGGACACCCTATAGATATGCAAAGCCCCTAGGGGAGATGGGAGCATGGCAAGAATGAGGAACTGATGTGGAGAGGTGAGCCGTGGGCAGTATTGTGGGTAGGTGAGGGAGGTGTCTTTAGCAACAAATGGACCAAAACAGATCTTGGCTCAAAACAGTGTTTATTTTTCTGATGAATGTAGGATCCTACTGCCAGAGATTCGTGTTGATACTACTCTGTCATCTGCAACATGTGGCTTTCAAAGTTGTCATGAGTGTCGCCATCCCAGTCACCTGATAGGATCATGAGTAATACTATCAGAGGTTTTATGGATCAGGTCTAAATGTAACAGGGTATCACTGTTGCTTACATTTCATTACCTACACTTAGTCATATGGTCAACCCTCATGGCAAGGGAGTCTGGGAAATATAAACCATCTCTGTCACAGGAACAAGAGGAATAGGTGTTAATCACTTGCAATCTGTACCATAAGCAGATGGAGCTGTATGATACAAGGTTTTGTAAACTTGATTAAAGAATATTACTTTTATCTCAAAAGCAATAGAAATCCATTGAAGTTACTTAAGCACAAAGAAGTGACATGATGAGACTTGTATTTTGAAAAGATGACTCTAGCAACAAATTGGAAGATCAGCAGGATATCAGAATAGTGGTAGGATATCAGTTAACAGGATGTTATAACAATGCAAGCAAGGTAACAGTAGCATGGACCAGACTAGTTGATGATGCTAGAAATGGAGAGAAGTAGATGGATGCAATAAGAGCACACAATAAAGCACTGACTAGGAAACAAGGGGCAGATACATAAGTCTATTTAATTTGTTAAACCTTTTATTTCTTGTTATTCCCTGGATCTCTTTAGTTTCTTTTGTACCACTAGGCTTCTTGGTCAGCATATAGGTTGTTAAAAAAAACATAGAACGTGTGTGTGTGTGTGTGTGTGTGTGTGTGTGTGTGTGTGTGTGTGTTGTTTTCTTCTACATAAAAGCAGGACAATAATAGCTGTGCATCCTACTCCTTGGGATTTAGTTGTTGTGAGAATAGCTGCTGTAGAGATCACTTAGGCTGAGGTGCACAGTGGCTCATATTCACAGGGCACCCTGGTGTTTGAAGTTTCTATAATTGCTTGCTCAAACTATTTAAGGAGACATTCATCAAAGCCTTTGCACATAAAATAAAGAATTGCATGTTCAAAAGCCTGCTCACTCTTTCCTTGTTTTTACTGCTACCTAATATAAAAGTAAGTGAAAGTTATTTGCCTAATATAATGTGCTAAACAAACACAAGACATACAAACTTGTTATTCAGCATACAGTTTAATTGGAGAGTTGAGAATTTGGTGGTTGTTTTTACTGGTGTAAAAGAAGGTAGCTGTTCAACCCTCTAGTTGAAAATGATCTTTCTCCTGGCTACTGAACTTTGGTTTCTCTTTGAGTAATCTAACAAGCTGGAAATAGTAACAGATAACACATTAAACCTGCACACCTATTTATATGTACATATATAAATATATCATTCACCATAACCCTCTCTGAAGTGTACTATTATTACCATTTCATTTTTTAGGTGAGAAAACTGAGGCACTGAGAGGCTAAGAAACTTTCCCAGAGTCACAAAGCCAGTAAACAGTTGAGCTAAATTCTAACTCGGGCACCTTGACGCCAGAATCCGTTCTTTTGAACCCCGATTGTGCTGCCTCTTTATAATGTACTAATACTGATTAAAGTGCTATATGCTGCCCCTAACAAAATTATCCTCATTCTAGTTATTGCCTTGGTTTTTCCAGAATTTTCAGTGACAGCACTCTAAACTAAATTACTCCAAGAATTATGACTCTCTTGGTCCCACAGCTATTAAAGTGAAACTAGTAAGATAATCCCAGATGGAGAGGAAACTGGAAAATTCCACAAGTAACTGCAGCCAGTTAATGTCTTGCCCAGCAAGGAGCAGGTTGCTGCCACAAAGTTGCTCTGTCAGAGTGATGAATTCCAGAGCCCACCACTGGAGAGATAAGGAAGTCGGGATTCTAGGCTTCCTTTAGTATCCAATGGCTTGTTGTATGATTGTAGAGAAAGCAGTACATTAATTGAATCTTGGAAGTTGAAAAGATGCTCATTGACTTGACTAAGGAGAAGTGATTCCAACTTAGAGTAAAGGAACAGGAAAATAATGTGGGAAGGAGAAAGCAGGTAGCAGCAAGGGTGGGTAGAGAAGAGGCCAAGGAAGAGAAGCTGGCTGAGCCAGGTCTTGGAGAGTTTTATGGAATTTAGAAACTTTATTTTTTGTAGTGCCAGGAACCACTGGAGGGGTTTGAGAAGGTGGTGATAAGTTTAGCCTATCGAGAAGGTGTCAGATTTAGGGGAAAGGTTATGGTTTCAGCCTTGGACTTCCTGTGTTTGAGAAAGTCAAACTGAGGGACATTCAGTGGAGGTATTCTGTGGAAACATGGATATGAGTTCTGTAGGTTAGAAGAGAGATGTGGCTGGAAACAGATTTGGCTAGCAATTAAAGCCATGACCATAAATAAGATTTTCCAGGTGAATATACACAAAGAGACAAGAAGAGAATAGAGAATGGGACCCTGAAGACACAATGAGGGTGGTGGATGACCAATGAACCCGAGGGAGGAAATAAATCAGAATTACATAAGCAGAGCACAGGCCACGGGAGGAGGGAGCTTTATACAAGGGGTTGGACAGAATCTCAAGTTATCTTAGAGAGTGAGATGAGCCTTAAAAGCACTTCCTATGTCAACTGAGTGGCAGGGCACACTCCTAAGTACAGTGAACCTGAGGTTGGAAACACAATGAGGAGGACAGGACTCTTCGGAGGAAGGAGGCAGAGTCATTAACCTGACATCCATTCTACCTTGTGCTCTGCTGTGGCCCAGTTTCTTCAAGAGTCTGGGAGGCGACAGGGTTGTGCCACCTGTGTTCCTCTGGCATCCTCTTAGATCAGTGGATTTTCATTTGGGATTCCAGCAATCAAGGTTTAAGGTTATTTTCGAAATCCCTAAACTGTGTGACATGACACATCAGAGCCTCATTTGGGTCCCATTTATCAAATATGCAAGAACATGTGAATGACCCAAAATACAGGTTTTAGGTGTGGCAGGTGTGGGCCAAATGAACTGAGTCTTTCCATTTTAATAAAACCCAGGTTTGCACAGGCTGAAATGAATTTTCACTGATTATTTTTATTTTTATCTAGGGTTTATTAATAAGTTTAGTTCATAATAATCATTCAATCTTAGAAATATTAAGGCAAAGCTGTTTGAAGGAACCCAACTCTGTAAAAATTTTCCCACTCGCTTTTCACCATGTTTGAAATTCCATGATTTATCTTGACCCATCCTCTAACTTTTGTGTATCTTGGACATGTCACTTAACCTCTCAGGATCTCATTTTTTAAAAGTGGGCTGGACAAAATGCTCAATAAAACCATATTATTCTACACCAGAGTCTGCAAACTTTTTCTGTAAAATGTCGATAATAAACACTTTCGGCTTTGCACACAACATGGATTCTGTTACAAATATCCAGATCTACTGTTATAACATAAAAGCAGCCACAGATAATATGGAAATATATGAGTATGGCTGTGATCCAATAAAACTTTACTTAAAAACAAATAGTGGATCAGATTTGGTATTCAGGCTATAGTTTGCCAACTCCTATTCTAAAATTTAAAATCAAGTCCTTCATTTACAAATTTGGATCTCTTAGAATCACCTATTAAATTATTCATATCCCAGAAAAAGCTAATTATTCAGTTACTACCAGCTATAATGTGGTGGGAGTTACAAAATTTACTTACTGCAAATGAGAAAAACAAAGAATTGTAAGGCTTAATATTTCATTGGTAAACAATCTGGTCTTTTTCAAAGGGTAGTAAGAAAAAAATGTACTAAAAATCCAGTCAAACTTAAATTCTGTTTGATCCAGTAATTTAAACAATCTACATAAGAAGTATTCAACATAATTTTCTTAAAAATTTCATGTCTTTGAAAGCCTTCCTTCTTCCTGCATATAGATAGTGTTGAGTGAACGAAGGAGATGGGGGTACAGGTTTTGTGGGACCTCAACATCCTAAGGGAAGAGCAGGGTCCTCAGGATCAATGCCCCCTCCTTGTGTCTCTGGGATACCATCTTTGTCATATGGAAGCTGTATGCCTTGTGGTCAGTGTAACTTGCCATCTAATTGGTCTTAGCTCAGGCTCAGCAGGGCTCCATAGTGACCCTTGGCTGACTCTGCCTTACCTTCACTCCCGTTGGTATTAGGACCCCTCTGAGGTCTGGTTGTAACAATCATTAGGCCCTAATTTAGAGCTCTGACTTGTGACTCTTGCTATAGAACCATTTCACACCCTCTCCTATAGTAAGTGACACCCCTTCTGCCAAGTTCCATAGCCAGATTCTCAGCTCTTTGCGAAATCTATCTGTGCACATGAGACCAAGCATGGCTCAGGAAAAGGTCACCCTTAGAGCCTTTCTCTGCCTCAGCTTGCTATATTATCAAGTCAGTGGGACTGTGACTCAGCTCAGAGTAAGGAGCTACTAAGGTGGTCTCCTCCCCTAATCAACCTGTTTCCTGGAGTTACCTTCAACTCACCTAACAGTAAATGAAGAGGGATGTCTGACTGTTTTCCAGCTTTCCTCTCCCTCTAGCTACCTTTTCTTTTTTTGCTCACCCGTTTCCATTTTACCCTATGCTGCCACAGACCCACCTTAATGTTGTAGCAGAAGAGCTAATTTTTCTATGCTGGAGGAGTCACAGAGCACAAGCCCTTTGGGCTAAGTTGTCCATATAGTAAAGGAAGTTATGAAGGGATTTGAACAAAACTTCCTTAATGTTGCCTGCCTGGCTCTCTAATCTATCATTTATATGAAACCTATTTCATATGTTAAAAGTCTACTGTTTCCTATCATTCTTGCTGAATTTCTTAGGTGACAAATTATGGTATTGCCCCAAGTGAATGGATAGATAATGCATGTGTGTATTAGGATAAAACTTTATAATCTAAGAGGCAAAATGAAGAGTGCATATTTCCAAAGTATTGTAATTGACTTCCAAATTTATTCAATAGTGTTTTTTTTCCATGAAGACAGTGGAATAAGAGGAGGTTCTTGAGAGAGTTAATCTCAGGGTGGGGGGTATTAACGCAGAAGGGAATGGAGAAGCAGCTGGTGGTGCTGAGTGTCCAAGGTTCAATGTATGGCCACATGGCAGAAGAAGAGGAAAGCTGTGAAAATGCATTTCACAAATGTGTCTAGGGCAACATGGCCAAATATTCCAGTAGGAGAAAAGGATCTGAAGTATGAATCAGTGCGATCCAGTTTTGGGAAGAATACTGAAGTAATGAGCTAGAGCAGTGATTTTGCACAATCTGAGGACTGGAACTTCAAGAGTCAGTAGTTTGGGTAAAATAGTGCCAGAGGACATAGAATGTTGTTCAGATATGGGGCACATTTATTAAGTTGACTAGAGGCCCATAGCACAGAGAGATTTGTGCAATAGGCCTTCCTTCCCTTGGCTTCTAGCACCGGTTTTCCTCCAGCACCCAGGACCCACGCCTTTGCTCCAGCAAGAGTCTGCCTTCTTCATCTTTGCTGCAGACTCAGGCTAGAGTCTGCCATCTTTGTCTTCACTGTGGCACTCTGCTCCTGTAGATCCTTTTGCCCTGTCCCTTACCCACCTCCCTCTCATAGCAGGCATCCTGTCCCACCTGGCCACACTGTGCCTCGAGCAGCTGGGTGGCCGCCATCTTTGGCCTTCTAATTTGCATACTCACTCTGATTGGCTGAGGACATAGTGGAGATATGGTCAATTTACATGTTTGTCTATTATTAGGTAAGATTGTTCTTGTTTGGTTCCCTTGACTATGGGACCAGATTCAAAACTCAGATGGTTTAATGGTGAAGGGTCCAATAGAATGTCCCAGGGGGAGCTAAAGAGAAACATACATAAAAATATTTAGCAGCTGAATAGAAAGTTTATATTTTATTAAAATATGGATAATTGCTTATGGTTGGAAACTTTTATCTACAATTTAAATGCCATCCTGCTACCTAAAAAGCCATGGAAAATCCATAGGTAATTTACTCTTGACTTCGAAGTGTAGTATATATTTTAGAATTATATTTTTTCCTACTTGTGTCATCCCAGGGTTGACATCAGCATTTCTTGAGTGTGCACTGACTAGTAAAGATATGGAAGAAGAAGTTAAGAAAAACAAGCCAAGCCAGGATTAAAGTGGTCCTCAGAGAGGGGACTGTGCACACCACCTATTGACTACACGTCAGTTCACAAAACAAACCCAGGCACCGGGGATACAGAATAAAGATTACACTGATTCCTATCCTCAAGGAGATTAAGGTCTAATGGGAGGGAAATAAAATACATAAAATCAACATAAATACATACAGATGTGCACAAGCGATTACAAGGCTGAGACGGTCATATGGAATTGAGAATTAGACTGATTCGTTGGGAAATGATTAGGTTAACCTGAAAAAGATATATAAAGGAAATAGGGATGTAGTATTCAAGGTTGTTATTAGCGTGCTGTACTTTCACAGAAAAGTCTAGTTTCTTGATACTCTTTAATGTGTAGGCCTTAGATGCAATCGTCAACATCTAAGAGACTTTATTTCTAGGACTGACACCACCTAGTCCTTAGCATAGCTGCAGGGTTTAAGGATCTCCTAACAATCCTCAGAAATTGCTATTTCTCTAATAAAAACATCTCAGTTAAGTCTGAGAGCTTGCTATAGTGTGAAAGCAGATATTTGCAAGAAGAAATATGTCAACAATTCAGACTTGTCAGGTGCCCACAGTTGTGCTGTGGATAGCATTAGACCTGCTGCTCTCAGTGGACTGTTTGCAGCCATGGGCTCAAAAATACTTCCTGTGGCCCTGCCCTCCTTCCCCATGGCACAAGGCACATTCCCATGAGTCTGTGCCCTAGGACAGTGGCAGAAAATAATCTGCTCTGACCTACTTTGAAGCCTTATCTAGATGGGATTTTTTACTCCTGCTCCCTTCCATCTTTTCTTCTTCTCCAGGGTTGGCTGTCTGGCTGTGAGGAAGGCATAAGACATAATTTCCAAGAAAAGGGAGGAATTAAAACCAGAGGCAAGTGAAAAAAATCACATTCTTTATTCAAACAGGGAACCAGAAAAGACATCTCATTAGAGAAAAAGAGAACCAGAAATTTTTTTTAAAGGGCGGGGGGAGGGGGGGGCACCAATATAGCAAAATCTAGAAAGAGCTTGGAAGGACTCTGGAATCCGATAGGCTGTTGCAGTTGTTTGCCTCGCCAAAAACCCACCCAGCAGTTCTTTTTGAAAAAAGAGCCCATTGGGGCCGAAAGCACTGACTAATAATTCTTGAATCCATCTCCACAATATTATTCATCTCTGCCAAGGTCAAGTTTGGTCACCGCGTGGCTGGAGGTCTGGGCATGCTGTTCCTAGTTTTATTTTTACAGTAGTTATGGAGGCCTTTATATTTTCAAGGGCCCTCCTGTCACTTATTACCCACCGTCCAGACCACCCACCCACGCTCCCACACACAATACATCCAGACACACCCACAAATATCCAGATTCTTTAGACCTTATGGTTTAAAGGGGCTATAGGAAAAGTGTTTGCTCCAAAGGACTTTGCTGTACGTACTTGTTGCTTCCCAAAATAAATCCCCTTTACTCTCAAGAGGCCAATCTGTGGATCTTTCCACTCAGCAGACGTTTACGGAGCACCTAATGTGTATAGAGCACAGATGGCTGTGGGAGCTAAAGGAAGCTCCCTGGAGGTGGGCAGGGCAAGAGCTCCTTCCTGAGGGGCCCTCTTTGTTTCCTTGTGACCAGGGGAGGGGGGGGGGGGAACAGAAAGAGAGAGGCTACTTCTTTCTCTCACTCATTTCCTCTTCCCTCCTTCCTTTTCTTTCCCCTTTATTCACTTTTTCTCTATCTCTTCATCTTGTGTCTCTCTCACTCCCACCTCTCCTCTGTCCCCTTTCTCTATTTTCCACGAATTGAAACCGCCTCAGAGGTTCTGTCCCACTTGAGAGCTGTCCCTGTGCTTTTCCTGCCTCCTTCATAAACGCTTCGTGAAAGCAGGTCCTGTGGCCATGCAAACTCTGTAAACATGAAAAGAGGGGGAAATGTTTGTCCTAACTCCGAAACTGACTTTAAAGAAATGGCATCCGTTCCCCCACATCCTGACAGGGGTGTCTGCCCATTAGAAAGGCCAAGGCAGGGCTGACACCCCTGAGGACTCGCAGCCTCCTAGGCCTCCCAGACCCTGAGCCCTTAGCATAATTTATGAGGTGTCAGGATATTCCAACCACAAGGTCAGAGTAGAATGGTTTTTACACTTCAGCTGCCATGAAAGAGAAACAATTTAATTCTGTTTCGCTCTGGCACTGTCTGTTTTCGCAGTGAACAGGGGATTTGGGTCTCCTCAAGATTATTTGTCTAAGCACAGACCAAGACCGCTGCTGAGACTTGAGATGTCTGATTTTGACTCTGGCTTCCTTCTCCTTCCTTCCCAGCTAGGGAAGGGGGGGGGGGGGCTTGCCTTTCCTATTGTATCAAAGCAAGACTGGAATTTATTTCCCTCAGGCAATTGTTGTATGCAGTGGATAAACCAGATTTCTTGAGTCACTCTATCCTCCTATAACTTTTAGTGGGGAAGAGTGGGTTTGGGTAAGTAAGGGGTATGATAGAGCCCTCTCCTAAATTCAGCAGGCCCCGCAGTCTCTGCCAAGTCGTGGTCTTGAGTCTGAAGCAGTGTTTCCCTTGGCCTGGAAGTGAAGCCTCCTGGCTCCTCCTAAAGCTGTAGAACCAGAGACATTCCGCTGAGTAGCCTGAAGCTCTGCCTGCCAGGAAAACCCAACATCTCCTCAGAGAAATCTCAGGCTAAGAGTGCAACACCCCTTCACCGACAGAGCCGCCAGAAGACAAACTCAAGGCCAGCTGGCTTCTCAGGACCCCAGGAACCCTGTCCACCAAGCCAGACTGAGAAGGTCATCCGAGAATCAGAATGTGACATTACATCACAGAACATTCACCCAGGAAGCTTTGGTGATGGAGAGGGTCTCCTGGATTCTTGGGCCTGGAAGCAATAGACTTTCCTATCCCAGTTCATGTGATTTTCTGTGTTACCCTCATCTCCTAGTTCCTTTATTGATTAAGGTATTACATATGTGTCCTCATCCCTCCATTACCTTCCCAACCCCCTCTCCCTCTGATGCCCTCACCCCCTGTTGTCTGTGTCCATTGGTTAGGCCCATATGCATGCATACAAGTCCTTTGGTGATCTCTCCTCCTTACCCCCACTTTCCCATACCTTCCCTCTGAGGTTTGATGGTCTGTTCAATATTTCTCTGTCTCTGGAATTGTTTTTGTTCATCAGTTTTTGTTGTTCATTATATTCCACAAATGAGTGAGATCATGTGATACTTATCTTTCTCTGACTGGCTTATTTCACTTAGCATAATGCTCTCCAGTTCCATCCATGTTGTTGCAAATGGTAGGAATTCCTTCTTTGTTAGCACAGCATAGTATTCCATTGTGTAGAATTACCACAGTTTTTTTTTTTAATCCACTCATCTGCTGATGGACACTTAAGCTGTTTCCAAATCTTAGCTATGGTAAATTGTGCTGCAATGAACATAGGTGTGCATATAGGTTTTCTTCTTGCTAGGTATTATTTTGTATTTAAAAAAAAAACTTTTTTTCAAACCAAGAGCTCATATCATTACAGAACAAATTCTCATTTAAAAAATAACATAAAATTACAGGGAATTTTAAAGCAAAAGGAAAAGTGTTTGTTTGTTTTTCCTTCTGAAGAAAAGCAAATTTATTCAGTTTACAATGCAGCTTAATATTGGGCCAGCCAATACTCAAAAAAAAACAAAATCACTCTCCTGACTTAAAGCAATTATTTTTTGGTGGGAACAAGGAGCTATTTGGTAAATGGCCTCCATGAATTCCCTTATGGAAGAATTCCTGACTTTCATGTGGATGAGAAGACTGCTTTGCCTGAAAGGTCTTTAATCAAAGGGATGGACCATCCAGCAATTTAGCACCCAGTGAGCCTCAGTTTCAAGCAAAGATCTGAGTCAGTTGGTTCTCACTCCTCTCTTCCCTAGTCCAGTTTATGAAGTCCCTTTTCTCTACTAATTATCTCTGTATTTCCAGACAATGTCATTGATCCAAGCCAGGTGGGTGTGTATGGGATCCTAGGTCGAACAACATGTGTTACAGTACTAGCGCTCTCTGGGTTAATTTGTTAAATCATTTAATCTCTCTTGGTCTCAGTTTTCTCATCTGTAGAGAAAGATTTAAATGAGATACATTACCTTGAAATGCATTACGCGCTGTAGGTTTTCCATTCTACGAAAATTTCACTATCAAGATGCATGCAGATGGAGCCTGGGATATACTCATGGATTTCCATAGTTCCATCTGACCTTGGGCAGAGACATATATGAAAGTACTTTCTGACTTGTTTCTTCATTAGTCAAGGATAACTAATTGCTGCCCCAAAGATGCCATTCACCACCAGAAAACAAGGTTTAGAAAGGACATACTGTGCTGCCATATTGACAAACAAGAAACCACCATATTGTGAATCAAGCCTCAAAGGTACCTTGGTGTTGCCCCAGTACCTTGGATGGTTAGCCCACTCTTATATCCATCATCTGATAGGCAGATGTTGTCACTGAGGGCTTCATCCCTGATTAGACAATAAATGCCACTAAAATGGTGTCTGGGATATTAGAAGCACTTTCTTCATGTCGAGACAAGGTACTCTGGTAGAGCAGTCTAGTAGTGCTGTCAAGGTTCACTGGAACCAGAGAGATGGTGAGGGAAAAAAGAATGAAAGGACTGCCGGGACAGCAGCCACATCAACCCACTCTACTCTACTCTCAGGTGGGAAACGGAAGAACTCAGTTGGTTAGCAATCACATTGAAACGTCTGATTATTTCTCTGCAAATTCCTTCCCTTCCAACATGTTTTCATTCAAAATATAACTGATCCTCATTTCTTTCTCCAAATATCATTCAACTTATCATTGTCATGTATGTCCTGTTATCTTCAACCCATAACAATCTTGAGTGGTTTTTCCATTAGCCATGCTTTTGAAGTATTAACCTGCCACCCTGCCACAATTCAGTACAACAATAGAGTGGTTAAAATAAAAGGGGAGGGTGGGAAGGGGTGTAGAGAGATAATAATGGAAAGGCTGAAGAATATAAACTTTGGAGTTAGAACATGGTTTAAATTCTAGCTCTGGCCTTCACAAGACTATAGCAGCTAGATGGACCCTCAATTGCCAGTAGCTTTGGACCTGCTGATCAAGGAGGAGCAGGAGCTGATGGACTGGCATCACAAGGATGCTTATAATTTAGGGAATTTCATCAATGAAAAAGTCTTTGAAAAGACATCTAAAAATGTTTGAACTAGCCAGAACTGGTTTGGCTCAGTGGATAGAGTGTCGGCCTGCAGACTGAAAGGTCCCAGGTTTGATTCCGGTCAAGGGCATGCACATTCCCAGTAGGAGGTGTGCAGGAGGCAGCTGATCAATGATTCTCTCTCATTGATGTTTCTAACTCTCTATCTCTCTCCCTTCCTCTCTGTAAAAAGTCAATAAAATATATTTTAAAAATAAAAATGTTCGAACTAGATTGTTAAATGCCCCAGCTAGTAAGGAATGTAATAAAATTTTAGATTCAAGTGGGTGAAAAGGGAAAAAGTTATACCTGTCAGGTTAAAATATTTGACTGTGGTTCTGAAGTTGATCCAGTTCCTTGGCCATTGAATAGGTTAAAGAAGAAGCTATGATTATCAAAAGCACCAACATTGTCAGAGAACCATGCTTTCCTCCCTAGAAGCTGTTCTGCTCCATGCTAACTGAAGATGCAACCATGGTGGTCCTAGTAAAGGAAAGGACAGAACCAAGTCAGTTGTTTACTCACTCATTGTAAATATCCTAAATATCAAAAATTATTTTTACTATCATTAAGGAATTATGGGATATGTAAGTAATATCCCAAAATATTGTATTTTGCCATACAAATCATTGCTCTGATACAAGTGAAATGCATAGATTAGTTGTTCAGAAAACCCTTTGGTTTATTTCAGGTTGTTGCATTAACCCAGTTGATATTCATTTTGAATTATCTGATTGTAACTAAGCTCATTGATAAAATCAGTAATGATTTCCAAAGTGTGCTTATATTTAAAAGTCAAGTGTGTAAATATCCAAAAATTTCTGAATCTGTTTTTTTTTTTTTTTTAATATATTTTATTGATATTTTACAGAGAGGAAGGGAGAGAGATAGAGAGCTAGAAACGTCGATGAGAGAGAAACATCGACCAGCTGCCTCCTGCACACCCCCTACTGGGGATGTGCCCGCAACCAATGTACATGCCCTTGACCGGAATCGAACCCGGGACCCTTCAGTCCGCAGACCGACGCTCCACCACTGAGCCAAACCGGTTTTGGCCCTGAATCTGTTTTTAAGAAAAGAGATGTCATTAGACTTCTTGATGTGATTATTTTAAAGAGCCAATCACACCTGGCCGGAGTAGCTCAGTTGGTTGAGCATCGTCCTATGCATAGAAAAGTTTCCATTTAGATTCCCAGTCTGGACACATACCCAGATTACAGGTTTGATCCCCAGTTGAGGCTCATATAGAAGGCAACTGATGGGTGTTTCTCTCTTTCTCTCTCTCTCTCTCTCTCATCCTCAGGTGAGGATTTAAAAAAAAATTTATGTTAAGAAATTAACAAAAAATCATAAATCTGCCTTTTACAAACTGTATACTTACAAACTGTAAGTTTGGGAAGGTTCTTACTTAAATTGTATGTGTCACAGTTTCCTCATCTAATAAAGGGATTATAATAGACCTTGCCTCATTATGTAATCACCACAGTAAAATGACTTAACATAGGTAAACTGCTGAGAATAGTGCCTGATATAGTGTAAGCATTACATTATTATCAGCTATCTGAGATATTATATTATCCTAAAGATTCTTGACTCACTGTGTTGTGTTCACACAAAAAAAGTAAGGATGCTGCTTCTGAATCTTTCAGTCTTCCCAGAGCCCATGTCTACTTCACCCCTTTGTCATAATTGTAGTTAGTTCTGTTTCTTCATGTGCTGTGCCACATGTACAGCTTCATCCATCTTTAGTGACACATGTTTACTTACTTACATACCTATCCCTCACTTGGCCATATCGTCTCTCAAAAAAATAAAGCTTGTCTTGCTCTTTAATTTTAAATCATTCTCCTCCACTTTCCTGCTCAAAGTTTTCCTGCTATTTAGATTAGAATACTAACAGAATATCTGAAAGTTTGAAAGGGAGAGTCAAACTTAACTATAATCTTTCACAGGATTCTAGATTCCTCGCCATCTTTGTTTCCTTAAGACAAAATATCCATATGGGCCTGCTCTCAGTTGAGGGAGATTAAGGAAGACATTTTTCCCTGGGAAATAGATAAGGTGTTATAGTGGGTATTGTTCATTGTCTACCCAACATCCCCCTCTTTACCTGCTAATTAATTGGAATATATTTAGGTAGCAAGGCGTTTAGCCTCTTCTCTGTCCCCACTTGCCATTCCATTACCTTTGTCAGTAATCAAAGATGGGCACTCAGATCTGACTAGTGGAGCAGAGAGAAAATCTACTGGGAAAGTCAAGTGAGAGAAACTTTTGGAAACCATTTTTCTTTTTTTAAGAAAGAAAAAGACTAAATCTCACAAGGAAAAAATCCCCCTAATGAAGTGAGAATGTGATGTTACCATAATGGAAGCCATGTTACCATAATGAGATACAAGTCTAAGAATCAAAACCCAGCATACTAACAATGTTAGAGTGGAAAGAGGAAAAGAAAAGAGAGCCTTAGTGACAGAATTGAGCCACTACCACAGTCTTGGAACAATCCTGTGTCCAGACTTCTTTTTGTATAGAGTATAACAATTATAATTTGGTCTGCAGTTACTTGATAATACAAACGTGCATTTCAGAAGGAATATTAAGTACTTAGAATCCCCTTTAAGATCTAATAAAAATAATAATTTTTACTTATAAGGATTTTTTTTTGTATTTCAAAGTATTGTCATACCTCTATAGTTGCACTACAAATTTGAACTTGAATTATAATTTGATTTGAGCCAAAACCGGTTTGGCTCAGTGAATAGAGCATAGGCTTGCAGACTGAAAGGTCCCAGATTCGATTCCGGTCAAGGGCATGTACCTTGGTTGCAGGCACATCCCCAGTAGGGGGTGTGCAAGAGGCAGTTGATGGATGATTCTCTTT
Organism: Vespertilio murinus; assembly: GCA_963924515.1. Classification (NCBI taxonomy): domain Eukaryota; kingdom Metazoa; phylum Chordata; class Mammalia; order Chiroptera; family Vespertilionidae; genus Vespertilio; species Vespertilio murinus. The sequence continues at coordinate 15,381,444 of OZ004719.1, read as the reverse complement.
CATCGCTATTTCTAACTCTCTATTTCTCACTCTTCCTCTCTGTAAAAAATCAATAAAAAATAATATATATATAATTTAATTTGATTTTTTTCTGCCCCCAGATATTTATTACCCCTTCCTAGAAATGTTTTTGCTAAAAGTGTGGATTTGGAATCAGAGAGACCAGAGTCACATTTACTAGACATTTGAATGGGAAAATTACTTAATTTCTCTGATACCTAATTGCCTTGCTTAAAAATAATGTCTAGGGTTGTTATTGAGATGACATAAGTAACAGGATTCTCTAAATCTTGGTACAAAATAAAAGCCAAAAAAAGTAGAGAAAAAAGAGAAGGAGGAAATAGGGGTGGGTAAGAACAAATTGAAACAGGAGGAAGAAGAGAAGGGAAACAGAAGAAGAAAAAGAAAAGGAGGAGGGGGCTAAAGAAAAAAAGAAGTAAAAGAAGCCAAAACTGTGGTTTCAGTGGATAGAGTGTCAGACTGCAGACTGAAAGGTCCCAGGTTCAATTCCAGTCAAGGCTATGTACATTGGTTGCAGCACACCCCCTCACCCCCCCCTCCACCCCCATAGGGGAGTGTGCAGGAGGTAGCTGGTCAGTGTTTCTCTCTCATCGATGTTTCTAGCTCTCTATCCATCTCCCTTCCTCTCTGTAAAAGATCAATTAAAAATATATTTTAAAAAAAAGAAGTAGAAGAATAGGCAAGAAAATGCAGAGAAGGAGTTAGAAGACAAAGGAAGGCAAGGAGGGAAGATTGGAGGAAAAGAAGAGGTTCAGAAGATAAGAGGAAGAGAAAAGTGATGATGATGACCAGGGCCATGACAGTGGCCATGATTTTAACCCAGAGAAGAACTAAGGAAGAGAGGTTAAGATAAATTTTATTTCAGACAAAACCCCCTGATCTTCTGTATCTTAATACAGTGTGATTTCCCTCCCCGCTTAAAGCTTTGCTATTATATATGGTTGACCCTCATGCAGTTTAAATCTTGTTACTCCAATTACTACTACAAAGAAAATTACAAAGGATTATAAAACTTGGGCAATAGTCCTCGTATTTCAAAGAAGTGGTTGATTCATTAAGATTCCAGTGCAATCAAAGAACTTGGAGAAGTCCCTGGAGTTTGTTTTAGTCAAATGTGAGGTACAGCTAAATTAAACGAATAAAAAATTAAATGAGTGATTCATTGGGTTTCTCCTATAATGACCAGGTGTCCTTCTCCTTCAGTGATGACAGGATAAGAGGAAAAAGGCTTTTTTTTCTCATGCTAGAGGGAGGTCTTGACAGTGAGGGCTGATAAAAGACCCTCAGTTACCATCCCATTGGTTACAAGCCATTTCCTACACAGAGTCTAAGAGAAAACTTGACTAGTTTTGTGCAGTCATGGTAAAGTGTAGCATAAACAAACATAGATGAAGGACTAGAAAGATCTCTCGGAGGACCTTCTGGACCTACAGTATTGTACTGAAGCCATCGTGGGGATTTGGAAGAGGGGGTCTTTCCATTTACTTCTTTAGGCTTGTTCGTATCAGCTCTCTCCCTGTCTTACTGTCCTCTCTCAATGATGTCATGAGTCCTCCATCTGCAGCTCTCTCCTTCCTGCTATAAGAAACACATGCAAAATTTCCCTTTGTCTGTCCTGCCTGCTCCACACTACTTATGTTTCCAGCTTTCCTTGCTATGCATTTGAGCCTGAGATTTACCAAGTTTCCCAAGAGCCATATTCCCACTACATCCCTCTCTGTTTCAGATTGAATTATCTCTAGCAACCATCTTTCACACACATCCATAGATATTATTGCTAGCTCTCATTCTCCCTTGTAGGAAGTTAGGGCTTGAGCTAATGCTAACTTCATCACCTTAACCTCCATCCTCTGGCCTGATGCCCTTACCTTTTGCATTTAAGCTTTTACTTTGGAATCTTATTACCTTGCTTTGCAATTCCAGTAGAGTGACTTCACCCAAGAAAGGCAAAGGAGGGAAACTCCTGCATTGACCTGAATTAATAACAGAGAAATGAGAGAAGTCTAACCTTTTCAGGGCAGAAGATGTGTGCATTGTTTGTTGTGAGGAGCCCTTGGGAGGGGCAGATTTCAAGGTCAGCATTTATGTGGCACATTTTTCAATTAGACAATATACTGTATGGCATTTCCCTTCCTCCCCCAACCCCTTCTCTTTTATTACCACATGACTTCATCTCCCCGTGTGACTGACAGAGCCCATTGGGCTCAACACTGATAAAAAACATCTGGGGGAGAAAAATTGCAATTTAGAAAACAATTAAGTACATCAATTTCAATTCATTTAGTTGGCCAGAGAAAGAAAAGTTCTTTCAAAGAGGTAACTTGATCTACAGTGGTCATGGATTAAAGGGCAGTAGATCCATTTTCTCCAGGTCATAGAGTGGAGGAATGCATCTTAGCTCAGAGGGTCTAAACACAGACACACACTCCCTGTTGCAAATTTTAAAAAAGAATAAACCACTGAGACGTTCCCTAATTTTCTCATTTCTTCTCATGTTTAAGACATTCTTTTTCTATTCTTCCTGAATTACCAAGAACTTAAGTGCTTCCTTGAAGGGTGTGTGTTTCTGTCTCTCAAATGCTCACCATATGCTCATTTGTTATGGGAGCTGTGTAAGCGAACCTTGGTTTACTGTTCTATCCAAAGAACTCAGGGGTAGTGTGCGTGTGCATGTGCATGTGCATGTACATGTCTGTGTGTGTGTGTGTGTGTGTGTGTGTGTGTGTGTGTTTACTGATTTTCCCTTTTACTCTCTAGCTCTTTGAACACCCACCCATGGGTTCATTTTTTAAAGGTACTCAGAACCTTTACCATTCATGGCATAACTTTTCATTCGCAAAACCTTGTATAAAGAATTTTAATACCAACAGGCTTGTCTTGAGTGCCTCCTCCCTTGCCAGAAACATATATCAAGATATTTTATTGATCACCTATTATAACACAGCCACTGTGATTCACCCCTTAATTATAATATCTAATTTTCTGGTCACATCTATTACATTAAATAGGTATTATCATTCCCATTCCTAGTTTAAGACATTAAGATTCTTAACCACATAAAAGAGGAAAGAGTTGAATCATATTTCTCACCTTCTTAGGTTATGCTTTAAATATCACAGACAGAAAAATAACAACCTAGGAAGTAAACTAGAAGGTAAGTTCCAGTGATAACTCTGAATTAACATTTTCTGGTTATATTTAATTAAGAGAACATACATAAAATAACTAGTTAGTGCCTGGTCCAAAGTAGTTCCTCAGTAGTGACAGCTGTAGTTATTACATAAATCCATCTTTACTTATTCTCTACCCCTACCCTCAAGTTTCCTTGGATTATCAAGTACACCGCTTCAGTTTTATTATAGTCCCCACTTAAAATACTCACCTATGTGATCTGAAAACCTAAAAGCAAAATCCAGAAGCAGGCATTTTATGTTATCTGACTGAGAACATTAACTATAAGGAAATATCGCTTTAGGAAGGGGCCAACAGATGGAAAAGTTCCTGAAGGAGACCTCACTAATTTTCTATTCAAGTCTGCCTTGGGAACCAGCTTAAAACATACCCCCATCACAGCATGTGTTTAATTTTGCCTACTGTAGACAAGGAATGCAATTACAAGAATACCGTGAGGCCATATGGAAGTGTAGGGTTGGGCATACTCATTTTGTAATGAGCCAGAGCTGCCTGACAGGATCATTCAACAAGTGGACCACATTGGCACTAGGAGGGCTGGAGGCTAGGAAACATGAACAAAGAGAGGATTCCACATTAGTGAATTGATGGTAAAGTTCAGAGGATGTGTGGGCTAGAGGCATTTGAGAGGCAGGGGGAGTGGGGCTGTGTTTGAACCAAGAAGCCTATAGGCTTTTGAAATTCATGGGACTGGGCTCCTGGGTAGAGAATCCAGGGGTGATTGTACAGCTCAGCCAAGTCAGAAGATTGCTGAGAAGAGTTTACTTGATTTAACGGTAGAGGTAGCAGAATGAAAAACATACCTAATCCCAAAATCATTGCTATAGTTGAGAAATGAGGAGATAGATCATTGGAAATTGGAGTGTTTGAGACATACCTGCTAGAGGAACTTCCCTGGCATAATTTGGTGAGATGAGAAGAAATCAGGATGGCTTGCTGGTTATAGGTGAACAAACAATAGTAAGAAGGCAAGAGTGAGGATGGTGACTGTAAGAAAAATGTGGAACTGAAATTGAGCACCATGCCACCCCATCAACCCTGAGTCCAGTTAGCAAGCAATGAGGTCGTCTTGTGTTTGGTTTCTTGTTGATAATAGAAACAGGACAGCCTCCTTCTGCTGGACAAATGTGCTTGCTGAGGCAGGGAAAAAATTTTCATGATATGTTGGTTTTTGTTTTTATGTTTTGTTGGTTGGTTTGGTTTTTGACCTCTCAAGGTCAGTTCAAGGCAATAGGACAATTAAATCCAAGGGACTGCAGAATTTGGCAGAACCATTTATCTTCCTTGAAAAGGCATAAAATGTTACAAAATAAGTTTTCCAGCCTTTCTGGCCTCTGTTTCTGCCAAAACTGCCCCCATGACAACTGCCCTCTGAGAGGCAGCAGCCTCTTCAGATCACAAGGACCCTGGAGCTTGCTAATAAAAAGAAAATGATTTTCCATACAAAGCAGCCAGATCTCCCCCGCACACCTAAGAAGAGTTGGCTTCAGATGTAGTTAAAAGTTTGGGGTGGGTTTTTCATTTTCATATTGCAAAAGCTCACTCTGAGCTTGAATGTTCATGTTATTCTTCCAAGCACAACAGAACCCCCTGTCAGGATAGACATGGCAACTGCATTCTTGAGACAGCTGTAAATTCGCCTGCTCTTTTCTCTCTTGAAGGTTAGGTTTCTTTCAGGGACTCAGAAGGATTGTTTCTGGGGTATCTAGTTTTCCCTAGTTTAACCCAAAATAGAAACCTGCTCTAATGCATCAACAAATCTTAATAGGCAGATTCTGAACCAAAAGAATCATGTCCCTGGGCTGAATTGCTTAGTACAGTAAAATTCTCCATGTGGATTAACAGAAAAAGGAGAGAGAGACAGGGAGAACTCTTTTCTTCATCATCTTTTTATTTATAAAACACTTCTGAGCTTATTGGCAGGAAGGCACAATCTACTGTAACATTCAGGGTGGTCCATTTAAAACAGTGCCTTCAACACAGGCTAGCTGTAAGTGTGGCCCATAAGTGGGTCACCAGATGTATTGTTATGTCATTCCTTCCTGCCATTGTAAAACCAGGCAAGGCTTTCAGGGTTGGGGAGGGTACGTGGAAATGCAGGGAGGCTGTTGAGCCATACATAGAACTGTGAGAAGAAAGAAATCCACGAGGAAGCCTGGTAACTGGAAAGTAAAATCTGAGCAAAAAATAGGAAATGTGTTCAGTCTCAGTGCTAGTGTCTGTTCTCATAGGGACTGTTTGGGTGTGTTTTTTGTTTTGTTTGGGGAATGTTATTTTTGTGTACTACCCCAATGGTTGCATTTCATTTGCTCATTCAGCACATATTTATTGAGCTTCTACTCTGTCGCAGCACTCTACTGAATGCTGAGGATGTGATACTATAAAAGCAAAGGCAGCCAAACTGGTTTGGCTTAATGGATAGAGCGTCGGTCTGTGGGCTGAAAAGTCCCAGGTTTGATTCGGGTCAAGGGCATGTACATTGGTTGCGGGCACATCCCCAGTAGGGGGTGTGCAGGAGGCAGCTGGTCGATGTTTCTCTCTCATTGATGTTTCTAGCTCTCTATCCCTCTCCCTTCCTCTCTGTAAAAAATCAATAAAATATATTTTAAAAACAAAACAAAGGCAGTGCCTTCCAGAGCCTGCATTCTAGACATAAACAAATATGTCCATGGTATGTTCTACATAATGTCAGGGAGTGATAATGCTTTAGAGAAAAATACAGAAAGTGGGGAGGAAAGGGGAGAATTTGGAAAGGCCTCTTGAATCAAATAACTTTATTATAGCAGAGACCTTAAACTTTATTATAGCCATGTGTACACCAAGCAGACGAAACAGCAAATGCAGAGGCCCAGAAGCATGAGAGTGCAGTCATTCCGGGAACACCAAAGTGAGTGTGGGTCCTCGTGAGACCAGATTTATTTTACTCCAACCTTCCTAAAGTTAAAGATAAGGAGTGGAAGAAATATGGGACAGAACTGGGATTCTTATTTATTAACTAAAAGTAGAAGGTGAGGAAGAGACAATTAACCTACTTCCCACGTCCCTGAGCCAGTGATCACAGAGCATGCTGTATGGCTAGTGGGGACACCCCAGAGAGAGTGAAGAGGGGAGAATTTTGCCATGAACAGAGGCAACCACTTTTTGAATGAAAATTAGGCAACCATTGTGAGCTCTGTCCAAGACCATGGCCATTTCAGAGTCTGCACAGGTATTCTGTCAAGGTTAGTATGAAATTTTGTATTACCAATAGGGTTGGCAAAATGCAACTGAAATAATAACTTTCTGTTTCCTACAAAGTTTATTTTGAAGGACAGAAAAGGGGAAAGTCATATTACTCAATGTTCGCTCTTCTCCTTCCCCCTCATCCTGCCTCTTAACTTGACGCATTGGCCTCTTCAAAGTTGGAGAGGTGTCATTTCATTTCTCAAAAGCAGTGCTGTAGGCTGCCAAAGGAGAAAAAGCCTGGTCTCAGCCACCTGGTGTGGAGGCCCCAAATGCTAGTGAGGCTGCCATGAGAGGCTTTACCGGCAGGGATCTGCTGCCTCCTCCTGAACTTTAGGCCTCAATCATGAGATGATTTTTTTTCCATCCAACTGGTTTTTGAAGTCTGTCTTCAGGATCTTTTTCTGGTATTGTCTACAAGTTGTTCACATGCCTGTAGGTCATAACTCCAAGAGTTTGATCTGCCTCTTTACTTCCAGTGTGGCTCTGATCAGTTCAAACAGAAACAAAGAAGCAGAGAAATGTGAGCTTTTGAATGTCTCATTTATTCACCCAACATTCATTGAACACCTACTCCATGCTAAGCGATGCTTCTAGAGGCTGGGAATGAAACTGTGAACAGCAGTGAAACCGTGCGGGAGAATGTGCAGAAAAATGGAAACTTCTTCCCTTTCCAGATCCACAATCATCCTCTGATTTTTATGGGGACCCCATTCGGAGAATTTCGCTGAAGCACTAATTTCATAAACCTCCCCTGCGTGGAATTTCAAAGCATCCAAGATGCATTAACCAAGGAGAAAGGCCTTTCTAGATCTTCAAATGTACATGAGGCATCCCTCCTCCATTATCTTCTATCTTGTATGTTTGCTTCATAACATTGGCCATAATTAAAATCATTGCTCATTTCATGTCTGCCTTTCACCAAATTAAAGTGATTTAAATCTGTTTTGCTCCCCGTGGTATCTCCAGGCCTCATACAATGTTTGGCATGTATTAGGCACCAAATGAGTACTTGTCAGCTTAGTGGATAAGTAAACAGTTGAGCAAATGAATCATGTTCTTCTTATTCACTTGAAAAGTTTGGAAATTTTTCTTATATGCGTCTCTGAAGGAGGGGTCATGATTACCACATTCCAGATTTAAAGTAATTCATAATTGTTTCCCACAGAAATTAGAATTTACACATACATGTTCATACACGAAGTCACTTGGCCTCACCCCTCTTCCTGATTATTGGGCTAAACCTACAAGGGAAAAGTGACTTGAGCATCTACACCAAGCTCCAGATCAGGGCCTGTATTACGAGCACTCATCTTTCCTTAGCCAAGGTCTAATATTCCACATTAAATTATTTGGGCTCTTTGATCCTTAAGCCATTTTTTTTCTGAAGTCAGGCCTTATGGCCCCAGGATCTGCCCACATTCCAGAGGAGGTTAAGTAGTGTCTCTTATTAATCTCTGTCAGACCCTGTCCTCAGATTGGTAACAACTAAATGTAATCACAGTGATGAGCAATGAAGAGCCTGGCCCCTACAAAGGTTAGCCAATGAACAGCTGCCTCTCTGAAACCAACTGTCCATGACTTCACACCTCTTCCGGGCACACCATGTTGACTGGGAGAAGTAATTACCTTGCTCTCACTACCAAGATGCCATCCATCACTCCAAAAGGTGGACTGAGAAGTCCTTCTGAGCTAGAGCAAGTGCCAAAGGGCTGATATTCTAGAGACAGACTATCATTTCACATCAAGAAATTGTAGCTGGACTCAGAGCAACACTCAGAAAAGGCCCAATGAATGGACTCAAATGCCCCCGGATATTTCATTGTGTGATGGGTCTGGTTCTCATAATTTAAAGTTCAGTTTTAACAATACATATTGTCAGAGAACATCTGGTAGACACAGAGGGCTGTCTGCCACATTCCTTTTTCCTTCTTGACGAATATTCCTAGAGGGGCTGAGACACAGACAGTCATCCGTGACATCCTTTTGTTCTTATTGCAACAACCCAAAATCTTTCTATACACATGTTTAATCCAGTGGTTCAGGAAAATTGTAGCCTTCTTATTCTTGCTAAGGTCCCATGAGCAAGGCCTGGCTGCCTTCCCGAGGCACTCTTTTTCAAGAGTTCCTATAAAGAGGCTGTTTAGTTGCATCTCTTGTACATAGCTTGAACGTGTTACATGATTTTAAATTGTCCTATTACTTCCTGATGTCAGTCACTGAAGACACTCAGAAACTGAAAACAGTTTTGGAGCTTCTTCCTAGCTCTCCTCCTCCTTTAACTGTCTCCCTCAACTGTGGCCCACAGCTGGGGTGGATAGGATGGAATACACACAGCCATATTGTGCAAGTGATTGGACAAGAAGTGAGACACAGTGCCAAACCACTGGTGACCCCTCCCAATGAAGTGAGAACCGAGAGCAAGATCAAGAATCAGCGAGAGAGAATGAGTCACTCTGTCAGCTGCACTCTTGTCCCTGAGTTTTATAAGGCACCTTTGCATTCAAATACTAAACCTCTCCTTTTTCTCAGCCACACCAGTGTATTTCCTGAGTCACATGTCTTCCCCTTTCCCTAGTGCCCTAGCCCTACTTCCTTAGTTATTTGCAAATGTGTTTCCCTTTCTAGCAAAAACTCCTTGAAAGAGCTAGCTATATTTATTCTCTATAATTCTTGATCACTTATTACTACTCTAATCCAGCTTTTGTTCCTACATACTCTTCCCAAACTGGATTGGTCAATTCTCAGTTCTCCTCTCACTTAAATTTCTTAGAAATATTTAATACAGTTGATCCCTTTGTCCTACTTGATGTACTCTCTTCACTCAGCTTTCAGGACATCCTACCCTAGGTTGACTTCATTGGTTACCTCTTAGTGTTCTTCACTGTTTTTTCCTTTTCTTCCCAAACTCTCAATGTTTAAGTGCTCCAGGGTTCATCCTTTGTCTTCTGCACCATTTTCATTCATTCTTTTGTATTCTCATCCAGAATCAGGACTCTGCCTTCCATCTCCATGCTAACTTTCCATCTCTAGCCAGTTATCTCTTCTGAACTTCAGTTCACATATTCAGTTGACTCAACATCTTCACTTGATGTCTTCTAAAAACTCACAAATGTTGAGTTTAAGCTTCCTGAGCTCTCACCACTGGTGATTCAGGCCAAAAACTTTACTGTCTTTGATTTCTCTCTTTATTACATCCACACACACACAAGCAAATCCAGTTGGCTTTCATTTCAAATAATAGTATATCTGGAATCCAAACACTTCTCTCTTCCTTCAGTGACACCACCCTGGTTGGAGCCACCATCACTTCTGTCCTGAATTGCTACAAGTTGTAATTTAGGGATCAGCATTTTTTGCAAAGGGTTATATAATAAATATTTCTGCTTTGCAGGCCATTCAATCATTATGGCAATTACCTCTATTGTTGTAGTGCAAATGGACACAGATATGTTCTAATAAAAGTTTATTTACAAAAAAAGCAGCTAGCTGGATTTGAACTATGAGCTATAGTTACCAGCTCCTGTTCTAACTGATCTCTTTGTTTCCATCCTTGGTCCACCCCTCTCACTTCTCCCCCCCTCCAATGCCCCGTCCCCCCTGCCTCACCCCATTCTCTTTAATCAACATAGTGTCAGAGGAACTCTTTTTTTTTTCTCTGCTCAAAATTACAGTGTCTCCCCGCCCCAATCTAAATAAAAGTAAAAGTCCTTTCCATAACCCACATGACCCTACATGATCTGGCCCCACCAACTCCCTAACCCACCTATCTTATTCCACTCTTACCTTCCTTTACTCTGTGGCAGCTGCACTGAAACCCTTGCTGTTTCTCAAATAGGACAGGCACACTCAAGCAGGGCATTTGTACTGGCTATTCCCTCTTCCCCCAGATATCCATTTAGCCAATGGCTTCACCCTCTTCACTTCTTTGCTCAAATGTCACCTCTCCAATGAAACAAATACCACTGTTTGAAATCACAACCTTCCTCCATGACTCCCAACCCCCCTTTACTGTGCTTTCTCATTTCCCCCAAAACTTACCATTTTTCTAACATAAAATAATTTATGATTCTATATTTATTACATCCCTATCTCTTCTAACATACAAACTACACAAGGCCAGGGACCTTTGGGTTTTATTTCCTGGTATATCCTGAAATCTAGAGCAGTGCATGGCACATAGTAGGCATTCAAAAATGTGTTGGATGAATGAACCTGTGTAGTCTCCCAGAGGTATACTCAGACACTTCATTTTCTATATTACTCTAACTCTTTGTACAGGCCACTCTTTTATTCTTTTTATCCTGATTTATTATTATTTATGTATCTGTCTTTCCCATTACTGAGTCATGATCTTTTTGGACATTTCCTATATGTTTATTTTTAGAAATTAACACAGCCTGTCATACAGCAAAAGGTCAAGTTATACCAACTTAATGAGCGTACAAAGGTGCTGTATATGCATAGTTCTCTGGCCCCAAATCACGAACTCTGCAAGTCAGTTATCATTTAAAAAGTCTCTTCTCAACCCTTACTCTAGATACATGTATACACACACTCTACTAATTGAGATAATTTAAAACTATTTTTCACATATTTACTTAATTAGCTTGCAGTGACCTCTGCAAAAACACTGGCCTCCAATGATTATAAGAGGTAGTTTTCTGGCATAGACACCAAAGCATCAAAGCGTCAGCTGGGACCAAGGAAAGCAATAACACAAATGGTTTTAATTACTCCTGACAGGCAGCTGAATGTATCTGCCACAGGTCTTCTCCCCAATGCATCACTCAAAACAGACCAGTCACAGGAAATGGTGGAGAGGAAAGAAAAGGAAAAAAAGAAAAACAGGATAAGGCCAAAATGTGTCCATAATACAAAGCAGATCATCTTTCACATGGATGACCTTATTCATTTTGTTTTATATTTTTATGATGATCCTGAATCTATAAAATTGCTGACCCCTTTAAGACTTGGCATGCTTGTAAGCTGGTGCTTAGAAGTGGTGGCCCAGGTTCTCAGAAGAGGAGGTAGGTGAAGATTGTACCCATTCATGAATCACTACATAAGCTAAGGGGTCCTCCAGAGTTCATCTAGAATTGCAAGCATGTTAGCAATTAATTCATCTTCCTTGTACAGGTGAGCACCTTCTTCCTATATTCAACAGTCACAGAAGACTAACTTCATCTATGGTCTGGTTGGTTCTTTGGACTTGTTGCTTAGCAAGAAGCTGGTGAGGATTAGGAGTTGTTTTGCTATGACCTACTCACAATTACAATGCATCTCTCTCAATAGCTACACCCTCTCACATAATGAAACTCTAGGCTTTGGGTTGGCCACATCCTTAGGTTGACTCATACAAAAGAGAGACATTTTCCTACGAGGCAGGATTTTACCTCAACCTAATTTTCTTGCTGCAATCTCCTCCTGAATGCCTGTCTGATCCCTGAACTCAATGCCTTCTTATTTCTGTGCATTTTCTGTCCACCAGCTTGCACTGCTGGGTCACTGTTTGAACCATTTTTGCACACCCAGTGCTCATCAGATTTCAGAAGCCCTTAGTTTATCCTGCTGCTTTGTTGTGATTCCTTTTTGATGCCTCCAGAAACTTAGACTGCCTCCTTAGTCTTTCTGCTATCATAATATTGCCTTTTATATTTAGTTTGAGTTACTGCAGTGTGAGGGCCTATGCTAAAGACTGAGACTATGCCCTGGCTGGTTTGACTCACTAGAGTGTCGGCCTGCAGACTGAAGGTCACAAGTTTAATTCCTGATCAAAGGCATTTACCTCAGTTGCAGGTTCCCAGCCCTGGTCGGGGCATATGCGAGAGGCAACCAATAGATGTGTCTCTCTCACGTTGGTGTTTTTCTTTCTCTCCCTCCCTCTCTCTCTCTCTAGAAATCCATGGAAAAAATCCTCAAGACCGAAACTAACCATGAATGCTCCATTAAGGAGCTCAGAATTTAATAGAGGAAATAGCACATAAGTGGGTAATTACAGTGCCACATAGTGCTGTGATATGTTAAGCAGAAGGTATTAGGGTAGTAAGGTAGTAGGAGCACCTAACAGCACCTGGGGGGGAGGGGGCGGGCAGTAAGAGAAGCTTCCCTTTTTGTCAGCAACATCTAAACAGTCTGTGCCAGACAAGAAAAAAAAAAAAAGAAGAAAAAAAACAACTTGCCCTATTGGGGGGGGGGGCAGACATTGGAAAGATATGTACACATATAATACCTTAATTTAAAAAAATGCCCTAACCAGTTGGCTCAGTGGATAGAGCATTGGCCTACAGACTGAAAGATCACAGGTTCAATTCCAGTCAAGAGCATGTACCTTGGTTGCAGGCACATCCCCAGTAGGGGGTGTGCAGGAGGCAGCTGGTCGATGTTTCTCTCACATTGATGTTTCTAACTCTATCCCTCTCCCTTCCTCTCTGTAAAAACTCAATAAAATATATTTTTAAAAAACAAAGAAAAAACATTCTATTCTAAGGAAATAATACCTGCAAATGCCCTAATCCATAAATGGTACCTCCTTTAGAGAACTACAGGTAGTTAAGTATACCTGCAGTGGGTGTGGAAAAGCCAAGGATGGACAAGGAAGTCAGGGCTTTATTGTCCTCCTAAGGAGCGAGAATTCATCCTAGTGGTGATAGGAAGTCACTGAAAGTTTATATGTGACGTGATCATATCTGTATTTCAGAAAGACTGGCATCAATGTGGAGAATGGATTTTAGCATCTAGCTATTTCCCTGAAACTGGCCCACATTCTCACCTGCCTTACCTTATCTTTCTGAAGATTCGTGCAATAGGCCTTCCTTCCCCTGGCTGCCGGCACCCTTTTTCCTCCGGCACCTGGGACCCAGGCCTTCGCTCTGGCTGCCACCTTCCATCTTCACTCCGACTGGAGCCTTCAGTCTTCACTCAGCTGTAGTGCTGCTCCTGTAGCTCCCTCCGCCCTCTGTCCTCCCCCTCATAGTAGGTGTCCCACCCCACCCGGCCACTCCCAGAGGCCTGAGTGGCTGAGGGGCAGGGCCACTTCCAGCTTTGTTGGGTTAATTTGCATACTTACTCCTGATTGGCTGGTGGGTGTCACAAAGTGATAGTTAGTTTGCATGTTTCTCTTTTATTAATGTAGATTAACAGTATAAAGAACAAATGTTGATACAATTTACTCTCCAATGTCTACTTTCTCAATTAAATTATGGTAGATATAGAGTTGGAAAATTGTGTAGAGCAATAAAAATATGGAACATTTCTAAGGAGAATGGAAAGTGGTGACTTAGGAAGAGAATATAGACTGCTGATGAACCTCAAAGACTCAACCGAGTTAAAGGTCATACATCCAAAGGACAATTATGTTATTTCCTCCATAAGCTCAGGATCCCAGGAGTAGAGAAAATTGATAATTGTGTCAATCAGTATCTGAGTGTTGACAAAACAGAAAGTCAAGAGGTAGAAGAATTAAGAGTGCTATTGTAAAAGAAAAAGGAAATTCTTGTGTGGGCCTAAAAAGAAGATTTGGCTAATTTGCTCCAAGATATGGAAGATTACAACTAGAGTTCCCTTATTTGCCACATTTGATAATGGTTCATCATTTGATTTAGTTCTGCTCTCTGGATCATTCACTAAAGGTTCTATCTCACACTTGGTTACTTGGTTGTTACCTTGGAGTATGGAGTGACATACACTAGATGTCAGGGACAGAGTAAGTGACATAGTTTTCTAGGGCAAAAAATGAAACTACCAAGGTAGTAAATGTCTTATAATGCTTGTTTTCCTCCTAAGTTAGAGCTATGCCTTGCAGATATTATTTTTATGGTGCTAGTATATCATGCAATGGGCATTCTTTACTTAAATTGATTCTTTGCATTTCATAGAAGACTCATTACACATCAAAATACAAACATATACATATAGCAAATATATATATATACACAAATGTGAGCTTCAGGGTGAATATAGTGGAGTGTTTTAAAGACAATAGCAGTTAAAATTAAATTACATTTGGTTGCAAAAGTTTTTTTTTTTTATTCTTAACCAATGCCTTAAATTAGTCCAGTTGGTTCACTTTTCAGGTTTATCATTTCCCTTTTCTTTCCAATGTGTGTTCCTGTCCACTAAGGAATCAGGAGCAGCTGCTAGGAAGCAAGCAGCATTAGGAGCCAATGGTTAAAATTAGATTATCAGTGACATTTACTTATATGTTCACAGCTGAAACTTCAAGGGTACAACATTCTCTCCTGAAAAGAGAGACTTCCCCATCACTGAAACGCAGCCTTCCGTTATCAAGTTACAGCCATACAACTTCAGTGGGTAGTGTGAGCTGACCCAAAATAAAAAGTGAAACCATATACATTTTCTGCCAAGAGAAAGGCTAAAGACAAAATTAAGTAATGGGCTTGTTTTCACAAGATTATTTTGACTGCCCTTCTTAATTAGGGGAAGGCTTTTGTCTAAGTAGTAGTCCCAAAGAGGAAGTATAACATATCTAGCACGAGGGCAGAGAGAGGAAGTCTAGACCTGACTCTGTCCTCTATAATGCAAATCCTCAGGGACCCGGGCAATGTAGAATTGTGAACATTGTTCCCTTTCTGGTTTCTGTGTACACTTATAAAGTTTAGGTATATACAATCATTTTTTTCCTTACATTTTGCTCCACTAATCTTTCGGAGAATCCAGTATTTGCATGTAATCAGTGGAAATGGTACACAACGACATCACCAGTCATTTCCAGACATGCATTGAACCCTTCTCTTCATTCCTCCATGAATTACGAGGTGCCCTTCAGAGAGGAGCACCTCTGTCCCAGAGCAGCACTGTGCAGTCCACCCCTGCTTCCCACCGCCGGTCAGGAGCGCCCGGCTCTGTGCAGCGCGAGCATCCACACTGGGACGCACTGCTCTGGAAAGCCGCCCTGCTTCTCCTGGCCCAGCACGGCCAGCCCACTCTTCCTAATGAGGCTGTGGAGGATGCCCATGTCCCGAGTGACACTGCTGTCAGAGAGGTCTAAGGTGCAGCCCTCCCGGGTCACGTTGTCCTTCAGTATGATGACGCCATGGTTTTTCAGGCCCTCTCGACACCGGGAAAGAAATGCAAGAAGGTCCTTATCAGTCAGGTACCCTGCAGATGACCAAGTAGATGGGCAAACAGAAGGAATGGTGGGTGGGAAAGAAGGTGAGTAGGAAAGAACCAAGAGACCATTTGTTCACTCAGTCATGAATTTTTTTTTTAATAGCCTGGATTGTTTTCACTGCATGAGGCTTTAAGAATTTACATAAGAGGACAGTTACTCTCTTGGAAGGGGCTCAGTGCCCCATCTGTAAAATAGATATTATACCACCTGGTCTATGTACCTCATGGGCATGAGATAAACTATTGTCCATGCCATGGGTCCCCTCCACGTCCCCCTACAACCCAACTCTATCACTCATCTGTGCCTCCAACACACACATACACACACACATACACACACACACACACACACACACACACACACCAAAAATCAAATTCACTGTTGTCTCATTTCCTGGGGATTTAAATCTGAGTCCAGTTTTCCCGTAAATGGGAATAAACTATTTTTGGCCCCAATTTTTAAAGTTTTTCAAGTATTTAGGTGTCTAATAGGATTTAGATTGGTCCAAAGGCACTCCATCCCTGAGGATGGAAATTGATGTCAGGGGGAAAATCAAAATGACCAGAGCTTTTAAAGAGTTCCCATGATGCCTCATGCTAGCTAACTGTTCTAGGCGCAACTACAGGTAGATCTCCCTTTGTATCTTTGTTTCCTCTGTGCATATCCTCAACTAAGCCCAGTGTTGTCTTCTCTGGGTGGGGAGGAGAGAAGGGCAAGTGTGAGACCATGCAGGACTAACCCGAGACCCACTGAATCCAGATGACATCGTATCTCCCCAGCAGGGGTGTGAATTCCTGTAGGCTGCAGCAGTGGTAGCTTTCTACCTTGTCTCCTTTGACCCGCAGGTAGTTCTGGGCTTCGAGGAGGAATGACTCCATCATGTCCACCAGCTCCACGCTGTTGAAAACTGGTAACAAGACATGCTTGCTGACCCTTCCTATCCCAGAACCGCAGTCCAAGGCACAGTCGGTCCCAGCTCTCCCAGGCCCCTACACAAAAGGACAGACACCCATTCTGAGTCTTGGACACTCCAATTACCTCTTCAAATCACCTTTATTTAGGTCAATTTCATGTAATAAGATGCACTATTTTAAGAGTATCTTCTGGTGAGTTGGGACAAATGTATACAGGTACATACTTACTACCACAATCAAATTATAGAACATTCAACTATCTTTCCCAAAAAAAAATCCAAACATTTATAGTTTTTGCTTTCTTTATTTTCCCCAAATACATGTCTTTAAAATAAATTCAAAGTAAGACTAGGAAATCAAGTTTTAGGTTTAAAAACTTGGTAATTTTCTCTTAAGAAATAGGTCATAGGAAGCCTTATGAATATAGAACTTTGTTAACTGTAATTTTTGGTGAAACCTACTGCTAAATGAACTCACACTATAGCTCATTACTTTATTTAAAAAAGCAAAGCAGTGAGCCCTAGATGGTTTGGCTCAGTGGGTTGAGCATTTGTCTGCGGACCAAAGGGTCCTGGGTTTTATTCCGGTCAAGGGCACATATTTTGGTTGCAGGCTCCTCCACTGCCTGGGCCCAGGTTGGGGCTCATGCAAGAGGCAACCAATCAATGTGTTTCTCTCACATCAAAGTTTCTCTCTTCCTTGCCCTCTCTCTTCCACTCTCCCTAAAAATCACTGGAAAAAATATTCTCAGGTAAGGATTAACAACAACAACAACAACAACAACAACAACAAACAGTAAGAGCAGTAAGTACTTTTAAATTTTATTCATGTTGAACATTTCAATTCATATTAGTATAATTAAAATTTTAGTTTTTCAGAACTGATTTTGGGGCCTCTGAATTACCTGCTCTTCTGGTAGAGACGGTAATTTTTAGGACCTGAGCTGAGGGAATTCTGGGATTTTACTTTAAAACCTGCCCCAATGCTGTACAGTGCATTCGGGTGGATAAAAGGTGGTTGGAACAAAGTCTCCTGTGTCTTTTCATGCTAAAAATTGTTTTCTGCTTTTGTACCAGAAATTACATGATACATTGGGCACAAAACCCCCTAAATTTTAAGTACATCTGTACATTAAATTAATGAGGTGAGGGAAGCATAGATAGATGGTAAAAGTAGGGGAAATCAACTAATGTAAAGTTTCTCAGATTGGCTTCTATAAAGTAATATATATATATATATATATATATATATATATAACCAGCTGAATTTCTGAAATGTCTATACATATCTATTAATTTAACAAAGATTCTCATTTATTGGGTCATAATTGGTTTGGGTGCTGAGTAGGCTTTATGCTAGAAATGACAGGAACAAGATACTTGAAATTGCCAATGAAGATCTTGATTTCTCAGGAACTAAGGGTTTAAAAACAAACAAACAAAAAAGCCCTCACACATTTGGCTAGGGATCAAAAGGTGAAATTTGAGCAGAAGAAAAGATCAGAAATGTGCTTTTCAGTTCACCCAGAAGGCTTTCCTCATAGCAATAAAGGTACAACAAGGGGAAAAAATGAAGCAATTATAGCTTCTTTCCAAATTGAATGAAAATATCCATGATTTACTTAGTACTTATATATAGCAAGCTCTTTGCATCTATGATAACTAAAATAATCAAAACAGTTACACAAGAAAATGATAATTCCCCAATTGGGCAGTGAGGAAACTTCTATTTTGATTTCTAATGCCACATAATTAATAGCAGAATTTAAATCTGAACAGGGAACTGTGTGACTCCAAAGCCAGTTCATCCTTAAGGTTGTCACCTCAAGTACCAACTCTGGTTTCCTAGTAGTGTCTGTCTAATGCTGTGCTGAAAGGAATTCTAAGGCTTCATTCGCACTCAGCAGGAAAGAGGTCTGTGATTGATTAGTGATGTCTGCCTTGAGTATGGGAATGGAACATGATAATCTATGGAACACTTCTTTGCCATTCCTACTTATGCTATGCCACCTCCCTCATTCAAATCTTATAAATTAAACTAAACTAATTCAGTAAAAAAGGCACAGGCTAAACACTTGTGTTGGAATGGCTGTAAAGAAGTATCTTCTAAGTAAATTCATAGCATAAACAAGATGGGGGAAGAACTGGGAAATTATTTTAAGCTACAGAAAATGACTAGTAGAAATGTGTGTACTCAATTGGAGATTATCATTACAAATTTTTCTTATCATTACTTGCCCTACAGCCTCTATGATCATGTTGCTCACATTATTGTAGCAAGTGGTTTTAGAAGTAGAACCATGGAATGATAAAGCAGAGAGGCCTCTGAGAAATATGCCAGAGGATTGATTTCAACAAGATTCTAACAGCTGACCTCCTTCTTCTCAGTGAATAAATCAGTCTGAGGCTTTCCTGGTTACAGTGAGGAAGGCCCTCACACACTCCTCACACCTTCCTGTCATTCTCCTGATAGCCCTTCAAAGAGTCACAGCACAACCCTAGCGTTTTTAAACCACTCGTGTCTAATTCTCCTACTTCTTCAGACAAAGAAACAGACCCAGAGAAGTGAAGAGCTTGAAATAGAGCTCCCTGGAAAATTCTCCTACTCTGATTTATATTTTTTCACCAGTTAAGATGTGTGATATTTGACTAGTTATTCTGGAAATGATGGTTATGTACAAATAGAAAAGGTGTCTTTCACTCCAATCCTGTGTTTCTCTAGCCTCTCACAGCTGTCGCTTAGTTAGTTCTCTTTACTCCCTTCTACTCCACGTGGTTGGCACTGCCTCCCATATGCTGCTGCCACATTTCTTTCTCTGTCTCTTAGCCTCATGCAGCTCCTTTGAGAAGGGATAGTCACTAATAAAGACTGGTCTCAGGGACGGCATCACTGCTTCTTGGACACATGAGTCCAAGTCATGAGTGTCTGGAGCTGTGATTGTATTGAGATCTGATGCCCTGGCTATCCTTATACATATGGATTCCTATAAAGTAGTAAACTACTTGGGAACTTCATTTTAGTTCTCGTTATGCCCATATACTTCATTTTGAAGGACATTATTTCAAGTTCATCCAGTGAAGTTTAAAACTCAAATGGAAGTTATAAAGGTGACTCTAAAATAACATGAAGTATATATATCAAATTAGACCCAGAGTTTTTATTCATGCAATCTCTGAGAAATGTTAAAATAGAAATACCATCAAATACTGATAACTTTTTATAAATTATCACCACCACCACTACCCCAGAAAGCTAAAACTGAGGAAAGTGTCAGCTATGCAATGGACATCATCTTGATGTCATTTATTTGCTAAAGTAAACACATTTGCAACAAGTTTAAACACCTTTTCCCTCCGTCCCATGTCACTACGTGTTGAAAGGAAAGGCAAACTTTGAATTAGTCAATCTGCCTTTTCCCAGTTGGCACAAGAGTAAATCATGTCAGATCCTCATATTCCCTCCCCCTTTGTATCTTGACCTGGATACTCATTTCGCAGATTATTAAGGTCAAAGCACCAAAATAGCGTTCTTTATAAAAAGGCCATGTTTGTACTTCAGAGATCACAGCTTCACAATGAGTCTTGTCTGCTAAGAAGGACTCCTCATATTTGTTTGAAAAGAGCAGCTCACTCTTTCCAACATAAATATGCAAGCACCAGGCCGTTTCCTTTCCCAAGTCCATGGGCTTGTGGATGGGCTCTGTCAGACCAGCATCCCTGTGGTCAGCTTGGCATTCCACACAGAGTGACAAGACAGCTGGATTACTAACTAAGCCTCTGAAATGCACTGGGATCAAAGTCAGCCTCACCACCAGGCAAGCAGGAGGCATTGCTCTGGGCCAGACTGGAGGAGAGTTGAGGTCTGTGCTCCATAAAAAAAAATTTTTTTTAAAGTAAGGATTTAAAAAAAAAAAATTTTTTTTTGCTTCATGAGACTAATGGAAAAAATATGTCATGGCTAAGAGCAGGAAGTTTGGTGTCAGACAGACCTGTCTGGGCTCAAGTTCCAGCTCCGTCTCTTGCCAGCTGAATAACCTTGACAATTTCTCTGAACCTCAGTTTCCTTAACGGTAAAAACAAGGATAATGGCAGTTACTTGCCTGTTAAAATTGTTGTAAAGAGTAAATAAGAGATACTCCTAATGGGCTTGGCAGAGCGACTGCCAATCTCAGGAAAAGCACTCAGTGAAATCAGTCAGTGACACTGATCTAGAAATACTCCAGGTTAACCTGACCTATAAACAGCCTTGGCCGGCATCCCCAGCTCCGTAGCCCTTATGGCTGCCGCTGATGTCCAGACACTTAGGCCCCAATGGGCGTTCCATCCTGATCCTATTTCTCTACTCAGATTGGTGTTCCAGGGAGGTTGGCTGGGGAGGAAATCCCATCTCAACACTATAGATAGTCCTAATATTATGCTTCTAAGTACGCTGACAACCTAAACCCAAATATTTGTAATATTTGCACTGTTGGGTTTTGTTTTTTTTTATCAGAATAAAGTTAGTTCCAAATTTCAAACAAGCTATTTCAGAATGATTTGGAACAAAACCTGCCTGTCAGTTAAGACTTTATATTGCCAGCAGGACTGACAGCAGCTTAACTGTTCCAACAACTAAATGAAGCTCCTTAAAAGATAATGGATGTGTTTTCTAAAAGCATGCTATTAGTAGTAGTAGCAATAAATTACATTTGTGGGGTAGTAATTATGTGTACTAAAGCAAGCACTTGACACATAGGATCTCATTTGATCATCACGTGTCCATTGAGGCAGGTTCCATGGTTAGGCCATAGTCAGAGCTTTCAGACAGAAAACTGAAGCTTAGAGCATTTAAATGACAAGCCCAAGGTTGCTTACACAGTAGGTGAAAAAAAAAAAAACAGAGCCCAAGATTTTGGCCCCTATTCTATACTGTCTCCATATGATGTGAAAGTAAGGAAGTAAACTTTCACCCAACAACAGGACTACAAAGGGATCGCATTCTTTCAAGGCAATGTCTGAACTATGTATAAAATACTATAAAGAGTTTCTACTGCATTTATCATTTTAAAACCAAACATAAGTATGCATTCTCTTACCACATCAAATTTTTATTAGATAGGATCAGCAAATCACCCCAAGATCCCAGATGGCATGATCTCTCATCAATCATTTGGCTGTCAACTGATTTATCTAGAGACTTTTAAAAAGATGTCTTCTTGCCCTAGCCAGTTTGGCTCAGTGAATATAGCATCAGCCTGCAGACAGAAGGGTCCTGGTTTCAATTCCAGTCAAAAGCAAGTACCTTGGTTGCAGGCTCCTCCGGGCCCAAGCCCTGGTCAGAGCATGAGGAGCAGGTAACCAATTGATGTGTTTCTCTCACATCAATATTTCTCTATGTCTTTCTCTCTTCTACTCTCTCTAAAAAATCAATGGAAAAATATCCTCAGGTAAGGATTAAAAATAAATAAAAGAGATATCTTCTTAACCTCCAAACTGTAATATTAGCACTGCTAGTTCAGCTTTCCCTGAAGCATGAGCGATTAGATGGTGCTTAGGAGGGTGAAATGCCAAGTGGGATAAACAAACGATTTGATGTCACCCATCCTTTCTGAGCATCTCAAAGCAGTGTTCCAACTTTTTAAGAGTAAATGACTTTTAGGCTTAACACTTGGATGCACCATACAGCTGTAATATGGCTTAAATCATGCCAAAACCGGTTTGGCTCAGTGGTAGAGCATCGGTCTGTGGACTGAAAGGTCCCAGGTTCGATTCCAGCCAAGGGCATGTACATTGGTTGCGGGCACATCCCCGGTAGGGGGTGTGCAGGAGGCAGCTGGTTGATGTTTCTCTCTCATTGACGTTTCTAGCTCTATATCTCTCTCCCTTCCTCTCTGTAAAATATCAATAAAAATATATATTAAAAATATATATATGGCTTAAATCACAGCACAGAAGCATATGAGCTCAATGTTTATAAGAACTTGGCTTTTTTATGAAGCTGTAGTTTGATAACTCACCCCAATAAATTTTCTGAGAAATTCCCGAGAGGCCTCAATATCTGGCTTGGACAGTTCAATGAAATTTCCCATCATCCCCTCTTCTGTAGCTGGTACATCTTGGTAGAAAAGTTTAGCTCTGGCATAGAACTGCATCTCACCATTGATGACTTGACTTGTTAAAGCATACAATTTCACTGCAAATGAAATATTAATATTTATTGATATTTATATCACAACACAAATTCAATCTTATACACATTGATTTCCTCTTAGAAACCTGACAATTTGTGCTCTGGAGGAACAGGCACTGGTTTGAACTCAGAAGACCTGGGTCTGCATTTGGTTCAATGACTTCTTTTAACCATGGGGAAACTTCTTAACCCCTCTGAACTTCTGTTATCTATGTATAAATCATAATCATGTGGCATTTTCATAATTCAATACCCTATGGTTTAATAAAACTATAGCTTATTACTGTACTAAAAAGTTTAATAGTGCTTGCTACAGTGCAATATAAGTGTCACAAGTTTTACAGTGAGTTTTATCTTTGAGCTCCAAATATTTTATGAGAATCTAAGGGGTAGCTATTTTTTCATATCTTTTTCAAGCAATAACACCCAAATATATTTTTTACCAACATAAAATGAAATAAGACAACATATAATATTTATTGAGCAACTATTCTCTACCAGATAGTGGGCTAAAAACATTATACTATGATATACTATGTCATTTCATTATTTCAAAAACCATATGATATATTAAGATATTATTCTTAGAAAAACATGTGTTCCAACTTCTTAAGGGTAAATGACTATGCATTAAATATTTTGTAAACCTAAATGCATCTTTATAGATAAAATATATTTTCATTGGAGCACATTCAGGAGGAAATAATAGAAATTGGATGAAAGGAAGGTTCAAGACTGTAGGCTGAATACATTTGTCTTTTCTCCTTCCCAAAACTTCCCAAGAATTACTTTAATAAACTCCATTCATAACAATAAAGAAAACGAAATGGACTTATTATTTCAATAAATTTCTGGAAGGCAAAGAGTACATGGAACAAAGTTAGAAAAGTTACAGCCCAGGATAGTTGCAAAAGGAAGTAAGAGTTAATAAAAAAAAAAATCTACAGACCAACCATAGGGGACAAATGCACCTTCCCAAAAGCAACAGCTATAATCCTGGGGGTAGGGAGTGGGAATATGTGTCTTCTCTAAAAAAAAAAAAGAAGAATTTCTTAAAGATAACTAAACCAGTTACTGTTGAGATCCTGAAACATCACTCATTTGGGCTTAGAGAGGACTCTACTTCACCTGCTCACACTCATCAAAGTTTGGTAAGATTTACCTGGACATGTAGAGCTTTTTATCATCTTTTCTATTCATAGGAGAAGTATATAACAGAGGAAACAGTCTCCATTACCTAGAATCACGGACCCTATCCTTTATTCTGAACTATGGATAAACAATGAGGGTAAAATGGCAGCCTGAGAGACAAAGGTAGAACTGAGCCCAAAGGAAATGGAAATAATTCCAGAAACAGATGAGACTGTAAACCAAAACTAAACAAAAACCTCATATGTCCTTAGAGAGCTATGAGAACTGGAGTATCCATGAATCAATAATAACATGCCAAGGAAATGATAATTCAAAAAATAACAGACTTCTTAGAAATTAAAGTTTTGATTACCAATATAAAATTGAGTAAATTTATCAGAACATAAATATAAAGATAGATATGGAAAACAGAAATAAAAAGATTAGCCTGGCAGGTGTGTCTCAGTGGTTGAGCATCAACCCATGAACTAAGAGGTCACCGATTTGATTCCCTGCTCTGGCACATGCCCAGCTTGTGGGCTCAATCCCCAGTAGGGGGCATGCAGGAGGCAGCCAATAGATGTTTCTACCTCTCTATCTTTTTCCTTTTCTCTTTCTCTAAAATCAATATATATCCTATATAATAAATATGTAATATGCTAATTGTTTTTAAGCCATGAAGTATAATGACTGACTGCATAATCACTGGATCATGGATCAGCAGGAGGGTGGGGCAACGAGCTACAAGCCAGCAGTGGTAAAGAGCTACAGGAGGGGGCAGGGCAGCAAGCTACAAGGGGGGGAATAGAAGGAGCTATAGGAGGGTGGCACCAAGCTACTGGCAAGCTACTGGCGCACAGTGTACAGGACTAAAATATATATATTTTTTAAGAAGTAAAAAGATTAGAGCTATAAAGACTTAATTTAGGAGGCCCAACATCCAGCTGATCAGGATTCTCAAAAACAGAGAAAATGGAGGGAAGAAGATTATTAAAGACATAATATAGCAAAACTTCCCAGAATTGAAAGATGTTGTAAGATCCAACAAGTACTGAGCAGTATGGATTAGAAATAATAATAATTAAGTAAGGGCTATATATATCCTTAGGAAATTTCAAAGCACAAAGAGTAATGAGAAGGTTCTAAAGATATTTCAAGGGAAAATAGTGGTTGACCTTAGAATAGGGTTGCCAAATTTGGCAAATAAAAATACAGGACACAAAATTAGTTTTGAATTTCAGATAAACAATCAATAACTTATTAGTGTAAGTATGCTCAAAATATCACACATTATATGGGATATACTTATACTAAAACTTCTTAATTATCTTAAATTCATATTTAGTTGGCATCTAATTTTTTAAAATATATTTTATTGATTTTTCACAGAGAGGGAAGGAGAGGGATAGAGAGTTAGAAACATCAATAAGAGAATCATTGGTCAGCTGCCTCCTGCACACCTCCTACTGGGGATATGCCTGCAACCTAGGCACATGCCCTTGACCGGAATTGAACCCAGAACTTTTTGGTCCACAGGCCAACGCTCTATCCACTGAGCCAAACCTGTTTCAGCTAGTTGGCATCTAATTTTATCTAGAAACCCTATGTTCAAAGGATTAGAATCAGATTTATAAAAACACAATTCTCATCAGAAACACTAGAAAACAATGGAGCAGTGTCATTAATATTCTGAGACAAATTATTTTGAAGCTAAAATTTAATCCCCAGTCAAATGTGAAAGACTATTTACCTCCTATGGATTCATTCTTCAGAATGAAGTTATATTTCAGCCCAATGATGTTTAAAATCAAAAGAAGGTATGTAACAAAAGATGATGAAATTAACCCATGAATCCAATAAAAAGAAATCTCCAAATCACAGATATTTATCAGATCTAGAAGTAATCAGTTTATATTACAATAGAAAATACAGTCTGCAAAAACAATGTCTTTAAGTAGTATAATGAACTGGACTCTGGATAATAAATAAACAGAATTGGTTAAAAAGCAAAGAGACGTTAGTGATATCCTAAGAAAGATGTATTTTTAATCTCAACCACCAAAAATGAAAGACAATTGAAAGCTCCAAGGAAAATATGCAACAGTAAAAAAAATGTTATGATCAGGATGTGAAGAAAACCAAAATATTACATAATTTGGGTAGAAGAAATATAAGAAAAGATAGTCAATTTAACCTTAACTAGGAACATCTTTCTTCAGGTAACACCAAGATTGTGATATTAGACTAGTGCACTACTTGGCTCTGAATTGAACAATTACATTGTTCCAAATTTTGACTCTAAAAGTTAAAAATCTAATAACAAGATCCATTGTAATATGTTCCATCTGTACAGTTACATCAGTCTTTTCCAACTTGAAGTCATTGGAGCCAATGTTTGGACTTTTGAATGATCATAAGTTTGCTGAAAGAGATACATGAATCAGTTTCCACATACATCATGTTCTAGTTACTAAAAATATTATATACTATATCTTCCATGTATATTAGCTATTATACATAAATTACTTTAAAAGTAAAACTCCATTAAAGGTATTAATAAATATTTTTTTTCAATTTTATACACAAACTACCTACTGATTGAGAAAATACAACATTAAAAGGAGAGTCCTGACCTAACCACTTTGGCTCAATGGATAGAACATCGGCCTACGGACTCAAGGGTCCCAGGTTTGATTCCCATCAAGGGCATGTACCTTGGTTGCGGGCACATCCCCAGTAGGGGGTGTGCAAGAGGCAGCTGATTGATATTTCTCACCTATGTTCCTGGCGCTCCCTTCCTCTCTATAAAAAATCAATAAAATAATACATATTTTTAGATATAGATATAAAAGGAGAGTCCTCATGTTCAGAAATATTGGGAACTACTGACCTAACCAATTCCCCTACCCTAGCACTTGGTAAAGTGTTGTGCAAACAGCAGGTGGCTCAATAAATTCTCATAAATTCAACAGGGATGACAAATATCAAGTTTCACCATCTCAATAACATGAATGTTCCACGTCCCTCTGTATATCTGAGCAAACCAGATTAGCAAATCACAGTTCATAGGGTCTTCCCAGAGTCAAATGCTGCCTTGGATCACAGGCAAGCCACAGTTCAGAGCTCTCCTTGATCCAACCAAAGCAGCAGAACAGTCACACTCATCATCACCTGCTTAAGTCAACTAGTTGGTGGAGTCTATTAAAACCCTTAATCTGGAAATGGGAATGGTCCATTATGCCAGAAACATTTAGACCACAAAGTGAATGCCAACCTCAGCAGGGGTCAGACTCAATAGGTAAGTTTTTATGGTTATGGGCTTGGGTTCTCATTTTCACCTAATTGACAGGAGCATTTTAGTAAAAAAGATATATGAGGTGTCATGGCCAGCCCCAAGTTCTCCCCTCCTGATAGCTTTTGCTATGATGGAAGTTGACTGAGATAAGGGAATCAGTCATCTGCCCATGCCTCTTTGTTATGAAAATACATCTTAGTGGTTTATTCTTACAGGACTGCAATGTCTCTCTGAAACCAGGGTAGTCTAAAACCGGGATTATAGGTACTCTAGTTCTTGATATAATATGGTACTTATTTCTTGACCTACATCTTGAACTGAACTCCCAAAGGCCTTCCAATTGTTTACTTGTTACGGAAAGAAAAACAGAGTACAAGTTAATTTGCCCTGAGTAAAAATAAAGGTCTTATGATGTCTTTAAGAAAAATTGCATTTATAGCTATGTGCGCATATTTGTTATTGTCTTTATATTTCTTTGTTACTTTTTAAATCTTTATTGCTTAATAGTTGGATATAGCTATTTGAAACTTTATTTCAGATGTTAGACTTGTTTGTCAACTGAAAATTGACCTCAGAATCTCCAGAGGTTATATAGGAAAGGTTGAGATAGTACGTAAGAAATTATTTGAGACAGAATATTGGATAAAGTTAGCTTTTTTTAAAATAAGAAAATAAAGTCCAATTAGGAAATACCCTTATGAAAGGTAAGATCTTCCATATAGATTTTTAGGTGAAACCTAGCTGGTTTGGCTCATTGGATAGAGCATCGGCCTGCGGAGTGAAGGGTCCTGGATTCAATTTGGGTCGAGAACACGTACCTTGGTTGCAGGCTCCTCCCCTGCCCAGGCTCAGAGAGATGTTTGTGCAATAGGCAACCATCGATGTGCTTCTCTCACATCAATAGATATTTCTCTCTGTCTTTCCCTTGCTCTTCTACTCTCTCTAAAAATCAATAGAAAAATAGCCTCAGGTGAGGACAAAAAAAAAATTTCAGATGTGCATTTCCCAATTTAGTCATTAAAGAAGTAATGGTTAAAAAGGAAGGAAGGGAGATATAGAGAGAAGGAAAAACAGGAATAATATCTAGGTACAATGGAATATTATTCAGCCATAAAAAGAAGGAAATACTGCCATTTGTGACAATATGATGGACCTTGAAGGCATTGTGCTACGTGAAATAAGTCTGACAGAGAAAGACAAATACCATATGATCTTATTTATATATGTGGAATCTTAAAATAACAAATTCATATCAAACTCAAACAGGGGAGGGTGGGAAGTGGGACTTAATCATGTTTCTGGTGGAATCTGAAGGTCTAAGTGTCATGTCATCTCTTCACATTGCCTCTTTTAAGCCTTACAACAATACTACAAAACAGGGATGATAACCATCATTTTACACATGAGTAATAAGAGAGTCAGAAAGATTTGGTAACTTACTCAATGTCACATAGAAGTAATTGTTACACCCATGTTCTGACCGACATCTATTGAAATACAAAGCCTCTGTTCAGTCTGCTAAACCACATAGGACCATTGTTCTAAATGTGACATTAGATTAAACCTTTAACAATGTTGAGGAGCTCAATTTTTAATTAATAAATATTCAAGCCGTGTGTCCCAGGGGGCCCTGTGCCCCGGGTGAGCCGTGTGTCCCTAGGGAAGCAGTGGGACCCAGGGGGAGGGGCGGTGAGAACCAGAGGAGGAGCGGACTCTATTCGGGTGGTCCTGAGATAGCCACCATAAAACAAGCAGACTGCCAAACGAGGAGCGGATTCTATTCATGAGATCCTGAGACAGTCACCATAAAACAAGCAAATTGTCAAATGACAGCAGGGAGGGGAAGGAGACCTGGGGGGAGATAAGAGAACAACCTAAGGACTGGTATGCATGAATACAACCAACGAACACAGAACTCTGGGGAGGGAGGGCATAAATGGGAGTGGGGGGGGGCAATGTTAAGATATGTACACATATAATACCTTAATAAAATTCATGTGAGGGGAAAAAATAAAAATAAATAAATAAATAAATAAATAAATATTCAGTGACTTTCGTGTGCTCAGAAATAGGCTGTGGATAGTGCTAGGATAATTATTGAGGAGTAACTTACGTGAACATCTTCTATTGGGCCATATGCATAAAGGCCCCTTTGAGCACTGGCATATAAGCTGGAGATATATATAAACTGTTTTCCTATTCTCCTTCCTATTTGTTCACAAACAGCCAACTTTGGAAAATTCATTCATTCCAACTGAATGATTTTCTAGTTATACCAGCCCACCTTAGTCAAGTTGCCATTTACACTGGGAGGCAACACGATTATGTGGATAAACATGACAGACTTCTGGGGTCAGACTGCCTGGGTTCTGGTCCTATTCCACTACCACCATCACTACCACCACCACCACCACCACAACCACCACCCATGATCTCTGGCAAGTTATAGAACGCCTATGTGCATCCGTTCTTCAGATACAAGATGGGGAATAGCAGTATAACTTCATAGGGATATTGTGTATATTAATTGAGATAATAATACACAAAACACTGAGAACAGTAATAGGCTTATTCCAATTTCTTTCTGAAGACCTGCTGTATTCAGTGGTGTAGCAAGGTCTTCCATTGGAGATTTTAGCCAGGACTATTTCAGTTAATGTCCCCATAACTGAAGTTTGCTGCATAGTGTGCTGGTATGAGACTGGCTGCCTTTCGCAGGCCTTTAGAAGGAGGAAGGAAGAAAGAAGGAGTCAAAGGTTCTGGTTAGCCACCAGTCTTCCCTAATCACCCTGAACAACAAGCTCTCTGTGCAGTAAGACTCCCCAACCTTTTAATAGAAGGGCTTTATTTTTATTTCTATGGAGCCTTGAAATCATCAAAGGAGGGGAAACCAACTCTGAAACACCCCAGTGGAGCTAAGGAGGGAGCACTTCCCCTGGCTGAGTTTTATTTGCAAATGGAAAAGCTTAAATCCACTGTCACCTGAAACTCTCTCTAGTGAATTCAGTTTATCGTGTATGGTACAGCCTGTTCTAAGGAAACTGCGTGGTGACTTTAAGAGGCCCAGTTCCGTGAACCAGATCAAGGTTCAATTCCCGGACAGGACACATGCATGGGTTGCAAGCTCGATCCCCTGTAGGAGGCCTGCAGGAGGCAGCCAGACAATGATGTTTCTCTCTCATTGATGTTTCTATTTCTCTATCTCTTTCCCTACCTCTCTCTGAAATCAATAAAAACATATTGTTAAAGTGTTAAGAGGCCCACCTCAAAGGAAGAAAAAGAAAAAGCTAACACATATTGAGCATTGACAACTTTCACATATATAATTAATTGCATTCAATCCTTCTGACAGCCCTACAGTTTTGAGGAAAATGATGCTCAGAGATTTTAGTACTTGCAGAAGTGACTTCTCTGTCAACAGCATTGTGAGAATTTGAACTCGGGACTTTGGTGACCTGTAATTCCTTATTGGTAAGGGGCCATTTAATTTGTTTAGCGGGTATTTATTGAGTTTTTTCTATGGACCAGAAACCGTGGGAAATGGGTAGAGATAGAAAAGGACAAAATAGATGAGTCTCTACTCTCATGCCAACTAGAGAAAGCCCAATACGGGGGACAGACACATGGAAATGCGTTCCATTAATATATGTTATAATCTCCTGGGTCAAAAACCAAGGGTTGAGCAAGTTACTCAAGGGTCTGGGAAGCCTTCTGATTTGGTACAAGTCATACTGGCAGATGAGGTATATATATATAATTCCTTTCTGCACCATTAAGAACTTACAGAGTTTAGCTTCTATCATAAGAGAAAAATCTGAAAAAAATCTGAGTATTCACAGAACTGGGAGCCTGCCTTCCCTGCTCTTGAGGATTAACAAAAAATTATTTGTAGAAATGCCTCCATTACCAAATTTCAGCAAATCTTGAAGAACAGAGACTGTGTCTAATTAATGTTTGAATCTTCTCTGGTGCACTGAATATAATTGAACTGGCTCAAAGGAAGAAATGTCTGGTGTTTCTATCTCTAAAATTCAATTCTTTCCCCCTATGGCAGAAACATTTACTAGAGACCAAACATGTATGTACTCCTCTCATCACCCAGCATCCTTCCTGCTAGGCAGGGGATATATCAAGTTATGGGCAATAGACTCTAAACATATGTAATATATGTCTTCCTGGAGCAAAATATTTAAGGGATAGTTGGCAAACTTTTGACTCCTATCTTCCCTTGCTATGGTGACTATTAATATTTTAGATGATGGAACCTTTACCATCCTGGATTCCTGAATGTCTATGTGGAAGAGAGTCCCTACCCCCTAATAATGCCTATTAGAATGATGTAACAAAAGTGAAAAATAAACTTTTATATGTTTGGACATTGAGATTTCAAAAGTTCAATTGAGATGGTTTTGTTAATTTACTTATTGCAGGCTAGCCTAGCCCATACTGACTAAAATAGTCCTTGGTTATTAAAATCAAAGAGATACTCTGGATGGGGTTAGCTCTGTTAGTCTCCAGGGAAGCTGTCAGGGCTGAATCTTAGGGCCAGGGATAGTAAACAGTACCCATTATGGAAAATCAACTAAGTAATATGGAGCCATCTTTGCTTTAGAACCAATTAATGGTATTTGAACTGTGTTTAATGGGGGAAATGTGTAGCTAGCGATGGACATTACTTTGAATAAAGCACTTTTGATGTTTCTCTTGAAATTATCATGTTTTCTCTGGATTACAAAATTCACACTAGAACCAGTTAACAGTTAATCCACATGATTAGCTGGTTAATAATTAATCCACATTTTAACCGGTTCAAAGAAAACACGATAATTTTTTATTTTCCCCATCTTTCAGGTAATTTGTGGATACCGTCCCAATAGAACTTTTCTTATTTTGAGGCAGACCATTCAGAGACCAAATTTTCCATTTCTTCGTACACTTGAAGTGTTGCTCAGAAAGTGTGTGTGCCATCAATCAAAAAAAGTGGTAATCTGAAGGAGCAATACAACAAAATAGCATACATATCAAATCGCATATATGCTGAATGGCCAGACTATTATGATCTCTGAATGCATAATAATCTGGCCACTCAGTGTATTATATATATATATATATATATATATATATATATATATATATATATTATTAGAACTATGTTTATGAGTTCGTGCATGGGTAGGGTCCTGCCAGCTGGCCAGAGGGAAGGGACATGGGTGGTTGGCTGGCCTGCCTGTTGATCGAACTCCTGGTCAAGGGGACAATTTGCATATTAGCCTTTTATTATATAGGATATACATTGAGTGGCCAGATTATTATGTGTTCAGAGATCATAATAATCTGGCCAGTCAGTGTATATCAACATATGTATAACTCCATCTATTAAAAAATCCACATTATTAACCAGAATATCTAATATATAAACTTGATATGAAAGTATTTATATGTCTGGAAATAAAGATCCCCTCAGAAATGGATTTATGAAAAGAGACTTTGGCAGGCTGCTAGCACATAGCTTCTTGACTGCAATACAAAGACTATATATCTGCTTTCATGTCTGGAAGCCTTGCACAGCAAGTACACAATGGGGCTTTCAGGCAACCATAAGAAAACAGACTGGGACTGATACATGCTATTCCTGCTTTCATTGGGGGGAAATAAAAATCAAAGGGGGATATTTCACTCATTAAATGGAAATTATTTCCTTTGTAGTGCTGCTAAGAGTGACCTGAAGTGATCATTTTCACATAGGCTAAGAAAAGTCATGTAGACAAACCAGATAAGTTTCCTTTGCTCTATTGTCTAACTTCCTGAAAACTAGAGGAAATAAGTAAAATGGAGACACACTACTGTCCCAGTTTTTTTCTCAATTCCCAAAGACTCAACTAAAATCTGCACCTTTAAACTCTCTATCATTCTGACTCAGAAAGGCCAGAAAGGATTATGTGGAGTATACAAGCACGCGCGCGCGCACACACACACACACACACACACACACACACGGACACGGACACATTTATCTATTACTACTGGTTAGTCTTTTTTTTTTTTTAACTCTTAGTTGATACACTACTGCATTAATACTCTGACCTTTGAGTTGCCTAATTTGCCCATCTGTATGTTCTTGGAAATATTAAAAAGAGAAAGTAATTTCTATAAGCCTGATACCCAGAAAAGCAAATCACTGTGCACAGGGGTGCATAGAAGTCCCAGAATAGAGACCTGACTTGCCAGGCAGCACTTGGCCTTTGCACTCTCTACAAAGAATGTCATCTTGATGAGTCCTTTGTGTCTGAAAAGTGTCCTTGTTCTAATTGCTCTTTTAAAGAAGAAACCCCACAACCTCACACAGTCCTTTCAGTCATTTCTTCTTCCTTAACTAGTAGTTCTGACTCACTTACCCAGGGGAATTTTTTCCAGCAGGTAGAGATAGCTCTGAAAGAAGTCATTGCGAATGGCTTTGTGAAGGATAAAGGACATGCTATGTCGACAGAGTTCATCGTCGGTCTTCTGCCAGCGGGATTTAAAGGCAAAATGGGCTCCCAGGTGGGCCATGCAGAAGGGGGATATTATTGTTCCTGCAGAAAAAAGAAGCTTGCCTGGCTCTTTCTTTGAATCAGCTTTCTCTTCCTACACGAACTTGAGACTGTCATTTTACACTAGTCCCCTGTCCATCTATATAAGGACAGGCCTTCGTGGGGCATGGAGGGAGGGGCAGCAGGCACCAGAGGTCAGGCTCTTGGCACCTCCACCAACCGATTGCTTGGGTGACACTACTCCAAGCCAGCAGGTGCTAAGTAAAGATGGAAACAGGCTGAGTGAGATCCTGCCTCGTCCAGGAAAAGGCACACCTCCCTCCTTCAGCTGCCACTTGAAACAGGCAGCAGCACAGTCTCCAGCACCCTGAAGATTTGCTTTCACTGGATCCCGAAATTGCAATAGCCTCATTTCCATTTCAAAGAGTTGTGAATATTTTGTAAGAGATCCCGTTCCCTGACTTTCATGCACTCCTTCTGGAACACTGAAATCCTCAAGTTACAAGGACCCTTTAAAGCCATCTGAACCACCCACACTCCTTTCATCAGTACAGTGTTGCCCAAATCATCTCATAAAGATGGATATGTGTTTCCCATTTTGAAGGGTCTTCAAGGGACACAGTTATATGAAAGCCTGTTTTGATGTGAAATACCCTTCTGTCAGCAAAACCTTCCACCTAGCTTGCTCTAAACAACACTATTGAAGCCTGTTCCTTTCTATCTGCCTATCGTGGATGTGATTTTTCTCCTAAGTGCTCATTTGGTCTCTGGACTGGGTGTCTTCTGATTGTCCCTCCAGGTTCACCCCCAATCTCCCAACATTACTGTGTGCCCCAGAGGCTGTCCTATATTGACAACATCAGTGGACTCTCTTGCCCTCTGGCTTCTGGTTGGTTTCATCCAATGGGTAGTGCCTGCAGGAGCTTAAAGGATCATGGATCAACTATTTATTCCCCTGCCACTTTCCCTGTGGAGATGCTAGAGGCTGACTGCTTCAGATGGCAGAAAGTCATAGCTCCTATCTAGGTGTCTTCCCCTCTGATTCTGATAGCTGCTCCCTCCTCTGACTGCTACAAGCTTTGAGTTAGTGATGCACCAGGCTATTGCAAACCTTGGAGAAAAACACTACTCCTTGTAATTTCCTTATTTTCCCACATAGTCCCTTTATTAAACTAACTTAAATTCTCAGTTTGTGAATGCCATTCTGTTTTCTATAAGGACAATGACTACCATATTACCTGTTTAATGTTCCTAATAAGAAAATCCATAAGGACTCAATATCTATTGGTCCCTTGCCATGTGCAGCCACTGACTATCCCCTGCCCCTAAACACACACACATACACACACACACACACACACACACACACACACACACACACATTATAGTAGACAGTTCTAAGATGGCCCCTAAAGATCCCTACCTCCTGCCTCATATGCATGCCTTTGTGTAATCTCCTTTCCTGAATGTGAGCTAGACTTACTGACTCCCTTCTAAATAATAAAATATGGCAAAAGTGATAGATGTGAGGTCCAAGATTAGGCCATGAAAAGACTTCTTTGGGATGACTTCTTTTGCTCTTTTGCCTATTTGCTCTTGAGGAAAACCACCTTCCTGTTCTGAGCTCCCCTATGAAGCCACATGCCAAGGAACTGAAGCCTTTAGTACAACAACCTGGGAGGAATTGATTCTTCCACCAATCTTGAGTGAACGTGGAAGAAGATCCTTCCCCAGTCAAGCTGATAATAGACCTTGAGCCAGCTAAGCCAAACCCACGTCACTGACCCACAGAAATTAATGTTTGTTCTTTTGTGGAACTGTTGATGGAAATGCAGTCTGGTGCAGCCTCTATAGAAAGCAAAATGGAGTTTCCTCAAAATATTAAAAATGGAACTCCCATTTGATCTAGTGTTCCCACTTCTAGAAATATATATCCTAAGAAATCAGAAACAATCATCATAAATAATATATGCACCCCTATGTTCATAGTAGCACAATTTACAGTAGCTAAGAATTGGAAACAACCTAAGTGCCCAACAGCAGATGGGTGGATTAAAATGGAATACTATGCAGCTGTAAAAAATAGGAAATAAATCTTATTATTTGCAACAGCATGGTTGACCCTGGAGAGCATTGTAAGTATCACATGATCTAACTCAGGGGTGGGCAAACTTTTTGACTCAAGGACCACAATGGGTTCTTAAACTGGACCGGAGGGCCGGAACAAAAGCAACCTGACCATGTTGGCAATCTCATCTTGGGCTGCTGGTGAAGGAGCGGAGGGGAGAGCAAGAGAACCTTTCGCTCTTTCGGCTCCGCAGGCCAGATACAACAGCCTAACAGGCCAGATCTGGCCCGTGGGCCGTAGTTTGCTCACAGCTAATCTAACTCATATGTGGAATCTAATGAGCAATATAAACTGATGAACAAAAATAGACCAAGAGACATAGAAGCATCAGACTGTCAACCTCAGAGGGAAGGCTGGGGAGGGTGGGAAAGACATCAACCAATGAGCCCATGTGTGTATATGCATAACCCATGGACACAGAAAATAGGGTGGTGAATAACTGGAGTGGGGATGGGATGAGGCAGGATGGGAGAGGTCAATAGGCGTAAAGGGAAACCTATGTAATACTTTCAATAATAAATTTTTTAAATTTAAAATTTGTTACAATACAGCATAGGATAGCTAATTCACACATCTTCAGTAAAATATTTTTAAGATGTGGAATCTAAACATGATCTTTCTTTAAGGTTAATTTGTGTGTTAATCTTTACTGGGACAGGATGCCAGGGTTCCATTTGTTTGACTTTGACTTATTTACCTATGCTTCTATTTTCCCATTCCCACTCTGCCCACCTCAAGGGACAGCCATTTAATTGAAGGTAGGTGGAGATTGTTTCCATCCATGCCTTCAAGAATTGCCCAGATTGCAATCTGAGCTATCCATTTTTTTCTTGCCAAACTGTGTGGTTGATTGATGACTGTATCATTCAGTCTTGAGCCAACCCATACATGGTGTTCCTCTAGCTCCAGAGTTCATTTGAGAGTGGGCACATTATCCAAATCTGTTATTTTTATTGCCAACTTGAGTTTGGTTTTCTGTGCTAGCAGCATGGAGTCTTATCTAACATAAATACCATCTTGCCTCATTTTTACTCAGTAAATTCTCCTAAGGTGGAGATAATGTAGATGATACCAAACAGAACAGGAAACTTCAAGTAAGAATATCTCATGGTGTTAAGAAGGAAGGCTTTTAGCTGGAATGTAAAAGATTTGACTGAGAAACTCATTTCTCCCACTCACACACTGGGTAACTTTGATAAATTCTCAGTCTCTCTGAGCTTCCTTCTTCTGTAATATGATGATGATAATAGTATACATCTCATGACTGTTATGAGAACTAAATTCATTCTAGGTAAAACAGCACAGTACATATTCAATAAATGCTACCTATTAGCATTGTAATCTTTGGAAAAAGTTGATGAGTTAGAGGTCTTGAAAATATTTTATGTCTCTCCGATGTTTTGTTAGGTTATATTCAATGTGATACTGTCTTTTATGCAATTTCACCACATACTTAGAAGATTATTTGTACTTGATGCATTTAAGAGTTGAAAGGAAAATAAACTCAAGTGAAATGTGCTTTTAGGGCTCATTCATCTATCCTTCAGAAATTTCTGTTGCTGTAAGGGAAACTAACCAGCAGCAGAAGAAAACTAAGGGATCTTCTTTGTTACCTTTATTCATCAATACACCTAACTGGAGGCAGGTTCTTAACCCCAACATTTTAGTGCTGTTTTGATAACCTCCCATCTGCTGAGAGGGTCAGGGTGTGAGCTCTGGGGAGAGAAACTGGCAATCACTGACTCCAGCTACTCGGTATTCATTATTTGGCAATTGACATTGGCAAGTTTCTCAGTTTTTGCAGAACTGATTTTCTTTCGTTGTAAAATGGACATTAATTACTTTTTGAAGATGGATTATTAAGTGATCTGAGGTTTCTATATTTCAGAGCTATAATTTCTGAGTGGAGATGAAAGGCCTATTGGTTTATACAAAATGCCTTTGTGAGCTTTTGTTTATCTCCATGAGTCGGTTTAGATTTTGTGACTATGTCTTATTCTGGTATAGCTTGCATCAGTTTCTGGATCATTGCATTTGTTTCCTTATGTGAACAATTTTTCTCTCACAGCCGAAATGCTCTATTTGCTACTACCTCATACCACTCTTGACTGTATTCATACTGAGTGAATGAGGTTATGTGGTAGATCTCAAGTCTACCATGAGCATCCCTTTTCAAGGCAGAAAAGGAAAACAGTGGAGTTAGAGGAAAGAAATATGACTAAAGCAAAAGAAGGTGGAAGCTCTAAGTTTATCCATGTTGGTTTGTCTTCTCACAAGAGATCTTTTGGTGAGGACTAAACTGTTAAAAAATAAATTAGCATGGATAGACACTCCGAAATAAGAATGATAAAGGAATTATAAAAGCCCTATAAAATATGCTTATTCAGTAGAGTGGTAAGCTAAATATTTAGGAAAATCCACTCTATAAAATATCTATCAAATTAAAATTTCATTGTATTGCTGAAACCGGTTTGGCTCAGTGTTAGAGCGTCAGTCTGCGGACTGAAAGGTCCCAGGTTTGATTCTGGTCAAGGGCATGTACATTGGTTGCAGGCACATCCCCAGTAGGTGGTGTGCAAGAGGCAGCTGGTCGATGTTTCTAGCTCTCTATCTCTCTCCCTTTCTCTCTGTAAAATATCAATAAAATATATTTTAAAAAAATAAAAAATAAAATTTCATTGTATCATGAACTGAGGTCAAGAAGATTCCTAGATAAACCACTATTTATCTACAACTTACATTATTCAAGTCACTTTTCCCACAAAGAACACTTTTTTTAAGTGATAATGGTGTGCCTGCTTTGCAGTTCTACAAACTGCTGTGCAATACTCTCTTCTACAAGGCAGTGTATTAGACTATTGATAAAAATTAAATGTTATTTTCCTGCTGAGAGTAGCATTAGTTTGCTGATAATTTTAATGGTAATAGCTAAGCCTTTTAAATAGTAATGCCTCCCTAATTCTTATAACAACCCTAGGAGGTCAGTGATATACCCATTTTACAAGTGCAGAAAGTGAGGCTTAGAAAGATTAGAGTGAGCTCAACATCACACAGCAAATATATTCAGATTCTAGTTCAACTTTGAATTAAAATCTGAGTACTAGTGTGTGTATATGTATATTTGGTGGCTGAAACAATCTTGGAATAAAAGTAATATGTCAACAGCTGAATCAAGATTTCCCAGCTTCCTGACTCAGGAAGAAAATAAAATAAATAAAAATAAAGTGGAGTAAAAAAAATCAAAATAAATAAAAAGAATATTTTCACTTTTTCAAGATAATAAATTTGTGTTGATTTATTTTTTAAAAAAAGAAAGAAAGAAAGAAAGAAAGAAAGAAAGAAAGAAAGAAAGAGAGAAGGAATAGGCCAAAATCAGCATAATTACTAGTAACTTTTCAGATAAAATTATCAATGTATGTTCTGATATACAGGTCTTACTGAAAATTAATGGTGAGAATACAGAAAAGGTCATTCTTGCTTGAAAAACTTAAAATGTGTATTTGTGCTAAAATTGACTACTAAAATTTAAGTAGACTTAAAGCTTGGAATGAGATATTAGTATGCAAAATTGTGCAAATAGGCTTCACTGCATGACTTAACACAGACCACCAGGCTTACTTTACCCTATGCTGGTCCAGCCTGACATTTGCCTCTTTCTTTCTCACACTTTGTTTAAGAAGCAGGCACCTAATCGAAGTTAGCCCTGATTATAACTTGGAAGTCATTAACAAAGCCCATTACCATCCATGTGCTTGGAATATATGGTGCAAGAGGAAGTTGAGATGACTGTTTTCACCCACTCATACTGCCTCTTGGAGCACAGAAAGCCGGTCCGTTTGGTATCTGAGCCAATCAGATTCAAGGTCAGCAGTCAGGTCTCAACATAACAGTCATTATTAAATGAAAATGGGGCTTGAGATAAATGACCCTTTGCAGCTGAAGAAATATTTAAACCCATAATTTTCAGGTTAAGTCATTCAATTTAACAGACGGAAAGGCTGGAGTGACCTTTGAAGGACTTTTCCTGTCTTATTGAGGAGGGGAGAAATTCAACTGGGCTGCTTGGCTCTCATTAGGGGGTTTGACTTCCCAAGCATTTAGATTTTTTTTTTAATGCATTCACATCTTTAATAAGGAGAGTAATGTCCCTGTCTAAAACATCTGTTTGGGATGTGCGTGTGTGTATACTTTTCTAATTTCCTTCATTTATGTTAATTGAAGAAATTATAAACATTCAAGTTCATATCAAACGTTCTCCTTTAAAATACAACAGTGCATGATTTCACATATTTTAATATTTCACTGTGACTTCAGATTGGTAAAAGTGCATAGAACACTAGCTAGGCAAATTAATCTTAGCACATTTTCCCTAACCAAATGACATTAGATAATTATCAATGAAAGAAAATGAAATTATACTTTTTTCTTTATTTTATTTTTTTCCATCACCATTTGTCCCCTTTATATACCCTCTTATAAAATGGGGGGAGGGGTATAGTAAGAAAAAAATCTTTTCTATTATCAGTAAAGTAGCAAGAGAGTCTTGTTGTTGAAAAAAATTTCCATCTCAAATTATTTCGATGGGGCTCTTCTGTAAAGATGAAAAATATACGTTTATCGTCAATTAAGCAAGCTGCACCAGGCCCTGGAAAACCAGACATGAAATGGTTGAGATGGCCGAAGGTTGTCACTGGAGACTAGGGATTAGAACCTGGTCAAAGCAGCAAATAAAAAAAATTTAAAAAGCTCTTAAAAGAACCTGACAAGGGAAGCTTAAATCTTATTTAAAGGGTTGGGTTGTACTAAGCCTTGAAAAATTCAATCCTCCGGAGGACTATATCTCACTAAGAAAGCTCCATGTAAGTTTATCATGTATCCAACACCTAGACATTGGGCCTCGGAGACCACTAGGATAATATTTCCTCTGGATTAGCACTGAAGCTTGGAAGTGACATTTGTAAGAGGCAGGCTTTAAACTCCAGGGCTTTTCCAATTACAAAATGATCATTCTGGAGGGGGAAAGTGCTTACTGCAGAGAGAAGTTGCTACGATTTATGTCTTGGAGAATCTTCCTTTTGCACACAAAGTTACTTACGAGAATAGTAAGTTTTGCTTTTCCTTTTGTATTTTAACTAAAGTTGTCTTTTGACTGATAATAAGGGTAGGATATATTTGTTTCAGTGTGTTTTTTTTTTTTTCAGTTCCGCCATGTCCAAAAGAATGATTATGCAAATCCTAACTACAGGTTACATCAGCAGTTAAATTATGCACATCATGTGGAAACATCATGACATGCCAGCAATTGGGCCAATATAACCTCTGAAACTTTACTGACAGATCCTTCCCTGCACAGACTCAATGGACCTCTCTCCAACTGCTCTCTCTGATGAAAGCCAGACAACAATGAGGTGAGACTGAAAAGTTGTCCCTCCTTTACTTTTGGTCCATCTGTCAAGGTCTCTGGGATCTCGGTAAAGTCTCCTATTGTTCCACATATAAAGGGTACTTTGGACGAATTAATATCTAGTGACAGCCAATGTGATAAACTACCTGACTCCCTTGGGCCATGTTCCTAGGCTGTCATAGCTCTTTGGCCAGGATGTATGTTTTGAGCAGTTGCAAACATGGACAGGGTTGGGGAAATCATTTAAAATAGTGTATCCCTTTATTTACCTTTGTGTGCATACCTCCAGGGCATCTAGAGAACAAGTAGACAGTTTTGCATTGGAAGCCACAGGAAGTTTGCTAACTGGTTTCACTTCAGAACTGCAGGCTGGATACTAATTGACTCATCTATTTTACAAATCTGTGAGACCTGCCTGTAGTGGGACTGAGTAGCAGATCATGGCTGAATCACAGCAAATCCATCACTCCTGGTAGAAAAACAACTCCTAGATTTACTGAGTAGGTCAGTAGAATGAGTGTTACACAGAGAATTCTTCCCTCTCAAAAATAAAATAAATCTCGAAGCCAAATGTCATAAGTCAAATATGAAAAAACAATATTTTTTTTTACATTTCCACATATTTTATAGTATAGGGATTAGAAACCTGGCATGAAGAAATTCCTGGCTTCAACTCACATATCCACTCAGTCCTCACCTCGCCTTTTCTTTTTCCATCCTTTATTTCCTGTTCCTATCCTCATCTCCTGCACTTTTTTCCTCTGAATTCTGAAAGTTTTTATTGAAACCTGAGAGTTGTAGTCAGTTCTGCAGTTGTAGGAAAGTTCTGCATACACTCAGAGCACTTTTGCCAAATTTTACAAAAATTTAGGATACACACATTTTTAGAGAACTGAAAATTGGTGGTTCTTTAGGCAACTCAAGAATCACGTTTAAAATCAGCATTAACTTAAGTGATAACAGAATAATATAAAATTAATATTAAAAATGATGATTGAAATAAAATTCCAAATCTGAAGAGCCAGCCACATGAGGCAGTTATTAAGAATAAGAGGAGGCCGAGGTTGGTTTGGCTCAGTGGTAGAGCGTCGGCCTGCGGACTGAAAGGTCCCAGGTTCAATTCCGGCCAAGGGCATGTACATTGGTTGTGGGTACATCCCCGGGAGGGGGTGTGCAAGAGGCAGCTGGTCAATGTTTCTCTCTCATTGACGTTTCTGGTTCTCTATCTCTCTCCCTTCCTCTCTGTAAAATATCAATAAAATATATTTTTTTAAAAAGGACAAGAGGAGGACAAACAGAACAGAGGGTATGCAGATCAGCTCTGACTTTATAGAATTTATTGCATATCAGCTCTGACTTTATAGAATTTATTGCATATCATCTAATAGCAGGGGGGAATTCAAAATTTAAAACACAAACAGTTTGGGGGAACCATGGAACATTAGTGGTTGAATAGATCTAATATAGACTATTTTGCACTTATGCATCCATTTAACAATAGTCTTTTTTTCTAAGTTTTATTTTTCAACTAAAGTTGACTTTGAATATTATTTTATATTTGTTTCAGGTGTACAACTTAGAGGTTAGACAATCATACCCTACAAAGTGGTCCCCCCAATATTTCAAGCACCCATCTGCCACCATACATACTTATTACAATATTATTGACCAGATTTCATATGTTGTACTTTACATTCAATGGCTATTTTGTAACTACCAAGTTGTAGTTCTTAATCCCTTTATCTACCCCGTCACTTCCCCACCCTTTTGACAGTCATCAGACTGTTCTGTGTCTAAAAAAGTTGTGGCACATATATTCAGTAGAATATTATTCGGCCATAAGAAAGAATGAGAGAGAAACCAAGATGGTGGTATAGGGTAGACACCTGAATGCAGCCTACCACAACAATTTTGAATTTAGAACTGGAAAACAGGGGAAACATCACCCTGAAGCTCCAGACAGCTGGCTGAGAGGAGGCTCTACCATCCAGGAAGGAGAGAGAAGGCATGCTGAGCATCAAGAACTGTGAAGGTGCAGAGAACTGTGCATGCAAAAAGGCAACTGCCCGAATTTGCTGCTGGCTTACTCTGGGCGTGCGGAGAGGGCGGACAGCTAATGTGCAGCTGGCTTTCTTGTTTGGGAGTAAAATAGAACCACCCTATTGCTCTGATAGACGGCCCTAGTCAGGGAGAGGCCAGACTGTCAGGCAATGGGCAGAGATCTCTCAGAGGTGTGTGAAGCCAGCTGCCATTACTGCGGGACTCAGGGAGGGACTGACAGGAAACCAAAGCTTGTCGCCATAGTTTTCCCACAGCTGGCCTATACCAAAGAGGTGCCCGCGCCTGCAACCAATCTTGCGGGACTCACCAAAGCTTGTCTGCACCACCCCGAGACTCCGTCCCATCCAAGCGGAGTACAGAAGCCCTCATAGCTGAGACACTGCTGATCCTTACAGCCAATTGGCTTGGAGATCAACACTTCCCAGAGATACCAACAACAATCAAGGCTTAACAACAAGACTGCACACACAACCCACAAAGGCTACAACAAGACTGTCCACCTCAGGTAACTGGGAAGACTGTGCTACTGGGATCTACCAGAACACCTAGCACACAAAACTGTTCCATCAAATCATGGAAGAAGCTAAAATGCAGAGAAGAGGCAGGACACAAAGGAAGGAGATGGAAGATAGTAAAAGAATGGACATTGAGTTCAAAACTACAGTTATAAGGTTTTTCAAGAATTTCCTAAAAAAAGACCGA
Organism: Vespertilio murinus; assembly: GCA_963924515.1. Lineage (NCBI taxonomy): Eukaryota > Metazoa > Chordata > Mammalia > Chiroptera > Vespertilionidae > Vespertilio > Vespertilio murinus. Next base: position 15,337,543 of record OZ004719.1, on the reverse strand, counting down.
TAAAATAAATGAGACCTATGAGGATATGAAAAAGGATCAACTAGAAATAAAAAGGATCAACTAGAAATAAAGAAACATTGTCTGAAATAAAAAATATTACACAGAGTCCTAAAAACAGTCTGGAAGATCGCAAGAATCAAGTCAAAGATTTGGAACACAAAGAGCCAGAGGACACTCCTCCACAAAAGCAAAAAGATAAGAGAATCCAGAAAGTTGAAGATAGTGTAAGAAACCTCTGGGACAATTTCAAGTGAACCAACATCAGAATTATGGGGGTCCCAGAAGAGAGAGAGCAAGATACTGAAAGAATATTGGAAGAAATGGTGACAGAAAACTTCCCCCACCTGGTGAAAGAAATAGACTTACAAGTCCAGGAAGCTCACAGAGCCCCAAACAAAAGGAATCCAAAGAGGACCACACCAAGACACATCATAATTAAAATTTCAAGAGCAAAAGACAAAGAGAGAATATTAAAAACAGCAAGAGAAAAGCAGGTAGTTACCTATAAAGGAGCACCCATACGATTGTCAGCTGATTTCTCAACAGAAACCATGCACGCCAGACGGGAATGGCAAGAAATATTCAAAGTGATGAATAGCAAGAACCTACAGCCAAAAATACTCTACCCAGCAAAGCTATCACTCAGAATCGAAGGCCAGATAAAGAGCTTCATAAATAAAATAAAAAAGCTAAAGGAGTTCATCACCGCCAAACCAGAATTATATGAATTGCTGAAGGGAGTTCTTTAGGAAGAGGAAGAAGATAAAGATAAAAATTATGAAGAACAAATATGTAAATATCAACAAGTGAAACTAAAAGCCAAGGTAATTAAAAAATCTGATGAACAATATTAACTGGTGAGTATAATAGAATCAGAGGTATGGAAGGGGAGTGGACTGATGATTCTCAGGGAAAAGAGGAGTGGGAGGTGTGGGAAGAGACTGAATAAAAACTGTGCACCTATGGATGAGGACAATGGGGGGTGGGGAAAGGGCAGAGGGTGGGGTGGGAATTTGGTGGAGGGGAGCAATTGGGGGTGGAAGAGGAACATTTGTAATAATCTCAACAATAAAGATTTATTAAAAAAAAAAAAAAGAACGAAATTTTACCATTTGCTACAGCATGTATGGGCCTAGATGGTAATATGCTAAGTGAAATAAGTCAGACATAGAAAGACAAATACCATATGATTTCACTTACCGTATTTGCCGGCGTATAAGACGATTTTTTGGCCCTGAAAAATATGCCTCCAAGTGGGGGGTAGTCTTATACGGCGAGTATATAACAAACTCTGTATTTTGAGTGGAAATGTTAGGGGGTCGTCTTATACGCCCAGTCTCTTATACGCCGGCAAATACGGTATTTTTCAGGGCCAAAAAATCGTCTTATACGCCGGCAAATACAGTATGTGTGAAATCTAAAGACCAATATGAATAAACAAAATAGAAACAGGCTCATAGATACAGAGAACACCTACCATGACAGACACTGATCTAAGCACTAGAGGTCAAATAGTGAACAAAACTAATCTCAGTCCCTTATCAACACGAAGCTTACAGTCCATTGGGGGAATTAGCAAGCTAACATACTTGGGAAAGCATGCGTCTCTATGAAGAGTGCCAAGGAGAGGCACACAAGCCATGGCAGCCCATCAAAGGTTTTTCCGTGTGTCAGTTTCTTTCTGTCTGTTTTTCTTCCTTTCTTCCTTTCTTTCTTCCTTCCTTCCTTTCTTTCTTTCTTTCTTTCTTTCTTTCTTTCTTTCTTTCTTTTTTCTTTGAGATGAGAACAGTTAAGATCTAGTCTCTTCACAAATGTCAAGTATACAATACACTGTTATTAACTATAGTCACCCTGCTATACATTAGTTCTCCAGAATTTATCCATCCTGCATATCTGCTACTTTGAAATATTCCCTGTTCACTCCTCAGTTCAAAGGAGCCTCCTCAAGCCCCTTGCAGGGTTCTGTTTCCAGGCTCTCTCCCATTCTTAGAATGTTGCTTTGACCCTAAAGCTTATTAAGCAAGGAAAGGATGGAAGAGCATTCCAAGCAGAGGGAACAGCTTGTGCAAATGCCCTCTGGTTAGGCAAGAAGCAATCTGTGCTGAGTTTTATAGAATGTGTCGAAGAATTTTGTCTTAATTCTCAAAACATAGAAAGCCACTTAGGACTTCTGAAACAGAGGTCAAGAAGGCCAATGTCACCAGGTGTGCACTTTGAAAACAGATTCTTCTATCTACAATATGGAAAACAGGTGGAAGGATGAAAAGTTTGATTGTGAACATAACCTTTGCCTCAGAGATGTTACTAAAATGAAGGGCTTTCGTCACATCATATGGAAGAAAGATAGAATAATCACTTCTCAGTTTATTTACTCAAATGACATTTATTGTGCACCTATGTACTGATTTGGTACTGAGGCTACATCAGTGACAATATAAAGTTCTCTGCCCTCTTAGAGCTTATACAATAGACAAAATATAAAAGTAAGTAATATGAACAGGATGATCAGAGTAGTCCTCTTTGAGAAGGTGTGTTTTAAGCAAAGATTTGCAAGAAGGAAGGTGTGGCCTTACAGATATCTAGGTGAAGAGACTTCCTGTCCAAGGAGCAGTCAGGGCAAAGTCGCTCGGGTGGCAGCCTACCTGGCATGTGTGTGGGACAGCTGGGAGGTCAGTGATGATAGTTCAGACCATCATCTTCTATGCATCTTTGAAACAAGGTAGGATATGGAACAGACAACACTAATGCAGGTTGTATCCAAGTATTTAAGGCTCTGAGGCAGTCTTGGTCTAACTGGTGCCCTATGCACAGACATGAGTAGGATAAAAGGTGAAAAGCCTTAGAATTAAGACCCAACTTGAAATACCGCATTTCCTGGAAAATAAGACATCCTCCGAAAATAAGACCTAATTACAGGTTTCCTTCTGAGTGAAATATAAGGCATCCCCCCCCCGAAAATAAGGTCCCCAGGCTCTGTCTCAGAATGAAAATTAATTTACCGTAAGCTGATCGCTAGGGCCGCCCCGACTGGCGTCTAGCAACCAGTGGTGTTACACGGAGTCCTGATGTCACTGCTGTGTGAATGGAAAGAAATCAGCGTGGAAACTTTGTGAAACTTAAGCTGCAAGAAGTTGTGACTTGGGTGAAGAATTCATGGGAGAAAATCACTGACAGTGGCATTGCAAATGCACTGTGAGCAGGCTACCTTGACAAGAAAGTACTTGTTTAAAGACAGTGCTATTGCTAAACATGAGAGATTTGGCCCACTGATTCTGAAAGAAATGGAGTCACAAGAAATTCACCAGGAAATTCAGGAATTGGATTGTTATGATGATGTTCCAGAAGATGATGATATGATTGTCATTGAATAAATGAGTAAATTCTTGATACTGTAGGATTCACAGTTTGTCTGGTTTGTGTTGACAACTACCGTACTACCGTACCGTATACAGGTAATAAATTTCCTTTCTTTTCATTTAACAATAAATGTGTACCGTATTCTTCTTCATGAAAAAAATAAGACATCCCCTGAAAATAAGACCTAGTGCATCTTTGGGAGCAAAAATTAATATAAGACACTGTCTTATTTTCGGGGAATCAGGCTAGTAATAACAAAGTCTTGCATTCACATGGGAAGTGTTAATTTACAAAATGTGTTTGTAGACAGTTCCCAACTTAGGACGGTTCAACTTATAACCTTTTGACTTTATGCTGGTATGAAAGTGATATGAATTCAGTAGAAACCACATTTCACATTTTGAATTCTGCTCTTTTCCAAGGCTAGCTGGAAAATGCTGGCAGAAGGGTGAGCTGCAGCTCTCAGGGAGGCACTCCAGAGTGAACAACCAATACTTCAAAGTGGACCATGCTCCCAGTGGTTTTATATACTCTGCATGTTTAAGATAGGCTAAGCTAAGCTGTGACATTCAGTAGTTTGTGTGCATCAAACTGATTTTTTACTTCTGATATTTTCAACTTATGATTGGGTTTAATTGGGCCATAATCCCATCATAAGTCAAGGAGCTTGTATATATTCATTATCCCAATTTGCTACTTCAACAATTGTGTGAGATAAGTAAGACAGAAGTGTAGATTTTAAAAATTTACAATATGGATAGTGTCTAAAAATGTTTTAGCAACGGTGTTTAAAAGATTTTTTCTTTTATTCTCTATATTTAGATATTCTTATCCAGTGACCTTCACCTAAACAGAATTTGAAAGAAATATACATAGTGACATTTCACTACTTACACATTGAGGACTCATTTAAGCCTAAGGTATACATACACATGAAAATATTTATATACAAAGAAAGCTAACATAATAGGAAAAAAAATATTATATACCCAAACTATCTCAAGATTAATATCAAATCTTCTTACTTCGGGACTTCCATACTCTAAGCATATTTTCTAATTTCTTACTATAAATATTAATACTATGTTTGGAAGCAAAAATTTATCCAGTATGTAAACTTGAGGATGAATCTCTACACAGTAAATCTGATTTTCTTCAACTATTTTCCCAAGAGAGGTGGCACTGAAATATGAGTCAAACTTTGAAAGGGAGATCAGCAAGAGAAGAAAAATCCAGAGAAAGCAGACTGTGTGCGCTAAGTTACAGTGAGCATCTGTGCCTCTCATGAATGCTTATTGGTACTCGTATCTTGATTTGGTTAGCAGCACCTTAATTTTATGAAATAATACATAGTACTCCCACAAATAGTTGTGATAAGAGAATGACAGATGACTATACTCTCACTTTAAGTCCCTGGAAAAAAATAAAATGATTCAGGAATGATGTACTTCAGTCTACTCTGTGTTGAGAAGCACTAGTTAGAACTGTTAAGTGTAGTGAGCATTGACAGCATTATAGATCTAGAGAGAGGTACGTGTTAAAATATAATCTATGAAATAAAGTAGCACTAGACTTGCACTGATTTGGTTTTTATGATGGTGTGTGGCCAAGACATCATCACATGAAATTTAAATCTTCAGCACCATGGCCAGCATCTGTTTTGCTCATAAACTTCTGCATATGCTAACATTTTATGTCAAAGGTTAGGAGCTCCTTTGGTCAGCCAATCAACCATCCATTTAATCCCTGAATGTTTTCTTCTTCCATCCAGATTCTGGTTTGAATAATCAGCATAGTCCTATATTTATAGTAATACTAATACAATTCACTTTGTGTGTGTGACATGCCATTGATTTGGCTCCAATTCCTGGCGACCCTCTGAATGAGGATTGCCCACAATGTCCTGTCCTGTTTGGATCCTGTAGACTCATGCCTATGGCTTCTTTTATGGAATCAATCCTTCCTGTATTTTCCACTTTGCCAAATTAACATTAAAAAAAAAAAACAAACACCCAAGGTTGATAGTCCTATAGTACAGAAAGAAATGTTTATTCTAAATATGTACCTTTATTTTAGTGTCTAGTATATGCTCGTTTACTTGATTTACTGACTTTACTTATTACAATAACTCTCCAGTGATTGTAATCAAACTGCTTTAGAATTATAGGAACTGAAATGGGCTGAGAAGGAAGAAACAAAGGTGAGAAAGACACAATTCTGTATCTCAAAGAATTCATACTCTACTGAGTGATAAATACAAGGGTATAGCAAGATATACCACTATAATGCAGTCTACAATCTAAAAAAAACTGTTGGGGGAGCCTGGGAAAAGGAGAAATTCATTCTGTTTTGAAAATCAATAACCATTTTCCCAGGAGAGGTGGCACTGAAAGAGAAGTCAAACTTTGAAAGGGAGATAAGCAAGAGAAGAAAAATCCAGAGAAAACAGACTGTGTGAGTTAAGTTATAGAATAATGAGAATACACAGTAATTTGGTATTTTTTTTAAAGCAGTCTTATATGACTTAAAAAGAGAAGTTGTGGCCTCGGCCAGTTTTGCTCAATGGATAGGCCTGCAAACTGAAGGTCACAGGTTTGATTCCGCCAAGGGCACATGCCCAGGTTGTGGGCTTGATCCCCAGTGTGGGATGTGCAGGAAGCAGCCAGTCAATGATTCTCTCTCGTCATAGATGTTTCTCTTTCTCCCTCTCTCTCTCCTTCTCCCTCTCCCTCTCTCTTCCTCTCTGAAGTCAATAAAGATATATTTTTAAAAAGAGAGAGAGAGAGAAGTTGTGGTGGGTAGACTGCCAAGATAATTAGGAGAGATATTGGAAAAGTCCCCCGATGGCATGCTAACATCTAGAAACCCAATTCAAATTTTGATGAGATCGTGCCCTTGTAAGGACGGGCGTCACAAAGCTCTCTTTCCACATGTGTATGCCTTGGGAAGGCCATATGAAAATGCAGTGAGAAAGTGGTTGCTACAAACCAGGAAGAGTGTTCTTACAAAGAGCCAACCCTGCCTGGCCCTGGTCTGGGCCTTAAGAATGGCGAAAATACATTTCTGTTGTTAAGAGAATGTGCTCGACTTCTCTGACTCCAAATTCCAAGCTTTGCTTGTAGTACCAAGTATTTTTAAATCTAGTGATCTAGCTCAATAAGAAAAAATGCACATGAAATAGAAAGGAAAAGACAACAAATGATAAAATGTTCAGCTGAAATGTAAATGTAATGAAATATGAAGAAGGGGTATTATTAGAGATTTCAGAAGATTAAGGGATTGATATAACTTTGGCTAGCTACATGGTAAGGAGATGGTTGGGTGGAAATGATAGATAAAATATATAGTATAAAAAAGAGCAGAAATTAGTCTGCAAGGTTGGGCAGAAGGTGCTCATATTTCGCAGGAGTAATGGGATCTGAAGCACAGTTAGGGAGGTAAGAGACAAGTTGTGGGCTTGAGATGATAGCAGAGCCTAGGGTCCAGCAGGAGAAGCACCTCACAGTGGGAATCCCTTCCACCTTGAGGCAGTCGTGCAGATTGGGTTACTCCTGGTAGGATGGAGCACCTTTATCTCAAGAGCTGCCCCTAATTCAAGAGGCTCCTCTGGACCTCACTAAAAAGGCATGTCTAACAGTAGCTATGGTCCAGAGTGAGGAAGCTCTTTAGGAATTAGAAAGCAGAAAGAACTAGAGAGAGGCTAGGAGCCTACGATAGGGATGGGTGCCACAGTGCACTAACATGTACCAGGATTTGTTCTAATCAGGTATGGTGAGGCCACTGGATCAAGAGATGACTGCCATTGAAAAGACAATTTATTACCTACAAAGCCCTAGCAGAGGGGTACTCCCCGGCTTACAGGTTCACATGGGAAAATAAACCAGGAGGTGAAGGAGAAAAGGGAAACTAGAGGAATGAGTGAGGATAAGTACACTTAGCTGAGTATCAGGTAGTTTGAATTTTGGTGGGCTCTGGGCTATAGGGGTGGTCCCTGGTTTTCTGGTCCCTGGCTCTGGGTGACTTCGAGCAGGACTATTGGCTTAATGTAAGAAAATTTGATCAAGGAAGTGATTGGAGGTATGGGCTTTGTTTGGTTTGCATATCAAAGGCAAGTATGTCCATAGGCAAGTATGCTATCTCTAGAAACTAGGTAACCTGGGGAGAATCAGTCCCTCTCTGAGTCCCCAAGGCCCCCAAAATACCAAACATGGAAAATAAATAAAAAATATGATCAATATACAAAATATTATCCAAAATGTGCAGGATGAAAGGGTAAACTGAAACAATAGGTAAAGAGTCAGGAGCCAATGTGAGCCTGATATCTGGGTTCTTGAAACAGTTGATTTAGCCACTTTGGTTCCAATAGATAGATGATAGATAGATGATAGATAGATAGATAGATAGATAGATGATAAGTAGGTTTTCCCCCCTTTTGTCTTAAAGGGACCATAGCATTCCCAAACTAAATTTGAGGACAGCCCATAGATGGTCATGTAAATTTGTGAATACATTCAAATAACTGTATTTTTAGAAATTTATGACGTTATTTAGGCCTAAGGAGGGTGTAGTGTGTCACCAAATCATCCCTTTGTGGGCTGAAACAATGTGCTTCCAAATTTATAATTATATTCAGGTATCAACGTACTTAACTTTCAGTCTCTGGCCCAGTATCTTTTAATTCTGAGCATATATTTAAAACAGACACGATTTTAAACCACATTTTATTAATGGGCTCTGTTTTCAATGAGTTTCTTTGTTTAAGTAATGCTACTTTGTGCTTTATTTGGTTAAAAGCTGTTTAAAATCCCTTGAACTTTGAATGTAGTGTTACATCTTAATGCCATTCTCATTTATGAAAATATATGTGGAGAAGCAGAAATATTTATTCCCATTCTTTTTTCTTTTTCTGTTTGGTCCCCCCAAAGAGAGCTAATTGCGCTTCTTTAAAGCAAAGTGACAATTTTTGATACAGATTTATTTAATTTTTTTAATTACATAGAATAATCAAACATGAGCGTTAATGAGAAACATATGTGAGGCTTCAAGTATTCTGGAAATGAATGCAAAGCAACATTCCAATCAACCACGGGTCAGGTTTCCTGGCCTGTTTCTGCACATGTGAAATCAGAGAGCCGGGCCTGTGAGCGTAGGTGTGTGACCGGTCATGCCTGAGGGCATATCTGCGTGTGCTGTGAAAGGCCTCCTCCTGCTGCAGCTCCCAGCAGCCCTGAGAATCAGTCTTTTACACGGAGCAAGACACACTCCAGGATATTAACACTCCGCCGTTTCCAAGAGCCTCTGTTCACACCAGCTCCAGAGGAAACACCATGAAAGAAGGAGCCTCAAGCTGCTAAAAAGCACACAAAGCAACAAGGAAAAACAGTTCCAAATCTCATAAAAAGTGGAAAAGTCCTCACGAACAACTGCCCATTTGTTCCGAGAGTGCCCACGGAGCAGGCGGGTAAATAAAACTCAGTACCTGTTAGATTTATGGGCAAATAATCATTATCTACTGCGTGTAGATGAGTGAAGGATAATTTTATGCAAACCACATAAGTAAATTCAAACAGTGCAAACTAAGCCTGCACAGTGAGAGCAGGAAGTTCAGGGGGAGGAAAAAAAATAAGGAAATGGCATTTTCTGTGCGGTGTATCACCAACCTGGGAAATCCATTATAGAGCCAAAAACTGCAGTGGGATTTTTATAAAGGCACAGGTTTGAAATAGAGCTATGCATCCCCTAGGACTTGTACGGTGATTTCATACCTTTCCCAAAACTCTGGTCCCCAAGATCTAATTACTAATTGGCCTTACGTAGAGGATTATGCAGAATTAGTAAATTGGAGTTTTTACATGACAAGTGTACAGTGCAAATTCCTTGAGGGCTTTCATGGCACATTCAACTTTTGCATGAATCGGTTTCTGTCAAGTATCAGGAGCCAAGCACCCTACCCAAATGGAGCTGGGATTTTATGGACTTGTGTCTCAGAGCTATAGAGCTTTCTAATCAAAATAGTGGTTTTATATGATTTTTCAAAAGCAGGACATTTGATTTTAGCCAAGTTTAAAATCTCTTTAAATTTGGTGGATTTTAAATTGAAAAGTGAAACCAGGGTTTTGCAGGTTTAGATTTCATTTACTCCTTATCAAATGTGGTTCCCTGGGTGGTAGTGAAGATGAAAAGAAGGCTTTTAAAGGATTATATAATGCCTATAAATAGATTCACTAAAATAAGGTCATCAATTTACTTGATTCCATTTGAAAAGCATGTGAGTGTTAAAATACTGAGGAAAATGTTCTTAGAGCAAGACGAGTAGAGGTTTTACTGAAATTAATTTTGTTTAAATGGTTTGCTGAATTATAAAAACTCCATTCTAAGAACATGATGTTGGCAATATAACTTTTTGGACCCTTCAAAAGCACCACATTAAATATATATTATCAACATAATTTAAAAAATTTTTAAAGAATAAAATTAATTTTGTTGGTGCTATCTGTACCAAGAGAGCAAAAATTAAAATCCAACAAAACTGGGCAGCAAGGAACAATGCAAATCTCAAAATATAAGCAGGTAGAGACAAATTACCAATAGCCATAGACTTGTTTGTTGTTGTTTTTTTTAAAATATATTTTATTGATATTTTACAGAGAGGAAGGGAGAGAGATAGAGAGCTAGAAACGTCAATGAGAGAGAAACATCGACCAGCTGCCCCCTGCACACCCTCTATCGGGGATGTGCCTGCAACCAATGTACATGCCCTTGACTGGAATCGAACCTGGGACCTTTCAGTCCGCAGACCAATGCTCTACCACTGAGCCAAACCGGTTTCGGTGACTTGTTTGTTATTGGCACCTGGGAGAGAAAAAGCATGGGGGAATAACAAAAGCATTTGATAATTCTGAGGATAAGGGAACCAAAAAGCACCCAATTGATAATACCTGAATAATACCACAGGTCAATTTGAGAAGATTGTCTGAATCTGAGAAAAGCATTGCTCTCCAGCAGCATACTATATAATAAAAGGCTAATATGCAAATTGTCCCCTCTACTAAGAGGTTGACTGAGAGTTCGACCATGGGGGCAGGGCCAGCCGACCAACCTCTTGTGTCCCCTCCCCCCAGCCAGCCCAGCCTGATCACCCTATTGGAGTGGGCAGGCCGGACCCCACCCATGCACAAATTCGTGCACCTGGGCTCTAGTGTGAATATAAAGCACCTACAAGGTGAAGCAGTCTATTGTCTAGGAACACTAAAACCTGACCCATCAGAACAGGGCTCCATAATTTAACAACAACAACAACAACAAAAAAATAGAAGACATAGATGAAAGTGGGGAAGGGGAACAGAGGTAGAAAATCTCAGAAAACAAGATGCTATATTTTAAACACTGTAGGTAAACAGCAGAAGTAAAGTGAGAAATGCTACTGTTAACAGTGGAGTTTAACCTTGGTTCTTCAGTTTGGCTAATCAAAAATTCAGAGCCAAGAACTCTAACTCAAGAAGTTTATTTAGAAAGTCAAGAGGTAAAATAAGTGAGCCAGCTGAGCTGCGTGGACTCAGTAACAAGTTACAGAGGCAAAAGAAGGACCCTGGGACCTTAGGAGGAAGAAAACAAAGGTATGCTCCAGAGAAAGAAGGTGTGAGTTTGCTCTAGAGACAGAAAAAGAGTGATGAACTTGCCTTAAATTTTTTTATCTGTTTTTTAAAAGCAGGAATTCTAGGGGTGGTCTCAGGAGAGGATCTCAATAGAATGTTCATCAGCTTTCCAGATGTGCCTCCTCAGGGTCTTAGTCTCTACTGATTGGCCGGTAGGGTAATTGGTCATTGCATCTGGTCCTGATGTTAGCCATGGCATGACTTCGTCTAATTTTGCTGCTTTTCAGAGCCTGGAGCTGAAACACAACTGAGGCCTAGGTGTCATCTCTAGTTTGACCAAAACTCTGTCTCTGTGGTTAACTGACCCAAGTTTTTGTTCCTAAGATTATTTGATGTTGATCAAAGTTCATTGTCCTGAGGGCTTATTGCTTTAGTGGTCATGCAAGGGCTTGTATGGGATTCCAGTGAGGCTATTCTCCTGCCCTCCTGTTCTTCCTCTAAGGAGTTCTAAACTAACAACATGCTAAGGGAAGAAAGGTCACCCTGGAGGTGAGATCCTAGCCTGTAATAGCTGTTTTCTCAAATTTTGCCCATTGCTAGGCACCTGGAACTTTCCACCCTGGTGACATTCTGAACCAAGCCTATAGTTCCTACTTTGTTCATGCTAACTGCCTATTCCATCACTACTACTTTCTAAACATTTAGGAGAGCTAATTTCATTAAAAAAATGTATTGAGTTCAAATCCCATACAATTATAATGAAGTTACACCAGGAAGACAGGAAAGAGATCAAAACTGTAACTTACTTTGAAAGAACCCAAACTATATTAATGATATAAACATGAAATAATAACATAAATCCAAAGTAGTAAAGTCAGAAATAAGCCGATATGAAGAGCTTCCAGTGGCCTGTTTTGCTCTTTCTTAGCTCTGAGTAAACCAGCCAGCAAAATGAAATAAGGTCAGAATGGTTGAGTGGAGCTTGTGTCCCTTTAGTTTATATTTGACTTTCCAGTTCAGGCTTTTCATGTTTGTTCAACTTTAATGATATTATAAACTCAAATGTACTGGCAGCAGAATAACCTTGGAATCAATCCTAGCCCAACATCTCAAGATCTAAAAACAAAAGGTATTCTGGGAGCAATGAAGATATTTAATATGGTAAAATAAAGCCAATCTCACTAAAAATGTTTAAGCTGTTAATACTTTCTGAACTCAGATGGAGGACTTTTCACCAGCAAGTCCTCTTAGTTATGGTGGAGATTATTTGGTAGGATCCAGTCAAAAGAACATTTAAAGGAAAATGCATATCATTTGAAGAAGACAGAAATGTAGTAAATGGACACTCAGCATTTTGTGTACTTTGTTTCGTTTTGGCGATGGTGTTCTAGCACCTTTTATTCAGAGCAATGTTGATATCCTCTCAACTGACTCATTTGGAAAGAAAAAAATTCATATGCCAGTGAAGGGGAGAGGCAGGAAGAGGATCGTTTTGGGAGAAATATTTTACAATTTGTCAAACTTGGAGTAGCATCATATTTTTCACCTCTCAAAAATAAAAGGCACTGTGAACAAGATATTGATGTATGAGTGAAAACAATGAATTTTAAATTGTTTAAAATTGTTTAAATTGTCTAACGCACACAAGAAAGATTCTGACCTTATTTCAACCATTTTTAAGGGTCTTTGATCTATATCTAGTTCCTCTCCTGATATAATAATGACTACCTTGAAGAGACATGGAGTTGGCAGGAAATTTCCAAAGTCAGAAGCAATTCTGTTTCCAATATGCAGCTATTTTTATGACATAAGTGCTGTCTACACACATACAAAAAAAAGGAAAAAGGGAAGAAAGAAGGAAGAGACGGGTGGGAAAAAGAAAGAAAAGAACGATAAGTTTTAAAGTCAAACAATATGATTTAATTTCTGCCCATCTATAAAAGGCTGAGATTATATCATCCATTGGAATATAATCTATTTCAACCTGGCTACACACATTCATTTCCCACCCACCTTCAAAGTTATTATTATAACTGGCAGTTGTTAGGAAGGGTTCTGGAATGCACTGGCAGTTCTGGTTCTGTTCTTCATGCACTGGCAGTTCTGGTTCTGTTCTTCATGACTCAACGGATATGTCACAAATGCTTATGTTATGGCACTCTCTTTCTTGAAGAGGTGAAGAGAGATGCTTCTTGGTGACCAAATAGCTTTCAACTCATTCCAGCAGAGGTGTGTATGGCAGTAGTTGCCCTGTTCTTTCCAACTCTAAAATAAATTCAAATTCTAATGTTTCATAGAAGACACTTGGTTGTTAATTTGCCATTTGCCTGAATTGATCCCATCTAGATTGCTTCTTAGCTCTGAATTGTTTCTGGAATATATAATGTGCACTAAACAAATGTGTGTTGAACAAGAGTTTGGGTTTGCTTAATATCTCTAACTCAAATGAATAGACATGAAACTTCTATCATTGTGAAGTTTATGGAACTAAAGCAATAAATTGAAAAGAGATGGTGTGGCAACTTCTTTACAAGGACAAAATCAATAGATTGCCATTATGACAGTCATCAGTATGATCATTATTGGTGTACAAACCTAGTGACTCTGTTCCTTGAAGGCTAAATTAATACCTGTAAAATTATTAAAGAATGATAATGGCTTCTGAACTTTGCTTAAACCTATGCTCTAGTTTAAATTAACAGGGGGAAAAACACACTTGACTTGGTTTATAAATGCGTGGTAATATGGCTGAGTTACCAATTATTTATTCTCTGACTGCCTGTTTATGGACTTGAACTCCTTTAGAGTAAGGTCTGTGTCTCATTCTCTTATAGCCTCAATTCTTGGATGAGTGCCTTGTACAGAATAAGCATTAAGTGTCCACATTCATCTCTACAGGAATACATTATATTCCTGTAGAATATAGTAGCTCTATCCAAGAATGTATTGTTTTGAATTTCATTTATATATTCACTTTGTGTATATGTCTTTAAGGATTATCAGGTTGACATATCACAGCTATCAAAGTATGGTTCAAGCTGTAAAATAGGGATCATCAGGTTGACATATCACAGCTATCTTCTCAAAGTTATGTTCAGGCTGTAAAATAAGCTGGGGAAGGAGAAAAGCCCAGAGATTAGTTACTCATTTTCCTAAAGGGCCACCCTCTGTCCTGACCCTTGGAGTAACCAATGTTACTATTGTCTTAGGTTTTATTAGTTGAAAATAGAGGTTACCACCATTAAGAAGAGGTTGTATTTTAAAAGATCCTTTTTAACTGAAATCTCCTTTGTATTATTAGGATGTGCAGTGTGAACTAAAATTAATTTGGAAAGTGAGAAGATGAGTGCATTAATAGCCAGTGGATGTGGACTGTTTGGACCACAATGGCCATTTGATGACATCCCAAAGGCAGTCACAAGGTAAGAAAGAATTTCCTGTGGATTCTTGAAGCAAATCAGGATTAACATTTCAAAACAATGCATTTGGAGAATAAAAAATGTAATTCTTACACCTCTGCTCCATGTTGGTGTGTGAGTGAAATATAGAATAATCAATATTGCTAAAAGCAATAAATTTCAACATACATCTTTCCTGAATTAAAACACTTCCATGGCTCCTGATGCCTGAAGAAAAGATCCAAATATCACACTTACTTATAGTGAGCACCCCCCCCCACACACACACACACAATTTTGCCCCTCCTGGCTTTCCTAAACTAATTTTTCACTGCTCTCACACTCAAATCTAATTCTCTAATCATCTCAAATAAACATACAGTGGTGTTTGTGCATTTGTGTCTTTGTATATACTAGTTGCCTTTCCCTGGAATATCACTTACTAAGCAAATTACTATTCATCCTCTGGGAGCCCTTCTCTGAGCCGCTATCCACCATGACGAGTGCATTATTTCCTCCTTTGTGCCAACATTCTACTTGCTTCTTGCTGCCATTAGAACAGGCATCAAGATGTTCATTATTTGTTTACATACCTGGTGATTTTGTGTTTAATGAAGGCTGTCATTGCACCTGATATATCAGCAGATACCAATTATTACTACATGCCAATTTTACTACATGCCAAGCACTATGATTAGAAATGTAATTGGAAATCCACAATTTTATACCTTTTGAATTACTCTTACTGGAGAAGATAGAGCTATAAAAAATCATGTACATAAAGTACAGTAAGTACAGAAGGAGAACAGAGAAGGAACTTTTAAGTGTGGAGCTTAGGGAAAGCTTCCAAGAAAAAGAGATTTTGCAGAACAAGCAAACTGTGGAATCCATAGGAAGGCTTCCCAGAGTAGTGCAACCTGAATCCCATAGCCCGAAAGCCCTCTGAGAACCAACATTGGAAAGATGGTGCATTGCTGGGATTATCTGTATTTCAATGATTCTGTCATAAGTGGTTCCATGTAACTTTGTATTCCTTCTATCCTCATCTACACTAATAAAAGAGAAAATGCTAATTGACCGTACCTTCGCTACGCCCACAGCCAGTCTGCGTGAGTATGCAAATTAACCCAACAAATATGGCGGCTAATTTGCATATGCTGAGGTGGGGAGGAGTGAAGACTGAAGACAGCATAGAAGGAAGAGGGAGGGAAAGCAGAAATCAAGGCAGCTGCGGGAGAGAAAGCACAGGCAGGTTGGGCGGTGGCGGCAGGAGGGAAAGTGTGGGGTGGAGGATGAGGGGCAGAGGTGAGGCAGCAGAGAAAGTGAATAGCGGGGAGAGGACAGGAGAGGTGGAGGTGGTGGGAAGGAAGCCTGCCAGAAGCCCTGTTCTTGCAGGAATATCCCTGCAACAGGCCCCTAGTGTTAAATTATAAGATCATGAAGCAATATTAACTTTTCTCAGCATTTTATTTTTTTAATCCTTACCCAAGGATATTTTTTTCTTTAAGGGGAAAGGAAGGGAGGGAAGAAGTGAGGGAGGGAGGAAGGAACATTGATGTGAAAGAGACACATGGATTATTTGCCTCCCGTACCTGCCTCTACCTGGGCCAGGGATGGAGCCTAAAACTGAGGTACATATCTTTGACTGGGAATTAAACCCACAATCCTTGGTCCATGGGCCAGCGTTCTAACTACTGAGAAAACTGACCAGGGCTTTCAGTATTTTAAACTTCTCACTGCTGCTATTAGATTTTAAAATGAAAGTTGACAAAGTTAAGGATGAAATTGAAATAATAACCTCTATCAGTTTCATGAGATTTTACAATCTACAATACTCTCACAAAATATTAACTCATTTTCTTCTCACTTCAATTTTTTACAGTGGGTATTTATCCCAGTTTTTCTGAATGAAGACACAGAAAATTGACTTGTCCAGAGTTATATGATTAACATATGATTTTCAAACACCTACTCGATAACAATAACTAGCATCCTATCTAATAAAAGAGTAATATGCAAATTGACCATCACTCCCAAGACACAAGATGGCTGCCCCCATGTGGACACAAGATAGCCACCACAAGATGGTCTGCAGGGAAAGGCAGTTGTGGCAATTAGGGGTGACAAGGCCAGCAGAGAAGAGCAGTTGGGGGAGACCAGGCCAGTAAGGAAGGGCAGTTGTGGGTGATAAGGCAAACAGGGAGGGCAGTTAGGGGTGACTGGGCTGGCAGAGGGCAGTGAGAGAAACCAGGACTGCAGGGGAGGGCAGTTTTGGGGGGGAGGGGGCAGGCCTGCAAGGGAGAGCAGTTGGGGGGACCAGGCCTCAGGGTAGGGCAGTTGGGAGGGGGGGACCAGGCATGCAGGGGAGGGCAGTTGGGGGGACCAAGCCTGCAGGAGAAGGCAGTTGGGGGGGGCAGGCCTGCAGTAGGGGACAGTTGAGGGAGGGCAGGCCAGCAGGGAGGGAAGTTGGGGGCAATCGGGCCAGTCGGGGAGAGTTAGGCATCAATCAGGCTGGCAGGGGAGTGTTTAGGGGGTGATCAGGCTGGCAGGCAGAAGCAGTTAGGGGCAGTCAGACAGAGGCAGGCAAGCAGTTGGGAACCAGCAGTCCTGGATTGTGAGAGGGATGTCAACGGGCTGTCAGACATCCCTCAGGGATCCCAGATTAGATAGGGTGCAGGCTGGGCTAAGGGAACCCCCCCACCCCCATTCATGAATTCCATGCACCGGGCCTCTAGTTTAAGTGATAATCACCCTGGTATTACTTATGCCCTGTCATTTGACATTACAATAACTCTAACAATTATGAATTATTATCCTCATTTTATAGATGATAAAACTGAGGCTTATATTGTTTAGCTTGCTCAAAGTCAAGAGTAAATAAATGGTGGATCAGGTACTCTCACGCAGTTCTGATTCCAGAATTTAGGCTCCTAGCCACTACCAAGACTGTTCTAAGTGTTGAATGGATTTATATCTTCATTCAAATAATTTCTAATCCATTGGGAAGGGGTGGGAATAAGAGAGAAATGCTAAATTAATACCTGTAGAATTATTAAAGAATGATAATGTCTTCTGAACTTTTCGGTTTATGTTTGGAATTATTTAATTTCATTATGTTTTATCTAAGCATGAATTTCTCTTGTTTATCCTGTTTAGGATACATGTCTTTGATTAACTCAGGACATTACTCAGTCCTTAAAGTACTGTCTTACCTCTATTTTATTATTTTTTTCTAGAAGGCTTATAGCCCCTTAAATGTTATCTTTCTTTCCCTTAATCTCTTCCGTTTATAGTCTTTTTATCTCTTTGTGTTATTTCTTCATATTATTCTCAAAATTTCTCTCCAATTATATTTAACTTGATATTTAATTCACCTACTTAATTTACTACTTTTTGCCTTGTTTGTTATAATCTTTAAAACAACCACATTGAGGAATAATTTACATACAAAAAATAATGAGCGTGTTTAAGTATATAGCTTGATCAGCTTTGACAAATGTGTCCAAGTCCCCTCCCCAACCCCCACCCCCAGCCTGACTTCAGTCTCTCCTCCATCTGTGCCAGGAACAAGCCACCACTGTCTGCTCTCTGTCCTAATAGATTAGTTTTTATATTCAAGAACTTCTTTTATGAGGAATCAAACCATGATTCCTTTATCATATTTTTAAAATTCATTCATGTTTTTGCATACATCAGTAGTTTGGGATTTATTTTTTTTAATGCTGAGTAGTATCTATTATGTGGATATCCCACAATTTATATCAATTGACTTTGATGTACATTTGGGTTGTTTATTTCCAGTTTTTTGTTATTATGCCTAAAGTTTGCCATGAACATTTGTGAACACCAGTGTTTGTAGACATATGTTTTCATTTCTCTTAGGTAAATATCTAGGAGTCATGTGGCAAATGCATGTTTAGCTGCTGAAGAAACTGCCCAACTATTTTCCAAGCTGCTTGCACCATTGGCATTCTCACAAGCAATGCAGAACTCTAGCTGCTCCACATTCTTGCCAATGTTTGGAATTGGCTTATGTTTTAATACTAATCATTATAGTGAGTGTTGTGGTAAAAAAAAATAATGAACTCCCCCACCCCCCAAGAAAGATGTTCACATCCTAATCCCTTCCACCCTCTTGCTACAGACTGACAGCCTCTCTAGTTCAGTCTCAGTTTATCTCTTTGTTGCTCTAGTTTTCAGTTCTTTCTTTCTGATTCTAGCATTGCCTCTAGATCGTTTATTGTTGTTGTTTTAAGCTCAGGTATGCTTTTTCTTCTATTCCAAATGTTTATTCAGTACCAATTATAGAAAGGATGCTGTTCTAGGCATATAGGAGTGAACAAAACAAAATCTCTAGTCTCAGGGAGCTTACATTGCAAGAATGCTTGTTCTCTGATCTGTGCATTTTAATGGATATTGTGATCTGGCAACTTTAGGTATTTGTGGGGGTTCTAAAGTAATCTAGCCATGCATGGTAAATTGTAAAATGTTTTATCAGTTTTAAGAATGAATATTTGGAAATAAACATAAAATAGAAAGGACAGTTGGGGAAGAATTGCAGTATTCCAAGTAAGATATAGTTAGACTAGTAGATAGAAGTGGGGATGGGGAAGAAAAGCTTGTTTGCAGGAATATTTTGAAGGAAGAAATGGTAGAATTTAGTCATAGTTAATAAGAGGGCGTGAAGCCAGGGAAGATGTCAAAGTTAGCTCCAATTATTCTTCCCTGGAAGACTGAAAGAATGACTATGACTCTGACATAACTAGTGCTGCTGATTGGAATGGATGGACAGATATAAATAATATGTCTTAGAGGGTGTCTATATATTTAATATTCTATGTAGGATATTGCAGTAACTTACTGTATTTGAAAAAGGCAGCGGAATAACTATGTAGGCACGGTCGTAGGTGACTGGAAAGGGGAAAAAAAGAACTAGAAGAGAGTTACAGGATTACAGGTGAGGAGAGGGAGTGGAGATACCTTCTTTGTATCCCTCTAGCTTGGTTTGGTGTTTGGCACAAAGCAGGGCCTCAATATTCATTGAATAAATTAACGTGAGTCATTTGCATAGATGTGACAGCTGAGCCCACAGGATTAGATGTAAAGGCGGACAACATTTACTTGCTAAGGTTTAAGGACATTCCTTCTTCCCTTTGTCTTGCACTGCCAACAGTTGCCTGCCTAAAAGGAAACGATTCTGAAAGTACCTTGATTTAGGGATAATTACTGGAAGAGGTGGAGTTTTTGTGTGGTGGCGAGGAAGGAGGGGGTCATTCTAGATCTAAGATACGAAAGTGGAGTGTAAAGATTTGACTCTGAGTCAAAGTCGCTACTAACTGTATTCATTTTGGACAAGTGTCAGACTATCTGCACTAGTTAGAGCTTCTCAGTGCGATCAGTGCCATCCCTTTTTCACAATGTCCCCCCAAAATACAAACCTCAACAGGTGATTAACCTAGGGCTGACTGCTCCATAGCATTCTCTGAAGAAGAGGTTAGTGGATTCCCTTTCCTTCTTTTTTAAGCTGAGGACCTGCAATTATAATTTGAATAACTGGGATGCTTCTTTTTAATTCCCATCTTCAAGGGGGGCGGTGACCAGGACGCCCCACCTTAACCACTGACGCCCAAATCTGCTGAAAAAAATCTTCACGCTCTGCTCCAGCGCCAGGGTGCGTCAGATTAGTCCCAATAACTCTCACTGCGCCTGCGCAGAGAGGCGCGGCAGCGCGGGCGCAGGCGCCTTGAGGCGGGGCTGGCTGGGGCGGTGTCTACGAGCCGGTCCGGGAGGCTGCAGTGTTTTGGGGCCTGGGAACTGTGGGAGGAGCCAGCGGCCTCACCTTGGTAACCGCATCGCTGCCCCGGCTAGGTCTTGCAGGCCTCAGCACTGCCATCGCCTTTGGGGGCCCGGGGGCTTCGGCCACCGTTTCCGGAAATATCTCTGCGGGCCTCTTTCAGGCACCCCCAGACCCCCCACGCCGTCGCCGCCGCCGCCAGCCATGCAGGGGGAGGACGCCAGATACCTCAAAAGGTGACTCCCCAAGGCATATAGTCCCGCCCTCCTGGCCGGGGACCCTGGAGATACTCTTAGAGGTTCTGGGGGTTGGCCTTGAGGTGTCCCTGGGCCAAGCTAGAAGCCTAGAAGACAGGCGGGCACGGGAGAAGTCGCGGACAGGGAACGGGGAGATGCATTGGGTAAAGAGGTTCTGCCGCCGCCCACCTGCCTCGGAGGGGCCCGGAGGACCTCGCGGCAGCTCCTCGCAGCGTCTCCTATTTCTGGGGGGAGGGGCTAAGGACGAGGAAACCCGGCTTCCCCGAGTCCCTCCCCTCCCTTCCCCTCGTTCCCATTCCAGTTCAGCATTTCCCCTAATAGATCCTGTGGGAGCCTGGAAGTGAAGTCTTCCGGCGCTTATGATGCTCTCTCTCTCCAGTTTGGGGTCCACTGCCCTCGGGTTCTGAAATGATCAAGGGGAAAGAAGTGATGGCTTTTCGTGTATGGGAGGCTGGCCTGAGATGTTGCTTTCCAGTCTGTGTCTGCTTTCCTCGTCAGTTTCATCCATTTGACCGCCCTGTGTACAGTATCATTTTTATAGGATCGTAATTATCCAGAGGTTTGTCCAGGAGTTTGACATGGAACAGGCCATAATTATTTCAATTTTAAAATATTTGTAGTATCAGTGACTCTTTAAAGAAAACTGTAAATCTGTGGGATTATTGGTTTGACTCCTGTCAAAGATAAGATCATGCCGGATGAAAAGGCTACCTCTCAGTGGACCAAGAGTTACTAGGGATCCAATAGGAAAAAAAATGAATTGGGACGCTCCATTTTTAAAGTCCCTGTCACGTGTATTCTTTCGGACAATTTCCTTAAAGCAGGGAAAATATTACCTTATGAGAGGACCAAATGTGAAAATACTTTTAAGAGATAAAACATGCGTGTAAGGTGGTGGTATTATAAGTTATAATAAAGTTTTACTGAATAGATTTGCCCTGGATTGGCAGGGCCCTTATCATTACAGAAAGAGATAGTCTTAAAGGGGATTCAGTTTTAGAGTCAACCAACCAATCAACTAACTGTACTGCCTTTGCAGAACTGAGACATCTATTGCCCGCCCTTCTCATTTTTAAAAAGGATTATGTAGTCATAACAAGCATTTATTTCCTCATGGCTTACATTGATCTTTTCGATCTTTTTTATTGAAATTTTTGTGACAAGAAAATAAATTCTTCCAACTTTAAATATAAGATTGTTCTAGAGCAAAGAGCCACGGTTACAGCATTAGCTTATTTTCATGTAATACAGTTGTGCCAGAAGGTAGTTTTTCTTAGACATACTTATAATTCCTGGTCAGGGCACATGCCCCAGTTGTGGGCTCCATCCCCTAGTCGAGGGTGTACAGAAGGCAGCTGGTCAATGATTCTCTTTCATCATTGATGTTTCTCTCTCCCTCTCCTTTCCTCTCTGAAATATATCTATCTATCTATATCTATCTAGATAGACAGATAGATAGATATAGATATATAGATAGGTATATAGATAGATAGATAGTATATTTTAAAGTATTGAATGAGATATACTTTTCCTGCTTTTATGGTGCTTATAATGTAGCAAAGAATACATACTTTAAACTGTATATTACCAGAAGTAATTATTTTATTGTATTTATGAGAAGTGACATAAGTATATGATAAATATGTGGCCTGTGTAAAGCTTTTTCACACAGTATAAATATTCAACATTTATCCATGTTTTGCATTCATCAGTACAGTACTTCATTCCTCTTAATAACTGAATAGTCTATTTTATAGATACAGCATATTTTGTTTATCCATTCATCTGTTGATGGACCTTTAGGCTGTTTCCATCTATTGGCTATTGTGAATAAAGCTACTAGGAACATTTCAGTACTAGTTTTTGTTTAAACATCTGTTTTCACTCTTTTGGTATATTTTCAGTTGTTGCTAGATCATATGCTAATTATATGTTTAACTTCTTGAGGGACTACTGAACTGTTTTCCACAGTGGCTGCACCATTTTACTTTCCACCAGCAATGTATGCAGGTTTCAATTCTTCACGTCCTTGCTAGCACTTACTTATTGAACTTCTTTTCATATACTTCTTGGCCATTCTCTTCTTTAGAGAAAAAAATCTTTATATTTTCTGGAAATTGGATCCCTATCATATCAATGATTTGCAAATATTTTATCCCGCTCTGTTGATTGTGTTTTCATTCTCTTCATAGTGTCCATTTATATGCAAAAGTTTTAAATTCTTATTTTCTTTAGTTGCTTTTGCTTTTTTAAAAAGCTTTACATGATCATTGATTTTTAAATTCTAGTCCCTCCCTCCCTTTTGCCAACCCATCAACTCATTCTCTATATCTATGGGTCTGTTTTTGTTTTATTTTTTTATGTATTTTGTATTTTTATATTTTTATTGCTGAATAACATTCCTTTGTGTATATGGATCACATCTTCTTTATCCGCATTATTAACTATTCATCTATCGATGGAAACCTAGGTTGCTTCCATATCTTGGATATCGTACACAATGCGGCAGTGAACACAGGGGTGCATATATCTAGTGTTTTTGTTTCCTTCAGATAAATACTAGGTGTATTGGTTAATATGCGGATTTTTTTTCAATAGGTGGAGTTACACATATGTTGATATATATGCTATTTGATATGCATGCTATTTTGTTGTATTGATAACAAGCTTCAAAACTTCACATGTCAAATTTGCTGAAGGTGTTAACATCATATATATTTTTATGCTTAAAAATGTCAAATTCCGTGCCAAAAAAAAAAAAAGAGCATTTGCGGGAAGTTTTAATTCATTATTTATTTTGAAGAAAAGTGCTGCTGAAAGTTATTATGTACTTCGGGAAGATTAAGGTAGCATGCTCCATCTCAAGATACTTGTGAACACTGGTGTAGATGCTTTAAAAGTGATGATTTCGATGTGAAAGACAAAGAACATCCAGGTAAACCAAAAAAGTTTGAAGACCAACAATTACAAGCATTATTGGATGAAGATGTTCAAAAGCAACTTGCAGAAAGATTAAATTTTGCTCAGCAAACCATTTCCAATCATTTAGAAGCAATGGGAAAGATGTTAAAGGAAGGAAAATGGGTGCCACATCAATTGAGCATAAGACAGATGGAAAACCAAAAAGTCATCATTAAAATGTTGCTTCAACTGCATGAAAGTCTTTTTTTGTATCAAATTATGACTGGCAATGAAATGTGGATTTATTTATTTTGAGAATCCCAAATGCCCCAAATCATGGGTCGATCCAGGTCAACCATCAACATCGACTACAAGGCCAAATTGCTTCAGAAAGAAGACAATACTCTGTGTTTGTTGGGATCAGGAAGGTGTGGTATATTATGAGCTTCTAAAACCAGATGAAACTGTTAATATTGATCGCTACCGCCAACAAATAATCAAATTGAACCACACTTTGATCATAAAATGACTACAATGGGCCAAAAAGACAGGGCAAAGTAATTTTGCTTCATGATAACACAACATCACACATTTCAAAACCAGTTAAAGACTGGCCAGGGAAGTATTAACCCACCTGCTGTATTCACCAGACCTTGCTCCTTCAGATGACCACTTGTTCCAATAGATGGCACACGCATTTTTGGAATTATTAACCAGTTAATAGTTAATCCTTATTATTAACCAGTTAATAGTTAATCCACATTTTTAACCAGTAGTATGGATTTTGTAATCAAAGAAAACACGATAATTTCAAGAGAAACATCAAAAGTCCTTTATTCAAAGTAATGTCTATCACTAGCTACACATTTTTCCCATATTTCAGGTAATTTGTGGATACCGTTCCAATAGACCTTTTCTTGTTTTGAGACCATTCAGAGACCCAGTTTCCCACTTCTTCCTATGTTTTGAAGTGCTGCTCAGAAAGGCATGAGCCTTCGATCAGAACAAGTGGTCATCTGAAGGAGCAATACAACAAAAGAGCATATATGTCAAATCGAATATATATCAACATTTGTGTAACTCCATCTATTGAAAAAATCTGCATTGTTAACCAGTACATCTAGTACCCAGAAGTGGAATTGCTGGGTAATATAGCAGTTATATTTTTAAGTTTTTGAGGAATTGCCATACTGTTTTCCATAGTAGCTGCACTAATTTACAATCCCACCAACAGTGTATGAGGGTTTCCTTTTCTCCTCATCCTTGTCAGCACTTGTTATTTGTTGATAGCACTCTGACAGGTGTAAGGTGATATCTCATTGTAGTTTTGATTTGAATTTCCCCGATGATTAGTGATGTTTAGCATCTTTTCATGTCTGTTGGCCATCTGTAGGTCCTCTTTGGAGAAAATGTCTATTCCAGTCCTCTCCCCATTTTTTAAATTGGATTGTTTGTTTTTTGGTGTTCAGTTGTTTGAGTTCCTTATATATTTTGGATATTAACCCCTTGTCAGTTTATCATTTGTGAATGTCTTCTCCCATTTAGTAGGTTGTCTTCTTTTTTTATAGAATGCAAAACAGCTTTAATAGGTTCTAGAAAAGGACTTCAAAGATTAAAGAGATTTATTCAGTTCAACTTACAATAATATCACAAAAAACAAACTAATAGTATTAAATTTACTTTAATACTATTTGCAAAAGCAAATAGTATTTCAAAATCATTTTATCCTTCCAATTTTTATTTTTAATTTTTAAAAAATCTTTATTTTTCTAAGTATTACATATGTCCTCTTTTTCCCCCCATTGACCTCTTCTAGCCCGCTTCTGAGCTCCACCCCAAGCCTTCACCACCCTATTATCTGTGTCCACGGGTTATTGATATATCATACAAATTCTTTGATTGACCTTTCCCACCCACCCTCTGCCGCCTTCCCTCTGAGGTTTAACAGTCCATGTTTCTATGTCTCTGAATCTATTTTGTTCTTCAGTTTCTTTTGTTTATTAGATTACACATATGAGTAAGATCATGTGATATTTATCTTTCTGACTGGCTTATTTCGCTTACCATAATACTCTTCAAGTCCATCCATGCTATTGCAAATGGTGTCCTTTCATTTTGTTAATGGTTTTCTTCACTGTACAAAGCTTTAGCTTAATGTTCTATTTATTTATTGTTTATTTTTTGCTTCCCTTGCCCAAGGAGACATATCCAAAAAGATATTGCTAAGAGTGATGTTGAAGAGTTTACTTCCCATGTTTTCTTCTAGGAGTTTTATGATTTTGGGTATTACATTTAAGTCTTTAACCCATTCTGAGTTTATATTTATAAAAGGTTTAAGAAAGTGGTCCAATTTCATTTTTATCATGTATCTGTCCCAATTTTTCCAACATCACTTATTGAAGAGACTGTCTTTACCCCATTGTATGTTCTTGCCTCCTTTGTCATAGGTAAATTGACCATGAAGTTTTGCCCCTATGTTTTCTTTTAAGAGTTTTTTAGGTTTGGATTTTAAATTTTACTAGTATGCGATCCATTTTGAGTTAATTATGTGGTGTGCAGCAAGGGTTTAATTTCATTATTAATATGCCCAGTGTCTTGGCACATTTGTTAAAGAGATGATTCTTTTCCCCAATGAAAGGTCTTGTCGCCTTTGTTGAAATCAATCGACTACATATATAGGAGTTTATTTCTAGGCTCAGTTCTGTTCCACTAATCTATGTGTCTACCTTTATGCTAGTACTTCACTGTTTTGGTTACTATATAGCCTTTGTAGTGTTGTACATTTTGAATTCATAAAATGTGCATCTTCCAACTTTGTTGTTCTTTTACAAGGTTGTTTTGGCTACTCAGCATCCCTTGTGTTTCCACATGAGTCTTACTATCTCTCTTCCATTTCTGTAAAAAAAGCTTTGAGAATTTGATAGTGGCTATATTGAATCTGTAGATCACTTTGGGAATGTTGCCATTTTAAATGTAAATCGAATTTAAATGCATGTTAACCCAGGTTACTTGTTTTTGGAACTAGAACCTAGAAAAGAACCATGGCCATTTTATGAGTTTTTAATCTATCTATGCCTATTTTTATTTTACATTGCAGGAAAGTTAAAGGAGGAAATATTGATGTACATCCATCAGAAAAAGCTCTCATTGTTCAGTATGAAGTGGAAGCTACCATTCTTGGAGAAATGGGGGATCCCATGTTGGGAGAACGAAAAGAATGCCAAAAAATGTAAGTTTTCTTTCTTTGTGTACATTCTGAAAGTAGTGAACCTTATACAAACTTTGTAGAAATCTGATATTATTTAAATCTGCATGGATGATAAATGTTTATGGCATTTTCCCATAATTCAGTTTAGTGAAACAGAGACAACATTAAACTATAGATGCAGATATATTTAGAGAAAATCATGTCTATATACATAATGGGAACCTACTAAAAAATACCTATTCTGGTTTATTCCATTTAGTAAATGCATATAAAAGAGTATTATCTACAACTTGTGAAATCAATTTTAAGATATGTTTCTGTGGGACGTTTTAGCTTAATTTAGGAAATTTGTATTTTTGAGACATCCTATGTTCTTCTTTCTTCCCTGGAATTGCAGAAAGTAGTGTGATTTCCAAAATTTCCAATTGGGGCATGCACCTTGAATTCATCCCTTAAAAATCTAGCCTTCTAGAACAGTGGTTCTCAACCTTTCTAATGCCATGACCCTTTAATACAGTTCCTCATGTTGTGGTGATCCCAAAACAAAAAATTATTTTCGTTCCTACTTCATAACTGTAATTTTGCTACTGTTATGAATCGTAATGTAAATATCTTAGGTGACTCTGCTTGGGGTTCTCATCCTGTGGGTCATGACCCACAGGTTGAGAACTGCTGCTGTAGAGCCTAAGAGCATTGAAAAACACAGATATTTACATTACCATTCATAACAGTAGCAAAATTACAGTTATGAAGTAGCAATGAAAATAATTTTATGGTTGGGGGTCACCACAAAATGAGGAACTGTATTAAAGGGTTGCGGCATTAGAAAGGTTAAGAACCAACCGAAACCGGTTTGGCTCAGTGGATAGAGCATCAGACTGCAGACTGAAAGGTCCCAGGTTGGATTCTGATCAAGGGCATGTACCTTGGTTGCGGGCACATCCCCAGTAGGGGGTGTGCAGAAGGCAGCTGATCGATGTTTCTAACTCTCTATCCCTCTCTCTTCCTCTCTCTAAAAAAATCAATAAAATATATTTTTTTTAAAAAAAGAAAGGTTAAGAACACTGCTCTAGAAGATCCTAATAAGATAAGCATTTTCTGACTCAATGTACTGAGCTTAAATCTTCCAATATCCTAAAACCTTTCCTTTCTGCATTTGTAATTCTTTGAGGGCCTCTTGGGGAACTGGCCTCTTTCATCAGTCTTTTGTTGTGCTTGTAATGATCTTGAATCCCTTCCATAGTTTTGTGGAAGTAAAGAAGGTATAAGATGACCTAGTTTTCTCTCCTGATCTTCTTCCCTCCATCAGAAATTTGGTTTGGGAAGTAGTTAAAAGAATTTTAGTGTTTTTTGGTGGTATTAGGTGTATTCAGACTGCTAGGAGTGCATGTGATAATATTTATCTGAAAAGCACTGCATTTTTTCTATATAGCAGTGGTTCCCAACTAGTTCTGATCCACCCCACCCCACCCCCTTCCCAAGGTGACATTTGGCAACACCTAAAGACATTTGGGTTGTCATAACTAGAGAGGTGCTAAGGGAATTCAATGGCTAAAGGCCAGAGTGCTGCTAAGGATCCTACAATGCACAAGATAGCCACCTACAAACAAAGAAGTATTTGGCCACGAACTTTGATAGTGCCGAAATTGGGAAACTTTGGTGTATAATAGCCCAAAAGAGTAGCTGCCTAGTCTATTAATATTCCTAATTTGTCTTCTTCTTGGGTTAGAAGGAGACTAAATTACACACTGAATTCATTAAAAATAACTGAGTCTTTGGATAATCTGCTAGATTGAAAAGATATACACTTGCATACACACATACACTGTAAATCCTAACTGACATGCTCACATGTTTTTCTGTTTTCTTCCATTTGTGTGCCTGTGATTGCTTCCTAGGTTTTGTACATTTTGAAAACGTGAAAAATCTCTTTGAGATCTTATTAATTTGACAAAGACAAACCCAACAGAGCTGAGTTTTTACTTTTAGAACCTCCTACATCCACATTTCATGGGAGAAATTTAGATTTTAGTTCTTGTAACCTTATTCAACTATAATTAAATGAAAATGTTGTTTGTGTTTGAAAATCCGAAGTCTTTCTAGACAAGAGATGCATTCACTAGGGAGTCAGCCACCTGGAAAGAATATTACCTACTGTTGCTGGAGTAAGTGGATTTAAACATCCTTAAGGGGAAAACCCGAGGACCTCAATTTTGGAATACTCCACCCTGGTGTACACGATTTGGAGAGGAATCATGTTGTGGGACAGAAAGCAGAATGTGGTGTGTTGATAACTCAAGAGTTTTTATCAATGGCAACAGCAGGGGTGGAGGGGACACTTATAAAGATGGAGATAGGTTTGAAGTGAAAACATTGTTAAATTTGTGTAGTCAGTGGTATGGCCCAGGTCAAGAAGACTTGTATTTCAGTCTTCTTTATTTAGCAAAGGAGTGTATAAGCCAGGGTTGGGCAAACTTTTTGACTCGAGGGCCACAATGGGTTCTTAAACTGGACCGGAGGGCCGGAACAAAAGCAGCCTGACCGTGCTGGCACTCTCATCTTGGGCTGCTGGTGAAGGAGAAGAGGGGAGAGCAAGAGAACCCTCCGCTATTTCAGCTCTGCGGGCCGGAGAGAACAGCCGAACGGGCCGGATCCGGCACGCGGGCCGTAGTTTGCCCACGGCTGGTATAAACCCATCTTCAATAGAGTCCCAGTTTCTGAAAATGTCTTTATGAGAAACTGGTTATAGTCCAAAAATAATATGGGTATTTTTCTTGTGAATTTTTGGTGTTCTTAATAGATATGGCTGCCTATGAAGATTCTACTTCTTTATTATAGGAATGATCAGTATATATACAGGTAACATTTTCTAAAAATTTTAGCCCTATCTATTTTTTTCTTTTTCTTTTGTAATAAGGAAAGGATTTAGGATAGACCTATACACTAAAAGAAGAAAATCTATTTTAATGAAAAGAAGATGAATCAGATTGCTAATATATGTGTTGGTAAAAAATAGATTAAAAAGAAATAGAAAAATCTGCTTTATTAGCTCAAGATACCACTGAACACCTATTAGAATGGGTAAAAATCCAAAACACTGACAGAACCAAATACTGGTAAGGTTGTAAAGCAATAGGTACTCATTCATTGCTGGTAGAAGTATAAAGTGGTATACTTTGAAAGACAGATTGGCAGTTTCTTCTAAAGCTAAACATACACTTACCATATGATCCAGCAGTTTTGCTCCTAGATATTAACCCACATGAGTTAGAAATTTATGTCCACAAAAACCTGCACATGAATGTGTATAACAGTTTTATTTATTATTGTCAACAATTGGAGGCAACCAACATGTTTTTCAATTGACAAACAGGTAAGCAAACAGTGGTGCGTCCATACAATCAAGTGTTTATTCAGCACTAAAAAGAAACCGACTATCAGGTTATGAAAAGACATGCATATTACTAAGTAAAAGAAGTCAGGCTGGAAAAGTTACATTCAGTATGATTCCAACCTCATAACATTCTAGAAAAGGAATTTTCTAAAGTAAAAAAATTTAATTTATCAGGGTTTCAGGGGGCAGGGGAGGAGAGAATAGGTGGAGCATGAAGCATGTTTTGGGGCAATAAAATTATGCTTTATGATACTATAATGATGGACACATAATGTTAGGGGGTCGTCTTATACGCCAGCAAATACGTATTTTTCAGGGCCAAAAAATCGTCTTATACGCTGGCAAATACAGTAATATACTAACAAGTATAAAATGTTCCTCAGAATTCCTCAGAATTAAAATGCATCCTGCTTTTTTTCTTCTCCTTCTACTATAAAATTTCCATGAGAAGAACTGAACCCGAAATAACCAATGTTGTGTCTTGTTGCTAACTGAAAAACATAAATGATTCCATGACTGTGGTCAGGAGGTGATTCACTCTTGGCAATATGGATTCTCACATCCAATGAAAAAGACTTTATATGTATTACGTCAGAAGGTTGTTTTAAATTAGGTCTTCCAATGTGCTGTCTGTCTGGAGAGGCTGATGCAGGTTCTATGTTCCCTTTGTTATCTTAGTTATCCAGCTCAAAGAAAATCATTGTTTTGCATTGTTCTAAGCCTAATTATATCCAACACTTTATTATATAAGAGTCTATGTAAGGTACATTTAAATGTTTTATAAGTTATTTATTTAATGAAATATTATTTAAGTTACCACTTTAATAATACCTGAATTGGAAAATTCTGTTATGCTTGCAGCATTCGTCTTAAGAGTCTCAATGCCAACACAGATATAACTTCCCTGGCACGGAAGGTAGTTGAAGAATGTAAGCTCATTCACCCCTCAAAACTAAATGAGGTAGAGCAGCTGTTGTACTATCTCCAGAACCGCCGCGATTCTTTGTCAGGAAAAGGTAAGTAGAAATTTCTGACTTTTTAATGCAAAACCAGACTTTTTTTACTGTAGTTTGAGCTTTACATAAATGTGGCTGCGTTTTTTTTTTTGTTTGTTTGTTTGTTTGTTTGTTTGTTTTGTGTTTTATTTTTGCCAGTGCTGTGAATAAGTAAATGAAAGAATAGACAAACATATTCATTTTATACATGTTGAGCTTTATATTAAACTGGAGGCCTGCTGCATGGCATTTGTTCAATGTAAAGGGGGGTTTTCCTCAGCCCAGCCTGCACCCTCTCTCAGTCTGGGACCCCTCCCTAGAGTCCCTTACATCGGACTCAACATACCATACTTCATTTTGTGGTTACGTCGCCATCTCCCATTTATTTATATTTTAAAAAAAGTTTTGTGATTTCAACATATATACATATGTGCTTTATGTTTTTTATTATTTATTTACCACAAGTAAAGGTCAGGAATTTTTATTTTAAAATTTTTTACTGTTTCACTTCATTACTGCTGTGTATGTGCTCCTTGTGAGTGATGTAGGTGCTTATGTAGGTGGGTTCCAACTTACAGCGAAAATCATGTTACATCACACCCTAGGAATGACTCTCCAATGTAACCCGAGGACCTACTGTATTAGGGTTTTATTATATAGGATGTTTCTACACAAAATGATGTTTCCATTTCATACTGTGTGTGTGTGCATGCACACATTTGCTGAAATAAAGAATAAAAAGCAGATGTATTTTTAAGTGTCAGTGGTCTTTACCAAAAAATAATTCTATATAATGGCTATATAATTCTAGAATAACAATAGGAGAGAATTGGGGGCAGAAAACCTATTTTCTCTATTCCAACTAGATTTATGTTTTCTAAATTTCTCATTGACATTTGGTTTGTTATTTGAATGGGTGACTTTAGTATTTAAATGTTAAATATATGTTATATGCATTAGACTATCATAATGTTATGTTTTATGAATCTTTCTTAAGAAAATAGTTTCTTTTCATTCCTCAATATCTCTGTTGTTATGCTTCTATTTTCAGTTCCCTCAAAAAGAACTAAGCCATTAAAATATTAGAGCTAAGTGACTGATTATTTATAGAAGGCAATTTCAAATAATCTAAACCAAAAATGAAACAAAATTAAAATTCAGACATTTTAATGCAAAACCATCTCAGATTATTGAATGGTTAGTTATTTCATTTATAGCATTATATTTACATATCTTTCATTATGGGTAAGTTCCAAAATATGATGCCCTTGAAATGACTTATAAAGGCTTAAGTTTTGATTATACTAAGTAAAATAAATGAAATAGAAAATTTGTTTAAACCTTTTCCAGTTTGTCTTATCTCTCTATGAGCAAGAAATAAACTGCTTTGTGCCTAATGTATTCTTTTATTAGTTAGTCCTAAATAGAGTTACTAACTCACATCATATAATCAATATGTTTATTGAATGAATTGAATGCCTATGAACTTATTTAAAAGCAAAATTAAGCTTAGCTAATCAGCTGCTGAAAATAAAAATTACTCATAAATGCCAAAAACCTAGTTCTTCTCCTTTAAAAAAAAACAAAACTTTTTTTTTTTTTACAGAAAAAAAAGAAAAAACAAGCAAACCTAAAGATCCACCTCCTTTTGAAGGAATGGAGGTAAGACTACATTCTGATCTAACAGAAATCTGATTATAAGGTGTTCCCTTTTACCATCAGAATTCATATTATCAACATTAAACATATGTATAATTTTTTTAAGTGATTGAACTTAAAAGTGCCTGAAAAAGGGAGAAAGTCAGTATTTAATTGACAAAAGTAAAAATTATTGGGTATGTTTTTTAGCCAATTTATTTTTATAGAAAAATAAGTTGTGAAGTGTTTTAAATATTTTCATTGCAATATGATTTTATAATTATAGACCAAGTTTAAAGCTTGTACACTTCCCATTTTATCAGATAGTGTATAATAACTTTTGTATTGAAGTCCTAGCACTCAAAGGTCTAATATTCCCCTCTGTGAGTTCTTTGAAAACTTAGCTATTATTATAAAAGGCAATATATTCATCACAAAA
Source organism: Vespertilio murinus (assembly GCA_963924515.1). Lineage (NCBI taxonomy): Eukaryota > Metazoa > Chordata > Mammalia > Chiroptera > Vespertilionidae > Vespertilio > Vespertilio murinus. Next base: position 15,304,567 of record OZ004719.1, on the reverse strand, counting down.
TATCATTCCTGTGACAGTGGCTCTGTTAAGCATCATTATTATTTTGGAATACTTTCTTCTTCCTTTGTTTCAGATTGATGAAGTTGCTAACATTAATGATATGGATGAATATATTGAGTTATTGTATGAAGATATACCTGACAAGGTTCGGGGTTCTGCTTTGATCCTGCAACTTGCTCGAAATCCTGATAACTTGGAAGAACTACTATTAAATGGTAACTTATAGTTTTAAATATTAAAATTAGAAAAATTATTGCAAAATATGATTTTTAGATTATTATATTAGAGAATTAAGTTAAAATTATTTATGCTAAACTTAAAAATATACTTTTTCCAACTCTTTATTACCTTCTTCAAATTTTTAACATGAGAGCATAACTTCTAAATGTTCTCTGGAGAATTCATTAGTCATTTAATTTAAATAAGGGAAATCAAACATTATTGGTACTGTATCTTTTCTTCTAATTTGGAACACTTTTTTACAAAATATTTTTTATTGATTTCAAAGAGGAAGGGAGAGGGAAAGAGAGAGAAAACATCAATGATGAGAGAGAATCATTGATCAGTTGTTTCCTACACACTTCCTACTGGGCATCAAGGCCACAAGCCACAATCCAAGCAATGTGCCATGACTGGGAATTGAACTGTGACTGACCGCCTGTTCCTAGATCAACACTCAACCATGGATCCACACCAGCCAGGCTGGAACACATTTTTGTTTTTTCAATCAGGAGGCAATATGAAGCTTTTGACATTTGTATACATGTCAGCTTGAAGGACTTCCTTTAGTATTTGTATTTGTCATAGGGGAGTTCTACTCTCTTAAGTTTTTGTTTTCCTTGGTGTTTGAAGGGTAGTTTTGCTGGATAGAAAATTGTTGGTTGATTGTCTTTCTTCTAGCACTTTGAATATGTCATGCCACTACTTTCATGTCTCCATGGTTTCTGATGTGAAATCCGATGATAATTTTATTGAGGATCCTGTGTACGTGTTGAATTGTTTTTCTCTTGCTGCTTTCAACATTTTCTTTGTCTTTGGCTATTGCCAGTTTGAGTATGATGTGTTTAAGAGTTGATATCTTTGAATTTATCTTACTTGGAATTTGTGGATCTTCTTGGATGTGCAGATTAATGTTTTTCAGCAAACTTGGGAAGTTGTTAGCCATTTTGTTAAATATTCATTTTACTCTTTTGTCTTCTCTCCTCTTGGAATTCCCATTTTGTGTGTGTGTGTGTGTGTGTGTGTGTGTGTGTGTGTGTGTGAAGGAGGAAGGCTTGTCTTCAGTGCTATAGCAGGTAGTTTAGAGCCTTATCTTCATTTCCTGCTTGCACATTGCCTTAAGGTTTTCCAGAGATGAGAGATTAGGTCCTTCTCTGGTCTTTCTCTGGCATGTGCATATCCCTGCACATAGAATCCTGGACATGTGTTGAAGCTTTCCAAAGACCCTGTGAATATCTTTCTCCAGTTATTCCTCTTAAAGATTTAGGTCAGCTTTTTGTTAACTCCAACTGGCAAGGCTGTTGCACATTATTGCCATGTCTTAACAAGTAGTTTTCAACAAATGCCCTGAGTGTAAGGCTGCATGGAGCAAGCTCTGAGTCAGATCAAGGAAAGAAAACCCTGGGAATGGAGCTTTTCAGCAAGCAGCCTGATGGATTAGAGTGACAGTTCTTTGAGGAGGGATTTGGAAAGCAAGCACCAAACTGTTCTGCCTCCTCCAGTTGCTGTTAGGCTACTGTTTTTCACAGACACCATTGTTGTGATTTTCTTGTATATTTTGTACATTTTCCTACTTATTATTTTGAGATCACTTTAATATATTCTCTAAAAAATTATAATGGAATTTTCATTTTGCCTTGGATAAGCTCTGTAATTTTCTTTGGGCTATTTCTTGATAACTCATGTATAATTCTTATAGCTATAATTTCATTGAGATATTTCTCTGTTCTATACTAAAAAATAAAGATGAAATAAAATTTGAAAAATGAGTCACTAAACTTTTGCCTAAATAATGGTATTATATTATAGCACTTCCAAAGTATATTCTATGGATATCCTATTTCCTCTGGATTATAGTGATGAAATGTCCAAATTCTTTGTTAAGTAGGACTTTTTGGAGCTTTTACTCTTAATATACATTGCCTGTCTGACTACTTAATTCTGGAATGACTTGGGAGATCAGTATATATTATAATAGTATGTGCTCTGCATTGTGAATATGAAAAACATATATTAACCATTATAAGATTTTTCAGTTTGTTTAAAAAATTCATTCAGAGTGGATTAATATTATAGTAAATTCTTATTGTTTCATAATCTGTATAGCTCAAATAAATTGAACACTTCCATTACAATGATAAATACTGATCATGCAGTCCACAAAGTATAATAGGTCCTGGGTGCCAAAGAAAGTTAAATGATAAGTTATATATAGTACACAGATATTCTATTTAACTTTTATATGTGAAGAATTGGTAGGCCATATAGCAACACTAATTTGAAAATAGTCTCATTACTTTATGCTTACTTAATATGTGATAATTCTCATGAATCAATTCATTAATTTTACCTTTCACAGGATAAAAATCTAGCATGGATATTTGTTAAACTACCCTAAAGCTAATTTTATGAAAAATGTTTGTTTTATTTATGTCTGTTGGCATCAATTTAACATGATATTAAAATATTAGGCTTAATATTTTGTGTATAACTTTTATTTGGTTATTAATTTGCTTTAATGTAGCTAGTGTTAGCCTGCTAAATTGCCCATTATTTTTTTAGAGTTGTTCTAGTTTTCATATTTATTCATAAACACCTTAAATCATGATAAAAAAGAAAAAAAGGATACTACTGAAGCAAGTGGAAATTCAACTTGAAATAAATGGACTTATTATTTTTGTCAGCCTAAATATATTTATATTACCTTATCTAAATCATATTTTATTTTTCTGTATACAGGAATAGACTTAAAGTTACATGATATGAGTTTTTAAGTAAAAGTTGGGTTTCAATTTTTAAAATACCTTTCCTTTGTTGGAAAGAAGCATCCTACTTTGTTGTCCCAGTTCTATCTTAGCTTTGTTATTTATTTATAAAGTAGACATTTAAAACCAATCACCCTTTATACTAGAGGCAAGACGAATGATTATATTTGCATGTCCCATTTTTATCTAGAAACTGCCCTTGGTGCATTAGCAAGAGTCCTGAGAGAAGACTGGAAGCAAAGTGTTGAGTTAGCCACAAACATAATTTACATCTTTTTCTGTTTTTCCAGGTAAGTGTTAAAACTAAGTAATAAAAGTAATCGTCTATCTGTATTTTTCCTTGTGTATGACATTGGTTTAGATTGTAGATCATTGGTTCACTTAGTCAGTCTGTGGGGTGCCCATGCTCTGTTCTGAACTCTTACTCTGTCTTCTATCCTCTGTCCTCTCTGTTGTTCTGTTTTAATGTAGTCTGTACTCACCCATGCACCCACAGTTTAAGAGTAATGGACTCTGAATATAGATTGTCTGGATTTGAATTTAAGTCCTATTTATTAGCTTTGTGTTCTTGGCTATATTACTTAACTTATCTGTGCCGTGGTTTCCTCATCTGTAAGCTGTGGATAGTAATAGTAGCACCTTTTAGGTAGCTTTTAGAATACAGCCTAACCCAGACTAAGTGCAATAAATGTTATTGTTTACATACACACCTATTATGCATTCACATGTATTATTTTACACATATATTCTTTAGAAAGATGTTTTTTGAGACATTGTAAAAAGTCTCTAGCTAATTTCTAAAGAATTGCCTTTCCCTAGTCTAAAAATGTGTCTAGAATTAGCAAATAAATATTTACTGAATAAGTACTTGGATCAATGAATTGTCTAGGACACATGCAAAACATGATTGCTAGTAATTTTTTAAATATTTTTATTGATTGATTTTAGTAGGGAGGGAGGGAAGAAGAGAGAGAGAGAGAGAGAGAGAGAGAGAGAGAGAGAGAGAGAGAGAGAGATTTGTTGTTCCACTTATTTATGCATTTATTGGTTGATTTTTGTACGGGCACTGACCAAGGATCAAAACTGTAATCTTGGCATATTAGGTTGATGCTCTAACCAGCTGAGCTACTGGCCAGGACATGTTTGGTAATACTTTACTAGTTTACTCTTTTGTATTAGTTTTATTCAATAACAGTATTGTTATAGTATTAGTTTTAGTAAATGGTAGTCTGAAAATATATTTTAAGGGTATTTGAATAGTTTAAATGGTTTTTAATTATAAGTGTGTTTTGTTTAATTTCTAACTTAAAAACAATTTTAATTCAGGTAATAATAATATGTTAAAATATAATCAAAGGAATCTCAGAATTTCAAGTCTTTCTAGTATGCATTGTATTTATTTATTGATATGTGTATATCAAATTTATTTTCTATGTTTTTTGTACCAGTGTTTACCTTAAACAATTTCCTGAACCCACAAAATGTATTCCTTTAAACACATACTAAAAAATCTCTTCTTTAAAGCTTTTCTCAGTTTCATGGACTTATCACTCACTATAAAATTGGAGCTTTGTGTATGAATATCATTGATCATGAATTAAAAAGACATGAGCTTTGGCAAGAAGAACTTTCTAAGAAGAAGAAAGCTGATATCCTTTTAGAGTGGCATTTCACCCCGCTGTTGTTGCCTATTGCTGTGAGCTTTGTATGAATGGAATTTTTTTTCCCCATTCACAGTACATGAAAAATGCAAGAGTGTTTTTTTTAAGGTTAAGATGAATATTGAAACTGTCAGAATGAATATAGTTTGACATATACTTTTTTAATGTCATCTAATTTTGGTTACTTGATGAGATAGAGGGAGGTAAATTAGTGGTTCTGAATACTGAATTGGTGAATCTCTAATAGCTACATCTATGTCTCCTAAGATCTTTTAGTTAGCAGAAGTCTGGCTCACCATTGTTTCCTATGAAGTTATTTCTCTGTGATTTTGATTGGAATGGGTATGAACTTGGTGATGAAACTATTACTGCCTTAAAAATGATTTAGTTAATAAGACTACTAGATTCTATTTCAGATAGATGATGCCCAGAATAGTCAAAGGAAGTATATTAGGTTTAAACTATTTAGGATCCTCTTCAGAATAGATGTCAAAAAAGAAATATACCAAAGTTAGAGGTAAATAGAATTTAAAAATAACATCTTATGGCCCAGGACTGCTGGCTCCCAACTGCTCGCCTGCCTGCCTGCCTGCCTTCTTGATTGACCCTAACAGCTTCTGCCTGCCAGCCTGATAACCTCCTAACTACTCCCCTGCCAGCCTGGTCACCCCCAACTGCCTTCCCCTGCAGGCCTGAGTCTCTCCCTCTCTTCCCCCCCCCCCATCACCACCACCAACTGCCCTTCCCTGCGGGCCTGGTCGCTCCCAACTTCCCTCCTCTGCCTGCCTGGTCACCCTTAATGTCCTCTCCTGCAGGCTTGATTGTCCTTAACTGCCCTCCCTTGCAAGCCTGGTCCCTCACAACTGCCCTTCCCTGCTGGCAAACTTGTGGTGGCCATCTTGTGTCCACATGGGGACAGTTATCTTTGACCACATGGAGACAGCCATCTTGTGTGTAGGAGTGATGGTCAATTTGCATATTATCCTTTTATTAGATAGGATAGAGGCCTGGTACATGGGTGAGGCTGGCTGGTTGCCCTGAATGGTGTCCCAGATTAGGGTGGGCGTTCCCTTGAGGCAAGGGGCAGCCTGGGCGAGGAGCCTGGTAGTTTGCAGGCCAGCCACACCACACACACACATACACACACCCTGCAACCCAAGCAGAGGTCCTGGTATCTGGGATTTATTTATCTTCTATAATTGAAACTTTGTAGCCTTGAGTGGAGCCCTGGGCCCACCAGGGCAGGTGGAAAGCTTGGCTTCCTCCATTGCCCAGGAAACCCAAGCTTCCTGCTCTTTCCATGGCCACAGCCATCTTAGTTGGGTTAATTTGCATACTCACTCCTGATTGGCTGGTGGGTGTGACTTGTGGGTATAGCAGATATATGGTCAGTTTGCATATTACTCTTTTATTAGATAGGCTTGTTTGGTTTTTTGTTTTGTTTTGTTTTTGTAGGCTTGCTTTTAAGGCAGTAATAATTTTGGTACATGGACCCACTTGCTAATCTGTTGAAAGACACTTGTGTACATACATAAAATATTTGCTTATGATTTCTGGGGATTCAAGTATTTGGTGAAGCCCAAAAATGTGTTCACCCAAGGACTCCAAGCACATACTTAAATTCTTTGTTAAGAAGTCCTATTATGATACATTATTATGCAGAGAATAGTAGTTTAGTTAAATTATTAGAGAAAATAACTGGATGATGTTGCACATGCAGTTTAATAGCACTATTCTTCATAGTGTTTTTTCAGTAGGGTTTCTTCTTTGCTTCAATGAGTATAGAAGATCCTTAACTTGTTTACTTGATGAAGACCCTGAAAACCAGACTTTGAGAAAAGAGTATGAAAAAACCTTTAAAAAATACCAGGGGCTTGTGGTAAAGCAGGAACAGCTCTTACGAGGTACGAATTCTTAAACACTAAGAAATACAGCAAAATGCTTACTTTATGTTTAGTTTGTTCAATTTTTTTGTCAGATTGGTAAAGGTAATAGAATAATTGAGAGTTTTATAAATTTTAATATGCTACAAAACTTGTATCTTTAGCATGTTTTAAATTTTACTCTATTATTTTCCAACAAAAAACCCGCTCAGTTTTTAAATGTGTTGATACTTGCTATTTATTTGCACAGAAATGATGTTTAATCTATTTTGTAACCTTTTAATTAATAATAATCTTGTCTTTCGATCCCTAATAAACTTAGTGAATTATTTGGTTGCTTTCATAGAAGATGGATGTAAAATTTTTCATAATATTTCTCTTTAATAAAATAGTGTTTTGTTTGGGGTTATTGAGAGATTTACATGTTCACTGATATGGTTTTTCATTCATACAATGCAAAGTGAGTATGATCTGGGGTTTCAAGTGTACAATCAATTTCTTCTTTGTCGCTAACCACTGAGATATAATGGACATATAATAGTGTAAGTTTAAGGTATCAATACAATAATTTGATTCATGTATATATTGCAAAAAGTTTATCATAATAAGTTAATTAACATCCTTTACCGCAAGTAATTACTATTTTGCTGTTATCATTATGGTGATAACATTTAAATTCTCTCATAGCAACCTTCAACTATACAGTATAATAGTGTTAACTCTGATCATCATGCTGTACATTAGATTCCAAGAATTTATTCATCTTATAACTGAAAATTTGCACCATTTGACTTAAGACTCCCCATTCCCCCCGACAACTCAGCTTCTGGTAACCAATCAGTCTGCTCTCTATTTCTATGAATTCAACTATTGTAGATTGTATATGTAAGTGAGAACTTACAGTATTTGTCTTTCTCTGTCTGACTTATTTCATTTAGCATAATGCCCTCAAGGTTCATCTGTATTATCACAAATGGCAGATATCCTTCTTTCTTTATAGATAAATAATACTCCATATATATGATGGTTACCAGAGGGGAAGGGGGAATGAGGGAGAAGATAGTAAAGAGTAAAGTATTGTCACAAATGGCAGATATCCTTCTTTCTTTATAGATAAATAATACTCCATATATATGATGGTTACCAGAGGGGAAGGGGGAATGAGGGAGAAGATAGTAAAGAATAAAAGGGACCCTAGCCAGTTTGGCTCAGTGAATAGAGTATCAGCCTGCAGACTGAAAGGTCCCAGGTTCGATTCCAGTTAAGAGCACATGCCCGAATTGCAGGCTCGATCCCTAGTGGGCGGCGTGCAAGAGGCAACTCATCAATGATTCTGTCTCATTGTTGATATTTCTCTCTCTCTCTCCCTCTTCCTTCTCCTCTGAAATCAATAAAAATATATTTTTTTAAAAAGAGAAAAGGAGGGTCAAATATATGGTGACGGAAAGAGATTTGACTTTCATGGTAAACACACAATGCAACATACAGATGATGTATTATAGGACTGTATACTTGAAACCTATATAATTTTATTAACCAATGTCACCCTAATCAATTTAATTAAAAAATAAAACAAATGATAATATGTTAGATATAAACCCATGTATATCAGTTATTTTATTACATGTAAGTGAACTAAATACAATTTAGATGCCTTGTATTTAAGGGGGAAAAAATGGGTTACTATTTATATATCAACTAGTATAGTGCCTGGAATACAGCAAGTACTTAATTATTGTGAGTTACCTTTCCAACTCAAAGTTTATTAAATAAATTTAATATGTATGTATATATTTCAATATATTTCATACTTATGCATATATTTTTCTATTCATAAAGGTTTAGAGATGTTTTATAAGAATACATGAAATTAAATACTAAAAAATGAATAAAATCAAGGCTATAGGAGAGCAAAAAGATCATATTGACCATAATGGCCTACATAATTCTGGCAGAAAGTGGTCAAGTCTTAACTCTGAAGTTTTCTGTCCATCAAGGCAAAATGTCAAACATTATTTGTTACATAATTCTGTCAAAAGGAACAATTATATGAGTTATGACAACCTAGTCACTTTTATAACAGATATTTAAAAGAAATTTTACTTAGAACTAGTAGACAGTGACCTCAACTTTGTCTGGTATAACAGTTATATTACTGAATCCTGTAGTGGCTGAAAGAAAATCAGTTTAAAAATGAAAAAGGTTTTGGAATCCTTAGATTCAGCTTAGTTGTATAATACATTTTGGATTATAGCTCTTTTTAACATAGCAGCCTCTAGTTATTGAAGTTTTACCTTGTTTTCTAGATCTATAAAATTATTTTCCCCCACCTGCCTATTTTATTATTTGCTAACATATTTCTTTAATTTCCATTTGATTACTGTTAAGTGCTAAGCTCCAAGAGGATATGTATCATTGTCTTATTATGGTTCTTGTGTCCTTCATAGGTCACAAAAATGTCATTTTATATATATGTTTTCTTTTGTATAACATAGCATTTAATAATAACATGTTTTCTAATGAATAAATTAATAACTAGTTAAAATTTTCAAAATTATATATTCTCTTATAAGAACTACATCAGTTACTTCAGTAAGCAGGAATAATTTATTAAATTATTGATTCAGTATGCCAATGTCATCTGTTTTACTTTTCTAGTTGCTCTTTATTTGCTTCTGAATCTTGCTGAGGATACGCGCACAGAACTGAAGATGAGGAATAAGAACATAGTTCACATGCTGGTGAAGGCTCTTGACCGGGACAATTTTGAGCTGCTTATTCTAGTTGTGTCATTCTTGAAGAAACTCAGCATTTTTATGGAGAATAAAAATGATATGGTAACTTCCATTGAAACTGTCCATATTTGCCATTTTCAAGTTAGAATATTTCAATAAAAAGGAAACACATTATCCCTCTACTTAGATAATGCTGAATGAAAATTTAATAACAACAATAACTCTTTGAAAAGCTTTTTTGGGAAATACATTTCAGATTATTTAATACTCCAGATAATTGAAGCTTATAGAAAAATAGAAAAATATTTTCCCAGTGTTGTATATACTTTTTTCATATTAAACAGTATATATAGAAAGTAATTTAAACCTAAGTTGTGCTTCAGAGTTATCTGCCCTTGTATAATTTTCCCCTTATAGTATTTTTTTCTCCTATATTTCAGATATTGTTTGTGAAATTTCAGTTTATTCCAGTCTCTTCTTTCTCATTTACTGTTCCAGTTGGTAGGCATAAGCTTTTGATTCTCTCCTTAATATTCATTCTTTCTTCTATTCCAAGTGCTGTTTGTACCAGTTCATGCCTTCTTTCTTAAACCTTCTTCATTTCTTGTTTAAATTATTGCAGTGGTCTTTGAGGCATACAATTTAATTGTATATTATTTCCCCTTCTGAAAATTATTATACAGAAATATATAAAGATAGAATAAAAATTACCTGTTTTTGTGTTATTTAAAAGTCTTTGTTAGAAAAATGTTATATTTAAAATAGATCAGACATTAACCTTACCTTGATTTCCAATATTTAAGTTTATAATTTTAGCTATTATAAATAACATTTCAGTGGACACATTTGTACATGTGTCTTTGTTCATATTTCTGATTATTTTCTTACAAGAGGCCCTGTGCACGAATTCATGCACCAGTGGGGTCCCTTGGCCTGGCCTGCAGGATCAGGCCGAAACTGGCTCTCTGACATCCCCCGAGGGGTTCTGGATTGCGAGAGGGCGCAGACTAGGCTGAGGGACCCCACTGGTGCATGGTCAGGGCTGGAGAGGGACACAGGAGGTTGGCCAGCTGGAGAGAGACTGCAGGAGGGCTCCAGGGCATGTCCATTCTGTCTCGCTCAGTCCTGATCGGCCAGACCCCAGCAGCAAGCTAACCTACCAGTCAGCATCTGCCTTCTGGTAATCATTGCACATCATAGTGAACAATTGAGCTGCCTTAGCTTATCATTAGCTTATTACTCTTGGATTGGTTGAATGGAGAACTGGACACTTAGCATATTAGGCTTTTATTATATAGGATGATATAGTCCTAAAAATTGAATTATTGGCTCATTGGTCTGAACTCTACTGAGAACTATTTTAGAACTATATGCTAATATAAGTCATTATGTTACTATGTATTATTGGTATAAATGGATTCTTCTTCAGATAGTCTAAATATACAATATTTCTTCCTACTCTTTTTTTCTTCTTTTAAAACAAATGAACTAGGAAGTAGCTTATGTTTATCAAATGACACAATATGCTCTTTGGAAACCTAACTGATATATCAGCTTCAATAATTGCCTTCAATTCTGATACTTGAAATATAAGAAATTTTATTTTACCAACAGATGTTTAGTATATGTCATCTTTATCATTATTAATTATTGATGATCACTGTATGCCTGATAATGCTTTAAGATTGAATTTACTTAAGAGAAATTAATGGAAAAACATTTTTAAAATTTATTAATCTTATGTTTAAGAAGAATATGATGACATGGTGATATATATACTACTCCTGAGGAATTAGTATGTGGTAAATAGTTGATTTCTGTTGCTCTAAGTTGAAATATAGTCTTCCATTTATGTATTTAGATTAAGTTCACCTATAGTAGTAGGTTCACAAAATTTAAATTATTATTCAGCATGTATCTACTTTTTATTGATTAGATTAATATTTAATACACTACTGATATGTTTATTCAATCAGAAATTACCTCAAGAATATTATTAATATTATTTTCTGGTAAGCTCATAGATTCAAAATACAAATGGTTTCATCAAACCTCATTTTTTTAAAAATATATATTTTTATTGATATTTTACAGAGAGGAAGGGAGAGAGATAGAGAGCTAGAAACGTCGATGAGAGAGAAACATCGATCAGCTGCCTCTTGCGCACCCCCTACCGGGGATGTGCCCACAACCAATGTACATGCCCTTGACCGGAATCAAACCCGGGACCTTTCAGTCCACAGACCGATGCTCTACCACTGAGCCAAACCGGCTTCGGCAAACTTCATTTTTTATTAAGGAAGAAAAACGAGGTTCAGGAAAGGTAATCCATGCATAAGAATGATTAGTCAGGCTTTTACTGTAGCTGGTATGCATGCCATCTTTTATTGGAGAAGAAGGGCATTTTATTTGCGGGCATCAGGATTTTTAGAGCTTGACTGGACCTTACCTCCATGTTTAGAATTAGTGAATTGCCTTCTAATTTTGCAGATGAAGTAGCAGAGGATTGGAGAGGTTAAGTAATTTGCTCAAAGATCTCCAGGTCATGTTTCCTTCTCTCTCTCTCTCTGCCTTTAAGACAAAAAATTTTGTCTTTAATTTATGTGGTTTTTTAAAAATTTTTTTGCAAGGTTAAATATAAACAATTTTTAAATAGCTGCCCAGAAGCACTAAAAAGAATTACTGAAAGGCTGAAAGAAATTTTCTGATTGTTGATAAGCTGACACTTTACATAGAAATTTAATAAAACAATTATCATACATTCCATTTTATAGATATATAATTAAGAGGGCATTTCATGTTGAGACAGTTACTAAATTTAGCTTTGGGGATTGGGCTTTTATAAACCTGAAAGACATGATTAGAAGGCTGTGCCTAGTGTTTAACTACCTGGCAATTTTACATTCCATTTTCTGCAATGGAAATACAAATTAATTTTTTAAAAAAAAACTCTCCAGATTACGTTATTATTAAGTTTTCTGTAACACCAGTGTGTGCTGTGGCTTTTTCAAAAGAAAAATATTACTTAATATAATTAGTAACAGATGAAGCCTGTGGCAATTTTGTTTAAAAGAGGTGTTGGGAGGGATGGCTGATCTATTTGTGAGGTTGTATTATTTATTTAAATAATGTATTTATTTTAGTGTTGATGTGAACTAATACTGACCTTGCTTTTTAGAGTTATATATTTTAAAGGAAATTTAGTTTACTTAAAAATACTTTCTTTGATTAATAATTTAAATTGAGATTTTATATTTTAATGCAGTATAACAAAAAGGTAATAAGTCATATTAGAATATGATTTTAAGAGTAACAACAGAGAGGATATATATTCCTTGAGTTGCTTTTTTTCTTATTAAATTTTGAGGGTTTTTTGTTATATTTTGAATATATCTTTTATCAATAGTTATGTTTTGCAAATTATTGATTTCTTCCATTATTTCAGTTTTTAGCAATAAAAAATGTAGTTTAAAAATTGTAGTTTTTATGAAATAGGTTTTCCATTGTTGATCTGTTATTGAAATATAACTAGTATATAATAACCTATTAGTTTCTTTGTACATCATAGAAATTTGATATATAAGTATGTTATAAAATGATCACTGCAGTAAGTCTAGTTATCATCTGTTGTGATTGATAATATAAAGAAATACAGTTGACCTTGCTAAATTCACTTTTTAGTTGTAGTTACTCTTTGAATGTTCTTGGGGCTTTTCTAAGTAAGAAATTGTGTTATCTGTAAATAGAAAGTTTTACTTGTTCCATTCTAATTTGCATGCCTTTTTGTTTTCCTGTGCTACTAGAGAAAGGCTCTTTAATATGATGTTAAAAAGGAATTCTGTGAGTGGGCTTTCCTGCCTTGTTAATAAGCTTAGGAGGAAAGCAATGTTTTTTACTATTAAGTATAATTTTATCTAGTTTTTTTGTAGATACTCTATCAGTTTAAGTTCTGTTCTGTTTCTAGTTTTTTGAAACTTTTAATTATGAGTGAATGTTGGATTTTGTCAGATGCCTTTTCTGCATTGGTTGAAATGATAATACAGTTTTTCTTCTTGAGACTGTTGATACAGGGATTTGTATTGATTGACTTTCACTTATTGAGCTGGTCAGATTCACGGGGTAAATACCACTTGATCATGATGTATTGTGTTTTTTATACATTGCTATATTTTGTTAGGTAATGTATTGTGGAGGATTTTTGTATCTATGTTTATGAGGGGTTTCTAGTTTATAGTTTCTTATGCCATGGGCTGGTTTTGCTATTATGATAAATGTGGCCTCATAGAATGAATTGGGAAGTATTTTCTCTCCAATTTTTCTGCAAGGGTTTGTGTGAATTGGTATTTACATACTTGAATGTTTAATAGAATTCACCAGTGAAAAGTCATCTGGGCCTAGAGTTTTCTTTCTTTAAACTTCTTTAATTTCTATAAGATTATTTACATTGTCTATTTCTTTCTGAGTGGTAATGTTGTAGTTTGTGTTTTTTAAGGAATATATCCATTTCACCTATATTATCAAATGTATGAATACAGAATTCTAGGTTGACATATACCTCAGATAATATCTGTTCGTCTTGAAGATTATTTTTCCTCTGAGAAGCCTTCCTTGACAACAACTCACACTGAGATGATCCCAGGTTCAATCTCACGATACTCTTTTTTTTCCTCATGTATAATAGTTATACAATTACAATTAGTTGTATAATTGTTTGTGGGGGCTTTTTGCTGTAATTCACACCCTCTGGTATATAAAATCCATGAAATCAGGAACCATTTCTTTTCTGTTCATATATGTATGCATATATATATATATATATATATATATATATATATGGGGCTTATTTAAGAAATATTTGTTGAATTAATAAAGAGATAAATCTGGAAAAGAATGTATGCACTGTAATCAGTGAAGCTAGTTACAGAGCCACAGTTTTGTATAAATGTGATAAGTATTTGTCTCTGGCCTCCGTGGAAATGGTTTTTGGCAGTTAACAAGTGAATGATTGACCCACTCTCTTTAACAGACTAAACTAGGAGAAACAGAAACCCTGTATTCGTCTGTGGGGAGAGGATTCTATGAAGCTTACACCTGGTTTTCTCTGGACTTTGCCTTCATTGGGCCTTTTTTCTAACTTTACTTTGCATCCTTTCATTGTAATGAATCACAGTCACAAATGTGATTATATGCTGAGTTTGTGAGTCCTCCTAGCAAATCACCGAACACATTGAACCAAGCCAAAAACCTGAAAGTCATCTTCAGTGCCTCCTCTTCATTGCTCATTCGTATGATTTGACTGTATCTCTTAAATGCTTCTCAAATTAGTCTTTCCTCTTCAATCTTTATATTCTCTCTTTGATTCAAACCCTAATCACAAGGCAATATATTCTTCAGCACTTACCTTCAATCTCTACCTGTAGAGTGTACCATAAGCATTTGTTTGTATCTGTGTGTGTGCGTGTGTGTGTGTGTGTGTGTGTGTGTGTGTGTGTGTGTGTTTACTGATATGTTTATTTGTATGTTACTAGTCTGACCATATCACCCTCTGAACTGAAAACCATCCTGGGCACTTTACTGCCTATAGGACAATTTTCAACCTCTTAGCAGGTTTAAGCTTTTTGTGGTCCAGTGTCTGTCCTTCTGGGCAGCTGCCACCCTCCTGCATATACTTTGTATTATAGTCATACCGAAGCACAGCCATCTCTCAACAAGCTTTTATGCCCTAGTGCCTGGCCACTGGCTTTCTCTTCTCTTCACCAGAGAGCAAATTATTACACATTTTAAAGAACTTTGTTTCTAATTTGAAGTCTTTTCTGTTCTTCTAGGTGACTTAGTGCTTCCTCCCATATGGCTGGCAGAGCACTTTATGCATTCCATTTCATCACATTGTATTTAATTATTTGTTCCATTTCTCTGCTCTCTTTCTAGACTGCAATCCTTGAAGGCCAGGACTAGATCTTGTTTGCTCTAGCACAGGACTGGCACTTAGTAGGTGGCAACGCATGTGTTTTCAAGAACCCAGTGTAATTTGTCCTCTAGTTGATGCTATTATGTCATTTACAATAGCTAAGATCTGGAAATAGCCCAAGTGCCCATCAGTAGATGAGTGGATGAATAAAGCTCAGTACATTTATTCCATGGAATACTATGCAGCAATAAAAAAGAAGGATCTCACTCTTTGAGACAGCATGGAGGGATCTGGAGAGTATTATGCAAAGTGAAATAAGCCAACTAGAGAAAGACAACTATCACATGATCTCACTCATGTGGAATCTAAAGAACAAAATAAATTGATGAACAAAATAGATCCAGGGACATGGAAGCATGGAACAGAGGAAAGGTGGTGGTGGATGTGTGGGAAGAGATGAACCAAGTAACCCACAGGCACAAGCAATAGTGTGGGGAAGGCCTGGGATAGGGGGAAGGTGGGAGCCAGAAAGGGTCATTGGGGAATAAAAGAGGACATCTGTAATGCTTTCAACAATAAAGATAAAAATAAAAAAAAATTTAAATTTGCTTTTAGAGAAGTTTATGGATTAAAATGAGTATATAGCTTAGCACATAATTAGGATACAATGAAAAAATTATAACCTTTTTTTGTGGTATTGTGCAACAGAACCTCACTGCATTTGTATTATTTTTTTTACATAGATGGAGATGGATATTGTTGACAAACTGGTAAAAATGATACCTTGTGAGCATGAAGATCTGCTGAATATCACCCTCCGGCTTTTATTAAACCTCTCCTTTGACACAGGACTGAGGAACAAGATGGTACAAGTTGGACTGCTTCCCAAACTCACTGCACTCTTAGGTATGCTTTTTTTAAAATTAATGCTAGTGTTGCTTGGAATTTCCAACATCATTGGAAAATTGAGCAGTGTGTTGAAAAGTCAGCTGAACAAAAATTTTACACACACACACACACACACACACACACACACTCTCTGTGGGAATTTAAAAATGAACAATGAATGAAAAATGGCACATGCCAGGATTCCCCTGGTACTGTAGAATGCACTGGAATAGAAACTGTTACCTCTGACTTCATTTACCCACGTGAAAGTGAAATCAGTGTGCAACTACATAGGGAAGCAAAAGGAAAAATTATTTTCTCTTTATTTTTTTAAAAAGCAGATATCATTTAAGTTCTTGTATGCTGCCTTACTTTTAAAATACTCCTGGAAACTACACAAATTTGGTGAACCTTTCTGCCATTAACTAAAAAGGGGCATTTTTAGATAGAGTGAGTTAGAAAATACTATACTGGAGGATCCAGTTGATGATACACTTTTTTTTCTTTTACCTGTTAGGAAGAGATCTACATAGCAAGGATGGGCTCAGGTGCTAACCCTTCTGTGTTTTTTCCATAATGCTTCTTAGCAGAGTATTGTTCACCCTTGATCTTGGTCTGTTCAGTGTCAGTCTTTACAGGCAACTGCTGTTCCCCAGCACATGCTCTATGCGGGTCCTTGCTGAGCCCTCACAGTTCCCTAAACAAGCTCTTTTTACACCTGTGTGCCTGTTCTTCTGCTTTTTCCTTCTCCCGGGGATGCCACTGCCTTCACTAACCAGAAAGCTAATTCTCCCTTGTCTTCTAAGACTGTTCCTTTGTTTCAGTATTGTAATTTCATCCTTGTTTTGTAGCTGTTCTCCATAGTCAAATATTTTGTAACAGTTTCCAATAGTAGTGGAATGATTTAAAAATGCCTAAGTTCTTTGCTAGCTAATATCTCTTAATCCAATCTTTCATTGACATCATTATTTTCTTTGTAATACTATTATGAACATTATTGAACATTTACTGTGCCAGTCATTTAGCTATGTGCTTTAATTACATTATCTCATGGAATCCGTCTGAAATCTGTACTCAGAATTATATAGCTGATACAAAGCAAAGCTCAAATTCCAACTCAGCTATCTGCTGCCAAAGTTGGCTTTATTAACTACTATTGTAAACTATGTATAGTGTTATTAAGTGGGCTATGATTAAATAGACTATGCAGAGTTATATTTTAAAAATCCAGTTATCCAAGTCTGCTTTAAAAAGAAAAGTTGTTTTGAGGTTGTTTTGTTTGTTTGTTTGTTTGTTTGTTTTGGTTTTGTTTTGTTTTTTTTATAATCCTCACCTGAGGAGTGAGAATGTTTTCCATTGATTCTTCAGAGAGTAGAAGGGAGATTGAAGAAGAGAGAGAAAGAGACACACACACACACACACACACACACACACATTGAATGGTTGCCTCCAATACGCACCCTGACCAGGGCCAGGGACTGCACCTTTAATCCAGGTACATACTTTTGTCTGAGAATCAAACCTGAGACCTTCCAGTGTATGGGATGACTCTAACCACTGAACTCACCATCGAGGGCTTAAAAATAAGTTTTAACTTAATTCTTGCTCTTTTCTCAAAATAGGAAAACTTTTAACCTCCTAGACAGTCCAAGAACTTTTGGTTAATTGGTCATTCCACAAATACTGCACAGGACTTTTATTACACATTTTAGAAGAAATTATGTTGAGTACTTTCAAGATTTGCTTTTGGGGAACCAAAGCAGTACAAACATTAGTGAAGAAACAGAAAAACTTTAAAAGTAAAATTGATGGCCTGGTTGGTCTGGCTCAGTAATTGAGCATTGGCCCATGAACCAGGAGGTCACAGTTCAGTTCCCAGTCAGAGCACAACTCAGCTTGTGGGCTCAATCCCCAGAAGGTTGTAAAGGAGGTTGTAAAGGCGTGTAGGAGGCAGCCAATCAATGATTCTCTCTCATCATTGAAGTTTCTCTTAAATCAATAAAAAGGATTTTTGAAGTAAAATTGATGGGTCTTGCATTTAATGATGTGACCCTCCATTTATCATAATCTAGCAGAATTATATATCAAATCTTAGGTCAGATTCTCGGTTTATGAAGATGAATAAATTATAATCCTTGTCCTAAAAGAATTCATAATCTCTTTGGTTTGTTCAATATTCATTCAGTCCACCTACCTTTATGAAACATGATTTTAAAGAAATTTTTGGGAAATTACAGAATACTCATTTCATATTTTATTAACAAATGTGCCTCTATTTTATTGCTCACAAGTAATTGAATTTAACTTGAGCATTTTCTCTTTTTTTTCAAATATTCATATATCCTTTGCTTAATAACTTTTTTTATTCAATTTATTGGGATGACATTGGTCAAAATAAACATGTAGGTTTCAGGTGTGGGTTTCTGTGGTACAAAATCTATATATTGCACCAGGGGCCCACCACCCAAAGTCAACTCTTCTCCTGTCACTTAATAACTTTCCTTAGTTCTTCCTTTTCATTCCACTTACAAGCCACGGAAGCAGTGGCAGTCATTCATAAACAGAGAGAGTATCTGCTGATCTTCCTGGGTCAAGGAAAGGCAGAAAATGACCATATCGAACAGAAATCAATACACACGAGAGAAAGAACAGTGCCTTCACCAGCTGTGAAGTGCTTCAGAATGTCTACAAGTTTATATATACCGCTTAGTTCTTTTAATTTTTTTAATGGCACTGTTATTCTCTACTCTTTTATCTTTAAATTATGGGTTTTAATAAGCTTCTGTAGGGTATTTATAAGGTGAGCCTCTAAAAAAAAAATGTTCCAAATCCCAATTCAGTATGAACTTTTGGAACATAAAACCATGCTGTAAACTTTATCATGTCCCCAAAGTGGCCCCTTTTATCCGTCACTGCCCAGGAAAAATCTACCTAATATATTAGGAGGACAAGGCTATGATTATTAATAAACAGACCTCAGATCTTAGTAGCTTAAAAGGGGGCTGTTGTTTATTTCTTGCTCATATTGCATGGGCGAGTGGAAAGTGCTGATCCATGTTAGCGTCAGGCAAGGGCACAGACTGGTAGAACAAGAAAAGGGAGAATTGCAAACTTCTCTTAAAGGCTTCCACTTGGAGTGATAAATATTTTAATTTTTATTTCTATTGATGAAACTAAGTCACGTGACCAAGCTATACTTTAAGGGGCTGGGCGTTTGCAAGGATTAGAGCTGGAACATTGGTAACAAGCAGCCTAATGATCCTAAAAGGTGTGTGTGTGTGTGTGTGTTAATTTTTTGGAATTTTAGCTGGTTTTCCAGGATTAGCTAGAATCTCTTAAAAAATACACTCTGGAGGTTATAGGGGTTAAGGACACATGTAATACCTTAATAAAGAAATTTTTAAAAATACACTATGAGACATTTTAGCAAATATTGCCATATGTACTATAACTAGCAACTGTAGTAACACAGAGCATACTGATTAAAAGCTAGGATTATGGAGCCAGACTATATGACTTTGAATATTGTTGTTTTCACTTACTTGCTATGTGATATTTTGCAAATTACTTAACCCACATGTCAGTTTTCTCATTTCCAGTATATAGATAAGAATTGCATATTAATAGGGAAAGGTTAATGAGATAGTACAGTAAATGTTAGGAAATTATCATATGTTAAATTATTATAAAAATACACAGAATACAAATAATAGCTAGAAATGGGTCTTTTTCAAAGTTTTCCAGGCTTACACCATTTTATATGTAGGTCTTTTCAAAGGGATTATATCCTTCTTTTGTTAAACATATTCTTAAATTTTCCTTAATGACATGAACATAATTTAAACTTTTATTGAGAGGAATATAGTACACTAATTAAAACTAGAGCCTTTGGAGCCAGAGGGCCTGGGTTCAAGTGCTCTGTATTAGCTGCTGCTTTTGTTATTGATTCAGGTTTGCAATTCTGGAGATAATTTATTATGCAAGGCTACAGATGTTACCATGCCCAAGTATTTCCCCTTGTTGAATGGCCCCTGCCTGCCATGTATGTTAATTTTTGTATGCCGTTTTCCTGTTTCCCCGCTTGTCCTTGGCTGTCACTTCTCATTTCTTCTGCACTCGCAGCAATTCCGTAGCAGCAATTTTCCTCTCCTCTAATAATACAGTTCTAATCTCCTGTGGTCTTGGAAACCGACAGCTGAACTTATTGAAGTGTATACTTTGTTAAAAATGAATTCCAAATGAATGCCCGAAGGGTTCTCTTCCTAATAATGTTCTCTTCCTAGTAATGTTTATTGCATGGGCTTTGCAACATTTCTTTTGACTGTGAAGAAACCCATTTTGCTTGATTGTGCTCTCTACTATGTTCAAAGAAACGTTATTCAGTGTATAAATGATTTTCTGATAAGTAATGGTCATTTTTACATTTGTCAATGTAAATGTTACTTATGTAGACAATTAAATCATTAACTCCTAACACTATAAACTAAGCTTCTCAGTTGAGTAATGATATGTTTAATATATCTGATCTTTTACCATTACGATTATATAGACGTTGTAGTAAGGAAGTATTATAAAGAGCAGAGTTTAAAGGGATAGGAAATCATTCATCTAGAGCAGAGATTTTCAAACATCTCTTACCCTGGTCTATAGTAAGATACATTTTACATTACAACTGAATACTCACACATTTATGTGAAGTGATGTGTATATGTATATAGCCATATGTGTATATTAATATACATGATTTTTATTATATATTTAGTTTAATATATGTAATTTTTAAGTGTCACAAAGACGTATTTGCCATTTCTATGTGTAATGCTCTATATTTTCTTTTTTCTATTTTTTAATTCTACTTATGACTTACTGATTTTATGTTCTCTGATTGATTTTTATGTTCAGTTGAAAAACATTGAACTAAGGGAGTGATTAGACTTCTTTCCCTTTAAATCTTCAGAACTATCACTGTCTCTGTTGGACTTCTAATGTATTGATCAGTTGATAATCTAAATTTTTCCAGGTTATTCTTTGAGAAATATTTGGAGTGATTACATGGGAATTAAATTTAAAAAAAAAAAAACCTTCTGTAAATCAAATAGTTAAAGAATTCAGGCTGTATTCACTCAGTAGTCATGGAGAAGGAATTAAAGAGCAGGCAGTATACCATGGCCATTTATTTCATTAGAAATAAATCCATTGTTTAATGTATGTTCATGTTGACAAGCGACTGAATTAAAGAATTACCCAATTTATATATAGAAATTACTTATTTTTTAAAAGATGCAAAAAATGCAAAAGCACTGTTGTAGAGCTATATATGTGGTAGAACTTGTCAGAAGTGACTTTTAAGGGATGCTGTTTCAACTGGAAATGCTATCAGATTTTAAGTAGGGTTTTTATTATTATTTGGGGACCCCATAACTGAAAAATCTTTTTATACTTAATAATAGATTACTTTAACTAGAGTACAATGAATCATGAATCAGATTCCAATAAAGCTGTGCTGTGTGAACATTTAATCTCCTTCTCTTGTATCCTAAAACATTTTAACTAGTACATTGCGACCCCTGCTGTTGTGAGAATTGCTGAATAACTGAAAAATATATATATGTAATGGAGAAAGGTTTTGTGATCTGAATAATGATTACAGGCAAAGGAGAATTTGTATGGTTCAGCTCTTTTGCCATGTGAGGCTCTGAGTGAAAGGTATTTCAATATTGCCAAAATTTATTTTAATATTAATTTATCATATAAAGCATTTTATTTAAGAATTTTTACTTTTTTTCCTTTGATATCAGGGATACAAAGAGAAATAAGAAATTTTAGAAATTATTATGTAAATTTTTCTTTCTCCGACTTAATCTTGAAATTTGTTGATTTGAAGAGTTTTTATCTTTTCTGAGGCATAGAGAATGGTATTCTTTCTTGAAATGTTTCAAAAATTTTATTTGAATTTGTAGAAAACCTATATTGAAATATTCCTTTGTTTTTTTTTTCTTAAATACCACCAAAATTACTCATTTTTTTTTTCCATAAGGATCCTAAAGCTATCTCTGCCTAGTTCAGTATCAGTTACAAATCTTTTCAGTTCTTTTCATTGTTACTTATACCTAATAACTTTATGATTTCATTTGGGACACCTATCATGCCAGTGGTTTATGTCATAGTAAATGTAATTATATGCAAATTGAATTTGACCTAGAAAACTTGGCTTTAACTTATCCAATTGATAGACAGTTTGTTCAGGTTTTTATGATATTGAATTAATTTTTTTAAGTGCTTAAAGACTTTTTTGGCTCATCTAAGAATCAGATCATTTTAAAATACATTTTCTTGTCATAAGTCCTAAAGCCATTTGACCTTGATGTGTCTCAGGAGTGCTTCCTTATGTCAGAGTATCCTGGGTTGGTGGATGGCAAGGAAATTCCTTGTCACACTGTATTCCTCAGTTCCCTGGAGAATGCACTGATAGTGTTTCAAAAGCAGCTTGAAAACTAAATCTTTTTAGCTTTTTGTCTGATGCACCAGGCAAATAATGTTTTTGCACCTCTCGGTTACTTTAGCTGGATATTTTTTAAGCTAAGTATTGTTTGATGTGCTTGGGGATGATTAGCATAGAACAAAGCATAAATAAATGTACAGTGGAAACTTGTCTTTGCAACCATCTATTTCATCCTGACATTAGTTCATGCATAAAGTGTAAATATCACATGATAGAGACAGTGTAAAACAGAGTGTATATTTAATTTTATTTTGAAAACTGCCAGATTTCACTGGTGAACTCTTTTAGACAATTTTGAGTTCGTTTACATTTTTTTCTTTGTGAATGATATTAATATGTTTTTTTTAATTGAGTAATGTTCTGAATTCTCATACCAGCTTTTCAATTTTTAACTTGACTTCAAAGGAATTTAAACTCAAGGGCGTAAGCCTTATAAATTATACAGGTTTCATCAGACATTATGTGAATTTTATAATTTGTTAAAATAAATATCGAATTAGGCACAGCTAATCTAATGTTTAGGAGATTAGATAGCTGCCTGCAAATTACAGGCAGTAACCACTTTCCACAATTTTGCTGCTATTTTCTAAGTCTCCCCCATTTATGAAGAGATTGTAGGAATTCAGTGGTTAGCGCATCCGTTTTCAAACTTTTGGTCTCAGGATGCCCCTTCACACTCTTAAAAATTACTGAGGATCCCCCAAGAGCTTTTAATTATGAGGAGTTATATCTATGAATATTTATGGTCTTCAAAATTAAAACTGATTTAAAAATTATATTTATTCATTTTAAAATAACCTGCTACAAGTTGACATAAATATTTTTATGAAAAGTAATTTTTTTCTAAAAAGAAAGTGAGGCTTAGTAGACAACAGCTGGCTCGAATATCTACTTAGCAAATATGTCGTGATGTCATATATCATTATGTCATGTATATCATGCCATGTAGCCTTTTATTTTTAAAAAATGAGAGTTTAAAAAAGGAAAATAATATATTAGTTCTGTATTGTTCTTAAAATGGTGTGACTTTGTGGATCTGCTTTAGGGGTCCTCAGAGCACACTTTGAATTAGAGCATTCCTTTAAAGCTTTTAATTCCTATTAAATGAAAACACTCCTGGTAGTAATAATTCACAAGGAGTCTTAAACTAGTTGCTTAAATACAGCTAGAAGACATGTTTGGTTTTGCCAAACTATATTTTCTTAATCTTCTTTTTGGATTTCTAGGCATGACCCGAAACTCCCATTCCCCTTGGATAACCCTTATTTTCTCTTAATTCTAGACATTTAGTTACATTTCTTACCTTGCTCTTTGGACATCTGCATGTTCAGCAAGTCATATCCTACAGTCATTTTTTTGGTGCTTTTGGAAGGGGTTGGGAATGCATGACATGGTGTAGGGTTGTGAAGATAGAAGACCCTGAGCACAGAGGGATGGCTACATACAATAAATTCTGGATAATTAACGATACTAGACTTTTAATGCTGCCCAACAATCATATTATATTTTCTTTGTCTGGTCATTCCCCCACTCTCCTACATGAGAATTTCATTTCTCTACTTTCTCCTTACAAATCCAACCTCATTCTCATCCTCGTTCTCCGTTTATTACCTTTTTTTGCTCCCCATTTCACTGAGACAGTAGAAGCAGTCAGAAGAGAACGCCCATGAGTTTCTGCTGCCAAACTGCATCTATCTGTACTTTGCTTCTCCCCCATTACTGTGGATAAACTTGCCCCTCCTTTATATAGGCTAGCACTTCTTTCTACCCCGTTCCCTCTCAGCTACTCCAGTTCCTTTCTCCAGAAATCCCACTGTTCTTGTTTCATTAATTTTCCCCACTCCAGCAGATCATTCCCATCCACATACAAATATGCTGTTCCTCTATCTTAATACAAATTCCTCTTGACTCTCACTTTTCTCTTTTATCTTCCAGCTATCATCACATTTCCTTTCTTTCCATCATTGCAAAGTGCCTCAAAAGAGTTGTCTTCATTTCCTGTCTCCATTTCTCTTTTTACATACATTTATATCTTTTTCTGTTTGCTATCTGGTCTTCTCTCCCTGTCTCCTATCTCTCTCTCTCTCTCTCTCTCTCTCTCTCTCTCTCTCTCTCTCTCTCTCTCTTCCCTCCCTCCCTCAGTATTCTATACTCTTTTTAATCTTTTTTAAAAGTCCTTTAAAAAATTATCTATGGATTTTAGAAAGAGAGAAATATCGATTTGTTGTTCCACTTATTTGTGCACTCATTGGTTGCTTCTTGTATGTGCCCTGACCAGGGATCAAACCTGCAACCTTGATGTATCAGGACCATGCTCTAACCAGTTGAGCTACCTAGCTAGTGCTCTTTTTAACCTTTTGCAATCAGGCTTTATACCCATTTCCCCTTCTTCTCCTCTTCCCCAAATACACACACACAGCCGATCACACTACTCTGATCAAGTTCCAGTGACCTCCACATTACTAAACCCAGTTCACAACATTCACATTCAACTTATGAACAGTATTTGGTACAGTTCTCTTCTCCTTTAACCTTTTCATTGATTTTTCCAGAACACAGGACTCTGCTATTTTTCCCAAGTACCCAGCCCCCCTTCTCAGTCTTCACTCTGCCTCCACTTCATCTCCCCAATCTCTAAGCATAGAATACCCTCCCCCAAAACCCAAGGCTTAGTCCTTAAGCTTTTTCTTTATCTGTACTTACTCTTTTGGTGACTTTATCCATTCCACTTAAATATTCTGCCTTTACTGAATAAAGATAATTTCAGCCCCTTCTCTGTTTTCTTATTCCAAACATTACCACTTGGATGCCTTATAAGTACATCAGATTTAACACATTCAAAATTATGCTACTGACCCTTCCACCCCCAATCCTCCTTAAACCCTTGATTTTCACAGTCTTTTCCATCTTCATAAGTGGAAACTACTTCATTCAAGTCAACTGCCCAAAATGGGGGAAGTTTTATCCTTGAATCCTCACTTTCCCTCCGTCCCTCATCCAGTCTGTCAGATTAGTCAGCTCTACCTTCAAAATATGGCGCTTACCACTCTGATCCCAGCCACCATCATCTCTTTCCTGTTTTAATGCAGTAGCATCCTAACGGGTCTTTGCGCTTCCTCCCCGGCCTTGGTCTTTCTTTAACATACACACAGTGATCCTGTTGAACTTTAAATGAAATAAGGTCATCTATCTGCACAAAACTTTCCATGACTTCCCATCTCAGAGGAAGAACCAAACTCCTTACAAAGAGAACTGTAAGAGTTACATGTTCTCTCCCATCTCTTTACCTCTGTAACTACATCTTGTAGCGCTCTCTCTTGTTCTTTCTGCTAGAGGCACATTGGCCTCTTTGCTATTCCTTAAAGTCGGTAGACACACTCCTACCTCAGAACTTCTGCACTTCCTGTTCCTACTGCCTAGATCTGTTCTTTCCTAGTTGTTGTTGTTGTTGTTGTTGTTGTTGTTGTTTGCATCATTCATTTTCTCATGTCCTTCAAGCTTTGCTTTCAAGTGGCTGTACTTAAATTTTCAATCCCTGGCTCCTGATTCTCTCTTTCTCATTTTTTACTTTTCTCTGCAATACCTAATCCCCATATAAAGTATCTTTCATATAATTACCTTATTTCTTTTGTCACTAACCACCCACCATCAACCATCGTGCCCCAGGCCCCAAAGACTACAAGCTCCATGAAAATGTGGACCTGTGCCTGGCATGGTGTAGGTTCTCAATAAATATTGGTGGGTGGGTGGGTGGATTAGTGTATGAAAGAACACATGAAAGGAGTGAACTTCAAAAGAGCTGAGCTTGAGTCTTCTTCCTTCCCTTCACTCTTTAGCTAAGTGGCCTTAGGAAAGTAAATTAATCTTCACTGAGCCTTCTGTCTTGTTCAGAAAATAAGGGAATAAAATAAGACCGAGGTCATAGGACTTATGTGAAGCAGATGAGAGAATTCATAGAAAGCCTTGTATAAAAGTTATGACAAGGAGGAAGAAAAGGAAGGGGAAGGCTTTACAGGCTAATGGTTGCTGAATGAAAAGTTTCAGGAGCACAGAAAAAGTCTTATTGCTTCATAGTTTTGACTATTTCTAGGGGTTTGTTTCAAACATTGCTGTAATTTCACTTTTATCATTTGAGGTAGATATCTTGAGTGAATTGTGTAAATTCAGGGCAAGAATCTTCTAATAGAGTGATACTCAAAGTATCACTGGCCTGCAATGAGTAAATGTAGAAATTGAGAATAAGCATTCAGACACAGCAACTTAATAATTAAATAAAATTATCTCTTCTGAAATAATTAAATAAAATTATCTCTTCTGAATATAATAATACAAATTTTGAACTTCTATTTTACATATCTTTTATTTAATTACATTTTTATTATACTTTACAAAAGTATTGGTCTTTGACACATTTAAAGAAAAAAAGAAAAAACTGGCCCTACACCACAGATAGTTTGAGAATCATTATTTAGATGAGATGGTGGGTTTGATCTTGGATTAGCGTACTGTTCTTTTAAAGTATTCAAAAGCCCACATAATGTTGAAGCCAGCATCACAAATGACCATACCTTGCCAGACTTTCTTAGTTTATTTATGAGCAGAGATCAGAATGTTTCTGAAAATTGAGGAATTGGTAATGTTACCTAGAAATGTTGCTAAACTTTTCGGTATTTATAAAAATTGTAATAGCTAAAGGTCAAACTCATACTCAGTAAACATCCATCAAGTGCTTAACTTATATTAGGCACTTTAGCATATAATTTATGAATCCGTGTGTATGTTAGCTACCTAAGTTAACTATCTCAGACAGCTTTGTTAGAGTTGCCCTTTCCTCAGCAGAGCCACACTGGTCAGTGTTTATGTTTGGCGCTGAATATACAGGTATGAAAATTTGAGCCATAGTTCAAGTCTTGATTCAAATCCCTATCTGTATAAATTTTGACTCTTCTGCATTTGTGGTGTGTCCATACTAATTTGCATGGCTGGTTTGCGCTTCACCGGTGTTATTGGTGATGGCAAGAAAATGAGGATTCCCAGGTTCAATAGCACACCATTGCGCCTGCTTCACAATTCCACATGAATCATTTCACAGAGGATCCAGATTTCAGTCAGAGTAATATTAGACTGTATTCTCCTCGCTGAAAAATAAATGAGAGTTTCTGAGGTTTTCTAAATTCACATATTCTGGGATGGGACCCAGAGTGGTTTTGAGAGGGGGAGTGGCACCTGATACATCTTGATCTGTGTTACCTTAGGTAAACAGGGTTTCGGGACATTTCCAAGGCTTTATCAGCATGTCAGGAGTCAGACCAGGTCAAGAGTTAAGTGATAAATGTTTGATTTCTTCCGACTAAGACAAGTCTGATTTCCTTTATTGTTGGAGATGGCCAGAGCTGGACTCTAAACTTTGATCACTTAAAAATTAAGGATTATTTTCTTTGACCATTCTGTCATAGGTCCTTAAAAGAAAATTGGAAAAGTTAATTTCTGAACATCTTTGAAATTCCTCCATAATGTGAAATTCACTTTTTTCATTACATTTCAATATGACTTAATTTTTAGTTTATCAGAACCATCATAAAATGAAGAAATAAAGCTTACCTTTATTTTGTAAAGACAGCAGTATTTTACAAATGGACTTTTCTAACTTGATTATTAAAAACTGTTTGGAAATGGCCAGAATAATGTTTTCCAAACAGGAGGTGTTTTCTTTTTTTTCTTTTTTAAGTAGGTTGCCTTTATGAAGGTTTCTTTAAGAAACTTAAAGTAGATTTTGTTTAATAACTTCATTTAGCCTGTTTATTACAAAACTGTTACGGAATTTCACACATCTGTTTTGGAACGCAGGTCCTCATAGACTACTGCACTGTTTCTCAATTTTAATAGACCTCATTATCCTATAAATAAACCTACATTTTCTTACCTGATCAAGTGAGCAAACAATAGGGGTTAGATGTGGCAAACGCTTTAACAAAAAGCACATGTCTAGCCGTCAGGGTGAGGTAGAGTCATATCAAGATTGCTTGAAGTTATTAATGGCAGTAAAATTTATGCTTCCTCCTGTTTTCCCAATTAAATCAAGAAGCCTTTTTTCTTAAGATTCTTCTATCACCAGCTGGTTCCAATACTCAGTGTGTGAACATTGCCTGGGGTGTCTCCATTTCTTGATGGTAAAGGCTGACCAAAGCACATTAAGTCAATGATGGGGACCTATAAACTAGAAAGCAGGCATTGTTACGGGCTTTATTTTGGTCCTTATCATTTGTACCACAAGCGTGCATATTTTGTAGGCTATATTATAAAGAAGTTGTCGTGGTATGCTCTAGATGTTATAAAAAGACAAGCTAATAAAATAACTGAAAATATTTTAAAAATAAGCTGCATGGCAAAATGTACAGTTTTACATACTAAGCAGGAATGAAAATGCATCGAGTGTTGGATTTTAGAGCACTTATTAAGTGAATGTCTAATAATGCAACAGCTATTGAGCTTAAGGGTACATTTGTAATTTCGGTTTCTTAATACTTTTTAAATTAAATAATTAGACACAAAAACAGCCATGAATCATTACATCACAAAACTATTGCTACACTTGTTTTCCGACTGGTCATTGTAACCTTAAAATTGTCACTCCCCACGTCCTCTCAACTCATGGTTAAAAACACTTGGTTTTTATCTGTTTATCTCAAATCTGTACTAGATTTTTTTGTGAACAAGTATATTATAAAATAGGAGACTATCAAACATAGTTGCATTCTTAAAAATTGGTCTCTCCAGTTTCAAGTTTTAATAGATTAAACATAAAATTATGTGGAAACATGTACCAAAGATGTTCTAATGTACCTTCAGTATACTTTTAAGTGTATTTCAGTGTATTCAATATATATGTTCAATAATTGTTACAATTACCTTTTAACAAAAATTGTGGCATTTTTACTATATTGATAAAGCTTTAAGGGTTCTGACTCTATAGGAAACTTAAAGAAACGTGATTTTTGAACTATGTTGTATTCACATAGACTTTTAGGGGTAAAATATGGCCTTAATGCTACGCTATTCTAATAGAAGGGTGCTTATATTCCCACTTCTCTCATCTTTTCATGGAGCTTTGTGACTTCAAAGGCAGTTTTCTACTTTGAATGAAGACAAGGAGTGTAGAAGGGAATAAGAATCTGGCTAATGATGTTGCCCATAACTTGTGTTCTCACTCTGTTTTTACAAAGTGTTGGGCTGGGTCTACTGCAGAAGCGGAAATTTGGCCTCGAGTTCTGGTGTTCAGAACTCATATTTCTGCATGACTGAACTGTGAATGGAAAATCCCAAGTGCCTTACAAAATTAGTGGCTAAATGGTGTTTTTACTAATCACTTCAGAGATGAAAAAACTGAAGACATTTTAAAATTCAAAACCCATCAGCATGCGTTTGCCCTTTAATTGGCAGAATATTGATCGTGAGAGCAGCCTGGAGAGCTGACTTTTTCCTCCTTCAGCTGTTCCAGCTGAACTACAGCTGCAAATTTCTTTAAAAAGAAAGAAAGACAAAACCTCTTGACTGTATTTTATAAGTGCAGTAATTCCCACAAAATCAGTTATTGGAGTTAATGACCAGTTTGTTAAGGCATTAACTGCCCTCAGCTGGGAATGACCAATTTTGGAGGAATGGCTGCACAACTGCTAAGATAATTCAGGAACACTTTCAAATAATGATCCAGCTAATTAACGGTGAATTCCTGTGGAAATCCTATCGAAGTACTTATGACCTCTGCATTTAATAGCCAGTGAGTTCATCATGATTCATGTTTATTACCATAAATACCAAAAGAAGTGTAATGACTAGGCCATTTTTTTTTCCAGCCAGGCCTTATTACTTGAACAGATTTGACTAATCCACCTCTACTCATTAAGGCCTAGTTCTCAAAATATTCAGTCTTTTCACTGCTCTGCTCAGAACTCACAGGGCCTTTGGTGCTATGCCAGCATGCTTGCTATTGGCAGCCTGTTTTTACTTGGGATGCTGTTAGGGAATAATTGATGTCTATAAGTTTTAAAGGAGCCCTTTTGAAATGCCTGCCATTTGTAGGACGTGGAGGAATCAGAGCTGGTTAGCTGGAGTTTATGGTTCTCCGTCATGAATTCTTAGGAGAAAATCATACCCTTCAGCCCCTCGAATTCATTTAGGATATACAAGATTGTTGGGTGGTGGTTTGTTTGTTGTTGTTTTTTTGGTGGGGTTGTTTTTTTGGGTTTTGATTTGGTGGTAGTGGTGGTGTGTTTTTTTAGGTTTATGGTTTAGGAACTAAGATATGCTTTCTTTCAGTGAATAAAGATTATTAACTTAAAATAAAGGATAAGCTCTTATTTTACTTGGACCATTTAATCTCTCTTAATGGCTGTTTATTGCTATATGATCTGAAAATTAGCTTTTAAGTAATAATAAGTGTTGGCAGCCAGAAAGCCTCTACTTTCTGTATGCAGCTGTGTTTGAAGAAATGAATTCAGGTTATTTCCATGTATTCGCTCTTCTCTCTCTAAGTATTCACTTTTTTCCTAAAATACTTTGTCTTTTGTTGCAGCTGTCAGATATCTGCTAGATGTCCGTAGGTTATAGGCTGTATTTTTATCAAGTTAACCATTTATATAATTATTGAATTAATGAGTAAGGTACCTGTGGTTTACATACTGTAATCTTAATTCATATATTGCAATTCTTTAGAGCAGTGTTTCCCAAAGTGTGGTACACATACCCCCAGGGATACGGAAAGAGTTTGGTGGGGGTATGCATTGCTCCGTGCTTAGCTGCGCCTAATTCTGTGTTCTCATGAGTCAAGTCAATTTCATCCTTCTCATTGATCCAAATAAATGTTATTTATAATATAACTTTTATTTATATTTTATTATGCATAATTTTATTTTTTGTTTATTATTATTTTGTGTATGTACCAAAAAATAAAAAATAAATATATTTTGTTATTAAAATACATCCATTTTTTTATGAGAGGTACTCAGCGTTATGAAAATTATAGAAGGGGTACACATATGTCAAAAGTTTGGGAAACACTGCTTTAGAGGATAAAGGGAATATGTGGCATGTAACAAGATTGAATTAGAATCATCAAGGTAACATCTGGGTAGCAATGGCATTTATGAATTATTTACATTTTTTTCTGAATAAAAGGGCAAGTGTCAGTTGACGTCTTTTTTCATTCCTTAATAAATATAAAAAGGGATGAAAATAAGATTTATAGATATTTGCAAATTAATTGATTAAATTCTAGGGAATCTTTACCCAGACAAAATCTAGAAGACGTATTAGCAACTTGGGTTATATAGACTTCGGAGTACAGTATTGTGGTCCCTTAGATCTGTCATCACCTCCTTTCACGCTTTCCTCAGGGAACAAATGTCTCTGGTGTTGTGCCAGTCATATTCCAGTTTCTTTTGTTCAGTTGTGCTCAGTCCAAACAAGAGGGGAAACTCCTATAGGTTTTATTTGCCTGGCAAGTGCTGCTTAAAGATATACGAAGTAATATAGCTAGTTGGGAGGTTTGTCTTCAGTATTTTCAGACTTCTCTCTCTGTGTCCTTTCATCTTCCTAATAGCCCATCCCCTCCACGACCATTCCCCACTCTAGGAGAGAAATTAAGTTCAATTACACCCAAGAAACTATGAAAGAAGGAAGAGATTCATGGTGGTGGTGGTGGTGGTGGTGGTGGTAGAGGAACATAGACTGATGACAATAATCTGTACTGTACTGATTTCCTTTTCTCAAGTTTATTTTTGCTAAGGAGTTTATAACCCGTTGAGAATGAGAGAATAATGAAGAGTTCTTATGAGAATGGAGCCTTGTAGTATAGAGCAGGGGTGGGCAAACTTTTTGACTCGAGGGCCACCATGGGTTCTTAAACTGGACCCGAGGGCCAGAACAAAAGCAACCTGACCATGCTGGCACTCTCATCTTGGGCTGCTGGTGAAGGAGCGGAGGGGAGAGCAAGAGAACCCTCCGCTCTTTCGGCTGATTTAGGGTGACTCTAGTTTGCCCACGGCTGATACAGGGTGACTCTCCTAAGCCCGTACTTCTGGGACAGCAGAGCCTTATAGGAAAGTGTTAACATATTGTGATTTTAAAAATAAGGATGGGAGGTCAATTTTATAGTGGGCTACTGAAAATTACTAATTCTTAGGTTTGGGCCTAATTTTTTATCCAAAAATATATCTTTCAAAATAAACATTATCTCTTGGAAGTTTATAATATTTCACAGATAGTTTGCTCCAGATTTGGGAATTGAAATAGGGAGCTTGAAATACTTTCTAAAAGAGGGTTATATAAGGATTTGATTCAGTGATTTAAAATTTTAATGTATTAATTGGAGTGAGTTATACCAAAAAATTTAATCATATAAATATCAATCACCATTTCCTTGATTTCTTATTCCCAGGCAATGAAAACTACAAACAGATAGCAATGTGTATACTTTACCACATAAGCATGGATGACCGCTTTAAATCAATGTTTGCATACACTGACTGTATACCACAGGTAAGTCATTTCAGTGTTTTTAAAAAGAACAGTCAAACAATTATTTTTCACTTTTCTCTCATTTCCCAGATGTCCTTTTCCTGAAAAAAAAAAAATTTTAATCCATTATAATATAAATTTGGTGCAAGTACAGAACAGTATAAAATTAAAATAACTTTGTTATCCCAAATGCAGAGATAATCATTTAACATTTTGGTACATTTCCTTTATATTTTTTAAAAAATAATATATTGGGATTATATGCTCTATGTAATTACACATTGTTTTATTTACCACACAGACCATAAGTATTCTCCCATGTCATTGAATATTCTTCAAAAGTTTCTAATAGTTGTATAACATTTTGTTGTGTAAATGTACCATAATTTAAATATTGTTAAATTGTAAGTTAGTTTTTTCTAGTTTATAACATAAAAACAGAAGTAAAGGAATGTAAGCAACTGAAAAAGTGTGAGATAAATATTATAGTATACAAATGCTTATCCATATCTCTAATTTTTTCTTTAGTTTAAATTCCTAAAAGTAGAATTACTAGGTCAAAAAGCATGAGCACTTTTATATTTAATGCATTGTGGCTAAATTACCTTCTAAGAAGACATAAGTTTATATTTCCAGCTAAAATTTCACTTTTAGTAATACTGGATATTATCATTTCTCTAAAAATAAAGTGTCTTTTTATTTACATTTCTATAAATATTGGTGAGATTGAACATTTTTATGTTTTTATCCATATTATATTATAAATTATTCCTTCATGTCTCTTGCCAGTTTTTTCATTTTCATGTTAATATTTTCATGATTAATAAATAAGATATAGATAGATAGATAAACTATTTGAACTCTGTCATATTACAAACATTTCCCAACTTTGTCAATTGCCCTTAATTCTATTATGGTTGATAGTCTTAAGTGCTTTGCATTTGCTGATAGGAAAATGCTTCATAAAACTTTTTCTAGCACTGTTCTCAGTTACTTGATACATTTCATTTCATATCTTAAAGTATACTTGAAAGAGTTTAGTGATTTTTTTTTTTTGCATGTACTGTAAGGGTAGAGATTTTATACATATGATTTTACTCTTAGGGAATTTACATTCAGAGAATAACTAGTGTTCAATTAATCTTTATTAAACTGAGCTCCAGTGATTTGATTATCTGTTTTAAAACACTGGTTGGCTGATTTTAATATTACATTATTTTCTATAAAATGATTTTCTAAAATAGATAAAGGAAAATTATAGGATGTATAATACACAATAAAATAACACTTTTAAAAGCACTTTAGAATATGAATAATAGTTTATACTTATTAAAAGTAATTGCTCTTAAGATTCCTAAAAGGCACTTTCTTGTTAGCATAATGTACGTTATTAAATTTGTATTACTAGAAAAGTAGTGAGTAATAAAAATAGGCCATAATTTCTCTGTTTATTAATTGAACATTCTTCTTTTCATCCCAAATCAGTAAGAAACTTCTGAAATTGAATTTTGTGTTTTGGAATTTTAACACTTTATCTACATACAATTAACAATTGATAAACTCTCAAGGATAACTTTTTAGCCTTTTATGTCAAGAGATAAGCAAGTTATGTGTGTTTATAGGAAATAGACTTCCTTTAAAGAATATACAGCATTTTTTATCTAACAAGGCAAGGCTTCTTACAAAGATAACGCATGTCAGACTGTAGCCAATGTGAAGTGTAATCAAGCTTTTTGTCAAACAAGTTTTCAATAAAAGAGTAGCCATGTCAGAGGGAGATTACAGGTGATTTACTACAGTTTCACTCCACATGTTCCCAGGGTCTCTCCTTTGCAGTTTCAAAGGGTGTTCCTTTCTCAATCCCATTTAGTGTCAGAACTTCATTGACTACAGGATATGAATTGGAAAGCAGCCAAAAAAAGAATAATATTCTTGCCTAGATTGACTGTTTTTATCCAGAGTATAGGTTTTTTTTAAATTAAATAAAAGAGAGAAATATAAACTAAAAAGGGATGGAAACTTAATTTTGTTGAATCTTGAATTTGGAGTTACCCTTCTCTCTTAGAATGTCTTATCTCAGACATAAAATATAAATCTTTATATTTACCTTTGAGACATTTTATTATCTATTTGTTGACAATTTTATGTGTAGAAAATTCTCTGAGACCTTTTAGAACAATATTTATGCATGGTTTTTTTGCCAAATAATTTTCTAACATCAACCATTTTTGCAAATGTATATTTTATTAACAGCATCTTCTAAAACTCACTTGGTATTTAACATTTTATCTTTTTAAAACTTCAACCCTAATAGGATTAGGTGAGGTTATGTTATCAGATTATGTCATAAACATTCTGAAGCTTTTAGTATAAGATCACATTATGAAATACCAAATTATACTCTAGAATATATTTGTTCCTAAAGTGCTATGCAGCCTATAGCTTGTACTTTACAGTGCTCAATTTTTATATATTTAGGGGAAAGTTGACATGGCTTGATATGCCACCCAGTTCCAGGTTCATTATAAAATAAAAGAATCGTCAGAAGCATATCTGGAATTCAATTTATTTCCTTCAGGAATTAAAAAAGATAGTCCTTTCATAGATCTTGACTTTTTGAATTAATGTTTAAAACACCAGTAAAGCTTTAAGCTTCTTTGTGACAATAGATTTATTATTTATTTAAATAAAATTGTATCTGAGGTTCAGAATATTTTAGAGTTAATACAATACTCTATTCACTTTGAGATTATGCATATTTTTTATTTAGTGAATATGGTAAAAAAAAAAAAAAGGTCAAGTATGCAAATAAATTTTTCAAATGAGAAGGCTAAAATCACTTTGAAAATGGGAAAGCAAAGACTCAGCACTCATTTATATCAGTGACCAGAGTATATAGTATGTCATATTCTTTCATTACGTTAGAGAGATATTAAGGAGCTTTTCTAAGCTGTAAAACACAAAGTAAGGTACTATTAGTAAAATAGCAGATCTTTTTCTCA
Source organism: Vespertilio murinus (assembly GCA_963924515.1). Taxonomy (NCBI): domain Eukaryota; kingdom Metazoa; phylum Chordata; class Mammalia; order Chiroptera; family Vespertilionidae; genus Vespertilio; species Vespertilio murinus. The sequence continues at coordinate 15,268,489 of OZ004719.1, read as the reverse complement.
TTATTTTGGATCCATTCATAGTCCAATTTAAATATTGCTCTTTTTATATGTGTTTTATAGGTTAAAACTATAATTAGATTAGAGTTCACCTTTGAAAATTATTTAACATTCAGCATAGTTGATTATATATTCAGTGTGCCCTATAATGTCTTTCAATATTATGTTGCTTTGTTTCTTTTGTACTTTTTTATTGCCTCTAATTATCCAATATACTCTAATTTTTCTTCCTATTATTGTCAGTATTCTGCAAAATTTTGGGGCCAGGGCAAGTCTTTTCTTTACATATGATCTTAATGGTCTCAGTGGGTAAATTGTTTTAGGTAAGCATACTTGGGATAACCAGGAGTTAATAGTTGTATTCTAATAATAGTTAAAAGTACACATTAACAGTTCATTGTTATTTAGACCTCTAAGATGCATGTTTTGTTTAAATAGGTGCAAATGCCATCCAGATGCTTATAAAAGTATTTATTGGTAATAGAGTGGCCAATCAAAGTACATGTTTAGGTAATGATGTCATGGTGTTATTTAATATTTTACCCTAGAACAGTGTGCAGGGATCTTCATAGTGATCCACATGTTTTCCACCATAGTTGTCCTGTTTGGCCCCTCTTTGATCTACATGCTTCTTTTTAGCTGAATGCTGGTAAACGTCCTTTCTGACAGCCCCCTTTGCTCCTGCCTGCCATTATCTGCTGAAGTTCAGAAACCAGAGCATCACTTCAAACAGCAGAGCTAGGGAGTAGCCAGTCAGAGGAGATTCCTGAGGCATGCAAAGTTCTGCCATAATCATTCAAAGATGTTTGGGCAGGGGGCTGGGGGTGGTAGAGGTGTATGTGAATACAGAGAGCTGTGGGGGTTGGCCTCTGGTCACTGGTAAATAAGTAAAGTCAGGTGCCAGAGAGTCTAGACACAGTGATTTCAGTCGTGGGTCTTTGGTATCTGATACTCAATATGGGACTTGTCTGATTGAGCACTATTGCCTCTTCATTGCACAGACTGAAGCCCTTATAGTGCCTTCTTGTTAAATTAGTAAAAGATGACAATGGACATAGTTAAAGCAGAACAAATCTAGTTTTAATATTTCCTAGTTGTCAGCAATTACACTTACTTTTGAAGTGCCATGGGTAGCAATCAAATTAAAGACATCATATTGCACATGGAGTTTGAACTAAACTATTACTTTAAAATGTGAATGCTTTAATTAAAATTGAAGTGTTTCTCTTTCTTATTATGAAAAACTAATTCTATATCATGATACATTTAATTCACATTTAGTCCTGATTTCTCTTGATATTGGGGGGTGATTTTTATTGGATAAGATTTCAAATCATACCTTATTTTTTTAAAAAACCTAGCTCCTGATTATTTCACCACAGGATGTAACATGGAAATTACAAAAATTAAAAATCCTCAATTTCTAAACATATCACCTGTAACCCTATTTTCTAAGGGCAGTTTTCATGCCACAAGGTTAATTTCAAGAAGATAACAGATATTTTGTCTTCTTAAAGATTTGCTTTGATATAACATATTTTGTTACTACAAAAAGCATCTTATATCAGTAAAAGTTTAGAAAAAATCTGTAGTAGGTTGTTAATGAATATGACAAATATATTAATTTCATTAACTGAAGGATTGTCACCTACATTTTCATTAAATTGTAATTTAATTTTAATTGGCAGTTAATTTATAGAAAAGTTGCAAAATCTGTTATGATATATATATATATATATATATATATATATATATATATATCCATCCAATAGATTTAGATTACTTTATTTTTGCCATGGAATTTTTTAGCCTGTAACATTATTAAGTATTTAACGATTCTTTACCCAAAGATTCCAGTAGCAGCAACATTTGGAGTTAAAGAGCTGCCCTCTGGAAAAAGGCATGATACATGCCAACCTACTATAGTATTTATAGTTTCCAGTGTATAGCAAATTATATATACACATAGTTTTGTTAGAATTAAACATAAGTATTTTGCTTTTGGAGTAATTATAAGTGGATTTGTGTTTTTTATTTTGCTCTCCAATTGTTCACTGCTAGCACATAGAAACTTGATTTTTGTGTGTTAACTGTGTATCCTTCTTGCAACTTAGACATTATCTGGAACTAACATAGAGAATAAGGGAAACAAGATTTAATGGAATAGGGTCTAACCAGTCAACAAATAGTTATTATTCACTTATATATATACTAGGGGCCCAGCACGCGAAATCATGTGAGACTCAGGACCCAGAGTCCTGTGACTTGGCGGTACCCAGAAAGAGTCCCATGGCCTCCACCACCGCAGGAGGCAGGACCCAGAACCGGCCCACGCCTCCAGTCAAATCCTCCAGAGTCAAGTCCCCGCCCACTCCTGTACACCTCACTGCACATGCAGCCCTGCCCACCCTGTGTATGCAGCCTCCTGCTGATGGGTCATTACAGCGTGATGGTGTGACAACCACAGGCTTTTTATATAATAGAGAAGGCATGCAGGATTCAGGAAGGCATGTTGGTCTAAAAGGGTATTGCCCCAGAGAAGCATAAAAAAATTTTAGGTCACAAATTAACTTCTAATTTGTTAGCAATTTGACTTCGAGAAAAGTATCTTTACGTTAGAGACCTGGTGCAGAAATTCATGCACAGGTGGGGTCCCTCGGGGTGATCTGCAGGGTTTGGGCTAAAACCTGCAGTGCAATGCTGCTCCTGCTCTCCCCGGCCCTGCTACGCCTGCCACTGGCTCTCGCCCAGTCAGTCCCAATCAGAAGGGGCTCGTGCCACCGCAGCAGCACTCACCAGTCATGAGCCCTGCATCTGAAGCCCATCCCAAGGGGGGTTGGGAGGAGGGGGAGCCCAGATGCAATCAGCCCTCTAGGATAGTCTTGCTGGCCTGGGATCCAGATCTGTCCCACTGACATTGGCACTGGTTATCGGGAGCCACCTGACAGCCACTTTTATGTCATTTCTTCCTTGTGGAGCATCTAGGGAGGGGAAGCGCCATGGTGCCCGAGGTCGGCAGCAGCCCTGTCGGGATTGTGCCAGTGACACCAGTCCGGTTCCTCAGTGCCGGGCTCGTTCTCCAGAGATTGGACCTCCAGGACTACTGAGGGAGGGAGTGGCTGCCACTGATCTGGTGGACTCCTGGGATGGGTCAGTCAGCTGAGCAGCACCCCCACTGTGGGAGCACATTGGCCACCAGGCGGCAGCTCCTGCATTGAACGTCTGCCCCCAATGGTCAGTGCATGTCATAGCAACCAGTTGCCTGGTTGTTCAGTTGTTAGATCATTCAGTCACTTAGGCTTTTATATCCTATACTAGGAGCCCCATGCATGAATTCATGCACCTTGAAAGGAACTATGGGCTGCAAGGCTGTGGTGGGCACAGGCGAGGGTCCCATCCTCTGCACCCCTTCCCGGCCCCTCCCACCGCAGCCCCTGGTCCCCTGCTCCCACCACCACCACTCCCATGGCTGACAGCACCAGCCCCACTCGCACCCTCTTTTGGCGCAGAGTGATTGGAGCTGCTGTCCCAATTGTCTCTCAGAAGCAGGGGGAGATGGAGAAGTCCTCAGGGGAAATTGGGGCTGGCAGCTGCCACTCACACCCAGTGACAGCTCTGAGTGATCTGGGCTCTGGTACCAGCAGAGAGTGCGAATGAGGCCAGCGCCAGCAGCAGGTGCAAGTGCCAGTCAGGACCATAGCATGCAGGAGCAAAGAATTTATAGTAACCACCAGAGGCTCACCCCAATGACAGCGACTGGTGCCCCACCTTGGTCTGGCGCCCCTGCTCACTGCTCCACCATCCCACTGTGGTCGATACCCACCATGTTCTGTGCATACCCCTAGTGGTCAGTGCACATCATAACAACCGGTTGTTCAGTTCCACCATTCAGTCTATTTGCATATTAGCCTTTTATTATATAAGATAATAAAAGGCTAATAAGCTAAGTGTCCAGTTGTCTGGTCGGCCATTCAACCAATCAATGCATAATATGCTAATGATATGCTAAGGCTGCTCAACTGCTCACAGTGACATGTGCTGACTACCAGGGGCAGACAGTCAATACAGGAGAAGCACTGCTCAGGAGAAGCCCTGAGCCAGGCTCAGGACTGGGGAGCACAGCACTAAGGATGTCCATCTGCTGGCTTAGGCCCACTTCCTCATTTGTTTTAAGACGGCAGTCAGACATCCCCTGAGGGCTCTCAGACTGTGAGAGAGCGAAGGCCAGGCTGAGGGGCCACCCACCCCCCACCCCACCCCCGATTGCACAAATTTCGTGCACCAGAACTCTAGTATATAGATAATATACAATAACTTAATTTTCTGATTTACTAATAGAAGACTAGCTTCTTAAAACTACAGCACAAAATTTGTTCATTTCTCTCTTATGATAACCTCTGTCTCTTATGAAAAGTGTAGATTACTGCTAAATGGCATAGGTAGCCTACCTTTTCCTTTCTACTTTCCATCTGCTGCTTCTCTGACCCTCTCCCTTTTTTCTTGACCTTAAATAGAATTATTTTCTCATTTTATACCCATGCCCAAATAGTTGGATCCAGCCTGCAGCTTCAGTTATCAAGCATATGTGGCAGTTCCTATAGTTATACCTCCAATCTGAGCATTTCTTCTAAATTCAGGCTTGCCTTTATTATCTTCATTGAATAGCTATACTAAACTCAACATATCTAAAACCAAAATTACTATCTTTATATGCCTAGTCTAGTTTCTCTTTTTTGATAAATGTTGGTACCACCATCCATGTTGATGCAGAAACCTGGAGTCATCTTTGACCCTTCCTCTCTAGTATCTCAACATCTAGTAGTTATTCCATCCCATTTTGATTATTTTTCCTAAATATAGCTCTAGCCTTCCTTTTACCTCTATCTCCACTCCTCTCCCTAGTCCAAGAAGCCACCATCTACCTGCATGTTTCCTCTAGCCTTCTAGCTGATTTTCTTGTGATTTTCTTACCCTGTTAAAGTCTATCTTCTACACTGGACAGATATTTTTAAAACCCGTATCTTATCCTGACACTTCCCTTATTTAGAATCTTTTAATGGCTTTCCATTATCTTTAGAAGCCCTAAATCCTTAACATGTACTTCAAGACCCTGTGATCTGGCTTTTACCATCTTATCTCTCAACACTGTTTCCCTCACTCCAACCATGCTTTATCTTCTTTTAGTTCTTCAGTGGAATCATGTTCTTTCCTGTTTGTAAATTTGGCCAAGGTGTTTTCTGTGCTCAGAATGCTCTACTTCTGCACAATTTTAAATTCCTTCAATGCATAGGTTTTATTTAATATTTCTTCTGTATCCTCCACTTTATTTGGAAGTTTATATTGAATGCAGTTGTTCACTAACCATTTATTCATTTAGTTATTCAATAATGAGTGTGCCACAGCTATGTACTAAAAATGTAATTGTGTTATATTATTTTCAACATGCAATCTAAGATAACATATTGTGATAAAATAGTGATTTGGGTGTTTTTTTTGTATCTTTTTGAGTAAAAATATCCCCTGTGCTTCTTAATAGTTAATGAAGATGCTCTTTGAATGTTCAGATGAACGAATTGACTTGGAACTGATTTCTTTCTGCATTAATCTTGCTGCTAATAAGAGGAATGTACAGCTTATCTGTGAAGGTTAGTGCCTTTGAGCTTCATAGATAACCCTATCTATCATAAGGCAATTGGCATATGATGGAAAATAGGTAATAAGGAAGTAAAACCACAGCTATAACCCTAAAAGGTCAGATAGAATATTCTGAAATCATGAGTAAAAAACATCCTTTAGTAACAAGGTCAGTTACCCTTAATTGAAATTTGATTTTTAAAAATAATTTGTATATGAAACAAAACTTTTAATTTTCAGAGTAGTTCATTGCAATGTAAGTTGGTATAATACAAATATGTTAGGTATTTGTTTCTATATTATCTTTGCAAAATTGCTTGTCATGCATTATGATATTTCAGAGTCCCCTTGATAGTTTTTTTCTTATTTGAAAAGTATACATGTTTGTTACAAAAAAATACAAATAAGCAAATAGGAAAAAATTAAGTGTTTACTCTCCCTATTTAAAGGTAATCATAGGTAAGATTTTGATGCAAAGCTTCTATATATTTTTTATTTTTTATATATTTTTATTGATTTCAGGGGAAAAGGGAGAGAGGGAGAGAGAAACGTTAATGATGAGAGAGAATCATCAATCAGCTGCCTCCTGCATGTCTCACACCGTGGATTGAGCCTGCAACCTGGGCATATGCCCTGACCGGTCGGTATTCAAACTAGCCTTCTGGTTCATAGGTCGACGCTCAAGCACTGGGCCATGGCAGCTGGGCTGCTTCTATATATATTTTTAAATTAAAATGGGCTTCTTTATGTATGATAATATTCTTTAAGTTAATAATATATGAAATATCATTCCATGTGGTTAAATACTTTTATAAAACATACTTACCAATAGCTGAAAAGTAATCCATTGAATGATTTTCCATAGTTTAATCTGCTAACTTGGTTTTTTAATTTGCTGCCACTTCTTTTCTGTGACAAACAACAAGGCAGTGATTTTCCCTTTTCTGAGGTTTTCCACATTTTCATTTTTATATTCTTAGGATGAATTCCTAGAAATAGTTTTTCTAGGTCAACCAGCATGTGCATTTTTAAAATCTGTGGCCCATACATATTCTATACACGAAAGAGCCCATACATTTATGTGAAATTCTAGAACAAGCAAGATTAATCTATGTTTAGTAAGAAGAAAGAGAAGGAAAAGAAAAAAAGAAAAGTGATTGAATTTGAGGAATAGTATTGGCTGGGCATAGGGGATTCTGGAGCAAATGAAAATATTCTATATGATGTTGTGTGTGTGAATTACATAGCAGCATACATTTATCAAAATGAATCTATTGGAGGCCCAGCTAGGATGGCTCAGAGGTTGAGTGTCAACATGTGAACCAGGAGGTTACAGTTTGATTTCTGGTCTTTGATTTTCAGTCTTCAATTCTTGCTCAGGGCATATATGTCCGGGTTGCGGGTTTGATCCCCAGTGTGGGGCGTGCAGAAGGCAGCCGATCAATGATTCTCACTCATTATTGGTATTTCTCTCTCTTCCCATGCCCACCCCCACTTCCTCTCTGAAATCAATAAAAATATATTTTTAGAAAAATCTCTTGGAGCCCTGACCTGTGTTGCTTTTAGAGCATCGGCCTGAACATGAAGGGACATAGGCTCGATTCCCAGTAAAGGGCATGCACCTGGGTTGCAGGCTCAATTCCCAAACCTGATCAGACACGTGCAAGAGACAACCAATTGATACGTCTCTCTCTCACATTGATGCTCCTCTTTTTCTTTCTCCCCCACTCTCTCTCCCTTCCATTCCGTATAAAAATCAATGGACAAAATATCCTCAGGTATAGATTAACCACTACCACCAAAATCTATTGAACACTTAAGGTTTATGCACTTTACTGCATATAAATTATGGAACTTCTGTGAACTATAATGAAAAAAAATGACTTAACTTAGTGAACCTTATTTTTACTGGGGAATCTGGTGTTTCTGTTCCAGGAAATGGGCTAAAGATGCTCATGAAGAGAGCTCTGAAATTCAAGGACCCGCTGCTAATGAAAATGATTAGAAACATTTCCCAGCACGACGGACCAACTAAAAACTTATTTATTGTAAGTATAACTTTTGACCTGTCTGTTGTAATGGCCTGAGAATTGAAGATTTGAAATGAGCCATTTGGAAATATAACTTTTACTGAGCTCTCATCAAATATTAACTCATGACCCAAGTTGGTTTTCTGTCAACAACTTCTTTGTAAGAGTAATTCCTAGAAATTTAAACCTAGGTTTTTATGATGTTTTTGTTTTATGATCCCTACCCCTAACCTTCCCATACTCACTCCAGTTTTCTTGCCTTAAAAAAAAGGGAACCTATGGTGAACTGGTTTAAGTTCAAGATTATTAAAAACAAGAGAATCACATTTGATACTTAATTTTCTTTCCAAAGGGTTGAATTATTAGAGTGGTTCTTCTGCAGAAATCATTTTTAAATTTGTATTGAAATTGTATTTTCTACAGGATTATGTTGGGGATCTTGCAGCCCAGATCTCTAATGATGAAGAGGAGGAGTTTGTGATTGAGTGTTTGGGAACACTTGCAAACTTGACCATTCCAGACTTAGACTGGGAATTGGTGCTGAAGGAGTACAAGCTGGTTCCATACCTCAAGGATAAACTGAAACCAGGTCTCTGCTGAGCAACTCACTTTAGTCCTACCATGAAGTTATTTATATTGTGGACAAGGCTGCTATAGCATAATTTTGTGGCCATTATTATAGTGACAAATTTTCTCTTATTCCTCAAATTCTAGTTTCTTTTTTTTCTTTTTCTATCATATATTTTATTGATTAAAAAGAGGAAGGGAAAGAGTGAGAGAGATAAGACATTAATTTGAAGGAGAATCATTGACCAGCTGCCTCCTGCAAGCCCCACACTGGGGATCAAGCCCACAACCCAGGCATATGCCCTGACTGGAATCGAACTGTGACCTCCTGGTTCATACATTGATGCTTAATCACAGAGCCAAGCCAGCTGAGCTCAAGTTCTAGTTTCTTTTTTCCAATAAGGTGGCCACTCTTATTCTTTTTTCCTAACAATGAATATTAGTTTCCCATTCCAATTCTGCCTTCTTTCTTATTTTTTTAATCCTGCCTTTTTGAAATATCCAAATGCCATCCCTTTCTGCAAACAATGTACATACACACAAAGTTCTTCAGAGTGTTCAAGTGAGTCTTCTACTTTCTGTGTTTAAATTGTCATTCATTTGTATTTCCAAAGAATAATTTCTATGTCTCTGCTGCCCTCCTCTCCCACCATGAACTACCATCTGTAAACATGGAAATTTGGAAAAAGACAGATATATAACCATCTTATGGATTCATAAGAATTTATTTAGCTCTTAGTATCTTTTATATTTTCTGTGAGTGAAAACGTTCTGTGATCTGACTTTATCAGGTACTGCAGAAGATGACCTTGTTTTGGAAGTGGTGATAATGATTGGAACTGTGTCTATGGATGACTCGTGTGCGGCATTGCTAGCCAAGTCTGGGATAATCCCTGCACTCATTGAACTGCTGAACGGTGAATTATAATTTATCTTAATTTATTTGTATGCTAATGTATTAACAGGTTATTAGTTTAAATTCTTAAATGTGAATAGAGTTTGGAATCATAATGTTATGTAACTTGATACATTAATGATCTTATAGCAACTTAAGTTGTATAGTTATGAAAAATGAATTAAATATAACCCTTACTGGGATTAGCTAGAATAATATCAAAAAGTTGAGAACACTGCTGTGTTAAATTTTATCTTAATCTAGGACACTCACTTGTGAGCTTTTTTCTTTCTAAACCCAAATAGGTCACTAGTAAATCCATGTTTATAATTTTAGAGTCCTTACTTTTATTGTCTACCATACCAAAGGCTCTCCCTCATATCCTTGATTTTTCTGGTCCAGTCTTAGAAATACCAATCTATGCATGTATATTAACCTTCTTAGATTATTCACATTCTCAGCTACTATCCAAAAGATTTTCTAACCAGGACAGGTGTGGACGTAGGGTGGACGTTGCCTTCCTCTGATCAGCCTTGAACAACTAATATTCCGTCATTTCTTCTTCCTGTTGAACTTTGTATTTGGGTCTCCTATGTTGCGGAAATCTTTTTTAATATTTTGATTTCTAATCAAAAAAGTTTATTTAGAAGTTAATTCTAATTATCATAACCCCCCCTAATTCCAGACGTAGTGTTTTCCTCTAAACTTTCTTCATTGAAAAGAATGTCCTCTGTCTATGCTGTACATCACATGTTGCTCTTGTGTGAACTGGAATTTTAATTCTATTACATTTTAATTAGCCACAGTGGCTTATGGTTACAAGAATGGACAGTGGAGGCCTAGATAGAGCCTTTCCCTTCCCCTTGTATTCCTCTTAATGGGTTTTTGTTCTCCATATTAGACACAAAATTTGTCTGAATCTAATACTATTTCATTAGAGTCACATTTTCTGGGACCTTATATTAGCCTGCTCTGGTGGCCATTAACTAAGTTCCACAGGCTGGTTGTCTTAAACAACAGCTATTTCTGGAGACTTAGAAGTCCAAGATCAAGCTGTCAACCTACTTGGTTCCTTTTGGGGAAAATAGAACCAAATTTATTTCAAAATTAAAGTTGTTTAAGGAATTCTTATCATGGACAAGAAATAAAACAAGTGGAGATGTGTTGACATTTTACATTATGGCTAATTTAATTGATTTCCTCATACCTGGTGGCAAAATACAGTGAAAACATCAAGAAGCACTGTTACTATTTTTTTAAAGCAATCTTGCTCCTCAGTGCGTCCAACCTGGGCTTTTGAAATAAGTAATCTCATGTAGTCTTGTTTAAACTCAGATATGATATAATTTCTCTTTTTCAAAATCTTATTTTTTTATCTTTGTATTCCAAAGTAATTTAACCTATTTAGTTGACAACCAAATTTACTAAAACTTCTGAAAATGTATTAAAAATTTCCTCACTGTTGCCAGGACTGATTTGGCTCACTGGATAGAGCATCGGCCTGCGGACTGAAAGGTCCTGGGTTTGATTCCGATCAAGGGCATGTACCTTGGTAGCGGGCACATCCCCAGTGGGGGTGGTGCAAGAGGCAGCTGATCGATGATTCTCTCTCACTGATGTTTCTAATTCTCTATCCCTCTCTCTTCCTCTCTGTAAAAAATCAATAAAATATATATTTAAAAAAAGAATTTCCTCACTGTTATCATCATGTAATTTAGAAAAACACCTAAGACATAAATGACATGTGCCACCCATATATTATCAATAATCTAAACTATAGTTGTCTTTTATTAGTCTCCAAGGCACGTTTAGGTTTTTTATTCAGTGCTTCTTAATTTGTATATAAACATAGTATTCTTTTATAAAAGTTTTCTGTTTCCTTCAGCTCAACAAGAAGATGATGAATTTGTGTGCCAGATAATTTATGTCTTCTATCAGATGGTTTTCCACCAAGCCACGAGAGATGTCATAATTAAAGAAACACGTATCCTTTCAATGTTTACAACAAATAATGACATTTCATATATTTAGGGTTTTTTTTCTTGCAAATAGTCAAATAATGTGGAAAATATCAAGCTCTGAAATACATTTATAAGGCAAGCTGTTTTTCATGGAAGCATAGTATGGTGTAGCTTAAGAAGCGTTATAATCACATAACCCTAAAGGTCATTTTAAATTACCTTTTGCTACTTACTAGCTGTAGGACCTTGGATACACTACTTAATCTGCTTGAACATACAACATACAGAAGTGCCTCATCTGTTCAGTTACTCATGTCCTGAACTGTGGTAACCTTACATTTATTCTTTAATTTTAAATATTTTCTTTCTTTTTACTTTCTACTTCTCCTAAAGTTTTATCTATTATTTTTAATTACTCTTGTGCTGTTATAAATTTAGGTTTTTTTATACCTTAAATGATTTTTATTTCTTTCCTGAATTATTTCAGTTTTCTAATTCTGACATATATTCTTTCAACTACTATTGTTTTCTTAATTATTTTATCTCTTCTTGGGAGATTGAATTGCAATTGTTATCTTTTAAAAATGTTTTGTTTTCTTTTTCTTATAATAACCATATATGGAATTTGACTGTGATTCTTTTCTGTTGCTCTTTTACTGTGAAATTCACTCCCTAGACTTTTAGTAGGGCCAGATAGGTGGAGAAAGATTTTATAGCTACACAGCTGTAGAGCTACCTTTTTGGCTATCTTCATGTTTTCAAAAATATGGCCTTGTACTTTCTAAAATTTACTGGCTGTTTTTCTTACACATTTTTTTATGTAGGTTTTTTTTTTTCTGTCTTTCTCATTCTTGTTTTTTAAACAAATGAAATAGAAAATGTTTCTGGCTACCTTGTATTAATTATTTTATTTTTAAATTTGCAGGTAAATTTCAAGTTATTTGAATTTTGTGAAATGTGAGATTTTTCTAATAGGATTGAATAGCCTCAGTTCCAAATGTCATTTGTATCTTTAACCACTTTATTCAGAAGCTCCAGCCTATCTCATAGATCTGATGCATGATAAAAATAATGAAATCCGAAAGGTCTGTGATAATACATTAGATATTATAGCGGTAAGTAATTTATCTTTCTAATTATAATAGTCTTCATTTGGGGAGAAAAAAGATATCGTGCACCCATTTAGAACATTGCACTCAGTGTAAAGACAAATTTGTCTTTTGATAAATCTCAGAAAATACAGTGATTTTAAAAAATCATTTTTAAAATATTTTTAAGACTTTTGGCTCTTAACTTTTTTAAAAAATATGTTTTTATTGATTTTAGGGAGGGAGGAATGGAGGGAGGGAAAGAAACGTCAATCGATTGTCTCCCGCACTCACCCCCACTGGGGACCAAACCAGCAACCTGGCCATGTGCCCTGACTAGGAATTGACTTGGCAACCTTTTGGTGCATGGGATGTGCCAGATACCAGATTACTTTAAATATTTTTTTCACATATGACAGATAGTGCTACACGTAAACTGCTTGCTTCCTTCTTTGAACTATATTTATACTTGTATTTTGTCTCACCCTGTAAAAAGTTTTTTGAATATAGACTACTCGGTAGTTTTCAAAGTTAAACTTAAGTATTTTAAAAGGATCAGAATATTATTTAAAGTTTTATAACAATGTTATTGCAAATTTTCTGAGTTGACATTTCTACTAGTGATCTCATTATAATATTGGACAACCACCAGCAGATACTTTTTTGTCAGTTTTCCATATTTTATCTCAGAAATTCATCTTATTTTATATCATCTGCTTTTTGGATTTGACTGATTATATCATTATTGGTTTAAAACTAAATGGGTACATTGAAATTTTAGCTTTGATCTCTAAATTACAATAGGGAAACTTTAATTTTAAAGCCATGTTTTACCAGGATGTTTCATACATGTGAGCCACTGGTCACAGGATTTATGAATAGAGACTGTTTATTACTCCTAGAGAACAAGTTCATGACTCATAATTTTTTTCTACTAGATCACTGATGTTATTATTGTATACTAGAGGCCTGGTGCATGAAATTTGTTGGGGTCCCTCAACCTGGCCTGCACCCTCTCGCAGTCCAGGAGCCCTTTGGAGATGTCCAACTGATGGCTTAAAGCCTAACCCATTAGTGGGTCATCCTTAGCGCTGCCATGGAGGCTGGAAAAGATCCACTGGCCAGCCATGAATGCTACACTGACCAGCCAGGAATCCGGCTACTGGCTGAGCAGTGCTCCCCCTTGTGGGAGTGCACTGACCACCAGGGGGCAGTTGCTGCATTGAGCATCTGCCCCCTGGTGGTGAGTGCACATCATAGTGACTAGTGGTTAGGCAGAGGAAGTATCAGCAAATTGAAATGGTGGTAGATCACCTACTATATAAGGCTCCCTATGATGCTGTCTGACCTCATGAATCAGTTTTTAAAAATTATGAACAAGTAATCAGAAGGTACATGCATGAATTATTCATGTGATTTGAATGTGTGCTGTGCCACTCAACTGAGTCATATTCATAGCTGAATCTTTTAGAAGAGAAGTTATCAGCACAGCTCGTGGAAGAGCACCAGCTCCGGAAACTGCCATGTTCTGCCGGAAGGATGTTCCTTTATCTTTTTCTGTTACAGTCATACACCTACAGGACTCAAGGCCCTGGTTCAGTTTTAGCTTGGTAACTGGGAACGGCACCAGTGGGAGCAGTTCCTTCCCAAACATTTTCCCTTCAGTTGGGGTGGGGTTCTGATTTTAACTTTTGGCCTCTGCAAAGTGGCAGCTTGGTCTTGTTGACATTGCCTCTAGACTACAACTGACTCGAGTGCTCCCATCTACTGAATAATCTCAGGCAATTTATTTAACTTTGTGAAGATTCCATTCAAAGTGACTCCTAAGGGTTAGAGAATTGCTGTAAGGAATGGAGAAAGTATATATAAAGCATCTGCCAGGTTATAGTCACTCAGCATGCTCTTTCCAGACTCGACCAAAACTCAGACCTAGTTAAGTTTATCTGTAGATTAAATCTGTAGATCATTTCACTTTTTTCAGTACAGATAATTAAACTATTTTCTGTTCATTTTAATTTTTAAAATGGTATGGAAAGATAATCTGTTCACTGTTTGGATTTTGAGTGTGGGACGTTATTTGGAGGATATATTTTAGTATGACATATTACTATTTGTAGTTTAAGGTTATCCTGCAAGTGGCTGGATTTGCATTTTAAAACTTCATATCAGAACAATTAACTGAATAGGGCAATTAGCTGAAAGACCTGGTTAGGAGAGTGTCTTCAAGAGGGAGCAGCCTTTTCTGGTACAGAAGTGCCTCATCTGTTCAGTTACTCGTGTCCTGAACCGTGGTAACTTATTGGTTTTGAACTCAATTTATCAGCTAACCTCCGACCACAGTTACACTCCTAGCTCACTGGACCTCTGTATTTGGGAGAAATTTGAGGAGGGGGCATTTTAACACATCAGTAAAATGACAGCTTCTCAAGCCACCTGGGACATAGCTGCCAGTCTTTGGTTCTTTGAGCCCAGACTCTATTACTGATCATGACTCAGGGTCTATTTGCTTGTCCTGAATCTTTTTCAAGAGCAAAACAAGAGGAAATTGACTTAATTTGAAACAGGGGAAACTTTGATTAGGCGCAGCAACAATGATGAAACACCAGAAATGGGCTGTCAGGGAGAATGTGAAGTCTCTGTCCAGTTACATCAGTAAGAACCAAATAATCAACTGCCCAGGATGGAAGTGGGTGATCTCTTAAGACTCTCTTTACCTCTAAATTTTGATTTCCTAGTATCTCAGCATGTCCTAAACTAATTTAAAAAAATATCCCAAAATGGGAATTTTATATCTTAAAGCAACTTATCTTTTAGAAAACAGACTTCTTTTTTACTTAAGACAGACAGTGTAGAATAATACTAAGAAAAATAAGATGCCTTACAACCATTAAGGAAATATGCCTTCTACAATTAAGTACTTGTCCCCAAAATTATGGAAATGTTATGTTAGTGATGATTTGTTTAATATATTTGGGTCCAAGCCCTACATTGGTGAACTGAAACAGATGTGGTGGTAGTAGTCTTTGTACCAGGAGTATTACATATTCGGTGGTGCGGTCTCTGTGGCCTCATCAGCAAGTTGCCGCCTGTCTGACTAGTCCTTACCTGTAGTTTCATGAGGCAGAGGATGGGGTGGGTTCCGAGGGGAGCAGGGAGGCAAGGAGAGAGCAGCCTAAGAGCTTCTTGGTCTTCAAAAGGGATTCTTTGGAAGTTGACTGCTGCCTTTTCTCTTCCAAGCTTTGGGAATCTTGCAGGGAAGGACAAAACCCTCTACACAGAGAGAGCTCCTAAAAACCCAGATAATGTTTACACCTCAGTGCTTCTTCAACTTTGAAGTATTTGAGAACCACATAAATTCTTCCCCAGTTGCCAAGTGAATTCCTCTCCTAACTTACTGCGTTTTCATACATGTAATACATGTTTGTCACATACTGTGTTCCAGACACTAAGGTGGACACAGGAACTACAAAACTCCATAACATAAAGACCCTAAAATGTAAAAGTTTATCATCGGGACTCTACAGAACATGAGGGTTCTAGATGTGAGCTGGCCTTCCGGGAGTAGTACAACTCCATGGCTCTGCCCATACACGTTCTGTACCAGTGGCGCAGTGTGGCTGCAGGAAGTTCATAGGAGAAGGAATGTAGCTCCAGTATTTTGAACTTGGAAAACAAGGTGCTGTCTTCATCTCAGGATAGGCAAAATCATATTAAGTAAGGCTGGTGTATTGAAGTGAGACAAGTCAATCTCATGTTATCTCTAAGACTTCAGTTGTGATGGTCTCCACAAAAATGACCAGGAAAGCTTGTGTCAGACAGAAAAGCTATGTTTATTAATAATCTTGACAGCAAGTGAGGGCATTTTAAAAATGCCTCCTGCATCTTATAGAGGAAGCTTCATAGCAATAGGAAGAGGGTTAGCATTGGAAGTCAGGTTATTTCAGAGCAGCTTTCAAAAGCAGCGAGTGGGTAGGAATGGGGTAAAATGAGAAGACAGTAGTCACTGTTAATTGACTTGCAGGTTGGTTATAGGGACAGAACCGATTTCTAAGTTAGCTATTGACAGAAACTTCTAAGAGGTTCTTTCTAGAGTAAGTGGAGTTGGTTCTTCCTTGTTTCACAATTTTGGCAAATTTTAATTTTTCATATTTGTAAGTTTGACTTTTATGTCTCAATTTCATACAGTCAAATTGGGTTTAATGAGATAAGTTTGGCCAGCCCTCTTTTGGAGTTCAATTTGTACATTGTATAAATGTGAAAGGCAGACATTTAGGATATTTTTCCAGCTTTTTAGAATTTACACATACATAAACACACACACCAGATCCTTAAATAATGCCATTTCTTCAAAGTCCTTTCTTTATAACATTGAGGAGATGCCCTAGGAACTTAACTTTTGTTTATATCCATTAAACTACAGTACAGTTGGTTAGTAGGATGTTTCAATTAAAGTCACAAACCATATTGATGACATTAAGTGAGGACCTACTGTATATTACACACACACACACACTGAGTGGCCAGATTATTATGATCTATGAACACATAATCTGGCCACTCAGTGTATATGTATATATTGGAGGCCCAGTGCATGAATTCGTGCATAGGTGGGGTCCAGCCATCCTGGCCAGAGGGAGGGGACATGGGCAGTTGGCCAGCCTGCCTGCTGGTCAAACTCCTAGTCAAGGGGACAATTTGCATATTAGCCTTTTATTATATAGGATATATACTGAGTGGCCAGATTATTATGCATTCAGAGATCATCATAATCTGGCCATTCAGTGTATGTGTGTATATATATGTATCTATGTATGTGTGTATATATGAATGTGTATATATCCCTGCCATTCCTATGCATGTAACTTTATTAAATTTTTTTTAATTGGCAACAGTTGAATTTAAAAAAAATAAAACAAAAAAACAAGTAGCCCTAACTGGTTTGGCTCAGTGGATAGAGTGTCAGCCTGCAGACTGAAGGGTCCCAGGTTCGATTCTGGTCAAGGGCATGTACCTTGATTATGGGCACATCCTTAGTAAGGAGGTGTGTAGGAGGCAAGTGATCAATGTTTCTCTCTCATCGATTTTTTAACTCTCTCCCTTACTCTCTGTTAAAAAAAATTTAAAAATCAATAAAATATATTTTAAAAATAAAAGGACCCAAGCATAGTATGAAAGATAAGAATCATGGTTTTTATTTTATTTTTTATTGATTTTAGAGAGGAAGGGAGAGGGATAGAGAGAAACAGCAACAATGAGAGAGAATCATTGATTGGCTGCCTCCTGCACACCCCCACTGGAGATCGAGCCGGCAACCCAGGCATATGCCCTTGGCTGGAATTAAACTTGGGACCTTTCAGTCTGCAGGCCAATGCTCTATCCACTGAGCAAAACCAGCTAAGGCAAGAATCATGATTTCTTGCTTAACTACATTCTGTACAGTTATATCTTCTTTTGTGGTCTGACTGGACATAATATTTAAAGTGATATTGTACATATGAGCCCCCTCAGTGCTTTAAACAGAGATTGAAGAGATGATTCTACTGTGAAGTCTAGTTAGAAAATGACATCCATAGTCAAGATTAAAGGGCAGCAGTGGGAATAATATTATTGCAAAATGGGCAGTATATGAATAAAAGCCAGCATCTCTATTATGTACGTATTTAATCATGTGTATCTACATATTTATGTCACATACATATCACTGGGAGAAGTCATTTCTAAGATATAAAAGGCATCTTTTTAGCAGCTACTAACTTAACCTTAATGAGCAACTGAATTACTCTAGATCTACTTTAAGTTAGTATGAAGAATTGTATTAAATAAACCCTATTACATTCTCACTTAGGGGGCTGCCACATTAAAGGAGAAAGGAAAGTCTGTTTTCCATCAAGAATTTTAGGACACAGAGCAGATCGGTGTAGCTCTATGTTATCCTGTATTGTGTTAATCAGATACAAGGTGTGACGGAAGCCAGTGACAGAGTTTCCTGATAGTGAACAGGCTCTGATAATAGGCCAAGGCTTCATACTGTCTCAGGGGTTAAGTAGTAAACAACAATATAGGACTTCAAAAAGGATGGCACATTCCATAGAAAGTCAAACCATAAGTTCTTGGTGACACTTTAGAATTTATGGAAACTGAGCGCTTAAGATCATGATGTCAAGAGCTGAGAAGAAAATAAAAGACTCAGTGTTGTGTACCTTTAAATATTAGACAAACTTGAGTCTCGAAGTGTGGCTATCCGGGTGCACTCCTTTCGAAAAGAAGCATTTCAAAAATAAGGAAGAAACAACTACAGGGTGTCCCCCAAAAATATAAACACGCTGTAACAGTGGATAGCTCAATTTTAATAATGAAATGTATTTTAATAAACACTGCCTTTATAATTATTCAGAGTATGTATATACATTTTTTGGGATACTGTATATATTCCTGGAATATTTTCACAATTGACATATTTTTGTATGTCTTAGCTGTGGCTTAGCTATGACATCCCTCAATTTCCATAGTGACTTTCTGATAACAAGGGGTGATGATAGAAGAGCAAAGTAGAGATTTGGAGCAAAGAAGTTAAAGGGAATAGATTTAATTGATATATGTTGAATTTATTAAATTTTTGACACTGGATATTTATTTATAGTTGCCATTTAACTTTTTAAAATAAACTAATACTGCCGGTATTCTTCAGTTTGGGGGGAATAATTACTTCAACAACTTTATGAAGTAATGGTATTAATCATAGATTTTTATTTATAAAATGTTACAACTTGAATAAATCTTAGATTTGTTTCATTTTAGAAATGAATCTGAGCCAAAAGATATTAAAATATCTTAATACCTTAGAAAGTTATATACTTCTCTTAGTGTCAGAGCCAGAATCAGAATCCAGGT
Organism: Vespertilio murinus; assembly: GCA_963924515.1. NCBI lineage: Eukaryota > Metazoa > Chordata > Mammalia > Chiroptera > Vespertilionidae > Vespertilio > Vespertilio murinus. Next base: position 15,249,426 of record OZ004719.1, on the reverse strand, counting down.
CTCCTAAGCCAATGTTCTTTGCATTATACCATGCCATATTATGAATATACAGACTCTGAGACACAAAGAGACTATGATTTTGCCATGGATGCTAAACTGTGCTCATTGAAGATAACAGAAGTTGGCTGAGGCCTGGGATTCCAGAACTCTGGCCTAGAGTGCAGGGTAAAGCTCTATGTGTTTCACCAAAGTGGAGGAGAAATACAAAACAAAGTGAGAGAAAGTGTGTGTGTATGTGTGTGTGTGTATGTGTGTGTGTGTGTGTGTGAGAGAGAGAGAGAGAGAGAGAGAGAGAGAGAGAGAGAAACAGATGCATGCAGAGAGACCAGGACTGGGAGGAGTTGCAAATGTAAAGTTGTTAACATGTTTTGCCTTTGGATAGTATATATCTATTTTCAGATTATCTTGCTTATATTTTTAGTGTTATGATGATCTTTCTCTTCTAAAATAACAATAGTAGATGACAGTTGCCGAAACCTGTTTGGCTCAGTGGTAGAGCATCGGTCTGCGGACTAAAAGGTCCCGGGTTCGATTCCGGTTAAGGGCATGCGCCTTGGTTGCAGACACATCCCCGGTAGGGGGTGTGCAAGAGGCAGCTGGTCGATGTTTCTCTCTCATTGATATTTCTAGTTCTCTATCTCTCTCCCTTCCTCTCTGTAAAAATATCAATAAAAAATATATTTTAAAAAAATAGTAGATGACAGTTGATTTACATTTAAAGGGAATCCCCAACATTTACTTTTGAACCTTCTTGAAGTCTAAAACCCTTGGAACCACAGTACTAACCTATTAACTACACTTGCTGAATAGGCAATCAACCACCATTAGCTAAAATATTTTATTTTCAAGAAATCTGGAACATAAAAATCAGTGTCACAGAAGCATAAAGATCCAAACATATGATCCAGCATCATATAGCAAAAAAATACTAATCTCATTTGACTCTAACCAGTGTTTACCATTAAGGAAAAGAGAAATTATTTAAAAGAATTTTGTGTTCCTCATAACAAGCATGCTTCATCCCAAAATACTACATTTGGTAAACTCCTGAAAACATGGGGCTGTATATTACAAAGTAGTGAAAGTACAATAGCTTGATAGTTTTTATACTTAGCCTCTGAATTTAATTATATATATTTAAAATATTTTCCAAAGTTAGCTATTAATTCTGGAATTGAAATCAATGAAAACTGGTTCTTTTTTATTGTGGTTCTATCTGGGTAAAGGGACTATGTTATTTTTATAATTTTCTACTTTCAATACTGAAACCATTTTATAATAATAAAATGCCAAATATTTTTTAAAGTCTTGGTATAACTTTAATGCCTTGATACTGCTTGGTCGAGGGTTTTGTTGTTATCTTCACTGTGGTCTGCAACGACAAGCCACACATACCTATCAAATCTCAAGGCCATGCTCATGAAAACTCCACATGTCATTGTAGTGGATTCATTAGAGCAGGAATCTGTAGTCATCTTTCACAAAACATAATTTCCTATATCCTAAACGATAACACAGCTTGGTATAGAATAACATGTTCCGTCTCATGTTTACTGAAGAAAAGCTGGGGAAGGGGGTTGTTTTGTTTTGTGTTTGAAAAACTGAAGAAACAGCCATATGTTTTCATTGTGGTATCCTGTAAACAGTAATGTACCCGTTAACCTTGTTAGTCACAGAGAGTCAGATCCATGGCTTTACAGTACAAAAACACTTTTTAAAACCAAAATAAAGTTATTTTTAATAAGGAAAATGACACTACAATCTATATCAGTGCTACTCGAACTTTTTGGCTCTATAATGTTAAGAGATTCCCTGGTTCTATGGGTTTATCTGTATACTAGAGGCCCATTGACGATATTCGTGCAAGAATAGGCCTCCCTTCCCTGGCTTCACTCCCAGCCGCCAAGTCCCTGTTCCCGGGCCACCCAGGAGCCAGCAACTCCTCGCTGCTGGCCAGAGCACTGCTCCTATAGCTCCCTCCGCCTCCCCCAACTCCCTCATAGCAGGCATCCTGCCCCACCAGGCTGCTCTGCACCTGCATATGCAAATTAACCCTCCATCTTTGTCAGGTTAATTTGTATACTCACTCATAATTGGCTGTGGTACTAGCAGAGGTATAGTCAATTTACATGTTTTTCTGTTATTGGGTAAGATATAAAATTCTAAGCAACCATTACTACCAGACACCCTGCTGTTAGCTCTGACACGCACTGACCACCAGGGGGCAGGCACTCAAAGCAGGAGCTACCCCGCGGTGGTCAGTGCACTCCCACAGCCAACCTCCCACAGTCCCTCCCCCGAGGCAAGACAGCTCAATCCGCCTCAATCGCTGGCCAGGCTGAGGGACCCCACCCGTGCACAAATTCATGCACTGAGCCTTTAGTTCAGTCATAAACTGATAAAAGAAAGAAGACAAAACTGTAAAGGAATTCAGATTAGCCTAAGGGTAGTCTTATTATATGTGCTACTAAGTCTGTGCTAACCAGTCATACTTTCATGTCAAATGTTAGCCATGGGTGCTCATGGATATTTTTGGTTTGTGTGTTTGCATGGAGGGCAGGTAGCCTTTATTTGAAAACTCAGGTATGCATGTGTAGGTTCATTAAGAACATTGCTGTAAACTTGAAAGGCAATGCGAAGGTTTAATTAGAAGGGCTATTTGTGAAGAAAATAATATCTTTGTTACACATTTCTACACTTATTAAATATATTTTATTATTAAATTACAATAGTACAATTTTACCAGAAGGGTGTAAGATGATAATTCTTAGAATAAGCATGAATTTGTGTGTATATATGTACAGAGCATTACTTACTAGACTAAGTATACTTTATTGATATGTGATTTAAGTATTTACTTTTTGAATTATACCTACCTCTGACATTTCACAGTTATTAGTAGAGGCAAGTTTTATTCTTTTTTTTAATATATTTTATTGATATTTTACAGAGAGGAAGGGAGAGAGATAGAGAGCTAGAAACGTCGATGAGAGAGAAACATCCATCAGCTGCCTCTTGCACACCCCCTACCGGGGATGTGGCCACAGCCAAGGTACATGCCCTTAACCGGAATCGAACCCAGGACCTTTCAATCCGACGCTCTACCACTGAGCCAAACCGGTTTTGGCAACTTTTATTCTTAATAGAAGAGCAAACCCTGTATTTTATAGGCTTTGGGCTCTTGACTGAGGTTTTTTTGTTGTTAATTCTAACCCAAGTATATTTTTTCCATTGATTTTTTTTTTTTTTAAGCAAAAGAGAAAGCAAGGAAAGATCACTGTGAGAGAGAGAGACATCAATTGGTTGCCTCTTGAAGACATTCCTGGGTTCAGGAAATGAATCTACATATCCTTGAGGGAAATTGAACCCTCAACCCTTCGGTGCCCAGGCTGATACTCCAACACTGAGCCACAAGGGCCAGGGCACTTGACTGGGTTTTAACTACTGTTCTTACACTAGAAACCCAAATGCTTGAACCTAAATTATAATAAAACAGTCAAATTACGTGTTTTTCTATCGTCTTCCTTGAATACTTCTTCATTCAGATAATCAGATTTTAAGTTCTTCTACCAAAATGAAAAGTTAGTTTCATACCTTTTGCCAAATGAAACAAGCTAGTGTCCATAAAAGAAACAATACCACTTAAATTAGTTCCAGTATTTAATGTATATTTTATAGGATTTTTGGTATTATAAGGCATATCCTGGGAGTTTTGGTCACTTGTAACTAACTTACCTTTTAGGAAAAAAAGGCCAGTTAGAATTTCTTGCCCAAAATATCATTTTGCTTTTTGTTTATGCATTAAATTCTTTACCTTAATGATAGTAAGTTCATCCTTTTCTTCTATAAGTGTATATGTGATCACTCTTAAATTATCTGACCACTTTTAATATGACAGTAATATTTCTTTGCAGCTAATTTTGCCACATGTGGAACCAAAACAATATACTGTACTTTTGAAGTCATATACTTTGAAGAGATTCAAAGCTATATTTAGCATTTGGGCTAAATTATTTTAAAGCTAATCACAGTATTCAAATTGCATAGTTATAGCACTACTTAGTATTTTATTTAATTTTGGAAAACCAAAGTGATCTACTAAAATCTGTAGGCAATGCAACTGCTTGTAACAACATTTCTGTGCTGTTATTTTCTTCAATTCCCTTTTTCCCTAACACCCTCCTATGTGTGGCCAGGTCAAGAGAACATGATTGAGAATACAGTGTGTAATATACTTACCAGACCAGAAGCTACTTGCTTGGTCAGCAATTTGACCCCTTCATAAAAATCTTAGAGCTGAAAGTTGACCTTGGAAGTCATTTATTATATGCATTCACTGAAGAATCCGTTCTACAGTGACCCTGCCAAGTATTCATTTATTCTCTGTTTAACTGCCTTTTCAACATTTATGCTGCCCAAAGTTACTTCAGTGTTCTGGGCCTCATTTTCTCATTTGTAATATAGCAATAAGAATAGTACCTAACTTAGAGAGCCGTAACTTCAATTAATTAACAGTAATGGTGAGCATTAAGTGTTTTCAATATAAGTTTACAGGTTTTCTAAATGCTTTATCTGCATTTTCTCATTTTATCAGAGCAACTTATGTGGGATCAATGATTTGGATGATTGTTTAAATGATTGTATCTAATCATTGTAACCATGCCAATAAGGCATGGCATTTGGGTTTAGGATGTATTGTTTATATCTAAATTGTCAATTTCAAATACAGATTAGCATTGAAAATATAACTCCGAATAAAAAAATCTCCTTCAGTGATTTTAGTATTGAAATTTTAACAGTTGAATTAATAAATGTTTATTAGTTTTAGAGTGAAATGTAATGATTAATGTTTATCATAGCTCTACTTTTATATAATTTAATTTTAAATAATTATATTTGCAAATAAATTGACAGCTATTAAGGCTATTATTAGAAAACTATTAGAAAGAAGAAAAGTTTAATAATTTAGTGGCAAAGTTGCCGTTAGCAGTATCATAGCCCAGAATATCTCCTACCTCCAACAACCTCAGTTATAAAAGAGCATTTATATAGTTTCAGAGGTGACAGTCTGAAAGCTGATACCACTAAAGGATTTAGTGATACTGTGAAACTTAACAAATTAATACGAAAATAATAATTACCTTTATTATAAAATTTCAGATTATTCTTACATCCCAGAAATTCATTTTATGGTGACAATTTTTTACTTAAGCCTCAATTTTGGATGAAATTTGCTCAATAATTTGACTAAAATGTGTATTTGGTCTTCCTCCGTTATCATAATTTGTGTTGACTATTAGAGCACTGTACTGTTAGCTGGCACATTTCCAACTCCTTTTTAGATGACTATAAAAAAGTTGTCAAAGAGGTAACAGAGGAATTTAAAACAAAGAACTCTAGTATTAGGATAAGAAATACCTGAATCCTTTTTTTTTTCCATCTATGCCATCAGTGGTACTGTCCACTAACTATTAAGTGAATACATTAGTCAGAAGTAGCCATAATCTGTGGAAAGAGCTGGAAGCTAGACAACTTCAGCCGTAGTTTATAATAACTTGCCTTTTGTCGTTCAAAGCATTCACCAAAGATGTTCTCTGTAAACAGGTATTACAGATGCAGCAGTGAATAAGGCAGTTTCACTCCTTAGGAACTCATGGCTGAAGTAGGAGATAGACATATGAAGACATAATTATGACTAAATAAGATAACATTATTTTGTTTTCCATAGTAACCGTTTCAGTGGTAGGAGAAATACCTTACTGTTTTAATACTTTATGCTTTTTCGTCCTACTAAAAACTGTTATCTAAACAAAAAGACATAGCAAAATATGTAATTTTAATGCTTCACCACCTGTCATTAGTGCTACAAATAAGTATAGCCACAACACTCTTTGAAAGCTGAAGTCTAATTCCTTACCTAGGTCTAGTGGTAAAGAATTCGTGAAATTTAGGATTTTTCAATTTTTTACATTGCCATTAGCAACTGGTAATCCAAACAGAAATGCATTTAATATATGTATTTACTTAATTGATTTTTATTATTATATAAAATAATTCTGAACAGGTATTTTAAATGTTTCCTCTGATCCAAATGAAAAGTGCCCCCTCCCCCCAAATTCTCACAAGACAAAAGTACTGTTATCTGAGAGTCAAAGAAGTTCCTTCATAGGCTTATGTAGTAATAATTGACTATTTGTTTTTATAGGAATATGATGAAGAATGGGCTAAGAAAATTCAGAGTGAAAAGTTCCGCTGGCATAACTCTCAGTGGCTGGAAATGGTAGAGAGCCGTCAGATGGATGAGAGTGAGCAGTATTTGTATGGTGATGATCGAATTGAGCCTTACATCCATGAAGGAGATATTCTTGAAAGACCTGACCTTTTCTACAACTCAGGTAAGATGGTAACCATTTGTCTGAATGCTAGTTTGATCTGCCAGCCTTGCTCATTCCCAAGCTTTGTAAGCACTTCTTTTAGAGTATAAATGTCTTCTGCTAATCATTTCAGACATAACATCAATAGTCACTAGGCAAACCTAATAATGCACTGTTATTTTTTCCAAAATAATTACTTTTTTTTATTATGGGATCTCAGTATAAAAGGCCAGGAAAATTAATTGCTCTTAATTGATTACATTCTAGAATATGTAACTTAAAATGGCATCTTTAAGACTTCTGACTTCTATTTGAAAATGTAATATGTATTTTTCTTTATTTAAATGTATAATTTACTAATTTATGTTTTGTTTTCCCTGTATTTCGTTTTAAAACTCTACTTTTGTCATGGTTTTTCTTTATTTTCAAGATAGTAAGCTATTTGATGACTCTTATTGGTTGGGATGATGTAGATACTTTATAGTAATAGTTTTTTTCCTTCTAAACTCGGCTAGTGTTTTCAAGGTAAATCTTACCTATGTTACAAACTTGTTGATTCTGCCATACTGCCTTTTTCCAGGGATGAGTTTGGCACAAAGATTGGTAAGTTTTTCCGTATTTTGGCTTTTAATGTGTTTCACAGTTGCCAGTATTAATATTACTTCATTGAAGTCATTTAGTTGATGAGTGGAAGGAAAGGATTTCTAATTAATATCTGTAACAGGTTAGAAATAAAAAGCATGAAAGTAATTATATCTAAATTAATTGCTCACCTTTTTCCTACTATGTATTGATTCATGTGTATTTATAATTGTGTATTGTGCAAATTGCCCATAAACACTGCATTATTTTTATATTTCATATAGTTATTTGAATCCTAGAAAATTGATACTTTACTTTGAAAATCAAATAGATCTCTTCCTAACTGAACTTTACAGTAGTTATGAAATACTGCTTTGTGTTTCAAACCAGATGGTGTAGATCATTAATTTCAACCAACCGAAATTTCTTAGTTCAGTAATGGCAAGCAGCTGTTCCTTACATATTCAGATATTCATGAAGAAAATGATGTAAAATATATATGATATGAATTTTTTTGTTAATAGAAATCAGAATTTCTTGGAATCAGATTTCTTGCTTTGAAGATTGATAGCTACTTTTCAGTGTGAATCATAGTTTCAAACCAAATAAAACTTTTAACCACCACAGTATTCAACTTTGTTGTTTTAATACAATTAGAATTTTAGAACAGATTTCTAAAAAGTTAAAGCACAGAGATCAACCAAAGGGCTTGTATGCATGCATATAAGCATAACGAATGGACACAGATACCAGGGGGGTGAGGGCATGAGCGGGAGTTGGGGGAGCAATGGAGGGAAAAAGACACATATGTAATACCTTAATCAATAAAGGGGGGAAAATTTTTTTAAAGAAAAAAATATTCAGTTTGCTGAGAGGACTTAGTTATAATTAAATAAAAGTCTTATCTATAACCTTAAATATCACATGATCTACTCATATGTGGGATAGATATAATGATCAACAAGATTTGATGAACAAGAATAAGTCCAGAGAAAAATGGTAGGGGAGGTGGGAGGGGGGGGTTAGAGAGCAACCAAAGGACTTGCACTCATGCACATTAGCATAACCAATGGACCAGGCACTGGGGCAGTGGGGGCTTGCCCGGGGTGGGAATGGCTAGGAGGGTGGGGTCAATTGGGGGCAAAGGAGACATATGTAAAACTTTAGACAATAAATTTTTTTTAAAGTTAAAGCACATATCCAAAAATGTATTTAAATTAACCTCTTAAATGAAAATCATAAACGTTTTTATGAAATATATTTTATAATTAAAATGTACAATTTAGGCTTTTGTGCAAAATCTAAATATAATAAATTTATAGCAAAATTTAGAAACAGCCCCCACTGATGGAAACGTAAACTTAAGCATTTGAGGGGCGGAATATTATCATTAGATATACTCATGGTGGTTTGTTAATACCTGTGGCCTGATGATATGGTGGAGATTACATCGCTATGAATTTAAAGATATAGTTCTCATATCAAGCCATGATTTTATCAGTGTATTAATATTTTACCTAGTTCGTTTCCCATGAGTAGTTCACCCACTGAATGAATCTCTGTGGTATCTCTTGATGTGTGTCAGGGAGACCGAGAGAATGCCAGCCTCCTTTCTCTTATTGTGTGTGGTTGTATCTTCAGAAAATTCAGAGAAATTTGTAATACTATTTGATGGTAATACTAATTAAGATGGTTTGAAAGCCATCTTAATTAAGTCCCTGGTCTCCGTGAATCTTTAGGCTTCTTCCAATAAAAGCAGGGTCAGTAGCTTTTTAGCCACAGAGGTTAAGCTAAGGGGCCCATAACTCCCTAGGTTTCATCTTATACTTTAAATGGAATATCATTTGCTACTTGGTAGTCATTAGTATTGCCTTCTATATATTCAAACTGTTAAATATGTCAAAATGTGTATGTTTCTTTTATTTTTTTAAAGGAATTTAATAGTCATATAAAATAGGAATCTATCATTTCCTTTAGTTGCAGTATTTTTTCCTTAGAGTCTAAAATTAGTATGATTGTAAACTCTGACTAACTTCCTTTTCTGTCATGAAAATTATGCTGTTTGCTTTAGAACATTTACCAATAGAGCAAGCATATTATCACTTACAGCAAAGCTGGACTACTACCACTGCACACTTCCAAATGACTTTTTACTTTTTTGTTTTTCTTCATCAATTGTGGTGAATCTTATTCCTAGCACTTGACATTTCTAGAATATGAAGCTTAAAATGGTTTGCTTCTGTCTCAGAATCATTGTAAAACTATCGTTTTCATTTCCATATGTGTTTCTATGGTGTGTCTTACCAGGCACAGCCAAGTAATCAATTTACCTATTTGAGTCATTTCTTTTTCTCATTTTCTACATTATTGATATCTATTTTCCCCCACACAATCACAGTTTTACTTTTAGCTAGTTCACCAAAGAGTCCAGTATTATGTTTTCATTTAACTTTTAAAAATGAAGTTTACTAAAGTACAATATATAAGAAGTTAATGTTTTTGTATTTGTTCCTTTTGTTCACAATGTGTGTATGCCAGTTTTTTTAACTGACTTTCAGAAATCAGAAGGCTGATAAATTACCTGTGCTGACAATCAATTTGCTTTGAATTCACCCTTATTCCAATACATACCCCTTTTACTTACAAGCGTATTTACCAACATTACCCGGAACACCTCAGAAAGGTGTGTTGGATGTAACCATGGCACAAAGGCCTCATATAATTTCATAACCTAAATGTAAATAATGCCCTGTGCTTAAAGCGTGCTCTGGTGTATGTCACCTGTCTTCTGTTTGTTCTCTGGTTATTTAAGTGGGACATGGAATTCTTAGGTTCCTTGAACAAGAAACAAGGTTAGAGTGAACACTACTAGATTTATCTGGAGCTTGTAATCAAGAATCAGTGATTCCTCTGTAGTATTTCTAGAAAACAATTACTTTTGGATTCAGAATGCTGAGAAATAGAAAGTTCCGAAGAAGTTGGGGTGCTTGAATGGAGGATTTAATTAAAGGTATAATTTAACTTTTATTAAATTATACATAAATTCTAGGGAAGAGGGATTGCTTACATATCAGAGTTGCCTAACTTTTGTCAAGCAGCTGTGGTTCACAGAATGAGCTGCAGTATCCTAGAAGTATGAAAAAATAAGTCCAGAAATATAAATTTGTTCTTTTTTTACTCACATGATATCAGGGTTATTTTTGTTGTTAAACTAGTTGTGTTCTGGGTTTATAAAATTTCCGGTTGAATCTTTAAACTTGGAAATATTTAGTTTGATCTCTGATGAGCGCCCGGTTTTTAGTTCCCCTCTGTGCTCCATTGATCCTTTTGCTCCTCATTTTCCCTTTGAAGACAATGGGAGCTCTGATCAAAATGACGCTTTTGACAATTTGACATTTAGTTTCCTCCTAAGCTGGCTCACGTCACTAGGTCGTGTAATAATTTTTAAAATATTATTCCACTATCTTTTTATTTAGTGTATTTATATCTGAAGTATTCCTGAATGTAGAATCTTTTCTTCTACTGGCATGCTGGATATGTTTGCATTCATTTCAAACTGTGGCATACATTTTATTTTGGCATTTTACTTAGCTGTGTTCCTCTAAAATTGGCAGCTTTCTTGAACTCTGATTCTCGATTGTTTGGTTTTCATTTAGCAGAGGAGCTTGTTGATTTCTGTGGCCTTAACCTTATTAATTTTAGCCACACTTTCACAAAGTGTTAGATCCATATAATGTTAATTTTTTTGGCTGCTCAACACTTTATGGAATCTTGGCATTCCCCACACCTCTGCTTCCCTCCCTCCCTCTCTAAGCCCTGAAGACACATCATCTGCTGCAGGTTTTCTGTCTCTAGCATTTGGTACATTCACCCATTCCCACTGTATATTATTTATCAATGAAGTGTATTTTTTAATTGCATATTAAGTGTTTGTTCTTTATTTCACTTAACATATGAATCTTGAAAACAGAAATTATGTGTTGTAATTTTTGTATTGATCACAGGACCCAGGAAAATATTGTTATGAATATAAGTGTAAAATAGTCACCTGGTGTCTGAGTAATTGACTTACCATGTCCTAAATTTGTAAACAGTGTTATGAATGTGACCTAGCCAATATCTATCTGGAGGTCACTTAATCCAGAATACTTTCAAAATAGGAAACTTCTCAGAACTTTTCTAATAGTTATTATAAAAGCCATATCTTATCAGAAACAGGATATGTGGAATCTTTGGAGCAAATAAGAAAATAGACTCAAAAATTAGTAAAAAGTAATAATGCAGACCTGGATTTAGGAAAAGAAGCACTTAATAATCAACAGAAAATAACTCAAAAAGCATAATAGTATAGAGCCATTTAGGGTAAGTAGTCAAATGTTTCCAATTATCTCTAGGGCTTGCTATATAATAATTGATGCTTATAATGAAGATTGAGTCATCGAGAACCATTTAAATATGTCTGTACACTTTATAAAAATTCAGGGAGTGTAAAATATATTTATAATGATTTCTAACCCAAGTTTGTGTGTTGTTTTAAGGTTTGTCAAACATTGCATATTTAGAAATTCACTTACCTGAAGTATCTAATGTCCTAATCATGTTACACACATGAAGCTGTGTGGGTATAAAATGCAGGACATACTAACCAACCTTTTGCACTTTACTGACAGTGTGCTATTTGAAGTCTCCTTGTCTTCAATCATTCTATTTCCTGTCTGTTCCCCCTTACCTCGCCTCACCCCCGTGCTCTTCCGTCCTTGTGAGCCACCTGAAGGCAGAGATTGTCTTACTCCCCTCTGCACTAGGATAGCACTGCCTTGTAGTAGATGCTCAATAAGTGTTCAAGCTTTGTGCCGGATTGTTTTAAAAGAGCACGTGTATGTATGGTCTTCTGTTCATATTCCCAAGAGAAGAGCATGTCATGCTAACATTTTATTTCCAGATTAAATATACAGGTGACTTGCTATTGTGTTGCTTGATAGAATAGTTTCCTTTTTATTCCCTACAAACATGTTTTACTAGTTACCATCTTCCTTTTTTGTAGATGGACTAATCGCCTCTGAAGGAGCCATAAGTCCAGATTTCTTCAATGATTATCACCTGCAAAATGGAGATGTGGTTGGGCAGCATTCATTTCCTGGCAGGTAAGCGATCTTCCCAAGAAAATCGATTTCCCTTGTTTTTAAAAGCTAGAATTCTCTTCATTTCCCATTTTTCTATCTTTGTTTATTAAAGAGGCAAAAAAAATACTCAGTATTTCCAAGATTATGCTTGCTTGAATTTAAATTAATTTCTGAAGTCATATTTTCTATGTAAAAAAAAAAGGAAATCACAGGTCTAAAAACATATCTGCTTCATCACTGATTTTCAAAATCCAGGCTTTCTATTGAAAGGGACAGTGCTTTTGTCAAAGGATTGTTTTCCAAAGCTAATAAAATATAAAATAAGAATTCAACGCATGTATTTTACCAACTATTCAGACATCACTGTTTTAGCAAGTTGATACTTTGATTAAAAACTTCTCCTCCTTGGATGACATGCAAATAAAACATTTAAGGGGGGGAAATCTGACATGTCAGTATTGTTCTACAATTGATTTATAAAATTTTACAAAAAATATTTAAGTAATGTCTTTTATATCTAAAAGGCACATCAGAGTAATGTTGGCTTAAATGACTAGTTCATAAAACAATATTTTCTCCTTCATATCATTTCTTGTGGTGTAATATTTGAATTTAGACTGACTATTGAAATTTCACATCAAATTAGTCTCACAAATAGGTGTAGTCTTATTTGCTGTTAAGACTGTTTTTCCTTTAAATTATTTTTTTTCTTATAGATTTATACTTTTCGTTAACATTGAACTGTTTTCTGTTTGGAAAATATATTTAGGCCTTACTTAATTGAAAGATTACAATTATGACTAACATTTTATAACTCTTATTGATCACTTATAATAAGCCATTTGATTCAATAATAATTATTTACAACCATTATTGATCATGTATTGTGTATAATCTATTTGACAAATACTCATCATATTTATTTTAATCTGCCTAGCAATATTTTAAGACAAGAATTGTTATAGCCATTTTACAGATGAAGAAATCAAGGCTCTTAAGAATTTAAATAACCAACTCACACTAGTAGGATATTACTGAAAAAATTTGAACTCAGGTCTATATGTTTCCAAAGTTTATGTTCTTTCAAACATGATGCCTAATTTGGAAGGAAACAGCATACTGTTGTCACTTCTAAGCATTTGGTGTGTTGTTGTTTTTTTTACCACAACCCCATTAAGAAATACCTTTCAGCTGAGACCAGTTTGGCTCAGTGGTAGAGCGTCAGCCTGCGGACTGGAGGGTCCCAGGTTCGATTCCAGTCAAGGGCATGTACCTTGGTTGTGCGGGCACATTCCCAGTGGGGGGTATGCAAGAGGCAGCTGGTCGATGGTTCTCTCATCGATGTTCCTAACTCTCTATCCCTCTCTCTTCCTCTCTGTAAAAAAATCAATAAAATATATTTTTTTTAAAGAAATACCTTTCATATTGCAACCCAATGCACACATACACTTTATATATATATATATATATATATATATATATATATATATATATATACCTGAATATATATAGAACAAAAATTTTTTAAAACAGTAATTACTTTTACTATCCGTAATGCACAATGATAAATTCTATTTTATTCTATTATTTCATGTTTGAAATGCACGTTTTAACCCACTATATTGGTTTTACAACTCATTGATGATCATGACTCAAAGTTTTAAAAGCATGGTGGAAAATGTAGTATTACTTGAAATACAATATCTTATAATGTAGTTCAGTATTCTGTAGCAGACTTTAAATAAATAATAGCACTTTTGAAATAGTTTTATTGTTGTACTAGATGTCACGGTAAGAAACTCCTTGCCTTAGGAAATAAAAGTTAAACATGGTAACATACCAGAAAGCATATGGCTTTTGATTACTTCTGATGTTTCTGTCTATATTAGCTATAATCATTTAAATAGAGGCTCTGTTTAATCATAACTACTATACGCCATCATGGGACAATTCCTTATACAAATGTTTTCTAAAACATAATTGGAAAAGAAAGAAATGATTTGTGTTTTTAATCCTAATATTTATATGGGAGATTTTTGCTGATGACATTTACAAGATTAATTCTGCCATTTATGTTTCATTGTGAAGAAAACATTTTTGTATCTTCTTCAGACACAGCCAATCCCCAGTCTACAGAAAACAGACGGATACTAATTATGCATTACTTACTCCAGAAAGATTTGCTTTCAGTTTTTTAAGAATCTGAACATTTTCATTAAAATTGAAAATAAAAAACAATGAACTTATGAGCTCACTTTAGCAAAATTTCTCATCTGGTTTTCAAAATGGTCATTTTATAAAACAAATATGTTTGTACTCAGTAACTAAATTATGCACTTGTGTCTAAAGATTACAGGGTTTTATTTCTTAATTCTGTCAATAACTCTTTAAAAATGACTGGGAAAAATCCTCTTACCTTTGTACCTTTAGTCCCTTTAAAAGGTAAAAATATTTAAGTAGTGTATTTTATATCTAAAAGGTACATCAGAGTAATGTTGGCTTAAATGACTAGTTCATAAAACTTACTATAGAACTATTTTCAAATCAAAAGAGTGATACACTTATTTATTATATACATTTTGATTTGGGATTATTTACCCCTTAAAAAGAACTTCCCCTGAGAAAGTTGTCTTTCATCTCCTGTCTTTTGTAATTTTTCAGGCCTTAAATCATGTAACTGTATCGTTTTCCTTTTTTATTTCCAGGAGAAATAATTTACAATGAATTTCCTTAGGTTTTTTTTTTGGGGGGGGTGGGGGTGGGGAGAGCAGGTTAGGTAATAGATCAAATAAGAAGGGATTTTCAATTAGATCAGCAGAGATACGGAGAAAATCTACAGTGTAGCCCAAACTCAGTTGTTGTTTTACTGCATTTCCTACTCTGGAATCATTTACTCTTGCTTTTATTCAATCATTTTTGATTGGTTAGGATTCTCTTTTAATAGGATTTCTATGCTCTTCTTTGATAGTAACAAACCATAGATCTTATCTGGTTTATTTTTTAATTCTGCAAAGTTTAAGCATTTTAAATTGCCACATAATTATTCACATATTTTGGCATGAAAATTTGCCACAAAATGTCCCAGATGTGAAATTTTAAACTAATGGCTACCTTTCAGCTTCTGGTATCCAATAGGTAAATTTAAAGCCTATTAGGTGAAATAACATTGGCTCAAAATACTATTTTTGAACATTTTTATTTTAAGCAAAATAGGAGTATTTTTTTTTTAGAACTATAAATAGAAGATGTTAAATTCTTCTTTTAAAATATATTTTATTGAT
This sequence comes from Vespertilio murinus, assembly GCA_963924515.1. NCBI lineage: Eukaryota > Metazoa > Chordata > Mammalia > Chiroptera > Vespertilionidae > Vespertilio > Vespertilio murinus. The sequence continues at coordinate 15,234,066 of OZ004719.1, read as the reverse complement.
TTTTCTACAGAGAGGAAGGGAGAGGGATAGAGAATTAGAAACATTGACCAGCTGCCTCCTGCACACCCACTACAGGGGATGTGCCTGCAACCGAGGTAACTGCCCTTGACTGGACTCAAACCTGGGACCCTTCCGTCTGCAGGTTGACGCTCTATCCACTGAGCCAAACTGGTTATGCCTATAAAGATGCTAAACTCTTATTCTTCATCTTTGCTGTGGAGATAAGAATAAGCAGTCCTAATGGACAACTTGAAGAATTTGGCTTAGTTATGGAAAAAAAAAGTCTTGATTGAACTTTAAATACTGAAAAGGCTGATTTTTAAATACTTTTAAAAAGAGAAATTGTTGTATGTTCTGAGTTGTTTTTGAACAGGAGAATTATTCAAATGACTTAAGGATTCTTTCCCTGCTCCTTTTCATATATCTTTGATAAATAAGCACTGTCAAGTTGTCCGAAAAGATAATAAATTAATGTATAGCCCTAGCCGGTTTGGCTCAGTGGGTAGAGCATGGGCCTGTGGACTGAAGGGTCCCAGGTTTGATTCCAGTCAAGGGCACAAGCCCAGGTTGTGGGCTTTATCCCCGGTGGGAGGCATGCAGGAGGCAGCCAATCAATAATTCTCATCATTAATGTTTCTCTCTCCCCCTCTCCCTTCCTCTCTGAAATTACTAAAAATATATTTTTAAAATTAAGGTATAAAATGTAAATTGTTTAATCATTGTCATTGTTTTTAACATGAAACAATATGGCAGTGCCCTTTAGCCAATACTCATGGCTTTTTGGTCTTTGGGGTTTTAACATGTCTGTTTCACTGGGTTCAGGTCAAGTTGATGATCCCAAGTTCCTGTGAGGGAAAGAATACATTTCTAGTTTTTATAAGAGTTGTTTTTTGTTTTTGTTTTTTTATTGTTCAAAGAAAAACCCTTCACTTTCTTCCTAAAATGGCAAAATTTAGTACTAGGGGCATATCTGTTAAAATGCAGAAACCAAGCCAGATTTAGAGAACAGTTCAAATTAGTCTTTTTCTTAAAATCCAAGTCAGGGGACCTGCTTCATCTGAATGCCTGCATTTCTGTAATACAACAAGGCCATGTAAATGGAAGTATTGAAAACTGTAAACTCATCTCTCCTGTTCTACAAGGGAGATTGGATGTCTGATAAAATAGATGTGGCAGTTGGACAGCGAATCCTGGGTTTGAGACAAGCCTCACTATCAGTCTGGCCCTCTGGGCGCCAGAATTCCCCGACATGGAGAGGTAATGCAAAATGCATTAGGGCTTCAAGGCGTTAGCTTCAGAGTTGCCAATCCCAGAGGGTCAGATGTAAATCTTCCCCTCCCCAAATCTGAACTGGTGTTAAAAGTGGAACTCGCTATTGAAGCTAATTAAAAATAATAGGAGTAAGACTAGCTTTCTCCCCCTTTTTACCATGTATCCGTACCATATTTTTGGACCGTTTTTTATTATAACTCTTACTTTTCAAGACTAACAAGAACCTCATGTTGAGTATTTTTAAACTGCTTCCAGCTTTTACAAATCAGTTTTTGTTGCAGTAAAAATGGTCCATTTTTCTTTTATAGGAATCCAATTTTCATAAACTGGAAAAAAATTACAGAGGCTGCTTAGGTTTCCTTGGGGCTTTGAACAATGTTTTTCAGAGGGAGGGCCTGGGGTTCTTTGTGGTTGCCACGGTGATGTCATTTACGGACCGGTCCACTGGAGCCCGGGATGAACTGGATGGGTCGTTATCTGAGCCATCTGATTCTTACACTTTCATTTTCTGTGTCTGTTAGACAGCCTGCCTCTCTCTCCTCCTTTCTTAGAATATGTTGGCATGAACTTTTCTGTGCATTATAACAACTATACATTACCAATATGCACCTTTCATTCTGTTCGCTCAATTTATTTTTTTTCAAACATTAAATCACAGTTGAAATGCTAGTTGTACTTCTAAAAATCATACTGAATAGACCTAACAAATTACTTACTTCCTTAATACATAAGAAATAATCTTTCATTCAAATTTTTAAATGTATGTTTTTTAACTAAAACACAGACTCTACATGTAAAAATTAGATATTTCTTTAGCTGCTAGGGCACCTTGATTTTACTCAGCTATTTACTCAGTTTTTTCACTAGAGAAAAGCACCTCAAATTTACATATTCCCTGCCTAAAGTGCATGGTGCAGTGTTTACAGAACTATATATTATTTCTAGAACTCTATTTGATTAGATTTTTCAAAGCAGTTACTCAAAGAAGAAATGAAATTGATTGTCTATTACAACTCTTAATTTGGCCAATGCAAAACTTATTTTATATTGAGAAGAAAGTAAATATGCCTATAAAATCCATTCTTTGAGAAGTCCTTTATCAATTTTTAGTTGAGAACCCGAGCTCTCCCTGAAGTTTTAGTAACCATTGTTACTGTGGCAGTAGTATAGACAGTGTATGAAAGGATCCAAAAATAGTGAACAGAAACTTCAGGAAATATTTCCTTTGATAAACATTGAGACCAACTATTTTGTTCAGCAGTATTGTAAGAACTAAATGTATTGGCAAATACTTACGAAATCTTTTAAAGATAATCATTAATTAAAACACTGCTTTATTTAATGTGTTATTAAATTTTTATCAAAAATGAACATAGCCTTTTTGTTAATGTCTTCTATTTTTCTCAGTAGAGAACATGCTTCATGAAATCTGTAAAAAAAAAAAAAAACACAACTCTTGACTTCAGTAATTTTTCCAGACACAGTGGTTACAAAATAAAGTGCCCAATTTCCATTTTTTGCCTATCAATTGACAGGGATTTTTAATGCTAATACCCACGTATTGACTGGAGCAAAGAGGTATTCTGATCACCTCTGTAGGAATTCAAATGGATGAAACCATTGTGGGATATATTTGGTAACAGAGAACAGGAGCCTTAAGTAGTTCACTTCCTTTCATCTGTAACTTCATTTCTAAGATTTTATCCTTATGAAGTAATCAAAGATAAATCCTGCATAAATGAATAAATGTACGTCAAAAAAAAATAGATCACTGAGTGTAGTGAGGTCCACTTGCCTAATTGTGGGATAAACATTATTTTCAGCACCTACTTTTATTCCACAGGATATTGCCCACACATTACAGCCGTGGACAAACTACGGCCCGCAAGCCAGATCTGGCCCGTTTGGCTGTTCTATCCGGCCCGCGGAGCCAAAAGAGCAGAGGGTTCTCTTGCTCTCCCCTCCGCTCCTTCACCAGCAGCCCAAGAGGAGAGTGCCAGCATGGTCAGGTTGCTTTTGTTTCGGCCCTCCGGTCCAGTTTAAGAACCCATTGTGGCCCTCGAGTCAAAAAGTTTGCCCACCCCTGCATTAGATTCTATCATGTCAGTGTTCTGGTTTAAGTCAATATGAAAGTCAAAATAGGTAAAATAGATACATTTAGTAATATATATTTACTTAACATAAAACTCTTCACTTTTTTAAGAGTTGACCACAGACATTTTATAGTTTGTTTCTTCCTTATTGAAATTTCTTTTTTTTATAAAAAACATTATTCACCTGTGATGTTTTGATAACATAAAATTGAGTACATCACTGCCATATCTGTAATTTCAGTAATGAAAGTCTACAGTATGTTTGGAACATTCAGTCATTCCATTCATATTCATTTGCATGTGCGAAAACATTAGGACAACAGATTCTTTGATTTAATCTCAATGCATAAATATATTTTTAAGGCAAAACTATTATCAAACAATATACAAAATTAAAAAAACAAAAACTTACTGAATGCAAGGCACTGTTAGACATTTTATTTCCTCTTTGTTCATGATTTGCATAGGTCTCTAATACTTGTTCTCAGCTGTACTTAGTTTGGGAGATTTGCAAGAGTTGCTTCTCTGTTTTAATGAAATTTTGTTAAACCATGATTAAAACACATAGAGTAGAACCTCTTTATAGAACAGTAGGATTGAGTAACAGGACAATATTCTGTTTACTTTTAAAAGTTGCTCTGTTTCAGAGTATATTATTTCATCTGAAAATACCCAAACCTCTGAAATTTTTGTTATAATTATATTTGATTATCCAAATAACATTGTTTTTAATGTAAGTAAAATATGTATTTCAAGTCCAGTAATAAGTACTATACCTAGGTATAATCAATAGCAATAATTTTAAGTTCTTTCCACCTTTATCAGTATTAACCAATCAGAAATGAGTGGTAAACTTTCTTGACATGAATTAAAACCATTCATAAAAAATAATAATAGATGACAGGGAAAATTATATCTAAGGTAATGAAATGGTCATTTTACTCTCAAACTTGTGAGATAGTGAAAACAGGAAAATAAGAATGGCAATTGCCCTGTAACACAGTCCTGATGAGAAAATAAAACCGATGCAAATAAATGGTTTTCACACTATAAGATTCTTGTTCTAACATAATCCTTATATCAAGTTGCATTTTTCTGTCTAAATACTCCCATAGCAATTCTGCCAGTTCCTTTTTTATTACTTCAGAAGATGGACTACCTCAAGAGCCTTCTAAAAGTTTCAAAAAATGATTTTTGGTCTAAATCTAAGAATACAAAGACTAATACTAGTAACTTTCATTTAGCTAGCATTTATAACATCATGTATCTCATTTGATCCTCAACAAGTGTGTGAGTTAGATAAGGCAAAGAATAGTATTGTCCCTATTTTAAAAAATGTAGAAATTAAGTCTAAGAGATTTTTAAGGGATAAGCCCCAAACCAGATAGCTAATAAACAGTGAACCTTTAAGCTTGGCAAGAGCCAGCACTCTTAGTGTTATTACACCATCCCTGCCTCCAAATGGCAAGCCATTATCTTTGCCTCACAGTGAACTGTGCTTAAAAACGTTCAAAGTAAATATTATTACAATTCAGAGTGAGATATGTAGGTCTCATTTTACAATACAACATGTTTATCTATTTTGCTTTAATACATTTGACACGATTTACTGCAAATTGGTGCTTCAAATTATAGGCAAGTTGCTACAAATTATTAACACCTTAATTAGTTCACTACTATTCATTTATCCTAAGTAGTTAGGTCATAAAGTCCTCTACAAATTAATACAGTTGTATAAACAAATTTGGATGAAATGCATGGGATAATCTCAGTCTAGAAGGGTTAATGTCTCATGCAAATAGTTTATTTAGCTAATTAACTAATGTCAGTATATATATGATACCATCATTTTATACCTATAAATTAATTCTTATATATTAGTCTTATCTTATTTACTTTTTATTGAGACAACTTCTTTGTAGTCATGATATCGCAAGAAAATTTGGTTCTGCTGCTAGAACACTAATGATTTGCATTTCCCAAGGAGAATTGAATTAGGTTTTATTAGCAAATTGGGCCTATAACGTTAAGGCCAAATTTTATTAGACTATCACACATCAGCATTAGCAAATTATAAACTTTACTGAAATATAGAAATAGAAGCCAAAAATCGAGACTTAGAATTCTGGAAATTTTAGAAGATGTTTTATCCTAGAGAAATTACACTACTGACTTGGAGAAAAAAAAATTAAGTGATTTATTTTCCTTTGAAATTTAGAAGGAATAGAAGTTGGCGACAGAACTGCCCTCATAAAGTTTGTGTTAATTTTCAATCTGGTGATCTGAGCAGAGTTTTTGGAGGCAGGCAGGTTAGCTGTATATAAAGTCCAAAGGTGCTCCCAAAGAAAACCAGATTTAAAATCGAATTTATTATCACTTTCTTAGGACTTCATTTAGGAGAAGAAATTCAACATAACTCAGTCTATAAACAGAAAAGTAATCTGAATATGACTAAATCCTATAAAAATGTTAACACATTAATTATGCTGTAGCTTTGTACTAGAAGAAATGGCATGGGAATTAATCCAGTCGTGACTGAGAAGTTAATTATATCACCACCATTAAGAGCAATTATCTAGTGTTAAAGTTCATACGTTTTTACATGTATTAATTGCATTTTTGTTGGCTGCACAGATATATAAAAATTAGTTGTAAATTTAAATGGAAAGAAAATAGAAAATCCTTCAACAAAGATGATTGCTTTTATAGCGTATTTGACCTATTGAATGCTGTTATTTTCAACAACAAAAAATGAGGCTTTTTTTTTTAAGGGAATAGTATGCAAATTGTCATCGTAAAGGCTTGCTTAATCACGTTAATGATAAGAACCAAATTATAAGCAATTTGACTGATAAGCACCACCACCCATCCAAGAAAATAAGAGAGGAAAAGAGAGCGTGTCCTCTTTTATTTCCTTTAAGTCTGCATTCACTGATACTGAGCTTACTCCTAAACTAGGGGATATTTTCTAATTTAAGGTTGATTTATTCTGGCCCGTCTGTATTTTGATTGATTTAACAATGTGATTTAAGTATTTATGAACAATTTTTAAATTTTTATGTTAGAAATCTTAAACCAAATATTTTTTTCTCAACTTATTTTTTGAAAAAACAGATGAAACCTAGAGCCTAAAGATTTTTAAATGTAATATTAATTAATTCCCATATTCTCCATAGTCCTTCCAGATGTGCCATTACCAAACAGCTCAATCCTCAGATAATGAGCCATGTGGGTTCTGTAAACTGATTTGCACTTATTTTGAATAGGAATTATACAGATTGTTGATGAGTTATTAAAGTAAATGTATTGCCAAATAAACCTAAGAGCAAAATATTAAACCGTAGTAAATGAGAAAGGAATGTGCAAATGTAGACCTGCTTGCTTTAATAAGTTTAGCAGTTACCTTCTCAGTTTCAACCAAAAGAAAAGTTTCTTTTGTGTGTGTGTGTGTGTTTGTGTGTGTGTGTGTTTTTGTTATTGTGTTAAAGAAAAAAAAAGGGGGGGTGGGCGTCTATAAAACTGCTTGCAGCAGTATCTAAGACAAAAACAAGGAAATATAATGTTCTAAACTCAGCCGGTCCAAACCACTTGAGCTGCTATGACAGCTCATAAAACAGAGTAGTTTTTAACTGGGCTCTGTTTTACATTGCCAAAGTGAATTTTCCTTGCAGGAAGTAGCCAGAGGGTTTATTTAGTTTCCAGTCCCTGGCTTTGATCTTTCTGTACTGTCACATCTCGGGTTACATAGCTCTTTTTCACTGCAGTAAATCTGCAACAGTTAATGAGAATAAAATTTCCTCCTCCTTACTGATCACATGCTGTTAAATGCCAAACCGCAGCCAACTGCATATTTGCAGAATTTCAGCTACAATGTATGAAAATGGTGCAGTCGTTTTAATTCTTGTCATCTTTGTAATTCATTTTATTGGGCTAGCTTGCTTTTTAAGTGACCTCCTTTATCAAAAGTAAGTGGTTAAAAGACCAAACCTGGGAGCAAGATTTAGAATGTGAACAAACAGAGGAGAAAAGTGTGCGCGTGCTGAGGAGGTGGGACGAGGGAGTCGGGGCACATGCGGTGTGTAACTGGCAGTAAGATTCAAGGTGGGTCTACTTCAGTGCTTTTCAAAGACCAGGCCATTTGTTCTCTTCACATAAAATTAACAAGTTTGTCAATTCTTTGATTGTGTTGTATGTTCAGTTTCAACATAAATTTGCACTTAGTATGTATTTAATAAGCCAGAACATTATTTTTAACTTTTGATTCAAGAGTCCATAGTATTTAATAGAATTTAAAGAATTTTTAAAAAAAAACTTGATCTCTACATTATCAGAGCTATTCTTAAAGTAAAAATAAGATTGTTATAAGCAAGCAGTGAACCATCCTACCAAATGGGGCCATATACATATTGGAAATATAAATATTTGTAAAATAAATTGAAGGAAATTTAAAATTGTATTAAAACAAACTATTTTTTAAAATTCTTTATTGATTAAGGTGTTAACATATGTGTCCTTATTCCCCCATTATTCCTCTCATCCCCCCACTCATGCCCTCAAACTATTTTATACACCATTAAACATGTATCTTCATGCTGAATTACAATAAAATCTCATATTTTTATTTGCTTTTTTGCTACAATTAGACCTTATGATTGAGGCATTATTTGATTCAATTAATATATGTTGTTAAATTTATTTTTCACTTACATCTTCTCTCTTTTTTACCGTCCGATTTTGTGATTGGTAACTGGAACTTATCTCCATCCAGAAATTCACTCTTAGAAGGCCATTTTAGATGATAGCCATTGGTAAATATATTCTAATAATACTATACCTGTATATAGATCATAATAACGTAAATATGAAGTATTGTAAAATAAAATATATAAGAGAAATAAATCAACTTCTAGTTTCTCACAATTGAAGTCACACTTATTATCTTATTGCCATCTGATTCCACAGAAGAAATCGTATTCTCATAAAAATCAAAATGTCGGGTGTAAATCAATCCTCCTATATAATAAAAAGCTAATATGCAAATTGTCCCTTCAGGAGTTAAACTGACAGAGAGTTTGACTGCTCACTATGCTGTGAGCTGACCACCAGAGGGCAGCGTGGAATGAAGGAAGGCCCCAGCTAGCAGCCAGAAGGCCCTGATGGGCCCTGTTCCCTAGCCAGGCCTAGGGACCCTACCCATGCACAAATTTCATGCACTGGGCCTCTAGAAGTATATAATACCCATTCATTGATTTAGATAACTATCATAAAAACAATAACTAAAATTACACTGAAATTTAGGATATTATTTCTAAATTTATCAAGATTTTCTGATAAAACAGAGGACCCACTTGGAGAAGTGCCTATTTTTAGTTACCCCAATGAGAATTTTTAAAAGACAGAGAGGTGCAGTACTACCCTGGGCCTTTTCAGAAGGTGTTAAATATAATGTAGACATGTTGAACCTTAAAACAAGCCAGTCTATGTGTACTTAAACTAAAACATCATAGTTCCCATTGGAAGAAAATGGAGGAGGCTAACACAGAATTTTAGACTCTGTACCTGGGATAGGCGGGGGCACTGTTCTGTAGTTTGCTTCATTTTTCTGTAACATTCAATCTGAGTCAGACCATTAGTCCATAATCCATCCAATGTTCTGGATTTGAAACAAAACATTTCTGCACAGAACAAACACTAATTTTGTTAACGTTTTTATTATTCTTCAAAAATAATAATAAAATTGCTCAAAAATTTGTTTCTGGAACATGAACTGTCCAGTCCAGTTTTAAATGAAATTACTGGAAGGAATTAGAAACAGTTCAGGCGTCACTGTCTTATAAAGTTAATCTTTATCCTAATTCAGTTACTTGAAATGTTCACTAAAATAGTTTCAATTCCTCTTACAATCTTAGATCTGTTAATTAGTAATGATGATGGCAATTATTGAAATACTAGAGGCCCGGTGCATGAAATTCGTGCATGGGTAGGGTCCCTGGGCCTGGCCAGCGATCAGGGCTGATCTGGGCCTTTCAGCTGCCTGGCCAGGACCTTCCTTCCCTGCTGCCGGCTGCCGGCTGCCAGCTGGAGCCTTCCTTCACTCCGCACTGCCCCCTGGTGGTCAGCGCACATCATAACGAGCGATCGAACTCCTAGTCTTGTGATCGAACTCCCAAGGGCACACTTTGCATATTAGCCTTTTATATATGTGTGTGTGTGTGTGTGTGTGTGTGTGTGTGTGTGTGTGTGTGTGTATAGATAGATAGATAGATAGATAGATATGTACATTGAGTGCCAGGCAGCATGCTAATTGCTATTTATTAGATCCCTGTCTGATCTTCACAACAGCTCAGGCAAGGAGCCATTAATAGTAAGAAAACTGAAGCTTATCAAGTTAAGCAACTTGCCCATGGTTATCTTCCTACCACCCATTGTCTACTTCTATTTCTGCCCATTTTTCTTTCTTCCTTCCGCTACACTGAAGAAAGTGGCCTTTTTGTGTAATCCAGCTGGTCCATTTTGCTCTGGCCCCATCCCTGTTGTTTTTCAAGGATTTCTTTGCTGTCCTCTCTTTTCCCTTCTACTGGATTATTTTGTCATCTTATGAACATTATCTGAAATCTCCAAAGTTAAACTCTCATTGGCCCCACATCACATTCCAACTACTTCCCTTTCTCACTTCCCGTCATACACGCCTCTGAAAAGCCTCTTCACTCTTCACTTTCCCATCTCGTCAGGATGGCCAGTGGTCTTCCCATCGCCACACCCAGTGGCCTTCCTGTCCTTCATCCTCAGCGGTGTCTGGGCCCGGCTTTGTGAAACTTCCCTTTTGTCTTATTTTCTATATGAACGTCTCAAGTGTCTCAGCTTAGGTATCACTCCCTCAAGAGCCTTTTCCTGACAAAACGATCAAAGAAGCTCCTTCCCCATGCTCTAATTTCTGTGTTAGCACCCCAGTCTTTATTTATCTGCCTTCTTCCACAAGGAGGTTAGTCTCCAGGAGACCAGGAACTTTGTGGTATCCAAAGGTGTGCCTACAGCGCCTGGCACAGTAGGTTCTCAATAGATGTTTGTTTAATAATGAGCTGTAAGGGTCAGAGCCGGTGTTCAAACACATGTGTGTCTTCCTCTATTTCCTGGGCTATATGTTATTTTCAGTCTTAATTTTTTTTAACAATGACTTAAATTTATATATAATCTTTACCACTTCAGCATCCTTTCAAATATACAATGTATAGTACAGGGTGGGGCAAAAGGAGCTTTACAGTTGTTCATATAGAAAATAATACAATAATTGACAATAATACAAGAATAAACAGTTTCATGCATTCACACTGTGAACCTACTTTTGCTCAACCATATTTTTATTATAGACTCAAGATATATATATATACACACACATACACACACACATATAGTATTATATGCTTATATTACAACATTGTTGGTAGAAACCTATGCTATATGGGAATTTTTTAATAACCTATATAAATCAAAATTGAAGTATTTTATGTAGATGAAGATGCCTGCCTAAGATTGAGTTAAGAAATTCTTAATACATATGTATTATACTACAACATATCGCATTGAAGTACTTCTCACATATGTATGTATACACACATGAGAGAAGTAATCTTACTGAATATCATCATTCTTTATGATAAAAAAATTATTATTGGGAAAAGAAACCTTTTAAGTCCCAGTATTAACAAGTTTTATATTATTTTTCATTATCAAATAGCTTATGTTCTGTAGAAACAAATTATATGCTATACTTAAAATGAATAAAGAGTTTCCTTAACTGTATTTTTTTCCTATTACTGGGTCTTAACTAATGACCTGTTAGTAACTAGTAAATCAGAAGGATAGCATATGTGCTGTTGGAGATTGTCATTTCTAAAATATATTTTAACTTCTAAAGTTTCTGTGATGACAAATTAAATTAACTTTATAGGATATAAAGTAAAGATATAATCAAATGTGCATTTAACGTTTTCTTGTAGCACTTAATATTTTCTTTATTTAGTAACCTTTCTAAATGACAAGGACTTGGATGGGCACCAGGGATAGAAAAACAATTCTTTTTCCCTCAAGAAAGTTATAGTTCAGGATTAAAATATCATTATTTGAAATGACTTAAAGCATAATATTATTCCTTATTTCAACTTTCTCTCTTTGAAAATATTTATGATTAATATTATTTGGCTTAGAAATAGTATTATTTGGCTTAGAAAAGGCATTAAGGAATCAATACCAAGTACTTTGTCACCTTTGGGACATCAAGTGGTCTTGTAACTGGACAACCACGGGATCCAGGCTGCCTGTCACTACTTCGGCCACTTAAGCAGAGACAGGGCTGAATCATATGAGCGTTTGTTCCAATAATGCGGCATATGGGAGAGCAGCAGGGCAGCCACAAAAAAACTGGTCTGCACCCCACATAAGCCAGCTGCTTATACTGGTTAGAAGGATGAAGAGTACGTGGGCAAATAGGAATTACAGGTGTGGGAAAGTTGGCATGGGATAATCATGACAGGTTACAAGTCATGTGAGTCACAGAGATCGGGACCAGATTACAGGTAACAGGGGTTTAAAGATCAGGTGCCTTCAGGACCAGGTGCCAGGAGGATGTAAACCTGTCCTGTCCATAATGATAGGCGGTTCTCGGAAGGACAGACTGCCTTCGGTGTTAGCTCTCTCAAGCCCGGAGCGTTTATCTCTCAGGGAGATTAGAATGTGCTTTCTCTAATCAGAACAGAACCATCATGGTTAACAAAGCACGATTTTCTTATAATTGTAGCTGGTCCCAAATATTTTATTTCTGCCCCAAACAATCTTCTACATGTTCCTGCCTACTTTTGTGTTGTTCCCACACCTTGATTAAATGTGTGTGCATGCATGTGAGTATTCCAGTGATATAAACATCTTAAACAGTTCTGAATTGTCCTTAATCTTAAGAGGACACAAAATCAATCATCTTTGGAAAAGAATGCCATGCTATGTTAATTGACAAACACTTTTTTTTTCATTTTATGCCTAGCTGTACAATTTTTTTTTAATTTTTTTAATTGATTTCAGAGAGGTGGGGAGAGGGAGAGGGAGATCGAAACATCAATGATGAGAGAGAATCATTGATTGGCTGCCTCCTGCACGCTCCCTACTGGGGATCCAGCCCGCATCCCAGGCATGTGCCCTTCACCAGAATCAAACCTGGGACCCTTCAGTCCACAGGCTGACACTCTTTCCACTAAGCCAAACCAGCTAGGGCACAGTGCAATTTTTGACAAAGAATTACATTACTATTGAATTACACTTTCTGAATAACATAGGTTGTTAATAAAATACTGCATTGTGATGGTAAGTCACTAGAATTTTTATACAGTAAATTCTTCAGTATAACAATAAGCTCTTTGGAAGGATGAATCCAGAAGGCAACTCATTGTGGCTTTGTAATAGAGATAATGCTTCTTTAAAAACACATCTATGTCCTTCAAAACATAATTTGAATAACCGTGAGACCTGAGGAAACCCATTTTATAAAGGAATGGAGGGAGAGAGGGAACAGCTATTGATGAGTTCTCAAAACATTTAATAGAGTTTTAGATTACAAAGATTTGTTCAAATGGAGTTCGTTTTTTTTGTTTGTTTGTTTTTTTCATTTTAAATGCAATAAACCTCCATTGATGATTATTTGAAAATGGAGACGATGTCCGGAGTTAAGGGGTTTAATTATGGACTGTAGTTTTGAAGATTTTACCTGTAGGAATCTTAGGTCAATATACACTCTTTCAGTAGTAGCCCAAGTCACTTGGTAATCTCTTATCTACTTAGTGCCTTCATCAGTTAAATAGAAAGCTATTTCAAAGAGAAGTGTGGCTCTATAATGGAATCTAATTTCAAATGCTATTTGTTTTTATATTCTGGAAGAATATTAGTAATTTTCTAAACTTTATACTTCTGTTATTGGCCATCATAAATCCTATGTGTGTCTATGCCGGTTTTTATGTAAAAGCTACATATTTCTATGGCCTCATTTTAGACTAGCGAGGCACAAGGGCACAATCAACAAATGCTTTTTATGCCCTTTGATTAAGTTAAATATTAAAGTCTTTTTAATAGACTTTTAAACAGGAGCATAATTAATGACTTCTTGAATATCTTCTCTTTTGTGGACATAAGTCAGCACCCTATCTCATGTAATGTAACATACACATACACACACATACACATATATTTTAAGCCTGTTTTTTGTTGTTGTTTAGCTTTACCTATAATTGACACATCCACTTTTTCAGATATTCTTTCCTTTTCAGGTTTTTCCAGCCAAAATCAAAGCACCTTCATATTGGCCTGTTAGAAATTAAAAGGCAAAAGCAATCTTAAAAATGAATCCAAATTGGTGGAGAGTATCAAGGGCCTAATTTAGAGCCCCTCAGATGAGAAAGGAGAGGTGGAGGCTTCTAGGAGCATAGTTAGGCGAGTGAATTTTTAAATTGCAACTGTAACTTAAAATTACATCTTTTCAAGTTGATACGAGAAAGCCATAAAGCTATGTTTACATGGGTATTAAAGCTTCATGCTGAGATAGCTTTGAGGTGGTAAATGAACAGAAATTCTTAAAAGTCTCTAAAGCATTTTTTAAAGGTTTTTGTGTTTTAAGGACTTTATAAATGTTGAATTATTATAATTAACTTATTCTCTGTATACACAAAGGGGAAAAAGAAACTATTACAATTTCTTATTGTTGCAACTTGCCTATTTCTCTCAAAGTCTGGGGGAGTGAAGTACTGTTTGCCATCAGCAAGTGGCTACCATAGTCATTTAAATCATTTTGTAATCTTTCCTCATCCTGCATGCTTGAAATAACTAATATAGATATACAATTGACTCTTGAACAATGCAGGGGTTAGGGGCACCAGTCTCCGAGGCAGTCAAAAATCTGCATATAACTACAGTCATCTCTGCACATACAGGGCTGACTGTAGTTATATGCAAACAAACAAAAAGCATGCATGAGAAGTGTGCCAGGTATGATAGAGATCTCTTCACTGTCTAGATTAGGTGGCAGGAGCTACTTTCAAAGTAAAATCGCTGACTATAAAAGATGAGAAAGCACGTAAAGAGCCTTTCCTAGTGTTTTTCATCACTAAAGGTGTCGTATCGTTTGCATCAGTTGTGACACAGAATCCCACTTATTCAAGCCATTCACTCTTGCTGTGGTAAAAAGAAGGTATGATTGGCTGTGGCATTATTTTGGTGCAACAACAATTAGTCGCCTGTGCAAAGGCATAACTCTATGAATTATGTAAGAGCCCCGGGAGGTCAAACAGAAAGCATGCATGAGAAGTGTGCCAGGTGTGATAGAGACCCCTTCGCTGTTTGGATTAGGTGGCAGGAGCAGGGTCTCCTAGGTATTTTTAGGGAAGGTTCTGTTATTTTCATATGTCAGAACAATAACAGCACCAACTGTATAGGAGTCACCACACTGTTCTTGTAAGAGACTTGGAAATATAATCTCAAGGCAGACAGATGTTAAAAGGGATAGCCTTTATTCTTATTTTACAAAAATAATCATGACAAAGAAAGTTACAGATATAGACTGAAAAAAAGTTATCCATAGAGACAGAAATCTCATTCAGATATTCTGTTTCTGAGGTCATTGTGCCCAACTGACGTTTAAAAATTCAGGAGTTAAGTTCGTATTTAAATTAATGTTGCTGAATTTAATAAACATAATTGCCAGTCCTTAAATTAAGGGAGGGAAATGCTTATATACCTCAGCACTTTTAAAAAGTTTCCTTATGGTGCCTTGAAAATAGTTACTTTAATTTAAAACATGATAACAGGGTACAAGTCAGAAAACTATCTGTTAAGCTTGTATACTTTCTTTCCAATGTACACTTACTTTGCTTAGTATCAACTCAATATGCCCAGAAAGAGCTCAGCCCCATTCTGTGAAAATGATAAGGAAATACTTCGTGTAATCATCAAAAGACTGCATCTGGTTGATCAGAAGGAATTAAGTCAGTCTGTATGTTGACAATCTAAAGTCAGCCTTAGATAGATGTAAGTAGAAAATGAATTCACCTTGGGTTGGTTGGCTGGTTGGTTGGTGTTTACAGATCCATAATATATCATATTCTCAAGGACCAAGAGAACTCGTAGAATTTAAGAGTGGAGATTTACTTTAGAACCTATTCTTCCAGTGCTACATGCAATGTTGGTACAGTGCACAGTATAATGAGGTTCTGAATGCTCTAGAGGGCACCATAAAGCTATGAAATATTTATCTGCCTGTGTTGATTACTGAAATTACTAAGTTAGTGACTGAAAGTATTCTCATAACCCTGTCCAATATAGAGGTTTGAAATGTTAGCATAACCCAAGTAAATGCTTTTTTGTTGTATATTTGGTAGCATAAACTTACTGAGAACCAAAATTTCAAACTTTCATGCTTTGCTGTTTTAAATCATACACTTTGAATTTGTTTAAATACTATTTCTATTATCCATTCTTGTATCCACAATTTTGGAAATATGTTGCTTAGTTTGCTTTAGCTACAATCAAGTCTTAACTTTTCAACCACTATTTTATTTTTATCAGCCAAAGGTAATTTGTAGATTATTTAACCTAAGTATTGAGACAAGTAAATGAGTAAATAGACATGACATAAATTGGAAGCTTTACATCAAGCTTCTGATATTTGATAAGACTTTTTGAGTTCTTTTACAACAAACATTTATCCCCCTCTTATGTAAGATAATAAAAGAAAGTGAAAAGTTTCAAAACTATATTGAAATATTCCCAAACTGTATTATATTTATTTAAGCACTTTAGAGACAAGGTTTTAACAGAAGCTTAACCATCGTTTTCCATTTACGAGAGACATTATGTCAGTAAGTTAGTGTGCGCGTTAGGTAGCCATAGTACCTCACTGACTGCGTCCACATGTCAGATGGCTGTGTTTTATGAAGAAAGATAACAGTCCATCTTGTTACAGTTCTCGTGATAATTTTAGATGCTATTCCATCTCTTGAACTTGTTCATTTTGATAGTGCGTTATCACTTTAAGATTCTGGTTAGTGCTTAAATTACAGTAACTGGAGGTCGTTATTCATATTTTAACTGGACTCAAACGTTTTTAGTACCAGCATTAGCTTTTGAATTGTGCTCAAGGTCTTGGACTTTTCAGCATGTTTAGTTTCTTTTCGTTTCGTATTCGTGTTTTTCAGTACCTAATAGGCTCCGGCTCCCACCTCCAACAAGAGCTCTCCTCTCTGTTCAACATCAGACACATTTTCCTCTTTGGCATGTGCTTTCTAGCTCCCCGAGCAGTAGAAGCAAATTGGAAAGTGCAGCTGTCATTCTCGGAAGGTCATAGATCACACTGGCAGCCTGAGTAATCCAAGAGGTTTTAAGTATCATAGCACTGAGTTTAAAGTGAAATTCGCTCTGACAGGGCTGGCAGGCCAATAGGAAAAAGAAATATTTGTGCTTGGAGAAGTGCATATGTAGAGACCAAGGGTATAACTGATGGCTGGAAGTGATTTCAGTCTAAAAAAACAAATCATTAAGAGAGTGCATAGGGGTAAAATACACAGTTCATATTTTAAAGAGTCTCAAAATGAACCAGCAACTAAGGTTAGCATTACAGAGTAATTAGCTGTGGTGTTCGGGCTTTAACTCACTCAGTACCAGACAGGACAGTTAAACCATCACTGTGAAAACATTGCTACTTACATTCTAGTCTCTATGTTAAGCCTACAGCAGTCATTTTTGTACCTTAAAAAACCAAGGTATTATGACAGATTATATAAATGTTGAAGCAGTAACAGACAAACAGTTATTCAAAGGAGGTGCTAATGACTCAGTTTATTGACCTAGGGGTTACTTCAGCAGCTCGGTGAGCTCCCCGCACATTTGGTGGTGTGAAATGAGGCATTGCTTGATATTACAGAACTGCCAGCTTCAAGCAGCCTTGTGCTTCATTGAAAAAGTGGAAGTTAAAGATACCTTCATTAAAAGATTGCTGAAAAAGTTGGAGACCATTATAGATTTGAGTCAATATTCACATGGGCTTGATAACCACATCTGACAGCTTCCACCGGGCATCTATTAGGGTATTTTTTCTGCTAATTGCTGCAAATAAGGGAAAAGAAAACCTCTTCTGATGGCTCAGTTGTTTCTTCTAAATCCTTGTTCTCTCCAAGAAAGCCAGTTTTGAGTTACAGGAATATAAAGCTTATAAGTTCTTTCCTTGAATGTGCAGAGCAGCTAAAAAGTGTAAAATGGAAGGGGACTTCCAGCAAGACGGTAGACCCAGCTGACGTGGAAGGGTCCTCCCGTATACATGTGTGGAAGAGGTGGGCAAAATAGGACAACCATTTATAATCCCTGGCCAAGCTCACAGAAACTCACAAAGATAGGAAACACCCCCAGTGACACACGTGCACACAAAACAGAAGCACCCACAAGAATCCTGGATGGGGTGTGGGTTTTGTGGTGTATTGGGGGTGGCACTGAATTCCCTGTAGAAAGTTGGGAACTTTGGTTGAAAAGAGATCTCCTGGTTTTAATTCACCAGCTTGCTCCATATACATGAGTAGGTTCAGAATTTAGACTGTATAGTATAACTGAGGGAATCCCAATCCAGAAATTATTAAAATTGCTTCAAGACAGTGAAATCAGCAGGGCCTTGAAATTATAAGCAAACACAGAACCTCTCTGTAGAAATATTTCCAATGCTCAAGGGCCAACAAATAGGCAAAAAAAGCCTGAACTTGAACACAATAAAAAATTACAGTGCTCATAAAGAAACGACTGTCATGAAGGAGAATCGTCAGAAGCAACAGTAAGAGAGGATGCCCAAGTACTAACATTAATAGAGAAACCTCAGTGAGGCTATAAAATATAGGAAAAGTAAGAGGATATAAAACTTAATGCAGTGGTTGTATAATATGAAAAGATACCAACTGTAACATCTCCACATTAAAATAGACTTTGGAGATGGTTAAACAACAAATTAAGATGTATAATAAAATAAGTGTAAGCTGAATGATATTACAGGAACATCAATAAAATAGATTTTCTTTCATTTGGAATAAGTTTATGACTATTTTACACATGCTTCCCTCATTTGTACAGATTAGTTTTTCTCAGAAGCATCTCAGTATAGTAACTAAATTAAAAGGATCTGTCAGTGGTACTTTTCCCATTAGAACTGACAGATGTCTTTTTCTTTTTTTCTTTTTTTAAGTAAACATGAGTACTTTAAACACAACTTCCCACTACTCGTATCATTTGTTCCTGATTTTGGGGGGAAATATTACTTAGCTTGATTTCACTAAAAATATGATTCTTTAGTATTCTAAGGCATTTAGTTTTATAATAAAAGGAAAATTGGTAATCACACATATGAAAGATTAAAAGAAAACTAAATGGGAAATTATAGCTAAACTTGATATATATTAGTGAAGCTCATTAAGACTGCTTGCCTGCTCATTTTCTCAATATTACAAAGGCTCAAGTCTAAAGCAGTAAGTTACACCTTCGAGCAACCCAAAATATATGTTTATTACATATAAATTTGTAGGAATGAGGCCCTGTCGACAATTCAATGAACATAATAGAAACCATTCTACAACAGCAGTACCTTAGCATGCATGTACAAAACATTTTTCAGTGTCCCAAGACAACAGCGTCTTCCTAGCCTTTTCATAGGCCCTAGTTACGACGCTTTGCATATGCCTGATATTCCTATTTAGCTCTAAGTAAGTTATTTCACATTTATAAAATGAAGACATCAGTTATGTGAGAGAGCAATGTAAACCACATTTTGTCAAAGGTAAATAGCTGAAAATTTTAAGTTTTATAAAGCTTGCTTTCTAACTTTGCAAAAGGGCAATACTCAGTGATAAGACAAGCCCTCCATCTAGTGGTTGGTCTGAAAATTACAAACCTTTAGATCTTGATTTAATAATACAATTTCACTGTACAAACATTAGATAACATTTTATAGGCATTGTCTCATTTGATCAATACTTCTCTTGTGACTATAATAATAAAAGGGTAATATTCTAATTAGACCAAACAACCAAACGACCTTCCGGATGAAGCCATGGGGGCCGAGGCAGTTAGGGGTGATCAGCAGGGAGGCGAGTGGTTAGGGGCAATCAGGCAGGCCAAGTGGTTAGGAGCCAGCGGTCCCAGGTTGTGAGAGGGGTGCTCAATGACTGGTTTAAGCCCAATCCTGCAGGAATGGGGCCTAGACTGGCAGTTGGGCGTCCCCTGAGGGGCTCCAGATTGCAAGAGAATGCAGGCCAGGCTGAGGGACCCTCCTCCCCCGAGCACGAATTCCATGCACCGGGCCTCTAGTATATAACAATATCAAGAAAGAAAACTGTTCGCTTCTGCCAGAACAGTCCAGCCCTTTCTATTGAATACAGAAGCAAACTACTGATTTCATCTATGTGAAATACCTCAGCCTCTAATTATTGCATGAAGCGTATTCCCATTTAAAGCGGCAAAATTTGTTTTGTTCCCAATTAACTATAACTTTTAAATTTTTCAGCTAATTTTTGTATTCTTTAACTTTATTCTCAGTTTTCAAATAGTGATGGTAAATCACATTTTTTAAAAAAATACAAATTTTTAAAAAATATAGCATATGTCATCATTGTTTTTCTGCCAATGCCTCTCCCAGATCTCATTAATGGCTTCACATGTGGACAGCCATAATATGCTCTTAAATGTTCCCCATGCTCTTGCCTCTCATCACCTTTTGTTTCCACAGTTACCTCTCTAAAGAACAGCAGTAAATTGTTTCCCTTCTTCAAAACCATGACAATGCTCCAAAAGCACATAGCTCTTAAGATGGCGTATGAAGAACTTTCAGAATCTATGCTTAACCCCCCTCCCTTTCTAGCCTTATCTCCTGCCACTTGCTCACATCAGAAACCCGCGACTTTCACCCCAACATTCCACTTGCTGTCCTTCAGCCCTTTCACTTCACATCTCAAAAGAACTCAGACTTGGATTTACCTTATGGACCACAAAGATGGGTAGTTAATAAGACTCACCATTCCCTATCTGAAAACTTAGTTGTCATAAAAGGTTTTGTCTTATGTGGAATAGAATCACTAAAGAAAGATCCAAAGTTTTAAAAGATATTCAACATGGTAATTGTAAGTGAAAATTGTGTGTGTGTGTGTGTGTGTGTGTGTGTGTGTGTGTGTGTACAGAATTATACACAGACACATGTGCATTCTGTGTAAGCCATTTTATGGTAATGACACCTTAAAGAACTTTAAAATCAATATAGTTTTAGACTACTTTGGCAGAGTCAGAAGAATCCCGTTATATTCTATACTGGTTGCAGACCACATTATAAGTTATACATCTTCAGCTTCATTTTAAGAAAAATACTAAAAAAAAAAAAAAAGTGAAGTTACCAGTATTTTAGAGAGAAAATGTGAAGGTAAAGATTTTAGAGACCATATCATGAGAAAAGATTAAACAAGAGTTGTAAAATAGATTTTAAGGAGAATAAGACTTCTCGTGTGGCTCCAGAGGGTAAATCTAAGACGAATAGAACCGGATCTCAGAGTGGTGTAACAAGGAACTTTCTAACCGTCTGACGTGGCCATCAATGGCATGAACTGCCCCTACGGTGGAGTGAGACCTGCATTTCAGAGGTGTTCCCACGAGAATGGGATAGACCCTGTTAAGGATGCTGTTGTGGATGAAAGTGTGGATGATAGATGATTTCTGGAAATGTGTCCAACAACAGTTCTGTGACAGAGAACGTGGCTGGGGTTTTCTTTTGTAGCATCCACTAATATAGTACCATTTGCTCTGCATTCATTTTGCTTGCTTGGGAATTTCAAAGAAGGAAAAAAGTCTTGTATTGCTTTTATCCAATTTTAATAAAATAACGATAATACTTTTCACTCATGCAGCACTTTTCATCCAAGGATTTCAAAGTGCTTTACAAACATGCACTAACTAACCCTCCCAAACGGCCAGAGGTAGGTGGCTTTCCTCCCTTTCTCTGGGAATGTCAGCTCTGGCCCAGAGTTCAGTGAGAGCATCAGAGGGCCTGGGACTGCCCCCGCTGCTGTCCCCGCGTACTGTGCTGCATGTGATGCGTCACCTGTCATGTCTGGGTCCCCCTCCCCCCATCATCTCAGGTTTAGAATTCTAATGAATGCTGTTAAAATTTTATTTGAAGCCTTGTTAATATTACAGGAAATTGATTCTCCTGCTTGCTGAATGCTAATAAGAGCTCTAAGGGTTTTTATAAAATGAAACCTAGGTGTAGTTTTTACATTTGTTTTTGGATTTTAGAAAGAAATGTTTTGTTTATGAAGAATTTGCCATTTTCCTCTCTGGGTACCCCAAAAATCTTTGTTCTTGGATCATAAAACTTAATAGCAGGTGGGGATGGAGCCCTTGCCATTCCTAGTTGTCTTTTCACAACAAATAGTAACCATTTTCATTGAACTGAAATTATATATTTTCAAGAAGAGATCTTGCATTTTTGTATTTTTCTAATTTAAAGTCCCAAAGTATGACATCTAGACCTGAGGTTGCAGGTCAGTGATACTATATAACCAGTCCTGGAAAGGCAGAGTGGTCTAGTTGTACTATATTCTGGTCTAAAGGGACCCACAGCTTCTGTGTATGGGTCAGCAGGACCAGGAAGCGGATATGCACATGCAGAGACACACGTGCAGTGCGGGATTGAGGTCCCATATAAACAGCCAACTGTACGCACTTACCTGAACAGAACAGTCACGCCGGGCGAGGGCAGGTGCACGTCCCACAGCCTCGTCTCCCTTGGTTCTCAGGGTCCCTCTTGAGGGTGTGCAAGTGCCTGTCATACTGTACCTCCCACAGAACGAGTGAATAAATGTCCACATGCCCCAAAAGAATAGAGGTGACTTCAAATTTTCCTCCCCCTATGGAAATTCAAGGCATTTTGTCCTTGACATTGTACTGCACAGAAATGTCTCTGTGTCAGTAGGAAACCTGCAGGCTCAGACACAAACTCACCCGAGTTCTGGGTTACGTCTTACTTTCACTGACTGGGTGCAAATTCTTACCAGCAATGTGACTGACATTTCAAAAAAAAACCCATAATACCAACCTGTCAACTTACTAGGGAATGTAACACCATCAGGCAAATCAGATATTTATTCTTTGCCCTGTTAGCAAGCCCCATGAGAAAACAGTGATCAGAGTTCGCTTATTGGTCATAGGAAGAAAGGGGGAAAAATGGAAGGTTTTGTCGTTTGAGTGTATAATGACCTCAAATTCTCAGAACTTTATTGAGGCTCCTTCCTCGCTGAGGACAGCCTTCCAGAGCAGTCAGGTGCAGTCAGAGGTCCCCCCAGAAATTGCCTGGGTTGGTTCTACCAGCGTTGCCTCGGGAGCTTGTGGACAGACTGCTTCTGAGGCTCCTCTTCCTCCTTGAGACAGAATTAGTCATATTGTTACAATTCTGTGAGAGGGTCCGAGTTCAAGGTGCTTTTGTCTAGTTCTTCACTGATCTGCTATGTGCTTCTCATTTCCAAGTTCTTGAAAGAGATCTCACCATAACCCCTAGATTGAGAAGCAAAGACAACATTGAGTTGAGTTTAACCTAAGTCTGCTTGGCCTCAGGAGAGACGCTAAAATATGTAGGGAGTGGCATCAGAGAAAGATGAAGGGGTTGAAACCCACAGCTATACCATCCCTCTTTGTGTAGTGGAGCGTTGTTCAGATGCATATCTGTTAGCCTTAGTGCATCGGGGGGAAATTTCTATAGCAATTTCCCTCTGATTCTAAATGATACAGGTGTAGCTGAGCTCACGGACACCACTAGTTTCTGAGATACCTTAAAAACTGCCTTTAGACTAATATTTCTCTTCACCATAAAAATTGACCCTCCAATAGGACCAAGGTAGGAGGGGCATGCTAATATTCTGCCATTGTAAGATAAAATTCAAACTTAAAATTTTCAATCAGCTTTCAGAAATTATAGATGGAGCCCGAAAGTTTAATTTATCCAGGATTGCTCATTATAAATGCTAACCTAGACTTACGTTTCAGAAATGTCATTCCTCTGAGAGGTAAATGCACACGACTAATGTGCCCTATGTGTATTATGGCTTTTTACATTTCAGTTCTAAATCCTATCCCCCATACACACACACACAAACACACACACACACACACACACACACACACACACACACATTATTTAAAACCTTAATATTTTAATTTATAAGGTATTTTCATCTCAGTTTGAGCTGTGAGAGTAAGTTAGTGGCTATTTGGATATATTGTTTAATCATATTGAGATTTTGCTTGTAAGAGAAAAGTATTCCCATCTAATAATATAATCTTAAATCATTTAAGTGTATTTATTTTTTCAGAGCTTACATTTCTGCATCGTAAGCCCTTTCCTTTGAGTGAAGCGAGCTCACTGGCGTTCCCTGCATGGGCTGTGCATGAGCATGTGGCGGCTGCCATGTTTGCCTGGCAACGCTCGTGGTTTTGCTAAGCGTTGGGTAATTCTCTGAACCTTAAAGGGTGCTCTGGAGAACAGATCCTCTTCTAAACAGTTTACTAATGGAACAATGACTTGTTTAAGGTACTAATATTCTAAGTCATCCGTTATCACGTTATTTTTATAACTGACGGTTATCTTTGGACTTCTATTCCCATGGAATAAATTGAATCAAAATGTGTAATTAACTTGCCGTTGCTCAAACATGCACTGCTGAGTAAATGTTTGCACTGTGGAGCCAGAAGAAGAATTGCAGATCAAATCTGGCTCACTTTGGGATTCTGTAAAATGCCCTGTCTTCTTCCTTTACTCACATGCTTAGTGTGCAATTTGGCCCTGAGTGAGCATTTACTGTTAAAATCCAACTGCATGTCCTTGTAATAGTGGATCAGTCGTACATCTTCCTATGAAGGAGGTCTCGTTATAAACAGCAAAACTCATTTTGCCAGTTTTAGCATTCCCTCGCATTGTATTTCAGATCATTGCTAGCATGTAAAATCTTTTTATATTCTGGCACAAAAGCCAAATAGGCATGTAATTTGTTCAAAGTTTTCTGATCTGTCCTCCTCTTTATCTTTAATAGTTTTACCCTGGTGACAGTGGTTCCCAACATTTTTAACGCACATCTTTAGAAGTAAATATTTGTCATACACATTTTATAGCTATATTGATTTTTTAAAGGATCGGTAATATCCACATCAATCACTTCCATTGCTAGGAAGAGAATCTTGAAGGTGTAAAGTTCCAGGCTTCTTACTTGACCTGCATTGTGGATGTGTGGTGGAAAATGTAACGTATTTCTTTTTCTCTTTCCAGCCTTGGAGTGGATGGCTTTGGCCAGCCAGTTGGCATTCTTGGACGCCCAGCGACAGCATATGGATTCCGCCCTGATGAACCTTACTACTATGGCTACGGATCTCGATAAAGTCGTCCCTTTCCATGTGTGCTCTTAGCTTAGAAGAAACCTATGTGGTTTGGGTTGACTTTGAATATTGAGCTAATAATGCATGTTGATACTATTTCAGGTCTGTGCTTGTTTTTTCATTTCATGTTGTTAGCTGCAGGTTAACTGCACCCCCTCTGTCCCCTGTTAAGTAAAGTGGATGCTTGACACTGTTCACCATCGGGCCATATCTTGATGCTGGATAACATTTCCCTTGAGACTCAGAAGTGGATGCTGAAAAGCAACTAGACTGGAAAACAAACACGACATTATGTATATTAAGTGACTAATTTAATTTCTATTAAAAAGAAACAAAGTACAAATGAATTAGAGAAAGTCATGTGTTTCTGTTTAATGTGTTTCATTAGGAGTTACATGCTTATTTAGGCTGTGTATGAATTTTATTTTTCCCCGCCTCATTTCCTCCCTTGTAAACTCTTGAGTATTTCATGTGGCATGTGCTACCCTGAAAATTTATAAAAAGACGTCACCTTTTTATTCTATGCCATGTGCCTGAAAAGTTGCTTCCCGAAGTTACTATGAGTTTTCAATTAACAATGGAACATATGCCATATGTTGTTATATATGAGTATAGTTTCTTCAACCATTTGCATTCATGTCTTTCTGATTTTAATATAGAAAGTCTGGGACATCTATTAGTATGCATGAAACGAGATTAGTATTGGGCTTTTCAATTTTATGATTTGTGAAATCTAAAGTATGGTAAAGCTAATTTTCCTCTCGGAGGAAAATTAAGAACAATATTTTGCTCACTAAGATACTTGTTTCCCATTTGTTCACTTGTTATAAGAGAGATTCAGATAGTAAGAAGTGGAAAGACTTTAAAATTGATCATGAGTTTTGAAAATAGCTCAATGTTATAATGCTTAAAGCTTACTAAAGCAAATAAAATAGCAATAATCTGTAGCTATTTCCTTGAGCACTTGCTGTGGAAGGAATTATGTAAGGCTTTGAAGGGAAGGCATAGATCAAAGACAACTTCTGTCCTTGAGTTTTAGATCTCATTGACCTACTGCACTATTTATTGGTTTGATTTATATTTAAGGAACAGTAGAGCTGGAAAAAGCCTTTGAAATAACTCAGTCCATCTACCTATTTGAGAAACCAATCACATAAAGATGTTCAGTATAGTCAACAGATTTTTTTAAAACTACTGCTTATGTCTAAGAATATGATGCTTCTGAGGGAATATGTAACTCTGAAATATGACTTGTGTCTTTGAAATTTCAACCTAATTGATCTTTCTGAAAACATACATTTGTCTTAGTTCCTATTTCAACCATAAACTATTAAAACTGGAAAAGGCCCTTGAAGCAACCTTATCAGATTCTTTCAATTGAAAAACCTGTGGCCAGGAGAGATGAAATTATTTGCCCAAGCTTACCAGTTTGGTCAGTGACATAATCTGTCTCCCTGCTTCCAACCCAGTAACCTCAACACTAAGCATCTTGCCTTATTATTTGTCATATGTACAAAGATTAATTAACATAATAAGTGACATTAATAGAAAGACAAAGCAAACGTGCTAAAGCTTAACTTCCCACATACTACCCTGTTTCCCCGAAAATAAGACAGTGTCTTATATTAATTTTTGCTCCCAAAGATGCGCGAGGTCTTATTGTCAGGGGATGTATTATTTTTCCAAGAAGTGGGTCTTATTTTCGGGGAAACACGGTATTACAAAGTGGTTTAGGAAGAGCATCTAACATATGAAGTATCTAACACAGTAAGTTGTTACTCTTACTACATTAACTCGTTTTATTTTTTCATAGAATTTACATTAGCTGCACTTATCTTTGTTTATATGCTTATTGTCTCTTGGTCCCCTTAACCCCTAAGATGTGAGGTCTGTTGAGAGCAGGGAAGTTGTTTTGTGCTGGTGTCTCCCTTGTCTGTAGAGTGGAAGCTGGTGCACAGTGAGCCCTTCACCGTGAACAAGGAGTGAACGTCAGGGAAAGTGTGGAGTCATCCAGCTCAGGTCCGGATCCACAAACAGTAGCAGCAATTAAATGTTGGTGGTGGGACAGGCATTTTGAAAAACTAAAATAACATTGCTAGGAATATGGTACTGGCACATCTTGAACCCCTTAAACAGAAAGTGGGGGAGCCTTTATTTGGGCCCCTCAAACAACCCACTTTTCTGTAATGATTGTTCCTTCTTAGTGGTCAGCACAGTGCATGGCACAGAAGGGGTGTGTATTAAATGCCTGTGGAATAAACATAGTCTGTAACTATAAATGTTCAATGTCCTAGAACATTTATAGCATTTAAAACACAGGGCACTCTTTCTTACAGAAACATGGGTGTCATGATGTCTGTGGTTGACTGTAAATTTTCTCAGCATAGGCAGTGTGATGTTCTCTGTGGTTTGGTTCCAGGTATACCATAGAGGCGGCTAGCATTCTAGTAATCAGTACACACACTGCAGGGGTAGCTAGGAGCATCATACCAGAAAGGCCACATTCCAGAGATGGAGCTACAAATACTTTAACCACCTTCGTCTCTGAAGACACCAGATGTTTTAATAATTATCATGGTATCAGAAATGGGTTTTTATTGGCAAAATTAACAGCTTATAATCACAATGTACATTAGAAATTAGGTCTAAAAAGAGTTCAAGATAGGTGATTTGCTTAACATATTTTGGAAAATGTTCTCTACTCCTGAATAGGCAGGGTCTAAACCAGTGGTTCTCAACCTTTCTAAATCCGCAACCCTTGAATACAGTTTTTCATGTTGTGGTGACCCTCCCAACCATAAAATTATTTTCGTTGCTACTTCATAACTGTAACTTTGCTACTTTTATGAATCGTAAAATAAATATCTGTGTTTTCCGAGGGTCCCGACCCACAGGTTGAGAACCGCTGCTGTAGAGCCTATGACCATGGGGAAGCACAGATATTTACATTAGGATTCATAAAAGTAGCCAAGTTACAGTTATGAAGTAGCAACGAAAATAATTTTATGGTTGGGGGTCACCACAACATGAGGAACTGTATTAAAAGGGTTTCGGCTTTAGAAAGGTTGAGAACCACTGGACATTCAAGGCAAGGAGACCTCCGCCTGTGGAGATGCCATCTGAGGCCTCGTCCTAGCTCTGTCACTGGTCTAGAAGATTTCTGGTGCCAGATGCTGATGCTGATGACCACGATGATAATAGTCCTGCCCCCTAGCCGTGGTACATACCTCTGCTGCTCAACGTTCTAGAGCAAAGTGATGGTCAGACCTCTAGAACTGTGCTCTCCAACATGGTCATCGCTAACCATGTGTGACCACTGAGCATGAAAATAGGGCTAGTCCAAATTCTAAAAAAAATAGACATCAGTTTTGAAGGTAGTACAAAATGCAAAGAATCTCAGTTTTTCCTATTGAGTGCATGTGTAAATGACAGTTCTTCTGGACCTGCCTAGTTAAAACAATATTAAAATTACCTTCTGTCTTTAATGTGGCTACTAGGATTTAGAATTACCTATGTGGCTTGAATTCTATTTCTGTTGGGCATCACTGACTTAGTGCACAACTCGGCCCTCATCAAACCATTGGGACAGATTAAATGCTATTTGTGTCTGCCTCCTTATAACCATTTAATCCATTTCTGAATAAGGGGCAACATTTAGTCTGCCCGTTGCTTTCACTTAACTTGAAGAAGTTGTGGGCTCCTTTATGTAAAAGTTTCCTCTACTGTCATGGACTAGAAAGAACCTAAACGTTTCAGATGGCGGAATGCTTTGGGTCAGCTGTCACCTGTGAAATTGTAGACGCCCTGAGTAGGGGTGACGAGGACCATAACCATGCGGATGACAACAGGGGAAGGAGATGGTGTTTACACCGAGCCATGTAGTTTTAAAACTATTACGCACATTCACTTTATTCTCACAACTGCCTATTAAGCAGAAACCATTAATATTAATTAATTATAGGTCCTATAGGCCCAACTTGACTCCTTACTGAATTGAGGGTAACTTCAGACTTCCCGGTCCGGGGCTCGGCCACCGTTCAGGTGCACCGCTCCGGGCCACGCGGCTCAGCCAATCAGAGCTGCGGCGCTCGTGACGTCACTCCGGCTGCCGGACCCGCCCCCCCCTACTTTGCGTCCCGCCCCTTTGCTATTTGTTAGAAGCGACTGGGGCCATCTTTGATTCGGGCGGAAGTCAAATGAAAACTCGGGGTCCAAAAGCCCGCACGTTACAATCGAGACGCACATGCGTGTTTCCCTCAAGAGCTAATGGGGAAGCCCTGTTCGCAGCCCAACAGGCCGCTGGGAGCCGTGAGGGAGCCGCGAGGTGGGCTCGGCGCCCACACTCAAGATGGCCCCGGCCTGAGCGTCACCCGGCCGGCCGCTCTAGCTCGGTTCCGGGTTCGTGCGCCTCGGCGGTGGCGTCGGAGGGCCGCCGGCCGGCCTTCTGTCCGGCTTCCGGATCCGTCTCTATGGTGGCGGAGGGACCAGACCCCCGAAGACCGTGGGTGTAGCGGCCGCCGCCTCGCGGGGGAGGCGAGGGTGGCCGGTGTCAGCCGGGGGCGAGGAGGGGACCGGAGCCCAGACCCTCGGCCGCCCCCCGCCGCCCTCCGGCAGGTAACCGGGCGCCGCGCCCCGGTCCGCGCGGCCCGGGCGCGGGGAGGGGCGGGGGGCGGGGGGCGCGCGCCCGGCTCGCGGGTCCGCGCCTGGGGGCGAGCTCGGCGCGGCGCCGCGGCCGGTGGAGCCCCGCCAGCCGCCTCCGCGCAGCCCCCGGCGGCCTGCGGGGCGGCCTGTCCCCGGGACTGGCGGGGTCCGGCCCCGGGCGGCGCTGGCGGCCGGGCGCTGGAAGGGAGCGCGCTGCCGGGCCTCGCGGGCAGGTGAGGGGCCGCCCGGCGCCCCCGGCCGCCCCGTGGCCGGACCCGCGGCCCCCGAGGCCCCGCGCTGGGCGGGATGGGGACGGGGCGGGCGGCGGCGACGCTGGCGCCGGGGAACCCTGGGCCGCGCCGCCCCGGGAGCCCGGCCCCAGAGGACCCGGTGGCGCCCGCCGGTGCGTCGCGCTTTGTATTTAGAATAAAAAGATGAGACATTTGGAGGAAACCTCGTGAGCCTCCGAGTCACCCCGAGTCCCTGACACCACCGCTCTTAGGACCTGGGAGCAGCCCAGAACCCACGCGGCGTCTCCTCTCTGGGCTGGAGTCAGACCCCGGGGTGGGTCCTTCCAGGTTTCGTCCGTGCCGTGGGCGCCTGGCGGGTCACCGTGAGCTCCGGCACCGGGAACAGACCAAAGCACCGGACCCCGAGGGCCCCCATCGCCGGTAGCAGAGTGTCAGCCCGCACAGGCCGGCCCCGAGCTCACAGGCAGGCCTTTGGTCACCTTTGGCTCTGCAGGCCGAGGACCGGGACCCGCGTGTCCTGGCTGGCTGTGCGAGGAGCGGGGGCAGAGCTGGGCCCCAGAGGACGGCCCCTCGGTTTGAGGGAGTTGCCCGCGGGCCCAGAGCAGAGCTTTGGGGTCCACAGGTGGCCCAGGAACTTGGAGGACGGCAGGCCGGCCCGTCTCTAAGGACAAGACTATGTGATGCACACTCGGGTCCCAAGTGGCCTGTGCGCGGTGAGACTCCGGAACGAGACTCCGGAACGTTTCCCTGAAGAGTGGAGGGGGTGGCGTCTGCAAAACACTCGTGTGTTAGGGTGACCTCCTCTGCCGACATATTTTAAAGCTAAAAGATTTTATATTTTGCCTCAGAACAAGAAAGAACATTTTAGAAATCCAAGTGCTACTGTGTAACTTTGTCTTAACCTTGCAGTAAGTCCATGTGAACCGGATTATGGAATTACAGTTTTTAAAGCACTGCTTATACCAACAGTGTTAGTGTGTCTTGGCATACAGTTGTGTGAAGCGAAGAATTACTGATTTTAAGACATTCTCAAATTGCAGTCGATAGCACGTCTTATTTCCCCCTAGTAAACTGCCTGGACATAGGGTAGAACCCTTCTGCCAGCATTAACCGTGTGTTTCAAACATGGCATCTTTCTGTCGCGTTCTCTCAAGAGAGGAAGTCATTCCCTTTTCGTTCTTAAGGGGTGTTTCTGAGGGCCGAGACTCAGGATGTTCACTGCTAAGAGAGATCACCAACGTTAACCCCTTGCTCAGGTTTTCATGACCCACGCTGTTAATTATCTCGGGAGAATTCACGATACCCAGTCAGAGGTGAGTAGATGTTGCAAGGCCCAGGACTGCCAGCAGGAAGCACCTGCTGTTTGGCAGTGACTCAGTGATTATTCCGCCAGAGCCGGCCCGGGAGCCCCGGTGGCCTCTTATCTGCGTCGGGGCTTCCTATTAAAACTGAGCAAACAGCACGGGGCAGGTTTTCACTGTCTTGTTGGTTTTTCAGAAAGCCTCTGTGGGTAAAGGAGGTCAGGGAGACACTTCAGAGGAACATTGCTCTAGTCGGACTGGTTTTGCAGGCCGGGCTGGAGGTGTCAGAGGGGAGCAGAGTTCTGCTCATGAAACAGCAATTGGTCCCAAAGAGCGCAGACCCCTCAGCGCCCTGAGTGTTCCTGAGGCTCCCTGCCCGAGGCAGGGCGGGGATGGATGGAGAATGTGGGGCAGTAACATGCCCAGTCAGTGCCGCCAAGCTCCCCCCCTGCTGCCCACTGGCTCCCTGTGTGCCTGCCAAGTGGCTGCCTCCACGTGGCGTTGGCTGGCCGTAGCCAACTCTGCCTCACCGCACCCTTTTCACCTGCTGAAGGACAAAATTACCTTTTGTTCGTTCAAATTCCTGGAGGGACAACCAGGCCACGGGCCCCACAGATAGCTAAGGTGTAGAGATGGCCCGTCAGTGCTGAGTAGCACCTGACCATTAACTGTCCAGGGAGAGGAGAGCAGGATGCAAGTATTACCCTCGACCCTCCCTCCTCAGCAGGGGTGGGAGTTTTGCCCTCCAGACACTGCACCTTCTCTGGAAAAAGAGAATTAGCATAGTTGCTATTCTCCATGATCCTGCATGCACATTTCTCATCCCCTTAGCAAGGGGAATGTTGCCTGAACTTAAGACACTTGGCCCTTTTAATACTATTTTGTGTTTTTAACTCTCCTATTCTTCAGAAGGGTGCGTTGCCATGAGGGCAGGAACTCAGTGGGTTTGTCACAAAGCTGATACCCATCTTTTTGTTGTTGTTTTTTAAATTCTCACCCGATGTGGTTTTTTACTGATTTTAGAGAGGGATAGATATCGGTCTGAGAGAGGAACATTGGTCGGTTGCCTTCCATGTGTGCCCAGCCTGGGAATTGAACCTGCAGCCTTTCGGCGGATGGGACAACGCTCCAGTCAGTGGAGCCACCCAGCCGGGGCCTCTCTTCCTTTATCTCCAGAAGCGTCCTTGGGCTTTGAAAGACTTTCATTTGGCTAGCGTTAGCCCTTGTCCATGTGTTCCTGGTACAGTGGTGCACGTGTGTCTCAGACCTGTGTCTGGAGCAGCATGACTCCGACAACAGAAGGCGTGTGGAACTTCACCAAGCAGAGGGGCTGTGGGTGATGATTATTTGGCTTATATTTATCCAAAGGAGGCAGATTTTAAACTAAAATCTTAAAGGTCTCCGGAGAGTGTTTAGCCATGTTATCTGTTTGCCAGAATTAGTAAGAACTCTTTATTTTTTTAATTATGGTAAAGCCAGACCTGAGGTCTGCCACTTATTTTCAGACATGTTGTTTGGCCTA
The DNA here is from genome assembly GCA_963924515.1 of Vespertilio murinus. Classification (NCBI taxonomy): domain Eukaryota; kingdom Metazoa; phylum Chordata; class Mammalia; order Chiroptera; family Vespertilionidae; genus Vespertilio; species Vespertilio murinus. Next base: position 15,201,518 of record OZ004719.1, on the reverse strand, counting down.
AATAGACTTAAAAAAATGTTTTGAGCCAACATGGAAAAACAGGGACATTTCCCCATAACTGTCCTGGCTCTTGCCTCCTGGGCACAGCCTGGCAGTCCTGGCTGGCACTGAGGGCACCGGGCTGTCTCACAGCGGTCTGTGCCCGCGCCGCAGGCCCTGTGCTGCCGGGCGTCACCGGTTGTGACCAGGGAGCCGTGTCTCTGTTGTAAAGACATGTCCACGGTGCGTGTCTGTGTGCGTGCGTGTGTGTGTGCATCTCCGTGACCTGACACCCTGGGCAGATCTTGCTCACGCTTCATGTTTTCCATACGCACATTGGTACAGGGATAGGCCGGCAGTGTAAGTCCCCTTTGCTGGGTATAACTGGCATACAGTAAACTGAGCCTATTTAAAGGGTACGATTTTACAGGTTCTGATGTTTGTAGTCACCCATCACCATGTTCATTAAATCAAGGTAATGAACGTATCCATTCCCCCCAAAGTTTCCTTATAGCCCTCTGCCATCCTGACGCCCTGGGCCCGCTGACTGGGCCCCACCCACACCAGGAAACCGCGGGTCTGTTTTGTGTCATGAAGAGTGGTTTGCATTTTCTAGAATTGGGGGGGGGGGGAGGGGCAGTTAGCCTGTGAGGTTACAGGTTTCGCACCGTCCCGTTACTCAGCCCAGCACCGGAGAGCAGAGGCTGCCCCTTTCCTGTCTGCTTCCTGTCCCGCTTCCCCCTGGGGTTTTACTTGGTTTAAACCAGCTCCCCATGTGTTAACACGTTTTCATCATGGTTAGAAATAATCTCCAGTTTGTGTTGTTTTCCTTTGTAATTGGAAGTTTTTTAGATATTCAGATGTTTTAGTACTACTCCAGTTTTGCAACCCTTTCTGCCGGGGCGGGTGTGGGTGGGTCAGGAACTGAGCGACCCCGTCGGTGTTTGCCTGCCCGTCACCCACCCAAATGTCAGGTGTGCGTGCGGGGCTGGCGGCATCTGCCTGATGCGCTGTTGAGAGCTGCCAGCCTCGCCGGGACCTCGCCGGGCCCTCCTTTCCCCGGTCTGGCGGCCTGGTTTACTGTGGGAACCGGCAGGTTGGCCAGGCTACGCCTGGTCCTTGGCTTGCGGTGCAGAGACCTGCAGTTTGACCTCGTCCTGTTTCCTTTCAGGCCCGCGGCGCTGGGAGGGCTGCGGGCCCGCGGGATGGGAGCGGAGAGCAGCGCCATGAAGAGCTGCGTGCTGCGGGGGCCGCCGGCCACTCTGCACCCGGGACTCGCCGTGTTCCCCGCCGAGCTGCAGGACGGCAAGGTCGCGTCGGTGTTTGTGTACAAGAGAGAGAACGAAGACAAGGTCAACAAGGCCGCCAAGGTGCGCACGCAGTGCGGTCTCTTAGTAGTTAGTACTTTTTAAAAAATATTTTATTGATTTTTTTACAGAGAGGAAGGGAGAGGGAGAGAGAGTTAGAAACATTGATGAGAGAGAAACATCGATCAGCTGCCTCCTGCGCACACCCCACCGGGACTGTGCCCGCAACCAAGGTACATGCCCTTGACCGGAATCGAACCCGGGACCTTTCAGTCCGCAGGCCGATGCCCCATCCACTGAGCCAAACAGGTCAGGGCCTTTTTTTTTTAAGAGAGAGGAAGGGAGAGGGATAGATAAAAACATAGATGAGAAAGTCATCAATTGGCTGCCTCTTATACTGCCCCCACTGGGGATCAAGCCCACCACCCGGGCATATGCCCCAACCAGGAATCGAACCAGCAAGCTCTTGGTTTTTGAGTCGATGCTCAACCACCGAGCCACACCAGGCGGGCAATAGTTAGTACTTTTTCTATGAAAAATATAAAATGAATAAAGGCCAAGGGAGGTGGGTCCTTTAGAAACATAGCTGTGCTTACTCCATGTCCTTATGACATGGTCAAGGACCACCGCAGTAGTCAACAGCTCCGGGAGCTCAGTGTGGCGGCTTCCATACCAGAGTGTTCTTTGTAGTGAGCAGGCTGGGAGGTGGCTTCCCGTCGCCGGGTAAGGTGGGGGGTTCGCCTGGCCCACTCCGGCGCCCTCAGCATTGACAGCCTTTCAGCAGTGAGTGCCGGGGCCTGGGAGTAATATTCTAGGAACCGTACTGTTTTCTCTTTTCCTGAGGTAGCGCAGCGCAGCGGGCATTTTAAAGACAATGCTCGTCCATCCTGTCTCAGATTTGCAGCTCAGGAGGAAGACTGTTTCTCCCTGAAATGTTATGCTCTCTAGATTATAGTGTTATATCTCTTGAACAGGATGAAATGATGGCTTTCTCCCTGCCTAAAGCCTGCAAGTGAACTCACCCTGTAGTTAAGAACTGCTGCTCTGTGTAATTCTCCAAGTGAAGTAGTAAGTCCGAGGTAGAAGGATAATAAAAATTTAAGCCTAAAGGCTTGAGCTAATTCTCTGTCTACCTGAGCCCAGCTTATTCCTGAGACGTGGGCCTGGCTTCTAGTCAGGGCTGGCTGTCACACTCGGCCTGGGGAAGGCTGCGCTCTGACCAGCCGCTAGTCCTCCTGTGGGCGGTGAGGCCCTTCCTGTCTCAGGGCCTCTCGCAGGCCAGCTCCTGGGCGGCAGGGGTGGGCGGTGTCAGCGACCTCAGGACCAGCACCTTCACGGCCCTGTCACTCCGTCCCAGGAGGGCACCTTCTGCTCCCTCTGTCCTCTGGAGCAGACACTGGAACTAAGAAACGCTCCTGTTTGACGGCTGTGAGCCTCTCCCATGAATCTGTGTAGAATTCACGCATAACTGTGCCGGGTACCCCGTCAGGGTTCTTCCTCAGGACCAGACAATGAGCGTTTTCTTCCGTCAGTAAACAAACAAGGAGCCACTTTGGATCTAGAATTTCAGTGCGCACGCAGGGTTCAAAATAAACAGAAACAAAAATGAAATTTATTCTTTCACTTATTAACCAGGTGAACATTGTATGACTGTGTTTGTAGGCCAGCACTGAACCCAGTAGCGTTCCTCTGGCTTACTGTTCTGCCCTGAGCCCGAGAAGAATAAAAGAAGGTGCATAAAACCAACAAAAAATAGAGTCTGAGACAGAAAAGCAGAGTGAAGAATTTACTTTGGAGGCAAAAGTGAAGGAAACTCACCCTGTGGGTCTTCTCCCCGAGTTTGACTCCCCTGGAGTCTGCACGCTTTCCTTGGCTTTTCAGAGTCTCGGGTGGGTGCTTTGGGCACTTTCCAGTGCCGAGCAGTAATTCTCAGGAGGTCTGGGCTGTTGGGCTCACGCAGCTCAGTGGCATAGGCCTCCCTGACGTGTTATTTAAATGCTGGCAAAGTCGATAAAGTCACAGCAAGTCCGAGACTCTCCTTTGCCTTATTTGACATTTGGGGGGAGCTGGGAAGGAGGGAGCTGCAAAGGGGCTGGAATGCAAGTTTCCGTCTCCTAACTTCCTGTGTCCGGGATGAATGTGGGTTTGAGTCATTAACTCCGACTCTTCTGTTTGTACCGTTAAAGCACCTGAAGACACTGCGGCACCCCTGCCTGCTGAGGTTCTTGTCCTGCACGGTGGAGGCAGACGGCATCCATCTGGTCACTGAGCGCGTGCAGCCTCTGGAAGCCGCCCTGGAGACGCTGTCCTCCGCTGAGGTCTGTGCCGGCATCTACGACATCCTGCTGGCTCTCATCTTCCTTCACGACCGAGTGAGTGGCCTGAACGCAGCGGGGGTGAACGGTAACTTATGCTGCACATAGAAGTCATAGGTTTCTGTTGCATGGAATTGGGCAGCTAGTGACAGACCATTTCAGTTTACTATTCTCCCCCAGTTCCGGGTAAGTCTTTATCTACAGACTTAGGTAAGGACAGCTGCAGCTGTTTGTTAATAAAATCAAAACAAAAGTTTAACATCAGGCCTGTGAACCAAGAATTAGAAAGAGAGCAATAAGAAAAGCCCAGAGTAAGCAGAAGGAATGAAATAATAAAGATTGGTGTGGAAATAAACAACAGAGACCAAAAGAGCAATACAAAAGATCAGTGGAACCAAGAGCTAGTTCTTTGAAAGGATAAAAAAGTTTGATGAACCTCTAGCTAGGCTCACCAAGAAACAGAGAGAGAGGACCCAAATAAACAAATTCAGAAATGAAAGGTGAAATAACAACCGACCCTACAGAAATACAAAGAATCATACAAGAATACTATGAGCAATTCTATTCCAACAAACCGGTCCATCTAGAAGAAATGGACATATTCCTAGGAAAATACAACCTTCCAGAACTCAACCAGGAGGAATCAAAAAATCTGAATAGGCCGATATCTCTGTAAAAAAGTCAATAAAAATATATTTATAAAAAAACAGGGAACCCTCATGCACTGGTGGTAAGAATGCAGACTGGTGCAGCCATTGTGGAAAACAGTATGGTGTTTCCTCAAAAAATTAAAAATGGAACTTTTATTTGATCCAATAATCCCACTTCTAAGAATATATCCCAAGAAAACAGAAACACCAATCAGAAAAGATATATGTACTCCAATGTTCATAGCAGCACAATTTACAATAGCTAAGATTTGGAAATGGCCTAAATGCCCATCAGCAGATGAGTGGATTAGAAAACTGTGGTACATATACACAATGGAATACTACGCTGCTGTAAAAAAAAAAAAAAAAAAAAAGGAATTCTTACCATTTGCAACAACATGGATGGAACTGGAGAGCATTATGCTAAGTGAAATAAGCCAGTCAGAGAAAGATAAATATCACATGATCTCACTCATTTGTGGAATATAATGAACAACATAAACTGATGAATAAAAATAGAACCAGAGTCATAGAAGCATCAAATAGACTGTTTAACCTATGAGGGAAGGCAGGGGTGAGGAGATAAGAGATCAACCAAAGGACTTGTATGCATGCATATGAGCATAGCCAATGGACACAGACAGTAGGGGGTTAGGGCATGTGCTGGGGATGGAGGTGGCCAAAGAGAGTGCAGTGGGGGAAAAGGAGACTATGTAATACTTTAAACAATAAAGAATTTTAAAAACACACAAACACACAGTAATTTCTTAGAAAGAGGCAAAGTTTTACATCTCTTCCCATTCGAGTAGGTTGTACCAGTGAGAGACTCTGTGGCAACGTTTTCAGTTCAGGAATAAAGTGGCCGCTCCTGGGTCACTGCTGGGCCGTGTCTAGACGGGTTAGAGTTAGTTCTTAGTGGAGTTTTAATCTTGGTAGGACCAGCCCCCAAGATTAAAAACACCAGTCACCGGTTAGAAACACTTGCATTTAACTCCTCTTAATGTTTGCATTTAAATTTTTTCCTACTAACGGAGGCTGAGTCTCCAAACATCACGTTGGGTTTATCCTCTCCTAAAAGTGTGTCTGAGGCTCGCACAGGGGAATTGCTCTGCTGCGCTGTGGGGACGAGGCCCTCTGACAGCAGTGTGCGCACGTGGCGAAGGCTTTGCCTGGCGTAGTGAGCGTAAGGTAAAGTCAGCCTCGCCCTCCTCACATGGAGTGTCCTACTTCGTCCTCGGCGCTCAGCCTTAGTCCGGGAATTCTGTGCGGGTGAGGGAACCTCTGTGCTGGCTCTCCTTCATTTTTTCTCAAATGGAAACACCATTCACACTGTTCCAAATCTTCCTTTAAAACATATGTACCTTGTGCCTGGCCAGTGTGTCTCAATGATTAAGCATTGACTTAAGAACCAGGAGGTCACAGTTGGATTCCTGGTCAGGGCACATGCCCAGGTTGCAGGCTTGATCCCCAGAGTAGGGCGTGCAGGAGGCAGCCAATCAGTGATTCTCTCTCATTAGTATTTCTATCTCTCCCTGTCCCTTCCTCTCTAAAACCAGTAATTTTTATTATTTTTTTAAAAAATAATAATAAAATTTATATATATACACACACACACACACACACACACACACACACATATATATATATATATATATATATATATATATATACACACACACACATACATATACACACACACACACACACACACCTTGGAGCATTTAATATAAAAATAGGTACATATTTGCTCCTCCGGGTAAAATAGTATTTAAAATGTACTTGTGTACTGGAATGATATCTGGTTCATCTCCATTCTCCCGCTCTTCCTCCCTCTCATGTGTGTCGGCCCTGTTTGTGTGGTATTGACTTTGGCTCTGCTGTGCTCTGTGGTATTTCTGGTCATCCAGGGTATCTCCTGTCCTCCTCTTTGGGCAGAAACTTTTCATGCTTCCTGGGATAGGACTTAAGGTGACAGGGTCTGGGCTCCTGACAGAATGTGGGCGAGAGAGAATTTAGAGATTAAAACAGGAACCTGTAGGAGCCGAGAAACGTGATTTTAAAGGCATCGGAGGCACAGCCGCAGGATGTGAAGACGGGGATTCGTGTTTAGGGACGTGCACCTGCTCCTCCCGTGGGGACGGGGTGCGGTGTCTGTGACCCTGCCGGGCTGGGGGGAGTGACAGCCCTTCCCGGCGCCTCCCCTCCCCTGGTTCAGTGCTACGCGGGCCCTTCGCTGGCGGCCCCGAGCCAGGCCTCCCTTTAGGGCTCCACGAGAGGAGGGCTGGCCGGGCCTTCTTTGGTGATTGGTATTCCGCTTCTTTAAATTCCTGCTTCAGAAACGGGAGTGGCCGTCTTCCTCCTGATCCTCTTTTCCAGGGCCACCTCACGCACAACAACGTCTGCGCGTCCTCGGTGTTTGTGAGTGAAGACGGGCACTGGAAGCTGGGAGGGATGGAGACGGTCTGCCGAGTCCCCCAGGCCACCCCGGAGGTAAGCGTGATGGCGGCGTCACATTGGCCGCGGTTTGGTGTGGGCTCTGCCGGCCCCTCTCCGTGGGCAATCTTAGGCTCGGAGACGTGGCGTCTTGTCAGTGCTCGAGCTCCTGGAATTGTGGGAGTTTATTCTTACAAGGCCCATTTACTCTTAATATAAAAATAGGTACATCTTTGGGGCTCGCTTACTCTTTCCCTCCGTTTTGTGGCGGACGGGCCTGAGGCTGAGGGGCATAAAGGCCTAGTCAGGTTTCAGTTTTACGTCCCTCCTCTGCTCCTGAAGTAATGGTTCCACGTCATGCTGAACGTTGAACTGACCCACATGGGTTTGTCTTTGCCAGGTGTGACTTGTACTTATCTTTATAGCTCCTCCCAGATAGGCTGGCACGGACGAGATACAGCCTGTTGTTCGAGGCACAATCATCGAAGTTGCCCAAGTCACACATTATGTCCTAGAGCTGGACTCAGGGCCTGCGCACCGTCAAACCCTCCCCGCCCCACCCCACCCCCAGCCTTGTGGCTGCCTGTGGCACGGCGTATAATGTCTGACGCAGATCTTTCCGGCGTCCCTCCTGGGCTGCCAAACCTCTTGGTGCCTTCCTTCTTGTTTCACCATGCTGCATGCTGCCACGAGACTCACTCACTCTGAGAAAGGAAAACCCACCTGTCGTAATATGCCCCCTGGGGCCTGGCCACCCCTCACCTCTACCCACAGGGCCTCCCTCACCCAGGCCGCACCCTGGGCTCTCACCCCTTCAGGTGCCGCTTCACCACAGGACACTCCTCTGATTACCATTCTTGCCCCTTGATCACTTCCTGCCAGATCGCCTCGTGTCTCCTCAGAACTCAGAGGGCAGTGCCTGCGGGACAGGGTCCAGACTTCCCTCCCCACGTGAGGCAGGAGGCTCCACGGCCGCTCACACTCGCTCGCCGGGTCCCACCTGCTGTTGCTGGGCGCCCCTTGCCGTGGCTCTCTGGGAGTATGAGAGGAGCCGCAGTGTGAGATAGCTCAGTGTCTTCTGGGAGCCCCTTCCTGGGTCCCTCCCCACCGTGAGTCGCTCCTGTGCTCTGTGGCCCTCTGCACGTGTCACTGAAACTGGTTTACATCCTGGGATGACGCTCCTGCAGGGGGCAGCGAGCTGGTCGCATTCACTTTCTATTCCTAGAGCCCTGAATGCGAACTCTTGAAAAATAATCTTTATGTCATTGAAAGAATGTACTGGTCTGTGATTTTGGTTTTCTCTTGGTAAGATCCTCAACTTTTTAAAAAATTATTGATTTCAGAGAGGAAGGGAGAGAGAGAGAGAGAGAGAGAGAGATAGAAACATCAATGATGAGAGAGAATCATTGACTGGCTGCCTCCTGCACGCCCCACACTGGGGATCAAGCCTGCCCCAGTGGCGTGACCCGGGTGGGCATGTGCCCTGGACTGGAATTGAACCTTGACCTCCTGGTTCATAGGCCGACGCTCAACCCCTGAGCCACGCCAGCCGGGCAAGAGCCTCAACTTTTATAGCTCAGGTGGCAGCGAACCTGGCAGCTGACTGCGGTGAGCGGGTGGTGACAGGCTCCCGCTGGGTAATGCCCGCGCAGGAGGGGGAAGGCCCGGTGTGGGTCTGCGGGGCGGAGGGGTGTCTGTTAGACCAGCGGAGGGGGGGGATGAAGCCCCGGCGTTTCCCTCCTCAGGGGGGACGTTGGGCTTGTATCTGAGGGGGGCGGAGCTGGACGCCGTCATGGCTACTATTTCCATGGCTCGAGGCTCTGTCGCTTGGCGTCAGATTGGTTCACCAGACATCCCCATGCATTCTCCGTCCTTTATTCCTGTCTAGTTCCTGCGGAGCATTCAGTCGGTGAGAGACCCGGCCTGTATCCCTCCGGAAGAGACGGTAAGAGGACACGTGCCCTCGTGTAGCGGAGGGTGACCCTTCACACCCCTCCCCGCCCACGCGCTCTGTGCGGGATTCCAGTCACATTCCCGCGGCCTCGACGGCTTCTGAGGGGCTCGTCACCAGCAGGCAGCCTTTCCTGGACACTCGGCTCACATTTGGTCCTATAGACACCGTGGCAGGACTTAAAGATAGGTGAAATCCAAAGAACAAAATAAACAAAAGTAGAAACAGACACACAGATACAGAAGACAGACTGACGGTTGCCTGAGGGGAGGGATCGGGTGAAGGGATGAAGAAATGCAGGCGGGCAGTTACAGACAGTCACGGCGATGTAATACAGCCCAGGGAATATGAGAGCTGCGTGTGCCAGGTGGTACTAGGAATAACTGGGCATCGCTTTGTCAAGTATGTGATTGTCTAACCCAGGGGTGGGCAAACTTTTTGACTCGAGGGCCACAGCGGGTTCTTAAACTGGACCGGAGGGCCGGAACAAAAGCAACCTGACCATGCTGGCACTCTCCTCTTGGGCTGCTGGGGAAGGAGCGGAGGGGAGAGCAAGAGAACCCTCCGCTCTTTCGGCTCCGTGGGCCAGATAGAACAGCCGAACGGGCCATAGTTTGCCCACAGCTGGAACCCTTGTGCCATACACCTGAGAGTAATACAAAATAATGTTGAATATAAACTGTAATAAAAAACAAAATTTAAAAACAAAAGAGAGGCCTTAGTTTGGACAAGATCGCTCGGCCGTCTGGCTGTCACTTAGGCATCCGAGATGCAGACTGGAGTGATGATCGCACCGTGTGCCGGCAAAGCTGTATTCGCCTGTGAGGTGGAAGCATTTGCTCTCTGGCCCTGTTCTTATGACCACTGTGAGCAACACTCATCCCCAAAGACCCGTCTCCACGTGCTCACAGGCACTGCAAACCCAACTAGAAAAACAAATAGAAACCTAAGACTTGAAAAAAATCAGTTATCAAATCAGTATTATGTTTTCTGATGATCGCTGGGTTTTAAATCAATTTAAGGGTTCTAACTAGCATGGGAGGGGGTAGAAAATATCATTGGGCAGCTTAGGAAGGTAGTAATGTTCAGTGCTATTTTATGAAACGTGTGTTTCCATTATGCGTGCATTTGAACGTGTGTGTGGGCTGTGTGTGTGGGGTGGGTGTGTGTGGGGGGGGGTGTGTGGGGGGGGGTGGGTGTGATGATAATGAATTACAGTGTATTGTTTACTCTGGGCTGCTGTCAGACCTATTTTGAAAGCCGCAGCCATTAAGAGCCTGTAAACTGGAGCGTGGCAGCCTCGATTGGCTCCGAGTGTAGTAAATGCCAAACAGGAGAGCACTGGCCTAACGCCTCGCCCCTTCCAGGCTCCGGAATTCACGACTCTGCCGGAGGCGCACGGGCACGCGCGGGACGCCTACGCCTTTGGGGTGCTGGTGGAGAGGCTGCTGGCCCGCCTGGACGGACAGGGTGAGTCCGTCTCAAACGGCGGCACCCACAGGACAGCCTGCTCGGCGTGGGCTCAGGCCCGCAGCCTCCATGGCCGCGAGGACGCTGCTTGCCATGGCCTGCGGGCGGATCTGAGCAGCGGAGGGGAGAAGTGGGTTTCCGAGTCGCCTCGTTAAAAGAACTTTGCGCAGGAAGCACCTTGAACTCCAGCCGCCAGTGTCACGTGTTACCGTAGTGACCGGGGCCGGTGGTGACGGTCTGAAGCAGCAGTCACCAGCCCTTCGGGGCTCACGACCATCGCCGCTGGCTGACGAGATGAAGCAGTGGTCACAGGCTTACCTGTAGCCCCAGATGAGCAGCGTCCCCTTCAGGCCTGTTTCTCAGCCAGGCCCCGCCTGTGTTCTCTTTATTCTTTCAGTCCTCTTGAGCTTTTCACCTTGCTTTAGCTTACGACCGTTCCCTCTGTGGCCCGGTAAAGCCCAGGCTGCTGACCAAGCGTTTTCCCGAGTCCTCTCGGGGCGGGCTCGGCAGCCGCGTCCCTGCCTGCGGCCACTCCGGCCTCCAGGGGCTGCCTGTGGGGCCGTGGTGGAACCCCACTGCCGAGGCTCCGTGCCCCAGCCCAGCTCTGCTGCCAGGCTGCTGCCACCGCCTGGAGTGACGGGCGCCATCCTCGTCAGCCCGGGGGAGTCCTGCCCCCATGGTCAGGGGCGGTGACAGGCGCCGTCCTTCCAGGCACCAGGCCTGCGCACCTGCCCCCCGAGCGGCCGCGCGGAGTCAGACCGCCAGGAGGGAGGCCGAGAGGGGAGGCACCTGGGGCTGGGGCTGGCGGGGCAACTCCCTACACCTGCCCGGGGGTTAAAGGCTTAAGGGCTGGAAGCTGTTTCCCATCAGCGAGGCTCTGTGTTTGGGTTTTACAGGTTGGTTTTTGCTCCCGTCAGTCTCCAGCTAGCGGCCTGAGAGGAGGGAGGAGCCCCGGAAACTAACTCTCGCTCTGGATTTCCGTTTCAGCGGACGCTCTCCGCAGCTTCCGACAGGCCCTGCACTCAGCCCTGCTGCAGCCCGAGCCCCAGCGCCGGCCAGCGCTCTGCACCCTGCTGTCCCACGACTTCTTCAGGTGAAGGCCTGCCGCCATCCGCTCCGGGACCCGGGGGATGGGGGGGGGTCCTCTGGGGAACAGGGAGGCCGGTCGCCCCTCCGCGTCCCGTGTCAGAAGGCTGGGCGGAGGCGTTTTGGCTGAATCCTTGGAGCATCAGGTGGGGGGGGCGGGGGGCGAGGCTGCGGCCTGGGCTGTTGTGACTGAGAAAGCCAGAGAGCCGCCGCTCCTCCTGCGCCGGTGGCTCGGTGAGTCTGCGGTGAGATGTCTTGTTGGGGCTGGAGACGAGCTGATTCCGCTCAGTGAGACGGGCCGAGAGGGGCCTCAGAGGTTTCTGAGCCTCGGGTTGGTTTGAGTTACGTGTCCTTCGTTTTTTTAATTCCATGAGCTGCTCAGGTTCATTCCCACGTTCATGACTTTTGTTAGCAAAGCCAACTTGAGTCCGTTTTGAAACTAAAACTCCTTGTTTGCAGTCGGAGCCCAAGAAAAGCCGGGCGAAGGGAAAGCTGATGTTCCCGGGACGCTGCCTGCGGGTTGGGGGTGGGGGGGGCTGCTGGTGCTCAGCCGGAGGGCGAGTCTTGTAGTTACGGGTCTCGTCATTTGTGCCCAAGAAGCCGTCCGAAGCCTTTCCCTTAGGAGAACTAACCAGGGTGTTGCCTTCGGGTGATTCACAGAGATATTTATTTACCCTGACCCACAGGACACAGATTCCCTCGTCGTGTGCGTGTGCGTGTGCGTGTGCGTGTGTGTGTGTGTGTGTGTGTGTGACGGTTCTCTAGAACACGCAATAGAAGAGGCAGCGGCAGGCGAGAAACATGCCCTGCGCCCCTCCCAAAGCCGGGGCGGGCCGCCCGCCGCGTCTCCCTCGGCGGCATTAGAGCCAGTCAGGACGCCTGGGCTTTTCCCGGCTTCCGGGCCGGGGAAGGGGGGGGTGAGCGGGAGGACACGGCTGCAGGCTGCCGGTGAAGCCCCGGCCAGGCCCGGCCCCGGAGGACAGGGCCGAGGACGGACCGCGGGGCCGGGAAACCGACCACTGCTCCCCTCTCCCCGGCCCGGCCGGACCAGGGTCTGTGAGGTCTGCAGCCGGAGGAACAATGAGATGCCGTGGCTTGTAGAGAAAGCCCCCACCCACCCCCTGTGAACCGGTTTTCCTTCAGCCGGGGCTTGAGAAGTCACAACTGCTTCGTGACGAGCACCATTCCTCCCACGTCCCATTTCCGCAGCGGCTCCCTCCGCTGCACTCGGCTCTCCGCGTCAGGAGCGGCTCCGTTTAAATGGCGCCGGGTGTTCCCTGTTGAGCGTTACTACGGCGCCGTCTGGTTGTCTTCGGGGTCGGACGTGCCTTCTCTAATCCGTCGTCCCTGTTTTTTTCTCCTTGGCGTTTAGGAATGATTTTCTAGAAATTGTGAATTTCTTGAAAAGTTTAACTTTGAAGAGTGAAGAGGAAAAAACTGAATTCTTTAAGTAAGTGCAGAAAGTTAACACCTTAAAATTCAGTGACTTGGGCCACGTCCAGGAATCGGCGGCTCACACGTTCGGTCTGTCACCGGTAACGGTGGGAGTGTTCCCGGTCAGTCACGGTGGGAGTGTTCCCTGGAGTGTTCCCCGCGGAAGCTCCCACGCCTGCGTGTGGGTCCGCGGAGGGAGCAGGTGGAGACGCCCTTAGCACGGAGCTCAGGGCGGGTGAACGGATGCAGAGCAGCAGGGTGTCCTGTGCCTGGAGGCGGCAGCCGGGCCGGCTGGGGACAAGTTCCAAGACCAGGACGGGCTGGAGGAGGGCACGGGCCTCAGCCCTGAGCCCGTCCCAGAGGGACCGCGGGCTCGGAGCGGTCCGTCCCCCTGAGGTGGGCACAGGCTCAGCTGGTGCTGGACGTGGACCCGGCAGTGAGGGCAGTAGATGTGCGGCTCCGCGTTCAGAGACACGGGGGTCAGAAAGCTCCCAAAGGGAAAATCGCAGGCTGTAGTGATGGCCCAGGTGCACCAGGGAGGTGTGCGGGGCTCTGGGCGCAGGAGAGAAGCCTTAAGGGGGAGAGCAGGGTGACTGCTGGGGTTCGTCAGCCTGAAGTTGTGACGCTCTCCCAGGGAAAGGGGGAGCGTGAGGAAGACAGCGCGTCCCAGTTGTGGGCCCGGCACCCAGCCTCGGGAGGGCTGGGCGGGAAGGAGAGGCTGAGTGAGACGGGAGCGGGGGCCGCAGGAAGCCAGCAGGAAGGAGGGAGGAGGTGCGGGAGGTGGGTCAGCTGTCTCAGCCGCTTGTGGGGAGCCGGAGCCGGCTCGGGATGGGAAGTGAAGGCCGGGACGGGTAGACAGTGGGTCCGGCCTCCTGCCAGGCTGAGAGCGGGAGCACTGGGACCGCTGGGGAAGGGATGGGGTTGAGGTGGCTGTTCTAAGGCGGGAAGAGGGGGACGGGAGGAGGGCAGTTGAGGCTGCAGGCCTGCTGGGAGGGGAGGGGGCGGTGGGCAGTGGCTGGTGGGTGGCCCTCAGTAAGAGGAGAACCTCACTCACTCTTTGGTACCTGGGAAGGCGGGAGGGGTGAGGAGGGCTGTGGGTGGACCTGTCTGTGGATAGTGAGGGGCCTATTTCCTAGTAAAGTGGAGGCGAGATTGTCCGAGAAGGCTGATGGGAGAGTGGGGTCGGATTACTGTTAATATCCAGCATCTGTGTCCGTCTTAACCACGGGCTTTTACATGTGCTGTTTTAATCTAGTAAGTTTACAAACAGCCTGTGCTTTGTTAATGTGGGAAGTTTGGACACCCTGACGTCCTCCATCTTTCACATCCAGGAAGCACCTTCCATGGGTGGAAAACCCTGGCTCGGGGTGGGAGGTGGGGGGAATGGGGGGACACTGCTGCCAGTGAGGGCGGTTTGCTGGAGCACTTCCTCTCCAGCCCGGAGGTCCGAGTGCCTTGCCTCTCCTGCGTTCTCCCTGCCCGCTCGCTCAGAGGGCAGTCAGGTGAGGGACCGGCCACGGTGGGAAGTGCCCGGGGCCCAGTGGCACGGGTTCCAGGCTTCTCCTTCCCGCAGGTTCCTGCTGGACAGGGTCAGCTGCCTGTCGGAGGAGCTGATCGCCTCCCGGCTGGTGCCTCTGCTGCTCAACCAGCTGGTGTTCGCGGAGCCCGTGGCTGTGAAGAGCTTCCTCCCTCATCTGCTCGGCCCCAAGAAAGGTGACTTTTCCCAACTGTTATTGGTGCCTGAGGAGCGTGGGGATTATGGTCTGCCCTGGGGCAGTGAATCACTGATGGTGTGGGTAATGTTGCTTCTCGGGGTGGGGAGCAGTATTGGTCCCTGACATCTGACTCAGACCTGGTCCCAGAGCCCCAGCGTAGACATGGAGTCTTCCTGTGGTCAGCAGGATAGCACACACACGTGCACACACATGCACACACATGCACACAGGACTAACATGAAAAGCACGTCTTCAGGGACTTGTGCATTTGCAGTGACTTCCCCAGAGCAAACATGGAGACGCACTGAGATCACTTTACCTCTTAGGACCTCAGGGTTTTTTGGAATGTGAAATTAGGTTATTGCTTTGAAACTTTGTAACTTTATCAGCACTGTAGATGGTAGCATTTTAGGTTAGTATAGCTTTAATATGACTCTGGAATTTTGAGTTGGGGAAAATCTTGCTTTTAGAATTTATTTTCTTAGCCTAAATCCAAGCAAACAGTGTTGCGGGCACTAGAATTTGATGTTATCCCCTTAGCCAGGAACTGTCGGCAAAGCGCTTCGATCCCATTACTCAGATCGTAGGTGGTGTGTACTTCTGAGTCAGCTGGGAGCTGTTTAAAATGTTGTCTGTGTGCACGATCCCCGGTCAGGGCCATTGGACATGTGTTAAAGGTCCCACTTCCACAACCACGACAGCTCTCCCCCAAGTCTGGTGGTTTCAGCACCTTCTGGTTTTATAGATTTGATTGCAACAACAATATCAATCTAATGTAGCATATACAATTCCTCACCGAGTAAGCATAATGCATAGAGTTATTGATTCTGGATCCTATTAAAATAAGAGCTTTATTCATAGTACATTCAGAATGGCACAGTATGTTTAAAACACTCCGTCAGGTGGAGTGTATTTATAATTCAGCCTTGGGAGGAAATTGGGGTCAACCAAGCTTCCCTTTGGTTTGGGGCGAGTCCTGAGTGTGTGGGTTCTTGGCTGGGTCTGAGCGCCGCTTCGCTCGGGCCCCTGGCTGACACGGCCTCCGCCCGGGCAGACGGGCCCGGGGAGCCCCGCCTGCTGTCGCCCGCCCTGTTCCGCTCGCGGGTGGTGCCGGTGCTGCTGCGGCTGTTCCAGGTGCACGAGGAGCACGTGCGCACGGTGCTGCTGGCTCACCTGGAGGCCTACGTGGAGCACTTCACGCCGGAGCAGCTGAGGACGGTCATCCTGCCGCAGGTCAGAGACGCCGGCGCCCGGGTCCGGGGCTGGGAGGCCGGGTGGCACCGGGCGGCACCGCGGTGCGGGTCAGCGAGGCTGAGAGGAGAGCTCAGGATTAGGTTGGAATTAAAGCTCCCTGGCGATCCCATTCGCAAAGGCCCGTCGGTAAACTCATGGTTTGGCCTGAAACTCAAACTGTAATTGTTTGCTAATTCGTTGGGGAAGAGCCAGCACCCTGGTGGAATGCTTGGTGAATGCAGGCCGTGCTTAGTTAGCTGTAGAATAATTACACTGAGTCGGATGGACGCTGAGATTCAGGGCTTTGCAGCCGCTTCCTCAGCCACCAGGAGCCTCGTTAGGATTTGCCCATTTGAAGGCTCCGGGTGGGGGTGTCCCGAGTGATGAACAAGTGATTGAATTACCACAGGAGAACTCTTCTCTCAGTTCTGGAGGCAAAAGTGCCAACTCGGGTGTGGGCAGACCTGAGCTCCTTGAAGCTCCAGGTTCGAGTCCGTCCTCACTTCTCCCGCTTCTGCTGGCTCCTCGGCCCTCCTTGGTGTTGACTGTGTCACTCCAACCTCTGCTTCCATTGTCACGTGGCCTTTTTATAAGGACACCGGGGGGCTCACTCTAACGCAGTGTGAGGTTATGGGTGGACAAGAATTCTTGGGTGACACTATTCAGCTCAGTCTGCAGTCTTTTGGTTTCCTTTGCTGTGCAAACACTTTTTGGTTTATGTATTTTTCCTTTTGTTGCCTGTGCCCAAGGAGACATGTCCAAAAAATATTACAAGAGCCGTGTCAGAGTTCACTGCCTGTTTTCTGCTAGGGGTTCTGTGATTTCAGGTCTTACATTTAAGTCATTAATCCATTTTGAGTTTATTCTTGTGTGTGGAGTAAGGAGGTAGTGTAGTTTCATTTTTTTATATGTATCTGCCCAGTTTTCCCAATACCATTTGAGAGACTGTCCTTACCTCATTGAATAGTCTTGCCTCATTTGTCATAGATTGACTATATCGGCATGGATTTATTTCTGGGCTTTGTTCCATTGATCTGTGTGCCTCTTCTTATGCCAGTGCCAGGCTGTGTTGATTACTATAGGCTTGTAGTATACTTTGATATCAGAGAGTGTTATACCTCCAGCTTTGTTCTTTCTCATTGGGTCTTTGGTGAATCCATATAATTTTTAGGATTATTTATGCTAGTTCTGTGAAAAATGCCATTAGTATTTTGATAGGATTGCATTGACTCTGAATTACTTTGATTAGTATGGAAATTTTAATCTTATTTTTTCTTTCTCATGAAAAAATTGGTTGTGGTTGTGAACTTTGAGAAGTTTTATGCTAACTGCAGAGGGGAAGGGAGATGGGGGAGGTAGGAGAGAGGGTACAGAGGGACAAGTGGTGATGGAAGACTTGACTTGGGGTGAACACAATGCAATATACAAATGATGTACACCTGAAACCTATATAATTATTTTCATTTTTTTATTAAGGTATTATATTTGTACATATCTTACCAGCCCTCCTCACTCCCATACATGCCCTCCCTCCCCAGAGTTTTGTGTCCATTGGTCATGCTTATATGCATGCATACAAGTCCTTTGGTTGATCTCTTATCTCCACCAGATCTCCCTACCCTCCCCGCTGTAATTTGACAGTCTGTTTGTTGCTTTACTGTCTCTGTATCTATCTTTTTGTTCATCAGTTTATAATGTTCCTTTATTACCCATAAATGAGATCATGTGGTATTTTTCTTTCATTGACTGGCTTATTTCACTCAGTATGATTGATGTTCTCCAATTCCATCCAGGTTGCTGCAAATGATAAGAATTCCTTTTTTATGGCAGCGTAGTATTCCATTGTGTAGATATACCATAGTTTTTTGATCCAATCATCTACTAATGGGCACCTAGGCTGTTTCCAACTCCTAGCTATTGTAAATTGTGCAGCTATGAACATAGGGGTGCATATATCCTTTCTGATTGGTGCTCCTATTTTCTTGGGATATATTCCTAGGACTGGGATCACTGGGTCAAATGGGAGTTTCATTTCAGTTTTTTGAGGAAACTCCATACTGTTCTCCACAGTGGCTGCACCAGTCTGCATTCCCACCAGCAGTACACAAGGGTTCCTTTTTCTCCGCATCCTCGCCAGCACTTGTCGTTTGTTGATTTGTTGATGTTGGCCATTCTGACAGGTGTGAGATGGTACTGCATTGTCATTTTGATTTGCATCTTTTGAAACCTATATAATTTTATTGAAAAAGTCACCCCAATAGATTTAATAAACATTAAATAAATAAATAAATAAATAAATAAATAAATAAAAGTCCACAGCACAAGCCAAGGCCAGTGGCTCATGAGAAGCAGCCGCAGAAAGGGGTTTGGGTCCATGCCTCAGTTGGGTGGCTGGAGTCCCAGGTTGATGGCGGCTCAGACTGGCTCAGACTGGCTCAGACGTGCCTGCGCCCGCAGGCTGGGTTGGGGGAGGGCTCCATGAGGGAACAGTGGCACCGGTGGCGAGGACTTCTGTCTTGGAGAAAGCTGCCTCTCCAGCCCCTGTCCTGACGTCAGACCATTGTTTACCGAATGCCCCTGGCCCTTCTTGAGCTGCTGTTCCCCTGCTGTGATGTGGGGGAAGCTGTTGTGTGTGTGTGGGGAGTGCGGCCAAGGGGGAGAGTAACCCCAAGGTGCAGGACACTGGAGCAGGGCTCTGGTGCCAGCGGAGTCTGTAGTGCGGCATTTGTGGAGTTTGGGTAGTGTTGGTAAGCCTGTGGGCCACCTGGGCCAAGGTCAGCCTGGCGTGGGGCCACCTGGTGGGAGTTAGAAGCCGGCCTGCAATTGGCTGGTGCCTGTGCAGCGAGAGGCTGTGCTGCAAACAGGCCGCTGCCACCAGGCCAGGCTGGGACTCTGGTGAGCACCACGAGGGAGTGGAGAAGACGGCCGCGTGTGCTGGGCGCTGGCCACCTGGGAGCTGTTCCAGGTCAGCACGGGCTGCAGCTTATGCCGGGCTGGGGCTCCTGATGGGGCTTCAGGGCAAGTGGAGGCCTGCGTCAGGCCTTGGGTAGCACAGCAAGAGGTGCAGGGCGTGCCGAGGCCAGCCCGGCTTGGTTGGTTGGTGGGCCGAGGTTTAGGAGTCTGCAGCATGGACTGGCACGGGTCACCTGTGTGGGGAGCTGCTGGAAGAGGTTCCATGGCCGAGTTGGGTGATTTCAGGGCCTCACCAGGGAGGTGAAAGGTATAGGCCAGTGAGACTCAGATTGGCCACATCCGTAAGTAATTACAGAAAGTTGTCAGGTGGTCCTCACAGGTGGTTGTGGGAGGAGGCGAGCACCGCATTTACCTACACAGGTGGCCATGAGTCACCTTACTCGGTGTTTAAATCCCCTCTGCGCTGGACTGCGAGGGCAAATGCTGGTCCTCGACCAGAGAGTGTGCAGGCTGCCGCCTCAGAAGACGTGTCTGCGAAAGGAAGTTCCTGCTCGCAGGCAGTGGGCTGTCGACACTCACCATCGCTCTGCTCCTAGGTGCTGCTGGGCCTGCGGGACACCAGCAGCTCCATTGTGGCGATCACGCTTCACAGCCTGGCTGTGCTGGTCTCCCTGCTTGGACCGGAGGTGGTTGTGGGCGGACAGAGAACCAAGGTCTTCAAACGCACTGCCCCAGGTTTTACAAAAGCTATTGACCTTTCCCCAGAAGGTAAGAGTGATTTAAAAGGTGTCTTAATTGTATGAAGTACTGTTATTAGATCTTCAACACTGTCCCAGTGACGCAGGTGGCTGTATTCAGTCAGATGAGAGACTGTAAAGGAACAGTTGGTCATTTCCTTCCCAGCGCCTCCTGGGGACAGGAAACAGATTTTAATAGCTTAGTGGGAATCCTCTCATCCCTTTCTCAAAAGCCACAAAAAGACAAATGTTATTCATACACACAGTTTACTTTTTAAAATATACAAGTATTTTATTGATTTCATAGAGCAGAAGGGAGAAGGATAGAGAGTTAGAAACATCAATCAGCTGCCTCCTGCACGCCCCCTACTAGGGATCGAGCCTGCAACCAAGGTACATGCCCTTGTCCAAAATCGAACCCAAGACCTTTCAATCCACAGGCTGATGTTCTCTCTATCCACTGAGCCAAATGGGTCAGGACTACAGTTTGTTGTTTTAATATATTTTTCTTTAATAGAGGAGGGGAGAGGGAAGAGGGGAGAGATAGAAACATCAATGATGAGACAGTCATCGATTGGCTGCCTCCTGCACGCCCCCTCCTGGGGATTGAGCCTGCAACCTGGGCAAATGCCTTTGACCAGAAGGGAACCCGGGGCCCTTGAGTCCACAGGCCAGTGATCTCCCACCGAGGCAAACCAGCCAGGCTTCGCTCGGTTTTTTAAAACGAGAAGAGTGTCCATAGTTGTATGGCGTGGGGGTTTTTTGTTTGGTTGGTTATCAGGGAACAGCCTCCAGATCAGCATAAACTCAAGCTCGTCTTTATGAAAGCTGCTTTATATTGCATTAAGTGTAATTCAGGGATTCTCTGTTGACAGCTGTTACACCCATTTCTGGCTTTTTAACCACTACCCCCAGTATTGCACGTGATATCCTTAGAAATACATCTTTGAGTTTTATTGCTGTAGGATCAGGTCCCGGGAATAGACTTACTGAGTCACAAGAATATATATGTTATTTAAAACTTTAGTAGATGTTGTCAGTTTCCATAAGTAGTAGTTAAGTGCCTATGAGGTAAAAGGCTGTTGGTGCTTAGGTTCTTCAACAAGAAACCTTATTTACTCCGGTAAGTTCCCACTGGGCGTTACTGGGAGGAGGCAGTGATTCCTGGTCTCTAGGCTGTAAAGGGTCGCTTTCCTGCTCCTTTGTGTAACCCCGAGGAGGAAGAACAGTGACACTGAAACTGGCTCTAATCGGATCCCCGAGATAGTTGGCAGAGGAGGGAAAAGTTATTAGGAAAGAGCCATCAGATAGACTGGGCTCTGATCTGATAACAAGAGAATTTAAAAACAATTCCTGCTTCCTGAACCTGAGGGCTCAGGTGAGACTGGGCCGGGGCTCTGAGCAGTTGGAGAGGACGCAGAACTGCCGCCACCTCTACGGCTGTGGGGTGTGCTCATCAGACCGCTGAGGTCTGTGCTGCCGACAGTAAACGAGGTTTATTCATGCTTCACACGGAGGGCTCTGGGGGAGGCGGACAGTATGGAGGAGGGTCTGTACAGCTTTGAGATAAGGCGTAGGGGTTGTCTTTGGTGGCAGCTTCGCATAAGTCCCCCTCCTGACCTTGGTGTTACTTGCTGCCTGAAGTTTTCTAATTCTAGACATGTTATATACCAGCGGTCGCCAACCTTTCGGACCTCAGACACCGGTTGGCAACCGCTGTCATATACCATCCACTTGGATCACCCTGTCATCTTAGTTGAAAAGACACCAGAGCTGCAGGAGCAGGTGGATTTTTATTAAAATAGGTTTTCCTGAAGACACATCAGATCTAATCCCACTAACTTGCACATACAGCAATACTCTCTACTTTTTCCTCTGTCCTGTTGCATTTTATCTGTTCGGTGAGAAGTCTACTGAGAGTTAAGGAAGAAATTTGAAGGACATCTTAGGACTTCAGGAGGATGAAACCAGCAGGTGACTGAGCCCAGGCTGGTCGCCACACTTTTAAGGCAGAGGAAGTAGCCAAGATTATGTTTGAATGAGCAACGCCAGCTCATGAGTATGAACTTTCTGGTTTTAAGACTTAACTTTTCTAACTAGGTGTCATCCTAAGGGTCTGTCTCTAGTCCAGCTCCCCCCGGACAGGTAATCCACTCCAAAACAGGTGTACATTCTCCCTGCGCGTTAGCTTTTATTTGTGCCGAGTATGCCCGTTCCCTTAACTGTTGCTCACCTAACATGTGTGCCAGAGCAAGACGCAGTTGACTGTCCCTTTCACTTCCTGGGGTGTGTTCATCTTCAGATTCTCCCACGCACGCGGCCCGCGGCCAGCACAGGCAGACCTCCCTCGCCTCGGAGAAGCCCTCCCGGGGGCTCCCCAAAGGGTCCTTTCCTGACCACAGGCCCGTCGGCAGCAAGAAGCACAAACAGCAAGATTCCTACACCACTCTTCCCCAGACAGGAAGAAGCAGTAAGTTTAAATAGCTTTTCCATTGCTTGGGTGAACATTTTCTTAATAAGTTTAAATTCCGAACATTAAGGCACTTTGGGAACATGTGAGGCTGATGACAAGGGAAGTCAGCTCGGTGCCACCTGCCTCCCTAGGCCACAGGGGTGACTGCCTTGCTCACAGCTGGCAGAGTGTTTTTCACGCAGGCACTGTCTACTTTGAGGCCTCCGTGTAGCGGTAGTTCTGGGAGTGCATGAGAAAAGGGCTGAGGGTCAGTAAGCCTGGGGAAATGCTGACAGACACGCACAGGCAGCCTGTTCAGGTGAAACCTGGAGTGTTGACTGAGGCGAACTTACTTGGCCACAGTTTCAGGGTGCACAGAACATCGGCTGTCTTAACACTTCTAACTGCCAGCAGCATTTATGGTTGAGTATTTAGTAAAGAAGCTCTAATTGTTGCCTCTGGTTTAGTGTGCAAGGATATTTCTAAAAACGTACACTCTTGCTTTTTCACTGACATTTAGGAGAATAATCCTTGTCCAAACCCCACAGGTGACGGGTTTTCTCAGCCTAGGACATTGCCCGTGAATGGACTTTCAGACGTGAGCCTTACCTCCGGGGACAGTGAGGGCTTCCTGCCCAGTCCCCAGGGGTCCGAGGAGTGGCCCGACTGGGGCGAGCCAGGGGAGCCCGAGAGCAGAACTGCCCACACACAGGTGTGGCCCCCGCTCACAGCCCTGAAGGTGGAGGAGACGCAGGGTGGCCTCGCGCACAGCAGCCTCGACCACGCGGGGAGCCCAGGAGGCGGAGCCACCGGCACCCCGGGGGAGCACCCGACCATTCCCACTTCCCTTCCGCTCGCAGAGGCGGCCAAGCCTTTGTCATCGAGCCAGCCCCCGGAAGTATCATCACAAGAAAGGCGCCCTAAGGCTCCATCAGCACTTGGTTTAGGAGAGGAGTTCACCATTCAAGTGAAAAAGAAGCTGGCACAGGACCCTGAGTTGGACTGGTTTGCTGACATGATCCCCGAAATTAAGCCTTCGGGTGCTATTCTTGTTCTACCTGATCTGAGGACAGAAACGGTGATCCCCAACTCGGATGGTATCTCACCGGGGATGCAGTTTTCCTCAAAATTTGCTGCAGCAGAAATGACTGAGGTAAGGATTTCCTTTGTGGGTACCAGCTGTCTTCCCGCCAAGGGAAGGACACCTGTGCCCAATCAAAACCACTTCCTATTTATTGCCATCTTTCCTGCCCCAGAAAAAGGCAGCGGTGTGGCCAGGTGTTCAGTGGCACTTGGACAAGGGAGTGAACCACGAGTAAGGTGGGGTCACAGGTGGGCTTCAGTGGACGAGATGGTGCTTAGGAAGCTCTTACTCATTTGCATCAGGAGCTGTCAGCTCTGACCTTTCCCATGTGGAGACGCGGTGCCAGCGCGGCCCTTGGCTTTGTCATTGCAGGCGGAGTCTGACGGCTGGGGAGATGCCGGGGAGCTGAACTGGGGAGACAGCAGCTGGTGACAACGGCTGTGAGTTAAACTCTAGGAAAAAGGATTCCTTGTTTTAAAAAAATAAAATACCTCAAAAGCAGGCTCTGCAGACAAGAAAACCCCAAAGCATCCTGTTCCTCAGACCAGGAGCTTTGCCGGTCTGTGCCACGGAAGCGAGACCGTGGGTGTGGCCTCCGCCGGGGAAGCCTGTGCCTCTAAGGCCAGGTCCTTCTGGAAGAAAAGGAAATAAATACCAGACCTTCCAACTGATTAGCTTAACTTCGTGCCATTTCTTTCCCGGGGAGAGGAGTGAGCTCTAGTGTGAAACGCACCTGGGAGACGTTTTACGATGAAGGATGTAAATGACTGAGTTGCTAAGGTGTCCGGGGCGGCTTATTTATTTGTTTACCGTTACTCCCACATGTATCACGTGGACCAAAGTTCTTCATGAGAAATACCCCCTACAATCTTGTTCTCTAAACATCCAATAAAGACTATTTTCACTAGATTTAACTTTACAAAAGTTGTTTTATGTGTTAGGAAATTTATAGACATAATTTACATAAATATCTTCATTTACAAACTACATCGTAGAATGACAGCCATACCCAGTTCTATCTAGCGGCGGTCCGGTCCATTCAGGTTTCATCCTGGAGCCCGTGTCGCTTCAGCTGGTCCATCTTCTCCTGGAGCAGCTGCAGTTCTGCGGGCAGCCAGTGCGGGGCAGCGGCCTTCCGGAGCAGCCGCCCGAGTGCCTCCAGGGCCCCCGCCGCGGCCTGCAGCGCGGACCTGCACTCCTCCTCCACAGGCGGCTCCAGGCGGGCTCTCTTGGCACAAGGCTGCAAATGAGAGAGACGGTAGGGATGGCCTACCTGTTCCAGAAACTACCGAGAACCTTGTTGCGGACTAGAGCAGAGCTTATCAGAACAAGTTTGAAAACTGTAAAAGCCGCGCGTGCACGTTTTATCCCAGTCACCGGTCCACAGGGAGCCCTCCAGCCTCCCCGGGAACAGGTGGACGTGTCTGTGCCCACGATGCCGGGAGCTAACCCCTCAGGGCCGCCGCCTCCAGGCCTTCCTCCAGTGAGTATGACCAGAGCCCATCTGGATGTAGGCTTCCTTTTATGCTTAATGCTAAGTTTATAACTAGGGAGAGAACGGTCACCGCCCAGGAAAGGGGTTGAGGGCTAAGACACCCTTTCTTTTTTTTTTTCTTTTTTTTTAATATATATTTTATTGATATTTTACAGAGAGGAAGGGAGAGAGATAAGAGAGCCAGAAATGTCGATGAGAAACATCGACCAGCTGCCTCTTGCACACCCTCTACCGGGGATGTGCCCGCAACCAATGTACATGCCCTTGGCCGGAATCGAACCCGGGACCTTTCAGTCCGCAGACCGACGCTCTACCACTGAGCCAAACCGACCTCGGCCTAAGACACCCTTTCTAATCACTCTAAGGAAGGTCATGAGTTCTTGAGGGCCCCCTTGTACTGCTGATAGGATATTTAACTTTACAGACTTCAGGCATAAGAGTCTTAAAAAGTGATTAAAACTTACAAGAACATTGTTGTTCTTGTGGATTGCAATTCCAAATATACCGTTAATACTAAAAAAAAAAAACCACAACAACAATTTAAATCTCCCTAGTGGATATTTACTAATAGGCAGGGTATCGGGTAGATAAACATCCTAGAAGGTAAGTTTTCTGGTTTTCCTCTCGATCACAAACTGGGGCAGAGGCCACTACAGGTAGCAGGTGTGTGGGCGGTATATTTGCTGTGATATTCAAAGCTTATTCTGTAGTCCTACCTGTTTTTAGGTGTTCATAATCTTTTTTTTTTGGGGGGGGGGGGGTTAAAGAGCAGCATCTAGCATAAAACAGAATTTTACATGTCTAGATCTACTTGCTTTTATATGCAACATTAGAACAAGAGCCATACTAGTTTGTTTTGCTTCCTCATTAAGTACTAAGAAAATTTCTCCGTACAAAAAAGCTTGACCCGTATTGTAATGCAATTGTCCATACCTGTAAGGAGGACCACTTTGCTTCTTCTACCGTAACTGTTGCCAAGGATCCCCAGAAAATCCCCTTTTCCTGTTTCACACGCTCCACTCTGGCAGCTACCGTCTCGTCTGCAAACCCCGTCTGCCAGAGATCATGAAAGACCAGGTAAACAGCCGCGTAGTAAGATGCTCCCGGAATTCGGTACCTGTGGTTTAACTATTCTTCTTTATGCTTCACCTAACTGTCCTATGAAAGTGAGAAGGGATGCACAGATGTGGGAGCCGTAGGATGGAGTCAAACTGTAAAAAGCCCGTGTCCTGGGCTGTCAGTGCAGAGAGCCCATGCCTCACGTACACCTGAACCACAGCGGTGCACGTTAACATCTAATCACGGCCGGCACTGTCTACCACTGACAGTCGAGGTCACCACTGCTACAGGCAGTGACTCCTGTGTCTGACTTCTGTGATGTGTCACCACTGTGCAAAAAATGAAGCTAGGGCGATAACCGTTTTATAAAGTAACACGGTAAAGAACAGTGACACCATGCTTTTGATTCTGTAAAAAATCAGTACCTTCTCCAGAAAGGATACCACTTTGTTCTTCGTTTCTTCAGAACTAAGGCACTGGGGGACTATCTCTTCATTACTTGTTCCCTGTTAAAAATTGGTAAGACAAATTTTAATATATTTCGATAAGTTGAAGAGACACATGAGTTTTAAGGGCCACCTTACTCAGAAAATCATTTTAACCCATTGCACACCAAAGGCAGCTATTAAAAATGTTTGCTCTAGCTGAAACTGGTTTGGCTCAGTGGATAGAGTGTCAGCCTGCGGACTGAAAGGTCCTAGGTTCGATTCCAGTCAAGGGCATGTACCTTGGTTGTCGGCACATCCCCAGTAGGGGGTGTGTAAGAGGCAGCTGATCGATGATTCTCTCTCATCAATGTTTCTAACTCTATCCCTCTCTCTTCCTCTCTGTAAAAAATCAATATACCGTATTTGCCGGTGTATAAGACGATTTTTTGGCCCTGAAAAGTACCGTATTTGCCGTCGTATAAGAGACTGGGCGTATAAGACGACCCCCTAACATTTCCACTAAAAATACAGAGTTTGTTATATACTCGCCGTATAAGACTACCCCCCACTTGGAGGCATATTTTTCAGGGCCAAAAAATCGTCTTATACGCCGGCAAATACGGTATTTTAAAAAGGTTTGCTCTAAGTGTCAGCCCTCACCAACTTTAAAATCATTACTCGTGGGAATTTTCATCTGAAAATATTCAAGAACATCTGCATTGAGTAATTATTTTTATAATACTATAAGTTGATTTTTAATTAAATTCAAAATATGGTGGCGTTTGGGTGCCTGGTAGTTAGCTGGTATACGCAGGAGCTGGTTAGCTCGTTGGTGGTTCTTTGAGGTGCCTTAGGGTCACACCCCAGCTGCAGGTACTAGGTAGACAGTGGGAAGTGGGGAGGAGCCTGCCAGATCACCTCTCCACAGACCAAATTAACAGGTCTGTGTTCATCAGCCTGACGACAGGACAGTTTGAGGTGATAGGTATTATCATCCCACCCAAAAGCAGCATGAGGAGACTGCCTGGATTAGCAGGCCTGGTGAGAATGCCTGTGGGGCTGTTACTACACCCAGGCCCTTAGGAATCTCACTTCTTTAGAAATGCCTTCTGCAGCAGAAAATTTTACGACTAAGAGCAGCAGCTCATCGCTGTTTCTGGAGGGTCTGAAATGCTGCAGTGCTGTGCAGTCACGGCCATAGGTGCGTCTTACCTCTGCAAACTGAGTAAATGCCTCCAGGGCATGCTGTTCCAATAGCCAGTTCCTGTCGGCCAGCAGCAAAGCAAAAATGGAACACAGACTGGGCACAATTTTGTCCTAAAGAGAACCAAGCAGAAAAAAACCTTAGCGGAGTAAATGCAATATGCCTAATGTTGCATTAAAACACATGCTGGTCATGTCACTCCTTTGCTCGAGTCTTCCATTTTGCTGGTATAAACCAGATCCTGACCTTGGCCTGCAAGCCCGCCGCCTCTGTTCATGTCATTGATGCATCCTCACGTACCAGCCAGACTCCCAGGTCAGAGCCTCGCTACCTGCCTTTCCTCTGCTCAGAAGACGCTTGTCCAGGTAGCTGCAAGGCCTGCTCCCTCAGCTCCCGTCTCAGCGTCACACTGACTGTACCGCCCCAATGAGAGCTGCCCCCCCCACACACACACACACCATCCCATGCACTGCACATGTCACCTCTTCTCTGGTCTGCAGTCTCAGTGGGGGTTTGTTGGGTTCATTATTGAATCCCATGATGAAAACAGCGCATGAGGCATATACAAGAACTCTAATTTTTTTTTCTTAAATGAAATATGAATCAATATGGTTTTAAATGCCTCTAATTTGCTGATGAATCCCCAAAATTTCTTCAGGCCTTAACCTCCTGGAAATGTATTTCTAGAAATATAAAAGGTAATTTCTGCTAATAACATCTGTTCTATAGGATCTGGGCATATTATGGTCCAAATACAGACGCATTTTGGAAAACACTCTTATGCTAAAAAGATGTGGCTACTTTTGCCCGTAGAAAACAAACTGACAACAGCTACACTTCTCTCTTGAAACACAACCTGATGTGATGGCAACAAACGGGGCAGCATCGTTTACCTGGAACGAATGAGAAAGTCCTTCAGACACTAACCAGGTCAATTTTTTGGTTGCAAAGATTTTAATCAACCTGTAATGTCAATTACGGTCTTGCTCCATTTACACAAAAGGTCCTCATCAGTGAGCTCTAGTCTCCCCGGTGGAGGAGGGAAAAGTCAGCTGTCTGCAACTGCCGGCTGTGACGGCAGCAGTAAGGAAGGAGAGACTGAGGACCACGATCATTCAACAGACATGGACTGCCAGGCCTCACAGTGTGAGGCCAAAAATAAGCACCCAATGTCAACTACAAATACTTTACAACATACCGTATTTGCCGGCGTATAAGACGATTTTTTGGCCCTGAAAAATACGAATTTGCCGGCGTATAAGATGACTGGGCGTATAAGACGACCCCCTAACATTTCCACTAAAAATACAGAGTTTGCTATATACTCGCCGTATAAGACTACCCCTCACTTGGAGGCATATTTTTCAGGGCCAAAAAATCGTCTTATACACCGGCAAATACGGTATTCAAAACACTATCTTTAAAAACAGACTCCCTTTCATGAATATAAAACCAAAAGAATAACATCAGTAAGTTATCCAATTTCATTATACACTATGTTTTCTTTGCTCAGAAATTTTGTGGACTAAAGCCCATAAAGAAAATATCAGACTACACTGATGTGTGTGTGTGTGTCAACATATTTTTCTAAAAAATAACTTAAAATGAGTTCTACTTTGGTAGTCCCTCTATTCATAAAATACATTTCCCCCCCAACTTACATTGTCTTCAATCCACAGAATTGAAGAAACCAAAATCCTAAAAATCCCTTAGTCATTTATCTTGCAGCGTTTTTGTAATAACAAGAACAGAATTTAGAGTTTTACCTGGATAGCTGGAGATATGAAAAGTTTTCCTAGAGAGGACACAAAGTCAAGGACTGCCAAGCGAACATGGTCTAGAGGCTCTAATTTCAGAAGTGAGGCCTGCAGAGTTACTACCTAAAGAGGCAAAGAACATTATTTTTCAGAAACATCCTGTCTGACTATGATTTTGAAGGGGGTGTGGGAGGGAAAACAAAGCAAAACCCACAATAGCCAAACACTCCTCAAACCCTGAACTTCATGTAGGTGGGACCTAACGACTGAGTCAGTGGCTGGGGGGAAGCATGTAAAAAAACAGGGGGGAAGGGGGGTGCTGAAAACGTATATCCAGTGCTCTTCTTCAAACCTTTACACATTGTTTTGTATTTTAAATCCTAAGTTCTTTATTATCAGCAGGGGTTGGCAAACTTTCTGTAAAGGACCAGGTGGTCAGTATTTTTAGGCTTTGCAGCAGCAGTGTTCCCTGCTGCGTACTTTATCGTATTTTATTTATAAACATTTAAGAAAGCAAAAGTCATCCTTAGCTCTTGTGCTGAAAGCAGGGCAGAACCTAGCCAGAAGATCTGCCAGCCCCTGATTCAAGGGAACAATGAGAGAAAACAAAAAATGCCTAAATGAACAATTACTTAGGTTGAAATTTTATAACTTTAGTTATCTGGATTTTTTAAAGGTAGGCACAATCATATTAAAATTAGCAGCATTTAACTTTTTTTTTTTTTTAAATATTTTTTATTGATATTTTACAGAGAGGAAGGGAGAGAGACAGAGAGCTAGAAACGTCGATGAGAGAGAGACAAACATTGACCAGCTGCCTCTTGCACACCCCCTACCGGGGATGTGCTCGCAGCCAAGGTACATGCCCTTGACCGGAATCGAACCCGGGACCTTTCAGTCCGCAGACCGACGCTCTACCACTGAGCCAAACCGGTTTCGGCAGCATTTAACTTTTTATAAAAGAATAATAGAACCTTCAGAATCAACAAATTCAATGTTACATTCACATAATTTGAATGAATGATTTTTACCACATTGTCATTCTCTCTAATTTAGTTAATACGTATTACATATATAGAAATTTAAAAATATACCTAATTAGCCCTGGCTTATGTGGCTCAGAGGTTAGAGCATCTGCCCATGCACTGAAATGTGTCAGGTTCAAATCCTGGTCAAGGGCACATAGCTGGGTTCGCTCCCTGAGTTGGGAGGCAACCAGTCAGTGTGTCTCATGTCTGTGTTTCTCTCTCCCTGTCCCCTCTCCCTTTCTTCCTCCCTCTCTCCGAAAAGAAATGAAAAAGCATCCTCAGGTGCGGATTAACAAAAATAATATACCTAATTAGCAAATATTTAAATTTTTCATATATACAGCCACTCACCAGAGCTTCCCACAGTCCACTGCGAGAGGATGTGTCTTCCATCACCCAGCCTCCTGAGTAACCAGGGCTAGTCTCATTTCCTAACTAACCGCTTTTCTGTTTGTTTCCTATGTGACGGAACACAAGCCAATTCCTCACTCGGGGGTCATCTGTCCAGTCTGGCCTCATTCCAGAGCCTCTCGACCACTTCAGATACGATGAAGGCCTTCCCTTCTCTCTCCCCTCCCTGGCCTAGAACCTCCTAAATGGGGCATAACTGAGCAACACCCCAAGCTCCCCTGACAGTAACCCCAGTTCTGCCTGTCCCGGGTATGCATGCTGGGGTCAGAAAACTCAGCAGTGTCTTCCCTCAAAACCACCTTATTCCTCAGAGAAACTGAGGATTCGCTTCGTCCATGTGGGTTAGACCTCACTCCCAGGCATGCTGAAATGCCTTGGGAAGTGCTAGGAATGCAGGTCCCTCACAACTCTGACTCAACCACGGGGGGTTTTCTGGGCCATTAACAGCCACGGGAAAGTTTTGACTCTTTATCTGGTCAACAGCCCAGTACACTAACAGTCCACCACTAGAAGGAGAAAGAAGCAGTGAGGAGACATCCCCGGACGTGCAATTTGTGGCTGCTGTGTGCAACTCCACAACAAAGGTAAATAAGCAAACTGTGCAAGAAATCATGGAAAAGGAGTTTCTAGAAAGTTATTTTAAGTCATCCCACTCTAACAACTTTCTCAACTTTCTCAAGTACCCACTTGCTCACTATTCTTACCTGGCTGATCAGCTGAGGCTCTAGAGTTTGAATGAAAAATCCCAACAGTGGAAACAAAAGGCTGAGTGTCTGTTGAACATAAGGTTGGCCTGTTACCTTAAATAAGAAAGAAAATAATTTAAAATTTTTTCAATAACATGTGAATAGCAGCCTTTTAATCAGCATTTACTCTATACCTACCATAGGTTCTTTCTGTTTATTACCTCACTTATGCCTTACAGATCTCTGAGGCAGGTACTCCCCTCAGCTTACTAAGAAGGGGGCAGGTCACCATCCGCTCACGACCATGTGGCTAGTAAAGAGCAGAGACATGATGCAAACCCAGATATCATCACGTCTGTCTGCCTTGCACTTGGCTATCCTGACTCTCAGAATTCTACTCCTCTCTCCATAATTGTTTCTGTCATGATATTGTAAGTTATATCACCAGCAGAGAAGTTAAATAGGCTGCTGAACTCTAGCTTTTGGTCATACATAAAAGATTTAATTTTAGAAAATAGGTGCTTTTATGGATATTTATTGAATAATTTGTGAGGACTGGGGGAAGTACTTAAGCGAAAATACTGCAGACGGGAAATCTGACACACAAACTTCATGCTGAACCACCTGCAAAACCATGACTATTATTCCCCACAGTGCAATTGTAGCTTTCTGCTCTCACAGGCGGAACAGCCAGAGGTCAACTTTTATTGACTCCAAGCAAATGTCACATTTGGATTTTAAGTCCGTATTTTCGAACTGTAATAACACGCGGGACACACATCACACTGTCCAGCCCACTCGTCACTGGGCTCTGTCTTTGCTGGGTCTCCATCTACTTGCCCCTTCTACCTTTAAGCCCAAAAGATAACATTAAAGAACCTGGAATCACAAAACAGGCTGAACTAACCCTAGAGAGAAGAGAAATAATAGGGTAAGAAACTTAAAAAAAAAAAAAAAATGGGTCCGACTGGTCCTGAAACTGTCAGCTGGCCTGTCACCATCTTGACTAGATTCTGCTTTCCTAATCTAATTCACTGTACTAGTAAGCTGTAATCACAAGCTCTGCCCAGCACCTAAAGGAACGAGATCCCTTTTACTGTGCAGGAAAAATTTCAGTAATATTCCCTTTTGCCGATCTTTTTTTCCTTCAGTTGCGTTGCTTACCAGATTAGTGTTTAGAAAAGCCCAAAGCTGACTTCCGGCTTCCATAACTGCAGTTTGTTGTCCAATATCCAGAGCTTCGCTCGCAGAATTATTGACAGCAAGCAAAGCAGAGAGCGCCGTGTTCTATGGAGAGACAGGAAAAGGACCCAATTTTAGACACCAGCCTAACGGAGCTGAAGCCAATTACCTAGAGGTTATGAGTTACCCATAACTCTTCGTAAAAATCATGTGGAATTATATTCCTAAGACCCAAATTCATCTTTTCAGCTATTTCTGTAATATATTTTAATAAAACTAATTTTCCTTAACATAGGAACGTTTGCTTCATTTTTTAAAATAAGCCTTTTTCCTTTTAGGTTGAAAATTTTATAAGGAAATAAAAAGAACATTTTATCTTAATAAATTTGATACAAATAGTCAGTATGGCCAAGCTGATTTGTAATATTCATCAATTTAGACCTGGTCCGTGTGTTTCAGCTGGTGGAGCACCGTCCCGCACCCTGAAAGGTTGCAGATTCGATCCCCAGTCAGGGAATGCACAAAGGCATTTCTCTCTCACATCAGTTTCTCTCTCTCTAAAAATCAATAAACTATTCTTTTTTTTTAATGTATGAAGAAGCAGTAGTACCCTATCTAGAATCACAGACTTAAAAGAGCCGTTCCTGTATTCACTCTTAGTTGCATATCCCGTCTTACCCCAGCCCTCCCGCCCCACCAGGCGCGGGCTTCCTGGGGCTGGTGGGAGTGAAGTGAAGGCCGTGAGAATGGAAGGACAGTAACAATGCCTTTCACCCATTATATGTCAACAACCCACTTAATGTTATGTAATTACCATTCTGCTCTTTATTTACAATTTACCAATTTCTTTTTATAAATAAACAGGTTAAGTAACCTGAACTAAAGTTTTTGGTCAGATATAAAAGATTCAATTTTAGAAAATGGGTACTTTTATTTTACCCAATACAAAATATTTTTTTGTCTTTACTATAGAAATTAGTTGCCCAATAAGTACAAAACGTGAACCACTTAGCCTACTCCTAACTAGGTATTTAATAGTTCGGCCAGATAAAGGCACATAAATATGTTTTTTCCTTTAGATGTATGCAAATGTCACTATGATAATTGTGGTCAAGTGCCATCAAACAAGAGCGCATTAGAACGTTTACACTCAGAAATGAAATATAAAGCCCACAGGAACCCTAACCTTCTGAAGGCCCTGTCCCCATCCTTGCTTGGTTTTTTTCATCTTATCACAAACTGATAATCATACTTACCGGTTATCTTACTACCTTGCTAAGCGAGAATGTAAGTCCATGAGAGGAGGAATTTTTGCTCTGCTCCCTGATATACCCAATGCCTAGAGCAGAGATTGGCACACAAGAGCACTCAAAATAGTTTTGAGCCGAAACTGGTTTGGCTCAGTGGATAGAGCGTCGGCCTGCGGACTTGAAAGGTCCCGGGTTCGATTTCAGTCAAGGGCATGTACCTTGGTTGTGGGCACATCCCTAGCAGGGGGTGTGCGGGAGGGAGGCAGCTGATCAATGTTTTCTCTCATCAATGTTTCTAACTCTCTTTTCCTCTCTGTAAAAAATCAATAAAAGAATATATTTAAAAAAATAGTTTTGAGTGAATGAATAAGCAAATGAACAGTAAACTGGAAAATTCAACTCCATGTATTATAATCTATTTTTCAAAATTGTAATTATTACGTCTTACAGATGAATTTCTTTTTTATTGCACTATTTTAAATAGGTACAAAAAGGCTCAGAATAGGTATGCATATATAGGGGTTATATCCTGTCAAACAGAAGGACGTAGAGCTGTGTCAGCAAAAACACTACAAATAAAGGATTCCGTAATGCGTTTCACAATGTTCAATATTGTCTTGAGCTTCAGACACTCAACCTCCACAAAATTTATAATTTACATCATTCAAGACAGGATGTTCCCTAGAGCCTTTCACAGAATGTAGAAATCTGAAGATCTCACAAGTTTCTAACCTAAGAACCGAGACTGGTCCATCTTCTAACAACCCACCCATTCCTAAACCGGCTCACCAACCACCACTGAACAGTCCATCAAAGCGAGTACTTGCCAGCCACTCGAGTTCCCCCACAGTGCGACTGCCACCGAGCCACCGCCTGCTCTGTGCCACGCCCACTCTGACCACCTCAAGAGCAGTTTGCTTCCTTAGCTCAGCGGGGAAAGCCTGGAAAGAAATATGTTGCCACAGAGGCAAGTTTTCCGCTTCTTTGGGGGAAAATTTCTGGATAAACTCCACCTGAAATAAATTGTTAAAGAAACATGAGTAACTTAATATATTATTTAATATATTTTAAAAGTTTTTAATTAAACAGTGTTATCACAAGGTACCAGATTCAAGGTTAACTGAAATGAACACTTATTCTTTTTGTTGTTGCATTTGTTTCCATCAGGAACATTATGAAAATGCACTGAGAATGTTAAAGAATATAATTCCTTGGTAGTCAGGTCAGCTGTTTTATAAGGCTCCTACCCAGAGAGGAAGGGAGAGAAAGATAAAAACTTCAATGATAAGAGAGAATCACTGACCGGCTGCCTCCTGCCTGCCCTGCACTGGGGATCAAGCCCACAACCCAGGCGTTGTCCCTGACCAGAATCAAACCTGGGACCCTTCAGCCCGCAGGCGAATGCTCTACTCACTGAGCCAAGCCGGCTAGAGCAAGCCTACTATTTAGCTAAGAATTCATACTCTCATCACCCTGTACAGTTAAGTCAGAAATATTCCCAACACGGCAACAGGAACTTGAAGAAGCAAAGGTCAGAGTCAGTTTTCCAGTGGGAACTGGCTGTGCTCCACTTGGGACAACGCTTGGCATTTATTATGGGTGTTTGGGGAAGGTCTTTAATTTCCAAATCACTGTTTTTTCATATGTACTCCTTGTACAAGGCAGACATGAGGACTAAACAGTTTGAGTTCTTGGTATAAAGCCTGGTCCACATTACAGTCTCCAAAAATGCCTGTACCCTCCCTCCTTCCTCTAGAGTGACCATGTCTGAGGAAAAGAGTCAAACAGGGCAGAACTGACACGTGGCAAATGCTCACTTCAGACCTCGCAGCTGCCATCAGGGTAAGCCTCAGTATCTCCATTTCAGGACTAATGAACACTCCCAAGGACTCGAAGAACAGGGATTCAAATTCATATTTGTCCTTTAAACTTTTTTTTTTTTCTGCTAATCCTCACCCACGGATATTTTCTCCATTGGTTTTTAGAGTGGAAGGGAGGCATAAAAGCAGAGAGAGAAATCCCTGTGAGACACACATTGATTGGTTGCCTCCCAAATGAGCCCAAAAGGTACCCAGCATGGAGTCTGCAACCGAGGTATGTGGCCTTGACCTGAATCAAACCTGGGACCCTTCAGGCCACGGGCAATGCTCTCCTCACTGAGCCGAACTGGCTAGGGCTGTCCTTTAATTGTAAATTTTAGCACAGTTGCTTGATCATAGCAGAAAATTAATATTTGATAACTGAAGGAAAAAAATTTTTTAAAACCCTCATTTACTCATAACCTATTTATCTGATAGCCTCAATTATTGGGGAAAATTTAGAAAATTGAGATGTAAGATGTCTAAAATTAAAGTTTATCTTCTTTATTTATAACCAAGCTTCTAGACCTCACTTAGAGCTAATTTGTTGTGAGTTGTATTATTCTAAAAGTTAAAATTTCACAACAACCTGGAAACAGACACTTTTATTCCTATTTTCTATGTGAGAAACTGGGATTAAGAGGACCTTTCCCCTCCTCCATGGAGAGCATGTACAAGAACCTAGGACAAGGCTCTGCGGGAGAGTGAGGGGAGGGAAGCTCGCAGGGACGTGAGCAGACGGGAAGGACGGCGTGTCTTTGGCGCTCACCGCCGGCCCCGGGCTTCTGCCTGGAGGAGGCTGGCGGCTCTCCTCGGCCCAGCCAGCCTCTCTAGGGCAGGAGAGACTGCGACTGGGGGAGGATGCTCCAGTGAGAGAACTCCCAGCATTTACTGAGCACCCTCTAGTGCTAATGTTTTACAAATTTTTTTAAAAATAGTCATACCTCTCCGCCACTCTGCAGACAGGGAAAGTGAGGCTCGGAAAGGATGACGTGTCCAAGGCCATGCTAAGCCGGGATTCAAACAGAGGCCTGAAACCCTTCGCTAGCCTGGTGGCTCCCAAGCATGATCCCTGCCAGATTCCTGCAGCAATTTAACATTGATTACTAAGCTCACTTCACCGCCACCACTCCATTCCCAGATGAAGGTCCGGGAACCTGTTTTTTGTTGTTTTTTTCTTCCTTCCTTTGTTGATTAAGGTATTGCATGTGTGTCCTTTTCCCCCATTACCCCTCTTTTCCTCCCCCGCTCATGTCCTCACTCCCCTGGTGTCTGTGTCCATTGGTTATGCTTATATGCATGCATACAAGTCCTTTGGTTGATCTCTCCCCTAAGCCCCGCCTTCCCCGACCTTCCTTAGCCCCCAAGTGGCCAGAGGACTGACTGCCCAAGGCTACCAGGCCCTGTAGCTGCAGAGCCTCCTCCATCAGCTTGTTTCCTCACAACCTCAAACAGCTATGGCCATCCCACTTTCGATTTCCCCTGCATGTTAAACTCATTTACAGAAGAAAAACGAGATCTCACTAAGGGCATAAACAATATTCCAGCTCTTCAAATCAGTTACAGAGGCAGCAGACATAGAACTATTTCAAGTATCTTAAATGCATAAGAAACAAGAGGGAAGGTGTTTCAGGAAGAGAAAATTAGAATGATTATCTAACTTGCAGCAAAGGCCCTGACAAACGTAAGTCAGAGAGCCTTCTGATGACTAGCCTTTGACCTTGGGCTGTGTCCCCTGCTGGTCGGCATCACCCAGTGTCAGCAGGAACCCTGCCCAGTCAGTTAGGAAGAATCTCTCCCGCCTTGCCATCTGAGCACCTGGTCTGTGTTCAGCAAGAATCTTGTCAAGTCAGTTTCATCTCACAAATCCTGACGTCCACTTGCTCCGACTGAGTCCTCACCTGTCCGTGCGGGATTCAGAACTGAGCCAGCTGCACACTGAGGTCTCTCTCCTATCATGACAGTCCCTGAATAAATCTGCGTTTACCACTTTAATTACTGTGTAGCTCTGGTTTTTCTTTAACAACATCAAAGTCTGTACTCATCTAAAAGCAATAAGCAATGATACATTAACAGCTGTGCTCTTGTTGCCCTGGCTGGTGTTGTTAAGTGGTTAGAGCATCAGCCCATGCACCAAAGGGTCATGAATTTGATTCCTGGTCAAGGGCACACTTGGGTTGCAGGTTCGATCACAGCCCCAGTCAGGGTGTGTGTGTGGAAAGCAACCAATCCATGTGTCTCTCTCACATCGATGTTTTTCTCTCTCTCCTCTTCCTTTCCTTCCACTCTCTCTAAAAATCAATGGGGAAAAATACCTTAGGTGAGGACTACTAAAAAAAGATTGTTATCATGCCAACATTTAAACATAGTACAAATGGGGGGAGGAAAAGTTTTAAAGAGTCTGAACCCAGTCCTCAGCAGTTGCTCGAGACGGTGACAAGGAGGACATGCTTGCCTGATGGGGCGGGGCCATGAAGAAGAGGAGCCGCCGCAGAAGCACGGACAGGTTGGTGAGCTGATAGCATTCTCCAGGGCAGGACTTTATCTGGGAAAAGAAAGGAGATTGATTGGCCTAAAATCGTATCTTTTATAAGCTTTTAAATGCCAAGTGTTAACAGCAGCTCTTTCTGAGAGAAGATTACAAGTAATTTTAATTTTTCCCATCAACCTAGATTACTTTTATAATGAAAGAACTATTTTGACCTTATATTTAAAACACCACTTTGGAATCTTGGTTTCGAGTTATCATTTTGATGACAACCTCCTACTCATAAACAATTCATGGAATGTTTTCAGATCTAAGCACAACAGTGCAGAGGTGGGTATAATTCTCGTAAGATGGAACCATAATTAAAAGATTTTATAAACTCAATTTCCTAGAAATTAATTCCTTGCATAATACACTAAGGCCAGAGACAAAACAACAACAACA
This sequence comes from Vespertilio murinus, assembly GCA_963924515.1. Taxonomy (NCBI): domain Eukaryota; kingdom Metazoa; phylum Chordata; class Mammalia; order Chiroptera; family Vespertilionidae; genus Vespertilio; species Vespertilio murinus. Next base: position 15,163,468 of record OZ004719.1, on the reverse strand, counting down.
AAATAATGAATAGATCATGATCATATGGAATGTATCAAATACCTCAGAATTAAAAGTAAAAAAGGTCAATATGAAAAGATTAAATCATCACTAAATTATTCTCTCTTTGTACCCATCCACAAAGCATTACTGCTTTTCCCAAAAGGCATTAATCACTATCACATTTAGTCCCTCTTGACTAAAAGAGTCAGCTTGTCTAAGTCTTATGAGAGAGAGAGAAAGAGAGAGACAGACAGACAGAGAGAAACACACACTCTTGGTCATCAACATTAAACTCTTCTCTCTTGATTTTCTATTTTGCATTCAATTTTAAATTAATTCTCAACCTAGTCTTTATTTCCCAGAACAATGGAACTAGATAAAATTTTGAAAACATGAGACATTTCCCCAGTTTACACTGTTTCTAGTCTATCTTTCTCAACAGTATCAACGAACTGTCAAACAATTTGGCTGCCATGTACTCCTCCGTCCGATCTTCACTCTGCAGATGAGTGTGTCTCCACAGGAGCCTCACGGGCAGTGGGTGAGTCTACTCACCAGGTGAGCCACGACGGTGACATGGTGCGCACAGAGCTCAGCAGTCCCGTATCTGCAATGCACAAGGAGGGCATCTTTATACAGTTATTTATACAACTGCCCAGAAAAGCAACGAGACCGGCTTCCATACAGCACTAAGTATTCTAAACCAGTTATTCCCAGCATCAAGGAATACCACGACATACAAAGCCACGTAAGCACTCGTCGTCTATGACTTCAAACAAAGAAAGGAGAGAGGAACCCTAATTGAGTGCTGTGATAGGAAACCAAAGAGTTATTGAGGCAGAACTTCCCTATAAACGTACAAATCTAAAGTAATTCACTGTCGGTCACTACAATAAACCAACCCAGAAACAAAGCAGCGCGCCGTACCGAGCTAGGAAGCACCAGGCGTCCATCGCCAACAAGGAGGAGATCATGCTAGCACTGAGCACTGCACTCAGCAGAGCGGCATCCTGAGGAGAAACACAGTTCAGGTTACACTTCTCCCTGAAACAAACATGTACAGCACACACAGCAGCCAGTCTCGGGGAGAGGCTGTTTCCTGGGATCGGAAGGAGCCCGTGCTGCCCGCCGTCTCAGCGCCTGCCACACGGAGCCCGGTGCGGGGCCGCGGGACTCAAACTGGTTTTAACTGAGGAAAGGCAAGCACCGGGTCCACCAGAATTCTCCGAGAAGCTCACATTGTTAAAACAACGTAGTGACATACCAGCCTATACTTTTGTTTCTGCCTTTAACCATCCAAATACAGTATTTAATATGACTAATACTACCCACTGTATAATATCTTAAATGATACGAATACTTAAATAAGCTCTAAAAACTTTTTCCAATAATTTCAACACCTTTTCTAATCCAATTCCACTTAAAAAAATATCTTTATTATACCAAAGATCTACAGGAGACTTAATGCTGCATACAACTCTTTTATGAAACTGCGGCAGATAAAATCCACCTATTTTCCTCTCCTTGTAGCCTTTCAATACCTTCCCATCCAAAATGTTTCTTCAAATGTCTTAGCTAAATACTACATCTGAATACTGTGGGGCTCCAGGATTACATTTTCTAGGACACAGCTGAGTCAAAGAATAAAATGTGTAAGCTGAGAAAATGGCGGTCAAAAAGAACATGAATTATTCCCACTTTTTTCTATATATAAATCACAATTTCAGTGAAACAAAAAATGCAAAAGAGCAACCTGGGCTTAGCCAAACAATAACAAACTTACCAGTTCTGGAAACAGGGAGGGATGAAAGGAAGTAATAAATGTGCACAGATGAACACAGACATGCTGATACAAGGGGATGGCAACCTCCGCTTGCCCTTTACCCTTCACTCCCTGTAAATGAACAGGTAGAGAGAGTTCACCAGAACACTGCTCAAAACTGCAGAAAATGGCTTTGAGTAGAGACACCCTGCAGGGAAATTGAGAATATGGAACCCAACATTATTAACATTTAATAATTAGTAGGTATAATCATATAACATATCATGGGTTTTTTAGCAAAGCAAAATGTCTCAAGAGGTATACATTTCCAATATGTGAACATGTACAATAAAAACAAAATACAGTCACTATAAGAGAAAGTCCTTAAAGGATAAGAATTTGCCTGAACATTTTGTATCACTGACTAAGTTTATCACATAACTAAACTATTCAAAAACAAAATTCATGAAGAAACTTCATTTTTAAATAGCTAAATAGCATAGATAAACTGGAATATTACAGTTCAGATAGGGAGAGGGCTTTTTTTTTTTAATATATTTTTATTGATTTCAGAGAGGAAGGAAGATATATCTATAAACATCAATAATGAGAGAGAATCATTGATCGGCTGTCTCCTGCATGCTCCCCACTGTGGATCGAGCCCACAACCCAGGCATGTGCCCTTGACCAGAATTGAACCTGGAACCTTTCAGTCCCTAGGCCGATGCTCTCTCCACTGAGCCAAGCCAGCTAGGGCGGGAGAGGGCATTTTATGATTGAAATGGTTTAGGAAATCTTCGTAGAAGACTTAAATTAAAAATACAAAAAGATATAAACAGGTAAAGACAACAAAAGCAAGAGTACAAGGTAAACATGAATATCAGGTCTGACAGAAAACAAGCGAAAGGATGAGGAGCAAAAGTAGAAATTGGCAACAGAATGGGATGACCTTTCAACCCAGAGCTGAGAAGTCTGACAAATCAGCTTTAGTTTTGAGCACAGAATTTTGGTTTTGAGAACAGGGAGCTAAGAGCTGGGCTCTAGGGAGACCGAATGGGCTAAAAGAGGGTGGAAAATGCAAGCACAGCAATAATCCAAGGGAGGAGGATGAATACAAGTGAAAATTCCCAAGCGGTAATGTACAATGTCTACCATTCTCCTCATCAGAGCTCATTTTCATGTTACTAATTACATCTAACCCATTACACTCAATGTTTATAACACTATTAGGTAATACCTTCTAAAACACTGAACATTAACATTAAAATATTTTTAGTGTCTACAGATTCATATGTTTTATATGTATATTTTTATAAAATAACAGCATATGAATGAGGTCTACAGTAATTATTAACTAGACTATCTGACAAAACAAAAAATGTAATTTCAAGATCTTTCCAAGGAAGAGGGCCTTCTAAACCACGGTAACGTGAGGGGTAAGACAGCACATCTGCTACCTGGACGCAGCTCCCGAGGCCCGGCTCTCGGTGCACCACATGGTCTGCACGTCCAGGGGCTGAGAGGGCAGCTTGTCCATGATGGCAACCAGCAGGAGACACTGCGGGAACTGTAGCTCGCATGGCAGCTCTTATAAGCAATAAAAACACATTCATTGTGTTACAAACAAATGGGTAAAAACGTATTCTACATCTTCTCAGCATAAAACTGATGTGATATGTAAAGAAATTAGAGACATAATTTATTTCAATAAGAAATATGTTCCAAGAAGAAAAACGTAAAAGAAATTTTAAATAAAAAGTTTGAAACTTAAAAAGACGATTGCATAAGGGAAGGAAGGCTGTCTCTAAATGTTATCCTATATAATAAAAGCCCACCAGCCATTAAAGGCACAACGACCAGAACGACCGCTCGACCAGTCACTATGGTCCCTTTCCTGGCCGGCAGGCTCCGACTGCCAATGGCAAACGGGGGCCAGGAGTGGGTGGCAGGGGATGCGGTGGTGCCAGGCCAAGGCCCCTGACCCACCAGTGCAGTGGGGGTGGGGCCGGCGAGCGGGCAGGAACTCTCGGTCCTCCCCCAGCCGCGCCGGGTTCCCCTCTGGATGGCGAGCGGGGAGCTGGGATGGGTGAGGTGGGGGCGGGGAAGATGGCCCTGATCACAGGCTCCCTAGGGACCAGGCCTGCGGGGCCTCCAGTTAAAATGTTAAAATAAGAGACATTTTAACATTAATTCTGTCTTGAAGCTTTACCTAATTTACTGTCCAAAACCACGTGCACGAAAGGCTGGAAGGTGAGCAGCTGAGTGATGAGTGGGTCCAGGGTGACGAGGAAAGTGCCCGCTATCTCCTCCTGCTGGGCCTGAGAGATCCCGGAAGCATACAGGCTGGGAGGAAACTTGCTGGAAAGGGAGGAAAACAATGTTATGAACATCTACCTTCTAATTTTAGAAAGAGGTAAATACTGCAAACTGATGTTCTTCTAGCAGTGAGAATACATAAAATATAAGTAGCATGCATTTTATTAAACAAAAATCAGACTACGGAAATGACACCATAACTATGAAGAACCTCAGAACGAAATAACAAGGCTCTAACAAGAAATTTATAATCTTAGTGAAACCTTTGAATTGTTTTAATTCATTTTAATACCCATTTTGACAATGATGTCTTTTAAAAATACTGCAAAAAATATGAATTTAATAACTAATAAAAACATTATATGTTTTAAAAAATTTGATAAATTCTGGCATAACCACTTCTATTAAACATTGTTTTAAAATAGATGGAATGTGCCCTAACCGGTTTGGCTTGGTGGATAGAGCGTCGGCCTGTGGACTGAAGGGTCCCAGGTTCGATTCTGGACAAGGGCATGTACCTTGGTTGCAGGCACATCCCCAGTAGGGGGTGTGCAGGAGGCGGCTGATTAAAGTTTCTCCCTCATCGATGCTTCTAACTCTATCCCTCTCCCTTCCTCTCTGTAAAAAAAAAAAATCAATAAGATATATTTTTTGAAAATAAATAAAATAGATAGAATGCTGAATATACTATGAATTAATGCTCAGTTTCTCAGGAGCAAGAGCTTTACAATAACTAAACTGAAGATATGTACTCAGTATTTTTTGCCACGTTATTTTGTGTCACACTTTAAATGTGGGAACACCCTGATAAGTGACATTTAACGGGTGGGTGGAATGTTGGTTGGAACGTTGTCCCATACACCAAAAGGTTATGAGTTTGATTTCCACTCAGGGCACATATGGAAGGCAACTGATTGATGTTCTCATCAATGTATCTGCCTCTGTCTCTCTCTCTCTTCTCCTCTCTCTAAAATCAATAAGCATATCCTCAGTGAGGATTAAACATAAATAAAAGGATGGGCTTAAGATAAACACGAGAGCCTCTGTAGCGTGAAGGAGAAAGCCCCTCTGCCAGTGACTTTCCATCCTCCATTGCCCACCCTGAGCCTCTCGGGCTCTTCACCTGTGACCGGATTGGAGTTGTGAGGATTAAATTGTAAGTAAGGTAAAAGACCTATGTAAATAAAAAGTAATGAAACTCCATAGCATACACTACAGCTACTGAGCATCAAAGTGTTTGCATTTCACTCAAATAATATATTTTCAATTTGTTTATTTGACAAATCTTTACTAAATGCCTATGGACACATGCCATGCACTGTTACAGGATAGAGCAGTAAACAAAATCCCTGCCTTTATGGAGGGTCCATGCTAATGGAGGGAGGCAGTTCACCAACAAGGGAGCGGGCAAGTTCATAGCACAGATGGGGGGTAGTGCTATGGAGAAAACACAAGGTGTGGTGGACAGGAAGCTCTATTGAATTCTATTTGAACATTGAGTCATTTGAGGTTTTGCAAAGAAGTCAAATGATCTAATTTATATTTTGTCACTCACTCTGGCTACAGTATGGAGAACAGCCTAGAGTGAGATGAGGGTGGAAGCACAGATAGTGGGCTGGTGCTCCTTTTCAAAAATCCAGGCAAGAAAACAATAGTGGATGGGACTGGACGGTAAGTTAAGATGGTGAGAAGCGGTTGCATTCTGTACACACATAGTGAATATGTATATTTATACTAAAGATGAAAAGAGAGTTTTGAAAATTAACCACATGAAGGGGTTATCAGAACAAAGTTAAAGGTGATGGCAATGATTTGGGGTCAGATCGATAAAAAGAAGGAAGCTGCCACTTAAACTAAAGTGAGGAAGCCACAGAGGAGCAGATTTGGGGGAGATGGAGAGAAGGTGAAGCAATGGGTGAGAGACAAGAGGTTAGTTTGGGTCAATGTAGTTACATTAAGGGGAGATATAAATTTAGTCTTGAGACTAAATGGCCATGGAGAAGGGACCTGAGGACTGGGGAGAAGAGGAGCCGCCGAGACTGCTGAGGAAGAGCAGCCAGTGAGATGAGAGGAGAACCGAGAAGGAGGGGTGTCCTAGAAGCCAACAAGAGAAAGGTGAGCACCGCTGACAAGTTAACAAGGTAAGGCCCAAACTGACCACTGGATGGAGTAACATGGGAGGCACAGATGACCTGATCTTAACAGGAGTTGTTTTGGTGAAGAAGTAGAATAGGTCTCAAAACTTTCTCCAAAGGAATAGGATTAAGAAAAAAAGTACAGTTGACCCTTCAACAATGCAGGGGTGAGGGGTACAAATTCCCCACAATCCCAAGTCTGTGTATAACTTCTGACTCCCTAGAAACTTCACCAAGAGCCTGCTGCTGACTGGAAGCATTACCAATAACATGAACAGTCAATTAACACATATTTTGTATGTTATATGTATTACATACTATATTCTTATAATGAAGTAAGCTAGAGAAAAGAAAATCATGAGAAATTACATTTACAGCATTGAAAAAAATCCACATATAAGGAAGTATACCTGTGCAGTTCAAACATATGTTGTTTAAGGGTCAACTGTAGACACAGTGGTGTAGGCAAAGCTTTCTAGTTTTGTCGTAAACATTTTACAAGGAAGAGAAATGGGAAGGAATTTGGTGGATATAGAGTTGAGAAATTTTGTTCTGTATTATTAAGGTGGGAAAATAACAGCAGGTTGGTACATTCATGGGAATGATACAATAGGAGGGAAGGATGGTGGAGTGAGGGGGCAAGGGGATAACTGCCAGAGTGAGGTCCTGAGCATGAGAGAGGATGGAATCCAGTGCCAAATGGGAGGCCAGCCTCAGAGTTCATCCACGGGAACAAGCCTAAATCTATGGGCTAAACGCAGGCAGAGTGGTTGTGTTGGAGGCAGCGTAAGAAAGCTCTCTCCCACGTGCTTCTTTTTCTCAGTGACATACAAAGTGAGGATGCTGACTGACAATGAGGAATAGGCTGGAGGTGCAGGAAACAGGAAGTTTGAAGAGGGAGTGGTATGAGAAAGGTTTCTAGGAGACCAGATGGATCAGGCAGAGCTGAGAGGACCTGGATAAGTGAGTTGGAAGATTATCTTAGTGTCAAATTAGGGGCTCTTCTGAGGTAACTGTCCATTTCAAATGTCACTGAGCCCCTGTCTAACGTAATACCTTCCTGTAATCACACATGTGTATGAAAAATCTCTCTTTTTTTTTGACCTTTGGTATTTATCAACACACTAGTGACTCACCACTTAGTATAATGTACTAGTTAAGAATATAAAGATATGCAAAACCGACATGGAACCTATTTTTTTAAAAGCTGTTATTTCCAATTATTTTAAGCAAGTAGATAAAAATTTATTAAACATTAAGAAAAATGACTCTGATATTTCATTTTAAAATTATATATACTTAATCTTTGCCTGGTTCAAATGTCATTGTTACATTTTAATAATTACATAGCGTTCTTCTTACCTGTGTATCTGCAGATAAAGCTGGTGCAATGTACAGCAAGAATCAGAGAGGAAAGGAAGAAATTCCTAAAATAAAACAACTATATTCATTCTTTATATACAATGTACCTAATACACATCTCTCACAAGGACATGCAAGAAAACATCCTATTTATAGTTGCATTACAAAAAATAAAATACCTCCCATTTGACCCAGTGATCCCACTTCTAGGAATATATCGCAAGAAGCTAGAAACACCAATCAGAAAGGATATATGCACCCCTATGTTCATAGCAGTACAATTTACCATAGCTAAGATTTGGAAACAGCCTAAGTGCCCATCAGCAAGTGAGTGGATTGAAAAACTGTGGTACATCTACACAATGGAATACTATGCTGCAGTAAAAAAGAAGGAATTCCTACCATTTGTAACGTATTTCCCTTAGTGGGAACTGGATGGAACTGGAGAGCATTATGCTAAGGGAAATAAGTCAGTCAGAGAAAGATAAATATCACATGATCTCACTCATCTATGGGAAATAATGAACAACATAAACTGATTAACAAAAACAGATGTAGAGACAGGGAAGCATCAATCAAACTGTCAAACCTCAGAGGGAAGGTAGGGAGGGTGGGTGTAAGGGGAGAAATCAACCAAAGGACTTGTATGAATGCATATAAGTCTAATCAATGGACACAGACAACAGGGAGGTGAGGGCATTATGGGGAAAGGGAGTTGGGAAGGTAATGGAGGGATGAGGACATATATGTAATACCTTAATCAATAAAGGAACTAAAATGCAAAAAATAATAATACCTAGAAACAAATTTAACCAAGGAGCTAAAAGACCTGTACTCAAAACTGTAAGGCATTAAAGGAAGAAACTGAAGAAGATGCAAATAAACAGAAGCATATACCGTGCTTATGCATAGCAAAAATTAACATTCGTAAAATATCCATACTCCATACAACCCAAAGCAATCTACAGATCCATACAATCCCTATCGCAATACTAATGGCATTTTTCACAGAACTAGAACAAATAATCATAAAATTTATATGTAACCACAAAATATCATGAATAGTCAAAGCAATCTTGAGAAAGAAAAAGTTGGAGGTATCGTGCAACTTCATTACAAAGCTACAGTAACCAACACAGCAAGGTACTGGCATAAAAACACACCGCAGTTCAATGGAACACAGTATAGAGCCCAGGAATAAATTGATGCATATATGTTCAATTAAACTATGACAAAGGAGGAAACAATATACAAAGGGATAAAGACAAACGCTTCAATAAGAAAACTGGGAAAACTGGACAGATACATGGAAAATAAATAAAACTAGAACACTTACACTACACAAAAATAAACTCAAAATGGAGTGAACACTTAAATGTAAGAGCTGAAATCATAAAACTCCTATAAGCAAACATAGGCATTAAACTCTATGTCGTTGTTCTTAGCAATATTTTATGGGTATGTCTCCTTGGGCAAAGGAAATAAAAAAAAATAAACAAATGGGATTATATAAACTAAGAAAGTTTTGCCCAGTGAAAGAAACCATCACAACAAAACAAAAAACAACCTACTGAATAGGACAGGATATTTGCTAATAACACATCCAATAGGAGATTTATATCCAAAATATATAAATTAAAAACTCATATAACTTAAAACAAAAAAAACAAACAATCCAATTAAAAAATGGGCAGACATTTCAAATCCCAAGAGTACAGATGACCAACAGACATATTTAAAAATGCTCAACATCGCTAATCAACAGGGAAATGCAAATTAAAATGGCTATCATCAATAAATCAATAAACAAGTGTTGACGAGAACATGTAGAAAAGGGAAACCTTGTGCACTGTTAGAATTATAAACTGATGAAGCTTGTATGGAAAACAGTATGGCAGTCCCTCGAAAAATTACAAATAGAACTACCAAATCACCCAGGAATTCTATGGCTGGATATTTATCCAAAGAAACCCAATACGTGAATTCAAAATGACATATGCACCCATGTTCATTGAAGCACTATTTACAATAGCCAAAATATGGAAGCAGTCTAAGTATCCATCAATATACAAATGCATAAAAAACTATTGTGCATATATACAATGGACTATTACTCAGCCACAAAAATGAATGAGATCTTGCCATTTGTGACAACATGGATGACTTAGAGGGTATTATGCTAAGTAAAATGAGTCAGAAAAAGACAAATACCATATGAATTCACTTATATATGGAATAAAAACAAAATTAAAAAACATATAAAATAGAAAAAAATTCACAGATACCAAGAACATTTTGATGATTGTCAGATGGGAGCCAGGCTGGTGACTGGCACTTACAAAAGTAGTCTTGGGGATACAAAGTATAGCATACTAGCCAAGTACAGCTAGTATGGCAGCAGAGGGGGCTACACTTATCAGGGTGAGTTACATAAATGTCTAACCACTAGGTTGTATCCATAATCTCTATTTTAATCACTAATATCTACTACTACTATTTCTTTACTGGCTGCCGTAAGCACTCCCTGCTCATCTCTCCAAACAAACAATCTCCCTGAACAACTACTCTATTCTATCCACATATCTTCAACTATCACTGCTCTCCTGGTGACTCCCAAATATGCAGGTCTTCTTAAAATTATTATACAGTTTTAAAGATATTAACACTTAAACTCTAAAAACCTACTTTAAGAAGTATGGTAGAAACAATATGTAAACCATATTTGAAGAAAAACTGAATTATTTTCTGAAAATTGATTTGAGATTAAAGAAATAATTTATTTATGTTTATATTAAACTAGAGGCCCGGTGCACGAAATTCATGCACGGGGGAGGAGTGAGTTCTCTCAGTCCAGCCTCAGTCTGACATCCCTCTCACAATCCTGAACTGCTGGCTCCTAATTGCGCACCTGCCTGCCTGCCTGCTCACCCTTCACTGCTCCCCCACCCCCGGCCTAATCGTCCCTCACTGCCTCTGTGTGCCGGCCTCATCGCCCCTAATTGACCCCCTACTGCCAGCCAAGTCACCCCCAACTGCCCCCACCCCTGTCATCCTGGTAACCCCTTACTGGCCCCTTCTGCTGGCCTGGTCGCCACAACTGCCCCCCCTCTGCCGGCATGGTTGCCCCTAATTGCCCCCTTTCACCACCCTGGTCACCCCCACTGCCTCCCCACTGACTTAGTTGCCCCTCACTGTCCCCCCTGCCATTCTAATTGAACCCAACTACCCCCCCTGCTGGACTGGTCACCCCCAACTGCACCTCCCCTACTGGCCTGGTAACCCCTAACTGCCCCCTTGCCAGCCTGGTCACCCCCAACTGCGCCCCCTGCCGGCCTGATCACCCCACACAGCCTGCTTTTTCAGTTGTTTGGTCATCCCTCACTAACCCCCCTGCCAGCCCGGTTGTAGGCAGCCATTTGTGAGGGCATGAGGGTCAATTTGCATATTACCTCTTTATTATATAGGAGGATAATTTTTCAGATAATTGAAGAACAATGATGGTGGCCACTTAAATAATTTCACAAATGCTCAATATTTCACAATTAACAATACTAAATAAACAAATACCCAAAAACTATACTCTTGACAAAATAAACTTCAAAAGATTGCTCTTGACAGGAATGATAAAAATATGCTAACTTCAAACTTATATTAAAAAATAAACCTTACCTTAGTATAGTGTAGAAGAGAGTTGGCAAGGAAACGACACAATTTGAGTGTTTTCTGAAATAACCTGTTGTCAGTAGTATCCTGTTTCAAAAAAGGAAGAAAGCATATAAATAAGAATAGAATATGAAATTAGCTTAAATTATAAATGAGACTGTTTTTTTCTGAAAAGGTCCCTTAACAAATACTTAGAATGAAAACATTTTTCAAGAAAACATAATTCCTATAGGAATACTAGCAAAGATATGCAATGCAACATTCTTTATCTAGTGAAAATTGATATGAACCAAGTATGCCTCCACTGGAGAATGGTTAAATGAAGTCAAGGTATGTATATAAACTGTAATAGTACAGAGTTATTAAAAAAGAATAAGATGCCGAAACCGGCTTGGCTCAGTGGATAGAGCATCAGCCTGCGGACTGAAAGGTCCCGGGTTCGATTCCAGTCAAGGGCATGTACCTTGGTTGCGGGCACATCCCCAGTAGGGGGTGTGCAAGAGGCAGCTGACTGATGATTCTCTCTCATCGATGTTTCTAACTCTCTATCCCTCTCTCTTCCTCTCTTGTAAAAACTCAATAAAATATATATATTTTTTAAATAATAATAAATAAGATAGCTCTGGCCAGTGTTCCCAGTGGTTAGAGCACTGATCCACCCACCAAAGGGTCTCTGGTTCAATTCCCAATCAAGGGCACAGACCTGGGTTGCAGGTTACATCCCAGGCCCAGTTGGGGTTAAGTGCAGGAAGCAACCAATTGATGTGTATCTCTCACATCAATGTTTCTCTCTCTCTCGCCACCCGTAACCCCTCCACTCTCTAAAAAATCAATGAAAAATACCGTATTTGCCGGCGTATAAGACGATTTTTTGGCCCTGAAAAATACTGTATTTGCCAGCGTATAAGAGACTGGGCGTATAAGACGACCCCCTAACATTTCCACTCAAAATACAGAGTTTGTTATATACTCGCCGTATAAGACTACCCCCCACTTGGAGGCATATTTTTCAGGGCCAAAAAATCGTCTTATACGCCGGCAAATACGGTATATCCTCAGGTGAAGATTAACAAAAAAGAATCTGCCATAGCTGGTTTGGCTAAGTGAACAGACCTGCAAATTGAAGAGTCCCAGGTTTGATTCCTGTCAAGGGCATATGCCCAGGTTGCAGGCTCAATCCCCAATAAGGGGCATGCAGGAGGCAGCCAATCAATCAATTACTCTCATCATTGATGTTTCTCTTTCACTCTTTCCCTTTCCCTTCCTCTCTGAAATCAATAAAAATATTTTTTTTAAAGAGAGAGAGAATCAGGTAAATAATACCTTCATAACACAGTAAGCCCTAAAATAGACCTTTAAGTAAAAAATCAAGTTGCAAAACACTATGAATAATATCCCATTATTATTTTTTAAATGTATGCTATTAATACTTATTCCCTAACCCCTCAAAAATAAATTGAAACCTTATCTCTCTAGCAGAGGAAAGTAGCATTTCACTTTCCATGCTAGGTACCTGTGTAACGCATGAGGGTTTTGAGTGTGTATTACCCTGGTAAGCTGTTTGAATGATGGATAACTCCATAATCACTATGTGTGTAAAGGGCGGTTAGGGGACTATGGAGTCATCCTGCCTGGATTGAAATCTTGCCCCCATGGCCGTATGCCCTGGGAGAGCTGTGTGTCCCAGGGGACCGTGTGCCCCGGGTGAGCCGTGTGTCCCAGGGGGCCATGTGTCCCAGGGGGCCGTGTATCCCGGGTGAGCTGTGTGCCCCAGGGGGCCATGTGCCCCGGGAGAGTTGTGTGCCCCTGAGGGCCGTGTGCAGGAGGCAGCCAACTGACGGTTCTCTGTCATCACTGAGGTTTCTATCTCTCTCTCCCCTTTCCCTTACTTTCTAAAATCAATAAAAATATGTATTTTTTTAAAGTAGGAATTACAGAGAAAATTAAATTTGTATCAAAGAAGCTTATAGCCTGGCTAGTGTGGCTCAGTGGTTGAGCACTGACCCAAGGAACCAAGAGGTCGTCAGTTGAATTCCCAGTCAGGGCACATGCCAGGGTTGTCAGCTCAATCCCCATTATAGGGCACACAGGAGGCAAACAATTGATGTTTCTCTGTCACTAATTTCCTATATCTTTATCCCTTTCCCTTCCTCTCTCTAAAATCAATAAAAACATGTATTTTTAAAAAGAGCCTTACAAATAAATTTCCCTATCTTTATAGAAAAACTAAATCATTGGTGGATAAAAGATTATATGCTAGAGGTAAGAGGGAGCAAAAGAAAAAAAAAGGGGGGGAAAAGGACTATGCTAAAAAGTCTAACACAATATTCTCATTTTGAAAACGAATTCAAAACTTAATAGAGAATGAGTATCTTGTCAATTTTAGCAGCTATTATGGAATGAACAATGTCCCCAAAATGAAGTCCTAACACAGAATATAACTTTATTTGGAAATACAGTCACTGCAGATGTAATTAGTTGAGGTAATACAGACACAGGATGTGCCCTTAATCCAGCTGACTGGGTCCTATATAAAGATGTGGAGACAAAGGAAGACAGCACCATGTGATGGTGGAGGCCGAGATCAGGATTACACAGAATGCCAGCCACACCAGAAGTTAAGTGGCAGGCACAGTGCACACTCTACCCGTGTCTTTGAAAGAACAAAGCCCTGCTGACACATTTCAGACGTTTACCCTCTAGCACTGAAAGAGAATAAAAGTCGTTTTTATTTAAGCCAACTAGTTGTGGCAATTTACCACTGCTGCCTAGAAAACAAATACAGAAACTGATACATCAATAATCCCTCCATTAATAGCACACAACAAATTAACTCTAGTGTTTTTAACTAGACTTTTTAAAACACTACCTGGAAAACTTTAATAGTTTGATTCTTGAATAAATATTAATAGTGAAGAGGAGAGGGTGCTGCTGATTGGAATTTAGAGTAAAAAATACAGAAACTCTACAGGCCATGGCAAAGCTCCATTTCAGCCAATGGCTAGTGTAGGGATAGTCAATCCCAAATGTGCACATATAAGGAAAACACATTAAAATATGCTTGGATGTTAGAATTTACAATTTAAATTCCCTGATTTTCACCTGCAGACAGCTGATATGAGCTGAACTTGTGTAATTCAGTACAAACAGCCACCAGGTCAAGCACCCTCTGGTCTTCTCTTTTCTCCTCCACTATGGGCTATCCCAGGGGTCAGCAAACTCATTAGTCAACAGAGTGGCAAACCGCGGCTCACGAGCCGCATATGGCTAGCAAGCTGCAGTTTGCCGACCACTAGACTATTCTGTTGCATGGGCTTTAGTCTACAGGACTAAAGAATTAGACTTCTGTTTTAGGGTACAAAAGAATGAAAGGATGGTGAGAATGACCAAGCAATAAGTAAGTAAAGAAGAGGGACAGGTGGAACCTAGAGAGAATGAGAGCAGACAGGAGCCTACTGCAATGTTCTGGAAGAAAAGTGATTGTGAGCTATAATTTTATCCAATAAACTGAAAAATAAGTAAACACAAATGAAAAAAAATTAAAACCCTTAGAAGTAAAGTGATCCATAGGTTCAAATTCGATTCAGTAACTGCCACAGGAAGTAAGAGCCACCATCTAAGTGCTGTGGGAGCATACGTACCTGTGCCGTTGACTGGGCCATCTGCTCTGCTAACTGTAAACAAGACTGGAAGGAGCACAGAATGTCTTCACACAAGCTGGTGATGATTTCTTTGTGTCTCAGCTGACTCTTTATAACGGACTGGTGCTTAAGGCTCTGCCTAAATTAGTAAAAAGAGCAGTCACCATGAGTAACTTAGGACCATGAAAATACAATGAAGGGCTGAAACCGGTTTGGCTCAGTGGATAGAGCGTCAGCCTGTGGACTGAAAGGTCCCGGGTTCAATTCCGGTCAAGGGCTTGTACCTTGGTTGCAGGCACATCCCCAATAGGGGTTGTGCAAGAGACAGCTGATCGATGATTCTCTCTCATCCATGTTTCTAATTCTCTATCCCTCTCTCTTCCTCTGTAAAAAATCAATAAAAAAAAAAAATATATATATATATATATATATATATATATATATATATTTTTTAAATTACTTCATAAATGGAATTCAAGTTGAACAACTCAAAAACCTATAATAAAGGGATTATTTTCAGCTCTAATTATATTTACTAATTTATCTAAGACTAAGTGGCTTAGATAAATTAGTAAATTTATCATTACTCTGTTGACTAATGAGTTTGCCGACCACTGGGATAGTCCACAGTGGAAGAGAAAAGAGAAGATACTTAATAGTCTATTAAACAGTAGCAGCATCAGGCAAGTGGTTAAGGATTAGTCTGACCATGGTCCATTATTTCAGAATTACAAGCTAACTAGGGAGAATTTTTTAATTGTACAGACAGCAGGGTAAAGTCCAATTGGGTTTGGGAGCTACTAGTTTAAGTAGTATTATCTGGATTACCAGACAGCAGGGTCAGTGAACATTATATACAACTACCGGAACTGTTTTAAATGCAATCTGATATAAATAATTAAGATTTAAGATATGGAAAATTACAAAAAGTAAAAAGAAAATAACTTACTTGATTATAAATTTCCAAGTATTTGCATGAAATGCATGGTCCATACTGGAAATAACTGAGCAGATGTCCAACAATGAATGAATAACTACAAAGAAAGAGAACAGAACTCTTAAGACATTCAAATGCCATGAAGTATCGTCTATATTTAAAATTATCTACTCAACAATTTGACATTTGTTGAAATAGGTAATGGCAGTTTGCAAAAATTGTGTCAAAATAGTTACTGAAAACAAGAGGCCCGGCGGCGCTCAGGATCCATGTGCGGGTACGGCCTTGGCCCGGCCTGCATCAGCCGTCTTCCCTGGCGGCCAGAAGCCAGCTCCACCCCTGCACCACCCACCCTGGTTCTCCATTCGCCATCAAACGACTAGGGCCTGCCGGCCGGGGCGAAGAGAAAGTGAGGGGGCTGGGAGGGGACTGAGAGGTCAGCCTTTCCCACATGCTCACCGGCCCCGCCACTGCCCCCACCAAGGTCACCCGCCGTGTGTAGGCAGAACGACCAGGCTCCCATCGCCCAATGGCGAATGGAGAACCGGGAGTGGGTGGTGGGGGGTGATGGCCTGGCACCTCCTGTATCTCCACCACCCACTACCGGTTCCCCATGCACCATCGGGCGATGGGAGCCTGCCAGCCGGGGAATGGGACCAAGAGGTGGTCAGTGTG
Source organism: Vespertilio murinus (assembly GCA_963924515.1). Classification (NCBI taxonomy): domain Eukaryota; kingdom Metazoa; phylum Chordata; class Mammalia; order Chiroptera; family Vespertilionidae; genus Vespertilio; species Vespertilio murinus. The sequence continues at coordinate 15,146,995 of OZ004719.1, read as the reverse complement.
CCTCATAGCAACTGGTCAAGTGGTTTTTCTGGTCATTCTGACCTTAGGGTCAATTTGCATATTATCCCTTTTATTACATAGGATAAGTGTCACATTTTTAAGGTTATCAGAAATTAGGGAAAACTAACTTTTGAAGTTTACACATACCCTAAGACCTAAATAAAACTAAAATGTTTAATGGAATAAAGTGTACCCTGTTATAATTGAAATATATATATATATATATATATATATATATATATAATTGAAACACACACACACACACACACACACACACACACACACACACACACACATATATATTTCTACTGTAAAATGACCAAATGAACCTAAGGAAAGAAAACACAATGAGGAAGAATTAGAACTAGTTTGCACAGTTCTCATATAAGGCCCCTACTCGGTCTGTGGCAGATTATTTATAAAAATGGCCACAATAACTTCTCCTACTGTGTCCACACTCTTGGGCAATCCCCTTCCACACACACTCTGTGCTTAGCTATGTGATCTGCTTTGGCCAACAGAGCAACAATAAGTGTAAGACAAGCAGACTTAAAAAGTTCTTACATATTAGGAGTTGCCCTCTTTTGCTGCTCTTGGAAACCCTGAGGCCACATCAGCTCAGAGCCCAGCTAGCCTGCTGCATGATACACTACATATGGCTGGCTCAGTACTCCTGCCTTTTCCAAAAGCAAGATGTGAATGAGGTCACTGACCACACACACAGGTGAGCCACTTCTGCCAAGCGGACAGAGAAAGCTGTCTCAGCTAAGCCCAGCCTAAACTACTGACTCACAGAATCATGAATAAATAAAACAGTGGTTTTCTTAATCCAATGATTTTGGAGTGGTTTGTTATGGAATAAAAGTACTTAATATGCTGCACAAAACTAATTTAGTCTCCTCAGACTGAACTGATGAATACAATCTTTGCCTTTACTCATTAGGGTATTGCTTTCCAATCTCTGGGTCATAACTTATTAGTGAGTGAAGTCAAACCTTTAAAAATTAAACAAAATATATCGCACATAATATGGATTTTATTTCACGTATAATAAATGTGATGCACATACAATGACAAACAATATATATGTAATTATACGTGCTCTGAGAAAGAATGCAAACTACATTTCATGCTATGAGTTACAGTTTAAAAACTCTTTAAAGCCCCTGTCTTTGAATCTGAACTACTTCAGAGGATATAAAGTTGCAAACCATTTTTTGTTAATCACTGTGGGGAAATTACCTATGAACATTAACGGATTATATAAATCTAATGTTAAGGCATCAAAATTTAAAAGATTAAAATTATCTGGTAGGATTTATTTTTATACATGTAAAATATCATGAATTATTAAAACAATGGTAGGTTCAATAATTTAACTGATGTACAGTGTCCAGTCAGTACACAGCATATATTGGGTACTAAGTCTCTTCACTCACCGAGTACCATATTCAGAATGTCATCATTCTCATCAGCTCCAGGGTCCACGCAGACCATATCCAGCAGTTCCATCAGCTGCTTCTGAAGAGAATAGGCCTCCTTGAAAAGAGCCTGGAGAAGGTCTGAAACGAGGTGTAAGCGCCCAGAATAGACAGATTCACTATTCTGCTCAAATAAATAAAAATGGGAGAAGAGACAATCAGAAAAAGCTCAAAAGCCAAATTTCCTTTCACTCATACTATCAGAGATCATCATTAATGCCTTTCACTGAATCACATTTTCACTCATTAAGCAAATGTTTAGTGAACATCCATTAAATAGAGAGTACTTCAACAGATGCAAACATGTATCAAATGATATGACTTCCAAAACCATGCAAATACAGAACTAAAAAGGAGATAAAGACCATTAGGTCAGGTGCATGACAATGTAGAACCCTATCACCAAAGAAGCTTTACTTAACATTTTTCATTCACCCAACAAATAGCAGTATCAAAACTTCCTGGGATGCACAAATCATAGCCAGCTTCTGTAATTAAAAGCACCCTCAGGAATGCCGAGATGGACTAACAAGGGTTAAATGTCCTTTCACGACTCCCGTACACCTTCACAGAACTATTTCAGGATCCCTGTGACCCAACACAAACCCTATCACTTTTCTTTATACAAAGGAAACATGATAAAACAAACAAAAGGCAAAAGCCCACTTTTTATTACTTCCTTATAGTCACTTATTTTAAAAGACTTACATACATGCTTTTAGTTCTATAGCAAAGTCCATTCCAAGAATACAAATATATAAATACTATTGTACTCAGCCTTTGCCCATGGATTCTAGGCCCTGAAAGTGTACCTGGACCCATTTACTCACCTTACAATGTACAAAGGTACTTCTGATCACGTGGAGGACTGAGGAGGGGAGGCTCTGAATATTTTCTAGAATGACGGACTCCTGTGTGGCACAGACATGCTGAACACATCCTGTAAGAGCTCCTAAAAGCTGCACCATTGTCTGGGAATAAGAAAATACATTTAATTCAGAATTTTTTGTGTATCTAAAAACTATCAGACTAAATACTAGGGGTAGAGCAGTGAACAAAATGGACACTCTGTACCTCCATTCATAGAACTTCAGTCTGTCAGAATTACAAATACTGGGACATTTAACTAGCCATTTGGCTTAAAAAAAAAAAAAGTTGGAATACTAACCCATATCCTTTGAAATTACAGGTAAGGCATGCTATCTCAATTATTTGTCTTTCTTTACAAGTCTAGATGTTTATTCAGCATGAAAATTTTCAGAATTTATGTTTCTGCATTCATATCTTTAATTCTATAAACATAATTCCAGTACTGGGCCATCACATAAAGAATACAAGACTAACTAATATCAGTATAAAAATTCTCACACTCTTTGAGCTCCATTTCTCCTTTTCTAATAAATTTGACGTACTTGTAAAATATTCCTTAGAGTGGACTGGATTTCTAAGTTTTGGCTTGTTAGCTCTCTGGCTTGATTGGTTAACTCATACATCATATCATCAAATAATTTCACCGTCTGTAAAAACAAAGCATGTTATTACTATAAACAGAAGTCACTAGAAAAGGAAAGCTATCTTTAAAAAAAAATAAGGTGATTTATTTTTGTATCAGTAACACCGTTGGGATATTCTCTAGCTTAATAACTGCACCTAATTAAGTTTAGAATATATGTTATACATACAGGGTGGGGCAAAAGTAGGTTTACAATTGTATGTGTAACAGCATTTATTCTTGTATTATTTATTATTGTACTATTTTCAGTATGGACAACTGTAAAACTACTGTATAATATACAGTAGATCCTTGGGTTTCGTTGAAGATCCGTTCCTACGGCGCGATGTAACGTAATTTCCACCATTAAGTCAGAACCCACCTGCATAAGCACCTACATCACTCACATGGAGCACATACACAGCAGTAATGAAGTGAAACAGTAAAAAAAAAAGTTAAAAGAAAGATAACAATTCCTGACCTTTACTTGTGGTAAATAATAAACATAAAGCACTTATGTACATACATCAAAATGATGGAACTGCCGAGACCGGTTTGGCTCAGTGGCTAGAGCGTCAGCCTGCAGACTGAAAGGTCCCAGGTTCGATTCCGATCAAGGGCAAGTACCTTGGTTGCGGGCACATCCCCAGTAGGAAGTGTGCAAGAGGCAGCTGATCGATGATTCTCTCTCATCGATGTTTCTAACTCTCTATCCCTCTCCTTTCCTCTCTGTAAAAAATTCAAAATATATATATATATTTTTTTTAAACTTACTTTTAAAAAAATTAGCCTGCTATATTTGGTCAAAACATTTAATTAATTCACCCCTAATGCCCTGACAGGGCCAAACCAAATGATATTGAAGGCCTTATATGCCCCTCAAGCCAGATATTCCCCACCACCCTATTCTCACATGAGATCTATCTTTTAATACTTTATCTGTATGACAAGTATGTTGGATATATTTTTTAAAAAGACACAATTAAGAATGCTCTAAAACAGAGGTTAGATTTTAACAGCCTTTGTTTTGTATCCTGCACATTGATTAGTAGTACTGTACCTTTGGCAGCACTTGTGAAAAGAAAGTCTGTTCCAATGTCAGGTGGTTCATATGAGGTAAAAACATTTGTACAATGGTTTTCAGAATTTCTATAAAGCAAAAGAGTAACACATTTTGTAGGAATATTAATCATGTCAGCCAACAAAGATCATTGCTCTTTCCAAATGGGAAAATATGTAAGCACAACCAACAGAAAGCACTGTACAGTTTTAAATGCCATAATCTGTGTAGAGAACCTATTAAATGAAATAACAAAAAAAGGGAAAATATGTCCAGCAACTGACTCCCACTTCATGGTTGTGGGTACCTTTACTGAATAGGATCTGTAAATAATTCTTAAGCGATTATTTTAAAAACATAAAAAAATGTTTACAGAAGTGGCCCAGTCAGTGTGGCTCAGTGCTTGAGGAGGTCACAGTTCAATTCCAGTGAGGCCATGCCCGGGATGTGGCCTCGTGCAGGAGGCAGCCAATCAATGATCATTGGTGTTTCTATCTCTTTCCCTTCCTCTCTGAAATCAATAAAAAATATATTTTTTTAAAAACTTTTACAGTGTTTTAAAATTAAGCATAAAGGTCTCAAAATAGTATCTAACTTTAATACATGTAAACAAGTACATACAAAGAATAATAGGTAATCTGGCAGGAATGTACAGAAATGGGATGAGAACATTCTCTATTAAAATCTTAACCATTTCAGATCCATGAGTGTCTTATTTTTTTCTGTGTTTCATATTTTCTACAATGAATATGTGTAATTCATACTCAGTATAAAAAATAATTTTTTTCCTAACATAGATTCAAAATTATAAGCAAATATTCCACAACCATTCTCACTCAAAATAAATGTAAACTACTGTCTAGTCATTACTCTTCACCATCCCTCCTGGCTAAATAAGTAACTCACATCAAATAAGGGTAATGAAGACAGATAAAGATGAGAAAGTCAACTTTCTCCAAATGACAAATGTGTCATCACCCAAATTATCAGCTTTCTGTAACCTAGAAACTATTTTCTAAAGCTACTTCACATGTTAAGAGGCAGAAAACAATAGACTGCAAGTTGTTTCATAGAGGTTAACCATGGTTTAACAACTAATATTTAAAGTTTGCATTTTGCTTACATACACATTATTAAACAAAATATGTTTGCTATCTATCAAAAATGGAATTTAAAACTGTAAATCCTGTAATTAGAAGAAATGTGGACATTTTAAATAATTGAAAGTTACAGAGACTGTAGCAGGACAACAGGAAGATTAAATTTGAAGGGAATACAATGCTGTATTGAAAAGTATGATTCACATCTTAACATCAAGATAAAAATCATACAGTAAGATAATATGACTTACGAATATGCTCAATCCAACTGTCAGAATGTTGATACATGGAGTAAAATAATTAAGGAAAATCATACTATTAGGATGCTCACTACTGAAAACAAATTTAAAAGGACCATTCTTGAAGTTTAAGCAATAATCAGTAAGAGACTGAAACTAGACTCAAATTACTGGCATAATTTTGCTTTTAAATAGTTAAAACTTGCCATGGCCAGTTTGGCTCAGTGGATAGAGCAACGGCCTGTGGACTGAAGGGTCCGGGTTTGATTCTGGTCAAGGGCACGTACCTCAACTGCAGGTTCCCTCCCAGCTCTGGACGGGGGTATTATATGGGAGGGAACCAATCAATGTGTCTCTCTCACATGAGTGTTTCTCTATTTTCTCTCCCTCTCCCTCCACTCTCTCTAAAAATCAATAGCGGGGGAGGGAAATGTCTTCAGGTGATGATTTAAAAAAAAAAATAAAAGGTTAAAGCCTTTAGATTTAAAAAACCAATATTATGAAAATATTTTCAAAATCCCTCCAGGGATATTCTTGCCTAAGCTATTCGGTAAAATACCTTTGACAGCTGACCGACAGTGCTCCAATAAGCCACGGACTTCTGTTTCTCAGGCAGGAAAGCAACTTCTCTCTCCTCAGCATTTCTACAGTACTTACTTTATCTGTAGCTTTCTTAAGTCACTCACCACTTTCTCTCTTCTTTTCATATTATTTTCACACCTTTCTTACCAACCTTACCAGACTGAAAGTCTTCTGCACATAACAGGAGCTTACAAAAATTGTCACAGTAAGTAAGCCTAACAGTAATCAAATGATAAAACATATACGTATAGCCCGGCCAGGGTGGCCCAATGGATTGCACATCATCCTGTGCACCAAGAGGTCACTGGTTCAATTGCCAGTCAGGGCATGTGCCCAGATTGCAGACTTGATCCCCATTGGGGGATATGCAAAGGTAGCTGATCAATGATTCTCTCTCATCACTGATGTTTCTATCTTCCTCTCCCTTCCTCTCTGAAAGCAATAAACATTTTTTTAAAATAAAATAAAAAACAAGATGATTTCTGTCAATGCTAACGTACTCTTTAGAAAACAGGACAAAGTAATAAAAATGTTGCAGACTGGGTTTGTGAGGGCTCTGAAAAGGGCCCAGGGAGGCGAAATCTGAGCCAAGACCTGGATGAATGAGCTATGAATGAGCTGCACAACAGGCGGGAGGACAAAAGAGGCTGAGCGAGCAGCATGAAGACCTAGAGGGGGGGGGGGGGGGGGGGACGTCCTGCCTTCGTAGTGAGCTAGGCAGGAGGAAAAGGCGAGGCTTAGATTATGTAAGGCCTGACGGTAAGTTGGCGGGGGTGGGAAGGAAATGACAGGTCTTTCTCCCAGAACTATGTTTGGAGAATGGGTTATAAGAGGACATAAGGAAACTATTAGCAACAGTCCAGGTGAGAGGTGACGGAGGTTTAGAATAAAGTGATAGCAACTGAGGATGGAGATAAGTGGATGCATTGGAGATACAGCTTGACGTCGGAGACAAAAGAACTTGATTAGATGTGAGGATTCAAGGTTTGTGAAACCATTTACAGTTAAGTCCTCACTTAATTTACCAACAGATTCTGTGATTTAAAGCAACACGATGTATAACACAAAACCACTTTTTCCATAGGCCAATTGATATAAACAAAAGTTCCTATCTTATAATGAAATGACTTTGAAGGAAATTAGTTGTTCTAGGACCTGCCGTATTTCAATGAAGAAAACTGGGGGAAGAACAGGTTTGGGTCTTTCTGAATGTTAAAAGTGAGATGCAAAACCAGGTGGGAATGTTGATTTTCAGTTACTGAGGTTCCCCTATAAGTGTGAGGGGAAGAAGAACCATGTTCCTCAACTATTAATCTAAAGCTTGCCATCCTGCCTGATACATATTAAAGACCGAGGAAATGTCTTTGAGAAGGATAGCTATTTCGTTCCCCAAATCAAAATCCTTTTTTTTTTTTTTAATTTCCAAGTCCAAAAATCCTTGAGGCTGGGGATTCCTCATCTTCACGACGACTAACAAAGGGCTTTGGTACCTAGTGGGAGTGTGCTAATGCCTAGCCAGGGGTCGGCAAACTGTGGCTCGAGAGCCGCGGACTGCCTCCCTGTTGACTAATGAATTTGCCCACCACTGGCCTAGAGACGAATGACGTCTATGGGATGGCAACCTTTGTATTTGGCTTTAACTGTAAAAGTTATTTATGCAGTGTTGGGACACTGTCAAATAAGGGTCATTTTTCCTCTTCAATGTAGTTTTTTTCTTTTTTTTAAATATATTTTTTATTGATATTATACAGAGAGAAAGGGAGAGTGATAGAGAGCTAGAAACGTCGATGAGAGAGAAACATAGACCAGCTGCCTCTTGCACACCGCCTACCGGGGATGTGCCCGCAACCAAGGTACATGCCCTTGACCGGAATCGAACCCGGGACCCTTCAGTCCGCAGACCGACGCTCTACCACTGAGCCAAACCAGTTTCTGCTTCAGTGTAGTTTTATGTTGAAGGCGAGCGCAAAAGCATTAAAAAATATATATTACCAAAATAACATGAAAGGCTAGTCCCAAGGCACATTTACAACCACAAAGCTATGAGACTACTAAAGAACGGTCAGCACCTGGACAACTGAGGCATCAAGACCCTCAACCCCAGCAGATGGAGCCAATCACAAAAGTTAGCAACTCCTCCTAGCCAGCAATACAGGAAAGGAGGTGGGAGAGGGGAGGGGAGGAGTCCTCCAGCGTCTCTGGTTCTCACCATCCTGGGGAAGGTATTCTTCAGACCCACCACGCATCTTAGAGAGGAGGCTCAGAGCGACGCTCCGCCTCACCCAGCTCAGCGGCGGGTCTCTGTTTGTAACTGCATTAGCCACTACAGAGAAAGTGACCCTTCCAGCTCAGGGCCGAGTCCTCGCCTCTCACCCTCTCCGGTCCAAAAGCCGTGACGAGCACAGAAAAAAAAAAAAAAAAAAAAGAAGAAAAAACTCCACGGCAGGCACAGAGCAACAGACGAAAATGCCACTCCCACCTCCACAATCGGCGGGGCCGAGGACAGCTCTGCGAGCCCGGGCAGCCCCAAAGCCAGGCCTGCCCCGGCTCTCGCGCACACGGCCCCCGCTCGCCCGCCCTCCTCCCCTCGCTGCTCCGACTCGCTCACCAACACAGAACCGAGAGGCTTCGGGCCGCGGGAACGCGACGCGGCCCGGCCGCGGGTGAGGCCCGGCTGAGGGGAAGGAAAGACGCGACACCGGCCGCCCACTCCTCTCGGGGGGCAAAGCGACAGCGAAGGATATGAGGAGCCGAGGCAGGACAGCCGGCAGCTCCCGGCGGCACAGCTCCTCCGGCCAGCCGCCCAGCTCCTCCAGGGGGACGGCGCTCGCCGGGGCGGCGCGCTCCTGAGACATGCTTTCTCCGCCCGGCAGCCAGCTTCCAAACAGTCCCGCCACCGCCGGGACCGGAAACGCCGCCGTCCCGGCAGGCCTTGCGAGCTCTCCGGCGGCGACGATACCATAGAGAGGGGGCGGGCCGCGTTCCTTATAGAGCCCGGCGCCCCGCGCGGCTGCGGAAAAACCGGGCTTCTCTGGCCCGCGGAGGACTCGACTCGCTGGTGCGCGCTTTCAGCCCCGAGCACCTGGCGCGACACGAGGTCTCTACGAGCGGCGGTGAGCTGGGGACTTGCGGAGCTGGGAGCATCCCAAGGTCTAGATTGCTGCTGTTATATCGAGGCGCTTTGGGGGAGACGAAGGCCGGAAGCCCCCATATTTGCTACCCTTGATCCCAGGGGGGCTTTGAGATTGCACGTCCGATGGGGTTGGATCCGGTTCCTGTCCGTTTCACCGTGTGGCCCTACTGTGTACGTCTCGTTGAATGGGAGTAGAGACCCCACTGCCAGAATTGTACGGTCTGAAGCAGGTCTAGTACCGTGAGGGTCTCGGTAAAGTTGCTTCCATTCTCCACAGGCCTTTCCAACCGTTCAGTGCCCTTATTTTGTGTCTGTTCTGCCGCCAAACTAACCTTTCCTGATTACTCCAAAAATCACCCACTCCCGTATACTTAGGGCTGCTGATATCCACCAAGTGTTGTGAGCTCATTTGGATGAACTTGCACCAAAGTAGAACCGTGTAAGTTCTTACAGGGCTACACACTTACCAAAATAAACTACTGAATTCCTGTTACTTGAAACAGGAACAGACTGAGAGAAGAGATTCTGTCAGTTTAGTAGGTAAATATGTTTGGACAGGGTCATGACCGGTGACACACCAAGTGGCTAGGTTTGTCAGTTCCTTCCCTAAAATTTGGGACTTTTGTTTTTTCTAGTTGTACCTGCTGCTGTTCTATCATTTGTTTTTACTATTCACTCTCTAATTCAGCTTTTGACCCCTGATGGGTTGTGTTTCCAAATCTTTTATTTTTAAAAAAATATTTTTTATTGATTTCTTACAGAGAGGAAGAGAGAGAGACTGAGAGCCAGAAACATTGATGAGAGAGAATCACCAATCAGCTGCCTCCTGCACACCCCGCACTGGGGATGTGCCCGCAACCGAGGTATGTGCCCTTGACCGGAATCGAACCGGGGACCTTTCAGTCTCCAGGCCGATGCTCTATCCACTGAGCCAAACCAGTCTCCGCCCAAATCTCTTTTATCTCCCTCAAAACTTGTATAGAAAAAGCAGCTTGCTGAGGGGGTTGAGCTGATTACTGTTTAACATCACATTTTAAGGAAATATGTCATTTTGCTTTTTACTAACAATTTTTTTTTCCTCCAGAGTTAAACGGAAAGAAAAGCAAAAACGTCTAAAAAGTGATTTGGAAACAACTCTAAATATCTGTAACTATATACGCTACTTGAGTAACGGAAACAGGTTCATGTTCTGTGCCGTCGTTTCCATCCAGAAGCTGAGGAGTCTCTCTTTGAATTGGAGGATTGTACCAGGATGGCCTTCCAATTTAATTTCACTATAGATGACCCTCTGGAAAATGAGTTAACGCCCCCTGGAGATGGAACTGTGACCCCAAGCTCCTCAAAAGAGTCTTCGGTCTCAGAAAGTCAAAGAGGTGAACACAGGGACACAAAATGTCCTACGGAACCGTCTGCCTTGCCTCCGAATCACTCATGGGGGGGACCTAAGTCAGTGGGACATGCAGCTCCCTCCCAAGACACGTGCAGCTCACTCGGGGCAGCTCCCAGTTCAGGGACCTTGGAGCCTCATGAGAAACAGCCTTGCCTGAGACTGGCCAAAGAGCACGCGGTGCCTAAAAATCCAAAGGAAGTGTTGGAGAACAAAGTCATAGAAGCATTACCAGGTCTCCAGCAGGTTGACCTATCGGTAGTGAAAACCAACCTGTTGCAAGAGAACTTCCCCGGAGAGGACATCGTGTCAGAAACCTTCTCGTCTCACTCTGACCTGATCACCGGCGTTTACGAAGGAGGTTTAAAAATCTGGGAATGTACCTTTGACCTCCTGGCTTATTGCACAAAGGCCCAAGTGAAATTTGCTGGCGGGAAAGTGTTGGATCTTGGCTGTGGGTCAGGGTTGCTGGGTATAATGGCACTCAAGGGAGGGGCCAAAGAGGTGCATTTTCAAGATTATAACGGTTTGGTGATCGATGAAGTAACTTTACCTAACGTGGCGGCTAACTCCACTTTGGAAGATGAAGGAAATGATGGAAATGAGCTGGACGCGAAAAGATGCAGGAAATCAAAAGCGCCACTAAAACTAGGTCGATGCCGGTTCTTTTCCGGGGAGTGGTCTACGTTTTGTAAGCTTGTAACCAGTGAAAAAGACTTTGAGAAATACGACCTCATTCTCACCTCAGAAACCATCTACAATCCCGATTACTATGATACTTTGCACCAAACATTCCTTCACTTGTTAGGTAAAAATGGGCGGGTGCTTTTGGCCAGCAAAGCACATTATTTTGGTGTAGGTGGAGGTGTTCATCTCTTTCAGAAGTTTGTAGAAGAAAGGAATGTATTTAAAACTAGAACACTTGAAATAATTGATGAAGGACTAAAAAGATTCCTAATTGAAATGACTTTTAAGAATCCTAGTTAATGTCCACAGAGTGTCCTAAGTAAAAGAAATGGAATAACTAAAAACTTGTTTAAATGTTTAATTTCTGCTTTGCTATTTTTTATAATACAATTAGCAAGGGTCATATGTGTGTGTGTGTGTGTGTGTGTGTGTGTGTGTATTGTTGATGGTATTACAGATGTCTCCCATTTTCTCTCCCTTTACCCTGCTCCTCCCAAGCCCTATTCACCCACCCCAGGTCTTCACCATGCTGCTGCCCATGCCCATGGGCTATGCATAGAAGTTATTTGGTTTCTCTCTTCTCGTCCCCCCCCCCCAACCCCACCCCACATCAAAGTATGTCAGTCTGCTCCATGCCTCCATGCTTCGGGTCTTATTTTTATGAAATTAGAATTCAATAAAATTCATTTACTGGACGTTTGTTAACTAAGTACTTTGTATAGCATCTGGCTTAATATTTATAACCTTATGAGGCATATAGCATCCTCATTTTAATAATGATCATAATAGCTAACAGTCCTCAGTATTTACTATGTGCAGGGCAGAAGAGCTTTACATATACTAACACTTAATAACAGCCCTGAATTAGGTTATGATTCAGGTTATAATTAGTTATCTCCATTTTATAAAGAAATTGAGAGTCAATGAATTAAATCCCCATTACATTTCTCACCTTGAACCAGAATCTGAAATGATATCTATTTAAAAGCTTTTCTTACCACCCCAATGGTCTCAACTTGACCACTGCCTGTTTTTCATCACAAATATTTCTTAGAACCCTTGTATTATTCTGAAATGGAAGTCACAATTAAAGAACCTTAATTATGCCCATCATTAAAAATTGTATATATTATACATAAATCCCTAATGTAGGTTTATATAGTCATATTATAAACATATCATGTATAGAAGTTTAGTTAATATCCATTATCTCATATGGATACAAAAAAATTAAGAGAAAAAGAAAACAATGTTTTTTTTTCCTTCTGAAGGAAACTTTTAGGATGTTCTTTAACAACTTTTATATATACCAGAACCTTTTTTTGGCCAAGAGCCATTTGGATATTTATAACATCACTCTTGGGCTATACAAAATTATCAACTTGAAAATTAGCCTGCTATATGTGGTCAAATATTTAATTAACTCACTCCTAATGTCTTGGTACAACCAGACCAAATGATTTTATCTTACCTCTCTCCATTGCAATGATTAGATAGTTGTCTTAACCCCATCTAGGTGTACCCTTCCTTTGCCCATTTCTGTACAAGTATTAAGCTGTTTTAATCAGTGTACTTATATGATGTAATTTTATCTGTCAGGCAAGACTTGCCCTTTCCATTTCAAAACGTTTCTTCTTGTTGTTGAAGGTATAGTATATGTTATTTACTATTTATATATGTTTATTATTCCCAGGTTAACTACAATCAATCTGACAATTTGAACAATTCCTTTGGTATTTTGGTTGATATTATATTAAATATATAGCTTAAATTGGTGGCAATTAGAACACGTAGACTATTAAATATTCCAATCCAGTCTGACAGAGGGGAAGAAATCTAGATTGGGGGAAAGAAAGCAATGAAAACATTAGAGATAGAAATTTTATTATTCAAATAGCTATGCCAACTAGGGCCCTGAGAAACTGCCAGAGGACTTTCCCGTCTAACTTACACATCCCTGTATTACAGGTACCAATCAGAGCAACACAATCAGAACAAAATTAGAATTCAGAGTATCGCAGCGGCCCACCTTTCAGATCCCAATGTCTTTCAAAATATTCTGTTACAGCAGTTCTGAGCAAAACCCTTAGCGAGCTGCTGAAGGCCGGGGCTGAGTCGGGCTGGTTCTCAAGGCGGCAGCTGTCCTGAGGAGGAAGATGAGTACTGTGACCGAGAGATGGCAACCTTGTTTCTGGGAAAGTAATATCTGACAAGGACAGTCAAGGAAGATATATTTTATCACTTTAAAATCAACTTTACTAGAACTGCTAGTTGTCTAGTTTAGTCATTGTTACGATAACCACTCCAGAAGTAGAATACTTTTAATTCCCTTTCACCATATTATAAATCCTTCAGATGTTGATAGTACTTGTTACTGCTATTGCTGATGTACTAGAATGTTTTTGATACTGCTTGAATTATGCAAGGGTACAAAACATGACTTCTCTACTAAGGTTTTATAGTAATTTAAATACCCTGAAAACCAACACTGAGTGAATTAATTTCAGTCAGTATCTAAGAATAAAAAGATAAGGGTTTCTATATGATGATAACATTTGGACTTCTTGTAATAGTTCAAACAATTCTAACTTATACAACAAAGAGGTCATTAGCAGAAAATACTAGTCTAGCAGAACTAGATTATGTCAGAGGAATGGCGGCGTGAGAGACCCCTTAGTCTCTCCCCTGGAAGTTTCAACAACCTGAACACCAACATTTCAACAAAAGATGAAAATCCACAACCACTGGTGTCTCACTGTTGACAACTCAGTCTTGAAAGTCAGGTCCACCCTGGATGTTAAAGGCTGTTGTATAGACTGGTGGTATAGAATGACCAGGCATCGCTGGATGTTACTGTCAGGTCACCAGGACTTTGTGGGGTCTACAGAGCCCTGGAGGTGAGAAGTGCCCACCGACCTTGAGATTTCTGGAGGTGTCAGGTACCTCCTCAGGAGAAGTCACCGAACTATCAGAGGCCCTGGCTCTCTGGAGGGCAGGCCCTCTCACCCTGGGCCTCTGCCCACTCGGCTGCTGGACCCCATGGGAAGGTGCCCAGAGAGTGCCTCAGCCAAGACACCACCTCCAGCCACCCACCTGGGTCTCCTCTCATTACCTTTTAGCTCTTGGCACCCAGAAAGGCTTGGATGTACTTGTCTTCTTCGATAAAAGTTAGAAAGTGCTTCTTAGATTTACTCTCATTAAAGAGGGGCAGAATGAAAAATGTGGCAGAGGAAGCTTTGGTGTTGGATAAATAGTGATATCAGAAAATGTAAGCCATTTTCCCTTTTGAAGTGGGAGGGGGCACTGTTAGAGTAACAAAAGGATACATGTAAGTTGGGATGCCTTTTGCAGCCAAGTGTTTCCGTATAAGTCGCTCAGTACCGTACCAGTTGAAACCTTTCGTAGCATGCCCAATGCGTGGGAGATGGACACTTGCTGTTGAAAAGAAGAAAGAATAGATTATGGTGTCTTCCTTCATCAAAAATGGATTGATGGACACACACACACACACACACACACACAAAGGAGAAAATAATCTTTACTCTTAGTCACTCTGTGGTTTCCAATGGACCATCCCACTCAAAGCAAACAATTATAACCTCACAAATATTCTGGGGAGAGGTGTAAAATGGAAAAATAATTCAATTGAACACAGGACTGGCCTACAGGTAGCCTTAAAAAGAAGTAGGTACAATGGGAACAGAATATATGACCAATGGTCGAGACGTAATTAAAATAAGCAAAGATTTTTAAACAAGACAATCAGTTCAACAAACTCTGAGACATACAAGGTTTGGAAACAACACTAAACTACGGTTTTTGACAGAGAACTGTCTGCTGATGTGGACTGTGACTCTCCAAGAGAGGACACGATAGAGGGCATTTCCCAACGGCATGTGACCAGTTTCCTTCATCTCTGGTGCCTCCTCCCTCATCTGTGAAATCATGGTACAAGTCCCCCAGTGGATGCAGATGGTACACAGAGATCACAGATACAGGAATACAGAAGTAATTCGGGGAAAAAAAAGGACTTTACAAATACAAGATGACAAGGTAGTTACTTCTCTCGCCTCTCACATCAGGACTTACCTTTACTACTGAACAGGTTCTTGACATTTCTCACCCCTTAAAAATCAAATCACAGAAATCCATCTATTCCTAAGGACAAATGGAGGAGCTTACCTTTCTTTTTCTTTGCTGCTAAAAAAATCTTCTTCAGGCCCTCTTCTAGGGCTGTCATCTTAATGCCGGACAGGACATTGGAGCGATCACGGTGCTGAGCCACAATCAAGGCCAACTAGGAGAAACCATCATTAACAGCTGACACGGCATGAGATGGCTACACAGCCAACTAAGTGACCTGCCGTTGGAGGGGTGCGAGTGGTCCCCCTTTACGGATCGCTCGGGTTAGCTCCACCTCTGCCTGAATAGCCATATACTACCGAGTCTATGATTTCACACCCCGTTGTAATTGTTTTATCTTATTTTGTGGCAACTTTATATAGCTTTCCTTACTCTTTTTAAGATATGTTAAAACCTGATGCCCAGCTAACATGGCTCAGTGGTTGAGCCTCAACCTATGAACCAGGTGGTTCACGGTTCAATTCCCAGTCAGGACACATGGCAGGGTTTCGGGCTCGATTCCGAGGAGGGTGCGGGGGGGGGGGGGGCACACGACACAGACATGCAGAAGGCAGCCAATCAATGATTCTCTCTCATCATTGGTGTTTCTTTCTATCTCTCCCTCTCCCTTCCTCTCTGAAATAAGTAAAAATATATTTTAAAATTAGAAAAGAAAATCCTGAGTCCAAGACATGTTGGCCTTTCTAAATTTTCTCAAGGATAAAGAAGGAATTTTTCAGCCTTTGGAGCAGAAAGGCCTTTTGAGGTTCTTGTACTCCAGCCCACTAGCTGATGCTCAGGTAAGCTCTGCAAACACCAGGATAAGCTGTCATTCTTCTCTGTTCAAAATGCCAACTATCTCCACCCTCCTAATCGAAGAGGAGTGGAGCTGGAGAGAGTGTCAAGGCAATAGCTGGGACTTACACCAGTAGTCACATCACAGTCTTGGTTATACTCACTGTAAACAGTTTTTTTAGTCACTGGCTTCTGAGCCTTTCATGCACAACCACTGTGTCATTCTCATTTCTCAGCATTTTAGAACAAGCAGACACAAGCAGAAACCACTTTGTTGTTAGGCACACAGGCTATTAATCTCAAGAAAAGGTCCTCTCAGCCTAGTTGCTAAATATCTAGTTTAAGTCAGTGAAGTTTTTGTTTTTTCAATTTTTTAATCCTCACCAAGGATTAAATTGATTTTGGGGGAGAGAAACATTGATGTCAGAGAAAAAAAAATCAATTGGTTGCCTCCCACATGTGCCCCAACTGGTGATTGAACCTGTGACCTTTCGGTGTTTGGGACAAGGCTCCTACCAACTGAGCCACAGCAGTCAGGGCTAAGTCAGTTTGGCCCAAAATTTGAATATGATCAAGCCCTGGAGAAACCTAAGTTAGTGGTAAATAAAACATTTTACAATAATTCCAAATGACAGGCAAGTGGGAGGAACTTAAGATACAAAAGAAGAATTGTAATGCAGGCAGAGGAAATGTGGATTGGTTCTTCTTGGCTTATGGATGGCTAGAAAGCAAGGTCTTTTATAGAACTTTTCATGGAACAATGACGAAACCGTCAGTTTTTAGTCATGTTTCCTTATTCATTCAGTAAATGTTTACTGAGCATTTCCTGTAAGCCATACTGCATGCAATATTGAAGATATAAATTAAACTCTGCAATTAGGAGGGGCCTGTCCTCTAAATTAGTGGGGAGAACAAGAAAGTGGGGAACAGTACTCCAGAAGCTGTGATGAACAGAAGCATGGGGGAGGGCAGAGTGCATCGGAAGGTGAGGTTCAACCTGGTTATGGGCTGAATTGTGTCCCCCGAAATTTATATGTTGAAGTCCTGACCCTCAATACTTCAAAATGTGATTGTATCTGGAGATAAGGCCTTTAAAAAGGTAGTCAAGTTGAAAAGGCCTTTAGGGGGGGCCTAATCCAATCTGACTGACACCCTTACAGGAAGAAGAAATTTGGGCAGAGAGGAAAGACCAAACATAGCATGAACACAACCACCTGCAAGCGGAGGAGAGAGGCCTCAGAGGAAACCAGCCTTGCCAGCGCCTTAATCTTAGACTTGTGGCCTCCAGAACTAAGAAAGTAAATTTCAGTTTTTGAAGTCACCCAGCCTGTGGTGTTTCATGGCAGCCCAGCAAACTAATGTACAGTGACAGAGGTCAGTGGGAGCAGGAGCGGTTTCAAAGGGGAGGTGATAGGAGCCACATTTTAGCTCTGAGATTTTTTTTTCACTTACCAAATCTTGCCCTTTGTTTCTTGACTCTTTATCATCAATAGGAAATAAAAGGACACTTCCCAAACTCAAGTCTGCAATACAAGAAAAAGAAGCAACGGAAAGAACATTAAGTTCACTGCAGACTGAGTTCAATCAGGTTTCAAATTTGCCTTATCTCACTCTCCTGGACCCAGTCACTGTCTTAGCTAGGTACTCCTTTTCCCCCTCAAATCGTTTTTTCTACTTATGGTGCCTACCCTAAGCGTCCTCTCTTACTCCATCTCTAACCCTTCTCTTTGCTTGCTCCTTACCTTTCATTTTCCCAGCCAGCTCATATATTTTTCTTGGCTCATTGGATCGGTTTTCCAGAGCTGTGAATAAACCACCTCTGCCCCAGTGGCCAGAGTCATCTGACAGAATAAAGAGAAAATTTTCTTCTTAAAGGAGGCAAAGTTCAGTCCACAATTAAAAACAAACAAAAAAAAAAAAAACAAAGTTACACCAAATAGACTTGTAGAAGGAAGTTTTTTTTCTTCCCTTTGAAAAATCAATCTAATCTCCTAGGAATACCATAGGTTGGATTTCTCAAATATGTTTAGATTTTCTCTAATATACCTGGCCATCATAACAGGAAAGCATCGAAAAAATTAAGTGTTCTGAAAGAGCAAAATCTCTGTAGAAGTTCTGTAATTCCTGGGAGATGACGGAGGAACGGTGGAGAGTTGACGTAACAAAACAAATAGAGTTGTAGCACTGGTACTTAAAATACTTAACTCCCATTTTACAGGTAAGGAAGAGGAAAGGTTAAATGATTTATTCAAGCTGGTGTTAACAGAGTTGTTAGTACCTTGTATTTAGAGTCATTCATTCATATTACAAATAGTTGTTAGTATGTGTCAGGCATTGTTCTGAGCACTAGGGTTATAGCAGTGGACAACAGACCCTGCTCCCATAAAGCTTTTTTTCTAGTGCAAAACAGTAAAATTCATAATGTCAGGTGGTGATATGTGTCATCAAATAAAATAAGGTAGGAAAGGGGATAGAAAAATGGAGGCATGAGGATGGGATCTATTATGTATGAGACAAGCAGGGGAGATATCTCTGACACACAGACGTTTAAACAATGCTTGATGGTGGCTAACTGGGGAAAGAGGGTTCCAGGCAGGGAAGTAAAAAATGAAAAGTGCAAAGACTGTGAGGGGGAAACATGCTTGGAATTTTGCTTTTTCTCAAAGGATTCATTTGTCTTATGAATGTTGCCTCTTGTCACTCTCCTAAAAACCTTGAGAAGAGAACAATGCAGATAGTATCATCCCATTATACGGATAAGGAAGTTGAGGCCTAGCGAGGTTGGGTTACTCAACCAGGTCAAGGAAAGACAACAGTCAAATCCAAGTCTCCTGATTCTAAAATTCACACTTTTTTTGACCACACAAGACTGCACTAGGGCAGGGTTCTGCTTCATCCTCCCCAGTTCTTAGCAACATAAAGACTGAGGCCCCCACCCCGAGCCCATACCCCTTCTCCTACCTACGCAGTGAACAATCACAGCGTCCTCCGCGCCGGCCTGTGGGTGGGTGACATCACCGCTAACATACTTGATGAAGGTTGAGTCTGAATCTTCATAATCCAGTTGGGTTGAGCTCTCATCTTCCTCCTCCTCTAGACTCTCGGGTTCACTCTCCTCGGAAGGCAGGCAGAAGGACTGGTAATTATTGGACTCCCACCAGGCCATCCTTCAACAGGCCAGAGAGAAAAGGAATTTAATCAGGCGAATCACCATTTCCCATGGAGCACATTTTGTACTGCTATTCACAAACATTGAGTGCCACGTGAATGCAATTAGAAACTCACCCTACATTTTTGCCAATCTGAAAATAAGCAATAGACTTACCAATCAGCTTGACTGCTTCATGTCTATTCCTCAATAATGAACAGCCACCCAATATCCCTGTTCTTAAGAACATGACTAGAAGAGACTGTGAGTAAACTACTTTTTAACTACAATAAAACCTTAGATTTTCTTGCCTCAACTGAATGTATCTTCTCTGCCTAGGCACTCAGGAATTTTCACCTCAGTAAATGTTTAGGTTAATTGTTATAATACTATTGTTACAACAGGAGCTATCAGTTTTAAAAAGTTTTCTGCAATTTTAAAATGATGTTCTAGCCCCGGCCAGGTAGCTCAGTTGATTAGAGCATCATCACAATACACCAAAGTTGCTGATTCAATCTCTAATCAGAGCACATACAAGAATCAAGTAGTAAATGCATAAGTAGAACAATAAATGATGTCTTTCTCTCCTCTCTCTCAAATCAATCAATGCTTTTTTAAAAAAAAAAAATGATGTTCAACTGTGGACTCAGTATACAATAGTGATTCTTTTATCAATGGTGATCCTCAGCTTTATTAATAATGCAGTCAAATAATGCCCACATACTTTTTCTTATGTTCCGCCTCTTCCTTTCTCCTCTGCTTCTCTTCCATTAGCTTCTTTCTCTTGGCTGCTGCTTCTTGTCTTTTCTTCCTTCTCTCCTCCAGCTCTTCTGGACTTAGAATCCGCTTCCTCTTGGTAGATCCCTCCACAAGGCCTGGCAAGAGAACCTGCCAGAAGAACAGGCAGGTTCTATAACCAAGAAGTTTGGGGGCTGCCTGTTCCTTCATGAGTTTCATTCATCCCTAGAACACACTCTGTATGCCAGCAACATGCTTAGTATTTCCCAAAACACTGCATCTCCATGCCACTTCAATTCGCACCTCCCTCACACATCTCACAGGCATGGCGACCAGGACATTGTGCTCTAACCTCAGCCAAAGGACTGGCATGGCTGGTAAAGCTAGACGTCATTTTAATTAATTTCATTAATAAGAAGGCACTTCAGAAAAATCACTTTTGGAAAATGGAAAGCGTACCTTGCAGGATGCCATTTTATGTTTAACCATTTTTTTAAATAAGAAACTTCATACAATGTATTATATTTCTTTCTTAAACAGAGTATTTCGACATCACGATTATCTTAATTATAGCTAGCATTCACAGAGTACATATTAAGTGCCAAATAATATGGACATTAGAGCTATAGTGTGGTTGCAATCCTCTCTGAACCACATGGAGTCAGGATCAAGAGCAGAGTATGCATACTGCTGTCATACAGGGATCCCAGGGGTGGCTTATGTGGACAAGCTGCTTTCACCTGTATTAAGTGACAAGATAAATTCTCCTTCTAATGTGTTTTATGCCAACTTTTTACGTAGTTTTTATATTACAGTACAGTTAATTATACTTATATTTCTTGTTTTTAGTGATTAAGTATATATATTATTGCTACATTAGAAATAAGCTGAAAGAAGCTGCAAAAGCGTGTCACTTTGTGAGATTAGAGAGCAGTGGAAGCATCCATCCTAGAAGGTTACAAGTGGTTCATCCTACAGGGGGTGCAGGGACTACACACACAAAGCCATCAATGGTGAGATTGTCAACACACCTCCAGCTGGAATTTATGCACCAATGGGAAGTTTAAAAAAGTAAGCAAGAGAACATTGGTTACCCCCGACCTCTTAGCCAGGGAGTACGAGTGAGAAGACATCAGAAGATGCCTAAAGTCTCTGCAACACAAAACAAGCCCAAATCCAAGACGCTCAGGCAATGTTGAAATGTCTTCTTCAGACAAGACTGTTTTACAATATTGGAACACACTCTTCCTCTGCTGGATAGTTTCCTCTGAGGAGACAATAATTTTTCTGTGGTATTAGTTTTCTTCATTTTGACCTGTCAAACCTCACTTCAGACAAGTCAGGCTTACCACTCATCTTGACTAAAAGGAAGGCTGAAGGCTTGAAGGAGGGAGGAAGGCGGCGAGGGGGAGACCACTCCGCACACTGGCCGAGGTAATTATGCTTACATTTCAACAAATGCTTACAATTTATTCCTTAATAAATCACATCCAGCCCAGCCGGTGTCACTCAGTGGTTGTTAGGGTTTGTGAACCAGGATGTTAGGGTTCAATTCCCAGTCAGGGCACATGCCCGGGTTGTGGGCTCCATCCCCAGTAGGGGCATGCAAGAGGCAGCAGATGGATGATTCTCATCATTGATGTTTCTCTCTCCCTCTCCCTTCCTCTCTCTGAAATCAATAAAAATATTGAAATCAATAAAAATATTGAAATCAATAAAAATAATCATAATTTTTTATTCTCTTAGAATGAAAAACTGGAAGAACTTATTCTTTTATATAAATTAACTAGAGGCCCGATGCACAAAATTTGTGCAAGGGGCTCGGCCCTCACAGCCCTGGCTTCGTCCAGAAGGTCATCCGGCTGTCCATCTAATTAGCATATTACGCTTTTATTATTATAGATAGTTCTTACACTGCCTTTATTTCGGAGTAACCGGCCCTCTTGACTAGTTTTCTCCAAAAGGGTTTTCTGAAGATTCACCAGTTGCTCAAATGATTTTCTGTCTTCTTTGCTGGGCTCCTTAGAATAGTCTTTCCCTTCAAATAAGTACATGTGATTTTCTAAGAATAGAAAACATAAAAAAAGAAATGTTAGGTATTTATAGAAAAATAGATTAATTCTATTCAAAGCAATAGCCAGGGTGAACAAAAGAACAACCTGTATTCTAAATGCGCCAAGACGAGCTTGTGATGAAGGTATTACATTTCCCATCCCACAGACACTGATGGGTGTGGGATCCAAATGGAGATCTCACACATTTATTTTTCAAAGGAGAGCATGGCTAAAGCCATTTTGGTCATCTCTATAAGGTCGGTGAGTGCCTCCATCCTGTTGAGTTTTGAATCACTCATCACTCACTCCTGCTACACTATTATTCCTCAGCATAAATCTCTTGACATTAGTAACTAAGAACATATTATGAACACATTTTTAATACTCAACTCTTTCCTCCCTTTTCTGTAATATTAAAAGAGCAAGTGGCGGAGAACATCCAAGATGGCGGCCTAGGCAGTCTCCTAAGCTGCCGCCTCATCAACAATTTAATTAAAAAAACGACTAAAATCAAAAAGGACTTCACCAAAACCTCAGGAAAGCTGGCGGAGTGGAATAGCTACAACTAGAAAGAAAGAGAGAGGCTCACGGATCGGACTGGGAGCCGAAAAGCGCTGAGGTAGGGAGACGCTCGCGCACGCGGCCGCGGAATACCTGCCTGGCGGCGGGAGGGGAGGAATCCCCGATTGCACAGAACCCTTTCGGACTGTACTGATCCCCAGCCCCGGCTGAAATTCCGTGGTCCCAGGCTCATACGGGTGGTCTGGACTGCAGAGAAAGGCACCCAGAGACTCAGAGACTCAGAGACTGGGAGACCGGGACCGGAGCCGCAGCCGGCAGGGTCTATAGACTCGCGCGCACGAGCAAGTACGCGCTGAGGTCTGACCGCCGCCCCTCCCGCTCCGTAGCGGAAGGAGTCAGAAGCTCCAGGTCTGACCGCGGAGGCTGCCGCCGCCTCTCTGTACAAGGTGGCGGCCTCTCCGTAGCGGAAGGAGTCAGAAGCTCCAGGTCTGACCGCAGAGGCGGCCGCTGCCTCGCTGTACAAGATGGCGGCCTCTCTGTAGCGGAAGGAGTCAGAAGCTCCAGACTACAGAGACCAGCCCAAGTCCGGGCGAGCCCCTGGGGCACCCACGCTCTTGCTTGGGGAAACTGGGCCGGTCAGGCGGAAACTCAGGCGAGCGCACAAGGGCAGGGCAGAAGCCAAGACTGTCAGTTCAGCCCTGAGACTCCACCCCATCCAAGCTGAGCAGAGGCTTCTGCAGTTTTTCAAGTCTGATCCTATAAGACTGTCTCCAATACAGAAGTTATCCCAGAGTAGACACAGCTGATACCCACATCCAATTGGCCTGAAGGTCAATTCACAACAATAGAGACTTAGCTACAACAAGGCTGTGCACTCAGTCCACAAAGGGGATCACCAAGAGTGTCTACCTCAGGTAACTGAGGAGGCTGACCTACTGGGCCATATAGGACACCAAACACACAAAGCCATCCTACCAACTCTGAAAAATAGTGATAATGCCGAGACAAGGAAATAGATCTCAAACAAAAGAGATGGAGGACATAGAGTTCAGAACTACGGTTCTAAGGTTATGCAACAATATCCTAGAAAAGCTCGATAAATTTCATGAGACCCAACTAAAAAGTATAGATAAACTGACTAAAATGGAAAATATTATGCAGAGATCCAACAGCAGAATGGAAGAACACAAGAATCAGGTCAAAGAGCCAAAAGACACTCCGCTGGAGAAGGAAGAAGAAAAGAGGATCCAGAAAGTTGAAGATAGTGTAAGGAGCCTCTGGGACAACTGCAAGCGCACCAACATCAGAATTATGGGGGTACCAGAAGAAGAGGGAGTGCAAAATACTGAAAACATATTTGAAGAAATAATATCAGAAAACTTCCCTCACCTGGTGAAAGAAATAGACTTACAAGTACAGGAAGCCTACAGAACCCCAAACAAGAGGAATCCGAAGAAAAATTCTTCTCGACACATCATCATCAATATGCCAAGGGTAAAAGACAAAAAGAGGATCTTACAAGCAGCAAGAGAAAAGCAGTTGGTTACCTATAAGGGAGCACCCATACGACTATCAGCTGATTTCTCAACAGAAACCATGCAGGCCAGAAGGGAGTGGCAAGAAATATTCAAAGTGATGAATAGGGAGAACCTACAACCAAGATTACTGTATCCAGCAAAGTTATCATTCAGAATTGAAGGGCAGATAAAGAGCTTCACAGATAAGAAAAAGCTAAAGGAGTTCATCACCACCAAACCAGTATTATATGAAATGCTGAAAGGTATTACTTAAGAAGAGGAAGAAGGTCAAGTGAATTAAAAATCTCAGGAATAGAATAAACTGGTGAATATAATAGAATTAGGGGCAAAGAAAGGGAGTGGATAGATAATTATCAGGGTGAAAGGGGTGTGGGGTGCAGAGACTGGATTAAAATTGTATAACCTATGGATGAGGACAATAGTGGGGGGAGGGGGTAAGGGCAGAGGGTGGGGTGGGAATCAGGTGGAAGGGAGCTATGGGGGAGAAAAAGGAGAAACAATTGTAATAATCTGAGCAATAAAGATTTATTTAAAAAAAAAAAAAAGAAAAGACGTTGGCAATGCAAGTTGAAATAGGTGTTTTTATTGAGACACTTACTTTGTCAGTGAGAGAGTAAAAGTTACAAACATTTTAATTTAATAAAATTAACATATCCTTAATCCTAAAAAAAAAAAAAAATAAAAAAAAAAATAAAAGAGCAAGTGGCAAACTGATGAGAAAAACGAGGAATCATAAATATAATCCTTCTTTCCAGATTTCAGAAAGCATTTTCATGAGCCTCACCACAATCATGGTATAACTAACCCCTTCAGTTAAGAATGGGAAAACCGCCAAAAATGGTTTGGCCCAATGGATAGAGCCTCGGCCTGTGGACTGAAAAGTCCCAGGTTCGATTCTGGTCAAGGGCATGTACCCTGGTTGCGGGCACATCCCCAGTAGGGGGTGTGCAAGAGTCAGCTGATCGATAGAAAGTTTCTAACTTTCTATTCCTCTCTCTTCCTCTCTGTAAAAAGTCAAAAAAAATTTTTTTTAAAGAAAAAGGGAAAACCGGGACTAAGACAGGGATTATTACTGCTAATAAACATTGGGGAGTCCCTTAATCCCTGTCTTGCCATGGGGGCTCCTCTCACGTCCTAACTTAGGGAGGCTGTGCCCTTGGGGCTGCTCTCACCCCCTACTTACTTCCTTCCTCTTGCTCTCTGCTTCCTTCTTCTGCGGTAGGCAAGGCATCAGAGATCCACTCGCCACCTTTTGTTTCTCCCAGGATAGACTCCAGGTCTATTTCATCCATGGTGCTCCCCTCAGAGGACAGCAGTTTATCCAAACCGAATTTGAGTATCTCATCCAACTTGAATGGAGAAAACAAAGTCCAGTCAGTTCTCGTGAAAACAAACCCTGGGACATCAGGGATTTGCTAAGTGACACCAGGTATGTTCCTTCCCTGATGGTGGGCCTTTTTCTCTCCCCCCCCCCATGAAAAGAAACCAATAGAGCCATTTAATAACTGGATGATGACTAAAGAGAAAATATGATAAATGACTGCCAGAGATGTTGATTTTGACAATTCTCATACTAAAAACAAATTATGAGCCTCCAATTTTTTTTTAAGAGTAATAGTAATTTCTTGCATTACCATTGCCCTCCTGACCCAGTCTTTTTTCATAGGCATTCTCAACAGCCACAGAGAAGTCAGAAACCCTGTTAGAGCTAAGAGGTTAAGATATCTGCTCAGAGCCACAGAGTCATCACTTGACAAAGCTCAGATATGAATCCAAGCCAGATGGATCCAAAGCACATTGTTATTCTTTATTCTGCCGCCTTTCTATACATATTCATTTCTAGCTCCTCCAGCAGCCTGCATGCAATAGGTACTAGAGGAGCAAGTGTTTGGCCAGAGAACAAATGTGTAGTTGAGGAGAGTGCGTGATTAATGCTAGTCTCTCTCTCTTTTTTTAATATTTTTGTTGATTTATAGAGAGAGAGCAATGGAGAGGAAACAAGAAAGAAAAAACATCTATGTGAAAAACATCAATAGGCTGCCTCCTACATGCCCCTACTGGGGATTGAGCCTGCAACCCAGACATGTGTCCTGACCAGGAATTGAACCAGCAACCTTCTGGTCCATGGAACAATCCCCACTCACTGAGCCATACTGGCCAAGGCAATGCTAGTTCTTCTCACTTCCATTCTCATCCACAGAGAGCACTTACTACAAATCCTGGCATATTCTGAAGTGAAGAACACACTACTCTACCTGGAGGTCAGCATCAGCTGTAGGCTTCCGGGCTCCCAGAGTAAGATGACCTCCCTCCATGACTGCGCTGGTGAGCTGCAGCTTGGAGGTGGCTTTCCTGCAAACTATTTCTTCCACAGTGTCTCTGCCAATCAGCCGGATGACCTTAACAGACCTGCACAGAAGGCAAAGGAGAGGAGTGTGCTATCAGAGTCCTCGAAGATGGATGCAAGCATACAAGGTTGATGCACCTAAAAGGAAATAAACCCAAAACGCCATGTTTGGGGCACAGCTAAAGGGAGATTGTATCCGTGGACAAAGCCACTATTAAGAGAGATCTGACCTCACATAGGTTCTCACTAGACCTTTCCAAAAGAGTTAAGGAAGGGATGAGTAGGTGGTCAGAATTGGGATTCCTCATCTGTGGCAGAAAAAAATCTCTGGTGAGCCTACATTATATTCAGGTCAAAGGGTAAGACCCATCTTTTCAGCTTAGTTTCGTAACATCACAAATTTCTTAATTGAGTTTGACCTTAACTCAGGAAGCATGCGTTAAATAACTTCTGAAGGTTCCTTCTAGTCCTTTCACAATTTGATTTTGCTCTTTTTAACAAAGCAAGTCTTGAGTGAGACTGTACCCTGCCCAGTCAGCAGCAAACCTGGGCCAACGCCTAGCAGTCTCTCAGCCTCTTCCGGGACTATCACCAGGATTACCACCTTCCTCCCCAAACCAGGACTGCTGAGTAGCCAAGAAGTGGGAACATGCCACTGCTTAACCCTCTTACTTGTTCTGGCCTATTCGGTGAGCCCGGGAGGCTGCTTGCAAGTCGTTCTGAGGGTTGAAATCACTGTCAACAAAAATAACGGTATCTGCTGCCGTCAGGTTCATGCCAACTCCACCTGAAAACAACGCACGAAGGAGAATGATCAACAGTACGCGGACTAGAGACTAGAAAAGACAGACACAGGCTACAGAGGTCAGACTGATAAACTGAATTGTCAAAATATCGGGCTTCTTCCTTCACACTCACCCCAATATCCAACTCCAGAAACTGGTGGATAACACTGCTCCCTGAGCTCTATTGCCTGACTCGGGAAAACTGAACCGCTGAGAGTAACAGCATGAGGGAAGCAGGGAAAGCAGCAAGCATGGATACTTAAGTAATGGACAGACTCCTATTTCATTTCACAAACTCATGGCTGGGGAGGAGAGCTACCTCTACTAATTATGAATAAAACTTTCCACAAAATTATTGACCCCAGGTTTCAGCCTTACTCCTCTGATGAGGTGACAGCTAAGAAAGGCTGAGACAACAGAAAACCATGCCAGAGGCCCAGTGCCTTGGTAAACTTATGGCAACGACCTAAAAGTCCCATTTTTTATACTCAATACTGACCTCAAGTTTCAGAGAAATAAGGAAAAACATACTAAGTGCTGGGATGTAAAGTCCTGTATCATCCCTTCTTTGCCTCTGTCAATGCCAGTGTGACTTACCCGCCCTGGTACTTAGAAGAAACACAAAAATGGGCTGCTGTCCGAAGTTCTTCACGGCCAGGTATCTCTCCTCTCCTCTCACGGAACCATCCACACGCTCGTAGCTGTAGCCTTCACATACAGGAAGAAAACAAACACCAATCCTTTTCAGATAGTCCATGAGGAATAAAACATTGTCAGCTCAAAAGCAAAGGCTAATTTTGTCCCTTTCCCTATACAAGAATATCCCAATTTTAAGCAAATCCCACAGGCAAAATTTAAAATGTAGAATCATTTTATGTAGAATCTCTATAATTTCAGTATTCATCTCTTCTACTGATCTTGAACTCAACTATTGAGTTGAATGTTGCAGGACACTGATAGCTCCTTTCACTAAAACTATTTACCATACATTGCAAAAATTCTCAACGTTTCTGCAATATACATTTTCTCCAGGACCCATATTTTTAAGTCACATCACCGATGGGAATATGTGTTTATTTCTGCCCACATGTCTCCACCCTGCTGTCAATTCTTGCATCACACACTTTTCTCTTTACTTTTAATCTGCCTTTGGTCTGAGTAATGTTCTTCTGTGCTTTCCTCTGTAACATCCCCATGCCCTAGATTACTCTTTAGGACCCTATCTGGACTGTTAAGTCTGAAAAAAGCTGGAGAAATGTAGTGGCCACGGGATGTCACCTCTATAATCCATGTAGTCTTGGAGAATATCCAACATCCGGGTCATTTGGGAGAAAATTAAAACTCGATGGCCCCTGGCAAAGAAAAAGAAAAGTTTCAAGTGAAATTTACCAAAGAATGCAAGTTTATAAATAAATGAAATGCTGAAGCATTAGTATAAATGTCCTAATCATTTACAGAGATTTCCTCTGAAGTGCTAAATGCCTTATGTAAGGACACAGGTCTAAATGTAGCTGTTCTCAAAGCAGAGAGGGAATATCCCCAGGGGCATGTGTTAATGCACCAGGGAGTGTATGAAGTCCTAGGATAACCAAGGTGCCTCTCTCTAAGATCAACTTACCCATGGGAAGAAAATTTTAAATGCAAAATGCAAATGCACCAAAAAACCTGAAAACACTGAAGCTTGTGGTCAGCCATCTACATCTACTTGAGGGTGAAAGTCACTATCCTCTCTTCTAGAGCTATGCTGGTTGAAGTCTATGAAGCATTAGAGAAGCAAGGGGCAGGTGATATCCTATAAGATACAGAGAAAACTTATGAAAGAGGAGTGAAGAGAGGAGGAGGCAAAATGGGTTAAGCCAAGAATGAAGTCAAGCCTACAGCCCCATGATGTCAGTTAATTTAAGCTGTCAGACACAAGGAAGTATGGCACTGTCAAAACAGTATTTTCATTTAATCTGAGCTTGCAATGGAAACAACTGGAAGAATTATTAAGAATTCCTCCTAGACTCTAGCCCCAAATAGGAAAAGACATTAAACCTAAAGCTGAGGACCTCAATTCTAATCCCATCTCTACCAACTGTTGACTGGCTGACCTTAGACAAGTCACACAACCATTTTGTCGGTTTCAACACCCATGAAATAAAATAGTTAGAGAGAAGACATTTATGGATCCTCTCCAACTCTAACACACTTACAGTAGATATATCAGAGCCAACAGAATATAAGATATGCAATCATTTGACTAGCACATTCCTAATGGTGGGTGCTTTTGCCAAAGCTGAGGTTTCAGGTTGGTTCAGGCCCACTAGGGGAAACAGTTCCAAGAACTTTTAAATACTTTGGAAGCTAGGACTTCTCTAGACTACTCTGTCCCTCTGGGGACTAGGAGGATCAGGTACCGACTGAACATCAGGCTACTGAACACTTAGCTGAACTTTAGAGGCTCGAGAAATGACCTGGTCTCCCAAGGCCCAATTCATGTCTCTAAGACAGAATCTCCCAAGTTTTTCCTGAGTTAAAACCAAAACATCACAGGCCCGGCTGGCTTGGCCCAGTGGTTAAGCATCGACCTATAAACCAGGGAGTCAGTTCAATTCCCAGTCAGAGCAGGTGCCCGAGTTGCAAGCTCAAACCCCCAGTGCGGGTGTGCAGGAAGCAGCCGATCAATGATTCTCTCTCATCATTGATATTTTTATCTCTTTCTCCCTCTCCTTTCTTTTCTGAAATCAATTATTTAAAAAACAAACAAAAAACATTAAAAGAATAATAAAATAAAACATCACAGGTTTAACAAAAACAAACATTTATTAAGTCTTACTATGTGCCAATTCAACACAAGCTACCAGCAGGCAATTAAAAAGAAATGCTTGATGTTATCAGTGTCCCTGTGGAACTAAACAGCACGGCTTCAGTGATTTGGTTAATATATACCAAGTAAGGCAGTGCATGGCCAAGTACTATTCTAGGACCCTAAGTGCTGTAGTAATTCAAGAAAGGAAACGATGATTATCGAGCTGATGGGGTAGGATGGGAAGGAATGGGGGCAGGAGGTATCGCTGCATAGGCAGAACCTGAATCAGGGTCTTGAAAACTGCAAAACTGAAATTAATCTCAAGAAATCGGTAAGTTCCTGGTTATACTGGTTTTAACAGTCACCGGCCCAAAGCGCAAAATATGAACCAAAGGATGAGGAAAATAAGACATTTTCGGGGGGAGACCAGCAGCCTGACTCTGTACCTAGTTAATCAGTACATTCCTGTTAGCCTATAGTCTAGTCACTGCCTCTTCCTTAATTATCTGGTCTTGCAAGACCTATCTACCCAAATACTCACATGTTACAGAAGCCATAAACCATGAACAATACACAACCCAGGCCAGGCCTTTAGGTGAGGTCTCATGTCCCCCATCCCAACACACATGGGGCTTTTTGCAAAGCCCACGAAAAGATCCGGAAGTCTGATCCATGTTTGGAGGACAAAGAAACCAAAGGGTATAAAGAGAAAGCTCCCTCCTTATTGCTTACTCGGGATTTGGATCACTGACCCCCTGAGTCACTGTACTAGTACATGTGAAACATCTGAAAATAAATGGGGTTTTCCTGTATCTCCGGGTACTCCTGTGTATTTTTCGGTCACCTGTTAAATTCTGTACCACAACCACCTACCTAGGATATAGGTATGCCAGCAGCTTATCCAGCAGGTGAAGTTTCCCACTGGCCTCAATCAGGTGGTCTCCAATTTCAAAAGGCTCTGGTTCCACACCTGGACAAGAGAGAACCCACTCTCAATAGTGTCTCCTCAGCCAGCCAGACTCCGTGAATGGTGAAACCCACGGCCAGGCTACAGCAAGAGGCCCAGCTCCCGCCAACTGATAACGGGCCCACATCTTGTCTCTCTTTGAGGCAATTTATAGTTGTTTGTTTGCATGATAATCTCAGTGCTGCTTATCATCTATCATGGAGCCTCGCACGCCCAATACGCCTAATAAATGTTTATTCAAGGAACAAACTGACTCTAGGATACTGAGGCACAGGGAGATGCTAAAGGCCAAAGAGACCCAACATTAATATCTTGAGGCTTTAACTCCAGGAAACAAATTAAGAAATAGGCTTAGTTGTATACTCTAGTAAGTCTCAAGTTGGGGATGGCAGTCAGGTTAACCTGGAGGGCTGCTTTCAGAATGCACATGTTCCCAACACACCCCTCTCCTTGGAAAAAAAAAAAAGTTCTGCTATGCACCTAATTAAGATGCTGTGACGTTTTTAAATAATTCATTGTGCTACTTGGCAAAGACTCCCTTAAAATTACTGCAGCAAACCTTCTGCATTGTTCCTATCCCTACTAGAGCCCCCACAGCCACAGAAGTCCTGGAACTGTCCCAAAGACTACCAGTTAGATGAATTACAAAACCACAACAGTTTGAAGGAAAATGAAAACATTACATATCAGAATGCACAGAATGAACAGCACTTAGAGGAAACTGATGGACATCCGTAAAATGAAGAGGGACATAGCCAAGGAGGCTACGAAGGCGTAGACGTAACAGAGGTGGAAAAGAGAAAGTGCTGCCCCAAAACCCACATGAGGAACACAAGAGATGTGATCAACGCTGTCACAGGTTTTGAGACGTTAATTAAAATGTGAACTGACAATCATTGTTTGGGCAACATGGAGATCACTGGTAAACTAGGAATAACAGTGGTGAAAGGCTGAGTGGGTTCAAGACAAAGGGACATCTTATATAAAAATTATCAGATGAATCCAGATTATAAGACATCCTGGGAAACAAATGGCCTCGATTCCTTTATT
The DNA here is from genome assembly GCA_963924515.1 of Vespertilio murinus. Lineage (NCBI taxonomy): Eukaryota > Metazoa > Chordata > Mammalia > Chiroptera > Vespertilionidae > Vespertilio > Vespertilio murinus. Next base: position 15,114,977 of record OZ004719.1, on the reverse strand, counting down.
GCCAATTTCATGAAAGACAAAAAATGGCAACAACAAAAAAGTGAGATATTTCTAAATTACAGGAGAACAGAGACATGACAAATGCAAACAGGATCTATGACTGAATCTTGAACTTAAAAAAAAAAAAAGTAGCCATTAGGAATATTATAGAGGACAAATGAAGAAATTTGTATACAATCAGTATGTTAGATAACATCAACATAAAAATATTAATAAAATGGAGGAAAAATAGATAGTAAATACAGGCAATTCTTTTGAAAAATTCTGCTATCATAATGGCCACAGAAATGTTAACATGAAGAGAAAAAGCACGGCCTTACCATCAAACAAATATGGGTGATCCACACACTTTCGAAGCTGGGATAAGACATTCTGAAGTTTAACTTTCTTGGCCACCTCATTTTCAAATGCATCTGGAATTTTTAAAGAGAGAGAGAAATAGAGATGAATTACTGAACAACAACAAAAAAGAAACCTTCTATGTTTTCATAATCTTACTTGTTTTAATAATATATCTTTCAAACCTATATTAACCTCCCTAATTCCATCGAATCTCATTAAGAATTAACAGCACATCCACAGGAAGTCTCCTTAACCATCATTTTGTTTTAAGAAGGACAATAACTATGAATTGAACTCAGGAGGAATTTGTTATTCTTTTGTAAATTCTAAATTTCCTTCTTTAACTGATGCTCTGGAGCCAAGGGACAAAAAAAATACAAGCTGTGAGATTGTTCCTATTTTTCCTATTTCTCCCTTTCACTCCCAATTCCTCCCAGTGAACTTGAGTCAACAAAAACGTTCTGAAATGTAAATATCTAAGAGGATGGAAAAATTAAAGGCATGACTGGAACACCTACAAGTGTCACTTCTCCCACACTCAGTTTGCAATAAGGAAAACTGAGTGTGGGATAGGTGGGGGAGGAAATTTCACAACTGCGACAGCCAATCAAGTCTGAGTTATACTGAACATACTCAGCCAGTTTCACTGTAGCTGACCTGAATATATTCAGAATACAAAATTCCAGCCCATAGCCTTGCTATACAAAGTGAGTGTGATTACAAAGTATTTCCCTGCATGAAGTCCAAACAGACAAGTGCCCTCTGATTACCTAGGTCTTTCATCAAAATGGCCTTGTAGTATTTCTTCTGCAGTGCTGACATGCCATGGTATATCACTACTTCTGTCTTCTTGGGAAGATCCGTAGCTACCTCAGATTTCACTCGCCTCAGCAGAAATGGCTGCAAGAGTTTGTGTAGTTCATTTGCTGTGTAAGAAAAAAACACACAAGAAGTGTGGGATACAAGAAAGACCAGTCACTAGAGAACATACAGCAATTTATTTTTCTTATTTTCATGCCAATTATGCATTCTAAGCCAACATGGCGATTTTTCAGTGTTTCTTCCTTCATTGGGTTCTTTCCAATTCCTTCTGAAATCATTACTAGCTCTTAACTCAACAACTAGGAATACCCAACGAACTTGATTCTTACTGATAATCTCATTGATCAGCACAACATCTGAGAAATGTTCAGGCCAACTAAGTAATATTTCCCCGTTTTTAGAATGAAGTGAGGCTCAGAAAAATTAAGCATCTTATCCAAAGTCACATAGCTAGATGCTACTGTTGCTTACTTCTTCTGACGTCAACTCCCTTGTTCTTCCCCTAAGTGTGGTAAATTTCAGAATTAGCCAAAACTGGCATTACACTGCATGTATCCTCTGGTTATTGATTCTTCTCTACCGTATCCATAACCTATTTGCACGAGGCCAGTGTCTGGGCCCAGACCTCCAGGGAACAATTTGTCAGAAGGGCACTTGCCTGACTCCGACTCCTTCTCAATATTCTGGTAGCGCTGAACAAAATCTTCCACCTGCTCCTGGGAAAAGCGATCGGGCTCCACGAAGCTGAGGAGGGAGTAGAGCTCTTGGAGGCTGTTCTGGATGGGAGTTCCGGTCAGCAGGAGGTTGAAGACTACTGAGAACTCAAATACACAAAGAAAGAAAGTAAAAAATCTGTAACATTGGCAAGCAAGGCGGAGTTAGCCATCACAACCTTTACCCATATAAACAGAGATCGGGTTTAATGGAATGGCCACAGGGACAGGAAATCAAAAGGCGCAGGTTCTAGTTGCACACTCTCTGTTTGACATAGGAAATAACACCTCTTCAGTTTCCACTATTAAAAGGGGATAGTAATTGTGATGGAGATACCACGGTAAGAATGTAAACAGAATCACTTTGTGAACTCAGAAGTACTACAAGAGTATTCAACACGGTCATTATTACTCCATGTATGTGGGGATTCAAGCTACCTTATCACCTAAGCGGGGGAGTCCACTGAGGCATCAGAGGCACACAGCATAGATTCATGCAGTTTGAGAAGCCCAAAGTTACAGCAGCAGGCCCCATTGCTATAAGCACAAACAAAATCTGTACTAACAGAATGTCCTTTTTTATATATTTTTATTGATTTCAGAGAGGAAGAGACAGAAACATCAATGATGAGAGAGAATCATCAATTGGCTGCCTCCTGCACAACCCACAATGGGATTAAGCCCACAATCCGGGCATGTGCCCTTGACCGGAATCAACCTGGGACCCCTCAGTCCACAGGCCAACACTCTATCCACTGAGCCAAACTGGCTGAGGCTAAAAGAATCCTATATAATAAAAGGGTAATATGAAAATTGACCTTAATTGCGGAACTACCTGGAATGACTAGTCGCTATGATGTGCACTGAACCACCAGGGGGCAGACACTCAACGCAGGAGCTGCCCCCTGGTGGTCAGTGTGCTTCCACAGGGCGAGCGCTACTCAGCCAGACAGAAGTCAGCTCATGGTTGCCAGTGCAGTGGTGGTGGCGGGAGCCTCTCCCGCCGCCTCCACTGCAGCATTAAGGATGTTTGACTAATAGCTTAGGCCTGCTCCCCGGAGGGCTCCTGGGCTGCCAGAGGGATGTCTGACTGCCATCTTAGGCCCAATCCCCCGGGGAGTGGGCCTAAACTGGCAGGTGGACACCCCGAGGGGTCCTGGACTCTGAGAGGGCACAGGCTGGGCTGAGGGGCCCTCCAAGAGCATGAATTTTCATGCACCGGGCCTCTAGTGTCCTTTTATAAAACTTTACAGTGCATCACATGTAACACATCAAGACTTCCGGACATATCTAGACACAGGGTCATATACAGCCCAAAATGCAAAAAAAAAAAGTCCATTTTGAGCAAAGATGATAACACCAAGAAAAATTAAATATTAATGAAGTAAAAGTTTAGGTAAAACAGCAAGAATAGACCTGATGGTCAAGCAAAAAAACACCCTTGGTCCTCACATTACCAAGAACATACACCGTTTGAATTAAATAGTACAGCAAAATGGGATAGCCATATCCTATGTATGTGTATTGTTTTAATTATTAAAATAGGTTATTATGCAAATATATGTTTGGGGATATATATATATATATATATATATATATATATATTACTACTATATCAAAGGATATAGTAGTAATAAATACCAAATGTTAATAAATACAGAGTAGAATATTTGGGGGTTTTTACTTTCATCTTGTCTTCATATATTTTGATTTGGGAGAAAGTCATAAGAAGATACTGTTTTGTCATAATAAAAGGTAATAGATGAATTAACACAATCAATTAAAACTGACTTGAATATGTGGGGTTTTTTTGGTAATCTTTTTGTGTGTGTTTTTTTCTGAAAACAGCACCCTAGAAAGGAAGGAGTTACAATAGTGCCCTCTTATGGACAGTCTAAGAACAGCACCCTGGTAGGGAATTCTGGTCTGAGAAGAAATCCCTATTGCTGGACCTATGGTGTAAAAGGCTCTCTTCCTGCAGGGAAAAGTTACAATAGTGCTGTCTTGTGGACATTCTTAGAACAGCACCCTAGTAATGAATTCTACCAATCTGAAAACATAACACTATTTTTTAAAATATATTTTTATTCGAGTGTCCCAGGGGGCCGAGTGCCCCGGGTGAGCCGAGTGTCCCAGGGGGCCGAGTGCCCCGGGTGAGCCGAGTGTCCCAGGGGGCCGAGTGCCCCGGGTGAGCCGAGTGTCCCAGGGGGCCATGTGCCCCGGGTAAGCCATACCCCCCAAAGGGGAAAGGTGTCCCGGGTGAGCCGTGTGTCCCAGGGGGCCGAGTGCCCCGGGTGAGCCGAGTGTCCCAGGGGGCCGAGTGCCCCGGGTGAGCCGAGTGTCCCAGGGGGCCGAGTGCCCCGGGTGAGCCGAGTGTCCCAGGGGGCCGAGTGCCCCGGGTGAGCCGAGTGTCCCAGGGGGCCGAGTGCCCCGGGTGAGCCGAGTGTCCCAGGGGGCCGAGTGCCCCGGGTGAGCCGAGTGTCCCAGGGGGCCGAGTGCCCCGGGTGAGCCGAGTGTCCCAGGGGGCCGAGTGCCCCGGGTGAGCCGAGTGTCCCAGGGGGCCATGTGCCCCGGGTAAGCCGTACCCCCCAAAGGGGAAGGGGGAAGGGTGTCCCGGGTGAGCCGTGTGTCCCATGGGGTCGAGTGCCCCGGGTGAGCTGAGTGTCCTAAGGGAAGCAGTGGGTCCCAGGGGAAGGGGCGGTGAAAACCAGAGGAGGAGCGGACTCTATTCATATGAGCCTGAGATGGTCACCATAAAACAAGCAGATTGTCAAATGACAGGGGGGAGGGGAAGGAGACCTGGGGGGAGACAGGAGAACAACCGAGGGACTGGTATCCATGAACATAAGTACAACCAATGAACACAAAACTCTGGGGAGGGAGGGCATAAATGGGTGGTGAGGGGGGGCAATGGTAAACTATGTACACAGAAAATACCTTAATAAAATAAAATTAAAAATAAAAAATAAAAAATAAAAAATAAATAAAAAAAATAAATAAATAAAATATATTTTTATTGATTTCAGAGAGGAAAGACAAGGAGAGAGAGATAGAAACATCAATGACGAGAGTGACTCACTGATCTGCTGCCTCCTACATGGCACTGGGGATGGAGTCTGCAACCTGGGCATGTGCCCTAGACTGGAATCAAACCCGGAACCCTCAGTCCACAGGTGGATGCTCTATCCACTGTGCCACACCAGCTAGGACACAACACTATTTTTTTTTAAATCTTTATTGTTGCCAGGCCAAGATCACTCAGTGGTTGAGTATCGATTTATGAACCAGGAGGTATCAGTTCAATTCATAGGGCACATGCCTGGGTTGTGGGCTCGATTCCAGTAAGGGGGTGTGCAGAAGGCAGTTAATCAATGATTCTCTTTCATCATTGATGTTTCTATCTCTCTTTCCCCACTTCTCTGAAATCAATTAAAAAAAAATACTTATTGTTGAAAGTATTACATATGTCCCCCTTTTTCCCCAATGACCCCCTCCAGCCCACCCCCTTCCCCCCACGCCCAGCCTTCAGCACCCCACTGTCTGTGCTCACGGGTTATGCATAAGTGCATCTGAGTTCTTTGGTTGGTCACCTCCCACCCACCCACCCTCCCCAGGCTTCCTTCCGAGACATTCTTTTTTAAATGTCTAATAGTGTCTACCCATTCACGCCTGGTCTACTTTTAGGGCCAAGTTTTCATAGTATTTCAAGTATGGGAACTGGCCAAAAATAAGTTTCCAATAACCAGATCAGATTTTTGCAATGTGTATTCACCAGGCAAAAAAATGAGATGACCTAAGAGATATGAGGTCACAAAACCAAGGCTGTTAGTCACTACAATCAACTTACACTATCACATAAGTTAACATTTTTATTTAAAGTAATGTCTGTTTTGGCATCAAAACTTCTAAATGGGTAAAAAAAAAAAAATCCAGAGACAATTCATATATATATATATATATATATATATATATATATATATATATATATATGTAATCCTCTCACCCCCAAGGATATTTTTCCATTGATTTTTTTAAGAGATTAGAAGAAAGGGGGAGAGACCGAGAGAAACATGGACGTGGGAGAGACACACAGATTGGTTGCCTCCTGCACACACCCTGACCAGGGCCAGGATCAAGCCTGCAACCAAGGTATGTGCCTTTGATTGGAATCAAACCCACAACCCTTCAGTCCCTGGGCCAATGCTCTAACCACTGCATAACCGGCTAGGGCTATGTATAATATTTTGTGAACTTCTTTAAATATCCTTTTACATATTTTTTCATGGTAACCTTACTTTGTAAATGTAGTATATGAATATAGCATAAATTATATAGTCAATTATGTTTCACATTTAGGTTGTTTCCTACTGTTTATAAACAAGTTGGAAACAGTATTAGGAAGGAGAATAAAGGCAGTAACCTCCTCACCTCTCAGTCCAATCAGCACTAGTAAATGTATTTTTTCAACCAGTGTTAACTGCCATTTAAACCTCACCTAAAAAAGAATGTATGATGACAGAGAACAATTTCCTTACTTAATCGCTCTGAGGCCAGCCACAGAACTTACTTTCCCCACTCCAAACCTCGTGTTCTTTTACTATCTATGCCTGCTTTTCTTCTCCCCTTGCAAATCAGTAAACTAACTTGGTAGTTTATGAAACAGTTTCTTATAAGATTAGGCACCAGCACATGCAAACCTCTTGGGGAAGAAAGACGCTGTTACAAGTCCCTAAAAAGAAGACAAAGGACAACAAAGCAGAAAGGGACTCCCCACAGGACAGCAATCTTGTGACTGAGCTAATCATGGATAGTGGCCACATGTGTATGAAAATGCTAAAAACTAACTTTTAGCCAATAAGTATAAAATCCAGACTTCCCTTCAAATGACCTCTAAATTTATTAATTTAAGGACAGGGACCAAACCTCAATGATGGTCACAGAAATTCCCACATGTGGTGTCATGAATGAACAAGCCTTTACTTGATTAAGGAGGAGGGCGCTTCATATGTACAAGCTGTTCCACCGAAAACTCAGGAGAGACGGCAAACCTCGGGCTGTAATAACATTTCTCATCTACTTTGCCAGAATGATTTCAGAGATCAAGAGAAGGAGATGAGATCAAGGGTGTCGTACACAGAAGTATAATTAAGACAAGGAAGACTGAAGGTAATATTCAATGGCAGGAAATCAGTTTCTTGGTGACTCTATGTGAACTGCTAAATTTTTTATCAGGTATATGGGGAAGGGGGTGCAATATATCAGATATATCTGCTATTATAGACAGAAGAATTATAATAAACTTTTTTAAAGAAATTGCCCCTGTAAAGAGAGAGTTGAAACATTTCCAAAAATACAATGTATTTTATTGGTGTAGGAACTTAAGTTCCTACACCAATAAATTTTTTAAAACATCTCCTTTGGCCGAAACCGGTTTGGCTCAGTGGTAGAGCATCGGTCTGTGGACTGAAGGGTCCCGGGTTCGATTCTGGTCAAGGGCATGTACCTTGGTTACAGGCACATCCCCAGTAGGGGGTGTGCAAGAGGCAACTGGTCAATGTTTCTCTCTCATTGACGTTTCTAGCTCTCTATCTCTCTCCCTTCCTCTCTATAAAATATCAATAAAATATATTAAAAAAAAAAAAAACATCTCCTTTGTAAAAGACTAGAGGAAGAAGTTAGGCCATGTTGAGTACCTGCTTGTCACCCACAAAATGTTCATTCAGCTCTTCAAGAATGTGACTGAGAAAAGGTTTCAACTTAATTGGCTCTATGCAAGCCTAATTTTTTTTATAAGTTAAATTAAAAACTAAAACTATCCTGTGAGTTTACCTCTGAAAGTGTCTTATGCAGCAAGGAGCTTTGGTTTTTCAACCTGTGAGCTTCATCCACAACAAGAACACTCCAATGGAAGCTGTGAGAGAGAAATCCAAGCTTTCAGTTCTGTGCAACTCAAACATGGATCTCACATTTAAAAGTCTTACTACACAACTGTGAGTATTGTTGGGAAGATTAATATTAATCCCATTCTATGAGAAACACACTCAAATTGCCTTCTTACCTGAGAGCTTACCATGTACATGGGACAATATCCAGATAAGGTACTTAAATAAAAGGAATTTTCCCAAGATAGGAAAGAACCAGAGACAGAAAGTAAAATGAAACATTTAGAACCACCTACTGTGTACCAGACACTGAGCTTGGCTCTTTATGTATGTTATTTAATCTACCAGAATAGGGTGAGTACAGCAAACCCTCGTTTTGCAGACCCAGATTTAATGGACGAATTTCCAGTCCATATGTCATATGTGAAAATTAACACCTTGTTAATTTTAAAATGCTTTTAACCAAGATTTGCTTATAATTAAATTAACAGGGGTTTAGGGTTTTTTTGTTTGTTTTGTTTTACTAATTCACTGTTATTATTAACAAATTTTAGCGAATAGGCCATGTGTTAGGGAAAAAAACACTGCAATAATTTCGCCAACATAAATATTGCATATCTACAACTATAGTCTACATATTTAAATCCAAGAGTCACCACTCGCAAACAATGCTCAGGGAATGAGGAGCATGTGATCACATGCACAGTAATTGGTTCTGTTGTCTCCAGGCGTGACTCTGCAGCAGTTTTAAGGACGTTCCGACATGTGCTAAGCCACACCTCAGCCGTGTGCATTTGTTTACTTGTGGTGGCTGGCGAATGCACACATTTACTAGACCTATTCAGTGTAAATTTAAAATTACAGTAATTTTATAGAAAACTTTTCTGTGAACGAAAACTTTTCAATCATACTTAATTTTAACTTCACAAAATGTGTCAAATAAGTAAAAACAGATAAATGAACTGATTTGTCAATTTTTTATCATGTGCATTTGGAAAACCTACTTTATTATATAATGGGCTTTCAGCATTAAGGGACAATCCTACCCCCACCCCCAAATTAGTCCATTATATCGAGGTTTTACTGTAGACATTATTGTGCTTATTTTAGCAACAAGGAGACTGAAAGCTCAGAAGGACTGGGTGACTTGGTCAAGGTCACAGAGGTATTATGAGTCAGACTGAGAAGAAAACCGACAATGGTGTCACAACAGCTAGAAAAACATGATGTTAAAATGAGGAGTGGTGAATAGGACCAAATGTTCTAGATGTCTGGGAGATACATCCACTGGCTGCCAGAGCACGTTTTGTAGCATAGTATGTTATAACAATTTCTCAAGAGGTTTCATTCAAACACTTCTGGGAAGTTGCTCACACACACACACACACACACACCCAAAACAATTCAAAATATCTTTTAAAAAATACATGTCTGTGTATGTTTCCAGCTGCATTATTTAAAATAGAAAAAAAATCATAATAGGTCCAATTATAGGTTATAAAATACTATACAGCATTTTAAATATTAAAGATTATGTTGCAATACTATAGGCCTATATGACAACCAAAAAAGATATAAACATATCTTTCACAAATGTATAAACCACTCAAAAGATAACAAAGTATGCCAAAACCGGTTTGGCTCAGTGGTAGAGCGTCGGTCTGCGGACTGAAAGGTCCCCGGTTCGATTCTGGTCAAGGGCATGTACCTTGGTTGCGGGCACATCTCCAGTAGGGGGTGTGCAGGAGGCAGCTGGTGGATTTTCTCTCTCATCGACATTTCTAGCTCTCTATCTCTCTCCTTTCCTCTCTGTAAAATATCAATAAAATATATTTTTTTAATTGGCTCTGGATATTTAAAAAAATAAATAAATAAAAAATAAAATAAAATATATTTTTTTAAAAAGATAAAGTGTAAGTTACAAGACTTTTTAAAACTCTTTATTTTGTTTGTAAACATTAGGTAATTCCATTACATTAATTTATAGTTAAAAAAAACCTAAATGTATATACAAGTAAAACAGCATATTGGAAAGATAGTGGGCATGGAAATAAAAATCCCTTAAAAATTAGAAAAAGATCTTGAGCAGAGGTTGGTCTTACAAAGAGGAAGCCCTCTTCCTCTGAGGCTACGGGAAAAAAAATCGAGAAAACGGCCCAGAAACAGACACCTAACTCCATTCACTTTCTGAGGGCGGTCCAGGTGAGAGAGACGGGGGTCCAGAGAGAACACAGGAGCTGGGATCGTCCCCACGGGGAGGGATGAGCAGGGATGGAGGGAAGGGTTACCAGGAACAAAGTCTCCATGCAGCTGGACACTGGCCACAGATCAGGTGTGAGAGCGGCCACCGTATAAAGCTGTGCACGTGACTGAATTAGCATTCAAAACAGCTTGGGTCCTATTGCCTTGTGAAGAACCAGATATTAGGTTTTTACACACAGCAAGCAGGCATCCAGTAAAAGCTTGTTCAATGCAACAGGCTACAGGGGGATGGATTTGGGCTCAGTAAAAGGAAGCAGGTAAAGGCACTCATCAAAAGACACTCTGAACGATGTTCTGTGGAAAGGAAGAGGTGGAGAAAATTCTAGCACTCAAAGATTGTATAAGTCTGTTGCCTATCATTAAAAAAAAAAATCCTATTTTTCTTATTAACTCCTCATAATAAACGTCGTTAGGGCAGATATTACATTACACTTCCAACGTATTCTCAGAGTGTACAATATAGTCATACACAGTGTACCCTTGCCCAGTTCAGGGTAGGGCAAATGTTAGTTTACAGTTGTTTGCATAGAAAATAATGCAATAATTAGTAAATAAGAATAAACTGTGTTTCGTGTACCCACAACTATAAACCTACTTTTGCCCACTCCTGTTATCCAAAGAACCTATCTGGGTTTTGGGGACTCATGCTATGAGTCAGCATTACAAATGCCCCCTCATTTACTTGGGTTCTTCAAGTCACCAGGAAGGGATTCAAGAAAGATGCTCTGACGTAGAAAGATTGCATTTCTGCTGAACAGTGTGAAACGCCAGCGTACCTAGGTCCTTTGAGAAGCTCCACAGCAGCCCGAGTGTGGGCCTGGGTGTCTAGCTCTTGTCTAATGTACACTGTAACTGTTATCTACAATTTATTGCTGGACAAGGTTACCTAATCTCATTTCCTCAGCTATCAAATAGATGGTAATATCCCTTTTAGGGTTGCCATGAGGATCAAATAGGATAATTTATATAAAGTTCTGAATAACATTTATGCCTCAATCTTTTCATTGTTTGAGATGCCCCGTATACTGCCTTGTATTATGGATATCTATATATTTTATCCCTCTCCTGGAGTTAATGTGCTCTTAAGGGCAGCTCTGTGGCTCACCTTCCTGGTATTTCTGATAACTCCCACAACAGTATCATCCCAGAGGACAAATCTCCAACAAATATTAAGTTGGATATTAATAAATAAACAAAAGAGAGGCAAAGCATATCCTCTCCTAAAGAAAAATAAGGTCAGTTAAATGAAAAGTGAAACAAAATACTGGATGGAAGTCATTTTAAATCTATGACTGAGCCTTTAGTATTTCAAAATAAGATGAAAAATGAAATTCAATTCTAAAAAACCTGACTGAGAAATAACATTTAAAATATTGATAAGCACTTTGAAAGCAAAAGTTTCAGAATATTAAAGATGCAAATCCCCACCTAACCATGTCATATCTACACATGCAGTGGAGAACGCGAAACTCTGTCAGCATATATTCTTTTCTGATTTACCTAAAGCCTAGCTCTTGTTTAGTTTATATTGTAACTGTTACCTTGACCCTGTCCTGCAGCATGTCAGCCTTATTATCGGGTGGTGCTAAGAGTCAGATTAAGTTTCCTGTACGTCATGAGCACATATGAAGCCTGAACGCTAATTAATTAAAAGTCTTCTTAACACTCCCTTTCTAAAACGTTAATTTTGTAGGCTCAAATCAGTCACCTCTTATATTATAGGAAAATCTCCCAACAGCAGTCCTCAAGGTGTCTGTGCAAGTTGCAATTTAAATAATCTAATATCGGTTAACCTACCAGGCACACCTTATTTCACTTAATCCTCACAACAGCCATCCAAGGTAGGAGAGTTACTCACCCCCATTTTACACATGAAGAGTGTGAGGTACATGGAGATTAAGTAACTAACCCAAGAACATACAATCTAGGGAGCTAGACTGTAGGACTCCTGCAATGCCTCCTATCCTATATAATAAAAGTGTAGTATGCAAATTGTCCCCTCAATCAGGAGTTCGACCAGGGCGTGGGGCCAGCTGGGGGAAGGGAGGGAGGCCCTGACCAGCAGCCAGCAGCCGCTAGGGACCCTACCAGTGCATGGATTTCATGCACCGGGCCTTTAGTTTGTAAATAAGACTCATGGGAGACATACAGGAAAGAAGAAAAGACATGATACACTTAACGTCATTTCTGAAGAAGTGCGACATACTCACGATCTTAGAAATGCGGCATCTTTCAAAGAAATCTGAAAATTTAAGGAAAATACATTATAAAGGCTGGTACTAGTATAACTCTGAGATTAATAAGAGTTAAGTTTTATTCATTCCCTAAGTAAAATGAGTTATGAACATAATTCCTAAGTAACACAATCTTAGACATGCAAAAGGGAGGCATGAGTAAGTCCTGCTTATAGTGACCTGGTCTTAGCATGAAGAACAAGGTCTGAAAAGAGACAGGAACTAAGTGTCCACTATTCCCATCCTCAAGTAACAGAGACCATGCCTATGCCCACAAACCCTTTCCCCTGCTTCCTATTCATCGATCAAGAAGCAGCTCAAGCCCTGGCCGGTTTGGCTCAGTGGACGGAGCATCGGTCTGCAGACTGAAGGGTCCCAGGTTCGATTCCAGTCAAGGGCATGTACCTTGGCTGCGGGCACATCCCCAGCAGGAGGTGTGCAGGAGGCAGCTGATCTATGTTCCTCTCTCATCGATGTTTCTAACTCTCTTATCCCTCTCCCTTCCTCTCTGTAAAAAATCAATAAAATATATATTAAAAAGAAAAAAAAGAGGCAGCAGCTCAAGTGCCACCTCCCTGGGAAGCCTTCCCTTCACTTCTTTGGTCACGCCCGGCACTGAGAATCTAAGAGAAGCAGACTGTCCCAGAAAAACGTGTGTTCCCAAAAACCATTAAACATAACTCCAACGGATTTCACAACTTCTAGGGTGCCAAGTTGAGAGTTCTGGCTGTAGAGGAACAAATGGGTACCTCATAGGTAGTCAGCAACACATGAAAACATGGCTTCTGTTTTAGGTCTGGCTGTAGGTTGGCTCTCTCCTCTTTGTCACCTGTATATGTTACACAGGAAAGACCTGGAGCAAATCTGAATCCAAGAAAAGAAGTAGATGAACACAAACACAGCCGTGGGAAGGGTCACGCCTATCTGGGAAAGTACACTTCATGGGAGGACTGCAGATGTGCGGGCCTCAGGATCAGAGGAGGCCCGGGACTCTGCAGTCCTGCGCGGGGTGACGGATAAGTTCTGTGTGAATAGGAGGGAGGGTCTGGCGAACATCTGAAAAAAGGCTCTTGTGCTAACTCCAAGAACAAAGTATCTTTTCCATATCGGTTACTCCATAAGTCACTGTGAAAAAGACAGTTTCTTCTTTAGTTCAGCAGAATGTACTAAACCTTCAAATTGCCCAATAGTAACAATAACAGGGGACCTCCTCCCATCAGATCCTCAGTCTTTATCTACATTACCCCAGGTTAGTGTTTTCTGGAAAAAAATACACTCATTGTTTAGGGCAATTTGTTGTTTCACCACCCTTCACATATCACTCAGGAAAAAAAAACCTTAATCGAGGCAAAAAATAAAAATTCAGCTACATCTGCTCTGTACCTTTCAATCTCTTCTTTCCAGTTGCTCAACACAGACAAGGGACAAAGAATCAGAAATGGTCCTTCATCATTTAATCTTCCTGCCAAGTAAATGAAGAAAGCAATAGTCTGAAACAGAAACAGAAGGCAGTTTTGATCACATTTCCATATGAGAAACGACTATGTGGTTTACAAAAAAATAATGTACACATTAAGAGAGTCATCCATTCCTAGAGTTAAATCATGTAAGCTTCAAAATAATTGCCAAAGAAATCTATGGCACTCAATTATATCAACAGTTAACAAGCAATGGTGTCAATATTTATGCAATTGAGCCTCTAATACAAAAAAAAATTAAAAATTTTATATATATATCAGGGAAGACCACAGAAATCAATGAAAACAATGCAAAGAATGTACACGAGATCAGGAATACTCTGAAAACATACAGCAAGTGTCAGGGTACGACTGTGAAAATGGCCAACCACGTGGCGGCCTCTGCTGCTTCCCAGGTTCTCTTTCCTCCCTAACTTGCTCCCTCCTCTCTGTACTGATAGAGCACCTGCTATTTGCTGGGCTACAGTGAACAAAATAGATAAAACTACTAGCTCTCCTGGAATAGACATTCTAGTGTAAAAAAATAATAATAATAATAAGTAATGCCTCATAAGCTTAAGTAGGGGTATAAATGAAAATTTCTGTAAAGCCAAATAGGCCCACTGAAGGATATGGTTGTACACAATTTTGACTAGAAAAGTTTCTTTAGAAGATTGCTGTGATATACAGAGAAAATAGCTCTCTTTAATAGAACAAAAAGTCTGAGAAGCCTCCATCCCCAAATGCTAAACTATTTCTGAAAAAAATCTATCCTAAGGATATAATCCAAAATTCTGAGAAAGCAAATACCCAAAGGTGTTCACATTGAGGTTAATTTAAGTGGCACAACAAAAGAAGGAACTCATCATTCCTCGTCTTCAGGACATTTAAGTAAATTATGATCAATTCTCTTGAAGGAATATTAAGTAGCCAATAAAAATAATCATTGGGAGACTAGAAATGGAAATGACAATGTTAGATTACTAAAATACAAACTGTAAGTGCACTATAATTTCAACCATTGAAAGACATACACTGCTATTTATGGTTATGATTAGAGTGCTGTGGTTATGGTTTGGTAGTTGTGGGTTGTTGGTTTTTTTTAACTGAAATTACATTAATTTTATAATAGAAGTAATTTTCTTCTTTAATTACCTATCACTTTCCAATCCAGATTGTGCTCAGAAAAATCATCCAATAAAAAAGTTACTTATTGGATTAAAACCACCCTGTCTAGCTTTTGCTGAGAATACTATCTCCAAACTATGTCCTATCACTCCATGTCCAAGGCATTTTGGAAAACATGGGGTATTTCTTCTGCACTTCTCTCACATGCTAGAAAAATGACAAGTGGCCTTCTACTCACTGAGGAAGGGAAATTAATATCAGAAGTAATCCAGCTAACTTAATTGGTCAGAGTATTGCTAAGGAAGACAAAAACAATTTGATCCCTGAGACAGGTATATTTGCTTTACAAGAGAAAAACCCTGCCCAGTAACTAAAATAAGGGCAGTGATGAAGCATCCATCTTATATGAAAACTAAGGTGACCAGACGTCCCGCTTTTGGCGAGACAGTCCCGATTTTTAACAATCTGTCCCGCGTGCCGTGGCATTTTTAAAAAGTCCCAATTTTTTGAAAGGTTCTTTTTTAAAACGCTGAGGGACGTGGGACAAATTGTTAAAAATTGGGGCTGTCCCATCGAAAGCAGGATGTCTGGTCACCTTAATAAAAACCGCTGTTTGAAATGTTAACCCTGCCATTCTGGCTTCTGTAGAGGCTTGCTTGCTTAAGTAGTAAGGACAATAAGACTGCTCCCACTCCAGAGGCCGGACGGTGCCCCAGACAGAGTCCTCAGTGCGGGCACCGGGCCAGGCCTTGAGATGTGGCCTCATGGCCCCTTCCCAGCACGCAGGCCCTCTTTCCCAGAAGGCCCGGGAGTCTCCTTCCAAACCTGGGAGACAAAGAGCGAGGAAAAATATAAATAGAAAAGGTTTCCTCCATGTGGGGGGAGCCCAGAATTTGAAAGACACATTTTTCTCTGGCCCTGCCCTTAATAAAATGTAACTCCCTTTCTCTATGCATGGCTTAGTGTTTTGTTTTGTTTTTCCGGTATTCTATAACAGTGACACAGTTCAAAACTGTCCTGACTAGAAAAGTCAGCTCCAACATCAGAATCGCTAAATAAATGTTCAGGCATTTCACCACCTAAAATAAAAATGCATACTAGTCTCTGAAGATAGTAATGAGTTGTAAGAAGGTATTTCAGTGAAGGTGAGACCACCCTACAGTGTCCGTGGAGACCACGTGGGGAGCCAGTACTCTCACCCTCAACAGAGGTTAAGTGACATACCTGGCAGGTCTTACCCAGGCCCATCTCATCTCCCAGGATGCAGCCATTCTGACAATGGAAGCGCTGGGCTAGCCAGTTGACTCCCTCCAGTTGATAAGAGCGTAGGTTAATCTCTAGAAATAAAAATTACATTGAGTCCAAACAGCAAATATTTCAGCACACACACACACACACACACACACACACACACACAGGCTGTATTCTAAGACTTCAACTGAAGGACATGGCCTAAATCCCTATACCCCCAACATTGCTGGCCATATCCTCTGTTGGGAAGTTACAAATATGTAGACATTTGCTGACTTCCAAACTGCTTTTTCAGCAGATTTAGTCACCATTATATTCAAAGCCCAGTATTAAGGGATCCACACGACAGATAAGAAAGTCAGCTTGGGCCCGACTCTCATGCCAGTGTCCATTCTAGGAAATGAGGCTGCAACCCACATGGAGCTTCTGCTGTCTCTCTTCTCTCCCTTGGGGGAAGAACATACAATTTCAGAAAACAGCTACATCTTGGGAGAAGGGGAGACCCCAAGCATACTACTAAACTATTAACAAAACCACAATTTTCTGGTTTGAACTCACGACCTTTAAAAAGAAACTAGGCCATATATAATAATTGTAGAACATTTGGGGGGGGGGGGAATAAGTTCTTTTTATTAAGCACTTACTAAATACCAGGGAGAGGAGTAAACACTTTATGTAGGTTACCTCCTTTAATACGTATAACAACACCATGTAGTAGGCATTATCTCCACTTTGTAGGTTAGAAAATTCAACTAATCAAAGAAGACTAAAATGTGAAAGACCAAAATGGCTTTTGGGAAGATGGGAGGGTTTTCTTTTCACTATTCTTCCTGCTAATGCAACCAAAGATCCTGAATGCTACAATAAAAAACAAATGTAAGGCTGAAAACGGTTGGGCTCAGTGGATAGAGCGTCGGCCTGCAGACTGAAGGGTCCGGTGTTCTATTCCGGCCTAGGGCTTGTGCCTTGGTTGCAGGCACATCCCCTTGGTTGCCGGGGTGTGCAGGAGGCGGCTGATCAGTGTTTTCTCATCGATGTTTCTAGCTCTCTATCCCTCTCCCTTCCTCTCTGTAAAAAATCAATAAAATATATAAATACACACACACACACACACACACACACACACACACACAAATGTAAGTCAACTCTGAAGACTTAGAGGTGAAAAAAGTTAACCCAGAAATGCCTGTACTTCCACCCCTAGGAGATCCTAAGGAGCCCTCTCCAATACCACCCTCGGAAGCGGTGTCATGGGAGGCCTGGTGGAGACTGGGGACCTTCATCCTCCTAGTCCAGAGGGAATGGGACTACCCTACAGTGTCAGCGGAGACCAACGGGGGAGCCCTACCCTCACCCTCATCACGAGGTAAGGGGGCGCCCCCTCCCTATGCAGAGGCTGAAAGGTTTGCTCTGCCTTGACCTTAGGGAAGGAAGGTCTAGGAACAGTAAGCGGGGCAGGTACGCGAGGGGACGAGCTGGTAAAAGCAGGGATGCCGGTTTTAAAACCCGGCGGCGGGGGAGGAGGACGGAAGGGGAGGGACTTTGCCCGGTGGCGGCGCCGCTCCGAGAACTGCGCATGCGCAGTGAGCCAGGAACCCCGGAGCCGGGAGCCGCGTTCTGATAGTTTCACAGGACAGACGCCTGAACACCCCAAGACCGGGCCTGCAAACCCAGAAACTGGAAGCCCGCGCCCGGGGGCGTGAGGACCTCCGCCGCCTTCTTCCGAGGAAGGTCTTCCCTCTGGGACCAGGCCTCGCCGGGCTCCCCGCCCCCGGGCCGCGCGGGGGGCGCCGAAGCCTCTCCAGCTGCGCCCGCCGACCCCGCGCCCCGCACCGGCGGGCCATGGCCCCCGGGCCCGCGGAGGGGCTCCGCTCCGCCCGCCCCGCTGCAGGTGCGGGAAGGAAGGGAAGAGAAAGGAAGGTCCTGAGGTCCGCAGGAAAACAGCCCCCAGGACGGCGCCCGGGGGGTCCTGACCCGGGAGAAGCGAGTCCCCCCCCGGCGGGCAGAAGGCGGGCGGAAGTTCGCCCGGGGCCACTGACCTGTCAGGCCCCACTGCCTCAGCTCCTGCTCCTGCACGCGCGCCCCCGCCCGCGCCGCCTCGGCCCGGCTCTGCGCCCGGAGGTTCTGCAGGAAGCCGGGCATGTCGCCCTGGCCGGTCGCGGCGTCCGCGCGCTTCTCCATCCGCCCCGGAGAGTTCCGCCGCGCGCGCGTCGCCCCGCGCCGCCGCCTCTCGCGCTTCCTTCCCCGCCGCAAATGCGTCCCCCCGCCGCCAGAGGGCGCGTCCGGCGCCGAGTTCCGGCCGCGAGCGGGGTCCCCGGCAGCCCGCCGGGTGCACGCGGGGCCGCTGGGTGCGCGCTCTGCACACCCATCATCAGCGGCTGGCGGCCTCGAAACGCTCCCCCGGAGGTCAGCGTGTGCTGGTCACTCACTCACTCAAGTTCACCGCCCTCGGCCAGGTGCTCTGGGGGCTGCAGAATTCAGTAAGACGGCGTCCCTGCTGCCCTCCAGCGATTCACGGCGAGATCGTCAAGGCTTGAGTGCTTTTCAGTTCACGCTAATCAATACTACATTCGTTTCGGCCCCGAAATCTTATTTACTTCCTGCTGATGGTAGGCCGTAGTTAGGAACCCCTCCACGGTAGTAACGTCACCAAAGCTTGTGCTTGGTGGGTTTCTCAAGTGAATTATGGGGAGCAAACCGAAGCAATGTGTGGTTAGATGAGGGGTCGGTCACCAAGACTCAATGTTAGCTTTGGGTGGATGTATGATGTAGTAATTTATGATGAGTAGTGTGCCACCAATACAAATGCTATAATAACCAAGTAGCTGCATTTAATTGATGCAGTTAGAGGCTGTGCCCTCAGGCCTTACCATGTGTTTATTTTCTCATTTAACCCTCATAATAACCCCATAAAAAGCCCTATAATTGTCCCCCCATTACAGATGAGGAAACGGTGAGTGGTAACTGGCAGAGCTGGAACAGGAACCATGTTATTCTCTGGACAATGGCATTAGAATGCTATTCTCACTTACCTTGGCGTCGATGCTTCTGTCTTCAGTAAACTCAGACTAAAGTTGCACTTCACCCCATCCTCACCTACCCTCAAAATAAAAGGGGGAGAAATTAGCTGTGAGCCACAAAATAAATGACTTTGGGTTGATTTCTAAAACCGCAGAAACAAAGCTAATTTTGTGTCTTGAGTGGTTTTGTAAATGCTGATTGAACACCTACCATGTGCCAAATGCTCTTTCAGCCCTGGAGACAAGAGGCCACTAGCCACACTCTTAATTTAAGTAAATCAGATTACGCTTATATTTTAAAAAGGAGGAGACAGGCAATAAACAAATGAAACCCAAGCACTGATCAATGTTAAGAAGAAAGAGAAACAGAGTCCTATAATCGGCACTATTAAGTAGGGCTACACTGATTTCCTACTTGGGTATTTTCTCAAAACCTTAAGATAGATTTATATCCTTTGCTGGCTTCTCTTGAGGGGCTTCTGTCCTACGTGGCTGTTGTAAATGGACTTATGAGTCCTGGTGTCTGAACTGGACTTACTTTCTCCCCTCAAGACTTTGTGGGTCGACATCTACTAAAGCACCAATATTAACCACCCGCCACTCAAACAAACGGGTGTTTATTATTATCAACTTAACATACATTTGTTTTAGCGTTATACTAGAGATGGGGGTCCTAGCTGTAAGCTAAGTGTTCTGTTGGTATATTGAGTCTGGCATCTAAAATACAGCTAAGTGCCTGGCTCAGTGTTTGAGCGTCAACCCATGAACCAGAGGATCATGGTTCAATTCCCAGTCAGGGCACATGCCTGGGTTGCGGGCTTGATCCCCGGTAGGGAGCATGCAGGAGGCAGCCAATTGATGATTCTCTCTCATCATTGATGCATGTGTTTCTCTCTCCCTCTCCCTTCTTCTCTCTAAAATCAATAAAAACATATTTTAAAAAATAAGTAAATAAAAATAAAATACAGCTAAGTGAAGTAGGTGAGAAACTTTAAGCCAGCTAGTGAGATGATGCCTCTTAAGAGTTTTATTTGGATGCTGTATGAAAAGAGTATATAGAAAGGGACAAGGTAGCCAAAACCAGTTTGGCTCAGTAGTAGAGCGTTGGTCTGCAGACTGAAATGTCCCGGGTTCAATTCCTGTCAAGGGCATGTACACTGGTTGCGGGCACATCCCCAATCGGGTGTGTGCAGGAGGTGGCTGGTCGATGTTCTAGCTCTCTATCTCTCTCCCTTTCTCTCTGTAAAATATCAATAAAATATATTTTTTTTAAAAAAAGAAAGAAAGAAAGGGACAAGGTAAAAGCAGGGAGACCCTGTAGGAAACTACGGTGGGAGTCTGGGCAAGAGATGATAGTTGTTGGGCCAACATGGTGAAGTGGAGGTTTGAGTAGTGGTCAGATATTAGATATATTTCTAAGGAAGAGCCTGTAAGATACACTGATTGAGCATCTGGATACCTGGGTGGATATTGATACCACCACTGAGACAGAATACAGGAGACAAAATATAATAATTTCATTGTTAGGATAGGTTGAATTTGTACCTAACCAGTGACTGGCACATAGTATGCACTCAGTTTGAATGAGGTGCCTGTTGAGCAATCCTGACGTCCAGACCTGACTGTTATAACCTCACTGTGTAGAGAGGACATTTCGGGGATGGACAGACCAAGGTACCAAAAGTTTAGGCAACTTGTCCAATTTTTCCAGTGAGCCAATGTTAGCTGCCGGAAGAGCGTCTAACCCCACCTTTTCATTCTTTGTCCAGGTTATATAATCATGGTGTTAATATTAATTCTTATTTTATAACTTCACTGAGAGGGTACACACCCTGGCAACAGCGACTGAATAAGATTAACGGTAGTCATATCACGCTAATGATAGGCCTTCGTCTCTGCCAATCCCACCCAAGCAAGCATGAGGAAGCACAGATTGGCGGACAAGTGTGTTTGCTATCCATTATGTCCCTGACCTGGTGGGTAAAAGCAGGATGCCAGCTGGCAACATCTACTAGTGGTAGGTTAGATATGGAGCTTGAGTGAAAGCTGTGGCCATGGGTGAAAACCTGTCCAAACCTCTTTTTGAGTACATGAACTTAGACCTTTGGGTTCAGGTTAGGATTGGGTCAGTGACCTGTGGTGGAGAAATCACTGGAATGAGAGTTGAGTTTTTTTCCTCCAAAAAAAAGGAAAAACCGTATTTTGACATTTGGCATAATTATACATTTTTTAGCATCAAAGCACACATTAATTTAAAATGCAGAAAACCAGGGGAATATACTTAAAAAGAGTGCCCCTTTAAATATATCAACAAAGTCAGTCTGCTTTATAGGACTCGCACTCAGTCTCATCAGAAAATTTCCACTCCCTCTTATACCAAAGGTAATGCTTTAACACTAGGATATTATCAAGTAATCTTGGAGGACAAAATCCAGAGATTGTAAACTATCAGCTGTGCACCAAGTTTTGCCCACAGTTCTGTTTATTTTCCTCAACTAATGCCTTTTGACTATCAATATGCCTGGCCACCAAGTTAGTGACACCCAATTTTATTCTTTCTGTTTTTTGAAAATATATTTTTATTGATTTCAGAGAGGAAAGGAGAGGGAGAGACAGATAGAAACATCAATGATGAGAGAGAATCATTGATAGGCAGCCTGGACATGTACCTTGACCGGGGATCAAACCCCGACCTCCTGGCTCAGAGGTCAGCACTCATCCGGTGAGCCACATCTGCCAGGAATCCATCCAGTTAATCCCAAGCTTTTGAGTTTGCCAGTTAACTTTTGTGACATATTCCCACAGAAGGAGCAGGACATCTCAATAATAAGACCATGAAGCTAAATGTTTCTCTTGACTCTGAGCCTAAAATCTCTCCCCTTCTCTGGTTGGCAAGATCCCAAAGACATATTAGCCTTTTATTATATAGGATTCCCCACTTTTCCTTTAGCTAGACATCTCTAGTACACTCATATATCCCAATTTACAAATAACTCATTTATAAGTTAAAATTCCGATCTGTAAGAATTTTATTTTTAAAAGAGACTATTATAGTATAAGTTCACATGTGTAACTGAAAGCTTTTATGAAATATATACCAGTCTTTTAAAAGTTACAAGTCCAAAAAATAAAAGTTATATGTCCACTGTACCTATGAGTTTGTTTCTGTTTGTTCATTTATTTTATTTTTTAGATTCCACATATAGGTGAATCATATGGTATTTGCCTTTGTCTGACTTACTTCACTTAGCAAAATACCATCTAGGTCCATTCATGTTTTCACAAATGGTTAGAGTTCGTTCTTTTTTTTATAGTTATTTTGAAAGGTGTGAGGTAA
This sequence comes from Vespertilio murinus, assembly GCA_963924515.1. Classification (NCBI taxonomy): domain Eukaryota; kingdom Metazoa; phylum Chordata; class Mammalia; order Chiroptera; family Vespertilionidae; genus Vespertilio; species Vespertilio murinus. The sequence goes on along the minus strand of OZ004719.1, from coordinate 15,092,529 downwards.
TATCTCATTGTGTTTGTTTGTTTTTAATATATTTTATTTATTTATTTATTTATTTATTTATTTATTTATTTATTTTTTACAGAGAGGGATAGAGAGTTAGAAACATTGGTGAGAGAGAAACATCAATCAGCTGCCTCCTGCACACTCCCCACTGGGTATATTTCCACAACCAAGGTACATGACCTTGACCAGAATCGAACCTGGGACCTTTCAGTCTGCAGGCCGATGACTCTATCCACTGAGCCAAACTGGTTAGGGTTCATTGTGGTTTTTATTTACATTTCTCTGATTATTGACATTGAGCATCTTTTCATGTGTCTATTGGAAATGTTTACTAAGATCCTCTGCCAATCCTATCTAATAAAAGTAATGTGCAAATTAACCATCACTCTGCCACACCACCAGCCAATCAGGAGCAATGATGCAAATTAACCCAACCAAGATGGCTTTGGCCAGGGAGCAAGCAGGAGGCTTGGGTTTCCCTGGCAATGGAGGGAGCCAAGTTTTCTGCACACCCTGGCTGGCCCAGGCCTCCATGTAAGGCTTCAAAGTTTCAATTACAGAAGATAAATAAATCCCAACAAAAATGGTTACAGCCACAGAGCAAGCAGAATGCTTGGCTTCACTCCAGGCTACAAAGTTTCAATTATAGAAGATAAATAAGTCCCAGATACCAAGGCTTCCACTTGGGTCACCTGGGGGTGTGGTCGGCCTGCAAACCACCATAGGACCATCACCCAGGCCACCCTACTCTCCAAGGGAACCCCCACCCTGATCCAGGACACCCTTCAGGGCAAACCAGCTGGCCTCCACCCATGCACCAGGCCTCTATCCTATCTAATAAAAGAATAATATGCAAATTGACCATCACTCCAACATACAAGATTGCTGCCCCCATGTGGACACAAGATGGCCAGCAGAGGAGGGCATTTGGGTGGGACCAGGTATGCAAAGGAGGGCAGTTGTGGGAGATCAGGCCAGCAGGGGAGAGCAGTTGGGAGGGATCAGGCCTGCAAAGGAGGGCAGTTGGGGGCCATCAAGCCTGCAGGGGAGGGCAGTTAGTGGCAAACAAGATAGCAGGGGAGTGGTTAGGGGATGATCAGGCTGGCAAGCAGAATCGGCCAGGGGAAATCAGGAAGGCAGGCAGGGGAGCAGTTGGGAACCAGTATTCCTGGATTGTGAGAGGATCCCCGGATTGAAGAGGGTGCAAGCTGGGTTAAGGAACACACACTCCCATGCACAAATTTTGTGCACCAGGCCTCTAGTTTTCAAATAAGACTGATGATTGCATATTGGAGGGGGTTGGAGTTTGAAAAAGGTAAATGGATTAAGAGTAATAATTAGCAGCATAGGGCATATAGTTAATATTGTAATAACTATGTATGGTACTAGACTTCTTGGGGGATCACTTCATAAGTTGTATAACTGTCTAAATACTATGCTGAAAAAACCAAACACTATGCTATATACTTGAAACAAATATAGTATTGATTGTCAACTATAGTTGAAAGAAAACGTTTTTTAAGTCCAAGAGCAGCTAGGACTAAGCAAAAAAAAAAGTTACAGGTGCAAAGAATATTAAAATTACATAATATGAGTACTTATTAGGGTTGGCAAGTTGCTGTAAAGAGCGAAATTAAACATTCAATAGTACAAACAAAATAGCAGTTTACTTATCTCTTACATAACAGTCTAAGATAAGTAGACCCAGATTAGAAAATCCAGTCATTTAAGGACCCAATACGTGATTTCCAAAGTTATCTCTGGATATCACTGTTTCAGGTTACAGGAGAAGAGAAAGAGTAGAACTCCAGGATAAACCATTACCTTTAAACCGGTTAGGTGGGACTTGCCTGTGTCACCTCTTCTCATATTCCTCAGTGAGAATTTAATCATATGGGCATACATGGCTGCAAGGGGAACTGGGAAATACAGTTCCTATTGGGCAGTCCCAACCCTCTTATGCTGTATGAGGAGAACAGATTTTAGTGAACAACTAGCAGTGTCTGCCACTCCTCTAACCATGAAAATTCTGTGTTCAACTTTTTTCTTGATATGCTCATCCCACCCATCCAGTTACTTACTACACCGAGCTCAGGGTTGGGGATCTCTAGGTGAACTTGCAATTATCTGCCTCCAATTCAAATGAGGCTCCTTGTGGTCCAGCAATCCATTAACTGAAAGGAAGTCCCGTACCTTCTCTAGCACCCAATACACCATGGACTAACAGAAACAGGGTATTTGTATTAGATGTGGTTGTTCTTAAGTGGTTCTAGGCCCTTCTACTACCATAAATCTTGGGGAGGGATAGAATGAGAAGCTAATTTTTTTTTGAAATCTCAAGGAAGATGCTTTTTTTCCATTAATTTTTGGAGAGAATAGAAGGGAGGAGGAGAGACAGAGAGAGAAACATCGATGCGAGAGAGACACATCAATTGGTTGCCTCCCACAGGAGCCCTGACTAGGGTTAGGGATCAAGCCCACTACCAAAGTACGTGCCCTTGACCAGAATCGAACCCAAGATCCTTCAGTCCACAGGTTGATGCTCTACCCACTGAGAAAACCCAGCTTTGGTGCCTAGAAGATACATTTATATATTCGGGGGATAAAAACAAAACAAAAAACACCTGCTTTTTCTGTATATGAAAAATATTAAAAGATAGAAGGGAAAATACATAATGAATAAATGCATTCTATTTGGTGATAATCTGTGAAGAGACTAGTCCAATAAAAGATTTCTATAGCAAAGTCAGAAGAGAATTCTGAGCAAAAGTACACATCAGCTTTTTAAAAATAAGAACTTTTAGATTAGCTCATCTTGATGTGACTATTGAAAGATTTTAATAAGAACAACATTAAAAGACAGAACCACCTCAAAAAGCAAAAACTATTTTTATTACTGAGAAAATATATAAAACTCCATCCTTAAGCCTCTTCCCCTTCATTGTCCCATTAGGTTATGTTGATGTCACGCATTCCCATGTGTGTGTTGGGGGGGAAGGTGTATATGTGTATGTATGTTTACTATTTTTTAAATATAATTTGGACCACATATTGAGCAGGAATCTTCTGGATGAAGCCAATGATTCCCAAAACTGAAGATCTATTAAAACATTTAAGAGTAGCTGAAATAAGGCACATGATAGCTCAGCTAAATGCAGTTCAACTAAAAACTGAGGAGAAAATAAACAAAAAATACATCAAAATTAAAAAGCTTCTGCCCAGCAAAAGAAACCATCAACAAAACAATAAGAAAGCCCACTCTGTGGGAGAACATATTTACCAATGTTATCTCCGACAAGGGTTTAATCTCTAACATTTACAGGGAACTCATACAACTTAACAAAAGAAAGATAAACAACCCAATCAAAAAATGGGCACAGGACCTAAACAGATCCATTTCTAAAGAAGACATACAGAAAGCAAAGAAACATATGAAAACATGCTCAAAGCCACTAATCATCCAAGAGATGCAAATCAAAACAACAATGAGGTACCCATCTCACACCTGCCCGAATGGCTATCATCAACGACAAATGCTGGAGAGGATGGGGAGAAAAAGGAACCCTCGTACACTGCTGGTAAGAATGCAGACTGTGCAGCCACTGTGGAAAACAGTATGGTGTTTCCTCAAAAATTTAAAAATGGAACTGCCATTTGACCCAGTAATACCACTTCTAGGAATATATCCCAATAAAACAGAAACACCAATCAGAAAGGATCACAGCAGCACAATTTATAATAGCTAAGATTTGGAAACAGCCTAAGTGCCCACCAGCAGATGACTGGATTAGAAAACTATGGCACATCTACACAATGGAATACTATGCTGCTATTAAAAAGAAGGAATTCTTTGTAAAGGCATGGATGGAACTAGAGAACCTTATGCTAAGTGAAATAAGTTAGTCAGTGAAAGATAAATACCACATGATCTCAGTCATTTGTAGAATATAAAGAACATTATAAATTGATGAACAAAAATAGATGCAGAGGCAAAGAAGCATTGAACAGACTGTCAAACTACAGCAGGAAGTTAGGGGAGAGTTGGGGAGGGGGGGTGTAAGAGGTCAACCAAAGAACTTGTATGCATGAATATAAGTATAACCAATTCACGCAAGACACTGTGAGGGCAAATGCTGGGAGGTAGGAGAGGCCGGGGGTAGGGGAGGAGGTCAATGGGGACAAAAAGGAGGCATAGGAACTACTATTTGTAATACTTTAAACAATAAAAGTAAATAAATAAAAATAAATGCAGTTCAACTAGAGTGTCGTAAAGGCAGAAGTTAGCCAAAAGAAAAGGATGCAAAAAGAAAAGGGATGAGAAATGGAAGAAAGATTTGTGACTAAATAAGAAGTAAAAATGTCCTCCTAGCCCTAGCCAGTTTGTCTCAGTGGATAGAGCATCGACCTGCTTATGAAAGGTTCCAGGTTCGAGTCCGGTCAAAGGCATGTACCTCCCTTGGAGGCTCCTCCTCGGCCTGGGCCCTGGTCAAGGCTGGTGCAGGAGGCAACCAATCCATGTGTTTCTCTCACATCAATATTTCTCTCTGTCTTTCTCTCTCTCTAAAAGATCAATGGAAAAATATCCTTGGGTAAGAATTAAAAATATATCTATAATATATCCATAATAATAAAAGGATAATATGCTAATTAGACTGGACGTCCTTCTGGGTGTCCTTCCAGACGACCTTCCAAACAAAGCCAAGGTTGCCAGGGAAGCCCGGGTCCTGGGTGCCAGAAGGAAAGTGGTGCCAGCAACCGGGTAAGGCTTACTCTTACACAAATTTTGTACATCAGGCCATATATATATATATATATATATATATATATATATATATATATATATCTTCTTAAAGGGGCAGTATACACAGTGATGGAAAGCTCAGGCTTACAGCGAGACTGCCTGGCTTGCATCCTTTCCCACTTACTTGCGAAATGGGGATAATGATAGTATTGCTTCACAGTATTGTTGAGATAATAGTGTCCATTCCCATTTAGCCTTTTGAACCACACAAGGTAAGCCCTTGAGAAATGATAAGTATTAACTCCAAGAACAATACCTTTGAGGTGAAACCAGTAGGTCAACACCCAGGGCGGTCATTGGCATGCAACCGTCTTGAGCAAAGTTGACTGGGAGTAGTAGATGGTGAACAAAGACGGATTGCATCAGCCACAGCTTACCTCCCCAACAGCTCACCAGAGCAGATTACTGGGATGGACCCTGACGGTGACCCAGTCAGTGAAATTATATATTTTTTAAATTAAGTTACATTTTAAAAAGCGGATATCTTGTGGACTTTAGGTCCACATGCAATAGCATAAAACACCTTTTTTTGAAGTATTTTTATTTTATGGAAGTTTTCGGCCTATATTTTTGGTCTTCTCCACCAAACTATAAGCTCCCCTTAAGTAGGAACCATAATCCACTCCGCACTGTGGGCACCAGGCTCAGGGCCTGGGTGTTGTGTAGTAAATGTCCCTCAGGACACAGAACCAAAGATCCGAGAGAAACCAAGATGGCGGCATAGGTAAACGCCTAACTGCAGCCTCACTCAACAATTTCAAAAAAATACAACTAAAATACAAAATGGACATTATTCAGAACTACAGGAAAGTTGACTGACTGGAAATTCTACAACTGGAAAGAAAGAGAAAACCAGAAGGAAAATCAGAGGAACTGTAAAAGCCTAAGGTACAGAGACACGGTGCACACGTGGGGAGAGGATGGAGCCAGAGAGGGGGGGCGGCTGAGTGCCTGGTTGGTGTTCCCTAGTGGAAAGGAGATAAAAGCTCCAGACTGTGCTGAGCCCCAGTTCTGACTGCACTGAACCCCAGTTCTAGGCCAGACCCTGGGGACCCAGACTTATACAGAGGGAATCTGGGCTATAAGGCGGAAACTCAGGGGAGCGGTGAAAGGCAGAGTCCCAGAGGCGCACCGTTGCGCGCAGAGGATGGACTGTTGACTGTGCCACTAGATTGCCCTAGCGGGAAGGAGACAAAAGCTCCAGACTGCACTGAACCCCACTTCCAACCCCACTCCCAACTGCACTGAACCCCACTTCTGGGCTCATTGGGGGAGAGACCGGACTGTCTGGTAGTGGGTGAAACTCGAGGGCACCTTTCTCTCAGAGGTGCTTGCAGCAAGTACCAAAGGACACTGAGGAACACTGAGACTCAGGAACCTCGTAGGGCGGGGCTGACAGGAAGCCAAGGCTGTAGGCTCCACCCTGAAACTCGGCCCCATCCAAGCTGAATACAGAGGCTTTTGCAATTTTCCAACTCTAGTTGAATAAGGCTGTCTCCCGGCATAGACACAGCTGATCCTCACAGCCAATTGGCCTGGAGGTCAGTTCCTCCCAGTGATACCAACAACAATCAAGCCTTAACTACATACAATAAGGCTGTACACACAGTCCACAAAGAGGTGCACCGAGAGAGTCCACCTCAGGTAACTGGGAGGCTGACCCACTGAACCATATAGGACACCTTAGCACACAAAGCCACCCTACCAACTCAGGGAAGCTGCGAAAATGCCGAGATAAGGAAACAGATCACAAACAAAAGAAATGGAGGACAAAATGCGACTGGATATAGAGTTCAAAACCACAGTTATAAGGTTTTTCAAGAATTTCCTAGAAAAGGCCGATAAAATAAATGAGACCTATGAGGATATGAAAAGGGATCAATTAGAAATAAAGAATACATTGTCTGAAATAAAAAATATTATACAGAGTCCTAAAAACAGAATGGAAGATCGCAAGAATCAAGTAAAAGATTTGGAACATAAAGAGCCAGAGGACACTCCTTCACAGAAGCAAGAAGACAAGAGAATCCAGAAAGTTGAAGATAATGTAAGAAACCTCTGGGACAACTTCAAGCGAACCAACATCAGAATTACGGGGGTTCCAGAAGGAGAGAGAGCAAGATACCAAAAACATATTGGAAGAAAGTGACAGAAAACTTCCCCCACCTGGTGAATGAAATAGACTTACAAGTCCAGGAAGCACACAGAACCCCAAACAAAAGGAATCCAAAGATGACCACACCAAGACACATCATAATTAAAATTCCAAGAGCAAAAGACAAAGAGAGAATATTAAAAGCAGCAAGAGAAAAGCAGGTACCGTGTTTCCGCAAAAATAAGACCTACTTCATGGAAACATATTACATCCCCTGAAAATAAGACCTAGCGCATCTTTCGGAGCAAAAATTAATATAAGACACTGTCTTATTTTCGGGAAAACGGGGTAGTTACCTATAAAGGAGCACCCTTATGATTGTCAGCTGATTTCTCAACAGAAACCATGCAGGCCAGATGGGAATGGCAAGAAATATTCAAGGTGATGAATAGCAAGAACCTACAGCCAAAAATACTCTACCCAGCAAAGCTATCACTCAGAATCGAAGGCCAGATAAAGAGCTTCACAAATTAAAAAAAAAGCTAAAGGAGTTCATCATCACCGCCAAACTAGAATTATATGAATTGCTGAAGGGGGTTCTTTAGGAAGAGGAAGAAAATAAAGATAAAAATTATGAACAACAAGTGAATCTAAAAACCAAGGGAATTAAAAAAATCTGATGAACAATATTAACTGGTGAATATAATAGAATCAGAGGTATGGAAGGGGAGTGGACTAGGGAGAAGGGGTGTGGGGGGTGCGGGAAGAGACTGAACATAAACTGTGCACCAGTGGATGAGGACAATGGGAGGTGGGGACTCCTGAGGGCCGTGGGCCATGGTTTGAAAAAAGGTTTCACTGAACATCATGCAAGGCTCACCAAAGGAATGTGGGGCTTGGGCAGCTGCCGTGTGTGTGTGTGTGTGTGTGTGTGTGTGTGTGTGTGTGTGTGTAGCGTGGTGTGGTGTGTGTGTAGCGTGGGAGGGCAGAGAGTGGGGTGGGAACCTGGTGGAGGGGAGCAATGGAGGGGCAAAAAAGTGAGGAACATTTGTAATAATATGAACAATAAAGATTTATTTTTGAAATTTTTTTTTTAAAGAACCAAAGACCCAATCTGTGAAGTGGGGCTTAGGGTGCAGGGCAGACGAGGGACCGGGCCCTGTCCGAAGAGATCTGAAAGATTGGGGTTCTCCACTTAAACTGTTGGAGCACGGCTTGCTTTGGGGCGGCAGACAGTTCCCCTTCACCAGGAGGAGTTTGTCACTTTAAGGTGGAAACCAGGAAGTTTGCAGTGGGTGCAGAGGGGCGGGGAGCGAGGGAGAAAGGGACCGAGAGATGCAACTGCGCTGAAACACTGAGAAGTTTGGAGGACTCATGCCCAAAGCCGGTTCCGCCCACGTTTAATTCCCCGCCTCCCTCTGCTCTCCCTCCTTCTCCCTCCTCACCCCCACCCCGTCCTCATCCCCACCCCATCCTCACCCCATCCTCACCCCCACCCCGAGACAGGCCGAGTGGGCGGGCTGCTGTCTGAAAGGGGTGGTGCTGCCCAGCTCCTCCCAGTTGGCTGTGGCTGTTGTTTGCGCTTTTGTTGCTTTATAATTTCTGTGAAAACAGTCGAAAGTGCAGTGGAGCCTCCGGACCGACCGCAGCAGCTGACGGGTCCGCCCGGGGCTGTAGGAAGCAAAGGTAGTGAGATCGCGAGTGACAGCTGGGCCTTGGCTCGGAGGCTCGGGGCTCCGGGTCCCGCGAGCAGCCCATCCCCGGTGTGGCTAAGGGGGCAGCAAGACCTGGCTTCCCCAGAGACACCTGTTGCAAAGTTTTAGCTGGATGCCTTTGGTTTTTTCTTGACAGGTGTTCACTGACGGGGTGCTTTCCTGTCTTTTGTCATCCATTCTCCAGGGCGCCTTGGGCAGCCAGCCCCGGCGAAGTCCTCTGGGGACCACCATGACCAGCAAGAGGATCGCCGTGATTGGGGCGGGGGTGAGCGGGCTCACCTCCATCAAGTGCTGCCTGGACGAGGGCTTGGAGCCCGTCTGCTTTGAAAGGACGGATGACATCGGAGGGCTCTGGAGGTTCCAGGTATCAATCCCCTGGGGTTCATAGTGTTTGGGACCCTGCCTGTAAGTTGGTGTGGTGCAGGAGATATTTTATCTTAGACGTCTTATCTTGTGTCAGGGGATAGGTTGGCCTTGGCAGTGATTTAAACCGGCTGACCTCCTTGTAGCAGCCATCACCTCCATGTGGGTTCCTCTTTCCCTAGGCTGGCAGCAAAGGAGAACATGGGTATCATTTGTTTTTGTTTTTTCTTTGCTGATGTCCAGAACAATGGCACAGAGATCATTTTCAATTATTGAGTTGTGCTGCTATCCAGAAGAGGGTGGTGTGAGGGGAGAACAAAATAACAAACAAAATATCAAGCAATGGGAAAATTTAGAGTGGTTGCTCCTAGTCCATATTAACAGGTGATTGTAGATTACCTGCTTATAACAACAATTCTTCTTCCTCCTCCTCCTCCTCCTTCTCCCTTTCCTCCCCCCCCCTCTCCCCTTCCTCTTCTTTGTCTTCTTCTTCCTCCTCCTTCTCCTCCCTCTCTCTTTTGAATCTCTGTTCACTTTCGATCATGCTCTCAAAATCCTAGTCCTTGAGTGGAATATAAAATCTGGCCACCTTCTATCCTTTGAACTTTTACTTCACTGGAGAAATCAAAGCAGTGGGTCAAAGTCCTTGTCTTCAGAAGAAGGCAGAGGACGCCTGCAAATGGACTTTCTTGTCTTTGCAAATATTCAGTTTTACAGTTGAGTGGCTTCAATATGCACACCCAGCCCTGCAACTTGTTACCAAAAATTATCACCTCCTTAAATGATAGTTAAGCTTATTATATGCCCAAGAATATTAACCGCCTTTCCTGATCTCCAAAGTAACATGCATTGGGTTCGTTTTTAAACTCACTTTCTAAACCAGTGAATGGTATTGGGGTATCCAAATATGTTTCCTATTTCATAAAAACTAATAGTGTTGACTATGTTAAAAAAAAAAAAAAGTGGCTTCAGAGAGAGAAGGCGAAGCGACACTGGAAGCAGAGGTCAGAGTGATGCCATGGCTGGAAGGGGCCATGAGTCTCTGGAAGGTGCAAAGGGGAAAGGGAAGAGCTAGAGGCGTCTGTGGGCCTGGAACCCAGCCTGCTCCTGGATTTTATTTTATTTTATTTTTAAAATATATTTTATTGATATTTTACAGAGAGGAAGGGAGAGAGATAGAGAACTAGAAACATCGATGAGAGGGAAACACCGACCAGCTGCCTCCTGCACACTCCCCACCGGGGATGTACCCACAACCAAGCTACATGCCCTTGACAGGAATCGAACCAGGCACCTTTCAGTCCGCAGACCGACGCTCTACCACTGAGCCAAACCGGTTTCGGCTGCTCCTGGATTTTAGCCCAATGAGATCCATGTCAGACGCCTAATCCTCAGAACTATTGAAGATTACATGTCAGGGGAAGTTTACACAGGAACTTGGAATTCATTGTTGAATGCATATCCCAGGAACGAGTGGGAGCTCTTGAACATTTCGACTCTCATTCAAACCTTTCTAGAATGATGGAAGCTTTGAGATCAGGGTTTAATCACATCTTGAAACCAAGTTATGAAGACCGTGGGAAACTGGAGGATGTGTAGCAAGAAGAAAAACAGGCTGTCAAGATAAGAGAGTCTCGCAGCCCATTGCTCAGAAAAGAAAATACTTTTGGCGAGCAGACTAAAGACAGGACATGCTTTGATTTGGTTGCTGTGCCTGGACCCTGACCCCCTCTGGGAGTTTGCTTCAGTTTTGACCATTCTCTGGTCCCTGGAACAGGCTGAGATGTTTTTAACACCGTACAAGTTCAGCCACCTTAGTATTCGACTTCAAGCTCCTGGAGGCAGACCCACAGACTGCAGACCCTAACCCCCCACCCCTTACCCTGCTACACTGCACACAGATATTTTCCCTTACTCCTATGTAACCATCCCGCTGGCAGGAGAAGGGGAGGAGCAGTTTTCCCCCCCAGGACATGAAGCCCACTACTCACTCCGTATTGCCAGCAATATTAAATGCTGTTCATTTGTGTGTGTGTGTGTTTTAAGTGGCTTCATAGCACTCCTTAGTTGAAGAGCAGCACAGTCCTTTGCATCTGGGCTCTGTCCTTGGGGACTAACTCTATCTAACAATAGTCCTTATTTAGTTCATGAGTGGATACCCCTTAGAAAACCACATCCCCCACGCCACGCCTCGGTCATAATCGGTCTGGGGCATGGGCTGAAAAGGCTGTTAATTAATATTTAGCAATCAACAGAACATGCTTCTTTTGAAATCCAGCCACAGCTTTGTGTAGAAGTTAACAGCCTAGTCTTGGTTCGACTCCTATATCGGCACCTACCAGCAGGGTGCTGTTGGGGGAAAATCAGTAAATCTCTCTGTACCTCTGCTTCTTCATCTTTAACAAGGAGGTAATTTTTTTTTAAAGGAGATGATAACAATACCCATTTGATAGAGTTATTGTGGGGACTAAGTACATGAATAATTGTGTCATTCTTTAATAACAATGCCAGTTGTACAGTAAGTTCTGCATGGCAGCTCTTATTCAATAGGCCTGGAGTGAGGCCTAGGTAACTGACTTTTATCTCCACAGTGGTTTAACATTATTCTCTGTTAAAGTCTTGGGATTTTTTTTTTTTCTGATTATTTTCTTGGCAAAATTTCCATACCATAGAAACTACTTCCTTGAAGATAAATAAGCTGTATTTCATCATAACTCTCTGACTTACGTTAAGACAGACCACATATGTGTCTATTATATATTATGTGTCATATTCATATTCAAATATCTGTTCTTTTGTGACAGGTCCCAGGGATTTAGTATGAATTTTTTTTTTCTTCTCAAATACCATCACTTGCATTTTCTTTTCTCTAGTCCATCTGCCAAAAAGAAGGAGGATTTACCATTTGCCTCCTTCTTGTTATTGTTGAAGCTTTATAGTAATAATTACCCCCTCTCACCCATCGAGAATACATTTCAGGATCCCCAGTGGATGCCTGAAACCACAGATAGTACCAAACCCTATATATAGTATGTTTTTTCCTATACATACATACCTATGATAAAGTTTAATTTACACATTAGGCGCAGAAGAGATGAACAATAGTAAGAATAAAGTAGAGCAATTATAATATACTGTAAAAAAAAGTTTTATCAACGTGGTCTCTCTTTTAAAATATCGTACTGTATTGTACTCAACTTTACACTAAAGGAATCACTTTATGGTTTCTCTTTAGCAAGTCAGAATTGCCAGCATCACTACTCTTGTACTTTGGGGCCATTATTAAGTAAAATAGGGTTCCTTGTGGCCTTGAACACAAGCACTGTGACACTGCTGACAGTCGATCTGATAACCAGGATGACTTACCAGTGGTTAACTTGTGGGGAGCATATACAGCTAGTGGATATGCTAGACAAAGGGATTATTCATGCCATAGGCAGGCTGGAGAAGGACAGAATGACATTGTATCATGCTGCTGAGAACAGCCCAAAATTTAGAACTTTAGGAATTATTTCTGGAATTTACCATTTAATATTTTCAGACAGCGAGTAACTAAAATCACAGAAAGCAGATGGAGGGGGGCCTACTGCATATATAAATTCTCAAAATACTAATTTCAATCAATTCTTGATCTCATCACTAATATTAAGACTGATTGTGGAAAAGTACATTCTACTAACTTACACTCGCTCCAGCGTAAGTTCCAATTTCACCTCATTTTTTGGAAGACTGAGTAATTTTCTTTTAAATTAATAAAAATGAGGTAACATGGGGACATATACTGGACAGAATTTCAGTTAGTACAATGATTCCTGGAGAGCAGCCTCATAAGTATAATAAGGACTATTGTTAGATAGAGTCAGTCCCCAAAGACAGAGCCCAGATGCAAAGAACTGTACTAAGGAATGCTATGAAGCCACTTAAAAACCCTCACAACTTACCTAGGCTTTGAAATATGAAGACTATTACTCTAATATGCAGTTCTTTCTTGGAATATATATATATATATATAATTTCCAAAGGAAGTCACAAAGACAGCTCAGATTCAATGGGAAAAGACAACAGAAAGGCACAAATACTAGGAGATGTAGAGGCGTGTGTAACTTTTTTAAAAAAAAATCTTTTTGAAGTGTTTATTGACTGTTTATAAACCATGAAGTTAATTCTCAATTGGCTATGAATGCTTCTTAATTATTGCAGGAAAATCCTGAAGAAGGAAGAGCCAGCATTTATAAATCAGTGATCATCAATACTTCCAAGGAGATGATGTGCTTCAGTGACTATCCTATTCCAGATCATTTCCCTAACTTCATGCACAACTCCCAGGTCCTGGAGTATTTCAGGATGTATGCCAAAGCATTTGACCTTCTGAAGTATATCCGATTCAAGGTAGGGAATTCTGTGGGCACCTTTGTGTTTGAATAATGTGGTTTCATTTACCAGTGCTTACACATAAATATTGGTTTGATATCAATGTATCTATCCTATATGGACAAAGACTGCACTCTTTGTCATCTCTGTGCCTGAAAAATATTCATAGAAAGGTCCCTCTTTTATGTATTTTTGGCTGCAGCTCTAGCCAGCCACCTCCCAGAAGGTTTTCATTGCCTGCATTTTATACTGTTTTATTGCAATAAAACAAATGAGGGGGGATGTTTTCCAGTTAGAGGGAAATTGACAGGTATGGGAACTTTAAAATCCTCTGGTTCTACAACTTGTCCACGAGTGCTTAACCCTTTTATACTTTTCTTAAGTATTTTCCAAGGCGTTACTTTATGTAATCACAACAATGCAGGGAAGTGAAGTGATTATTGGGAAGTTACTAAGGAAGTAAAAAAAAAGTTAGCTCTGGTGAAGAGGGAAGGACACTGAATTGGGCAACAAAAAACTTGAATTCTAGTCTTTGTTCTATTATTAATCATCTTGTGACCTCAGACAAGTTCCTAAACTTCCACGGGTCTTCATTTTCTTTTCTGTCAAACAAGATGATTGTTCTAGGTCACTTCAATGGTTTCTTCCTGCTATAAAGTCTTCCATACTTTTCGGTAGTTTTTAGCCATGACCATAGAAGAACAGATATTTCTGACAGCGAGCAACAAGCCTGAATCTTCTACCTTTTTTTTTCCCTTGGATGAAAATGCTGCCAGAGGAGTGGGGACCATCTGTTGTTTGTCGGGTTCTCGGGGCACGGCTGAAATAAAAAGTTTCAGAAGCCCACATGGGAGGGTGAGTGGTGGCAGTAGATGGTATTGGCCTAGAATTACATTCCTCTGGTTCAAGTGTCCCGTTTCTCCAGAACCAGTCCCGGAAGAGGGGCAGCTGGAAGTTCATCAGAGCTAGGAAGAGGATCAGCGTCCAGAGTTTCCCTTCTGTGTTGCAGCAGGGTCTGGTTCGGCATCCAGAATAGTCTGTAGTCAATTAGTCTGTGTGTGGAGTCCAACATGGCCGTGGCCATGGCCGTGGGCCATGTGGGTGAAAGGTAGCTCAGACAAACACCAGCAGGAGTCCCAAGAGGGCTAAGGCTACGTGTGTGTGTGTGTGTGTGTGTGTGTGTGTGTGAGAGAGAGAGAGAGAGAGAGAGAGAGAGAGAACACAGAGTGAACCAAGTGTCAGTTCTTTGTTTAGAAGTTTAAATATTTTAGGTTTTGTGCACACTTCAGTGGCCATGCTCATCCTGGCCAGTTTCCAGGAGTGATTGATAGGCAAGCATTTCCCACATCACTCAGACCTTATGGGCACATGTCTAAACTGCCTTTGTCTAGTCCCTTTCCCCCATCAATGAGTGGGGAGCAGATTTGGACGTGTTAAATGCAGCTTTTTGGCATAGCTGTATAAATGGCACGCCTATATCTTTTGGTCTCCCCTTTCACCTCTTTCCTGTTAAATAATAACCAAGTCATTACAATGGTATCAGAAACTCTTAGGACATGCCGAAAGCGGTTTGGCTCAGTGGATAGAGCGTCGGCCTGGGGACTGAAGGGCCCCGGGCTCGATTCCTGTCAAGGGCATGTACCTTGGTTGCGGGCACATCCCCAGTGGGGGGCGTGCGGGAGGCATGCAAAGTTTCTAACTCTCTCTTCCTCTCTGTAAAAAAAATCAATAAAAAAATATATTTTTTAAAAAAACCCTCTTAGGATCTACTCTCTTGACAACTTTCAAATGCTAGAATACCATACAGCAACGTTAGCTATAGTTACATGTAGTGCATTACATGCCTTGCACTTATTTATCTTTTAACTGGAAGTTTGTACCTTTCGGCCACCTTAGTTCAATTCCCCTATCCCCACCTCCCTTCTACTTTCTGATCATTCTGCTAAATCGTGCCTCTTTCTGTTTGACAACAACAATAAAACAGTAACACCCAGTGACAACTTCCAAAGTAAGTCATTCCCAGCCCAGTGGTAGTTCTCTTCACTTGTTTAAATACTCACTGAACACGTTTGTTACCATTCTAAGTAGTGAAGATACAAAAATAAAAATAAAACAAAACCCAGTGATTTCATAGTCTAAAGAGATAGAAAAATGAAGAAAAATTTTATTATAAACATAAGTAACAAAAAATGTTGGCCTTAAACAAAAAGTTAGATATTTCTCCAGCAAAATGGGCTTATTCAGGTACAACTAAGAGTTGCAATCAGAAACAGGCAACCATGGTGGGCCACACGCAAGTCTGCTTTAAAGAGAGAGAGAAGAGAGAGAGAGAGAGAGAGAGAGAGAGAGAGAGAGAGAGAGAGAACTCTTTTATAGAGGGGAAGAAGAAATTGGGAGGGCAGTTACAAAGAGTTCTCCCTTTTATGCTTCATGATTGACATAGGGCATGACAGATCCCCTCCCCCCACTTCCCACTTCATTTTGAGTGAGGTTTCTATTTATTTATTTATCTTTAAGTGTTACAAAGTGATAAATGCTATAGAGATCTACATATGGCAGCTCAGAGGAGGGATGCTTAGCTCATCTGGGCACCAGACATCAGGCACCGGGGGGAGTATTCCTAGAAGAGATAATTAAAGGCTGAAGGGTGAGCAGGAATCAGTCAAATGAAGAAGGTATAAAAAAAGATGATCCAGACAGAGGCACCGGCGTGTGTAAAAGCAAGAACTATAAATAGTGCAAGATGGTTAGAGCATAAAGGTGTCATGTCTCTATTAGACATCATGGTCATAGACCCTAGAAGCACATAGGAATACATTCTTAATGTTTCCTTAGGCTGGGTAGAATAACATTAATTAATTAACTAATTTATTTATTTATTTAACAACAACAAATTAATACCACTTACTATCCCATTTCACAACTTCTTCTTTTATAGTTATGTGTTGAAATAGGCATTTATGGGAGCCACTGAGATGTTTTTCTCCTCTAGCTCAGTCACACGTTTAAAGTTAGACAATGAGAACAAGACATGGGGGTAAGAAGACATCAGAGAGTCTTAGGATGTTTGGGAGCCAGGGGAGGAATAGGCATTTATTGCATAGAGTATCTTAGGAGAAGTCTGAGCTTTAGTCAAGTGTTGCATTGCCTCAGGGTAGTAATATTCAGCCCTTTTCACCTCCTGGCACATGTCCTAATTACTAAAATTCTGCAGCACACCAAAATATATATATATATATATATATATGTTTTGCCAATCTGACAAAAAGTAGGTATAATTTCAATTCATTCACACCGGGATGGCTATTGTTGTGTTGGCTGTTGTCATTGTTTTTTTATTTGACAGCCTCAGGGAAAAGAGGTTAGTGCCTCTGACTAAATAGTCAGGTATTGCATGTTTTAAAAATTCTTGCAGCACACCACTTGAAAGTCGCTGCCTTAGGGAATAATCCAGGAGACCTAGTAATCTGCCCTTTTCTAGAAGCGGAGAAGAGTATGTCATTAGCCTGCCAACTCTATTTAGCCTCGCTCATGGAAGTTTTCTCACTCTGGCCACATCTCACAAAAATGTTCTCACTTGTGGCGTATGGACATCAGAGATCCCTGCATGAGCCTTCTTGTGTGATAGCAGCCCTTTGTGTCACACTCTGCGGGGAGAGTCATGTCAGGAGAGATGTCCGCTGGAGAGGCTGTGGTTACCATCCCCTGTTGCCATCACTTTCCTTTTCAGACTTCTGTGTGCAGTGTGAAAAAGCGGCCTGATTTCTCCACTTCAGGCCAATGGGAGGTGGTCACGGAATGTGGCGGGAAAAAGGAGATGAATGTCTTCGATGGAGTCATGGTTTGCACCGGCCATCATACCAATGCTCACTTACCCTTGAGAAGCTTCCCTGGTGAGTAGCCTACCAGGAGGAAGGATCCTTGAACCAAACCTGTGACCTTGCCCCTGAGGAATGGGGGGATTTTGTTCTGAGTGATTCTGACCTTGAGGTGAAATAAGGCTTATCCTAATTCTGTATATCCTCCTAAAAGATGTTGGAAGGTAGAGATAATGGTAATTTGGAGACTAGGGGAAAGTTAAAAGACGCTATACAGTATATTTAGTTCCACAATGACTTTAGGTTTTTGAAGAATCCAAAGGAAAAAAGGTGGAGTTGGTGTGTATTAGGTTGAATAAGGATTTTCAGCAATCAAGGAAACAAACAGAAATACTGAGTTAATAAGGAAGAAATTAAAACTTAAGGAAAGAATTTATTACCGTTTGGGGCCTGGATCTTTAGGCCCAAGAGCAGTCTATGTATATTCTAGAGTTTATAAAAATATATAGTCCAATGGAAATGGGAGTAGGTATTGAAAGAGGATGAAAAAACAAAAGAGAATGGAGGTTTTCGGAAGCCATTTGTATATCTGAGTCCACAAGACCAAAATACAAACATCCTGAGAGAAGCAGACTATCTATGATATAGAAATCACAAGGTTCTGCCTGAGGCTATGGGGGGGAATAGGCAAAAAATATTCAGACAGGCAAGTGTGCAACTGAGTAAAGGAAGAACATGTAAAGAGCATATATGTTTTAAACTCTACACACTGCAAAAAAATATTTGTCAAACGATGTCGGATAAACTATCACCCGATAATTATTTTCCCTTACCTTGCAGGAATTGAGACGTTCAAAGGACAGTACTTCCATAGTCGAGATTATAAGAATCCAGAGAGTTTCACTGGAAAGAGGGTCATTGTAATTGGCATTGGGAATTCCGGAGGCGACCTGGCGGTGGAGATTAGCCACACAGCCAAGCAGGTTTGAATCAGCAAATCATTTGCTTTGCTTCTCCAAGAGAGCTGCAGGCGGACTCGACAGAGAGCGTGGATACCTGTACATAGCCCATCAGCGCCGATGGCAAGTGCAGGGCTTGGTTTCATTGCCTCGGTTGGCAACATTATGGTCGATGAGATGATGGAGCCAAGGTTGCCAGTGAGATTGCCATCATTCGATGGGCCTCACACTAAGGAATTAGTTCATGACCATGACTGTGGTCATAATCCCAATGTCAGAGTGTGCCCCTGACATTGAAGAAGACCAAATAATTGATGGCAGAGCTTGTCAGGAGGCAGCACCCAGAAGTGTGGATCTTTGGTTGGCCAGCAGAAGTGCCATGCTCTTATGTGAAGGAAAGCGCACTGGGTCATTGAAAGCTTTGCACTCATACGAGGGTGGGGGACTTTTCCTCTTTACTCCCCAACTGGAAAAAAAAGAAGAAGCACTTGAATCTTTTTAAAAATATATATTTTATTGATATTTTACAGAGAGGAAGGGAGAGAGATAGAGAGCTAGAAACGTCAATGAGAGAAAAACATCGACCAGCTGCCTCTTGCACACCCCCTACCGGGGATGTGCCCGCAACCAAGGTACATGCCCTTGACCAGAATCGAACCTGGGACCTTTCAGTCTGCAGACCGACGCTCTACCACTGAGCCAAATCGGTTTTGGCATCACTTGAAACTTTCAAAAGACAACATGCTTATCAGTATGAAAGTGCCCACAATGTGGCACCTGCAGGCAGCTTGCCCCAGCCTTTGCATACAATTAGGCAACATGAAATGCTATTTTCTCTAAAGCAATTTCTGTGTCCTTTAGGTTTTCTTGTTTGTCTTTATCATAGATTTTCTTGTTTGCTTGTTTGTTTATTTTCATCAGATTTTGAATTGGAAAGAAAGTGTCATCATTATAAATTCCTAGAAAAAGACATGTCATTTTTATATTTTGTTATTCATGTCTTTATTGAATCATTAACTGTCAGCGACAGTTAAATATCTGTAACTTCCAGTAACTTTAATTAAGGTGTGCTTCCCCACAAATATGTTTAAAATTTTTAATATTTTTTTTATTAATTTCAGAGACAAAGGGAGAGGAAAAAAGATAGAGAAACATCGATCAGCTGCCTCCTGCATGCCCCGAGCCTGCAAACTGGGCCCTAATGGTAATTGAACTGGTGACCTCTTGGTTCATGGGTCAATGCTCAAGCCCAACTAGGCTTAACTTATCTTTTAAATGGAAGTTTAATGCCACAACTTAATTACATGACCTATACTCAGAAACTCTGTTCTCAGCCCTATCTCCATTTATCACCACAAAAGTGATTTTAGATGCTCCATGAATTAATTCAACAGCATCTATCAGGAAATAGCTATATAAAAATGTGTGTGGGTGTTATGATAAAAAGAATGTACAAGGTATGGGGTGGGAACCCAAGGCATGGGCCGTCTTTAATATCATTGACTTGTCAAGTGGTCAGTTATAAGGGAGCTAGGCCTTACATGCAGTGAGAAATTGTAGATTGCCAAGGAACAAAGCATCCCACCTGGATGGAGATAAGGTAGTTGTGTCTGAGAGAGCCTGGGAGTAAGAGTAAGTTTTCCTCAGGAGTACAATGATACCTACCTAGCAGGGGCAGCACTGTCACACCACTAAAGCAAGCTGAAGAAACGAAATTGCTGGAGATGACTCTTTGCTTTGCATATTAAGTTGTACTTATGAGAGATGGTTTGTAAATCAAACATCCTATATAATAAAAGCCTAATATGCAAATCGACTGGTCGCTATGATGCGCACTGACCACCAGGGGGCAGATGTTCAACACAGGAGCTGCCCCCAGCCCACAGGCTCTAGGCCAGCCAAGGGGGTTGCCCCACAAATTGGCCCTGATCCCAGGCCAGGGGTAGGAACCCTACTCGGGTACACATTTTGTGCACCAGGCCTCTAGTTTTCAATGTCAGAGTATCGAGGACATTTTGTTATAAGAATTCTTGTGCTATAATGCTTTTGTGAAGAGAAAACATTCCTTTCTTTTTTTTTTCTAATTTTTTTTTTTTTGTAAAATATGTTTCTATTGATTTTAGAGAGAGGAAGGAAGAGGAAGAGAAAGATAGGAACTTCAATGTGATAAGAGAATCACCCAGTGGCTTCCTCCTGCATTCCCCCTACTGTTTAGGGCTTGTTCTGGATCTTAAAAATGAATGGGTTTTTAGAGAATTAAGAGGATAGGGGCTTTTCAAGGAGGCATGATGACAGTAAACAGAAAAGCAGTGGTGGTTAAGAGCAAGACATATTCTTGGTCAGCGAATACATCAATTTAATTGTAAATTTAGTATCTGAAATAGCAGGAAATAAAAATTAAAAAAAAAAGATTGTACAGGTTCTGAAAAGCCAAACTGAGTTTAAACTTACTCTTGAGGAAAACGGGGTACTTTTAAAGGATTATGAACCAAAGAATGGTAAAAGCAAATAATTTTTCCCCATGCCCCAGGTTTTCCTCAGCACCAGGAGAGGGGCTTGGATCCTGAATCGTGTAGGGGACCAAGGATATCCTTTTGATGTGAAGTTCAATTCTCGGCTTAACCATTTTTTGTCGAAGATTTGTGGTCAATCATTAATAAACACATACTTGGAAAAAAGGATGAATCAAAGGTTTAACCACAAAATGTACGGCCTAAAGCCTAAACACAGGTATGTTCTCAGGATGGGATCGAACTCACAACTTGGTCTGTGCCCGGACCAGGAATCAAACCTGCCACCTTTTGGTATATGGGACAGCACTCCAACAGATTGAGCCACGCCAGCCAGAGTGGTACTAGTTCTTTTTTATGGGATGTCCAACAACAACAAAACAGTGGTAGAGGGCAGTGCATGAATCATTCATTCATCCAACAAACATTGAGCACCTCTTACAAGCCAAGCATTATTCTGGGCATGAGCATGCCAATATTAAAGACCTAATAGTAATACTAATACAAACAATAACACCTTACCTTTTTGAGGACTTAATATGACAAGCACAGTACTAAATGAGTTCTATGCATTATCTCATTTGCCCCTCACACAACAGTCCTATAGATGGGAGTTTTCCCTCCATTTTACAAACATTGATACTTAGAGGACACAAGAAATAAATGGCAGAGTCGAGAAGTGGATTTTACCTTAGGTACTCTAATGGTGAGACTGACAATAGGATACGATAGAGAAATGCATGGCATGCTATGAGAGCATGAAGGATGGGAATCCTCACACAGCCTAGGAAGGAGACTGAAAGCATTTTTTAGAAGCTGATTTTAAATCCAACTTTTTTCCCCCTTCAACATTTTATTTTTTTAAATGTTCAGATTTACTTCAGACAAAATAGTAAGGATAAGGAGCACCAATGCCTTTCACTTAGATTCACTATATTTGCTTTCTCTCTCTAAATTATATCATACATAATACATACATACATACATACATACATACATACATACATACATTTTCTGAACCATTTAAATAGAAGGTGCGATCATCAAGACAATTTACCCTAAATTGTTCAGCATGCATTGCCTGAGAAAAAGGGCATTCTCCTACATAAACATAATACAATGGTCACACTTGGAAAATTTAACATTGATAAAATATCATTATCTAATATATTCAAATTTACTGTTGTCCCAATAATATATATTTATAGCTTTCTTTTTCAAATCTAAAATCCTATCAGGTGTTACACCATTGCATTTAGCTGTCCTGTCTCTTCAGTTTCTCTTAATTTGAAATAATTCTCCTTTTTTAAAAAAGACCCAAGCCAATTGTTCTGCAGGAAGTCTGTATGGTTTTTTGAGAAACCATACATGCACTCTCCAAATAAAACTATTCTTCCTTCACTTCTCTAACATTTTTCCTTTCAGTGACAACTTTTGCTCGGAGATCCTGATCTGTGCCAGTATACATTAGACCTTTCCCAGATCCCATAGATAGGTCAAGATGGAGGCCATTGGCATAATGCTTAACCACCTCCAACAAAATAGAATTTTACTTTCATGTTAACTGATTTTTCTCTCCCTCGCTGCCCCCATGATCATTCTTCTTTCTTTATTTTTTGGTCTTTATCACTACTTACAGAGCTCTGAGTCAGCATCCGACAGTCAATGATGACCTGCCAAATCGTATAATTTCTGGGAGGGTGAAGGTGAAAGGAAATGTCAAGGAATTCACAGAGACAGCTGCCATATTTGAAGATGGCTCCAGGGAGGATGACATTGATGCCGTTATCTTTGCCACAGGCTATAGCTTTGCTTTTCCTTTCCTTGAAGATTCTGTCAGAGTAGTAAAGAACAAGATATCCCTGTATAAGAAAGTCTTCCCTCCTAACCTGGAAAAGCCAACTCTTGCAATCATAGGCTTGATCCAGCCCTTGGGTGCCATTATGCCCATTTCAGAGCTCCAAGGACGCTGGGTCACCCAAGTATTTAAAGGTAAGTAACCAACTTGACTACTTAATTACTTGTAATATGTTTAATTATACTTATGTTCTTGCTTTTATTTTTTAATTAAAATTTTCAATGTTGATATAATTGCAGAGATTCCCCTTTTCACCATTCTTTGTTCCACCCACCCCCCTTCCCACCCCTCCTTCCCTCTCACCCTTTCTTTTTCCCATCCTCCTTAAACAATGGAAAAAAATCATCAGGTGAGGATTAAAGATAATAATAATAATAATAATAATAATAAACTGAAAACCTAAGATAAGAAGAGGAAGATAAAAAAACGTGGTAAAAATATAATACAGATCTGAATAAGTAAATACTGCAAGAACAGTATCAATGAATTAAGAAAGAATTATACCACAGGATATTGCATATGTATATAGAAGTTTTTATTTTTATTTTTAATTTTTTGCTTTTGATAAATTGGCTGCCTCTCCAAGGCAAGGAATATACCTCCTTCCCCCATAATGCTTCTAGTTAATAGAAGTAAAAGGTATGGTTGTACTATAAGAAGCAATTTGGAAATCAACTCTCAAAATATGTTTCACAAGCATCATAAGGGACCTCTGCTTAATCTCAAGTGAAGCATTTCAGTGTTCCCTCATTGACTTATGAATATAAGTAATATAATTCCCAAATGAGAAAGCACATGGTGAAATACAGAAGTCTATTTCTTGAGTGGTGAGTTTCTGAGTCTCACCAGGATAAGAACGGGCCTGTGCCCAGAGGAGGGCAACCAACATGGGATAGCACGTGAAACCTGTGGTGTGGGGAACTCGTGCTCTGCTGCTGCTGATAAGATTTGAAGAAGCTATGACAGTTGTTTTCAAATATTTGAAGGCCTGTCATATAAGATTAGACTCCGTGGCTTCAAAAGGCAGAGATAAGTCCAACGGTGCAAGTTGTATGGAAGTAGAATTGGGGATCAATAAAAAGAATATGTTCCAGCCACTAGAGCAGCTACACAACTAAATCATCTCCTCAGAAGGTAATGAGATCCCCATCAGCAAAGAGGTTTAAGGAGGAAAGAGAGAACCATTTGATGAGTATATTTGTAAAGAGAAGGTTTGTGTTAAGTAAAATATAGTATCATCAAGAATTTTATGGAGTAACACCTTATGGCTGGGTGTGACAAAAATTATCTGCATGCATGCCCTAACCAGTTTGGCTCAGTGGCTGGACGTCGCCTGCGGACTGAAGGGTCCCAGGTTTGATTCCGGTCAAGGGCAGGTACCTTGGTTGCGGGCACATCCCCAGTAGGGGGTGTTGCCAGTAGGGGGTGTTGCAGGAGGCAGCTGATCAATGTTTCTAATTCTCTGTCCCTCTCCCTTCCTCTCTGTAAAAAAAAAATCAACAAAATATATTTTTAAAAATTATCTGCATGGCATAGTGTCTATAAATCTCGGCATAATGCTAATTCTTTAAACAAATTGTTTATATTGGCCTAAATACTATTCTACCTTTCTAGCCAGGCCCTTGATATTAAATTCCTACTATCGGATCTGTGCATCAGTGCTTAAATTAATCTGTCAAGATTGGGTATTATGAGTTGCCCTTAGCCTTACCCCCATTCTGACCAAATAAAGTTTAGAAGATGAGGCTTATCTTCCATAGGACTACAGGCATGAAATGGGATTAAACATTTTTTTTTTTACTTCCTTCTCCCCGGGTTATAAAACCTCTTTGTTATTAAGAGTACAACTGTGGGTGTGCTCCTCTGCTCTTTCACTTTGTACTTCATTTTCCATATACTTTAAGGCCATTTGTTATTTCCTTGTGTCCATATTTCATTTCCCAAATAAAGGGCTGTGCTAGGGAGGAACCAGGTATCAGTTGGAAGGCAGAGTTAAGCAAGTATCTTCCAAAGACAAAGGAGAATAGAGAAAACTCCTGTTGTCAATTTATATTATTATATTATGGTGGTGCTAGGATAAAGTGATCGAGTGAAGGTTTAACCTCCTGGAGTAAAGAAAACGATCCTGTATTTCTTTGAATTCTCCATAACACAGCAACTGTTAATAGGATTATTGTTCCTACTGATGTAGCTTTACACTTACATTTTTGTTTTTTTTCTATTTAGGGCTAAAGACATTGCCCTCAAAAAATGAAATGATAGCAGAAATAACTATGGCTCAAGAGCAAATGGAAAAAAGGTGAGAAATTCTTCCAAGAAAATATGTGCTTCATTTTTCTATTTAATAAGAACAATATTGTACTAGAGTTATCTTCAATTGTGTTAAAGAATTTAGATTGTATTGCGCAGGAAAAGGAAATAAGAGTTTGTGACAACAGACTGAAGAAATAGTACCAAGTGGTTTAGATATGGATGGGAAAGAAGAGATAAGATTAAGTGTTTAAAATCCTGTATGGAGGGCCTAAAAGGAATTGTCAAGTAGGAAAAACACTTGGAGAAAAAAATCAGGCCTATGGTTTTTATAACTATTATTTGAAAGGCTGGCAGAGCCACCAGAGACAGGAAGAGTGGCAATGAACTGAGTGATAAATACGGTCGAATTCCAAATCCACCGGTAGGCTTACAAATCTGCAGAGGTCACTGTTCACACTGGCTCCTGGTGTGAATAGTCTGTGAGATTGGGAAAGATGGTAGCATCAGCCAGCTGCTTAGTGCTTGGGTGGACACAATAATTTAGCAATTTGAATTTTAGAACTGAGCTTATTCACTGGTCAATGTGATTTGTGGTCCAGGTGGAAGTTGATGGTAACTTCCTAAGATTGTGCGCTAAAGTCAGAGGCACAATCATCCAAGCCTAAGGATGTACTAGTTTTTCTTGAATTGGCTATATTAGCATTTCTCTTCCCTACCTTGGAGGAGGAGAAAGAGTTTTTATTTAACCCCGATACCCTTTCCAGGTCCTCTAGTTTCCTCTTTCCTTTCGCTGTCAAACTTCTGCCATAAATATTCTGCATGATACGCTCAATTCTCACCCTTTCTCCCTCCGAAGGTCCCTGCATTGTTAACTCCTGAAAGTCACCCATGCCCATCTTCATTTTCCTCCTGGAGTTTGACACTTTAAAACATCTCATCCTTCTTGGAGTGCTTTCTTCCCTTGTATTCCTGGGACTAAAATGCCTTATTTCAACGTGCCTGTTCCCTTTACTTTGGCTTATTTTTGTCTGGCCACCTGACTGAGCAGTCCCTAAGGATATAATTCACCCTTTCTTGAGGGTCCGTTATGTACATGCACCAGATGGTTTATATGTATGAATTTATTTGCTCCTCATAACAACCCTATAAGGCAGGTACTAGTGAATCTCTTTGTGAAAGATGCATGAATGCTACAGCTTGCATTATCCCAGGATAGGATAAATATATGCCTGTAATTCCTTGAGCCAACATGGCATCCATAAGGGAGAGCTCCCAAATTCTGTCCTGTCTTACCTTCTTCTCTTCTAAACTTTAGAATCTGCCCGTTCCTGTGGAATTTTATCTGCTGTAGGTAGTGCCTACAGATATTTTATACTCACATCCTACTCTCATTCCTGCTTAATTCCTTCACTCTGCTGTTCCCCTGATTTGAAAAACTTTCCTCTTTGTTGTCAGCTTATTTGTATCTTCCACATCCTTCAAGGACTTATAGCGCTATTTTAACTATCCTCTTCTACATTTCTATTTATCAGTCTAATATCACATGATTTTCCAAAACTCTTATATTCTATGTTTCACGTGTATCTATCTTATATTCTTGTCCTTAAGGATAGAGGCTATATCTTATCTTTCTTCTCTATTTTCCTTACCTCCTAGACCAGTGGTCAGCAAACTGCGGCTCTCGATCCACATGCGGCTCTTTGGCCCCTCGAGTGTGGCTCTTCCACAAAATACCCTGGCCTGGGAGAGTCTATTTTGAAGAAGTGGCATTAGAAGAAGTTTAAGTTTAAAAAATTTGGCTCTCAAAAGAAATTTCAATCGTTGTACTGTTGATGTTTGTCTCTGTTGACTAATGAGTTTACCGACCACCAGTGGGCCAAAGAGCCGCATGTGGCTCGCAAGCCACGGTTTGCGGACCACTGTCCTAGACCAATATTGAGCTAATAACAGATACTTAGAAAGCACTGGTTAATTGACTGATGGCTTGATTGATTGACTAATTTGTTGATAGGCCATGGCTTTTGTCTACTCTGCTTCAGGTATGTGGAGAGCCAGCGCCATACCATTCAGGCAGACTATGTAGACACCATGGAAGAGCTTGCTGATCTGGTGGGCGTCAGGCCCAATCTGCTGTCTATAGCTTTCACCGACCCCAAACTGGCATGGCAGTTATTACTGGGACCCTGCACTCCAATCCAGTATCGTCTACAGGGCCCTGGAAAGTGGGATGGAGCTCGAAAAGCCATCCTCACCACAGAAGATCGTATCAAGAAGCCTATGATGACAAGGGAAGTTGAAAGCAGTGATTCCATGACTTCAACAATAACGATGGCCAGGTTTATGCTGGCCATTGTTATCTTTTCTGTAATGATAACCTATTTTTAGCTGTTCCATTTGGGAGATGGATCTAGAGATGCCTTTAGAATCTGACAAGATTGAACACCTCTTGAGTTTTCACCAAAAATCTTTTTATTTCTCTTTCCAAAGCATTAATCCTCTTTCCCCTACAAGGAAATTCCAGCTTTTCATTCATATTGACTTATCTCCCTTCTTCTTATGACCCATCATGTTTTCCTTCCAGCAATCCATACTCTGTTAAGTCTTTTTATATCCTTAGCAGAGTTATTACATGGTAGGCGATTAATAAATGATTGTTGTTATCAAACACTATGGTGGGGAGAAGTCAATATCTGTATAAGAAATGGGTGACTCCATGTAACTCAGTTTCTGACAGGATTTAGTTTTCTATGAGAAGCTCAATCTTTTGTTTTTAATATTGTTAATTAAATGTGTTTCCTGAGGGATAAAAACAAAATAACGGTCTTATAACAGTTGTATATACCTAAGATATATACATACTTAAACATTTTGTCTCGTTAGCTGTTCACTAGTGTATCTGATATCTGGTCATTCTGACTCTTTTTCCCTCGGCAAAAGGTCTTTATTATCTCAATGAAGAAACTACCTTAAACTTTCTAGGATCATGGGTCATTCTAATAATCTAACATTTGTAGAAAGTTCAACCAGGAGACCGGGAGTTCTATTGCTCGCTGTGATGTGCACTAACCACCAGGGGGAAGCACAGAATGAAGGAAGCCTGGGCCAGCAGCCAGCAGCAGGGGAAGGAAGGCCTGGCTGGCAGGCAGAAGGCCCCGATTGGCCCTGATCACTAGCAAGGCCTAGGGATCCTACCTGTGCACGAATTTCATGCACCGGGCCTCTAGTGTCTTAATAAATTAATAAGAGGGGAAGAATACACAAATCTCCAACCCAGAATTCTGAATAACTTATGCAAGCACTCTGCCTTTGTCAAATTGTATATCACTTGGTTCTCTCACCTGTTTCCTTCTTCAACTAGTAAATTCCGTGGAGGAAGATACTTTGTAAGTAATCTGTATGTTGCTAGTGCTGCCTACAACATATGACCTGAGTACGTTAATGATTACTTAATTGCATAAGTAAATCTGACATAAGAGGTAAAAGTATGAATGTATTTTTAAAGGATCAAATAATATAGTGGCTATATCTCAACAGAAATATACATATACAAACAAAGTGTTATTAAGGAGAGTAAGGAGTGCTTGACATTTTGAAATGTCTGCGGGACAAGCCTGTTCTAGAAAATACTCTGGAATAGATCACCGATCTGACTCAGTGTGTCATCTCTAATGTCCTGTTTGGATTGAAACACAAATGGTGTGTCCTGTCTGTAATTTACAGGCATACCTTAGAGAAATTGTGATTTCAGTTCCAGACCACCATAATAAAACAAGTACTGCAATAAAGTGAGTCTTAGTCATTTTGCTGGTGGAGGGTCTTGGCTTCATTAAAAAAAAAAAATGCAATGCCTCTAAGACACAATCAAGCAAAGCACAATAAAATGAAGTATTCCGTAAATTCTCAAGCATACGTCTACCACTCCTCCTTGCCTGTGAAAGTCAATATCTTTAAAAATATATATATAATATATATATATATATATATTATTGATTTTTTACAGAGAGGAAGGGAGCAGGATAGAGAGTTAGAAACATCGATGTGAGAGAAACATCGACCAGCTGCCTCCTGCACACCCCCTACTGGGGATGTGCCCGCAACCAAGGTACATGCCCCTGACCAGAATCGAACCTGGGACCCTTCAGTCCGCAGGCCGACACTCTATCCACTGAGCCAAATCGGTTTCAGCGAAAGTCAGTATCTTAACACAAGAAAGGAGGAGTGGTAGATGTCTTCCTTGGTCCTCACTGCTGCCTTGGTCCTCACAGCTGTTTCTCCCTGCTTTTTCAAATTCCCACCTTCTTTTAAAAATATATATTTTATTAAATTTTATTAAATTTTTTTTACAGAGGAAGGGAGAGGGATAGAGAATTAGAAATATCAATCAGCTGCCTCCTGCACACTCCCCACTAGGTACATGCCCTTGACCGGAATTGAATCTGGGACCCTTGAGTCTGCAGGCTGATGCTCTACCCACTGAGCCAAACTGGTTAGGGCAAATGCCCGCCTTCTTGGAGCACCCACTACCTCTAGCTGATGAACACACAGGCATGTTTCTATTATTTTCCAGCAGGTGGAGCTGAATCACAAGGTTTTTAGCTCTGTCATTGTAGCCAGGTTACCTTGGAATGGGCTGGGGAATCCCTATACTCCTTCTTTGTTGTTTTATGCTCATTTTGTGTGTTTTTGGTTGTCGTTGTTTTACACCCAGTAAAGGAGACCTTTGTCCTCTGCCAGGGTCCTCCCTGTGTTCTGGTTAAAAGTGTACCCTGTGCTTAGGGAGAAATGTGATTCTGCAGCATTAGACCTTGGATGCGTGTCCTTGGGCACGGAGTTAATGTGGTCTACAGCCCCACATCAAGGGCAAAGGGAGGCAACCTCTGGGAGGCTAAGGGCAGGCAGCCAGGCTTCGGAGCTTTGCCTCACTGAGCTGCCAACAGCCCGACAACTGTGGCCGCTCTCCCTTGCTGTGTTTCTGACCAGGTCTCTATGCTCAGCTGCAGCTACGGCTGCTCATTCCTGCGAGAGTGTCCCATGTGGTCTGTGTTCCTCCCGGACGAATGGTGTGTCAGCGACAACCAGACTCCTCCCTCCCTGGATGAGGGCCTGGCTGCTGCGCTGTGTTTCTGGCTCGTATTGATAACTAGGTAGCTAGTTATTGATATGAGGAAGATAGCTAGTTATTAATACACAGAGAAAGGCAAAGGGGAACTAAAAAAAAATCTTAATAAACTGGGAAGCAGAAGCAGGTAACAGAGCAGAATTCCATCTAGTTTAGTGGTAAACACTTATATTCACACACTCCAGAGAACTGCCTCCCCTCCATCTCCCCTTCCCCCTCATCACCCCCCGGAGACATAATCCTCGGAACAGGATACTAAAAGCTAGCCTGGGAACAATCAGATTGGATAGAGTGGACAGAACAATCAGAGGATAGAGTGAGACCCCAGTAAAATTCATTAGGAAGAGTGCCCAATCCAGGTCTGGGAAAAGTTAGGAATTTGGGTTGGATAATTTGGTTCTTTGTTCTTTACCTGAACCTAGAAGATATATAGAGGACTAATAGGAGCCTTGTGGCAGTTCTTTGGAGCCTGCCCATCCCCTGTCCCCTAAGGTACTTTAATTCCCATTAGGCCTATCTGATAATAGCCCAATATGCAAATCAACCGAACGGCGGAACGACCAGTTGCTATGACACGCACTGACCACCAGATGTTCAATGCAGAAGCTGCCCCCAGCCCGCAGGCCCCGTGCCAGCCAAGGCAGGTGCCAGCGGGGACCCCTGATTGCCCCACCCTTTGCCCCACAGATTGGCCTTGATTGCCGGCCAGGCCTAAGGACCCTAGCGGTGCATAAATTTCATGCACTGGGCCTCTAGTTTACAATAAAATCTTGCCCTCACACTTAAACTTCTCCATACATGTAGCTTTGAAGTTCTTTTCTCACGCCACTGAAAAAGAATCTATCACTTTCACCAGCAACAGTGTCAGCCCCACTCCCTTTCTGCTTCCCCCTATTTGATCCACCTGCCCACCTTTGCATGTTTCAATGTGAGGATCATGTGGCTCTCTCAGGCACATTTGTGTGTTGAGCAGGGAATCCTTTGTTGAGATATGGCTGTACATATTTGTACTGCAATTTATAGGCGAGAGACCAAGGGAATCTTTCACACCACCATTCCTCTCAATATAATACAGTACTATTAACTAAACCACAAGCCTTGTTCAAATGTCACTGTCACTGCTTTCCTCACTAATTTCCTTTTCCTGTTCCAGGATCATCTCCAGGATCCCATCCTACGTTTAATATGTTATGCATCCTTAATCTCCTCTAACCTTTGAGAAGTCTCTGGGTGTATACTTCAGGGCCTTGACACTTTTTAAAAGAACTAACTTAGTTTGTGTCTAACGTCTTTTTCTGTCCCAGGATCTCACTCAGGATACCACATTACTCCTCATCATGAGGCTCCTTCAGACTGTGACAGTTCCTCAGACTTCCCACGTTTTTTATGATGTTTGCAGTGTGGAGCAGAACCGGTTAAGTTCTTTGTTGAATATTCCTTAATTTGTAATTTTGTGATATTTTCCTCATGAGTAAGCTGGGATTATGGGTTTTGGGGAGAAACCAGGAAGCCAGGACAAGTGGAAAAAGGAAACTGAGACAGATAGCTGAACAGACTGGCAGAGAAATTTACAGCAGGTACAGAAAGTCACTTCCCTAGAGACATCTGGGCATCAGCTGTATTTAGTGCCAGCTCAAAAAAAAACAAAAACAAAACAAAACAAAAAAAACCAGCAAAACAGATAGTTAACACCAGGACCAGCTGCAATGACTAAGGATTCCCTACCCTGACAATGACAGTGGAGATCACAACCCTGAAAAAGCACACCTGGAAAACGGATGAATAATTTGCAGAAAGTCTCCCCTGAGACCTTCCCTAAGATTCCCACCTGCAAGTAGGAAAGAAAAGCCTCAAGACAAAAGACTTTGCACTCATCCTCATTGTTTCAGAGTCCTATGGGAAGGATGAAAGGAAGGGGCGGGGAGGAGGGGTAACCAAATAGGATGCAAGCAGACAGTCTGATTTTGGAGGGGTAAGTGAAAGGTTGCCGTAAAAATGTGCCTTTTTAATGCTAGCTGTCTTTGGGAAAGAGCCAGAAAACTGAGTTTATTAAATGCAGAGCACAGATAAAAGGGGGAAGCAGTGGATCTGTTGGACTTAAAGGCGGGTTTTCCAACTTAAATATAAAAATGAACTTTTTAATAAATAGAGCAGCTCATTCAGAAAGGGGGTGGCCTTGTGTGACTTCAGGGTCCCCGCCCCTGGCTGTGTTTAAGCCTCATGGCATTTATCTTGTGAGAAATGTAGTAACTTGTCCTTCAGTTTGCAAATGTTAAAGCATACTCTGTACAATGTGCATGCAGACTATGAAGAGGAATCAAATCAGGATTTGCTCTCTGCCTATTGTCAAAGTAGTTCTTCTTACACGTCAGTGTGCACACACTCTCCCCGGGGGATCTTGTTAAAACGAAGATTTCAATTCTACGGGATGGAGCCCAGATTTTGCATTTGTATCTTAGGTGGTCTGTGTAACACGTGTTGAGCGACAAGGATTGCTAGTAGGGAATGAGACACCCACCCTATCTAATAAAAGAGTAATACACAGATTGACCAACACTCCAACACACAATAGCTGCCCCCATGTGGTCAAAGATCCTGCCCCCATGTGGACACAAGAGGGACACTACAAGATGGCCAGCAGGGGAGGGCAGTTGGGAGGGACCAGGCCTGCAAGGGAGGGCAGTTGGAGGCAATCAACCCTGTAGAGGAGGGCAGAGGAGGGAAATTGGGGGCAAACAGGCTGGCAGAAGAGCAGTTAGACATCCATCAGGCTGGCATGGGAGTGGTTAGGAGGTGATCAGGCTGGCAGGCAGAAGCAGTTAGGAGCAATCAGGAAGACAGGCAGACAAGCAGTTGGGAGCCAGCAGTCCTGGATTATGAGAGGGATGTTTTATCATCCCTCGAGGGGTCCCAGATTGGAGAGGGTGCAGGCTGGACTAAGGGACACCCCCCACACACACCCCTTGCACGAATTTCGTGCACCGGGCCTCTAGTATAATTATAATACAAAGTAAGAATTGTTAAATGCCATTCATTATCAGTGAAAGCCTGGATGTGTCCCAAGCCCAGGACTATCTTTGCCCTCTTCTGCCCAGTATTTATTCCTCGGTTGTTTTTGGTGTCGCTCTCTTTCTTGAATTTCATTTCTTCTGGGGTTTGCTCATTGCATACACTCTTTCTTAGCTTGGAATGGCTTCTTCCCCCTTCTTTTTTAGACCGGCATTTCGCTAACTTATCTCCTCATCGCTCCTTTCCTGGGCGCCCAAACTGACTGCTCCCTGCGGCACTTAGTTTCAGCCTCACGCCATCCTGCCTGTCAGTGGGAAGCCCGGGTTCCTATTCCCTCAGGGAACCCACCTCTCCGGGTCGCCTACGGACGAGAAACCGGTTGGCGAGACTGAGGCCAGCGGAGGGGCCGGGAAGAAAGCACCGTTCCTCCGGGTACCGAACGCAGGACACCGGGTGGTAGCCCAAAGGTCATTCGGGGACCCGGACTCAGCGAACCGTTCCCCAGGGCAGTCCCGCGGTCGGAGGCCCGGCCCGGCCCCCGGTGGACAGCGGACCGGCGGCCCCGCCCGGCGCTGGAGGCTGCGCGCGGGGCTGTCACCACCGAGGCGGCCGCGCTAGAGAGGCCGGCGGGGCCTGGGCACTGCGCGGCGGCCGCAGGGGACACGCGCGCGCAGGGGGGCGGGCTGTGTCCATGTTAGGAGGACACCCGGATCGCTACCCGGGCGCGGCTTCAATTTTCAATAACTTTATTGGTGGCCCTCATCCTCCAGAACACCCATCGCGCCGGCGGGGAGGCGAGCGGGGTGCGGGCGTGAGCGCGGGGATGCCTGGGAGTTCCCGAACGCGGGATTCCGGAGCGACGCGCGGCGGCGGCGGCGGCGGCGGCGGCGGCGGCGCGGCGGAGGCGCGCGGGCGGGCGGGGCGGGGTCTGGGCATTCCCGGAGGCCCCGGAGGGGAGCGACCTCCCGGCGGCTTCCCCGCGGCGGCGGCGGGGATTCCCTGAACCGGAACCCCGGGCGCAGGGGCGGGGCCGGAGGTGCCGGTGACGCCCGGCGGCGGCGGCGGCGGGGTGTCCCCCGCTCCGCTCCGTGTCGCTCCCACGGCAGGTGGCCCCGGCGCGCGCCGCAGCCATGGGGAACACCGCCAGCGACCGGGTGGCCGGCGAGCGCCACGGCGCCAAGGCTGTGCGCGCGGAGGGCGCCGGCGGCCCCGGCCCCGGCAAGGAGCACAAGATCATGGTGGGCAGCACCGACGACCCCAGCGTCTTCAGCCTGCCCGACCCCAAGGTGAGCGGACCCGGCGGGCGGGCGGCGGGGCTGCGGCGGCCCGGGCGTCAGGGCTTCTTCTCCTCCACCTCCTCCTCCTCCTCCCTTTCTTAGTTCTTATCCCTCTGGTCCAGGTTACGGTTTTTGTGAATTCAAGGGATTTTCCGGGGATGGAGAGATGTTGATGGCAATTCCTCTTGCAGTGCTGCCTCCAACTAGAAGCGGGAATGCTTGTTTCCCGGCCAATCTGTTGTTGGCCACACGTTTGGGAGGACTGGGGGGGATCTCCGCCCCCTTATCTTTGGTGCTCCTAACAGGAAGGGGTCCTCTTCTAAAGTATGGATGTATACTGGTATCGGTTGAAAAGCGCTGGTGGAAAACTTCCGTTCCTCCCCTTTGCCCCGAGGTGGGTAAATGGATATTTTCCCCCTGACCACTTGTGTGTATCCGTATCGTATTTACCCTTCCAGGAGCTCAGCACGTCCGATCCCGGTCCCTTTGGCGTGGCTGTGAGTGGCAGCCGCTCGCTTATGTGAATACTTTCTCCTGGCAGTGGGGATCAAAAAATAAAGTAAAATAAAAAGGGATATCGCTGCTCTGTTTTTGCCCCATACTCCGGCTGTCTGCAGTGACCGAGGCGGTGCTGCTCTCACCCCCAGCTGCTCCTCAGGTGGCAGGGCAAATAATTCCAGGGTTTCTCCATTTCCCAGTAGTGCTTCCTCAGGCTAGCTAGCCTGGCTAACAAGGACCACCCACAGCTGCTCCGGAGAACTTGCTCTCAGTTCCCAGGGTCTCTCAGGAAAGCAGTACACTTGTGTCCTTTCTACAGAGAGGACAGATGGAGCTGTCAGCAATATGATTACCATCCCAGAGCTCCTCATCACTTTGAGAGCTGTCAGCGTTAAATGCATTAAGGTCAACTGGGATGAAGTAAAAAAATAATAATAATAATAAAAGTAAAAATAAATGGAGGGATTGAGGAGATTGGCGTGTGTTTGATGTTTCTTATTTCTTCAGCAAAGTAATAGAGAATGACTTGCCTCATCGGTAGCACATAGAATTTGGTTGTTTTCTTGGATCCCAACCGAGAACGTAATCAGAGCAAGGAGGACTGGGGATGATTAAAGGAGGGACCGTTTCTTGGGGTTTCTTTTCTGTGTCTTTCTTCTCCCACTTCCGGACCCCTTCCTTGTCATTTGGGCAGTCCATCCAGACATCTGAATTTACTTATTCAAGGTTTCTCAAGGTGATCTACCTCACTGTGTGTGTTTTTTTTTTTTTTCCATTTTCCTACATCGATGACTCAGGGATTAAGAATAGTGTTTTTGTCCAACTGTGACTGCGGTAATCGGTGTCCTGGATGGAAGCCAGGTTGCTCTGTCTGAAAATGGAGCCTTATTTTGGATCATTCTTTCCCTTCCCTCAGTCTTGCCATTTGTGAAATGAGAAAATTGGTTCAGATCATTCCTCAGATCTCTCCCAAATCTAAAGTTTTATTGTTCTCAAATCACTGTCTTCTTCCCCCGATGTTTTACTTGAACATCTCATACTGCAATTCTAATTGTCTCTTTCCCTGGCGCCTTTGCTGACCACTTAACTTGGCATAAACAGTCTTTCTGCTAATCAGCAGTGCTCATATCTCCCACAGAAATGTCATGTCATACATGGAAGGGCTTTCTTCCAAAGCTGGGCATATTAATAGTTTGTAGCTTTCAAATTCTAAATGGAAAATCCTAAAAGTAACTGATAGAAACAGTGGCAGGGGGGCCTACATTGCTTTGGATGCCAACCTTCTTCAGTTTGCACATTAAAATCGCCTGACATTTGTTTAAACACTTTATGGAAACATTTTCCATGTTTTGAAGTTTAGGAAGAACAGTGTAATGAACTCCTAAATACCTGTCACCCAGTTTAAACAATGATCAGATCGTGAATGAATTTATATAACCTATACCTCATTCACTCTCCCCACCAATTATTTTGAAGCAAATTCCAGACATGTCATAGGGTATTTTATTTATTTTAGAAAACGAGGTTTGTTTGTGTTTTCTTTGCTTAACATTATTATATGGGAAACGTAAAGATTCCCAGGCCCTCTATCTGAATCAGAACCTGAGGATTGTTCTTAGACATATGGAGACATTTTGTGATTCTCATTGCAGCTTGGCAGACAAGAGTGCATTGCTTTAAGACTATGGAGACCAGGTTTCCTCTTAAGCCAGTTATATAATGTGAAAGCGCCTTCATTTCTCTTTCTCTGTTTACTTCAGATGATACTGCCACTGGTGTGTTAGTGCAGTTTTGGGGAAGATCGAGAGGCAGTATGGCAGGTAGACTACCGCAGCCATTTGAAAATAAAGCCCAGATGAATAAGCTAGCCCTTAATAAAAAAAACCCATATTATTTTATTTGGTGACCTTTTTAAAAATATGTTTTATTGATTCTAAAGAGAAAGGAAGGGAGAGGGAGAGACAGAGAAACATCAGTGTGAGAGAAAAATATTGATTGGCTGCCTCCGGCACACAGCCCGACTAGAGACGGAGCCTGCAGCCTGGGCATGTGCCCTGACCAGGAACCCACCAGGCAGCCTTTCAGTGCGGGGGATGATGCCCAACCAACCGAGTCTCCTGGTCAGGGCTGTTTGGTAATGTTTTCACTCGATACTGTACAGCCTTATTTCTCTATTTGCCAACGTCAGTTAAGCCTATGGAAAGTGGGGCTCAGCAAACGTTTTTCTGTAAAGGGCCAGGTAGTAAACATTTTAGACTTCGCAGACCCTACAGTCAGTCTCTCACAACTACCCATCTCTGCCACGGTAGTGTGAAAACGGCTGAGATACTAAGTAAATGAATGTGTGTGCTGTTTTCCAATAAAACTTTATTTATAAGCCATCCGGTGTACTGGCCATTGTTTGCCAGGTTTTCTTCTAAAGGATGGTATGTGGAGAGACTGTTCTAAGACATGTCCTCTACCTACGTCCAGCCAGATCCCTGCCAGAACAGAGACTGCTTCCTGTAAATCCCCTCCGAGATTGTGTGATTGGCCTCTCCCGTTTGTCCCAGGTGTGCTGGTTCCTAGAACAGGCCCTGGTCCTGCCCCGGGCAGGCACTAAGACTGTTCCCCCTCATTTAGGGCAGCGCCTGCCCCGGTACTCCTATCCATTTTGCTCTGTTCTGTATATTTCTTCAGTGCCTGCCGCAGGGCTTGGAGTTTATCCACCTTATCTTGCGGAAGCCCAAGATGAACCTCATGTAAGTTCCCTTAATAAACTCTGATGTAATGATGGCATTGTCAACCTCTTTCTTCGGTCTCTCAGTCCCAGGAAATTTCCCAACATGGTAATGAAAAGAAACTTAAGTAAGGAGTCAATATTTTTCAGAATCCTACAGGCCTCATTTGATATCGGAACTGCTCTTGTTGAAGGAAGTTGTGTTTTTGATCTGATGTTTCTTGAGACTCCAGAATTTTCATTCCTACTCCTGAAATAATTAGTATGGTGAGCAAATAAGAGTTCATAACCAATTCTCAAAATTTAAGAAACCAGTGATCTGGTTTTTATATTTTTAATCTGTAACCTATTAGCTAAAATGGAGTTTATGAATTATTTATGAATTTCAGTCTCTATCTTCCATCGTAACTAATAATTGAGAGCTGTTCATACTTGCACATGAAAAATAGATGGCTAATGTTAATTATGTTTTATAGAACCACTAAAGGCCTGGCGCACAAAATTCATGCATGGGTAGGGTCCCTAGGCCTGGCCAGCGATCACGGCTGATCTATGAGACAATGGGAGGGGGGAGAGGGGAAGAGGAGGCCCCCTGCTGGCACCCTCCTTGGCTTGCCTGGGGCCTGTGGGCTGGGGGCAGCTCCTGTGTTGAGCATCTGCCCCCAATGGTCAGTGCTCATCATAGCAACCAGTCATTCCGCTGGTCATTCTGCATATTAGTCTTTTATTATATAAGACTACAGGCCGGTGTATGAATCTATGCAGGGGTAAGGTCCCTTGGCCTGGCTGGCAATTGATGCCAGCTGGCTTGGGAGAGGAACCACCGGAGGTTGGCCGGCCGTGGAAGGTTAACTGTGGCAGTGCACTGACCACCAGGGGGCAGCTCCTGCATTGAGCATCTGACCCCTGGTAGTCAGTGCACACCATAGCGAACAGTCAACTGGTAGTTTTGTCACTTAGACTTTTATATATATATATATATATATACATATAATTTTTCCCCCCTTAAGAGGCACTCAGAAGCATATCATAGTTGCCTACCTGTGAGTTAATGTGATAACAGGAAACAGACTTGGAAGTTAGGATTGATTTGGGCAGCCCGTGAGCATAAGTCATTTATTTGACCATATTGGTCCTAGATGAGTTATTTATCTATAATGTGTTCAAAACCAAACTTGCTAATTTCAGGGCTTATTAAACCTTAGCAGAAACAAAGCATCCCTCTCCGCCCTAGGGAGGAGAGTGACCTTTTAAGAATTCCTGGGTCACAACTTAGGGATGACCTGATCCTTCTTACAGCTCCCTGGGGACAAGGAGTTTGTGTCATGGCAGCAGGATCTGGACGACTCCGTAAAGCCCACACAGCAGGCCCGGCCCACTGTTATCCGCTGGTCCGAAGGAGGCAAGGAGGTCTTCATCTCCGGGTCCTTCAACAATTGGAGCGCCAAGATTCCACTGATTAAGAGGTGAAGACAAGTGTCTTGATTGAGTCTACAGAGTCCAGGAGCAGAGACCTGGCTGGGCTACTCTCCACCTGCTAGGGACTCTTGAACATATTTGGTGACCAGTGACTAATCTGTGACTTTTTTTTTTTTTAAATCTCATAGTGAGTCAGAGGTGTTTTACTACTAGGAGGGATTTATAGCTTTGTGGGCACATTCTTTAGGACTGTATTAATTCAAGTCCTTACTATGCCTGTAGGAAGTGTTTTATAACTTGCTGAGTCTAGTTGCTCTGACTGCTGCCCTAAAACGAAACACCCGGTGAAGTCCTAATGTTATTTGTTGCCTCCTGGGCAATAATGAATTATTTAACTGGTTATCAGAACGGCCTACCTATCAGTACGTAATTTTCCAGAAGACGCTCACCAAAATATGGAAAGGGTACCCTGAGCCACTTCTGTGTCCTGAACCTACCTGCTTTCTTATTTATACTTGTGAGGGGTCTGTTCTGCCAAAGCAAAAATAGTTGTTCTAAGGTGGACCATTTTGGGAGATTAACATTTTTTAAAATATATTTTATTGAGTTTTTACAGAGAGGAAGAGAGAGGGACAGAGAGTTAGAAACATCGATGAGAGAGAAACATCAATCAGCTGCCTCTTGCACACCCCCCACTGGGGATGTGCCCGCAACCAAGGTCCATGCCCTTGACCAGAATCGAACCTGGGACCTTTCAGTCCACAGGCCGACGCTCTATCCTTTGAGCCAAACCGGTTTTGGCGAGATTAACATTTTTATTATTCTTTTCCAGACACTAGTTAAGAAGTAAAGTTATTGGGCGGGGTTGGCAAATACATGCTGAACATGAGATAGGAAAGGAAACTGGGTTTATAAATTGCTTCAGAGGCTACAATCACTTAGCAGTATAGAGGATAATTGGCATGATATTTTGATTGCCTTATGGTTTTTACATTTACTTTCTGTCTTCTGATAAGAACTTGGCCTATTTAACTTTCTGTTCTCTTCTGTAGCCATAATGACTTTGTGGCCATCCTGGACCTCCCCGAGGGAGAGCATCAGTACAAGTTCTTTGTGGACGGACAGTGGGTTCACGACCCATCAGAGGTAAGGCCTTGACCTCCACGGTAAGCACTGCCTTAGTCTCCTCCTCGCTGTCATTCCCCTTGGCGTCACACTGCACTGCGGTCAGGATGGTGGGCGGCAGCTCTCCTGCCCGGGAGGATTTCTCTCTTGATAAAAGATGGAGGTGGCGAGTATGATCATCTTTAAAAAGAGGAGCGTCGAATGGAAGAGATGGATTTGAAACAGAGACTCATACATTTTTCCCAATCACTCTTTCAGCCTGTGGTTACCAGTCAGCTTGGCACGATTAACAATTTGATCCATGTCAAAAAATCTGATTTTGAGGTGTTTGATGCTTTAAAACTCGATTCAATGGAAAGCTCGGAGACATCTTGTCGAGGTAATTTTGTAGTCTTTGCTCTTTCTTGATGTTTTTCTTTTAATACATGCTCCTTCCCAAGAGTGGTTTTTATTTATTTTAGTAAAGAATTTTTCTTGTGTTTATTTGAGTTTGTTTGTTTGTTTTTTATTTTCATTTTTCTCTTCAGGAATCTTCTAAGTTATACACAGGGTGAGGCAAAAGTCGGTTTATAGTTGTAGATATGCGAAACACAGAGTTTATGCTTGTATTATTATTTATCGTTTTTATTATTTTCCATACAAACAAGTGTAAACCCACTTTTTGCCCCACCCTGTGTAATTCTGTAAGCATTTTGGTCCCATTCTCTGAGACAAAAAAAAAAATCTCAGCTTAGTGTATTTGATTTCAAATTTTAACCAGGCGCGCGCGCACACACACACACACACACACACCTATAACACAAGTTTTGCAGACCAGTGTTTGCCTTTATTACATATGATGTACTCTATTTTCTAATTTATCCTTTTCTTTTTGGCAATTAATGGGCTATGGCCTATATTTAAAAATCTATTTCTAACAATATTTCAAGTTTTTCACTGACTTTTGGTGGTATCACCCTCACTGTCTGGGGGCCTGATGTTGTCTGGTTTGCCTACAGTGTAATAGGACCCTTAGGAATGGCAGTCTTTGGGGAAAGAGGGGTTACAAAACCCCACAATTCTTGTGTGTGTATGTTAACTGAAGTTTTGTAAGTGTTTCTTTTCTTTTTGTAATGCCTTGGAAGAGTAAAAGGCCTGTATTCTTTTGTTTCTCCCAATATCATTTTTTCCAAGGAAGGCCTTCATCTCTATGTGCATTTGCTGCAGCACCAGATGGGTGATTTGCTGACCACACTCACAGTTACCCTTTTGTTACTTCACAGTAAAGGCTATGACTGTCTACGGAACGGGGTGCACTGTGTTTCTAGCGAGCACACCTCTCCCTTGTGGGCTCAAAGCCTGCCTCTGCTACCCACTAGCTTTGCCGTCAGGGACAAGCCCTTCAACCTTTTTGGTTCCCGGTGCCTTATGAATAAAGTTGGAGGCTTAGATTCTCAATCGAGGTGACACAGTGCCTGAAATGGGGCAGAATAGAATCTCAGGGCACAAAGTGTGGGTTACAAAAAGAAGCAGTTTCTAAAAGAATAATCAATAGTATAGTTGTTTATGGAAATTGTAAAAATGTTGTTTTCATTATATAAGCTCAGAAAGTAAAGCTGTGCATTCTTCTTGGCTGGTAGGACATCGAATAAAAAGGGCTTAAAAATACTGAATTAAATTATGAGGCCACTTGTGACTAAATTTTTCTGACATAGCAGCCAGTAAATACCGGACAGATAATCATAATTATATAGAGAGAGGACTAGCATACTTTTGATATTTCTTTCTTCCCTCTCTTACCCAATTTCCTGATCCACTGAGGTAAAGTTTAGAGTACATTTTATTAGGAACCTGCACTCAATGACTGTCTTGCTGAGTATGTAACTTTGGGAAAATCACTTAACCAGTTTGTTTTTTTAAATTTTGAATGAAAGGGAAATAAAAACTTTCTACATACTTCCAAGGGGTGTTTTGTGGATCATATGACAAAATAACAGAGTATTTTGAAAAATTTCAAGTTCTATATAATTTTAAGATGTTTCTGAATATAGCAATATTATGGTTACTCTTTTGCCTCTCATATAGTCAAATGAAATCTGAGTTCTTATACTGGTTATTAAAATCTTTTTCACTAGAAACTATAAGCAAATATTGAAATTTGTTAAGCAAACAGTTACAGTTACAGTTCTCTCTTTTTAAAATTAGTTCTCTTTATTTTTATATATTTTCTTCTATTCTGGTTTACATACATTTTTCTTTTAGTTGTTTTGTTTTGTTAATCCTCACCCGAGAATATTTTTCTATTGATTTTTAGAGAGAGTGGAAGGGAGAGGGAGAGTCACAGAGAGAAACATGGATATGAGAGAGACACATTGAGTGGCCACCTACCATACATGCCCCAACCGAAGTATGCGCCCTTAACCAGAACTGACCTGGGACCCTTCAGTGCCCAGGCAGGTACTCTATCCACTGTGCCAAACCAGCCAGGACCATTTTTCTTTTCTTTTTTTCCCACATACGTAAAACTTACCCTTTTAAAGTGTAAAATTCAGTAATTTTTGGTATATTCATGGAGTTGTGTAATCATCACCACTGTCTAATAGTGGAGTATTTTTATCACCCCAGAAAGAAATCCCATAACCATCAGCAGTCCCTAGCAACCGCAAATCTGCTTTGTGTCTATGGATTTGCCTATTTGGGACATTTCATGTAAATGGGATTATATAATATGTGGGGTGTTGTGTTTGGCTTCTTTCACTTAATATGGTCATCCATGTTGTAATATGTATCAGTATTTTATTCCTTTTATAGCCGAATAAAATTCTACTGTATGAATATACTATTTTGTTTATCCATCCATTAGCTGGTGGACATTTGGATTTGTTACTGCTTTTAGTTTATTATAAATAATGCTGTTTTGAATATTTGTGTTCAAGTCTTTGTGTAGACATGTTTTCGTTTCTCTTAGGTATATACTCAGGAATATAATTTCTGGGTCAAATGGTAACTTTATGTTTAACTTTTGAACAAACTGTTCAGAGCAGCTGCACCTTTTATATACCCTCCACAATAGGAATAGTACACAAGTTCCGATTTCTCCACATACTTGCTAACAATTATTGCTCTTGTCAGTCTCTTTTATTGCTCTTGTCAGTCTTCTAAATGCATGTTAAGTGGTATTTTATTGTTGTCTTTATTTGCATTTCCCTAATGACTACTATATTGTTTGTAATTCTGTCCTCATTATTGCAATCATGGTAGTATAAGTAATCTTAAAGTTTATAACCTTGTCTGTTTCCTGGATGGGGAAAAAAAAGAAGAAATATAATCTTTTTATACTGTTTTACAGTGACAAGGCATTGTCACATTTGTTTTCTTATTTGATTCCTTTAAAAACATTGTGAGCCGAAACCGGTTTGGCTCAGCGGTAGAGCATCGGTCTGCGGACTGAAAGGTCCCGGGTTCGATTCTGGTCAAGGGCATGTACCTTGGTTGCGGGCAGCTGGTCGATGTTTCTCTCTCATCGACGTTTCTAGCTCTCTATCTCTCTCCCTTCCTCTCTGTAAAATATCAATAAAAAATATATATTTAAAAAAAATTTATGAAATTGGGTAGAGATTCTTTTTATTTTATGAATGAGGAAACTGACCATATTGTATGAATGAGGAAACGGATTAATGGAGTACTTCTTCCCAAAGCCTACCCCTTTTACCCCTCTTCTCCTCCTTTACCCTCCATACCATGCTGCCAGGTTGAGGAACTTTAGCTTATGTTCAGGATAACTCAGACTGTTTCTTGTCTGCCTTACAGTTGTAGACCCAACATGTCACAAGTGTATGAATCTTGACTTCTATGTATTTATTATTAGATGCCATGATGATATTTTTTTCATGCGTTTTCCCTTACTTTTGGATAAATGTCTTCCAGACCTTTCCAGCTCACCACCAGGCCCTTATAGTCAAGAAATGTATGTGTTTCGATCTGAGGAGAGATTCAAATCCCCGCCCATCTTGCCTCCTCACCTTCTCCAAGTTATTCTTAACAAGGACACTAATATTTCTGTGAGTATCCTGAGAGTATTGCTGGGGCATCTGAGGTCACTGGGACCATTTGGACTAAAGTTTAGTAATCCTAGAGGTTGGGATTATTACAAAAGTGATTGTTACATATGTATTCATCACATATATAGAAAAAGGAATTCTAATCTTTTCTTGTTATCCTACATATAGCTA
The DNA here is from genome assembly GCA_963924515.1 of Vespertilio murinus. Classification (NCBI taxonomy): domain Eukaryota; kingdom Metazoa; phylum Chordata; class Mammalia; order Chiroptera; family Vespertilionidae; genus Vespertilio; species Vespertilio murinus. The sequence continues at coordinate 15,048,406 of OZ004719.1, read as the reverse complement.
TATATAGGTATCATATATAGATACATATATTATTATAGTTTCTTTTTTTTAGGGCTGAGTTGTGACTTTTCCAGGTACTGATATCAAAGTTCATAGTTGTCGCCGAAACCGGTTTGGCTCAGTGGATAGAGTGTCGGCCTGCGGACTGAAAGGTCCCAGGTTTGATTCCAGTCAAGGGCATGTACATTGGTTGCGGGCACATCCCCTGTAGGGGGTATGCAGGAGGCAGCTGGTCGATGTTTCTCTCTCATCGATGGTTCTAGCTCTCTATCCTCTCCCTCTCTGTGAAAAATCAATTTAAAAATATATATATATTTTTAAATTCATAGTTGTGTTCTGCTCCAAGTACCGTAATTCAGGCCCAGAGCTATGGATTACTACAATCAGTTTCGGGAACTTATATTCCAACACAAGATAGGGTGCATTTATCACTTGAGGATATAGAAAAGAAGTAGAAAGTGGCCCTTTTTTGTGTGTGGTTTTCATATAATTTACATCTCTAGTCAATTCACATGATTCCCATTAAGATTGCTGTTGCCTCTTAAGCCTGTATCTGCTATATGTAATGTGGGCAATATTTTTGTCTTAGCTCTGTTAAGGAATGCTGAGGCTTAGCATTTCTGTCCTGGACTCAGAATTTTCCTGATTTCCTGTAATGAGACTGTATTTATATATACAAGGATGAGTGCAGTATGTAAAAGTTTATACTAGTTTAGAGTTTCTCAATAATCCCAAAGGGCTTGACGAAGAATAAACTGCCTGGGTTAAGACTGCATTTAACCCCAATTAGTGTTGTGTTTTTTTTTTTCTCTTAGTGTGATCCAGCCTTGCTCCCTGAACCAAATCACGTTATGCTGAACCATCTCTATGCATTGTCCATAAAGGTAAGTGGTGGGGCTGGCTCTTCACAGAGCTCCCCAAAATGGATTTCACTTTTATGTCCCACACATAAGGGTAAACATATGTTTTCCAGTAATTACTTGCTCTGCTACTTCACTGAAGCTGAGGCTGCCAGGAGTGATCAAATTATAAGGAACTTATTTTTCCCCAAAAAAAAATAAGTTTTTATTGATTTTTTAGAAAAAGAGGAATGGAGAAGGACAGAGAGATAGAAATATCAGTGAGAGAGAAACGTCATCCATTGGCTGCCTCCTGCATGCCCCATACTGGAGATTCAGCCTGCAATGTGTCCTGATTGAACGGGTGACCTCTTGGTTCCTAAGTCAACACTCAACCACTGAGCAACACTGACCAGCCATATAAAGAACTTTTTTTTTTTAGGCCACCAAAAATTTTGGTTGCCTTCCCTAAAAAAAATTGGGAGAGAGAAAGAGATAAAAAAAGAACTTTTTTAAACTAGTGGGTGGTTTGTGTGATTTTTCATCTTAGTTTCAAAAAATTGCACAGCAAAAGAAACCACCAGTAAAACTAAAAGCTAACCAACAGAGTAGGAGATGATGTTTGCAAACAACAACTCCAATAAGGGGTTAATATCCAAAATACATAAAGAACTCAAGCAACTCAACACCAAATAAACATATAATACATTTAAAAATGGGCAGAGGACCTGAATAGACACTTCTCAAAAGAAAACATGCAAATGGCCGACACCGGTGTGGCTCAGTGGATAGAGCGTCAGCCTGTGGATTGAAAGGTCCCAGGTTCGATTCCGGTCAGGGGCATGTACCTTGGTTGCGGGCACATCTCCAGTAGGGGGTGTGCAAGAGGCAGCTGATTGATGATTCTCTCTCATCGATGTTTCTAACTCTCTATCCCTCTCTCTTTCTCTTTGTAAAAAATCAATAAAATATATTATAAAAAAAAAAAAAAAAAAAGAAAACATGCAAATGGCCAACAGATATATGGAAAGATGTTCAACTTCACTAGCTATTAGGGAAATGCAAATCAAAACTACAATGAGATACCACCTCATACCTGTTGGAATGGCTATTATCAACAAGACAAGTACTGGAGAGGTTGTGGGGAAAAAAGGAATCCTCATTCACTGCTAGTGGGAATGTAAACTGGTACAGCCACTATGGAAAACAGTACAGTGGCTCCTCAGAAAACTAAGAATAGAGTTACCATATGTCCCAGCAGTCTCTACCTGAAAAATTTGAAAACATTCATTTGCAAAGATATACATCTATATATAGATATGTTTATTGCGGCATTATACACAGAGGCCAAGATATGGAAACAACCAAAGTGTGCTTTGATGGATTATTGGTTAAAGAAGATGTGGTACATATATACGCTGGTACACAATGGAATACTACTGAGCCATAAGAAAAGATGAAATATTGCCATTGTGATAACATGGATGGACCTTGAAAATATTTTGCTAAGCAAAATAAATCAGTCAGAAAAAGCTAAGAACCATATAATTCTTATGTGTGGGGTATAAAACTGAAACTCATAGACATATGTGTTCTTAGCTTACCCTGTGGGTAGCTATAACCATGTACTACCTACTTAATTTTGAGTACACAGCACTAAAATTCCACCTGCACAAAAAGCAAGTTTATCTTCAATTCAAAGAATACCTAAATGTGGTATTAAAGCTCTCACTTTTTAAAGATGGACACAGCTGCTTTCAGGTGACTCATTCATATATACCCCAGTGGCTGCATCTCTCCTATATTGGGAGAAATGTGACCAGATTTGCAGTATTCCCTCCAATTCTTATAGTCCTTCTTGATTTCTCTGCTGCTTTAGACTCTAGGTTGAAAATAGTCATTTGGTCTAGTCATGTCTTTGTGGTTTGGCTATTGGAATAAAGTTTTGTTCTCCAGTTACCAGATGATCATCACCTGAAGAGTTTGTAAAAATACAGGTTCAGAGGCTATATATCCCAGGGATTTTGAATAAGTGCATCCTAGATAGGCCCTAATCATCTTTTTAAGCTGCTTAGATTTCTTAGATGTGTATCAGATAAGGGCAATCACTGATACAGCTTCTTTAACAAATGACTTCTTTAACTACTTTTAATTTATAATAATCTTGTGTGGTAAGTGTTATTTTTAACCCCTGTTTTATAGATAAAGAAACTAAGGCTCAGAGAAGGTCATATTGCCAGTAAGTACCAGAGAAAGGACTGAAGTCCAGTCCTCCTATTCTCATTCCATATTCTTTCCTAGATATTACTCTGCCAGGTCTTTCCCAGCAGGTATTTCTCTCACTTTCCCAGTAGATATTTCTCTCATTCCTACCAAACCCTTCTTGGAGTTGAACTTTTTACCTGCTTTGCTTTCTGTCATATCTAGGCTGTGACCAGCATTCTCTGGTCACGGAATGTTAATCTGGGAAGCACTGATTGTGGACAAACAGTATAGGGGAAAAGAGGAAGATGCACTGGTTTCTCAGTTGGATCTGCTTGGGTTCTTTGGGATCTGACTAAACTTTTGCCTCCTGTTACTGCTCCTTAACTATCAATGGATGTCCCCAGGCCTGCCTTCTTCTCTTGTATTGTGATTCACCTTGATCTTGACCTAGATTGTTTAGGCTGTTTGGAATTAATCAATTGGATTGAGTGTCTTTTCTAGGAGGATTCTGGGGTCTACTTTACTAATAGATTGAAGGGGATTCCTGAATCCCCTCTTGATCAAAGAAGACGTTTTCAATGGAAATTAGACCTGCTTCAGGGCTTGAAAATGCCTTTTCTTCTCATTGCATTTAAGATTCCTTCTATAAATGGATTGCCAGGATGTTTCTTTCTTTTTTTCTTTGCTAGGTTTTAAACCAATATTCAAATTTAAAATAGGGAAGGAATGAAATAGGAGACTAATCTTTCTTCCACACCAGCACCTATTATGTGTCAGGTACTATCCTAGATATTCTGATGTAAACATCAGAGCCACCTTAATGGTAGGTATTATCCTTTTAATGGTGAGGAAAAAAGACTTACAGACATGAAGGACACAAACAGAGTAACAGTAGGATTCAGGATCAGATTTAAGTTGATTTGACTCTAAAACCAAACTCCTTTTATAACATCAAACTATGTCTCTTAAAAGTGAGCAACTGTGTACCACTTGAACTAATGAATTAGCTGCATATGTTTCTTTTCCTTGCAGGACAGCGTGATGGTCCTTAGTGCAACCCATCGCTACAAGAAGAAGTATGTCACTACTCTGCTGTACAAGCCCATCTGAGGGGATCCCGTTCCGCCTCCCAGGCTTCAGAAGCAGTTTCCTTACCTTTCTGGACTAGGCTAGTCTTACCTGAGACTGGAAGGCTGATTTGCTTTGAGGCTGATATGTGTGTTTCAGAGCCTCTGAGTAGGATGCTCTGCTTTTGCATTTGCTTGAAGATGAGGGTTTTGTGAATTCATGGCGTTCATTCTAAGAAAAATAATACATATATGTATACACATGAGAGGAAGGTTAATGGAAGCCTACTAGCTCGATGTATTCTCTCTGCCTCTAGGGACGCACCAAGAACTGTTTGGGGATGCTGCAGGAAGAACCTTCACTGTAGGAAGCTTTTTTTACTAAAATGAAGAGCAAACTTAGTATCCTTGATGGGTGGAGAGTCGATCACTGCTACTTTGGCTCTCCAAGGGAAGGACTTGTGCCTACTCTGGCCCTACTCACCGCTGCCTCCTTTCAGGGCAGCTTTTCTTGCATGGTTTTCTGTATTCCCAGAGTATGTGGCACAACCTTGTTGCTGGTTGGTTGGTTGGTTGGTTGGTTGGTTGGTTTTGTGGTGGTCTTTTTTTTTAATCCTCAGTTGAGGATATACTCTGAGTTTTTTATATAATACCAGATACCCCACAAAAATCCTTTTTTCCTCTTATTTTATATTCTTGCTTTGATAATCTCTTTCAGATCCTATACATGACCCTCCCCTAACACAAAAACTTATTGGTAAATGACTCCTTTCAAAGCCTGTGGGATATCTGACCCACCTCAGAGACTAGGGCTGCCAGAAAGTCCTTTTTAGCCCAGCACAGGCCTATGCCACTTTGTTACCACTTGTTCTAACTTCTACTAAGGGAAATGGCTCAGCATTATAAGGCAGGAATCCCTGGCCAGTGTTCTAAGTGGTTAGAGCATTATCCTACACCCTAAAGGGTCATGGGTTTTATTTCTGGCCAAGGGCACATACTTGGGTTGCATGTTCAATCCCTGACCCCGGTTAGGGTGCATGTGAAAGGCAACCAATCGGTGTGTCTCTCTCACATTGATCTTTCTCTTCCCTTTCCTTCACTCTATAAAAATCAATAGAAAAGGTGTCATTGGGTGAGGATTAACCAAAAAAATAAATAAGTAAATAAAGGCAGGAATGCAGATCTACTTTCTTGTTTTACTAGTGGTTAGATGCCACAGCTTAGGCTGTACTGGCACATCCCTATAGGTTTCCCTACCTGGCCTGGCCTGCTTCGAGTTCTCTTTCTCAGAGCAGACAACCTTGAAGGTGGGAGTGAGCCAGGGAAAACTTTCATGTCTTTCATCCTTGAAAGATTTTTATGTGCCTACACTTTTCTTTCATTAAAAATGCCTTTTTATTGGTCTTAATGAGACTTCATTGGAGAATTGGTTCCCAAGATTTTCTTCCCTAGTCTAGTTCTTAAGCTTAGAGTAAGTAATGTAGCTGACCCTGTGCACATCATTACACTAAATATTGCTCTAGGTACAGGTTTTTTCAGGCTCACTTGATGCACCTAAAAGATTCCCTCAACTTAAGATTTGGTAGGGTGAAAATCAAGAAAGGACCCCTTAGGGAAAGTGAACCAGCTTATCCAACTATATAACATGTTTTGTATATTATATGATTTATAAGTTGAGTGTCAGAGTCAATTATATATTAAAAGTTATTGACTTTGTCAGTGTAAGTAAAAAAAAAGAAAGAAAGAAAGGACCCTTGGTGTTCTCAACCATCATTTTGTTCTTCTGCCTCTTTTTAAAAAAACGTATTTGATAATGAGTTGGGGTCAGTGATCTCCATTTATGGAATGAAAAATAGCATTCAATCTATTCTTGGGGTAGAAAGATAAGACGTATTTTCCAGGTATCTGGCTCTTCCATTACAGGTAAATGCACGTCAACTATTCAACACCTAGGAGTCCAAACTTGATGCTTGAGAGACTCCTTGACTGCTAAGATGAGCCCAGCCACACTGAGGGCATCCACAGGCCAGCTTAGTTACCTCCTGCTTTCCCATGCAAAGCTGGAGGCAGTTGTCTTTGGGCATGTAGACCTCTTAGGTCCCCGTATGAGGCAGAAAGGTATGGTTGCTGGGAATGCAAATTGCTAAACGCTTTGGTGGTTAATTGCTGAGAATAAATACTGCTTTAGCCACTTAAAGCCACTTTCTGCAGCAAAAGGCTTTTGTGGAGAACTTTTATACTCCCAACCACTTTTTGAATAGTGTGCCATTTTAAAAATCCAGGCCAAATCCTATTTTAACCAACTCTTAGGATCTATGTCATCTTCAGTTAATCTAGACTTGTTTCTTTTCTAATACCCATTAAATAAATGGGCCACTTAGGAGGATTCAAAATCTTGGTTTTGAATAAAGGGTTTTGTTGCACTCATATTTCTGATCAACAGTATTGAAATGTAATTGCCTGTATGTTCATGTATTAAGATTTTTATTCCACACAGGTATGTCAGTAGAGGGGGCAGGAAAAGAGACCCCTTCAATTTCTTTCAGGCCCAAGGCCTTGTTGAATTGGGTCTGGCTTCAGTGACAGTAGGTTTTGGTGCTGGTGACCTTCATGTCTTTCTAGTCAGGAAAGATGCAGAGAGCTCAGTTTCCCAAATTCTGAGGTAATCTCTCAACCAGAGGAGAAATGGGAGCCTACCAGCCGGTAAAGAAGGTGAGGAACTGGATGATGACTCCTTCAGGACTGTTCCTTTTCCATACTGCTAATACGTCCCATGGCCCCGAGAAGCCCTGTCACACTTTGTCCCCGAGAAACTGTTTCAGAAGATAGATAGGGAGGGGGGAAGGCAGATAAGGAGGGAGGAAGGTAGCGCCACGTATAGCCACTCATTCTTTTTGTATTGGTTAACGGAATAGTTTACTTTCTTTAGACGAGAGTTTAGCAGATTTGAGAAATGAATAAAAGCAAGAAAAATATTTTTGGCTCTTTTGGGAGGGACTATAGCAACTTCACAAGAGTCAGAAGAATAAGAAAATAGCTCTCAGGAGGATTAACCATTAAAGAACTACATCATGGTTTTGGGGTTATGGGAAAAAGAGAATGACCGAGTTGAGGAGTAATACTAGGAAAATAAAGACTTGGATAACTAAGAACTATCCTTTAAAAAAAAAATTAACTCCGACATAACATATCGGTGTCCTTGGATTTCATTGTACAGAATTTACTATAAAAGACATCATTCCTTCAACTCCTGTTCCTGTTCTCTACACTTTTCTCTATATTCTGATGCAATTTCACTTGACAAATAGACTTTATCAGGGTCTCAAGTCAAACATTACCTAAAATAAATGGTAGGCATCTTGCTGGTATGGAGAACTTTCAGTCATGCTTAGAGTTGAATGGGATTCAACCACCATAAGCAACACCTATGGAGGGCATTCTTGGCCTTACTAGTTTGGCTTTTTTAAACAATGCTTACATGATAAAGAAATCTTATAAAAGAAGAATCTAAGAGAAGTTCCTGAGAGAACCCTACAAACCCTGGCCCACTTACTTCCCTCCAATTAGTTCTAGTCTCTTGTAGACCTACTGAATCTGAGATAAAACCTTTGAAAAGTATTGGCACTCCATATATACTGCTAAATTGAAGTTACATTTTGAAAGAAGTGTTACCTCCAGACTGGGCTTATATTAATGTGGCCTGTAAATGAAAGTGAAGTACTAATGATAGAATTTCCTGCTTTTAACTGGGGAAACAGGGCTTTTAAAATTTTGACCTCAATTAAAAATGATATGCAATAGTCTATGTTTGTGTGTGTGTTTGAAATACATTCTGTTCTCAGAGGTTTCTAAATACCCTTGTTCTAGAGATTTGGGGCATGGGCTTACTCGAAGATACAGTTTGTTCCTACATTATTCTGACTCATCCTTAAAGCCAAGCTCTTGCTGTCTTCTGCCAGGAACTGCTGATTCCAGTTACCAATGGGATGGTGGACCAGAGCGGGGGAAGGGGTTACGGTCTGTCTTTTTAAAAGTCTGGATCTAGGCATTTGTCTGTGATTGGAGCTTAAAGGACTGTGATTTCTGCATTGAACCCAAACTTTTGGAGTAAAAGAATTTATTTTTAAATTTTAAATTAAAAGCAAAAAGAAAGGAGAAAAGACTCAAATCTGCTACTTATGAACTCCAATTCTTAGTAATGGAATCCCTCTAGGATTCATATTTGGGCTTTATCTTGGTTTGCTTTTCTCAATTGTGCTTTGAAGTGAATAAGTTTGTTAAAAATTGATAATTTTATTTGTTTTAACATTAATTGGAAATGGATTGTGTGTAGTACAGTACTTTTGCAGTAAGATTGATATGAAATACTAAACACTGGATTTTGTAGTCAGGTTAAATGGTCAAGGAATACCTACCATAGTATTATGTATTGATCATCTTACTTTTCTTTTTCCCTCTACAGAGCACTAACCTTAACCAGGTTCAGGTTTTAGAATAGCCAAGCTCACTGATGTTATTAATTCTTAATTCACATTGGGCCCCATATGTGAGACTTGTTTGAATATTGGTAAATTAGAGGAAGTTGGTTGTTGTTGTTGTTGTTGTGCTGAAGCATTTTGGATTAGTGAAGCTCTGTCATAAAGGTGAAATAATACTATAATTTGAAAAGAATTAAACATGCGAGTCCTTTAAATGGTGCTTTTTGTAACCTTTAGTGCTGAGGTGCAGAGCTGCTTTTCAATATTTCATAGAGGAGTAGTACACAAGAATGGGTTTGAAAACATCTCCAAATGGATTTTGTCACTGGACTCTGATATGTCTGAAAATTATGATGTAGCACATGCAGAAATTGTTTTTCTCCATAACACTGTTGAATAAAAGTATTATGCAGCAATATTTGAATTGTTCATTGACTACTGATTATATTATCAAGATCTGTCTGCTGCCCTGGACGATGTGGCCCAGTTGCTTGGGCATCACCCCGAACCAGTACTGAAAGATTACTGGTTCTATTCCCAGACAGGGCACATGCCTGAGTTGTGGGCTCGATCCCCGATAGGGGTGAGCAGAAAATAGTTGATTGCTGTTTCTCACATCAGTGTTTTTTCCTCTCCCTCTCTCTAAAATTCAGTTTTTTAAAATCTTAAGCCTAGCCAGTGTGGCTCAATAGTTGAGTGTTGACCCATGAACCAGGAGGTCAGGTTTTTTTTTTTTTTTTTAATTTTATTATAATTTTGGTAGTTTTAGTTTTTTTTGTTTGTTTGTTTGTTTTTTTAATATATTTTATTGATATTTTACAGAGAGGAAGGGAGAGAGATAGAGAGCTAGAAACATCGATGAGAGAGAAACATCGACCAGCTGCCTCTTGCACACCCCCTACTGGGGATGTGCCCGCAACCAATGTACATGCCCCTGACCGGAATCGAACCCGGGACCTTTCAGTCCGCAGACCGACGCTCTACCGCTGAGCCAAACCGGTTTCGGCAGGAGGTCAGGTTTTGATTCCTGGTTAGGGCACATGCTGGGGTTTGGTGCTCGATCCCCAGTAGTGGATGTGCAAGAGGCAGCCGAATAATGATTTTTCTCTCATCATTGATGTTTCTATCTCCATCTCCCTTCTTCTCTGAAATCAATAAAAAGTATATTTTAAAAATACATTTAAAAAAGATATATATCTGCCTTGATAGTCTCAGGACCTAAAGAATGTAAATTGCCACGCAGGCACATTTAAATGAGAATTTATAAGGGCAGAACACAAGTGATGTCATCTTTACATCTGCCACTTTTTCTTTTCTTTTTGTTCCAGGGTATGCCAACATTAACTAGAGAACTGCAAACCCTATGATTTAATTTTCAGCACTTTCTGTAAACTGTACACTTAGCCATCCAGGGGTGAATTAGCTCAAGTCCTAGACTAATTTTTTCACCCCTGGCTCCACATGCATATATCCTATGCAGATTCCATAAAAATATTGATGCCCAGTCTATTTACCCCAATTAAATGAAAATCTCTGGTATGGGGTTTAGGCATCTGTATTTAAGGTCCCCAGATTATTCTAATATACATCCAGGGATAAGCACCACTGTCCTTTCTCTGTCAGACATATAGTTTATTATACATGAAAACAGATTATATACTTCATCCTGACAGCAAATCACTCCTCAGATGGCTTTGTTTGGGACCATAATTATAAAGGGTAATTTTTGTTTTCTTTTTCTCTTTAATATTGATTAAAGAGAGGAAGGATGAGGGAGAGATAGAAACATCAGTGATGATGACTCATTGACCGACTGCCTCCTACATGCCCCCTACTGGGGATCAAGTTTGGGACCCTGCAGTCCACAGTCTGACGCTCTAGCCACTGAGCCAAACCAGGTAGGGCTAATTTTTGTTTTCTATCACTTTATTTCACTCGTTTTTTCATAGCTGGCCTCTGGACTTTTCCAAAAACAACATAGCCAATCTCCTTTATATTTGCAGCTCTAAATATTTAACTGAATTAAATTTCATTAAGGGAGATAGAAGGATCTTGTGGGAGTAACTAGAGGGTGAGAACAGGGTGAGTTGAAAGAAGTGGAGACATATAGTAGGACAGGTAAATAATGAAGACATGTGAAGGAAACAGACTGAAATAGTTAATCTCAAACCTTAACAGGCGTTAGGCAGAGAGTGGTAGATGTCATGTGACTCGGCCTGTGGCAGAATGGTCTACACTTCATATACCCTGGTCACGGGAACAATAAATGGCACCAGAATTCGTTTTGATGTTCCAGTGGTCTCTAATTTCACCAGGCAACCTCTTCAAACTGGTTTCTGTGACCTTTTGACATGTTCTAACTCACTGGTCAGCAAACTCATTAGTCAACAGAGCCAAATATCAACAGTACAGCGATTGAAATTTCTTTTGAGAGCCAAATTTTTTAAACTTCTTCTAATGCCACTTCTTCAAAATAGACTCCCCCAGGTCATGGTATTTTGTGGAAGAGCCACACTCAAGGGGCCAAAGAGCCACATGTGGCTTGTGAGCCGCAGTTTGCTGACCATGGGCCTAACTAATCTTCAGGCACAATAAGATATTCCAGGCTCACCTTGTATTTTTAGTCCCCTAATCCCAAAGCAGGCATTTATTTTAACATATTTTTATTGATTTCATAGAAGGGAAAGGGATAGAAACATCAATTATGAGAGAGAATCATTGATTGGCTGCCTCCTGCATGCCCCACACTGAGGATCAAGCCCGAAACCCAGGCATATGCCCTGATTGGGAATCAAACCCAAACCTCCTATTTCAGAGGTTGACGCTCAACCACTGTGCCACGCCTGGCTGTTTTTAGACCCTATCAGTGAGTATCATGAGTTGATATGGATAGCTCCAATTCCAGTCCAACACCATAGTATTCTTCAACTTTTCCCTCTTTCCAAGAGGATAACCTTGATTCCTGGCAATATCAACCTTTTTTACTAATTTGCTCTATCCATCAAAACACACAAAACAGCTTCACAATTATACTAATTCCACTACCAACAAACCTACTGCCCTAGCCAGTTTTGCTCAGTGGATAGAGCATTGGCCTGAAGACTGAAGGGTCCTGGGTTCAATTCTAGTCAAGGGAACATGTGTGGATTTCAGGCTCAATCCCTGGTGGGGAGCATGTAGGAAGCAGCTGATCAGTGATTTTCATCATTGATGTTTCTCTTCCTCCCTCCCTCCCTGCCTCCCTCCTTCCCTCCCTTCCTCTCTGAAATAAAAAAAACAATCAACCTACTAAGTAAAGCTCAAGATGTCCTTAAGATGGACTTCACTATGGATACACAGACAAAAACTACCTTCAAAATTTACTTAATTATATTCTATATGATTTTATTACTTCATATGTAATTAAATTCATTTGTTCGGCTTTTGTTTTTCAGTTTTAAGAGCTTTTTCAATCTCTCGGAATATGTAAAACATTAACATTATTTAAAACTTTAGTAAAAAAGCTGTAGTAGAGAGCGCGTGTGGAAAAAAAGAAGGGGAAAAAAAGCTGTAGTAAAAAATAAAACTAGAAAAAAGCCCCTCCCATCTCTATATCTTAGACTCCATTCCCATGCATCCCTAGATAAAAAAAATTTTTTCATTATTTTTTAACCTATTCTTCCTATAAAAAAGCATATCTATTGCTCTTTTTCCTTGTACAAAAGAGCATACTGTGTACACACTCCTTTGTACTTGCAGTTTTCACATAAAAAACATTATGAACCATATTCGTTCATAGAGGTATTTCTCATATTTATGGTTGCAAAGCACTCCATTGTGTGTATGAACTGGTCCTTTTTAAATGTGGGACTTGGGCCCTAACCAGTTTTGCTCAGTGGATAGAGCGTCGGCCTGCGGATTCAAGGGTCCCATCCCAGGTTCGATTCCGGTCAAGGGCATGTACCTTGGTTGCGGGCACATCCCCAATAGGGAGTGTGCAGGAGGCAGCTGATTGATGTTTCTCTCTGATCGATGTTTCTAACTCTCTGTCCCTCTCCCTTCCTCTCTGTGAAAAATCAATAAAATACATTTTTTTTAAACGTGGGAGTTGGGATCCAATCATTAGGAAACCATTAACCCTTGTGCTCACACCCTCATTTCACAAGCACGGACAGTCTTAGGAGGGGCAAGGTGATTTTAAGAACAGGTGAGAGATTAAGAGGGTGGGGAAAAATCCCTGAAGAACCCACCTGTGGGAGAATGCTATTCAGCCCAATGCCTGAACCTCCTTTCTCTGCTACACATGGCCCTAGTGTATAGGGGAAAACTCAGTTCCTCTCTCCCACATTAAATTCCCTAAGAGCAACCAATCCTCTACTGACTCTGACTAGAATGCTTAAGTCTAAGGGACAAAACCTGTTCCCCTCTCTCCTTTCCCACCCCATGAATCTAAGACCCCTCTCTCTGTTCCAGGGTCCAGACGCTTAGATGTTGGGTTGTGCAGAGATGGAGGGCAAGGGCGCTTCTGCTGAGGCTCTGCGCTTCTGGGAGTGTAAAAATCAGAGGTAGGGGCTTCCGCGGCTCATTGGCCTTTCTCCTGCGTGGCAATGATCCTCGGGCTCCTATTTGTGGGACTATCCACGTTTTGAATCCTAAAACACTAGACAATTGCTTTTGCAAACCCCGCTTGTAGCCAGGAGAGAGGGACAGCTTTTTTTCTTCGTGTTTGAGTCAGTAGCTTGTTGGACATTTCATTTCAAGGACCCCGAGTATCATCACCCAGCGTACGGCGCTGATCACCGTGCGCCCTACAGGGTTGGCCACGAGGGGCGCTGCCTTCCCTCAGTGGATGCTGCGAAGGAGCACCTGGCAGCCGGTTCGGTTTCCCCGGGATGACACGCATCCGGCTGGGAAGCCCATGTTCCTTATGTTGGGGTCACCCGTAATTCGGGGAGGTCCTGGGCCCGCAAGAGGCCCACACTGCCCAGACCTCGAGCTCTGGCTGGGGATGCTCTGCCTCTGTCTCTCCCGTAAAGATCCCCTGAGGGTCCAGACCTGAGCAGCAGGGTTTAGACCCATCGGTGGGTTCGCGAAGTCCCTTCCTGTGTCCTGAGAGCCCGGGCTGAGTCGGGGTGGCAGGGACGTGGAGGGTGGGGTAGGAAAGGAGATTCAAGAAGCGGGAAGGAAAAGGAAGGCTGGGAGAGGTGCAGCGGGGAATGAGGAGGGGAGTCCCAGGAAGTCCCACATCCTGATCTGAAGAAGTGAGAGCATGCCGGGCAGTGGGAGGAGGAGAAAGGAAAGGAGAAAGGAAAGGAGAAAGGAAAGGAGAAAGGAAAGGAGAAAGGAAAGGAGAAAGGAAAGGAGAAAGGAAAGGAGAAAGGAAAGGAGAAAGGAAAGGAAAGGAAAGGAAAGGGTTTCCTCTGGAAGCACTTCTCCAAAGGGCACTGGGATGGAAGTTGATTCCTGGATAGTTTTATTTTCTTCTTCTTCTTCTTTCTTTTCCTCAAACCCAGCTCTTACTACAGCAGACCGTTTCTGGGCCCTGTGCAGGGCTGTACTCTCCGCCCTCTCCAAATGTCCAGGGAAGAATGCCCAGGTAGCCACAGCGGCAGGGCTGCGAGACCTGGCTCTGGGTAGCAGCTGCAACACTCTCCACCAGGGGGCGCTGGCCCAATGCACAACTACTTCCTATACCCCTGGAAACTCCGGTTCTTGGCTCCACAAATGCTGCCCCCCACCCACGTCTGACCCTGACATCAGCCCATACAGTGGTTCCTTCCCATGTACTTGTCCCTTTGTCTCAGTTTCTTTTTCTTCCCACCGCCCCATGCTAGCCCAAGAGCCCTGAAAAGGGGACCCCGGCCCGAATTTGAGGAGCGGAGTGGGAGATGAGGAAGGGACGGCCTGAGGGGCTGGCATGGGCAGTGTGCAATGTGACAGTCACCAGTGTGGTCTGCTCTGCTCCCTTGGGGCTGACTCTTGCTCTTTTCCTGATGTGTTTGCTGTCAGGGGGGGTCCCACGGGGCTCATTTGGAGCCAGGGAATGGGGCAAACTGGGTAAGGGCAGAGGTGAGATCCAGAGAAGAGAGAGGAGTCTGCCGTGCCTGGGAGGCCTTTTTCTGGGCCAGAGCCACTGGAAAAGGAGGCCACTCCCCACAGCCCCATCCACAGGGTTTATCAGCTTCCAACGGCAACAGCTCAAGAGCAGGGGAAACTGAGGCACCAAAGAACCAGGCTGGCCTCCAGGCAACCTCCCTTCTTGCCCCTAACTCCTGGATGTCTCAGGATGGGACCTGTGTGGACCCCACCCACACAGTAGCTCTACCCTAGGGCTATCCCAGGGTTCCCCCGGGGGCTGGAGGAGGTGGTACGGCTGCTACAGGCCCCTTACCAACCACGTGTATGCCCAGGCCATGCCCCCCTAGCATACACTCCCTCCTGGGATAGGGCAGACCGTCCTGAGACATTCCCCTTCCCAGCCTCCTGCGGGACGAGCCAAGGGCCAGGTAACCACAGGCAGGTCAGCATCGAGTCTCTCACCCACTGCTCTCCAGCCCACCTCCCTCTGCCTCCACCTGGCCTTGCCCTCCGGGCCTCTGAGGCCCAAACCCCTGAACCTGAAGAGTAGAGGTCAGTGGGAGTCCCCCGCTGACCAGGGAAACAGGCTCCTCCCCTGAACTTTGGTCTCGCTTAGTATCTGGCCTGAGGCCAAGAATAAGGTTTCCCCTCCCCAAAGCAGACTTCCTGCTGGCTGTGAACGGGAAATCCCAAAAGCTGAGCTCACGGCCAGGCCGGGGCAGGGAGCTCTGTGCCCTCCTGCGGGCAGAGGGGGTGGCAGGTACTAGGGCTCTCAGCCCTAGGAGAACAGGCGGAGGGCTGGGCTGTGGCATCCCGAGGAAGAGGGACTAGGGGGTGAGAGAGGGTACTGGGGAGAAAATAGGGAATAAAGCCCAAGATGGAGCATTCTTGTGCATAGAGGTTTTACCATTGTCTGCCAGCTCCAGGGAGGGTTTGGGGGCTGTGGGGAGGAGTGGAAGGAGAGGTGGGGGCTGGAGGAATGTAGGAGGGGTGAGGTCTGTGGGGGAGAGTGGAGGGAGGAGAGGGGGCTGGAGGAAAAGTGGAGGGAGGAGCGGAGGCTGCGAGATACGGCAGTGCGCCAGATTCGTCTGTCAGGACCAGAGTGGGCGCGGCCAGCCCAGAAGAAAGGGATCGTGATGGGCTGAGGGGAGGGTGGAGACAACTGGCCAAGCCCACGCTCCCCCCACATGCTGGGAGGTGGTGGTCCCTCTCCCCCACAGTCTGCTGGGGCAGAAAGATGGGGAATGGAGAAAAGAGGAAGCGGGCAGAGAGGTGTCCACGACATCGAAAGCAAAATCCCCGCAGGGAGAGAAGGTGGCAGAGTGGGGAGCGGTGCTGGGCACCAGGATGACTATTCTCGTCCCGTTTCCCTAGAGATGTCTTTCTGGCCCCCTCACAACAGCTGTGCTGGCTCTCCGCAGCACTCCGCAGATGGAGCAGGGGACCGTGCCCAGAAGCCCAGCCAGGGGCAGGGAGCCTCGTCTCCCTGGCAGCGAGCACCACCCCGGCTCCCAATGCTCTCTGCCTCCTCTGCCGCCTACTGGCCTCCCTCCTCCTCCCCCTCCAAGGAGCTCTCCTAGACTGACCCCTCCTCACCTCTCTCGCTCCACGCCTCCTCATCCTCACCGCAATGAACAAGCACCTTTTTCAGTTCTGGACGTTGATAAGTGGTCAGGTAAGTGGTCTGAGCACTGTGGTTTCCTGGGTGTGTCTCAGGCCTCTCCCATTAGAAGCGATTCCAGAGCAGGGGGGACCTGGACTGGTCACAAGCCAGTCCTCAGGAAGTACATTTTTACAGCACACAGTCCTAATTAAATGGCCCCCATCTTTCCATACCACCTAGCCAAACCTAACCTTGGCGTCTCCCCCTCCCTCCACTTTCTTCTTAAGCCCACGCCATCAACTTTCCCAACTCCCTGCTCTTTGCCAACAGTGCGCCTTCTCCCACTCACCCAGACGAGAAACCTGGAGTTGTCTTTCACTCTTTCCTCCGATACCCCAGACACAGGCTCATACCAAGCCCTGCCTTTTCCAGGGCTCTAACCCCAATCACCTCATTTCAACTCAGCAAGTATTCCCGAGCACCTTCCAGAGGCTGGCTGGTGGCAGGTGCAGGCACACCAAAGGTGGGATAGACACCAGCCTCACAGGCAGTCAGCGCAGTCCAAATCGGACTATAATAAGTGTATTCTAGAAGAACAGAGAGCTTTGGAAGCAGAGAGAGACTAATCTCCACCTGGGGGATGAGGAGGGTAGTCTGGACTGTTTCTGTTTTTCTTTCATAGAAAGGATGGAGTTCTGGCTCACAAGGGACTGGCTGGGTGGCCTTAAGCAATTTTCTCGAGCTCTGAGTCTTTGTTTCCTTAACAACAATAAGTGAATGATAAAATCCTTTGCCGGATTTGGCTAGGATCAACTATAACAATAGCTAGCATTTTTTAAGTTCTTCTTAGGTACCAAGCTCTCTGCCCTGCGTGTTTTTACATTTATGTAGTTTGTCATTTTATCCTGGCGACCCCCCCCATGAGGTTGGTGACATGATCATCCCTATAGAAACTTGGGGGGGTTAGGCAAATGGTTCAATTCAGCCCAACTAAAAAAAAAAGAAAAGAAAAGAAAATTGGAGTTGATGCAAGACAGTGTTTCATAATCTAATCCTACTCACCCATGCAAGTTTGTCTTCAAAGTAATTGTAATAAAAGCTAACTTTTTTTGAGCTCTTCTCTGCGCCAGGCTCTATGTCAATTACTTTACTTGAATTTAATCCTTAGCGTAACCCTGAATAGCAGATGTTATCATATTATGAGACAGTTGAGGACGGGAAAGGTTAAGCAATGTCTAAAATAACACAGCTAGTTCCCTGAAGAGCCAGACTGAAATCTGAGTCTGCCAGCACTCACCTGTGTGGCCCAGCCTGTCCTGTCGCCTCCTAGACTCACACAGCCATTGTGCTGGTCCTCCCTTCTGACCCTGTTAACATTCCCACCCACCCGCCACATCACCTCTCGCTGGCCTCTTCCCTTCTTCGGGTGCCTACGCACTGCCCAAGGCCCAGCTCCAGCACAGCTCTCTGGGGAAGCTCTGCCTGCTCGTTCATTCAAGCCACCCTGGCCTCTCCTCTTCCAGGCGGCACACGGCACGCTCCGTGATATATATTTTGGCCCTTGCTCATGTTTAATTGACAGCGTACTTACATGTAATTTGGCATTGTCTTCTAATTATTTAATGTTTACAAATCTTAGATCCCCAACCAGAGTGTGAAAATTCCTCGAGGGCAAGAATCTTGACTTTCCCTTCACTTATTCTGTCTTCTCCCCTCCTCGGCTTGCAAAGTGCTGGACATACAGAAAGAGCTCCTCCAATAAACACTTAAAGAACACTGAAGAGGCAGGAATTCCCAAGTTACTAATCACCTTCGTATCTTGTTCTATGGCCGTGTATCTACACAGTATGTCACCCCGGCTGGATGCAGCAGAAACCTCACCTGAAGGCAGCTTTCCCGAGGGTTTCTGGGAACTAGGGGTCCTTTGAGGACAGAGCAGCCAAAGGACAGCTTTACCCACTGACGGTGCCAATTCATTGTCCTCCCCTCCTCCTTTGTTCTCTCTGAATGACAGTGCTGAGAGATTTACCTAAGGGGAGGAGAGGCTTAATGATAGGGCAGGGAGGGCGTATAGGAGCGGCTACAGCACTCAAGCCCAGAGTATCTCTCCCTCCTGTGTCCCTGCAGTAGCCACATAATCAGGCCAGGTTTCGTAGGGAGACAGTCCACACAGGGGCATTCAGAGGGATCCCTGCGCTTGCTGTCGTCATCTTGAAATGTTCTTCATCAAATTTGAATATTTTCATTTTGCCCTGGGCCCGGCAAATGATGCAGCCAGTCCTGCATGTAATCCCTTCCACAACCCGGAGCCAAGCAGATGAAGGTGGAAACAGACCGGGCCAACAGCCTGGACTCCTTCCGGGCCCTGCTACTTACAAGGGACTCCTGGGGCAAGTTGCCAGGCCTCTCTCAACCGGCTCCCAGCTCTGTTCCACAGTTCCACAGTTTCCTCATCTATAAAGTGCAAGTTCCCTGCCGTGTTTCCAGGAGGGTCATATAAGAATATGCATGTAAAGAGCTCCATGTAGCGCCCAGCACATAGGAAACACTTGATAAATGGCAGCTATTATGGATGCCATTAAGATTATTGCCGAGGCAAGGGACAGATGGGAGTTAGAAACACAGATGACACAAGAAACAGCTGGAGGTTTGGCCTTAAGACTCAGGTGCCTCATACTCTGATTCAGAGATAAGAGTCCTAAGAGTCCAGGATCTCTCTCCATTTTTAATTCAACTTTCTCTTCCTCCACTTTTCTAATCACACCTGTCCTCCTTCCTCAGCCAGGGCAGTGTGCTATCTCTGGGAATTTTCTTATCATGAATATGGAAACTTTGCACAAAATATTTGTTCCTAAATCTTCTCTCTCTCTCCTTTCCAATTTGTACCTACCATCTCTTCCAAGAGGCCTTCGTTGACTAGTGCCTCTCCTTGATTCCAGGACCGGTATTAAATTGTAGTTGTCCATACCTTGCTTAGCCATAGCTTCTTCAACCACTGAGTGGAAGCAGATACCATTTCCCCATTAGAATATAACGGCCTGAGGACAGACAACTGACCCCTTTGAAATTCTCTCAACATCAGAATGCCTCTTTCTGAGCATTGAGCTCTGTACAAGCCCACTTCTCTGTGCTCACTTTTCATTTTTGTCAAAGTTAGTGATAGAAGGTAACTCAGAAAACCAATCCGAACCTCTGGGAGCCAGGGTTCCAGAGACATGCAAGACAAACATTATTTAAATGTGCTCTAACCTCAGCTGCAAGGCTAGAGGAAATATCATGGTGTAGTAGAAAAATCCCTCAGGAAAAGAGCCCGGGAGAGCCAGGATCTGAATTCCAGCTCTACTCCTGACATGTGGGTCCTGAGTAAGAAACTTCTCCATCACTTAGTTTTCCTGATTTGGGGTCCTAAGTGTTGAGGATGATGTCAACACATCTGATCTAGTCTGTGTATATGGCTGGCTCCTCCAAGATACTTTGGGCAGAGCTTTTATTTGTGTACTTATGATGAAAGGAAAATAGAGCTAGCCCTAAACTCAAGTTCTGGAAGCTGTTTTGCTGTCTTCCTTTTCAGTCCTTTTAGACAGAATCCCTTCTACCCTCTTCTAATATTTGGTGGGAGGAGAAAAGAAGACCTCCTCTCCCAAAGAGTTCCCCAAATGTTTCCATCCAAGCATGAAATGATTTTAATTTGTAGAGTCCACTCTTGTAGGAGATAAGTTTCAGTTAAGTGCCTTCCTAGATCAATTGAACTTCAGTAACAGTGATGTGCCTGACTGTATTCCATATTCCAATAATTATCTCTATGAATATTTTGATAGAGAGAAAAATAATGGAGAGCCCTGAAATTCCTTGTGCCCATTCAAAATATTGCAAATAAAAAATAATGAAAATAGCCGAAACCGGTTTGGCTCAGTGGATAGAGCATCAGCCTACGGACTCAAGGGTCCCGGGTTCGATTCCGGTCAAGGGGATAGACCTTGGTTGTGGGCACATCCCCAGAGGGGAGTGTGCAAGAGGCGGCTGATTGATGATTCTCTCTCATTGATGTTTCTAGCTCTCTATCCCTCTCTGTAAAAAATCAATAAAATATATTTAAAATAATAATAATAATGAGAAAATAAATCTTATTTTGTTCTTATTTGGTTCTGTTATCTATTGTGTTATAATAAACCACCTTAAAATTTAGCACCCGAAAAAGCTGGAGCCATTTTAATGTATGTCAGAATGCAGTGGGTCAGGAATTTGGACAAGACCTAGCTGGGTGATGATTCTGGTGGCTCAGCTGGGCTGGACAGCCCAAGATGACTTTTCTCCTATGGGTGGCATCTTGCCTAAGATGGTGGAAGGCTGGACTCAGCTGGGTGCCTTTCCCTTTCCTTGTGGTTTCAAGGTCTTTGTATGTGCTTTCTCTAGAAGGGGACTGGACTTCTTGTGTGGTGATTCAGGGTTTACAAGAGAAAAAAAAAGTGGAAGCTGCAAATCTTCTTAAAGATTAGGCCCCAAACTCACACAGTGTCATTTTTGCTGTACTCTCTTGGTCAGATCAGTCAAAGCCCAACCAAAATAAAGGGGAAGGGGGGAAAGACACCACCTGTCCAGGGAAGGAGTACTAAAGAATTTGTGGCCATGTTTAATTTATCACAAAGATGTGTGGAAAAGGAGACCTGAGATGAAAAAGACAAGGAGAATTGCTTTATATGAAAGTTGAAGTTTCAGACTTGGCTGAGTTCCCTGAAGAAGGTAGTAAACATCTCAGCCTCCAGATATCTGCCCTCTCTCCACCCTAAACTCAGCCAAGACTGATCAGATCCCAAGAGTTGTTCTCACTGGATAATTAAAAATCCAGTCTGTGGTCTAGAACCCACTCTACCCAAACACCCAATCCTCTTCTAGGATCCTCTCCTCCCCATCTCCTAACAACTCCTGTCTTCTCCTTTGTCTTAATGAATTCAGACCCTGCACCCCTTAGTCTTACTATCTTACAGCACTGGTTTATCTAACCCAGGGGTGGGCAAACTTTTTGATTCGAGGGCCACAATGGGTTCTTAAACTGGACCGGAGGGCCGGAACAAAAGCAACCTGACCATGCTGGCACTCTCATCTTGGGCTGCTGGTGAAGGAGCGGAGGGGAGAGCAGGAGAACCCTCCGCTCTTTCGGCTCCGTGGGCCAGATAGAACAGCCAAATGGGCCGGATTCGGCCCGTGGGCTGTAGTTTGCCCATGGCTGATCTAATCAGTACCACCATCTTCCATTTCATGGATACTTACTTTGTGCCAGGGTCTGTGCTGAGTACTTTACATGCATTATTACATTGACTCCTTACATCAGGTTTGCTCTTATTTTGCAGATGATGAAATTGAGACCCAAAGAAATTATGCAACACACTTAAGTTCAAGTGTGAGCTTAAAATGCAGGCTTTAAGCACAATGCTAAACATCTCCTCATCACTATCTACTGTTGAAATAAACCACCCCATGTGAGGGCACTTGCTGGGAGTGGCCAGAGAGAGGTCAATGGAGGGGAAAAAATATTGTAATAGCTATGTATGGATTGGGGGGGAGGGGGGCATACTTGAAATATTAGGGGAACCACTCTATAAAGTATATGATTGTCTAACCACTATGTTGTGCACCTGAAACTAATACAGAATAACACTGAATGTGAACTATAATGGGGGGGAAAGATGGAAAATTGTATATGTTTTTAATCATCATAATAAAAAATAAAATAATAAGATAAATAAACCACCCCATATCCTTATACCTGGATCGTATATTCTAGGCTCTCACAGTCAGTCGGAGGGGCTAAAAGCCTCCCAACATGCTAATGAAGAACCTTTCTAGAAGGGTCCCTAAATCCTTAAAGGAGGGAATGCAAAGAAAGTTAGAGTCCAAGATTTTTTTTTTTTAATCTTATGTCATAGTAGGTGGGTCAGTGGTGAGGATAAATCTATACATGGTATCATAGAAAACTGGTTACGGAGAGATAAAAGAGAACTAAGCAGGAACAGGGAAAACTAAACAGTTCGCTTGGCAGTATGAAAGCACCCTAGTTACACCTCTCTTAACTGGAGGTCACGCTCTGACTACCTCAATTCTGTGGAATGCAGCACCAAATCCAGAAGTGAAAGAGGCCTCTAAGCATCCAAAATAGCTGACACGAATCTCCTGAATCAAAGCCAGATCCTTAGGCTTCCATGCAGACTCTTACTAGTCACACTGAACCAAGTATTTTGAGGTTGACCTGGCTTCCCAGCCCTTGGCTCTTGGAGGACAGGTGAGTGTGGGTGAAGGGCCGTGAGACGGAAGCATGTTTGAGCAGAGACAGTAAACAACCTAAGAGCAAAGGACAATAGGACTCAAGAGTAGACACAGTATTGTGTTGTATGTCACTTCAAGAAGGATTATAATGCCTCATTGTGTGGCGCCTGATGGTTTATCAAGCCCTTCCACACACATTATCTCACTTCATCTCCACAGCAAGCCTATGAAGTAGGCAGCCAAGGAGAAGACAAATATTCAGAGGGGCTTAGGAACTTTTCTATGATCACACAGATGTGTGAGTAGAGCTGGGAATAAATTCACATCTTATTATATCTAACACAGAGCCCTCTCCCTCTGCAGCATGATGCCTCCTTTTTCATAATGATGACCATGAGTCATCAAGAAAAGGTCACTTTACATCTAGTAAAGTCTGTTGAAGAAAACGGGGAAGTAGGTAGTACATTAAAAAAATCATAAAAATGATACAGAGACAAAGTTTGGCATTTAGGATAAAGTTCAGTTTTCTATTCTCAGTTACATTATAAATTATAGTCATTCCCTTTTTATGCCTAATTTCCATACAGCAGGATAATGTTGATGTACATCATTCAGGTGTGTCTGCTGAACTTTCTGGTACCTGTCCTCCAAAGGGCCAAGGGCTGGGAAGCCAGGTCAACCTCCATCTCTATTCTACCACCTTAATTCTGTTCCCTCCTCTCTCTCCTGAACTTTCATAAATCTCCCTGTTAGGATTCCTGCCTTCAGTTCTGACCCCTCCACTCAACATTTTGACCTAGCCAATAGAAAAAAGTCACAGATTGGACGGGGGAGGGGGGGGTCAAGGCCTTAGCAGCAATCAAGGCCTCTCTCCATGATCTAACCCAACATCTTCTTCTTTCCCCTCCCAACTCCCACTTGGACTCCCACAACACCAAAGCCTTGTAGCTACTAAGTTTCTCTCACATATCTGGTGGCTTCTGCTCTTGTTATGATCCTCGCTTTCTGAAATGCCCTTTGTTCAGCCATCTGCTTGATTAATTTCTGCACATCTTTAAAAGTCAAGCTTAGTTGTCACCTAGACACCTCTTCTTGGTGTCCCTGCAATAATACCCTATCTCCATACCACAATGCACCTATCCTTGAAGGTATCAATTAGGATGCTTGTGGTTTGGGGTAACAAAATTCCACACCTAAAGCAGCTTTAAAGAGTAGGGGCTTATTATCTCTTTACCAGTAATCTTGAAGTAGATGGCTCAGTGATGTCAGGGTCCTAAGCTAGCAATTCTACAATTCTCTTGGCTCTTCCACCATATGGTTACAGCATCTCCAAACTCATATGATGACATCCAAAATCAGGGAAGATATATTTGTTTGCTAAGGCTTTCATAATAAAGTACTATAGACTGTCTGTCTTAAACAATAGGACTTTATTTTCTCATAATTCTGGAGGTTAGAAGTTCAAGATCAAGGTGTTGGCAAGTTGGTTTCTTCTGAGGCCCTTTTTCATAGCTTAGATGACCATTGTCTCCCTGTGTCCTTGCATGGTCTTTCCTCTGTGTATGTGCTTGTGTCCAAATTTCTTTTTCTTTATAAGAACAACAGTCATGTTGAGCTAGGGTCCAATGCTAATGGCCTGTTTTAATTACCTCTTTAAAGATCCCTATCTCCAAATACAGTAACATTCTGAGGCACTGGAAGTTAGGACTTCCACATGAATATTAGGGGTGACACAATTCAGATAACACAACAAAAGAAGACACAGGAATAGGAGTTCTGCTCTGGGAATCTCTCTTTTCAGGTGAAAACATTTCCCAGCACAGTTCTAGTAGAGTTACAGAGCAGGACTTAGTAAAATGTCCTTTTTCTAGTTTACAAGGGAGTCTAAGAAAGCATTTTCACCTATTTACTGGGGAAGGGCCTGCCAGCTGGAAAGAAAGGGCTGAGAATAATTAGGTGGGTCACCAAACTGTCTGCTGCTGCACTACGTTTCACATCGTGTCAAGGTTGTGTGCTTACGCGTCTGCCTCTCCCATTAGATTCCCAGCTCTCTGAAGAAGGGACCAGCATTTCAATCCTCTGTGTACCCTTAGTGACTAGCACTGTCTCTGGCCCAGAGAAGGTTCTCAGCCAATATCTATTAAAGAAACAAAAGTATAGAATTTAATGAACTAGATCAACCTGTTTATGTTATGTTTGATTACAACATTAAACTCTGTTCATATGTTTGGCTTAGTCTGTGGTTCACAGCTTTAAATAATTGCGGGGAATGTTGCTAATGGAACTGTTATTACAGTCAGAGGAGGCCTAGCTCCATGAGATTTGTCTTCCCAAAGTCTGGCATAGTGCATGGTATTTGGCAACTGCTACATGAAGTGTTAGCAAATAAATAATGGATGAATGATTATAATATTTAAGTGCTTTTAAAATATTACATAAACTTAAGGAGTTTCTAGGTTTTCTAGAAAACCCTTCCAGAACTGGGCATCCATTCTACTCTGTTGGTACTTGTAAAGGTGGTATGTCACCAGGTATTTAGTAATATATCACTTATTTCTATAGTATTCTATTTTAATAAAGAATGATCCTGCCCTAGCCAGTTTGGCTCAGTGAACAGAGCCTCAGCCTGGGGACTGAAGAGTCCTGGGTTTGATTCTGGTCAAGTGTAAAGGCCTGGGTTGTAGGTTTGATTCCCAGTAGGGGACATGCAGGAGACAGCCAATCAATGATTCTCTCTCATCACTGATGTTTCTATCTCTCCCTCTACCTTTCCCTCTGAAATCAATTTAAAAAAAAAATTTTTTTTTAAAGAACAATCCTGACAAACTTGGCCATAATAAAGAAATTTAATCTAAAAGTAAAGATAGCCGAAACCGGTTTGGCTCAGTGGTAGAGCGTCGGTCTGCGGACTGAAAGGTCCCGGGTTCGATTCCGGTCAAGGGCATGTACATTGGTTGTGGGCACATCCCCTGTAGGGGGTGTGCAAGAGGCAGCTGGTAGATGTTTCTCTCTCATTGACGTTTCTAGCTCTCTATCTCTCTCCCTTCCTCTCTGTAAAATATCAATAAAATATATTTAAAAAAATAAAAATAAAATAAAAGTAAAGATATATTCGTAAGTATAAAGTGGAGCTGTTTGAAAGGGTGTTTGATTTTGGTTCTGTGGAGTTTCAAGGCACAGGTCACAAATCCACACAAAGCACTGCTGGATTTCAGCATGTCACTTTTGCTCCACAAAACCCCGCTTATCTGACCTTTCATGTTCTACAGAATAGGGAAAAGCAAAATGCCTACCTAACGAATGGTGTTAGTTGTGTGGGTAAGTGACTGATTGGATGATGGTTCCCCAAATTCTGACCACCCTGATACTAGAGAGAGACTCTCGTGATTCTCATATGATGCCTACTTCCCTCTCTGCATCAAGGTGAGAGGACTCAGGAAGTTACAGTGTGAGTTACATAGAGTAAATGAGGAGCAGGGAAGGAAAAAAAAATCATCAAAAGTTGTCGCAAGTAACTGGGTTCCCAGAGGCAGTGTATTTTGGCACCAGGAGACAGTGTAACCGAGAGCTGAGTCTCCTCTCATCCTATTTCAGACCCAAGGGACCCACACTTCCCTCAACACAGTTCAAGTAATGAGGTTCAATTCAAACGTTCAGGTTCAAATTAGTGTTTCATGGCTTCAGAGGCAGTGTCAGGGCAAAATGTTTTCCCTGAGAAACTAGCACTGCTCGGGACCAGATTGGCATGTAGGGGCAGATGAGGACTTGGTCTGTAACCAGCATCTGTATAATGTAGAAGCCGGACAAGATGGCATGTGTGTGTGTGTGTGTGTGTGTGTGTGTGTGTGTGTGTATGCTTCCGCAGTACATGTTCTCTGTGCCCCAGGTGTTTCATGACAGCCAAGAGGAGGTATATATTAGGGTGTTTTTCTTCCAAGCTTTGAGTTTTTTCTTCTCCTAAAATATTAGCAGCCCAGATTTTTTTTGCTGCAAAATCAAAACCTGTTATTATAATGATAGTTATTTTTTAAATTGTGCCAATAAACTTGGCCTTAAAACATTATTAAGCACATTAACCAAGCTCGTTACAATAATTTATTGTTCAGAGAAAAATATCCTGGCGGTACATGTATCTAGACATTCCACTCTCTGAATTGATGCCAAAACATGGTAGATTCTCAGTTCCTTATGATGTCCAACTACTGTACATGAACTCCCACTCCTCTCTCCCTGCTGCCAGCATAATGACTAGCTTTGCTTTGATGCTCTTGCTTTCCACGGTAGCTTTAACTGTCTGCCAGAGTCTCATGCACTAAAGCACACTGCTATTTGGAATCTCATTACCTGCAACTCCACTAACTGGCATCCCACAGATCAAAGGCACAATAATTGAGGAGACACTGCAAGATCCTGCAGTGACTTCTGAACCATTTAGAAAATATTTTGTTCAGAATAGTTTAACATTGGCATTTTAGTGTATTCTGCAGAAGTGGTATTCATGCTTGCTCCAATGAGAGTCTCCCTGTCAATAAATTATACAGTAATGCATTCTAATAAATTAAGATGATATAGACAGGCTGGCATGAATCACAGACCAAAACCAACCAAATAAAATTGACAAGAATTAACATAATCAATGTAAAGTCTGGCATTTAGATTTCAAAACTACTTAACAGAAAGAGACCTGGGTTAATAGTCTTTGTACGAAAACTATGGGAATTTTTACTATCTACTCAGCAGTGTGCGATGGCCTCTGAAACAGTCAATCCTATCTGAGGCCATCTTCGAGATGATTTTGCTAGTCAGGTCTGTAGAGGGCTACGAACAATTATTGAAGACGCATTTGAATAAGAACAGAATTAAAGATGTTTCTTCTAGCAATTCCTTATGATACATGCTATCAAATAGCCGATGGGCTGTCACATGTAAGAAGCGTTACACTGAATCTGTATAGCCCCAGTGCCCAGAACTAGGAATCAAGGGTAGATGTGTCAATGGAACACATTTCAGCTCCATTTAAGGAAGAACAATTAAGATGATCTAAACATTGAACTTGGATGAAATCAGGAGGGGCAAAGAAGACTTCTGAGTATGGTAATTTCTCAACTTTGCCAGGGTGATAGGTACATAAGTACTTAGTTTTATTATTGCTCTTCAACACATATATTTTCATATATTTTTGTAGGCATGATATGCTTTACGATGCAAAGCTAGATTGATTAGGTGTTGGGCAAAGTAGTGAACTCCATGTCCTTGTGAGGGTTCAAGAGGCTGGTGACGCACTAGCTGGTTTGGCTCAGTGGATAGAGCATCGGCCTGCGGACCAAAGGGTCCCAGGTTCATTTCTGATCAAGGGCACATGCCCAGGGTTGCAGGCTCGATCCCCAACAGGGGGTGTGCAGGAGGCAGCCAATCAATGATTCTTATCATTGATGTTTCCATCTCTCTCTCCCTCTCCTTACTCTCTGAAATTATTGGCTGGTGGCACTTAATGAGAGGATAGAATAGATGACCTCTGACATTCCAACTCTAAAATTCTACCAGTCCAAAAAAAAAAAAATGTGAGTAATTACTAAAGAAAAAGTTTTTAAATATTTTAAGGTGATTGGCTTTTAATTAATTTTATTCAAGACCTTACTCCATTACTCACTACAACCATTACTAGCATTTGTTAGTCTATGATTATCAAGTCTCTATTACAGTGATTATCATTTTATTGGCTATTATATAATGAGAATTAGATAGACACAGTATCTGACCTCTGAGGATTATGAATGACGTAGACAGTCATAAAGAGAACAGAGGGAAAGCAGGATAGGAACAGGAAATAAACACAAAAGACAGCAAAAAGTTTACATGGCAAACAGGTCAAGCTTTCAGGCCTTCCGAGAGGAAGGAACAAATCCTGGGCCGTGAAAAACACATCCTACCTAGGAGCTTGAAAGAAGCTCGCCCCCTGTTCCAATGAACTTTAGCAGGCTTCCTGGAAGAAGTGAGCCTTCAGAAATATATAAATTCTAGCATTTGGTTAGGGGAACCTTGCTCCTAGGCTGCCAGGAAAAAAATTTTTTAAAAAAAGGCCAACTAGCTTACGTGGCCATTTCCCCAGTGAACACTGCCCCATGCTGTTCCTTCGTGATCTCTCCGCTCCCCTCCCCGCGGCGCCACTGTGAGATGGGGGAACCAAGCCCTGAAAAGGGGAAATGAGAGGAAGGGGTGTTTGTGGACTGCAGTGGACGTGGAATCCCGGAGAGTCCTCGAATCCCCTAGTCACTGCTGAATAACAGCAGCCTCTCGGCTCCTTCTGCTGGAGCCGTGACTCTGGGCAGAGTTACTTCTGCTTTGGACTCACTTAACCTTTAATCTGGGGATCCCCACACGTTACTGACATTAAGTCCTTTACCTCCCCCCCACACACACACACAACAACCTTGAGCTGATGGGAAAAATAAACCAAAACACAAAATCGTATGAGCTTCTCAAGTCCAATGTTGGTAAAATGCAATTAATACTTCGTAAAAGCTTATTCTCTTATTATAATTTACCTTCACTTTAGGGGAAATCGAGTCATAGAGCATAGAAATAAGTCCAGTTTTTGTGTGTGCTAATCCATCTTTTTTTTTTTTTTTTTAATTCTCACCCAAGGATATTTTTTCCATTGATTTTTAGAGAAAGGGGAAGAGAGAGGGAAAGACAGAGAGCAGTATCGATGTGAGAAAAACACATGGCCCAACCCACACATTCCCTAACCAGGGCAGGGGCCGGGGCAGAGCCTGCAACCAAAGTATGTGCCCTGGACCAGAATCGTGTTAGGGACCCTGCATTCCACAGGCCAACGACCTATCCACTGAGCCAAACCGGCCAGGGCTTTTTCCTGTCCATCTTTAAAGAGAGAGGGAGAGAGGGAGGAAGAGACAGACAGACATCAATGTGAGAGAAGCACATCGTTTGGTTGCCTTCCACAGGGACCCAACCAAATCTGGGGGATAGAACCTGCAACCCAGGTATCTGTCCTTGATCAGGAATTGAACCCATGACCCTTCAGTGTGAGGGCCGACACTCTAACCACTGAGCACACCGGAAGGGCAGAAATTAGTCAATTTTAATACACTCTTCAGTTTTTACTTTATCAATATAATGTTTTAATGTTACAGTATTTTTTCTTTATGGGAGTTCTTACCATAGGCATTTTATGAACAGGGAAACTGAGGCACAGAGTGACTGAAATGCATTGCCTCTTGGCAGGCCTTATAAAATAGTGCCTAGAAGAAAAACTCAAGAACCCTATTTGTCAAGGCAAAATTCTTTTTCCACTAGATTCCTACCCAAGTTTCAAGCATTAAATCCACTCAAAGTTTATGAAATGAGGTGATAACTGCTGTCGAGTTTGAGTTCCTGATACCAAACACAGTGTAGGGTCTGGAGTGGCAGCCAGAGTAATCATGACCCTTGACCTTCGTAAAAGGGTTTCATCCTTTACAAGCATTCCACAACCGCTATTACCCTCTGTCCTCCTCCTCAAGGACATCAACGGTGTCCCCTGTTTTACAGATGAAGGTGAGGAGGCCACAGCTCAGAGACATTTAGCGACTTGTCGAAAGCACAGGTGGCAGAGGGCAGAAGTAGGGACGAAACTCAGG
Source organism: Vespertilio murinus (assembly GCA_963924515.1). Lineage (NCBI taxonomy): Eukaryota > Metazoa > Chordata > Mammalia > Chiroptera > Vespertilionidae > Vespertilio > Vespertilio murinus. Next base: position 15,018,256 of record OZ004719.1, on the reverse strand, counting down.
TTTTCTGAACCCAAGTTCAAAGAGAACACAGCTTTGGGAAAAGAGGCTACTTGCTGGCTTTTTGCTAGGAGACGGAGGGAGGGAGGTGGGAAGTAACCAGCGCCAGTAGCACATAAGCCCGTACGGCCCAGAAAAGGAAATCCTCATCATTAGGCATTTCCAATGATGACACAGAACCGCCCTGGGCACTGCAGGGATCTAGGGACGGCAGCTCTGAGCCCTGAGAGCCTGCAATCTAAGACAAACACACTTAGAAGAACAAATACATGCATAACACACAGATAGTATCTGCTACAGCAAATTACCACAGTGATCTACCATGGAGGAAAGAGGAAGGCATTTATATCACATACAGGGGTGGGCAGTAGGTTTACAGTTGTAAGTATGTGAAACACAGAATTTATTCTTGCATTATTCTTTACTAATTTGTAATTTTTCATGTGAACAACTGTAAGCCCACTTCTGCCACCCCCTGTATATGGCCAGGGAAGTTTGGAATGTGGAGAATATAAGTTCTTAAATAAAAAAAATAAAAAAAAAAGAGGAGCCATACAGAAGAGCGAGCCAGGGAAGAAACACACACACACACACACACACACACACACACACACACACACCAAGCCAGGAAGGGTTTTTAAAGTAAAATTAATTTTAGATATTGCTTTTCTCTCTCTCTCTCTCTCTCTCTCTCTCTCTCTCTCTCTCTCTCTCTTTCTCTCTCTAATTTTAGAAGCATGGAGTAGCTTTGTTGCATAGGGAACTGAGTTAGAGGGAGATTTAGAACAGAAACTTATCCTAGGCCTATGGAGCGATTATGAAGACGGGTTGGAAGTGGGACAGAGGGCAGTGCCAGTGGACAAAGACGGCTTTGAGCAAGTGGAAATTCAAGAGAGATTACAACCTGTCTTGACTCCTAGACTGTGCCTAAGTGTGTCCACCCCCATGCTCTCCGAAAGCTCACGCTCTCCCTGTTTCAGCAACAGAAGAATCTCCACATTGTGAAAGCTAGCCTGCGGCAGACGCAGCAGGCAGGCAGTGCTGCGGTGAAGGAGATAGTGGACAGGGACCTTGGATACAGGGGGCAAGACGTCCCTAGCCACCCAAATCTCCCCAGATACGGCCATCACAGAAGCTCCTAGTGCAGCCCTGACCGGTTTGGCTCAGGACATGGAGCATCATCGGCTTGTGGACCGGAGGGAGGGTCCCAGGTTCGATTCTGGTCAGGGGCATGTGCCTTGGATGCGGGCACATTCCCGGTGGGGGGTGTGCAGGAGGCAGCTGATCGGTGTTTCTAACTCTCTGTCCCTCTCCCTTCCTCTCTGTAAAAAGTCAAATATATATATATATATATATATATATATATATATATATATATATATATGAAGTTCCTAGTGCAAAATTCGTTTATCTGGACCCACTAATGGTGAAGGCATTTCCAGTTTGCTTTATCAAACCCCAGTTCGCCTGTTGAGTTTCAGGTCAGGGATGAGAGTCTTATGTTGAGCTCTTCTGGCACAGACGCGTTTCTCAGTGCATCAACTCAGACTGCAGCCAGGTAGGGAGACCTGTTTATCTCTGCTAATTGTGTTTACTCCAGTTGTCCTCTCTGACTCCAATTAGTCAGAGAAGCCACAGCGGAGAGCCGCTGGGAGCCGGGGTGAAGAAGAGTACGCATAAAGAGTCCCTCTATGCTGGATTCCGGCTCTCTGGGAAACACAGGAGGGCCCTTGGAGGCTGCGTGCTGGCTTTAACCACGACAATGTGAACCCTGAGCCAAAGGCTAGTCGCCTCCGGCTTTCAGGAGAAGCTGCTCACCTTGGCTTCCCAGGTGACACAGTTCCCAAGACTCGCACGGGCGGTATGAAAATGTGAGGATTTTTAACGCAGTGATTTTTAATTATTATTTTTTTTTGCCAACGTTGTTCGTCTGCCATATTCACAACGTGCCATTCTACAAGCTGTAACCACTCTACATGTATTAACACATTTCATACAACCTCCTGTTGTTGATACTATACATAGTGTTCACCCAAGATGAGAAGTTGACCAGAGAGGTTAGGTAACTTAACCAAAGACACACAGCTAGTTGATGAAGGCACTAGGACCTGACTACAACTGATGTCACTGAGCTAAACTCCAATAACTGAAAAAGACTGTTCAACCTGCCGAAACTGGTTTGGCTCAGTGGTAGAGCTTCGGCCTGCGGACTGAAAGGTCCCAGGTTCTATTCTGGTCAAGGGCATGTACATTGGTTGCGGGCACATCCCCAGTAGGGGGTGTGCAAGAGGCAGCTGGTCGATGTCTCTCTCTCATGGGCGTTTCTAGCTCTCCATCTCTCTCCCTTCTTCTCTGTAAAAAAATCAATAATATATATATATATATATATATATATTTTAAAAGACTGTTCAATTGTGCTGTTCGGAAGATACAAAGGAGAGACAGTTCCTACTAGACTCAGGAGCTCTCGGCATAGTTACAAACATTGGTTGTCCATTCTACGGCGCTAACATTTTTGGTCCTTTTATTCAACTCCACGGTAGGATTTTCTAACTAGAAAAGACCTTATAGCACCAATGCTAGTATCCTTTCTTTTTAAATGGGCAACGTTAAGCTCAGAAGGGCCCAGCATGCCAGTTCATTTTATCAACAGCTAGAGAGTGGCTGGGAGCAAATCCCAAACTGGAATTTTTCTAACAACTTACCATGACGTTCCCACGGTGTTGGCGGCATTCAGGTGTTAGCAGAGCAACGGTAACAGGACGAAGTTGACTGCTTTATCCCAAATGGCTGCTCGGATTTCTTCAATCCCATCTCTCTTCTTCACTTCCCATTTGTATTCTTTATCCCTAATTTATTTAACCTTTCGTGATCCTCACTCTCCCTTTTTCCTGCCTCTGGGGTGAGACCAAGCCTGGACAACCACTCAGCCCTACGGGGCTGGGGATGGAGATGAGACCGAACTGCTTGGGAGCCTTGACCACTGAGCCGGCCAGGGAGAACAGACACGCTTTGGACAAGTTACCTGTCATTGCTCCCGCGGGGACAAAAGGTAGAGAAAGGGAGAGAAAGGGTAGATAGAGGTCTGGGAATGACTGGGGGAGACTTTCAAATTGCTTAGATGTGGCCACATTAAAACCAAATGCAGCTGAAGCCGGTGTGGCTCAGTGGGTAGAGCGTCGGCCTGCGGACTGAAAGGTCCCAGGTTCGACCCCGGTGGGGAGGTGTGCTGGAGGCAGCTGATTGATGTTTCTAACTCTCTATCCCTCTCCCTTCCTCCCTGTAAAAATCAATAAAATGTATATATTTTTTAAACCTAAATGCAGAGATATGGGTATATGCGGGGAATTGGCCACACTTCCTATACAGGGGCAGATGTCCGAGCAATGCGCGCGGGGAAAACTCCAGGGCTTTTTTCCTCAGTGAATGGGGGTGGGGGGGAGTAAATGAAATGGGGGTGGGGGTAAATGAAAGGGGGTTTGGGGGTAAATGAAAGGGGGTTTGGGGGGTAAATGGAAGGGAGTGGGGGTGAAGAGGACGCCCCCCAGAAGTCTGGGTCCTCTGCCCCTTGCGCACACTCTCCTCGGGGAGGTCACAGCGGTCGGGGCAGGCTTTCCCCCGGCACGTGGGCCCTTCCCGGGGGGACCGGCGACGCCCCGTCCCGCGACCCCCGGGGCTCTCGGGCCGTCCCGGGCCACACACGCTCCGCCGCCTCGCACACTAGCCCGCGACCGGGCGGGCGGGCGGGCGGGGCCGCGACGGGAGGGTCGGGCCTCGCGCCGTGAGCGTGCGTAACGTGCCCCCGCAGCGTGACGCACGCGCCCCTCCCGGGCCGCAGCGGCGTGCGCAGGGCGGCTACGTGGGCTGCGGAGCCCGAGCGGCGCCGGGGGGGGGCGGAGGGGGGCGGAGTGCGGGCGGAAGTCGGCGTCCGCGGACCGCACTCGGGGAAGGGAGGCGCGGCCGGGAGAGCCGCGGGGAGGGCGCCGCCTCCTCCCCGCCCCGTCTGCGGAGGATGGAAGTGACGACAGCCGCCGAGCAGGTCACTTCCTGCTGGGGTGGATGAGGAGGAGCCGGAGACGCCGCGGAGGAGACCGGACCGAAGACGGACCTTGCCGGGGAGCGGTGAGTCCCGGCCTCGCCGCCCGACCCCCTTCCGACGGACCCCCTGGACCTCGGCGGGGTCGGCAGCCCTGGGGTCGGGGATGCCCGGCCCGGCCACGTCCCGACCCCGCTGGCCTCACCCGGGGCGGGGAGGAGGATCGGGGGAGGGAGGGCGCCCGGGTGTCTGTGCGGCGACGGGGGACCCAGGGCAGCGTCCGTGCCACGGGGCGAGGGCGACCCACCGGGGAGCGAGCGGAAAAGAGAAAAGAGGAGGCTGTGCGGGCCGCGAGCCGGGAGCCGGGAGCCGCAGCGCCAGGCTCTGCTTGCTTGCCTGCTTGCTTCACTCTTCGGGGGCGGCCGGCGCCGGGGGCAGGGCGCAGGGGCCTCGGGGGGGTGTGCAGAGTCGGGGTGAGTGGCCCTCCTCGGACCGCGTCCTCCAAGGGGAGGTGTGAAGCTCTGCAGAGGCGCCTCCGGGCTCCCGGGAGGGGAATCTTCTTTTTTTTGGGGGGGGGGGGGAGGGTGCGCGAGGGATCGGGAGCCGGGCTGTCAGGAGGGAGCTTCCTGGTCCGGTTACCGTGGCAGCGGGGTTGGGGCCGGGTCCCGGAGGTGGAAGGCCCCTCCTGCGGCCGGATAGAGGCCCCGCGATCGGACGGAGCCACCCCGGAGCCGCAGGAGTCCAGGGCGGCTTCCTGGAGCCGCGGGGAAGTGAGTGTTTTTCCTCCCTCATTGTCACGGAGATGGAAGCAGCTGGAGAGGAAGCTTCTGCCTCGGCTCCGAGGCCTTGTTTATTGTGTGTGTGTGTCTTGTGTGTGCGGCTGTGTGTGTGTCAGTGTTTTCTTCCTCTGGGGTGTTTATATCTCATCCTCTTTCCCCTTGTCTTACAGACGAACACTTGCTGGTTTTCTTAATGTGTGTGGTGAGGTGGGGAGGGGGGAGGGGGAGAGGATTCAAAGGATCTAGAGGAATCCTAGGTTAGGTGAAATTTCCAAGGCTAGGGATTTGGCTCCACTCCACCTGAGGCCACTGAGGCACCTCCATTTCCTCCAGGTTCCCGCAGAGGTGGGTGCTGAGGGCCTGTCATCCACCCTGGGGAGCAGGGAGGGCAGATCTGCCTCTCCTGCCCATCTCTCTCTCTCTCTCTCTCTCTCTCTCTCTCTCTCTCTCTCTCTCTCTCTCTCTCTTTCTGTGGCAGTTTCGCCCTAACCTTCTTTTTGCTAAAGGATGGACTGATACAAAGCTACTTGCTGCCGGGAACGGGAAATGGATAGAGGTGCTGAAAATCTGGACGGAGTGAATTCAGATCACACTAAGACTCCCTCCACCTTTTGGACAAAGGCTCTCAGAAATGCTTGCCTTCCTCCCCGCCCCCATCCCCTCCTTCCTATTAAAGGAAGAAAATGTAAAATTTTTCTCAAAAAGATTTTGGTAATGTGTGTGTTTCTTGTATAGAGTAACTGTACACACAGTGTGTTTGCTCTCTGTATCCCAGAGTGTTTTTCAAGGAGGAGGGGGTAGTTTCTGACCGAGACTTTTCCTTCTCCCATCTCACATAATTCAGTAAAATAAATCAAAATCAGATGTTCTTTCTTGAGTGGCAATCAGTTGTATTTAGATTCTCCCCCCCCCCCCCCCCCACTCTTCTTTAAACTGCTACATCTGGGTGAGCTCAAGCATATATATATATCTTGACATCTGGACCTGTCTGGGAATAGAAGACAAACTGGCTTATTTTGGCTGCCTCTTTGGACCCATTTAACTGGTACCCAAAGGGCTGATGGGGAGGAAGACAGCAAATATTAAAGACAGTGTTTCCCCTTGGGTAGTTTAAAGTCAGGTGAAAGATAATTATGGCCTTTGAAGCTGATGACCTGAGGACCATCATTTGATGACTTGAGGATTAGCAGTTTGGAGGTGACAGGTTTGGAAGAAAGAGGGTTCCTTAAGGAGGAAACGATAAAGAGAGGAAGTTGGGGAAAGGCTGTGCCAGAAATCCTAGGAAGATGATGAAAAGTGACTGATGTGGCTTTCTATTCTCTCAGCAGGAGGGTGAAAATGAAAGCGGGCTGTAGCATCGTGGAGAAGCCAGAAGGAGGTGGAGGTGAGCAGACGTGAATCATCTCTGGTCTACTTGGAATGTCCCTCCATGGTTCTTTCTCTCTCCACTTGGGCTCTGCTCACAAACGCCAGGCCGTGACTGGGTGGATCCTGCTAGGACAGTTGTAGGCTTGTCTCCTCTGTTTGTACATCTAACATGTCTGGTCACAACATTTTCATCCCGGGCTTTAAGAATCTCTTTTCTGTTAGAGAGACAGTTCTAATCTTGGGGGTAAGGGTTTTCAGCTGTATTTTCCTAAAACATTTATCTTTCCTATTAGTTCCTTTTGGAACTTTCCTGCCTTCCTAGAAAGGACGGGTGGGGTTAAGTAATGTATGGAAGGGTAAGAGATTAGGACACCTGAGTGCTGCTACCCAACTCTTATCAGATTTGGTGATTGTCTTGAGGAAAGGTAACCTCTGTGCTTTCCTCTCCCCTGCTGTGGTTAGCCCCGGGGTGTTGGTGGCATATTTGCACCGGCACTCTAGAGATTCTGAGCATTGGAATGTGAAGTCAGTCAGAGATACTGGAATGCCTGTACCTAGCTCCTGACAACTTTGATCTTGCCCTTTTCACATTAAAGGGTATCAGTTTCCTGACTGGGCCTATAAAACAGAGTCCTCCCCAGGCTCCCGGCAGATCCAGCTGTGGCACTTCATCCTCGAGCTGCTGCAGAAGGAGGAGTTCCGCCATGTCATCGCCTGGCAGCAGGGAGAGTACGGGGAGTTTGTCATCAAGGACCCAGACGAGGTGGCCCGCCTCTGGGGCCGCCGGAAGTGCAAGCCGCAGATGAACTACGACAAGCTGAGCCGGGCCCTCAGGTGACAGAAAGGATCCCCAAATCCATGGTGTCAGTGGGTTGAAAGGAGACCAAGCAGTGTGATGAATGTTAGGTAAAAAGAGTACCGGGTGACAAGAGACCATATTACCTAAGTGAATAATGTGTAGTTTTCAAATGGGAGCAGAAGAGCTGTTGAATCTGAGTAGCAGAGGCACAAAGGGAGAAAAGGCGGATCTTTGGTTATACGCAGGAAGGAATTCCAATGTTGTTGGCACTGGCTTCTGAAAGACAGCCGATTCTGTTCTGTTGTGGGTAAGAGTGCGTGGTAAAGTGTGGATTGTAGCTCATTTATAATCCAGAAGATTAGTTTAGACTTCCCCTATTTGGAAATCTATTAGAATTTCTCTTCTTTAGGTTTTTCTGGAAGAAACTAGAAAAAGAGTCAAGCAAACTCATAGGAGGATTCACTGAATGGTACTGACCTAGCTACAGCACTTAGGAATCATATCTGTGAGTTCAGTTGTCAGTCCATAAGTTGCTCCAGCATGTCCAAGATGGATCTATAAATTTTCTCAGCTTCTCTTTTCCACTTGTCAGTCTTTATATTTCGTAACCCTTAGCTCTCAAGGGACCAGAAAGTAATTTATGACCCGTGCTAATGAATAGATGTGAGGCTAAAGGTTCCGGGTACACTGAAGCTCCCTGGATGAAGTCTTTCATTCTCAGTGACCCTGAATGTAAACTGTGGACGGCAGCTTTGCTGGCGCTACTCACATCGCCTTTAAAAGTGAGGCAGGCCAAGTTCGGTGCTGTTTTCCAGGTCAGGGTACACCCTTCTTTGGCCTTCCGCCATAAAACAGTTCCACATCCCTTCATCTATGGCCTCTAGACTCAACACATCAGGTGTCCCAAGATACGTGTCTGTCCCCAGCTGGGTAAGGCAGAAAAGAGAAACTAGCTAGTGACATATAATGGAACAGGAAGGAAATGCACTATAGAATTGGAACTAGAGAGAGATGGAAAAGAAAGGTGGTTGGGGCCAGGATATGTGTTCAGGATCCTAAATGAGATTGTTTTTGTGAAGCTGTAGCCAATGATCAGAACTCAGTTGAAAAATGAATGAAGAGTAAGCTCCTAGGTCTTCCAGCCCTAACCTTATGGCAGATCAGCAAAAAAATGATAGTGATGTTTGCAAGTAATTCTTAGTGATTACCTAAGTGTATTACTTGTCAGTAGGTAGAAGATAGATTGACATGCATTTCTGTTTTTACAGATACTATTACAACAAGAGGATCCTTCATAAAACAAAAGGGAAAAGGTTTACTTACAAGTTTAACTTTAACAAGCTGGTGACGCCCAACTACCCGTTCATCAACATTCGGTCAAGTGGTAAGATGCAAAGTCTCTTGGTGGGGAAAGAATTTTTTAAAAATATGTATTTTATTGATTTTTTTTACAGAGAGGAAGGCAAGAGGGATAGAGATTTAGGAACATTGATGAGAGAGAAACATGGGTCAGCTACCTCTGCACACTCCCTACTGGGGATGTGCCCACAACCAAGGTACATGCCTTTGACTGGAATCGAACCTGGGACCCTTCAGTCCACAGGCTGACTCTTTCTACTGAGCCAAACCAGTTAAGGCAGGAAAGAATTTTGAGTTGAAAAGGAATCCTGAAAACCCAAGACTAAGACTGGCATTATTAAGAGGTTTTCAGAAACACTAAAATAACGTGACCCCTTGAATTGCCTCTGTTCTTGCTCAGATATCTCCATTCATCTCATACCAAGAGTGATAAGCTCTGCAGCATCAAGATAAATTGGGTTTGGTTTGTTGCTTTGGTTCCCTTTTTTGCATATTTGTAATTTCCCAGATACTATTGCTCTATCCTCTTTAGGAATGATGTTCTGTAGGTTTGTGTTGATCTTTAAGTTCAGGACTCAAGAGTTTTTAACATTCTACCCAGTGGCTCTTTCATAGATAAGAACCTGTTTCTACAAGCACTTCCGAATTTCTGTGAAACTACCAAACCTTCCCTTATCAAGTGAATATCATCAAAACCACAGCATCCTTGATCACAGGAGGGGATGTTCATATGTGTACAGTGAAAAGCAGTGTCTTTGATCTGTACCAGTAGCACCTCAGAACAAGACTTGGGGCTTAGTTGACCTTCTCTCAAGTGCAGCAAGGTTTCCCCTCTAGGATCTCTGGCGACAGCTTTCACCACAGCTCCTCACAGAGTTTCGGGTCTGCCTCTCTCAGAGCAGAAAGTAGTCTCCTATAAGAGTGTGTTTGTTTGTTGGTGCAAATCATAATCCTGCCCAATAAAACATTGTATTAACCAGTTTCTAACCAGCCGTCAGCACAGTCTTTGTGGCATTGTATGTTAAGGCAAAGAAATCTAGTAATTGTGTTTCGGCAGTATTACGACTTCTCACAGAAAAGTTGGAAACAACCTGAAAAATTAGAACGGGGGTGTGGCTGAGAGAATATAATGCCATTGCAGATACCTAATTACTACACACAACAAGTTAGAGCAGTTTTAGCTTGATGCAGCTACCATTACATTTCCATCTTGTAGCCACTCCCTCCCGTCCCTGGGGCATACATTTAAAAAAAAAAAGTATTGGAATGTATCTCTCTGATTACAACCTGTTTTCTTTCCTTGTGCCTGAGGGAGAGGCATTAGGAAATCAAACCTGTTCTAGCCACTGGAATTCCATTTCCTCTATTTTTCACTCTTCCTTGTACATCTAGAGCAGTGGTTCTCAACCTTCCTAATGCCGCGACCCTTTAAAACAGTTCCTCATGTTGTGGTGACCCCCAACCATAAAATTATTTTCGTTGCTACTTCCTAACTGTAATTTTGTTACTGTTAATGAATTGTAATGTAAATGTCTGTGTTCTCCGATGGTCTTAGGCTCTACACTCCCACTAGAATAGAAGCTGTATGGGAGCAGGGGGGTTGTTTTGTTCATTGTTTTATCCCTAATGCCTAGAACAGGGTCTGGCCTATGATACTGTAGAGCAGCCGTGGGCAAACTATGGCCCACTGGCTGGATCCGGCCCGCAGAGCCGAAAGAGGGGAGGGTTCTCTTGCTCTCCCCTCCGCTCCTTCGCCAGCAGCCCAAGATGAGAGTGCCAGCATGGTCAGGTTGCTTTTGTTCCGGCCCTCCGGTCCAGTTTAAGAACCCATTGTGGCCCTTGAGTCAAAAAGTTTGCCCACCCCTGCTGTAGAGCCTAAGACCATGGGAAAACACAGATATTTACATTACGATTCATAACAGTAGCAAAATTACAGTTATGAAGTAGCAACGAAAATAATTTAATGGTTGTGGGCCACCACAATATGAGGAACTGTATTAAAGGGTCGTGGCATTAGAAAGGTTGAGAACCACTGATTTAGAGTAATTGGGACTCTTAAGTAAGCATACCAGCAATTTTGAAGGTGTTGATATTCATACCCTGCCATACCACTCCCCAAAAAAGGCTTTACTGGTCTTGTTCTTCCTGTCTTTCAACCATTCTTGTCTATTACAAACTCAGAAGTCTAGCCATTGGATAACCTGGAATGGGGCATCCATCAGCCCTTGGGAGTAATGTGCTTTTTCAAGGCAAGGAAATCTGGACTCTGACTTTGTGAAGACTCTGGTCTAGAGGCCTTACAGTAGTAGCCTGGCACACCCATTCTTCCTGAAGGCATTGGAACCAACATTGATCCTCAGCTAAGCTCGAGATCCTAATCAGGGAAGTCACAGGAAAAGCAGAGCAGTGTGTATTTCCTTTAGGCACACTGCTTGGCTGCTTACTCCTGGATACAAATCGCTCCAAAGAATGTCATTTGTTCCTAGAGAACTTTTACCCAGATAGACCAACTGTTGTTTCCGTTTAACTTTTTTTTTTTTAAATATTTTTTATTGATATTTTTACAGAGAGGAAGCGAGAGAGATAGAGAGCTAGAAACATGGATGAGAGAGAAACATCGACCAGCTGCCTCTTGCACACCCCCTACCGGGGATGTGCCCGCAGCCAAGGTACATGCCCTTGACCGGAATCGAACCTGGGACCTTTCAGTCCGCAGACCGACGCTCTACCACTGAGCCAAACTGGTTTCGGCCACAGTTTTTATTTACTAAATCAACCATTCTTTCTCTAGCTTGATATTCGTTCATTTAGTCAACACATAATGTATTAAGCCCTAGAGACAAAAAAAAAAAAATTATGGGAGGGGCACTCTCCTCCAGGAACTTACAGTTTATCAGGAAAGATAAGATATAGTAGGTTTAAAACAATTCAGAATGTGGAATGTGATAAGCACTCTAAAAGTAGGTCCTATATAGATTTAGATCCTGGAGGCCGGAGAGATCGTGTCTAGATGGTGGGCTGATCCAGTTGGTCTGTTTTGATCTGTGTGTTTTTAAGAATGAGGCAATACATGCTGGTTGTAACATATCCAATTAATACAGAAGTTCATAGAGTAAAAGTAAAGTGAATGTTCTCCCTTCCCCACAGTCTTACTTTTAACAGTTTAGGGGGAGAGTACTTAACATTTGAATAGTGTTGAAACGTAGTATCTCATCTTTACCATTAAAAGCGTCCTGTAAAATATTAAATATATTTTAAATATTTACTTACATAATAAACAAAAGAAGGATACAGAAGATACTAATAAAAGTGATAATCCCAAAAGAATTTTTTTTTAAATTATAGCCAGTCACGAGTGTGGGGGCAGGACATACCGGTTCAGACATCACTCTGCCTCCCACCACCACCCTAAGTTGTTTACATATACCTTTATTTTGGAAAACTTTAAACCTACAGAAAAATTGGTAAAGCAGTGAAGAGCCACATGTTTAGGTCTTGAGATTAGGTTGCAAACATCACAACACTTCACCCCTGTACTTCAGCACGGCTCTCCCAGGTTCGAGGACTTCACCTCCATAACCACCACAGTAATATTGCAACTCCCCAGGAAGTTTAGCATTGCTCCGAAATACTATTATCTAATATATGGTTCATATTCAAATGATACATGCCTTTTAAAGTTACTACTTTTGAACCATGATTATTATCAAACAAATTACTTACTTTGAAAAATACTTGCATGCATTTTGCTATGAGCTGATGCTATTCTAAGATAAAATTATTTAGGAGACGGGACCTTCTCACATGCTTAATGTTATTCAGTCCTTCAGAGCACACAGAAATGGGGATTTTTATTTTTATTTTTTTTACTTTTGATTTGATGTGCTCTTATTAAAAAATCAAGATAGAAAAGACTCAAAAATAATGGAATTTTAGCCACTGCAGTAGACTAGAAGAAGAGAAACTTTTGGCCTGGGACCCTTGTGGCTCTCCTCAAACCTAATTGTAAGATGCAGTCGGTAGCTGTGGGGAAAAAGTCCTGCCTTTTCTGTGAAGCATCAGTTTGGGAAATGCTGCTCTGGCTGAGTGTAACTCCGTCACAGGTGCCTAGAAAGCTAGTCTTGCACACACCAGCAGACTCCGGAGTCCTGTCTGAGGGTGACTCCGTTATACAAATAGCAGAAGGCAGCTGTTCGGGAGGGATGCCTAACCACACTGTCTTATGCCCTTTTTTGTTCCTTCTACAGCACCATACTTATTTGGATTTTTCTTAACTTTTTCTTTACCCTTTTTTCCTTCTCCCTTATCTCTACCTCAGAATGTGAGGAGCCCTCCTGGCATCTTCAGTGATAGATCTCGATAATTTTTTCTAGGAGCCCAAAGAGTCTCTGAGGCCTTGGCTTGCAATCCTCCCTTAGGCCCTTTTTTATCAGAAGGGCCTTTTGGGGAGTTGGGACCTTGTGGGGAGTTGAGACCTTGTGAGTGTCTGAAGTTGACATGTCTAGCATTGCTGTTGGTAGCATAGAGCTTCACACTTTCATAGGTGGCCTTGGTAGAGTGAGTGTTAGGTCCTGGGTTTCACCCGGCCTTCTCCATGCTTGGAAAGTATTGAAAGCAGGTTTTGGAGTGGAGATCATTACATAAAATTTATTAGAGAAATATAGATTTGGAGAGATTGAAACATCTAAATTTCTATAAAGTGGTAATTATATATCAGAAATGATAAAACATATACCATAAGAACTTAATAAACATGGTTTTTGTTTTAAAATCTGTTTTTATTCTTAGGACATGCCTTGTTTGTATCCATATATGTTAGGTGCAGAGTCTTTGGTCTTTTGTTGTTGTTGTTGTTAATCTTCAACCAAGGAGATTTTTCCATTGATTTTTAAAGAGAGTAGAAGGGAAGAAGAGAGACAGAGAGAAATAAACATTGTTGTGAGAGACACATCAATTGGTGGCTTCTTGCACATACCAGGATCCGGGAGTGAGCCTGCAATTGAGGTACATGCCCTTGACTGGAATCGAACCCTGGACCCTTCAGTCTGCGGGCCTACAATCTATCCAATGAGCCAAACTACCTAGGGCATCTTTGGTCTTTTAATGCGTTGCTTTACATGAATGTAATTTTTAATTTTGTTTGTGGATTTTTGTTTTGTTTTTTTGGTTTGGTGTGTTTGCTTGCTTTACAAAATTGCGAAAATAAGAAAAGACTATTTGCAAAGCTGAGAATTAAAACAGGTGATATACACACAGTATTTAGAGTTGCAGAGGAGAAGGCTCTTGTACCCATTCATTCATTCATTCATTCAACTAATGGTTATTGGGCACTTACTCAGTGTTAAGCCCCAAACTGCTGGAAATCTAGTTGTGAACAATTGGAAGTCCCTGCCTTTGTGGATTTGTTTTAGAATACAGATAAATAAGTGAATCATATTTCAGGTAGCAAAGTGTACTGTGAAGACAGCATGAGCAAGAGGCTACAGAAAGATGGCGACTAAACTGAGAAGAGGAAGCTAAGCAGTAGTTACTGGGGAGACAGGGAGCTGAGGGAAGCAGTCCAACTGGAGTGTTTCCTGTTGTTCCTGAACATCTTGTGTTTGTTTAGTAAGTAAAAGTGATGATAATGAACTACCAGACCTGAGGTAGCCTTTTGTCTTTTCTTCCTCCTCAGGTGTGGTTCCCCAGAGTGCACCCCCAGTTCCAACAGCCTCTTCCCGGTTCCACTTCCCACCTCTGGACACTCATTCTCCCACTGGTGACGTGCAGCCCGGGCGGTTCTCTGCCAGCTCCCTGGCTGCCGGGCAGGAGCTGAGTAATGGCACTGACAGAAAGGCGGAGCTCTCGGAGCTGGAGGATGGCTCAGCCGCTGACTGGCGCCGGGGTGTGGATCTCATGTCCCGGAATGCTGTCGGTGGAGGAGGGATTGGCCATCAGAAACGCAAGCCTGACATCATGCTTCCTCTGTTCAGTAGGCCAGGGCTCTACCCTGACCCCCACAGTCCCTTCGCTGTCTCTCCGATCCCTGGCCGAGGAGGTGTCCTTAATGTTCCCATTTCACCAGCCCTCTCCCTGACGCCCACCATCTTCTCCTACAGCCCGTCACCGGGCCTGAGCCCTTTCACCAGCAGCAGTTGCTTTTCCTTCAACCCTGAGGAAATGAAACACTACCTTCATTCTCAAGCCTGTTCCGTGTTCAACTACCATCTGAGCCCCCGGACATTTCCCCGTTACCCGGGGCTCATGGTCCCACCACTGCAGTGCCAAATGCATCCCGAGGAGTCGGCCCCGTTTTCTATCAAGCTGCAGCCCCCACCAGTTGGGCGCAAGAACCGGGGGGAGAGGGTAGAGAGCAGGGAGGAGTCAGCACCTGTCCCGGCTCCCACCATGGCGCCTGTGCCCCCGAGAATTAAGGTAGAGCCGGCCTCTGAAAAGGATCCTGAGAGCCTCGGGCACTCGGCCCCAGAGAAGGAGGAGCACTCTCCGGAGGAGAGCACTGTGCCGAGCAGGACCGTAGAGGAGGAAAAGGGCACCATCTTTGCCCGCCCAGAGGCACCACCTGCCTGGCCCTCTGTACCCGCTAGCAGCACCCCAAGTGAAGAACCCCCAGAAGTGACTGAAGACGGCGAAGACAGGCCTGGCAAAGAGCCCAGTGCGCCCGAGAAGAAAGAAGATGCCCTGATGCCCCCCAAGCTTCGCTTGAAGCGGCGCTGGAATGACGACCCTGAAGCCCGAGAGCTGAGGAAGGATGGCAAGTTCCTCTGGAGTGGGTCGGGACCACAGGGCTTGGCAACGGCAGCTGCTGATGCTTAGAATTGCAAGTGGATTGGGAGCTGTTTATACTATAATCACATACATGTATTTATGTAGCAAGATTTCGGGGTGGGGGGAGGGAATTAGCCGGTTTGATCATTCTAGTGGCATAGACTCGTATCTTTATGTTTGGGGAACGGGATTGGTCATCTTCTGTTGTAAATTAGGTGAGGTATGAACACACTTTTTTTCCTGGGGAGTAGGACACAGGAAGGGTATCGGACTGAGGGGAGAAAGGGCCTCGATTTCTTGTGGAGGCCAATACTTTCTGAACTCCCAAAGGGCCAAAGACACTGTTTGGCCCCATGATGTTCAGGTTCCAGACTTCTTTCTTTTCTACTGTATTTATATATAGGAAAGCCATTAATGAGTTTATTTTGCTCTGCGAGTTACATATAAAGGAGAAAGGGCATGGCTGGCAGGTGAGAGACCATTAACACTCAGTATTTGTCTGAGATGTTTCTTTGTAATTATTTCAGGGGGAGAATAAGATATTCTCAGCCGTAGGGCGATTGGGGTGTTCAGATGTTGCTTTTTTTCCTTTTTTCCTTCGTTGTTTGGCATTTTTTTTCTTTTCCTCTAAAAAAAATGTTTTCAGGAAACATGAAACATACTGCCAGTTAGAGCGGGGCAGGCACTGAGCCTGGCTGCGGGGTTGAGACAGGAAGCCCTGCTGTGAATTTCTTGGACTTTTCACCTTCATCTGTTAAGAAGCCATGAGGAGTTGTAAACTCTTATTCAGGGAGGAAAGAAGAGGGCAGGAGGAAGTAACCCGACGCCTTTACAAACAAAACAAACACAAAAATGACCTTTGTTTTTCCTTCTCCATCATGCGTCTGGAGAGCCAACCAGAATATGGCTGTAGCGAGCTCGCGGAGAGGCATGACACTGATGAAGCTGTGCTTTTGTTGTCTGGCGCTCTCACCATTTTCCTAAGTCAAGCCTTAACAATGAACATACTTTAACGTGATACGGGTCTGTCAAAATAAACCTACGAAAGGACGTGAACAGCTTTTCAGATAATCCAAGAATTTTGAAGCACCATTAAATTTTGAGCTAATATTTAGTCATCCTCTAGATGTTATTGGGATGGATAATAGAAAGGCAGGATTATAGGAGTGAAAGACCGATGATAGCTAGAAATGCAGGAGGTAGCTGGGGGCACAAGTGGAGGCTCATTGAACCCGAAGGAATAGTTAGATAACGAAAGCAGCCAGATGTCAAAAGGCCTGATATGAATGGAAGTTGGTGTCCGTCCCGTTGCAGCATTAACATTCTAGCCATACCATGTCCCTAGCCTATTCTAATATTTGTGATCGATTGACTATCCTATGTGAGACTCCAGTTTACAGACAATGAGGGATTGTCCCATCAACTTCAAGGGAATGGGAAAGTAGTGATTTTCTGGGAAGGAAGAGGACCCTGGACTAGAGGCAGAGAGAGAAGCCACAGCCAGCTCTGTGCATGCATGTGCCCATGTAACTCCTGTGTGTGGGAACACCTAGTTGTGGCTCAAATCCACCTGGCAGCAGGAAGTAGCTCCATATCTGATAGGGGCAAGGAGTGGGCACAGGGATACTGTCTAGGAATGGAGAAATTCCTGATTCCACCCTACCCTACGTGAACTCTACTCTGAAGCATGGGAGGCTGTCTTTCAACGTTGGCGGGTGGCTGTTCTTTTTTAAAGGAGAGCATGCATGAGGGGCTCAGGGAAGGTTAGAGCAGGTGGGCGAGTTACTAGGTGGTTTGAGATGACAGTCCATCATGCAGATTTTGGGGCAAGTGCCCTCCCCCTTGTTTAATTCAAATTCCATGAGTAGCCTGTCTTTCCCGGGGAAAGGGGCTGGCAGCAGTCCCTAAGGACTCAGGCTTTGGTCGGGCTGCGAAGGGCTGCCTGGTCAAGGGATCTCCGGTTGGTTATGTTTTCGTCAGTTACTTTCTCTGCACCTCAACTTACCTCTAATCGCAAAGCAAGCCCGGGCGTGTGGAGGAGGTACGTCTTCTTGTCATTGCCCAGTCTAACCAGGGAGGCTGGCTGGCCACCCTCCCTGCCCACTAGAGGGGAGGGCCAGCAGGTATCGGTATTAACTCAGGAATAGAAACATGAGGCCTTTCAGAGGGAAAGAAATCCATGTTGCATACCTGTAACCCCCTAGAACCCAAGTGCCAGAATTCCTAGATGCTGCTTCTGTTTGAACAAAAAGTCACTGCTTTTACACTTGAAAAAAAAAAACACACTCAAAAAATGTTCAATTCCATGAAAATGTTTTTGGCTTTAAGAAATTATTTGGTGTTTAACTGTTTCCTTTGATTGCCATTCCACCAGTAAATTGTTGGTCAATTTGCACTGCACACTGGGGTTGGGTGGAGGGGAGGGTCCTTTATAAATAGAGCCAAACTTGGGCTTGCTCAGGAAGTGGACCAGGGAATGTGGAGGTGGGCCATTCCTGGGGTGAAAGGGCGGGGGTTCGTTTTTCTCCCCTCCCTCTCCCCCCCGCCCCCCCAAGCCTGCTCCTGACAGCACCTGTCACCAGCCTGGCACAAAGCCAGCCTTTACTTTTCTGTGAGCATCTTATCACTGTCCAACAGCAGATAGAAAAAAGGGGGGTGAAACCAGACCTATTTTCTCCCCCAGTTTTTTTTGAATTTGCTGTGCCAAATGTTTAAAACTACAAATATGAATCTTGAAGTCTTATAATCAAGAATTTGTTCATGCAGTTTGCTTTTTTTTTTTTTTTTTACTATTGAGAAGAGACAATAGTCGAGGTCAATCTTAAACAATTCACCAGTCCTTTCATCCCTCCCTCCCCATTTTCAAGCTGCACTGCATTAAACCCAACTCACTAATACAGGGAATTACTGCACCCTAGTCCTCCATGGGCCAAGAAACTTTCAGAAGCATTAAAAATATAGTTGTATTTCACTTCTCACCAAGTGGGTAGAGTGAGTTGGCTATTTGTCCCTTTTTATTTATTCCATAATTATGTTTGTGCTTTTTGTTTTATAAACAGCAATGAAATTTTAATTCTGTTAAAAAGAACTTTGATCCAGTCTTTTAAAAAACTTCCATTTTTTAGTTTCTTGTTGAAAAAAGAAGTTACCATTTAATTTGTTTTTTAAATATTTAGGCATTATTTGAGTTATAAAATTGTGATGCAGGGAATTGTGAGATATTCACATGTGAAAGATGACTTCACTAGTTAGCTTAAGCAGAATAAAGTGTGTATATGTACATAAAATGTAAGTAATCTAAACTCCATTGTGCAGTGCCTTTTAGATGTTCCGCTTTCTATAAAGTCTTCAAATTTTTGCATATATATTATATATATGATGTAATGTTATAGAAATATATGTATAATATACATATTTTTTTCCAGGGGTATCTGATAGCTCTGTATTTTGTTATGGAAGTTGAAAGAAAAAAAGTATTTTACCTCAGAAATTAAAGTTAAATAAAAAAAATACTTTTAAATAAATACAAGTGTTGGTGTTGTCCGTGACACACTAGCCAAGGTAGTTAAGCCAGTGGTTTTGCCGAGACTGTGCATTTTATTCCTATGGTATAGGTATCAGCATACAGTGAGAAGATAGGTCTCCTAATAGTTCTGAATAGTGTCAATGGCTACTGCTGGATAAAGGACACAGAAACCTGGGACACAAGTGGGGGAGGGAAACATACCTCCAGATTGAGGATTTATTAAGAGTACACGCACAGCCAGACACAACAGGCCACTCTTCGTGTGGTTTTATAAAATGTCCAGAATAGACAAATCCATAGAGATAGGACATAGACTAGTGGTTGCCAAGAAGAGTGGAGAGTGATGCGACGGGTCACATCTTTGTTTGGGAGATGAAGAACATGTTCTGGACTTAGTGGTGATAAGCTGTACAATTTGGACAAATAAAACCCACACAGTTACAGTCACTCTAAAAGGGTGAGTTGGTATGTGACTAATATCAGTAAAGGTGGTTTTGTTGGTGGTGGTTTGTTTCAAGTACATACATGGCAAGCCAGTAGAGGCCAGGAATCCAGAGGGGTAGGAGGAGGTCTTGGTGGGGTCCTGAACATCACAGAACACACCCTAAGGAAAATGGTGTTAATTTGGCTTCCATGTAAGAGTCCTGTGAGTCAGGAAGACGAATTTAGAGTCTGAAGAAGCAAACCAGGAAGGAAGGATTATGGAGGGTCTGTCTGAGGAGATGCCCAAGAGCTTACATTTTATTCTGCTTGTGATGGGCATCCCCAATATTTTGCCAAAGCCTTTGGGGTAGGCCAATGGACATGAAGGCCACAGCCCTGAGAAACTGGAACCAGCCTGTTCATGTCTGCTCAAGACTATTGGACCCATGGAAGGGGGGAAAAGCCAAGTGACAGGGCTGACTGGTTGATTCTCTGAAGCAGACTAAGTCAAGCTCAGAATGGGCCTGGATGGAGACCCTCCTGCTGGGCAAGCTTCCTGCTTCTTCCCCTTCACCATGCTACCGGAAGCAAAATGAGACTTCCGTTAGAAGGGAGATTGCATCTCGTTTTGAGATCAGGATCCCAGGTATCTGGTTCTGCCACCCTCCGTTGACCACTGCATGGAACTGGAAGATGATGATGCATATTCCGAGCCTAGGAGTGAGGGTGAGCAGAGGGGAAGAAGTGAGGGAACAGATGGGGTCTGGGGGTAAGAACACTGCATGGGGACAGGATGATGATAGGGTGATAGGAAAGGGTGTCTCAGAGCCTGTCAAGATAAGTGAGTAGGGAATAAAGCTTTCATTGGCTCCCTTAGTTTAGTGTAGAAGGCCCTTCATAATCTGGCCCCTTAACCACACACAGGCACTTGTGTCTACGCTCCCACCCTACCCAGCCAAAGTGGCTGCAACCCCAGCAGCCAGTGAACAGAGAGCATCTGCCATGTGCCAGGCAGTTTAAGGCCTCCTCATTAACTCATCAAATCCTCATGAGGAGAACAATGAGTCACGGAGACATTAACTGATATGAGCAGGGTTCGAGACCCAGGACCGGTGTCTCAGTTACTCTGCCATAAATCCCCTGGACCCTGCTGAACTGCTGCTGACCTGGTCTCACTGCCTGGACCCCCCTTTTTTCCTCCACTTCCCCTGGCCCACTGCACCTTATCCTTCAGGATCCTGCTCGGGTCATGGCCTCCAGGGGCCTTTCCTGGGCATCCTTCTGGGCTGTGCCGCAGCCCATGTTGACCTTTGCACCGTCGCGCTTCCATGCTGTTGGCAGTGCTCTAAGGTCCGGCTTGGTCACGGGGTGGCTGAGAGGCTGGCCAAGGGTCAGCTCACCTTTCTTCAGCACCCGCCACCTTGCCTGGAGCTAAAGATGTTTGATAACAGGGTGTTGGATGGATGGATGGATGACAGATACACAAAGGAGGTTTGTTGGGGTAGAGGATGCAGGTTTGGAATATGAGGACTGGAGAAGGCCTGCTGTCTCAGACTTCACTCTCCCCTCCCCCCAACCAGCACCCCGACCCTTCTGGTTGTGACTTCTGCTCCCCTCCTCTCAAGGGAGCAGGGTGTGTTAACGCCCTGAGGAAGGGAGATAAACTGGAACTGGCTCTAATCCCATAGTCCCACCCCTGCCATTCTACTGGCCTTTACATAGGCAATTTACAGAAGCTCTCCATGCTTCGACTTCCTGCTTTTATAGGATTGTCCTTAGTATTAAATGATGCCCACCAAGCAGGTAGCACTCAAATCCTTGTTTATTAAGTGACCTAGGTGTTTTGGGGAGGTTCTGCTCCACCATCATGGTTCTTGTACTCTATGGGTCTTTTTTAAAAAAATATATTTTTATTGATTTTTTTTACAGAGAGGAAGGGAGAGAGATAGAGAGCTAGAAACATCAATGAGAGAGAAAACATCGACCACCTGCCCCCCCTCTATGGGGGATGTGCCCACAACCAATGTACAGTACATGCCCTTGACCAGAATCGAACCTGGGACCCTTGAGTCCGCAGGCCGACGCTCTATCCACTGAGCCAAATCGGTTTCAGCTCTAATGGTCTTTGTAGCTGCTCATCCCTCTCTCACTGGCCCCGCTCCTACTATGATCCTTGTTTCACAGATGAGAAAAAGGAGGCCCACGGTGACTCAAACTGGCCTCCTCACTCTGAATCCCACACTTTAACTTGTCATTGATTTGAATTTCTGAGGACTCGCCTTCCCAGCCTCTTAGGAATGGGAGGTATTCTGGGGCACCACAACTCTAGTATTTCTTCAACTCTAGGCTTTTTGTCCCAATCAGGAGGGCAGGGGGGAGCTAGCACCTGCGGTCAAATAGGCTGCAGGGGCTGAGCTGAGGGAATTGCCAAGGAGGGATAAAGATCAAAGATCACACCTTCCCAGAATGCAGACAAGCCCAACCCAGACTGATAGGGAAGTAGCTCCCGGATCTGAGGATGCCATCGTTGGGGCAGACAATGGGGAGGGAGCAGCCCAAACAATGGTCTGAGACTGGGAAGTGAAGGTCAGAAGCCCAGAGGCAGCAAACCTCCCTACCTATCCCCGCGGCACTGCCTCTGGCCTTTGTCATCCAGGCTGGCTCCAGTCCAACCCCAGTCCTAAGACTAGCCGAGAGCTAAGGTCCAGCAAGGAGCCTCTCCCCTGGAGTCCCGCGGGGACCAGCCTGGGAGGAGAGGGAAGAAGGGAGGAGAATGGAAAGACCATTCTCTCCAGGAGGCAGAGGTCAGCCTCGAAACCGAGACCCTGGCTCCCAGGGCAGGGCCCTGTGTTCCATTGTGTCTTAAGACTTTCTCTGGTCCACACACCCCCTCCCCAACCCGCCCCCTCCATTCCTCAAAGAGTAACATAAACAGGGGAGAAGGAGGGGAACCAGCCACAGTGTGGTGTTGGGGCTGTGTCTTCTTTTGCATGACTTTGCCCCTCTGGGTATTAGAACTCACCTGAAAGAAAAGGGGAAGGGAGATAGGAGTGGATTCGGGCTATCTGCGGAATGTCTCGGGTACAGAAAGTTCCTTTTCACGCCCCCACTCCCGGCCCAGCTGGAAAAAAAAATCTTTATCTGCATTTCTTAAAATGTTCTTCTGCTGAGCAACCCCTCCTACCCCTTATATTGGAAATAACAACGAACACTCGAACATTATCTCCGCTTCATCTGAGTTGACTTATATGATCCACAACATAGCCCTCTGCCTGATGTATCACTGTCACCCCCATTTTGCAGATGAAGAAAACAAAGGTCAGTGAAGCTATAAGTGAACTGCCCTCGGTCAACATAGCGAGTGAGTAACTGGCCAGGCTCACCCAGAGTTTCTGACTCCAAAGTCCGTGGTTTTTTTGCCTCAAACACCTCCCTGCCTCTCAGAGGTGACACATAGAGGGCAGAAGGAAGGGGACAGGGGACTGGGTTGCCTTAAAGAGGCCTCTGGTTTCTCTAAGACAGTGTTTCCCAAACTTTTGACATATGTGTACCCCTTCTATAATTTTCGTAACGTTGAGTACGCCTCGTCCAAAAAAAAAAATGGATGTATTTTAATAACAATCAAAATATATTTATTTTTCCTTTTTTTGGTACATACACAAAATAATAACAAAAAAATTAAGTTATTCATAATAAATATAGATAAAAGTTTTATTATAAATAACATTTATTTGCACACCGGACCATCTCACGCCTCACAAGACTGTCTTGACTTGACTCATGAGAACGTAGAATTAGGCGCAGCTAAGCACGGTGCAGTGCATATCCCCACCAAACTCCGGTGCAACGCGTACCCCCACCAAACTCTTCCCGTACCCCTGGGGGTGCGCGTACCACACTTTGGGAAACACTGCTCTAAGGGAACTTGTGGAATCATTGCCGGTGTGAGCCCCCCTGGATGGGAGGCCAGGCCAGAGAGGGAGAAGCACATATGCAGACCTTCATTCATTCATTCGTGAAACAGACCGGGCAGGCCACGTGCTCATAGACACAGCAGGTTCTGCTCTCTAGTGACTAATGTAAGGTTCTTCCCCAATAGGTGGGGAAACAAGCCAAGATAATGAACGGAGGTACAAGGTGGACGGACTGTGGCAAGGTGACAACAGTCATTCATTTATTCGACTAACATTTCCTGAGTGCCTAGTGGATGCCAGGCTCCGTCCTGGGCTTTCCCAGCCAAATGAAGACACTCCCTGCCTGCCAGGACCCTCCAGCCCAGCAGCCATGGAAGATGAGTGATTTGGAGGCTCTGCCTGCGGCTCCAGTGGTCTTCCCACAATGCCGTGGCCTTCCTCTTCATCTCCCGGGAGCTGTGACTTTCCTGGCTGCCAGAGAATCTTTAACACTGACTTGGCAAGGTAGGAACTCATGTGCCCACATACCAGGGGCGTTCTCCGTTCTCACTCTCCCCCTCACCTCTTCTTCTAAAATAACCAAAGCCCCAAGACCCTCTTCTAGGCACACCCAGATGGCCTACTAGCCTCCACGACTGTCAGCACCACTGTGTCCCCTTTGGAACCGCAGGGTCCTCCTCCAGCTCCTTGCCCCAGAGTCCAGCTCAGCCTGCAGCCTGGCATATAAGGAGTGTAGGAAGACTTGGTCCCTGAACACTTAGCAAGTGCCTATCAGATAGGGCAGTGGTCGGCAAACTCATTAGTCAGCAGAGCCAGATACCAACAGGACAACGATGGAAATTTCTTTTGAGAGCCAATTTTTAAAATATATTTTATTGATTTTCCACAGTGAGGAAGGGAGAGGGATAGAGAGCCAGAAACGTCGATGAGAGAGAAACATCGACCAGCTGCCTCCTGCACACCCCCTACTGGGGATGTGCCTGCAACCAATGTATATGCCCTTGACCAGAATTGAACCTGGGACCTTCAGTCCGCAGACCGATGCTCTATCCACTGAGCCAAACCGGTTTCGGGTAGAGCCAAATTTTTTTTTAACTTAAACTTCTAACACCACTTCTTCCAAATGGACTCGCCCAGGGCATGGTATTTTTGTGGAAGAGCCACACTCAAGGGGCCAAAGAGCCGCATGTGGCTTGCGAGCCGCAGTTTGCCGACCACGGAGATAGGGGATGGGTGGAACCACCTCCCCACACCTGTTCCCAGGACACAGATGTGGGCAGCTGGCTACCCAGCTGGCTTGGGCTGTGGACCCCAATGAGTGAGAAGAGGGGCAGGAGTGGAGGAAGATGGAGAAAGATGTGGAGGCATCAACCTAGAGGGCTGCTGAGAGAAGGGGGTCAGTTTGGGAAGGGAAAGGCTGAAGAGGAAGTCTTGGGCAGGCTTGGGGGGGACCAGAGTTCAAGGCTGGATGGAGGGCAGACATAGAGTGAATTCCTGGAGAGGGGTGGGGTGGTGGGGAGGTGGGGGGTGGGGACAGGAAGGGGAGGATTCAGGAGGAGGAGTCCAGAGATCAGGACTGGGAGCAGGCGGCACCCCTCAGCCTCCTGCCCAGGGTATTGATTTGCTAGATTACTCAATTTCACCCATATTGATCAAGTAATTGCTTTATCTCAGGTCTCATTTGAGCTCTGCATTCTCCTGGCCCCTTCCCTCTCCCTCTTATTCTTTCCTATCAGCCTGACTGACCCAGGGCTCCTGGATACTGAATATAGATACAAGTTTGGTTGGCCTGCCCCAGGTTTGTGCTGGGGTGGGGGTCAGGGTTAGAGGGTGGGTGCATCCCCCGAGTTCTCTTCTGCCAAGAAATCCTTCCTGGCTCCAGACGGTAGAGATGTCTGCCCATCTCGTGTCCTCAAGGGTCTTGAAAGGAGCTGGGGAAGCAGAATTAGTGGGCAACAGCCGCCATCTGCCTTTTCCCACTGTGACCCCCCCACGACCCCCCACCGCCCACCCCACTCCTAAGCCAGGCTTTGGATGTCTCTTCACTAAGGCTGCAAAGCCTTGCCTGCACCCTCTTGCTATGTGTAAGGCCAGTTTCTCCCTGCCCTCTCTGTGACCGTGTGTGTGTGTGTGTGTGTGTGTGTGTGTGTGTGTGTGTGTGTGTTCTTGCTGCCTGTGTGTTCTTCAAACTGTCACCCTCCCCCTTCCTCGCTATGTTCAGGGAGCCTTGGCCAAATCTCCTCCGTGCTCACCCCGGACACCTCCCCCCTCCCTGCCCCGGGGCTCAGACAGAGGGAGAGAAACTAGGAAAGGAGACTCAGCCCCTCCCAGGGTGTCTACAGATTTAGGAAGGAGAGATTCCCACACTGACCCCTTGTCTGCAACCTGGCCATCCCTAGTCTGATGGAGGAGACACTGTTTCCTCAGGGAGCCAACAGCTCCTGGCTTCCCAAAGCCCCGGGCCTGAGGAAAGAGACAAAACCCATCTGAGAAGCAGATAAGAAGAGCCACACAGAGGTAAACAGACGCGGCCCAGAGGAGAGGGAACACAGCGGGATCCTGGGCAAGATCCAGTTCTCCCACTGCCTTCCAGAGCTCAGTCTAGGGCCCAGCTCAGAGGCCAGCGAGGCAGGGCCCCCAGAAACACTGCAACTGGCCGAAACCGGTTTGGCTCAGTGGATAGAGCGTCTGCCTGCGGACTCAAGGGTCCAAGTTCGATTCCGCATGTACCTTGGTTGCGGGCACATCCCCAGTAGGGGGCGTGCAGGAGGCAGCTGATGGATGTTTCTCTCTCATCGATGTTTCTAGCTCTCTATCCCTCTTCCTTCCTCTCTGTAAAAAATCAATAAAGTATATTTTAAAAAACAAACAAAACTGCAACTGCAACTTGCAAAACAGGACTGCCCCCAGCTCCAGTGTGGAGTTTGTGGGGTCAAGAGGTCACGTCCACCTTCGGCCATGTCCCTTCTTCCGGCCCACGGTCTGCGTTCAGGGAATCAGCTCCCCTGAGGAGCACCCGGGCATGCGCAGTCTCTGCCCTGGGCGCACTCTCCCGACCCTTCCCCACAGAGGCACCCGCAGGTGTCAGGAGTGGCCCAGGGCGCAACGATGCTTAGCATTAAAGCTCTATTTTCAAAACTTCTACGGAGGACTCAGTTGACAGAACAGACAAAAGCCTGTGTGACCCTCCAAAGGCAGTTTTATCCTCGTGGTTATTGGGGTGACCCTCCCCAGCACCTTGAAGTGCCAAAGCGCTGAGGTCAGGGCAGTTTGAAAAGCACTACGTTGCCCGAGCCGGTTTGGCTCAGTGGGTAAAGCCTGCAGACTGAGGGGTCCTGGCTTCTATTCGGTCAAGGGCATGTGCCTTGGGGGCAGGCTTGATCCCCAGGAGGGGGCGTACAGGAGGCAGCCGAGCAATGGTTGATCTCTCATCATTGATGTTTCTGTCTCTCTCTTTCCTCTTCCTTCCTCTCTGAAATTAATAAAAATATTTTTTCTAAAAAAAAAAGAAAGAAAAGCGCTACGTTGAGACCAAACTATAGGGGACAACTTTCAGCAGAGCCTGGCGGCCCCTTGCAGGAGCCCCGTGTGCCTGACCCCCAGAGACTTTGCAGGGATGTAATTTGCTGGGCAGGCTCAGCAGTGAGGCCGCACGCAGGAGAAGGCAGGAGTGAGGAGCGCAGGATGGGGCTGAGAGGAACAGCCAGAGACTCTTTCTCATCCATCCCCCGAGAGGAGGACAGCTAACACACTCAGGGGCAGGGGCAAAGCTATGGATTCCATCGAAGAAGTTCCCTGAGAGCCCAACTGGGCATGACTCGGTGGTTGAGCATTGACCTTTGAGCCAGGAGATCACGGTTTGATTCCCGGTGAGGGCACATGCCCGGGTTGCATGCAGGAGGCGGCCAGTCAATGATTCTCAGCATTGCTGTTTCTGTGTCTCTCTCCCCCTCTCCCTTCCTCCCTGAAATCAATAAAAATATAAAATAAAATAAAAGGTTTCCCGAGAGCCTGAGGTAGGGACTGCAGATTCCATGGTGGACACAATGGACAAGGCTCCAGTCTTCCCGTGGAGTTTTAAAAGACTCCAGGACAGCTGAAACCGGTTTGGCTCAGTGGATAGAGCGTCGGCCTGCGGACCGAGAGGTCCCAGGTTTGATTCCAGTCAAGGGCATGTACCTTGGTTGCGGGCACGTCCCCGGTGGGAGACGTGTAGAAGGCGCCTTATCGATGTTTCTCTCTCATCGATGTTTCTAGCTCTCTCTCCCTCTCCCTTCCTCTCTGTAAAAAATCAATCAATAAATATATATACATATATTTAAAAAATAAAAATAAATAAAGACTCCAGGACATTATGAACCAGCTCTCCATCCCACAGCCTCCTGACCCCTCTACCTCATCAACGCCCACCACCCAAGGCCATCCAGGTCCCCATCCCTGTTCCCTTTGAGGAAGGGAGCCCACCAGGCAGAGAGAGGGAAGGACTCTAACCAGGGCATCCCCACACGCTGTAGTATGGGGGAGAGCGGACAGTGAGGGGTGCAGGAGGGTAGGAGCCTCCACAGAGGGGCTACCTGCTGGCCAGCAGCTTCACTCTGCCAGTGTCCCCCCCACCCCACCCCCGAGCCCAACACAACCCATCCTCCTGGCCTCCTGCCTTAGTTTCCGGAGCCCCACCTCCGTACCCTGGGGAAGTTCTTCCTTTGGCCTAACCAGCATTCCTCCTACTGCTCCCACAGCCTTTTATTTCCTTTGATCTAGCTCCTCTCCCATCCAAATGCCTCAATCTTTCCAGCTTCTCCTCTAACTCTCCTCAGCCCACCTTTCTCCTGCCTTTTCCTCCCGGGCACCTGCCCCCCTGTTCACTCTGGCCTCCCTCCGCGTGTCCTGGGAGAAGTGTGACCTAGCCCTGGTTTGTCTGGCACCGGCCCAGTGTCGGCACTGAGCGCAGCGCCGAGAGTCTCCTATCTGGGGACATTGTTCAGTCCCAGGGACGTGGACACCCTACCTGGGAGGTAGGACACTGCCTGAGGCCCAGCTCCAGGGGCCAGACTGGGGCAGGGTTTGGGTGCAAAAATGACTAAGAGAGCCGAAACCGGTTTGGCTCAGTGGATAGAGCGTCGGCCTACAGACTGAAAGGTCCTGGATTCGATTCCGGTCAAGGGCATGTACCTTGGTTGCGGGCACGTCCCAATGTGGGGTGTGCAAGAGGCAGCTGATCGATGATTCTTTCTCATCAATGTTTCTAAATCTCTATCCCTCTCTCTTCCTTTGTGTAAAAAATATATATATATATATATATATATATATATATATATATATATATATATTTTAATTACAAAGAGACCAGCAGCATTTTCCCACCCTCACAGGAAACAGAGACAGTCACGATTCCCGCCCCAAGCCTCCCCCCCCCCCACCTACACACAGATGCATGTACACAGAGACACCTACAGTCTCCAAAACAGAGCGCAGCCCACACGCCCCGCAGAGACACCCACAGGCACACGGATACCCACACTCGGACTCACGCAGGCAACTCGGGCTCACGGACCCGCGTTCCCAGAAGCGGGGGTGTGCGGCCACGGATCGGCACACACAGTACACTAACCACACACGCTGGAAACACAAACGCCTACGCCCGGAGCCACGCAGCCGTAGAGACGGACTCCGCAGAGAGACATACATTCATTCCATGAACCCTCAGACACACGCAGACGAGCGCCTACCAACAGAGACAGACAGACACACACTCTGACACCCACACCCACCCAGGCGCACAAAGAGGCCTTCACCGGCACCCGGGGGTAAGCTGATCAGTAAATCCAGAGCTCTTCCCCGTTCTGCCTTGGAAACACCCACAGGGGTTGGGAGGTGAGCCCGGCTCCTCCCCTGAGAGGAGACGGTGGCCCGGGTGGAAATAGCACCCTCCCCGGCCCTGCTGCAGACTGCTCCCAGGAGGGGGGGTCCCGCCCCGGCCCAGGCCCAGGGCTGGGACAGCCTTGCTGGAGAGGGGTCAGAGGTGGGAAGCCCTCGCTCCCTCTCGTGGAGTTGGCCGGTGGGGGTGGAGAAGTGTGAGCGAAATGGGTTTATTACTGGGAGTCTGTGGCCTCGATTGGTATCGATCCCTGCATGTCACCTTCCATCGCCACTAATGGAACCTGAAGAGTCTCCACCGACACCACAGCCACCGGACACACACACACACACACACACACACCCTCCCTGGCCCTCCTCCTGCTCACCTCCTCCTCCTCCTTCTCTAGTCTCTTCTCTTCCCTCTCCCTCACCTACTCCTTCCCCTAGTCCCGTGGTCAGTCGGCAAACTGCAGCTCGCAAGCCGCAAGCGGCTCTTTGGCCCCTTGAGTGTGGCTCTTCCAACAAAATACCACGGCCTGGGCGAGTCTATTTTGAAGAAGTGGCGTTAGAAGTTTACGTTTAAAAAATTGGGTTCTCAAAAGAAATGTCAATCATTGTACTGTTGCTATTTGGCTCTGCTGACTAACTAGTTTGCCGACCACTGCCCTCGTCCTCCTCTCTTCCCTCCTCTTTGTCTCCTGAGGGCTGCTTTTCTCCTCCTTCCAAAAGCAGGCCTGGCATTTCCTCTCCTTGCCCCTTTTCTGGCCGCTGAGACCGCATCCCTCTAGTCAGGGGTGTCCCTTTCCCCCTCCTTCCCTCACCTCTCCTCCCTCCTCTAAACCAAGTCTCTGCACCACCACTGCCCTCTGCCCTTCTGGTGAGGGTGCACTGGGCCCCATCCTGTCTTGTGGGGCGGCTGGGGGATTCAAGGCGATGAGCCCGTAGGAATCACACACACACACACACACACACACACACACACACACACACCGTCTCACCAACAGCTGGCAAGGAGTGTTTATGAAGGGCTATTCTCCTGTCACGTCGGGCTGGCCTGACAGGCCCTCTGGGAACAAGCCAAGTCCCCTGTCCTTCAGTCCTGGAGCCCAGACCAGTCCTGGCAGAAGAGCAAGGAGGGCGAGGAAAAGGAGATGTCTTCGTCCCCATTCCTCAGGGAAGAGAGGACACCACCTCCTCACCCCCACCCTGCTAGGCACCCCCACCCTGTGCAGCCTCCTCCGGAGAAGCCCCCCAGGCTCCGCCCCACCCCCGTCTCTGGTCCCGCCCATTGTAAAGGCTCCAGGGAGGCCCGGAGGACCCACTCAGAGTATGTCAGACGGGTCCACAGGCTCAGAGTCCAGCAGATCATGCCGGTCACTCAAATGCTGCATGACACAATCCCTAACGAGGAAAGGACATTCGACGTGAGCCTCAACTAGAGCTTCCCTGGCTTTGCTGCCGTGAAGGCACGCAGCACAGAGGACTCCCCCTCCCCAGAGGTCACCAGGCCATTTGCCCATGGCTTGGGGAAGAAAGTGGAGGCCCGGTGGGCCACCCCAGAAGCCAATGTCTGTGCCAATGTCAGCCCCTGACTTCCTAATCTCATGCCCAGCCTTCTCTGCAGCGTGCCTTGGACAGGGAGGACAGGGAGGGCAGGGGGGACAGGGGGGACAGGGAGACAGGGGGGACAGGGAGGACAGGGGGACAGGGAGGGCAGGGGGACAGGGGGACAGGGAGGACGGGGGGACAGGGAGACAGGGGGGACAGGGAGGACAGGGAGACAGGGAGGGCAGGGGGACAGGGAGGACAGGGGGACAGGGAGACAGGGGGGACAGGGGGACAGGGAGGACAGGGGGACAGGGAGGACGGGGGGACAGGGAGACAGGGGGGACAGGGGGACAGGGAGGGCAGGGGGGACAGGGAGGAAAGGGTGGGCAGGGGGGACAGGGAGGGCAGGGGGACAGGGAGGGCAGGGGGACAGGGAGGGCAGGGGGACAGGGAGGACAGGGAGGACAGGGAGGACAGGGGGACAGGGAGGACAGGGAGACAGGGGAGACAGGGAGGACAGGGAGGACAGGGGGACAGGGGGACAGGGAGGACAGGGGGACAGGGAGGACAGGGGGACAGGGAGACAGGGGGGACAGGGGGACAGGGAGGGCAGGGAGGACAGGGAGGAAAGGGTGGGCAGGGGGGACAGGGAGGGCAGGGGGACAGGGAGGGCAGTGGGACAGGGAGGACAGGGGGACAGGGAGACAGGGGGGACAGGGGGACAGGGAGGACAGGGGGACAGGGAGGACGGGGGGACAGGGAGACAGGGGGGACAGGGGGACAGGGAGGGCAGGGGGGACAGGGAGGAAAGGGTGGGCAGGGGGGACAGGGAGGGCAGGGGGACAGGGAGGGCAGGGGGACAGGGAGGGCAGGGGGACAGGGAGGACAGGGAGGACAGGGAGGACAGGGGGACAGGGAGGACAGGGAGACAGGGGAGACAGGGAGGACAGGGAGGACAGGGGGACAGGGGGACAGGGAGGACAGGGGGACAGGGAGGACAGGGGGACAGGGAGACAGGGGGAACAGGGGGACAGGGAGGGCAGGGAGGACAGGGAGGAAAGGGTGGGCAGGGGGGACAGGGAGGGCAGGGGGACAGGGAGGGCAGTGGGACAGGGAGGACAGGGGGACAGGGAGACAGGGGGGACAGGGGGACAGGGAGGACAGGGGGACAGGGAGGACGGGGGGACAGGGAGACAGGGGGGACAGGGGGACAGGGAGGGCAGGGGGGACAGGGAGGGCAGGGGGACAGGGAGGGCAGGGGGACAGGGAGGACGGGGACAGGGAGGACGGGGGGACAGGGAGGACAGGGAGACAGGGAGGATAGGGGGACAGGGAGGGCAGGGGGGACAGGGAGGACAGGGTGGGCAGGGAGAGGTGTGATCAGGTTATAGGAATACGAGAGGAAGAAGGGAGGGACAGTGAGTGGAACAGCATAAGAGAAGAGGTGAAAACCCTAATTGTTTCCGAGGCAGCTGCTCCGTTCTCACAGGGACTGGAAGCAGTGGCGTGAGGGACCTGCCTAGGAGCTGGGGGGGAAACGGCGGCAGAAAGTGGGGAAGCAGAAGAGCCTTCCGGAGGTGACTCTCCCGGGAGCGGGAGGCAGGAGGGGGGCGTAGGCCCTTGTGAAGCCCCAGCCCCGGCCTCAGTCCTCCCACTGCAGATTCTGCTGCGACCCCTTCCTCCCAGGAGCACCTTCCTGCTCCTAACGCAAATGGTCCTTCAGTGGGGGGAATGGATGGGGAGAAGGTGAACGAAGGGGTGGGACCAGCTCCCCAGGTGAGGAAATACCAAGGACAACTGAGAAAAATGCCCGGATGCTGCCTCTCGGCACCAAGCTCAGTCTTCCTTGCAGCTCCCTGTCCTCTGGGACATCAGGGGCGCCTCACCCTTGCTGTAACAGTCAACTCCCTGGGCCAGTATTCTGGGCCACCCCCCCCCCTTTGTCGCCCTTTTCCTGTGCCCTCAGCGCCCTGTGCTCCCGCCTCCCCCTAACCCTCAGCTCCCGTCTCTTCCATCACACAGCCTCTCCCTCTCTCTCTCTCCCTTCCATTATGTTAGCTTCGGTTGATTTAACCAGAAAACTACCCCCAGAATTTAATTCCATGGGCCTCTGTTCCCATCTCGATCCGCTCGGGGCCGGGAAAGGTGGTGTAATGACGGAGGAGGAGGGGAGGGAGGCTTGGCCTCCCAGAGTCATGGGGAGGGGGGTGGAGAAAGAAAGAAAATCATATTGGTTCCCCAGTGACAGCCATCAGTCTTTCCCTCCCCGCGAGGGATCGGGAGATTGGACACAGGCCCACCCACCCGGCTCCAGGGTGGCTCGGTCCCCGGGACTTTGGAGAGAGAGGCTCTGGTCTCTGCCATCCACCCTCCAGTCTCCCCGGAGAAGTCTCTCTTGAGGCCAAGTACCTAAGTCCTTCTCCCCCCCTCCCCCTTTCCCCAGCGCATTCTGGAATCCTGTCCCTCATCGTGTTCCGACTGTGTCCTTAGCAGGGTATCTGATGACCACGCAGTTACCTTCTCCTGTCTGGTTTCTGCCTTACTCAGAAGTTCTTCTTGCTGTCTAACTTTGAGCCATATTAATAAAGAAGAGGAAAAATCACTCTCCAGAACTCTAAAAGGAAAGAGACGATGCACGAGTGCTTAGAAATCCTTAGGAGAAGGTCATTAGGAAAACGATTCATGCCATTTTCTTATTATTATTTTTAATATATATATATTTTATTGATTTTTTTTTTTTTTTTACAGAGAGGAAAGGAGAGGGATAGAGAGTTAGAAACATCGACCAGCTGTCTCCTGCACATCCCCATTGGGGATGTGCCTGCAACCAAGGCACACGCCCTTGACCGGAATCGAACCTGGGACCCTTGAGTCGGCAGGCCGACGTTCAATCCACTGAGCCAAACCGGTTTCGGCTCTATTCATGCCATTTTAATATTGGAGACTCGGAGGAAAAGCCACAGTTTGGGAAGATCTGGCAGCAGCCTTTGAGGCCTGGGACTCAGAAAGAACCTGGGAGCGAGGGGGTGGGGGAGGTGCCAGAGGTGGCCACGGGGGCTCGTACCCAGGCCTCCACCCCTTCTGTCTCTGCAGAAAGCCCCCTGAGAGACAACGCGGACATGTGCTGGGAAGGGTAGACTGCTAGAAGGACTGCCCGCAGTCCAGGGTCCCTTCCCTCAGACCCGAAGAAGGGGCGGCCGGCCCCCCAGTCCCTCTGTTGGCTGCCGTTTGGGGAGCTGTCTGCCCAGAGGTGGGCGCTGGTCGCAGAGGGCCCGGGGAGGGAGACTCCCTCCCACTCCGCCCCCTCAGAGGTGGAGGGGGCGCACGTCTGGTCTGCAGTGCCACTGGCCCCCCAAGGGTTAATCCCATTGTCTGAAAGCCACATCGGCTCCCCTGGGAGCCTGGAGATTCCCGCTCTCATTCTAAGTAACCCTAACTCAGAGTGTGATGAGCCTGGGGCTGCCGGGCGGGCGGCGAGGAGTGAGCCGGGAGGAGCTGCTGGACAGAGTGCGGGCCGGACAGACTGATCCCGGAGGTAAGGGGCTCTGGGGGCAGCTCCGCGGCTGGGACTGGCCTTCTCTGCCTCCACCCCCCGCCCCAGCCGGGGAGCCAGTGGGGGGGCAGTTGGGAAGGGGAGAAGTAAGGAGACAGTTGCCGGTGGAGATGAGAACCCCCGGGCCACACGAGAGCCCCCGAGGGGGTCAGGTGTGGGGTAGCGCAGAGCCCCGTGTTAGGCGGTCAAGGAAGAGAGAGGTGGGGACCCCATAAAGACAGCAAGTCCAGCAGGGCAGCAGGGGTCAGGGGTCAGCTCACTGGAGCAGACTCCTAGGATTAGTGGGGGGTCTAGGGGGTGCCCGCGGGGGGCTCTGTTGTGAACACAGAGGGAGCTCGGCGTCCCAGTGAGCTCACGGGGGCCGTCTGTGTGGCCAGGGTTAAAGGAAAACGGGAGAGAAGCGGCCCTGAGCGTGAGGGCATCACAGCATGGGGCCGGGAGGAGACCGGATGGGCCGAGGATCCCAAAGAGGGAAGACTTAGGGTTGTGCTCCCACGGGAGGCAGGCTGGCGTGACCCGAATGGAAACCTCTGGTGGCGGAGGAGGACTCGGCCCCATCCTTCTCTCCCGTTCTCAGACTCCCGGATTCCTTCCCCAAGAACTAGGACCAAGAAGTCTGGAATCTGAGAGCTTGGCCGCCCTAGATCGGGGTGGGGGGAGGGGGGGGGAGGCGGAGAGACAGATGCAGGCTGGTGGAGCTGGAGAGGCCCTGAGGTGATGCTTCGATGACAGAGAAGTCCCGCTCCTCTCGCCAGCCCCTTCCCGATGGATGGGAGAAGGCGTGGAAGAGTGTGGTGCCGTGGCCACTCCACCTTCAGCCCTTCCTGGCTCTGCTCAGGGGGAGCGAGGCTCAGTCCGGAGAGGGGCCAGGCCAGTGGATGGAGCCTCGGGCTTAGTGGGAGTGGCAGTTGGGGGTGGGTTAAGATTGGGGTTGAGCCAAAACCGGTTTGACTCAGTGGATAGAGCATTGGTCTGTGGACTGAAAGGTCCCGGGTTCGATTCCGGTCAAGGGCATGTACGTTGGTTGCAGGCACATCTCCAGTGGGGGGTGTGCAGGAGGCAGCTGGTCGATGTTTCTTTCTCATCGATGTTTCTGACTCTTTATCTCTCTCCCTTCCTCTCTGTGAAATATCAATAAAATATTTTTTAAAAAATAAATAAATAAAGATTGGGGTTGAGGTGGAGGCTGGAAGAGGGTGCAGGGCTGAGGGCTGGGGGTGGAGGCCTCAGAGCCCCCCCCCCCCCCCCCCGCTCGTGACGGGGCCCCACAGGCCTGCTGCCTTCCCGGCCCCAGTTACTCAGCCTCCTGCTGGCTGCCCGCTCACCCCAGCCCCGAGTTTGGCCGGGAGCTCTCACTTCCTCTGGCCGGCCTGGCTCCTCACCCCCTCGGTGCCTGCCTGCCGGAGGGGATTTCTGTCTCTGGGTCGGAGAGACAACGGGAAGGAGAGGGGGTATCCAGAAGGGGGATCCCCAGGGGCACGGCTGATGGGAATGAGATGAAAAGAACCCACCGAGGTTGCCACTGGGGGAGGGCAAGGTGCTGGAGGAGGGAGGGCTTTGGGGAGGGAAGAGTGGGGAGCGGGGAGGTGGGCGGAAAGAGCCAGGGCCCGGACCCTGGGAGGCCTGGGTTCAGTTTCCAGCTCTGAAGCATTGAAAAGAGACGGGGGTGGAGGATTGGGGGGGGGGGGCCTTGGAGAAAGAGGCAAAAGAACAAAGTAACCATGAGAGACAGTGACCCAGACAGCAAGACAGAGAGCCAGTGGGATGTGACCTGTAGACTTAAGAAGTAAAGAGAGACATGGAGAGACCAATGGGAACTGAGACAGAAAAAGATGGACCGGACAAGAGGGAGGAAAGAGAGGGAAATGGGGGGGGGGGGAGGTAGACCGAGAGGAAAGAGGAGAGAACCAGTCATGAAAGGGGAAACAGGCTGAAGCCTGAAAGGTCAAACTACGCGAAACAGAGACCTGGGTGGCTGGAGAGAGGGGTGGGCGCGGAGCTGGGAGAGGCCTCCTGACACCCCGTTTCCCGCGCCCTAACCTCTGGATCCCCGAGGAGGAGGAGGGGGCGTGTACTTGGCCCATGACTTCCAACTGCCCTTGGCGACTGGTCTGGGCGCGGGCCACGGGGGTGTCTGGGTTTGGGTTTCTGCTCCACTGAGTGACACAAACCTTTTAAATCCCACAGCCCCGGGGGACTGCAAAGACGATCCTTGGAGGCGTGGGCACTGGGGGTAGAGGGGGGAGTGACTGCGGGATGGCTACCAAAGCAGAGTGGGAAGGGGCCTGGGAGGGGGCACAGGACCGAGGAGCAAGGAGGGGGTGGGAGTGCCGGCTGGAGCCCGGGGTGAGGAGGAGTGGAGGGAGGAGGGGCCTCTTCCAGGTGTGTGTGTGGGGGTGGAGGGGGTGATGGCTGGAAGGGCTGAGCTGCTGGGGGGACCTGGGGTTCAGATGGCTAATTCGCAGCCATGGAGCATCCATCAGGATCTGCTCTGCTAGGCCTGGGCTCTCTGGGTGCAGGGGCCGTGGCAGAAGGAGGAACAAGACACCCTGGGTCTCTGTGAAGAGAAGACATCCATCCCTGCACCTCCCTCCGAACTCCCTGAGTGACGAAGGGCCTGCCTCCCCCCGGCCCCAGCCCGCCCTGCTCTCCTCCTAAGCAGCTTTAGCTAATAGCATTAAGGGAGGCCTCCGGACTAACGCTCTCCGCGCGGGGCTGAGATCAAGGGCCGAGACCAGAGGCTTCTAATCGGATCCAGGATTTGGCGATGGCAGTTTGCTAGGTGCTAACAAGCATAGAGTCCCCCCCTCTCCCCCCAGCCACCGTCGCAGTATTAACACTGCCTCCCCCCCCCCCCCCGATCCTCCCCCCCTCCATTTGTGTACCTGGATCTCACGGTGCCCACAGGCCCGTTCCCACAGCTCCATTTCCCCGTTTCATCTCTCGGACTCTCTTTCTTGCTCATTCTCTTGCTCTGTCTCTTTCCCTCCACCTCTGTGTTCAGAAACAGCCCCGTTTTCCCACTGAATCAATCCAGCAGTCTCTACCGCTAGACTTGGTTGTGTCCAGTCAGTCAGATCCTTCAGCCCCCTCAGAAGTCCCCACAACAAAACGACCTTTTAAAAAAATATATTTTATCGGCTGGAACCGGTTAGGCTCAGTGGACAGAGCGTTGGCCTGCAGATTGAAAGGTCCCGGGTTCAATTCCGGTCAAGGGCATGTACCTTGGTTGCGGGTACATCCCCAGTAGGGGGTGTGCAAGAGGCAGCTGATCGATGTTTCTCTCTCATCGATGTTTCTAACTTTCTTTTTTTTTTTTAAATATATACATTTATTGATATTTTACAAAGAGGAAGGGAGAGAGATAGAGAGCTAGAAAGGTCGATGAGAGAGAAACATAGACCAGCTGCCTCTTGCACACCCCCTACTGGGGAATGTGCTCACAACCAAGGTACATGTCCCTGACCAGAATTGAACCTGGGACCTTTCAGTCCGCAGACCAACGCTCTAGCACTGAGCCAAACCGGTTTCGGCGATGTTTCTAACTTTCTATCCCTCTCTCTTCCTCTCTGTAAAAAAAAAATCAATAAAATATAAATATATATATATATATATATATATATATATATATATATATATATAATCTATCTTTTACAGAGAGGAAGGGAGAGGGACAGAGAGCTAGAAACATAGATGAGAGAGAAACATCGATCAGCTGCCTCCTGCACCGCAACCAAGGCACACGCCCCCTTGACCGGAATCAAACCTGGGACCCTTCAGTCTGCAGGCCAACGCTCTATCCACTGAGCCAAACCAGCCAGGGCACAAAATGACTTTTGGTGCAAGTTTCTAATTTGCAGAGATGCAGTGTGGGTCTGGAACTCTCGACCCCCACACCCCCACCCCCCGCCCATGTGTTTCTGCCTCTCTCATCCTTTCCGTATTTCACTCTGCCCATCTGACTTTGGTGGCCCGGGTCCTCCGCGGATCATTTCTTGGCGAAGAGCCCACTTCTTAGGTTTACACCGGGGCCTCCTGCCAGCCTCCTCTCTCAGCTCTCAGGTTTCAGCCTCAACTTTTCTGCCACGATTGACTGATTACAGCCGGGAGCCTAGAGTCAGGCAGACCTGTTCCCATCCGGCTCCACCACTTGCCCGAGGATCTTTCTTATGCAAGCCTCTTAATCGTCGGAGCCTCCATTTCCTAGGCTTGCAAAAGCAGAGATAATAAGACCCACCTCAGGAGGTTCTGGTGAAGACTTGGGGAAGTAGCATATGACAAAAAGAAAAAAGAAAAAAGTGTCAGACCCAATGCTGATGCAAGATAGGGACCCAATTCATAGTAACTAAACTCTGAACAAGGTATAAAACCTACTCTGGGCATTCGTTTCCTTGGCCTCCAAGTTGCAGTGGAAGGCACACTCCCTATGGTTATCACCACTATCTCTCTTGCTTCTAATAAATACTGACCTAAAATCGACACGTGTCGTAATATGCATTTGTGTTGGTAACCGGAGGGTGCTGGCGACAACAAGGATGGCTCACTGCGGTAACCCTTCGAGAAACACAAGGCGCTTCAGTGCAGCCACTCTGATGATTCAAGATTGGGTGATGCCGAAACCGGTTTGGCTCAGTGGATAGAGCATCGGCCTGCGGACTGGAAGGTCCCAGGTTCGATTCCGGTCAAGGGCATGTACCTTGGTTGCGGGCACATTCCTGGTGGGGGGTGTGCAGGAGGCAGCTAGTCGATGGTTCTGTTCTCTCTCATCAATGTTTCTAGCTCTATCCCTCTCCCTTCCTCTCTGTAAAAGAGCAATAAAAATATTTTAAAAAAAGAAAAGAAAAAGATTGGGTTATGATCCTCCGTGGTCTCTAGCTCTCAGTGCGCATCCTCACAGGACTGGAGGGGCTGTGCCTAGCCCGGTAGAGCCGCCCCAAGCTCTGCACAGTTAGCTCCCAGCACGAGAGGGCGGGAGCTGGGAGCTGGGGAGCGGGACAGAGTGGGCTCCCTCCCTCCCTCCCTCGGCCTTGGGAGGGTCACCAGGAGTGTGGGCCAAAATGGGGGCACGGGGTATTAAGATTAAACACCAAGAATAATTCTTTAGCAATAAGGCAGAACGGAAATATGCTCCTCTCCGAGGGACACCCAAGGTTGGTCAGCTCAAAAAGGAAGGATTTGAGGGGAGGCCTTTGGCAAGACTAGCCGGCCGTCAGTATTCCCACATCCAGAACCGGGGAGCTAGCTCCTCAGAGACGTAAGATTCCAGGAGGGACTCTCAGACACCACCAGGCCAGCAAGGGGGCTGCGGGCATCTGGGTATTCCTCCGAAACCCAGAATCTTAACCCACTTAAATTCTGTATTTTGGTGTTGTTGTTTGTTTGTTTTTTGGTTTTTTAAAATATATATTTTATTTTATTTTTACAGAGAGAAAGGGAGAGAGATAGTTAGAAACACTGACCAGCTGCCTCCTGCACACCCCCCACTGGGGATGTGCCTGCAACCAAGGTACATGCCCTTGACCGGAATCGAACCTGGGACCCTTCAGTCCGCAGGCCGATGCTCTATACACTGAGCCAAACCGGTTTTGGCTGTTTTGGTGTTTTTTGTTTGTTTGTTTTGTGCAGAAGACAGGGTGTTTGCAAGCTACCTACATGGTGGGTTATCGATCTTGACTTAAGGTCTTGCTTTCCACTTTTTCCCATGGAGTTGTATGACCTCAGAGAGGTTACTCCACCCCTCTGAGCTCTTTCTAGTCTGTGTGAGGTTCGGGGCATGACAGTTCCTCAGCACCGCACAGGGGCGCTGAGTAGCTGCTTCGAGGCAGGTATTCAGTCTCTTCTTGCCAGATCCTAAATCGATGCCAAGGTCTCAAACCTTCCAGACCAGGACATATCAGATCCAGCAGGCGCTGGGGCAGTCACTGGAGCTTTACCAGCTTCCCCCAAGGAAGACTTTTCCCTGGAATCGCTCACTGCTGCAACGCCCATTCCCGCCCCATTTTTCTAAGGTGAGGCAGGAGGAGTTAGACAGAGGAGGAGCTTCCCGGCAAAAAATGAGGGGGGTGGGAGGCGGGGCATCTGCTTCAGGGGAGGGAAGGAAGGAGAGAAGAGGATTCTAGAATGTCAGCTGTCATTTTAGGGACAGAGAGGGGTGTGTGGAAAACCTATTCACCCAAATTCAGAGTGGCATTGACCTCATCATTGCCCTAATTTCCAGAGGTGTTCTCTGCTCAGGCCAGACTGGGGACCCTCCCCACCACGAACTTCCATTCTTTCCGTTGACCTCCCTGGGAAAGGGACA
Source organism: Vespertilio murinus (assembly GCA_963924515.1). Lineage (NCBI taxonomy): Eukaryota > Metazoa > Chordata > Mammalia > Chiroptera > Vespertilionidae > Vespertilio > Vespertilio murinus. Next base: position 14,978,029 of record OZ004719.1, on the reverse strand, counting down.
GCCAGAGACCCCATGGCTTCTTGGTTTGGGGATGGGGAGAGCAGGAAGGGTGTTAGCATCTGTGGTGCTTGGGGCTCCTTGGCCTTCAAACACCCACAGCTCCCTGTTGCTGTATCCCAATGTATCCTTGTTACTGGAAGTATGGTCCATGGACCAGTAGCAGGGGCATCTCCCAGACAGCTTGTTAGAAGTGCAGAACCTCAGGTCCCACCAAGTTCCACTGAGTCAGAATCTGCACTTAAAGAGATCCACATCAGAGTTTCAGTAGCACTATTACATATTTTTTTTTTTTGTCTTAAAGCATCACTTTGAAAAATGAGAAAAGAGTCCTTGTTGGTTTGGCTTAGCGGATGGAGCGGACTAAAGGGTTTGAGGGCTGTTGGAGGGCACATACCTCGGTTGCAGGCTCCATCCCTGGTCCCAGCTGGTGAGCAGGAGGCAACCAATGGCTATGTTTCTCTCACATCCATGTTTCTCTCTCTTTGTCTCTCCCCCTCCCTTCCAATCTCTCTTTAAAAAAAAAATCAATGGAAAAATATCCTTGGGTGAGGAATAACAAAAGAATAAACAAATGAGAAAGTGCCGTGGACTAGGAGTGGGGGTAGCAGTTGAACTCCATGTGGCAGGTGCTATCCCTCTCAGAGCCTGGCCTGGAGAGGAGGCAGCTCCTCCCGCCAAACTCCCACATGCTCCCCTGACCTTTGCACCTAGTAAGTCCTTGTAGAGAATGAAGCCCACCTTACACCCACGTATCAGAGATGGGAGCCCAGCACCCAGGCCTGGTAAGCCCATCCCCTGTTCACAAGCGGTCCCGACGTCCAGGTAACCCTTCTAGGTCCACCCCCAGGAGCAGGCCTGCACCCTGCCATCCCCATGGCAAGCTCTCCCGTCCCTCCTCCGCCTCTTGCTTATCGTTTCCTCTTCCACCGGTGACAGGATGCCAGCCCTTCTGCACCGGCCTTAGTTCCGGCCGAAGGCTTTGGGGCGTAGACATTTTCTCTCCTCCCTCTGCCTGCATGGCACGGGGGCTCCTTCAACAACCTCCTCCCCATCTGACCGCCGCCCACCCACCATGCCAAATTGGGAATCAACAAATTCTCCTCTTCCTTGCTCACGTTCATTAATTCAGCAAATATTTACAGAGCACCGGGGAGTACAAGGCCCTGGGCTAGGATGGGCTCTGGGGGACCCGCAGGGGACAGGACAGCAGGGGCTCCTGGCCTCAGGGAGCTCACAGCACTCCGAGGGAGAAGGCAGGTGTGAAACACACAGAGGCACCACGGACCAGTTCAGTACCATTCACTCATGGTATCAACAATCCTTTCTTGAACACCTATGATGTGCCAGATGCTTTCTTAGGCACTTGAGACTCATCAGTGAAACATACACACACACACACACACACACACACACCACACACCACACACTTTCTTAGGCACTTGAGACTCATCAGTGAAACACACACACACACACACACACACACACACACACACACCCCACACACCCCACACCACACACACACACCCTGCTCTTCTCAAATGTAAAATTAGTCTAAGTCCAATGGTAGCAGGGGATCTCTGTATCTGCCAATCTCCTCCCGCTCAAGATTTAGCAAGAGCCAATGATTAATTACATGTGGTCTTCTCTTGGGGAAAACTCCAATCCTGTTAAGCCCTCAGAAGAGATCTCCTTCTCTGTCTAAATCCTCCGGCGGGGTCAGGCTAGAGGACCCTCTGCCTTCCTTTCCATCTCTATAAGTGACTCAGCGTCCTGGGGTCCGCTCCTGGCCAGTCAGGAGGTCCCCAGAGGAGGGGGGGGGCGTGGGGGAACTTCCTGTCACTCCCGACCCTGCTCCCCTGCCTCAGTCTCCCTTTTCTCCCCTCGTCTCTTCCCTCTGATCTCCTTCCTTTTTTCCCCCCTCCCTCATCCCCCCTTCTCCCCTGCTTTCTCCTTTCCCTTCTCCTTTGTCCCCCCAAAGCCCGGACACAGTTCCAGACTGGAGCATGCACCCCAGCTGCTTGGCGGAGGGCGTCCCCGCCATTGCGGGCAACTCCCGGATCTCAGGTGAGCCCCTGCCAGGCCTCCCCCCGTGGCCCAGCGGTGGGCGCTGGAGGCATTCACGCTCCCCCCCCCCTCCCCCCCCCCCCCCCCCCCCGCCCCAGGCTTGGCCTGCCCTGACTGGGCCTGCAGAGCTGAGTCCGCCCCAGGCTCCCGGCAGACCCAGCTGTGGCACTTCATCCTGGAGCTGCTGCAGAAGGAGGAGTTCCGCCATGTCATCGCCTGGCAGCAGGGAGAGTACGGGGAGTTTGTCATCAAGGACCCGGACGAGGTGGCCCGCCTCTGGGGCCGCCGGAAGTGCAAGCCGCAGATGAACTACGACAAGCTGAGCCGGGCCCTCAGGTGAGAGCGCACACACGGCCAAAGTGACCAGACAGGGCGGAGAGTTCAAAGACAAGGGCTGCGGTCTCTGGCACTCCACCTGCCTCCTGCCTCCTGCCTCTCCAAGGCTTGGGGAATGATCCGTGCCTGGTTACCCAGGAATGGCGCGGGGTTAGCTTTGCCGGCCTGGGGAGGGGGCGTGGCTGGGTCGCAGACTACATTCCCGGCCCCTGGGGCCAGCTCCTCCCCATCCTCATCCTCGGGATCCCCCAGGTATTATTACAATAAGAAGATCCTGCACAAGACCAAAGGCAAAAGGTTCACGTACAAGTTTGACGTAAGCAAGCTCATCGTGGTCCACTACCCTCCGTGGGAGGTGCGGGCAGTGCCAGCCCCCAGCTTGTTTCGGCCAACCCTGGTGCCCATGAGCGCGCAGAGCAAGGTAAGCGTGGTCAGACGGATCTTCCTGCCCAGCAGGCCTTCCCCCCCCCTCCTTTCTGCCTCAGGGGCCCAGCAGCTTCTGATGTCCTCCTTCCCTTGCATCCTAGTCCCTGAGTGCCGGGGGCTGACACTCTACATCGGTGGTCGGCAAACCGCGGCTCTTTGGCCCCTTGTGTGTGGCTCTTCCACAAAATACCACGTGCGGGCACGCACGTGCAGTGCGATGGAAGGAGTACCCTAATTAAGTGAATAGCAATGTACGCACCTATATAGCTTAAGTTTAAAAAATTTGGCTCTCAAAAGAAATTTCAGTCGTTGTACTGTTGGTTGATGTTTGGCTCTGTTGACTAATGAGTTTGCCGACCTCTGCTCTAAATCTCCTAAGATACTCCAAAACATCCCTGTGCGAGGCATCACGCCTTCAGGGGTGGATCACGGGGAACGTGTGGGGGGTCTCAGGCAAGGGACCAAGGCATGTGGGCAGGGGTGGTTTAACAACCGTTAGGAGAGCATTTCATTGTTTTAACAACTGGTTGCTGAAACAGTACGTCCTGGGAAATGTAAGCCCACCCCACCCCCACACCTGCTGCTCCTCGCTCCGCAGCTCCTACACAGCGTGCTGCTCACCCGCTGGGCCGTGGTGGAGCAGCTGGCCGGACAGTGGGCCCTCCGAGGGCCCCCGGAGGCCCCCGAGGACAAGAAGGGGAGCAGCAGCAGTATCTACCGTGAGTGCTTGGGACGGGGAAGGGCCCAGGGAATCCTAACCAGGCAAGGGGAGTACCCTTCTGGATGGACACAGGGGTGAGGGAGCATGAGACAAGACATTTGGTCTTGTCCACAGCACCCACACCAAAAGGTCCCTGATACTTGGTCCTGTCCAAAATGTCCATGGAGCCCAGCCGGCCGTGGCTCAGTAGTTGAGTGTCAATCTATGAACCAGGAGGTCATGGTTTAAAATATATATACCGTATTTGCCCGCATATAAGACGATTTTTTGGCCCTGAAAAATATGCCTCCAAGTGGGGGGTAGTCTTATACGGCGAGTATATAACAAACTCTGTATTTTTAGTGGAAATGTTAGGGGGTCGTCTTATACGCCCAGTCGTCTTATACGCAGGCAAATACGTATTTTTCAGGGCCAAAAAATCGTCTAATACGCCGGTAAATATATATTTGACTTTTTACAGAGAGGAAGGGAGAGGGATAGAGAGCTAGAAACATCGATGAGAGAGAAGCATCAACCAGCTGCCTCCTGCACACCCCCCACTGGGGATGTGCCCGCAACCAAGGTACATGCCCTTAACTGGAATCGAACCTGGGACCTTCCAGTCCGCAGATCGACTCTCTACCACTGAGCCAAACTGGTTTCAGCAGGAGGTCATGATTTGATTCCTGGTCAGGGCACATGCCTGGGTTGCGGGCTTAATCCCCAGTGTAGGGCATGCAGGAGGCAGCCAATTTCTGATCCTCTCATCATTGTTGTTTCTCTCTCTCCCTCTCTCTGAAATCAATAACGATATATATATTTTTGAATGCCCATGGAGACATTTGGTCCACCCCGAGTGCTCTGCCTAAGCTCATGTGCCATGACCAGCTGGGCACCAAGGCAAGAAAGATTGTTGCCATACAGCCACAACACTACTCTTGGACCAATAAAACGTGACAGCATTTTTTGTGTATTAACCTGAGACCCAAAGTAAGAAATAAACACTCTGGGCTGTTTGAACCCAAGGGCATCTTCTAAAAGTAGGCGCTTTTGACAGGACCAAATTTCAAGAACCTTCTGGCATGACCATATGTTCCTGTGGATATTTTGGACAGGACCAAATATCAGTTCATTGAGACAAGGGATGATACAAGTCATTTATTCATTCAACAAACATTTCTTGAGCACGATTAGGGTGTGGGGATTCAGAGATGAAAGGTGGCCCTCAAGATGCTCAGAGAGCCCTCGCTGGTTTGGCTCCGTGGATAGAGCGGCCTTCCGACTGAAGGGTCTTGTGTTCGATTCCCATCAAGGCACATGCCCAGGTTGTGGGCTTGATCCCCAGTAGGGGGCGTGCAGGAGGCAGCTGACCAGTGATTCTGTCTCATCATTAATGTTTCTCTCCCTCTCCCTTCCTCTCTGAAACCAAATATATATATTAAAGGTGCTCAGAGACGAGTGGAGAGAAGAGATGGGAGGACAGCCAGTGACCGATCAGGGATTGGGGGAAGCACAGGTGCTACAGGAATGCCGAGAAGGAGTTGGGGCTCCCGGGGAAGCAGGAGGAGAAAGATGCCTGGGTACAGAATAGCATTTGTAAAGCAAAAAGCCGTGAGTGAGGGTTGCAGACCTGTGCGGGAAGAACTGCCCGCAGCTTGCCATGAGCAGAGCGTGAGTTATGAGATGGTGGGGACACGGAGGAAGGCGATAGGTGAGGCCAGCAAGGCGAGCAGGTGTCAGTCACAGAGGTCCTCTGAGGCCATGCTAAGGGGGCTGGACTTTATCCCGTGAGCAGGAGGGGTCCAGGAGGGAGAGGCTGGTTGAGATCCTCATCTTACTAAGATGCTTGGGTTAACGTTGACTTTGGGTTGGGGTAGGCATAGGACTGGCATTGGGAGGCTTTTGAAGGGAATCCAGGCTGACGAAGATGGGACCAGCACAAGGAAGGACCGTGGGGTGGAAAGGAGGCTCAGCCAGGAAAGGGCAGATGTGGCAGCATAGAGGGATCCGAGGGGGAGAAGGTAGAAATGTATGCAGAGGCCAGCGCTTACAGGGAAGCGACAAAAATCAGATTTTCTGTGGAAAAGGTCACAAAGCGCAGACTCTTATGCAGAAGTCCACGACCCACCCCTCTATCCCTTGGCAATTTCTTGGAATAAGAATTGTTGGCCTGCCCTGACTGGCTTGGCTCAGTGGATAGAGCCTGCGGACTGAGGGGTCCAAGGTTCGATTCTGGTCAAGGGCATGTACATTGGTTGCAGGCACATCTCCAATAGGGGGTGTGCAAGAGGCAGCTGGTTGATGTTTCTAGCTCTCTATCTCTCTCCCTTCCTCTCTGTAAAATATCAATAAAAAATATTTTTAAATAAATAAATAAAAATAAGAATTCTCGGCCTTAGCCCTACCCCCAGAGGTCCCACCTCTCAGAGAACGAGGGTGCCTGGCTGTGGCCCTGTGAGTGCGGCGGAGGCTGTGGGCGTGGGGCGGCCCGGGGCATGCTGGGACCCGTCCATCAGCCTGGAGCTAACAGCGCCCCAACAGCTCTCCCTGTTCTTCCACCCAGCCACCTCCTCCGGCTCCGGGAGCGCCTTGGGCACAGAGCTTCTCTCTTTGGGAAATTCCGAGGGGGGGGAGTGTTCCCTGGCTTGGAGAGGGCTATTTTGCACCTCCCTGGCCACACACACACACACACACACACACACACACACGCCCGTGCTTGGGCCCTGAGCGATGCTAAGCAGGCTGGGTCTCCAGAGGACCAGGGGCAGCCCCCGCCTCGCTTGCGGAGGGGGATTCCAGGAGGCTGTGCCGGCTCCTAACCTCCACCTTGGTGAGCTCACTCAGAGCCAAGGGAGGAAGCTGCTGCCGGGCAGACGCGGGGCCGTGTCCCCACCACCTGATAGCTCACTCTCTGCAGTTCCTCACTCACTGTTGAGCCACAGGCAGAAGGTGCAAGCTTGGTACCAGGAAGCGGTGGGAGAGAGGCAGTGCTGTCTCCTCCACGTGCCTCTTCTGCTGTGGCTCTCCAACGGGGAGACACGGCCTTGACCCCAGAGGGCAGGGCACACAACCTCCCTGGTGCAAAACAGCGGCTCCACCTCATGCAGGGACCCTGGGAAAGGACGGGGGTCCACAAAGGGTCCTCTGACAGAGGACTCATGATTTTCCTAATGACGTATCAAGTGTTTTTAAAAAAATGTATTTTATTGATATTTTACAGAGAGGAAGAGAGAGGGGTAGAGAGTTAGAAACATCAATGAGAGAGAAACATCCATCAGCCGCCTCTTGCACACCCCCTACTGGGGATGTGCCCACAACCAAGGTACATGCCGCTGACCGGAATCGAACCTGGGACCTTTCAGTCCGCAGGCGATGCTCTGTCCACTGAGCCAAACCGGTTTGGCTCCACACACTTTTACTGAGCCTTGAGGGAAAGAAAACAGACTGTTCTTGCGCCCACCGAGCTACCATCACACAAATGGCCGCCTGATGCTAACGGGGCGGGCGGAGGGCCCTGCAGGGGAGGTCCCGAGGGCCACGAGGAGCCACCAGGGCTCTTGCCCAGGCTGGGGCGGTCTGAGGAAGTTTCCCCAAGGAAGTGACATTTACGATGAGACGGGAAGCAAAGAAAAAGGGAAGGCGCACACGGGCTGGGGCAGAGAAAGGTTCCAGCAAGAGGAAAAGGCAATGGGAAATGGGAGAAGAAGTGGGGGGAATGGGGGGCTCTCTTGACCCCTCTCTCTTTCTCTAGGACTTGGCCCTGCCTCCACCCACTGCCTGCTCAGCCCTTGCTGCCCTGTGGGGAGCCTCCCGGAAGAGCTGCCCAGTTTTGCCTCCTTCACACCCCGCCCCCAGCCCTCTCTCCCCGCTGACCTGGCCGGCCTCTCGGGGCCCTTCCTGCCCCCTCTCCTCCCAGAGCAGCCGTTCCCGGGGTGCTCCCCGACAGGCACCCGGCTCCCAGGGCCCGCGGGCCCCCCGGCCCCCTGGCATTTCCCGGGGCCCCCCCTGTTGGCTGGGCTGGGCCAGGGGGCTGGGGAGAGGCTCCGGCTCGTGTTCCTTAGGCCAGAGGGGCTGGAGGTCAAGCCCCACCCCCCGATGGGGGGGAAAGGGTACCCGGGTCCCTGGGAGGGCTTCTTGGCAGAGACGCAAAGACCCAAAACTGGGGAGGAAAGTCTCAGGTCCCCGGATCTGGAGAAGTTTGAAGCGGCGTGGTCCTTGGATCCTCCTTAACGGCGGAGGAAGAGGTGAAGAGGGCCCCCAAGCTCCATCTCTCCGCTTGCCCACCTACCTCCCTGCTGGCTTTGCCCCTCCCTGGGGGGAACTAAGTTTAAATTGCGGGAGGATCTGAGTGGGTGGAGTTGGGTCCGAGGAGGTGGGGGGCATTGCAGAGAAGGAGCGGATGTGGAGCTGGGAAAAACTGAGGCCGGGTGCCCCCTCCCATCCCACTAAGTTGATAATCAGAATAAGGAAACATTCGTTTTTCTTTTTCATTTCAGAGGGGAAGGGAGAAGGAGGGAGAGAGAGAGAAACATCAATGATGAGAGAGAACCATCGATTGGTTGCCTCCTACATGCCCCACGCTGGGGACCGAGCCCATAACCCAGGCACGTGTGCCCCGGACCGGGAATCAAGCCGTGACCTCCCGGTTCATAGGTCAGCGCTCAGTCACCGAGCCACGCCGGCGGGGCCTACGGAGACATTCTGCATCTCAGCTTTCTTTGAGGGAGATGAGGAGAAGGTTTCCATCATTTGAAGCACCCCATGCCTACCCACATGCTGGGGGAATCAAAAGGCCTAGCTTGGGAAGGGGATCAGGGATTGATTTGTTCCCTGAATATCAATCAGGGCAACTCCTTTCTTCTCTGGGGCCCCATGTCCCTTCCCCAGTCTCCCCGCTGCCCCTCCACATCCTTGTTTTCCATTTTCCTGATTTCTGGGACCTTGGGACGTGCATGCAGGCCCCTCCTTCTAGCTCAGCGCCGGGCAAACTACGGTCTGCGGGCCGGATCCAGTGAATAAAACTATTGAATTAAAAAAACAAACAAAAAGACCGTACCCTTTTATGTAATGATGTTTACTTTTAATTTATATTAGTTCACACAAACACTCCATCTATGCTTTTGTTCCGGCCCTCCGATCCAGTTTAAGAACCCATTGTGGCCCTCCAGTCAAAAAGTTTGCCCACCCCTGTTCTAGCTCCATCTCCCCAAGGCCCACGCAGGTGGGGTAGGGAGGGACCCTGTAACACTCTCCTGCGGACCCTGAATAAAAGGCCCTTGGCAAACTGGCCCGTTGGCTGACGTTTCTGCTGCCCTCTGACGTGGTGTGGGCCTAAGCAGCCCCCAAGGGTCCTGATGGGAAGAGTGAGGGGCGTGGGATGGGGCCTCAGTCGCGGAGCAGAAGTGGAAATGGAGTCACCCCGTCTCCTCCCTCCCGCCGCCATCGCGTCCCAGAGAGAAAGGCTGGAAGCAGCCGCCCTGGCCACGCACTCACTCACCATGCAGCCGCATGGCCCACGGCCGGGCGGACCCCGCACACGGGACTGCAGTGGGAACACCAGCAAAGCCAGCCGGGTGCCGGGCTGGACGGGACTGGAATACGGAGCAGAGGTTCTGAGCAATGGCCTTCCTTCCAGCCCCGCTGAAGACACGATTGGACTTCTTTCCTGGCAAGATGGATGGAGGTGGCACCTTGGAGGGAAACCCTCTGGATTTTACGTCATCCATAAAGCTTTCCATGAAACCCCATCCTCCCATAGGAGCCTCAGGAAATTATTTTCCTTTCAGCACCCCAAGAACTCTACTTCCACCGATAACAACCTTGGGGGCTGTAGAGCAGTGTTTCTCAAACTTTTGACATATGTGTACCCTTTCTATTGTAGAATGTACAGACAGCAATAGCTTGGGCCCTAGATAGCCACAGCACCCCCCACCCCCGGCCTTCTCCAGACATTGTGAAATATCCCCTGGTGGGGGGAGAATTTTTTTTTTTAAGAATAGTTTATTGATGTCAAAACCAGTTTGGCTCAGTGGTAGAGCGTCGGTCTGCGGACTGAAAGGTCCCGGGTTCGATTCTGGTCAAGGGCATGTACATTGGTTGCGGGCACATCCCCAGTAGGGGGTGTGCAAGAGGCAGCTGGTAGATGTTTCTCTCTCATCGACGTTTCTAGCTCTCTATTTCTCTCCCTTCCTCTCTGTAAAAATATCAATAAAATATATTTTAAAAAAGAAAAAAGAAAAAAGAATAGTTTATTGATTTTTAGAGAGAGGGGAAAGGAGAAGAGAGCAACATTGATGTGAGAGTGTATCATTGGCTGCCTCCTGCATGCTCCCCACTGTGGATCAAGCCTGCAACCCAGGCATGCGCTCTGACCAGGAATCGAACCAGCAACCTTTCCGTGCATGAAGGACACCCAACCAAGTGAGACACAACTGGCCAGGACGGTTGAGAATCTCTTCAGCAGAGTATGGCTTCCGCAACTCAGGTTGTTCTGGCCAAGAGCAGACCCAGGCGCCGCAGAGAACTGTTGGTTCCCACATTGCAAGAGTGCCCTCTGGTGGCCAGAGTTTAACATATCAGCGATGGGAAGAGCTCAGAGCTCTGGACTAGCCTGAGCGGGTGGTAGATCCCATGGGGGGCACTGTTTGAGGTGAAGGGGTGATGGGCACCTTGGAGTCTTCTGCAAACAGGAAGCAAGTGACAGGATTAAGAACATTTCATAATAATCTTTCTGTTATAAACTCCTTTTGCAAATCATGAACTCGTCACCCAAGGGTCAGCAGGTCTAATGTGTCAACAGACGGAGGGCTGTCAGTTCCTCTGGTACAGTCGGTGCCGCTGTCAATTCTGGACCACACTTTCTGGTCATCTATGGCCATGTACCTCTCCTGAGAACATGGAGTGGCTACTCAGCCTTCCAGGAGCAGTGGGAACTGTGGACCCCAAGAAAGAAAATACCTCTAAGAAGGGCTCTCAGTGACTTAGCTGGGCTCAAGTTTAAAAAAACAGAGTCTAGCAGCCATCTCTACACCCACAAACCTCTCATGAACACTGCACTTCCGGGGAAAAGCCGGCACTAAACTGCCTGCCTCCTCCCTGAACTGCCTGCCTGCACTGTTCCTGTCAGCTGAACCAGCCTTTATGAAGGAGTTCCTATTTCAACCAATAGGACTGGAGCTTTTCTCATTAGCATATTTACGGACCAACCAGGGTGATGCCTTTGGGGGCCAATCAAACTGCAGGGATTTGGAGTCCTCATTTGCATGAGGAACCAAACCAGGGACCAAGGGCAGGACTTCTGTCTACATAAGTCAGCTCCCCTTTGGCTCTGGGACCACACTTTGCCTTTCCACCATTGACCGTCTCCTTGCTGGAAACACTAAAGATGAAACACCAAAGATGTCTCCGCAGACCAGGGAAGGAGATGCAGCCAGAGAGGGCCCTGGTAGCCATGGTGCTCCACCCGCTGCCCTGCTTCCTAACTGAGTGGTAACACCACTGGACTGTCCTACAGCTGTCCTTCCCTCACAGCCTTACCGTATCACAATCCAGCCGTACCGAATGGTTTCCTTCTTCCCTGCGCCCCAGACCAGGGATTCCTGTTGGTGTTGAATCGACATGAACAACCATCAGTGGACAGAACCGAGACAAGACTCAGCTTCGTCAGCTCACCAGCCACCCCTGCTCCTGGGCCCTCAGGCCTATCATACCAAAGACAGAGACAGAAACACTCACGCAAGCAGAATTTTAGGGAGCCAGACTTCCCAGCTTCACAAATCTTAGACAGTTAGGAGCCAGAGGGATCTTTGAGATCATCAAGTTCAACCCCCTAATTTTACAGGCCCGGAGAGAGGAATGGACTTGCTCAAAATCCACAAAGAGCCAAATTTAGAAGGTAAATTTCCTAATTATCAGTTAATGTTCTTTCCATCTCACCATAATCACTTGGGTTGAGAGTTTAAGAGGTCCTTAAAATCCCTCAGAAGTAAAAAGCATATTATATATTGAGAGAGAAATTTAAAAAGTAATTCCTGTGTGATATTTTTATTGTTGTTGTTAATCCTCACCTGAGGATATTTTTTTCCATTGATTTTTAGAGAGAGTGGAAGGAAGAGAGAAGGGGGTGGGAGAGAGAGAGAGAGAGAGAGAAACATCAATGTGACACATCAATTGGTTGCCTCCTGAATATACTAGTACCTCTATTGGGGATGGAGATCGAGCCTGCAATCCAGGTATGTGCCCTTGACAGGAATCGAGCCAATCTGCAGGTCGATGGTCTGACCACTAAGAAAACTGACCAGGGCCTGTGTGATTTTGAACACGGCCGTAGTAGCAAACACTTCTCTTTTTGTGTGCATTTTGGCGTTTGATTACTTATTGTCTGGTGCTGTTCTCTAATAATCGGTGTGCATTAATATAGCACATTTGTGTCCCTGTAAAGCCATGTTGTCAGGTGAGTGCTGCACATTCTTAGTGCAGCACATTCTTGTTAAATGGAAGGTGCTGTCACCAGAGCACGTGGAGATTTACAACCAAAACAAGAGCACAGCATTTGCTGCTCTGAGTTGCTGGTGGCAATGAGGATACTCTGTACCCTGTCCCCACGTTTTTCCCCAGTGAGGACCTTGGCCAACAGGGGAGAAAAACTCAGGTGCCATATATGATTTACACACACACACACAAACACACACACACACACACACACACACACACACACTTCAACAAATATTTCTTAAATGCCTGCTACATGCCAGACACTGTGCTGCCAGGTAATGAGGTGCAGGGATCTGTCATAGGGAGCATGACAGAAGTCAGTGCATCAGCCGAGACCTGTTTGGCTCAGTGGATAGAGCGTCGGCCTGCGGGCTGAAGGGTCCCGGGTTTGATTCTGGTCAAGGATTCTGGTCAAGGATGTACTGTGGTTGCGGGCACAGCCCCAGTGGGAGGTGTGCAGGAGGCGGCTGATCGATGTTTCTCTCTCATCGATGTTTCTAACTGTCTATCCCTCTCTCTTCCTCTCTGTAAAAAAATCAATAAATATATTTTTTAAAAAGAAGTCAGTGCATCGCATAGGAAGTGAGTTTGCATTCAAGATGGAGGTGGGGTGGGTAGTGCAGGTACTGTACTTGGCCGTCAGGGGACTGAGTACAGAGTTCTCTCTCTCTCTCTCTCTCTCTCTCTCTCTCTCTCGCTCTCTCTCTCTCTCTCTCTCTCTCTCTCTCTCTCTCGGAACTTCTGCTAACCCTGTGCTCACTCACCATGCTGGGAGGGCATGTGGCCTCCTTTCGGCACAAGCGCATCGTTTCCACATTAAGTCTTCCTTTTGTTCTCTTCCCATCAGCTGAGACAACTAAAGCTGCGCTACTTGGTGCCTACTCATCACACAGCAGCAAAGACACTGACATCACCTGGCAATACAGCTGTTAGTGTGGGAAACTGAGCAGTAACAGAGGAAGGGAGCAGATGGAACCGGGTGTTAGGAAGCCTCATCGACCAGGAAACTAGGCTCCACACACTCCCCAGGAGATCGCAGAATGGGTCCGGAAAAGGTGAAGAAGGTGAAGAACACCCCTCCCTCCCTCATGCAGGGCCGAAGAACCAGTGCCAGCCCGGGAAGCTTGGGGCACTGACTGGTTAGTTTTGAAGAAGCACCTGATCCTTCCCAAGACTGAGATGGGTTCAGCCTAACAGCCAGAGCTCCCATTCCATGTGGCAGTCGGGAGCAGCTCAGCAGGCAGACTCTCTCCACCAGTCCACGGGGAGAGTGGGAGCAGGGGAGTAAATCTCCTGCCACAGAGCATCAGGAACCCATGGGGGGAGGGGGGAAGAGAGAGAGAGACAGTGACAGAGAGAGAGAGAGAGAGAGAGAGAGAGAGAGAGAGAGAGAAAGTGTGTGCTTTTTAATCTACCTTCCTCTCCTGAAAACATATATGTTCCATTTTCCATATACGGTCATTTTGTCTTGTCCTGGTCATTTACTTGTAGTTTTGTAAAAAAACAAAAACAAAACATAGCTCTTTTACAAATCAATTTCGGCAAGGGACCTTCTACAGCAGTCTGCATTTTTAAAAGACCTCTTCTTTTTCCTTCATTTTTTTGTAGGCAATGTTTCAGTTAGTTCCTGTGTGTTTACATTTCAAAGACTTGATAGGAGTTACAACTTTTAGAGACAAAGAAAGACTGTAAGTTTTTTAGCATGATTTATTTGACAATGCTTCCTGTGTAATGTAAAGTACCATGCAGGCTGGGCCAGTGCGGTTCAGTGGTTGAGCATCAACCTCTGACCCAGGAGGTCATGGCACATGCCAGGGTTTCTGGTCTGGTTCCCAGCAGGGGGCGCACAGGAGGCAGCTGATCAATGACTCATCATTGATGTCTCTATCCCCCTCTTCCCTCCTCTCTGAAACCAATGAAAAGAAAAAGAAAAATGGGTTTAAAACGCCCCATAGGCCTTTTCTAAAGAGAAAGAACAAATCTTTGAGGTGCTTTAGGGATCCTCCTGACAAATTGCAAAGTTCTTAAAGATCTCAAAGATCAAGAAAATGACTAATTTTGAATCTTGAGAAGTTTGTCAAACGTTATCTAAAGTTTTAAAAACTTTGTTCAAATAATCATAGGTCCTTGTGTAACTGAAACCAGAAAAGTCAGCATTCAGGCTGCCTGTAACTAACTACCAGGCCAAGATAGAGATAAGAATTGAATCTTGCCAAAACTGGTTTGGCTCAGTGGATAGAGCATCGGCCTGTGGACTGATATGTCCCAGGTTCTATTCTAGTCAAGGGCATGTGCCTTGGTTGTGGGCACATCCCCAGTATGGGATGTGCAGGAGGCAGCTGATCGATGATTCTCTCTCATTGACGTTTCTAACTCTATCTCTCTCCCTCTCTTTCTCTCTGTAAAAAAAATCAATAAAAATATATTTAAAAAAAATATATATTTTATTGTTTTGTTTTGTTGTTGTTGTTTTTTTTACAGAGAAGAAGGGAGAAGGATAGGGAGCTAGAAACATCGACCAGCTGCCTCCTGTACACCCCCTACCAGGGATGTGCCAGCTACCAAGGTACATGCCCTTGACCGGAATCGAACCTGGGACCTTTCAGTCCTCAGGCCGATGCTCTATCCACTGAGCCAAACCGGTTTCGGCTAATATATATATATATATATATATATATATATATATACAATTTTTTTAAAGAATTGAATCTTCATGGCGCTTCATTAGGATGGCTGGTGATCTGAGAAGATGATGGGTTATGTACCCTAAAGACGGTCTTACATCTCATCTCAAGCTGACCTTTTTTATAAGAAGAAAAGTGTAGGTAAAGGGGTTGGGATTCCGGAAAAAGTAGGTAAGGGGTTTGAAATTTAGGGAAAAGGTTAATCAGATAAAAGCGATTTTCTTCACGTCCCTTCATCTGCTGACCCGCGCCGCTGCGATTCTTTATCTGTGTCCCAGGCAGTGATGTTCTCTCCCTAGAGCACAACGGCTCAGATACCATCTTGATTGCTTCTGGTTCTCCTGGGGCACAAAGGTCAAACTGCTGGTGGGTCTCCTGGAGTCAGGGTAGGTCTGGCCACACATTTCAGTTCCTGGAACAGTCGCTTTCTACACGCATTAATTGCCAAGCTTAATCAATTCCCGATCACAAACACAATAAAAGCAAAAGTTGATTCAGAAGATTAATAAAATATATGCATCTGTAGTCAGACTGGCTGGGAAAAAACTTATAAATATCAGTAGAGAGTATACATCACTATATGTTTTGTACATCTTAAAAAGATAATAATGGGAGATTATAAATAACTTTATGCCCATATAGTCAACAACTTAGGTGAAATGGACAGATTCTTTGCAAGATTGGATCTATCAAAACTCACTCAAAAAAAATTTGATAATCCAGATAACCTTATACCTATTAAAAAGAATGATTTTTATAGTTAAAAACTTTCCCATAAACAAAATTCCTCCAAATGCCTTCATTGGCGGTTTTCTATAAAACATTTAAAGAAGAAATAATGCTGATTCCACACGAACTCTTCCAGAAAATTAAAGAGAAGGGAATTGTTTTCAACTCATTCTATAAAGCTCACATTACTCAAAACCAGACAAGGACATTACAAAAAAGAGAAAATGACAGAGTCATGAATATAGGTGTAACAATTCTTTATATGTATATTTTTTAATTGATTTCAGAGAGAAAGGGAGAGGGAAAGAAAGTGAAAGAGATAGAAACGTCAATGATGAGAGAGAATCATTGATTCATTGCCTCCTGCACGCCCCACACTGGGAATCGAACCCATAACCAAGGTATGTGCCCTGATCAGTAATTGAACCATGACCTTCTGGTTCATAGGTCGATGCTCAACCACTGATCCACACCGGCTGGGCACAGATGTAACAATTAATAAAATTTTAGCAAATCAAATCAAACAATATATTAAAAGGCTAATACATCACAACCAATGGCATTTATCCGATAAATACAAGGCTACTTCAACAATGGAAATCTACAATATGAACAGACTAAAGAAGAAAAATCATACGAACATCTCAATCAATCCAGAGAAAGAATTGATAAAATACAAACATTTTATCTAACAACAACAACAACAACAACAACAACAAAGATTTTCAGAATATAAAAATACAAGGGAATTTCCACAATCAGATAGAAATGCATCTATGAATAATCTGCATATGACATCATATTTAATGCTAAAAAATAGCATGTATTTTCCTCCTAAGATCAGAAAGAAGACATGGATGTTTGCTCTTTTTTGGCAACATTGCCCTGGAGATCTAGCTACCACAATAAGACAGGAAAAAGAAATACATACTGGAAAGGAAAGAGTAAAATTGTCTTTATTCTCAGACAACATGATCATCCATATAAAAATAATCTGAGGAAATCTACAAAATACCTACTGAACTAATAAGTGGGATTAGCAAAACTGCAGGACACAGAATCAATATATAAAAATAATCGTATTTCTATATCATACCAGTAGGCAATTAGAAGTTGAAAATTTAAAAATGCCGTTCAGCAATAAATTGATAGAGTCAACAACGTGGATGAATCTGAGTAAAAGTTATACAAGAAAGAATACATACTTTATTTCATTTATATAAAATTCTAAAATAGGCAAACTAAGCTATAGGGACAAAAAGCAGATCAGTGATTGCCCAGGGACTAGGCGGGAGAAGGAGTGAGAGAGAGAGAAGAATTAGAAAGGAGGAAAATTAAGTTTCGAGGTGCTAAATAAATTCTTTATCTTGATTGTGATGACTGGTTCACGTGTGTATAAGTGTCAAAACGTATCAAGCTGTACTTATTAACTATATGTCATTTGTTGTATGTCAATATATATTTTTTTAATTTTAAAGGAATTTTTTTTTCTGTTTTTAAAGTAGGCTTCCAGCAGTTTTGTTATGTTTTTGATCACCCCTTTGACATTTCACCTTTTTGGTATCTCACATTTAATCCTGGGAACTCTTTCTTATCTGTAAGGAGAGAAAAAAAAATTACACACTTACACACCCAACTTCCTAAAATATTAGCCTTCCATCTAAAACTGGCTTTCTTTCGCACATTTCCCTTATTTATCTTGGCACCTTCCCTGTTATTCAACTCATGTCAGAACCTAGGGTGTTGATGGGAGAGAGCTGGTTTCTAAGGGAACCACAGACAGGAAGGTAACAAGCTCGGGAGACTCGAGTGCGTACCTGGGAGGTGACCCCTCAGACAATACCGACCTCCCCTCAGTGACTTCCTCCCTTCTCCAGGAAGTGCCCTGAGATCCTCAAAAGTCATGAGGGGGCAAATTTCTGGGGGTAATATTTCAAGGGACACTGAGAGGGGAGACAAAGAAATGAGAGCACTTTGGTAAGATCTGCTGGTGACCGCACCATGGGAAAAACAACTCTCTGGAGGGCTGACGCGTTAAACCGCTGACTTCTGCTTCCAGGGCCACCGGCCCCCGCTTCTCCCTAAGCCCCGTCCCGCTTCATCTTTCTGAGGAGTTTCCGCCTCTGCATTGTTGTTTGGTTCTATCTCCCCCCCCCCCCCCCCAGCACTTGATTTAGCAACTATCACATAGAGGCAGTGCTGTTGACAGCTGAGCACAGGCTCTGGGGCCAGACTGCTTGGGTTACCACCTCTGGACCTCTGTTTCCCATCTGAAAATGGGGATAACAGTAACTATCTCAAAAGGTTGCTGGGATGACCTAATGATTAATACTTGCGGTTTGTTTAGAACAGTATTTACACATGAAGCACTATACATGTTTTGGGTGTTATCACTACAGGCATAAATCAGAGACATTTGCAGTTGAGTTTCCAGGATAGTGCATTAAAGATAATCCTATATAATAAAACCCTAATATGAAAATCGACCAGTCGATCAACGCAGGAACTGCCCTCTGGTGGTCAGTGCGTTCCCACAGGGAGAGCACCACTTAGTCAGAAGCCGGGATCACAGCTGGGGAGGGCATCAGTGGTGGCGGGAGATTCTCCCACCTCCACTGCAGGCAGGCGGTAAGAAGCGAGGGGTCCCAGGCTGCGCAAACCCCGGAATGCAAGAGGGATGTCCACCTGCTGGCTTAGGCCCCATCCATCTGGGGATCAGGCCTAACCTGGCAGGTGACATCCCCTGAGGGGTCCCGGACTGAGAGAGGGCACAGGTCGGGCTGAGGGACCCCATCCAGTGCACAAATTTCATGCACCAGGCCTCTAGTTTAACAATAAAGTGAGTCATATTAATTTTATGGTTTTCCAGTGCACATAAAAATGTATGTTTATGCTATACTGTAGTCTAAGTGCACAATATAGCATTATGTCCAAAAAAGCAGTGTACACCCCTGGCTGTTTTTGCTCAGTGGTTAGAGTATCGGCCTGTGAACAGGACCAAAGGTGGCAGGTTTTATTCCAGGTCAGGGGCATGAAACCCAGTTGCAGGATTCCTAGCCCCGGTGGCACATGCGGGAGGCAGCCAATCAATGTGCCTCCACTCTCTCTAGAAGTGGAAGGAGCGAATACCTTGCGTGAGGATTTAAAAAATAAATTAATTAAAAGGCTATGTACATACCTTAATTTAAAAATATTGTATGGCTTAAAAATGGTAACCGTCACCTGAGCCTGTAGAACACCATGATCTTTTTTGCTGGTGGAGGACTTTGCCCTGAATTTATAAGAAATTAAAAAAAAAACAGCCGAAACTGGTTTGGCTCAGTGGTAGAGCGTCAGTCTGCGGACTGGAAGGTCCCAGGTTCGATTCCGGTCAAGGGCATGTACATTGGTTGCGGGCACTTCCCCGGTGGGGGGTGTGCGGGAGGCGGCTGGTCGATGTCTCTCTCTCATCTACATTTCTGGCTCTCTATCTCTCTCCCTTCCTCTCTGTAAAATATCAATAAAATATATCTAAAAAATCCTTTAAAAAATTAAAAAAAAAAAAAAGTGGGCAGCTGGGAATAAGGGGGGAGGTGAGACGGGAGGAGGGCCCAATGGCCACAGAGGCAGCCCTGGCAAAGAGGAGGCCGTGGCAGCAGGCGCCTCTGCGGGCTGGGAGGACAGTGTCAGTGGGCTCTCCAGCGTTGGGGATGGTGCAAACAGCTGCTGACCGCACAACAGGCGATCTGCCGTGGCTGTCCACTGGTGGGCGGTTGAGTTTCAGACAGAGAAATGGAGCCACAGAGCCCTGCTGCCCACCGAGGCTCTCTGTTCCAGCCACCTTTGGCGTTGGGTCAAGGAGTACATTATCTGGAGACAAAGAACTACTGCAGTAGAATCGCTGCTTTCCCTCTGTGATTGATGCCCAGGTTGGGCACATTGGGGGCACCCCTTGGAGGTCCCGGGGTGGCCATTATGGTGAGGACAAAGCAAATCCCATCCCAAAGCAGCTGTACTGTCTGACCAACGCTGAGGAGGGCAGCTTTGGGAGGTCACAGAGGTAACAAACAAATCTTGTGATTCAGTGCCACCTACTGGAAAATAGTAGAAAGACCTTTTCACAGAAAGCTGCTAGTCTAGAGGAAGGTCAGTAATAACATAGATGCCTAGACAAAGGAGACCAGCAAATACCATGAATGACCTCGATAATGAGGAAACTCGGAAAGGAGATGAAAAACCCCCAGGAAGCAAGCTGGGACACATGGAAAT
The DNA here is from genome assembly GCA_963924515.1 of Vespertilio murinus. Classification (NCBI taxonomy): domain Eukaryota; kingdom Metazoa; phylum Chordata; class Mammalia; order Chiroptera; family Vespertilionidae; genus Vespertilio; species Vespertilio murinus. Next base: position 14,958,349 of record OZ004719.1, on the reverse strand, counting down.
ATGTGATATATATGACAGAGAGTCCAAGATAACTGTTCTGAAAACACTCAATGAGATGTGAGAAAATATAGACAGGCAATTGGATGCACTCCTTTAGAAAACAAAATAATGAACGGAATGAGTACTTTAACAAAGAGATTGGAACTTTTTAAAAGAACCAATCAGAAATCCTGGAAATTAAGTATGCAATTAAGGAGATTAGGAGTAAACTACTGAGTATGGGAAACAGAGCCGACCAGATAGAGGAAAGGATTAGTGACATCAAAGATAGGATTCTAGAAAAACACAGAGGGAAGAAGATAGAGACCAGAACATTAAATAAATAAATAAATAAATAAAGTCTATGAGAACTATCTGACTCCATCAGAAAAAGCAATATAAGAGCCGAAACCGGTTTGGCTCAGTGGTAGAGCGTCGGTCTGCGGACTGAAAGGCCCCGGGTTTGATTCCGGTCATTGGTTGCGGGCACATCCCCGGTGGGGCGTGTGCATCTCTCTCATTGATGTTTCTGGCTCTCTACCTTTCTTCCTTCCTCTCTGTAAAATATCAATAAAATATATTTTAAAAAGAAAAAAAAGATAAAGCAATATAAGAATTACAGGCATGCCCTAGCTGATCTGGCTCAGTGGGTAGAGCATCAACCCGAAGACCCAGGGGTCCCAGGTTTGAGTCTAGTCAAGGGCACAGGCCCAGGTTGTGAGCTTGATCCCTGTGGGGAGCATGCAGAAGGCAGCCAATCAGTGATTTTTCTCTCATCATTGATGTTTCTATCTCTCCCTCTTTCTTCCTCTCTGAAATTAATAAAAACACTTTTTTTTTTAACAAAAGAATTATAGGTATATCAGCAGAAGAAGAGAGGGAGAAAGGAATGGAGAACCTATTCAAACAAATAGTGGGTGAGAATTTCTCAAACCTATTAAAACAACTAGATCCTCAATTCCAAGAAGCAAACCGAACACCCAGATACCTCAATCCAAAGAGGCCCTCTCCAAAGTTCATTGTATTAAAACTGTCGACAATCAATGACAGCCCTAACCGGTTTGGTTCAGGGGATAGAGCATCGTCCTGCAGGCGGAAAGGTCCCAGGTTCAATTCCGGTCAAGGGCATATATCTTGGTTAGGGGCACGTCCCCAGTAGGGGACATGTAGGAGGCAGCTAATCGATGTTTCTCTCTCATTGATGATTCTAACTCTCTATCCCTCTCCCTTCTTCTCTGTAAAAAAAAAAAAAAATCAATAAAAAATATTTTTAAAATAATTAATGACAAAGAAAAATTCTCAAAGCAACCAAGGAAAAGAAGGAAATGACCTACAAAGGAAAACCCATTAGAATATCATCCTACTTCTTGGCAGAAACTTTACACAAGCCAGAAGAGATTGGAAGCAACTATTCAAATGACTGAGAGGATTACCAGCCAAGAATAATATACCCAGTAATGTTATCCTTTGAATATGAAGGAGATATAAAGACTTTCCCATATATACAAAAGCTGAGTGGTTTTTTAAAAACTATTTTATTGATTTTTCACAGAGAAGAAGGTAGAGGGACAGAGAGTTAGAAACATCGACCAGCTGCCTCTTGCACACCCCCCCACTGGGGATGTGCCCGCAACCAAGGTACATGCCCTTGACCGGAATCGAACCTGGGACCTTTCAGTCCACAGGCCGATGCTCTATCCACTGAGCCAAACCGGTTTTGGCAGCTGAGTGATTTTTATCAACAGAAATCTCCATGCAGGAAATACTCAAGGGAGTTATTCTACCCAAAAGAAAGAGCATAAGGTTACAACACTATGAGTAAGATCACCATAAACGGAGATGATTTGTGACGACAAAAACATAAAAGGGGAAGGGATAAATGCCTGAACTGGGAAATGAGGAAGGAGATCAGATGTACTCAAAAGAAAAAAATATTACTGTGCATGTGCAATTTCATTTTTCAAAAACCTAAAACTAACCACACCAAATAAAACCCAAATTAAGAAACATAGTTTTAGAGATGCAAATCAAAACAACAATGCGATACCATCTCACACCTGTCAGAATGGCCAACATTAACAAATCAACAAACGATAAATGTTGGCGAGGTTGTGGAGAAAAAGGAACCCTTGTGCACTGCTGGTGGGAATGCAGACTGGTACAACCACTGTGGAGAACAGTATGGAGTTTCCTCAAAAAACTGAAAATGGAACTCCCATTTGACCCAGTAATCCCACTCCTAGGAATATATCCCAAGAAAATAGGAGCACCAATCAGAAAGGATATATGCACCCCTATGTTCATAGCGGCACAATTTACAATAGCTAGGATTTGGAAACAGCCTAGGTGTCCATCAGCAGATGATTGGATCAAAAAACTATGGTACATCTACACAATGGAATACTATGCTGCCATAAAAAAGAAGGAATTCTCATCATTTGCAGCAACCTAGATGGAACTGGAGAATATCATGCTGAGTGAAATAAGCCAGTCAATGAAAGAGAAACACCATATGATTTCACTCATTTATGAATAATAAAGAACATTATAAACTGATGAACCATAAGTTAAATATAGTGACAGTAAAGCTACAAGCAGACTGTCTAATTACAACGGGGAGGGGAGGGAAATATGAGGGAAATAAGAGATCAACCGAAGGACTTGTACACATGCATATAAGTATAACCAATGGACACAAAACTCTGGGGAGGGAGGGAATGTTTTTTTTGGGGGGGGGCAATGGTAATATATGTACACAGATAATAATTTAATAAATTAAAAAAAATTTTAAAAAAAGAAACATAGTTTTAAAAGTGAGGGGGAAAAAGTATGAAATACCACAAAACAAAAACAACAGACAAAGACAGAAAGGAAAAGGACCAAAAGGATGCACAGAGCTACCAGAAAACAAAAGATAAAATGGCTATAGGAAATCCTTGATCATCAATAATTACTCTCAATGTGAATTTGACTGAATTCACCAAAAAAAGAGGCACAGAAGAGCAGATTGGTTCAAAAAACAAAATCCAACCATATGCTGCCTTCAGGAGACACATCTAAGCTGCAAAGACAAAGATAGATTCAAAGTGAAAGGGTGAAAAATTAGTCTCCAAGCAAATAGCACCCACAGAAAAGCAGGTGTAGCCATACTCATGTCTGACAAAATAGATTACATGATAAAAAAGGTAACAAGAGACAAAAAATGAACATTTTCTAATGATAAAAATGATACTACATTAAGAAGACATAACAGCCAAAACCGGTTTGGCTCAGTGGATAGAGTGTCAGTCTGAGGACTGAAAGGTCCCAGGTTCGATTCCTGTCAAGGACATGTACCTTGGTTTCGGGCACATCCCCAGTAGGGCAGCTGGTCGATGTTTCTCTCTCATCCATGTTTCTAACTCTCTATCCCTCTCTCTTCCTCTCTATAAAAAATCAATAAAATATATAAAAAAGAAGACATAACACTTCTTAATATATATGCACCCAATCAGGGAACAGCATGGTATTGCCTGCCATGTGGCCCAGTGGTTGAAGGTCAACCCAACTATGATTGTGTTTTGGCCTATTTCTCCCTCTAATTCTGTTAGTAGTTGAGATTATATATCTTTCTGTCTCCCTTTCTCTCTCTCTCAAAGCAATAAAAGCATATTAAAAAACAAAGAAACAAAAAAACATCATGGGATTGGCAGAAAAACAGACATATAGATCATTGGAATACAACTGAGAGCCCAGATATAAAAACATATGTGTATGGGCAGATTATTTTTGACAAAGGAACCAGAAACACACAATGGAGTAAAGAAAGCCTCTTCCGTACACGGCGCTGGGCAAATTGGAAAGCCACATGCCGAAGAATGAAACTAAGATTAGAGTTTGTCCTTTTGTACAAAAATTAATTCAAACTGTCTCAAAGACCTCCATATGTGATCTGAAACAATAAAGCACATAAAAGAAAGCATAGGTACGAAACTAATGGACCTTCGTCATAGAGAACATCTTATGAACTTGAACCCAAAGATGAGGAAAGTCAAGGCAAAAATAAACAAATGCGACTATATCAAACCAAAAAGCTTTGGCACAGCAAAAGAAACCAACAACAAGACAAAGAGGCAGCCAACGATGTGGGAGATGATGTTTGCAAGCGATAGCTCAGCAAAGGTGTAATATCCAAAATATACAAAGAACTCATAAAACTCAACAGCAAACCAACAATCCAATCGGGGAAAAAAATGGGCAGAGGATTGGAACAGACACCTCTCCCGAAAAGACATACTAACAGCCGACAGATGTTTGAAAGGTTGGTTGTTCAACCTCACTAGCAATTAGGGAAATGCAAATAAAAACTATAATGAGAAACCACCTCACACCGGTTAGAATTGCTATGCTCAACAAGACAAGTGATAACCGGTGTCGGGGAGGTGGTGGAGGAAAGGGAACCCTCATTCACTGCTGGTGGGAATGTAGGTTGGGACAGCCACTATGAAAAAATGGTCTGGAGATTCCTAAAAAGATTAAGAATAGAGTTACCATATGATCCAGCAGTCCCTCTTCTAGGTATGTACTGAAAAACTAAAAAAAAACGTGTATTTGCAAACATATACGCACCCCTACGTTCATGTCAGCATTATTCACAGTGCTAAGACATGGAGACAACAGAGGTGACCTCCAGTAGAGGATTGGATTAAGATGTGGTACATAGCCCTCGCTGGTTTGGCTCAGTGGATAGAGCGTCGGCCTGTGGACTGGAGGATCCTGGGTTCGATTCCGGTCAAGGGCACAAGCCTGGATTATGGGCTAGATCCCCAACGGGTGGCATGTAGGAAGCAGCTGATCAATGATTCTCTTTCATCATTGATGTTTCTATTGCTCTCTTCCTCTCCCTTCCTCTCTGAAATCAATTAACACACACACACACACACACACACACACACACACACACACACACGTGATACGTATACACAATGGAATACTACTCAGTCATAAGTATTTCATAAGAAAAGATGAAATACTTATGATTGAGTAGTATTTTAGTCATAATGTATTATTATGAAATACTTATGACTGGAAGTATTTCATAAGAAAAGATGAAATATTGCCATTTGGGACAATACGGATGGACCTTGAGAATGTTAGCTAAGTGAAATAAGTCAGGCAGAAAAAGCTAAGAATCATATGTGGGATATAACACTGAAACTCGCTGGCACAAACAGCAGTGTGCTGGTTGCCAGAGGGAAGGGGTAGAGGGTTGGGGATGATGGGGTCTGGTATATGGTGATGGGAAATGATTTGACTTTGGGTGGCGGGCATATAGTGCAATACACACATCTTGTAACACAGAAATCCACACCGTAGGATCCTGTTAACCAATGTCACCCCAATAAATTTAGTTTAAAAAATAATTTTAAAAAATTAAAAATGAAGTATCTGCGAAACACAATAAATCGGGGTGCAATAAAACAAAATATGCCAGTACTTCATATTAAAGTTTTATTGAGAACCCAACAGATTGAATGAACAGAGTATTCTGAGTGACAATAAAATAATGTCTGTAAACACAGGCTTACTATTGGTTATTCTAGCTACCTAGAAGCATTCTGGAGAAATCTAAATCAGCTACAAAACAAACCACAAAGCATTAGGACTACACGATACTGAGGCAAGCTTTTCCACATCATTTTTCCAACTGATAAAAGTTGAAGAAAGGAGGGGAAGGATCTCCACGAGACGGGGGCACTATTCCTCCAGTCGTGACTGTTTTGCTCGGCCTGTCCCCTAATCCAGTGACCTGCAAACCCATTCGTCCACGGAACCAAATATCAACAGCACAACCACTGAAATTTCTTTTGAGAGCCGAAAACCGACTTCTGCGCATGGGCCACGAAGTTTCAATCACACTGTACATGCACACCCAGACGTGGTATTTTGTGGGAGAGCCACACTCAAGGGGCCAAAGAGCCGCAGGTGGCTGGTGAGCTGCAATTGCACGCCAGGAGAATGACTAACTGCAACCTGAAGTCCTTTTTTTTTTTTTTTTTTTTACAAAATACACGTGTTTGGGGCTGGGGATATTTACCCACGCATGAGAAGCGGCTTCTCTAGAATTCACAGTGTGAACCATTCCAGTATCCCACTGCTGTCCCTCAGCTATTCAGTTAAATATGCAGCTCCTAGAATCGGTCTCAGCAAATAAAAGTTGACCATGCCTGTTTTTTTCTTTTGCTTCTCACACTTAAACATGAGGAGGTATGCATTCTATCAACTAATGGGATTTCATGCAAGTCACCTAAGATTCTTCTTTGCCATTGATTCCTGAGTGTGAATGAACTTAACAACTAACGACCATAAGGATTAATGTCTTACCACAGGATGTTGGGCAGAGAAAAGGATTCATTTATGAAGACTTCTGTGTGTGTGGGGGGGGGGAGTTAAATGGACTATGTCAATTCAAAATCACTTCTTAACATCCCACCATCCCACCGCGGCCAAGCCCTCCACGTTCTGCACATGCTCCCTGGTGGTCAGCGCAGGTCATAGCGACCAGTTGTTCGGTTGTTCAGCTCTTTAGTCTATTTGCATAGTAGCCTTTTATTATATAGGATATTCTATGATTAGAAATGGCGGCCAAGAGTTTACTATTTAGCACTTACTTTCAAAAACAACAAAAATCTGTTATCTATGCCTTAAAGCGAAGATGACAGTCATTAATGAGAAAGCCATTGCTTTTCTTTTTATTAAAGAATAGTTTATTTATTTTTAGAGGGAGAAAGGGAGAAGAGAGAAACATGGATATGAGAGTGTAAGATCAGCAGGCTGCCTCCAGCAGCCCCTCCCCCCTCCCCACCAAATCAACCAAGTGAAGGTCTCTTTCCCCAAAGCCGCTGGGTGTTAGACGTGGGAAGGGCCCCCAAAATGGGAGGAAACAAAGAGCTCCTGATTCCCAAGAAGAAGGTGAGACAAACTTTAAAAAAATATATACTTTTACTTATCCCAGAGTGGAAGGGAGAGGGAGAGATGGAAACATCAATGATGAGAGAGAGTCATTGATTGGTTGCCTCCTGCACGCCCCCTACCGGGGCTGGAACCCACAACCCTTGACCAAAATTGAACCTGCGAACCAGCTTAGGGCCGCGACAGATTTTTTTGAAAAATAAGATGAAAATAGAGGTGGAGACGGGGTGAGCAGGGGCGGTGGGAGCGCAGGGTGATGCTGGGGGACGCCGAGGCAGGACCGGGACCGGGGGGCGGGGGCCTGGGCCCCGCGGGGGCGGCACAAAGGTCGGGAAAGGGAGAGGGCGGCGCGGCGGTGAGGGCGGCGGCTCGGAGCCGGGGTCGCCGGCGGGGCGGGGCGGGGCGGACGGGGGAGGCGTCGGGAGCCGTGACACCGGGACCAGCTAGGCCGCGCCGCCGGGGGCTGGGCCGGCCGCGGAGGGGCCGCGGGGGGGCGGGCCGAGCGCGGCGGTGCGGGGTCGCCGGGGCCGAGCGCGCAGGGGGCCCAGCCCAGCGGTCGGCGGCCGGGCGCGCGGGAGCCGCGGCCGCAGGGCCCCGCGGAGGGGAGGGCGGTCGGCGGGCCGAGCCGCTCGGTCCGGCCGCGGCGGCGGCGCCGGGGGACAGGCCGGCGGCCTCGGCGCGCGGAGGAGGAGGAGGCGGAGGAGGAGGAGGAGGAGGAGGAGGAGGAGGCGGAGGAGGAGGAGGAGGAGGAGGAGGAGGAGGAGCCTGCGGCCCCGCCCCCGCCGGAGCGAGGGAAGGAGAAAGGCTCGCGGGGACGGAGGGCGCGGAGGGGGCGGCCGGCTGGGCCTGCGCCGAGCCCGAGGGGAAGGGGCCCGGAAGGAGGCGAGGCGAGCGCGGCCGCGACGCCGGGAGCCGGACGCCCACCCGAGCCGGCCTGCCGCCGCCGCCGCCGCCGCCGCCGCCTTCCCGGCCGAGCCCGAGCCCGAGCGGAGCCCGCGGCCGCCCAGGCCGGAGCGCGGCGGGCGGGCGGGCGCGGGGCGAGCGGGGCCCGAGGCCGCCGCCGGGGCTGCGCGCTGAGGCCGGGGAGGCGCCGCGGCCGGGGGAGAAGCCGGCGGGCGGGCGGCCGGGTTTTCCGGGAGGAAATCCCAGCCGGACCCAGACCCAGACCCAGACCCGCGGTAATCGCCCCCAAGCCCGCCGGAGACTTGGGGCGCCGCGGCCCCGGCCGGCCCGGAGCGGGGAGCCGGGAGCCGGGAGCCGGGAGCGGAGGGCGAGCGGCCGGGAGGAAGCCGCGGAGCCCGGTTCATGGAGGCGGAGGCCGCGGGCCGCCCCGGAGCCTGGATGCGGACCAGCCGACCCGCGGCACCCGCTCGGGGCAGGTCGTTCCGAAAGAGGCCGAACCCGGGCTGGGTCTGAGGAGCTGGGAGAAAACCTGCAAGTTTCAAGGAAAAAAGGAAAAGGAGAGAAGGTTTTTTTTGTTTTTTTTTGTTTTTAACTGGTTGGTTTATTGCTACCATTTTGCAAAGGTAAAAAAGCATTGCATTTCAGGTGTTTTTTATTTTATTTTTTTTCCTGGTGCGATTGGCTCACTTTAAGAATTTCAGGACCTTCCATGTAAAAGCTCTTTTTTCCTTTTTCTTTTTTGGAATTAAAGGAAATTCATCATTTTGATTCCAGGGTTATACTGGACTTGGAAGGAGTGCTTTTGTTTACATACTATTGTATGGTTAAATTTTTTTTCATTTTTTTTCTTCCCCCCCCCTGTGCAAATCAGCTGGAAGGTATTTTTTTTCTCCAAGTGCCAATTCGGATTTATTCATTTTCCTCCCTTCCCCACCCCCCTTTTCTCAAATGAATCTGTTGTCGTTTTAAGCGTTGAAGAACGCAGGATTTCCCCCCCTCTTGGAGCTTGAAGCTCTTTACCCCACAGAAGGACAGCTGGGAAAACTGGATTAAAAAGGATGGTTTTTATCTGTGTTTTGTAGTAAGACTGATATTTTTGAGGGCATATTCTTTGTGTTTCTGTGTTGTTGTTTTTTTTTAGCCTATAGCGCTAACCTTTTAGAGATTTGTGGTTGAGTTTTTGGTTTCTAAGGTCATAGTTTTTCCTCTTTTTTCTTTTTTTTTTTTTTTTAAGAAGGGGGAGGGGAAAAGGGGACTAAGAAAGGACCATGTTCACTGGTAAAGTAGAATGGAGCTTCAGTTACTAGGGTCCTGAGAGCCGGAGGAGAAGAATTCCGTCTTCAAGTTGGGAGGCCACCCCCCCCTCTCATCTTTCTTAAAAAATTGCAAGGATTTCAGTCCTGATCCAGACATCAGTCCTGCAAGATCCTGGAACCGTGGAGACGCCGAGGAACCATGAGTGTAAGGTTGCCCCAGAGCATAGACAGGTAGGTTTGCCAATATTCCACACTTGGGGAGAGACCGGGAGGGAGGGAGGGCGTTGCATTTTGATAAAAGGTTGCCAAAGAAGGGACTGTGGGAATGGTGGGGTAGGAGCATGCATGGATCTCTGGGGACTGTCTGGGCATGTGTGTTTATCTTCCCCGTTGTGTGTCCATATTCCAAACATCTCCTGATTCAGTGTGGTGGTGGTGGTGGTGGGTTGTTTTTTTTTATACAAGCAGTAGGCAGCGAGGCCAGGAGTGGGGAGGAGGGGCAGATGCCTCCAGCCAACTTTGGCTTTTGCCAACCAAGCTGGAGGCCCAATTTGCCGTCCTTAACTTGCCAGCCCGGAGGGCAGGGGCCGGGGGAGAGCCTGGGTAAGGGTGCGGGGATTTGAAAGGGCGGAGGACTGGGACTGGCTTTGGGTGTTGGAGCTGCCCCCACCGGACTGGTGGTTGTGGGATGGTGGGGTGTGGTGATGGGATGGGGAGGGTGTTGGTGGTCTGAATGATGGGACAGAAACACCCTTTGCACCCCAAACAGGGCTGGATTTTTTTTTTCTTTTTTCTTTTCCTTTAACAGCTCCCAAATGAATAGGTCACATTAGAATTTTTTCCTCTCCAAGGTTAGGGTTTAACTTGAGACTTGCCAACTGGCTAATGCTCTAGATTTAATCTTCCGAGGCATTTTTAATAAGCTTGACTGCAAAATGGGCCTTCCCTCTGCGGAGAGCCGGAAGGAGTTGTTTTGGGACCAAAGGCCTGATGGGCAAATAGATACGAACCGGCCCTTAGAGAGTGAGCACGGGGGACCCCTCCCCCATCCCCAGAGCCTGTCCAGCCTCCCCATTCCTGGTCACAATACAGTGTTCAACTTTGTGCGGTGTGTCTGTCCCCCCCCCCCCCCCTTTAACCCTCCTCCTAGAGAATCTTGAGAGAGGGTTGTTTTGTGGGTACCGCACCTTCATCCTAGCAGGATGGAGGACTGAACAAGCAGATGGGAGGCCTGGGCCTGGACAATATGTGGAAGAGGTAGTCAAGCCTGTTTGCAAGGGAGTAATTGCTTTCCTTATGGCCAATGAACTGATAATTCCTGCTAAAAAATTATATTGCTTTGGGATGTGTCCTAAAGTGCATCTAGTCTCTTTCTCCCCCAAAACAGTAACTCCTGTTGCCTCGGAGTCCTGTTTAGCTTAGATCAGTAGTCCTCCGAGGACGGACTTTGCAGTGAAAAGGAAAAGGCAGATAGTCACAAAGAACAGAAAGGGTATGTCTGAACCTCCATCCTGTACCTTGTATTGTATTTATTTTTAATATGTTGTTGTTGATGTTGGAGTGAGAGGAAGGGAGAATGAGAGTGAGAGGGGGAGAGAAACATTGACCTCACATGACCCTGACCAGGATTGAACCCACAACCTGGGTATGTGCCCTGGCCGGGAACTGAACCAGCGACCTTTTGGTGTGCTAGGACAACGCTCAACCAACTGGGCCACACTCCATAGTTTGACTCTTAAAAAGGGAGAGCAGGCATGTCAAGGCAAGGAGTTGGGATGGTTTACATGCTGCCCTTTTCCCTCCTCTTGGAATTTGCATTTTTTGCGATGTGGATGGTGGACGATTTCTCTGAATTCGGGGCTATGGGAAGATGGGAGCTTACGTGTTGAGGGCATACAGGAAGGAGGCAGTGCGGTTCCTGGGTGGAGAGATGCTCCTCGGGGGGTCTGGGTACCCTCACTGTCCTCCCGGGGGTTGTAGAGCTCAGTGCATTGTCCTCAGTGCTCTCATGGAACATCTCTCGTTAGACCTCTCAGTATTTCTGCGAGGCAGATAAGTCAGGGTTATTACTCCCTTCTTACAGGGTGATTGAGGCTCAGAGAGGATTCCTGGCTTGCCCGGTGCCACCTTGCCTGACTCTTAGCAGAACCTGGACTCATACGCAGATCCTCTGATTCTGAATCCATGGCTCTTTCCAAGGCCCCACTCTGTCTCAGTAGTTTTGTATACAGGGGGCCGCTATTTCATTCTCCTTTTGGCTGTGGGGTAAGATGCTCTTCGTCATTCTGTGGCTAGAGCCCCATTTTCTCCCGTGGCATGATGTAGCTCTGTAGAGAGAGTGCTCCTACCCAAATCCCTTCCCCACGGGAGGATCAGTTCTGGGGCCTCTGCCCCTTCGAGTTATCTCCAGTCGCTTTGGGTCTCACCCTTTTGCTGTAGATTCATTGTGTTGGACTTTCTGACATCCCAGTTTCACGACCCTGTGGATTTTAAATAATTCGCTATCTGCAGGAAAGCATGTACCTGCCGGCTCTTTCCTTAGTCCCTTCCCTGCATTCCTGAACTGTAGGAGACTGAGCCCCCCCCCCCCCCCGGGACTTTCATGACCCCCTCACTGGGGACTGTTCATTTGATGGTTGAGTGTGCTGTGTTGGGTACTTCTTTTTGCTATCATTTTGTAACATATGCTGACCCTTTCCCATTCCCTCTTTTCCCTGGGAAAAGAAAATGAATAAATAAAGACTTGCTGGACAAATGAATAAGTAAATAATTCACAATCTTATATCATCCTGGAGGGATTGAGTGGAAGTAAATGCCCCCACTTATGGAAGTAAGGATTCTCTTCGTTTATCCATTTGCTGTGCAGAGAGCTTAGTGTAAGATGCTATAAGTGTGATTTAGAAAACTAAAGTATGCAGTTCTTGCTCACAAAGAGCCGGCGATCTAATTGGGGAGCTAGAAAGGTCTCTAAGACTATTGAGAACCACTTACAAGCAACATTAGACTCCAAGCTCCATAAAGGCTGTGTTTGGTTTGCGCAGGTTTATCCTGTGTGCCCAGCTTAGCACCTGTGTGGGGTAAGTGTTCAGTAAATATCGACAAGGGAGTGTTAGAATGAACCAACATGTCAGCAAGCATACATTCTTAAATTTCAGACTTTACATTCACGTATTAATTTCAGATGTAGTTAAAGGCGATTGGAGAAAGCTCTGCAGGTGGTGACTATTTTCTAGGAGCTCAGCGACGTGATGGAGGGGGTGTCCGTGGGGAGATCCTGTGGCTCAAAGGAAAGAGGGCTTGGGAATATTTATTTAACAGAATCTTTAACCCCTTCTCGGGGAGGGATTCCTGGGTTCAAAGAAACACGGAATATTTGTGACTGTTATTTATCTTTTCGTGTCAATCCGTTGTTACTGGAAAATGGGTTACTAAAGCATACCTGTTCTTACTCCTTTCAGCTTTTGTCCATGAACAGCCCATTGCCCATTAGCATATGTTCTCTAGGGTTTCTAAAAATGTGTTTGATATTGTAAGCAGAAGTAATGATAACTGAGTTATTTCTACAGGAATAGTGATGAATTCTACTGTCATCTATATCCACGGGCCTCATTTTCATGGCAAATGTTTTGAGATGGCCAGATGGGTTAAGATTTTCATCCATAAAACAGCTTTTCTCTGTGCAGAGTGAGTTAGCTCATGTGAGGACCAAACCGAGAAGTACTAGGTTTAAGCCAAGAGTTTCTAATCTGAGCCTGGCATTCCAATTAACTGGGTGACCTTGGGCAAGTCACATACTGCCTCTGGCTTCCTCACACGGAAAGCAATAGCTCATTCAGATGAATGCTTTCCAGTTCACAGACATAGTGTGTCAGTGGAGGCTTCTAACATTTATTGCTTCTCTCTCATGGGGCTGTTGAAAGGAGTAAATCAAATAAGATAATATATTTCAAATTGTGTTCTAAATCGTAAAACTGTATATAAATTTTAGACGGTAAACACATGGACTTGATTTAGCTTCAGGCACGACTTTCTGAAGTAGCCCAAAACAGATCAGGAGTAACTGAAAGAGCTTGCCATTGTTTTGGAGAATTTAACCGGAGTGAACCGGGATTTTTGTTGCAGAAGAAGAGAAATTAGAAAGAAGGAATGCAATGGTAAGGGTTGGGTGATCATACTAGGAGAATTTGAGAGGAGGTTATTGAATCTCCTTCCCGGGAATTCCGATGGAGGCTTCAGCTGTCTTGGCTCCTTTCGATGGGGACAGGAAAGATTTGTTTTGTGATCTCTGGGTGTTCCTTGTTTCAGAAGCATATGACTTTTCCTAATTCAATAAATCCAGACCTGAGATTGAATGCAACCTTTCTCCAGTCTGTAAACTTTCTTTCTAAGGGGCAGAATTTCAGAGAAGGTGTGTGGAAGAGGGAGAAAGAGAAGGCCGGAGAGGGAGGGGAATGGCGGGTAGGCCTTCACTAGGAAAGAGCCGCAGGCGGAGGGGCAGGTTTGCAGCCGGGCTGGGGAGATGGCTTATCTGAGCAGGGCGGGGCGTGGTTCCTGGAATGCTTCAGGTTCTTCTTATTGAGCCCTGGAGCCAAGAAATCGCCATTCAGCTGAGTTTCTACCTAGTTTAGAAGGTTGGCTTCTCAGAACAGTGACGGGTATCCAGAGCTGCAAAGAGTAAGTCCCCTAAAATACCGAGTCCTCTCCTAAATGTGCTCTTGTCCTGTCTGGGGATGAGATAAAAGATGACGGGGTTTTCAGATGAAGCATCTGGCAATTAATATCCATTATGAGCAGGAGCAAGCTAAGCTTAACTTTAGATACTCAAAAGCATTTCTGAAAGTGCACCCTTTGATTAACAAATTTATTTTTAGTGGTCTTAAGTTCTATCAGTCTCTGTCTTCCCATTTAGAACAGACAAAAAAAAATATGAAAAGTTAGCCCTAGCTTGTTTGGCTCAGTGGATAGTGTCAGCTTGGGCTCTTGAGGGGTCCTGGGTTCGTTTCCAGTTGGGGCACATGCCCAGGTTGGTTGGACAGCAAATATTTATCAAATAACCCCATGCTCAGCTCACTTCTTTAAAAAAAAAAATATATATATATATATATTTTTTTTAATTGATTTTTTACAGAGAGGAAGGGAGAGGGATAGAGAGGTAGAAACATTGATGAGAATCATCGATCAGCTGCCTCTTGCACACCCCCTACTGGGAATGTGCTTGCAACTAAGGTACATGCCCTTGACCAGAATCAAACCTGGGGTCTTTCAGTCCACAGGCTGACGCTCTATCCACTGAGCCAAACCGGTCAGGGCTCAGCTCAGTTCTTGATGTTCTGGGAAATAATTTGTAAGAATGTGGAGTTTGCAGTCTTGTTGGGAAGTGTTAACAAAACAATAAAAAGATAATGCTTTTTATTGCTAAGTCTTGATGTAGGTATACCAAAAAGGTGTATTTAGAGAAGAGTAGAAAGTTGGTGTTCATGAGAATAGTCAGGGGAGGGGCAGTCAGAAATTATTTCGGGGAAAGAAGTTGAGTAGGGCATTCCAGACAAGGGAGCAACATAAGCAAAGGTTCTGGGGCAGAACCAAATACTGAGTGTCTCTAGATCAGCCGTGGGCAAACTACGGCCGCGGGCCAGATCCGGCCCTTTCGGCTGTTCTATCCGGCCGGCGGAGCCGAAAGAGCGGAGGGTTCTCTTGCTCTCCCCTCCGCTCCTTCACCAGCAGCCCAAGATGAGAGTGCCAGCATGGTCAGGTTGCTTTTGTTCCGGCCCTCCGGTCCAGTTTAAGAGCCCATTGTGGCCCTTGAGTAAAAAAGTTTGCCCACCCCTGGTCTAGATGGTCTTCGTTAAGCAGAGAGAAATTGTGCTGTCAAGGCATGGGAGTCGATAAAGCTATTCACTGGTTATGGTAGGAAAAGGGGAGCCAGTTAGGTTTATGAAATATGTGGTGATAAAAACCATGTTTAAAGAGAGAATCTTGGTGTTATTACATCTATGCGAAGAGAGCTTTGGGCCAAGAGGGCCAGCGAGGAGTTCTTGCAGCAGTCTTAGCAAAAGGTAATGTGGGGGGAGAAGAGGGGCAGGATTTGAAAGGTAATTTGGGAGGAAAATCAACAAGGCTGAGTCCAATGTGATTCCCTAGTTGAGACTGACTGCTGAGAGAAGGGCAGCGCTGTCGCTAGAGAGAATAAGACCAGCATTGAAAAGTCACCTTGTCTCCCGTGTACCCAGCAGTTCCCAGTGCAGCATACAAATGGCACTCAACTTGCCAAGCCCCTCAGGCGAGGCCAGGTCTGCCAGAAAACTTTAGAGCTCCTTTCTGCAGCCTTTTAGAGAGGGAGAGAAGGGAGTGAGTCCTGGGATATCCCTTAGGGATTTGAGGAGATTAGCATGTATTTGATGGATTCTGATTAATCATTCCTCAGTTTCTCATAGCATAGCCGTGGGCAAACTACGGCCGCGGGCCAGATCCGGCCCTTTCGGCTGTTCTATCCGGCCCCGAGGAGCCGAAAGAGCCGAGGGTTCTCTTGCTCTCCCCTCCGCTCCTTCACCAGCAGCCCAAGATGAGAGTGCCAGCACGGTCAGGTGGCTTTTGTTCCGGCCCTCCGGTCCAGTTTAAGGACCCATTGTGGCCCTGGAGTCAAAAAGTTTGCCCACCCCTGACATAGCAGGTCAAACTCCAGGGTTGAAGGAACCATCATAGTAGCATGATTTTTTATTTATTGATTGATTTTAGAGAGAGAGGAAGTAGTGGAGGGGGAAACATTGGTTTGTTGTTCCACTTGTTTATGAATTCACTTGTTGATTCTTGGATGTGACCTGACCAGGGATCTAACCTGCTGCTTTAACCAACTGAGCTACCCAGCCAGGCTCCTAGTGGCCTAATTGTAAATAAAGAGTTTAGGACGTTGAGTGAGATCTTTGTGTGAGCTCCAGCTCAGCCGCTAACTGACTGTGTGATCAGAATGATTTGTGTAAAAATGTTTAGTGAATTCTATAGTGCCACACACATGGTGAGTGTTGTTAGGCATTTAGTTTGACAAGGTCTCCAGACTGGCCTGAACTCCCCTCCGCTGTGTTTGTGTGCTCAGGCCTGTGCTGGTTCTGAACCAGGGCCTGAAAGGCCTGGCTCTGGTGACATAGCAAGCAGAGCAGGTAAAAATCAGGTGCCTGAGTTCTCATCCTAACGTAATCCTTGGCTGGAAACACAGTGTCTTTCCTTCTCAGCCCCGTCCTCCCGGCCTGGGGTTCGTGATTTCTTCCTTCAGTTCAGCCCACATCTCACTAATTCTGGGTCTGAGGACTGCACCTGCCCCCTCCTGCAGGCAGACTAGCCTGCTTCCGGCCCACGCCCTTCTCTTCACACCTTTACTGAGTGCTCTCCCCCGCCCCAACTCTTTTCTGGTCATTACATCAAACTATACATTTTATTAGTCAGCATTTCTTTGGCACATGCATATAGCAATTCAACTCTTCTCTTTTTTTATTTGTAAAATAATTTATGTAAAAGTTCTAATAGAATGTCTAGCATGTGGTGAACTATTTTAAATAAAAGTTGATGCTCTTCCATTCTTTGTATGCTTTATGTTGGTCATTATATCTTGTTGCTTGGGGTTCGGAAGTGATGTCTCTTCGTTTTTCTGGATTTCCTTCTAGTGCCCTATTTAGTTCTCTCTATACAAGGTGCATTTCTGCTGGCTGTTTCCTCACTTGAACTCCAGCTCGTTTTTGACATTTCTAATTCCCTCCATGCCTCTACCCAAGGGATTGCCAGAAAGCAACTCTGAACATCGCTGCCAGGAACTGAGATCACGAATCCCCTTGTTCCTCCTGGGTGCTAGGTCTCTGAGCACTTGGCGTTTCTTGTAGGGACAGAGCAGCCTTGTTGGGGTCGCTTCTCTTCAGCGTCCGGGCTGGGGGGATTTCCCCATTGGCACCCTGATTTCCTGACTGCTTTTCCCTGAAGGAGTCTGAGGGGCAGAGGGCCCACCCTGCCATTGTCCTGCCTGCCCCGGGCTGGCCCCGTTTACTCCCCTCAGCAGTCTCCCTCTGAGAGACTGCGGGCAGAGAAAGCCGCTGTTGTTCTGCGGGAGGTGCTAGAGAGAGTGTAGTAAATAGCTTTGTGAATGGCATCTTTTATGAGGCTAGAACCACAGACCTTTTCTCCTCCGGGCCCTAAGGAGAGGGGCAAAAAACCACCAGGGTTTCCATGTCTGCCCAGGAGCAGGGTCTGAGGTTTAGGGATATTCACCGTTATCCGTCATATAAGAAGATGGTCCATTTAACAAATCCTCATTGGTGTGTTGCCTTTTAGGGTGCTGGATTCCATGGGAATAAGTTGTCTTCCCTGCCCTCAAGGAGAGTGTGGTTTGTGGGGGAGGGAAATCAGCAGGAGCACCCCAAATTCTCTTCCATGAAGCACGTGAGACCAGCGTTAAAGGAGGTTTCCTGGAGGAGAGGACCTCGTGGTTGAGACCTGAAACTGAGAGCCAGGCTTGAGAGGGAAGTCCAGGGGGAGGGCACCGCAAGCCAGAAGAATGAAGACAAGAAAGGACATGGTGTGTGTGTGTGTGTGTGTGTGTGTGTGTGGAGGGGGAGGCGACGTGGTCATTTACAGTAGCTTTGATCAGATGGCAAGATCATAGAACAATTAATTAAATGAAACTCTCAAGAACAGGTAGGAGCTGGGCATGTAATCCCCGTGTTAGGGTTTGGACTTGATCCTGAGGGCAGCGGAGGGCCATTGCAAGACTTTAAGTAGGAGGTGACGTGGTCAGATGCGCCTTTAAGAAAACAAGATCTCCCGGCTTCCCTGGCTGTAGTGCGGATGGTCAGCTTGAAAGAAGGACAGAATAGCCGAACTGGTTTGGCTCAGTGGTAGAGCGTCGTTCTGCAGACTGAAAGGTCCCGGGTTCGATTCCGGTCGGGGGCATGTACACTGGTTGCGGGCACATCCCCAATCAGGGGTGTGCAGGAGGCAGCTGGTCGATGTTTCTCTCTCATCGACATTTCTATCTCTCTCTCTCCCTTCCTCTCTGTAAAATATCAATAAAATATATATATATTTTTTTAAAAAAAGGACAGAATAGAGAGAGGGGAAAATGTGTTAGGGGACCATCATAGTCATCCGGGCAGGTGGTGAGATTGACCTCCACTAGGAAAGTGGCATTGCAGATGGAGAAAATGAAGGGTGAGAGACTGAGTGGTTATGTTATGTGGAGGTAGATCGTGAGGAGAATGTGGGTCAAGGATGACATCCTGATCTTGGCCTGGGTTACTAGTGGCCCTACTAATGAAGAGGGGAACTCTGAAGCAGTGGTCCTCAACCTTCCCAGTGCCGCCACCCTTTCATACAGCTCCTCATGTTGTGGTGACCCCAGCCATAACATTATTTTCATTGCTACTTCATAACTGTCATTTTGCTGCTGTTATGAATAGGAATGTAAGTATCTGTGTTTTCCGAAGCCGTAGGTGACCCACAGGTTGAGAACCGCTGCTGGAGAGCCTCTGCTGAGGCCCTTGTCACTCCCCTTGAAATGGGGCTCAGGGACCACACTGCCAAGGTCCCCAAAGTGTTCCGACCTTAGTCTCACCCTCTTCTCCTGCTTGTCTTTTATCCTGTGAACCAGGGAGTTGCTTCTCATAATTTCTAGAAAACTCCCTGGATTCTCCAGCACAGCGGCTCCAGGAATGTGAGGCATAGGAGAGGGTCAGCGGATGGTGATAGGTGCAGAACAAGCCTGTGTTAGAGGGTTTCAGGCCTTTGGATTGTTCAGTGAAGCCATCAGAGCCCCAGAAGAAAGCCTAGTTCTCTCAGCCGTGCCTCGCCTAAGCCTGATAGCTCAGCTTCTGCTTTAGCTCAGGCCTCCCGCTGATCCTGAACTTGAAGCCTGGCGGTTTGAGAAAGGATTAGGCAAGGCAGAGGGGAGAGACCGTTCCCTTATTAAGATCCGACTTCCCATTTGTTAGTGTGGGATATGGGGAATTTTTATTCATTCAACATATTAATTAAATACATACTAAATGTTCTAGGCACCAGTGATAGTTAGAATTTTACATCTATTTAAGGAAGACAGGCAGACAGACAGTTATATAACAACTTCTCATTATTATTACTGTTATTAATAATGAGTTATGATCTAAAGCATGAAAGAATTTAGAATCTGTGTTCATGACTTGTGAGAGGCTACGGGGATGTGTGACAGGATTAAAGGAAAGGCGAGTCAAGGGGAGAAGGCAGGTTTTTTTCTTTAGAATAATGATTTTATTGTTTCTATAAAAACAAGACATTCTTGTTGTAGAATATAGTGATAAAGAAAAATGCGAGGAGGAAAGCCATGTGCTGTCAGCAGTGCAGTCGCCCCAACTGGTGTCATGGACGTTGCTGTGCAGGACTCCAAACTGTCTCCTGTTGACACGGACACTCTCCAAGAATGTGAACCTTGTCACACATGTGGCTGCTCTGACTTTCTGATCCTGTTTTTCGGAAGTACAGACCCATCCTCTCTGTAGTTTGCAGGCAAAGCAAGTGCCAAAGATTTCAGAAAAACATGGATTTACACTCAGCCCTGAAAAACGCCACCCGAGCCTAAACCGGTTTGGCTCAGTGGTAGAGCATCGGTCTGCGGACTGAAAGGTCCCGGGTTCGATTCCAGTCAAGGGCATGTACATTGGTTGCGGGCACATCCCCAATAGGAGGTGTGCAAGAGGCAGCTGGTCGATGTTTCTCTCTCATCAACGTTTCTAGCTCTCTATCTCTCTCCCTTCCTCTCTGTAAAATATCAATAAAATATATTTTAAAAAAAAGAAAAGAAAAACGCCACCCATGACTGTGTTTATATGGATGCTTAGAACAAACCCACCGCAGCCCGAGCGCAGGAGCCGGGCAGAGCTCTCTTGGGCACTGCCCTGTGTGAGCCGCTCACCACCTGGTGCAGGGGCCTCCCCAGCCCCGGCTGGAGTTCTCAGTCTGGAGAGCTCGGTCAGCAGAGCAACCACCCAAAGAAGTCCATGTCCTTGTCTCCTCAACTTGTGAATCTGATTTTGAGGTGAGAGGTGCTCCTGCATGATCCTGGGACAGGGCCACCTTAGGAATCCTTATAAGAGGAAGGCAGGAGGGCTCAGGCAGAAGATGAGGTGGGGGGGGAGGGGAGGATGCTATGTGACTGTCTCCACTGATGGAGGAGGACAAAGCTCAGGCCAAGGCACGCAGGCACCTCCAGAAGCTGGAAAAGGTGGGAAAAGGTGCGAGAAGTCAGCTGGTCTTCATGCTGTCTCAGGGCTGATTCTGTAATTTAGTTGTAATTTTGATGTGGTCGTGGGAGGGGGCGAGCATAGCGTTTATTTGTTCCATCATCTTGGTCAGAAATCCCCAGTAGTTTTTCATATTTTCACAGAATTGTCCAATCATCACCACTATCTAATTTCAGAAAATTTTCATCACACCATAAAGAAACCTTGTACCCATTAGCAGTCATTCCCATTGCGGGGCCCCACCCCCCTTTCCGTGCCAAGCCACCACTAATCTGCTTTCTGTCTGTGGATTTGCCTATTCTGGACATTTTATGTACTAGGTGGAGTCACACAGCATGTGGCCCTGTGTGACTGGCTTCTGTCACTTAGCCTATTTTCAAGGTTCATTCATGTTGTATATGTGTACAAGTATAAGTTTGCAGTCTCTTGGGTATATACCTACCGATAGTAGTAGAATTGCTAGATCATAGCATAGCTCTGTGTTTAGCATTTAGAGGAACTGTCAGACTTTCTCAAAGTGACTGCACCATTTTACAGACCCGTCAACAATTTGTGATGGTTTTTCTATTTCTCTACATCCTCCCCAACTCTTAATTATTTGTCTTTTTAATTATGGCTAATAAAAAAAGAACACTGTAAAGTATTACCTCATTATTTTGATTTGCATTTCTTTAGTGACTAATGATATTGAACATCTTTTCATGTGCTGTGGATCATTGTGTATCTTCTTTAGAGAAATGTCATATGTTAAACCAACTTTGCATTCCTGGGATAAATCCCACTTTGTCATGGCATATAATCTTTTTTACGTAGTAATGGTTTGGTTTGCTTGTATTTTTATGAGAATTTTTAGCATATAGTTTTATTTAATTTTTACAACAACCCTATGAGATTAGGGTACTCATGGAGAAACTGAGGCATAAATTAAGCAGTTTATCTGTGACTACAGAGGGTCAAAAATGGAATAGGAATGCAATACTTTTTTTAAAAATTAGGCTAATTTTCTTTCTGGTGCTTCACATGGCCTCTCTTTTAGCATAGGTAACTGACAGTTGATTTCACTTATTTGGCTCTTTATCTTCCCCGGCCCCCTTGTTTAATTCTCTCCCAAAGATCTTTTTGTTTTTGTTTTATTTATGAGAGAGAGGGAGAGGGAGAGGAAGAGAGAGAGAGAGAAACATTGATGTGAGAGAGAAACATTGATGTGAGAGAGGAACATTGATCTGTTGCCTCTCTGCACCCCAGCCGGGGTTGACACTGCGCCCTTTCTTTCGATGTCCGGGATGACACTGTAACCAACCGAGTCACACTGGGCTGGGCTGGGCTGTTCTTCCTTCTTTGAAACCTTATCATTACTGCTTAGCTTGAAAACTCCCAGAAGATGGTCTCTCTAATGCTCTCATCGGATGGCCACACAATTAGGACTTAATATTGGATACATTTTGGATGATAATGAAATATATGTCCTTGATGGTTATTCATTTGATTTTAAATGTGTCCATGCATTGTCTCTTTTTTTTTGACTCGGGAGCATTATAGAACAAAGACATATGTGATTTTTTTTTAAGTACTCAGCATTTGCTGTGTCCAAGTAAATACTTAATAAAGGCTTTAGAATTGGAAGGATGCATCTCTATAGTGCACTCTTTAAAGTGTCTAAGGAGAGTGCATACTGCTGGCTAAGTGTTTGTGTGGCCTGAAATCTCAGTATCTTTCTCTTGAACAGCTCTCTTCTACCTGAACTGTATACCCATCACACCGGTCTCTCCCTCCTTCCTGCATAACAGCTGGATCATCTGAGATTGCAGTTGCTGAGAATTTACAGACAGAATCTCAGCATTAAATCTTTTGCTTTTTCCACCTTTTCTGATGTGGGCATAGGCAAGCTGTAGCACATTTTACATGGAGGTATAAGCATTTAGAGGTCCAAAAAACTCTTTGGGGCAGCTCAAAAGAGTTAGTAGGAAGCACATGGGCTGATGTTTAACTGTACATATGTAATATTGGTAGACATGTATGAATGCTTTAGAATTCTCAATGTCTACATGTTAACTCAGTTGCTTTGTTGATGTCCGTATTGTAATTTATCCTTGACATCTGTGAACTCCTTGGCTCCTGCTCTAGTATAAAATAGAAAGAAAAAAGTGACTGTTCATTTTAATGTTAGTCAAAGCCTAAGAATGTCTTCTGCAAAACAAAACCCTGTATTAAATTGCAAAAGCAAATGAAAATGCTTTTTGGATTTTCTGGTTTTGCTGATTATTTATGCTGTCTCTTCATTAATGTGGGTATTTGGGACTTGCCTTGCATTCATTGATTAAACTATCATTTGTATGTACAAAAATATAGAATATAAGGAAGTGTGTAAACATTGTGGCTTTTCCCCTGTTTTAAATCCAAAGGCCATTGCCTTGTTTTATGATCTGGCAGCACTGTGACCTGCATAATAAACCGAATGTCTTGGGACAGACTTGTATTACCAGTAAAAAGAGTCTGTGCCTACATCGCTGTAATTAAGAAGGGCAATGTTTAGTTTCTAGTGTGGACCTAGAACACTTTTTCCCCCCTTAAGGCTGTTTTGTTTTTTTAAATAGTTTTATGGAGGTATATTGATGTACAATCAATGTGTACATTTAAAATATATAACTTGATTTACTTTTTCATATGTATACAACTGTGACGATATCACCCACAAGATAAGCAACATACCGATAATCCCCCAAAATTTTCTTGTGTGGCTCTGTAATCTGTCTTCTCTTCCCCCTCATCCCCAGGGAGATCTTGAGATTTCTTTTTTTATCACTCTAGATTAGTTCACATTTTCTATAATTCTTCATAAATGGAATGTCCTCTTTTCTTGTCTAACTTCTTTCACGCAATTTGGGGTTAATCTCTGTTGTATGTATGAATAGTATGTTCCTTTTATTGCTGAACAGCATATTTTGTGGATAATTTGTGTATCCATTCTTCTGTTGATGGACAGTTGGGCTACTACAAATAAAGCTGCTGTGAGCATTCATGTACAAGTCTTTGTGTGGATATGTTTTCATTTTTCTTGTGTAAATCCGATGGTAGAAATAGCGGAGTCCTATGGTAGGTGTATGTTTAACATCATAAATTGCCAAATTATTTTCCAAAGTGGTTTTATAATTTTATATTCCCACTAGCAGTGTATGAGAATTCCTGTTGCTCTACATTTTGTCTTTTTAATTTTAACTTTTTGGTATGTGTGCACAGTAATGTCTTATTGTGGTTCCAGTTTGCATATCCCTGATGACTAATGATGCTGAGCATTTTTTATGTGCCTATTTGCCATGTATATGTTTTCTTTGATGAGGTGCTTGTTCAGGTCTTTTGTTTATTTTTTAATTGGGCATGATTGCCTAATATTAACTCAGTTATTAAATTGTAAGGGTTCTTTGTGTATTCTACATACAGTTTTGTTGTCAGATATGTTTTGCAACTATTTATTTCTGGTCTGTGACTTGCTTTTTCATTTTTGTAACAATGACTTTTAAAACCTGTTTTAAATTTGTATACAGAGTCTTTTCAAGAGCAAAGGTTCTAAGTTTTGATGAAATCTAATATTTTCCTTTTACAGTTTGTACTCTTTATATTTAGTAAACAAATTCTTGCCAAATTTAAAGTCAGTAATATTTTCTCCTAGAAGTTTTATTGCTCTAGCTTTTCCCTTTAGATCTATGATTTATTTCCAGTTATTTTTTGTGTAGGGTGTGAGATAAAGTTTAAGATTATTTATTTATTTAGACATATGGATGTCCAGTTGTCCTAGCACTATTTGTTAAAAAGAATATTTTTTTCCTGACTGAATTGCATTGGCACCATTGCTGAAAATTGACCATATATATGTGGTATGGACTCTACTCTGTTCCATTGATCTGTATCAGTAACCCACTGGTTTAGTTATTATAACTTTATAGTAAGTCTTGAACTCAGATAATACAAGTTTTTCAACATTGTTCTTTTATTTTCAAAACTGTTTTTAGTTATTCTAGGGCTTTTTCATTTCCATAAAGATTTTAAAATCAGTTTGCCCGTTTCGAAAAAAATGGCTTCTGGGGATTGTGGTTGAGATTGTGTTGACTCCGTAGATCAGTTTAGAGGAAATTGTCATTTTAACAATATTTCGTCTTCCAGTTTATGAACATGGTTTAGTGTTCCTTTAATTTCTCTCAGCAGTGTTTTGTGTGTTTTAGTAAACCGGTCTTTTATATCTTTTGTCAAATTTACCCCTAAATATTTTATATTTTGATAATATTTTAAATATCAATTTTCAATTATTTTTTGTTTACATATAAACATAATTGATTTTTGTTATATTGACCTTATATCCTGTAACCTTGCTAAACTAACTCATTAATTTTTGTAGCTTTTTTGCTAATTCCCTAAGATTTTAGAATTAGCTTGCCTGACAAATAATGACAGTTTTACCTCTTCATTTCTAATCTGTATATATTTTTAATTTTGGAGAAAATCTGGGTCTTAGAACTTTTTTCCTAAACCTGTGAAGCAGATTTTGGATTTCCTCATTTGGAATTCTTGAAAAATAAAAAGATTATTAAATTCTGTATCCATTCATTCCTTCATTCATTCAATGAATATTAGTGTATGCTGTATGTCAGACACTATCTAGTGACTAAAGGAAGAGACGGACATATAAACAAGTAATTGCAACCTAACAAGTAAGTATAGTAAGAGCCATAGCTATGCTTTGGGACTTAGAGGCAGGGCTGTTGGAATGAAGGGGAGGAGAGGCTCTTTGCAAGCCTGCAGCCTGGCTGGGAGAGACTGACTCATTGTTGATAGGAAAAGGTTAAACAACTCTGTCCGGATAAATTCTACACCCTACCCATCCAGACTGTCTGTATTTACCTGATTACTATTGAAAGCCTGAAAGAAATTCATACGTCTTTATAGATGTTTCCTTCTTTTTCCTTTTCCTTTCCTTTTTCTTTTAATCTTAGATGGTATGGCCCAGCCTTTGCATCTCTCCTTAAACCTCACTTACCGAAGGCCAGGGGCAATGCCAGCAAGGCTGTTTGCCCTGGTGTTACTGTTAAGACTAAAATTTATGCTGCTATACTCATAAGAGTCCTATGAGTTGGGTATTGTTGCCCTATTTCTACAGTATTTTGTTTTGCTTAAAAAATTTTAGCTTGTATTCTCTTTTTCCCCCCTTCATAGCAACCTTTGAGGTCTTTACATTTCTCCTGCCATATACATTTTTAAAAAAATTCAATTAATTTTAGAAAGAGAGAAAAAAACATGGATTTGTTGTTCCACATATTTATGCATTCGCTAGAGGCCATTGTGCATGAATTTGTGCACCAGTAGGATCCCTCAGCCTGGACTGTGGGATTGGGCCGAAACTGGCTCTCCAACATCCCCCACGGATTGTGAGAGGGCACAGGCCAGGCCAAGGGACCCCACCGATGCACTATTGGGGCCGGAGAGGGACATGGGGGGGCTCCAGGGCATGTTTGGCCCATCTTGCTCAATCCTGAGTGGCCAGACCCCAGCAGCAAGCTAACCTACCAGTCGGAGCTTCTGCCTCCTGGTGGTCAGTGCATGTCACAGAGACTGGTCGACCGGTTGACTATCTGCCCCCTGGTGGTCAGTGTTCATCATAGGGAGTGGTTGAGTGGCCTTACCATATCATTAGCATATTATGCTTTGATTGGTTGAACGGATGACCGGACACTTAGCATTTTCGGCTTTTATTATATAGAATTGGTGGACTCTTGTATGTGCCCTGACCAGGGATCGGTCACGCAATCTTGGCATATCCAGACACTGCTCTGACCAACTGAGCTACTCGGCCAGGGTCCTGCCATATACATTCTGAGGGGGAAACATGCTTTTGACTTTGTAGCCCCAGGATATTTACCAGAGTCTGGCAAGTGGGAGGTGTGAAATAGAGAGTGTGTATGTGGGTATAATTTCCCTCTAGCCCTAGTTGTCAGGCTTTGGGTTCCTCCAGACAATATAATTAGATAATAATATTTAATTTAACGGGTAAGGGAATTTCTCCAGGCCACCAGAGAGTAAATAATTTTTGTAGTGAAATCAGTATTCTCCCCCCCCCCCCAAATTCAGTATTTTATTGGTTTGTAAAATTGTATAATTTTGGAAACACTAATCTAGACCAGCACTCTTCATTTTAGATGAATCTTGCTATCATACAGGAAGATAGTTTAAAACAGTAATGTTAGGCCCTAACCGGTTTGGCTCAGTGGATAGAGTGTCGGCCTGTGGACTGAAAGGTCCCAGGTTCGATTCCAGTCAAGGGTATGTACTTGGTTGCGGGCACATCCCTGGTGGGAGGTGTGCAGGAGGCAGCTGAATTGTGTCTCTCTCATTGGTATTTCTAACTCTCTATCTCTCACCCTTTCTCTCTGTAAAAAAATCAATAAAATATATATTTTTAAAAAGATTTAAAACAGTAATGTTAGAAGTAACTGTTTATTGATTGCTTACTATGTACCAGGCCTGTAATAGGTGCTGTGGATACATGACTTCATTCAGTTTTCATAAGCACCAGGGCTGTCTTATTTTTGAGTGGCTGGGTGGGTCATGATTTCTGATAAACATATTTACTGCTTACCCAGCTCTAAGAACCTAATCAGAAGTCTTCCTTCGTTGTTTTTCATTAGTGATCGAAAACTTAAGAGTTATCCTCACTCTATTTATAGTTTCTAAAACCATGACTTACTCTTGCCATCACCACCTTATTTTGAAAAGATTCTCTCCCCTTTCTGAACTGAGAATTCCAGTATAGCAGAGCAACATGGTAGGAACTGAGTATATGTTCTTGACCTAGTGAATGAGTGTATCCAGCTCATCATGGGGAACATGCCTATCAGGCCAGCATGCTAAGTAGTATTTCTACTTCAGTGTTTCTTTCTCCTTCAGTGGCAAAAACTGACCTGCCCATAACTGTGCTGCATGTGTTAAGGCTCTCACTGATCTCAGGACTATTAGCAGACACGCCCTGTACATTACTGAGTGCCTAGAATGCAGGTTTGGCATTATGCCTTCATTTTGCAAGAATGAATAAGATAATCGCTGCCTCAGGTAGCTCATAGATGATTAAGTAGATAACTACAGTGCACAAAGAATGCAGTGATGGGTGGGGATTCTCACTGTGAGTTCGTGGCATAAGGTAAGGATAGCTCACCCAGCCAGGGGGAGGGAGGGGGAGGCACTGTTGTAAGCACTTTGCACATAGAAGCTCTTTTAATCATACAACCCTGAGAGTTGGTGCTGTTGGTGTCCCCATTTTACACTGAAGGTAATGAGAGGGCGAAGGTCACGCAGCTGGTAAGTTGTGGAACTAGAATTCACATGCAGACAGTGTGGCTCTAGTGTCTGCTCTTAACCACTGTATCATGCAGTCCCCTGCAAGTCTTGAAGTAAAGGGGGGGAAATGAGAAATATAAACATCTGCATCAGATTGGCAGGATTTACTGTTCAGCTGGCTGTGTGGTCAGAGAGAAGGAAGAGTCAAGTTTGGTTGCTAAGGAAAGGTGTGGGTTTACAGAGACAAGGTTTTCAGTGCGTTCAATTTGAGTATTACAGGCTGAGGCGCCACCTTCCCCAAGTTACAAAGAGGAGTCAGAAACTTGAGAGATAGCAAGCACTGAAAACAAGATTCGGGAGGAATCAGTGTTAAAAGAGTTGGCGAAAAGCACCAGAATAAATATCGTCCCCCACGAAGGGAGTGCAGGGTAAGAGCAGCATTGTCAGATGTGGGGAGAGGCCTCCTTAAATGAGATCTGGAAAAGAAGATCCTTTCATTAGCAGATTTAAATATATATATATATATATATATATATATATATATATATATATATATATTCTATTGATTTTTTTACAGAGAGGAAAGGAGCAGGACAGAGAGTTAGAAACATCGATGAGAGAGAATCATCGATCAGCTGCCTCCTGCACACCTCCTACTGGGGATGTGCCCGCAGCCCAAGTACATGCCCTTGACCAGAATCGAACCTGGGACCTATCAGTCCGCAAGCCGACACTCTATCCACTGAGCCAAACCGGTTTCAGCTCATTAGCAGATTTCTCAGTCAGCTCTGTCAGCCACCATCCTGGGGCCTCTGGAATGGTCTCAAGAAATTGCCTTGACAGCTTTCAGTTCTGGCCCCTGAAAAGCTCTATAGGACAGCAGTCGCAACTGGTGGTCCGCGTGGTTCGAAAGGTTGGCTACCGCTGCTATAGGATGTTCAAGTCCACTCCCTGTCCTCTGCACTGTCCAGCATTACAAGGTACTCCGACCCACTGACGTCCAGCGTTACAGGGTGCTCCGACCCACTGGCGTCCTTCAACATTATGATCATGGGGGTTGGGAACAGCCCTGGGAGCAATAAGGGACAATGTTCTGTTCTGTAATTATGTGTCCAGGGCAGTCATTGGAGCTAACTTGAGCGAATCAACCCCCCAGGTAATGGACAGTACCTGCAAGAAAGAAGGAAAGCACTGCACACAGTACCCT
The DNA here is from genome assembly GCA_963924515.1 of Vespertilio murinus. Classification (NCBI taxonomy): domain Eukaryota; kingdom Metazoa; phylum Chordata; class Mammalia; order Chiroptera; family Vespertilionidae; genus Vespertilio; species Vespertilio murinus. The sequence continues at coordinate 14,929,481 of OZ004719.1, read as the reverse complement.
GAGTGGAGCATGGAGTAAAGGGAACGTCGGGTTTATATTTCAGGGCAGAAGAGAAGCATGTTTAGTAAGGAAGGCGTGGCGTTCCTCCCATTAGCCCAGGTTAGGCGGAGCTGTGCCAGGTGAATGTCCTGAGGACCCCTCCGGGACCTTGGGGATGAGAGAGAACCCTAGATTCCTTTGGATTTCTAGGTGTCACCTCCTTCCTCCCGTCTCCAGCCAAGTTTGCTCCCTGCCTGGAGAGACTGAGGTTGCTGTTTCTGGTGATGCCAGATCTCTTTCGTTTTCACATTTGGGGGTCTCACCCAGGAATCCCCTCATGATGTCATCTCCGTGGGAAGTGGAGAATGTAATGGGGGGAGGGGAGTCAAGAAGGCTTCTTTTTCGGTCAGTCATTTCCATCTCTTGCTGCCATCCAGTGGGTTCTGTCCATGAGATGGCTTCTCTCTTCCCTCACCCCACCCTTCTTCAGTTTCCTGGAAACGAAGTAGGGTCTGGAAGAGAGAAAGGATGGAAATTCCCATTGCATCTCTCTCTGCAGCGGTTGAGATGAGGTTTGAGCAGGGGGGAGGGGAGGGGAGCTGTAGAGAGATGGAGTCAGCCCTGAAGGGAGAGGCCAAGAGACTGCTGAGCCAATGGTATGGGCCTAATTACTCCTCTGCCTTGAACTTGACTGTAATTGTGGTTTCTGGGAGCCAGCGCATCCTGGAAATCTGCTGGGACAGCGGGGATGGGATGGAGTTGGATTTTCCGCTTGGACCAGCTTGCCCAGCACCCACTTTTGGTTGGAAGATAGGGTGACTTCCTAACGCTCAAAGGGGGCGGCTGAGATAGCCAGGACTACCAGGCCTTCCTTTGGGACTGGCTGAGAGGCTGTATACTCTGAAATCCTGGGCCCTTTAGAAAAGTTCAGAGAGGCAGCAGATAGCAGGGTCTGGGGAGGAGCTATATAAGCTAGAAGTTAGAGCAGTTCTGACCGTGAGGAAGGGCCTTCGTGTTCTCGCACCTTCGTTTTCCCAGATGTCATTTGACTTGAACATCTGTCTTTTTTTACAGGGATATTCCTAAATAATAGACGGGGAAATGCTAGACTAATATAAGGGAGCAGCTTAAGTTCCTTTTCCCCCCATGGTGGTAATAATAAAATAAAATAGCTAATATACATCACGTTTATTGGGTGCCTGTGCTTAATATAACAACCTAGTGAAGTCGTTCCCAACCCCAGTTACAGACAAGGAAATCTGAGGTGGAGAGATTACGTATCTTGTCTAAGATCACAAAGCCAGTGTCAGCATCAGGATTACCAACCCAGTGACTTGATTCCGAAGCCTGTGCCTTTGGCCCTCAGACACAAATGGCAATCTGCACTGTGTGTTACACTTGTTCCAGGAAACACCCAGGCCAGACCGGCTCAGTGAGGTTTGGCTGTGGGACTTGGAGTCACTAACCCTGGGACCTCAGGCAAGTCCTTTGTCTTCTCTGAACTGCAGTTTCCTCATCTATGAAATGTGTATGTTCAGAGCTGTCCTGAGGGTCAGGTGAGATGCTGCCCAGCACAATACCTACCACCCAGCAGACGCTTCATGCATGTTAGCAGAATCTGGACTTACATAAGGAGAAATAGCAGCCAGCCCTGCCACCTTGAATTTGTGAGCTGGTATTTCAGAACACGGACATGCAGTAAGAGTTGATCTATATAGCAAAGTAAAATGAAAGGTGAGGACTCTCTAGTCAGGGAGCAAACGCATTAGCAGGGAGAGGGCTCAGCAGTGAAACTGCCTGGGTCCAAATCCCAGCTCCATCTCACTCCCTGGATGCATGAAGTAAGCAGTTTCCTCGGCCTTTCTGTAGCTTTACGGGTTCTTCATCTGTAAAATTATGACATTATTAGTATCATCCCATGGGTCTGTTTGAGGATTATGTAAAATAAATAAGAACGGCTAATAATACTGAGTTCTTACCGAGAACCAGATCCTGGTCTAAGCATTTTATTTTTATGTTCTTAATAATTTGGTCTTAATAATCCCATGAAATGGGTACTGTTATATTCCTGTTTTAAGAGTGAGATACAGAAAAGTCCAGTACCTTGTATAAGATCACATACCTGATAAATGTCAGAGCCAGCATGTCTCTCTGGGCAAGGAGCTCAGAAACCCTCACGCCTAACCATGCTATCTTATCTCAGTAAGACCTTAAAAACATGCTAGCTCTTATCCTCATCGCTGGTGTCCATCTGTCAGTGGTCACAGTGCTTCCTGAGGGTGCCGGTGTGTGCTCAGACCACGCTAGTCATTGTGGTCTCTGTCAACAAAGCGTGTGGCCGGCTTTCTGCTCTTACGTTTGTTATTTTTTAGAGAGAGACGAGATCAGTGCGGATGACGTAATTTGAAAACAAGTGCTAAGGGGTACAGTGTGGATCCAAAATGCAGTGGAAATGACTTTAGTTACTAAAAAGATCACTGGAGAAGGTGGACTGGTTCAGAAGACTGCCTGGAGAAGGCAGTGCGTACTTGAGCTCAGCCCTAGAAACTGGGCCCACGGGCAAGAGTGCTTGGGAGTGCTCGAGCTGGGTTAGAATGGTAAGGTGGCCATTCACCAGTCAACAAGCTTTTCATGAGTGTGCACTCTGTGCCGGCCCAGCGGAGAGGAGGATCGGCATTGATTGCTCAGTTGCCATTGTTTCTCTCCTGGTCAGTCCAGGTGTGTTTCCTAAAGACTATGTCTTGCAATCCAGTAATACCTAATTGAAATACTCTTTATTGCTCTGCCCTAAGTGGCCCCTTGTTGACATAGTAAAGCCCCATATGATATGATAAGGTGGTTCGTGCCTGGATATAACCAGGGCACATTTGCCAGGTCCCTGGGAAGGAGCTGCAGGGACCACTTGGTTTATCCATTCCTGTCCCCGTCGCTTTGCCCCACACCTGACCCCATCTCTCTGCTCCACATGCACACATGTGCGCGTGCACACGCACATACCCCATCATACTCTTTATTCATGAAGAAACTAAAGCCTAGAACTAATCCAGACCTTCCAACCCTGGGACACTTTATTCAAACTACTCTGTGCTGCCAGATAATAAACAGTAAGCTCTGAGCCGTGCACGTGCTCTGAAGTGTAACTGCACGGATCGAATGCTTATCGTTTCTCTCCACCTGGAACGGGGGCATAAGCCTATCTCCCAGCACCAGTCATTTTTGTCTTAATATTGCTTTCGCCGTTGTGCAGCCTCTCAGTGTGAAAGACTTAATTTACAGGAGAAGCAGAGAGACAGCAGCACTTGCTGGAAGTGGCCAGGGCCACTGCTCTGAAAACTCTTGTCTTCCCACAGAATGTTCTGGCACTTCCCCCCGTGGAGAAGGCTGCAGCTGGTTTACTCTCTCTATTTGCATAAGCTCCACGGGCAGGCCCCAGAAGTGTCCGATAGGCAGGGCCCGGGGAGCATTCTTTTGGTTTGTGGCCACTCTCCCCCCTGTCGGGGAAATGTTTGTGGGTTTGTTGCTTGGAGTTGTCTTAGGCGAGTGTATGTTTTAACAGCTTTGGCTGTCCAGCAGTCTTAGTCCCATCAGTCAACGTGAAGGATGGAGGGAGGGTCGCATGGTGATGAAACCGTAGTGACAGCTACAGGGGTCTCTGGCTGTTAGGGAAGTCAACTCGGATTTTCTCTGGCTGGCCTTCTGTCAGCTTCCTCACCCCAGCTGTGTCTGTCAAGTATGCTTTGTAGAACTCGGGTTATTGGGGGAGGGGGTAGGCTAGGGGCTGGAGATGTGGGTGCTGAAGCAGCACAAAATAGAAGACATAAGTCCCTCCTTCAGAGCAGGTATTTTATTAGACAGAACACAGATAGAATACTTGATGTGTGGATAGCCCAAGTCAAATGCTTGAGGGATAGAAGGATGCAAAGCATACGTTGATTACTCCTAAGTCACCATTAGAGGGTTAACTGAGGAAAGCTTCCTGAAGGGTGGGCGTTTACAGGCCGTTTTTACAGGACGGAACCAGGAATTTGTAGGGAGCCTTTTGCAAGCTGGAAAGAACCTCCTCCACCCGCCCGCCCCGTCTTTCCTCTCTGTTCCTGGTAAAGCTTCCTGAAGTTACTGGCTAAGAATAGCGGGGGTAGGGACATGGCCTGTGACACTCCAGGTCCCCCAGCCCCCATTACAGATGTTGTGATAGATTTGCATCTCTGAGCTGGAGAGAGGGTGCTGCCTCCTGAGGTAGGAGAGGGGTTACAGAGAAGAGCAGCCATTCTGCCATCTGCTTGGGTTACTACCTCGAGGTATTGGCTTTATGGGTTAACCTCAGCAGTTTTTAAAACTAACTTTCCTCTGCCGCCAAGTAATTTCCTGTCAATTTTGGTATGAAGTTGAGGGACGCAACTAATTTAAAACTTACCTTAAATTAGAAGGGTGAATCTTCTGGGCCAAATGAAGACATCTTAGATTGGCCATTAACTCTGGGTTATTTTATAGATTATTCTTTATTTTAATCAATAATAATAGAAAATGGACTCAAATAACAGTTCTGTTTATGTAAAGTATAAAGCAAGGTATGCCTGCTGGGATACAGAGATGAATCTAGCATGTATCAATCAGCTCTTCAGGAGCTCACTAGTCCCCACAGCAAGGGAGAAAAGTCAGCCCCCGTGTGGGAAGTGCTTTGGCAGAAACACGTACCAGGCGCCATGGGAAACAGAAGTTACTGGAGGAGCCACTCGGGGCAGGCTTCTAGTTTCCTCTGACTGGTCTGAGGGCCGGAGTCCTTGGCATGGGAAAGAAGGAAAACTGTGGCACAGCTGTGACCAAAGGAAGCCAGGCCAGCACTGTCCCATAGAGACAGAGTGCAAGCTCCATTGAACATTTTCTAGGAGCCACATTAAAAACAAAGAGCAGCAGCTCTGGCCAGGTAGGCCAGTGGTTGGAGCGTTGTCCCATGCACCTAGATTTTGAGTTTGACCCCTGGTAGGGGTGCATACGGGAGGCAACCAGTGGTGGTTTTTCAGTGGCAACCCCCACACTGAGATAGTTCTCTGGAACTTCAGCTGCTGTCTTTGGGAGCTCTGCCAGCTCTTCTGTGCCTCCTCCCTTCCTACCATCTCTATGCGGTCTCCACTTTCCATCCTTAATTATCAGGGTTCTCTCCAGCTAGTCTTCAGTTGATTATCAACACACATTATCTGTTGAGTGGATGTTTCACTGCTGAGTGCACAGAATTGAATTCCAGAAATCTGGGGAGTGGAGGCTTTCGGACTTAGTAACCTGTTCTTACAGCCAGGGGAAGACGCTGCTCCCCACTGTGAGTCCGCAGAGCAGGCTTACCCCTCCCCACGCCATTTGGTCTTTGCTAAAACTATGGAATTGTGAATTTGATCCTAACTTACATGCATTATGGAGGTCACTCAAAATTTTCTCTTGATGATAAGTGTATGTATGTGATATTTGATGTCTACAACGTTTATTTGCATAAATTATCTGATTTTATCTTTCAACACTTATGGATTGAATGTCTACTGTGTAGTAGGTTCCGGAGCTGTTGCATGCTCCAGAGAACAAGAGACAATGAAGCTTGTCATTAAATAGGGAAAGCAGACATTAAACAAAACAAAAAAACACACAAAAAAAGCACCCGAGTAATTAGTTGCTATTGAATTAGGCACTGCAAAGGGAAATTAAATTAGAGGGGAGACCCAGCCTGGGGGGGGGGGTGTCAGAATGGTTAGCACGGGGCTCTGACTTTGTGTAGGGAATGAATGGGTTCTGGAAAAGTGGAAGCTGGAGTAGATGTGACACCAGTTGTTGTAGGTAAGAGATGATTGTGTCTTACACCAGCCTGTGGTGGGGAAGGCAGATGTAGGTAAATCCCAGAAATATTAACGAGTATTATCAGCAGGTCTCGGCCATTGGTTAGCTTAGAGGAGGGGATGGTAGCGATAACTCAGATTTAGGCATGAGCATTGCATTGTTTTCTGAGAAGGAAATGTTTGCATGGGAGAACAGGTTTGGGATGGGGAAATAGATTTTCAGTTTGAACATTTTCGCTCAGAGGTATTGGTGAAGGTGATTAGGTCCTCCCAACCCCTCTTTGAGAAAAATGGGATAATGCACATTTGTCATTGAGAAATTTAGGCTTGGAGAGGTTGGACAGCTTGCCTAAGATGACATATCTAGGAGGAGGCTGAGCTGAGCTTGAGCCTGTACAGCAGTTCCTTGAATGAAATTGTCTAATTTGTTTGGTTACAAATGTTGATAAGATGTTGATAAGATGCTATAAGATCTTAGCTCTTATTTAGACCAGTCTGTGGTAAAATTGGTTTAGTTATACATCGTTTCACTGTAGTCCCAAGAAACTATCGATAACTTTATGTGAGGACTTACTGTGTTTTATTCCTAAAGCCCTGCCTGCCAAACCACACCACATGGGCCGTGTGCTAAGTATTAAATGTTGACTCAAGCTACCCAGCCCTCTCAGCATACCACTTCTCTCTTCCTCCTGCACACACAGCTGGCCGCCAAGTTGTCAAACAGTCCTGAGCTCTCTTTTTCTTGAAGAGGCCTCCATAGCAGTGAGGAGAGCATTCCTGGCTCTGCCCTCCCTAGATTTAGAACTCACCAGGCATCGCCCCCTCTTCCTATTGTTCACTCATTCTCGTCCCTCCCCTGACACATGCTGAGTATAGGTCACCCCCACGGAGTGACCATTTGCATGGGACTTTACTCTGCTGACCGGTGGTTATTGGTGCCAATTCGATGTCAGTATGAATTCTCACTGTCAGGAACAGTGAAGAAGGAAACTTCACTCAGGGAAGACAGTTCAGTTGTGATACAGCACAGCCGTGGAACAGCTCAGTAATGTCACAGATCGGTTACGAAACACTGTGAAATGGCCCCGAGGCGAGGTGGCCCTGCCTGCTCCCGTCTGCCCCACCTCCCGGCTCTGTGTAGACCCCTGCTCCGCTCTGCTCTGCTCCGCTCTGCTCCGCTCTGGAAGCACAGTCTCTGGTGGGCAGGGAAAGTGCTTTCTCAAGCCAGAGGGGAGCTGACACACATAGAGAAGTTCCTGCCTCCAGGCCCTGCCTGGCCAGTTCTCATGCAGGTGAGGTTTCCGAATCGTCAGTTTTATTGGTCTAAAAAGCACCGTCGTAATTGCTCAGAATGGAGTGGTTCTGACTGTCCAGTGAAAATTGTGATGGGGCTCTGATTTGACAGGAAAACTCTGTGTTTTGGTTGAAATACAATTCCAGGAACTGCTTTATAGGGGTGACTCAAATAGAGGAACAGGGCAGGTAGACTGGCGTTGAGGGCAGGCTTTTCCTGAAGTGTGGCCTGGGTGAGAGGCCTGTTTAGAAGTGGCTGCTGGGCTCTGTTTTATTTGTTTTTATTGTTGTTTTAAATTTGAGCCCAGTTAGCCACTCGGTGTCCTTGGTAGATCTCTCCTTTCTCAGGTCCACAATACTTTAAAGAATTTAACAAACATTGCCTCTTTGACCCTCACATCAGCTCTGAAAGAAAGGACATGTATGTTCCTTCAGCAAATATTTTTGGAGCAGGCCCTCACCACGCACCAGTCACTGTGCCGGAACTTGACTGGTGATACAGGATGAATAAGATTCTGTCCTCATTCTCAGGGAGTTTTAAGTCTCAGGGAAAACTGATGATAGACTCAGAAGTTAAAGGACTTATTTCAAGAGTTCCTTAAAGTTGTGGCCCTCTGAACAAGGAATCACTTGGGCTGCTCATTAAAATAAGGATAGCCGAGCCAAAACCGGTTTGGCTCAGTGGATAGAGTGTCGGCCTGCGGACTGAAGGGCCCCAGATTCGATTCCAGTCAAGGGCATGTACCTTGGTTAAGGGCACATCTCCAGTGGGGGGTGTGCAAGAGGCAGCTGATCAATGTTTCTTTCTCATCTATGTTTCTAACTCTCTATCCCTTTCCCTTCCTCTCTGTAAAAAATCAATAAAATATATTTATTAAAATAAGGATAGCCGAAACCAGTTTGGCTCAGTGGATAGAGTGTCGGTCTGCGGACTGAAAGGTCCCAGGTTCGATTCCGGTCAAGGGCATGTACATTAGTTGCGGGCACACCTCTGGTGTGGGGTGTGCAGGAGGCAGCTGATCGATGTCTCTCTCTCATCAATGTTTCTAGCTCTCTTTCTTTCTTCACTCCCTTCCTCTCTATAAAAAAATCAGTAAATATAAAAAATAATAAAATAAAATAAGGATAGATTCCACACCACGAACCTGCTGAGTTGGATCCCCATGATTGGAGCCTCCAGTGATTCATGCACTGCTCTTCAGCTAATAAATAGTTGGTCCAGTGGAGATGTGAGCTTTTCTGGCCACATTGCCAGAGGCTTTTCCCTCCATTTGTCTTCCCTTGTTTTACAGATGAGAGAGCTGATGCAAGTGGAAGTCAAGGGCCCACAGAATTACAGACAGAACTGAAATTAGTTCCTGAATTTCCCGAATTCCTAAATCTAACCTATTTCTATAACTCCATCTAGAGTGTCAACTTTGCACTCTGGATCTTACTGAAACTGCTTTCTGAGTCCTTTCATTTCTAACCAGAGGCCTGGTGCATGGATTCGTGCACTGGTGGGGTCCCTCGGCCTGGCCTATGCCCTCTTGCAATCCAGGACCCCTTGGGGGATGTTGGATAGCCAGTTTCAGTCGATCCCCGCAGGCCCAATCCAGAGAGGAGGGAGCCCGATCCTGTGCATTGAGCGTCTGTTCCCTGGTGGTCAGTGCGGGTCATAGTGACCGGTCGACTGGTTGTTCCGTTGCTTAGGCTTTTATATATATGGATTGTATTCAGTGTATAAGCTCTCAGGGAGCACTTGTGTCATGTTCTATCAGCAGGGATTGTCTGCAAACAGGCCCCTTTCCTGTAGGGATACACAGGCCCAGGAGGCTGTTTGCGAGCCTCAGACCACAGGCAAAGTTCTACCCAGGGGCAGAATCCTTGGAGAGTTAGGGTGCCAGGAGGCAGCTTAAAGCTCCACCCTGGTAGATAAGGGAACCAGAGCAGCAAGGCCGGGTCATGGTCCAGTGAGTGGATTTTATCTGGAGCTAAGGTCTTGGCAGGGTGGCTCCTTCCTGGTTAACTGCTGCTCCTGGCTTTGGGGAGGGACTCGGGAATGTTACTTTGCTCCTAGGCCAGCCTTTGTGTAGTCTGTCATCTGTGTGGTGTGTCTCTATATACACACATGCCACATGTATTCTATATGTCATCTATGTCACGTGTGTATGCACATGTGAGATGCACAAGTTATGTCTGTGTGTATTATGTGCATGTATGTGTATATATGTATGTTAAAAAGAAAATGGGAGAGAAGTTCTAATAAAGACCAGTTAGATCTACACATGGCCACAGATCATATAACTTTTTGTTTAGGAGCACAGACCTTGAAGTCAGACCAACTTTTTGCACTTTTTTTGTTGTTGTTGTTGGAGAACATTTATTGTGTAATCTGAGAGGTAGATAAAGTAATTCCTATAAGAAATGGGCTTAGGAAACAAGTTACAGAGATAAAGGAAGAGCCCTTGGAACTTGGTAGTGAGGAAGCTAATTGTAATGTATGGGGGAGGCAGGGCAGGGGGGAGGAAAGGCATAGGTGTGCTCCCCAGAGGAGAGTGCCCTTTATGTACATCTTAACTCTGCCTTTTAACCTGTCTCTTCACCTCTCTGAGAACGGATGTGCTACCTACCTCACCAGGCTCTTATGATAAGGTCATGTATGTCCAATGTTTAGCACAGGGCCTGGTGGGTAATAAGAATTTAATCATTATTATTACAGAACTGGATATTCTAGACCTTTTCCTCATTTACATATTTGTGGTGGGATAACAGCAAGGACAAAGCGACCAGGAACCTCTGTTGAGGGGCTGATACCACCCAGCTTCAGCCAGTTTCACCACGTGGAACTACACGCCCGTGGCGATGGCAGTGTTACCCTGTGCTGTGCAGTAGTCACTAGCCATAGGTGGCTATTAAGCCATTGACTTGTGGCTAATACAACTGAGAAACTGAAATTTAAATTTAATAGCTACATGTGGCTAGTGGCTATTGTGTCAGATAGCACAGGTCTAGATTCTAGAACTTCCCCCCCATTTTTATTGAGATATTATTTACATACAGCATTGCACAAGTTTAAGATGTACAGCATGACTTATGTATATTGTGAAATTGTTACCACATTAAGTTTCGTTATTATCCATATATTCTAAAAAAACACACACACACTTATTAAATGATGAACTAAGCTGAATATTTACCTGGAATGAAGAGGAGGGAGGTGTGATCAGGAGTGATGGACAGGGAAATTTGAAAAAGAAAAAAAAAAACAGAAGCTGTAGCTTCGGGAAGTTTCCCTTCTTGTCTGGCTTACAGGTACAGTAAAGAGGAGGAGAGTGGGAAGGACATCTGGGAGGAGCACAGTGTGGGCAAAGGCAAGAGCCAGACGCCATAGCAGTGAAAGGAGGCCAGGGGAAAGCAGGAGCCTGACACTGGGGACCTGTCCATGGACCAGAACTCCATCTGCACAAGCTACAGACCAGCCAGGACGAGCAAACAGGCCTCCCATTGGGTGTTGGTGCTGCAGGCAGCATGGGGCCTGGGGCTGAGGCGGGCGTTGAGGCTGACCGGCCTCAGGCAGCCTGTAGACGCCGTGGTCTGGTGGCCTCGCTTGAAGACAGGATGGCCTTTCTCTGGCTGTAATAGGGAAGCTCTAAAAGGTTTTAAGCAGCAAAATGATGGGGCAGATTTGCATTTTAGTAAGCTCCCTCTGCTCCATTGTGGTCAATTTCCATACCTGGGTCCATGGTAGCTTGGTTGTGGTTTTTCTTTGGAGCCAACCATTCCCAGTGTCCTGTCTGGTTTATGTCTTGTCTTGTTTTCTCTTTCTCTTCCTCCTCTCCTGTGTTGCTCTCTCCTGGGCCCCACGCCTTCCTCTTCCTTGATGTCCTTCTCTCTCTGATCCAAAGATCAGCCAGTAAAAAGCAGTCTCACCTGTCCAGGTAAGAGGGGCGCCAGGGTGAGGGAGGGGAGACACCCCGCCCCCTTCTTCTAAATTTCACAGTTATTTGTTTGAATTGTATTTGTTACTTGGATAGTTAGCACCTTCACATGGTTCAGGACTTAAAAGTTACAAATGAAAATGTAATGAGAAATTTCCAACGCCATCCCTGTGCCCCGGCACTCAGTTTTCCTTCCTCGGAGGCAACCAGTGTACAAAGGGCTTACTTTGTGCCCTTTCAGAAATATTTTAGGTATTTGATGCATGTATAAGCAGATATTTTAACTTATAAAAAATAATTTCCTTTTTTCCTCCTTTAGCCACTTTTTTTTTTTTTCTGTCCACGTAATTCTGCATCCTGCTTTTTTCACTCACCAGCGTGTCTTAGGGGCCATTCCATACGGTATACAATGAGCTCTCATTGTTTTGTAGGCCGGCTACTGTGCCATCACATTGACGTTCTGCAGTTTATTTAACCAGTCGCCCATTGTGAACAGTCGGGTTCTCCCCAGTGTTTGCCACCCAAACAGCGCTTTCACTTCGCTGTAGGTTAAGTAGGAGATCCCCTCAGAGGGGCAGCAGTGTGGATTGGGAACTGGCCGTTTGGACACTTCTCTAAAAAGGGGAGGCATAGCAATGATTTGAGCTTCTCGTGTTCCTGCAGGGATCCTATTAAAGGGGAGATCGAGCAATAAATCTTCTAGTTTGATTATCTGATTGGTACCTTGAGGTTTTAGGATCTTAATCGTTTCTAAGCAAGCTGCCTCGGTCTGGTGGTAGGAATGGGGCTGAATGTGAGGTTAGAATACTACCACCAAACAGATAAGATTCCTGTTCTCCGATGGTACCACAAGATGAATTGAATTTCCAAAGGTTTGAGTCATTTCTGTACCCCCCTTTCTAAAAAAATGTACAAGTTGCCAGTTACCCAACAGGTGAGAACCAAATACCCAGTTACCTCCCAGAGACACTGGGAGAGAGGAAGAGTGAGACTGACGTGGGGAAGACCTCTCTGTTGCCACCCCCGCATCCTCTGCTGGGCTCTGCAGGCTTCTGTATGTGTTTGACTTGCCGTGTCCTTGCCCTCCAGCCTCCCCTTCCTTTACCTAAACTAACTAGCTGTTCATTTTTTCCTGTCTTTTTCTTGCATCCATTTTCTCTGGTGCTCTGTTCTGTTCCATCAGCCCCATTGCAGCCTGGTAAGACCCAACAAGTGTGTGTAGTTGTGCACATCCCGTTCTTGCTGTTGTCTCTCTGTCTCCTGACTCCAGGAAGGGCTGTTTCCCTTCTCACCTCGCTGAGTATTAGAGAGTCGTGTTAGCCCTGCAGCCTAGGAGGCCAAATAGGTGGCGTTGCTAGTGGTGTGGACATGGCTAATCTCCCACCAGGCGGAGTGGGTTCAGGTAGAGGGTTGGTGTCTTAGTGCTCAAAACGCGGGGCTGCTTTTACAGGGCTTTTCCCCCCACTACAGTGGTCCCTCCCTGCCCGCCTCACTGATGAGCTTTTATCACTCCTCCTCCAGGTTAAGTAGCCTGTCTTTGGGAGATTCAGCACCTGAACGCAAGTCCCCTTCCCACCACGGCCAGCCCGACTCCTCTGAGACGACAGGTAACCTCCCTCTGGGGCATTAACACGTTCACACAGGTGTGCACTCACACAGACTGATCCGTGTACAACTACCCCGTATAAACGACTCAGCCTTTATATGCTCTCATATTGCGTACTAGGCATCATTTCATGGTGTATATAAATTTAGTCCTTATATCAACTGTAGAAAGTAGATTGTATTATCTCTGTTTTATAGATGAGGAAGCTGAGGTTCAGAGGGGTTAAGAAACTTGCCCAAGTGCACAAGCTTGTAAGGGACAGAATCAGGACCTGAAACCAATGGGTTTTAAATCTAGAACTCATGCTTTATCCATTGCAAGAAGCAGTCACACAAACCCGCACACATGCACGAAGCCTAATACACACCCCAGGATGGAGGTAGGTGGGAGTTATAGCCTTTCTTATTTTCTGTTTGTGTATGGATGTCCATGTGAGAAGAGGTTTTCTCTTGTCATTTATTCTTCCCTGGATTTGGCGAGGGGCCAGCCCTGGGTCACCCTGCATGAGCTGTCCAGCTCTGCAGAGTCAGCAAGCACTGGCGTCCCACCTGCTGCATTTGCTGGCTGTACTTCCACAGAAAACCTGCAGTCTCACTGGGCTTCGGTCCCGGGATTGCTTCTCTGTAACGTTAGTCTTCAGCGTGGAGTCGGCCTGCCCTTTCTTCGGCCAGTCTCACCCAGACAAGCAGAGAGACAGGCATGTACAAGAGAGACCGGTATCTCAGAGAGGGCGAGTTCTTGTACGGAGTACAGAATGGGTCACTGAGGGAGGCACGCCGCTGCCATAGCATTTGGACAGGCCCAGTCTGGGAATCTGGTTAGTCTGGAAAGACTTTCTGGAGGAAGAAACACCTGGGGCTCTCCTGGGATGGCCTAGGCTTGTGTGCACTGATCTTCCCGTGGCAGCGCTGCCTAACCCCCCTCCTCCTCACCACCCTCAGGTCTTGTTCAGCGCTGTGTCATCATCCAGAAGGACCAGCATGGCTTCGGCTTCACAGTCAGCGGGGACCGCATCGTTCTGGTACAGTCGGTGCGGCCTGGTGAGTGTGGCATCCCTCCTGCCGTGGGCAGTCCTCCCAAAGCCACCCTGGATGTGACGATGCTGCATAACGTGGAGAGCTTACATGTCATTTCTCTGAGGGCCCGGGACGTCCTCGGGGCACAGTTGAATTACTCTAGAACTGGTTCCCCGGGAGCATTTGGAAAGGTCTCCACAATGTTAAGCCACAGTGTTAGGCAGAGTTTCTGGGTGACACTTTATGCTCACTCCCCCTCTCGGGAAGTGTGAAAATACATCAGCTAGCTGCCTGGCTGTCCTCCAAGGGAGCTCTTCACAATGCGTCAAATCAAAGACCTGCTTTCTTCCTTCCCGCCTTCATCACCTACTCAGTGCACAGCATCACCTTCTGCGGCTGTTAAAAGGAGATAGACACCCTGGTCCCAATGTATTTGTAAATACAATGAACATTAAATAATAAATTACCAAAAGATGTATGATGGCTGTTGGACAGCACAGGAGAGGAAATGGTGTTTGGAAATTTGTGGTTCAAGGTATATTTTTTCTTTTAATCAGTTCTAGAACTGCTCTTAAAAGAAATAGGATTTTGCCCTGGCCTGTGTGGTTCAGTGGTTAGAATGTTGGCCCACGCACAGGCATAGAAGGTTTGATCCTTGGCTCCTGTCAGTGGCGTGCGGGAGGCAATCAATCGATGTATCTCTGTCACATTGATGTTTCCTTCTCTCTCTGTCGCTCTCCTTCCCACTCCTTTCTACCCTCTCTAAAAATCAATGGAAAAAATATCCTTGGGTGAGGATTAACAAAAATAAATAAATAAATGAGTGAAATAGGGTTTCAGGAGTTTGAAAGATGGAAGTAAAACCACATTGGCAGATAGGAATGTGGGAGTAAAGAGTGGGAGGACGTGGTAAAGCAAGTCAGTCAAGTAGCCAGTTAGGTATGAAAAAAGTTCAAAAATTTCAAAGCCTGTTTATATATTAGGTGAGAGAATACTTGTTGTTAGTGACCCAGGCTGAAGAAAACAGGAAATGAGCACAGGGGAGAGCTAAAGCAAGTGTCCCAAAGAGGGCGGACAGCCTTGTAGCAAGTGGTAGTGAGCCTGGGGCATTGTTTAAAGAAGATACGGGGAAAGGGGCAGGGAGCAGGCTAGCATGTCACCCTAAGTACAGTGCAAAGTGGGAAGGCAAATACACTTTAAGTAATTTTGGAAAGATTTGGGATTTGTTTATGGGAAAGACAAAAAGAGGATGTCAAACTTATGATCAAAATGAGGTAAATGGATCATGCAATAAAATAAACAATTATTGCGACTTATCAGTGGGAAGTTTGTTTTTCATATCCATGGCTAGAGCTCTGAAAAGATACTTTTTTCTTTGCTTCCCTTGTTCTCTCAAGGACGGGGTGAACAGCTGGTGGGACTGGACTGCCAGTAACTTGTACTTTCCTTTGTGGTCTCTTTGATACAGAAAGTTTGGAGATCTCCTCCAGCGAAGTATGAATTCAGCACTCCTTCAGTTTTTCCTCCTCTGAGGCCTGAGTAGAGTCAGACCCAGAGAGGAAAGATCAAAAGGATGGGTTGCAGCAAAATAGGAGTTTTGGGAAATACGTGCATGTGTGTAATTTGGGGGAGGAGAGAGGAAGAGACTTAATTTGGATTGGCACTGAAATCACAAGAGTAACCCAGCATTATTGTCTTTTCAGATATTAGGTTCCTCTGGTTCACTCTTTCTCAAGGTGTAGTCTTCGTTCTGCCTGTGTCAGAATCACCTGGAGGCTAGAAAGGTTGAAGTCTGCGTCCTGGGCCCAGCCTCAGAAGTGCTCAGTCCCTTTCTGGCAAGGGGGCCAGGGAACAGGCTTTGTAATAAATTCCCCTGGTGATTCTTGTGCTTAACTCTGAGAACTTCTGCTCTGAATAGTGACCCGGTGCATGGATTTGTGCACATTGAAAGGAAGTTAATTAGAAGGTGGCCAGTGGGACAGGACTGGCACGCCCCGGTGTCTACAGAGTGAGTGGGGTCCCTCTGCCGGTGGGGTCCCTTGGCCTGGCCTGTGGGGATCGTGCCAAAACCAGCTCCGACGTTCCCCGAGGGTCCCGGAGTGCGAGAGGGCACTCTGCAAAATTGCTGCCATGCAGGGTGTGGAACGCAAACACAAGTGTGCAGTAAACCAGATTTGGGGCCGATAGTGCCCCAGCAACAAGGTAACCTACAGCTGAAGGTGGGATTGTACAGCCCCACGAGGAATCTGGCTCCTTCCTCGCTGGTTTCAGGCTGTGTCACCCAAGAACCGCCGCTACCAAGTCACTGCAGCTCAGCAGTTCCTGCCTTGAGTGCCTGCCCCCTGGTGGTCAGTGAATGTCATAGTGACCGGTTGGATGGTCAGCTACTTAGCTTATTAGCCTTTTATACTAGTATGTATAGATTCCTTAACTGTGAAGGGTTCTTTTTTAATCACTAAGTTATTAGAAGTGACTTGCATTTCATACCTTCTGGCAAAATGGCTTTCTTCCACCTAGCTCAGATGCTAGACTTCGGAAGGCCAGGCCACAACAGGTAGAAGGGCCAGGCTCTGGGGCGAGTGTGTGTGCTTTATTTAAATGTTCCTGGATGCATCCCATGATCAAATAAAAGTTACTTCTTATCCAGTGGGAAAAAATGAGTTTACTATAATAAATGTAATTGCTAATGCAATAATTCCTAAGAGAAATATAGAGAAAAGGATTAAAACGAGTTTTTAAACAGTGGCTCATAAGCTCTGAGAAATTCATAAAAATACTTTGGGAGTTCATTAAAGATGATAATGATAATGGTTTTATTTTTTTGTTATAAGAATTATTTTAAACTATTTTCAGTGTCTTCCTTTCTTTTTTAAAACAAATAAAATTTTATTGATTTTTGGAGAGAGAGGAAAGAAGAGGGAGAGAAAGAAATATCAATGAGAAACATCTCTTGGCTGCCTCCTGCACACCCCTTTCTGGGGGTCAAACCCACAACCCAGGCATGTGCCTGACCAGGAATTGAGCCTCCACATTCAACCAAGGCAATAGTTTCTTCCTTTCAAATGGACCAGATGAAGATTGTGACTGAATGCCTAGAGCTCAGAATGTGCTCTGAAATTATTCAGCTGAAGACTGCAGTGGTTTTGACCACTATGTGGTTTTAAATGACCTAGCGTTTATATCCAGGAAGCACAAAAACACTAACACTGAAGCAAATTAATGAGAAGCATAAAAATCAGGTTTTTTTGTAAGTCAGCCCCCAAATGGTCATTAAATCTGTAAGTTGCATTCATCTGACCAAAACAAAACTCTCACAAAGCACATCAGGATGTTTCTAGTCTTAACAAGAGAAGTTTCAGTGTTGACTACATGCTCAGTGGGTTGAGCATCATCCTGTGCACTAAAGCTTATTGGTTTCTTATTCCGGTCAGGGCACACACCTGGGTTGTGGGTTGGTTCCTCCAGTTGGAATGATAGGCAACCCATCAATGTTCCTCAGTCACATCAGTGTTTCTCTCTCTCTCTCTCTCTTCCTCTTTCTAAGCATGTCTTCCGGTGGGAATTTTAAAAAGAGCGAGCGAGAGAGATGTGATCTGGTATAGTCCACTCTAGTTTAAAAGAGGTTTTGTCCCTGGAGCAGAGTAGGATGTATTTAACACAGAAAGGTGAGAAGAAGTTTGGGGAGAGTGATGTAGCAGGGACGTTGGTGTGCACTCAGTGACATCTGCAGGCTGTTGGGCTCTGCTGACCAGGCCTTCTTCTTGCAGGAGGTGCAGCCATGAAAGCCGGCGTGAAAGAGGGGGACCGCATCATCAAAGTGAGTGGCCTTCCCTTTGCGCATTTCCATTTCCGTTCCAGCTGGTGGTTAGCCGTGGAGTTAGGGAGTAGGAAGTGGTACCGTGAGAGTGAGCACAGAAGCGTATGGTGACAGAAGGTGAGGACTAATATATTCTAGCCCTTCTTGACTTTAAAGCAGCCATGCTTCTAGAATAGGCTTTTTATTCCCATTTCACAAATGACAAAAGCAAGATTGAGAGGGAGATGTTGAGACCAGTGAAGGACCCAGTGCCTTCAGATTCTCGGCTTGCTGTTCATTGTCCTCCATACAGTGCTCACTTGGGTCCTTGCCGGGTCTAAACTACTGTCATCTTCCCTGTGCATGCAACACTTTCTTCTGGAAAGAGTCCTAGAGCCGTTAAGTCAGCTGACATGTGTACAAGGCTAATGGTTGAAAAAAAATATACTAAAACTTTTAAATGAATGAACGAGCAAATGAATGAAGCTGCAGGCCTTATCCTTGCAAACTTACAGTCTAGCTGGGAAGACAAAACACATGGTAGATGAGAACAGGAATAAATCCATAATGTGAATTTGAGTAAGTGACCAGAGGTGGTTAAGGAACCCAGGAAAATAGCTTCCTAAGGAGTGGTTTTGAACTTGTACAAGGATCACCAGTTTCCTCTCCATTACTCAGTGTCCTTTGTTCCCCCAACAGGTGAACGGCACCATGGTGGCCAATAGCTCACACCTGGAGGTGGTGAAGCTTATCAAATGTGAGTTGGAGAGAACTGACCACTAAAGAATGAGGGGGCAGCTGAGCTAGAAGGGGACGGGGGAAGGGCAGGCCCTGTGACCCTGGAGGCGTCCTTTGTAGATGTGGGCAGCAGCTGAAGCCACATCTTTAATTTTGGTGTGGAATGGCCCACTTAGACTGCCACAGTTTTCTGTTATCATTTCAGGTGGAGACACTGCTAGTCTCTCATCAACGTCTTCATCTGCATTTTTACGCCCATCTCTGCACTCACATTTAGACCATATTTTACTCAGACCAGGTCTCGCTCAAATACCATTGACTCTCACGCTCAGACATTCTTCCTTATTTGTTTCTTATTTTGGCGAGGAAAGCAAAAATACATTATTTGCAGCTAGGAAGATACAACAATTGAGTTTTCCCAGGTAATCAAACAGAAGCAACAAATCATAAGGAAACAGTTAAAGGTATAGGAAGTTTGAGGGAGGTAGAAGGCTAGAATTTGAGTGCCTTCCATGTACCAAGCGGGCAATATACTAGGGGCTTATATTGTCCATTTAATTTAGTGAGACAAAGGAAGAAATGAGACTGATCGGGCAGACGTCGGGAGAATTCCCAGGTATATGTGGGTGGAATTTGGGTTGAGGTCTCTGCATGAAGGAAGGGAAAGAAAGGGTAATTGTGTTGACGCAGGGTAGATAAGCAGGATTAGAGGAGTGAGGGCATGGTAAGTGAGGAGAACTTTTCCTACAGAATTATAAGCGTAAAGAGAGGAGAAGGGGAAAGCCCTTCCTTTCAGTTTGGATGTCTGCTGTCCGGAACAGGACCGTGTGAGCAAGCCTTCCTTTATCTGCCCTCCAGCGGGTGCCTACGTTGCACTGACCCTCCTGGGCTCTTCACCCTCAACGGTTGGCGTCTCTGGGCTCCAGCAGGACCCGGAGCCAGCAGGAGCACCCCAGGTCACCCCTGTGATCCCTCCACCACCACCTCCTCCACCTCTGCCACCCCCTCAGCGCATCACAGCACCCAAACCTCTGCAGGTACGGTCCTCCTACTCCTCTCCTCTCCTCACTCTGTTGTCCCTCTAAATAACTCCCATCGGGGGAAAGCGGGGGAAATTGAGTGATGTGCTGATAAACAGAGACAAGCCAAAGAGATGTTCCTCCATGTAAATGCCTGTGTAGTTGTATCATCCAGCAACATACTGTGCGTTTCCAAAGTGTATGGAATACTCAGGAGCCCTTTGAGAGTGCTCCCCCCACACCTGCAGCACAGACAGGGGCACCTGTTAAATGCCGCCAGTCATTGTCAGGAGGCTGCGGAACAGGAGTAGAAGGAAGGCTTCCTGAAGAAAAGGCTGCTTGGAGGAATGAAATATGGAGCCCAGTCTGTAGGGGAGAGAGTCAGGAAAGGAAACACACACATAGGGAGAGAACCTGAGGACCAGGGGAAGCTGTGTGAGGTGTTAAAAGAGATTAAGATGCAGGTAGAATGGGGAATGGGATTTCCCGGTTGGAAAGAAGGCTGAGCCAGCAAGGCCTGGGAGACTTTAGAGAGCAATTTGATACCAGAGGTGATTACAGCAAGGTTTCTAGGAAGTTCAGATAAAATCAAAATAAGATGATATGTTTACTGAATTCTAGCAAGGTTCCAAGTGTTAGACATTTATGACACAGGCTCAACTCTCATCGCTTTCCTTGCCCACAAATCAGCTGGTAGCTGGTAGAAGAGAATTGAATTGATACCAATTCTTATTACTGTAATGTTTTTCATTCTTAGGATCTCGAATTTCAAAAGCATGCCACCCAGATCCTTAGGAATATGCTGAGGCAGGAGGAAAAAGAGTTACAGGTAAGTTCTCTGCTGAGGGTAGACTGGCCATTGCCTTAATGAAATAAGACTTTGTTAAAGCAGAATGTGACCAATAGAGTGAATAGGGTAATAGCTCATAGATAATATATAGAATAGTGAATACATAGACAAAACAAAACAAGTGATGAGACAAGTGGACTAGATTAAAATGAGGGAACATTAGAATTGAGGAAAACGGAGTCAGTTGGAATTGATCTTGATGGTTTCCAGGGAAAGGAAGGGTCAGGGAGAAGGAAGGTGGGTGGATAGGGGAATGAATGCCCAGCCAGGCCGGCAGAGAAGGGGGCAGTGATGGTGAACGGGATGCAGAGAGACTTTGAGGCCTGGAAGTGATGTGCAGAGAGAGCAGTGAGATTACTTTAGCTGGAGTGGAATCACCAGGTTCCTGTAGTAGCGGTGGCTTGCAGCAAATTTCGGTAAGTGCCCACTGGATTTGTTAAGTATTGTTTTAGTTCCTATAGTATACAGAGATGAAAAAGTCTTGCCCTTAACATGGAAGAACCCTGAAAACATTTTACTAAGTGAAAGAAGCAACTGTGGGAATATGCTCAAAACCACTGAATTGTACATTTTAAAGTGGTGACGTTTATGTTAGGGAAATTTTTAAGCACTGTGGGAACCCAAAAGAAGGAATAATTAATTATGCAATGATCAGAGAAGTCCTCATGAGGTGATGCCTGAGTGGAGATCATTTTGTTTCCCTCTGATGGGCTTGGAGTTTATTCTGGTGACAGAGGAATTGGTCAAAGGATTTTTGGGTAGGAGAGTGAACATATCTCCAAATCTGTGTTCTTAGTGTATTAAGTGGATTATGCATAAAGAAATCATCGAGGAGGCTGTTGAAATAGGTAAAAATGATGGCAGGTTTCACAAGAACAGCAGAAATAAGGACAGAAAGTTGGGGCTGGCAGTGGGAGACATGCAGAAGTCATACCAGTAGAACTTATTGTTGGAAGGAGGGGTAAGGAGAAGAGAGAACAGAAGCCTGGAATTCGGGTGCCTGGGGTAGATGGTGATGCCATTGAGAGAGCGAGACAGGGAGACGAGCAGGGTTTAGGGGGGAGAAATGAAGGTCAACTTTGGGTGTCCTGAGTTTAAGGGGCCCCTAGGACACTCAGATAAAAAGACTATCACAGAACATATGGAGGGAACAGGGCTGGACCTGGGTTGAAATAGACATCTGGGTGTCCTCGGCACTAAGGTGGTAATTGAAGTTGGAAATCAGAAGATATCACCCAAGGCACCAATGCAGAGAGAGAAGAAAGCTGAGGATGAATTTTGGAACTTATGTGCTCTGTAGCACAGTGCCCCAACCTCGATAACATCACACCAGTTGTTGTTATATTTCCTTCTTTCTTGTTAATCCTCCCCCGAGGATATTCTTTCCTCTTTGCTTTTCAGAGAGAAGGGAAGGGAAGGAGAGAGACACTGGGGAGAGGGGGAGGAGAAAGAGAGAGAGAAGCATTGATGTGAGAGAGACACATAGATTGGTTACTCCCCACACATGCCCCAACTAGGAGCAGAGATCAAACCTGCAACCCAGGTATGTACCCAAGATCCTTTGGTGCATGGGCAGGCACTTTAACCACTTAGCAACACTAGCTAGGGCTTGGACTGTTCTTAAAGACAAGGACCTTGCCTCTATTTCCACATTTGAATATACCTTCTGCGCAGCTGGCACAGGACCTGGCATATATCGGGTCTCTGTAAATGTTTGTGGGACTGAAGGCTCATCCAGATTTCAGAGATGAGGCAGGGATAAAGATATAGTTGGGGAAAGAGTGTGAGGAGACCAAGATAGAGTGTAGAGTTAGGAAATCAAAAGAGGGCAGCATTTTGAGAAGGACCTAGAAGAGATCACTGGATTTGGCAATTAGGTCATTTTGTTCTGTAGCTGTTTGAGTGATTGGAAGGCAAAGCCATCTGGGGGTAAGAGTAAACTCCTGTTTTGAAATATGTGGCCATGAAAGGTGGGAGAAAAACCTGAGGCAGTGGCTTGAAGATTAATCAGAGTTGAGCCCTGGCCGGTGTAGCTGTTAGTGGAGTGTTGTCCCATGCACCGAAAGGTCATCGATTTGATTCCTGGTTAGGGCATATCCCCAGGTTGCAGTTCAATCCCCAGTCGGAGTGTGTGCAGAAAGTAACTGATCAATATTTCTCTCTCACATCAATACTTCTCTCTCTCTCTCTCTCTCTCTCTCTCTCTCTCTCTTCCTCTATCCCTTCCTTTCTCTCTAAAAGTCAATAAAAATATATTAAAAATAATAATTGAGTTGATGGGAAGGGTTTTATTGTAGTGGTTTAAGATTGGAGACTTGAGAAGGAGCCATTGGAAAGAGGAAACTTTGCAGATATGTGACTAGTGCCTAAGAAGAGCCTGAAGCAGTTGGAGGCATTAACTTTGTAAAAGATTAGATATAGTTTCTCTTCTAGGGAAGGAGGAATGGCTGCAAATGTTTTGAAGTGAAATAGTTGAAAAAGTTCTTACCAGATGATATTGTCTGCTGAGACTAGGGAAAGGGTTGGAGGCTTGCTAGGCCTGGAGAAGATGGAAAAAGGAAGTGTGAGGAATTTGTAAAAAGGATTGGCAGATAGCAAGGCCCAGATGAGCTTGAGAGTATGTGCATGCAGTCTTTATTTAATTATTTAACCTGCCAGCTTTACTGAGTTTTATTTTATAGTGAAACTAGAGGCCCGGTGCATGAAATTTGTGCGTGGGAGGGGTCCTTAGGCCTGGCCAGTGATCAGAGCTGTCTCGTCTAGTCCTGATCAGGCCAGGCCGGCTGGGGCCTGCTACAATATATATGTATTGACATATATATTTCTACACCACCTTCACTCAGGGACGGGGGGAGGGACCGTGGGAGGTTGGCTGGCCATGGGAGGTTGGCTGTGGGAGCACACTAACCACCAGAGGCAGCTCCTGCTTTGAGTATCTGCTCCCTGTTGGTCAGTGTGCATCATAGCAACTGGTGGACTAATCGTTCTGGTCATTAGGTCTGTTAAGTCAAAAGGGTCACTTAGCCTTTGATTGATAGATAGATAGATAGATAGATAGATAGATGGATAATAGCTGGCCATATTCAGTAATGTGATTAAGCACAGAAAATTTTCTAAGCACTTTACATGCATAATCTTATTCAGACCTTATAGCTCAGTTCTCCCAAGAGGCAGGTACTGTCATTTGCAGGTACTTTTATGAGG
The DNA here is from genome assembly GCA_963924515.1 of Vespertilio murinus. Lineage (NCBI taxonomy): Eukaryota > Metazoa > Chordata > Mammalia > Chiroptera > Vespertilionidae > Vespertilio > Vespertilio murinus. The sequence goes on along the minus strand of OZ004719.1, from coordinate 14,906,241 downwards.
ACAGATGAAAGCTTGCCCAGGTCTACATAGCTAATAAGTGAGGGTACCAGAATTCAAAGCCAGGACTCCCTGTGCGCACAGCCCCAGCTGTGCAGTGTGAGCTGCACTCCTGTGTGCTGTGAGGAGTGTGATAAGCGTCAGACTGCTTCCCAGCTCGGGGCTGTAAGAGTGACGGCTCCCTCATCCTCACTTCCTCCTCTCATCGCAGGTGCTTTTCACGGTGTGTTTCCTCGTGGGCACCTTTTCGTGTGCTGATCTGGACAGTCAGATCTCACAGGAGCAGTACAGTAGTCAAAGAACACCTCTCTTAGGGTGTGGGACTTAAGCCAGCCTTTGAAGAAGGGGTCAGATTAGGACGGGCCTTTGTGCTGTGTCTTCTTTCTCCAGGTGCCTTGTGTTCTGTTTCTCACCATTTATACTTTTCCTGCTCCTAATTGATTGTAAAATAGTGTGTGTCTACTGGAACACAAAGATCGTTCTCTCTTTGTTTGGGAATTACTGCCTATTCCTCCACTGATGAGTTGCCCGTTCTCTACTAACCATCCCTTCTGCCCTGCCCTTCCCCTCCCTCCCTCCCCCCAACCCCCAGCATATCTATGAGGTGTATAGCCGGAACCCCACCAGCCTGCTGGAAGAGCAGATTGAAGCTGCCCGGCGGCGAGTCACTCAGTTGCAGCTGAAGATCCAGCAGGAGACGGGTGGCTTAGTGGTGAGTGATAGTAGGCAGAGCTCTAGGATGGGCACCCTGCAGGTGGCCGGGGCATTAGTGAGAAAGCGAGAGCAGAAGCTAAGAGCTTATAGCTGCCATGGAAATAAATAAATATGAAATGTTACTGCTGGCTTTAGTCTCCTAATTATCCATCTCCTTCTGAGTACCATATTTGCCGGCGTATAAGACGATTTTTTGGCCCTGAAAAATATGCCTCCAAGTGGGGGGTAGTCTTATACGGCAAGTATATAACAAACTCTGTATTTTTAGTGGAAATGTTAGGGGGTCGTCTTATACGCCCAGTCTCTTATACACCGGCAAATACGGTATTTTTCAGGGCCCAAAAATCGTCTTATACGCCGGCAAACACGGTACTTTCCTCATAGTGACGTATATATATTTCTACACCACCTTCACTCAGCATTTATCTGGTAACTTTTCCAACACTTATTTCTCAGATTTTCTCAAATAAATACAAGTACTTTTAAAAGTCAGCCTAAGGTGCCTGGCCGGCATGGCTCAGTGGCTGAGCGTTGACCTATGAACTAGGAGGTCACGGTTCAATTCCCAGTCAGGGCGCATGCCTGGGTTGCAGGCTCAATCCAGAGTATGGGAGTGTGGGAGGCAGCCAATCGATGATTCTCTATCATTGGTATTTCTATCTATCTATCTCCATCTCCTTTCCTCTCTGAAATAAATAAACATATATTTTAAAATAATAATAAATAAAAGTCAGCCTAAGAAAGGATTCCCAGTCAGTTGAGAGGTTTTTATAGCAGCAGCTAACCCTACTTTGTGGAAACTCCCTACTAGAACAGATAAAGACCTGAGAGGAGACTCAGGTCTTTATCTGTTCTAGTAGAGAGTTTGCTATTGGTAGTGTCTTATCTCTTCCAGGCCTTAATTATTTGGGTACATAGGAAGTAACTTTCCAGAAACTTGAGGATCTCCAAGAGTAGTATTTGCCAAGGCCAATAGAAATTATTTGAGGATTATCCACTTTCTCCTTTAGAACATCAGATCCAACAAGTCTGGGAAACATAGGCTAATCAATGTAAGCTGTTTTGTTTTCTGAAGGACTTCTCAGTGTCACATGGTTGATAGGAGCTCAGGATCTGGACTTAATACCATCTGGATTCACATCCCAGTGCCTGTGCTCACCAGCTTTGGACTCTTGGACAAGTTACTTAATCCCTGGAAGCCTTGGTGGAGATCAGACAGGATCTGCCTGATGGGGTTGTTGTCAGAGTTAGAGCGTGTCCTCTGCACGGGGCCTGTGCATGTTGCTGCTGCCACTGCCGGTGTGTCGTGTGCTCTGCGAGTGCGAGTCTGAATGCTCCACCTGGAATCGGAATGCAGCCCTGGCTTCATAGCCCACTGCTGGATAGCGTGGCAAGTTCCCTCAGATGGCTGGGCTCCTGTTTCCTCATTTATAACATGAGAGGTCAGCGTCAGAGTTGTTGAAAGACTACGTGAGAGAGAGAAAAGAGGGCTTTATAAACAGTGAAACACTATGAATATAACGCGCTCTACATTGGCGGGTCAGCCAGCCTGAGGCCACCACCTCAGAGATCTGTAGAGCTGGGCCTTTCACATGAGCCCTCGGTCATCTTCACATGAGCCCTCAGTCATCTGCTGGAGCCTTCTGTACTACCTGATGGACGTTCTTTCCGTGTGTAGCCCAACTAAGGCAGCAGATGTCTTGAGGTCATGGTTACAAATCAAGCAAATTTTTAGAATGTTTCTGATGGCGAAGTTCTCTTTCTGCCATTAGGGGTCACCATCCTCCTGAAACTGTACAAATAAAGCAAAAAAGGCCACTAACTGTAAGCAGATAGTGTCTGCTGAGACTACGGGAAGGGTTGATTGGAGGAAGGAAATAGTAGGGAGAGAGGTTAATAGAATTTTCCCACCCTCTGAATCTTTCTTTCTTAGGACATACTTCCACTATGCGGGGACATCAGCCAGAAATCATCAGAAGGTAAGCCCCCCCCCCCCCCCCCCTCTTCTCCGGCATGTCTCCAGTCCAGGTTTCTTACCCATTGTCCCCTCTCCACGAGGCATATTCAGGCAAAGAAAACATATAGTATCTGCCAGAGCACAGAGAAATTGGACACAATTCATTCAGTAGAGATGAGCGCAGAGCCAGTAGCACTGGGCAGATCAGTGCCAGTAAGAGTCTGGAATGATGACCCAGATGCCATCTTGCCTACCAGCACCTGGCACTTCGGAGCTTAAGAAATACTGTTGCACCCAAGATGGTGTTACTCATTCACAGGTTCAATTCCCAGTCAAGGCCACATACCTGGGTTGCCAGTTTGATCCTGTGTGTGGGAGGGAACCCATTGATGTGTCTCTCTCACATCAATGTTTCTCTCTGTCTCCCTCCGACTCTCCCTCCTTCCCTTTCACTCTCTTTAAAAATCAGTGTAGCCCTTGCCAATGGAGAGAACGTCGGGAGAGAACGTCGGGCTGTGGACTGAAGGGTCCAAGGTTCAATTCTGGCCAAGGGTACATGCCGGGGTTGCAGGCTCCATCCCCAGTAGGGGGCGTGCAGGAGGCAGCCTATCAATGATTCTCTCTCATCATTGATGTTTCTATCTCTCTATCCCTCTCCCTCTCTCTCTGAATCAATAAAGAAATATATATATATATATATATATATTTTAAATCAATGTAAAAAATATCCTCAGGTGAGGACTGACAAAGTCAGAAAACAAAACAAAAAAGGAATATTGTTTTAAGAGGAAATGAGCAGGACCCAGAGAGCTGCGGACGAGGTGGCTTGTGCGAAGGAGCTGGGGGTGTTCTTTCAGGAGGTGACTGGCCTGGGCACGGGTGAGAGCTGGTTGTGAAGCGTCTGACGAGGGACCATGAGATGAGAGAGACAAAGGGGAACGGAGAGAAAGGAAGGTCTGCCCTGGGCAAGGTTCCCGGTTACGTTTCTCCTTTCCCCAAACCACAGCTCCTGCTTATGTTTCCCTGTCAGGCCGGCTTTCTCTGGATTCACAGGACGGGGACAGTGGCTTGGACTCTGGGACAGAACGCTTCCCTTCCCTCAGCGAGGTGAGTGCCAGCAGGGGCGGGCCTGTGTGAAACTGTAGGTTTAGTGTTCCTTCTGTGGTCGCCAAGGCCTCTGGCCTGTCGTCTGTGGGCCTCTTTGGTAGTTCCAATTCTAAGGACTTCAGTTACTCTGCTCTGGGTTCCAAAGAAGGGATTTCAAATGCATCCTTTATGAAAGATCACCAAATCTGGCTTCTCTTTCATCATAGCGCCGTGCTATGATGGAGCCCTCGCCGATTTGGCTCAGTGGATAGAGCGTGGGCCCGCAAACAGAAGGGTCCTGGGTTTAACTCCAGTCAAGAACATGTACCTCGGTTGCAGGCTTGATCCCTGTGCAGGAGGCAACCAATCAATGTGTCACATCGACGTTTCTCTCTGTCCTTCCCTTTCCACTCTCTCTAAATATCAGTGGAAATCCATAACTGGTTTGGCTCAGTGGATAGAGCATCGGCTTATGGATTGAAAGGGTCCCGGGTTCGATTCTGGTCAAGGGCACATGCCAGGGGCGCAGGCTTGAGCCGCTGTAAGGGTCATGCAGGAGGCAGCCAATCAATGATTCTCTCATCATGGATGTTTCCATCTCTCTCTCCCCTCTCCCTCTTTGAAATCAATAAAATATATTAAAAAAATAAAAATCAATGGAAAAATATCCTCATGTGAGGATTAACAACAACAAAAAAGTAGGGTGGCCGAAAACCAGTTTGGCTTAGTGGATAGAGCATCGGCCTGAGGACTGAGAGGTCCCAGATTCGATTCCGGTCAAGGGCATGTACCTTGGTTGCGGGCACATCCCCAGTAGACGGTGTGCAAGAGGCAGCTGGTCGGTGACTCTCTTCCAACGATGTTTCCAACTCTCTATCCCTCTCTCTGTAAAAAAATCAATAAAATATATATATTTTTAAAAATAGGATGGGGAGAGAGGCGTGTCATTATCTGTAGCAAGCCTCTGAGTATAAAGGAGCAGAGACAGAACTCTAACATCATGGTGGCTTGGCCCAAACGCTTCTCTGCCTGTCTGCAAATGCAGTAACTCGTCCTTGGTCAGTGCGGGCCCTGCCCAGCAGACAGTGCTGCCTCTTTCTGTCCAGATCTTTCTGTGCTTCTCTCCTGGAGTGGCCAGAGGACTTCACCCTGTGGCCTCACGGTTCCTCTTCCAGGAGTTCTCAGTTTGCATATGTAAACTGCAAATACAGACTTTCATATTAGAATACAAGTGAATGAAAGAAGTGATAGTGATGTTCACAAAGTATGTACTTAACCAGGTTAATTATGTGAATTGGTCATTTAAAATATGTTTAAGACCTAATTTTAAATAAGAGTTGTCATTTCCTTTCCTTACTGCTCCTGTCCAGTTGGGGGAAGATGATGCATGTATGTGAAAGGATCAGCATACAGGAAAGACATGAAGACGGGGCTCCTAAATGATCTACGTCCTCTGGAGGGTTCGACCTCTGGGAGGCATCGTAGCTTAGTGCCGAGGGCTTGATTAATGCGGTGACCCCTGCTGTGGGATGAGACTGCCCCGTTGAAGCCGGGGAATGCCACACCAGTAGCTATTTGACCTTCAGCAAGGCTTCTGTCTGCTCCAAGTGTTGGAGTCCTTGTGTGAAAAGAAGGAAGAATAATAGTATCTCCCTCAAAGCACTGTTGTGAGAACTAAATCAGGTGCTTATATAATCAAGTGAATACAGTGCCAGGCACAGAATCAGTACTGCATTCATATTAGCTGATGAGTGTTCCCACCAAGTGAGCAGAGCTCGGAGTCTTTTGGATGAGTTTCCTTCTCACGGAGTTCTCTGTTCCTTCAGTCGTTGATAAATCGGAACTCGGTGCTGTCAGACCCCGGACTGGACAGTCCTCGAACCTCCCCCGTGATCATGGCCAGGCTGGCCCCGCACCACCGGTGGCAGAGTCCCGAGGCCCCCGCGCCCCCCACCAGCGACCAGGTGAGTGACTCAGAGCCACCCTGCAGTCTTCCTTCCCTCTTTCCAGAACCCGGTCACCAGCGCACAGTCTTAAATAATCAACTAAACCTCTGTTTTGAGATAGACACCTAAAGAATAAATAGTAAAGAAAGAACATGGTATCAGTAAGTGCATGAAAGGAAGACCATCAGCTCTGTGTGAAGAGTCAGTGAACACATCTGAAGCGAAGTGATGTCTAAGGAGAGGATAGGTGATCGTTCAGTGTCTGTATAAAGCAGGAAGTAGGTTTGGTTAGTGTTTCTCCAGAATAGTAATAGAAAATCCCTCTGTCTTTAGCAAACTCCTCTTTGTAGACATGAACTTATTATTTGCCGCCCTAACGTGGAGAACAAATAAAAGCTCAGGTACCCGGGGCCTTTCCCGATCACCCTCCCCTCCGCTCAGGGCCACTTCCCCGGAGCCTGAGCCTCCGCAAAGCCTGACCCACGGCCGCCGCTTTGAAGGGGAGAGCTGGCTTCCAGGGAGATGTCAGGAAGACAGGTGTCTGCTCCGCGCAGAGAGCTTTCCAGGAATCGGGCCGCCTGACAGCGGGAGGGCGGGCTCGGGAGCCAGGAAACTGCTGTTGTTAGAGACACTGGACAGAGAACTCTGAGATTTGTAAAACAGTGTCTCTTACAATCCAGCTGCAACCACCATATGACTTTTTCCCACAGTCTCAAGCCAATTGTATAATGTTACCTAATATTTTTCCTTAAGCTAACTCACTTGTTTACCCTTCAGTTTATTTTAAAGCAGTTCTGTCATTCCCTCACATTAAAACCACACTAGTTAGTGCTTTAGTTATACCCCCAGGATAGAGCTTGGTTACTTTCAGCTTATGGAGGGAGAATGGTGGGGAAATGGGCCTTCCTTGTATTAAAATGCCTAGTGCACCAGCTGCTGTGCTAGATCCTTTAGGAAAAAATGCCTCATTTAATTTTCCCCACCAGGAAGGGAAGTAGGCATCAATGTCTCCATTTGTAAGCGAGACAAGTGAGGCAAGTAAAGGCTAAGGGACTGTTAGGACTCAGCGTGGTAATGGCAACGTCAGACAAGCTCGTTCTCCTGAGCGCCAGCCCAGGCCGCTGAGTGGCCTCCCACCCCCTGGCAGCACCGAGGGAGGGTCCGAGGGAGTCAGGGTCACATGCTGCTCTCGGGGAGGGTTTCTGGTAGGTGGCTCATAGGAGCAGTAATCGGTCTGGGAGTCCATTTTTTCTTCCTTTGAATCTGTTCATCTTCTGAAAACTATTTAAATTGCTATTTTTGAGTGATAAGAGCAAATATAGTATAGTTTCAATTTCTTAACAATAATTTGTGTTAGTAAGAGTCTGGAGAAACCTGTACTATCCATGATCTGTCAGCAGCAGGGCATGGGATCAAAGGGAACTTTCTGTTACACAATCCTGAAATGTTTGGTTATTTTATAATAAGCATATTCTACTTTGTAATCAGAAAAACTGTATATTTGTAAAGACTTAAAGAAGAAAATTCCTCCCCCAAACAAGCAAAAACCTGGTGCTTTCAGGTTCTGAGAGCCAAATAGAGGCATCTAGCACCTCTCCTCTCCCCTGTCTCTCCCCCTCCCCACCCTCCACCCCCGATGGCCCGATCCTCTTAAGATGTACAAACATAGCACATCAGGCTTGACTCTGCAGCTTTGCACTTGCCATTCAGTCTCTCTGGGCCTCACTTTCTCATTTTTAAATGAGTGCTAGACTCTGAGGTGTCTTCCAGTCTCTCACATTCATGACTCAGTGATTCTGGGCTTAGAGTCTATACAACCCAGGAGAACAAAGGTGAGTGAGGAGTAGCACGGAGGAACTGTCAGGAAGAGCCCCCTAGAGAGTGAATTGGGAAGTGTATAGTGAATTAGTGAATTGGGAAGTATCTGAGGCCTGGAAAGAGGTAGGCCTGAGTAATCTAGGTGGGCTCCAGAAGCTGAGCCCTTGTTGGGGAGTCGTTAGAAATGAGGTAGGTTAAATTGAGAGAAAAATATGATTGCTAGAAAAGCTTTGAACTTGCAAGGAACTTGTAGGAGAAAGCCTTGTTCATTGCAGCATCTGAAAAGTGTATGCCGTTTGAAATCTCATCAGAGTTAGGTGATTAAAATTGGCATAAGAGGGAGAAAGAAAGGCCAATCTAGGAATCTGGGATTCCAGACAGGTAATGGATGTCTGCCATAGACCTTGCACAGGCAAAGGACACGCTCAAGGGAGAGACATGGACCGCTCGGCCCCCGGGCAGGTCGGGCTCCAGGTGCTGTCAGTGACCATCAGGCAGCAGTGTGGTAGCTGCTGGGCGTGGAGGGGGCGCTCAGTGTGGGGTGGCTGTTCAGGAGACAACAAAGCCTGCACCCAACGGGAGCCAGGTTCTTATTTTGTTGGCGGAATTCCCTCCCCAGTTCCTTCGCAAACAGGAAGAGAGCACGTTCTCTCACTTCCCATCTTCATGTGTCCTGTGACCAGGTTCCTCTGAGCCGGCTCTGTCTCCCCCTCCCCCTCCTGCACTTGACTTCCTGCTAGTGGAAATCATATTTTCTGAGATTTGGGGATGCTAGTGAGATGTCAGTGTTTGCCAGACCCATGTGGCTTTCCCTGTCAGCGCTGTGCTCTTACTAACTAAACAGGCTTCATCAAGGGATTGGATCCCTTGTCCTCTAACCTCTCATCTCTACCGCTCGGCTCTCTCCCCCAGGGTGAAAATCAAAGCCCAAAGCCTTTAATTATTGGCCCCGAAGAAGATTATGACCCGGGTTACTTCAACAACGAGGTAACGGCTTCCTGGTTTCTCCTTTCACCGTTCTTTGCTGCTCTTGCCTGGGGGCAGTTTGATTGCACCATCTGGGAGGGGGTGTGGAGGAGGGAGCCCCCGCTTAGAAACCCTGGGGGCCGAGAGCTTGGGCATAAGCTGGAACAGGCCCCTGTGCCCCAGCCAGTCTCCTTCTGTCTTCCAGAGCGACGTCATATTCCAGGATCTTGAGAAACTTAAGTCACGGCCCGCTCACCTGGGGGTTTTTCTACGTTACATCTTCTCTCAGGCAGACCCCAGCCCCCTGGTAAGTCAGGGGCCCGTCTTGACTGGGTGTGTGCTTGTGCTTCAGCAGCAGAGCCGGGGCCTCGGCACATTCCCGAATGCACATGACCCGCCCTGCTCCACGGCCCGTTAGGCGTCTCGGGACGTGGATAGAATGTAAAGAGGTGACACTTCCGTGGACACCAGCAGCAAGGCCAGGACGGCTCGCTCCTGGTCAGCGTGGAGGGTGGCCTTCTAGAGGTCTTCGAGCAAAAGTGGATAAGGGGGGCTGAGAGTGGCCTTGGGAATATACGGTGTTACTACAAGATAGCTTGGCAGAGGGACAAGACAATAAGGGCCTTGGATCTGAAGGTGATGATAAGGAGGACTGGGAGGTGACAGGCCAGATCCCCTGGACAGTGCTCAGAGCCAGAGCCTTACCAGCGGCTCTCTCTGCTCAGCTGCCTCAAAAGGAAGCGGAGTGAAGGAGAGAGCTGGGTGTTGGCTCTTCAGAATAACCTTGCCCACGGCAAGGACCACTGCTCTTTCTTTCTGGGGACACCACTGTTAGCAGCCAGTCAGTATCCGTTTGCTCAACAGACGCCACTGAGTACTGTGTGTAAGGCCCAAGGGCTGGTGCCTCCGCCACATTCCTGAATGGAGGGAGCACAGCAGTCACAGAGAAGGCAGGGCCCTCAGAAAACCGCCTGTCAGCAGGTGCAGGACACAGTGTCCGGTGCAGGAAGGCACTGAGTTGAGGCAGTTGTGTTGACTATGGTGCGTGCAACGGCAGAGGGGTTACCTTAGGCTCCTGAAACGCCCTAAGCTGGGGTCCTCACCCTCTCACTGCCTGATGCTCTGAGCTGTGGAGTGGTTGGCTGGGGGAGGGGCCGATCGTGTGCATTCCAGGATGTTTAGCTACATCCCCGGAGTCTACCTCAGGTGTCTCCAGACATTGCTAATGGCCTCCTGGTTGAGGACTACCTCACTAACCCATCTTCTCCTCTCCTCCTAGCTTTTTTACTTGTGTGCAGAAGTTTATCAGCAGACAAACTCCAAGGATTCCCGAAGCTTGGGAAAAGACATCTGGAATATTTTCCTAGAGAAAAATGCGGTATGACAGTCATGGGTTGGATTACAATTTTATTATACTCTTTGGACCACTCAGAGACAGAGGAAAAACTAAGCAAAACATTCAGGCCAAATGCTAACAGGTTCTTAAAGAGAAGTGTGGGCCGAGAGATTGAGACTCCGGGGCTCTGTTCTGGCTCTGCCCTCAGGGCTGATCTGCTCTGGAAACCTCTTTAGTTCCGCATGCACCACAATGGAACACATTCTCTCTGAGAGGCTCTCTCCTGGAATACTGTCCCCAGCCCTTTCTGCCTCACTCATCCCTGCTGTTAAGAAATAGGCTCAGCCAAAGCCAGTTTGGCTCAGTGGATAGAGCGTTGGCCTGTGGACTGAAGGGTCCCAGGTTCGATTCCGGTCAGGGGCATGTACCTTGGTTGCAGGCACATCCCCAGTAGGGGGTGTGCAGGAGGCAGCTGATCAATGTTTCTCTCACATTGATGTTTTTGACTCTCTATCCCTCTCCTTTCCTCTCTGTGAAAAATCAATAAAATATATTTATAAAAGAAAAGAAATGGGCTCAGAGACATCAGCTGAGTCGGCTGACTTGCCCTGACTGCCCCCAGGCAGAGTCCAGAGGGAGGACAGCCCAGAGAGCCGGCCGCGGGTGAGCGGCATCTGGGCTGTTCCCAGGGTGCTGCGGGGACCCTGCTGGTGGCAGCTCCCCCTGAGACCTTCTAACCTGCCTAACGGAGCCAGT